>OX411309.1:97187269-99789769 GCA_948150685.1 Rhaphigaster nebulosa | reverse complement strand
CTGATTATATATACGATTCCATAATACAATATTTAGTCTGAGAAACCATGATCCATCCTGATTATATATTCCAGCCATTCAAAGTATTGAACTTGTACATAATAAAAAGACCTGAAATCGTTTTGCAAATCGTAGATATGTTTGTTTTATCCATTATCTCCTCTTGACCCATCCAGAACATTGGCCATCACTGACATTAACACATTCTTTGGCCTTTACATCTTACAATACACTTTAAATACGCTGAAATATAATAATAGAAGGCCATCCCCTCTCTTCCACTTTTAACTCGTTTCCTCCCTCTTCAACAGTTCGGCCTTTTCTAACATGCCAAGGAGTAAGTTGTACATGCCTCTATAACCTGTCGAAATATAAAGGTGTAACATGGGAAAATAACAACACAAAAAATTCCCGTTTAATTATTCATCTAAGACATAAATATCTGTTAAATAATTTATAAAATGAGGACATATGATTCTACTTAAAACAACATAAAACCTATTGTATTCACCAACTACTCTCCTAAATATGATGTAACAGTGGATTTCTTGTTTTGAAAAATAGTTCTGAAGTCTCTATCAAAGAGCTGTAGAGCAATTGTCGTTTCATTACGTGGACCCGGGTTGCTTCCGCTATTTTCTTGTGTTGCGAAATACGAGAAATGTCCATAAGCTGACTATGAAATGCTACTTTACAAATTATACATTAAGGTTAGAGTTACGTAAACCGATTCTACGGAGAAGAAAAAGTTTACCTCGTAAGTAGGTTTGAAGAGTAAAACGTGCTCGTAGTCGCAGAGCAATTTCTCATTTCACGGATGAAATAAATTTCTTCTAATGGATATTGAACATTGCATTTATACTTTAGCATTGTGGGGCTCTATTTCATAATAAAGTACAAGTATAAGTGGAAGTATTTGTTTTTAGAGGTTACAGTTTACATATCATCTTCAGATAATAATAATTTTATTCAATGTTTTTTTTGTTTTTTTAATTTACTATTTTTAATTATCGTATTTTAACATTTTACAGCTTTAGTCATAAGCGCAGTAAGTCATACACTAACTTGTAATTGTACTTTTGCTCTTTATTATGAAACAGAGGGTGTCTATAAAGTAAAGTACAAGATGTTATATAGTTGTTAGATATTGCTAAGACATTGTCATAATGTTGAAACACGATAAAATTTAAAATAGTTACATTAAAACAGTAAATTAAAAAAAAGAAATGAATAAAATTGTTATTATATAATAAGTAATTTGCAAACTCCCAACACGAACCTTTCCAATTGTAGTTTTCTCGCTTTTAATTGTTTACCTCAATCAAGACCGTACGTTAATCGATTTCATTTGCAGTTTTTTTAAATTATTTATTAAAATTATTGCTATTGATGATGAGTTCCACAACTACTTTTAAATGTATAATGCAATCAAATAATAGCATCACTACATTCACAAAATATTATGAATATATTATTGATCTGATCTTTTTCTTTAATTAATTATTATTTTTGATTAAAGCCAGCAAACTAGAATGTAATATATTACACATTAAATTATGTCGATAGTTTTAAAAATATGTAATAAATTATTGTACTTAAACGAAAAACAAAACCATTGCGATAGAAAATAATGGTTATATGATTTCTAAGTTGAAAATTGGTTGTTAAAATAGATAAAATGAAAAACGAGGAAATATTGCTGACATCCAGTTTACAATAAACATAAAAAACAAATAAATATTGAATAATCTCAAATATCATTAAATTTATAAAATCATATAAAGCTTACAATCATAACAAACTTATCGGTTCGTATGAACGCGCTAATTTCAGGAACTGCCTATCCAATTTGAAAAATTCTTTTTTAGCGTTAAATAGACTGTTTAAGGGAGGTTTTATTAGGTTTTGTCTAAATCACGTTACGACCTATGGGAACAGAGCCGTAACCATACATAAATTGCTAAGAGGTAAATAAAGTGTCCAAACTGTGTAGGTGCCGTTATCATGACAACTTCATACCCATACCAACTACATACAAACTTTTTAATAAATGGAAAATTATTGCGCGAAAACGATTAAATAAAATGGGGGGGTAAGAGAAAACAAAGAGTATGAAAATTTGAAACTTATTTAAGTACGTTATTTCACATTATATATATATATATATATATATATATATATATATATATATATATATATATATATATATATATATATATATATAGAGAGAGAGAGAGAGAGAGAGAGAGAGAGAGAGAGAGAAGAATTTCAACAAATAAATAAATACTATTAATTATTAAGGATGTAATAAAGGGCCGTTGATTTTGGTGCGTAAGCTAACTCTAAAATTATAATAATGGTGCAACTACAAGCAAGGAAACTGGAAAATTATACAGTGCGATGTAGCATGCAACCTGCAGAGTGTGTAACAGTCCTTCACTAAACAGAAATTAGCATATCTCTTCGAAAGTTAATTTCATCTTTTTTCAGTATATTGGTGCAAGGAATCAACACTATGTGTTGTATTAATCTAGATAAAGAAAACAAATACAATATGATAGAGCTTCACAAACAGTTTTTGCAACATTATTTCAATACGAAGCGAATTTTGAGTATATATAAGTGTTTATAAACAAGAGTGAAATCATGTTTATAACAAATTCGAAAGTGCATAGAACAAGTGATCTTGTCCTAGTTTCCTAGCTTCAAATATACAGGTCATTAAGAGAAATATTCTTACAAATTGCATTTGATCCAAGTTTTCAAAGATTAAATAATTACTCTTCTAGTAGTTTTTCCAGTATTTTGTGCTATAATTCATAATTAAATGAAAAATCAAAAAGCCAATGGGACACCAATATATATTTTATTCCAACTTAAACAACGTTTCTACCATCTTGAGCCATTTTAAAGTCTGTAAGAACAATGCTAATTGTTAAGTCATTGTATATATATATATATATATATATATATATATATATATATATATATATATATATATATACATACACATAAATAAGAATTATTTATTAAATAAAAAAAATTATTTAACTATCATTAATTTTATTTGGCACATTATATTTTTAAGTAATTACAGAATTTTAATTTCATCTATATATGTTTCACATTTTATATTTACTCAAATCCCTGTATAATCCAGAACCGCAGGCAGAACACTCCGCTGGGGAAATAGGTGCAGTAACAACTCATACTCTCTTCAACCATGCAACGTTGCTACTTCGAGAACTTGAGTGGACTTATCTAAAGGAGGATATTGATTAAAATATATTCATGGACAGACAAATTACAATTCGGATGCTGAAAAACGTATATATAAGACAATTGGGACGATTAGACAAAACTGCACCCTTGCAACGGTCATGAAAAGAGCATTTTTTTCATGAGTAAACGATCGTTATTAAATCATTGGGGATCATATCATCGTCGTTTTTTTAAAAAGGCGTAAGCGTCATTTAAACATTAAAAAATACGCTTACATACTCATATTTTATTCACACGATTAATTACATTATAAACAGTAAAACGCTGCAAATTATTACATTTGACCTATATTTTCAAAGATAAACTGAATAATTACTCGTTTAGTAATGTTTCTAGTATTTGGGGGCATAATTGAGAATTAAGTTTAAAATTAAAAGGCCAATGGGACACCAACATATATTTTATTCCAACTTAGATAACCGTTCGGCCATCTTGAGTCATTTTAAAGTCTGCAAGAACAATGTTAGTTGTTTAGTCATTTTATAAAATATATATATATATATATATATATATATATATATATATATATATATATATATATATATGCACAAATTTGTTTCGATACAATAAGAGTTATTTATAAAATTCAAAAAATTATTTAACTATTATTAATTTTAATTGGCTACCCACCATGTAATGCACATTATATTTTTTAAGTAATCACAGAATTTAAATTTCACCTATCATATCCCACCAATAATTATTTTCTTAATCTGAAATCTTTGATAAATCATATATTCAGCACCAATTTTGTACTTGCAGTAGGGACTTTATTCTTACGTTAAAAATTATACTAAAAACAACTGTCTCATCTGAAAGTAAATAGCTTCACGAATTAGTACGTGAATATATTCACGTTACCTATGAATATTGACCTTGTCCATAAATTAATTTCAATTAAATGTGTTAAATAATTTAAAAAAAGATGAAGATGAAATATAAATCTCAAGTAACAGTCAATTATAGCATGTATAATTATCCTACGTTCTGTCCACAAAAATATATTTTGATGTTCACATATTTATTCGGCAAAAAAATGTGTCTAAAAATAGTAAGCAACTAAAGTTATTAGTACACATAAAATGAGCTTTTAATCAAAACGAAGTACATACACAGTAGTAATAAATACGCTAAACGTACTCATATTTTATTCATAGGATTGATTACATTATAAATGGTAAAACGCTGCAAATTATTGCACAACGGTTTATTATTTCCAAATAGTCACATATGCAAAAATAAATGGCTTCGATCCAAATAAATGTTTACATGTTTATTTATTGTTCGAGTTTGGTATAAAAATATTCATATCGTAGGAAGGTGGGTGGACGTATTTTTGTTATAATTTATTTTTTGGATTATCCGTATCTTAAATCGTATAACCTAAATAATTGGAGTGAGAATTAATTCTTTTTTTTTTATTGGTCGATTACAACGTTTCATTATTTAAAATAATAAACCAAATAACTAGTTTGTCCAATCACACGACTTTCTTCACCACTTTGGGTGCAAAGTCCAATAAAAAAATTGTTTGCTGGATTTAACTTTAATTATCTTTCAGATTAAATTTAACATCATGTGAAATGCCCCGGAAGATGTATAGTTTCTGAACAATTTTACGGGTTTCCGTAGCAAAATACTTTTCTAAATTCATACTTATAAAATATAACTGGTTTGTCTATTCAAACGAAAGTTTTCGTACTTAGGCCAATATTTTAGTAAAATTGGTCTGATAATAGCTTATTTTTTTATTCATTTTTTTTTTTTTAAGTTAAAGCTTTGTAGAACATTTAATCATTATTCGAATAAGGATCTGGAATCATCCGGAAGACGTTTAGTTTTCGAAAAACTAAATGGGTTTCATAGGAACATACAAAGGATACTTTATAATCGTGGCTATAAAGTTCAATAAGCTGTATCTGGTCCGTTTTCGATGATTTTTTGTTGATTTTGTAGTGAATTCAATTATCTTTGAAATATTATAATACAAAATTTACCATAAAATGCATACTTTTCGAGTTATGCGCAAATAAGGCATTCTTTTCATCGTAAATTTTTTCCTGATTTTTTCTAGAGGATGCACTTTGTATATAAATAGTTAGAAATCTTCAAGTAGAAGACTTTATGCAAGTTCATAGAAATCGTTAGAGGCGTTTTTGCGCAACAGAATATAGAAAAATATGCTTTTCGGATATTGCGCAGCCGCTATTTCTCACAAGGTGTCCGATTCAGTACACAGACATCGGGGGACAAAACCCTACATATCAAAAAAATAAGTAACAAAATCGGCCCACCCGTTCAAGAGATAATCATAGCACAGAAACAAACAAACACACAGACCAATGGCCGAAAATGCTTTTTTTCGATTCAGAGGGCTCTAAAGCGCATAGATCCGTTGAAAACTGCACATCGAAATTTCGCCCCGATTACAATACTTTTCTTACTTAGTAGCTGTAGGAAAGTAAAAAAAAAATATATAATTAAAACATCTCAATAAATGAACTGAAAAAACAGTTGGATAAAAATGAATGCCATAAACGATGGATATTGAAACTTTCAACACTTCTATCTTCAAACACATAACATTACGAGAATATTTAACAATCACCGAATGATTGCTTAATGCTCACTCTTAAATACAGCCCATCATGAAACAACCAGTTATACACCATAATGACATTAATTCATTGTAAACAATGAAGTAGTGGAAATAACGACCGGTTTTGTGCCAACTGTATTCGTAGTGTTTACAGTAGACGGAAGGTCAAGGCCTCTATCGTACTTCAAATGACGGAACCGGGTGTTCACTAATCGGAAAAAATATGCAGTGAGAATCATTTCAAAGGAATAGACAACAGAGTATTTTATAAGTGAGAGAAAATGCACATCAATAGCGACAATGTTTAATTTGAAAGTATCAAGAGCAGTGCCGAACAATTAAAACATAGACATGCTAACTACTATTTTCCAGAATGAATTCGGTTGTTTATAATTTGACAGTTTAATGGTCTCATCCATACCCTAAATGCCTTTCAACAAAAGAATTCAATCAGTATTGACAGATGTTGTAACGATGATTCTTAAAATTGATTTGTGAGGTCACTTGCTCGGTGGTTGCACATCCAGCCAGATCAGGATCTTCCGATTGCTAAAATCAAGTGCAACACCTCGCTCCTTCAGGAGAACAATGCAATTGTACCGGGACAATACCTTTCATAATTAAATTTCTTCAGGACCGATTACTTCATCTCATAGAAATATGACCTTATGCCAGATATGCTCCAGTTTACTGTTCTTCTGAAAGGTATTGCAAAGGCATTAAGGAATTCCTTTGATCATAGTATCCAAAACGCGTGCGATTCGGTAAAAAGAGGACGAAACATATTGTCAATTAAAAATAATGTAATTTGGAATCGTAGAAATAAAATTACAATTACCAATAATTGTAACTGCAATAACTTGATGAACAATTGTAATTTTAATTGTGGTCCGCAATTACAATAACTAGTTGAGCCAAAGTAATTGCAAATGCCAATTTCAATCTTATGTATTTGTAATTTTATTTTATAAATTCCAAGTAATTGTAATTAGAAATGGCAATTATTTAAAGCCGAAATGACACTCAAAACCGTTTTGTAAAAAGGCTGTTCGGTAAAATTATCGACTGAAATTTCGTAGTTTACATTATCCATAACATTTTCCAAAATTTCAGAATATTCTACGAATGCCTTTCTGGATTTTTTGGCTTATATTTGCTAAATAGTAATTTCCTACCCATATTGTTGGGTATATTCATAATCGGGATGACGTTTTCTATGAGAATCCTCCATGAATAAAATTTTTGTCCATCATACCCCCTATACTCGAAGCACTGTGCGCCGGTTCGAATCTGGTCTGGGCGGATTGAAATTTATTTCGTGAAGGACCTACGGAATGAATCTCTAACTTCCCTCTATGGTTAGAATAGGTTGGAAAACCAGAGAATAGCCCCGTCCTCTTTTCCATAACAGGAGTAAGAAAGGACGTCGAACACCAATAAAAAAAAAAAAAAGTGAACCACTTGTAATGTTGTGACGTCACCTTTACACGTATCGAAAACACGGAACAAATAGGTTTTTAAAAATCACCGGTTGGGTGGATGCCAAGCTATTTAATTTTCCAAGATTAATATTAACAGGTCATGTTTTGTTTATTTGTTCTTCCTTATTTTCTTAGTCATAAATAGGTACTATTCATTCCCATTCGATGAAAACATCCGCGAGAAAATGTATAAATAATTATTGAAAATATCCAGAATTTTGTGGTTTCACTAAAGGAGTATAAGTCTTTTTTTTGCGATAATAGATTTAAGTTATAATTTGTTCTTTTTAACAAACTTTACTTTTGAGAATAAGGATAATAGTCACTAAAACAATTTTCACATTCTATGTGAATTCTGTTTCATTGACATATTGCTTTTTTCTCAGAGGTAAAGTTTATTAAAAAGTAAATGTAACATAGATCCATTATGGCAAAAGAACGACATATACCCCATTACCCAAACATTATAGAATTGCTCCTGGAGCTTCGTCAACATTATAAACTGGAGCATACAATGGTGCATACGGTAGGAGTATTCACATCCCAGATGATACGATTAGCTCAGTTGAGGGCTTGAAATGGTCTGAAAAAATATTGGAAGGACAGAAAGCAGTTCTCCTCAGTATAGTAATTATTGTCCGCATAATTTTCAATGGCGCGGGCTCTTCATATTTTTTTTTTAATATTTAAAAGAGTCCACGGGATAAAGTGGAAGAGTCACCCGTTTTTCCATGTTGCGTTTCGAGAAAACCAAGTTTAAAAGTTAGCAGTTCCTACCTTCTTCAGTCGATGAGTATTCTCCCAACGCTTGTAGCAAACTAGACAACATCCACATTTCCGTCTGTTTTTTATTCCATCTTATTTAACTGAACGATATGAATATGCTCATTTGTGTATAACTCTATTTCGGAACAAAATATGACTCTTTCCCTTTATTGCGTGGACTAAACTAATCTCTACCTTACATCCGATCAGGTGAATAAACAAAAAAGGGCGAAATTCTAGTTTTTTAAACGAGTATGAACTAGTGCACGTCCGCTAATTAAAGGAGTTATTAGTCAAACACCCCATGGAGGCCAGCCCAAACAATGATTCAATTAGCTTCAACAATTTTGGAAATAGTAACAATAACAAAAATTAATTAAAAACAGTCAAATCTAATATTTATATCAGTTGTATTCATGCTTTGAAGGAAACGACTAATGTTTAGGCAAATTAGTGCTGTTTCAAAGAAAAATAGGAATGCAATCCTTGTTACTGGATTTTGGTTAGGACCTCACATCCATGATACGTCACATGAATGAAGGACAGCCATCGGATTTAATTAAAATCCAATTCAAATTATTTGGCCATCACCGATTGGCTACAAGAACACAATTAGGATGAAGATAATAAAACGCTATGAAGGTTACATTAGATTCACGAGTTCATCCTATAAAACTTTTAATTCCTAATTTATCTTGAAGATATTATTGACTTTATAATAATTTAAACAATCCTAAATCATGGAGGATACCAATCTCAATACAGCATAAATCGAAATTCACCATCACTGAGTCGCTACATTCCAGAGCTAGCTGGATTACCCTCGGTATATTTTCTTGCACAGCGTAAGTGATTACATACTGCAACGGTACACGCCTCGAGTTTCTTCATCTTTTCCAGGGGCCAGCTCTCACCTCCCCCGCTCGGTTTTCTCAGGTTACGGCCACCCTCCGGACGACGCTTACTGTCACTAGTCCTAAGGGTTTCGATGAGATTGCATTGATTGGAGATATCAGGTAGGTACTCATTTTAACTTTCGATGACTTCCATCCATTCGAAAGTATCATAATATTTTTAGGCGATATCTTAAGCTTAACTGATTCCTTAAAAAGCATGAAGGATCTAGATTGTGACTTTTTTTTTTAAACTTATTTTTATTATTCATTTATTTTTTTTAAAGATTTTGCAATTATATGCCTTGTATGCCTTTTTTTTCTTAACATCTCAGGACATAACTTGTATTAAAAAGCATATTAACAAGAAATTTAAGCAACACCTTAATTGTCTGTTTACATATGTATTTTACAGATAGCAATGTATCAAAATGAAATAAATATATTAAAAAATAAATAAAATATAATAAAAATAATAAATAATATAAGACAATAAAGCTAGATCGATAAATAACGATACAAAATGGTGATCCTTTTTGAACTAACGAAAGCTTTCATTCGAAGTTCTCAATTATATAATAAAGATATGTCATTACGTCTTTGTATACGAACGGAATACCAATAAGGTTCTACATCGCTCCTGGTCTAAGGAATGAATAACAGGTGAATTAATTAAAAAAACAACAATCAAAATTTATTTTTGTTCAGTTAGGCTATATTTGAACTTTTTATTTTACAACAAGACGAAAATGTTAATCAACGAAAATATTTGAAGGAAAAAGACAATTGACTACATATTAAAATAAAGAGAGATATATATACACAAAGAAAAGAAAACTTCTAAATCTAAAGAATTATACAACTAGATTTATTATGCAGAGCAGTTATGCATCCAAATACTGACGTTTCGTACGCTTATTTCCAACGGCCATAGAAATCTACAGTTGATGTTAAAGCATAGCATTCCACAAATAAACTAGCACACTGTATCCTTCCCTCCAAACCTACTATGGCTGGATTATAGCAAAGGGTGTGTATCGTTGTTATTTGACTTCCTTGGAAAATAAGAAGTATGCCTTCCACAATATTCGTATTCATTTAACTAATTAAATTTATATGTATGACCCATTATTAACATCAGGGCTAACTGCTGAGAATCACATAAAAGAAAAAAAAAGGTTTTCGTGAAAAAAAAAAAAAAACGGTTATCGGTTATTCCGGTTATTTTACCTACAATTAAAACTGATCGGTTTTAACCGATTTTCTTCTAAAAGAAAAAAAAACGATTATATTAAATGAAATAACTTCCCATCACATTTTTTTCTATGATGACACAAATAACAGTTACTGCAGTTGTTACAAATAACTGATCATTGGTAACACTTTTAATTCAAATAAATTACACATTGATCTAAAAGAAATAACCTAAAAAACATTTACACAACTAAACAAACTGCTAAAACCCTGGAAATAACTGACAGAAAAACCGTTGGTGTTCGTTAAGTATCGGTGTGAATATGAACAGAAGTCCTCAGGGGAGAGAACAAAAAATAAAGGTAGGCTTATATAAATAGAAAATTTATTAATAAATGAAAAGAAAACATAATTATACAAAGTTTATACAAAATCAACAAGCAAAAGAATACTTGTATTGTTTGTGGTAATTTTTATATCAATCGTCGACCCAGGGCTTCTCGAGACAGATTTCTTTAGCTTTGGTACAAATTCGACATGGCTTTGTCGGATGTCCTTTTTTTTCCCCCAATACTATTTAAAACTCTTGGAACCTAATTTTTGATTTTTAAACTGGTTGAATAATATAATTAAATAATAAAAATTGAATAATAAAAATAACAATTAAATTGCCTGTTTACATCGGAATCCTGAAAAGTACCGCGGCAGTCAACGTGTTAAATATTGTGTAAACCAGATGCTTCAATTCTAGTCAAGAATCCTGTAGAGTTTAAACAAATAAGTTGTGCAAGTTTTAATAGTCATTTAGTAACTTGTTTCAACAGGCTCGAATCCATTGCGTCACTTTCATTTTTAACCGCCATAAAAAGCCGGTAAGAATCATAGTACAGTAAGTCGAGTTTTGAAAATTTTAAGAAAATTTGTGTTTTCCAAATTTTCTTTTTAAGTATTATCCAAGTGAGATAAAATATAATTATGGTACTATTCCAGTCACTAAAGATTTAAAGTTAAATAAAATTATGAAGGAATTAGATGGTCGTGGAGGCGGTCAAAAAAATTGGAACAAGTAAAAATAGGAGAATTTGTAAATAGTAAAAACTATTTATTAGAAACCGACGTTTCGACCCAGTTTTTTGTTTGTTTATTTATTTGTATTCCCTTTTTTACTTATTCAACAGAGTTATTAATTTTTGTTTATTGTTATTTCTCCTTTTAGTTTCCCTATTTTTATTATTATATAGCCAGTTCTATTAATAAACAGCTTAATAATTAATATTCACTAATTTATTTTTAGTTGCTGTTATTACTCTATCAGTTTCATCTTACTACTCATCATTGTTTTCATGTTTTCTCACTAAGTTTTTTTAATTATTAATTCATTCACTATATACCGTTGTTTTATTTTTATTTTTGTATCTTGTTTATCCAGCCCTGACCTGCAAAGTCGGTCGAAACGTCGGTTCCTAATAAGTAGTTTTTACTATTTAAATCGGTAAATAGTTTTTTTACCGCTCCCCGGACCCATCTCATTACTTCATAAAGTTCAACGGTCAACCATTGTTTATTCAATTAAATAAAATTAGTTGTACAAGTTTAGTTGTTACCAATTTTGTCGGTAATTTTAAGTAATTTTTTTAAAGGCTGTAGAGATATAATTAAATATCCAGCAATTCTTTCATATTTCGAAAAAGTTTTTGAGGGATTTAAAAAAAATAAAAAATTTGAAGGCTATAGAATCTATTAATCAATTACCAGCAATTCTTTCGCGTTCCAAGTTCAGAAATGCCAAGGGATTGCAAAGAAGACAAATAGAGCTAATATTCAATTTTCAGCACCTTTTCTTGTTCCAAGTGCTGTAATTTTAACGATTTTTTTAAGGCCACAGAGCGAGGTATTTTTTTATTTTCCCCAATTCAAACTCGAGTGATGTTCACACAAAACTGGAGGGCTCATTTTCCGGAATGTTATCTATGGCAACATAATAAACGATCCCTACATCGATGAATACTTCAACAGTAACCGTAAATCAAAATACCCATGCCCGATGAAAATTCCGACAGTAAATTCGGAATAAACTATCCTTATGCCGATGAATTTTTAAAATTTAATAATTAATTTAAAATATTTGTGCTCGTACAAAATTTCGATATTATTTAAAATTAGAAGCTTCGAAAACCTGATGAACGATCACTTTTCGTCAAAAGAAATATTTAAAAATAAATAATCCACAATTTAAAAAAAACTTGATAAATAGTTGAAATAAGCACTCATTATGCAATAAACAATAATTATGCAATACCTATGCAATAAACGAAAAAAATATCGTAAAATTTTGCCAAAGCTATTTCATAAATCATAATTGTATTTAAGACGATAATATTTAAATATAAAGATAATATCAATGAATTAATTCAAGTCCAATTAAATTAATATGATTAGTTAAGAGGGACTGGATGAAGTTGTTACTGGATAATTTACTAAATAGTCTCCAAATTTCTTTAGTGCATGTTGGATGAGCTGTTCTAGAAATATAGGTCTGTCAAAGAAAATACGTTTGCGCATGCGAATCTGCGAACCAAATCTGTTCTCTGGTGTCTTGATCAAGATGTGAAATCGTTACTTTAAGGTAAAGCCTTGCAATTAGATTTTATTTTGAGATTAAGACTAAAGTCCTGTATTTTTTCAGGTTTATCTCAAAAACCTCTAACTTCTGTGTATGAGCATTTAGATGCCGTCAATTTCCCAGTGATTATAACATTTTTTCAAGATACGTCTTATAACTTTAGTAGTTTTCTGTTGTCAGTAAACAAGATGACCAGAACACCTTGCTTAGAAAAATCAGATAGATTGCAAATATTACCAAAAAAAAAAAAATTCAAGAAAAAAATGAAATCAGTCTACAGGCTTCGAGGGCAATATCACAAGTACGTATGCATTAACTGAAGAGTTCTGGAACATTTGGTAATTTAAGTCACTACATTTCTAAAGAAATTAATTTTATCTTGAAGCCTTTTTTGCCAGAGAGATTGTGGGATAATATTGTTTCCTATTTTGTCGTATTTGACCCAAAAATAATACACTTTTGCACAGTACCTAAGGTCAAAGAGCAGCGGTGTATTTTAAATACGTTTCATTCATAACCCCTAGAATCCAGTTTTGGGGATTTCGAGGATGTCTAATATATATATATATATATATATATATATATATATATATATATATATATATATATATATATATATATATTTCCCACAACATTTGAGCACTTCCAGTGGCCCCTTTGGAACAAATGAGCAGAAATTCGGTATGTGAGGTTGATTTTTTGGCAGAACAATATTGAGTTACAGGGTTGAAGATTTGTATGTGAATTGATTTGGTATTAGAAAAGTGCCTTTTGGGGATCTCAACTTTTTTTTCCCACATCGGCCATTAGTAAATTGAAAATATGACCTAAAAAATTAAAATAATAAAATTAAAAATATTAAAAAGTAATATTGAAAATATGACCTAGTAACGGAACTCTGCTGCTCACATCTTTTTTTTATTTTATACATGTATTGTATTGTCTTAATTATTAGTGGAATAATTAATTTATTGATAATTAACATAAATTAATCTGTCGTCAATTTTCATATACAGAATTAGACTCATAAGTAGCGCGGAACATTGGCATCGAATGTTAATAAAAATCAGAACTCACGAGGTTAATACAGCTGAATTAACTCGCTAAAACTCGCTGAAGCGAGTGCATTCTACTATCATGTGATATGATTCACCAAGATACATTCGGTCTGCAGAGTTGCGTATTATGATTTTATTACATATGAAAGGCTAATGACAACTTTCACATACGATCCAAGCCAAAAACTGCTCTGACAATGACAAAGTTCCTTCGTTTGCTTTAAGTTCCTGTGATAAACTTTGACAAGCGATGATTTCCTAGATAAGAGAAGATGATCCCAGAGAGGGGCTTAAACCACCCCAAAGTGGGGGCTCTGCGGCCCAGAGGTAGAGGGGGCCCTTACATAAGCTGGCTAAGGCACAGTCTGCACTTGTGCCATGGACTAGGACCCGCTACAGACATGTTGGTGGTCGTGCTTGCTTCTCTTACCGTCTTTGGGACTGCTGCTGGTGTGCTCCATGTCAACTCTACCCGTGAGTACACATAAATATTACCATAGCATCTCATACCTTCCAATCCTTTCTCCGTGGTCGGAGAGAATCGCTGTGACGAAACCCCTGCAAACAGACGTACAAAAGGTTCACTTGCAACACAGCCGTTATATCACGCTGGGTAATGATGTATTGTCCGTCTCACACCTACTTGTTTTTCCTTCTTCTTCCATTCTCAAAATGGGTCAGTAGCATTTTGCGGTCTAATCATGATTATTTGAACTCCATATAAGAATTTCGAAACTCTACAATATGTGTAATGAAACGGATTGCGAAAACCCTTACGAAAGTACCTGAAACTATAGTCAGAAATCAGGGGAAATCATTAATAAGTGGTAGATGCACAATGTTTTCATATCCAGCGTTAAAGTCACTCATCTAAGCTAAATAAACAGTTATTGACGAGTGTAAAAGGATGAATGTCTTGGTCTATAAACAACAAACAAAATCAGATAACAAGAAAAATTAAAATATTAGAGAATTGTTCTATTCCAAAATATAAATAATACAATTAGTATAATCTGATGAATTCAAAATCTAAACATGAAAAATAGACATGAACAGGCTAGAGAAAAAGTCTGCCATTATCTCTGCAGTATAAAAAATAAAAATGAATAATTTAAAGTAGGAATTAAAGATTAGGCTCGCTAATTAGTGTAGCAATAATATAATCGATTTAAGATTAAAGAAAAATTTAAGAAAAATTGTGAAAGTCAAACATTTAATTAAAGATAATTTTTAGAAATATATGAAAAATATGAATATATTTTCTATCTTGAAAGATCTCAAAATTTTGCTCGGTGAAATCTACAGCTGCACGTGTCCGAGCTCGAAAATGTGGCTTTAGAATTAGCCAACCATTCAATAAATTCCCAAATCAAATATAATGAGGATAAATATTTGTTTTTATCGAGTCTCAAATTGATAATTGGAATAAGTAATGAATGATAATAGTGCAAAATGTCAGTAATAAATAATGAATTTCAATTTTCCATTCATCAAGAATAAGTAGACAAATTAATCCGAAAACAAGATATGTACGATGTTTTGATCATAATATTTCATTCTGAATCATTTACTAAATTATACATATGTTAACATATGGTTCATATAAATATATAATTTCAAGTTAATCAGTTTTCTAATCTATACACTCTTTCATAAATAAAAAGAATATAGTTTAGTGAATCGTTTCTATTTTTTTTTTGTTTTTTAATGAAATTAATTAGGTAATATTTTATGTATTTCATAACATTAATATATGAAAATGTGTTTGTATGTTTTATATTTCTTTAAATCGGCCATTATAAATTTAAAAACTCAATCACACAATCGGCCCTATGAGGAGCACTGCACAGGGTGCCAATGTGGTGAGCACTGTACTCCACTCGCCTGATAAATCAGCTGACTAATTTCAGAGTCTCACTTGTAAAAGCTTCGAGTTGAAACATAAAGCGTTCAAACACTGTTAATCCTAACGAATCCTATTAATTTTCTGTATACTAATAATAATAGTAATATATCGATCATAACTGTTGAAAAATAGTGGATTTTGAAATTATTTTTTTTGTTGTATTCATGAAAATAAGAAAGCGTTGTTAATTTGCACAAATTTTTGCTCAATTTATTAAAAATGTTGAATCCCAGGGAAAATAATGCAAATCTCAAGTGTCACGCACTTCCGTGTCATGCAAAGTGTAGTGCCACATTGCTAAAACGGAAATTAGTTTATTTACTATGAGATTACTAAGCAAAAATAGAGGAATTGTGCTCGAAACAAAATAAAAAATTAATTAATATCAATATTATATAGGTATATGTACGTAAGCATAGGTAATATGCGAACCTATTAGCGTTTTTGAAAAGATTAAAACTTATTTCTTGTTTGCATTTTATTATAAATATCACGTCATTCACATAATCAATAAACACACTTAATGGATATAATATACAACTTCCATAAATATATGAAGAGAAAGTTGTTACTCCATGAAATAATGCAAACAGTTTACGAATATCAATTAAACGTTAATGCTGAATAATGTAACAGAGAAAGTAATTATCGAACATTAAACAATTATCATTATTAACTTACAATCATTAGGAAATCATTTAAATATTTGAATTCATAGGAATGATATCAGTTTTTTTTGTAATAAAATGCCATTTTACATTGACTGAATCCTACCTAGTGCTCAAAGGGATCCCTTGACAGAGGAACGTTGTGCTGTCGAAGTTGCTAACATTATTATAATTGTTTCTAATATCAACATATAGGTATGCCGTTAGTAAATATATGGAGATGCCAATAAATCAGTTTTTTTAGGTACTTGTTCAATTAGTAAAAATATTTGTAATAACTACAATTTTCGATAGATGTAATTTGCTATTGTTGTCAGAACTTTCGATGGTATTCTTGATTAAAGTGGCACCGCTAACACTCTCATTGTAAAATAGTTACACCAATCGTATAAAAGATTTCTCCCTTATCCACCTCCTGAGTCATTAGCAGCGTTTGCTAAGATCCAAGAAAACTTGGATTGGATATGTTCCTGGGAAAACATCCATAAATTAAGATTAAACACAAGCTATTGTAATACGTTCCAATTACCTCTCTTAATCGAATGCCAACTTTTCTTCCTTAAACCTGTAACTAAATGATAATTCCAATAAATTTCTGTATCTCTGTTAAAAATTTAAACATTACCATTGACTATACCTTCCACTGAAATGTCTGTATTACCTAACTCAAAACTATTCCATCGCTTATTTGAACACCCCTCACCTTCCTAAATATAAAATTTCCTTTAGTTCAAGCCTTTAGGCGACTTACAACATACAATAACTGTTTTTCTTAAAATTCCACTGATCTACAGCATTCGAACGTTCCTTTCTTATCTGTCATATCTTCAGGGATTCTCTCTTTCCTATTAACCGACATGCTTCAATCTCATGCAGATTGAAATTCCTCCTCTTCTAACTCTTGCTCATAACCAATCAATGATAAGAGAATTATTAATTTAGAATTTATATTGTATTCAGGAATTATAAAGGATTTAGTTTTAATTATCAAAACATATGATATTGATCAAGTTCTCTAATAATGAGGTTTTTATTTAGTAGATTTTTTTTATCTCATTCAATAATGAATTTGTTTTTATTTAATCGAATTTATTTGTTTTTTTTTATTCTGAACGCCTATATATTTATTTATTTATTAGATTCTTTTAATAATTAATTTGTGAGTACAATTTTTTTTTCAGTATTTTTGATATATACACAGTAATAATTGTTTCGCACGTTATAAATCTTATCGAAAGTTGTTCCAGATTTTTTTCCTATATAGCATATATGAAGGACATCATTAATTCTTGAAATACCCGGTCAAAACACAAACTAGAAATTTTTTCGAGGATTGGCAGACCGAGAATGCACATGAAAATGAGCCCAACACAGCCCATATTCTTTCCGACGAGATACCTCAGGATTCAAACCGTTGATCGGAAGATTGTTTGTGTAATAATTATTACCTCCTATTGACTTTGTGAAACTGTATTTATAGTCCATTGCTCAGACTTTATACAGTTTACATTCTCATGTTTCAATGTCTACAGTAATACAATCATCATTGTAGGTTGCCTAGATAATGATATCAAGCTAAAACTAAAAATTAAAAATTTGAGATAAAATAATTGGATTAAAGTTACCTAATTACGAAGCAATAAGTTTAGTCTGATTTTATTAAATTGATTATGTGAATTGTTACATTTATCGCTATGATGTGGCATATTGTAATCACTATCTCTAAAAATAAGTATTACAAAATTATAAAAATAACAAATGCTTTCTTGATTTTGAAATAATAATTTTATGTCCTTCTAAAATTTTAAAAGCAACGATACTTCATTGATGTCTAGTATTCACAATAGACACCTTTCTTGGTTGTCCGACATAACAAATGTTTTATCTTCCAAAAAATTAAGTGCATAAGCTATTATTAAATTAAATGTATTTTTTTATAAGGTGTTATTAAAACAAAGTTATCTTTCACAAAGTCCGAAACATAAAAAAAAATAAAATCTTGTGTACACTCGCACGACTTATAACTATTATTGCCTAATCGCATAGGATGCAAAGTGCATTACAAAAATTATTTTCAGTATCTCCCTAACATTGGTCGGATATTTATTTTATTTAATTTTAAGATATTTTTTTAATATATGTTCAGCTTTGTAGACAATTTAATGATTTTTCAAATGAGCATCTGAAATGTTCCAGTAGATATATTAATCCGGGAGCTGAGGCCAAAAAAGGTGTCAGTTTTCAAGAAATTTATTTATCGTTTAGGCCGAAAGTATTTCCATAAAAATGGACTGGAAATATGAACGTTTGCTACCCTAGATCGGTCGCAATCAAATTTTATAGGTCAAAGAATTCGTCATTTTTGTCACTTTTTCAGATTTTTCTCAGCAACTCGCTCCCAATGCATTTCAGGAAAAACTTTGGCATTGCAAATTTTAAAGAACGTTAAATTTGCTTTAAATTAGTTGTTTTTTAAATGTAAATATTTAGTTGTTTTTTTTTTAATTCGGAACAGCAACTGAGTTGTAACGTATATCAGCCGAACATATCTGAAAAATGTCAAAAAACGCAAAAAATTATATATTCAGTGATTTCGCATTTCCTAATAACTATTTTTCAGTGCAATTTAGTGCAAAATGCATAATAAACAATCTTGCAGAGGATTAAATTTTCTACAAGATTCACATAAAATATTTGTAGTTACTCTCAACAGACAAGTGATATTGAAATAGCAATTTTAAAAAAAGGAACATTGTTATTTCAATATTTCTTGGCGTCTATTGAGAGTAATTACAAATATTTTGTATGGATATTATAGTGAATTTAATCTTCTATAAGATTGGTTATTATGGATTTTGCACTGAATTTCAGTAAAAAATAATAGTAAACATAAGACGAAGCTACTGAATTTCTATTGCATTTTTCGACATTTTACAGATTTGCTCGATCCTGTATCTCAATAAATGTTCCGAATTTTAAAAAAAATACTAAAAATAAAACTTATAAGAAATTTAACGTTCTTTAAAATTGGCAATGTCAAAGCTTTACTTAAAATGCAATGGAAGCGAGTTACCGAGGGAAATCTGAAAAAAGTGACGAAAATCACGAATCATTGATATATGAAATTTGATTACAGCCGTTTTACGGTTGCAGACGTTCATATTCTCTGTCTATTATGAGAGTACTTTCGGACTAGACGATCAAAAAATTTCTTGAAATCAGACACTTTTATTTTTTGTAAAGAATTTAATTACCTTTCAAGGGACAATATATGTATCCTTTTTGAGTTAATGCGCAAATAAAATTTACTTTTTGTCATAAATTTTACTTCCGCTTTTACTTAGAGATAAGGTAAGAGAAAGATTTTAGGCAAGTTTCTTTTTTTTTTAAAAAAAGCAACAGAATTGGTCCAATCGTTCAGGAGATAATCGTGGCACAGAAACACAGACCAAAGTGCGCTTTTAGACTCAGGAGATTCAGAAGAGAATAGATCTGAAGAAGACCGGATACCGAAAATATTGCTCAATTACAAGAGCCACCTCTGGAGGAGATAAAGAAAATAAAATTCGTTACCTTTTGCTGAAAATTAAAAAACAATATGTATAGTCGTAACTAATGACTTTGAACATATAAATTAAATTAAAAGTATTTTTTTATAAGGTGTTATTAAAACAAAGTTATCTTTCACAAAGTCCGAAACATAAAAAAAAAACCACCTCATATTTTTTATTTTAAAGTTGGAGTTGACGAATGAAATTCTATGAGCTAATACTTTCTATCTACTGTCCATCTAATATGCCTGAAATTATCCTTATTTTTTTTGGAGCGAGATTTGTTTTTCATTTAACTTTTGCACACAGTCGTGTGCCCAGGCGGTACGGACATGCGTATAGGAAAACAGAGGTGCCATAGGTGCACTGGCACCTGCTAATGTGTTCTATTTTAATAAATAAAAGTTTTTTATTTTTTTATTTTATTGTGTCATATAAAAAAGTACGAAGCAAAGTTTAAAGATCAAATTAAAAAACAAAATTCTCAGAACTAAAGTCCAAAAACTTTTGAAGCCCAACAGTGTAAAATTGTTGGTTTAACTTTAACATAAAAATTTTCAAAATACGATTGACAAACTATATGCCCAAGAAATTTTTCCAGGGGAGTAAAGAATATCCCCGGACTCTCCGCCCGACTGAGGTGTATAGAAGGACCCTCCTGTACTATCGTTCGTGCACCCTCTAATAAACGATCATCCGCACCCCTGTACGATGGCAGCCGCTCCACGCCAAATAGAACATGAAACAACCGTGAGAGTGAAATCCTATGTGCATTTTTTGGAGTAATGGGGAGTTGCTAGAATTCTATCGGCACCTTATCAGCAACGGCGAAATCCAATCACTCCAACCAATCTGATGAATGATGAAAACTGATGGAAAACTTTCTCCCTCTCCCGGTACTATGGTTTGTGCACCTTCTAACAAAGGTACCGTGCACGCATATGCATGTGCAGCGTGCAAAGTACAAACTAAACACTTTTAGTTTATATGTACAACAATAAAATATAAATTACTACAACTTTTTTTTTCTCTTACTGCGGTTTATGAAACTTAATAAATTGAGAAAGTTGTTTATTTACGATACAAGCCACACCTGAAATATAAAAACATAAATAAAACCTTATATATGGACATTTTATGACGATTTAATGATGCACACTAAGAGATACGAAAAAGAAAAGGATTCATACAGCAATGCTACAATCTAACTACAATCTTCAACGCCATAGATGACAGATTAAACACACCCTTCCAATGTAACCTGTTTAGAGAAAGGTCAGCGCATTTTTCATTTCTGCTTGAGCAAGATGCTTAATATTCGCCATTCCAAGTGTGAGCCAATCCAAGCATTCAGACGCTCTATCTATATAAAATTTACACCCATTTGCCATGAGCAGTGTTTTTATCACACGGAAGAATCCAAACGGAAGAAATCCAAAGGAACTGTTTAAAAAAAAAAAATCATTTTTGAGTTTTTAGGCTTATGCCCACTGGCCTTTTTACAGTCCATACAGTAGTCATACAATAACAACTGTATATTAAAGGTAGCCATAACAACACCATCGTCATATAATAATCTCTTACTGATATTTGTAACAATGATTGAAATAATACCTAATATTTCACAAGATTAATAGTTCGACAAGTCATTCATTGACAATGAACAAAGACAATCTACAAAATCGCATACATTAATAAAAGAAATTCAGAATAAGATCGTTATTGTCAATTTTTGATAGAATAAAAAATCTGATCTATTCATACTTACAAAATACATGCGGTTTATAATGTTAGTTATAAGCAAAATGAATTGGGAACCGGACAAAAATGTGGAAAAGTTATGTTAATTAATAAATTAAATTAATTAATTAAAAATTGCAGAGTGTTCAGTTTTCTTTAGGGATGAAACTATAATAAATATTATTAAATGTGGTATAATTTGGTAATTGCCGGATTATCTATTCTAATCTAGTGTTTAAGTAATTGCAAATAGAGCATTTAGTGAAAGATACGGTTGGGGTTAAACATAATCAGTAAAAATACGCGGATATAATGTATCGCAACTCGAATGTGAAATCATGTTTTGTCTATTGCTTCTCTCCAGGAGGAATGAAATAAGTTTAGCGTTGGATATATCGTAGGCATACAATTAAAACTTAATAAGTCTATATATATATATATATATATATATATATATATATATATATATATATATATATATATATATATAAAAGAAATTCAGCTTGCGTTTGTGATCGCAAAACTCTAAAAATAATGAGTCGATTTTGATACGGTTTTCAATATCATTTAGAGAATTTCTTCGAGAAGTTTTACATGCATTAAATTTTTCGAAATGCTTCTCTTAAGGGAGGAAATGGGGAGAACTATTAAAAAATCGGTAATTTTGTAATCGTTGGCATAGCAACTTCATACACGTGGAAGTAAGTACACTACAAAACATTTTAACAAGAGTGAAGTTATTGTATGAAAGCGTCATTTGTTAATAAAATCGGAGATTAAGGAAAGCAAGTATAAAAACGTGAAGCTTTATTGCCGTGTTGACAAATTTATTGTAATTTAGAATATGTTTCTAGAAAATGTCTAAATGAAAGAAGAAGAATTCTTAACAATGCAATCGAATACCGAGAAAAATTTTCACCACTGTGGTGCTGGAACATTTACAGTCAAAATTTTTGGTGGCAACCGGTTGTTTCGTTGAAAGTTCTGCTACACCTCCCCTCCTTCCCTAAGAGTTCTAATAATTAGAGCATAGAAATGCAAAAGAGTCTAAGTTCCTTTAGAAAAAATTTTCAGAATTCAAGTTTCAATTTGAAGAATATTAAAGAAATATGATTAATTTAAAAAAAAACGCATTTTTTCCTTATAACCTATGGTTGTATAAGTAATAAAATCACATTTAAAATAGTAATAATTTTACGATAAAAAATTATTTTTTTGTAAAAAAATATCTTTTTTCTTCCTTTCCTTTCAATCCACATAGCCCTCATGGCAAAGCAAAATTATTCAACTGAATGATGTGTTTCCTCGGTAAATCTATGTTCGCTATAATACTTTTATTTACTTTCCCATTCATTTCATATAGCAATAAGCATGATGAAATGTGCAATATGTAATTAATTGTGTTAAAAATCAAAGTTAAACTTAGATCTTTTCTTTTTTTTAAAGTTGGTAGTAAAAGTTTTGTACAAACTGCATTATGATGATGAATGATGATTAGGAATGATAAGAACAATAGTTCTGTCTTCTGTTACTCACATTATCTTTTAAAAGTTAAACATAAAAAAACAAAAAAAATTTAGAAGGGTATATAACTTGCAATTCTTTTCACAAGCAATGCCTTGCATGTAAAGTTAATCATAAAAGTCTGGAAAAAAAACCAAACAGAATAATTTTTATTAGGTACCAAACTTGCAGCAACCATATTGTAATATTTCTAATATTAACATTTCGTTAATATTATTTATTAACAATATGTTGTAATCAATAAGCACATAAATCCTATATTCCGAAACAGAAAAATTTGCATTGGTATTTTTTAGCTATATGCCGACGATATATCAAACTGAAATTCAATAGGGTTTATTATACGTATAGTTAATAAGATTAAAATCTATTTTTTCTCACTTTTGAAACATTTATTTTTATTTTGAAAGGCGTTTCATGAGCATTAGAAATCAATAATAATTAAAATAAAAAAATTTAAAATAATCATGTCAACCAACATATTCTTTAGATGAAAAAAAGGGGCATTTTCACTCTTCACTAAAACTTTTACACATTTTGCACGAAACCGATTTTACCCCCTTTATTGCTGGCAAAAATGAAGAAGACTAAGTGAAAAGAGAGTATTAAATCTAGGAATCCATGGAGGTTAATGCTTAGAAACACTCAAGTTACTATTCGAAAAAAAATTCTTTTTAATTCTTTATTAATTAAGATATTTGTAATTAAACAGTTTGAACTTTAAACTGTTTCCATTGTTGTTGATGTTCAGTTGGTTTTTTTCGTGTAGTTTAACGCTCTTTATTCTGTCCTGAGTACTGATAATTATTTAAAGTTTATAGCATTACTTTTATATAAACCTACACATCTCCTATTAAAAAAAAAAATTAATCCATGCTTTTTAAAATTAATGTTGCCATAATTTCATATGTGGTTAAACTATGTCAATAAGGAAGCAAATTCCTAACGAGTGTTCCTTATGAAGAGTGTTCACCAATTGGTGAGATTGGAGCTTTATAATCTAGGTTGGTGGAAAATTCAAGCCAAGTAAAAATTTACAAAAATTGAAAAGACCTAAATAAATATATTATTTATTTAAAATAACATATTTTGAAAATATGTTAATACCTCAGAAATCGTATCATAGGCACAGAAGGAAGGTAACATCAGCCGGTTACATAAAGTGAATAAGAGAACCAGTCAGCTACCGCTCATTGGAATATTAATTACCAAGCAGAACACCGACCTGTGAAATGTGGATAGGTAAGGTGAAAAATTATATTATCCCACAAGATTTCGGGACCGACTTACGGTATCGAATCCTCTTATTATTGGTTCATACCGGATATTTATTGCCAACATACCGAGCGGATCGTTCTTTTTCCATTTGTATCAAGAATAACTGGTCCCCAGCAAATGAGAGTCTGAGAAAGGTTCTTTTCTGGGCTGAAGGGCTTGACTTTTATGTCGTTCCGGAACCACAAAATCTCAGGATATTCACTCTAACTAGAATAAATTAATAGCAAAAAATCTGGTTTTTGTTTTCTTTTTGTTTTTAACTGAGTACACTACCACTAGTGCACTACACTGGTACACAAATTAACAAAACATTGTCATTAAATCACTTTCAGAGAAAAAAGAATTTTTTTTTACGATTTTTTATTTATGTGGAGTTTTAGATTGCCCATTAATAGAAACAATAAATATAGTATTGAAATGAAAATAGAAAACAAAGAAATAATCATAATGATAAAAGACTTAGAAACTCCGTCCATCGACTACTGTTCAAGCCCAAATCAACAAGATTGCCCTTAACGCAAGCAATCCTGCCCGCCTATGTTTCGGTCTACCCGCCGGCGCGCCGGACGTTTGCCAATAGGCTCAGCGTTTATTAACTTTTTGAGGATTCGTTCGTTACTGACCCCAACAACTTTACAAACCCATCTCAACCATCGGGATGTCATCACTTCAATTATATTAACAGCGTGCATGCTCCGCAATTCCACGCTGTGTAACCTCCTAAATTATCCATTGGACTTATCCATTTTCTAACAGAGAAATCTTAAACTAGCAATGGCACAGAAATATAATAAAAAGACCTGTCTTTCTAAAGGAAAATATTTTTTTTGTTTTCAAATTCGATTTCCTTAAATAAAAACATGTATTTTACATAGCTACAGTAGTATTGTTCACTTGATTTTTATTTAAATTTAAAATTGATTGTCACTGAGGTGTAGCCATCGCTGAATAAGATACTAGGATACCTCACAAATCTTTAATTGGTTTTCAGTCCTCATTAAGGATAACTGAGTAGCCAATAGAGAAATATCGGAATGATTTGGAATACCAAAATTAATGCTTCAAAAAATTAGATCACCATAAATATTCACAAGCCAAGAACCATACAGTCAATTTAGTAGGGTTTTTTTCTGTTGTTTTATTTACGGAAATAACTCTCCAGGATATTTATTATTATTACTTCATTTTTTTTCGATTTACAAACAAAGTTTAGTTTGGGTGCTTGAATTATTTCTGAACCTATATGCAATATGTGCTTATAATTTTTGAAAATTCACAGTCTATATTTTTTAATATGGTTAAAATCCAAAACAATCAGCCTATTAAAAACTGCTCAACACTCAGAGGGTACCATATGGCAAAGAAGAAAATAAATTTAAAAAATGCTCAACCAACCAACCGATACTGCAAGTCGACCTTCTAGCATCAGTGCCAAACATCTAGTTCTTCCTATGATCATCTCCAGCTTCCTTATGTTCGCATAGCCCCTCAAGGCCCTTGTTCCTGACCTCTGCGATATGTATGGTGAGATATGGTATAGTACGACTTCCGATCCCTGTTACATTGGAATGCCTCCCAGAAAAGAAATTGATGGTGATTAATATGCCTTCAGTAATTCAGAAGTTAATTGCAGCTCCTTTGGAATACTAAGTATAATCTATTTTTAAGACAACGCAGTAGACCTCCGGATGTTTTGGAGCTGGAATTCCAAAAAAAAATTAATTTCGTTTAACGCGAGCAAACATATCTCATTTTGAGGGATATTTATTTTAGTTAAATATAATATTATACACAAGAGATCTATAAACAAGTATATCAGGTTTCTGTCCCACCAAAGGAAGGCGCGGGATGTTTTGACATGTACATATTTTTAGTTTCCTTACCTTTAATTGTTTTGTTTTTAATTTTATCATGTATTTTAATCGGTTCAAATTTTCGGTACCTGGTTTTTAACAGATCTTTACGTTTTACAGCCCCCTGAGTCCGAAAAACGCTTTTTCGACTGTTGGTCTGTGTGCCTGTGCCAAGATTATCTCTTGAATGAGTGAACCAATTTTGTTTTTTTTTATCTGTAGGGTTTTGGCCCCGATACCTGTGTACCAATTCGAGCACTGTGCTCAATAGTGGTGGTGAAATAGCCGAAAAACTTGTTTCTGTAGCACCAAACTGGCTCCTACGAATTTGATGAAACTTGTCTAAAGTCTTCTCCTTTAAGCCCTCCAACTGGATAGTGGATACATATAGTGCATCTCCGAGATAAAACAGGATAAAAACTTATGTCGAAAAGAAATCATCCAAAAGTATGCATTTCGATGTAAAATTTGTATATTATTGAAAGGTAATTAAATTCTCTACAAAGCAAAAAAACCATCTAAATCGGAAGCAAAGATACAGTGTGTGGACTTTGTAGCCATGATTTTAAAGTATTCTGTGCATGTTTCCTTGGAAACCCGTTTAATTTTTCGAATAACTCAAAAATTGTTCCAAATGCTCACTTAAAAGATAATTAAACTGTCTACAAATCTAAACAAATGGGACGATATAGGTATACATATAGATGTAGCGAAGTCATCTAGAAACAATTAGAAAACAATTTTTCTCTTCGACTTAAAACCCAAAGCTTTTCCTAACACATGCAAGTGGACAAACCAAATTTCGTCTAATTTCAGGGTTGGGCACACGATAGAGGTCTAACTAAAAAACTTCTGAAAATGAAGATTTCGAGTAGCTCTTTCATTTTAGATGGATTAAAAAATTTACCAACTTAATTTAGTATAGTATATAGTATAATATAGTATAGCATTTAGTTTAGTAGTAAATTTAGTAAATACCAACTCTTTTTACTCCATTAAGGTGAAGTATACAAACAAATATCCAATATATATATAACCTAAAAATTATCAATTTTAGAAAATTTACCAGCTAAATTTAATAACATAAAAAAATAAATCCAATTTGTTTTGTCGAAAATGTATATTACAATGTTTAAATATTTTCAATATAAATCTTAAGAATATTAGGCCTAAGAAATTTTTGTTTTCTTCAACTCGTACAATATCAGAGGCCTCAAAATTCATAAAAGGACGTGAAAAAATATTATTTTTTCTTGCTTATTACGGTTTTGTTAAAATTCAAACCTCCTCACTTACAACGTTTAGGGGTTTTGTCATAATTTCAGAATTTTTAACATTAATATAATAAAATTTGGTTCACAACATTGAAACAATATATACCTAGAACAATAAATAATTACACATATTTACATAAACACAATTTAAAAAAAATAAAAACAATCTAACAAATTCCTTATATGTTAATTTATCTACTTCTACCAGGTCAACAAAAGATTTTTCACATGAAACTTTTTTTTTGTGATACAATAAAAAAATGTCGGCCAACAGTAAGAACTGCAAGCCGCTCTACGATTTCAATCATTGGCAGCCTACATCCGTGCTAGGAGTTGTACAATCGTATTAGTCATGCCTTTCCCTCTTCAGAAAGAATCCAAAAGACCTCTTTTTTATTTCAATTTTCACGGACGGCGTAACACACCCGCTCAATGTAGTTGGTTTTCAACAACAATCCTTGGTTGATAGTGATAACAGATTTCCTAAGCGCAAGAAATTTTACGACTTAATCTCGAAATCATGAATGGGGTTATTCTACTGATGTTATCAACTATGAAAACAAATAATATTAGCCTTATATAATAAATTTATATATTTATTAGAGTATATAGAATATACTCTTTGTTATTTATTTTGTATCAAGGTTTTTATATGAATACTTTTTTGTTCCATAAAATCATATATATATTAAAAAATATTTTTTTCATTAAGAGATGTAAATAATTAATTTTAATGATCAAGTTTTTGCTTAGCGGAAGAATTAAATTTTTTTTTCTCTCTTTATTTTTAGGTAACTTTATTACTGTTTTACAAGAATTCATTTTTTATTTGATAATTTTAATATGCATTTTGCCCCGATATTTTTATTCTTTGTTTGTATACCTCTGTTATCGTTAAGGGACTTTGTCCCAAAATTATTATATGTTTTTTCTAATCTATTCTATATAAATTATAATTTTTTTATAATTCATATATATATATATATAGTATTACTGCAACTTTATAACTATGCAAGTTACTGGGCAATACCGAACCAAGCTTGTTCTCCCCTCTCCTGTGCACAAAGCCGGACTCCAGGAGATCTCAGCGCAATTTTTAACGATCGCAATGCTTCCCCCTACTATATATTTCATATATAGATAAGCGAAAGAGTAAAAATCTTAATATTCATTTATTAAATTAATGTGCAAATAATTTAAATAGTAAATACAAATACCTATAAAAATGAATGTAAACTAATGTAGTTTGGAAAATGTTCAACAATTAATTTATTTTAAATATGTAAGGTTTGGCGGCTTTAAAAATTTAAGACATTTAAAAATGGTCAGTTTTGGCGTTTTTTTCAATCATTTTCTCGTGACAATACTTAGTCACTATTTTATCAGTAATTCATTGGTAGGGTCTACGATCCCCAGCGTGTTCTACGATATTTAAAGCAATCTGCAGTAAATCAATATTATTGTAACAATGAAATATCAATTAATTACATCAATATACTAAATCAAACTATGTTAATCATAAAGTCAGCTGTTAGTTGAGATATTATTTAAGTTCAACTAAAAAGACAATATTTAAATCAAGAAATATTAATAATAAAAATAAAATAAGAAATAAGCACAAATTCTTTCCATTAAACTTCGTAGTATACCAATCCCACTCTTTTCCATCCCTTCCTCTCCAGTGATTCCCTAGGCTTGGCCGCTTTTCCACAGATTTTTCTCAGCTCTTCCACCCAAGTTGGTTTGGAACGACCTTTTCTACGCTCTCACTCTCTAAGGTACCATTACTTTGGTACTCTTTGGACCATTCATTGGGAATCTTTTTGGACCATCTTTTATCTTTAGTTCTTATTACATGGCCAGTCCATTTCCATTTTCTTCTGTGGACATACTGAATAATACGGAGCTTGGTCATTCCTCTTATTCATCTATAGTTCCTTTTATCCCTCCTTCGTAATACTTCCTTAGTAATATATCTTTTTCATGAATCTGACAGAGATCCTCATTTTGTTTATCCTAAACGACTGCACCGAAGCATGGCCCTCCAAAATTTTAGATTACTGGTATGAAATTGATAATCATAACTATAATGATAAATACATGATATACATTTCGGTTATGGTGGGTCCGGATAAGTGTGGTTCTCCAGTATATCCAGAAAAAAATCAATTAAACTATAATAGTTGCACAATACAGCCTGACACTATACAGAGCATTTAGAATTGATCGCAACTTTGTCTGGTCTTTTCAACGTCAATTTTAATTTATTAATTTTTTTTTTAACTTAAATTTATGAATCTGTCGTTTACAAAATAAACAATCAACTGATGGGCTAGCATATACTTTAAACTAATCAATGATATCTACCAAACACACACTTTAAGAACCTTAAATAGAAGGTTTTCTAAAATTTTTAGATTAAAGGACAGCAGATGGTGAAAAGAGAAACAATAAAATTGGAAATAACAGAATATAGTGAAGGAGAACAGCATCTAGAGAATGAAATATATTATTTAAAACGAACTAGGAAACTATCAAAGTATTTTACATCCCGACTTATAAATTAAAGTGTGTTTCTGATATCAATGATCATATTTCGTAGACGCGTGTGCAGATTTCAATCATCACTAATCCTACGTGCTGACGGAAAAGAAAAAAAAAATCTACAATCTAAATAGCTTGAAGTTTTTGTTTTTATCGAAATACTAAAAATAAGAAACTTTTTTGTAAGACGTAACTTCCCGACTGTTGCCCTTGGTACCATTTATTTCTTCAAGCACTACCAAGACCCACTTTTCTCGACGGCAAACCATGGAAGCCTTGACAGAATTCATTGATCCGAATCTGGCAGATACTGACGTAGGAAAACAATAACTGGCACATACACACGTCATACTGGGAGTATTATCACAATCTGATAAACATAATTCTAGATGATCTTTATAGTCTAAATATAGTCGAAATAAAAGACACTTGAAAGGCAGTACTATTCGAATGAAGGGATAAAAATAAGCCTAACGATATTATAATTAAATTAATAAATAATGATAATAAGAATAAATAATAATACAGCAATAAGAGGCGCAACGCTAATGGAATGCTCCATTTTTTATGCTTCCGAGACCTGTGGAACTCCCTAGTTTACCGAAACTGACAGTTCAAAGCTGGATCATTCGAAAAATAATTCCTATCGATTAGAATTAGGCGCGGATGATTTTGGCAAAAATAGAACTTCGTCATAATCGTTGTAATGGAACAGTTAGGGACATTAAATTAAAAAAAAAGGACATAACCTAAAACTTTTTATTTTATATTCCAACTATTTCAAGAATATTTAGGCATTAATAATATTTATTTGCATTGTGATTGCAGTAACACATGTCAATTAATGTCTGTGTCACTACTTATATAATTTATTTAATTTTTGTATAATTATTATGTACTTTGTTGATATGTATGAACATTTATTTATTTGTTTGTAAACTGCGCGCGTGTGATACTATTAATTTAAGGTTTGATTAAGACATGTAAAATGGTGAATTTTATAGCCGCATCCGTTATTAAGACAGGAATGCCACTATTATTAAGAAAAGTCCAAGAGAGCTAATACCGGAGGCGATTTTAATATCTCATGTTAAGTGTGTAGACCAGTAATGATAACCAGTTTTAAATCTTTGACGTGACGAATGTAAAATTAAATTTTTTTAATTATTTAATTTTTAATTTTTTTAATTATTTAAAGTTAATTTTTATTATTCGCTTACTAAGTCCGTTTTTAGATTCCCCATGTTGAGCATCCCATATCGAGGTAGCTGAGGTGATATATTTTTTTCTGTATTGCACAAACTATCATCATTAATATGTTTATTTGAATCATTAGTCTTATTGATAAAGAACATCCACGAAGCTCTAAGTAATTGCACAAGAAGGCATTCAAGATTTGTGGAGTACACCGCTCTAAAACCCCAACCTTGGCACCGATGTAAGGAGTTCGGACCCTTGAAATAACAAATCAAATATTTTATTAAATGTTCTTGAAACTGGCATACTGATAAACCATTCCAACTGGGAAAAGTTCTTTTAAAGTGGAAACAAGAAAAACGATCTAATTTGTATAATAAACACAAATAAACTCAAGAATAAAAAATGGGATGAGCCATAAAACATTACCATAAAACAATTTTGTTTTCTTAAGCCAGCATTATTTCTTTTTCAATTCCAATTAAGATTTGTATCACTTTAACACCAAGACAAAATTTGAAACTAAATGACCTCGTATTGCCTTCAGTTATTTCTTAACATGTTGGTGATTAAGCAACATACCACTAAAATTTGAAATATCAATCGTATTACGCCATTATTGGAAACGTAAATCGTCGCCGAAACAACACGTCTGGCGTGGCAATCCTTTTTCTAAAGTAACTGTGAGTAGATGGTTCGGCAAATTTGAAAATGATGAAATCAGCCTCGTGAGGAAAGGGTGTCCTGGAGGAAAATAATCATTCGACGAGGAAGCTCTGCGCAACAATGTTGAGGCAGACCCAACGAAAAGTACTCGGATATTGGAATCCAACAACTTGAGGAAAGTGAATCGTATATAAAGAGCTGGCTAAAAAGCAGGAAAAACCTCGAGCAGAAATTTGTCAAGAAAGAAAAGTCTGCAATCGCTCTGCCTTGTTGGTCCCTTAGTGAAGGTAGTTCTAAAAGAAAAGATAATGCTCTTTGTATTTTAGAATAACCAGGGCATACTTCATTATGAATTCATTCCAGAAGGTCGAACCATCGATTCAGTGCTTTTTAATTATCAGTAACCTAAAATGAATGATATCTCGGCCCAGCTTTACTCAGGATTAGTAAATAGAAATCAGGTTTTGTTTCAGCAAGATAACGCCCGACCACAAACTCCTCTTTAAAAAAAAACAAATTTCAAAACTAGCTTCTCCCTCAAGTTACAGTCCAGGCTCGAAACCTTCCGCCAAGCATCTCTTCCGGTCAATGGCTCACATTCTTCAAGGAAAAAAATACAATTATCTGGAAAAGGTTCAAAACGGAATTACGGAATTCTTCCGTTCAAAACTCAAAGAAGAGTATTGTGAAGAAATCTGAGATCCGGCCTTGAGATGGCAACCATTTAACACAACGGTATATACTCTGAATATTTAAAAAATTGCGTTAAAAATAAATTATTTTTAAATTAGCAACAAAACAGTAATTATTTATGACTCATGTCGTTACAATTAAAGGATAGGAAATAAAATTTAATCACACTTTAAATTACTTGGGTTCGAGACGGTAATATTCAGCATCATTCAGTTCAAACAAATAACAATTTTGAAAAACTATATTAAAATTTACAAACTTGCAAACTTTTGTTCATATGTACAACATATTATTTACGGTTATTGAAAACAGAGGGATAAGACATGGATAATCAAGTGTTAACTCAAAACCATTAATAACAAACAAAGGGCACCTACACATGTTTAAATGCATACTAAATCGTAACACGATATTGTAAACGAACATCAATGGTGAAACAATCATGGTTGTTATTATCCATTCTCTAACTTATTAGACCATATCGGACCCATCTGCATTAAGAATAAAATGTATATGTAATTTCGAAATTATTCACAGATGTTTCAACACGATTCAATTTCGAAAGAGTTGCATATGAATTGTTCAGACTTACATTAGACTTTTAAAAGGCTGCATCTGTCTTATGAAGGGTCGCATCGGTTTTAGGAATATAATATCTGAGAATAAATGACTATTAGGTCATCATGATAATTAGCGTATCATTTACAAATGAATATAATAGTAATATATAAAATAAAATAAAATAATAATGCATAAAAGTAATTTATGTAACAAATTATTTTTATAACTAAAAACAAAAATAAAAAATTGTTTGTTATTCATTTCTAAGTAAATTTATTTGGAATATGTAACCAGTTTGTCGTTTTCAATCGCACCAAACGAATGCGATCCACTTGTTAAGTTTAATAAATTATTTTAAAACTCGACCTGAAAATAACCAGATGAACAGCAAGCAAATTACAACAAAACAATATACCGAATATTTTTGTTATTTTTCAACTTCTAATCTTTTATTTTATTTTATTATTTAGATAAATAAGCTTACCATAATGATTGTAATGAAGGAAAATTCTATCTATCTGCACCGGGTTATATTCAGAACAAGAAATGAACAGCTAATAGAATATTTTTATCTAATTTTCTTAAATTAGGTACTTAAATAGGTATTCGATTTCTTCGGTTCCTTTAACGATAAAAAAAAAAAAAAAAAATGAATATTAAGCCATCTCCTGCTTGGCATTCAAGGTACCAGTAACAGACTCCAGTACATTGCAATAACAAGGATGCAATATCGCTTGTAAAATTGTTAATGAGGGATAGTTACAAGCTAACAAACCATGTTTTGTAACTACCAGCATTGCTATGGCATAGCTAGTTATCTGTAGCCTTCCAAATATCCAGCAACCTCTTTTTTTTATTGCTAGTTTAGGATTAAAAAAAAAAAAGGCATGAAGTTTAACAAAAGATCAGATATTAAATCTTTATTTATTTGATTTCGTATATATGCGAAAAAATTTCCAAGAGTTATAAATAGTTTTCTCCTATTTTTTTCTATTGTTTGTTCAAGGAAGTAATAAGTCCTTCATATATCCAATCATATTTCATTCTTACATCTTTAACAACGTTTGGAGCCCAAATTGGTTCATTATCAGGTTCCCCGTCCACAAATATCAATCGCATTTTTAAGGTAAATAAATTATGCATAAATAGATACATTAAAATAAAACGTTCTGTGTGATTTCATCTACCAAGGAAAGGAGATACACAATTCAAGATCAATTGAGAATAACATATTTTGTTCTGACCGCCATTTTTTTGAAACAAAGTGATAAACCATCCATTTTCGGTGTTGATAATTTGGCAATGACCTCTCTTGTCTATTAAGGAAGGAAAATCAACACGCTCTAATAATTCTTCTTTAGATTGTAATAATATTACATAAAGACAATATTTTGGAAATTTTTGTTGGGAGGAGGGGAGAAGATTTAGGGGAAACTAATTTCAAAAAAAATTGCAAAATCTAAAATTGTATATTTGTTATAGATTTAAAAAAAAAATTTTAAGTTAATTCTGACACTGAGAAATAATTTGAGGTCAATGGTCGATCCACTGAGGGGAGTGAGAAAGTAGAAATTTCCCGTTCCAAAATTGCCAATAAGAAAAAAAAAAATACGGCTAAATTTAAAATATCCTACCAGTATCAATAATCATGAGCAACGATAAAATAAAAAGCAAAGATAAAATAAAAAGTTAGAGTTTTGATGATATGACCAATAAAGTTTTTTTAATGTAATTTTCCACGTAGGAAACATTTATTTTCCTCAGAAAAAGAAATTTTCACATTTTAGACAAATTTGGTTCAGTCTAAACCCGTTTGTCAGTCCGCCAGGCTGTAGTTAAATCCATGCGACAGGCATAACTTATCATTGATTAGCTAAGAAAAATTAACCTTGGCTCACCATGTGAGAAACCGATCGTTGAAATTGTCAAATGTAATTATACTAGTAGTTCTTTAAACTGTAGATGTTGCCAAGAAATAGAGAAGAAATGAAGGTATGCTAAAAAGTTAGTTTTGAGGATATGACCAATAAAGTTTTTTTTAATGTAATTTTCCGCGTAAGAAACATTTATTTTCCTCAGAAAAAGAAATTTTTACTCGCGTTTCACGTTTTAGACTTCAAGAAACAAATTTGGTTTAGTCTAAACCCGTTTGTCAGTCCGCCAGGCTGTAGTTAAATCCATGCGACAGGCATACCAACTACTACCGTTTATCCGATTTTGACTAAATTTTGAGGGATTTGCGGTTTTGCGGCTTGGTTCCACTTAGATGGGTCCCATATCAATTTTTTTTTTCAAATTTCATCCAATATTTTTTCTTACGCACGAGGAAATGTGATTTCCATTGACACGCCTATATTTCGAAAACGGCTTGTCCGATTTGGACCAAGATTGGAGAACATTGGCAATTATAGTAAAAATGGTCCGGTATGACTTCCAATCAAATTCCATCCCCTACTTTCGCTTACGCATCCACCAACTTATTTTTATAAAGACGAATTGACCGGTCAAAAGATTTATCCAATCCACTAAGAAATCGTGAGATAAATCGAGTACAATATTACAAGGCGTAGATTAGCACATAACGCCTTCATTCGTTAGAAAAGATCAATTATCGAAAATTTGTTACTTAGCGCCTTCATTCATGTCTTTAAGTGTGTTAAAGTTCTATCGTTTTATTATTTTTTGATCCTGAAGAAAACTCAAAACTTATTTATATGATCCAGCGGTAAAGCTGCTGGACTCATATAATTGAAATCATAATCAAAATCAAAATAGTTTTAAATCGGTTCAACCTGCATGGTTTGTCATTTAGTTATTAATAAATGAGATATCCTATCAATCCCTCCTGAAAGGATGGTTGGCGCCTCAAAGGATGAATATATATATAAACATTCAACAATACCAAAACAATGTATGGCATTATCCCAGTATTCCTAATTCTGTGCTAGTTCTCCCACTAGAAGCTACTTCTGAATCCGCCCCTGTTTGAGGTGAGAGTTAAGAAGAAGTAGACATTAAACAACTGAAGAAACAATAGCTACTTCACGAAGGTTGAAATGGGCAAGTAAAGTTGTGGGGATTGGTAATGACTAAATCACTAAAAAGGTAATTAGCATTTAACCGATGGATGAACGTCCGAGAGTAAGTCCGAAACGTTGGTGGGAGGATTGTGTAAGATTAGATCTAGCTTAGTTGGATTTTGACGACGGAATGCAGACGACGATTGGTGGTATCGGCATCGAGCCTTCGGATTCGGTAAGTCTTATTATTTTTTTGCATATATTATAAACAGCTTAGGCAACAAAAAGTGAAACCGTATATTTTTCAGAAAATATTTGGTGAGGTGAGAACGAAAAATAAAAAAATATGTAATGACCATCAACTTATCAAGTCCTATAACAATGCAAAAGGAGCTTAAGATCGAGCTAAAGACGTTATGCCTGTATGTTCACCACTAAGGGTTTTTATTTCTTTAAGTCTGAAGATTCATTCCACTTCATTATGTAAGTTTAGCCAAAACCATAAATTCTAATCAAACCTAACCTTACTACTGAAATACTAAGAGAAACAGAACAGACAAATAATTTTTAGATTAAAGTTATTATATTTGAGGCTCAATATGTAATTCGGAAAAATAAAGTAAAAAAATTCATCAGGAATACCCACCTGCATATTAAATGGAATAAAATGAAAACTCAACTTAAATGCTTAAAAGAGAAAGTGAGCGATCGGTCTGGAGGTCTATGCACTACCATGAATGCTGCTGTAAAGAGCAAGATGTCGCATAGGAGACTAAACGCGCTCATAGACAAAATAAACAAACCTACCAAATGATCCAAACTGGAGAGTAATAGTCTATAAACATAATTAAAATAATAGTGTACAAAATAAGGTTAAGTCTACATTGACCTACTTATATTACTGAAATAAAAAATAAGAGTGCGTAATGTCCATACTCGGCAACTCGGAAAACAGCAGAGGAACGATTCCATCTAACAAGAAGATTTTCGTTCTCTAGGTTACTCAGACTTCCGTTATCTAGGTTACTCAGGCAGAGAAAACGAAACGAAAGTGAGGGGGGATGAACTTGACCCTACCAGCCGGTTACCGTGGCAACCAAACACACTGCTTTCCCTGTAGACGGAACTTCCGCCACTCTAATCCCTTCCTACCCCAAGAGGAGGGCATTGTGTAACCTATTATATACAGGGAGTGATGTCCCTCGGCCTCCTTTCGTTATGGCACCTTTACATTAGGATCGATTCATCGGTACCAGTTGCGCTGTCAGTTTACTCAGATCTTATGGCTGATCTAAGGTGTTGTCAATGATGTCACTTGTCATTGGCGGTAACCCACTTGAATAAATCTTTTCAGGTGCTAGTTCTTGTTGTAACCGAAAGATGATAGTTCTTGGGAGCGTCTGCAACCTGACCTAATTTTTCGCTTAACTCGACATCATGTAGATTCAATTGATTGAATCAAGTTGGCGATCAGATCTGGCTCAGAAGGGATATATTTTCGATAAAGAACATTAACGCAATAGTTTTCCTTTATATTTACCAATTAATAACGAATGAATCAAGTAGCATGATGTAGCCACTTAAATAATTTAAGGTGAGTCACATAGGTGAAATTATTTGATGAAGCAAATATGCTAAATATAAAGAAGAAGCAATTAATACCTCTATATCATAAGTAAAGCAAATCATTAACATAGAATTTATAAAATAAAAATCAGCTCGTATGAAGACGAACGATTTAGCGTCACATTCAAAAAGTAAACTACTTTGGCTTGTAGCATCTCGTTGTGGTCACGAGATGTGGTAATGTCGGGATGGCTTTATCGATTGTTATTTTGCAATCTTCCACCGTGTGGTGGCCTACATATGACCGAGGTATGGGTGGTTATAATCCTGAACAACTTTTTCTAATCTTTTTGTTATTTTTTTGTATAAAAGGATATTATTAATACGGTTGTGGTATCACCGATTTCAATGAAACTATTTTTGGTGATACTAGGTCAAAAAATATTAAGCATGTGTCCGAGGGCTCTTGCCCTAGAAACAGAGAGAAAAAGTATTTTATATAAATTCAACGATTTTTTATATTATTGTTTTCTGTCTTTTCTCTGCGAGCATATCAAGAATATCATATACCAATCGATTTTTTTTTAAACAACAAAAACTAATCGATTGGTATATGATAACCTTGAAATTCATGCATATCAAAGGCAGAAAACATCAATAATATCTCCAATATTTTTCGATCTAGTATCACCAAACAAAGTTTTATTAAAATCGGTGATGCCACGACCGTAGCTCCCCCTTGTAAGTTCTTTACTATAGTAAATAATATGTTAAGAATCAATGGAAGAATCTCACACACAAATATTTTAAATTATCTCTTCTTCGCCTCCAAAAAAAATCAAGAAAAGGAAAAAAATGAATCCAATAAATTTTGATATTATTAAGGGGGTCACTGACGATGACTCAATTCCAACCATAGGCGTGCGTGCGAGGTGTGCCACAAGAATTCAGGCAACTGCTAAGGTCTCATAAGCATTTTTTCCTGATATACATAAAAAAAAAAAAATGTTCCTTGGAACTAAAGTTTAAAAGCTTCAAATAAAACTTGTATTTATTAAAATAAAAATTCTAGCCCAAGAGGGTTAAGTTTTTGGTTTAATTTTGAAATAAAAATTGTTAAAAAAAAACGTTTTGGGCAGCATATTTTTTAAAAGATTTTCCAGAGGAGTAAAGAATATCCGTCCTACCAGGGTGTATGGAATGACCATGCGGTTCTATAGTTCGTGCCCCCTCTAATAAACGATCTTGCGCCCAAAAACGATTCTGATTAGAACCGTTCCACTCCAAATAGAATATTTAACAAGCGTGAGTATGAAATCCTATGTAGATTTTTGTGAGTAATGGGGACTAGCTCAAATTCTATTGGCACTTAACTCAATCACGCTAAGGCAAAATCCAATCACTCCAACCGATCGTGAATGTGGAAAACTGATGGAATGAAACAATGAACTGCACTTTTTTTTAACACAGCGCTATAATTGTATGTAATAATAAAAAAATTTGGTCCGCAGATACAGTTTAGTTAAAATTTACGATTTGATCGAAAAATATGTAAGAAGAATATTGATATGTGTAACTATCAATTTTAGTTAGTTGAAGTATTAAATACATCAAAAAATATAAATATTAATTAAAAAAAATGGGGGGTAAAGTTTAATTTATTAAATGTTCTTGCTATTGCAAAGACAGTATTACGATCCCATTAATTCTCAAGAGTGATATTAATCTGTAAATTGAAATATTTGAAGACTGTAGTTATTAAGAAAATATATGTATACGTGCGTATGAATCACAAATTGTCGGTAAAAAATGAAACGACGGAGTGGAGGTCCTTGAAAACGACTTCACTCCAAGCACTCCTGTTGCTCCATATCTTTGTTCCACTGTTCGATTTGAAGTGATCATCAGTGGTCACCATTACACTAATCCATGCTCTTTGAACATTGTATTTATTTTTCTAAGAACGAAATTATTATATTTATTTTGATGTGGCCCGTCATAAGCTAAAATTTCAAATTTTACTGTCGAGAAACAATCATCCCATATTTGTATATAACTACTACATTGAAGGTATGGGCCGATTTGTACATGAACTGATTAAATCAGCACTTATTACAGAGCCAGTCATTAATGACCCAGAGCGAAAGCTGTTTTCAGTGAATCCTCCAACCTCCGGTCATCATACAGAGCCAGGGTGTCTGAACGATAGCTTTTTCAGATAATGGATTTGGTCTTAAGATCAAGCTCCTTTTACTGAGGCAGTGAGTCATGAAAAAAAGGTCTCGCACTTTGCGGTGAGAAAATCATTCAAATCTGATTTGTAGATGGGTCGGTTTCGCCAATCACATCTTCAAATTATTATGCTTTTGAGTTGGAAGAAATAGTTTACTATGCGTTTGTAAACAAAAATTATTTTTATTTACTAATCGGCCTGTTCCAAAATATTCACCAAATATTTATTTTTTCGAAATCGCATAAATAAACATGAGTAGATAACCTACTTAGGTTCAAATGTACACATTCCCAATGAGAACAGCAGTCACCTTCTGTTAGAAGGTGCTATTGGAATGCAGTTGGTCCCATGTACATGGAAGGTTGCATCATTTAAATTTTCTAGTGGAAAGTGAGGGTTGTACGTAATATTAGCAGTAGTCGTGTATTATCGATTTCGATATTTCATCCATTTATTGATTTTTTCTTAATTAGGTAAGGATTTTATAAAGTAGTAACAGAACTGTATTTTTTTATTTTTTTTAATTAGGTACTAAAAAATAGACGAGGTATCAGATAATTGACAAAAGTAGTCCATGTTCGGTTTCATCGAAAGAGAAACCAAATTACGGGGATGTAATATTGGCCATCGTATTAAGTCTTAATGAGAGATTAAATACCGCTTTTTCGATCTCATACAAGTCAAGAAAAATAATTGTGACTTGAGAAATAATAATTTTAGTTAAAGTGATCAAAAACTAAAGAGAAAAAATATTGTTTTAATAAAAAAAGGCAAGTAAAAAGTCTTTCAAAAAATACTATCATTCAACATTTCGCCAATTCAGGCATCATTATGGATCAGAAGCGTGGTCCTTTACTAGAGCTGATGAAGCCAGGCTCTGGCATTTGAAAAAAAATTATTAACAAAAACTTTCGGCTCAGTTAGAGAGGAAGACACCTGGAGAAGACTCGATTGGGAGACTTCGATGTGCAGGCCATGTGGTGAGGATAGGTGATGGCGAGATATCCAAGAATATGCTAATAGCTCCATGGCATGCGAAGAGTGGGTTGTCCAAATGTTACATGGACTCCGTCGCGACGGATGCGCGGGTATTTCTTGGTATTCGAAACTGGAGAGCAGCTGCAATAGACCGAGCCGACTGGCGGAGATTTTTTGATGACGCCTAGACTCGTTGACAGGTTGTCGCGCCACTCAGGATGATGATAGTAAATGTTAAATTTTCTTAGAGTGACGTAACTATCTCATGTACTTGGAGTTGTACCTGAGATTCTACAACGGCTTGAGACATATTGAAATGTTACATCAAAACATTTCCCCTCTAATTTATCAATAAGTTTTCCGAATGATAGTATCTCATCAGCATAGACTTTTGTTTTAGCTTTATTTCTTTATTCACACCTGTCAAAAATGTTGACAACCAGTGGACTTACTGGCTAAAAAATTGGAATGATGGAGAGTAATACCCAGCGACACCTCTTACTGTCTTGATTTGCAGTACATACTTAGACAAGGAGATCCCTCATTCAGCTCCTTTTCAGCCTTCTGTGGGTGTTATAAGGCATGTTATTTGTGGCAACGCATTGTTTAAGTGTGCAGTAGGTCCGTATTTGTTCTTTAACTGTTGGCATATGAAGGTCTGTTATTTTGCTGACGAACCTAGACTTTTTAATGGTGATACCAACCAAAACTAGTTAAATGTAGTACAAGACGACTAATGAAAGTGGAAAAAAATAACACTTGAAACAAACATTATTGTAAAAAAAAAAAAAAAACTGTCTTCAGCGATTTATTGTCTCTAATTGGTTAGTATTTTGATGTGAGATGTGCTTTATCTGGTCTGCATTTATGCGATCCTTTCTTTTTCTATCCTAATCATGTCTTAATTGGCGAAAAGTTGACTGGTTAGTTATTTACTGGTATTTAAAAGATCTAATTACTAATTACTAAAGATCTAATAATCTCCATATATTATCCTAATAATATTACTAGTTCAGTAATAATAATAATATTATCCCAATTATAATATTTTAATTATAAATCGTATTACTTTTAATAACACAGGGCAACAGTGATTTTGCAGGGTTTCACAATCTAATCTAGATAATGCGTCTACTGAACACAAGAAATGCATCAGATTTGGCGAATTGAATCCGTTTTCTGAAATAAAGGCAATAATATATTTAAATAATAACGAACTTTTTTTGACGTGGGAATTATTTAAACTAAACAACTATTATTATTTGTTAATTTAGAGCCTAGCGAGAAAAAAAAAGTGCGAATTTCGAAACTAGTGGCAGGTTTTAATAAAAAAAATATTTGTAAAGCAGAAAATTTGATATTTATTTATTAAAATATATAGAAACTTTAATTTTATGATAAGAACAGAATTATGAATGACAATTAAATAGAATTAATCAAACCTCGTTGTGTGCCTTGGTACATTAATATAGTTTAATTCAGTCCAATATGAAGGAACATATGCCACAAAAAGAATATTTTTTTGTTCACCAGTGTAATGTACTCGTCAAAATGTACTCAGTAATCTAAAAAATTACAGATCCAATCCTTCGTATTATTTCCGTCGAGCACAGATGCCGTTGCAGAAAGTAAAAGTGGGACATCTGCCAGATCTCCGAGGCGGAAGGAGTGGACCCCACTTCCGAAACTTGTTTGGCCAGCTATGTAGGTTATGTCTTTAAATGCCTTGATTATTACTTCACTGACTACATTGAGGAATATTTTCTTCTCTCAAAACCTCTCATGGTGTCCTTTCGCTCAGTAATTTAGATTTTCTTGGTTATATGTGGTATTTGTTTTCACTTTCATTATTCTCCTCGTACAATGTCTAAGTGGTTTTGGCGCCCGAATTTCTGTTATGATGATGATACTATGATTATAAATACATCTTGAAAACATATAAATAAATTAAAGGATAAAGTTTCCGAAGTAGAGTTGCAATAGATCCCGAGCCATTGTGGAATCTCAATGAAATAGCTGACCGATTGGCTAAATGTCAAAAATGCCACAAAAAAAATAAACTAGGCAATTAAGGTGGGAGTTATTTAAACTAAGAAACTGTTATTATTTGTTAATTTAGAGCCTGGTGAAAAAAAAAGTTTTGAAACTCGAGGCAAGTTTTAATTTTTAAAAAATGAAAATAGTAAAAGTTCAAAATTTGTTATTTATTAGGATGCAATTTGCAATCATAAAGCAATCCTACCTATAGAGATGTTCTTTGTTGGGTTTTCTCGTCTTATGGTCTATAAGGACCTATGAGCAATGACCTATTACAAGACTTATAAAGTTTTAAAACTAACCTAAATACGTAATATTATAAACTTTGAACACTTCCAAAAAAACGAAAGATCAAAAAGTTAATCTTAAACGAAACTGGGTCAGGATACACGGAACCTATTTTTTATTTTAATTTCGAATCCATTGCCAATTAGATCATTTTTATTTTAGTTTACATTGTTTCAATTTTTTTAATCATTATTACAAATTATATCATGGTAATCATACCATGATCATTGCAAGTAATGCTTACAAATTATGAAATCAACTCCTCTTAATAAGGTTTACTGCACAGAAGGAAGATAAAAAAATAAGAAATAGCTTAGTATCAGTAAATTACCCAATGACCAATCTATTATTAAATAAAGTTAAGGGGAACAAAAGGCATATGCAAAAAACAGATAAAAGATAAGCAGAAAAATTAGGAGGCAATTAGACCTGTTAGCGAATCGTTCATTTTGAGGTCTAAAACTCCAGTCCTCCCGCAAGTCCAAATTTACAAATTTTACGGTTTTAATCCACAATGCGACAGGTGCCAGTTCTGCTTTCTGGTGACAGGTGAGTAATCTATCGGGCAAAATAACCTTTTGTAGAAAAAAAAAAAAAAAAAAAAATATATATATATATATATATATATATATATATATATATATATATATATATATATATATATATATATCATGCGTTGAATATTATGCAATTATTAATTCACTTGTTTATTTATTTTCCTGCAAAAATTAGTAAAGAGGCAAAAAAAGAAGTTCAGAAAAACATTTTATATTACTAAATTAAATAGTTTTTTTTTTTTATGTGAACAAACACACTTCCCTTAAATTATCTGTCTAATATAATCTATTATATAACTATTTTTTTACTTTATTTTTTGAGTAAAACAGGATAAAAAATGAAATCAAATATATATAAACTAAAAGAGTTACACAAAGAATGATTCAAAACAAAATTATTATAATCGTTATATAAACTTTAGATAAAATATGATACACAACAGTATTTGTATGTTTTATAAGATTAATCTAGTCTTATTTCAAAAATTTATGGTTAGTTCAAAATGACCAGTGCAGTGGACTGGTGGTTTAATCAATTTATAAAACGTTTAGTTTTGTCCTTACTAAAAACAATAATCTATTTGGAAAAAGCAAATAAGTCATCCACGTCCTTTCAAACAAAACAATTAGCTGTCAATTAACTGTTAAATCGGATATTAGTTCCTTCGAGGCACACAGGTTTTATGCATTGTACACCCATGCGATTTCTGTTATGTTTTTTTTTATGTTCTATTATATACGCATAGATAACAACGATGTTTCTTATCAATTTCTTCGCTGAAGGTGCTAGCGGCGGATGGCGCCTCATTAATTCATTTAATAATTTCAATAATTTATTATACAATTTCAATTTTTTGCAATATAATTTTACCGCTATCGAGATGGAAATTGAATTATTCCTTAAAATATCAATTAGTTGAAATAATGAAATAGTAAATAAAATAAATTTATCGTTTACAATATGCATTGAAATAATCTAGGAAACCTCAAAGATACCCAAAGAATACGTGGCTTTAAACGGAGGTTGGTCAGAGGAAAATACACCGCCGCGACAGCTGGGTTTGACACACTCAGGTATATTCCAAAAAGTGGCGTACTAACCGTAGAAAAAAAATAAGGAATAAAGATATTCCTAATAGGGAAAATATTAGGAAATTAAGGAAAAAAATATTGAAGGAACTAATATTTTAAAATTAAACGAATAATAACTAATAAGGGCATATTATGAATTTTCAAAACTAATCACAAGGAACTAATAACAAAGGGCAACTATCCTATTTGGCAGTTTATTTCCCATCGACGTAATATCAAACACTCGAGTTCAAGGTCAATGACAAATCTGTCTAGATTCAGGGACCAATGGTTGTTAAGGATCGGCAAGCCGACAAGGATCTATGTTTTCCGAGACATAGCATTCCCATGTCAATTATAACCTTTTCCAAATCAATTGTCACCTTTTCCACTTCAATTGTAATTTTCTTCATTTAAATTGTAACCTTTTCCATTTCAATTGTAACCCTTTCCAAATCAATTGTCACCTTTTCCAATTCATTTGTAACCTTTTCCATTTCAGTTGTAACTTTTTCTATTTAAATTGTAATCCAACTGGACATAAATTAATGCTATTTTATTATTGAAAAATAACTATTTCAATTGCAATAATGACTTTTAAAATAATTTTGTAATATTTTTCCAACATTTGTTTTTGTTGATTAGATATTTGATATTAAGTGCTAGTTTAAAGTTGTTTAAAATTTTAAATAAAATTGTCGTTTACTTATTTTTAAATATTTATTATTTTTTACTTAATTGGGGGGGAGGGGAGAGGGTTGAATTTCACCGATTTAGTGATAGTTCATTACGTTTTCGAAGTTGGTAATGACAAATTTACGACCGAAATTTTGTTAGGCCACGAGTATTTCTACTTGATTATTAGTTTTCAAGATTCTCAGGAGCGCTATTTCCGAATTTACTATCGGATTTTCGATCACGCAAACGCATTTCGATTTTCTGTCCTGCTAAAATTTTTAATGATAAAGGTTTATTATTAGGTTTTCGAGGGTTCTGATTCCAATATTCAAATTAGATTTTTGATCGCGTATGCGCATTTTTCATTTTCGTTATTGTTGAGTTTTCTATGATACAGGGGTTGTTTATTAGGTTTTCGAGGATTCTGAATCCATTTTGCGCATGTGCGATAGAAAATGAAATTCGAAAAGTGTAAAAAGAAAGTAAAAATAAAATTTTATTTTATTTTGCTAATCATTTTTATTAATTTTATCGAGGTCGTTTTTTTTTTAAAAGGCGTAAGTACCATTTAACAAATTATTCAGGAAACACATGGCGCCATTTTTACCCAAATAACTATATATTATTTTTAAATTTCTTTCTTTACTGTGTACAGTAGGAGATTGCAAAATATAACTATAATATAAATACAAATATAACTACAATATGTTTTTCTATACTTCTAGTCAAGGTCAGAGTGACAACTGAGAGTCGTCGGTATTACGATCTTACAACATCAATAGTCGATTTTTAGACCATTTCCATTTTTTTTTTCGATATGTCGTGAGCGGAAATCGACAGAGGCAGTGTTTAAGCTCCATAATAAATTGAAACCTAAATTTCGAATTTTTGGCGCCTAAGCCTTTTCCGAAAAACGATGTCGATATTTATAATTATACAAGTTAAAACAAAGTTTATATATTATTAAGAACATATTTATGTAACAAAATTTAAAACCTCCATGATGATTTCTTCAGTGGTTAAAGGAAGTTTTAAATTTTGTTACATAAATACGTTCTTAATAATATATAAACTTTGTTTTAACTTGTATTATTATAAATATCGACGTCGTTTTTCGAAAAAGGCTTAGGCGCCAAAAATTTGAAAGTTAGGTTTCAATTTGTTATGGAGCTTAAACACTGCCTCTGTCGATTTCCGCTCACGACATATCGAAAAAAAAATGGAAATGGTCTAAAAATCGACTATTCATGTCGTAAGATCGTAATACTGACGACTCTCAGTTGTCACTCTGACCGATGAGCATGGTCAATTGTTCAAGGCCAATTAGGAGCAAACGGTTTCGTCAGCTAAAGTTGCCTCCAGGAGACTGACGGCCTCCTTCACCCATAGATAGCAACGCGGTGGATAATTGAATAGTATCTGGATTCCAAGCAGCGTGAACTCCATTGCAGAGCGTTTACTCATATCTCCTGGCGGTCACACCTCAGAGTACTGACAACGCACGTCTATCTCTCCGATACCCTGCCATATTCCTCTGTCCAACAAAGTTCAAGCGAAATATTTTATGTTATTGACCCATAAAAATTAAGTGAAAATATTGGCAATGTCCCTTGAGGAGACCCCTTATTGATCTCAACTCGTGTTTTGTAAGTACAAGATAAAATTAAGCATTTTTCTTTTGACATATTGATAAAATGTTTGGATTGTTTCATGACGGGTTTTGAAATCCGGTATATTTCCTTCTTCATTTCGCAAGATTCAATCTCTTTTCTGGAATGATTATTGGATATTTTTCCAAATGGTTGAACTTAGGAATGGAACTAAAACAATAAAACTTTTACCTATCTAATCCAATTTTATTTCCCTCAGAACATAGAAACATTTGTAATCAGAAATTCATTTGTTTTCTCCATTAAACTAAAGGATTAAACAAACCATCGAAATGTCGACTCAGATCTAATCACAAATCGTTAATTAGATCGAATGTTATTCAAAGATGAGCTATCGAAAGAGTTGAAGAGTTTGGTAAGCCACTTAGACAATATTTATTGTGGCCACGAACCACGACCTAATTAGCAATTGATACGATATTCAAATAAGAAATAGTTCCGTGTCTCCTGACCCAGTTTCGTCGAAGAATGACTTTTTGATTCTTCGTTTTCGGTAGTGTTCGAAGATTATAATATTATTTATTTACGTTAATTTTAAAACATTTATGAAGTTATAAAAAAAACTGAGGGATGAAGTTATTTGAAAAGTTTTATTGGTTTTCTTTGATGCATAGTTTAGGGTATTTTCAAAAACGCTGATTGAAAAGGGCATGAAATATGTTTAACAACTATTAAATCTCCCTTTAATAGCATTTTATAATTTGAGGATTTTTAAAAGAGCATTTTCAAAAATTTTAATCATTATTACATGAAACTCTTATTGTTCAAAAATAGATTACTGGCAGGCATGAACCATTTTTCAATTGCATACAATAGTTATCGAAATCATCGTTTAGTCACAAGGTTAGCAATAATTATTTAATATATAGCTGAAAAAAAGAAAGCCGAAAGTGAGCCCTACAGCCAAATAATCTTATAGTTTACATAAAAACTACTAAAGGCAGAGACTTCTTAAAATGCATTTATGCATCAAAAGAATTGTTAGCAAAAGTAAAGTAAAAATAGCTTAAGATTAATTATATGAAAGGGTATTTATATTCTTTCCAGCGAAACATTTCATTGTAAATATTTTTTACAACCAAATGTACTAGTTTTTGATGCATTTACTTTGTTAATACGAAAAAGAATGAGATTTCAAAACTGAAAACTGATTCCATAAAGAATTTAGATATTTAGTTAACGAAGACGAAATCTCTTCAACGAAACATCTTTAATATGAAATTAACAAGAGCAAAATTTTGGTATTGGGCGCAAATTATTATTTATTAATTTAGTACATCTTACCTTGCCTTTCAGCAACACGGGTTTTGGAGGAAGTAGCATTCATAGATACATCCTATTATGCTGCTTCTGTCAATAATCTCTAGGAGCACAACGGATAAAGCATTCTGGTCCCAATTTCACCTTCCATCCGTACACGAAATCTTGGAAGTGCCGATAATTCTCTTCTGCCATGAGGAGGGGAAAGTCGCTCTCAGTGAACACGTAGATGTCTGGCTTCCTCTGGAGGGTGTTCCTTCGTGTCTCAAGCGCGGTGTAGATAGTTACAAAGTGCACAGCAGTTTTCAGAACGCCGCACGTGGGACTCAGGGGATCGACGTCCTTGTCAAAGCTATGTAGCTTGGCCCGAAAGCCCCCATACCCCGTGAACACTTGCGTGACTCAGTAGTCCGGAAGCAGCCATTTGGCCGCTAGTCGGGACTGGAAGGTGGGAGAGTATTTTCTCAAAGTCTTTCCTTTCGGGATCGTCGACACCGTCGGTTCCATTCCTCTATGGTAATCCGAGATTATCTGTTTCCGTCTGTAGGGTTCATCCGCAATCCTCACACGGAGAATCCTCGTACCGACCCTCCCCTTCTCTCTGATAACTGTACACCGCACCATCTTCTAGCAAAAGGAGGTCGAGAAGCAGCTTGATATCATGTATGGATGTCAGCTATTTTTAGTTCAGCAAGAGCTTAATTTCGGTTTTTAGACAGAAGAGCTGCAATGTCTGCATTTAACTAGTTGCTTAATTATCCTCAAGAGGGTGAGTCGACACCATTCTGGTCCCGCTCCCATCGAAAAAATTCCGTGTCTTGGTAAAATTAATGAAATAAAACATGGAAATGATTTATTTTTTTTTTTTTTATAGAATTTTTGAAATAATCAAAATTCGTTTTAAATCTTTGGCGTACGCAGATGAATTGGCTCTTTTAGTAAAAAGTGAACAAGAAGCGAGTGCTCACATCAATGAACTAAAGGAAACAGTTAAAAAAACGGATTTGAAAATATCTTTCTTAAAGACTGAAATTATGACAAGTTGCAGGAAACATCCAAAAACAACAGAAACGAAGTATGGAAAAATCAAGATGGTAAACTAAATTAAGTATCTATGAGAAGAGATCATAAACTTTAACGGTAGAGACCCTTCAATCAAATCAAGGGAAATCAAACTAGATCCATCAAATTTCCTAATAAAATGAGTGTAACAAGAAAAACCTGTTCATCAACGCCAAGATCAAGTATTACAACTCCGTAATCAAACCAGTAATCATATGTGCTGTAGAAACAGCAAACATCACCAATCTAGAAAACCTTTTAAAAATTGAAAGAAGAATATTGACAAAATCCAAGGGCCCAAAATTACAGAACAAGGAAACCGCTTAAAATTAAATCAAGAAATTTATGGATAACTGGAGAAACTGAAAACCGCAATAAGGAAAAAGAGACTGAAATTTTACGGACGCATGATAAGAATGAATCCTTCCAGAATCATCAAATAAATTTTTGAAAAAAATGCTCAACATGAAAAGCCTGAGAGGTTATCCTGAATAAATTTGTTTTATTTAAAAAAGGATAAATATAAAAAAATAAAATAAGCAGTAGAGACTGTATACATAGAGATGAATTTAGAAAACAAATTAACAAAATAAAGGTTCTTGTGGGAGATAAGAAAAACCTCACCGGCAGAAAATGGATTGAAGAAATTAAGGCACATGACTATAAAAGAATGAATGATCTATGGAAAAGAAGGAAAGAGTCAAAATATATTTAAATGGCCTGTTCTCACAAAAAAATAAAATAATTAAAAATATAAAAAACTCGTTTCCTTCTAATACCTATAACTTTTGAAGTTAGTTAGTAAAGTAAGTTATCCAAGCAACTCGAATGATGAACTTCCAAAATACACCATCCAAGTTTCGCGTAAGAATTTTCTTCAATTTTACAACAGTAAGCCATATCTGGTTTGTTAAAAGAGACTGTCACAATTAATAATTCAGCCAAAATACACGGTCAGCACAAATACCCATCACAGGGAGTGGATACTTGAAGGCTAAAGGTCGGCCGGGCAGAGCGGAGATGTACAGCTTCGACAATACGTTGCATCACCGGCCACGTAACAGAGAAAGTTCCATTCTTACGGCTAGCATTAAAATATTCTCCATGCCTTCCCCACAGCTCCAGAGACCCCGTAGTCTAAAAACACACTTAAAGACGGCTCGTTCAAAAGAGTTGTAAATTATATGAATTAATTTCATATAAATCAGAATTTTAACTTATAGCGATAATAAATGTCAATAATTGGACAATTTTTATTATTATTACATATCTTTAAAAAAAACTTGTAAATACTCCGCAATAGAAGACACGTATCGTTTTATTAATTTTACTCGTATAATAGACGATTCCAATAAAAAACTATGGAAAATTTAGGAGGATTCTTGAGGAATGGAAAGTATTTATCAAAAAAAATTATGTCCAGCCAATGATTTTGGAAAAATCACAATTTAAAAGGTGCCTCAATGAGGTTAGAAGTAGATTTTTTTTTTAGAAATTCATTTATGCCATTCAAACATAACAAACATTGACGACATGTTTAAAATATATAAGGGTTGGAATAAGGAACTTTATAAGTGCATACTTCCTATGTCTTTCAAGGGTTGTTTATAATTATTTGATGTTAAACCATGTTCTGTATTGTATTATTCCACCTATTCAATTTAATATATTAATAATCAAGACTAGGAAACAATATTTAATTTAATTAATAAAATTGATTAGAGGGAATAAAATAAAAAATATGAGTTATAAAGAAATTTTATTTTTAATTCTCAGAAGTAGGTTTTTCTTAATTTTATTTCACTACGTATGTTTTTTATAATATCTATAAATTTTTAAAATTACATGAAATAAATAATTTATTTTTTCATATAAATATAAATAATACACAACATAAATTATCATACACCCACTGTAACGACCTGTATCGAAGGTAGTTACAGAGGATATGTACCTACTATCTGTATGTAGCCTCATAAAGTAGTTGAAAAAAAAAATGCAAACTTTTTATTCGGATTTCATTAGCCAGTCCGTTAGGTTAAATGGAGGAACATTTTCTAAAAATTCGTTTGATCAATCTTTTTCAATTTTTATTTTGGAGTAATAATCACTCTTGGTACATATCCTGTGTTGTTGTTTTTTTCGTGCATCAATATCTAACAGATCTGTAGTATTAATGTTTTTTATTAATTCATGTTTAAGCTTTATGTATTTTTTTAAAGGACTTACGTAAATATCATCATTTTTTAATAAAGAAAAACTCGTTTGTTTTTATAAACTTATATGGCTGTGTAAAAATTTCAACTTCCTTGGAATTTGATTTCCTACCAGTGGAGTAAGCAGGATAAGAGAGATATATTTCTGTCCCTCCTCCGAAATGTTTGAAAAAAATATATGATTTTCGTACCCATAAACATAAGTTTTGTATTTTTAGTAATATTTTTAATCCAATTCTCATTCTTATCGTTTAAACTTACGCCCGATTTTTCGATTATAGATTATTACTTAAGTGCACCTTGTCCCATCTGGTCAAAGAAGACGGGCTTCCAGATCTATATTCCGTAGTCTTCACCTAGTCTAACTTTGTTTGATACCGTTGAAAAACTTCGTTTAATGCGTAGGGCAATTTCTCGACAGCTCATCCCTTCCTCAGTGAGCATTTGAACCAACCGTCGTTCTGAAAATCTCTGAAAATCTCTTTCCTTTGGACATTTTAAAATACTTTGAATAGCTTCAAATAAATTCAGAATAAACACTTTACTTTATGAGAAAACGTTTATTATTTATCAAACATTTAAAATTTCGGAATTAATAAAAATAAAAAAAAACTCAGGTTTACAACGCACGGATTAGACATTTTTTTGTTGTAAATTTGGGTCAGAAAGACCTTAATAAATTGGTTTAATATTATTCATTATAGCTTTTGGAATACTATTATTAAGAAAAAATATTTCAACTATAATATTATTATATAAAAATATTCATGCTCCACTCGTAAATTATCTGGAAAATGTTACGCAGAAATTCTAATATAATTTGTTTTTATAAAAAAAAATTATTATATAAATTACACGGGTAATTCTCCCAAAACTGGGCATCTAGAACGTTAGAATTTCGTTGAATAAAATGTTACTGATTCGTTCTTTTTTTTTTCACCAAGCATGTTCACTAACACTTAACTACGGAATTTCATTTAGAGTTATTCATTGTTTTTTTGTCTCTAATATTGAGATTTTACTCGAAAATATAATTATTTTACTTCAGATAAAAAATAATAGATATACTTATATAATAATAGATTGTCTTTGTAACTATTATTATTTGCTCGATATTTGAGATTTTCTACTAAAAAATTCCTTAAATAATAGATTTTGGGGCACTACGTCTGTTTAAAATTTGTTTACCAGTTATTTTTCAAATAAATTGCTTTTAAAATAAGTCCCTCTCCCCTCTCCCAAGCCTGGGATCTCCTATGGCGTGGAGGCTTGCAGTGGTGGTTGTAATGGTAGTGGTTTTAGTTGAAAATCCCTTTTTTTTTTTTTTTTTGTCAGGTATCTCATTCTTTGCCGACTGTTAAAAAAATAATGACAAAAGAATGAGGAGGCACGAAGGAATGAGGATTTCGGCTTCAACGGATGATGACATAGTTATCTTTTAATTGAAAAAATCAATTGAAAGTAAGATTATTAGTTCATCCATTATAAAAAGATAAAGGGACAATAATGAACTTAAAATGTGAAAGGCTCTGGCAGGAAGTTCATGCTTTGACGAAGGAGTGAGAATTGAGCAGGTATAAAATTAATGTGGATAACAAACTTCTTGAATTAGGGGATTTTCCTTTCGTTACGATAAAAAGCTTTCAAAACTGTTACAAATATCATCATGAAAAATATAGCTTAGACTTATCATTGTCCTTCCACAGGCTTGTTGTTTGTTGTAACAAAGCGCAAAATCGGACACGCCAAGGAAATGAGAATTGAATGGTTGATGGTCAATTAAAATAATGATGTTTAGCGATTTCGAGAATAAAAAATAAACACAGTAATAGCCTATGACATATTAAGTCATAAAAATTGATCCGGCCAAAAAATGATGATCTGAGCCACCACACCAGAGGAACGTAGGACACAAAATGCCCGTTTTTGAAATAATCAGTCACACATATTATATCTTATTCTAACCAGAAAAAGAGCTACTTCCACATAAACATATAAAATATATTTTCATTTGTTCGCCTTCCGCCTCCCCTTAAGATTGGGATAAGCTCTAATTTATTTTTTTAATTTTGTAAAACAACCTAACTACCACCAAATAAACCATTGATAACATTGAATTAAACACACTCAATAAATGAGCCGCTTATTTTGAAAGTAGCTAAGTCCATTTATTTTTAAATTGAGATATTCGAGAGTTTTTGTCCTTATGGGTATCTAAGAGAACTAAATTTACAATTCGTATTAAAATAATATCGATTATTAAGTGAATAATACGTGTCTTCATATTAGGTAAGCAAAAGTAAATACTAGATTCACTTTATTTTCATTACAATATACTTTTGTCATTTGGAATCGGTCATAAAATATTACAAACAAATACACAGCTTACTTAAATGGCAATTAATTATTGATAGCAATTATTAATGATAATTACAAAGGTATTCGAATCATTGCCTCGTGCAGCACACCCATGAGCAGTTAGGCAATGCCTATAATAATAATAGTTCTCTATCATACACGGACAGTTTTTCCTTAAGGCATAAGCAAGACTGTCCTCACCGTTCGATTTTCGATTCGACATGCTACACTTCTCCATCCCCCGTTCGTCATGATGAATCGAAAGTCGAACAGTATTGACATAGCATTAGGATTTTCAGAGTGGGTTTAGTAGCTTTAAGTAAGAATATAGTTCTCCATTGCTGATGTAAGAAACTGACTAAATGATGAGGCTGAATTGAATAGAAAGTTTTGAGTCACTATATGTACCTACTGCATTCTCTATCCTTTTTGAGTAGCACACGTCAAGGATGAATTGCATTAAGTAGCTGTTGGTATAGTATTTAACTGTTCATTAACCAAACATTTCAATTACGACTCATAAGCTCAGGTCGATTCATATTCTTTTTGATCGCATTTTCTCCCAAAATAATAGATTTTTGCACTGTATAGAAAGTTGATGGAGTAGAAATGGGTGTGCATTTTAAATCCATTCAATAGCCCTTAGAACACTGTTTTGGGAGTTTCGGGGATGTCTTCATACGCGTGCGCAGCATCCATTGTTAGGGGGTGCACTAACCATAGTACCCGGGTGTTCTTCCATAATCCCCATTCGGACCGGAGGTCCAGGGATATTCTTCCCTTCGAAATTTGTTTAAACAATATGCTTTCTAAAATGTATTTTAACAAGTTTTTGAACTTTAGTTCTAAATGACGTATCTTTTTTTTTAAAGTTTGCTTCAATCTACGACTTTAGAAGTAAACAAATAATTCTGAGAAATTGGCAGGAGCCTAATATCTGCGGCACCCCTTCTCTCCTCTTTCCCTCGGGCGCAAACCTATAGATGTTATATCGTAAATTAGGGAAGCTTTAAGACTGACGGGTAACTATAAGACAATCGTAATTTCAAATTTGAACTTTTTAAGCGGGCTCTTAGAAACTGCCTTTTGATACAGACAAACTAAAGGAAAGGCGGTAATAATGCGCACGCATAAAAAGTTCAAATTTGAAATAACAATTGTCTTAAAGTTATCCCGTCCGTCTACTCTAGATTATGGTGTGTGTGTGTGTGTATGTGTGTGTGTGTGTGTGTGTGTGTGTATTCCTCCCCTCCGCTACATTCGGGCACTTTCAACGGTCCCCTTTGCATCAAATTAACTGAAATTCGCTATGCATGGTTGTTTTCTAGTAAGAAGGTATTGAAGTGAAGATAAACTTCAGTCAAAATTTCGGCCATTATTTTTTTTTTTAATTTTGCGCACCTACAGCTCCTCCAAATTGAGTAGAAGAGCTGAAAATTTGTAAATGAATTGAGTTGTAGTTAGAGATGTATCTTTCGGTGGTCTTGACTTCTTTCTCACACCCCCTTACTTTTTTGTTTTTATCATTTATTACCAGTCCATCATAAATAATAATAAATATAAAATTCAAATTTAATGTAATGTTTACAGTATACCAATACTACCTATAATAATTAATAAATTATACTTATATAACATTAAGTTTATTATTGTTATACTACTAATAATAATTAGTATATTATACTTGCATAATAATAAGATTATTATGTTTATAAGACTGCTACAATATTAAATTATGCAGGGTATTAGAAACGAAATCTACTCCTGCCAGTGGAGTAAGCAGAATAAGGGAGATATATCTCTGTCCCTCCTCCAAAATGTTTGAGGAAAAAAAAATATGATTTTCGTATCCATAAACATAAGTTTTGTATTTTTAGTAATATTTTTAATCCAATTCTCACTCTTATCCTTTAAACTTACGCCCGATTTTTCGATTATAGATTATTACTTAAGTGCACCTTGTCCCATCTGGTCACAGAAGACGGTCTTCTAGAGTCTTCACCTTGTCTTATTAGCTTTGTTTGATACCGATGAAAAACTTCGTTTAATGCGTAGGGCAATTTCTCGACAGCTCATCCCTTCCTCAGTGAGCATTTGAACCAACCGTCGTTCCTCATCTGAAAATCTCTTTCCTTTGGTCATTTTAAAATACTTTGAATAGCTTCAAATAAATTCAGAATAAACACCTTTCTTAATCTCTGTATAGCGAATACTCAATAATCATTAAGAGTTACAGAATAAACATAAACAAAATATTTGTCTATAATTCTATCGCAGAAAAAAACAAAAATATTTTTTTAACTGTTGAAACAGTGATTTTACAGTGTGCCTATAATTTTGTCACTGGGTTGTAGAAAACTAATTTAGGAGCACCGGATGTCTTGAGAAGGGTATAATGAAAGAATCCTAAAAGTATTATTTTTTTTTTTTAAATTAACAACAAAAGTTCCTTAGATTCAGCTAGAGGGGGAATTAAAAACCAATGCTGCTTAGTTCACAATCTTTGCCGTTTCTAAAATAATATTAGAATAATTATTTAGATAGATTTTTTTTTAATCTACGTTAACAAGTAAGCAAAGTAAAGTAAAGTAAGCTAAGCAAAGTAAACAATAGTAGGTACTTGATAGTTTTGAAATTTGAAAAACCTAAAATTAATTTTTTGACAGCCATGTATTGTACTGAGTGACATTTACTCCATAACATGCAATTAAAAAATTATCCATTTATTCATGAGTTCCTTTTAATTGTTACAGCGGAATTCATCAAGCCATGCTACAGGAAAGATCCCAATCTAAACGACTGCATAAGACAAGCCTTCGACCACCTCAGGCCCTACTTATCAAGAGGTAATTAATGCTTCTTAAACCCTACATAATAAATTTACAATATGATTATGTATCCTATTATATAACTGTAGCTTGAATAATCAGTCGTCAATGTTTCAAACATGATTTATTGTTGTTAGAACGTTGATTCATAATTCTTTGTGAAATATTTGCAAGATTATTTAAATAAAAAAGCAACAAAATTATTAATCTTAGTACAGTCAATCGGGGCGAGAATCGCCAAACTTAGGGTTTTTCTGTTGCTGTACAAGTACCGTTAGATTTTTTTTTTTAACCTTTCTTTAATCCCTTTGAGTGATTAAGTCATTATGATTAAGTATTATTTATTTTTTATGATTAAGTATGATTATGTAAATATGATCAAGTCCCTTTGGGGTGATGTTTTATAGGACCTTTTCAGTTATTTTTATTAAATTTATAGATTTTTAGATTATGTGTGCGAGATAGAGAGCAACAGATGATCGTGACCATAGTCGCCCTGTGACCCCTAAGGGCACGTGTTATTTTTATAAAAATCCATATATTTATAGGCTGGAATAGGTATAGCCAGAAATATGATCTTTTAAACTATATTAAAATGTTTTAAAAAATTCCAAATTTGTATAGCTTAGTTTTTATTTTGCATTAAAGGATTACTTTTAATTAAACTTTTTAAGCCTGACAGTATGTAATGTGTTTATAATGCACAGGGTATCATTTAATGCATGTATATGCTTCAAATCAAATCTTCACAAAACTTATTATTTACTTTGTATGGGTGATTCAGATTACAGAACGGTTCGGCTTAGCAAGGGTAGCACTGTACGTGACTAAATAATCGTATGTTGAGCACAGGGTGAGAACGGCCATGAATTCATTTGACCCCAAGAATTCATTAGTCACCCCACAAATTAATCGACGTAATGTTAGAAAATTTGATTATAGTTTCATTAATTTCACAAAGTAAATGAAAAAAATTCTACTTTTATTCGCAGGAGTTTTTCTAGGACCGTAACAAATGATAAGGTATTCGGTTTTAGGAGATAGTTACCGTGCAATTTTTGTCAACATAATAAATATTACTCAACATAGCAAAATATACTTAAACATTTTTCTGCATGGAAGTGTTAGAATACAATTATTGAAAACATATATACTTGTAAACAATGATCTAAGCCCACATAAACCACCACCAGTAAATGAAAGCAAAGGTGACTGGGAAGGTTTTGAGAGCCCAATTCACATTTTTCCTATTTTTGGCCATTCTCATCCGGGTTGACGGTATTTAATTTAGTATTCTATCATTTCAGACACTCGTAATAATAATGATAGAATAAATTATTTGATAGCATAAGAATTAAATTAATCCATAAAAAATCTGTTTAAAGTAATGTTTATTTTAATACTATGAAACATTTTAAGACTTTTGGAACCATGTTTTACAACTGTAAGATGATCTTAAAAGTATTTGTATGCTGTTTTCAAATCAGATTTTAGAATTTCTTTATCACTTATGGTTATTATCCTAATCAATTTGATGCTAGGAAAAAAATGGCAGTTTTAGACAGAGAAAATAATTATTATAATTGGATTTAAAGTGTGTGTTTTGTAACCCTTTACAAACGCAATGTAATACCTTTTATTACCACGGAATAGACAATGCTATCTATATACTCACTTAAAAATGCTAATATGACAATTTAATTCCTCTTCTTCCCTGATTTTACCGCTTCTGACTGGCGTGGGTTGAAATTTCTCTTCCTTGCTTGTCTCCCTTTACCAATGATGTCTCTTTATTATTCATCATGTTCGCATTGCACCTTCCCTTCTATCTCTTTTCCATGTCATTGAGGTACTGGTGGAAACGTTCTCCTTGTTCTTGCTCACTGACATCACCGAGGTTCGCAGGGAAAAAGTCAATACGTGAATGTAGGATAAGAAGCTTCACATTAATATTACATCCTAATTTCTTTAAACTCTGGAGCATTGTCTTAATCGTGGTTTTGGATTATGGAAGTTTGTTGTTAAACAAAAAGTAGGCCACCACCACTTTAAATGAAGCCCAAGCACTTTTTTTCCACTAGAATTAATTTACTTACAAATAAATCGTCTTAATTTAAATGTCTGATGTACGGCCCCACAAAGATCCTTTCTTTATGTCTCTCATAAAATACTTTCGAAAATTATATTGTCGAACAAGTGGTACATTTGTTTTGTAATCTGAACCGGACTGGAGCGTTTTTCAATTGGACCACTCTGTTGCTTTACAACGCTTGTCGGTTTTCCCATTCTCAAATGAAAAACGATATTTTGGGTATTATTTAGTATTAAGTCAAACAAATTTCAATTATGTTAAAGTACACCTTTGAGGCTACGTTTTGCCGATTACATAAATAACCTCCGGTTCCTAGACTTTCTGTAAATTCTCATTATTACAAGAAAAGACCAGAAAGTCTTCTTCTTCAAAGAACTTTATTGATTCATCCTCTCTGATACCAAGAGAGCGAAGCTCCGGATAATAGAAAATGTTTTGCTTTCAATCTTGACTCAAACAATTGGGCGGTATATGTTGTCAGATTCCAGTCACGATCTAAAGCAACAAGTTCATTTTGCCTGAATTATTTTGGTGCAGAATCTACTCCCGGCTTGTAAACATCAGCATTATCTCATTTATTTTTTGAACTTCTCTCCTGTGGTACATCTTCAAGAATGGGAGGTGGAAAGAGCTGGGATAGAGAGAGATGCACTCACTACGTGTAACGGTATATAAGGCCGAAGGAATATTCGGATATTGTATATCCTTCTAACATCTTAAGTTATTTATTTTTAACGTTAACCATACAAAAATTAGAATGGTTAACATGATTTTATGACTTCCTTCAAACCATTGGGATTGCAAAGGCATTGATTTTTTTCACACTATTTTTTCCACAATCTCAGTCTCTCAACATATACCTGCGGTAGATCTTGTGAAGTGCCCAGCTTTTGTCTTAATCAGCAACTCTTAGCTAACACAAATGGCTCATCATACCAAAAATGTAATTTTTCGTAACCAAACAAAAGTGTTTTTTCTGGTTCTAATCTGATTTTTCTTAATGATTTTCTGCACAGTAAGGTGCCTATTAAAGTCTCTAACAGGCAGCAGAGGACTACTGTTGATCTTGGCACATTATCCGATCAAAATTTTGGAGCAATGACCAATCACCTAGATAAATGAAATTAAACATACATTTGCACTTAGGAGGGAAGGAAAACGCCATAAAATCCAAAGTTTCATGAAACAATTTAATAACTCTCTAAATATATATTAGACTCTTAAAAGAGGAATTACAAATCAAAGGAACTAGTTATTGTCAGTAATTGTGCTTTTTGTCAGTAATGCTACTTTTGCTTCACATTTTATGATCAAGCAAAAAGTATATGCACTTCGTGAGGTAGGTAGGTTAGTTTTTAAACTCAGGTTCTTGTCACAGTCCCTTAAGGCATATACTAGTTATTCGTCTGGTTTTAAAATATTTTGAATATCCAGATGAATGGCATTTTATAGTAAAGTAGCACTTGCAAGGAAGAGGATAACGTTTTTTTTTTTTCAATAAAAAAAAAACACTGACAACTAGACAAAAAGTTGCACAAAATTGATTAAACAAAATAAACATTTTCTGGTTTTCTATAGCTCAAGAACATGACTAGATGAATGACAGTCAATAGAAACGCTTGCTACAATGTACTTGACCTTCTCACTAAACTTAATAATGAAGAGAAAATGAGTCCTTGATGTCAATATAGGAACCAATGATGCCAATTCCTGCTGAGAAAAATTCTCTACCCCTCTCTCTTAGTGAGGAAGTTTCAGAAGGAAACATCGGTGCCATATGAATGACTTAAAACCTCGGAGACAGCCTTTTTTTTTAGGTTTCCATAGCAAATTGATTTTATGTTTTTATTTGGATTACCATTTATTAGAAGCTCTAGGTGACTGAGTACACAACAAAAATATAAAATAATTTCCATCTTGTAATAGTGTTCACTAACTTGGCAGGAGCCTTCAGAGGACAGCCAGATGAATGACAAATTGACTCTTGAATTTGAAATTTGATCATGATTGGTCAGAAATATTTTGTAAATGGTTTAAAATAAAGAGGGCCAAGCTCTAAAGCACGTTAATTGCAGTGAATGAGAAAATAATGCTTAAGTAAAATATCAGATAATTAAATAAAACTGAATTTGAACATGATTAACGCCTATCACTTGTTGACATTTGCCCGCGCATTATGCTTAACTTTTCTTCTTCCGCGCTAGACCTGGTGACCAGTCTTTAGAACGTCTTTAAGCAGTTTATGCAATTGCGTCTTTGGAAGCAGTTTCTGTATTCCGAATACCATTACATACCTCTGCTTCCAAGTCAAATATACAAATTTTTATGCCATTCTATAGAAAATATTATTTAAGTTTTACCAATTAATGACAAATTTTAATTTTTGGAAGTTTAAAAAAAATGATTGAAAATAAAAGAACCATCAGTTAATTCTTTCATTTACAGAATAATCTATCGAAGAATATATACTTTTCTCATAATCATTCAATGAAATATGTACATAATTACACTTACATAAGAAAAATGTGCGACACTCCAGGGATTGCAAAGAATGGCTGAGAATTTACACATCGTTGCACTCCGGATGACACAGAATGTCAAAACGTGTTTTCAGTTATTTTAATTTTTTCACACGTTAAAGTTATATCTTATATAATTAAAGAAAGGAGATTTTTATTGTGAATGTTAATGGGGTTCGGCAATTTTAATAATAGGTAACATTTTGTTGTTTATCGGAATTAACCCTTGCAAACCATTATGATAGAAAGATTACCTTTTAAAACAACAGAGATCCATTAAAAAATGTTTAAAAAAATATATACACATTATATTTATTTTAACCCGGTACATTTCATAAAACCCTTTCTTAAATGAACCTTGTTACGACAGCTAGGTTTTGTCTAAATCAACTTCTGGTGAGAATTTGAATAACAGCTTTATACAGGATATTCGATAATAAGATCTGCTAAATGTTCTTCACAATCAGTTATACCAATTACACCTTACTTATCATTAATAACATTTCTTTCAACAGTTAGTGCTTTTTGTAAACCATAATTACTTCCAACTAAATAAAACCAGTATGTCATAACCTTTTCGAAACTCGTAGCACAATAGCTATTACAAAACTGTAGCAGTTCGAGTAAGGATGATTGAGATTACAAGGAGTGGAAGTGAAGAAAGCCAAACAACTTTTTTTTCGCAGGGAAGTAGAAATGTGCAGGAAGCAGAATGTGGCACCGATTTGTGGGTCAAAATTGCTGAGCTACCATGAATCCGGTTTTCTTTCTTACATAATACGTTCACCGAGGATCTAAGTCCTTCATGGCTCAAGTCCTCTAAACGAATATGGGTTGTTGGTGGTAAAGCATTTTGAAATTAAAAAAAAATAATAATAATAAATATTGAAGATAATTCCTAAGATCCTACAACTTGAATTACAAAAAAAGGTATTTATAATACTTTTCGCGTGATTGACAGTTTTCAAGATATTCAGCGCGGAATGAGAAATGAACGAACGTTTTAGGTTTTTTCTTGAAAAAAAATGCAATTTATTTTGGAAATTCCAGAGCTCCTAGACTAATATTTATCAGTATAACCTAAGATACCGTCATACCAAATTTGGTGCTTTTATCCGCCAAGTAATGATAATTTCATTAAGCCACCTCCATTATCTGTCCCATTTCTAAGGCTAGCAGTACTTAGGGCCCGCCCAAGAGATATTATGATATATTTCCGTGCAACAAGTATTCAATTAAAGCTTTGTGATACGTGGACTATTTGTCGGTCGGTACCGGTGACAAGTTGGCAGATCTTTCACAAACATAATTCTATGGTAAGTTTAATTTCAGAGCAAGGAATTGAAGAGTTATTCAGCGTTCTATTTATATATATAAACGAAACAAACAAAAAAAAAAAAAACTTCTTTAAGTGCTTTAATAATTAACTTAGAAAACAATGCTAACAATCTGAATTTTGTTTTGCGAAATTCTTGATGGCGTTATTAAATAATTTGTTCATAAGAAACTTTTTAGTTTTAATAATAACTTAATTTTTAATTAAGTTTTAATTTCCACGGCTTCTTTTGAAGGATCAATTATACACTATCATTCTCTTGTCTTGTTACCATAGGCACTCGAGCTCATGGCGTAATTCATTTGGAATTGTGTAAGGATTTTAGAACTATTGTTTGTGAAGGGGTTAAGAATATCTGAGTACACGAGGTTTGACCTACATTCGGTTATACTTGGAAGACTGTCGAAATTAGTTAGCATGAGGATCGGTAGATAAAGAAATCTCTACTAAAACGTTTTGTACATTTACATTAGATTGGAATATGTTGGGAATTGATTAAAATGTGAACGAACCTGAGGCTACGCGTTTAACAACCAAAAGTTGAAAGAATCGTCTTTCAATATAAATCGTAACTTTATTTCAGTTAGGCTGAGCCACTTTTAAATTTATATATTTAAATATATATATATATATATATATATATATATATAAATATATATTTGATGTTTTGGTTTTGAATGATGTTTCCCCTTAGTTTTAGGGCACTGATTCCAAACATGTAATTAGTTTTCAAATTTTCAAAGTTTTCAAAAAACTTCAATTTTATTTTTATTTGGCAATCATATTTTTTTGCACAGACCTTCTAAAATAATGCAATAGTTGTTTATATGTATGGAAAGAAGAAACTCTTTCTAATGAGTCCTAGAACTTCGATATCGAATTCATTGAAGCCGAGATACAGAGCTGTATACCGAAATGTAATTTTGTAGCTTTAAAAGTTTTGAGCACCCTCGGAACTAACATTTTTTTTTTCTTCTGTTTTCAATGATTTTGCTACGTAAAGGTTTTTTGGTGTGCTGAATCAAAATCTGACATCATGTTTGGTGTGAGAAAATCTATAAGGCTAGTTCACTTTGTAATTTAAATACTTTTTTAAATTTATTTGACCAAAAATCAGTTATTTTTAATGTTTATATTTTTCATTTAATGTGCTCTAAAAAGCAAATGTTTTGCTGAAAGAACCATTTCAATATCATTTTTCAAACTCGAGATATACAATAAAGCAGTTTCAGTGTATTTTATTTATTTTTCCGAGCTCCTAGGACCAGTTACCTGATATATATATATATATATATATATATATATATATATTGAAATCTTTAAGCATCTGACCGCGATATTTACAGAAAATAAGGATATGGTGGAGGAATTGAAAGCTGATTTTATATATATATATATATATATATATATATATATATATATATATATATATATATATATATATGTATATATATAAATCCCCATTATATAAATTTAAAAGTGGCTCAGCTTAACTGAAATAAAGTTACGATTTATATTGAAAGACGATTCTTTCAACTTTTGGTCGTTAAACGCGTAGGTTTGTTCACATTTTAATCAATTCCCATCATATTCCAATTTAATGTAAATTACAAAACGTTCTGTTAAAGATCTCTTTAACTACTGATCCTCATTCTAACTAATTTCGACAGTCTTCCAAATATAACCGAATGTAGGTCAAATCTCGTGTACACAGATATTCTTAATCCTTTCACAAGCAATGGTTCTAAAATTCCAAATGAATTGCGCCATGAACTCGAGTGCCTATTGTAACAAGACAAGAGAATAATTGTATATAATTGATCCTTCAAAAGAGGCCGTGGAAATTTTCGTAACACAATTTACTGTTATTATTAAAACTAAAGAGTTTCTTATGAACAAATTATTTAATAACGCCGTCAAGAATTTCGCTAAACACAATTCAGATTGTTAGCATTGTTTTCTAAGTTAATTATTATAGCACATAAAGAGGTTTCGGTTTTTTTCGTTTATATATATAAATAGAACGCTGAATAACTCTTCAATTCCTTGCTCTGAAATTAAACTTACCATAGAATTATGTTTGTGAAAGATCTGCCAACTTATCACCGGTACCGACCGACAAATAGTCCACGTATCACAAAGCTTTAATTAAATACTTGTTGCACGGAAATATATCATAAAATCTGTTGGGCGGGCCCTTAGAACTGCTAGCCTTAGAAATGGGACAGATAATGGAGGTGGCTTAGTGAAATTATCATTACTTGGCGGATAAAAGCGCCAAATTTGGTATGAAAGTACCTTAGTGTATACTAATAAATGTTAATCTAGGAGTTAAAATGTTACTCTAGGAGCTCTGGAATTTCCAAAACAAATTGCATTTTTTTCAAGAAAAAACCTAAAATATTCGCTCATTTCTCATACCATGCTAAATATCTTGAAAACTACCAACCACGCGAAAATTATTATGAATACATTTTCCAAAGGAAATTAAATTTACTAAAAGTGGAGTCATAATATAGCTCTTTGCGTCAGTTAGTTTCCGAGAAAATGTTTTAAAAAAAACACATTTGTTTCAGAAAACGAGAAAACACCGCTTTGTGAATTTATATTGGAAAATATTATTGAAACTGCTCTTCCTTCGAGAAATTAACTAGCTTCAATCTGATTAGTAATAGTGCATTTTACGTTAACTTATTTAACAGATAAAAATTTTCAAAAAAAACAATTTTTTTTCTCCTGAATGACGAGAAATCACCATTTTGTGAAATGATTTTGGCAAATACCATGAAAATTATTCTTCCAATGAAGATATTCAATATAAACTACTTTATGGTGCATTTAAAATTGCCTTTGATTTCAGTGGTAATAGACATTTGTACTTTAAATAGTTTCTGAGATATCTTAAGATATGACTGGAAGGTACGATGTGTCCCCTAACCAATTTTGACCAATTTTTTTTGGATGATTCTACATTGAAAAAAAGTAGACTCATATCCAACCGTTTCGTCCAATGGATCCTAGGAGCTCGGAAAAATAAATAAAACACACTGAAACTGCTTTATTTTATATCTCGAGTTTGAAAAATGATATTGAAATGGTTCTTTCAGCAAAACATTTGCTTTTTAGAGCACATTAAATGAAAAATATAAACATTAAAAATAACTGATTTTTGGTCAAATAAATTTAAAAAAGTATTTAAATTACTAAGTGAACTAGCCTTATAGATTTTCTCACACCAAACATGATGTCAGATTTTGATTCAGCACACCAAAAAAACCTTTACGTAGCAAAATCATTGAAAACAGAAGAAAACAATGTTAGTTCCGAGGGTGCTCAAAACTTTTAAAGCTACAAAATTACATTTCGGTATTCAGCTCTGTAGCTCGGCTTCAATGAATTCGATATCGAAGTTCTAGGACTCATTAGAAAGAGTTTCTTCTTTCCATACATATAAACAACTATTGCATTATTTTAGAAGGTCTGTGCAAAAAAATATGATTGCCAAATAAAAATAAAATTGAAGTTTTTTGAAAACTTTGAAAATTTGAAAACTAATTACATGTTTGGAATCAGTGCCCGAAAACTAAGGGGAAACATCATTCAAAACCAAAACATCAAAAAAAAATTCAAAACACAGAGCACTGTTCTTTGTAGATCAGCATTCCATGATGCTTGTCAAAATAAATCCACAAAGCGGTGATAACTCATTTTCGTAAACAAATTTTTTTTTTTTTAAATTATGTCGGGAACTAATAAACGTAAAGAGCTAATCATGGCTAAAATTTTACCAAATTTAATGTACATTAAAAAAGGTACCTACTCTTTTTTCTAAGCATCCATAATCGGTGAGAGGAGGCAGTTAATAGTCAGCTGATATGCATAGGAATTTTGTGAAAATATGTAAAACTGGTAAATAAATTTTAATATTTTTCAAAATTATAAAAAATAAATGGTTAAAATTTCATTGCTTTTAAATTTTGAACCAATGATAACATTAAATCAGCATTCATCCCTAATCATGACATATTTCTCGGGAAAATGCTCTTGGACAATAACACTAAGTATCGGAAATTGGATGTTTAAAAAGGGTAAAAGGAAAACAGGCAAAGGAAGCAGCTGGTCCGGAAATACAATGTACTTTCAGATCTCAAATGATATATGCTTGACTGTTATGGAGATTCCAAATAATAATTTGGAACTAATGATTAATAAATAACAAAATAAACATTTTTTGTTGGTTTTTATTCTACAGAAGTCTAGCTGTTGGAAAAATTTGTAGTTCTTCCCTATGGCTAGAGCACAGGCCAATGTAATAAAAAAATAAAATAAAACTTTGTACTTTATTTTATTTATTAGGATGCTAAATTTCAGGGAAATTTATAACTTTTCATACTTCTTTTTCTTCTTTACACGATGCAGGTATATTACAAAATCTGGTTATTTCTCAATTATTTTACCAATGGTGATATTAGAAGATTGTTTGTTATGATGGTAGTGATATTTAATCTTTTTGAATAGCAATTATTCGACAGTATAGAAACTTTATTTATTTATTAAGTTTTTTTATATTGTACAGTAATTGTTGACAAAGTTTTTGTATATTATTTTTTTTTACTTGAAAATTGACTAGTTCTGTCCGGTTGAAACGTTGAAACGTTGAATTGAAACGTCGTTGATTTAATTATTAAAGAAGAAAAAGAATTTTGAAAGCTTATAAGTTTCTCTAAAATTTAGTATCCTAATAAGTTATAAAAACCTTTCGTCACAGTTAGCTGAGCTGTATAACAATTATTTTATTTATTTTGTTGGTTTTTATTATATGTTCACATGAGTGATCCCCGACAATAATGGAATATCTAAATGGAACTATCAGGTTCAGTTTAGACATAAAGCCAGATTTCTATTTCAAAATGTTTAATTGTTAAGTCACATGATACTCGTAAAATCTATAAATAAAATCAATGAAAATTTCAGGAGTTCCCGAGATAAAATTGCAATCAATTGAACCCTTGAGGATACCAAAAATGGCTATGGATAATGGAAATGGAGCTGTGAGAGTAAGAGCCTTATTCTCCAACATAACTGTCCATGGGGCGACCAACTACACTATTTTGGATGTCAGGTATTAACTAGCTAATTATTTTCATTTTTTTTTTGTTTTGTTTTTTAATATTATTCTGATAATTTCACTTTAAAATAACATATTCATGATATTAGTCAACACCGATATTAGCCTACTATAATTGCATTCTACATATACCTATCTACTGATGCAAATCATTAGCATACTAATGACTGCACGAATTAGTTTCATGTTTCATTATTGTAACAGGCTGAGGAAAATATAATAAATAATAAGAAAATATGAAATTATGGAGATTTTAATAAATTGAAATTTGGGGTGTGCGGCATCAGAATCCACCTATAAAATTTGTGAGAATGATGTAGAAGATGATCAGAATTAAAATGCAGCTTAATATTAATAATATCAGCTAGAATATCACTATATTTTGACTAATGGGTTCAATATGCCACATTATAGCCCTTCTTTGAGTTGGATTTCTCATATCTTCCCTTCTCGTGTATTGTAGCAATGGTCATTTTTCAACCTGATGTGGACCCCAGTTTCATTGTTTGAAATACTTGGGAAGGAAGTAAATAAATTGTATTTTTCAGATAAATGAAAAATACGGGACTGAATTGGAAAAAATTAAGATTATTTAAAACTAATTGAAATACACTTTTATAATTGTGTTAAAAATTAGTTACAACTAATTTCTGATTAAAAAAGTCAGAAAATAAAATCATATAATGATTGGTAATAAACTTGTCTAAAAAGGAAGTAGATATTTTTTCAAAAATGATTTATTAGATATTTATACAAAAAGTAAGATTATCCTAGAAAAAATGGAATTTTTTTTTGTTCAAGATCAAATTTTATTTAGTTATAGATCATTACCATGACTAAAAGTTAAAATTATTATGTCTAGTTACTGATCTCCCTCCTGATAGTGATTTGGATAATTAGGTGATCAAAATGCACTTTTTTTTAATTATTTATTTATTTATTTTAACCTTTCTAGCCTCTTGATCAGCATTGACTAAGGTAAGTATATCTTAATCTCTTAGGAATGCATTCCAATGATTTTTCTTCTTTCAAGGATACCACAGTCTCATCCATACTGTATTTATTAGTTAGTTTCCCAGCTTTCAATTTAGAATTTTCTAAATTTAAACGACATTTTCAGAAATACAAGTTAATAAACTTTTATATAATATTTACATACACAAAGGAAAGAAGAGCTGAGGCTGGTTTTTGTGTTAGATTCTAGGACTGAGAATGTGGAGATGGGACGAAGCTACAAAATAAGCCAAATTAACCATCTCTCTATTAGGTGCTCACTTCCACAACATACTGTAAAATAAAAAAAAGAGCATTGAGACAAGTTAAAACTTTGATTATGTCAACCTGTCAGTACCATCAGAAGGTTTTGATGTAAGAATCCTTCCTTTCATAGATGTAAAAGGAAATAAAACATTCTCCTGAAATAGTTTCAGAGATACCAGTAGGACCTATCAATAAATTATAAATTTAAAATACTACAGATGTTTTTTTGTTACAGAGGAGATGTCAATAAATACAAGATTGATTTAACTCTTGGTATTCCAAGGATAGAGACTACAGGAAGTTATGAAGTTAGCGGTAATGTTCTTCTTCTGCCTGTAAGAAGCAGAGGAGACTTTTGGGCACTATTCTGTAAGTATTACAAAAATTTTAATCGAAATAGACTGTAATAATCAAGATACTAGTGAAATTGACAGTAGGGACAAACTAGATATACCATGCTTAAAAACATTAAATTATTAGCATATGAATTATTTCCCAAGGAAGATTATCTAAAAAATATTTACCAAAGAATTTATTTTATTAAAGATAAGGATACATCATTATTGTTGTATTTATTTAATAATATTTGTATGCCTTACGTTCCAGATGATATTCTGTGAAAATGACTTATGGAAAAGGTTTATAAAAATCACCTTAAATTACTCAATTTTCAACATTTATCTCGTCCTGTATAACATATCAACGTTTAACAGAAAAATATCACCTGTTTCATGAAAACTGTATAAGCTCCATTAACATAAACTAACATTTGACATGTTTTTATTTAGGAGATGACAAGCGGACGTCAATATTGAAACAGATTTATCTATTAACTGATTTAAACCCTTAGCTCTAGATTCACAAGGGTACTTGACATCGGCAGGGTAGAGAACCATACAGGAACAAAACAGTTTGTAGATGTAGAAGAGACACTCGGTGGTGCAAGTTATTTGTTCAATTCGACTTACTTTCTTGATTTAAAACTATTAATTTGTTTATATATTCATTCTTTTAACAAAACAAAATATAATTGAATATAAATCTGTACGTTTGCTTAAAATTTCAGCAAATATAACAGGAATAGCAAAGATTTTCGGTAAGGAGGTAATAAAAGGAGGAGTTCGCTTCATGAAGACAGAAAGGTTGCTAGTAGACTTCAAACTGGCAAGATCGAGATTTAAAATTAGAGATTTGTTGAATACCAACAATGTTCTAGGTATGCAACTTATTTTTATTAAATAATTGGTATCGGTTAATAAACTGTATAAACATTGTAATAATTTTATTATTGTTATCGTAAATTAATATTTGTTTTTTTTAATCTGCCTCAATCAAAAAGGGAGTTCCAATACTCTTTTCATCTCCCAGCCATTTCCAAGAGATTTGTAGGCAATGGTGAAATTTGGTGGACTTTAGATAGGAGCTTCACACTCTTGGAAAATAAAAACTGTTCGTAAGTGGATGTTTCCAAGTCTCCACATCAGATACCAAGCAGGTTGCGTAAGAATATGTCTACAATAGACCAAATTTTTATCCTTAAGGAACTTGGTGAAAAGATGTATGAATTCGGCCATCCTCGGTGGATAATTTTTGTGGACTTTGAGGCAGCTTACAATTAGGTAATTGAAGAGAAACTCTACAGTACAATGAAAGAAATGGGTGTCCCTATAAAACTTATTGGACCAACTAGGTGTACCATGGAAAAGAATATTTGCCATGTCCGGATGGGCGGAAGGAATAGTGGCTTGTTTGGTATGAACACAGGGCTAAGACAGGGTGACACCCTAGCACCACTACTATTTAATCTAGTACTTCACATAATTGTTAGCAGGACAGGACTGAACTATGGCAAAACAATATTTACCAGAATGGTACGAATCCTAGCATATGCAGATGACACCGCAATTATTGGGAGATCACAGGGGAGCTGCTGTGGAGGAAGCCTTCTACAAGATATAGGAGGAAGTGAAAAATATGGGACTTAAGATGAATACAAATAAAACAAAAATGATGTGCATCAGGAAACACTATGTGGCCCCATAACAACAAGTTGGAATGGGAGAATATGCTTTAGAGATTGTTCCATGCTTCCCATACCTGGGATCTATAATAACAGAAAAGATGGAAAAGGAAGCTGAAATAGGATGCAGATTAGCAGTAGCCAATAGAGCATATTTTTCTCTGTCCAAAACTATTACAAGCAGATTAATAAGTCATTCTATGAAAATAAGTCTGTACAAATGTCTTACAAGACCAATAGCAGCGAAACGTGGACAGTATGTGCTGTGGATAGGGACGCATGAGGAAAAATTATTGAACAGGTCAAGGACTGCTTCATGCATCTGTCGCACCACTAAAGAAGAAGAAGAAGATAGGATCACCTCGTATATTTTACACTGTTTACTGCTACCACTTAATCTGTTGGAATATTTTTATTATTTTTATAAGTTCAGAGTCTTTGTACCTCCATTCTTCTTCCCAAATAGCCAGTTGTTATTCTTGTGATGAATGTAACCAGTCATTCAACGTCATTGTATTCAACTATGTTATACAACAAAGCCCACCTTCCCTGTACAAATGAGCTGCATAGTTGGCCCTATCATTCACTAAAATATCCCAGTATGATAGGACCCAGATAAAAAATTTATTATGAGTCTTTTACTGATAGGAATTTAATTTTTAGGAATTGGATGTGAGTTTTGAAAGTTTTGAAACTCCAATTATTTTTTAAGTGTTGTAAAATTTAAAAGATTTATTACATACAGCATGATATTATTTTAAAATTGGAATTTCATTTGACAGGTGAAGCTATGAACCAGTTCCTGAACCAAAATGCAAATGAAATAATAGAAGAAATGAAGCCAGCTGCCGCAGCGGCTATAGGGAAACATTTTAAATCATTCCTTAACGGAGCTTTTCTGCAAGTCCCAATACCAATTTGGCTTAAAGACACAATCCCTTAGTAATAAAGATAGGTGATTCGGGAGATTATTTATTGTGATGCTTTACTACTTATATGCACAAGTGATTGATCAAACATGTCAAATGAGAACTTAATAAGAATTTCAGTAATAATTCTGTATCTTCAGTGCAAATAAGTCAATAAAGCGAGACATCTGATGTCATTAAAGATGCGAAATCCCAACAAAATTTTTATTTTGATAAGATTTTCCTATTTTGCATAATTATGTGATCCTAAATTTGGGAAATCTAGTTTCCTATGTATTATACTTTTAAGTGTAAGATTAACTAAGCATTAAAAAAAACAAAAAGTGCACACATAGAGCACTTTGATGGAGGTAATTAAAAATCAAGTCTACACCACAATAAAAGTAGAATACATCGAGTACAAACTATTAAAATACTAAACCAAAGGACCAACTTGAATAAAACATAGTTAATTATTTACAATGCACTAGTCCTTTTCTTAAATAATCTGAAGTTTAAGTAATTTGCTGGGCCAGTTCTATTTAAAGATACTTAGGAGCCATTAATATCCATTAAATAATAATTTGAAAAATCTTTATATAATATTTAATAAAATTACAATAACAAAAGAAAGCATTATTTATAATTTACAGAATAAATCTATGACGAGAAAATAGAAAAAAAAAGGAAGAAAAAAAAAGGAATTCCTTTATGTTTTTGAAATTACAGCAAATGTCATAGCAGAATGATGTGAGAATAATATATATTCTCTTTTTTTTTATTGATCTCTACGTTATTTCTACAAGTTATTCATTCTTTAATTTTATACCATTAGCAAATAAAAGACAGATGAGTTAAAATTTAGACAATTGCTACAGTGTGTAGTTTATTGTTCTGGTTTCTCTATGAACTTTTTATTAACATCATTATGAAATTAAACAGAAACAAGAATTATTATTTAACCAGGGAGGATTCATTAAAAGAGGTTTTCTATCACCTAATGAGAAAATTCTCAGAAATTATAAGCAAAGATATGGGTATAATAGCACTTTTTTCTATTTATATTGGAAAATAATTACCTGGAGCATTACAGGATATATAATATATATATTATAAAGCATTACTATAAAATGTAAGAATTCCCCATGTGAAAGAAATCTTCATCTCTCAGCTTAAAACAAAGTTTAGAGTTCTTTTATACCAAATTAATTTTTTTATATAAAATTAAAAATTCAAGCCATAGCAACAAAAAATATAGATATATATATCTTAATTACAACTCAGGAGTTTATAACCAGATAATTTGGTAAGGATTGTTTCATTGTCTCCAGGTCAGAATACTCTCTCTGAGTAAATGTGATAAAAGTTGAAACATTGACAAAAAAAACAAAACAGAAACAGCCATTTACAAAATTTTAATAAAATCAATAGTTAGATACAACAATATTAAACTACTTCAAAAACATTTACCTAAATAATGGTATTATATAAATAATGGTTGGTATCATGAATATAGATTTCATTTTTCTTGATGTTACATGCATACATGATTTGTAAATTTCATTAATTGATTGTAGCTGATTCAATGTTAAAGACATTTCATAAGAATTCGTAAATTAGAAGAAACTTGATCTGATAAGTAATTAAGTAGTGTCAATTTTTGCAAATAGTTGACATTGAGCATAATGAATAGTAATATAGCATCCATTCCATAGTAGGGTTTAATTATGTTATTAGTACTGCTTAATTTTTAAAAAAGATTGTAATGAAAAAAAGCAATATATTAAAATTTTGATAAATTGTATTTTGTATGTATAAATATGTCTGAATGAATGAAAGGCTGTAATAAAATAATATTATTCATTGATAATAATATCAATTTGTTATATTTAAAAATGTATCCTCGATGGCGAATGCAGCATATTTTGATTTTCACAAAGTTCCTTTTAATATGTTTAATAGTTTTAAAATATTACAAAATTGTCCAAGGATTTGAATATTGTTTCAGATAATATTTTTTTATTTGTAAATAAAGTAAATAATGTGATTAGTATAATAGGCTACCTAGATTTTAAGTTTAAGCTTTATTATACTTTAATTTTTAAAAATATACAAATATTTATAAAGTAATATTGTCCTATTATTTTACCTAGACCTATTATTAAAACATTAAATAAGAATCAAATGCCAGTTACAATAATCGAATAAGTTCAATCCTATAGGTAGCTATAAATGAAAATAAATTTTATTTATTCTAAGACTAGCTACCATTGGAATAATTATATCCTATGATATTGGTGACATAGGCTAAACAGTTTAGAGTCAAAAGAATATTTTAAAAGAATAAATAAATAAAACCAGTTTTAAAAAATAACGATAAAGATAATTCAAGTATAACAGAAAAATTATTTTCATAATTTTAAGAATTCTTGATTTTAATATTGTAGAAGAAAAAGAAGAATTCTTTAAGCCTTCCCGTGTTCATTTACTACTATCAAATACAGATAACTCCTCATATAATTGGATAGAACAAAAAATTATTAGTGGATAAGATTTTTTTATTAATGATCGGTTGGCACTGAATAAGATGCTCTTAAAGATTTGGAAGATTAGATATGATAGAAATTGAACAGTGATCACTAGGATAGAAAGGGTTAAGACTGTTATTAAATAATTTTAACAAGAACATAGGATTTCTTCTAGGAAGTTTTGATTAATTTTACAGGGATGGTGTGAATATTTGAGAGCTGAAAGATCACCAAACAGGGTTACAAAAGGAGATAAAAAGTAAATAGGTACTAAGGTTGTTGATCAAAACTTAAGATTTAATTTCAAGAGGATTTTTCGATTTGAATAAGCAATAAAAAAGTGAAGCATTTAAAATACAAACACCCTATGAAACAAGGATAAAATAATACAAATTGAATAATTTTTTTTTATTTTTTTTTTACTATTCTGGCTTTGCAGACGATACAGCCATTTTACCATCCTTCTCTGATCCTGTAACAGCCTCATCCAACCTCCAAAGACAACTCTCCTAGATAGAAAAATGGTGCAATTGGTGGCGGATAAAAGTTAGTGAAATGAAATAAATACATAAGATTTTTATGCTCAGCCACAGCCCCAGCCAAATAAATAAACATCTATTTTATTCAAATATTCTAACAACTATAAATGAAAAGAGAAGAAAAATATAGAAAATATCAAAATATACTTTGCTGGATCAGAATAGGCATCCATGAATTCTCAAACGGGTATTGGTCACTAGGACTTGATCTTCAACATGAAACTGATGCAGTACATCAAACTGTGTCATGTCCAACAAGAGTACACTTCGATGAGGCAACATCAAATTTAAGCTCTTTGGCTCCCAACTTCAAAGTTAATTAAACCTACATTGCCCATGAAGGATTAAAAAATTAAAAAAGGAGCTTAGAGAGACGGAGGTGCGGTCTGCTGCACAAAATGAAAATAGCCGTAATCCGACTCCAGCACTCAGCCCATGATCAATTCAATATTCGCATTAACTATTCCTATACAACCATCAATAAAAAATAAGTCCCTACTTGGACTTCACATAATTAAAACATAAGACTGTTTTACAGACATGTGCAAATATAAAATAATTATAAACAAACTGATTTATAAGTTAGTTGAATTTGAATTACTTAAAATAAAAATTGGTAAAAATAATATTATAACTTTCAAGTTAAAAGTCCTCGTACTGGTGGATCAAATCACATAGTTTTACATGAGTTTTACATAGTAGCCAGAAGTGACTGAGAGTTTAAAGTTAAACTAATAGATATAGCATTCACTTCGCTAAAAATAAATAATTAAATGGTAACATTTGTTAAACACATTAAGCACCCTATGACCATCACTTCATAAGAGTTTCAAGTAATGGTGGTTAGTGGTTTCAAGTAATTCACAGTCAACATAGACATATTGCACATAAAACAACAATAACAAGTAAATTGAATAAATAGTTCTTTGAAAATCTCAAATAAATCTATCTCAAAAATAAAAACACTATCAACAATATAATATTTATAAAAACAAATATAACAAAAAGTAAAACCTTAAAATATTCTGCCCAATTGAATTTACAAAACAACACATAATATTCACGAAAACCTAACAATATATCACTGTTTTAATTCAAAACTTGAAAAAAACTGTAGTCCTTGTAAAAAAAAAGTTTTACAGATATTATCTAAATAAAAAACATCAGATAAATTAATTTTAATAGAATTCAGTTCCGAGAAAATACTTTCTTCCAATTCTACATTGGATTCGGAAATATAATATACAATTATCTGCTCAGAAAGCGATAGTAAACAAACTACAGTCTAACAGTACAAAACCACAATCCAAGGCCGGTTCAACGAAGCTTACATTAAAGATAACGAGTGGCGAATCCTACCACCTACCCTGACAAGCCCAGGCTCGTCAACAAATAGGTTTAGCTCCCGGTAATTCTTGGGTACTGAATACAAGTACACAATGCGGCAGAAAATTATGAATGACATCGTGGAGATAGGCCACGAGAGCTCTGGAGAAAGCCTTAGGAAGTGTAGGAACGATGGATTTAACTGTTAGCGGACAGTGAAAATGTACCTTGCAGTTCAGAGCACGGAGGGTTTCCGGTAGAGCTCATCCCATTCCAGGCCGTGACGGTGAATCTCCTGCAGGAGTGACCACCAGAGGATGAAGATCCGTAAGTTCTGAGTTAGAAGGACCCGCCTGGTTGCTGAAAGCAAGAGATTCAAGAATTAAGGTGAGGTTGCTGTAGCTTGGGGCCAGACATGAAAATGTCGTTAAGACTCCCAGCTCTGCATAGTTTGTAGCATCGAACACTACCACGGCTTCGTCTCCTATCTCCTTGGTCTTCCAGGCTCCTTGGTGATGTACTACATAACCCGTAGGGTGATCCGAAAAATGGAGATCCAACCGCTATAAAATCGGCAAACTGGACTTAAAACTAAGGGTCTCAACTAAACTTACGCTCAAGAGAGCAGAGCCGGCGCAGGGCTATCGAGCGGTTGAGATTTGGCTGGACTGTGGGGCCTCTCCCAGGTAGCCTAGCGACTTACCTGCCATCAGCGGTGCGAGTGTACATCCGCGTGAAAATTGCCTCGCAATTAATGAAGGCATTAGAGAACATTATAAATAAAATGTTATCGTCGTAATAAATAAATATTTATATAGGTAACTATAAATCTAAGACACATTTATAACCGGTCTCTCCTAGATATCCTAGCAACGTAGCTGCCATCAGGGGTGCGAGTGTGTTTCCACGTGCTCATTGTATATTTGTAAGTACATTACAAATCTGACGAATTAAATAATAAAATATACGAAATAAAATTTATTGAATTTATGTATTATTAAAATGTATTTAATATTTAATATTAAACATTGGTAACTATTATAATCTAAACACAAACCTATAAGACATATTGTAAGACACAAGTATTCCACAAACAAATACAGATAAATATATCACTCTAAAAAATATAGACTTCGAAATAAATAAACGGCGAAAGGAGACAGCCATGAATATAATACGCATGTACAAATGTAAATAAATAAATTATTCTAAAAAGATCGACGTCAAAAATAAATAAATACGAATATACGTAGCTGCAATTCTACTGTGCATGAAAATATAATAAAATTATATAGCCTAATGCTAAAAAATGGAGACGTCGAGATAATAAATATGAATATAGATAACCATAGATCTAAATATACATGTAAAATATAAATAATGAACTTTATAACAAAATCTTGAAAATATCGGCAATCCGAACGGTTGACAAAAGGTGAATTTTAAAATCTGTAAAATGTAAACAGTGACATATTTAAAATATAAGCATGAAAAACATCCATTTAAAAATAAATAACGTGAATGCTGGATCCGTATCACGGTCACTTGAATTAACCCTCTAACAGTTATAAGACAAGTGGCAATCCTGCCACGGCCACAAATACAGTGGCCGTGGCAGGATTAAATGGCGGCAATAAGCAAGAGGAAAGGATTACAGCAACTATTTAATTTCTACGTTTTATACGAAGCGTAACGCGTATTTCGCTATAGAAATTCTTTCAATGAGTAGGCCAACAAAATTTGTCATAGAAAAATAGTTTAATCCTTAAATTAAGATTTTCAGTAGAAAAACAATAGTGAAGTTCTGCCCCCAAGCGAGATATAGCTACAAATGTGTTTTTGGAGGGTATTTTTTTATTTATTTTTTATTTCATATATGCAATTCCGTAATGTGATAGCTGCTGTTAAAATGATAACCTAGAATGTCAGATAAGATGGAATTAATATTGAAAGCAAGAAAAATTCTGCCCTGAAACCTCATACAGCCTTTTTTTTTTTTAATAATTATAACTTAAGTAAACCTTTAATTTAGAATTTATTTAATTTTTCATTTTTTGCAATTTAATATATCTAATTATCATATGTGATACTATTAAAACGATAATACCTGAAATCTCTGTATAGAGCTACTCATCTATCTCTATACCTTCTCCCACTCATGGAACTTACAGGAGGTTGTGTTTGCTTCTTTTTCGATGGTTTAAATGAAGATTTATCATATTCAGTTCTGTTTCTCGAAATAACTGGATCTAATGAATCCAATAAATTGTTTACAATATCTTCGTTTCCGTATTCTTTTGAACATTCCCTGCAATTACATTCACAGAATCTTTTAAAATCATTATTTCGAGACTCTTGAGCTTCCTCAGACATCATTCCAATTGGTAGGGATGCTGATTTCAAAATAATAAGCCCCATGCATCAATGTTTTGTTTACTGAAATTGATATGTAAAACCACGGTATAATGAAACAAACAATTCAGCTGTTTCATAACAAATTTGTTCAAATTTAGGTGTATCAACACTTATTCCACACATCAATCTCAATTATTTTGTAAATAATACTCCAATTTCGAAAAAATCTTGCTTCTTTCCATCATTAGAAGTACCAAAACCTTGCTTTGGTACATCTATCATCAGCCGAAGCTCTTTTTTCAAGCCATTTTTAACTCTCTAGCACTTCACTTCTTAAAGTCTAGTCGGTTAGATACGTTTTTTAATCGATTAAGATTAATTTCGAAAAAACGTTCCGTCATTCCGTTCCAATCTAACCTTCTTGCTTGGAATTTTTTTAGAAATTTTAAATTAAATTCTTCAGATAGGCTTTGAAAATGTTCAAGACAAACCTCGTACTTATTTGAAAAAAGGCTCAATAAGGATCCCTATTTATCCCAACATGAAGATAAACAGATATTCACGAGCTTTCCGGCTGTCTGTCCTCTCCTTCAAGAGTTGCACTTTTACACGTCAAAAGTTTAGTAAAGTCATAATTAATAAAAAAAAAATAGCTGTATCGCGTTTCGGGGCAGAATTTTTCTTACTTTCAATATTAATTTCATCTTATCTGACATTCTAGTTTATCATTTTAACGGTAGCTATCACATTACGTAATTGCATATATAAAATAAAAAACAATAAAAAAAATATCCTACAAAAACACATTAATAGCTATATCTCGCTTGGGGGCAGAACTTCACCATGGTTTTTCTACTGAAAACCTTAATTTAAGGATTAACTATTTTTCTATGACAAATTTTTTCTCTTTGTCTACTCATTGAAAACATTTCTATAGCGAAATATGCGTTACGCTTCGTATAAAACGTAGAAATTGATGCATAGTTTTAAAATTTTCATGGTAAATCTAAAAACAAAACTAAAATTTTTCGCACAGTCTCCACTTCAATATGTTATTTATATATTGAGATATGCAAATAAATTATAATGTTGATGACATTTTGTGAAAAATCACCAAGTTGTGATATAAAACACTATATTTTCTTAAACTCATCTAATAACAATTAAAAACAAAGAGAAATACAGAAAATATTGATATATACAAGAATTATTAGTAAACAAATTTTTTTCTAAAATAATCAAAAAGAAGTATAGATTTTTATCAAATAAAAACTAGCTAAAAATTTGGTAATCTTAACACTGAAAGTGAATTTACTTAGGAGCAAGATGACGTTGAGACAGTTGCTCTTTCATAAATAGAACGACCAGGGCGGAGTTTTGTCCCGAAAAAGTGCGTTTTGAACCACTGTGCGCCGTCTCCGTCCATGGTAGTGAGGCTCGGGGAGCTGATTATAGTGAAAACTATCCTTCAGAGGTATCTTGATCACGGCGTGATACTTCTGTCTCCCGTCGCAGCCGTCTTTCAAGTTGGGGGAGGGAAGCCCCTCGAAGAAATAAGCGAAGGTGAGGTGGGGCTTAATCCTTACCTCTAGAGCGAAGGGGCTTCTGGTGCCGCGTCTACGACGTTGTGCGGCCACCGTCACTATGGGGGGTGATAAATATGAGACCCGGGGCCCTTAAAATATATGCAATAAAAAAAAGGGCGGGAAAATCGTATGCTGTAAATCCGACAATAAACATTATTTTAAATTAGCAGGAACAATTTGAGTTGGTTATTAAAATTAACAATTTAGCCCATGTTTATTGAATAATAATAGAAGCGTACGAACATTAAATTTACGAATAAATTTAAAGCCAATGAATGGCAAAGCATTCAATTTTTCTATGTTCTCTCTTTTTTTTTTTTTTTTTCATTTATTATTATTTAAAACTGACATTAAATCATTGATTTTCAAAATGGAAATAATATTTATAAATAATCATAATTAAAAACTTTGAGCATAAATAGTTGCTTTAACTTTTATGTAAAATCAGTTAAATAATAATTACCTAATGTAACTGACTACAGAAGTGGCTTTCAATTTCTTTTAATATTATATTATACAACAATTATAATAATAAGAAATATTATTTTAGCCTCTTCTTTTCATTTTTTTTTTTTTTTTTGCGAATTAATTTCCTCACAGAACTTTGTAGTATTTGGGAAGTCCCTTCACAATAATAATAATCGGATAAACTAACATGGATCGGTTTTCCAATATTCATAAAAGGAGTTCCTTTTGCTGATTAGTTAATCAGCAATTTACAAAACTATTTTCGGACACGAACGGTACACAATAGAAGACCCCGATCACACAAACACAGATAAATGGGACAATTGTAAACAGATTTAAGATCTAGACGGTCGACAGAGATAGGCCAGAGGGCGAAGTCTGATAGGGTAGTAACACCCTGGTGGGAGTTAGTCTCATCCAGTGTCCAGTTCATTCCATAGTCATGGCATCTTAGCAGTGCCAAGCCATTTATTGGTCGATCCACAAATCCCAGTAGTCCATATTCATCCAAAAGACTGAACAGTAAGAGATATGGTATTAAAACAAGTGTCAAAATTTTCTCGGAGGCAACTACTCACGCTGGTCGTGTTCAGCATTGCCGACTTCTGTAACGCAATTTGTGTCTCGCTCCAAGCTCCCTTCTATCCTAAGGAGGTATGTATCGGCTAAGTAATTATTAAGATGGATCCATTTTCAGTTACAAAATTAAATAATAAAACATTAAACTTTAGAATATATTAACTAAATATACGAGGAGAACTAACGTGGTATTTCTCACTGTTAATTATAAAAATGATAATTTCTTACGATTCTTCTAGTAAGACTAATCATATGAATTACCTTTGGTAAAAATAATAATTTTTAACATTTTCCAATTGCCAGGAAGAACATTCGAAACGGAAACATAATTAATTCCAAATTTACCAATGAAATCGTTATATTTCAATTAAAAATTATAAAACTCGTTCCTCCACAGGATTATTTTGAAACATAATTATTAACTAGGAAGACAAATTTATTTTCTATTTGAATTACATTTATTTTGTCCGACCATTAAAAAAGCTGGTTGAAATGAAATTGAATCCAAAAATTACCAAATATGAGCTCATTATAGAAAATTATTGAAACCCCTAGTAAACTAATTTTTTAATGTATTAGAAAGATATGCCAGTAAGAATGACAGTGGCATAAGTCACACAACTTTTTTTAATTTTATTTTCACATAAAATAACTATCTGAGGACCGTTTTGATAAAAACAATAAATTCTCATTAATGTGAAAACCGATAAAAAATAGGTCAAAAAATGTATTTTTACCATATATGTTTATAATGTTTTTAAAATACTTGCGCCACATTCATTTTATCCAGCGCAAAAGATAATAAAAAAATTATGTGTTTTATTCACCTTTAGTTTATAACTATCAATATTAATTAATATGACATTTTAACAAAATTAGATAAACAACACTAAATCTGATGACAGCCAGGCTACATCATTTATTTATTTAATATTTTTCCCGACGAAAAAAATCATTTTCAATTTGAAACTCCATAATATAGTGTGGATAATTATTAAATAATTCATAAGATAATTATGGATCATAATTAATATAATTTATATAATATAATAATTTTTCGAGGATCTTAACGGTTTTTAATAGTGGTGAATTTTCAATAATTTAAGAAAAAGGAATCGAGAACACCCGACACTGGAAAATATCGTAAAACATCTGAAAAATTCAAACCTAATTTGTATACCAAATCACTTTGTGCTAAAAGGGGTTTGTCGTGCTTGATCAAATTAAGGAAATTTAAGAAAATAAAAAAATAACTATTTACATGTCAAATTTATAACTCTTTATTTATTTATTGAACATAATACAAGCTGCCACACTCAGGGACAATGAGTATTAGGGCTGAAGTACCCATTCACACTGTATGTACAACTATGTACACAATAAAATAAATATAAAGAAAAATAAATTGATAAAATAAAGGACACGAGCTGTTAATTTAACAAGAATAACATATTTATTTAAGTTTGACAATTATTCCCTAAAAAATTAAGTATGATGTTAAAATGCATAACTTTTAGCTCGCCACAATATCAACTTTGGATGTGAGATGGCCAAACCATTTTTTTTTTCTTTTGTGAAATGATTCAATTACGTTAGAGAAAAAATCAAAATTCAAACCATATCTTATTATTATATTTAATAATATTAAATATTATTTTATATTATATTATAAATATTACATATATATTATTATTAATATTATAATATTAATTATAATATTAAATATTATTATTAATATTATATATTTATTATATTATATATACATATTATATAATAAATATAATATATTATATTATAATATATATATTATATAATATATATATAATGTAATAATAATAATAATAATAATAATAATAATAATAATAATAATAATAATAATAATAATAATAATAATAATATTAATAATAATATAATATATATATATATTATATATTATATAATATATTATATAATATATTATATAATATTATATTATATTTAATAATATTAAATATTATTTAATAAAAAAATATATTATTATTATTGTTATTATTAAATATAATTATAATATCTAATTATTATATTTAATATCAAACCATATTAAATATATCTTTCAAACCATTAATATTCACATTAATTTAAACAAAATACACTTAAAAACGTTATAAATCAAGAAAATAAATAACAGTTATTTTTCTTTTATTTCCGAGCAGAAGTGAATAGAAAATTACTATTAAAATAAATAAATACACGCAAAAAAGAAACTTCATACCGGAATAAACAAAATTCAACCAGATGAAGTTTACTCATGTTAACAATCCTAAGAAATCGGATTGTTCTATAATTCAATTTTTATTCCAAATCATTTTTCTTCAAGCTTCGAACTAATAGCAGCGTGTCCCTAAATATTTTAAAAATCCCTAAAGATAAATATATATATATATATATATATATATATATATATATATATATATATATATATATATATATATATAATATATTTTAGGAATTTAGGAAAATAAGGAAATTTAGAAATCGAGACGAAAGGAGAGGACTCTTTTAAAAAAATCACTGATTGAGACCAGAAAACTTTCATAAAACCGCTTTACTAAAATTAATTGAATAATTGTGAATAGTGCTATAGGTTAGTTGAGGACTTAAAATTCCATGAAATGTTTCCAATGGCAACTTGGCGAAAACATAAAAAGTACATAGTGAAATACATATATATTTATAAATTCATAATCATAATTTTCGTGCTCTAATATTAATTTATAACAAATTAGTAATTCGGTTTTTCTACGATATTTATTTCTGATATGAAATGGTCCAACTGATCCACTTTTACATCCAATACTTAATTTCGGTTGCAAAATCTAGAAAACTAATCTAGAAAATATTGATAGTTACAGTTGAAATTATTCACAAGCTGGAAAATGCATTCATAGTTCGTTTTCTTACTTGAATTTTTATTTACTCCTTTTCAATTTTGTTTATTTTATTCATTAAATGACCTACTAAATTTATTTAAAAAATATGAACCATTTATAAATCGGAAATAAATCACGTCCTTAGGAAATGATAGCGAAGAATATTTTTTTTTATCGGAATGGTTACGCGAATCAATCTTATTTTTATTTTTTTAATTGGTCCAGTCAATCAATAACAAAGTCAGTGACCGCGAAAACTACAGTTTTTTGTAGAGCAAGATTATGTTGTTGATATATTTACTAATTTATATGATTGTTGTTGAGTCTAGTGAATCAATAGGCGTCAGTCGATTGGACTTGATTCAGATGTTAACAAAATTCAGTGACGTTCAAAATGATCAGTAGAAACCCCCAAACATTTGATATATTAGGAGAGTAACACTAGTAATAATATTAACACTTTATAACTAAAAGGGTGCTATCCAATTCCACACTGTACACAGAATACTTAATACATCTTTATAGATAAGTTATTAAAATATAAAATATAGTATGATTTCAAAGTATATAGTAGATATAATTTTTTTTATATATTTTTTTTATAATCGTTTTTATTTAAACTTTCCCCTGAAAGTATTTATTTGAATTACAATAAGATACCATTGAATACATATATTTCAGAGCTTATCGAATTATTAAATTTCACCTAATATATTAAAATTAAAGTATAAGTATAATAAATAAATAAAATGTTAAAGTTATACTCCATTATATTAAAGAAAACAATTAATATTAATACATTAATGAATAATTATACATATAAAAATAAAATGTTAAAGTTATACTCCATTATATTAAAGAAAAAAATTAATATTAATACATTAATGAATAATTATACATATAAAAATATAAATAAATAAATAGTGCTCTACCTCTCTACTATTTTTCAATTTGTCGGATACCATGCATGTGGCGGTGGATGATTACCAGAGAGTCAAGAACTTTATTTTTAGCTATTCGCGCTACGTCCTTATTATCGAAACCAATTTTCTTCATGAAGCTTCTAGTTGTACTCGGTACAGTTCCGCGAACTCCAAACCAAAGGCCTCTCAAGCTTAAGTATCTTTCTCCGAAACTCACGCGGAACTTTTCCATGAGGAAAGGGATACACTTTTCGTAAATTTCCTTCTTTTCACTATCCACTCTACTTGTCTGGTTAAGATCATTGCTTTCCTATCTTACAGTTAGGATCCAGAATGATTGCCGACTAACCTGTTATGGAAAGCTACGTCAGCATATCGCGTGGATACATCCCTATCTCTAAGCAAAAGGAAGAAGCAGGCGAAATCTCTCTCTCTCCAAAGACTCGTATTTTACTATGTTTAAAAACAACTGATTTTTTTCACTTATTATACCTAGCAAATGAGGTTGGTTTTTTTCAAAATATACTTGGTTACATTTTTAATCTCTGCAACTCAGTTTTTGGTTTAGTAATATATTTCATAATACAGCTTTATCATAAAAATGACAGTAGAATAATTAAAAACTAAATCAGATTACAAAATAAACTGTTTAGTATTTTGATTCTTTTAGAGTTTTAACTCTTACCCATAGAAAGCAAAGAATAATTACAGTAATTATCACGATCTCAGTTAACAAGAGGCGTCGCATAATACAAACTAATTTCTTAACACCTCCAAAAACAATGCATTTCCTGGTATTTCTTTTCGAAGAAACCCCTGGTTTACACGAAATATTTTATTAACACGAATCTCCAAGATTTTTAGGCAACGGTAGAGTGAAATTTACGGCTAGCACGAACTTATTCTAGGCACGATTATTTTAGTGAATAATTCTTGATAATTCCTTCTCTGCGACGTACATGGCTTTGGCCCCTTATTCTTCCTTAAAATTCAGTTTCAACAACACTCTTTACATGAAATATCCGTTTGCCTAAAATAATTAAAAAGTTCTATCAAACTTTATATTAAAAATTATAATAATAAGTGGAGCTAAAAGTTTAAAAAAAATTAATCAATAGCGACCAATTTTTATTCAATCGGATAAGACGAACTTGTTCGTTAGTAAAATAAAATTGTATTTTATTAAAATTAAGTCTTTTAACACGAACTGGAGAATTAGGCGTCTAGTTAATTAGGCACCCACTGAATTCGTTTTAACTAGGTCTATTATCAGACTACGGTATAATATATTTATCATAGAAAAAAAATACATTATTCAATCAACTATATATAAAATATGTTATGTAAGCATTTAAATTACTACCTAACTAGCACTTACAAATGATTTTAGAAAGTGACAGTTGCAGCACGAATATAAATATTATTCGAGGGCGGCATTCAATGGCATATATCTTGACACTTAGAGAATAGAGTAAAAACAAGAATTTAAATAAATATGTTTTAACTGGATAACCATCCAACTTTTTAGAAGAGATAAAATTGTACTGAGGTCAAATTCTTAAGGGCTTTGGATGAAGAGTAACTTTGGCTGTACCTATCGCAATTTCTGATGTTGACGATGAAATATTTTTCGATATGAGGACAGCTTGTAATTCTATTGTATATACTTATAATATATCTATACTATACCATATATCTACCTGGTTAAAAAATGAGCTGAAAATTCAAAGCAATTGAATGCGTCAACAATATAATAACGCATTTGGAAAATTGGAACCACGAGAGATATGGGTATTTTTCATATAATTTGCAAAAGTCACATTTCTCACTATTTTTTTTTCCTTATTAACGAAACAAAACTTGATTTTTTTTGTAAAAAATAATACCAACAGAAATCAAAATGCGTTTTTTTTTCTTAATCACGTTTTTTTTTTAAAAAAGAAGGCATGAACAGAAGACTGGTGGAACGACAGAGGACTGATAACAACAAGAAGGGGATTGATGGAATTTGAATGATTAATTTTTAAAAACAAAGGGTTAGAAATACGTTTATTTTTCCAACATAATTATATATAAAAAAACATTTCTCAGTTTAAACAGTTTAGTATTTACTATTAAACCGTAAATATTAAAATGTTTAAAATTAGATAGATAAATTTTATCTACTACTAATACATAGCACAACGTGTCGTCGCCAAATTAAGCTATACCTCTACAGTCCGCAGCACAGTGGTCCCGGAGGCGAAAAAAAATCATTTTTTCGAACTATTTGAATCTACAAGTGGATTTTGTATTTTGAATACACAAGAATTGAGTAATACATGTTGATGATATGAAAAGGTTGTGACATTTCTAACATAAGTTGAAAGACGATAAGATTATTTCATTTTTTGAGTGTAGCCAAGCATCAAATACTCCACAAAAAACTCAATAATGCAACAAAGTAATATTTTATTATTTTTTTATGTTACATGTTTTTTTCGTAATTTGTACATTTTTTTATGTAAACACTATGATACTTCTTATTTTTTGATTTTGAAGCCATCATAAAATTTTGAAATAAACGATCAAATAATCAAGGTTTACGAAAGTTTATTAATGTATAACTAATGTGCGGCCTCTTCTGCAGTTTTCTGTCTTACATGAAATTAATGCTTAGACTCTTTTCGAATCGATCCAATAAGTTTTAGCTCCGACCACCTGAGACAGTTGTACTTATTTCAATAAAATCAACTAAAAGTACATAGCTATTAAAAAGTGTTGTGCTGATCAGAATGTAAACAAACTCGCTTATCCTTTTAGTTAAATCTGTTTGTTTGTTTTCCTCAATTGCTTACTTACTCCTAATTGCAGTATATTTGTTTCACAGTGGAAAATTTTCAATTGGCATATCGCGAAATAACTGATATAATTTTATACAGTGGCTGTGATGTGAATCGCATGAAGAAATTGAGGAGTGATTTCTCTCAGCTAACACCGGATTACCAGGAGGAAGTTAGGTATGAACAAAACATTTCTACTCCATTTTAATAAAAAATGGAATGAATCCTGTCGAAATAAGGTCCGCAATGTATGGGGACAACAAGACGGTAATATCTCACGACGATTTTTTAAGATCCACCAGCCACAGCCATTATAATCGGGGTGAGTGAAGAGCTGATTCGTCGCTCCAGAATTATTCTCGACGTGATCAACAGTGACCCATCAAAATTTGGAAAATATCGTATTTTTATTCTTGGATTTCCACAAAGATGTAAAAAAGCTTTTAATATTTTAAATACATAAATGAATTTACGAACAAATGTTATGCAAATCTAATTAAAATAAATATAGTTCTTTTTCTAACTTTATATATATTTATTTTTTACAAATTTAAATTGCTGTGAAGACAATATACAACTGATAACAACGATGTCAATAAGTTTCATCCAAAAAAAAAACTTCATTCATTGTTTAAAAAAAAACATCAAATAAAAATGAATACTTGAATTAAAAAACAAAAAATAAATAAATATATGAAAACCACACATAAATCTTACATTAATTGTAAATAACTCTTGTACATACTATTGGGAATTTATTTATTCTTGATTTATAAAAATGGAAAAAAAAGGTACTGTAGATTTGAATTTTTTCACTAAATCGGCTATTCTGAACTAGGGTTGGAATATCGAAAAGCGATATATCGGATTTGAAAAACCGGTATATTATATCGATATCCTAACACCCGATATATCGATGATAACGATATTTTACAGCGATATATCGGTGATATTGGTATTTTAAACTTTATTATTTTATTTTAATTAGAAATTTTCTTTATTCTTTATCATATTTTTAATTTTATCCGTGAGCTGTACTTAATATTATAGCTTAATTATTCTCTTAAGATTTTAAGATTACCAAAACAAAAAATAATACGGATCAATCATTTACCAAATTGAAATAAAATAGACAACACTATTAATATAAATAAATTATTGCTTATAATCATTGGTTAAAATATAGCACATGTTAATTTATAAATATAATGGAGTAGATAAGATTGAAACACATAAACTGTGAATTAATCTTATGTAAAGTAATAATATAAATGGTGATTTTACTGAAATATATATATGTATCAGAGGAATTACATGTTTTTAGATAAATGTTTTGAGAATGCTCAATGTATGCATGGAAACTTCATAAAATACAATTTTTTTTAGAAAAATAAAACGAGGTTTTATTTTTGAAAAATTTGTAGAATAATAAAAATAATAATAAAATAATAAATAATAATAAACCATAAATAATAATAAAAAACCTTCAAGATAAATGGCATTGATAACCAAAGCAGTTTTACGCCATAAAACACTAACGAACGAACGAACTTCAGGATAAAAATGTACTATAACACATACTTTTTTTTTTTTACCAAAGTATTATTTTGTTCTATATTTTTTTATAATGATTCATGGATAGTAAAAATATTGTTCTATAAATAATAATTATATTATTTCATAACCTTCTCATAAATTTCATAACGTTATACTCATTTAATGCACGGTTTCTTTGCTTTTTTCCATTTCCTTTCGATATATCGATATTTTTCTACCGGTTATCGGTGGATATCGATATTTGGTTTCGCGAAATATCGAATATCGTTATTTTTCTTTCGATGTTCCAACCCTATTCTGGATCACTGTTCGCCGTACCAATCTCCTGACGATTAATCATTTGCCAGTGTTGATAAATACCGGAGACTGGCGCAGAGGAGATGACGGACAGCGGACTGACAAAATAAAGGTTTTTATTCTTTTTCACGATGTAAAAAAATAATAAAATCAAACAACTACTGATATATGTAGGTACTAAATAAGTCTGTCAGTATTGTCTGCAAAATCATCAAATATTTTTTGAGAATGTCCGTCTTGATTTCCAAATCTGTGCAAACTGCTCGGAACACTTTTGCAATACATTAAAGATGTTAAAACCTTACCAATACCATAGAAAACAGAAAAATCAAAAATTGTGAGTTGGATTTTTTTTTTGCATAACTGTGGCCAATTAGTCTTATTTTATTGATCTGCAACAATTTCTGCTATATCATATTTTATTGTAACTCAAAAAATGTGCATTTTACGGTAAACGGTGCATATAATCATATAAAAGGTAATAAAATTCCTTACAAAACAAAAAAAAACAAATCATCGAAATCGGATCAATATCTGTAAAGATAGATTGGACTTAACGGAAATACCACTTAATATCATCGATTTACACGAAACTGAAATTTCGTATTAAGGTAGGTATATGCTTGGGATGTTACAGCAACTTTTTCGCTAAAATCGACTTACCGGAATTGCTCCTTTATATCATTGGTTTTGTAATTTTTTACAATTATCTCGAAAACGGCTTCAACGATTGTGATGAAACGCCTAAAGTTTTTTTCCTTAAAGCCCTTTAACTTTTAATACATGTAGTACATCATTGAGAAAATGCAGGGAAAAAAGTTATGACGAGAAATTTTTTTTATTTTGCTATAAATCAAAAAGTATGCATTTTACAGTAAATCATCATAGGAATCATACTCACAGGAAAGGTAATAAAATTCTGTAAAATTAAAAAAAAAAATATCCAAATCAGTATTAGCAAAGATACAGTTTATTTGGATGGAAATGCCACTTAATATCATCAATTTACACGAAACTGAAATTACATATTTAAGGTAGCTTAGGATGTTATAGCAACTTTGGAAGAAGGTTTAGTGATAAGATACCTGCATTGAGGTTAAGTATTCTAGAGTTAAGCACTAAACAGGCAGTAAAAAAAAAAAAATATTACCTTCCACCAGCATACAAGGGTGGGTACTGTGAGATCAACAGTAATCTTTCTCTCTTCAGCTTTGCGGACAGCATAAATATAATCGAGAATGTTGAGCTAGCGGTCCGAGCAAGAGGGCGGGGTGTAAAGGGTCATGTATAGAACGATAGAGGATAACTATGAGAGTAGAGAGTGATTACTGGCCCAGCCTTGTAATGAGTAGGGAGCAGTAACGAAGATAAGTGAGAAGGAAGTACCTATGAACCTAAAACTGCACAATGCATAATAATTAAGGTTTGGAGTGGGAGGGCGTCATATTCTGTAAGAATCGTGTGCACAGTTTGGGGAAAACATCCTTTCACAGACAGTTTTATTGGCACAAAACTTTCTCTGAATGATGAAAAAGAATGACCGACAGCCGAGGACGAACTTGACAGAAAACTAGATTTAAAAGGTATTCGTTTGCTGAAGTTCCTGAACGAACAGTTAATACTGCCTACTACTGCACTCTCTTGGATCAAGCGAAGGCTACTTATCTGAAAAAAATACAGCAATCCATCAGCGAGGTCAGTTTGCTGTATGACAATGCCTGGGCCCATAGTGCTCATCTAACACGCCAAAAACTTGATGAGATGTTCAAATTTATCCCCGAGTGACTTTCACATGTTTCGATCATTGAAAGACACTTTAGGAGAGCAGAGGTTCTCTGATGATGCAGGGGTTGAAAGTTTTGGGCAAAACTGGCTCAAGCATAAAAAAGCTTCCGATTCAGAAACACATAAAATCTTTCTTATACATACATCAAATGCTTTTTCAATAAGTAATGAATCAAATGGTGAACTAATACAAATCTTATTTAATTAAAATTTATAAAAATAACAAAATTCAGAAAAATGGAAAATTTAATGAAATAGAAAACGAGTAATATAATTTAAATAAATTGTACAAATGATAAATAAAAATAAAAGAAACTAATTTCGGAACTATAAAACAAAAATATCATGAAGAAAATTAATTTAATTAAAATTCCCTTTATTACTGTCTTTTATAAATTTTATGTCACACTTTTTCTTCTTTTTTTTCTTTTTCTTTAGGCTGAGAAAAAAGGTTGCATAGCCACTGAATACGGCTTAGTGTTCGGAATTTTTGAACTTGTAGTATTCCTAATAAGTCCATATTATGGAAAGCATGTAAGTATAACACATTTATGTTGTTTTTTTTTGTTTGTTTTTTATGAATACAGATAATTTGAAATCCATAACATATTGTAATTTTTTATATACCTATTGACTTTTACTTAATTATGTTTCAGCTAAATAGAATAGGTCCAAAATGTTTATTCAATGGAGGAATATTTACAACAGGAATATGTGCGATACTGTTCGGGTAAGCTAAATGAATTATTACACTTATAAATCTACAACTTAAAAGTTACAAATTTATTTTCAATAATAAAATTTGTAAAATTTGATTACAATTTTATATTTTTACAATCTTCTTCAATTGATTGGTAATAAGTCATGAAGTTTTTATAAAAATATAAGCCGTAGATTAGACTAATTGTAAGTTTACGGATATAAGAATAAAAATTAGCATTCACAGATGAGAGAAGGATATCCATTGTTTTGGTGTTTCAGTAATACAGGACCAAGAAAAAGATTAGTAAGTAATTAAATATTACTCGATTTCTAGCCTAGATAGCTATGGTAATCTGAATAGATATCCATGCTTATCTTAGGTCAGACCTAACATTGGAATTACTATCTGAAGAACCTAAAATTTAATTATTATTTACAAGATAAATACTTAAATATTGAGCTGGGTCTTATATTTACAATGAAAAATATATTTTTCTTGTGTGAATTAATAGAAAATGACATTTGTAGAAAAAATGGATAAACAAATCATTATTCAATATTCAAGTTCAAATGCCTACAATAAATTTTATGTTTTGTATTGTTTGATTTTATCATATGAAAGGTCAGTTTGGACAGGATGACATTAATAAATATAATATAAATTTATTATTTAATTATTATTAAATTATTTATAAATTAGTAATTAGAAAAGAACTTTAATTTTGATGTATGAGTATGATTAATAATTATACATTCTGAAATTGAACATGCTAAATAATCAAGGTTTTAAAATTCTTTCGAATGCTTACACAATAGTTAATACCGACAGATTACCGCTTTTCAAGATTTTTAACTATTTTCTAAATATAACCGAGTATTTTAACGGGTGATACAATGCATAATGCCATCCAGGAGATTATGTCCTTTCAGGGTCCGAGCTATTACAAAGAAAAAATTGATAAACTCGTTCATTGAAAGAATTTTATAAAAGCCATTGAGCCTATTTTTATTAACAAATTTAAATAGTAAAATACATTTAAATAGTGATCTGAAAGACTACTTTTGCGAGAAAGTAATTTTTATTCATCATATATTATGCATCATAGCAACATTTATCACTCATTATTAATACAGAACACTGTTAAGTTGGCCGATTTAGCAATATGATTTGTCCAGAAACTAATTAACTGATTCATATTACAATCAATAGAAAAACAAAGTAACAGAGCCTGTTATCTGTAATACCCCCCCAAAGGTCAAAATAATTATCCTATTTACTATCAATTCAATCCTAATTATATTGATTTAAATGTTTCTATGGTCAATCGTTTAATTTCTGATTATCAAAATGATAGTACATCTAATAAACTACGTCAGTTCCCAGAATGAAATTATATAACAAATCTAACATTAGCTATAAATAATTTGTTGAACCTAAGGAAGAGTTTCCTTCTATCAGTCGAGATTGTCAAAAATAGTCAGTCTTTCTTTAGTTCTAGTTATCACCATTAAATTGACGTAATTTTATTAAACTAGTTAAATATTTTATTAAATATTTATATACATAGCCCTTATGACTTATGAGTGGAAAGCAGATTTGCTACCTACGAATTTATAGGTAAAGTTAACTCATTGCAAAGAGTTAACTTATATAGAATCGTTACAAAAGACAGAAATGACAACAGCATTCCCATTGATTTTGAATAATTCAACATTTTCTAAACATTCCAAAAATTCAAATTTACAGTAAAAAGTTCATTTGCTTAACTAAATTCAGATCTGATTGGATGATATTAAGAGGCTCCATCAATGAAACCAACACTTTCATGCCAATCTAAGATTCATTATATAAACTTTCATTTATGCCTTTTATTACACTGCAAATACAATTAACCACAAAGACGTAAATATAGCTGTAAATTATACAATTGATCTGAAATTGATACAGATCCTTCCATGAATGATAAGGCCGTCCCAATTTAAATTATACTGACCGTCTTACTATCTAATAAATTTCTGATAATCCCTAAAAGACTACGAAAAGTATCTGGCCCCAATATCTGAGTATTAAAGACATGTTTTACAGGGCATTTTCATGTTGAATTAAAAAACTGTATCAGTACAACCATACTGTATCGTGGGGGTAGCAATTCATTAGTTAATAATGATTTTTTATCAATATTCAAACCACATGAAGAAGAATCTCCAAGAGGATCTCCCTTAGGGTCGTCCATGGCAGATGGAACAGAAAATAGATTACTGTTACAGCCGAGCTTAAGCTTTGACTAGGTGATTAAGAGTTGTGTTTTTGGATGAAGAGTCCACTCCCAGATTGTATAACACATATATTTCTTGGATATTTCCTTTTACAGCAAATACAGTATTTAATCGCAAATTAATTTTTTTTTCTAAAAAAAGTTAATTTTAATCTTTTTTAATTATAATAAAGTGAAACATTATTTATATTCATAAAATATACTTCCGTTTATTTGTTTTTTAAATTCCTAATTTACTGTTTTTAAAAATGATAATGAAAATACACAAAATTTATGTATTTAAGTTTCTAGACATTTTACGATTAGTCATTTTTGTATTTACAAACAATTTATCATTCTCTGAATTCAAAATATTATTATTAATATTAAATAATTATGTGCACTTATTTTTTTCCCTCAAAGTGATAAATAACAAATAATGTTAATTTCATCCCATTCTTTTCAGGTTTTTGGACAAAGTACATGGCCATTATCCTTTCATCATTCTTTCATTTATTATAAGGATAATAGAAGCAATGGGAAATGCTGCATTTCTTACTGCCAGTTTTGCTATAATAGCCAAAGAATTTCCAGATAATGTTGCTACAACTTTTGTAAGTGTGTTTCAAATTAATCTATAAAGCTACTTACATATCTCCACTAGATCTACATCACTACACAAAATAATTTTCTAGCAAGATATTCCCTCTAACTCATAAGGAAAATCGATTAAGATTCATCAAAAGTTTATATATATATATATATATATATATATATATATATATATATATATATATATATATATATATATATAAAACACCTGTTGTCAAGATAAAAATGCATAATATTGATTTCCATATCCCTAAACTACCAATGGTACGGTAGTAGAAGCAACTTCATACAGTGTAAGAAACTTTTAAGAATTCACAAAATTACAATTTTCAGCATACATGTACATTGAAAGAATTAGAGACATGGATTTTCTTTCTAGATCCCTAAGGAATTTATTTCTGAAGGGATTCTTAAACTGGAGGAAAGAGTGGGTCATCCCATCATTGTGAGGATAAATGAATAACATATTAAATAAAGCAGTAATAGTCCTGTTTAAACAACAAAATCAAGGTTATGAAAAATTAAGTATGGATGATTAACATAAACATCATTATAATAACTATCAAAATGGTAGGAAAAAATTCTATTCCATGGCCTTATTTCTTAGGCAGCATATTATCTCTTGTTTTTTAATGAATATTGGATATAATCACATAAATATCATATTTCATCATCATATCCCGGAGATAAGGGCATCCTGTAATATCATGGATCACATCCAGACAGGTTTGATTCCTTGTTTACAAGCAAGTATCGGTCTAGTCTCAAAAACCAAATTTATTGTTGTGAGGAGTAATGCAAGGCTGGCTACCATACAGCTCAATAAGCAATACCAATGAATTTATTTAACATTTATATTAATGTCTCATATAATTAATTATAATCTGGAAAGTAATGTTCTTATCACCAAATTGCTTAATTAATAGTGTTCAAAAAAAAATATTGCAGGCTTCTTTAGAAACTTTCTTTGGTCTTGGATTAATTGTGGGGCCTACTGTAGGAGGAGCCTTATATGAGGTAAGGTAATTTTATTCAAATGCTTTACATTGCAGTAAAAAGTAATATTTAACAATCAAATTACTTAAAAGAACAAGTTCTTAAAGAGCTTTATTTTATAAATGAAATGCTCTTTTTTTTCAAACAAATAATCATAGCTTGAAGTTTTTTTTAAATAAAATTTAATAAATAGAAAAATCGTTAAATAGAAAAATTTAATTTTCCAACATTAACACAAATATAAATGAAAAACAATTTTAGTTCAATTTTTATGGATTGAATGATTTTTATTAATTTAAAGAAAACAAAAAATTGTTGCACTTCCAGAATAAAAAGATCACAACTCAAATTTGTCACAAAAGATTTTTTTAGTTGTGCTCCTATTATTCAAGGTAACAGGTTTGTTTTTCAGGTTCAACTAGAATTAATTAATAAATACTAAAAAACATGCTGGAGGATTATATATGGAATTAATTATTGCGTTGCCTTTTTTGTAGGCTGGAGGATATACAACACCATTTGTAGTTCTTGGTTCAGCTTTATTCCTCTCCGCAATTATGACATGGTTCGTTTTACCAGATCACAGCGACCATGAAGTTGACTCTAAACATGGAGGTCAGAGACCCTTTTATCTTTCATAATCATTGAGAAACTATTATTTTAATTTTTATAGCACCCATCTGATCAATGAAGATTAAGATTTCTGAGTCTAAAATTTTTTTTAATTTTATTTTTTTTTATTTATTTTTTTTTTTTTATGATTTTCCGTTTAAGTTATTAATCTCTCCAAGATTCGATTATATCACATGTTATTGCTCTTTTGCAGTATCTATTTTTCTTTTTTTTTTTTAATCATTGAAAGATTCTATGAATTAATTTGCATGTTATTTACTATTATACAATTCATTACAATTCATTACACATCATTCATATCTTATGATGTCAAGTAAAATAAAATCATTGTAGCTACAATTGATGAAAAATTCAATATACCTATCATTTATTTACGAGGCATGCAAATTAAGAAATATTTTTTTTAATGTTAGACACTAATTTAATAGTTCTTTTATCTAACTTATGTATATTTCCAATAAATATGATACACTAACCCAAAAATAAAACAATAACAGTTGCAGTACTATTCCAGACACTTGTTTTATTAAGAATATGTAAAAAAATTAGAAAACAATTTATTACTGAAAAGAAAAAGCTGTTTAGTGAAAAACATGCTATGATATATTTATTGAAGCCTTGTATTGGCTTATATTAAAATTAGTAATATTTCCACCACCTTTGAGATTATTTAACTTAATATGTAACTTACTACTTTTTTATGTAGGCAGTTTGACTCAAGTTCTAAGGATACCTGGAGTACTTCTTGCAGCTTGTTCCATCATTGTCACATCCATGAGTATTGGATTTTTATCTGCGACTCTTGAACCACATCTGAGACAGGTAAATTAGTAAGTTAAATCAATGTGTAATAAAGGACTTATAATGTTGACAAATTAATCAAATTATCAGCTCAAAATTAATCTTTTTTTTGAATGTCTATTTAATTATTTTTTCTTAATGAATTAAAGTAAATATAATTACTGTTGACACAATACAGAACCCATTTATTATAATATTGGTCATCATAATTAGAATTTCAATTTCCACTAAAATTTAAGCAACCGCTGAAATATTCAAATTTAAAATAATCTCAAATATACAATTAAGCAGTAGTTTCTAAAAACTCACTATGGAGAATTAATTGATTGAAAAGTAACGCATTTAATATAACAGTGGTCTCACTTCTAATTGTATTAATTAGCCCCCATCAGAAGGAACTGGTTTGATATTATTATTATGATTCAATATATTGAGAGAGCCACCATTATTTCTATCCTATTTGTTTACTACTCATAATTTTTGATAAAAAACCCGAGTGCCTTTATTTCAGGACAAGGGGAATCAGCAGAAATAATATGACTCACTATTTTCATCTCTAGACCAGTTAATTTAAAGGTTTTAGTGTAGAGGTGATCTGAGCATTTTTTTGTTGGAGATTTTAAGGAATGGCAGGAGTGATTCTTGGGAGACTAAAACCAGGCTCTTCGACTCAAGTATGGCACCAACACTACTTTATGCCGCTGAAATATGGGGTCTTCGTTACCCGGCAGTAATAGAAAAAGGTCAAATCAGATTTGAAGGCAATACTTCAGCGGCCAAAATGTACGCCGAACCATATTACACGGCTAGAATGCGGGAGGTACCCACTCAGTGTTCAAGTATTAAAAAAAGTTATTAACTACTGGATAAAATTGAGCTTAACGGAGGAAGAACGCTTACCCAGGCAATGCTTTAACAAACTTCTTACCCTGGAAGTACCTGAAGGCAAGCCTGATTAAATATATAATTGGGTGACCCAAGTAAAATCGATAGCGGTAGAGTTGGGCTGTCAAAACTTGTTCTCAAAAGTACTCTCCCAAGGACTGAACAGGTTTAAAGAAGACATCCTAGAGAAGATGAGGAGCCTTCAGTTTTCGAAGGATATACACAGGACCCTAAATTCTACCAACAATCCTAGATCAGAGAAATATGAAATTTTAATATAGCAAGCCCAGAAGATTACATGTAGTTTTCATCTTTAGACCAGTTAATTTAAAGTTTTAGTGTAGAGATGATTTGAGCATTTTTTTTTCTTTTGCTTTTCTCTCTCATGCTAATAATTTTGAAGGCTCTAAAGGTAATGAACTTCATCAAATCATTATTTTAATTTGGATGAAGATATTCTGGGAGAGCAACATAGTGAGGAATATTTGAGGGATAAAAACAAAATTTTGTGCAACAAATTACAATTTCAACAAAAATTAAGAAGAGATGTTGATTTATACAGTTTACTTCTGTGTAGCTGAATCAAATTTAATGTAATTCTAATCAAATTTTAATCACAATTAACTGATATTTACTGCTTACCACTTATTTTTCTTCTTTCTCTATATCCAAGTTGCCAGAAGATGACCACTATGCTCCAAAGACTGAATATATATAAATTTGCCTTAATCAGCCTCAAGGTTCTTTCTCTCTTGTATGATCTTCATCAGCTATTTTATTTTCATGCCATTCATTCCCCATTTTTCTTACATCCAGTCCATGTCAGTAGGTGCCTTCCTCTCTTTTACTCACTAGTCTGACTCCGATACTAGATATTTTTGTTTATATCTAGTAAATATAAACCTTTATATTTATCCTATCCTTTCATCAGGATTTCTCCCGGATTCTTCTCAAGGTCCTTATCTCTGATTTTGTTACTTTGTAGCAATACTTATGAAATTTTTTTCCAGCTTTCTATGTTTTGGGCTATTATCAGCAATATCAGCTATTAGTGCTTGAGGCTCATGAGCAAAAAATCCTGGACCTTCTGAGGGCAGATGAAAACGAAATAATAGTGAACCTATCCAAGATAGAGTTTTTGCTTTTCTCTCTTTCATCTAAGACTTATGAAGTAAATCTGCGATATACAGATTATGTATTACATTGTAGCGAGTAAGCCACATATCTTGGAGTGAGACTAGACCCAAAGTTAAACTGAACTAAGCACATAGTAAAACAAACCATCCACAAATAGAATAACTTTGCTAAAGAGAATAACAGGAACTAGATGGAGAGCATCAGCAGATGTTCTTACCCTAGCATATAAATCCTACGTTTGACCAGTTATGGAATACAGTAGCAAATTGGAAATTATAGCTTTAGGAACATCTGTTCAAAAACTTGCTGTTATCCAAAATCAGGTTCTAAGAATCATAGAAGGAGTTCCCAAGTCAACCCCAATGCCCGCTCTTGAATTACAGGCGAGAGTAGAACCATTGTGGGTTAGAACACAGCAGTTGGCAATTTGCATGTATGAATGCCGCCAGCGCTTGCATGTTGAATATTGGAAAAACATACTCCTGCTACAAGCCTCTTTAAAACGCAGATCACATTCATCACCGAAAAACAAAACATCATGGAGAGAAACAATCTGGAAATAACCAACCGACAACTTTAACCTATACTACACACTATTCAAATACAGCTCTTACAAGCTGTAAGCAAGAAGAATACCTTTCCCGAAATTCTTAGGTCTCTAGCCTTAGAAACTATTTCTCAGAGGTATCCAGAAGAGTCACAGCTTCATATTGATACTGTTGGATCAACTGGAGGAGCACCAAAAAAAGCTCGTGCAAGTGAGTACTGTAAGGAGTTTGAACTGGCTAAACCTGCAGAGAAGATTGCAACAATTTATGATGGAGAGATGAAATTAATCAGACTACATACCCGATGTCATTGCTTCGGAGACAATCAGTTACCTGTTTCAGAATACTTAGGGGGCAAAACTATCTCCAACACCATCTCCATAGAATTAAAGTCGTTGAAAGCCCCATTTCCCTTGTGCCATGAACAACAAATGACTGCTTACTACCTAGACTTCTTTTCTGGCATGGATGGCATTAAAATTTCACTAGCTGACACCAAAAATGTATCCAAAAATAAATTCTGGAGAAGATCTTTTTTATGCTGTGCTGCAAGAAAATGTATGACGGCACTGTCAATGTAACCCTGGCATAATGAAAACAAAAAAATCTTGCTATGCCATAAAGGAATACTGATTTAAAGTTTAGGAGCTCTATTTGGTTGCTAAGTTTATTATTCCCTATCACTGTAGTACGAAATATGAGGTGTACTCCATTCAATTTTTTCGCTCTATTTAGTAGCTCCTGATCTGTATACTTTTCCATCTCTGCTGATAACCACATTACAGGCTACCAGCTTCTCGTTTTCATCTAACAACTGTAACGTAACTTTTATCTACACCAGGGATAGCGAACGTTTTGCAAACCATGCACCTCTGATCTATACCAGCCACTACTAGAGCTCTTCATACCATTAATTAGTATTTGTTTCTTCACCTGTAGTTTTTGTTGAGTGTCTGCCATCAATAACACATCATTTGGAAATATTTATAGCATGAGGATCTTTTTTTTTATACTTTTTTTTTGGCTTAAGACTTCCATTGAAGTCCTATACAGCCTGCAGTATTATCATGTGAGTTTATGGAGCATAATGTAGTTGGTTTTTAGAATTCTATGGCACTTTCTTGTATGAACCGACATAAAGATTGTATCATATTCCCCATCCAGATTTGCAACTTTTTAGAGAAATGTGTTGTGGTTTTGTATATCAGGGTATTTTATCCGATAACTGTGGTATTCGCTGTATTTAACGATAACATGTATTGGGTCTTCGATAGTGTTACATTTGGAGCATTTGTCATTCTTATTAACTTTAATTAGTGTTAATCCACGATTCGTTCGGCCATGGTTGATTCTTAGTCTAGTCAATAATATTTCTTTTCTGTTCAGCATAGTGCTGATATGGGAGAACCATGGTCGTAGATTGACATTAGGATGGATAATATAATGATCCTTGCCTTTCGATCTTGATTCCCAGGTATATCTTTCTTGCCATTCGATAATATGTTATTTTTTAACCCACCGGACTAAGTTCAGGTAGAGGTAGCTTAGCGTTTTTTGCACTTTCTGTTCCCTGCTTTGCCATGAGGTTCTTATAGCTTATCACTATGCATAAACAACAATTAATAAATGTAACTAAAAATTGAATGAATGCAATTAATCAGTAATAATACGTTCACCAAATAATGTAGAAATAAAGCATTCAGCATTAATTATAATATATATCATATAGAATTTCAGTTTTATTTATTTTGAATGTAACATTGCTTACAGTTTAACTTGTCACCAATGGTTCTGGGAATTATGTTTGTGATAAATGGTGGGACCTATGCTCTTACTGCTCCATGCTGGGGATGGCTTTGTGATAAGAGAATGCTTCCGAAGCTTGCAACTTTTTTTGGATGTCTCTTGCTAATTGTTGGATTCAGTTTAATCGGACCAGCACCATATGTTCCGATTGACACGTTAGTATTATGATAAAGTGCATAAGTTTAATGATCAAGAAAAATCTATTTTATTGATTCTTAATTATGTTTCAGTGTTTTGTGGGTGACTGTCTTAGGACTTTTAACACATGGTCTTGGGATTGCTGCTTGCCTTGTTGCTTCATTCACAGATGCTCTTCGAACAGCAATGTAAATATTATCTCTTTTCCCATTATTGCTCCAACATTTTGAGAATGGACAAGCTCACATTTTATACTAAATTTATGAATTCAGAAACCATAATATCAGAATATTAAAAATCTTGTATAGATTAAAGCTGTTGTTTCATGAAACATACTGAGCTTGAATTTTAATATTCTCCTGTTCACATATATAAGATTGTCTCAAGTAGGTTCAAAATGTTGAGATAAGTAAAAACCTAAGTTAAAATACTTTTTTTATGTATACGTCATATGTATACAAGTGCAGGTATAGGTATTGGTCGGGAGAGTTTGACCAGCTAGTCCGCCCATAGGTAGGTACCTATGGGTAAGGTTTTTGCTGGCATCAGACGATTAACTAAAGGGTACTAACTTGCCTTAACTATTGTGGGAATTTCATTATTCATTCAGGTGGATCTCTTCAAAATAAATAATAACTAATCCAGGTTGTTCCGAACCAAGTGCTCTGCGACCCTAATCCCAAAATTCTCAACTACTAAGCTTGTGCTATGCTTATACTACTAGCCTGAAGCGGACCACCCAACTCAGGTTGTCCCTAAGATCAACTCACGCTGCTAAGAATCACGATTTCCATAGCACCAGGTACTAATGGCTACCCATTAGATGATAATTGGTCCTTTTGGTGCCATTTTGGTAGTATCCTTTGACAGATATATGTTCAAACACTAAGGTTCAAGGACAGAGACAAATTAACATAGATTCACAAATAATGACTGTTTAGAGTCAGCAGGTACATAAAGTCCTTATGTCTGCCCCCAAAGTAGACTATCTATGTACTAACCCTCAGGGTGATTATTTAAGATATTGGAAAACCATAAGACAATTCCCAACTAAGGTGCACAGGGTATGACCAGTAGACAAGTTGCTTTCAGTAGATTAATGGGTCTTATAACCGGGGAGAGGAGAATAGCCTGGAGAATCCGTTCGACATTGCTTAACTATTGCAAGGCACCTTGCGCCTTAGCCTGCTTGGCCCCTTCTGTCTCGACCCTCTCGACTGTTACATAGATATACGAGATTACATTCATATGAGATATCAAAAAAAAAATTTGCCAATAACCAACTTCCATTAGCTTGGGTAGTTAAGGAAGTAGAATAACTAATTGCAAGTTAAATTTTTTCTTTTGATTCTTATTACTTATAATTTTAACTTTATTGATATTAGCTAAAAAATAGTGTCCTTTTTTATATTCTGATAATAATTGATTTAATGAATGTTATGTTTTAGAGGTCATGGATTCCCAAATAACCTAGAAACTTATGGTCTCATATCAGGACTTTGGACTTCCACTTTTGCATTAGGAGCATTTATTGGCCCTTCAGCAGCAGGAATTTTGTATGATACATGGGGTTTTAACAAAGGCAGCATGTTTATAGTAGTTCTTAGCGCTATACTTGTAAGTTTAGAGAGAAAGTCTTAATTAACAATGAAAATTAAAAATAAATTATTATTTAAATAAGAGTAAAATAGTGTTCCATTAAATTAGTTTATCTTTTCATTAGATGAGTTACTGATTAGAGGTAAAAAAATTGTTTAAATATATTTTATAGTTTAAGCTAAAAAATAACAAATATAATTACCATGAAATATATATTAGATAAATAAATGGATAATTTTAAAAACAATAAACTACATTAAGAGTACACAATAGGTGAAGTGAATGAAACTGAGCATGTGCTCATTCCTCAAAAAACATTGTTGGCAATGTGCTTAACTATTCATCTTTCTCTCAACTGTTTTTTTACTGATATTTGATGCCACACTAGGTTCCATATACGATTTTCAAAAATATCACATCTTATTGAAAATAAAACACATTACACATATATGTACTACAAAGTTTATTAAATGTATTCAAAATTTTAAAAGTATATAAAAGTTTTAATTTTAAACTAAAGAATGTTGAACTTATACTAGATAAGAAGAGTAATGAATTTATCAATATCAAAAATGACTTAGCTAATATTATTTATAATTTCAGGGAGTAATCATACTAGCATTCATCAGTTTTTCAAGACCCAAGAAGTTGTATGAGGAAATTGGAAAGAGTTCAGAAAACGTAATGATTGGAAACAAATACAACACAAATGTTTCAGATACAAGTACTAAAAGTTTGCTACCATCAACACCAACGCCTATTGCTTGTGACAGACCACCTGGTATGACAGGAATCATAACATGTAACAGTTACAAAAACAGGCACGGTGACTGGCACAGAAGAGACGCTAGTGCTTTGAGATGTAGTACAAGTTTAAATTACTTTGAGAATGGACGCTATAACTATGATTCTGGAGTGTAGTATTTAAAATAACAAAAATGGTTGTAATTTTTGTATAAAACTGATTTTTAATTTATTGATGTCTTATGACTCGTTATAAACTTTTTAAATGTCTGAGTGAGATTTTATCTATGTTTGGCTTTTAATGATAAAATTAAAAACAAAAATTTTCGCAAACAAAACAACAGCAATGTTCGAATTTTGTTACTTACCAAGTAAATTAGGATAGCATAATAGACTTAATGCACCATTTATGTCATTATTTTATAAATAATGTACAAAACTAATAGTATTAAAGCTATAGATTTAAAAATTGTTTTAATATTACTATAAATAGGAACATATGTAAACAATGTCATTAAATTCCCTAAAGCCATAAACAATCCTGGCACTAAATAATTAGTGAAAATGATATTGTCATAAAAATAAATTAATATGCGCAGTATAGTGTGGTCATGTGATCCATTTTATTACCTGACCAAGTTATTAATATTTATAAAAAAATATTGATATTTATTGAATGTGAAACAAACTGTATTAAACAATTTTTTTTTTTTTATGTTTTGATGAGTTGTAATTTAATCTATGACACTGATGTTTTTATCTAATAATAATATTAAAATAAATTATCATATTTTTTTAATAATGAAATAATTTAATATTTTACTTATTCACATCAAATTGACTTTATTTTAAAAAATTTTTTTTTTTAAATCATGTCAATATTTATTCTAGTCTATGGTTTACTAGAAGATAAAATTGAGCTAAAAAAGAAAACAAAGCACTGCTCTATATGTCAGGCATCATGCTTTTTTGAATTTTAAATCATTTCAGAGGTGCAGCTAAACAATTCTTCACACATTCGTTCCCTTAAAATTAGGGTTTCCTTTATGAGTCATTTAAATATCAGTCACACAAGCAACTTTTTTTAATTTAAAATCTGGTCCACCACAATAATTTTAAAACAATTTATTTAGTCTAGCCCTCACATGATCTTTGTTTGAATCATCAGAAATTATATTTGTAATTAATCTTGTTAGAATTCAAATTCAAAATTTTACCTGATAAATATTTACTCATTACCTAAGCTAAATTAAATAAATGAAAAAAAAAAGTGAAAATCCTCCACCTTTTCAAATGTCACTTATAAGAACATTACTAATATCTGTAATCAACTTGTTATTTATTTATAATTATCAAATATTACATATACATACTTGTTCTTTCCTCCACTTGCTATCGTTTACACGTAGTGAAGTTCTCACATACTGAAAAATAAATCAGACAAAGTATCAGTTTTGAAGCTGATATAGTACAATTTTCAGCAATAATTGAGTTTTATAATATCTGATCCATTTATTTTATTTTGTTGTAGCTGTTTGACACTACACACCATTAAGATCTTTGGCCAATTGATGGGATCATCTAAGATACATTTATTATAGGGCCACCCAACCTCATGTTGCAATAAACCACGGTTTTCATGGACCCACCGTAGGCTAACCACAACTTGATAACATAAATGTCCCTGTAGGACTAATCGGCAGTGCCTTTCACCCCTCTCAAACATTCTGATTCCAGAACAGTGACAAATCGATCTAGATCCATAGATTATGAATGTCCAGGGTAAGCAAGCACATGAGAACCTATATGGCTTTCTCTGAAGATCTTATATGGATCAAATCTCAGGGTGGTCACTTTTTAACTACCTGGAAAAGCACTATGTAATTTCTGATAAAAATGCCGGATCCCAGTCAACAAGATGGGTCTCATGTACCATTGGGGGAGTTAATTGCCTGAGGAATTCTTGGCAGCGTTATGTTTGGTGGAGAGTGTTTACCCATTTCGGGTGGTCATCCATTTACTTACTTACCATATTCAACATAGCTTAACTTTAATTACCTTTTGCACATGCCTTAACCCACTTGGTCAATATCCACCTCACGTATTTATATATCCATTTAAAATACAAGCTTATCTGAAAAATGTAAACTAGGTGTTCATTTAAAATCATTTTATATGAAACAATCAATTTAAATGCAAATCCAAAGTAGTTTCTGAATCATTTTTGTACGAAAAATAACCACTGACTCCTTCAAAACATAAGATTAATTAAATAATGATGTTTTAGATAGTAAAATAATATTTTTACTATAAAATATATGATTAATCTTCATTTTTTAAACAAGTATAATGACTAAATTAAATATCAATTTCCGAACATGATAAAGAACTTTTATGTCTCTTATTCTAATTATTATAGTAGTTTTCTTCTTCATATCTAAAAATGGAAATGTATCTTAGAATCATGTATATACTAGAGCCAAGTAAAATATTTCATACTTACACCACCTACATAACTTAAACAAAGTTTGCAACTCAAATTTTCTTCAGTTTCAATTTTTGCTATAGAATGAAAAATGGATGCAGCAGTGTTGTAAATTAGTTGCACAGCAATAAGTGATTTTAAAAAAATGTTCATAATTTATTTTAAAATTAATTATTTTTTTATTCTTAAATCACCATAATTATTTTCTTGCAAATGTTTTCATACAATTTCAATTATAATTTGATAAATTTGATTGCTCATATATGTTGATTCATATTTTGCATTTGATTAATAATATTAATTGATTCATTGTAGATGGATTAATCCTATTCACCACTAAGATCAGTTAATATTTTCCTCTTATATTCAAAGGTTTAATAATACGCAATGTCTAGGAGAAATATCTCTCTGGAATTGAGATAAAAAGTGATTGTTTTAAGAGAAGAACATAATTTCAGAAAAAATAATGTAGTCACTGATTCATTGGTATCTACTGTATAGTTAATAATTAACCGGTTTTTGAAATAATGAAGGTTTGTTTATCTTTTGAGCAAGCGTAGCAAGCGGATGTCGACAGCTGTGATCCATTTAAAGCAGTAATAATAATAGTGTAGGTATAACTCACAGCAATGGTCCGCCGTTAAATACGTATGCACCCAAATTATTTATATAACTATATCAAATTGTTTTTTGTGTGAAATTTGGTTATTTAAAATACAAAGTTATTTTATAATATGCTTATTTCCTCTCTATAAGTTTGGTGTTAAAATTGTTTAAGACTTATTTTGAGGTTTGACTTACAAGTAAATGAACCCAATTTGGTGGTAAACGTTTTTTTATTAATTTTATTTTAGTTTAATCTGTCCATATGAAGTGTTTGGGGAATATAACGGTGAAATTTACAATTTACTCATTTTCTGTAAAACGAAAATTAAAGCTTACAGTCCCCCAAGATGTCATGATTGTAACACGAAAAGCTTCGAAAATAAGTCGTATTACTATTAAAGTAACCATTATCAAATAATGTTATTAAAAAGTCAACAAAACCTAATATTATGGTAACAACAAAATAAATAAATTGAAGAAATCATTATATTGATTCTCAATACAGCTGAATGAAAATAGGCATTCGTAGGTACACTTATAAAGGGAGGACACAGTCTATGGGTCACCGATATTAACCAAATTTTGTTTGGATCCAAAAATATTGGACACGTGTCCCCGCGTTCGTTCCAATGAGCCGTGAAAAATAATAAAACACGCTTTAACTGCTTTATATTTCAAGTTTGGAAAATGATTTCGACGTGGCTTAATTTCCAAAACTTTTTTTAAAGGAAAAATACAAACTTTAAAAAATACTTGTTTTTGGTCAAATAAATTGAAAAAAAAGTTTAGATTATTGGGTAAACTCGCCTTAAAGACTTTTTTACTAAAAAAAATTGTGGCAGATTTTGATTCATTGCACCAAAAAACATTTATGTTGAAAATATCATCGAAAATAAAAAAAAAAAAATTCAGTTCCGAATGGGCTAAAAAGATTTAAGCCATGAAATCAGGTTTCGATTTGAAGCTCTGTATCTCTTTTTCAGTTGATCCGATCGTGATGTTCTTGTACTCGTTAGAAAGAGGAAAGTTTCTTCTTTCCGTAGATATAAACAGCAATTGCATTATCTTGAAGATCTGTGTAAAAAAAAAATGTGAATACAAAATAAAAACAAAATTAAGAGTTTTGCGAATAACGGTTCTAAAGCACGTAGGAGCACCACGGTTAAAACAAATGGAGTAGCTTAAGAGCCTTTACCGATGCCCCAAATTTGGTTTCTATCGTTCGAAGGGTTCCTGATTTATGAGAGATTTTATGAATCTTAAAAAAAATTAATTAAGGACAAAATGTGTACACAATTTTTAGTTTTAGAATCGCCTAAAAATTTGAATATAGGGGTTTTTCCAAGAGCTAAAACCAAATATGACGCCAACTTTGAATACATTTTTTTTTTTAATATACTTCACTCCGTAGAAGAATGCTGTTTTTATTACATATAATTCAATAGATACTCCAGATCGCTCTAAAATTCCATTATTTCATCTTTAAATACTAAACATTTTCTTTTTGTTTTCGATACTTTTAGCATAAAGTTTTTTTGGGGTGCGCTGAATCAAAGTCTGCCATAATCTTCGGAATAATATCATCTGTAAGCGACCCGGTCAAAGTTGGTGGAAGAATGCAAAGTCAATCTTAACAAACTGTCTGAAATCAACAGGGTAAGGGTTGAATGGGTTCCTGGACACTCGGGAATGAAAAGGCTTATCACCTTGCAAGGAGAGGCTCTGAGATGAAATCTTGCACACCAGAGCCCACGTGTGGCATAAGCCTTAGCTATGCCAAAAGGCGCATTAGAGTGGCTGTAGGCAATAAAGTTAAGAACTACTGGGAAAATACTAGGAAACAGGTACACTCCAAACTGTTTTTAGATGGACCCTACCCCAAAAGGAGTGAGACTCTTCTGTTTATGGATAGGGGTGACATTAGGAGAGTGACGGGACTATATACAGGTCACTGTCAACTGAATAATAACCTCCACAACATGGGACTAACTGAGTCACCGACGTGTAGACTATGTGGGATGGAGGACGAAACGGCTTTCCACATAATCTGTGGATGCGATGCTTTGGCAAGGGTGCGGTACCTCCACTTTGGTTGTGACCGGATCACTGAACCTAAGCTCTTCGAGATGATGGACCCGATGAGTCTACTCAGATTTGCAAAGGCTGCTGGCCTGTTTTAAACGGTTTAGGCCAGCGCACAATAGGCCTTAATAGGCCGCGGTGCAAATATGCTGGAATTAAAAAAAAAAAAAGGCTAGTTTGCCCAATAATCTAAACTTTTTAAAATTTATTTGACCAAAAAGCAATTACTTTTTGAAATTTGTATTCTACTTTAAAGAAAAAAAATGTTTTGGTAGTTAAACCACGAAGAAATAAATTTCTGAACTCGTGACATAAAATATAGCAGTTTAAGCGTGTTTGATTTTTTTTTTCTCGACTTAAAGTCCACTGGAATGAACACCGGGATACGTATCCAACATTTTTGGATAAGGAATAAATAAAAAAAAATTGGTTAAAATCCACATTAATCAATCAAAATTCAATTATTATATCAATAAAATCGTTTGTTGTATATGTAATAGAAATAAGCTTTCAAGAAATTTTTTTTTTCAACTTCCAGAGTGGGGAGGGCCCGTGCTTCCTTTCTGGATCTGCCTGTGATTGTCCACATAGTTTTAAGTATTCCGCTATTTCTTTCATTTATTGTCATATTATGCATTTCTTATTATTCTAGTTATTATTATGCATTTCTTATTATTTTAATTTTAATTTCTCATATTCAATTTTGCTTATTCTCACATGGCAAAATATTTTTCATATATTTTATAATGTTTATTTTATATATTTTTATTTGATTCATATATATTCATATAACATAATAGTTTCCATATTGTCATACTTTTTGTTTTTTCATGCTAGTATAATGTTTATATATATTTGTCTACCTAAATTTACTTATATATTTTCATGATTTATACTGCTGAAATTTCATACTTCATTGGCTGTTATCTTATTTTTCAGTTTAGCACTGTTAAATGCTAACTTAGGCCGAAACTTTGGTGCACAATAAAAAGTAAGGCTCGTATTAGTGTATTTTCCTTCTTTATATTATAGAAGTAAAAGAAAATAAATTGAATAAACAACGTATTTATTACATTAATTATGTATTGATAAATAAAAATATGAATACACTAATTTAATTTAAAAATGTAATAAAATAACAAAAAACTAGCACCTAAAACATTCTTTACAATAATGTTAACGTCATTTTGCTTTAATATGACATTTTGCTATTGCTATTCAGAAATTAATACCCCTCTATTTAAGGCATTGACGCTACTACGAGGGAATATCTTTTATTTTAAGAGGGTTTTACCATCATAATTGGAACCCGCAGCGTCATAAATTTTAATGATCGTCTTACAATGGGTCATTTATTTCCACTTAGTTGAATTAATCTACCCCTCCGCTATCTCCTTCAAGAAAACCAATGGCAATAAAGAAAATACAACATTAACTTAAGCAAACGCTAAATTCTCTCTATATCCAGGATAATATTTTTTATTTCTTCATATATATTATTTTATTCGATTCGAAATTGTTAAACATTTATTTATTAAGTAAAACACAGTTTCATTACTTTGAATTCCAAATTCGGTTTTATTAAAATAATGCTCAGTGACAATGTCAATGGTCAATCTTCTATTCCACTTGCGTTATGATCCATTTACTTGATAGGATAAAGCCAAATGGAGTTATTATTAACCCATTTCCAATCTCAATTCATATCCTTCCTTCTTGGACAATTTACCAGGCATTGAAATATTTATCTCAGATATGATGGTGTTATTATGAATATGTTATCATGGTAATGATACTAGATGCCAATTGAGGGGTTTGCTTCCAAGAGTGGATAATTTTCATGCCCGCTATTGTTTGCGAAGTGGTAGTAAAACTAATTTGTCCGCCATCCGTAGATGTTCAGTCTACTTGAAAAAACAATCTTCTCATTAACTGTTCTATGGGAGAAAGTTTTTTGATAGAAGTGGAGTATAGCTTTGGAAACCTCAACGAAATCTGATCATTGATTGGAATATGTCCACTTTTGGTTGGAAGCTCCTCAATTTTTATCTGTAATCTAAATCGTTACATTTTTTTATCAATTGTTATCTATAAAAGCCGTAGGACTCTTCTGGGACACAAACAGCCTCTGTAAAGTGGGTATCAGACCCTTAATTAGATTGGAGAATAAATCTGGCGGTTGGACTTGTGTGCCTGAGTTTATTACTTCTTGGTAAACCATTGATCAAGAAGCAGAACCTCCTTACAAAGTACTGACCCAAAGAGCCTTCATAGTTTGTAGCGATACCATTATATATATATATATATATATATATATATATATATATATATATATATATATATATACCCATATATGTATGTGTAAAAGGACAAAATAACCATGATAGGATTACTATTGATAGACTATGATATATAAATTACATTTTTATTTCATAATAATAAAGGAAAATTTATTAATCTTCGAGATTAAAATATTTAAGGTGACTTTGGAAGGAAAGGTTTACAAAAAAGTCAGGTTGTATATATTCCCTGTTATATAAAATCTATATATAGTTATAATCCTTTATGCTCAATAATGTTTCGTGGTAAAATGTATAATAGAGATCAGGTAAAGGTGCGAACATTGCATTCACCACCAGCAGATGGACTGGACATCCAATACAGTCGGATTAGCTTTAGTGCGTGGGTGGAGATCATTGTGTCCAAGCCTTATGTTCAAACAATCCGAAATACGTTGGCCCCAATGATGATGGCATCGCAAAATCCGCTATGAATCAAGCTTTTCCTCATTTTTCGGGAAATTATAACTGATCCTTCAAATAATTAGCGTTTGTAGCATTTTTTAAATTGATTTTTAAGTACGCTACAAAATCATATGCAATTCGTTTATAAGACTTCTCATTGTTAGACTAATTTGTATAGCATGGTAAGGAGAATAAACAGTAAGGCTTGTTTTATTATGAAATCATGCCAAGTCGTGTTTAAGTTTTTTTGTTTACACTTTTATTTATCGATCCGCACCTGGTATAGTATTCTTGATACAAAACCAGACTTAATAAATGCTTACCATTTTCCATGCATCATTCTCTAGTTTTTGAAACTCAACCAAACCATGAACGCTTCCGTTTCTATTCTATTCCACCTCCCTTGCCTAACCTGCTTACTGTCAAGCTCCAAATCCTATCATAGACTTTTCAGATCAAATTTATGGGTATTCAGTTTTACCACCCTTTTCTAATTCAGGATCGAATTTACTACACTGAGTTATAAATATTAGCAGAAATAGGCGGGAATTGAACTCACACCTCATTGAATCAGGCACTCCGGGAATAAGAGTGGTCATACCGAATCCCAATCCTGAGATGTAGCATGGTTCTCAAAATTAAATAAAAATGTTTATGTTTAATAGATACCGCGTATAAATAATGTTGTTTTTTTATCTGAAAATTAAATAAAAATGTTTATGTTTAATAGATACCGCGTATAAACAATGTTGTTGTTTTATCTGAATAGTCAGAATCGGAGTCATTTCTTTACACGTCGAAGTTAAGAAACTGTAGAAGAGTAGGCGCTAACATATTTATTCTGGCTGTAGTACGTCTTTTTGGCGTGCTTAAGACTTAATCTAGATTTATTAATTCATGAAAACAGTGTCGTTTCGAGATGTTGTTCGATTCGGTGTTTGGATCGAATATAGGAGCAGAAGCTTAGTATTTATATTATTGTTCCATAAAAAATAAATTAATAGCAATGAATTAAAAAAATAAAATACGGTCATTAGTATCTAATTCCATTTTGGCTATCAAGAATTAAATTGCCATATCAATCACTGTCTGTTAGCAGATTACGGCAGGAAGAAACCACAGAAAAAAGGGGAAGAGTCACTTTTTTTTTTCGAAGTGGAGTTATACCTTTTAATACGTTCATATCCTTTAGTAGAATAAAACGGTTAGAAGCGTTTAAAGAATACCCATAAACTGAAGTAAGTAGGAGCTCCAAACTTTAAAACTTGATTTTCTCGAAAAGCATTGTGAGTGACATCCTTCCTTTCTTCCGTGGGCTCTTCATATTACGGAATTATAAAAAGTTTTTTCAATATCTCTCATCATGTACTCTACATGTATGAGATAAATGGTTATGGAGAAACTGCATCTTCTGGAATTTTATTGTTGGCCATGGGTCGGTGATCTGATTTGTTCATCTAATAATGGAAATTTAAATTAAACAGTTTCCCCTGATGCTTTAAATATAAGTCCTTATAACGGAATCAATAAAATTTTCCGAACGCATTGAGGTTGATGTTCACTAATAAAGATAAATTAATTAATTTTCGATTCGGCTTTATTTTAATAAATTAGAATTTATAAGAAAAAAATCGACTAACAGGTATTACTGGTTATTTAATAACGACAGAGTCCAACCACTGTAATATTTTAGAACAGATTTCTAAAACTTTTCCCTGAAGACTCCCTAGGATTGGCTGGTTCCGATGGGTATAATGATGATCTCTTACCTCTGTACAATGGTCAGACTTCTTTTTCATTCTTCGTTCCCTAGTAACCTCCCTCGACTCCCACAAGAAACATCCCTATAATACGCTATAATCCTGGTCTGTCCAGAAGTTCGCGGATTACCCAACCTCCCACCGCCCCGTCGGAATACACCCTCATGGAGAATAGCCCATGTCACCGGAAGAACGCCGGTGTCAGATCGCAGAAAACAGATGGGATCGCCAATGACCAGAATCCGGATTAGACTTGTGTGGGTGGACATCGCTCCCTCCCTTCCCACAATAGTCATTTGGTTTCAATGTAACTACTGGACCTATTGTATTTCCGATTCTACCCTAAAGGAACAATGTGACTGATGTACGGAACAGGAATTTGGAACTATTTAGTTTTCCCCCAACTGTCGAATTTGTGCAGTTTATATTTTAAAATAACTGAACAAAATAACTGCTCCATTGCGTAACCTTCTAACAATACATTTTCAAACATTTATACAAAGGTGATAAATATAAATGACTTCGGATAAACATCATCTTAAAAACTATTTAATACAATATTAAAAATGTTAATAATGCATTCAATTAGTGCAATAACTTTAAAAGCATGCAATGTGGTCCAGAGGCATAACTAGGCATTTAGGAACACCAAGGTAAGGATGTAAATTAGGCCTCCTTGATAAAAAATGAAACATATTTTTCAGGAGCTCCCCCTACTACATTTCATAAATTTGTTCCCAATAAAATAGTAAGATATTCGATTTATGCATTCTATTAAATGTGAACTAAAATAACCATTCATCTAAATAAATTTTACATTTTTGGCGATACAGTCGATATATAGTAACTATTAAGACAACTGTAAAATATTAGAAGCACAATCTTATACATAATAATTTCATGAAAATTATAAAGACAATAAAATTAACAGAAATCTATTAGTTGTTATTTTATAAATTTATAGAGACAATGTGAGCATGCGTTGCTTATGATTAATTTATTAAACGAATTTGCAGGATAGTCTAACTATTTTAAAAATCTGATATTTAAAAACCGTGTAGACCATAAAAGACTATTAAATGGCTTTTTCTTAGATTTTTTTCTTTATCAAGATATCAATGAGCTTAGAAATGTCTTTAGCTCGTTCATTTTCAATTGAAAGCAGTGCCAGATCCTGAATCATTGTTTATCTCATGTAACTTTTAAGTATTTTCAATTTAGATAAAGAGCGCTCTACTTCTGTTATCTGAAAATACAGTATCAATCCAAAATAATGAAACATCACGATTACGAACACGAATGAAATATTACGATTTCATTCTTTATCTTCTGTCATGGAGCTTCCTGACCTCAGGGCCATTTGACCCGGTTGCCCCATTCAAATTACGCTTCTGATGTAGTTCTCGCATAGTAATGTTTAAGTTTGGAGCTATCTTCATCCAAACATAAAAGTTACTATGCAAGGACCACGTCTGGAGCGTAACTTGATTTATCAACACTAGTTAGTCGGCGCTGTTAAGGTACTTAGGAAGCAATGTAATGTATACTAATGACAGCAGCGTCATAAATAACAGGTCATGACATACAATACAGAATGGACATTAGCAAACAAAATAATGAAATTACATAATATTAATGAAATTATATAACTATTTATTCATTTTTTTTTTTTTTTTTTTTTTTTTTTTTTTACAAATAAATAATGTTTCGTCATTCCGAGAAATCAGTAAACAAAAAATATATTAAAAAATGGAAAAGAGAGTCTGAGAGTAATGAATTGTGCGTAATCTCAACGATATAATAAAATAAAATAAAAATATAATATTATTTTTATGAAAGAATTATTATTCATTTTATTGTGTGTAGTTTTATTAATCGTAATATTTCTTCATGATTCTTCTGTTTTATAAATAGATTTCTTACATTATTTTTTCAATGTTTCGGACAATTACGCTATCTGCTGGACAATCTCTTATTTACAATTACCTCCTCCACTTTTGTCGTGATTTTATCCATAATCTATAATTGATTTTGTCTTAAATTTATATCCATAGTCACTATTTTTTAAAACTTATGAAACAAGTAATCAAGTAACCTTCTTCATTTATTTCAAATATATAATACACCACTGATGAAATAAATATAATTCTGAATTATACGTTGGATAACGCCAATAAATTTTCATGAAAAAGTTCCATAGCATAATTATCATTCCAAAACTTATACTTTTATGTTGTTGTTGTTTTTTTTTTCTACAAACTATTAGTGATTTCGATATTTCCTTTTTATGAAAGAAAATTTTGGATGACAGCAGAACTTTTGTGATGATAAACTATTTAATTTTTAAAGGCAAATTCACTTATTGGGAAATAAAATAATTTTTAAAAAATGACTCACTGGACCCAAAAAAAAATTTAATTTGAAGTAGTTTATTTGAATATGTACAGGGTATTCAAGACTCGATTCACACCCCCATTAAAATCCGAAATTTGGGGCTTTATTGGTAAAACTTAGTGAGACACAACTGTGTCTCCTGAAGTTTTTTTAAAGCTTATATTGAGCTTCGGAAAGGCGCTAATAAAAAAATAAAATAAAACACGCAAAAATCAGAGTTATATAGAAAAATAATCATTTTCCTCTAAAAGAAAAAATTGTATCAAAAAAATCTCCATAGTATAATATTATAGCTAAATAAATTAGCTAGGATATTAACTCAGGTACAGAGCCCTAAGTTAAGTATTTACTGAGATAATCCTTAATATAATATTTGAATATAAACCAAAATTGTCATTTTGCTAAAAAGCTTTGCTAAAAAATTTTGCTAAAATACAATATGACAATTCTCTATATGTTCAAACGGTTTTATCTCAATTAATACTAAACTTAGGGTTCTGTAAATGAGTTAATTTTATAGCTAATTTAATTAACTACAACGTTTATAATAGAGGCATTTTTGATTAAATTGATTTGAATATTTAGGGGGGAGAGGATGGAAATATGTCTGAAAAATTCTTATATTTTGTGATTAGCACTTTCCGAAGCGTTGGATCGATATTTTCACAGATGTAACATCACCTTATTGTTTGATTTCCTATGAGAATCCGTCATAAAATAAGCCCAAGAAGTACTGGAGAAAGTTAGATGGGTGGATATGCGCTCAAAAGAAACTTAAGGGAGATGTCAATCTAGTATTGAATAATAGTTATATTTATTATTCTATGAATAAAATTCGGATTTTAAATTAAACTTAATCCTCTTTTCAGAATGTGCGTTATTTTCAGAAACGCAGTAATAAAAATGTGAAATATACACATTTTTGTATTTTAACCTGGAGACAATTTATGGCCTTTAAGAAAAATATTTTTTCTTCAACTAGATCATCTTTGAATTAACATAACAATTTTCCAATTATGCCTAAAATTTATTTTATTTTAATCTATTTTTCCCCTACTAACTATAACAATCTGAAATACAATGTCCATTATTCTTTTTTACGCTATTCTTCCTGACTTATAATAGAACGTTTGTAATCCCATCAAAAATGTAGCGAAGACTAAATAGTTGGGAAAGTGTTGTAAGGGAAAGCAATTTTCCAATTGGAGCAGGCCTACAATTAATTCGACTCAGAGCCCGTGTAGAAGAGAGTCGAGAGAGGCCAGTCGATTGGACTTGTGGGAAATGAAAGAGGTGCCAGAGGCCGCTTATTGACTTCACCTTCTACAGAAATCTTTTCTTCTTCCTCTGTATCCAATATATTAATAATAATTAGATTGTGCAATACCAGATATTAATTATAAAAATAAAAAAAAAATAGTTACGAGAAAAGTATACTCATGTCTCCAAAATCGCTCTGATTTCATGGAAGAAATAATACTATATTATAACAACCATTCGTTGAATATCGAAAATATTATGAAAAAATATCTTTACCAAATTAATATTATTATTTTATTCCTTTCCTACCGATAGATCAAAAAAGGTATTTTGCATTTCTAGAACAAAATTGAAGTTTGAATATCAAGGCCATCAATTATCGTCGGCAAACTTTCGCTGGCCCAATTCTTAATCAATTCCATAATCTCTTTGTGTTTGCAATTTGTATTTATTTATTTTTTATTTTACTAATCCAAAATAAGTTGCAAACAGTTTCAGGAGAAAAACAAGCAAAAAAATATTTATCCGACATCATCTTTGACAACTTATTCTTACATTTTATTTTTTTATGAAATGGGCATGCATTATTTTAGTAATAAAATATTTGAGTGGTGACTATTATATTATTAATTTAATAATTTTAAATAGTTTACGCAAATAAAGCTGTAATAATCAATATTTAATACATAAAGAACTTATGATTAAAACGGTATGCCATTTTAAATAACTCAATTTTATTTATAAAAATGATTTTATCATAATTTTTTTTTTATTATTTTGCTCCGGGATCTCCAAATATATAATTTATAATCGTATATATAATATAATCGTATTATATATAATATATAATCTCCAAATCGGTTGTATTGCTACCAATAGCTAGTTTTTCAGAGGCTATTAACTTGCCATAACAATCAGTATAGCATATATACTGGTTATATTGAAATAAAAAATGCAGTAAACCAAAAAAATAGTTTTTTGGCTGTTTTTTTATGAATAACCGATAACTTAGTGTTTTCTTATAAAGACGAATAACTTTTTAATATTTTATTAATAAATGATATTCCATATTATTGTTTAGGAGCCATCAAATTGCATAAGGAACACTTTTTAAAGTCAACGAATTTCCTTTGATAATAAGAACTAGGACGAGAATGGTTGACTGGCAAATTGGTACAGTAGGTTTTCTCGTAAAGACCATTTATACTCTCAATAACATCTTTGGTACATCTAAATAATAAGAAATACTAGGATCGTCCAATGGTCGAAGTTCGACCAAAAATACAATATTGTATCAGCTTCGTGACTTATTGATTCAATTAAAATGAGCAGTTTTGTTCTGCTATTGTTGGAATATAAATTGAAATTTAAAAAATCGAAATAATTAAAGTTCAAAATAGAATCAGTAAACTCGTTCAGAGGATAATCGTAGCACAGAAAGACACAGAGACAGGCAGGCCAATTGCCAAAAATAAGTTGTTTTTTTTAACTCAGGAGTCCCTGAAACAAGTAGAACTATTAAAATTTGACCCGATTACAATAAAGCAAACCTTAGATTAACCGTCACTCGTTTATCCGTCAGTTTCTGTTAACCGTCAGTATTGTAAAATACAAAATAGGTTTGTGGGTTTTTTAACTCATGGTCTAAAATTTCTAATCTAAATCAAACTAAAATCTAAAATTTTAAAATTTCAAAGCAAAATATTAACAGAAAAGTACTTTTCTAATTTTTATATTCAAGTAACGTACAGTAATACTAACAATAATTTAATAAAAATTGGACCATATCCTATCAGATAAAAACAATTTGAGAAAGTCAAATTGGTTTTTAAAAAAAGACAAATACATACATAAATAAGTTCATTGCATACATTCGTAGGCTCAAAATCTCTGAATTATTCTGTTCGGCAGGAAGTGAAGGAACAAGAATGGGAAAAGGAGGTTCTAAGAAAATAATAAACTAATAAACTTTAAGGATCCTCAGTTGTGACTTAGATGATCTGAATATTGAAATTTATAAAAACATGGCTATGAAGTTCAATGCGCTGTATCTTTGCTAATAATGGTCCGATTACATTGATTTTTTTTTGTTTTGTAGAGCATTTGGTTATCTTTCCGATGAGCATTTGTACAATCTACGAAAAATGCTTCCATTTCGAGTTATACGCAAATAAAATGTTCTTTCCGTCATAAATTTTCCCTTCTTTTTCTCGGAGATGTAGTAGGAGTAGGGAAAGTTAACGGAGAAGACTTCAGGTAAGTTTTATCAAAATCTTCTGAGCCGTTTTGGCGCTACACCCCAAGGACCAATGATTTTTCGGCTATTGCGCAGCCGCTATGACGCACAGGATGCTCGATTTGCTACACAGGCACAACGGGTTCAAATCCTACTAAACAAAAACAAAAGTAACAAAATCGGTACCCTCTTTCAATAAATAATCGTGAAAAGTCAGAAACCGATATTTACCTGCCTTAACGAGAAAATATGTGAACAGTTTTTATATTTTGCACATCTACACAACACCAATCCAATGATATATCTATTTTCCCTCTACTATATAAAGGCGGGATAATCAGTACAACAAAAATTGCCTGCCTATTAATATTCCTATAAATTAGTGAGTTTACAATTTTTTTTTAAGGTCTTTATTTTTTAATTTACCCTGTCAGTGTTGACAACTAGTGAAGTAAGTATAAAATGATATTATTTTATTTTATTTTTAATGATAGGTATAAACAGATTGTTGATGAAAATCTTTAATATCTCATTAATCTTTTGATAACAAATTTCATTCATCTTTTATAAATAAAAAAATAAACAATACTGGCAAACTAATTTAGTATGAATAGCATGAATTTATTAATAAGTTCATTTTTTTTTCATATTTTTATTTATAATTTGGTTTAATATGGATGATACAGAGTGGTCCAGGAAGAGAAATATTTCATATATAATTATAAGACAAATTATGAAATGGAAGATGTGTAGTTAGTTAATTTTATTTATTTTATTGACCAAATTATCGACTAATAAATTTTATTATTTTCACTACACGTTAAATCAGAAATAATTTAAAAACCACAAATATTCTTTAAAATGCTCCATCAAGCATATTTTGAATGTCCGTACCCTCCTAAAAACGGAATGTATATGAATTTTTTCAGTTTTGACCAGTATCGATTCCCTCTTAAGCTTTCCGCCGGTGGATTTTCCAGCGAACAAATTTACAGAGGAGGCGAGGACCCACTCAGAGCCACGTGTGCCAATATATATTTTTTTCCTCCCTCGGCTAATATTGGGAGAGGCGGGGATGCCCACCTGGGCTTTTCTCTTATTGAAACAATCGATTTTATACCTTTTCGATATGAAAGTTTCCATTTTTATCGCATTATTATTTATATAAATAATATTTTTCTAAATATTGGTATATTTTTAGACTATGTATGTGAATGTAAATATTTTTATACTTATGTAAAAATTTTATATTTTTTATTGTTGTGGTTAGCAGTTGTGGATTTACGCATTGGCAGAGATGGGCCCTTTTTTTGAGGGATTCGCAAAATTAAGTGAAATTATAATTTTAGATTCAAACGAAGTTCTAAATACTTAAGCTCATGTGAATATAAAAATGACCTCCTCTTAGTTTTTAGTTATAAAGCAATAATTTGTTTTAGAGATAGGAACGGCTGGATGGGGCAGGATTATTTGTCATGCCTGTGGTCTACAGTTTACCAAATTCGCTCTTAGTGGTTAATGCATTATAGTGGGTATGTTTAGCCTTATTTACAAAGAAGTTGAATAATGGAAGTTAAATCATTAATTAGGCACCACTTCTAGTGCTCGAGCCAGTAGAACCATTACTGTACATAATATACAGGCAAGACATACCGTTTTATACCGACACCCTTTGTAGCTACATAAACAGTCGACAAAGCCATCCACAGGTATATTTTACAAGAGAAGAACAACTGATGATAACTTTGAAAGAATCAACGAAAACATTAAAACTCTCGAAACGCACTCTTAGACATGGAATATGCTCTCCCATGGACAGTAATAAAATTAATCGTATAATTATTAGTTAATATTAATACCAAAGAGAATAGAAATACAGAGAGGTGAAAACAATAATAATAAAATTAGAATTACAGAGAGAAGGTTCATAATTAAAAAAAAAAAAACTCATTGACTAAATATGATTCTTCAATAACACAAATAATGAAGAAAGTACATATGCAATGAACAAATATTATTAATAATAGTAATTATAATTCATTAAATTTAGTTATCCGATCTCAATTACACTTATAAAAACTTATATTAAGTATTTCTCATGACAAAAAAAAATTAAATAATATAATGAAAATTGTTGTAAGGTTGTCAGTTTTAATTTGATGATTGAAAGTAAATTCTGTCCTTTGCCGGAAAATGTAGTCAGTCGGTATTAATAATATAATTTTTTTTACCAGTTATTATGATAATAAAAAGTTCTGAAAGGAACAAAAAAAAATATATAGTTTTCACAAAATATAAAAATGAGATTCAAAGAACCACGATAAAGCAACAAATAGATTTCTTTCTCAATATCAAAATAAATTTTGTGGTTTGACACGAAATGCTTCAATGTTCCAACGATCTACTTGTCAGTAACCTATCATGATGAGTTGGCACTCCGAATATTTATATAAGTTTAATTAAATCACTAATTATTATCAAAAGTCGAATTATTTGCGATCCAAGGAGCATTACCTCCAAGCAATATTAATTTTTCAACTATCACTCCTTTAAGTTATGCCGACGGGCACCTGTTCAGTAAAAATCTCTCTTTTTTTTTCTTACTCCTTTTCATCCTCCAAAAAAACGAAAAGCGATTACTTACCCTAAATAAGACTTATCCTATTTCGTTGTAGACAATTTAACGCCCCTGAAAGAGCTCCTGTTTCTGATCTCGGGGTTGGGCATAAATCAACAGCAGGAAATATTAACGAACGCAAGTCCTTCTTAATTGGGACCAGGACATTTTTGCCTGAGCTTAGAAAAAAATCAACTTCCTCCTAGTGGCCTACAGTCCCTTTCAGTTTTTCTTACCCGGATCCTTTGTCCGTTGGTGGTAGCTCGTGTCTTACTCAGGTTGTGTGTTGTGTGCAGGATGTTTAATGAAGCAGAAGTCCTTGAGTACAATGACCAAAAATTAGATAATATCCAAAACATTGGAATAAAAAAAAAATTAGTTTTTCTATCTCTTCCAAAATTTTGAATTCTTATCTTAATCCTTATAATTTATATTAATTATATTCTGTTGTCTCACGCAGAGTGATGAGCCAATACTTTAAAGTTAGGCAATTTCGAATAATTTTTGTTTTAATCAGATAAAAATTTATACTAATCTTGTAGAAAAAAAATTATTTTGAATATTAAATTGAAAGGCAGGCAGCTTTTTTATATACCTCGGAAATAATAATCGAAAAAAATAGACTAATATAGGTTTGTTACATTAGCAGCCAAACAAAAGAGTAGTTAAAAATTAACTGAATTCTAACAAATATTGCAGATAAACCCCATCTCTATGGGTACTAAAATTTTCAAAAAGTTTATGAATTTCTATCTCAACACTTATATTATTAGTTTATACATGGAATGGAGAAAGCCTATTTTTTGTGCTGAAAGTTTAAACTGAATTTCATTAAACAGCAGCTAAGAATACATAATAATTTTAAAATAATATATTTTATTACAGCAGAACACCTCTTGCTTCTGCAATTTCGTATATTTTCCCAGCGATTTAAATGTAAATAATGATAAAAATTCACTGTCGACGAGGAATTGTCAATAAATAACATTTGACTGGTTAAAAAAAGAAAAAAAATATATATATATATATATATATTAGTACAATTTTTTTTCAACGGAGGTTGAACAAATTACAGAAATTTCCAGTTGCCTGAGTTCTTAACGTTTGAAATCAAATTATGCAACGCTTTTGAAAAACCAAAAATAAAACTGGTGCAGTCATAAGTCAGTTATGTATGTATTATTTAAAATAATTTGATTCTAATAAAAAATATCTATTTTAACAGTGTTTATTTTTTAATTATCATATTGCAATCCTTAAGGATAGAGGCATAAAAGGGAGAAGCGAAAGAAGAAGAAGGATCGAGAAAAATTGTTTATTAATTTAGTTGTACTTTCATATACTCTGGGTTACAACAAAATACACCATAGTAATTAGTCAATCAATGGCCAAACGATAATCACCTAACAATATTAGTAATTTTCATACTTTTTATATTATTTTTTTATATTTATATTTGTTTGGCATTAATTATCCTTTTTTTTTCTGTCATGCTTTTTCTTTAATCATTTACATTCAACGATTTTTGACAATGCTTGTCCGAGATTCTTGTTAAAGCCAACTATCGGCTATCGCGGAGGAGGAAATAAATAAAATATATATAATGATATATAAAACGGAGATAAACCGTCAATCACTTGAATATAATAAAATTCTCGAAAAACTTTATAAATAAATTTTTTTTTTAAAGATAAATGATTAATGAAAGATATTCAAACTTGCATGTTTGTTCAAGTTCAATTGACCATTGAAAATATTCTAAAACATGGTAAGTAATTAATGGTTTAGAAAACGTGTTGAAAATTTTACATTTTTTTACTTTTCTTTTTTTTCTTCCTTTCAATATCACATCATATTGAAAAGGAGAAAAATTCAGGGCTTAGCACAAACTAAAGTTTTGGTTAATTATGTCTCAGTTAATATGGAATATATAGTATTTATATCCAAGATAGCATTTTTTTTAATGTAATATTTAGTTGTAATTTTCTACCACTTTTTTTTTATCCACCCATGATGGATAATGCTATTTTATCATCTTCCCATAAGCTATAGGATACAAGGGAGATAAAAGACATAACACCCTACAAAATGGAACGTGGCTGACACACGCCTGAACCCTCCATATTTAATCACGAAAAAAAGATCCCTACGCCATCATGTAAATGCGTGCCAGTAAAAGGGGGAGTCAATGAGGGAAGCTGAATATTGTTGTTAGGCTCTTCTTTGTAGGGGACAAAAAGCCACTATCGACCCTAAGCGTGCCACCTCGCTAGTGCTTCATCATTTGAGCATGGCTCCTGCACCATGTCCGATCCATCATCCCGGTATCTCCTGTATTATTGTCGGATTCGGAAACGATAATGTTGTCCAAAAACTAATAAAATAAGAATATGTTGGGAAAAGGTATAGTCGAAAAAAATTGAAAGAAGAAGAAAAGAAATAGGAACATTTTTAATCTAAAATCTTTTCGGTCATAAAATTCTTCCTCAGAAATTATCGTTTGGGAGCCAAAAAATCAACTTATTAATATCAATCTAAAAAATGTTGGTACCTTTATAATACAAAGAAAAATATGTAGCTTAAATATGTACACGAATAATTAGCTACTATTACGTCATCTTCAGTGCCTCACAAAGTCAGACTGCTCTGCTTGATTGTTTGGCAAATTGGTTATCTTAAAATTATTTTCAATATTCATTGTGAACATCAATAATTATGGCGGTATTAATTATGCAATAATTAATTTTATATAACACAGTTTTCCAAGTTTTAACAGTGTAACGAGGTAACGGTGATAGTGGATAATTATAGCCACTAGTTATTTTCAAATAAACATTTTTACTTTCCCTTAGCTATATATTAAATATATAGTAAGGAGAAGGTATTGCGACCGTGAAAATATTTGAATTCGAGTTTTCAACTGAAATATACGTTTTGAGAGTTCGAATTACCAGACTAGCTCAAAAACGAAACTGAAATTACTTATTTGAGGTAGGTACATTCTTGGTATGTTACAACAACTTTTTCGTCAAAATCAACTAACTGGTAGTGCCTGCCACTTTACTCAATCGATTTTACACTTTTTTACAATTTTCTCGAAAACGGCTCTAACGGTTTTGATGAAACCTGCTTAAAGCCCTTTAACTTTTCATATATGTAGCACATCAGCGAGGAAATGCAAAGGAAAAAGTTATGATGAAAAGAATATTTTATTTGGGCATAACCCAAAAAGTATTATGGTAAATTATGCTTAGGGTCATATGAAAGGTAATTAAATTGTCTAAAATTCATAAAAGGAATCATCGAAATCGGACCAATATTAGCCAAGATACAGCATAGCTTATGGGTACTACAAGGCCTTAGATGGATAACCGAGCGCGTCTGAAACGAAACGGATGGGACCGAACCTCCTTCCACCAACCGACAATCTGTTGTCAAAATACGCTCTCTAATAATGTAATGTAAGAATACCAAAGTTGTAATTAACTTAATAATTTCTAAGTTTATATTAATTAATGGAAACGAAATGTTGCAATAGAAATTGAATGGAACTTCCATGGAATCTAAACCGAAACTTCAGATTTAAGATTGACAAACCTAAAATATATAGCATACAGAATTGTCGTTCTAAAAAACAATTTTATTGTACTTATGTGAAGAAGTGAATGATGTTGAGTTTATTTCAATTAGTGTTTATGTCAACTCTTTATAATTATGTTAAAAAGATAATTATTATAGGATAGTATGGGAAAGTTGTGTGATGCGCGTACCACACAAGATTTTTATTAATTGATTTCAACTTAAAACAACAAGACAATGATAAATACAGTATAAAATACAACTGCCTATATATCGTTGTTTCCATGGCAAACATGTGAATGTGAAAATCACTGCTTTTCAGGGGAGCTAAAAAACTTTTACACTCTTTTTTTGTACAAGGGCCGATTTCTATTATTTTTAATTTTTTTGTTGATATTGCTTTTCTTTTATCTCATGGTTTCATATGTATTTATTGTTTTGCCATTATATTAATGCGTGTATTCGATACTTTAACAAGGATGCTTAACACTACCAAACGTTTTTCGTAAAAATGCAACTGCGATTTCAGCACTTTCTAATGCCGTAACAGATTCGTAATTTTACTACAGATTGTATTTACTGAAATCTATCGACAAATAATAAAAACAAAAGATCGAATTTTTCACATTCGTAAGTTTAACATAGGACCGATGATATGTTCCTAATATATTAATATTAATAATACAATAGGTAATATGTAATATAATAATATAATATATTATAGTTTCTAATAGAAAATGATATGACATTATTTTTAGCAACCACGTTACTATTTAATTTATCTCTTTTGAATAAATAAATTTTATGTGTCGACAATGTTCTGGAAATTCTGTTTATAGAGGTCGAAAACTTCCCTCGAATCCCATTTTACTTATTAACTTTAGAGAATGTCAGAAATATAAATATTTGTTATAGCACCCAATAGTATATTTTAGTTTATTAAATAATTTCTTCAAATCTATAGCAGCATGAATATATATATACTCATGCTGCTATAGATTTGCACAGGCCAACGATGAAAAAATGTTTGTACTGAAAATACCTTATTCCTATAGTTTTTAGGGTGCTGAATCCAAATATGATATTAAAAAAGCCTTATCACCCACAATTTCTTCACATTTTATAGTTAAATTTATTAAATTAAGCGATTTTTAAAGAATTGAACAGCTTTCAGTCTTCCTGAAAAATGAATACCTACATGTAAAGTTAGGCCTCATGAAACAATTTGTAAAGGCTTTGTCTAAAGATGGATTATGTTTCAAGTATCTCTGCCAAAAGTTTCCACGCTTTTCAGAAGCTAAACTAAAAGAAGGCGTCTTTGTCGGACCTGACATTGAAATGATGTTTGATGTTAACTTTGAATCCACAATGACCTTAAATGAGAAAGAAGCACGGGTATCATTCAAGCAAGTCGTTAAAAAGTTCTTGGGAAATGAAAAAGACCCAGAGTATGTTTCTATTTTAGCTAACATGTTACAGAAATTTAAAAAGTTAGGATGTTTGATGAGCCTGAAAGCTAAGGAAAACTATGGGTGATACAAAAAAACTAAGGCCAGATTTAGATTCAGCACATAAAAATCTATAAATATCAACTATTAAAGTTAAAAAAAAAATTTTTTTATTGGTCTGTGTAACAGATGCATCTATATGTTTTTAAATTGTATTGACTATGGAAGGTTTTTTGATGGATGCTGTTTAAAGTTGGACGCAAAATTCTGTATATTCTAAAACTAAGACCTAAATCTAAGTATAAAGCTAACGCTTGAAGAGCAGGTAAAGATTTTTGATCTCTTGAAATGCTGAATTTTGATGATATAACCAGCGAAAGATATCTCGTAATTTGAGTTATTGCCAAGAGGTCAACTATGAGTTATTTCGTACTTTGTTTACGATATTTAATTTGTGCAGCTACGAGAAAAATCCGTTGAGTATTAGTATGAATATGAATTGATGGCCTCAGGAGAGAGAAGAAAAAATCAAGATTGGCTTACATGAAAATAAATATTCAATATTAATAAATAAACAGAAAAAAATATTATACAAAGTTTATTCCAAATCAACGAGCGAAAGAATATTATTTTTGTTTGTGATAATTTCTAAAATAATCTTCCACGCGAAGGGCTCGAAGCAACAAATTGAACAGAAATAACGCGTTACTCGGCGTTTTTTTAGCTTCTTTTTTTTAACACATTAAATGCCTTTTGCTGGTTATTATGTACCATAATTATAGTTTGTAATAATGTTATATAATTAAATTAAATTGGCTTTTTACTCCGGAATCCTGAAAAATACCGCGGCAGTCAACGTTTTAGTTAATATCTAACCACTAACTAATTTATCCATCAAATTACAGCCAAATAAGGCATTGAATGACTTAGTGTTGTTTACCAGGTGAAAATATATTACGGGTAAGTTAATAAATGCATTGTGAATGTGAAAAGTGAATTTTTTTACCAGTTTGGACTTAGTAGCTTTTGGTTAAAATCCGACGATATATAAATGTGTATGTTTTTTCAAAAAATGAATAAAAAAGAAAAAATGTACTACGCAAATATTATTACTAGAGTTTCGCAATACTGTATACTGAATTCAGATGCCCACATATAGTTCAATTTGATCTGACTAGTAACGATCACATTAATACGCTTTTAAAACATTATTTTGAACATAGTTTTATATTATACACTGATTATAAGTTATAATAATTGTGAATGGATCCATTTATATATAGAAGACATATATTTGTAAAAATATTTACAGTTCGATAAATCGATTTTCCGTTAGTGTTGGTACGATCGATTCTGGGCGGCAACAGTTACATTTATATATATATCCTTTTTTCATCAGCTGCAGGAGATTGCTACACGCGTGCTCGACCCCAAGGGAGGACCATTCTTACTTTAATTTTTTTTTCCTTCCCCATCAATACATTCTCTCCCTCCAAGCTATCCAAGGCGCTGTGGGGTATCTTGGCCCCAACGTTCTTCGGAATGAATTTGTTACAGTTACATTCTATTGTACAATCTATAATATCTAGGCTCAGTGCAAAAATAATATATGTGTATTATATATATATATATATATATATAATATATAATATATAAGAATCTATGAATGTTCATAGTTCCTTTTTATATTAATTTAGACTTACGGTTAGGAGAATGTAGTGAAAATGATTTTAAATCTTTTTTAAAAATTACCAGTAAGCGTCAATAAATAAATAAATGCGACGATTCTTCTTCAAAATCTAATTTTTCTTTATCTATAGCGTTTTGCAGGTTTAATATCTATAATCGTAAGCTAATTTTATGTACTTTAAACTTTTTTTTTCTTTTTATAAGCAAATGCAGTATTTTCTCTTAATCTTAACAAAATAATAGCAAGCAATCGCTCTAGATTATGTTCAAGAATTGAAGCATACAAAATTTCAAATTAATTAAATTGACTTGTATTTTTCAAAAAGCATTCTTGCGCATTACCTTTCGAAATGACAGATTTCTATAAATTTTAGCCTCCTTATACTCTTTAATCTGAAATGAGTTAATACCCTCCTTGATCGATTTCATATTTAGTTTATAGGAATGAATTAATTTACATTTTACGTTTTTTACTTCCTTGTACGAAGTAAAGGAAGTATTGTAATCGCGAAAATTTTCGGTTTTCAGATTTCAACGGAAATATCCATTTGGACCATCCCTGAATCCATTTAGACTAGTTTCGTCGTGACGTCTGTACGTACGTTCGTATCTCGCGTAACTCAAAAACGGTTAGCCGTAGAAAGTTAAAATTTCGTATTTATGATTATTATATGATCTAGTTGTGAACCTCCCTTTTTGGTCACTACATGATTACCGGAAGTGGTACTTTACTTGAAGGTCATTACTGATTTTCATCAAAAATTATATTAAAATATTTTGCAAAACTTCTCAAATTTGGTATTTAAGACTCTCATATTAATATAAACAACATAATAAATTTTGGTAAATATTGGTACAACCGGAAGTTGTACTTTATTTGAAGATCATATTAGATTTTCATCAAAAAGTATATTAAAATATAATGTAAAACATCTCAAATTTCGTAAATTAGACTCTTATATCAATATAAGTAATTTAATAGATTTTGGCTGAAATTGAAGATTCGAAAGGGGTGCGTTACTTGAAGGTCATAAGAAACTTAAATCAAAGGGTATATTAAAATTTATTACCGAGATCTTATGTTTCGGTGATAAAGGTTTTAAATGCATTTTCTTTTATACTCTAATTAAATAATTTTATTACTTGTTTTAAGTGTTAAAATTGATTGTAAAATATTGGTTTTCCACCCCATTTGTGGCATGAACAAGTCTGCAGAAGTAGCATAAGATATAAGTTAAGTGGGTTTTTTCAGCTTAAAATGTCGAAACTGTAGATTTCCAATGCTTTATTCAGTGATATTGACAGTTTAAATGTTGTCACGGAACACGAAGAAATCTCTTGGAAATTTCAGTTATCATGAGACCTCCAGAAATAAGTGTGTGTGTGTGTGTGTGTGTTTGTGTGTGCGTGCGTGTGTGTGCGTGCGTGTGTGTGTGTGTGTTAATAAATGGATGTAGCGACGCCGAGTATCGTTTTTGAGATTCTGCAATCTTCGGAAACTAGTAACCAAATTCAGGATTACTTTTTGAGCCAGCGATTTATAGTTTAATAGGCGTACAGGGAAGTCATGTGTTGTGCACATCAGATATTTTCTATAGCTTTTAGTTTTTACATCATATTTTATGAGTTACTCTCTTAAGTATTAGTGAGTTATTATTTTGAATTATCTAAATTGGCTCCATCTCCAACTAAGGTGGAAGTACCCCAATGAAGAGTTTGTAAATTAATGTAGTAAATACATACGTAGCGATTCTTACCAACAAAATAAACGATTATATACCGTAACTTCAGAGAACTATCTTATCTCCGAATTTGGCTCTTTCTATTTATTCATCACTTGAGATGGTCCAGACTACTGTGCATTTAATGCATAGGTGGCCTATCTCTATCTATAATGCTCAACACAAAACTTGGCAATGTGTCTACGCACGACACAATTCTTTTATTCATATGATACAGTACTGTTATTCAAATTTTCTGCCAAGTTTAGGGATATATACATATATTTTTTTCATAATTTTTTTGTAAAGAATATTAAATTTAAAAACTTATTTGTGAAGAATATTAAAAAAAAAATCTGATATGGACAACACATGACTTCCTTGTACGCCTATTAAACTATAAATCGCTGGCACAAAAAGGGATCCTGAATTGGGTTACTAGTTTCCAAAGATTGCAATGTATCAAAAACGATACTCGGCGTCGCGATATCCATCTGAAATTTCCAAGAGATTTCTTCGTGTTCCGTGACAACATTAAAACTGTCAATATCACTAGATAAAGCATTGGAAATCGACAGTTTCGACATTTTAAGCTGAAAAACCCCCACTTAACTTATTTCTTATTGTCCTGCTGCAGACTTGTTGAAAACGGGGAGGAAAACCTGTATTTTACAATCAATTTTAACACTTAAAACAAGTAATAAAAATGTTTAATTGGATTGGAAACCAAATTGCGTTTGTAACCTTTATTACCGAAACATATGATTTCTGTATTTAATTTTTATATAATTTTTATGTAAGTTTATTATGACCATCAAGTAAAGTACCCTTTTCGGCTCACCAATTTTAACCAAAATCTAGTATATACATTCATATCGATATAAAAGTTCTATTTACCAAATTTGAGATATTTTACATTATATTTTAATATAGTTTTTTATGAGTCTAATATGACCTTCATGTAAAGTACCACTTCCGGCCCGCCAATGTTAACCGAAATTTATTATATTATTTATATTAATATGTAAGTCATATACCTAATTTGAGAAGTTTTTAATTATATTTTAATAGAAATTTTGATGAAAATCTATAATGACCTTCAAGAAAGTACCACTTCCGGTAATCATGTAGTGACCAAAAAGGGAGGTTCACAACTAGATTTTTCAACAATCCTCAATACAAAATTTTAACTTTCTACGGCCAACCGTTTTTAAGGTATGCGAGATACACACGTACGTACGAACAGGCGTACAGGCGTCAAGACGAAACTAGTCAAAATGGATTCAGGGATGATCAAAATATATATTTCCGTTGAAATTTGAAAACCGAAAATTTTCGCGATTACAATACTTCTTTTACTTCGTGCAAGGAAGTAAAAATTCACAATAATGTTCTGCCAAGTTTTTGGCTGAGCTAGAAAGTCAAATATTTGGTTTATACATTCATATCACGAAAATATAAAACAAATTGAAAAAAAAACTTCTGTGAAATTTAATTTTTGGAGTTAAGGTATTTCTGTTTGAAGCGGCGAAATATATAACTGGTATATCATTGTTACGAAATCTAGTACCTATACCACAAATAGTTCTCAGAAAATTGGCTCAGGATTCATAGTTATAACATGAAATTAAAGGTATGACCCCTTTCTAAAGCTGAACATTCAATTAGCCTTTTGTATGGATACTATAGAAGAGAATCCTTTAGAAAAAAGAAGAAAAATAGTTGCTTTAGAAAAACATTGTAGGTACCAATGTACAAGCCCTTTCATCAAATTTTACATCTAACCATTTTTTGTTTTTTTAATCGATTTATTTATATATAGATTTAGATTGTTTTTTTAAATAGTAAAACACACGATAATTGCTGATTTCGGACGACAGATGCCCTGTTTGTGCTAGACGACCAGAGACTGGAGATAGGGAGGCCTGATTTCCTGGAGAACCATAAAGGGCAGATACATTTAAAGGCCCAATAAATCAAGACCCGGAGTGACCAGCTGGTCCATTGAGGACGCGACCGCCCGGGGAAGGACCCTGATGAATAACAGAGTCATTTTGGTAAATTCATTCAACGGGATAAAGCAAAGGATACCTGGATTGAAGAAAAAACGGATGTCTTAGGAGGACAGTAGTTTCCAGTAGATATAGTACCCCTTCGTCGGTGTTATCCCCGACAAAAGAGGAGGTGGACACGGATTGGGAAAAAAAAAGTAGTCGAACACATGAGCGCATTTTTTCCAGTCTAAAAAAAATTGAAAATTCCTTCGATATTAAAAAAAATTAAATATATATGGTTAATGCATCACGAATATTGCTAAACATAGGTTCATTAACTCTAATCTCTGGCAGAAATTAATTTTTCTAATTGGTATTAAAAATAATTGTATTAATTTTTTTAATGTGTTTGATTAATTTTACATATAGAACTAATTAAGACAAAGTGAATCTTAATTGACTTATTTAATACATTAACTTTAAATAAGAACTGTAAATAATCCATTTTAATCTCGTTTAATTGAATTTAATTTTTTTTTTTTTAAAGAAATACCTTGAATTTATTAGGTTCGTCTATTTATGAGTACATAGGCTCTCCAACCATTAGGTTAATGTTCCCTGTTATTCTAATAATAACTCTCAGCATTAGAGGCACTCCTACAATTATAATTTTAAAATATTATAGCAGTTTAAGTATAATGAGGAAATATTTATATAGATTGATGCTTCACCTAGTTGAAGTATTGCATATCATATGAATAAGCATATCCTGAAATTTAATAAAACAATTTAAAGAAGAATGGACAATTTTTCACATCAATTCATTGATTGTATAATAATTCTGTATTTTTCTACTTCGGAATTCCTATGCTCTTTTCTTATTTATTTTATGTAGATATAATATATAAGCTATTGCTTGATATAAAAATATAATAAACAATATTAATATGGAAGATATTTATTATTTTTTTACAGATCTTTAGCAATTAATTTAATTTAAAATATATCTTGCTAATTAATCCAAGATTATTAAATTCCTTATTCGACACATAAACTATTATACAACTGTACCACTGCAACGTATAGTAGGTCTTGGGTTCAGTATTTAGTAAGGAAGTACTATTTCTTGACCAACGATTATACGGTCATCATCCACGCTTGACCGCCAGACTTATCACCCAACCCAATGAAGGGTCAGGTTAGCCACATCACAGAGGCTGGGTGTGCCCAAAAATGGTCTCCCGATCCCTGATCCGCGGCTTATATAAATGAATAAACAAATTATCCGAGAGGCGGACTCGATCCTGGCTCCACGAGCTGGTAGTCCTGATCCTTATCCACTGAGCTAGCCTCCACCAGATTATTTAGAGATTATTCTAGCTCGTGAGACAGATATGTTCTTGAAACTGTGGACAGATTCCTAAATTAAAAATAACACATTCGGATAAAGAATAAATTAAGATAGGGCTTAGACACCACTATATTATTAAATACTAATATTATTTCGACCAAGAACAAAATTATCAATTAAAAACATACATACTCTATTATATACACATACAATTACAGAATTAATTTGGATTGGTTTAAATTTGAGGATTAGCAACCTATGGCTCTTATATATGAAGTTCAGACAATGATCCTGCAACATGTCAAACAGAGCACTGCTTTCCGATCTAGAAATGGAGTATGTACTGGATTTCATTCGTGAGACTTGAATACTATAGTCCAACAATAAAAAAATTAATTAAAATCCACAATTATATCTGGCATGAGTCGTAAAAATACCTAAATTATGAATAAATAAGTTAATTTAAAGTAAATATATTATTTAACAATAAACGATATATTTAAATACATGAAATAAATCTATTTGCTCTTTCTTTACGTTTCCTACAAACCCGCTTCGACGCATCAAAAGAATATGACAACTGCATCTGTTTCCGGATTAAACTAAGCTGAATCAAAATAAATAGCATAGATTTATAGTGGAGATACATGTTATATGATTTTGCAATATTATTGGAAATCATTTACCATTTTATAATAATTGAAATAAATAAAATCTGACATACCTGTATTTGTCAATACTCTTACTGGTAATCAGCTGATTGCTTCGCTTACTTGTTACCGTGTTAACGTAGAGTAAGAACTAAGGGGAGACCAAGGGGCACTTGTCCCGAGCGGCAGAAATTAGAGGGCGGCAAATTTCAAGCAAAATTTTATTTTTAGATTAAATAAAAAAATATTTTTTTCTGCTTTTTGATTGTTTTGACCTTGAGTCAGTCCATAAAATACCTAAATGTTATGATATGGTGATATTTATTTCGAAATTTATAAACTAAAATACTGTAAAACAGTTAACTATTGAGGGGGGATGAAGGAAGGGATGGCAAAATTAAGGTTGTCCCAATGGCAAAAATTCTTATTCCGGACCTGGATAATGGAAGGGCAATCCCAAGCGATATCTCTTCTCTTCAGTGGCATTGATCTAGATCAGTGGTTCTCAACTTGAGGGAGAGGGGGGCTGATTAAGCTGAAGGGAGGGAGGGCGCGAGGATATTGAGAAAAATATATCTACAAAATATAAAATTTTTATTTATTTTACTGAAAACATTCTGGCATAATAAAAAATAATATACATTTTACACTGATATAATACACTTACAAATAGGTATTGCACCATGTACTCTATAATTAACTTATCAAAATTAAATTAGTAACAAGATTAATACTTATTAGTGACTCTCTTGGGCCTGTCTTGAAGAGCAAAGCCTTTCAAATAAAGGATTAATATTAGAAATTGCCATTCTAAGCTCTTTTCCTCTATTTAACTGAATCTATGAATTACATGCTTTTGTAAACTAAATTAAATAGAAACTAATATTACGATTGCAGCGCGATTTCAGTGAAAATGATTGTGTGGTGGGAGGAGAGAGAACGCGATGAAAAATGTGATCGAAATTGGGTTCTACAAATCCTAAAAGTTTGCGAAACACTCATCTAGATAAAAAGATTACTGGACTAGATTTCTCATCCATGCTCTTTTCAGTCTCCTAAGAGGAGTATTTTTATGCACTCGCTTGTGACCAATGTTGATATTAGTGTATAGGTGTGCCCGGTTAATTTATCATGAATCGACTGTAGCGAGTCGATTATGTGAACGAGTATGACATTTTCAAAGTTTGGTAAATCTTTCTATTTGAAGTGTTGCATACTTTATTACCCTTTACCTTATTTACGATACTTAAAACCTGGACAGAATAATGCTAATACAATAATGAAATCAAAATCATAAAAATTCTGCTTATGACAGCTTACTTCTGACGTACAGAATTAAAGTATTTGAATTAAAGTCGGGTGTTTTTTTTTTTTTTCATTTCATTTGCGGTTCTACTTTATCTTCTAACTTATAAAATTTCAGAGGTAAACGCTAGGAAATTTTTATTGGTAATTTTATCTCAATTTATTCTACCGATCAGATGAAAGACAATTAAAACTTAATCAGGCTTGCCTTTTTTATCAACGAATTTCATTTTTTTTTTTATGTCTAAATTATTTTTTTTAAAAACAGTCTGTTATTTTGAGAAAATCGTTGAATTGTGAAGGACAAATGTATTGTAAATAAATACTCCACTAAGAACTGGAGAACCGGGGACTGTTGGAGTACAGGTGATAGAGCACGAGACATAAAATGGCGGCCGCCGGTATTTATAGGCGCGAGGGGTGGCTTTTTTTGTTTCCTTTTTTTTTTTCTTTTTATTCCTTCCCCTTACTCAAAAATCTCCCCTCCCCTCGGAGGCAGATGGGCACGTGCCCCTCCTCTAAAAGTATCTCGTGACTATTTTTTGTCTAGGCGCGGAGACTTTTTTTTTAACTTGATCGTTTAGTTGGTTTGTTACGATTATATTAGTATATAGGGGAGCTTTTTATGCGCCACGCGACCGGCACAGGTTACCGGTTTTTTTTGTCCCGCCCTTTTTAGGAGCTAATTTTTTACTAATTTCTCTTTTAAAGCCACTGACAGGGGGATAATGTGATCTGATGAAGTTTAACCACGGAAACAACCTGTGAAAAATAATGTGACTATGAACTGTGACAGATAGGTTATTGTGACTTAATTAAAAGTGGCGTTTGAAAAGCTAAGTTACTGGAAACTGTTGAAATAATACCACTTTGTCATTACTCTTATATCATTTTAAATACACATTTATTTATTTTATTTTTTTACCTTCAACTCTTTCGGAAGGGATTAATATAATAAAATAATTAGTTAATTTGCTTTCTAAGAATGCCCTATACAAATTGGCAAAAACAAACAATATTACACACCGTCCCCATATTATATTCATACACTTATAAGAATATAAATATAAATAAGATATTAATAGATAGTTTCTGATAAAAATATATAGATACCTCATAAAGAATAAATAAATGTTTTCTAAATAATCCATAATTGATAAAGATATGTGGAGTAATGTAGAATGTAATATATGTAAAAACCAATGTGGAATAATAAATATTTTATATGTTCGTGTATATTTCATATAAATTGTATATTTTAGTTAATTATTCATTGATAACAAAACATCTCAATTCATAACATTGCTTATCGCAGAGATTGCTAACTAACAATTAATTAATAAAAGTAACATCAATCAATTTTAAAGATGTGGGAAATATCCTTTTCTCCTCAAGCAGTTGCAGGTAAAAACATATTTTTCCACAGAAAAATTAGAAAAATGTTTAATTAATTATAATGAAAACATTACAAATTTGTTAAGTTCAATTAATCTCAATAAATTATTGACTAATTTTCTTAACGGATGCTAAATGAATATGAGTAAAGTTTCCGCATTCAAATAGGCCAGCTTAAAAAATTTTCTATATTAGTTCATTGATATAGTAAACTATATTACCTAATTTGCAGACCATATAATAATCTTGATTCAAGTAAATCATTGATTTTTTTTTTTAAATGTCATCTAATGGCCTTGTCAATTCGAATGATGCATACGTAAAATATACATGCCTAATATTTTTTATGCATAATAAACATTGATGTGTTAATTTAATTACTTATTTTAATTAAGATTTACTTTGAAAGTGCTTTCATTTGCACTATTACTTTTTATTGTTGCTACAATCTGACATCTATTAAGTGACATATAACTACTAAAAATAAAAACCAATTTATAATTTAATATTTTATTTTTTATATCAGCACATTATTTTGGTAGAAGTATTTTTTAGGAGTAGCAGAGTATTTTGGGGTATCAGGGAAGGAAACTGAAGTACCTCATGGAAACAAAAGTAAAAAAAAAATGTATTTTTTTTAAAATTATATCTCAGCGAAAATTCACTCGAAAATACTAAAAATATTGATGTACGAATTAAAATAAAATTTAAAGTGAAAAAATCGCTCAAAGGCTGTTTAGATTCACTCAAGTTGTCGCCATTCAACCATGCCATGACAATGACAGTCCTACAATTTTTACAATAAAGGATTAATATTAGAAATTGCCATTCTAAGCTCTTTTTCTCTATTTAACTGAATCTATGAATTACGTGCTTTTGTAAACTAAATTAAATAGAAACTAATATTACGAACATTTTTGGAACATTGCGACCATAAAACCTAATATATCGAGAAAAACTGTTAAACAAAGATTATGAGTAATAAATAAAAACTAGTTTTAACTTCATCAACTTCAACTATCTCCTGTTGTACTTAATCAGTTAAAAGAATAATTTAGGGAGGTTGCTGGATCAATCGTAGTATTAATCGTAAAAAATTATATGGGATATGATAAATTTATTTTCCAATTTATCATATCCCATATAATTTTTTTTCTATTTTTACTTTTTGATTCTAAATTTTTGTTTTTTTAAAGTAAATTTAAATGTTAACAACCAAAAAATGTAATACAAAATTACTAGAAATATAATTTCTCATCATAATGGAGCTTTTTGAGACAACAAAGGTTGATTTAGGAATTAAGTGATTTTAACTTAATTCATTTTATTTAAACTAAATCTTTTCGTTATGAGCAGATTATAATTACAATATTTTGGTTTAAGAGACCGATTTTTAAAAGTTTCAGCCACTTTTTCTGAAATTGTTTGTATACAATATCCAGAAACGTAGGTTAACCAACCAATATCTGCAATGTTGGTTAAATAATAAAATTAATCAATTTATGCTTAATTGGAAAAAAATAATACATACAGAATTTATAAATTGATTTCTGTGGTGGGATATTAAATATGAAACAGAAATGTTTTCTTTTAACTATGAGAGGAAAATATTAGGATTTCATATTGATTAAAAGGCTCTCAAATATCCTAACGTAATAATTATATGCCAGTGAATAGAATTCGAAATGACCAAGTTCAAAATATAAAATAAATCTACGGCTCGGCAACCCTTTGGCAGAGGCAAGGCCTTCAGACTAGGATACTTTCTTGTTGGTAGGTCACCTGCATCTTTTTTCAATAGTTACCTAAGCAGACCTTGTTGACTCCGTTCTAGACCAAAATCTAGAGCAACAAAAATTCCAAAAGGTATAAAGCTACAAAAATTCCAGATATCCAAAATGTGAATGATTTTTTTAATCAAACTTTTTATAAAAACATATTACGAACTGCCACTTGTGAAAAGTTAATAATATTGCTAGCTGGAAAATGTGAAATTAAAAATGTAACCTTTGTAACCCTATTATTAATCATTAAAAATTATTAATTAAAATTTGTTTGAATATTTAATTGAAATGGTGAACTTTTATTACACATTCACAACTCAAATTTCCACGTTATATTATATTCACAACTGTATTTCACTCACCACCACAGCCCTATGAGGAAAGTGTATAAACATTGTGAGTTATGCCACCTAGGAAATATATTAAACAGTGTTTTCTAATATCATTTTTTTCTTTTTTATCTAGCACGATAAAATAAATATACCTTAAAATAAATAAACATACCTAGTATACCTTAATAAATAAGTATAAAATAAAATAAGTATACCTAGTACGATAAGTAGAGACGTATAGAGCTGTTATCACTAATGATCCAAATAGGTCATTGTGAAGAAGAGTTTCTTATCTCTCTATATAGTAATGATGATTATAATATCAGTTTTAAAAATGGATTTCAAATGTAAGAGCTATTGTATTTTAACGGTGCATAGATTATCTTATTTTAAGTATATCTAGATATCTCTATAAAATGTTTAATATCAATATATTTAGTATTTTATAATATATACATTCAATATAACAGTTTTTTTGGGATCATAACTTCATTACAAGGTTTCAGCAAAAAAACTGCCTCGTTGATACAAGATTGAAATAGCAACAGAAGATTTCTTATATTAAGTAAAAAATGAAGAGAAGTGTTAACCAGAAGAAAGAAAAAAGATCCTAATAAAGGACATAATTACCAGTTGGGGGAGATATATCTGATCGCTAAAGACCCTGAGAGGAAGAAACAAAAGGAGGCGATCACAACAAATGTAGCAGTTAATTGGGAACGAGGTGTGCGGGGCCGTTGGTCCAGGTGGAGCAGCTGCTGCCCACTGCCCACTGCTTTTTTTGGGGGGGGTTTGGGGAGATTTTTTCTGGGGCTCCGGCGGCCACTTAGGGGGCTAACTGACACCGCTCGGGGACAAAGAGATCGCTGACAATCGCTTCCGTCCGCTCTTCTTTAGCAGTGTAGTCTTACTGACCGCTGGATCTAGAGGTAGCTTTGGAGGCGACAATGAAAGAGGTGTCGTCTGGTACTGGCCTTCTGCTGTGTGTCTAAACATGAACTGCGATATGGCTCTCGATATAGACTGGTTTACTACCGATCACTGTGCACATTACGATTTACCTGAGTCAAATCGTACAACAGAATACGTTGAACATAATATCAAGATAAGGTTTAGAATTACAGTTCAAATTAGAGTAGCACAACAATAAGAATGTATAGCACTATTTTAGCATATACGAGTTGCCATATCATGAGTGTCATACTGGACTGTCATTGGAATCACTTGTTTTCTATCCAATATTTTTTGAAAATGACTAAACATTAATTTTTATAAAGAAAAAGAAACGTCGAAAGAACTACTACTTCGTCTTAAGCCTACCAATAAAATACTTCTCCCTTTCCTAACAATAAAACTTCGCTTATCCCTGCCTTAACAGATACGCTATGTTATAGACCACCTGGACCCAGAAACCTTTTGATAATAAAGTATTGCATAAAATATTAGGTCTTATAAAAAATGAGCTGGCAAAAACATTTATAAGACTGCATATCGCCGTAGTGCCTGCACCATATCTTGTAAATATTACTGATGACATTGTGTTACGGATATTTAAATGGTGGGTGAATCGGATCCTATAGACTTTGGTGGTAGCTATATCTGATGAGGATGTACTGTTACTAAACCAACAGCTATACAATATGGTTTATTATTTCCAAATAGTGTGTATCCAAAAAAAATAATTATTTTTTATTTTACGCTTTGTTATGTATTAAAAAACTTACATATATATTCCTCTATAAATGGCAGAGATGTGTGAAGCCTTTTATCAGGCGCCATTCTGATAAGAAATGGCGGATGGTACCTAGCGTCGAGTTCCGAGGATATCCCTGGAATGACATGTGACAGGTGCTGTATAATAAATTACATTGGGTCATGAATAGGTTTGCATTCTGAAGTTTCCTAGTGCCTCTGATGGTCATTCTTACCATTCACCATAGATAAAGTACAATCCCAACAATTTATATATACCTCATTAGTACAAAATCAAAGCACGGCCATAAGAGAAGGTCTAACCAAATTTTAAAAACATAATCTAAGTGTTACAGGTTTCCTTGATGAATACAAACCTGCTAAGAACACAAGAGCTTAAAAATAAAACTCATGCCAACTTACGGAGAAAACCATCAGTGGAAAACAAGTGGAGAAGTGGGTAGGAGATTAGTTGCGATGATAAATTGCTTCTTTTTTTTTCTACTTCCTCAAAACTCTGTCTTCTGTGAACCATGTGCTCTTTCCTCAACAGAGAAAAAATGGGGTTGGTTCTTCGCCCGTCAGGGAATTCAGCAAGACTTTCTTCCACAAGGTTTCATTTTTCTCAAACTGGTAACCATTGGCTTTATTTCATCGCTGATTGTTCATAATATTAGTATAGTATATCATTTATTTTATTTTTTTTAAGCAGCGTTTCGGAGAATGTCTTCTCATCTTCAAAACTAAAATTATTAATTATGTATGAGTTAAATAGTGAATTTTATTTGTATGTTATTTATTAATTAAGAGATAACTTAGCTAGTTAGCGGGTAAGGTAATGTACTCTTAACCCCCTAGGCCAGGTTCGAGTCCTGACGAAAAATTTATTCTCTATCATAGCTGTAAATCTGGGGTCAGGAGACTCTCCCACGTATCTTGTCTAAAGTGGGTGCATGGCCATTCATTGGGTTGGGAAATAAAATAATTAATTAAAAAATTGATAAAATTAATTAAGAAACTTATTCATCAATCTTTGAAATGGATTTGTTATAGTTATTTATGAGCAGGGACGTCGTCATAGGAAGGGTAGTGGGGACATCATCGCCTCCTTCCTACCTCCAGTAATTAGATAAACCCAAAAAGTTGGGAAATTTGTGATTTGAGAAACTTCTTCGAACTGCGAAAATTTTGGCAAAACGTTTAAGTAAAGAGTTAATAAAATTTAAGAACCATACCAATACAATTAAATTAAGAAAAAAAATATTGTTGTCGAGTGTCAAAATTCGCAACAAGTAAGTGAAAAGTTGAAATCTAAAAGAGTTGGAAATATTACAATATTTCATGAAATAGTTGAGCAAATTAACATATTTAATATAGTTTGGAAATCATGTCTAAAAATTGTTGGGAAATTTTAGATTTTGCCCCTTTCTCCCTCACCTCCTTATTCCTAGGCCTAATTATTATTACTTTAAAGCAACAGCTTCAACATTCTGAGTGAATATTTTAAGCTTTCATCAGATTTTAGTTAATTGTACAATACTAGAATGAAATTTACGTGTAATTTTAAATAGCAAATGCAATGTACAATAACGAAAGAAAAAAAAACAGCTAAACTAACGAGTACGCATCCGAGGGGTAAAAATACTTTTTTGAAAGGATTGTGTTAGGAGTAACTTTTTAGATTTGGGTTTTTGCGGTATATTATGGAGGGAGATACGCTGAGAGAGACAGTTGAAGTAACCTGCATTGTACCTCCAGCTTTTGTTAGGTCTTATTGTTATTATTATTTATATTGAAGTCACCATAAATCAGAGATATATTTTGAAGTTTTTCCAACCAACCCCTTCTAATAAATCTTAATGGTTCAAGGAAATTAAATCTTTATTTTTGAAGTTAATAACTGGCGAACTCTCACAATATTTATTATTACAAAATATTAATTTTTTTTTTGTTAATGTTCGATTCTTTTTTTTACAATGCAAAGATCAGCAGAGAAATCCAGTATCCGTCGCAAACGAAGACGTCTAAGGCCCCTGAACCTCTGTCAGGACGATTCGCGCCAGACTCGAGCCCTACCTGGCCATTCAGATATCGAAGCTCAGTTAGTAAAAAGCCGGCACATGTGACCTATGACAGCTTTAGTGGGCGTGTAATCCGGCCATGTGGCCTGTCTGCCTCTTCTGAAGACCACTTTACCAATATTTATCAATTTTTGAGGGCGTTTTCGACGAACGTCGGTCTCTTCCAAGTGTCTTCATAGGGAAATACTTAGAGTGTTGATGGTGTAAACAATTTTTTAAAATATTTTTTCTGTTCTAAAAAAAGCTGACAACCAAAACATTCCCATGTAACCTCATCCAAACAAACAAATTTTTAAATGAGCCAGATATCAATCAATGTTATTAATGGTTTTTTTTTTTAAAAAAAGAACTAATATCCGAAGAAAATTTATTTGGTCGAAGTCGTTTTCTTTAAAATAATATTTCTTATATTGTGGGGTGAATTCTACAACCAGGTAACTACAAATCAGCTGTTTCGAGAGGAACACTATAAAAAATATTAATTCGTGTTATATTTTGGTATAGTGTGAGGACTTAGGCAACTGCCATTTCACAGTATTTATGTAATTAATGTAATTAGAATATTCCATCCTGAAGTGTTAAACTAGCAGATATGTGAACTTGCATAGATATAGAATGGAATTTTTCTTGATGGTCATCTTATCTGCTTTTTAAAATTGTGACACTTGTGGATCGTCTACAACTGTTACCTATGTTGAGCATCTTATCAAATGGCACCTTTCTATGCAATTACTCATTGCAAAATTTTTAATACACTAGTTGTAGAACTCACCCCATGATATATAAATAAATATATGATATACCAAATAAATTAATAATAAAAGCAATATAACTCCAAACAAAAAAGCTCCTGGCTATGATTTAATCACTTCTAATTTATTTATCCTAAGCTATCTACCCCCCAAAAAAAGTTTTCTTTCTTACATCTATAACTCCATCTTTGGCACAACATATTTTCTTCTCCTTTGGAAACTTTCAACAATTAAAATAATTCCAAAGCCTTCCAAATCCACTGCTAATCACTCATCTTATCGCCCTGTTGCACTCACAGGTATGTGAATATAGAAAAAAAAATCGATACATATCGTATAGTTTCTGAATATATCGAAATAATAATTCAATATAATTAAAAACTATTTCGATATATCGGGCCTCAATATTTTTAATCCACTTAAAAGAGTCTTAATTATTTAAAGATCTTCTCTCTCATAAGTACAATAAAGTAGGTTTTCAACAATTTTAGTACGACAATTCTGTACACTATATATTTTTGGTTTGTAAAACTGATAATATACTTTAAAAGTTTCGATTTAGTTTCGATGGAAATATGAAAAGTAATCAATGGAATATAAAAGTAATAGGTAATAATATAAAAGTAGAATTTAATTTCTAATTTTATATTATTATATTACATTATAGGGCATATTTTTACACACACACACACACACACACACACACACACACACACACACATATATATATATATATTTTTTATATTTATATGTATATATATATATATATACACATATATATATATATATATATATATATATATATATATATATATATATATATATATATATTTATTTATATTATATATACCAGATTGGAGGCTTGGTGGGAGGAAGTTCGATTGCATCCGTCTCCTTTCGGACGCGTTCGGCTTTCCATCTAGGGATTTGTAGTTCTTATAAGATACACTGTATCATGACTAATATTGGTCCGATTTTGATTATTTTTTTTTTATTTTTTAGAGAACTTAATTATTTTTTATATGATTTTATACATAATTTATCATAAAATGCATACGTTTTGAATTATGCGCAGCTAAAATATTTATATATATTTATATATATAAATTTATATATATATATATATATATATATATATATATATATATATATATATATATATATATATATATATATATTTTAAATATCTACAATTTTTCAACATTCCTATTCCTACATATAATGAGAAAAATCTTTGAAAAACTTCCTCTTAATCGTATGAAGTTAATCCTAGAAAATCGTGAAACTGTACCAAAGTACCAATTTGGGTTATGTTCATATCACTCCACTGTACAAGATTGCCATCGTTTAGAAGATGTTGCTATTGTCTCTTTCAAAAATATGCGGCACAAAGGCTTTGTATGAAAATAAAACCGCAATTATCTTTTACTAATTTTTTTCATTCGTCAATCTACAAAAACATGAGGTCTAATTGATCATCTTTTGGCCTGCATCACTTTACTTGCTAAACAAGCGAATTATCTATAACACTATGCAAAGACCTAACTGAACATATTTAGTAGAAGGCATGGGTTCAGCAAAGCAGGTCTACACAAATACAAGGAGTACTTACAATCCTCTCATCAAGCATGCTGTACATGCAATTGTGATATTCGTATAATTTCATCAATATCATTCAGGAGAAAACATGTCAAATAGCAGACTAGATAATATACTTCATTGTATGCTATTGGGAATGTCAATCTACTAAATATCCGCCATATTGTTTTGTCAGCTTATAGATTTCAAAGTGGTAGGTATTTCCTTACGCGGTTAGATATTTGTACAAGCAGGTATTTGTAGGTATTTGTTTACTTATTTAAGTAAAATTAAAAACGTGTTATTCCGTTTTAATTCAATGGAGAAGCAGGAGAAATAAATAAGGAACAACGGTAACAAGAGATGGACCAATGAAGTTGCACTTCTTTTTTTACAAAAATATTTGAAAATAAAAAAAAAATTTGAATAAAACAAAGTTATACCATCTTACCACGCTGAGCGTCACTGTATCGATTTAGTAAGATACGATAGTACTTACACTGGACCCCTTATAATTCTAAATTGTGCATGTCTATCATATGGCATGCTTGATAACGCACCCTGGTTTTTCAAATCATATCTTACTTAACAGCGTGAACATATCAACAGTTAAAATCTTACATATATGACAAATACATCTTCCATATTCATTTCACTCTTCCACTCATGATCACCCCAATCCACTCGTACAATCTCTTCACTCTATTATGTTGCTCGGTGGACCTAGACTGGATCATAAGGATCACTAAATACTCAATATTTACAATCGTTAAAGCTATTTGGAGATTCTGATTGAAACATAGTGGGCCCCCGCATTAATAATGCATTCAGATAGCTTGATCAATATTCTATGAAGTACCCCTTCATTAATGCTGTACTTGACGTAATCAGCAATTGGATGTAATAATTGGTGCATTGTCCAAATTTTAAACTGGTTGGGACATCATTTTGTGAATTCGCATCGGAGTTCGCTCTTCCATTTTATTCCAAATGACAGAGGTATAGACTTTACACGCAGCAACTCGATAGGGAATATGTACATTTTTAACACACCAATTTTTTCTGCAATACAACGTCCCTGCTTATCACCCTTTTCCTCATCGAAATTCCTAAGAATCAGAGTCAGCACGGTTCGTCACCCTGCACGTAGTCATGACGTCGCACTATTTGCAATAAATGTCACTTATTTATTTTCACCAGGATGATATCTAAAACTATATGAGATGTAAAATATAGATGAGAGAAAATTATCTTCTCGGAAACGAAGGCATCATTGCATTATTAATCTCTATCTCAAAGATGCAAAAGTGGTACTAATATACTTGAAGGAGTAACCTCCATGTTATTAGATTGTTAGAAAAGTCCTCTTGCATGAAAACAACCCTTCATTCTAACTCTCATAATTATCCTACAGGAATGTTTTTGTTCCAACTATTTATGTCAATGTTTACTTTGACTAATCCTTTAATTCCTTGGAAATTGAGTTGGCTTTATGGGGTCATTTACATTTTTAAAAAGCACGTGCAATTTTAGAAGAAAAAATCGTGATTCCCGGTCTTTTGAGACATTAGTGGAAAAATGGTTAAAGCGCAAAGGCAGCGGCCGAAGAAATTAATTGCATACAAGGAGAGTCAATCATCCATCGAAATACTGCCGCACAACCCAGATCAGGTCGCCCATCGGTCGCTGATGATGACGTTCTTCTTGAATATGTGAACTAGAACCCATGATTTATCGGCCGTAGTAGGGACTCAAACTGTGACAGAGTTTATATTGTTTTGAGTGCAAGATACCCCGCTTTGGTCACCAGGAGCTAAGCCATTTTGCAACACGACAATGCCGATGCACATCTTTCTCGTTTGACCAAGAAAAAATTATCGTAACTGCAAGGAATAAACGTTTTGCTCCTCCTGCGTATAACCCAGATATTTCACCATCAGATTATGGCTTGGTTCGATCATTTGCTCATTTTTTAAAAGGTCAGATCTTGGATAATTACGAGAATTTGATGCATCTTTGCCTCAAAACCAAAGGCATCAAATCCAATTACTGGCAGAAAGATGGGTGAAAGTAGTTGAAAACAATGGGCTTTACTTTGAAGAGTAGTATTCAATCATGTTTAAAATATGTAATCTGAAATAAAGCTATTCTAATACTCAAGGACTTTTCTAACAACCTAGTATTATTATTTATTTTGTTTTGGTGATAAAATGGTTTTATGCACTAGATCTTCTGTAATGATCTTGTATTATAATTGCGATGGTAAGTAAAGATTTTAAAACATAGGCGGGAGCTGGGAACGAACTAATTGATTACAACTGATCACTAATAGAACAATAATATGCTCAGATAAGAGATCTACCAAACCTTTGCCAAACTCCTTTTTTCCCTCCCCGGACATCACCTGCCCTACAAGAGATTCCCGATTAGATAAACGGTGAAAATCTACACCAAAGAGGATTGAGACACAACGATTCGAGGAACGCAGCCGTGGCAGATGGAGACAAAAAAGTGGACAGGTTTAAAAGAAACAAGTCTTGGCAGAGATAAGGCACGCGTCACCTGGGCATCTGGAGATGGCAGATAGTACCGACCTCATTGTGTGCCGCGCCACGACTTTTTAAGACCTCTTTTGCACAATATTAAATCGGCCATGATTATGTGGTATACGCTCTGTTTAGTTTGAATAGGAGTGATTTATTCTAACAGCGGCATATATTTAGTATATAGTATATATTTTGCTTCTTTTTCCTCAGTTAATTTTTCATTATCAATATAATTAATTTTATATCACTTATCAAGTTATCAACTTTGACTTAAATGAAATTAAAGAAGTCTGGTTGAAAGGGTGTTCCAATTTTGCAACAATCAATCCTCAAACTCATTTATTATTCTTCACAAATCGTACATAGTAAGATAGCTGGATGATATTTTTAGACGTAAAACCTAAGAGATCATCAATCTCTTATGTTTGGTTATACTTTATTTAAATACTCTATTAAAATGAGTCAAACTAGATTTATTTCGCTTGATAATTTGGTTATTTTATCTGTCAAAGCGACGTCGTTTTCTAATGATTTACGTAAATTTAAGCTATTCTAAATACCTCATCATTCGGAAGTGTCATCATGAACGTGATAGTACAAGAAGAGCTAACACAGTTACTAAGTCTTCAAGATCAGTTGTAAAGAGATAATAGATACTATTGCAAAAACAGAAATTAAAAATTGGCAAATACCATAGTAATCATAATCTCGTGGTGTAATCGCTAAGATTAGATTTCGAATGGTAAACATAAGGTCCAGTACAAGAGATAACAAATTGAAGATATTGGAGGAGAATGCCATTCCTTGTAGTTCTAGAATTCTGTTCTCAGAAGAGAAATATTTGTTCACATCATGACAAAAATTTATGATGTCAGACTCTTCGGGAAAATTTCGATTTAATTCCCATTGTAGGAGAGCACACAATTTACTTATTAAATCAAAAAGATAGGTATGTAAGAACTGATACTATTCTAAAAATATGCTGAAACTATTCTAAATAGTTTATAGTTCAGTATATTTTTAGATAAGTATCAGCTCTTGAATGACTTCAGAAGAAAAAGAAAAGAAAATGTATTTTTGAACTGCTTGAGAACAGGGTGAAAATAGCCCCACTATTCGAATTCCCTGTAAAATAGCGTATATGTATTAATACTTAATAACTCGGTTGATTTACCCTTAAATAATTGTTTGTAGGGCAATTATAGGTATGTGTAATGCGTATAGACGTAGCTTAAAAATAATTTGTTTTGGGGGATGCACGAATTGAATCCATTAAGGCCCTCCTCCGCAGATCGACTAGAGGTCCTTAAAATATGAAATATATATATTTTTAAATTAAAAGGTCTAAAAACGTGTTTTTCGGCTATCTGATGACCCAAAATCTCGATTACAACATTATTCATAAATTCGGTAGATATATTGAGAAAAATCATAATGTTTTGATTTACTTTTTTTCTTTTTTTTTTAGGATGTTTTATTTCACTTTGTCTTTTATCTGTTGAGTACTTTCGCCCGCTAAGCTCTTAAGGTGTAAGCTGAGGAAAATCGATTTTAACTGAACTTCAATTAAAGTTTTAATTTATTTCAAGTCATGTTGGAGGGCATCTATCCCCCTTCCACTGGACATGTGTACTAAGTTTCATTAAAGTTATTTAAAAATTGTGCTGATTCACCCCTCCCTTATTAGCATAGAGGGAGGTTGGGGGATGATTTATCTCTATTTCTAGCGGCTAAAAAGAAAAATTAGTACCATTTTTGTCGTTCATATGACTGCAGGAGATAATCCCCGGAAAAGTTCTTTACAAGATTGCTGTATTATGATTGAATAGCCACTGCTCGGAAATTCAGGCTGCTGGAGTTTAAACTTTGTAGTTGCAACGGGCTCTAGGACTTTGCACGTGCTTCTTCAGCAAAACTAAAACAAAAACAGATACTGAACAGTCACTCAAAAGTATTATTACATATCAACGATTAAGAAGTGATTACTCGTTTCGGTAAATCGGCTACCTCACAGTAGCGACAAAAACGCAATTAAAATTCGTCCAAATTGTGGTGTATTTTTTATGAATATAAAGAATCCTATAAAAATACAATAATTGTTTTCAGGTTTCTCGAATGTGATTTTACTAGTTACCGCCAGAAAAGTTGTTTACTCATCCGATACTACATGTTATGACATTATATCATCCACACATATCGGATTCGCCAACAAATACGAGGTCTCACCATTCGATGACGTGTTGTTTCATGATTTAATGACGTCAGAAAATGGAATCTGCTTTTTTGACGGTTACGAGGAGTCAATTCTTGGCCATAGATTTTTAAACTTTTAAAGCAATTCGCAACTATAAGAAAAAATTTGAGGTTGATCATTCTGGTTTTACTATCGACGCAACTCTCGGAATTGAATTTATATTTATGAGCCCATACAATAATACTACTAAAGATTTTACAAATATTCAAATAATTATTGATCGTGGTACATTCACTCCAACAATAATGCTGTAAACACTGAATTAACACTAAAGCACATACTCATGTAGAGAATATTTCATAACCCACTGTTAAAATGCAAGAAAAATTGAGCAAGTGTAAGATCCCAAAGCAGTAGCAAAGCTCAAGATTTTTTTTATGAACTATAAACAATAATAGTGAAATAAAGAGGAAAAGTAGAAGAGATATGTAAAACGAAACACTTGTTATTTACATAATATAGTGTAATAATGATTACAAAAGTTCTGACTAGAAGTCATATTATCTGACATATGTGTAACATTCGTAACATTATTGAACATTTTTTACCAATTTAAATTTGTAAATTTGGTGGGACTTTATTCTTTTGTTTTATGAGTAATTCAATTTCTTGAGCCCTCTAGCTCAATTTGGAGGGGATCTTGCGGAAATTCTTGAAAACCATGAAAACCGCGAGAAGATGGGAGAAAAAGTTGTGAACCCGAAAAAAACCTCAACACCAACTCAATTTACATGCAAAATTTCAACCCAATAACTAAATTTGGTTGGACTGTAGAGGTGCGCAAAATGTAGCTCTTTACAGCCCTTTAGTTGGCTGAAATTTAGCCCCCTATTTTAGCATTGTTTTGCCTAGAAAGCAACCCTACATACCGAATTTCATCTCTTTTGACCAGAAGGGGGCCGCTGGAAGTGCACTAATGTAACAGGAAAAAATAAAGTACATATATATCAGACATCTTCAAAGCTTACCTAATGCTACTCTAGGGGTTAAGAAACGGATATAAATGCACTCCCTCCCCTCTCCGCTGACCTTCGATACAGCGCAATAGCCTATTTTTTCAGGGAAAATACGAATAATAATTTACTATTATAACAAACTAAAATTAGGTATCTCTTGTATATAATTCAAGTTAGATATTTTTTTTTTTTTTTTTTTTTTTTTACCAATATAACCAGATGCTGTAACAAATTTCTTTAAAATCATCCCCTGTCTCCAACACCGGAATATTTTTTTTACACCCTCTTATGACTCTCTTAAGCTCCCCCAGTTAACCCCAGTCTGTATCTATATTAGGAGAGGAAGTTGGCCCGTGCCTTCAATTATATTTCCTGGCTGCCGGTAAACAGGAAGACACGCGCCCTAGGGGAGGCAGAAAAAATTCCACCCCGTCTGTCTGTCCTTTTCGCCTTCGCAAAATACAACCACGTTTTGCTTCTTTACTATTCTTCCATAAAAGAAAATATCTCGGTGTAAATGTTATAAATTAATTTAGCACTATTAATTTATAAAAATGGGTTTATGGTTTGGCTTACTGCAAAACTATTGTAAGATACAAAAATTTAATAAAATTAAATTTAAAAAAAAAAACAGTCAATTACATGTGAATATGTTTTATTGTTTTTTTTCTTTAGTTGCTAAACATTAACTTGTTGAAAGATTAACAAGTCGAGAGCCACGAATTTAATTCTCGTTGTTATCACCGTAAGAAGAAAGAAGGATTTATTGAATGCTAAGATATTAAAATGTTAATATAAACTAAACTAAACAGCCATGGTTTAACTTTTGACCAATTTATTATAATACGTTGGAGGTAAATTGTCGAAAGTAACATTTTCAATGTTTTACAGGAAAGCGAAAAGTAGTTTCAGATCGCACCGTATTGCTTGTTGTGGATAGTGATCAAACTTTATATATGAAATATTGTATATTTTAATACCCTTTGAGCTTATTTACGATACTTATACCCAAAAAATACGGCCATAAAGAAGTAAATAAGATAATAAAATCAAAATCAGCCACATTGTACTTACTACAGTTCACGTCTGCTGCCCCATTTACCTACTATAATAATATTAGATGTTATAAATATAAAATTGTACAAATTTCTTTTTATATTTGCAGTATTCACAAATATATTTATCAATTAATAAATCTCAGATTCGACTACTTTACAAAAAAATCTGGTGCGGTGCGTGCATCACACGACTTTCCTTTGCCTAACTTTAATAATAATCTTTAAAATTATTTTAAAGAGTTCACGTAAACACTACTCGAAAAAACTCAGCAGAATGCACTTCTTCAGGTCTTTTCTCACAATGGTAATTAGTTTTTTTAATAACTTTATAAAAAAAAAAAATAACGTCAGTGCTACAATTCTGTACACTAAATATTTTTGGCTTTTCAAGCTGAAAATATATTTTAAAAGTTTCGGTTTAGTTTCCATGAAAATTCTATTTAGTTTCCATGGAATCATTTTGTTTCCATTAAATAATATAAATGTAGAAATAATTAAGTTAATTTCTACTTTTATGTTATTACAATACGTTGTTACAGAGAGTTTTATTAACTATAGTTTGGCGAGTTGCTGGGAGGTTTGGTCGCATTCGTCTTCTTCCGGAAGCGCTAGGTTTTTCCCTCTAAGATCTAGTAGTAGTCCTTATGACATACGCTGTATCTTTTCTAATACAGGCCCAATTTAAATAATTGTATTTTTGTTTTTTAGGGAATTTGATTGCATATATGATTTCATACAAAAAAATGCTCACTTTTTGAGTTACGCGCAAATAAAATTTTCTTTTCGCTATAAATTTTCTCCTGCATTTTCTCGTTGATATAATACATAAAGTTAAAGATCATTAAGGAGAAGATATTGGGCAAGTTTCACCAAAATCGTCTGAGCCGTTTACGAGAAAATTGTAAAATCCATGTTATATACCACTTCCGGTTAGTCCGATACGCTGTATCTTTGCTATTAATGGTTCCGTTTTGATGATTCATTTTTTGTTTTGTAGATAATCTAATTACCTTTCATACATGTCCAGACTTAGTTAACCATAAAATGCATACGTTTTAAGTTATGCGCAAATAAAATATTATTTTCATTATAACTTTTTTCTCTGAATTTCCTCGATATATACTTTATATATGAAAGGTTAAAAGCCTTTATGAAGAATAATTAAGGCAAGTTTCATCAAAATCATTAGAGCCGTTTTCGAGAAAATTATAAAAAAGTGTAAAATCGATTATATAAAGTGGCACTTCCGGTTAGTCGATTTTGACGAAAGAGTTGCTGTAACATCACATGCATGTGCCAATCTTAAATACGTAATTTTAGTATGGTACAACTTTTCGTTTTTGAGCTAGACTGTTCACATACACATCAGGAGACCTTAAAATGTGCATTTCCGTTGAAAACTCGAATTCGAAAATTTTACGATCGCAATACTCCCTCTTACTATATACTTCGTATATAGGTAAGGGAAAGTAAAAATTATAATTCATAAATATAAATCTTAAATAATTTTCTTTCATCGTTTTATGTATTTGAACAGGGCAGATATTTATATTGGCATATTGTTATTATTATTGTTTATAAATTAACATATTAATATTATGTCATTATTATTATTAAATTATTACAAATTAATTATTTTTTATTAGTTATGAGAAATTAATTTTAGCCTATTGTTAAAGTGGCTGAATTACAGACATATTGAATGAAATCCAATTTTTATAATGAGTAAAAAGTGAGGTAGTGAGGTTTTTGTGCTTATCCATTGTTGACTAAATAAGTCTTCATATTTACCACACTTAATTCCATAAAACCTGAAGAACTACGAAAGAAATATATAAATATTTAATTTACTTTCTCACTTCTATGAGCAGGTGAGAGAGACAAGATCACCAAGCACATAGCACATTTTGTAACATAACATCTCACGTTCACAGCATGTTAATTGAGTTTTTTTTGTCAACATTGGTTACAATTCGGCTTGTAATCTTGAGAGATCTGATAAGTCTTGCCAACTGTTTTCCTCAGCTATAGAAGGTGGTGAGTTTACGTGGCGCCCATTTTTGAAAAAGTGAAGAATAGAGGTAAAAGGCCAAGGGACAAGCAATTAACTTAACTAATTCTCAACATAATTTTTCTATGACGAATTTGTTTGTTTTTTTCTGGAAATACTGAACTGGATTGCACTCCGAATTTATTTTGATATCGACAGGCTAGGTTTTCTGTCAGCAAAACAAACTCAGTGCAGAAAATTCAAGCAATGGGGCATGCCATGAGAGGGGGTGAGGCTTTTATTGTTTAATACATGTTTAGATATGTGCAATTATAATTAACATGAAAGCTAACAAATAAAACCTTATAAAACAATCTAAGACCATGCTTTATCAAAGTCAACCTTCCAAATGCATCAAAAAAGCCCAGTTTCGTCAAGGGACTGTAATTTCCCTATTTGCGAATAATGACCCGTATCTTAAAAAATATACTCCAAATTATCTTAATTAAACCTACAATAGTACTAAGATTATAATTTAAGAACGATTTATTTGCTATTGTAAACCTATAGATAACCGTTAGGTACGTCATAACCCTCTTAGAGAAGATCTTGGCTTGCCAATGGCTATGGCTATAAAGCTTTTACTTATTGTGTAATATGTATATAGTATGAATGTAATTATTTTAAGGTAAGCAGTTTATGATCAGAAATAAAAAATATTAAATTATTTTCAATGTTTGTTTATTTTTACTAGTACTTACTACTGATATTTTTAGCTAATTCTATTACAGTTAGTTATATTTTAAATAGAATCCTCTTTTTATATTTGAAATTTTTAATCGTTTTGTAATTAATTACATTTTGGTTTGTATTTTTCATCTCTTTTATACACTTATTGTTAGATTTTTCCTTTTTTCTTTAAATTCTTTTCTTATAGACTTTTTTAATCAAATTACTAGCTATCAGCTGTTGATGTGAAATGTGCTCTCTGTGGTCTGTGCATTTGCAATCTTATCTTATTCAGTCTTGATGATTGAATTGTTCAAACTTTGACTAGTTAGTTATTTAATGATATTTATGAGGCTTAGGGATCTGGTTTTTGAAACTTTCAATAATATTCCGAATATATTTTTTTCGTCTTTTTTGAATTTTTTTCGCCCTTTAATTAATTTTATTTTTTATACCCAAATCATTAATTTATTACCTCATAGCTGTTATTGTTCCCTACATACTTTTATACTATATTTATTCTTCGGCTTAAAGGAGAAGAGAAAATTTATTATTCTCAAAAAGCGACCAACTGTTTTGCAAACACTCATCCTTCGGCCTTATAAATGATTTTGAAATGACCACTCTCTTCAAGATCTCTTCAAGACACATCTTGAGTTAATGGAGACGCTCTGACTCAGCTCTCCTAAAGATATCCAAGAACTGTGACAAAACTCCCACTCATCGTGGCGAAGTTTCGCCGATTCGTTCCTTCCTCACAGATCCGCTATAAAGGGATTTACCAGTCATCCTACAAAATACACACGGGGACATATGGCAAAGAAAAAATCCATCAAAACACATTTTAATCCCGAGACCCCTGTCAGTCGGACAAAGCTGGTGATCCATCATATCTCCCGCTCAGGAGCCGAAAATACTAACGATCTTATAAGAGGTCTCCCTCCTTCTGAATAAAAAGCTCTTTGTCCACCCCCAAAATATTCATGGCAGTTCCTTTTTTTTCCACAAAGGCAGGAGCCCCCACAGGAGGCCCACAAACCAGACCGGCGCACAAAAGGTCTTAAGACCGCTGGCTCGGTAGCCCTCAGATACACATCATCTGCTCTTTGACCGGTGCCTCGTTCCGGGAAAAGCAACCCTTAAAGGGAAATGTAACATCCATTCAAGTCTGCGGTCTTAAGGTTTTTTTATTATTTTTTTCGGTAATAAAAAAATTTCACCACAAGTATTTTGGTTTCAAAGTAGGCTTCACTGGCCTTCCATGCATTGTGAGGGTGGATAAATCAACCATTTTTAGAACATCTGGAATGGAGATGGTCCTCCAAACATTAAAGATTAAGTTTCTACAGCTCTAAACTAATTAAGCAGTTAAAAACGAACTAAAAATGAAAAATCCTACTCTATAATTATATTAGTTATATCTAAAAAGTTATAACTAACATAAGCATATTATAATGCAGCAATATCCAAATTCCGTGCAATGTGCGTAGCCTCTTTGAGCCATTACTCTCTCTTTGAATCATAAGAACCTCATAAACATCAAAAACCTCTAAATATTTTTGAGTGTTTGATTCCTCTCTGTTAATATTTTTACAATCATATTGATGTTGATACATCTTTTCTGTTGAATATGAGATGTTTTCCCTAAAATTTAATTAAGCATAAATAATAAATTCAGGCTTAATCCAGAAGATAGCTAGTTATATATAGTATTTATAAACGACGAATATAAACATTCAAGATATTAACATTGCTTCTTTAAGAGTTAAAAATTTTAGGCAAGAGTCTGTGTGCAGTCTCAGCACCAATCCAAAGATGAAATTCCGCTTGGAGCATTCGTTAGATATTATTTATTATTTATTTATATTACTTATTATTATTAGATTTAATTTAGACCCTTCGACAAAATAATTACGATTACATTTAGTTATCCAATTCAGACATATTAAACTAGCAATTAACCTTTAGCTTGGTACGGTACCGAATTATATAGGTACCATGACTCCTAGAATTTTTCCTGGGATGATTATTTTTCTTTTAAATTAAGTCATATTTCTTTAATATTTTTCAAGTTGAAAATTTATTCTGAAAACATTTTCTAAAGGCACTTACAATTAGTCTCTTTCACATTTCTATGCTTCAATTATTAGAACTCTTAGGGAGAAAAGGAGGGGAGAGGAGGGGAGTACTACCAGAACCAGTTACCAAAAAAGATTTTTACTGTAAATATTCTAAGGCCAAGGGAATGAAAAATTTTCTCGGTAATCGACTGCATTGTTTAGAATTTAAAAGAGAATAAAAATGATAATAAATTTGTCAAAACGACAACAAAGCTTCAAGTTTTTATAATTTTATTTTCCTTAATCTTCTATTTTATCAACAAATGAATACAGAATAATTTCACTCTTGTTAAAATGTTTTTAAAGTGAACTTGATTTCATGCATCAAGTTGTCCTTACAATGATTACAAAATTACCTATTTTTTTAATAGTTCTCCCCATTTCTCCCCTTAAGGGAAGCATTTCGAAAAATATAATGTATATAAACCTTCCTGAAATTCTCTAAATGATAGTGAAAACCGCATCAAAATCTACCGACTACTTTTGTAGTTTTGCGAATACAAACATACGCAGGCTGAATTTATATATATATATATATATATATATATATATATATATATATATATATATATATATATATATATATATATATATATATACACAGAGAGAGAGAGAGAGAGAGAGAGAATCAATCGAAGGCACTGTTTATAGTGTCCATAAATAAAGTATTTATATATATTTATGTATCGTAATTTATTATTGAATAATTTTTTTTTTTGTCAACTGTTCTATATACGGCAGTTTTTTCTCTTCGTTTTTTTAAAGTATATAATAAAAAATAAAAAAAATTATATTATATATTTATGAATATCCCACCCTCCGCCCTTCAGTGTTAGTCCCCAATGAACAAAAAAGAAGAAAGGGCAACCAAAGAAAACATACGATAGGAAACCGCAGCCAAATATTTTTTCCCTCACCGAAAAAAAAAAAACATTCGGAAAGACTTAGGCAAAACGTCAGACCTTTTTGAGGGTGGTCGCAAAGGGATTGCCATCCTAAGGGCACATTCAAAATATAAAAATAACATTTCTTTTACGCCGGTAAGTTCCCACACACAGTGATATTTCATTCATTGGTTCTTGGATCTCCACCTGACGCATTCAAATATCCATTTTTTTTTTAAATATTTGTTGCAAAATTTTTTGTAAACTTTTAATTTAATTGTAAACTTACAATTTAATCTAAAGGGAGAAGTTGATCGGGGTGCGGTCAAAGAAATAAGACTTAATAAGTGTGGTCTTATATAATTGTTCGCATAGGTGAAAGGAATTTTGGACGTCATAAGGGTTGTTGTGGCTAAGGATTTGTAAGGAGGGGAGTAAGAATTAATGACCTACTTAATTCCGTAACTCCCCTATTCCCAAATGACATTATCTTCATTAAAAAATATGTAGACGACCTTCTCCTCATCCTCAATCCTGATAAAATTCCTGATATTCTATTAGCCTTCAACTCTTACCATCCCCGCCTACATTTTACCGTTGAACGAGAATTACAAAGTTCCCTTCCTTTCCTTGATCTCCTCATTATAAGAAACCCTGACAACTCTATATACACAGACTGGTATACCAAACCGACTTACTCTGGCAGACTTCTAAACTACTATTCCCAACATCCTTACCACCAAAAAATAAACGTCGCCAAAAACCTCATACATCGATGTCTTTCCCTTTCCGACTCCCACCTTCATGATACCAACATTAATCGTATCAAACAAATCCTCTTAACCAATAACTTTCCCCTCAATACCATCAACAAACTCATCCACAACTACAAAACCCTCCCCTTCCCATCACCTCTACCACTACTTCTTCACCACCCACTACCAATCCCTTCTATAGATCTCTTCCATACATCCCCGCCCTTTCTGAAAACATACAGAAATCCTTACGCTCCTCAATTCCCAATCTGCGAATTGCTTTCAAATCCCACAACAAACTTTCCAACCTCTACACACGTGTAAAAGATCCCATTCCTCTTAAACACCGTTCCCATGTCGTATACGGCATCCCCTGTTCCTCTCCCAACTGTAACTCTACCTATATCGGCGAAACTAAAAACCTCCTTAAAGATCGCATCACCCAACATAAATATTCCATCTCTTCCCGTAACCAGACTGCCTCTAAACTCTCAGAACACGCTTTATCCTTAAACCATACTTTTGATTTTGACAGTACTTCAATCCTCGCCACAGTCCCTAACCATGACAAACGACTCCTCTCAGAAAGCATCTTCATCCAATTAGAATCCCTTCCCGTCAATCAAAAAACTGATATACAAAACCTTTCTCTAACCTACTCCCAAGTATTCAATTTATTAAAAAAAACATAACTTTTCATTACCTCCCCCCCCCCTTTTTTTTTTTTTTTTTTTCCCTCCCCGTGACAACTCCTTATACAAAGTATTTATTTAAAAATTTTCCGTAGTAAATTAAACCCCTATTGTTATTATTTAACTTATACTTATTGTTTACTTAACTTTAATTTTATTATTATATTATTTTTTTAACTCGTCACCCGCAACGACTCCTTATACAAAGTATTTATTTATTTTTTTATATTTTTTTATTTATTTATTTTTTTCCTTTGTAAATTTAACCCGTAATATTATTTAACTTATACTTACATTTAACTTAACTTTAATTTTTTTCAAATTTAATTTTTTAACATTAATTTTTTTTTTATATATATAGTTTTCTAAATATACTTATATCAATACGTTTTTACAGTTTTCAAATCAATTGTTATGTCTTTTGATCACACCGCATTTAAATTTAGTGTTAGTTTTATTTCAAATCAGTGAGTTGGTAACATTGTTTTAACGGTTTTCCTAATTCCCGGCAATCCATTATTAATATTCAGTTGGCGCTAGACCACACGCCTCGCTGGTATGTAATTATCACGTTTTCTTTACATTTCCTCCTCCTCATTCTTTTCTATCCTTCTTCTTTCTTCACCACATAGGATTTTTATGTATTTTTGTTTTTGGGGCTTACATTATTTTATATTTCACTCCTTCATCTCATAATTACAAAAATCAATTACAACAATGTCAACTTCTTTAACATCATAGTCATCTTTTGCATAACTTACAACTATCTCTGTATGCTTTTATATACTTTATGCATTTATGCTTTATGCTTTGCTATGCATGTATGCTTTACACATTACCAAACCTTCATATTATGTGTCTTTTTAATTAATAGATTTCATATATTTTACTATTCCCTGTGTAAATATCGCATTGCTTTTAATTTTTAATTTTTACATGGTTATTTCATTTATTTTATTTTATTTTATTTTTTCAATTGTCTTTTGTATTATGTAATTTAGTGTTATCCTTTTCTTTTTATTCTTTATACTTTTTATCTTACTTGTATTTTCTGTTTTTTATCATTTATCATTTTTACTGTTACTGGTACTGCCTCTTTTCTCTTTTTTCATTGTTGTTATTTTGTTTTCATTTTAGCCCTGAAGATGGCCTAAAATTTAGGCCGAAACGTAGGCACAATTATATAAGACCACACTTATTAAATCTATTTCTTTGACCGCACCCCCGATCAACTTCTCCCTTTAAATATAAATATACGGTCAACAATAACTCCCTCCATTACAATTTAATCGATATAATAATGCATCTGTAATTTGAGTAAGTTTTTTATATTAAGTTTAAAAAGCAAACATATATATATATATATATATATATATATATATATATATATATATATATATATATATATATATATATATATATAGAATTATGAAATATAGGAACAAAATAAAATAATAGTAACTGTTAACATTTGTTTACATTTTTGTTTTTTTTTTAAATTAAAAAAAATACTTGTCTTTATTAACAACATTATTAATATATATATATATCAATCACCGAGCAGGCAATTAATCATAATTATATATTGGTTAATCCTAGAAACACCAGCAGCCCCGTTTTTTTATATGATACTCATTTCAACTTCTATGGCCTCATTTGTTCTTGTATTAAACATTATTATTAATTTTTCTCTTAGCAAGTATCTTTCTTTTTTTTTCTGTTCCGGCCCTCGGTCTTGCTATCCTTTAACTTTATTTCTACTTTCCAAAACGGTTTTTTGGGTTATTTTTTTTTGTTTTCAATTCAATTGAAGGGTTGAAATTTTGCGAATCCTAACGCGCATATTAATATTAATTGATTTTTATAAATTGGTGGATCCGTATTTTTTGTGAAGTGGTCTACTTAATGTATTTTTCTCATTTTCCTTCGGATGGTTCGGATCACAAGGTCTTCTAAATAAAGGTCGGTAGCTTCCTATCAGCAGAAAGATATTCCATCGGCTTAGCTAAATCTCCCGATCTTATCTTCGAGCAAGCGCAACGATCCTCAACCTTGTCTAATTGGCCACATCGCGGTCTCAGGAAGACGTCAGCCTTAAAAAGCGGTCCCAAGAGCTGGTAGACCCTCTAGTAAAGAGGTCCTCAAGTGGACTAAGCAGCTTACCCCAACCTCAGCCCTAATGAAGGGACCATCTTCTACCGAGGGCCGACAGCAAGAAAAAACTAAACTGTCTCAATGGTGGAAGAGGAGTAGTGAAGGAGCCGCACTCAGCAAACCTCGAGGATTATTCCCTCTCCAAACATCTTTCCCACAGTATAAATAACGGTTGTCATTCTTGTTCAGTCAGGATTTGAATCTGAAATCGTATAAGAGGTGAATGTTTCTTCATAGGAATCTGAGATGCTTCTGTAATCAAAAGTGTTGTTTAGCTATTCTGATGAAGAATAACGGTTACGATTACTACAACCAATTGAGAAACTTATAATCACTTTTTATAATTTTGCAAGATACGAATTACTCATCATGCACTTACAAGACATAGAATGAAGGACCTGCCTGATTGTGTCATTTCTGTAACACAAATAAAATTAAGGATATCCTCCGTTTTATTTTTAAAATTTGAAATAAACTGAATATTTTTGGGTGTAGAATATTAATTCATAAAAAAAATCTTTGTTTTTGAGAAGTGTATATATTAACTTTTAATAGAAAAATCGTCATAAATTTCATAGGACATGTATATATGTATATACTCCTGTACATTTATGTTATGTATATACTCCTGATATAGATATAATTGATAGAAAAATATAATTAATAAAATAATTGTAAGGAAAAAATAGGCATTGGTAAATATTATCAAATCCGCTGGAATTATTGGACTTATTTATTGTTAATAAGATAATTCAACAACACTGATGATGAGTGAAAATAATAGAATCACAGATAATTTTAGTTAAAAATTATGTAATGTTACTAAATTTTATGTTTATGTTACTAATTCATTCCAAAATAATATTTTCAAGCATTGTATATATATGGTTGGAATAATAATTTTTATTGTTCACATTTTGAAAGTAATTGTATTTATTTCAAAATACAAATTTTATTTTATTAGGTATGCATATTTTACTGCATAATTTTTATAATAATTAATAAAAATAATTAATTAAAATTATATATATTTTTAATTTATTATTTTCTGCGATTTTACAGGTTAATGACGATTTTATGAATATTTGAATTTTATTTGTCCTAACTTAAATTTTGTCGCATATTAGTACTATTGTAATTTCAAATCAGCCCGAAAACGTCCCTCCCCTTTAAATGATTTCGGGTTAACAATCAATGATCAAGCCGTAATAATGTTTATTGCGAACTATGCATCGGTCATTTCGTTAATAAAAACATTATACTCTTAACAAAGGATAGTTGTACATAACCATAACCTGTAAGAAGTTATATAATATTTTTATGAAGAAGGGGAAAGAGATCATTTAATGTTGTCAGAATGTGTATGACTGAAACATACATGAAAATCCGAAACGTTATATTCGAAATTAAAAAATTCAAAGTGAGAGAGAGAGATAATTCGTGTATCAGAAGGCTAAACTCAGAACGGCAAAACTGCCTTACTTTTGTTATAATAATGTAATTGGAATATGCTGAATTTATTCAATTAAATACGCAGCAAATGGAAACTTATTTATTTATTTCTAGAAATAGATAAACATTAATTTATTTTAAAAGATAATTGGTTATCTGCACTTTTTGTGAGATAAATTGTTTTACAAGCATCTACAATACAATTAAACTAATAATTGCTTATAACAAATTTAAATGGTTTAAATCAGGACAAAGGGTTTAATCCCGTGTTTGGATATGCACGTGATTTCGTCTTGTTGGGAAAAGATGCGGAAACTACTACATTAAGGACATCATCTCTGGCTGATGCTAGTGAAGAATTGGATCTCGAAATAAAACGATTTATCTTTAAGTCAGAACTAAACGTTTACAAAAAACGCAAAATTTAAAAAGGTTTTCAGGGGAGCAAAAAGAAGTTTTGCAATCGCACTGTATTACTGGCTGCGGATATCGGTCAATCTTTGTATTTGAAGTGTTTCATATTTCATTACCCTTTCAGCTCATTTACGATGCTTAAATTCGAAAAATATGGACAGAATAATGCAAATGCCGTAGCAAAATCAAAATCAGCAAAATTGCACTTACTATAGTTTGCCACTGACGCGCAGATATATGGTTAGTAGCAAAAAGGACGATGATTTTGGGATATAGATATTACGAAGAATGCGTACAGAAGTTTATGTATCTGAGTTTGATATTGTCAAAAAGAAATTAAATTCAACAAGAAATAAAAACATGGTTAGCTCAATTCGTAGTCAATTGTCCAGAAACCTCAAAATTAGAATTTACAAAGCTATTATACTTGCAACGATTCGTTACGGACGCGAAATCAAAATGCTAATGTCAAAAGGGAGGAACAAGGTCTCAAAAAATAAAATATTGCACAGAATATTTGGCCCACAGAATAATGATTTGACTGAAGAATTTAAAAGATCTTATCTAGTAATCTGCACCAGGTAAATGTAAATGATTTGACCTTATCTTGGTTGCTGAGATAGCTTTGTTCGAATGGAAAGAACGCATCACTAAAAGAGTAATTAGTGCTAGGCCGAAAGATAAATGCCCGACGGATTGTGCGAAACGTAGATGAGAGGATTGTGTTAGGTCTAGTGTTGTGGGCTAGGTTTAGTGATAGCCAAAGATTCTTGCATATAGCAAAAATTATTACATATTATATTTAAAATTCAGTGAAAACTAATACATCTTAGCTTTGTTTTCTGTATACAAACAAACAGCGTTTTAAATGACCGCATGATTTTACCAAACTCTACAGCTAATAAATTTACTAAAGGTGAAATGTAATCCTCGTTTGTGTATTGAACGAGAAGTTATTTGAGATCAATTTCTTCTACAATTTATATTGACCAATGAAATTGTTGGGTGGAGGAACGATGGATGTGACTTTTTTCACAATTAGTTTTTTGGTGGAATAAGATGTTTCATATTCAGGTGACTTACTTTCCGTTAAATTAAGGTTCATGTTCTCGAAGTAACCGCTAGGTAGTGCCAATCGATAAGTTTGAGATCCTAACCCTTTACTTCCCAAAACAGTGAGTCACAGCAAATATCATTAAAAAAAAAATCAATTGTGAAAAAAATCGCATCCAACGTTGCTTCAGCCAAAAATTCAATTCATCTATCAATTATATTGACTACGTACAATCTATACATTATAGATTTTAATTTTTATTGCGTTGAATTATTTAACAGTTATAATTTATCAATCTATCAATAATTTATTAGTTGCACTTAAGACATAATTTCGGTCATTGGATATTTCTGTTGCTATGGAGAAGTTCATGACCAAATTTTCACAACTACAGATTTTTTGAGTTACTAATACGTGTTTATGAAAACACTGGCAGTTTTATGAAAATGCCTATTATATCTTATTATATCGACGGTGTTAAGGCAAAACGACGCAACCCTCGATTTTAAAAACATGGATTTAAAAACATCATCCCACTTTGAAATATCAGATCTATGGATATATGGGTAAAATGCTTTAACTCTTAAGCTGTAGCCACACTGTTCGACTTTCGATTCGACATGACAAACGGGGAAGGGAACCGATGTCGAACAATTTGGACATAGCTTTAGACAACATTGTCTTAGGGTTACAACATTTTATGCATATGTAGATCTGACCTTTCAGAGTAGCATGATCCAAAAATAAAAGTTTTTAAAAATGATGGTTATCTACATCATTGTACCTTAAACATATCATCAACTGGTTGTTGGCAGTTTTTAGACGAATTTGATGTTTTTTTTTATCTTTCTTGTAAAAAGGCTTGTAAAATTAATATAACAACTTCTTCTTCTTTAACTTCCTCTTAGTGCCTTTCAGCGTTGAGCTAATCCAACCCAGGATATCCATCTATCTCTGTCTCTCGCTAGAGTCGTCATCTCCAGTAATGTTTTTCCTCTCGCTTGACCCAACCTGGAAATATAGCTGTTATAGCTGAGCTTTGGTCTTCCTCTAGGTCATGGGCCTACTGGTCTCGCCTACATAAATTTGTGTGGATCTCGATCAGAGCTCATTTCTAAACTAATTCTTCCCTTGTGCTTTCATTCTTGATCCTATCCCTGCGTGTTTTTTAAAAACAAAAGGACTTAGAATAGAAAACAGTCTTGGAAAGTTCTTCATCGGGTATTTATTTAGCACATTGAAAATCTCTTGTAACAATAATTTTAATTATTGAAAATACAAATGTTAACAATAGGATAATCTCGTTTTACTTTTTACCATAAAATTGTCGAAGGCTAAGTATTTCAAACCCAGATGAACAGATTTTACATCTGTACCTGGCAAGCCTGCACAACGTTGCTACTGACCCCCATTCACCAACACCTGTTATTTGGAAACACCTGGACTTGTAGAACACAAACAATACCTTAGACCTTATCTATATCAACAACAAGATAGAACTAATTTTTTCCCAAAGGAGGTTTTCCTTCGTAGGATCATTAAAATAAGTATTAAAGTATAGGTAACAAATTAATATCACAGCTAAAGTTTTATTTAACTAATCATCTAAAAAAATATATATTTAAAACTTAAAATAGGGAATGAAACCTCAGCAATGGCAGAACCGATTTTTTTCAGAATCTTTTTCTTAGGACTTAGAGTAGCAGGGTAACTCAGTGAGTGAGGCATTAGTCTTCAAACTTCCAGGCCAGGGTAGGAGCCAGATTTCGACAGAAAATATTCAGCCTGGGTTCGGGAGACGGTACATTCAGCTTGTGTAAAGTGGGTAGCTGGTCCTTTTAATAATAGGGAGAAAATTATATTAATAAAAATTTCTTTAGTAGATAAACCGAATTCAATAGTACAATAACAACCTATAAATCTTTTAAATTATAAATATATAATAGGATATAAAATAAATTATTATATAAATTGTTTAAAAAGCATATAAACGTAGAAATATGGCTTGTTAATGGTTTTTAAACTTTTCCCACGAAGATGCTCCATACAAGTAGGAACCTATTGTTGCTTTCTTTTCTTCAACTCTTTCAATTGATATAATTTTTCCAACAGCAACCAATCTTTGTATTAAACGAGGATAATAATTTAAACCTAGTATTCTTTAAAAAAATAAACTATATTTACGAGATGTGGGGAGAAATAGCGAGCTTGTTCAATGTTAAAAGAAATTTGCTTATAAAAAAAAAATTCTATGTATTTACCTATCATATTAGAATAATTTAAATTTAGTAATAAGTTTCATTTATACTTCCTTGTACGAAGTAAAGGAAGTATTGTAATCGCGAAAATTTTCGGTTTTCAAATTTCGACGGAAATATCCATTTTGACCATCCCTGAATCCATTTTGACTAGTTTCGTTGTGGCGTCTGTACGTACGTTCTTATCTTTTACAACTTTAAGTCAAAAACGGTTAGCTGTAGAAAGTTGTAATTTTGTATTTAGGATTGCTGTAAAAACTAGTTGTGAACCTCCCTTTTTGGTCACTGCTTGATTACCGGAAGTGGTACTTTACATGAAGGTCATAATTGATTTCCACCAAAACTTATATTAAAATACTATACAAAACTTCTCAAATTTAGTATTTATAATTTATATATTGATTTAAATAACATACTAGATTTTTGTTTAAATTGGAAAACCGGAAGTGGTATTTGAAGGTCATATTAGACTTTCATCAAAAATTATATTAAAATATAATGTAAAACATCTCAAATTTGGTAAATAGGACTTTTATATCGATATAAATGTATTTACTAGATTTTGGTTAAAACTCGTGAGCAGAAAAGGTTACTTTACTTGAAGGTCATACATAATAAGCTTACATCAAAAATAATATTTAAATTAAAAGAGAAATCATATGTTTCGGTAATAAAGGTTACAATCGCAATTTGGTTTCCAATCCAATTAAACATTTTTATTACTTGTTTTAAGCGTTAAAATTGAGTGTAAAATACTAGTTTCCTTCCCCATTTGTGAGATCAACAAGTCTGTAGCATGAGAATAAGATATTAGTTATGTGGGTTTTTCCGCTTAAAATCTCTAAACTGTCGATTTCCAATGCTTTATCCAGTGATATTGACAGTTTTATTGTTGTCACTGAACATGGAGAAATATGTTGGAAACTAGTTACCTACTGAAGGAAAACTACATATAATAACGGAATGAGACGTCCAGTAACAAGAGTGTGTGTTTGTTTGTGTGTGTGTGTCAATAGATGAATGTCGGGACGCCGAGTGTCAATCTTCGGAAACTAGTAACCAAATCCAGTATCACTTTTTGAGCCACGGATTTATAATTTAATAGGCGTAAAAGGAAGTCATGTGTTGCCCACATCAGATATTTTTTATTTAATTTACTTTTTCCCTCTTTAAACTGCCTTTTTCTCCGTATTTCTAATATTTTCATTATTAGACTGATCGGTGTGCTATGTAAATTAGCAACTCAACTCAGCTAAGTAGTCATTCTCAATTCATTAAGTAGTCATTCAACATAATAATTTTTAAAAAATTATGACTTATTCAGAAGAATTCAAGTTGAATGGTCGTTAATTATACCACCCAAGAGGATTGCTAGCCGATCTCCGTTCAATTGACTTGAGGAAAAATTTTCAAGAAACTTGGTAAGAAATTCAGGGGTTGATAAATTCAGAAATGAATTATTAAATAATAATCGTGCATTTAAAAAAAAGAAGGTAGAAAAAATCTTAAAAAGTGTGAAAGCTTTACCTGGCGCCCGATCCTTTGAAGTACTTCGGGTGTTTTTTTCCGTGACCAGAAGCTCAGGGCTGAGGCGGCTGGTTCACGGTGGCTAATTTAATGAAAATTAATGATCTATGTGGCTTTTTTGTTTTTCGGCTTCTCCGGCAGGGATCGAACCCAATAAATCAAACATCAAATATTGGCCGAGCGGTTTTTTTACAATAGCAGGTATCGGCGGCACGCTCCTTAACGCCGCTTAACGCGATGACGACCATATTTGTTTTCCATTTTCCAAAAGCAATCAGCTTCAGGAGCCCGGCTGGCGCAAGCCACGTTATATATGATCCTCCAAATGCTCTCTAGTTCCTATTAACCTCCAAACCATTGCCAGAGCTTTGAGCTTTCCGAAAGTCTTAAATGAACGTTACAAAAGATGTGGTTTTGTTAAAAAAAAAGGATAAAAAAAAAAAAGAAAGTATTCAAGAAACCCATGAGGACTAAGTGTGATAGGAAGTAGTCTATATGATACATGTGTGATAGAAAGAATCTGAAAAAGCAGTATAAGGCTTATCTTTCTCCTTCTATCTTTTTGAGGTTTATTTTCAAAACTAATAACTTAAAACAGACGTATTTTGATTGGTTCTGAGTATATAGAGGTAGAGGAACTTGAATTGACTTGTTTCATTATTTTATAATCCTAATTACAGTTGTTTTTTCTTCTTATATTTACTATTCCTGTGCGGACAGGCACGGTATTCATGAAAAAAATAAACTTATAGCTAAAGACAGGATTTATATCCAGCAAAAAAGGTTTAAATATGCAGTAAAAATTCCTAAAATCTGCAATAATATGCAGCGATATGGAGAAACCTGAAGAAATATGGAGGATAAAGAAAAACCTAGGTAAATTAAAAAACAAATTTTTACTCAGAAGTGTTTTATAGACAAATAATTCTTAAAAATTAAAATATATTTTTTCACTTTCTTCCTTTTTCTCAAATGGCAATTTCATAAGATTAAATAAGGGAATACCAGATGCAACCATTGCAAAATGAAGTACGTATTTCATTGAAAAGTCTGGATTTGAACAAGTTCGGCAAAAGGTGCTGAGGTCTCCAATGTAGGAAAATTCAACAGAGCCTTCACATGCAATCGTACAGTAAACAATAAGTAATGTAACATTCAAATACTCAAATTAGAGTAAAAAATTCCAAGAATAGTTCATACAATTGGTCTTAAAGTGCTGATCGATTTGAAAATTTCTTTCAGAAGGCTCATTTTTATTCAGCAAATTTCAAAAAAATGTTTTTTCCAGAAAAAAAAAATCTTCCTGTTGAATTCCAACTATTTAGTAAGGAACTGAATGAAGTCCCTGCTTTGGGTATTTTGTTTTAAGTAAAAAAATTAAAACGTAGTTAATTTCAGCTAATATGCTGATATGTTTTTTACTTTATTAATGAAACTAAGGGTTCTAGAAAAGTTATCAAAATTACGATGCAAAAATTATTTTCTTGAAATGTCACTAATATATTATACATTATTTTAAACTACAGATACACGTTCAATGTGATTACAACCACAATATACAAATTTGAAGTTTTTGTCTGTGTGCTTTTGTCTTTACTATAATTACGATCGTAGGATTATTTTTATTCATCGTAGATAGTGTTCATCTATCTTATAATTTAAAAATTCAATAAAGATTAAAAAATAAACCATTTATCCCGTATTGATCGTGTATCAGAAAATATTTTAATAATTTATTTTCTATTTTAATTAAAAGAAAAATATATAAATTTTTTTTTTTTTGCCAAATATGTAAAAATATGCACAGTAAAATTTAATACATCTACGTCAAATGTATTTATTTGTAAAGATATTCGATAACTTTGGTTGAAAAACGCTTCTGGAAAAATATGCATTTGTATATAAATCCGGTCTTAGGTTATAACCTTTATAAGGAATAATTAATCTAAAATACTTTAGAACAGAAATTTCAATTTTTTTTAATCCTGAAAATACTAATTACGGGCTTATCTACTATATATCTCAAACATCGAGTTTTACAAAAAAAAAACACTTAATATTCGTTGGTTACAGATATGAACGGTATACACTTCAGAACAATTTATGAAAAATATAATTATTTATAATATAGAAGGGATAATCATTCTAAAATATATTAAAACATAAATTTCATTTTTTTTTTTAAATACTGAAAATACCACTTACAGATTTATCTACTATAGGTATATCTCAAACATGAATAGTTATGTTATACAAAAACCAATTAATTTTCAATGGTTTTAAAGTTTATTTCTATTAAATAACATGAAAAAATACTTGAAAGGTATATCTATACCTCAAATTATAATTCGAATCTAAATTAGCAGAGTGAAGGGCTAAAGCGAAAAAAATCCAATTTAATAATGATTTAATATAGCATAAATTAATTTTTAATAATATAGAAGAACATTTATTGACTGTTAGCTTAAAAAATATGGATATTAATTAATATTCCTTGCATTATATATTTGCACTCTGTTATTTGTCCGATTTGACGATTAACATGGTATGTTGTGTAGCAACCCAACGCAACAGGCCAGCATACTTAATAAATAAAGTATTTCCCTCTTCTGGTCACCAAGTAATTTTGGAGGTATTGGCCTCTCATACAAATAACAATTTGTCGAAGATCAGCCAGTGAAAACATAATTAAAAACAACAAAAAAACGTTTTTTTTTTTATATTGTAGCAACCAATTATTTTTTTAATATATTGGTCTTAAGTATCACCTTGAATGTTAAAATATTTTTTAGAAAATATGTTTAGTATTTTTTGTAATTATATTTTCTTGGATATTCTCCATTTGTTTTTATTCTTTCTTTTTTTTAAATATATTTGTCTTTCCTTTAACCATACTGATCATTTCTATATTCATCTATATTTATTTTTGTATCATTTCCATCAACTTATATCATTATTATTTGATATTTTTTATTTATATTACCGTTATTTATTTTATCATTTTTTTTTCTTGTCTATGTATTATTTCTGTAGATGGTTTACGAGGTTTAGCTGAAACTTTGGTCAGGATAATAAAAATTTAAAAAACAAAAACTGTTTATTTTTAATATATTTTTTTATTCCGTCTACATTTCACTCATCCCCAACTAATTATTATTTAGAAAATAAATTAGTATGGTTTGTGGAATAGCGAAAATACTGGAAGAACAAAGTACAAAAAGATGTTATTGTTTATTATTCCACTTATTTAGATGTTTAAGTCATACACAGTTATATTAGATCCATTATCTTTACGAAATGCACTAGTTTGTAAAAATTATTATTTCTTTTTGATGAGAAATAAAACTATTCATTAATCAGATTCCTCAAAAAAATGTATGTACATATTCTATTTTACCTTTGATTTGCTTAAAATATCCCTTAAACCAATAAAAAAAACTAACCAGATGATTGCCCAGGTTATTCATAACACTTGACCTTTGACATACGTTAACACGTGTCAAACAAAAAAACTAAAAAAGACCCCTCTACTCCCAGAACAAGCCATCATGGTGTTTTTTTTTTAGTTTTTTTTATCCATTTTGTCAGCGATAACCCCAACACATCCCTGTTACACGGCAATCTAAAAAATCCCCCCTAGCGTTAAAAAGAATGGGGTGGGGCCCTAATACGGTGAAGGGTGCTCGCGTGTCTAGTTTTTTCAGAGTTCACTTGCTCCCCCCTTTTTCACCCTCCATCAACCGGGAAGGTTTTTTTAAAACCTGTTTTAGGAAGGTAACAGGTCTCACACAGCGATGGGAGGTTTTTTGTAGGTCCCTGTTTGTTACTGTTAATAGCAGGTGAATTCCTTATCTATTAGCTTACAAAATACTTTTGACCAGTGACTGGTTAATTCGCAATAATTTTTCAATTTATTTTATACCTTCTTTTATATTCTTATTTTATTTTCAATTTTAAAAATGGATTGTAATAAGATTTGTGATACAATAAATATTCATAACTAAATATTCTTGATTAAATATATGATCTAAACTAAAACTTCATTTTTCTAAAACAGAAATTGAAAATGTATATGTATATATATATATATATATATATATATATATATATATATATATATATATATATATATATATATATATTTACAATTGTATTAAATTGCAATAATTACTGACTTTATTTTCGTATAGATATAAATAAGAAGAAAATGAGAAGGCAAAAAATGGCGCATAATGTCACAACAAGGCTATCCTATTTTTTGAATTAACTTTCTCACTGATGAAAGTGAAATAATCTAAACAATGAGAATAAAACTCAAGTAAGATACAAAAAATAATACTTAAACTATTTCTGGAATCCATGAATTGCATGTATTTAATACATAAATGAGAACTTCCTAGAAAAATGAAATACAAGAGGATTTTTTTTTAATTAGTAGAAAATGATAAAGTAACATTTTACCCATTTTTGTGAAAGGAAAAATATAAGCATTGGTGATATTATTATTTTTTATGGCATATTACGTTTATTGTTAAATGAAACAATTATCACCAATGACTTCAGTACCAAGAGTAAATTTGTAAGTTGAAACCGTTTTCTTTATCAATTTATATTCATAGATATTTTATAAATTTTCAATTCATACCTGAAAATTACCCTAATTTTGTAAAAAAAACGTCGAAATAAAAATGTTTGTAGCAAGGATGGCACATTTACGATTTTAAACAAGGAGGCATTAGACCCAATCTTCTATATATATGAGTTTTTTTTTTTTTTTTTTTTTTTTTTTACAACCTTCAATATTCTAACTTCTAATCGCAAACATCAATGGGCCAAATTGAGACTTATTTTTACTATACTATATTTAAAATGGAATTCTCAGATCCTCGCAATTTAGAACTACTTTTCACAATTTTGGACTTCTGCGAATATTGTCTCGAAGCTATAGAATATGTTTTTATTAGTTCGTAAATAGTTTACAGATTTCTTCATGTTTTATCATTATTTCAAATCAGGATCTCCTTAATTTTAATTTTAAAAACGGATTGCAATAAGATGTATGATGCGACGTATCTACCATACATTCCACGCGAAATTCATATATTGAGAACTAGTTCACCGAAATAATCCTGTAAATTATTGCTATACATTATTAAGTGAGGACGAAATTCTTATTGCTTATCGGAATAATTTTATTACAGACCCTGAGTGGTTGAAGAAACTACCCTATATCACCTAGGCAGTTTTGGAATCGATTTGATATAAAAGAACCCATCGAGAAGGGGCAGATATCCAATTAAATAGCCCGGCCACTAAATGAAACACCCCCCCACCATTAATGGTCTCGATCACGTCAACTGAGTCATGGCCGTTCTCTTCTGCCCGGTGGAAGATCTGATGGTAGGGGGTAGTTGTGTCCAGGAGAGATCAGGAAATAACAATATTTATAAAATATATGTATTAATTTTTCAAAGTAAAAATTCTTTAATTAATCGATATTTCAATCAATTATTTCAGCAGTGAATATTGTGTTCCAACAGAAAAAAAATAAAATTTTCATCTTTTCATTTTTTCCATAGTAAGCATTTTCATCATGGTAATACTATTTTATCAATTGTTAAAATTTATTGAATACTGTTAATTTTAATAAATAATTTCTATATCAACGTAAGTATTGCAGGACCTACTGGGATAAAGCACAGTACCAACTCCAGGGTCCAGGGTGAAATAATTTACTTCTCAAAGGTTTTAGGGATATATTGTTTGTATTACACTTTTAATATTTTATTTTTCATTTTGTTGTCATTGTGACCGTCAATTATGTTTAAGTTTTTCGAAATTTTAACAGTGTTTTGAATTTAGAAAATATTGCAAAATTTTTATAGATAGATTGTGCGGAAAAGTACTTTGAAAAATTTGACAAAACCACGCAGTAAAGTCATTCAGAATAATGCAGGAAAGCGAAGAGATATCTCAATTATAAAATCGATAATATTTTGAAAATATAATTTAATATTTGAATATTTTTAATGCGATTTTCTGACTGATAATGATGATATTTAATAGTAAAGTTAATCTAGAAGTAAATCATTGTTATGATTTTCGTTTTACAACTATTGCATAAATTGCGTTACATTCGAATCATTATTATTCGATATAAATAGGTTTATTTTATTTATTTTATATATATATATATATATATATATATATATATATATATATATATATATATATTTATTATTACATAGATTTATTCTCTGTCATATAAGGAGCTGTTGGGAATATATATATAAAATGTAGATTATGTGTCTCCTTACACAGAGGGATTTACTGAAAATTTGAAATTGGTCCATGACTTTTTTTAATGAAACACTAATAAACTTTCATAAATCTAATTGTAAATGTGAAGTACTTAAAACATTGAGATTCCTCGAATTCGACATTGTACTTTGCCAGCAGTAATACTTCCTCGATTTATACCTGCTCCATTATTATACGATAAAGAAAAAAGAATGGTTTGGTTACTGATTAATTTAATAGTATAGTTGATTGTATAATAATTTTAAATTTTACTAATATATTTCTTGTGATTTCGCTGTTTTTAATATATTTTACAGTAGGATTCTTGATCGTTTACTTATGCGCAAGTTATATAGAATTTTAACAAATGACAAAAGAGCATCCAATAAAATTAACAAAGAGGCGGAGGAGAGAAAGGGCTCGTTGAGAGGAGGCGGAGAAACAGAGGGCCGTGGTATTGATTCTATCAAATGTATTATTTATCCCCGGGGTTGGGGGTTCTGTTTGGCGATAAATCAGTTGGGGTGAGGGTGACTCAGGGTTAGGGTTGTGCTGACCAGTGGTCGCCCCCGTATATATATTGTAGCAGCACCCGGGTCTCATTAACAAAAACCCAATCCGGGAGGGGCATCTGTCGATGGCTAACAGCGAACAATCGGATAATGACCTCTGTTCTGCTTAGTCAACCGTGCTCCATCCGCCACTCTTTGAGGACGCTCATCCAGTCCGGATTAGATCTCCATTTGGAGAAAAAATGGCTCGAACCACTCCAGGTCATTATTCGCCAGTGTGCATTCCTATCTCACTATGATAATTGCCACTCACAGAATCCAGCTGCGAGGCTTATTCGAGCATGACTGCACAAAGTTTCATACAATATACATTAGACTAAGATAGATGTGAGAATAATTTTAATAAATGAATATAATTAATGCAATATCTAGTTAATCCTATCTTTGATATATTTTGTGTATTTTAATACTTGTTTTTTTTTTCAAGGGTTCTGGTCCATATAACTATTTTGAAAAAAATAATATAAATTTTTAAATAATTGGGCTTTTACATCCCAATCCATATTTCATTAACTTACACCCATCTTTTCTCCAGCATTTGAATTTATTGATGCCTCTTCTTCACCGCCGAAACGAAAAATTCATATTTTATTATAGGTTTTAGAAATACCACTCTTTTGAAAAATGAGGCAAGATGGCATAGAAAGTTGATCTTTCATTTCTGAACCTCCTGGATCAAATGTATTCAAGGTGCAATCTTTCAAGGGGTATTGTAACGTTCAAAAATGTCTACCAAACCATAATATACCTAAACGAGCTGTTGAAATCTCTCGCTCAGTGGTGTTCACTGGAGTGGGGAGGATCATGAAGATATACCCTCCCGAATGTTTTGGAAAAATATTTTTTCATACCCACCAACATAAGTTTTGTTTTTTAATAAAATTTATTGATTCAATTTTCATTCTTATTCTTAAAACTTACAACCCGATTAATTATACATACTTAAGTGATTACTTGTCTTCTTCTTTTTAATCTCCTCGAAAAAAAAATCAGTATACGCGCTGGCTCTTGCTTCCTCAACAGAAGCAAGTTTCACAAAAGTCTAACACTAGTTTGTGTTCCTGTTCACAGATGAATTATTTGTAACGAGAACGCTGATCAGTTGGCAAGAAAAGGTTTTAAATTTTCCGTTTTGGGCCAAGAATCTTAATTACGCGGCAAAAAAGTTCTTTGAAGGTACTTAGGTGCAGGCAAGAAATGTGTAGACCTAAGAGAGGCTAAGCAATTGACTAAATAAGCCTCTCCTACTAGAATGAAATGGCTGTTAGGGCTCAAAGGAAAAGAGTTCCGATTGATTATTGGAGAACTTGCATACAATCGCAGACAATGAAGTCATTTGAAGTTGGTGATAAAATCTGTCAGTTATATGGACAGACACCGGATACAGCCCTACACAACATTGCTGACTGTGGCCGCATCATTAAAATATAGGGCTCAGGTAACATCCGGGAGCATAAGGCTTCCTCGATTGAAAGGCCGGCTTTTTTGGATTTCATTATGAAAACCTAAAGTTTAGTGACGGAAGAAGAGTAGATTTCCATTGGTTATTCCAGGGTTAACAAAAAGGAACGATAGTCACACTTCTTGGTCTTGTTCTTCCTACCTTTGCCAGTACCAGTAATGGGCTCGTGAATTTATGTGCAGCAAAGATTTAATAGCTTTTACATTTGCAATAAGTTAAAAAGCCTAAAGCTTTCCGCAAAACGTAGATGGGTGACCTTCATTGTAATAATCACAATTGATGCACCAAAGCGCTGCGTGCCTGTAACTACCACTCATCTTCATTAATAGACAATTATTGGACCAGGCATTATAAATAGTGATAAATTATAAAACCCGATAGCAAAATAAGGCTTTAACGGGTGATAACTCTAGTTATTAACGTATTCACGTACGAAACCCTATTCTCTGGTCTTTGTTGAATCTCGGATTGTTTTTAATCCAGCATGGTATAACTGTTGACCTTGTTGGAGTGGAGGAAAATTTTCATCGAAACTTATACGTTATGTCGTATGATATTGGTTCATTTTCGTAATATGTGTAAAATTGCGTCAATGTTGTGACAATTAATTCAAAACAATATTGACAATGGCAGGTATGTCTATACCTATGCACAATGCCGTAGACCAAACTATCTATTCGACACTGATTAGATACCAATATTTATATTATAAGGAAATAATATTGACCATCCAGAGGCCGCTGAAGTTGGTAATTACTTATCACATTAGATTGATGGGCTCTATGACGGTGGTTCAATTTTATTTCACAATAAACAATTACTACGTGAGACGTTAAAATGTAAAGATAATTTCAATATATAAAACTAATATGCAAATATTCTAATTTATTTTTTTAATCGTATGATTTTTCAAAAAATAATATTATAAAATATAATGCCATTTAATTTTCATGGTAAAAAAGAACATGTTTGACTAAAATATGCTACTTGCAAATACATTTTTTAATCTAAAAGCTTTTTTAAAATTTATTAATTGAGATTTACAACTGTATTAAAAAAATCAACAAGTAAATATCCAGTTGACGTCCACATGATGATATAGAAGGGTCAATCTAATTAGGGATTGATAAATTATTTGCCACTTCTATAATTTTGTTTTAAACTAGTTTCAAATGTTATACATTCATCTTCAGTTCTAAAAACATTTCCATTACTAGTTCAGTGCGAGAGCAAACCAATGCAACATTTTCTGTTTGATATAATCTACTAAAATCTGGATGAGGACCAACATGTATTTGATTTCTTGTCTTAATTAAATACAATATTCATAAATGTTTTATAATACTATTTATATTATATTTCATTTAATATGTATAATGATATCAAACTGTATTTTGAATTGATTATTTTTGAATTTTGCCGTGTTTTTAGAACTGAAGATGAATGGATAACATTTAAAATAAGTTTTCAGTTAAAACAAAATTATAGAAGTGGCAAATAATTTATCAATCTCTAAGTAAATATGCTGTCTGGTTAATATGGGCATTAAAAGCTCCATAATACGTTCAGAACGCCTCTGAAAAGAATGAGGAATGCATATGGATACATAGAATTAAACTCGAGGATTTCGATAGGATTTCGATAGAATAGCATTTCGATAGCATAGCATTAGAATTTTAGCCCAAAATAAATTATGGTACATATGGATAATTTTATTTGTGACATGAAGAGTATTTAAGATTGCCAAGATTGATTATGGGAGATGCTAAAGTTAAATATTATATTTGATTTACTATATTATTTCAATTTCTTTATATAACCAGCAGCTGTATTCTTTTTTTCAATAAAATTAATCACAAATTAAAATAGGATAAAAAAATTCAGCTTTAGGATCCTATGTTTAGATAAATTTAAGTTAATATTAGGTAACAAGTATTTATTGAAAATTAAATAAAACTCATCTTTCAATTTTTTATTTTTTAAACTGATATATCATTCCTTTACAATTGTTAAATATCTGATGTGAACACCACAGATTTTCTTGTATGCCTATTTAACAAATAATCGGTGGCTCAAAAAGTGATCCTGAATTTGGTTACTACTTTTCGAAGATAGCAGTATCTCAAAAACGACACTCAGCTTCGGTTACTTGTGACGGTGCCCTGATTCGTAATTCTGGATGTGGTAGACGGAATTTTATTTTCTAAAACATATATTTGACGCTTTTATTTCAAAAATTGATAGAGAACATTTAAAAAAAATTGATGTGACCAGCACTTTGAACTGCCAATTCAATATTTAAAAAGCAGTTTGGAATTTCAAGTGAAGTATTACCTTCGGTTACTGAATATTATTCTCAATGATATTAAAATCTTTAATAATAAATTTGAAGATAGTGTATAGGACATCAACAAACAATCATTATTAAAATGTTAAAAACGGTTAGTACGGACCTTAAAACGAGCTTGTCCATGAAAATCTTGATTTGCGATATTTAGCATGACTTCAATTCCTCCCGCTTAAGGAGAGGTAACAAAAAAAAAAAAAAAAAAAACAGTTTTAGGTAAAGTACCAATTTTAACCAAAATCTAGTATATTATTTTAATACAATTTTTGGGGAAAGTTTATTTTGACCTTCAAGTAAAGTACCATTTCCGGTTTTCCTATTTTATCCTAAATCTGGTGTATTATTTATATTCATATATACGTCTTATATAACAAATTATCATTATATTTTAATAATGTAAGTCTATTATGATCTTCAAGTGATCATGTAGTAACCAAAAGAGCTGCACAACTAAATGCTACAACAATTCCAAATACAAAATTTAACTTTCCACGGCTAACCATTTTTGAAATATGCAAGATGCGAACTAGTCAAAATGGATTCAGGGATGGCCAAAATGGATACTTCCGTTGAAATCTGAAAATTTTCGCGATTACAAAGAAGTATAAAATTACAATTAAAAACTTGTTCCTAGATAGTTTTAAATTTGATTAACTACTGAATAATACAAAATAATAGTATAATTTTAATGGTTTTAAAAAGTTGAAATAAACAATAAATCATCCAACAAGAGCTTAAGATTCTCTGGAATACAGGGAATTGAAAGTCAAGTTAATGCTTATTTACACACATTTATTAAATCAAAAGACATACAAAATAAATTAACTAGGGCACATTTCCCATTAGAAAAATATTACTCAGGACAATTAATGCAAGGATTAAACACTCCTGGGAGAAAACCATTATTAGTTCTTAGAATTAAAATATTGTTCACAACACATTATATACAGCTTTCATGGATATTTGTTTACACTGCTCAAGAAATCTGGTGTGACCTGATATGTTTAAATGCTTTAATATTACTTAATAATCAGAATTTCGTCAAAAGTTATAACACCAAACTTTTATAGTTACTAAACTAGTATAGACATAGATATAATTTTTTACAATAAAGTATGAATAGTATTAATGATAAATTATAAAATTGTGAGTAAATAAACTTATATATAACTCTATGAACGTAATAATTTACTGAAAACTACCACTTATACTTAGATTCAGTGATGTAGGTTTTCAAATGCTATACACATAAAACCCGTAATATCCGAAAATATTCGAAAAAAAATCGAACTTAAAAATTACAACGAAATAAAAAAAAAAAAAAAAAAATTGCACTTCGAAAAAAAAAATGAGAATACAGTTCCCTCCCCTCTAAGCTTCATTCTGATCCTCCTTGAGATACTTCACAAATATTATAAAATTAATATGCATTTAATTTGTTACAAACACAAAAGTAAATTACCAGAATGTTAAATTTAAACCGATTTTGAACATAATAGATCATGTAAAGTATTTCTATATATATATACTTTTTTCTTACTACCTACTAAAATGTGGCGATTTTCCTTTTCTTCTTCTGTCATTAATGTCAGTTAAAATTGAGTTCTTCAAAAACTCAACTTGAAGTGACATAAATTACAGTATTTAAAATGGTTTGAAAGTGCCATTTAACTATGCCATTTTTATCATTATTTCTTATTGAATCATCAAAATTAGAAGGGAACATGATATTGTTTTTTTTTTACTATTTTGAATAAATGTTAATGATTATTTTTACATTATTGTTATTCATTTTTTTTCATTAACATATTTCATACGTTAGGATGCTATTTTCTAATTTAACATTTTTACACTTTAAGTTATGATACACATGACTAGACATCAACGCTAAATATATCTGAAAATAATATATTAATAATCTAAATGAAGATATAATAATTATATACAAAAACTGTCATGAGACAAATAATGACTGATCTGGGGTAACAAATTTAGGATTTTCTTTTAAAACAGGAAAATTCTACATAATGCTTAATAATAAAAGAATAATGTCCTATGCTTATGAGTGTGATGTTCTTGCAATATGAAGAAAGAAAGCGACCTTATCCGTTGTTTGCTGCCCACACATGTTACACTTAAAAGGATCCTCATAACCATGATAACCCATATGCATTGTATACATCACAATGTCCTTAAATGAAATATCACAATAAGTGCAGTTATAGTCATCTTTTGATTCTGTCTTCTCTGTCTTCTGTTCACTGTCTGCTTCACAGGACTTGATTTCTGGTGATTTTGCAGGCTCTGAAACCACAGGAGGTGGAGTCGGCTGTTGCAAGTCTGGCTGCTGTTCATCCACTTCAACTTGCTGCTGAAGACGAAGAGCGATTCTGTCAAGTTTGAAAGCTTTTCCTTTTCTCCTATTTTTAACTGGAGCCTCTTGATTGCTGTCTTCGACCATCGGCTCAGGACAGCTCAAATCAAGAGGAGCTTTCTCTTCTCTGACTTCTTCTTTCTCAACGTTGTTATTCTTTTCTTCCATGTTTACATCTTGAGGGAAAGGAAACCCTCCAAATCCATTAAGAATATTATAATATGGCATCTGTGTTGGAAGTAAAGTATAAGGGTTGAAGATATTAGGGACTTGAGGTTGCTGCTGTTGTTGGTCTTGCTTAGGCTTCTGTTTTGGACCACGCCTGGTACCGTAGACATCTACAATAGGTAATGGATTAGGAGAACCATCAGGATTTAAGACCATGGCTGGACTGTGAGCATATTTTCTTAAATGCAGCTTCAAACTGTGACAATATTTAGTAGCATAGGTACAATCAGCACATCTGAACTGGTAAATGTTGCTGTGACTTTTCAAATGAGAATTGAGCATAGACTTGTTTACACAAGAATAAGAACATTTGTCACATTTAAACGGTTTCGATCCAAAATGATTCCTCAAATGATATTCCAGATGGTGTTTGTACTCGGTCACAAATGGGCACTTGGGACAAGTGAGTAGGCGCTCTTGTTTAATATGGGTACGAGAATGTTCCCAGAATTCAAGTTTTGTCACAGCTGAAAACTCACATTGTTTGCACCGGAACGTTTTGACTTTCCCCTGAGAATTCACTTTGGGGGTATTGAGTTCATCATCGCCCCAGGTGCTGTCATCATCGCAGTCATGGACATTTCGCATATGTTCTCTCAACTTCTCACTGGTTTCTCCATTGAAATCGCACATGGAACATTTAGTTTCATGTGACAACAGGTGCTCATTAAACTGGGATCTGAAATAGAAAAAAAAATACATTAGTGAAGGGACTACAAAATATTAAACACATTTTAAATAATTATAAATGCTGATATCTATTTTTTTTTTTTATATGAAAAATTATATGCAAAACAAAAAGCTTAATAATAATTTAAATAAAAAACAAAATAAGGAAAGGGAAAAAGAACTTACAACTTATGATAGGGCATTAACTAAAAATATATCTGAATTGAATTGAACTATCAAGATTTAGACTGTCAGTAAGCCTTTTATTATATTCAATATAATTGAATATTAAATATTACTGGGGAAAAATAACTTTTTAAGCAAACTTTTATCCAAGGGAAGTATAGTTTTTGAGACAAAAAAAATAATAAATATTTTGATTTAAATCATGCATCCATGGTTTAATTAATAAATTTAAGTTAGCGTTGAATTCTTGTGAATTGTAATGTGTAGTTAAGAGTTGGACCGTATGATTGTGAAAGCACAATAGAACTATTATTTTATAATAATCTTGTTCAGTCTAAACATTTTTTAAAGCTAACGTTTTTCTAGTTGAATCTGCCAAATTCATTTAGATGGTAGACTGATTTCATATTCTTATTTATTTTATCATGGCTAATTATTCTTAAATTTTCCCCAAATTTGCATATTTTATCTTTCAGTGCTGTTGAGCTCCTGTTTTTTTTTTTTTAATTGCAGGCTGTGCCCTCATTACCTGACGCTGCAAGAAAATTCGCAGACAGGGCATTGCAGCTTCTCTTCAGTTATCATGCCAGTCCTATGAAGGGCCATCTGAAGCCTCTTAAGGGAGTCCCCGCTCTCATAGTACTCTCCTTCGGAGTTAGAGCTGCCCTCTTGCTTCTCCTGCGGCGAGGGCGTGGAGGCGGGGGGCGTGTCCTTGGGGGGCGTGGCGTCGCGGTAGGCGTTCGCTGGAGGGTAGCCCTGGAAGGGGGGTGGTGTCAGCGGCAGCCGGCTGTCCTGAGCGTTTTGCCCATACTCGGCGTCGTCACGCGGCTCCTCTTTCTGACAAAAAAAAAGTTTGAGCTTAATTTAAGTTCAATTATATACATAAAATTGAAATATGAAGAACTATCAATATATGAATTAATAATCAAAACCGTTCCTCGAAATCCAATGTCGGGAAAAGGACATAGAAGTACTTTTCTGTAATTCTACTGACTGTCTCCTTCGTAAAAATATAGAAGATAATTATTTTAAACAAAAACTTTCCGAAGCAACTAAATTTATTTATAGATTAGGTAATAAGTTTTGACATTAACCCTTATCCGGTAGGAATTAATAATATATCAACCAGATATTGTTAGAATGATCATTTAAATTTTTAATGATAGGAAACAGTAGGCAGGTTAAAGTGTATGCAGCCCGTATATGATCAATTATGTACAAACGATATGATAAATGTGTGTGTAAATATAAGGTGTCGATAAATAAAATAATAAAATAAAATTAACATAAACACATAGTAATGTAATTACCCGAAATAGATAAATTAACAAACAACACCACTGAAAATAGTTTTTAAAACGAAAAATAAACAACGATGAAACAAAATTAAAATATATTAATTTTATTACTAGGATAGATAAAAAAAAATATAGATATTAAATTTTAATATTGTAGTGAATTTAATTTATTCACTAGCGTTATTCCTATCGGTCATGAATTCCTAATTATCCTTATAATTAAAAAAATTGTAATGATTGTTAATTTATTAAAATTTAGTTTAATATAATTTATTTATAAATCAATGTTTCTTTTCAATTTTTTTAATTTATATTAATAAAGACAAGTTAAATATTATTGTTTCTTCTATTTTTAGTGTTTCTACTTCGAATTTATAGTAATAATGTAATATAGGTAAGTGTTACCTGAACAAGTACTGAATCTAAGAAACGTTAAGGGTTGTAAGTTTTATTTATTTATTTTTTTAATTTAGTATTCCGAATATTCATTAAACCAATCAACAATAGTATGTTAGGTTTAACTCGAGACTCGGTCAAAATAAGCGAACGTTATCAATACGTGTTGAGTAAGAGAAAATTTAGATGAAATATATGATTTTGACTGACGGTAGACAGTATGATACAGTCCTTTGAAATCTCAAATTATACCACATCGGGTTAAAAAATATTATAAAAAAAATATAAACATGACAATAATTAATTAAATTTATAATTCATTATACTTACAACGACCTGAGCTGGAGTCGGAGATGCCATCCATGGATGGTGGTCCAAATTGGGAAAGACAGAATGCCTAGGATCGTATTGCACACCGATGTTCATCCTCGGATTGTTAAAGTATATATCAGGAGTTATAATCATCTCATTCCAACTGAAATTGTAAAATAACATAATAAGTTAGTTAATTAATAGTTAGTTATTTGCAATGAGTGTATATATTGAATATAAGTCTATCTGCCAATGATTTTTTTTCGAATAATAAATTAAAATATTTCTAGTAACTGTAAAATATATGGCTTAAGATGCTTAACGTAAGACTATACCTGGCATCTGGCTTAACGGTGGTCAAAGAATACATGCCAGTGTTTTATGGTTGTTTTACGACGAGCTTATGTCCACGGACTGCCATAAATTGTCTAAAGTTAACTTATTATAGGCAAGAAGGGTGGTTATTCTTAAAGGGTGGGGGTAGGCTAGTAGGTCACTGCTCCTGGGCAAGACCTAGCACATTTTTCAGAAAAGAATAAAGAAGGTTCACAAGAAATGCTCTACCCTTTTAGGGTGGAACTGCTGTACCTGGGGTAGGAACTGTAACAAAAACGGGTAAATTGGGGGCCCGTAATAAAGAGGATAATTTTGAAAAACAGTTATCATCATGGAGCATCATAAAATGGTCTTGCAAGGCTGATCAAAATGATTTTGATGAACAATCAATTATACTTCTATCAGATAGGTAGAGATAGGGGATCTACCTGAAGAGATAGATCGTCTTTTGTTGTGGGAATACAGACAAAGAAACAAAAAGCTAGATAATAGCGGATACTTGATAAATATTACTAATATTAAAATTTATAAAATTGTCCATATCGCTGGACAATTTGGAAGAAGACTGACACAACTCCAAAATTAACGATTAACAAGACGATTATTTTTTCATGACAAAGAGAGCCGCAGAAAATATTCATTGTGTGACCGGTGGAGAGTATTGTTTTTCAAAGAAAACTACCACAAGTCAAAAAATTTAGGTCTAAAAATATGTTTGGAATAAAAAAATACCTTAAAAAAGGTACCTCCAAGCATTTGCTTGCAAATGGGTTCAAGATACAATTTATAAAATTGTAAGGAAACCTGTAATAATCAGATAAATTTGATGATGAAAACTTCAAGCGCCGTTTTCTCAAAACCCGATCAACTTCCAAGTTCGATATCCATACCATTAAAGCCTGAACGCTTTGTTACCAACTAGATCGATCTCAGGATTTTTAATTAAAAATATTAACTTACACGTCGCTGACAAATACCTACACAATACTAATAATTACAATAGATTATTAGAAAACATTTTTTAAAACAAAATTTATGTTTCTCTACAGGAACAAATTTGGGTAATTGTTTTCCAAATAGGGCTCAGAATTGGCATTTATTAATTTGTTTATATTAAATATTTACAATATTTTAAAATAATTTTTTTAATCCATGATGAACAACATAACATAAATTACTCAATTGCTTTTACTGTGTCCTTCTTTATTCCTTACTTTGAAGGAATTACTTTCAATTGAAATTGAAATATTTTGAAATTTTATTTTCAGCAGACTACTATTGATTTTAATTAGGGATAGATAAATTATTTGCCACTTCTATGATTTTAATTATAGAAAATTTATAAAAATGGAAAAATTAAAGAAAAGGGAAATAATTTATCAATTCCTAATTAGATAGATCCTTCTTTACCATAATGCGGATGTCAACTGACTATTGATTTTGTTTTGTCATTAATGTTAATATTAATTCATTTTGGCTTCTAGAGTCATTTACTATTAGATATCATTTAACTTTATAATAGGCACTTTTATGAACTTTGTGATCCCGAAACTTGATAGAATAGCAATGAATACATAAATATTTCAAAGAAGGAAGCCTAAATTACTTTGATTCGTGTAAAAATTATTGAATAACATCCAAGAACATATATATTACTTATATATGTTTTTATTTTGTTTATATATTATTTTTTTTCTCAACATTTAATCATATCATTTTTTGATAAATATATACATTTTCGTTTTTTTAATCCCACTCCTAAATTATATTTATACTGTTAAATTTTTCTACCTTGGTATCCACGTTATTATAATGCAACACAATTACCATTTAGAATGGTTTAATACAAACATAGGTGAAACGTTCTATAGACTGTTTTCTTGTGTTTTTTAATCACGTAAAAAGTAAGATAATTTTTATTTTGAATTGATAAAATAATACAAACGTTAATTTTTTTTTAGTGTATTGATAGTTGACCGTGTGGTATGGCATATTAGGAAGGATATGTTCCGGGTGGCGGTTAAGAATAAAATAAAATAGTTGTAACTCACCGTCTCCTTTCTGTTAATTGTTTTTGTTTTAATAAATGTCATATAGGTGAGGAGATAAATAAATGAAGAGGATGAGGGATAAAATACATACAAATTGTTTGGACATAAATCTATTAATACCTTGACAGGTTCGGCAAAATAACAAAATAAGTGAAATGCTGAACTAGCAAACCCATACTTCAGAGCAACCAAAGCAAACTAATTCCGGTTTTATCCCGCAAACCAAAGATTCAATACCGAAACAGAAGGCCGTCAGAAAATCCGAATCGATGGGTTGGAAAAGGTTTTTATTACATAATGGACGTGCTCCTGCCAGGAAAATCAAAGAAATGGCCCGTACCAACTTTCAAGGCTAGTTTTTTCTTTTCTTTACATGAGGGGTTTTTGCGTAAGGGCCTCTTCATTGTACTTATTGACAGTGGTCACTTCCTAGCCTCTGGGTAGGCAGGAGAAAAAAAAAAGAAAGAAAAAAATAAGGGCACACGGCACAGGCCGAAACTTTCTCCCGTCTCAATAGGGGTAGTTTTTACGCAATGCTCTTATTTTACTAAAAAAAAGAGAAAGCATGGCCTACTTTTTGACAAAGTGAACATTCTTCGAAGCCGGGTATTTATTACGCAATGTCAAGCGAGGTTAAAAAAAATAAGAAAGTAAGATAAATTACTATGCATACAGAAAAAACTCAAATCTAATAAACAAATTATTTGGTGTAAGCTTAAGCGACGTTTAGACATTTGGAACACTGACGAAAATTAGTAGGATAAGGCGAACCTCATGGTTGACCCATCATTAACCAAGTACCCTACGTTTAAGGTGGGTAGGAGAAAAAAAATATAAACTGACCACATAAAGCTTACAAAACAACTAAAAGCCGATTTTTTGTTATTACCTTAGTTTTTTTTTTTAAAGTAGAAGAACTCAGAATGTAAATGGTCCAGCTAAAAATATACCAGGAGCAATATACAATTACATAAGGACAGGGGTAGGGAACAATAAATTCTACCAGAATGGTCCTAATACCATGGACTAGCAACCAGACTTCAGGGAAGTTGTAAATCTCAAGCGCACCTCTTTCTGGAAGTGGCCCAAAAATCTGCAAAAAGGACAAAACAGGAGTTCCCTATTTCCGTAAAGCAGGGCAGGTTGAAAAAAATAAGACTATTAAAAAGACTATTTTTAAAACTGTATTCACAAACATAAAATGATGTCTAGGTACATCATACTCACATTAAACAAGGGTGAATCCTCAAACAAAAACTAGAAAGTCTGTTTCGAAAAAAACATGTAATAGACTACAGGTGTATATTACGCCAACACCAAATTAAAAATTTAAATATTAATCAATAATTTGAAGTAACTACCCCTCCAAATACAAAAAAAATATATATTTTATTATATAACAGTGCTCAAAATTCAAATAATATAAGTATATAACCAACGAATAAAAAATATGTATAACAAATATTTGTAAAATCAATATTTCCAATATAGCAGAAGACCGCAATGTGGATAATAATGAGCCTTATTTAAATAAAACCAAGTTTTTTATTCATCGTAATATGCATCCTTAAAGTATGTAACATAAAATAATAAATAAAAGATTCAATTTTTCAAGGAATTGCCAGGATAATAAAAATATAACCTTAAATATGTGCTCAATAAATTGATTTTAAGCCCAAACTAATTTACTTGAAAATAATCAACATTTAGGGTTAGGGGTAACTTATTCATTATCAGAAAATCCTAATTTTTACCTGAAGTTCGTATAAACATTGTTTAAAACTTTTTTTTTTTTAAAGGCAAGAAATTGAGAATATCAGCAAGTTTTAATTAGGATTATCAGGTCATAATTCATTAGGATTATAAAAACAGGCAATAGGTTAAACAATCATAAAAAAAAAAAATATCCAAATTCAATTAAAATAATCAAATGAAGGAGTAGGGATATATGAAAAAGCATGTAGAACTTATACTTTTCGGTAACACCAATCATAAAACATGATCATAAGAAGAAAAAATGATATCTAAATGACATAATTTATTCAAGAATTTTACTATTAATTAGACAATTTTTTTTTGGAATTGCACACTACAATCTCATATGAATTAGAAAAGGATCTTCGAAATGTAATATTGAAAATTATTTACAATTAAAAATAAATAAATATGTAAACCAGCGACTTTAGAGAATGTTAATCATTTTAAGATTTAATCAGAAAAATCAAAGTTTTTTTTTTAACTGATAAATAAAATTATTATATCCAAGACGCAATACATCGCACATCAAAATTTTAACGGATTTTTTTATTCAATAAATGTAAATAATAAATGAAAGCCGTTGGAATTATCTTTTGGTAAACTTCAAAAAGCATTTTACCAGGAAAGCACAATGTCCAATGTCGGTTATATAAAAAGTGTGGCGGTTTACAAAAAAGAAGTCTGTAGATGGTTTGCCTTCTCTTTAATCTTCCGACAAAGACACTGGGGCCGAAAAACAACATAAAATGATGAATGAAAATATTGATCTGGAATTCCTATTTATCTCTGTAACTATTATTGTTTAGCAGCATCATTTTTTTAATTTTATAATTTGAATAGTTGAAATTACCAGGGAGTTCATAATCGGAAACCTTAAAAAGCAGAAGCTCCGTAATAAAACTAAATTATAATTGCTAGTTAAAAATTACAATAGACATATCTACTTAAAAAAAAAATTAAAACAATAGTTAATGTGTGCGTCCTTTCAGAATACTAAGCACCAGGACTTTATCACTGATAAGTATGTATTAGTGATAAGGTGGTGAAAATTGTGTATACATATATTTTGCCAGCAAAGTAATTAAATTAGTTATTACGTATTTATCGCATACCTTGATCAAATCAAAATGTAACATTTTCGTTATTTTTTAGTTTTTAATGGAAAAATTTGAATGGAATAATATCTTGAGGTATAAACTCAAACTAAATATATTAGTAATTAAAAAATATAAATTGATGAGTTGACTCCATTTTGATCAAGGTATGCAATTCAATGTAGTTATGTCGAGTTTCCTTTTGTAATTCTAATAAAAAAATATGTTAGTAAGGGTATATGTTTCTGATATAAACATACGTAGAAGTAACTAATTTATTAGCATTATCGTATCTTATATTGCTGACATTATATAATAGAAGGTATGAAAGTAGTTAAAGATAAAAATAAGAATTCATAGTATCAATATGTCTATGTCAGAATTAGGTACCAATATAAATGTTTAAGAAGATATAAATTATTTTAAAATTAATATTTATAATGATTAAAAAATGTATATATGTATATATATATAAATATATATATATATATATATATATATATATATATATATATATATATAATTAAATATACAGGATAATTTTATTCTAAATAGAAGGTATAAATTATTTTAAAATTAATATTTATAATGATTAAAAAATGTATATATATATCCAGAAATAAAATTAAATATACAGGATAATTTTATTCTAAATAGAAGGTAATTGATTTTTTTATTCTTTCAACTTAAAAATTTATATTGAAGGTTTGATTGAACAATCAAAATTAAATTGCAATTAAAATTACATGTTAAGACTGACCAACATCTACTTATTTAAATATCAAACTAAAATTCTAATGAAAAATATTAAGTGGAATAAAAAATGAAAACTTAATTTAAGATATCTATATGCAATTTGGTGTTTATAAAAAACTTACTGATATGATATAACGATACTCACCATGCAACCAATGTAAAATGAAATACGACTTTTGCTGTATAACAGTGATGGGGTGATAAGTATCCTAAACTAGGTGCGGACCACTATTTGGAACGGTGGCTTGTGAAGAACTAAGGGTTGAAGCCCCACTTCCCAGACCTACCTCACACCCCCACCCCTCTCACACCCCCTCCCCACCATTCAACCCTTAGCGTGGCTAGGACTGGTTAATGTATGAGTCTATTCTTTTCTGACGTGACAGTTCCTGAATTTGCATAGTCTACTGATTGGCATCCCAGTAGCAATGTATTATATGGAGCTGATAAAATAAATAAAACATAATATGTTCTAAGACGATAGTATTACACTCTACCTGTCCTGAAGAAGGCTGATAGAATGTAATACAAATAGAAAACCAAACTTTATACATATATATGTGTATATATATATATATATATATATATATATATATATATATATATATATACATATATATATATATATATATATAAATATATATATAAATTCCAATATCGAGGTTTTAGATATATGAAAATTCGATATACAGAAGTTCGACTGTATTTAGGTTTTTAGTGATATTAGAAAATATATATATATGTATGTATATACGCACATACCATCAAGTACCGCTTTCATACCTAAAGAGGGTCTATAATTTGATTTGGTTAAAAGATGGGATCAAATATGGGTGAACTCAACCAAATCACCTAGCTTACACACATTTATACCCCATATTACATCACACAATTACAGAACTATACACAGTAATGATTACAAACTAACGCAACTGCTGACAGAACATGGAAACACAAAACAATATCTCAAACGGTTCAACATTATACAAACAGACTTATGCGAAGAAGACGGACAAATCCAAAATTTTAGACATATACTTTATGATTGTAAATTATTTGACAAGCAATGTTTTCATCTGATTAAAAGTATAATTCTCAGAAATGGACAATGGCCTGAAACAGAACAAAATTTGCTTTCTAAATTCAAGACAGACTTGCTTAAATTTATTAAAAATATAGACTTCGACTCACTGACCAAAGATGGGCAGCGTAGGTGATTTCTTGTTGGCTTTACTTAATTTTTATTTTATTTTATTTTTTGTTTGTTTGATTTAGTTTTGTTTTTATTTTGTTTTCGTTATATATTTTCTGTTTTATTACTTATTTATTTTCATTGGAACACTTGAACTGTATTAAACCAATGAATATGTAAATTTGATAAATCGTACCATTCATGTAGTATGCCTCTAAGGCATGGAGCATGTATAAAATAATAAACGGTCCTTATGGTGGGTTACCATGTAAGGAAAAGATTTAAAAAATATATATATATATATATATATATATATATATATATATATATATATATACACACACATATATATAAAACCTCGATATCTTGAAAGTTTTTTGGGAACCTTGAATTTTTATTAGAAAAAAATATTCTGTATATCGAATAAAGTTTCTATATATCGAACAAATAGTGCCATTAAAAAAATATATAAAATGAAATGAATATATGAAATATATATTCAAGAATATATATATGAAAAATATGAAATTGCCACCAAATGAAATAGTTACATAAGAACGGGTCATAATTAAATTTAAAAAACTTGTTCCACTGTTTCGTAAAGCAATAGAAATTCAGGGAAGGTCTTGTTTCAGAAGCAATTACGGTGCCAACAGGATTGGGAATCTCTGAATATAGAGTGAAACTTTCATCTTAAATTCAGTTTAACTTCGCCTTTATTTTTGTAAACATGGCTCTTAAACATGACTTCAGTGATGAATTGAATTATACACAAAAAGTCGTTAGAAGCTATTTTGCGGAAAAACAAAAATAAATTCATTTTTATCTATGTGTATATATTTTTAATACATGCCCTTATTAATTTATATAAATATATACATTTGTAAAAAACTACAATTACAGAAGTAATATAAATAACTTTTTAAATAAGTGTTATTGAAAGTTCAGTTCTTTTTTTTTCTTCAACCCTATAAAATTGACTTTGATGCATCAGTAACCCCCCCAAAAAATCCCTTTAATACTTCTTTAATCCTAAAGCCTGAAAAGGATGAAAAATTGTATTCTTTCTAAATTCGAAATTTCCATATCGAATTTTTTTCAAGGAACCATCATATTCTATATACAGAGGTTCAACTGTAATATAAAATAGTGACAACACTTAATGGTTCAGAAATTGCTGTTGAAAGTATTAGTTTTATTTTTTAAATTTATTGTGAAACATATTTTTCTTTTTATAAATATTTTTCTGTGATAAAGTATTTATTGGTTTATTTAAATTTATATTTTATGGAATGATTTTTATCTCCTAGGAAATTTTCTGGGAATGGGCTCTTAAATAATAAAAATAATATTTGGTGAGAAATATATATAATATTATAATATTATAATATAATTTTTAACGACTACAAAAAATAAAGGTTGTTTAATTTATCATTAGAAAAAATCGGAGTAGGAAACTCTTTTAAAACTCAATCCATTATTTATTTCCATAAATTCACAATGAAATGAAATTTAATCTGTATGAAAAGAAGAAATTAAAGAATGTTTTTTATTTTCTTATAAGGCTTTTAAATTAACTTTTTCGAAATTTGTATTTATTCCAGATATATATATATATATGTAGGTGATTCTACATTCACAGCTCATCTTTAGCGTAACCATGGTTGGTAAAGAGAAAGAAAAATAAAGAAGCTCTTGGTGAGTCAAAAACGTTTCGATATGAAATAAATGTTATTTTTTTACTAGTTTTTTTACAATTGGAAGATTCGAAAACATAAAATCTCAAGTCTCTGAAATACCGGCGAATAACTAACTTGTCAACGTTTCGGCACTTCAGGCATCATCAGGACATACATCAAAAAATACACCGTCTAGAAAGACGCATCAAACAGAGGCAGCACATCACTCCAAGCAAGACATTCCCAATCACATACTGAAGGCAAAGGGAGGTAACATAACAGCTGAGAAGATTATATTCAAACAGCTGATCAGCAGAAAATAGAAAATACAAATAGAAAACAACTAAAAAAGAAAAAAAAATTTTTTTTTTTAGTTTTTTGTTATGACGCTTTTGTATTAAATAAGCTAAATCCCAATGAACTCGTATTTACATGTCTAAAATTTGAGAAGAATTTTGGTTACAGAAATAAGATAAGATCCGATTTTTATTTTTATCTTACTTTCGAGATATAGAAAAAAGAATTGAAAGAATGAAAAAAATACCATCATAAAGATAATATTGAAATCTAGCATTCGTTTCTAGATTAGCCAGTTTATTCACTAAAACAACTTATCTCTATACTTCACGTGGTCAATACCACGCACCAACTACAAGGTTCTGTTCATACCCTTTTGATTAGTAACTAATCAATTTTGAATTTCTATAAAATTTATGAATTTCTTTTTAATTATCATAAACAATTATGGCTAAATCTAATAAATTGAAATTAATTTGACACAACTTTTTTAATGAATTATTAAAATATGCTAATATTATACTTGATGTTTAGATAGGTGAAAAAATAAAAATAATAGTGTGTGATTAAAATGTCAAACTGAACTCATTGTCAGTTAATTCATAAACGTATCACAAATTTATCAATGATATCTAATTTAACCTTTGATGAGGATACACATTTTCACTTTAAATGGGATGTATTAAAAAAAAATCTTTACCCACCTAAAGATCCTATCTATATGTTTTAGTTCTTCAAAGAAAGCTTAGGATTTTTTCTTTGTTATAAATCTGGCGTTTTCCACAATCCGATTCTGGCAGACCTTTTGGATAAAAAAACACATCGAAAATGGGTGGAAAAAGACGCACAGTTAATCAGGGTCGATAATATTGAATTCGGTGTCAGGTATTGGAAATTCGATATTGCGATAGCAATTTGAAACAATCGACTCCATTAAAAAAAAAAATAAAATGTTATTAGGCTCGCCATATTCTATTTTTGAAAATTTTAGATAGTTGAGAAAAATTAAAACACAAGATGTAAAACGTATTTTAATTGTGAAAAAATCAGAAGCACGGTAACCAATTTATAGTTAGAACAAAAACTAATTTATTGACTTTTTTTAAAGCCTACTTTTATTTTTGTTTTCTATTTATTTTTGGCAAAATGAATGAAGAATCAGAGAATATTATTTATAATTGAGAAAACACGCTGAACTGATTTTCTGGCTATGTTCCAACTGTCGACAACAGAAACAGACATTCTTAACATCTCGCTGTAATTAGACATACAGCTCTATTACATTAAAAAAAACTCTTTTAATTTTTTTATACTAAATTCGTTTCTATTCTTCAATAAATAAATTATACTAAACATAAAAACATGCTATGATAAAAATATCTTACGAAAGGGTCTCCATTTAGTCCGTGCTTCGTATCTTGAGGCGACAGTCAAGCAGCTTATTTAAATACGTCTGAATGCGTTTCTTACTGTAAAATATTATCATCAGTAATAATGCAATTTATAATCAGAAATGAAAATATATTATTTTAATTATGATCTAAATTAATATAATACTCTAGAACTATCAGAGAGCTGATCTCATGAATTGATTTAAAGAAGCTATGTTTTGATCGGTCGAATAGAGAAAACCGCTAAATTTCCTTTTCTCAATTATAATATTTTATACGGAAAAATGTCAAATGCCCGGACCATTAATTTTATTTTTTCTGTTCAATGAGTCGGAAAAGAAGTCTGAAAAAGTGATTGATTTTGATTCACGAGTTCTTCAGGGGGATGATTTTTTCTTTAAAATAAAAATCATCAACATTATTTTTATTTTTTATAAATAAAATAATAATGTAACACAACCACGATAGATTTCCTAAAATGATTGAAGGATGCTCATCTTACTTACAAGTGTTACTCAAAGTGATGGTAGCCTATAAAGGACTAGTTTCTTTACTTAATCGATATACAATTTATTTATCAAGAATAAAAATATATTATGTCTGTGGATAAAGCCAAATTTATTACAAACTTAAAAATGGCTCCAAATTTCTCAATCAATCTCCAAATTCAGGTATTGATCGAATAGAGAGAGAGTAAAGCAATTCAAATACTTGAGAGAAATAATCCAAGCGAATGGTTTAGAAAAATCTGCTGTTGAAGAGAGGTTACGCATGATGGAAAGAGCGTATGGCATAACTAGGAATATCTATAACAGGTAAACTAAAGTTAACATAAGTTGATATAAAAATCTTAAAATAAGGCACCGCAATAAAGAGTGATAAAACCGGAATGTTCAAGTGAATGTCTAGTTTTGAACTATAGTTTAGATAAACTTGAAGTATTAGAAAGAAAAACCATTAAAAAATCTTAGGTCCAAGGAAAACGTAAAGGAAAAATGGAAATCCTCCTGATCAGCCCTCAAATATTATGCGAAAACAAAACACGCCATTTGATTTGGGACAAAACGTGAATTAATAGAGATGGTTTGGGGCAATTATTGTAAAGTAGATAAAATGTAGATGTTACAATTAGATGTAAAGGTGCTTAATTTTTTTTTTTTTTTTTTTTTTGTAGGATTCAAGTTATAACGTTGCATAAGTAACGTAGTTAACAGTACATCACAGTAATTAAGTTGATCGGGTTGGATACGATGGGAATTCGTTAGTTTGGTTGAATTGAGTTGTTCTACGTCACATCATTGAGTAAACCTGGCAATAGTAGTAGAAAACAATGTGCAGCTTACATTCTGGATTTATGTATCTTTATAATATAACTTTTATTAAATTAATAAAGTTTTGAATATAACATGATTTTTAATATCTTACTACATTTTAAAATAAAAACAAGTAACATATATTAAAATTCAAAACTAAATAAAAGCAGTAACTAAGTTGAAAAGGAAACGATGACCCTAGATGACTTATAAAGAAGCCAGGTAGAAAACCCCAATTACAGTTTTCTATGAAAAGTTCACAGACCAATTTTCTTTTGAGATCTCTTGAGGGATTACGTTGAAGAGCTTGGGGAGAAAGATTATTGGCTAACGGGTTGGTGCAAGGTTGGATGTTCCTACATAAGGCCAAGTCTGAAAGATCTATTAGTATTTTGACATCTGTGGATAATTTTATTTGTTGCATAAGGATCGTAAGTTTTTACAGAGGTGGTGGGGCTGGATGCGATGGGAGTTCGATAGAATTGTTGAATTCCGTTATTCTATGTCACATAGCTGTGTTATACTTATATTGAGTTATACTTATATTATCTCTAATTATTTAATTATATTTTTGTCATTTTTTCCTTTTAATTTATTTTTTTAATTAAATTTATTTATTTTTGTGTGTGCGCTTGTGCGTGTGCGTGCGCGTGTGTGTGTGTGTGCATGTTTGTGTATTATTGTTATTTTCAAACTATTAAATTGGAAATTACCTCTAAAAACGTTAAATAATATTATGGAAACATTACAAATATACATTCTTAGTTATTATTACAAATATTTTATATTTTTTTTTATCTAAATCTAATTATTTATTTGTTTATTTATGTTATCTTAATTTTTTTTCTCTTATTTTGTTAATTTTAAAACCGACCTCGAAAACGTTACAACTGGACTAAATAATAATACATCATAAATATTTATGTATGTCTATTTTTAATTAATTAATATTTTATGATAAATATCAATATTTGAATATCAATTATGTCATTATCATTGCATTAATACCAATAAGTTCTAACAAGACCATATGCACTCAGAGCAAGGAGCATGTATGTTAAATCAATAAACGGCTCTCTCACAAGGTAACTGTTGATGAGAAGAGGAAAAAAAAAACGGCTGACCACTTGGCAATAGTTACGCTTGGCTCCTTATTATTAAATTTTATTTTAGAATTTTAGAATTTCAGGGCATATATTGAAACAGTTAGACGAATAGTCAGTTTGCAACAAGCTAATGGTACAAAAGTATATTAGGTAGTCAAAACAAATCTGAAATACCCGAAAGGTTAGGTCATTAAAACCAATATTGACATTATTTTTCCAATCATTAGTGAATTGTTTGTCAGCTAATCGCTCTCCCCAAACAAAACGTATTTTCAACAAATCTATGTTAAATGGCAAATTAGGAAAAATTATAGTAATGTATTACTAATAAGTATGTAGTCTAAAAATACTTTTCTTACTATGCACTCAGAGAGGTAGCTAACGATGATTGTGCCTCAATGCAAGCGTCTTTTCTGTTTGCTCCTCCCCCCTTCAGGAAAAAACAAAATACCTTACTGTAAAACACTAGTAAGTTACTAGTTACAACTTTATCTCGCAACTAGACGCGCACTCAAAATAATTTTTCGAGGGGGATTTCAATTTTTTTTTGGGTGAGAGATTTAATGAGAAGGCAAGTAATCTATAATCGCCAAATAGGGCGTAAGTTTTAAGGATAAGAATGAAAATTGGGTAAAAAATTATTACTCAAAATACACAACTTATATGAAAAACCATGTTTTTTTCAAAAATTTCGGGGAGAGGGATGTATCACTCTGATTTCTCCTCCTCTCCCCTTGCGTACAACACTGCTCGCAAAAATTTTCAAATTCACTCCTAACCATACAAAACAGCATAAATCACATCAACTAAATAATTGCTTATTTAGTTAATGCGAGCGTAATTATTGTTTCTTAAAAAAAAATAAAATAATTCATTTAGTTGAAATGTTTTCCAGTACCGTTTATACACCTCACACCCACAGGCTCTGAACCCCAGTACGTCGATAACATAACGTTTCATCGATTGCAATGGCATTATTTAAGCCACTGAATGTACAGATGTATGTCGTGCCCCTAAGACTTCACAAATCATTGTTAACATCGTTAATAATCTTAAAATGTAACATTGTTACAGTAAAAATAGATGAATCTACACAGACGCTTACGCACAGTTTTTTTTCGGGGTAGGATGTATTTTTATGTATTTTTAAATTTTTTTTTGATAGGTAATTTAATGAGAAGGCAAGTAATCAATTAAGTGTCTAAAATCGCCGAATTAGGCGTAAGTTTTAAGGAAAAGAATAATAATTGGATCAAAAATTATTAATCAAAATACAACACTTATGTTAGAGGGCATCTGCGCACGCCACTGAATCTGTATAATGTGTATAATATTATAATCAAAAAAGTTTACATAATGGACTAAAAATAATGAAAAAAAAGAAAAAAAAAGGTAGTATTAAATTTATACACAATAAAAGAAAAACATACACGATCTCAAATAGAGAAAGAATTAAGAAGAAACATTCTAACAGAAAGGAATTTATACTAATTTGTTAAATTTTTGTCGCTTATCAATATGAAATCAGAAATAGACAATTCCTCGTAAAATAAGAAATAAGTACCATATTAATTTAATTTGTTTAAACATAATTTTTTTGTATTGTTATAAGCTTATTGCTTAATTGTTTATTTTTTAATTTTTTTTACAGATCTTAACGGATACTATGGCCATGGTTTTGCATGGTTATAGCAATAATAAAATGTTTTAAACTATTAAAAAAATAAAGTGGAAAAAATGTGGGTTATTCTAACGGTTCATTAGAGGGAAGTGTCGACCTATTTGTAATTTGTTGACCCGTTTTCAGGTATTTGCTGTACCTAAAGGGATGACCTACCCTTTTTTATCATATTTTTAAATCATTTGGGTTTCTTCCCGGAGCATAATACTTTTTGTATTGCATAACCCCGTTGTACATACAACATAATATTTAATAATTGTATATTAGTAATTCATTATTCATCGAGTCCAACAAGTGTAGTAGTGCAATCGTTCCCCCTATCAAATGACACAAAACTGTTAATAATATAATTATATTTACTGAGTGGAGTCCACAATTCCACATCGTGTTGTGTACTATTAGTCCCAGCCCGATTCTTTATTTTTTATAATAAATTTCCAATGGACTTTCTCAACATGGTAATTAGGTGGAAAAATTCATAAACATGGCGAAAAGTAGTTTTTTCACGCATAAGATGTAAAAAAAAATTCATATTAGAAAAAATAAAAATAGTTCGTAATAGCGCATATAAAGAAAAAAAAATGAGTTTTAAACAACTTAAGTCGGCCAACATCTTATCGCAGAAATATTTAAAAACTGCGAAATATGGCAATTTTTTTGGTATTTAATTACAGGTTTTGTAATTGTTGCAGGAACATTTTTGTGGAAGTAAATTGTGGATTTTAGTAATTCCAATAAAAATAAAAATTGCATGCAAAAACAATGATGTGGAAAATGTTAAAACAGGTGTTCTCGAAAAAGTTTTTGAACAAGGTCCGAAATGATTCTAGAGCGATTTTTCATTCTAGAGCTATTTATTCAAATGGAGGTCCTCTACAATCCTATTTTCATTATATATATATATATATATATATATATATATATATATATATATATATATATATATATATATATATATGAGGTTCGATATGTAACTCAAAAACGCATTTGAAAGTAGAGTTTTTTCTTGCTTCGGCCATTCGGGGGTGCAAGCGAGAGGAAAGTGTTTCGTACCACGACAAGTTTTATTATTTTTACATGCAACTTTTACTGTAGATAGGAACCATTAAAAACCACAATTTAATTCCCAAACCTTTTTCCTATGGCAGTTACCAGGCCAGTAATTAATTGTCCAAAAATTACAATATTACAAATTACAAAAACAAACAAAAAAATGTGCATAATAGAGCTTATAAAGCCAAAAAAATATATAAAAATAAACAGAACAATTGGATTAGGTCAATAACTTTTCGCAAAAAAAACAAATTGTACATTCAATTACAGTACTTGTAATTGTCATAGGAACATATTACGGGACTTAAATTGTGGTTTTTAATGATCCCTAGATACAATAAAAATAATACAAGTTATTAGTTTACCACAATCGTGGTAATTAACTTCCTCTTCGCTCGCACGCCCGTGCGGCCGAAGGAAGGAAAAAAACGATTTAGAAACGATTTTTGTTGACCGACTTTCTGCTTATATTACAAGACCTGTAATTGAATGCCAAAAATGACCTTATTTCGCAGTATTGAATTGTTTTTGAGAAAATTGTTGATTAACCAACAATTGACCAACTTCAATTGTTTAAAACTCATTGTTTCCGACATTTTAAACTACTTAATATTTTTTATTTTTCTCAAAAACTTGTAAGCTATATGGGGATGTTCTCTGAGGACCTCGAAACAAAACTAAAACGTTTGATAAATTGCTTTGTATGATTCATCTTCGGTATACCTAGAGACGCCTCTGTCTCCCGATTTTATGAAAATTAGAAGTGGGTTTTCCCCTCCTATCGTCGTAAGTATTTCGTGTCTTCCAATCCCGCAGTCGTTTATACATCTCCGATCTCCTTAAATTGAAATCCTCTGTCCATTTCAGCAATACCCTTCTCGGCCTCCAAATTTATATTTATACGACGGCCTCCGAACCGCGACTTTCAACAGATCTTTTCTAATCAGATCTTTGTCCCTATGGAATTCCTTCTCTTTTTTTCATCAATCGCTTGTTGGTATGTAAGTGAGAACGCCAAAGAAATAATGTGTCTAGTGAGAATCACTGCCATGTCCAGGTAGGTTTGTATTATAGACCGAGAACTCGTGCAAAAAAATAGTCATTATCTGGAGAAAACTTCGATAGCAATATAAACAAATAAGAGTCTGCCAGTTGGATCAGGCTACCTCAAAAACTCCTCCGTAACGTTTTCGATTCAATGCACCGTTTAGGAATCATAGGAGAAAAACCAAAAATATACATACAATTTCGAGTTTTTTTGGCCACCATTATTTTCAGATAGCATGATATGACTGGTAGACTTATTGTCAATTATATGAGGATTAAAAATTGCCATCAATGCCTTTTTCAGATTGTGAACCTTTTTTTTGTCGGGGCTCTCGGTCTATTAGTTTTTAAAGTGACGTTGGCCTGCAGTAGATCAGAGATTCCCACTCTTTCACTTATCAGATAACTGGTAAAATGCAGTACCATTACCTGATCTTATGATATTAGGATTAAAGATTCGTCTTCTTAAAAAAGTACAAACTGATTTACAAAAGTTTATACAAACAAACAAAACAATATATATTACAGTAAATGTGCTAAAGAAAATAATAAATTTCAAAAATCCATAATCAAAAGTGAAATCGATATCACATAATCACAGCAACATTAACATAAACGACTCCAAAAATACTCCAGAGAAAATAAGAAATTTGGACAATACCTATTTTTTAGTTGGAAGCATGTTGTTTATTAAGAATCAGAATATAAATATTGAACTTGATAGAGCTCAACTTATCTGACAACTACAACTCCAACCAACATGCCTGAAAAGACTCGCAGAAGACTGAAGAGGAGCTGGATGTGGGATTTCCTAGCCTAACTATACACAATAATCACGACAGAAAGAGGTGCCGCAGGATGCTATTCTCTATCATGCCTTTTTAGCTACCAAATTCACTTGTCAACATTGCCAGCTGTGAATATAAAAAAAAAAAAAAGCAAAAAAGATTATTGTTAATGGGTTTTGTTTGTTTTTTCGCGTACCATTTGGAGCGTCCTTGCATAGCACGCTCTGGGAACCTCTGCTCTATATAATAGCGGAGCAAAGACCTATCCTTGGAGCATCCCAGCTTAACTGGAAGCAGCCTATAAGTCAGAAAAGAAAGAAAATAATATGGATTAGATACTAAGTTCTTGGTGATATACTATACTGTATGTTTAAAAAAAAATGAAGAAATACCCCACCAGCAAATACCGTATCGCTTATTTCGATTAAATCTAATCATCTTAAAATTTTATATGATAGACTCTTGTTCAAAAGAGGTTTCTCAGCGACTAAGGAAGAAATATTTTATACCTACCGGCTATCGCTTTCGGATTACACAGCGAAAACACCTGACTAATGTGGCTAACAGTTTTTCCGTGACATAATATCCGCCGATGGTTTTTTTCCATTTATTAGGATATAACGACGTAAACAATCAGGTACAGCTCAGTTTTCTGATAAACATGTTTTCCTATAAAACAACTAATGACCCTAATCTGGGGAATCTGTTTGTCATTTTTAAACGCTCAGGTCAAAAATGAAAAGTGAAATTCTTGTCGTAATCTTGCGTAACTTCTTCGCTGTCATCAATACGTCAAAATAAATTCATTAATAAACTTAATTGACTAACTAATTAAGGATTTTTCTCTAAACGGCTCTATTTTCCGCTGGCTCTATTTAATTGGTATATAAATGTTAAAAATATTTTATTCAACAGACATTCACGCATCTTCCTACTAATTTAGCTTATCTTATATATCTTCTTTATGTATCCAATCTATTACATTTTAAAAATTAATGTTACTTATCATAAGAACAGTTTTTTTTTTATATTTAAATTTTTTATTATGATTTAATTATTTGTGAAAAATAACTTCACAAACGTATATCCCAGCTCAAAGTAGAAAGGGGACAATTTTCTAAATTTAATTTCTTTCATGTAGAGGTAGATGGTAATCATTTCTTTATCATTACTTTTTTTTAAAAATAATAGTTTACGAGGAATAGATGCGAAATATTAATTTTGTTTTCGGGTTGAAAGGGGGAGAGTTCCCTCGCCTTCCTTCTTTTGGATATGCCCATACATAACTGCATTCGTCGTGCAGCAACTAGCTACCTTCGCTAGTGTTATGGTCCGTGAAAGGCCTTGTCCTCCTCAGCAGCTCTTCATTCATCCTACTATCTTTCATCCGATATAATATATGGTAGCATTCAACTCTCTGTTATCATTTTATTTTTTTAAACTCGGAAAATATCTATTTTCTTACAAATTTATAATTTAGTCACTAAAGCCTATGGTAGAAATTGATATTTCTCGATTAAAAAATCACTCATTTCGGGTCAATTATCCATAAACCTGAATGTAGAAATTTACAAAAACGTTCTTTACTGTGCGAAACGAAGCTTACGGTTTAACTTAAGGTTTTTTTCCAAACTAAAAATCGACTTAGGTCTACTTTATACCAAGATCTTATATCTGATTATTAATTAGGAAGAGATTCAATTTTTAACTTGGATGAATATGCAATTATAAAAGGAATCATCAGGACTAGTGAAGAATTGGCCAAAAAGCTCTCATCTATCTCATTGGCTCTACAAACCTCTGTGGGTCCTGGCTTCCTCAATGAGCTTCCGCCATTCGGCTATGTTCTGTGCGGCCGCTTTCCAATATCTTACTCCCAGCAGGCCTCTCGCGTCAGCTGCCACACCGTCTGCCCATCTTAATTTCGATCTGCCAGCTCTCCTTGTACGGTGCAATGCCTCTTCAAGAACTCTAATCGGGATCTCAGATTTCTCCATTCGAGCCCAATTTCATTACTCTAACAACATCAGCCTCATTAAATAGCTCATAAACTTCTCCATTATTCCGAATTCTCCAGGCCAGTCTCTCCCTCACAGGTCCAACTATTCTTCGAAGGATTTTTCTTTCGAAGAAGAGCAGATCTTTTTCGTCGTTTTTGTTTATGTCCATGTTTGATTAGCGTAAGTAAGAACTGGACGGATAAGGGCTTTAAAGAGTTGGAATTTGGTACGTCTACTAATTAGTGAGTTTTTAATATGTTTAAGTAGGCCAAAATAGCACCGGTTGCCACCTGCTATTCTCCCCTTTATTTCAAGTGTTGTTTCATTCTTGATCGTAGCTTGAGATCCCAGATACGAGAATTGTTTACACTCTCAAACTTATAAGGACCGATAGATGTATATAGATTTGGTTCAATTTAGGGATTCACTTCTTCCCCTATACAGATGTATATCGTTTTGGCTTCATTTATATGGAGCCCCATCTTTGCTGCTGCCATCTGGAGTTGCAGAAGTGCGCCCTCGAGAGCTGTAGTGGGCCGTGGAATGATATCTGTGTCATCGGTGTAGTCTAGCTAGCAGTTGGACCAGATTTGTAAATATCGTGCCCCTAGGTTGAATGTCAGAGTCCCTCACCACCTTCTCCAGTGCCAAGTTAAACAATAAACATGCCAAGGCATCACCTTATCTCAACCCCTTATTGGTGGAAAATTCCGAGGAGCATTCCGATTGAATGCGTACGTTGCACTGAGCGTCTCGCATTGTCATCTTTACCAGGCGAAATAGTTTGGAGGGGATAGTCAGTTCTTCTATTGCTTCATACAGCTTGTATATTTTCTAAGGGCATCGTAGGCGCTCTTAAAATTAATGAACAGGTGATGAGTGGGAACTTTAAATTCATGCCTTCTTCCCATAATCGTACGAAGGGAGATTTGATCAATTGGAATGAGCCAACTACCGAGGAATCGCACTACTTCAGTGCGCATATAAGATACTCTTCAACATCCTCTATAACAGATTAGCCCCGTTTGTCGAAAGTGATTTTGGAAAATACCGATCCGGTTTTCGAAAGGGCAGATCAAAAAGCTCTAAGGTTAGGCTACTGGTACTGGTACTGGCAAGGATGGGGGGACAAAGTCCGGCAAGTGGGCCTGATAGTCCTTTTTGCCATCCCCGGGGGGTTACCAATAGAAATAGCTTATTAACCCTCCATATCGAACCTTCTGGTTTTTCAGATGAAATTCAGAAGGTATGTTAGGCTAATTTTTAATTCAAATTGTAAATAATTCATTTTTACTATTTGTTCATTTGACCATAAAAACTTAATCGCTGTATAAGGCAATTTTTTTTTCATAAATTAAGCTAAGCTTACTCATTAGAGTGTTCAATAATTATTTATTTCGCCTAAATCTAAAAATATTTCTTACTCTCCTTTTCAAGTAATTAAAAACACGAAAACACTTTTGATTGGTTGCTATTGATTGCTATTGTTTCTAGTATGTAAATGAAATTTTGTTAAAAATAATATTAAAATTATAGTAAACGCAAGTAAACTACAACCGAAAAGCTTCATTTTTTATAAAGATCTATTCTTTACTCAAATACTTTTCAAGTGCCAAAATAGCGTTAAATGCTGTTTTAAGGCATGCAATTTTCAAATATTACGCGGCGGTGACGTAAAAGTAGCCGTCAGGATTTGCAAAAAGGACCGTAAGGCCCACTTGCCGGACCCCCACCAATACCAGTACCAGTACCAGTAGTAGTCCAGTGCATTAAGGAATACAAATTGAAAAATGACGAGATCCAGTTGCAAAGGATGGATTAAAAAAAAAAATTGTTGAGTTTCTTACACCAAGAAGTAAAAACTTTGTCTATAAAAAGTTTCATCTTTTAATTTTTTTTTTTTTCAAACGAAAAATAATTCAATTTATATCCAGATACAGCAGGCACACTAAATGTTCTTGAAAATATTCAAAATATCCTTGAAATATTGAACAATTTCAATAATCGGAAATATCAAGGAAACTGCTCTTCCTACGAAGATCATTATTATAAACTACTGTATGTTCCATTTAACTAGTTCCGATTTGAATGGTAATAGATATCTTTACGTCAAATAGTTTCCGAGATTAAGCTTTTCAAAAAAGACCTAGTACACGATTTTTACATCATGCAACTGAGTCATATCATCTGAGTTTTTGAATCATCCGACTCAGAAAGTTCATATCTATAAATGGGTAATATGTTACTCTCAGACCACATCGTAAAAGCATTGTCTGAGGGTCACAAAATTTTGCCCACATACAAATCTGACCTGTCTGAGTTGGATGATGCAAAAATCTAATATCTTAAAATTTAGAGTTAGGTCGTATCACCTTAACACTCTCGATGGGATAAATCATCTTAGGTGAAGAATGAACAGATATATCTCTATTAACATTAAAAATATTTTTAAAACAAGTACCACCACAACCCAAGAGGTGTCCTGGGTTGAGCACTTGAAAAGGCACCTAGCTTATAGAGGCTGGGTTCGATCCAAGTCTGATATGCTTGCAGTTAACAGTGAATAAATTGATTTAAGTAATACCAGATTCAAATTTCCAGATTGGACTGGTTGTGCTATTCCAATCAATGGTATAATTCTTATTTAATTTTTCATAAATTCGATCAAATTGGAGTTTAAAAAAAGTTCAACAAAAGAGTTAATAATTAAACATTAAATATAAATAACGTCAAATATTAAATATAACTATTACCCGTGTCGACAGCAATTAAAGGTTGTCCCGCCAAGAGATGGATTGTTATTGATGTTGGGGAACTCTGTAATATGAAGCTGTATTGCTTTGTCCACCATTAACCACTTCATCAACCAAGCATCTTTGATAATATGATGACATCGAGTTTATTATAGCTTAGAATTTGTAAACTAATAGAAAACGTCTATGTTTGGAATATTGTGAGAAATTATTAGAGGATAAATAAATTTATTGAATAAATAAAATAATTGAGATATGAAAGTCAAAAAAAGTATTTTTTCGAAATTATGAGAACTGTGGTTTTCAATAATGCGTATATTTTTTATCAATTCAACAATTGCAACGCAACGTTCCGACATACATCATGCTATTTTCAATATAGTTATTATTATAAGTGCTCCTATTTTTAATGAAAAATAAATATTTTTTTAAAAGAAAAATATGCCTGTTTTTTGTTATATATGTGTTAATAATGTCAGTAAAAATATTATATAATATAATAAATATTACTTTTAAAATACAACGTGCTTAATTATATATTATAAATAGAGTAGATATAGTTATAAATTCGACCATCTGCATCTCAATAAATAATGGGGCTCTTGAGAAAGCGTTACGTACGCTCTAGGAGTATAAGTTTTTGTGAAAAAAATAACGGTTATTTTGCCTTCAATTATAACCGATCGATTTTAACCGATGAAAATAACCAGTTTTGAGAAAATCTGGAAAGAAAAACAACCGGTTATTTAAATGAAATAACTTTCCATCTAAACATTTTTTGATGACGTCACAAATACCAGCTCCTGGAATTGTTACAAATAACTGGTCATTGGCAAGACCCATAAGACAAGTAAATTACACATTGATCTTCAAGAAATAACCTAATTACTGATTTTGCTATAACATGCAGCCGCTTTATCTGTAGCCGTCGCCGCACTAGCGCCATTTGTGCTAACTAATTGATTTGTATTCAAATATAAAATTCGTATTCATTGAAATTATTAAAATTATCAATGTTTTAATTAGATATTATTTAAAATTATTAGTGATGTCGACTTCCTTCCCCAAACCATCGGAAGTCGAAGTAGCAATAATTTTAATAATTCCAATGAATACGAATTTTATATTTGAATACAAATCAATTAGTTAGCACAAATGGCGCTATTGCGGCGAAGGCTACAGATAAGGCGGCTGCATTTTAAAGATATAGAAAAATCAGTAATTAGGTTATTTCTCGAAGATCAATGTGTAATTTACTTGTCTTATTATATTTGAATACAAAATAGTTCGCACAAATAGCTTTAGAGAGCGCTAGTGCGGCAACCACTCCTAATAAGGCGTACCATTATTTATTTAAAGGATGAATTTCGCGTCCTTTATTTATTTTTTCTTGAACTATAGAGCTATAATTCAATTTTCATCAATATATTTACATTTCAAAATATTTTTTTTTTACTACATTTATTTCAATCGGTTTTTCTCCATTTGTTTTTTTTTTATTAAAAAAAAAACGATTATAACCAATCGAGTAAATAAGCCGATAAAAATCGGTTCTTCGATAACAAAAATACGATATAGGTTATGTCCCAAGTAGTATACATTTTTTTGATTTTTGATATCTTAAGTACGCCAATACGTTTTCAACTGTTAATGTTGAACTGATAAAAATATATATGTTTACACGTATGAATATACACAGAGGACATTTTTATCACAATAATTATAAATTTAATATGTACACTGAAATTATATTAGATCTCAGAAAATTATAGATTTTAAAATTTCAGTTACATTTCCTTTTATATTCAACCGAATATTTCAAAAAATTTGTTGGCTAATTTATGCTTGATTAAAACTAAATTAAATACGACATAATCAGATTACATAACCACTTATAAAAAATTAGCATGACGCTCTAACTGACTTAGGTAATAGTTCTATATAAAGCAACCTATTAGTAAGTAATTTAATTATCTTTGTTAATCATTTTCTTTAACCTGAAAATAATTTAAATAATTTGTAACAAATTTAATAAAAAGTTTAATTTTTTTAAGTTAACAATTAACTAACTTTTGACTATATAGCTTGTCTTCTTACGTTATAAAATTAAACTATATGAACTGTTTTACCCAGTATACAATGAAACACGAATCATAACCTTCGTGTAACCCGAGAACAAATAACGATACTTGAAATAAATAAATTAAATAACGACTTTTGACAGTGAATTTAAAAAGAGTAAGAATTATTGTATAAAAATTTATATTTATAGAAAAAGAAATATATACCTTGTAATTTAAGGAAATATAATTCAATAATATATTTTACACTTACTGATATTGTATAATTTTAATGAAAGGAGCCATTATTCTTTAAAATGAAAATATTACATCACAAAAAAAGTTTTCTGTCAGGTGTGGGGTTCGAACCCACGCTCCCATCGGGAACCAGAGCTTAAATCTGGCGCCTTAGACCGCTCGGCCAACCTGACTTGTGGTCAGTGTGGTGTCCACACAGCTGGGTGGATTACTAATTTACTTTTATTATTAATATATATATATATATATATATATATATATATATATATATATATATATATATATATATATATATATATATATATATATATATATATATATATATATATATTATTGTAATAACAGAAATGCATAGAGCTAGGTGTAAACTTTGGAAAAATCATGAGAAAAATAAAAGAATTTCCTCTTATTCAATGATAGGAATTTTTTAGAATGTATTCCAGGCAAAGTAGGTTACATTAAAAAAAAGTAATACTGTATATAAATGATAAATTAGTTTAATAAAATATATAATTGAGGGATGTTCCATTTTTTGAATCACCAATAGACAATACGTCTAATCTTCGACTCGTTATTTCTTGACTCAACACTGCTATAATAACTTTAATAGGTAGCACAGTGCAAACCTTCTAAAGTCATATAATATATTTATTTTTTAAATTGAATAATCAACAGTTATCTTATGTTCATTCTTTTTACTTATTTCCATCATTTTCTTTTTATTGTGAGCTTTGCTTCGTTAAAACTTCTTGAATAATCGCTAAATTGATAGGTCAAATAAAAAAATAAAAAAATGGTGATAATCGAATCAAGAGTAAATACCCCTTGTTTGAGGATGCTGTGTTATTTTCCCATAACTTATGTTCGGAGAAAGGAATTACAACAGTAAAATTATAAGAAAAATAAACACATCAAAATAGGGCAATCTTGAGATAAAGTGAAATGCTACTTTGATAATGTGCCTGATAATTTTTGGTTTGTACTTCCTCTAATTTATTATCTTTATTAATCAGAACAATATTACTGAAAATGATTCTTACATATCGAAACATAACGGTAAACCTGATAGATATTCCATATACAGATGTGTATATTCCATATGTATATAGATATAGTTGCTTTTTGTTTAAAAAAATTATCAATTATATAATCGTTTATCTACAGAATTATTCGAAAGTTCGAAGAGAGTTTAAATTACACCAATTAACAATTAAAATGTCAAACACATAACTGTATAATATCAAATGTTAATCGAATTTAGAATTATATACATTTATATATTACATTTGTTTTTAAAAAGGACCAACTGTCACATAATTTTATATTATACAGACAGATATAAAAATTAAAAAAAAATACGTAATCAGAACTCACCTCCTACCTTCACGAGGTCTAGTCATAAATAAGATTAAGCGTTTCTTTGGGTGTTTATTTTCAAGTATGGATAAAAACAAATCCTACCACTTGTTTTTTATTTTAACTTTAAAAGAATTAGCTAAGGTTTTAATAGTACTGAGGGAAACTCCTGCTTCTTCTTCCGAAATATTGGATTATTCAAACAAATATTGTTATTTTTCGTTTCCATTCAATAATTTCTTAGCTTAATTAAATGTACACTTCATAATATATAATTTAAGTTAATACAGTCCAATTATAAGATTGAGGAATTGATAAATTTCAATTTTATAAAAAAAATTAACATATATATATTTTTCGGGGAAAAACGACTAATAAGGCATTGAAACAGTTGAAATAGACATATCTTTGGTAATAGCCGTTCGATTTCGATGAAACTTTTGTTTTATTGATAATTTAATTTCTTTTCGAATGCAACAGGTTTTGAGCTCCCTAACTCAACTTGGAGGGGCTTTAAAGGTGCACAAATGTTTTAAAAAATTGGAAAAAAAATCGGGGTGGGGGGACCAAGTCGAAACCCCCAAAGGATACTTCCCCGCTGTAGCGATGCGCAAAACTTAAAAAACGCCGAAATTTCAGGTAAACATACCGACATTTTGACTGGAATTTACCCATTCTTTAATATTATCGTTCTGCCTTGAAGAAAGCCCTACATACCGAATTTCAGCTCATTTGACCCAAAGGGGGCCGCTGGAGGTGCTCAAATGTAGCGGGAAAAAATATATATATAAATATATATCAGACATCTCCAAATTTTGCATAATCGTGCTCTAGGGGTAATGAAACGGATAGAAATCGCAGTCCCGCCGACCTTCGACCCACTGCAATAGTCTATTTTTTTCGAAGAAAAAACGACTAAAAATTGCGGATTAAAAAGGGACAGTCTAAGGACTTGAGTAATTTTTAGTTTAAATTTCATTTTGGTATTTGTTTTGTTTTTTAAATATAATTATGTTTATAAGATTTGATTTTTTGAAAGATGAACGATAAAAAAAAAAATTAAACTTTATTCGTGACATTGTCTAAAATCGTTCTTTATCACTAAGGAAAAGCAATAGTTTTTATGTTTATTTCGACCAAACTTTTGGTCCTCGAAACTTTCACTAGTTCATTCAGCCATTAAGAACATTTACATTTCCTGGCTATATATTTAACGAAATTCGAACATATGAAGAGTTTTCTATCAAAAGCCAATCTATCCACTTTTGGAAAATTATTACAAAAAAATTGTTCTTTTATAGGATGTAGCGCCGAAATGGCTCTATTTTGATGAAAATTGCATCAAATTTTCTACTCAATGCTCTTGAATTATTCACATATATAGTAGATCCCCAAGAAAAAGTAGGAAAAATATTTATGAAAAAAAGAAAATTTTAATTGAGCATAAATCGAAAAATACGTATTTTTTCCATAAATCATGTATTATAGTTGTTTAAAAGATAATTTGATCCCACCCATAAGAAAAAAAGTCATCAAAATCGGACCATTAATAGAAAAGATACAGCATATTGGATTTTGGACAGATGTTTTTACTTTCCTTCCACTACTAGGTAAGAAAAGTATTGGCTAAATTTCGACAAGCAGTTTCCAACGGATCTCTGCGTTTCAGAGCCCTCAGAGTCCAAAAAAAAAAAAGGATTTTTGATCATCTGTCTGTCTTTGCCACGAATATCGCTTGAGCCAGTGGATCCGTGTTTTTAAATCATTCTGTGCATTTACCTATGGAAACCTGGTCACCTTTTTTTTTTAATATTTAAAATACTATAAATCTTGAAACATTCCAGATGGTCATTCGAAAAATTAATAAATGGTTTGCAAAATGTTTTTAGGAATTGGAAACCTGGTCACCTTTTTTTTAATATTTAAAATACTATAAATCTTGGAACATTCCAGATGGTCATTCGAAAGATTAATAAATGGTTTGCAAAATGTTTTTAGGAATTAGCATCCAACCAAAGCTGTAGGGAAAGCCGTATGAACAGACACAACAAAATTTTTTTCAGTACCACTTGGGCTGAATTTTTGTGGTGCTCTAGATTTTTATACCAATTCCCAAGATGCCCAATCATACCAATACCAATCTGCAATAACGTTCTTTCTTAAGTTCCGTTCAACGGCGTATCACTAATCCAATACATAAGGTGCTTCTTTTATTAGACTAACAGCAGTTTTATTTCAAGAAATTTCGGATTTTCTTTTCACTCATTTAATTTATAATCGATAGCTCGTACTTTTGAATAGTTGGTCAAGAGTATCCTGTAATAGACGGATACAATAACTGATGAAAACCCATCAGTGAGATCTGATATATCGAGGAAATCTCGAAGGATGACTAATACCACTATCAAGTGGGCCGTGGTAATTAATAGCGTGAGAGCCCTCAAGATGGCGGTGGTCACGTGCTTCTAATGGCGGCAGTGGACAGCGGTCATCAGTATCTGGTCACCACAGGCCATTGATCACGGTCAGCGGCAAACACAGCCGCCTCGATATTGAACTTATTTAGGGGTCGCCATTTTGCCAACACCTGATGGAATATATTACTTGATATTGCCTAATAATCCAGTGACCGATGACGCCAATATTGGCCAATGGCCACTCATTTTATTCGTATGGTCCAGATTGCTCTTACCAAGCCTTGCACTGTAGTATCAATGTTATTACTGACTGACTAGTGGGTTATAATGAATCATGAAGATCCAACAAGAAGTGGAAGTTGATTATTACAAACTATCTCATTTTTTCTTCATAGGCATTAATCAAGGGTTGTGCTGAGGGGTTAAGATTCTGCCTCTGAAGTTCAAGGCTATCTAGGGTCTTGTAATTGTATGATTTTTGTAATCAAAAATAATTTTAATTCTATAATAATTTAATTTATACTGTGAGATTTATTTCTTTAAGGTAATAGTGAATTAAATGTCTTCCTTATTACTTTATTCAGTTTAATACAATAGAACCAACTATGTAGTTCGTAGCCATTTACCTCATCTTTATGGTTCAATCTTATTTACATTTACAATTTTTGCGCCTATTTCCCTTTAAACTATATATCCATATGAAAACATTTTGTGAATAATATTGCTTGTCATAAATTTAAAATTTTAAAAGAAATGCTTATTGCACGCAGGCACTTTGCCTTAGCCCTTTATAATGAAAAGCAACTGCATGAAATCAGCATTATTTTTGAAATTATTGACTAGTAATATTATTGACAATAGTTCAAATACATATATACATACATATATACAAATACATATATAACAATAGTTTAAAGGAATAAACATTATAAATTTATACAAAGGTGATCTTTTGAAATTTTAGATTTTTGACTAGCAATATTATTCACAAAATATTTTCATATGGATATATAGTTTAAAAGGAAAATACATGAAAAAATTGTAAATTTTGAATAAGATTGAATCCTGAAGTTGAAGCAAATGGCCTCAAAAAAGTTGGTTCTGAAGTGGAGAACTTAATAAAGTAATAAGGAAGAAGGTTTTTTCACTATTACCTTGAATTATTTGAATTATTATTTTTTGAAATTCGAAATCAAAGATACTTTAAAATATACTGGGAGAAACTTAGCCGTCCTTACTCAAAAAAGTCAGAAGCAAGAAAAACTTTTTAAAGATTTATTTCCTGTTTTTATTTATAAATTTATTTATTATTTTATCGTTTCAACCACCGCTACGTAGGCTTTATACATTTTTCTTTCTTACGGGATGCCTCAAGAATGATGCGCTGATTTTTTTTTTTTTTTTTTTTTAAATAGTATAACAATTGTATTTTTTTTTAAACTGACTTACGAGGTACTTACGAGCGAGGATATAAACCTCTGAGTTTCCCACACCTTTCCAATTATTCTTAATTTTTTAATTATTTTAAATTATTTTTAATTTCCTAATTTTATTTATTTTTGAAGTTATATTTTATTTTAGAAACTTTTGACGAATTGTTTGTTGGCTAAAATGTATAGATTTGCTTAATTTTATAAATGACAAATAAATAAAATATAAATGATTTTATATGGCACAAATATATTTTAGTGTTAGTTCCAAAACCAGACTGACAATTTTCGTAACTTCCCTTATCAATAGTAAAATTTTTAATGTCTATAAACGACTATACTAATGAAGGCTACATAGTATAGTTTTTTTTTTTATAGTTCCAGCTAAAGTAGACTTGCATTTGTATAAAATTATGTGTAATTCTGGTATTGGATTCCTCAGATAAGATAATCAAAGCATCGTGAATTCCTATGATAGTTCATTTTGATAGGAAAATGTACGTTATAATAGGCCATTCTTGTATCAACTCAAGTGCCACTCGTAAGAATGATATAACATTGATTGTAAATAAGAAAATTTTCATTTCGAAGTGCTTTTACTAAATTCCTATTAACTGAAATACTTCTTTGCTATGCTCTCGAAAATTGTTTATCTGACTGTTTAAAACAGAATACAAGGAAAATAAAACCTAAATTTTGGTATTTTTTGTAATAAGGAAAACAATTTTTTTTTTTCGTAAAGGTCGTAAAGGTCTTAATGATATTATTATTTTAACTAAAGCATATATATATTTTTCAGAATAGGTAAAAGATTTTTTAAATTACTCGTGAAAATTATCTTAATTTAGGTTGGAATTAATTTCATATAGGTGCTATCGCCTTTTTTATAATCAAAATTTCATGAAGTATAAAACTTTAATTCTGCCGTTTTGCAATTTTTTTTAATAATCTGCTGCCTTATAGTGATTTAATAGATTGATATATGGATAAATTGAATTTGAAATGGAAATCTAATAAATAGGTAATAACAAATATTTAATATATACAGTTGATTTTTATTTACATTTAAATTAATTATTCTTAGATATTTATAGGAAAAAACGTATTAAGTTTACATCAAAATAGTTTACATTAAATTAAGCACATTCTGAAAATTATCTACGTGTGGGTGTCTAATATAAACAAACATTTTTGAAAATGTAAATAAAATCATTATCATTTCCTAAAAGCAATTTCTGTGATGTTTCGAGTAATTCCATGCTTTGTATTAAAGTATCCAAGTTCCGGTAAAGTGTAAATTTATTGTCATTAATTCGATATTTTTTTCATAAATATTTGTTTTTGTTTTATTTATTTTTTGTATTTTATCTGTCTCATTCTATTATTTTTCCTTCAACGAAACATAATGTATTGATAAATAGACAACTGCTGAATTAGTAAATATTTTAGCATGTAAGCGTCAATTGACGATTTTTTATTTATAAATCTTGTTGTTTGTAAAACGACAATCTTTTTTAAAAAACTACATGAAAAAAATTAAGCTAAAGCAATATAATATAATCACAAAATAATTATGATTTACTAATGGCTGTAACAGTTCCCTACCAGTATAAAAATAATTGAAGTATACATTTAAATTAAATACGTAATTTCTGTACAATTGCACGAAGATAATGTTTATGTCTTTGTAAAGGACGAATGAAGGGGATGTGGATCATGAAATATGCATACGAGGTCAAAGGTACTCTCGATTATAATATCATTACAGTTGGGCAAATCGATTTGACCCCAAGGTGTGGCCGTGTTTTGATCATCTCCTCTTGACCCCCGAGTGAGTCCCCTCACCTCCGACCCCCAGAGCCAAGAGACAATCGCGGTGCCGCCCATTCTTCGAGAGGGAGACGATAAATTACAGGATCTGATACAAAGAGGTCAGGGCAGATGTGACTGACCCCTCATTACCGGAGTCACCTCTGGACAATGGCTCTGGACCGAATCCTCAATGGTACCAAAAATGTGCGGATTTTTATTTCCCCCCGTGCGGTAGGAAATGGCCGAAGAGATTTGATTTATGTCCGGCAGATGGGCCGAACGATCCGGAGATGGGACGCGATTTGAAAGGTTCTTCTCAGCGGCTAACTGATTTTTGGTCTGTGGGCCACTTTGGAACTGATGGAAAAAAAAATAAATAACTTGACCGTTGAGAGCTAAGACGGATCGTAAAATCCTCGATCTTTGTTCCCTTCAAAGAGACAACATAATAGAATTTAGGAATTAAATTCCATGGTACATCAGGCAATTATGTACAGTAAGAAATGGATAGTTCAAGAATATAAAACATAATTACGATTACTTACGGATTTAGAACATAAAGTGAACTACAAAATTACTAATTACTGAATTAATTTATTGAAAAGTAGGTATATTTGGTAAATAATAATTAAAATAGATATGAACACAAATCGGTCTTTCTCATGGGCTGTGCACAAAGTGAAACAACAATGATCACAATCTTAGAATACAAAAAAAAAGTCAATTTTTATGAACGATAAAAAAAAAATTTATGTTAAATTTTGACAAAATCAGTTGACATCCGGATGATGGTATAGAAGGATCAATCTAATTAGGAAATGATAGATTATTTGCCACTTCTATAATTTTGTCTTTATTTAAAACTAGTTTGGAATGTTATACCATCATCTTCAGTTCTAAAAGCACATACAAATTCAAAAATAAGCAACTCAAAACAGTTTGGTATTATTATGCATATTAAATTAGATGTAATATATTATAAAAGTGTTATAAAACATTTATGAATTATGAATATAATTAAGACAAGAAATACATTCATACAGAAAATTGTGAATAAGTATGTGTTTTATAAGATCTCAACATTATATTTTTATATTATATATCATTTTTCAACTTTTCCCGAGTACTTTATATTTATTTTTCTTAAAATAATGTGCCGGTTTAAAATCATCCCTCGTCTCAAGCTTGCGTCTGAGAAAAAACGTAGCATATAAAAAGAAGGAAAATGAAATGTTCATCCTTGATTTCATTTTGATTTATAGTAATTTTCCTTTAGTTTTCTTAGACTTCAATTAAGGGGCACAGATGACTTTGAATCGCCCACTATACCAATGATTCTCATGTATTAAATAAATACTATCGCGGTAGTATTTTTAAATAATTTATTTCTAATATTATTTTAAGAGGTGGAGACCCAAACATTCACGTTCTCGGATAAGAATTTAGTGGGTCGATTCTTCAACAATTGATAAGGATTGGTGATCACTTCAGTTTTATCTCGATTCACTATATTATTTTGATAATTTTGCCACTATTTTATTACTAGTGCTTTAAAACAACGTAGTTTTTCTCCTATGACGTAAGCGGTGCAGATCTTGGACAAAAATGGAGAACAGTTCCTCCAGAAATAGCCAGGGATTTGGTTTTTGGAAAGGTTTTCCATATCTAATGCATATTATGCATTAGAGATAGGAAAACCTGGGGAAGTATATTATTATACTCTAGTTCAAAATCGATTTCGACTTTGAATATAGTTGCTTTGGGTACCTGAGGTTTCAACTGTTGGCGTAATTCATGTGATTGATTCATCACAGAAAAGGGATTTGGAAAATCAATCGCTATCATCGTTATAACAATGTTCATAAGGGTGGGTTTAATATCGATCTGGAACTTTGTCAGCTAGTTCTCTGTACAAGGTTGGAAGCCATTTGTATTCTTTACAAAAGCCACTGAAGAAATTTAAAGTAGGTTCTTCAGACCACTTTTTCTGTGTTTTTTCTTCAAGGGGTATATTTCAACCACACGTTCCAAGTGACTTCCTCTGAGGGACTGACGAAGGTTCTTCAAAAATACCATCCAGACATGTAGGATTCTTAAGTCCATAAGTTTTTCACAAATGCAATACATTCTGTCAGTAAGATCTAACTGGTATAAAATAATATTTAAAAAAATTAATGCAGGGCTTGAAGAAGAATCGAATACAACATAGAAAAGTTTGTTTTTCTTGTTTTTCTCAGCTCTTTATTGACAGCAATAAAAGTTCATCCCAGTAGCCATTCCTAAGAGAAAAGTGCTCCAAAGGAGAACAAGGCCTTGCAATTAAGAAAACTACTTTGGCATCGATTGTCATTGCCTACCGCTTCATAATCCGGCTTACTCTGTGTATTCGTAATATTTTGCTAGATCTAGTGTATAATAGTACCTCTGATACTAGATATGATAGTGTTGGATGTTACTAAACGATATATTTACTAAAACGATTTTCTATCAATTATCTAGAAAAACAAAAAAAAATCAGCTCATCCCGGAAGTTCAATAAAAATATATATATAGATATATTTATTTTTTTTCTCAACTTCCTTTCACTCCAACTGTGGTTGAGTTTAATTAATTTTAATTTTTTATATCTGCATTCTTTCGAACGTTATATACATTGGGCTTTTTAAATATTTAAAATCGAATGAATTGCGAATTGCGATATCTCAAATTGATTAGATTATTAATTATTAAAGTCATTCTAAATATTTTAGTAAACATTTCAAATTTTAATGTATTCTTTTATCGAACGTAATATTTTCTACGGACGCTTTATGTTTCACTTGATTGTTTCATTTGAAATAAGTTTGTGAAAATTAATACACAAACAAAAAAAAAATTTGAGGTTTTGAATATTTTTTGTGAAAAAAACTTAAAAATTTGTAGACAAATAAGTTTTCAGTTAAGAGTTCAGAGAATGGAGTCCACTAACATGCTGAAAAAAAAATCAAAATGCAGAGGTCGTTTTTGTTTGGTTTTACGATTATCTTTGTACAATAATTGGGACTAAATGATTTTTTCTCGAAACTCTAAAGGTGCGTTCACACCTTTGCTAAAATTTGGCAAATCAAACGCGCAAAGGAGATAGTTTTACCTGGCTCGACTTGGCTTGTCTGAATCCGATCCAACTCTTGCGGAAAGCGCCACATAAGTGTATTATATAACTCAATAAAAGTAAATATTATTTATTTCTATGTTTTTATTTTATAATTTTGAATATTGCTTTATAAAATGAAAATAGTTTAAACCGAAATTAACAACCGACAACAGTTGGAATAACCAGAACAGTAGCGTGTGGATAGGTTTGCTTGCTAAGCTGCTGTAAACCCCCTTTACATGTTTGCCGTTTGGCTTGGCGTTTGACTTCTCTAGGCTTGAACGAACCTTTAGAGTTCTGCTAGTCTCTGACTTGACTACTACATACATCTTTAATTTTCGACAATTTACCACACTTTTTCAACCTTTAACTAAATTACTCATTTTTTAGAAAGACAAAAAAATACTCATTTTTTAGTTTACTGTGTATTTTCCTCCCTCTTAAATTAATTATTTATTATCTTAAGGTAGTCATTTTATTTATTTTTTTAGTTGAGTTATATTTAATTGTTTGTTAGCCTATATTTTCTGAGTTATTTGTTTATTTTTATTTTTTTGAAATAGCATCGATTTTTTCAAATCAGTGCTCTTTGGACATAGTGGTACAATATCTGGCCAGTCTAAAAACTATTCTACTGCATATTATATTTCTTTTGCAATCTTATAAAAAATAATAATAATAATAATAATAAAATCAATAGCATAATCCACCGATATCCATTTTCACAAACTAGTTGTTGAACCGCAGGAAACATTTTCAATAATGTACTAGTTTTGGTTTCAGGACATGGATCCGAGGGACTAACACCAAATCGCTGTTTTACAATAAACTATAGAATGAATGTAATCCTGCGCTTTACAAACTTGCGTCTAAAATAGAAAGGTCCTAAAAGCCGTGAACCATTGTGGAGGAGGAGGGAAAACTATAAATTTCCCCTTTCAGGTCATGATGAGGGAGGACTACCGTTTTTTGACCGAGAGGGACAGTTATTTTTTTTCCCTCACGCCGGCTCTAAAACGAAGCAACAAAGGGCGGATGGAAACAAATTTCGCTGTGACCACTTGCTCCACTGGGACCTGCGACAAATACCTGCGCATTCTAGCTCCTCCACAATGGCTAGAAGACGATCAGTCATCGGGTTCTTTCTGCCGGAGCAGCTTTTATCAAAGACCAGGTGCATTACCGACGAAAAAATCTAAAGCTATTGAAAACTCTAAGTCAGCGAAGAAATTGATGGTTCTTCGGCACAATATGCCAAAGGCGGATGAAAAACTTGGTTAGGCAATTAAGAAGGATCAGTTTGCGTCTTGCAATTGTTAAGGGCAAATAATCAATTATTATTATATGTTTAGTAGCATTATGGTTTAGTAATAATTTTTTGTCCTTTAATTACAGACGTTGAATAATATTTTCATACAGTTTACCTTAATTAACATCATTAATTTTATTTCAGAATATCGAATAATTTCAATCACTAAATTAATAATAAAAAACAGCAGTTTTAATGTAATCCAATATTTTTTTATCTGTATTTTGTATTCAGGTTTAGTTGGAAAATTTATTTATCCTAACATTTGACACCTCCGATTTTAATATTAACCTACAAGAACATAAATAAAAGAAACGTCTATTTTTGCAATGCTTTGTCTCAAAATAAAATCACTATATATTAATAACATAAATTAACTGTTGTAAATCGATTATATTTGTATACATAATTTATATATATATTGAGGATGTTAAGCAAAACGACGTAACCCTCAATCTTTAAAATTAAGTTGAAAATTATGTCTTATTAAATTTTTAAACATTAAAAAAAAAAATACGTCTACGTTTACCTAGATGCACCAGAAATAACTCGTACATAGAAAATAACCAAAATAAAAGTACACCACGAATTTTTTTGGTCATAATAATTATTTAGTGGGGCTATGTTTTTTAAACAATAAAATTTAAATAAATTGTAGAAAAAATAATGTTTGATAAAACTTTTTAAATTTGTACCAAAAGCATTAGAATGATTTTTTGTGAATAACTCAGCATAATTTTAATTATTTTTATTTTTTAATATGCGTTCCTACATAATAATTTGCGTTCCTAAATTCAAAAGAAAATGCAATAAAATTAGATCAGAGTAAACCACCAGTGATTTGGGACAACAGTCGTTTTTAGTAACGAGAAGTAAGTACTAAATGAAGCTCCCACGTATTTGAGTTTTCGTTTCGTTTGACTTTTTAGTGATTAGTTGCACCGAAATTCTTTTAAATAAAACTGAACTATCTATTTTTTCAGATTTAATTAAAATTATTCATTTCTGCTCTAAATAGGAAATATAAAAGTTATAAAAAATGTATTGTAAGAAAACAGAAACAAACTAAAGTAACATATTTTTAGAAAAACTATTTTATTCAAATTTTCTACTAATCTGTTACAATTAAATCATCAAAATGTATATGGACTAGTAAAACAGGTGGAAACATCAACACTTGTTACCATTTGTTCGAACAAGAGCTTCTTCCTCCTACAAATGACGCAGGTATCGTCAGCTGGTGTGCCTACGGCGAAAGAAGTGTAAATGATGAATGAGATTTCTTATTCATTCCAACGAACTTTATTCTGCAGTTTCTTTTGCACAAGAGGGCAGGTAGGACTGTATATAATAGCAACAAAAAAAAAATAGCGTAACTATTAGTCTGAAAATATGAATGAGAAGGGTCCGCAGTATAAGGACCCTTGTAGTATTCCATCATCTGTTGACAGCCTAGAATCTGCAGGATCTAAAGGCCAACAAACTACTAATCTTTACTACAGCATACCCTTATATACTACAGGCTGTAAAGACAGGTATCAGAGAAATATTTATGAGTAATAATCAACTTCAGAGTTCTAACCTTGAAGACTTTTTTCGAAGGTGCTAGATCTGAACCTTTATCCAGAGAATGTCTTGTCGATAATTATGTAATCAAATATTGCTAGCCCAGTATATAAAACAGAAACCATGTTTGCGACAAATCAATGCAAATCTATCTACTACTTCCTATTCAATCAACTGAATCCAATTTTAGCATTTAAATTTTGAGTTATTGTCGAATAAATAAGTTTTTTCTGTACTTAACCTATAAATAATTTATTCGTTGTTTTACACACTTTGGTGCACTTTCACCTTTATTAGAGGAGCTTAGAGGTTTTGTTGTCTTATGAATATTTTATCACTTGAGTAAAAACCTGTATCCTTGCAACATAATGTCTCAATATATAGGTTTTCTATTCAAATTTAACCATCATTTCTTCTTGAATCGTTTTGAGGTTTATATTCCATAGGCGTATGGATGGTATTGAGCCGTTGCATGGAAGGGGTGCAGTCATGTAGATATTTGATTAGCAGAAAGTAGCTGTGTATTTCTTGTGACTAATTTAAAAAAAAAGTTTATGTTTAAATTTTCACCCGTCAAAGTAAAGACAATCAACGAATGAACTGAAGCTGAAAAAATTAACTAGTTTTTATAACCTTCTAGCGATATGATTTAAAGAGATCTGTCATCCAACTTCTTTTTGCATTCATATTTATCGGATTGAACGCCAGACGTGAACTAGAAGAGCGAGCTGCCTACAGGTGCCCAACCCATTCTAGTTGAAAAGTAATGGTCGGATTGATTACGTGGTTCGGTTCCGAAATAAAAGTCAACCCCCACAACCCGGATTTGAATCATCCCTCACTTTAAAATGAGTTATTTATTGCCACAACAGGATCTTTCTGTAAATCAAGGCCTCGATATTTCTTGCGATAATTTCTGGCATAGATTTACTGGGACGCGCATGTTGTCTACTTAGAAATATTCTATCTGATGTTCTGATGTGATTTTCGATTGGTAGCCAATCTTGTCATTATAACTTCCAGTTTGGTCTCGGTTCTAGATTCCAAGGTTTTGATATTTCTACATTCCTTTTTTGCATATTGATATTGTCTACCTGGAAGCAATTGAGTTCCATGCAGTTTTAGGTTGGCTTGTTTTACTATGAATAATAACGTAATTAGGAACCCATTATTTAAGAATGACTGTACTTTTATAACAAAGTTCAGATTGTATTCGGCCAATATTTCTTTACAATAATATCATCGACAGTTACCTCAATACTATATGTAAAATGTTGACACTCTTGTCATTTATGAAAAATATTCCTTAACAAAAAAAATAATTTGCGTCTCAATATTTCTTCGACAAGCCGTTCCAGAACCAAAATTCATTGCTTTATTCATTCTCCAGTTTAATAAAGATTAATGTAGACTAATTAATAAGAACCTAAGATTTTATTATTTATGACTAATGTACTTTTGTATGTAATGCATTTTTTTATTGTTCATAGGACTCAACTACTGTTAGCTTTTTATTTTTGTTCTTTTCCAAATATATTTCCATTTTCCCCATACCTTTTCTTAGTCTTACGAAGTTCAGCCCAGATGCGAGAGTAAAAAAATATTCATTCTTTAAACATTCATTCCTGAATGGACTTTCTCAATAAGATAATTAGGAGAAAAATAGTAGAAACAAATTGTCTAAGTTTTAGAAAAAATCGGTATGATAAAAAAAATTCGAAAAGTGCTTTTTTCACGGTTAAGATATGAAAATTACGTAATAACGCTTAAAAAGAAAAAAAAACGCTACAAATTATTACACAATGGTTTATTATTTCCACTTAGTAATATTTCAAAAATATCTATTCTGTCCAAGTAAAAAAAATTAAGCAGTAGGCACCAAAGGAAAAGAAATTTGAAACTTGTCAGAAGATGATCGCCGTAAGAGTGTCGAACATGGAGCGTTAATTTAAAAAACTGTGGAAAAAAAGGAAAGACTAAGGAAACTAAAGGAAGTGCAGAAATAATCCACGGAAGGATAAAGCAGAGAGATACGAGGAAGTCAGAAGCCCAATAGAAAAGTAAAGAGGCCTAAGGCCACGATGACCAGCCGCCCAAAGAATCAATCTACGAACTTCATTACGCTATATCTCAGCTAATACTAGTTCGATTAAAATGATTTTGTTTTTCCTTTTGTGAAGGGAATTTTATCAGCTTTCGTTTAAATACAATAAAAGCACCAAAATAAAAATTTGCAGACGGGTTTTTATTTTGTTCGATATTTGTATTATATGTATCTTGAAGATCCGTTTTTCATTTTTTTCGGCAATTATACAGATTTTTTGTTTTTCATTTTTTTTTTAATGCCTTATGCTGATTCCAAAACACCTTACATTTCTCCTCAATCGATATAAATGGCCGAGTCATGGGTATATAAGATCTTTAATCGGCAATTATAAAGATTTTTTTTTTCTTTTTTTTTTTCATACTTTGTTATGCTGATTCCAAAACACCTTACATTTCTCCTCTATCTTTATAAATGGCCGAATTATGGGTATATAAGATCTTTAATCGGCAATTATACAGATTTTTTTTTCATACTTTGTTATACTGATTCCAAAACACCTTACATTTCCCCTCTATCTTTATAAATGGTCATGTTATGAGCTTATGAGATCTCTAATCGGCCGCCATTTTGAAACAAACCGACGGATGGTAATGTCGAGTTCCGAAAATCATCCTGGGGTGAACCGTGACATTGATACCGAATCTCAAGAAAATCGGTCCACTAGTCTCGGAGAAAAGCCGCGGACGGCAGACGGCGGACGGACGGATTTTTTTTTATTCAATATTTGGATTCGACGTATCTTGAAACGTAAAATCTCAAATTTTGAGGGAGTTACAAAACAATTTTTCTTGGTCGATTCCAAAGGTCTATTATTGAAAATAATAAACAAAAAATGAGCTTTACATTGATTGAAATTTGAAATTAGTAAAAAACGTTTCCCAAAACAAAATTAAAACCACGAAATGGCCATTTTTATATAGGGTTTATAACTGTCGTAAGAACACGATTTGGGCTTAAATTGTGGTGTTTAGTGATACCTACCAACAATAAAAATTTCATGCAAAAATAATAACTTTTCGCGAAAATCGAGAAAAGGTAAAAACAAGTGTTCTCGAAAAACAGCTTGAAATGGTCCTGGAGCGATTTTTCAAAGGGCTTTTTGTCCGCAAAGAGTTAACTTATAATTAAGGTGACCAGGTGGGACTGTCCCACATTTAGATCCTTCCAAACATTGTCTGACGCCGAAAACTGCGTCTAAAATTCTTTCTATAACATATAAAATTCGCTTCTACAATGTTCTCCTAATTACCACGTTGAAAAAGCCCATTCATGATTTATTTAAAAAATAAACTAGTCCATCTGGACTAATACTTTTTTGGGTAATGAGGTAATAGCTGCAACTCCTTCTATCATAGTATCAGGCAGGTCTTTTCATAAAATCCGACATTAGCCAAGGATGATTTGAAGAGAAACAGTAAAAGACCGAAAGAATTACATTTTATAGTTCGCATATTTTTTGACTTATTAGAAGACGAGATATAGATCTGTGTTGCATCCGCAATGTAACAAAAGTCCACTGCGTTATTTATGGTGTAACTTTATTCAGAGGAGAATTTTCTTATTTTTAGGCTTCGCAGGTTTTGGTAATACTTCTAAATTTCGCCTTTTGTTTTGCTCTTTGATCCTCATGGTATGACCTTCTTAAAATTAATCACAAAGACACAGAAGAAGGATCTGATTCAACTCTTCCAATTGCTTCTGTTCTTCCAGTGTGCATTCAAAATTTCGCGTTTGCTCTAACAATAGTAAACAATTGCCGAAGGCCAAGATGTTTAAATCGCGGAGATGAATGGACGAGAAACTGGATCTGTTGATAGAGATAAAGAGCGAAATGAGGAAGAGGTGGGCGGAATGGAAGGATTTTAAGTGGCCCTCCACTGATATCGGCCTTTGTCCTCGATCTCATTGTCTTTTGGATTTGTCCTCCTAATGGTGTCTCTTCGAGTCCAGGGCTAAGGGCCAATTAAACCTCTTCCACGACTTTCCCTCTTGGATCCTGGATCTGGGAAAACTATCCTTTTCCTTCTTCCTTTTCAGGGAAGATTCTCTCTCCTTAAAAGGTTCCCTTTAGTGGAAGTTGTTAATAATTCTGTCATCTACAAATCGGAGGAAGTCCTTTCTTTGTAGAATAAACAATTTATAGACTCGCTTTTCAAATATTTAATGGGCTAAGAGAAAGTCGGAAAGGGTGTAAGTTTAATACGATTGTCAGTAAATCATTTTTAATTAATTTTAACTCTGATTTACGATTCTCATGAAGATATTAGGTTAATTAATGGTTCTACCTCGAGCCTGAATCCATTTTTTTTTTTAAATAGTTAGAAAATATAGTCGATAAATATGTTGATTAAGCTGAAGCCCCGCTCAATTTGTTGAACGGTTCTCAAGTTGAATCTATGAGAAACACGATTGATATCACTTCAATCACTGTCATGTTTCTATTTAGCATCACTAGTGAAGAATGGGATAAGAGTAAGCTTTGGACTTAATAATAGAATGATATTTAGAAAATCTTCTATCACTTCTGATACCACTTAAGATAGTTCAAACTACTGTGGATTTGGTGCAGAGGTAGCCTATCCTATATCTCTCTCTCTCTCTCTCTCTCTCAAGTCAAAAATTTGGGTTATACATTTATATACAAGAGAAGCCAAGCGGAACAAATGAAAATTTAATAACTTTTTGAAAACATATTTAGATTTAAAAGATTTTGATAAAACCTATAACGTTTAAGTTTGGATCATACTTATATTATGGCTCTACTGTATATCCCTTGAATATTGGGCAATAATGCTTTTGAAAAATATTTTATATGCATTAGTTATCTGTAACCGCACTTAACTCTATCGCTTGTACCCCTAAGCTTCTAATCCCCTCATATAAGAAATTTGTTTAAAAAAAAAGTAAGATGAGTGTAAATTTAAAAATAAAAATTAAATAACAATAATGAATGCAAATAAAACATATTGGAGTTGAGAGGGTGTTGAGGGAGCCCGTTCGTTACACAGATCAAGGTTTTTTTTTTTTTCAATTTACAGTCAGTAAAACGAACTTCAAGGGAATGAGAAATCGCTTCGAGTTCGAATTAAAAATATTTTGAATTATAGAGGGTAGCTTTTAGACATTTCGAGTTATAGAGAAAATATTTTATACGAGATGCAAAGGCTTAAATGAAAAAAAAATTGAGATATAAAACAGGAATATTTTCATCCAGCAATCACGTTTATAAATATGGTGTTACATTTAAATATATAAATATATTTATTATTTTCTATTTACACCATAACAATATCAGATTTGTATTTTGTATTATTTAATATTCTGTCCTGAACATAACATTAAACTGAAAAATTAAATTAAATTAAATTGCATGAAAGAAATTACATTCCCTAATAGGCTAATAAAACAGTTTTTCAGAAAACAGAGATAAAAGTTTGCATAGAAGTCTCCCTCTATTCAGTTTTGTTTCTCATAGTAATTAAAATAAATATTCAGATCTTCATTCTTTCTAGTAGGTAGTGTTAACACTTAAGTTTTTTATAACATTTTTATTTTACTGTAATTCAACACAGTGTATTTTGTGGTGGTTTTGTGGTTTTGTGTGATACATGAAGTGAAAAATGAGGTTATATGTGATATATGGAAGCGTATTATCTCTGTAAACAAAAATGTTATTTTTTTTTCAATATTACTTCTATTAATGTCATTGATTTCAAGATTTTTTTATTTAATGATCCAAAATTTCGCTTATTTTTTATTTTATTTAATATGCATGTTGCATATTAGACATTAGGAACATTCAGTAAATATTCTCTTTCTTGTACAAAAATTAAAACCGACAAAACTACCAAGGACCTATTATTATATTGGCTCAGATAGAAAATATTTGAACAAAGGGAGAAAAAAATGTAAAATCCTGGCATTGGGCCTCGATGAAGATCCTAGTGAACAAGGAAAAAGCCCCTAGTTTTTCCTATCGGTAGGCGAGCCCGAGAAAGCTATTGACCAGTAATTTTTCTCACTGTTTTTCACGTCGAAGAACCACTACCAAGTTGTAATCCTACTACCGACACTCAAAGACAAAAACTAAACTCCAATCCGCCAGCCTTGCTTATGGCTCTCTTGAGGGGAAAAACTCCTTAATAATAGGAGGTGATTTAAATCATAAGTTTATACCAAGTGCATACATTAGCGTAACAGGAACCCTAAATCATGTGGTAGATTATCAATTTCAAATTATATTTTGACTTATAACAAATATTTATATCATAGTTTTTGTGCAAATTAAAAAAAATTGGCGTGCTATAAACAAAGAATTTAATGCTCCAAAACTTTAGTTATTTGACATTTTACATTTGGGATTATCCCTTTTTAGATATAGGCAAGTAAAACTGAGTTTAACATATATTAGTAAAATTTTCCTATTTTGACTGCTGATTCTGATCGACCTGCAGAACCAAATTTCGTATTTAAGAAGAGCATTCGACGCATAATTTAATGCCCTTTAATTTAGGAAAGAATAAAGTTTTCTGCGGGATGAACACTTCTGATGTTATAAGACAAAAAATGAAAAAAGTACCAATCTTTCGGGGTATTTTACCTTCTAAAAGTTTAGCTCACCTCAGAAACCGTATCAAACAATATTTAATTTGGGGTACCCAGAGTGGATTGAAATAATTTTCATGTTGAATTAATCCGCAGTCTAAAGTCTGATTTGACTATGCTGAAACTGAATTAAACCATAAATAAGGAAGATTGGAAATTTCACATCTTACTAAAAAAATATTACATATTATGCTATATATCACACAATGATAAAATGTGTTGTATATTGTATTTATTCCTGAAAAATATCAGTTTTCTGCGGAATGATAATTATTCTTGTGCACGAGGAATAATGGTACAAAAAAAAATTGTTTTTTTAATCTATGATAGGGAAAACCCAAAAAGGGAGATAAAATTACTGGTTTGAGATTCCAAAACAAACTTTCTAAAACACAAGTAAATTACTAACCACTCAACGTATTGCCAATTCCGGCATCTTCTGGTCAGAAAGGAACAACTTCACATTAATTCAAACCAGACATAGCAGGTTCCACACCATCAATCTAAAAAAGAATGGACGTAAGTAATATTTCAAAGTTGTACAGGAAAGCAAAAAGATTTTTTAGAAGCACTGCATCGCTTGTTGTGGATATCGGTCGAGTTTTATATTTCTATTGCATATTTTTTTATTACGCTTTTAGCTTCTTTATCATACTTTTACTCAAAAAAATATGGCTAGAATAATGGTTATACGATGATAAAATCAAAATCAGGAATATTGGACTTACGGTAGTTTATCTCTGAGCGAAATATGAGCGCTTATATCTCGGAGACTCTGTATATGCAATATAGAGAAAAAATTAATGAAATCAATCTTGTAAAAAAATTTGGCAGCTTTAATTTTGTACATATAGTCATATCGCTAAGACGCATAGTTTCTGAGATATAAGCTAATTACCAAAAAAAGAGGCCTTCTAGTAATTTTGTAGGTTAAGCGATACGGCCCAATATTTTTTTTTAGGTCACTGCAGTAATTAATCACAAAATAGATCCCCAGTCATGAGTGCTTCGAGTTCGACAAGATCAGTAAAATGATTATGGTAAAATTGACATGTTTAGGGCGTAGGTCTGAAAACAATTCCCATAATAATTGTAGGCCAGTAATATTTATTAAATATTTACGTGAAAATTAGCTAGTTATTGATAAATGTTCATACTCTTGTTGACATGTTGGGAGTAGAGGTCACGCCAAGCGGCACAACATATAATTTGTATGCCAATATTTTTTTCAAATTCCATATCAAATTATCTTACGATTCAAGTGAAAAGCAATGGCTGTTCAAACCGTTTTAGTACACCAATAAATTACGTGTTTTCCGATTTCTAGATTGGAAACGGTCCCTATTTCGAGAATTTTTGTAGATAAAAAAGTTATAGGTTATATTCAAATGAAAACCAAAACGTAAAAAAAGGTCCTTTACTCTGAACCCTGTACTGTTATGCTTTCGTCTCGTGGCTCCATAATAATTTCCTTTAGGTAGGCCTTCGATGGTACTGCCCACCATAGCGGTTGGCGTTACATGCAGGCAGATCACTAAACCTTTGAGGGAATAGAACGGGGCATATTAAGCTGGCACTGCCCGGCAGTCTAGGCATGGCGTCATACCCATACTGCTGCTGCCCGGATCGCTCCAGGAGACATACCGCCACGGTTGCGATGCTTCTCGCTTGTTTTCGTTTTACATTTTTCCGAACTTGCAAATTGTTCTTCAGGAATAGTAAGTTAATTAAAGAAGTAAAGAAATTAATAAATATGAACTAAATATGAAGATTCATGATAATAATATAAGAAAAATAAACTTCTTTATTTTTTTGTCTCTTGAAAGTTTATTCTTGATCTGAAGGATCATCATAATAATAAAACAAAAATAAACTTCTTTGTTTCCTTGTTTGTTTCTTTATTTGTTCTTTATAAAAATTAATATGAAACAAATTTAAAAAATTGTACAAGTAAAGAAATGGTTCAATTATCAAACACTTTTCTTCCTGGGATTTTATCTTGTTTTCCAGAAACGCAAACGAACATTGATAAAGATGTCTATCGTCGCTATTACGTGTTTCCAACGGACGGGAAATATCGCATTTCTGGAATTCCTTACTTTTATTAATTTCCATATGCATATTAGGAAAATAAAATGCTGTAAGCACAGATCTTAGACTCAGAAGTAAATAGGCCGACAGACAAAAAAAATATTAACTATGGGAAAGTTACAAGTAAAACATTGAGCTCTTTTTTCGAATCAACTTCGATTGGATTAGTAGCTTTTCCTACTAAATATCATATCACCATGCTTAACACCAAAACAGAGATATATTTAGGCTAAAAAAGTTTCTGAATCTCTCCTCATCATGATCAGTTATTTATTAACTTAGCATTAAACCTTTCACTTTTCCGGGTTTGGAATATGCTGTTGGCATAACATCTTTTTAATAACAAAATGACCCTTCCTCTTCTAATAAAAAACCTAGCATTACATTCATGTTACAAATTTGTATGAATGAATTCCTTTCACGAAGCTTATAAAGTTTAGTTCTGAAGATTTTAACGATACAGAATATAGTTATAACGATACTTTTATCTACGTATATTTACTACAAATTTTAACGATGTATTATGAGTAAACATATATGAAAGGTTATAACGATATAGGTTATGGAAGAGGCCGCTACGGTGAGCAGTTTCGACATGAATTTTAACTATTCTAGGAGCAATCCCGGCTTTGAATTGTATATATATATATATATATATATATATATATATATATCCCAGGAACTAAGCTATTCACTTTTCTTCAGGAAAGTAATACCAGGAGCCAGAAGTTAATATCTCTCCAGGACGATGCTGCTACCGCGTGCTGATGACGGTTGCGGTTCTTTGGGACAGTGCGGTCAGCTGCACATGTTGCTAACTCCTGCCAACGTTTCCCGGAACCTGAGGAAAGTTCGATTTCCACGGTGGCCGGGGTGTTATTTATTGCCTCATATGGTCGCAGTTTTTTACTTTCCCCTTTGGCCCGCTCCCAGCTTCGATTTTTTTCCCCTCTAGCTCTCTCCTAGTGTCCCTTCAGGAGTTTTTTCAGCTGTGCTATCCCTCCCACGGAACGACCGTAAGTCACAGAAACAAAAAGTTGGTAACGTGATCGTTAGCAAATCTTTCTGGACAACAGATACGATGGAAATGTCTAACCCAAATTAATCAATAGAAGGGTCTTAAATGTTAAATTTTGCTTAATAAATTATAATAAAACTTTTTTTATTTTTTATTTCCTCTAAACTGGAGCAAACATTTAGTAAGTTAAGGATGGTTTCTATGCATTTGTAACGTAGAATGAAGCTGTACATTTTCCTCAGCTGAAGATATTTAAAAAATGTAGCTTTATAAGACACCTATTTGAAATTTATTTTGCACGAAATATTATTTATGTTGGATATTACAATATTAAAAAAATAATTATAAGTAACTTTGAAAATTAATTCTGTACAACACATATTTTACTTCTTTTTTTACTGCTAATCTGTAATTATTCATTTTTTTTACTATCTCAAAATGTATATATATATATATATATATATATATATATATATATATATATATATATATATATATACATTTTGAGATATATATATATATATATATGTATATATATATATATATATATATATATATATATATATATATATATATATATATATATATATATATATATATATTTATATATATTCATTAATATATAAGCTGTCAGTTTATCTTAATGTTCTCTGACAAGTCGACTGTGTTTTTCATTTAATTAAATTTTATGTGCCCTGTGAACAAAATTCACTCATAATTTTTTTCATTACATTTCAGGATTTTGGTAACAAATCGTCATGCATTCTACATAAGCGATAATATTGCATACGTATCATTAGTTATAATGGCATATATAGATTTTGTAAAAACTCAGATTTTATACCTTGGATTTTCGCATATGATTATCGATTCACGTTTTTGTTAATAAAATGCAATTATATTTTGAATAATTTATTTTGCTGTACCTACAAGGTTGTGTAGACAGTGTTTCCCCAAGAAGTCAGGTTGGCCGAGCGGTCTAAGGCGCCAGATTTAAGCTCTGGTTCCCGATGGGAGCGTGGGTTCGAACCCCACACCTGACAGATATTTTTTTTTTATTTTGTTCGGTCATAAATGTTTTTAGAGCTATACATTTTGTAAAAATACTATACTTATAACTCAGAAGGACATAAAATAATTTCGATAAGTTATTTGGTCAGCTTAAACTAATGGTATTTTTAAATTAAGAACAATATTTGCGAAAATTTGATCTTGTCAGAATGATTTCACAGTAACTGCTTGTTACAGACAGCCTTTATTTAGTCAGCTAATAATCAATAATTATAGTGCAATACTTTCAGCGGATAAATTATTATTTAGTATCATTTACTATGTTCGCATAATTATAATTTTCTAACTCACAGATTTTTTTTTTTTATTTGTACATTGAAGAAAAAATGGAGGAAAAAAAAGAATATAGTCAACTAATGGTAAAAAACTTTAGGTTTTATTATTTTTACAGAATCAAAGTAAGGAGAAATTGAACGTAGCAACAGGTATTTATTTATCTTCATAAATAAATTAATGTATAAGCCGTTCTAAGAAAGAATTTGATGTAAAAAGGGAAATTATAAAAATTAAAAAAAAAAATGTATGGTTTATTAATATCTTAACTATGTTATTCGTAAGCAATAATAAATAAATAATTAATTAATAATAGAATAATTAGGATATCTTGATTATGATGGTGGCTATCAATTTATAACTTCCATATTCATAAATTATGTGAGAATATTCAGTTTAATATAATTCAAAAATTGTAATCAGATCAAAATTAATTACTGTTTTTTGCTAATTCCATTTATAAATTACTCAAGACTTATTTTTTTATTCAAAGTGTGTTATTCAAAAGATTAGGGAAGGAACTGTTATCAATTCACGTGAGCTCAAGTGACCTTGCAATAGGTTGGAATCACACTATTATGTGAGAGTGATAGAGGTCTAATCGTAAGTCCCCTTAAGGACAACATATATGTTAAAAGAAAAACATTTCTGACCAACAATATATAGGTATATGCAAAAATGTAAACGTAAATGAAGAAATAAATAAACCGAATAAAAAACAATACATGACTATTTGAAAAATGACAAATAATTTGTGCAAAGGAACAAAGTAAATATTTCTACTGAATAAAACTCTCGTCATCACAAATTCAATTAATCGGTTTGACCCTCCCCTCCACCAAAGTTGAAGTCGTGATGCAACGTGATATACTTGACGTGAGGTGATCATTGCACATTAGCTCACATAACGAGATAAGCGTGTGTTCCCACCATTAAATTCTATATAGGATTCGTTCTAACAAAGAACTTCTATTTTGTGTTATTGCTTTACATCCTTCAAAGATTGACTGTATGGATGAATGATTTTTTTTTTTCTTGCCAAACCTATTTTCCTAATATTTCAATATTCGAGTAACTCTGGATAGCTATAATTAAACAGGCTTTTTGTTTATTTTTTTATTTTTTTAAATAAAGACACATCGAAAGTTATTTTTACCATGAACAGCTATTCTAGCTGTTCATTGACCTCTTTTTTTGTGCAGAATTCCAAGTAGGAAGGCAAGTGTTGTGCTGAGGGCTATAATCCCACCTAAAGCAGCGACTGGGCACTATCTTTGTTCCCTTTTTCCAGTTACCTACCGCTTGCTCAGGTCAAGCAGTACTCTTCTTTGGCGTCAGTCTCCCAATAATTGGTTGTACAACAGTTCCATATTATGCAGACGCCAAAGAGTTTAACTAGACATTTTAAGTATAGGAAAATAATAAAATATGTAAAGACGTACTGCAGAGAAATTGTACTGCTTCATTGCTGAAAAACATCAAATTAGTACTCCATTAGTCAATAGAAACGATATTTTTATAGGAGTATTTTTTCGGATGTGAAACAAATAATATAAAGTATTACGTAAGTATCACATTAACTCAAAAACGGAAGCGTGCCATTAATTTATTGCCATTAAAACAGGTAAATTAACTTTAAAGACCACCGGGACTAACAACTTCCAGATATTACATTCATGTCGATGTCATAAGGTTAGTTTTAAGTTTGGCCTATCCTACTATAACCTATTGGTCCTAAAAAAGTCGATATGTCCTCCTAGCCCAGGAAACGAACGATTTAAAAACACAAAAGGTCGGGTAGTTATGATTTTTACTTTCCCTTACCTATATACGAAGTATATAGTAAGGGGAAGTATTGCGATCGTGAAAATTTTCGAATCCGTGTTTTCAACGGAAATACACGTTTTAAGGTTCCCCGAGTCCATATAACCAAATGTCGCAAAATGATCTGTGTGTATGTTAACAGTCTAGCTCTAAAACGAAAAGTTGTATGATACTGAAATTACGCAACTTGACTAATGTATTCTTCATCACCGAGGAAATGCAGAGAAAAAGTTATAATGAAAATAATATTTTATTTGCGCATAACTTAAAAAGTATGCATTTTATAGTAAATTATACCTAGACGTGTATGAAAGATAATTCAATTATCTAAAAAAACAAAAAAAGAATTATCAAAATCGGACCAGTAATAGCAAAGATCGGGCTAACCGAAAGTGGTAATTATATCATGGATTTTACAATTTTCTCGTAAACAGCTCAGACGATTTTGATGAAATTTGCGCAATATCTTCTCCTTAAAACTCTTTAACTTTTCATGTATTTAGTATATCAACGAGAAAATGCAGAGGAAAAAGTTAAAGAAAATTTTACAACGACAAGGCTTATTTTACTAGAATGTCTAAAACTTTACATTCAAATCATCTCCTTAAATGAGTACCAAATTTCGGCTCTGGCTCCAGGGTTATATCGATGTTAAATTAGGATGTGGTGGAGGTATGAGCTTGGATTAAGGTTGGTTACTATAATCGTATATTTGTTTAGGAGAGGACCCGTCGTATAAGTCCTCAGAATAAAAGATTGTATATGTATATGCATATGTATATGTATATATATATATATATATATATGTATATATATATATATATATATATATATATATATATATATATATATATATATATATATATATATATATAATTTTACTGGTTCTGAAATCATTTCACTAATATAAGCTGGTTAATGTAATTGAACAAAATGATGTCGATCATGTTACTAACATTTGTGAATCTTCATTGATATGGAAGAAGACTGAAAGCACTTATGTTCCTACCGCTAATTAAGTATGTTTTCTAAGGAACCATTACGAACATTTTAAAAAGTGACTACTGATTTTTAGAGAAGACTAAGTGCTGTACATGTTTTATTTGAAGACTTTTTCGTTATTGGCCGTTTAATTGCCTCTGCAATTGAAATTTCAACTTTCGTGTGAACGATTTGAAAAAATTGACTTTTGAAGCAGTCAATTTTGGCGAAATTAATTCAAATACTGATTGACAGTAACCAAAAAACTAAATCAAGTCAAAGTCGGTAGTCCGCTATCTTTGGACGCTATTTTGGTAAGGTGAGGCCACTTTTTTTTCTGGTAACATTGGCTTTTTTGTTAATTATTAGTCACAAGGAACACAACGATGTGCAATTTATAGAGATGTGGAAGGGCGCACAGTAGGGACCTGCATTTTTTGGCATCTGGATCACTGACTGTATGATTACATACACAATTTACCATGAAATGCTTACTTTTTGAGTTCTGAGCAAATAAAATTTTCTATTAACTCAAATAGATACCAAGTTTTACCAAAATCGTAAGGGACTGTTTCGAGAAAGTTGTAAAAACATGTGTAAAATTGATGCACTTCCGGCAAGTAGATTTTAGCGAAAAAGTTTCTGCTAAATCCCAAGGATTACTTACCTTTTTATTTTTGAGATAGGCTGCTATACACTCACCATTTTGCGAAAATTGTTCATTAAAACTTGTGTTTCCATTGAAAACTCGGATTCGAAATTTTTCACGTTTTCAATATCCATATCCTCTTTTCCTCACCATTTATTTCATATATGGACGAAAGTAAAAAAAAAAAAAATGTTATTTTGCGGGCATTATTTGCCATAAGTGGTTTTGTTACAAAAAATCAGTTTGGTAGTAAAAATCAGTGTTTCAAATCTACAACGTCGGAATTTGTACAAGCTCTTAAATCTTTGGAAAACCAATATTTAAGAATTGAGCATTCAAAAATTCTTTATTTATATTTGAATAATACTTTTCTTTGAAAAAAAATTCAGCGGAAACGACAATCGCAGTGAAGTAAGATAATCATTAAAATTTGTAAGTCAAATTAAGACTTATCAACCGCCCTTGAAACACTTTATCTGCAAGCATTAACTCGACTTCTTAAGTTCAGCTCAGTGAGTTTTCGTTGTCGATTGGATTTAGTTGTTTTGAGTATCACGAAATCGGAGACACGTCGTAATGGAATATTCTCGTCGTAAGTTGAATAAAGTAATTCATTTTTTTTAAATATTAAATATAAACTAAATACAATAATCACATATTGGTAATATTTTACCAAATATTATTTTAATTTAATAAAATATTATTATAAATTATTCAATTAATATATTTAGAAAGCTATTAGTGTTAAGATTATTCCATTATCAGTTCATAATAGCCTAATAGAGAACAAAATTCTTAAAAATTTAAATACACACAGACACACTCACACACACGCATATATATATATATATATAAGATTCTTCCCTAAATGTAGAAAAACATTATATTTTTGTTAAGACTTTTATTTTATATTAAGTATTTAATTTTTAGATCTCATTTTATCTGTTTCATTTTATTTGAAGTGCCTATATATTTTAATTTTTAATCGACTTCAAAAAAAGGAGGTTATCAGTTTGACATTATGTTCTGTGTATGCCCAAGCATAACTTCACTATTCGTAAACCGATTTCTATGATTCTTCTTTCAATCAAAAGGGTACACCTTGGGGGCGATTCCGTATAAATTTCTTGACGATCCGACGAAAACTTTGAGAGATATAGTATTTCTTTAGTATTTGTAATTTTATATTTTATGATACATTTCTAAATCTATTTGTTTCTTTTCTTTATAAATAAATAAAACAGTCATTTTCCCGACAGTGGGAAACACAATATAAATTAGTAAACATAGGTAGAGGTACTTGAGTAATGTGAAGTGTTTTTCTTTTTTCAAAAAAGTTTTTGAACTATTTCATTTTATTATAAGTTAATAGTTAATTAAAGTCCTATTTTATTTCAATTTTTATTTAAATAGTTTTATATATATATATATATATATATATATATATATATATATATATATATATATATATATTTCATTTTATCAGAATCTATTTTTTATTTTTGTTTATGTAAGTTTTTAAATTTGTTTGTAAATATGATTTGGATGACATTTATTACTATTACACTTTACTTTTAAATAGGGCAGATTGTAATCTGTTTGCTTATTTATAGAAGTATACATATATATATATATATATATATATATATATATATATATATATATATATATATATATATATATATATATATATATATGTATACTTCTATAAATAAGCAAACTTCATTGACAGAGATTACAATCTGCCCTATTTAAAAGTAAAGTGTAATAGTAATAAATATATATATATATATATATATATATATATATTGTTTATTTATGTATGAACTGAGCCTTACTCAGGCTTTTCTCTATGCCTGCCTATTTTTAAAAGAAAATATATGACTAATATCCTGCCATCGCTCAAGTAATATTTTCGTTTCCATTCTTCTATTCTTGAGTTCATAAAGCGCATTCCTTAACGGTATCTCGTCAGTAAAATGTTAGGTAAAGGGAAACAAACACATTTCTGTGCAATTTGTTTGACACTAACAGTTCATCTAGTTTGCTTTCACCGTAGTTTATTTTCATCACGTAACTTTCAGAAACATTAATTAAAAAACATTGAATATTAAGGCACCTTTAAAAATTCATTACAAATATTTTATATGTGATTAATTTAAATAAATAAGTGACAAAAACTTGAGGATATTTTTTTTAATCAGTAACTATTGTAATCGCGAAAATTTTTCGTTCTCAGATTTCAACGGAAATATTCATTTTGACCATCCCCGAATCCATTTTGACTAGTTTCGTCATGACTGATGTTCGTACATACATGCGTATCTCGCATAACTCAAAAACGGTTAGCCATAGAAAGTTAAAATTTTGTATTTAGGATTGCTGTAAAATCTAGTTGTGAATCTCCCATTTTGGTCACTACATGATTACCGGAAGTGGTACTCTACTGAAAGGTTATTGAGTTTCATCAAAAATTATATTAAAATATAATGCAAAACTTCTTAAATTAGGTATATAATACTTACATATTAATATAAATAATGTAATAAATTTTGGTTCGCATTGGCTGACCGGAAGTGGTACTTTACTTGAAGGTCATATTAGACTTTCATCAAAAATTATATTAAAATATAATTTATAACATCTCAAATTTGGTAAATAGGACGTTTATATCAATATGAAAGTATTTACTAGATTTTGGTTAAAATTGGTGAACCGAAAAAGGGACTTTACTTGAAGGTTATAATAAACACATCAAAGATTATATTCAAATTAAATACAGAGATCTTATGTTTCGGTAATAAAGTTATTTTTTCCATTCTAATTAAACATTTGTATTACTTGTTTTAAGTATTAAAATTGAGTGTAAAATAATTGTTTTCTTCTCCATTTGTGAGCTGAATAAGTCTGCAGCAGGAGAATAAGATATAAGTTAAGTGGGTGAAATGTCGAAACGTCGATTTCCAATGCTGTATCTAGTGACATTGACAGTTGTAATGTAGCGCGGAACACGAAGAAATCTCTTGGGAACTTGTTACCTACTGAAAGAAAAAGACATATAATAACGGAATGAGACCTCCAGAAACAAGAGCTTACGCCCCTTTCACTTATCCATTTTTTTTTTTTTTTTAATTTTATCATAACTTTATCGGTAATTGAATCAGATAGCTATTTCGTCTATTCGTTGTGACGGAATGCTTTCGGAAAATTTTTTCATGTAATATTATTCTTAAAATTATATAATCACGATTACATATAATATGTTCGATATGTTATAATACCAATATTTGTTATTAATATATGTTAGATTACAGCTAATATGGTTCCTCACTAAAGAGACAGAAGGCTCGTGCCTATTTCCTGGACAGGTGTTACGCAGCCTATAACACTTAGCGCAGCCTACGTAACCAGAATCGACAAACTCAATTTTTTGCAGCAGCCGGTAGAACATAAAGATCCATTAGGGATGGTCTGTGTTTCCTTTTCTAGAAGTTTGTGATGTGCCATGAAACCATATTAGAAGCATGTTTTCTTAAGTAGTCCTCAACTGCTTCCAGGATCTTGTATCTTACCCGAAGAGCATTTATAAAACTGATTAATAATAGAATCACTATATTTTTAGTTAATTTTGAATAATATTTAATAAGAAATTGTGAACTTTTTTGATATAACTGTAAATTATTATTTAAAATATCTAATGTGGACACCCAATGACTTCCTTGTACGCCTATTAAACTATAAATCGGGGGCTCAAAAAATGACCCTGAATTTAGTAACTAGTTTCCGAAGATAGCAGTATTTAAAAAACGACTGCATGATTTACCTTCTTTTGAACATACCATTAAATTAAAAGAACTATAATAAATAAATTTAAATAATATATTCCATAGCAAAAAATAACGGGTACAACAAAACCGGTATCAATCATATTTTAAAAATACAAATACAAAAAAAGACAATTAACGATAGGCCCATCCCGAAACATTATGTTTTGATTCCATATTACGGTCCTATATCCACCAAAGTCGGAAATGAATTGAAAATACTAGGATTAAATCCTGGATTTAAAATAGATAAAACCATATCTTCATATTTCTCTTCTCCTAAAGACAAAATAGACTCTTTCCAAAAAAGTGGAGTATACGAACTAAATTGTAATAATTGTGCAGCGAAATACACGGGAAAACTGGAAGATCGCTAAATCAGAGATTAAAGGAACATGTACGGGCATATAATAATAAGACAGATAATTCCAACTTTGCAATTCATTTAAATGAAAAAAATCATAAATTCATCAAAGACTCAGTAGTTAAATTAATACATCACTTTGGAAACAGCCTCAAATTAAATATGTATGAAGCACTAGAAATTATAAAATCCTTCAAATCCAATCCAGATTTTTGCTTAAATGACCAAATAAATATCTCCAATAGTCTAATCTTAAATTTATTCCCATCTATAACAGAAAAAACAATTACTCACCGGCATTACTGGAAAAACCCTGGCCCTTGAACCGTTTACCTAAAAACATGCTACCTACCTTTCGTTCATTGTTAGTTCATTGCGAGAAGAAACCAGTACAAACTTTTCTGTTTGATTTAATCCATTTGAACCTTGGTGAGTACCAACATGTATTTGATTTCTTGTCTTAATTAAATTCATAATTCATAAATGTTTTATGATACTGATTTATATTAATCTAATTTAATATGTATAATAATACCAAACTATATTTTGAATTGCTTATTTTTGAATTTTTTATGAGTTTTTAGAACTGAGGATGAATGCATAACATTCGAAACTAGTTTTCAATAAAATAAATTGATAGAAGTGGCAAATAATTTATCAATCCCTAATTTGATTGATCCTTCTATACCATTATGAGGATGTCAACTGATTCAAGTAAGATCCCTTTCGGACGTTCAATTTCAACCAAAATCTATTATATTACTTATATTGATATAAAAGTCCAAATTGACCTTCAAGTAAAGTACCACTTCCGGTTTGCCAATTTTGACCAAAATGTATTATGTTATTTATAATATTATATTATTTTGTTATTTTTAGTTATGTTATTTATTATATTATTATGTTATTAGTATACAAGTCTTAAATACAAAATTTGAGAAGTTTTGCATTAAATTTTAATATAATTTTTGATGAAAATCAGTAATGACCTTCAAGTAAAGTACCACTTTCGGTAATCATGCAGTGACTAAAAAAGAAGGTTCACAACTAGATTATTCGGTAATCAAAGAGACAAAATTTTAACTTTCTACGGCTAACCGATTTTGATTTGAGATTTTGAGTTATGCGATGAGATAAGTACGAACATACGGACTGACGTCACGACAAGACTAGTCAAATGGATTCAGGGATGGTCAAAATGGATATTTCCGTTGAAATCTAAAAACCGAAAATTTTCGCGATTACAATACTTCCTTCACTGCGTACAAGGAAGTAAAAACGGCTCGTAGATTCTGATGAATATCTATATTTACTTGACAAACTTCTAATTTATTACAAAAATCTCAATGCATTACCATTATGAGGTTTAGTTGGACATATAGAGTTGTGTTTCGGTGATCCACGAAACCATCAAATTCCTCTCGAATTCAATCCTTACAATCAAAAACCCTTCGCAGAATCCTGAATGCTCCTTATTATGATACAAACACTATTATTTTCATGTTGCAGACCTTCTCCGAAATATAAAGATGAGAATGTGTGAAAGACTGTGAAAGTGAAAGTGACTGTGACTGTGATTGTGAAATATGACAATGATCTGTTTTACGAGTTCCAACAAAAGTATATTACATCGTTTTTCTACCATATTTACGGTCCCCTCTAAAACCAACTGATCAAAATTTATTTATTTATATATTTATTTATAAATTATTTATTTATTTATTTATTATATATTTATTTAAGATGGATTACGATAGGTGAAACAGTTAGTCTCAAATTCATTTTACATTATATGTACAGGAGAACTATTTGCAATATACAAAGGTTTGCGTCTAATAAAGTAGGAAACACTTTCAAGCCAGGAAGATTACATATAACATTTTTCCTCGCAAAGGATTCATTAAATTCATTGAAAACAATTGCTACTATATCAGAAAAGAATTCATTAGTACGGAAAACAAATAACTGTCTTTACAAATAAAAGCATGAGCCATTGGGCAAGAAAGTTGTGCTTAAATGGGTACCATCACGGTATGATATTGTAGGCAACGAAACGCCAATAAAGAAGCAAATAAGGCAAGATTGAAAGAGTCGGGAACCACAAATGTGGACTTTATGACAGTTGAAAATTGGAAACGATGTTCTAAGCACGCTATAATGAACAAGCGGCAAACAAAATGAAAATCTTCACCTTACAAATTACAGGAAATAAAAAAAAGACGTTATTGCTTTGAGAGGCCTGCATAGCCCTTTTGTGATAAATGCAATACGACACCAACACTAAAGCACATTGTCATACAGAATACATTGACAACAGAACAATAAATAACATACCTTCCACAATAACAGAAGCATTGAGTGACAATGAAGAACAGGTTACTACCACGTGAAGATTTATAAGCAATAATAACATGTTAATCATCATATAATTTTGTATATATTATATCCTAATAATGACCCGAAAGGTAGATGTAGATAAATAAATAAATATTGAAATAATGCAAAATTATTTAATGTGTTTATTATTAAATATTATGATTTAGTTATCTTTATTATTTTTTTAAAATTTATTCCTGTATTCACGCTTTGGAATACATTAGCTACTTACATGTCCAATCGAATTACTACATACAATTAAAGGAGAAAATTTCTTTTGTGATAATGATTTACATAAGAATATAGAGTTAATCAAATGGGCCCCTGAAATGAATGATTTATTAATAGATCGCCAAAAAAATTTTGTCATTTCGTATTATTAATCCTTGATATGGGAAAGATTTATTATTAATATAAAAAGTTAGGTATACAATGTACCTCTTTTTAGCAATAGGTAAATTCGTATGAGAGTTAGTAAGTAAATATAATTAGCAAGATTATTCTATTATAAATCGTTTACTCCCACGTAATTTACACTGTTTTTTTAATATGTGCAACTTATGTCCAGCGGTTTATTAACTCATTTTTGTAATTGTTGCTCCAAGTGTATTGGTGCGTCCGTGTAGTTTGTCAAGAAATCTTTTATCTAAATTAAAAATAACTGTTCTCAAATTAATCTTTAAATTTTTCAACATTGGAAGATATACGGGGTTCTGATCAAGGAAGATAGGGAGTCTGCTGAACTACTCCTAGGAAAGCGTCTTTAGGTACCTCAGCCTACCTCGACTTCCTGCAGGCATCCTGCCCGGGACTGATAGATCTAACTGGCCAATGTGTGAACTCTGACACATTTGGTTGGGAACAGCGCTAGTTAGCTCGCTCTTGTAGCTCCTAATGCTTCTATTCGGACAAAAACCTCCGGCTTCCGGCAAAACATGGCCCTCACCTGGGTCAGGACCCTGCGACCCAGAATAGGCTTCATGGCCCTCCGTCTCCACATGCTCAGGGCATCTTCACCATAAATTAGAATCCACTACGGATGTGTCCCCGGAGTAGAGGCAGTTTGCGCCCAGTCATAGCCGTTCACTTCCTCAGCGAACCGAATCCATTTTGATTAAATGTTAACTTTCAGTGAAGTTAACTTGAGGATATATAAAAATTAAAAATGTAATTATACTTAACTGTTTTTAGTAGGAAAAATTCTTCATGAATTCAAAAGATCTCTAGTATTTTAATAGTTTAAGAAAAACTTCTATATTTTCCAAAAGGTCTTCAGGTCTACAGATTTGAAATAAGAATGTGTAAACATTTCATTTGACGTTTCGACAAACCTATAGTCGGTCACAATGTGAAATTAGTTTAGTTTCAAATCCCAACTTTTCAGAAGGAAAAAAAAAGTTTAAAAAAAAAAATTTTAATCATATTGAGATTTTTTTTTAGATGGAAAGTACCAGCAAGTAATATACTATCGAGTAGAAAAAATCAACAATTATTTAATTCTTGTTCGTAAAATTTAGGCAAAGATAACATGAAAATCAACCAGTAACGATACTATTTGGTTTTAAATATTATTTGTTATAAAATAGTAATTTGCTCACAATTGATTCACTAAGTGACCTCCAAGGTATAAACAACCCTTATTCAGAAAAACATTCATCAGAGAAATATACTATCTTCTACACACTCTCAAAACTACATGAAAAACCATTGACTTTGTATGGGTACGAAGCCATATTGGCATAACAGAAAATGAGATGGCTGATAGATCAGCATCAGATGCTCACACGATAGATAGTGTCGAAAGTTCATACCTTTCCAGAGCAGAAATTTTTCATCCTCTCGGAGAAATCATATGGACAAGATAGCAAAGTTTGTGGGATGAACAGAAGTTGAATAATTGTTTAAAACTACTTTAAAGAACTGTACTTCATGCACCAGGCAGTCAAGAAGAGAGGTCGTTATAGGTCACCTCCGACTAGGAGACTGTCGCCTTATCCGCGGTTATCTGATGGCAAAGGAATCTGCGCCAATGTGTTAGCGTTGCCAAGTAGTTGAGGACATTCCTAAATACGGGAGATAAATGGCCAATTTCGGAATTCCTCGGTCTCTTTTTGAGGTACTAAGTGATCTTCAGAATTAAACTCCAAAATTATCAATTTCAGAAAAGAAATTGAAATCTAACATTGTCAAAATAAATGTGCGATGATAACCAATTAGCTGTTTTTCGCCATATGAATCAAATAAATAATCCTTAATCAAAACGTTTTGAACTTAGGAGGTTACACACTGTGACCGGCGATATTAGATGTGGTAATTTTCAAATGTGATTTAAAATGTTTAATATTATAAAATCCAGTAGCAGTACATTATTTGAGCGATTAATTTGTTTTTTTTTAGGATATATTTATACCTCAACAATATCAAACAAAGTATCCTAGCATAGCAAAGTATGCTGTCATGTCTCGTGTTGCTATGCCGAGTTGTACTTTAGTCCACATTCCGACAGAAATACTTCCTTGGTGTCTTACTTAAAATACTGGTGTCTTACTTTAAATACTTCCTTTCTAAGAAATACTTAGAACCGAAAAACTTCTCTAGATCCTTGATCTTCTCGCTCTTTTCAAGATCTTAAATTATGGATTTGTAATTCCCTCGCGAAGAACTCCTTACTTTAGCGAATTGTTCGTAAATAGTGTTACTTCTTGTTTTTACACATAATAATTCGTCAATCATCCTCTACATTTTCTTATAAACAATACTTGTTCCTTCACCAACTCCATAATAAAACATCCCTAACGATGCAAACAATATATATATATATATATATATATATATATATATATATATATATATATGTTCAATGACAGTTGCTACTAACAAATAATAGAAAATCACCTGTAACCTTAATTTTATGGAGAACTAAAAAGGGGAGGAGTCTGGGAATAGAGATACCTCATAGCAACAGGGGGGTCGTTCCCGGCGAAAGTTTTGAAGGTCACTGATCAAAACTGCGTGTTTTATACTATTGAATAACTTGAATAATTAGAAATTCAGTTTTGTTAATTTATTTTATTTTATTTATTTCAATATAGGTGATTTACAGGAACAATAATGTTTTTAGGGAGAATTTTTTATATTTTTCATCTTGTTACATACATTTAGCCCACAGCAATGCAAAAAACCCAGAATAATTTTTTTTTCCACCTCATCTCATTAAACGGATGTAACTTTTGTGGAATTTGGGATGTTTCTGGTGTGTATAATTTTGGAAAGGGTAGCTAACTAATTCTATAACGAACTAATAAGGACTAGCAAAGCTTTAAGAAAGTGCACGTATGGTTTAAACATACAAGAACAGAGAGTTTAAACAAACCCTCGAATTATAGAGAGCCTGTTGCAGACTGCTACTGTGTTACGTCTGGTGGTTTAATGAAAAATTGCATAAATCTATATATGTATATACACAAAACTATGAGGGACCAGAGATTTATTATGGATGTGAAGAATCGGGAAAGAAGGATATTAAGGCAACATATTGATGCTTTGTCTTCCCATAATTACATTAATCTCTATCAGACTTTTTACTAGCTCCATGTTCCTTCCCGAAGATATCCTTCTCTCAAGATAAATAAATTAAGATAATCTGGTCCTAGAAAAGTGATAATAAAAAGTAAAAAAAGTAAGTTCCCTCCTTTGAAGGACTGCCGAAGCCAAGCTTCCAAATGATCCAGAATGGACAATGTAGGAGATTAAGGCCGCCTGGAGGAGGTGTGAAGATGGGAGTGGCCGGATCGATATCCGTCGAGGAAAAAACCCGGGAGGGGGGAGGGGTCAGAAAAAGCAGGGATTTGATTGGGGTTTTTTGGGGGGCGGGTGCCATGGCAACACCCTTCCGCCAGCCGATAGTCCGGGGTCTCCGGCTAAAGAACCCCGTTCGCCCGGTGATATCCACTTCTCTGGCCGTTTAAAACTCCTATCAGGTATTGCCTCGTTCGGCGAGCTGGACATTGGATGGCTAGTATAATAAGTCATGATTCGGCTATAACGGCTATGGTTTCTTTGTTTCAATACCACAACCAGTAATACGCAAAATTTGTTTCTCTTTAAGCAACATACACAACCCATCATCAACTCAACTATTTATTCTCTGTTTATTTTTATTTTCTTAGTCAGAACAATCAATGTTTCGAAAATGCCAATACTTTTTTAATTAGGGATTGATCCTTCTATACCATCATGCGGACGTCAACTAATTATCATTTATGAAGGAATGAGATGGTCCGGGAGGCGGTCAATAAGTGGAACACAAATAGTAAAAATCTGGTGCGGTGCGCGCATCACTCAACTTTCCCTTACCGTCCTATAATAATTATCTTTTTAATATAAATTTAAAGAGTTCACATAAACAATACTTGAAATAAACTCAGCAGCATTCACTTCTTCTCCCACTTAAGCACAATAAAAGAGTTTTTGAAACAATTTTAGTACAACAATTCTGTACACTACCTATATATTTTAACTTTGTCAAGTTGCAAATATATTTTAAAAGTTTGTGGTTTAGTTTCCATGGAAACATTTTCTTTCCATTAAATAATGTGAAAGTAGAAATTATTAAGTTAATTTCCGCTTTTGTATTCTTAAATTACTTTGTTGCAGAGCGTATTGTTTACAACAGATTGGCGAATTGGTGGAAGGAGGTTCGGCCGCATCCATCTTCTTTCGGATGCGCTCGATTATCCATCTATTTTATGCTCCTCATAAAATACACTGTATCTTTGCTAATACTGGTCCGATTTTGATGATTTTTTTTTTAAGATACTTTAATAACCTTTCATATAATTCTGTACATAATTTACATGCTCTTAAATTGCATGCTCTTTAAGTTAAGCGCAAATAAAATATTCTTTTCATCATAACTTTTTCCCCTGCATTTTCTCGGTGATTTACTACATAAATGAAAAGTTAAAGGCCTTTATAAAGAATAATTTAGGCAAGTTTCATCAAAATTATTAGAGCCGTTTTCGAAAAAAGTGTAAAATCCATGATATAATTACCATTTCCGGTTAGTCCGATGCGCTGTATCTTTGCTATTATTGGTACGATTTTGATGATTCTTTTTTTGTTTTTTAGATGATTTAATTACCTTTCATAAAAGTCAATAGATAATTCACCGTAAAATGCATACTATGTCCAAATAAAATATTCTTTTCATCATAACTTTTTTCCCTGCAATTCCTCGGTGATTTACTAAATAAATGAAAAGTTAAAGATCTTTTTGAAGAATAATTTACGCAAGTTTCATCAAAATCGTTTGAGCCTTTTTCGAGAAAAATGTAAAAAAGTGTAAAATCCATGACATCACTACTATATATTATTACGTATTAGTAGTATAGATCCCTTTTCCGGCTCTCAGGAACGATGGATTTTGATGAATGAGGTATCAAAAGAAAAGGAATTTCATAGAGAAGTAACGAATCCTAATTTCGATTGTTAAATTCTTATTAGGGCTTAAATAAAAGTGATGAAAAAACTGGAAGGTTTCAAAACTTTGACGACTGAGAGTCGGTGGATCGAGACGGGATGGGTTGGGTTTTCAAGATTTTGACGCGGGCATCAAGAGCATATACGCTCCTGCGGAGCGTATTGGTCCAGCGTTTTAAAGCTTAAAAACCTATTTTCGAGATAACGCACCATATACGTTCGCTCGGGCCCTGTGCCATATTGCGTACGTGCCGTTGTCATGGCAACTTTATATCAATTTGAGTCTGTTTACAAAAACTTTTAATGAGTAGGAAATTATATACTGTTTCCCATGTCCAACTCTAATGGGCACTACTATGTATGAATACTACAAATAAAAAATGTTATAGCTGAATTTAATTGCATAACTGATAGATTGAAGAGATGTTTTCCAGTGGGGTAAGCTAATTACTTATCAAGTATGAACTGTAATTTCAACATAGTCATTACAAACAATGTAGCTTCACCAAATTTGTATGTTTAATAAACGTTTTTGGTAATATTATATTGTTTCACGAATAAATATGTTTCTCTGATATCGCTTATACTTGAAATTAGGGATTAGAAGATATGTAATGGGAGAGTTCTCGCTCGGGTATACTAGTAATAGCTAAGTCCGGTTAGTCCGATGCGCTGTGTCATTGCTAATACTGGTCGATTTTGATGATTCTTTTTTTGTTTTTTAGATGATTTAATTACCTTTTATTAAAGTCTATACATAATTTACCGTAAAATGCATACTTTTTAAGCTATGCCTAAATAAAATATTCTTTTCATCATAACTTTTTCTCTGCAGTTTCTCGGTGATTTACTACATAAATGAAAAGTTAAAGGTCTTCATGAAGAATAATTTAGGCAAGTTTCATCAAAATCGTTAGTTTTCGAGAAAATTGTAAAAATGTGTAAAATCGATTATATAAAGTGGCACTTCCGGTTAGTCGATTTTGACGAAAATGTTGCTGTAACATCTCATGCAAGTGCCAACCTTAAATAAGTAATTTTAGTATCGTACAGCTTTCCGTTTTTGAGCTAGACTGATCACATACACTCAGACACACACACAGACCATTTTGCGAGACTTGGGTCATTTGGACTCAGGAGACCTTAAAACGTGTATTTCCGTCGAAAACTCGAATTCGAAAATTTTCACGATCGCAATACTTCCCCTTACTATATACTTCTTATATAGATTAGGGAAAGTAAAAACTATTTATTAAGGAACCGACGTTTCGACCCACTTTGCAGGTCTTCTTAAGGGCTGAATAAACAAGATACAAAAATAAGAACAAAACAATGGTATATACAGTGAACGAATTAATAATTAAAAAGATTTAGTGTGAAAAAAAAATAATGAAAACAGTGATGAATTTGTAAAATGAAACTGGTAGAGTAATGACAAAAACTAAAAATAAATTAGTGAATATTAATACATTAAGCTGTTTATTATTAAAACTGGCTATATTATAATAAAAATAGGTAAACTAAATGAGAAATAACATTAACTAAAAATAACTCCGCTAAATAAGTAAAAAAAGGAATATAAATAAATAAATAGGCAAAATTTAGTACCTTGAAGCTCCAAGGGGAAAAGAGTGACAGCAAAAAGCCTAGGAAAATTAAAAAAAGATTGAATTTTGAAGGTTGTATTTTATTCCTTCAAAGTAAATACCATCATAAGAATTTTAGTATTTTTATACTCATTCGCCTTGAATAAATCTCAACTGCTGTTTGTAACTCAAAATCTTTCAATCTGCCTAATGATTATTGTTATTAACAAAATCTTATATTTTCACCCCAGATTTTTTATATGTGGAGATAGATGGAATTGGAAATTGTTCTATCTCAGTATAATAAAAATCGAGGAAAAAATGATATCATTACAATTTTTATAATTTCAAGTTACAAATTATTGCAATATTGAAAGCTCACGATGGTTTACATAGACGACCTTATTTTTTTAACAATAAGCAATTTTTTTAAAACATATATTAATGAATTTTTAACTACGGAATGCTAGGTTAATATTGCATGGTTATTCAAACAGCAAAAGATATGGTTTAAGGAGTTAAAGGGCTGATGATATACACAGGTAAAACTTTGGATAACTTCCGAGAAGTAAATGTTAGAAGTTAGCCCTTCAGGAAAGCCCAACTCTTAAGTAGATACTACCTACAGATACGAAATAAATACATCATATTGCGCAAAAATGTATTTATTAGTTCCTTTATTCATTACAAAAATGGAAATGAAAAGGATTAATGATTTACGTATGAATAATTTCAGTTGATAAGAAAATAAAAAAATATAAATGTCAACGCGCTACATTTCTGAATTTACGAGTTGAAGAGTGGGAGGTTTAATAAAATACAAAAATAATATTTATATATTAATTCAACTTCGTTTCAGAAAAATACAAGGGAAACAGATAATAGCTGTAGTAAAATAATTAAATTATAAAATTCCCTCCTCCCACCTCACTTAATATATATGTATATTTTTTGTTTTTTTCCAACCCTCCTTCGTGTTTTAATTCTATAATTTGGCCATTCTGAGAAACTATGGAAATCTCAGTCCCATGAAGAAGCCGGCCTTTTTTGATGCATCTGGCAGACATTTTTTCATTTATTTTGATATAATATGGCTTAAGATTATTTTATCAGGGGTTAGCTTTCATGTTAATAATAATTTTACGTATGTAAAGATGTTCTGAACAATGAAATTCTCACTCCCTCCTATATTCCATTCCTTGAATTTTCTACATTCACTTTGTTCAGCAGCCAGAAAACCTAACCTATCGCTATAAAAATAAATTAGGTAAGCAAACAAGCTTAGTATTTTCGTCATAGAATAATTACGTTGATAATTAGTTGAATCAATTGCTTGTCCCTTGAGCATGTATCTCAATTATTTTAAAAATGGGCGCCAAGTAAACTCACAGTCCTCTACCGCTGAGAAACTCAGTTAGCAAGCCTTACCAGTTCCCTCCAGACCAAATTGTAACCGGTATTGATAGAAACCTCCATTAAACCGCTGTGAATGTGAGATGTTAACTTCTCGTTTATAGGCGCTGACAGATTTTAATGAGATGTATTTGTTCGCGGGCATATTGAAAAACGTAAAAAGGTTGAAAAGAAATGGACAATACTCATAGCCTTGCAGCACTCCTGAATTTATAGAATGAGGATATCCACATGTTATAACAATAATGCAAACTAATCGTTGTAAATTTATCTAATGCGTCATCCTCTCATAGCCGTCATGGGTTCCGAAGAGAGTTAAGATGCGATGGCGGGTGGCCAATGAGATGCGGGCGACGCGTGCCGGAAGGGTGAGCCCACTGCTGACTAAATAGGAGCCATTGTTAACCCTTTTGTGCCCTTCGCCAAAACATCGACATCTGTCTCGCCAACTGCTCTATTCTATTCATCCATACTCCAAATCTCGAATATTTTACAAAATGGCGTACCCCTGCAGTTGTACGTTTTGGAATTGGATAATAGAAGAAGATAACCGCTGAAGCTGAGCAGCTGAGGTTCAATTGAACACAGTAATATAATAAACGTGGTATTGAAGTTCATTTATTCTATTATTATAAATATATTTTTTAAATACACAAAATTTTTTAAGTACTCAAAAGGGAGGGTCTCAAATAGTACAGTAATCGGTGAAAACATTTTTATTGAGCTCTGACTTGATTTAAGCTTTTTAGGTTCCATTTGATTAAAAAAAATGTTTTAAATATTACTTCTGTTGTCGTTGTTCATGCTGTTGTAGTTATCGTCGTCCTCTGTTACAAACAACAGAGTTTGAGTACATTTCATAATCTACCTTGTTTTCACTGTCAACAATTATCCCAATACTCGAGGAAAAAACTGCTATGAGTAGCAAAAAAATTCAGTAAATAGTCATTTTATTATTCGTTCTCTATGTTTATGGAATGCTGAATCCAGATCTGGAGTTACCCAAAACAATTTTCTGGTGCATTTTGAGATATTCGCAAAAAACAAGCGATTTTTTAAAATTTGTTAGCTTATATTCCAAAAGTATGCGATGCAGCGAAAATATAACTATTATATAATTTAAAGGAGACTAAATTTGTCACAATTTCAGCTGAATCATGGGTCTTTAGGTCTAATAGTTACCGAGGTACAAAAATTTATCACCATTTCCAAAAAGTGATATTTTAAATTTTTGGGACAAATTTTGAGCCGAACGTTTGGGAAAATAATGATTATACGAGGAAAATCGTTGGATTAGTGAAGTTGAAGCTAATCAGTATGACTTTAATTCGAGCACGGGACTACGCCTGTACCCAATGGTTGATTCATCATTTGTAAAATAACTAAAATGTGAGTACATTTGATTTGGAGGGTGATAGAAATTTTCTACAGTGATTTTCACGCTTCCTCTAATATTTTTCGATATTATAAGCGAAAATTTTTTTTTTCAAATATTTCACGTTTTTTTATGAAGATCTTAAAACACGTCTTGAAATTTTGTTGGAAAACTCTTGGCAACGTGAAACTACTATTTGCCTGACATACAAGGTATCAACGATTGTATCAAACCTTTCTCTTCTTATGACAAATGTGGACATCCTAAGAGGTATTTTATTTGAATTCACTTGAAGCCCAATGCCACCCAACAGGCCTGGATGGTAGTCGATTGGAGATTTTTTTAACAAGCTCAAAAGTATTTTTTCAAACTGCCTTATTTAATTAGGGATTGATAAATTATTTGCCACTTCTATAATTTTGTTTTATTGAAAACTAATTTTGAATGTTATACATTCATCTTCAGTTCTAATAACATCATTTAAACCTTGATGAATGATGAATTGAACCCGAATTGAACCCCTGGTCCTTGAACCGTTTACCTAAAAACATGCTACCTACCTTTCGTTCATTGTTAGTTCAATGCGAGAAGAAACCAGTACAAACTTTTCTGTTTGATATAATCCATTTGAACCTTGGTGAGTACCAACATGTATTTGATTTCTTGTCTTAATTAAATGCATAAATGTTTTATAATACTAATATAAAATATATATCTAATTTAATATGTATAATGATACCAAACTATATTTTGAATTTTTTGTGTGTTTTTAGAACTAAAGATGAATGTATAAAATTCGAAACTAGTTTTCAATAAAACAAAAACATCCTTCTATACCATCATGCGGAAGTCAACTGCTTATTTAAGTTATACATATAGTTGCTTGGAAGAAGAATGCCAAAATACGAACATTTTTTTTTTTGCTTGGAAAACTTTATTTATTTAAGAAAGTATATCAGATATCTGTTCTTAATATTGAATGATCAAGAAATGAAGATTAATTTTTTTTTAACAACCAAAGGATTAGTAATATCGACTAAAAAAACGTCCGACTTTATGTTTTAAAGTGAGAGGACAGCAATAAACCTAAATTGGCTACTTTCAAACGCTTCTGCTGTGGCACTCTTCTCCGAAGCCAACGGTTTGCTATTATAAAGTTCATGATTAGTTTTTATAAAACTAAAATTATAATGCCGTTTAATTAATAGTTAATTAAATCTAGGAGCTTAGTAATGCACTCTTGATGATTATTCCATTTTTTACATTTGGTCAAATGAATATTCAATAACTTCTTCAGTAACTTTTCATAAAATTTTTCTATTAATTACCTTTTATTAATTATTTTAGTTTTAAAAAGGTTTAATGGACAGATTCGTAACTCGGGCCCAATAAATAAAATGCGAGACCTCTTGTAACAAATAGCATAATTTTCTGCACATTGTTGCCCGCTAAACCTGCCTAGCTATCTAAATCAAAATATTAGCTCAGTAAACCGCGATGATATTAAGAAGAAATTAAAAATTATATTATCAGGAAAGATCCTGTTCCCTACAGCAGAGAGATAGGTTAGTTCAAATCATTTTTAGAGATAAACAATTATTGGTTATCCTCCATATCATCTCTGGCTTACGAGAGGTATATGTACGATGTATCTCTCTTTTAAATGCCAAGATTTACAGTTCGAAATGAATTGTGGAAGCATTTTACTGTATTTAAGTCCATCAAGTTTTGCGAAGATTGGACAATTTGTTGCATGTGAATTTCCGTAGTTTTCATAACTAAGAGAATTATTTACTCCCTGCTAATTAATTAGTTAATATATATATATATATATATATATATATATATATATATATATATATATATATATATGTGTAAGTTAAGGTACATTTCATATTCTAGGAAATCATGTGATAGAAATTCTTGTTTTCATATGAGCCGCCCCATGGAAGGACGAATCCGCCATGTCACCATAATTTAATTTTTAATTTAAAGACTCGTATATTATTATTTATGGTGTATATATATATATATATATATATATATATATATATATATATATATAATTTTTTGAGGTTTTTTGAGGAGTGAAAACAACAGGCATTTTACAAAATTTAAAGTAAATAATTAATAGACATTAAAATTACAAGAAAATAGAACGCAAATTAACATTTATTTACATATTATAATAAATCAAGTTGAAAAGAACAAGCAAATAGAATTTGAATTGACCCTTATTACGTATTCTAATACAGTTCATCAATTTGCCAGTACTCAATTTATTAGAATATGTAATAAATAAGTCTCAATTTGTATTCTATTTGCTTGTTGTTTTCAATTCGTCTGTTGTTTTCACATTTAGAGCATGAATATGAACTGTGGAAACGTCGCTATATATTTGTATTATTGACTGAACCGCAAAAAATTATATTATTAACAGTCGAGAAAATAACAATATATATATACCAAGAGAACTTTAAAACCAAGTACCTAGTGGGCTTGACTCATTTTCACTATAAATCGACTTACACACGTATCCACAATTCTTGCAGAAATATGACTTGGAAGATGCTTAAAAAATACACCGAAGCCCGGAGAATATACAACAAAGGCAAAAGTGCAGTAAATTTTGTAGGATCGTAACAATAGTCGGGGTCGTATCCAATATTTTATTTTGGGAGACTCGATGGTTAAACATAAATACATATTCAATCATATGCTCATATATATGATATATAGCTCGTGTATATATATATATATATATATATATGTATGTATATATTTACTTACTAACGTATGATAACTGAATGCATGATACATATAAATCTTGTATAAGCTTTTATTCGAGCTGTTACTAGAGAATTAATAGTGAGAACAACATATATGGCTGAATTCCTATTCACACGTCAAAACGTTGAGAAAGAGCATTAACTTGTTGCTGTGTGAGCTGGAAGACTTGCTCCAATTCTCAATTATTTCCGAACAGTCAGAATTTTCAAATTTGAATTCAAGGGCGTTAGATGGGTATTCTAGAACATTTTTTTTCGAATTTCCAGCGGCTCTGATCACCACCCTCCCTCTCCATATCACCACCCCAGGCACAACCCTACTCAAAGTTCTTAGTACTCTCTTCCCTTCGTAAATCGATAACCATATGGACCTTTGTTTCAAAAACATTAGTATCAAGCAGGTACTTCAGTTACTTGGAGGAGGAGTTGTATAACAATGAAGACGCTTTCCTGTAATGTAGCATTATATGATTCAGTCAAGGACCAAAAATAAGCTAAAGACTGATAAGCAGTAGAATAAAGTCATAGGTAAGACTGGAATGTCTTAGCGTAATGTTGCTAACAACCCAAGTCATGAAATGGGATTTTTTTTCCTCATTTATTTAGTACTCTACTTTTTAATGCTCATATAGACTGGCCTGAGAAAAATAATTTTTAACAACCTTAAACTTGTCATTGCAACTGCTGATTCTGTTATAGAAGAATATCTATAATTCGAAAAGCTCTTCCATACGGTGTATTTTAATTTTCGCATACTGGAAACATGTTAGAGAAATTATAAAGCTTAATCAATATACACAGCCGAAATAATAAGAAAACTAATATACCCGGGCGAGAACTCTCGCATTAGATACCAATGCTTATTCTAATCCCTGATACATTCGATGTGTAAGCGATATTAGGGATACAATATTATGTTACCAAAAAAGTTGATTTAACACACACATTTGGTGAAGCTATATAGTTTGTAATGACTATGTTGAAGTTACAGTTCATACTTAATAAGTAATTAGCTTACCCCACTGGAAAATATATCTTTAGTTTAGCCGTTAGGCAATTAGATTCAGCTATAACATATTCTATGTGTAGTATTCATATTTAACAGTGCCCTTTAGGGTTGGACAGGGGAATCAATAAATAATTTCCCACTCATTAAAAGTTTTTGTAAACAGACTCAAATTGATATAAAGTTGCCATGACAACGGCACTTAAGATGGCATGAGGCCCGTGCGGACCGATTTCGTGCTTTATCTCGAAAACGGTAGGTTTTTAAGCTTTAAAACGCTGAACCGTAGGAGCGTTTATGTTCTTGACTTGATGCCCGCGTCAAAATCTTTAAAACCTATCCCGTCTCGATCCGCTGACTCTCAGTCGTCAAATCTTTGAAACCTCCCAGTTTTTTCATCACTTTTATTTAAGCCCTTGTAAGAATTTAAGAAACAAAATTGGAATTCGTCACATCTCCATGAAATTCCCTTTCTTTTGATACCTCATTCATTAAAGTCCATCGCTCCTGAGAGCCGGAAAAGGGATCTATACTACCGTAATAATATATAGTAGTGATATATATCTTACATATTTATGCAAAGATTAAAAGCGTCAAGGCCACAAGAAACATTAAAACTATCGAGAATTAAATGAATTTACAACTCTTGATTTAAAAAAAAAAAAAGTCAAAAAAGGCTTTGTCTACCACATTCTCGCGGGATATTAAATGCGTAGAATTATTCAGAATTCAAGTAATGATAATTACAAAGCAGATTATATAATTATAAACTAGCAAACACGCAAATGATGATACATTCATATGCTATAAATTATATTGTTTTGAGCGGTGACGTCATCAAATCATAATTCAAAATTGGTTGGCTTTACTCTCTCATATATTTCTTCAAGTCTAGATCCAAAAATTCTTTTTGCAATCTCTAATGGCACAATTTCTCTGTTAAATGATAGGGAATATCCGCTTTCTAGTATTCATAGAAGCGAAGTTATGAGCGTTTAAAAATGAAAGTATTATTTGTTTTATGTGAATAAACCATACGCATGTTTGAAAGTCACGGGAAGTTCTTTACCGAAAATAATAAAACGAATAATTATATGACATTGGTGAATATATGAGCCTGTCTCTGTAAAGTCTCTGTCTTATTAAAAATGTATTTGCATATTCTGCATGATAGAATGAATGTGAATGCTTTAATCTACTTTTTGTTTCTTTTTTTTTTCATTGACCATCTTTTTTACGAATTTTATTTCTATATTATTTGTATCATTATTTTTTGTCCACACCTGACATTCATATCCCGATAATAAGCTTATTAGTTAAGGTTGCATCTCCTCCTAACGTAAGATTCCAAAGGATTTTATACAACGAGATCTCTTAGCCAGTTCCTTTTCAGCCTTCTTATGGCAACTTCAGGCATCTCCATTCTGTATAATTTTGTTGTAATGTCCGTGGAGTTTGTGATTATATCTTTCATATGCAGTATGGATATGGTCGTGAACTATAGGTATGTGTAATGTTTTGTTGCTGACGCAGTCGGGTGTGCGTGTTATGACTCTCCATGTTTTTATTGAAAAGTCTGTATTTTTTGGATGTGAGTCATTTTGGCTGTCCCAAAAATCTGTGATGTATAGTTCCATAAAATTTTATAAGATATGTATAAGTATTCAGTTGTCTGATTTTTCTTTTCGATCGTTTATGAAGGATAAATTACAGTAGTATTAGTCTTCTGTTTAGGCATAAGTTTTTCTTTTTCACATGTGGATCACACGACATCATTCTGTCAAAATTGAGGACAATGTTGTGAACGGTGTTAATCTGTTGAATAAATTAATTATTTTTATAAACTGGAGGGCATGTGTCTTGTCTACGAGTGAAGGTAATATGCCGAGATTTGTCGTTGTTGAGTTTTATTTTCCATTGTTTGAATTAGTCCTGTCGTAGTAAGTAACGTTGGAGAGTCAGTGAGGTCTTAGTGAAATCTACACATCTAGTGAGAAGAGCCTTGTCGTCTGGTTGTAGATTGCTATTATTGTGCTGTGACAAACTGGTATATTATATGCATATATAATGTACAGCAAATGTGCAAGAATTAATCTCTGAGGCACTCCGGCCCTGATTAGGTTTTATAAGTTTAAAATTAAATACTCATTAATTCCGAAGCATAATTAATGTAACATAATCGCTTCTGGTTTATTTGTATGGTTAGTTATTGAATTTGCAGAAATATAAAAATATGTATAACAAATAATGAAAGTAGGTTAAAATTAGAATTTTATATCACTTATTAGTATTGTAACAAAAACAAGGCAAATAATTGAATTTATCGAATGTGCACTCCGCGAGGCTACTTTAGGGAGCGTAAAGAAAAAAAAACAAGGAAGGAGTGAGGGGAAAGCCAAAGGGTCCTGAAAGAGGGAGAGGGGAAGCTTTTTTCCAGGAAGGAGGGGGGAAAGGGGAGCGGGGGCGGTGAAAAAATAGGGGGCGGTGACAGGGACGGCGCGATCAATACCCTCCCTCCAATCACACGCCTCCGGGTTCAGCTAAAAAATAGTAGCTCCGATTGTTAGGTATAGTATCGATTCAAGCTCCTCTCATACTTATTCCTCTCTTCGGTGTCTTTTACCCAAGGCTCATCTATCTAGGTGCTTCGGGTCTAAGGGGCGAATCGTCGTTTGGGGAAACGGTCAAGAATCTAATCGAATATGGTATATACCGAGAAATGGGCTCACGGCGATAGTGATAACTTAGTTGGATTCATGCATTGCTATATCAAAGCATCTTGTTCATGTCGTATGTACCGAAAGGGTATCACTACAAATTCACCGGCATCAGAAGTTTTGAGGTAACATACCTGTTCAGAGAACAACGCTCAAATATTAGGTTAAAGTAACAGCGGTAGCAGTCGTGAAACAGAGAATACTTTGTAGGACTTCCAAGTATTCCAAATTGTTAATTTAACTCTATTAGTTTCAAGAGAGACAATTATTTTATCTATAAGCAATAGATAGTTCCAAAATACATTGGGGTTCTAGGGAAACATCTATTTATTAATCTATTATAGAAATGAGAATAATTATAATGATATAAATACTTTTTTTTTTTTTGTTAATTCATCTATTAAATAATAAACAAATTCAAAGTAGAAAAGATTTATAAAAAAATCTTTCCTAATGCAATTCATGTCTTACTTTGCTTGGTAGTTAGGTGCTTGTTAGAAAAAACTGGAAATACACCAACATATATCACTACTATTATTGTTTAAACTTATATATCAAAAATAATTTTAAATAAAAATAATTAATAGTAATAAATAAAAATAAAAAAATCTTTTTCTCTCTATCAGGGATTTATTCCTCTATTTCTTCCTTCTTTTTTTCTTTAAGTTTTCTAGTAAACTCTCCATAATATCAAAATTTAATGAAATTTCGTACCCAATAACAAAGTAAATTAAATATTATGACTGTCTACCTCTAAAAGTTAAAACTCCGCACACATTTTAAGATATTAATAAGAAATAGGCATGTATTGTAATATTTACCTGCACAATAAAAATTTTTATATATTTATTAATATTCTTTTATTAAAAAAAAAATAATAAAAATTCTAAAAACAATACTTAGTTTATGTTGTGCTGGATAATACCCCTGGGGTCCATATTGGATTCAAGTTTCACTCTTTCAGTGATGCCATTTATAGTAATCTTTTAAACATCTACTATATTTACAATATAGAATATAAACATTATTATCGGTTATTAAAAAAAAAAAAAAAAAAATAGGTACCAATGAATTATTCTCAAAATTTATAACAATATGGAAATATCGATTCCAGGAAACTTCAAATTAAACATAGAGTTAACACGTTCATCAAACTTTAACTATTGGAATTTTGTGGCAATATTGCAGATTCTTTTTTATTCAATTTTTTAAATGCCCTATTTTTTTTTTGCTTAATCTAACCTTTTTAAGTCCCAATGCCTCGGATGTTGATTCGACAATGGTCTGATTTTCTTCTAATACTTATCAATAAATAATCGTACTTATCGAGAACAGTCTTCAACTTACTCATAATAGGCATAATTAATAATTTTCCCATTCGATTTCATCAGTGTTATTTTCACCATGTTCGGAACTGGTTGTTAAATAGGAAAGATAAGAAAAAAAAAACGCGTGTCAATGCCGTGTACGGAGTACTGACATACATTGTCGGTAATATAATCAGTACATGAGCATTATTTAAATGCAATGCACTGAGAATTCTCAAGTCCAGAAGAAATAAGACATGGCTCAAGAGTGTTTGATTGGCGTAGCTTTTCAAGGAGAGTTGTTGTTTGAAGGATTGGAACGTTCTTGTTAGTCAACATTGTGACAGGTCCAGCCGACTCCAACCTCGGTTGCGTAGACGGGACACTAAACTAACGGCAGTCCTAGCAACTAAACGGAACCGTTTACAGGCGAGATGGAGGTATTTCCTTCCGAATATAATTAACAAGTGAAAAAAGAACCGTTACCAAAATATGTCAAATATAAATTCCGTTGAGAATGGTACCTACTGATTTCGTGTTTTGTGGAGCATTGAGAATTTTGGATAGTCTTTGAATTCTTTAAGAGCTCTTTTTGAGGTAGGGGAGACAATATTCTAAATTCTAAATAAATATATCCCCTCTCCAAATTCTTCATACTTATTGTTTTTGTTGTTTTTTTTGTCTATGTATTCTACAAGAATTTCTTTCTTTTTTATGTTACTTTAATTTCCTGTTTCTTCATATACAAATTCTTTATTACATAGCCATAATAGTTATGTCCAATCTAAGGCTTTGCCTATAGATCTCTATTTTTTTATTTTTATCTTTGCTACAGAATTATGTTTATATGTCTTTTTAAATATTTTTATATTATAGATGTAAATATCTTTTTGTTTTCTATGGTCGTTTTTTTTTTTCTGCTTGTTTATTAGATGAATTTACTGTCTTCCTTTTTTATATATATTATTTTCCATTCGATGGAAAATAATATATATATAAAAAAAATATATATATATTCATACTTTTTTATTTAATATATATTATATGTCTTATTATAATGTATGTCTTAACGCCAGAAACACAATTCTTACCAATATTTTTTTTTTTTTGCAATCCCATTTACATATCTTTATTTATTTATTTTTCTACATTTCTTACATTTATATTGTTCATGTTTGCCATTCTAAAGGGACTTCGTCTCAGAATAAAGTCTCTATCTCTCCCCCTCTCTCTCGCTTTCTATATATATATATATATATATATATATATATATATATATATATATATATATATGTATATATATGTATATATATATATATATGTATATATATAGACATATGTATATATATGTCCCATATCTTGGCTTCCAATGAAAAAAAAACATCCAAGTTGATTTCGGCTCAGTAACTGTGCCACTGATTATCTGTAGCCGACAAAGGTCATATTGACGAAAACCAGCTGAGACAGAGGCGAAATAAATGAACAGGTAATATAGAGCTCCATAAAACTGGTTTATTGCTTCATCCGAACTGTGCTCACTATATCTCCGCTGGCCACTATATCTCATTTCTCGGATAGTTTATGTCTCCAGTTTTCCCAGGTAATACAAATGGATCGCGGCAATGCTTTCAAATATTCCCCGCGTGTCTACCATAAAAAATGGGAAGGCACCTACACGAAGCTAGAGTAAAAGGGATGGTTGCAACCGAATCAAGAACCGTGTGATTGTGAAACATTCAGCAATTGAAATTCCAGATTCTGACAAAATATATCATGATAAATAATAATTATTTAATTATTAGTAATAATAAATTAGTAATTAAGAAGAAAATCTGGTCAATAATGCAAGTTGTTACAGATATCTCAGATTAATTTTAGTAGGTATTTAATATATTTTTTAACCATATTTTTTTCTAATAATGGAATTCGAAGTTAGTACCACACCTCCGATTTCAAGACTATGCCCTCGATGAAGGATAAGGGATAAAATATAAAAAAGGAAAAATAAATAAGGTATGTGAATGAAATTGGAAAATACCAAAAATTATTCATTCCAACTAAAAAAATATATATGTAAGTATCACGAACTGCCACTTGCAGGCGATGAATAAAATCGCCATTTAGAATATATTTATTTCATAAATACGAATTTAAAACTAACCGAAGAATAAAAAAAAAATAGACAAAATGAGTAGGTACCTAAATAAAAATATTCAAGAACCAAAAAAAGAAACTTTATATTAGAATAATACTTATTAACACTAAGCCTGGAGATCCTCTAACCAAGCACCTTCCCTTACATTTGGATGGGGCAGTGCAGAAATCAAGGAGGTTCTATCGCATTGCGAAATAGGTGTTGAAGCCATTGGAGGTTGGCAAAGGCCGGATAAGCCACAAATTGATTGCACCATTAACCGGAAAAGAACTTGATTTTTATCGGTGTCTCAGTCACATTTACAGATGTTGATGCAATGCCTTTATAAAGAAACCTACCAAAATAATTTCTAAAGCAGCGATCTATTTTCGGATAGGGAACTCTGGCGAAACTGGAAGCAAGTGATACTAGGAAGAACTTATGCCACTGAAGACACTTTGACCATCGCTGCTAAGGCATTTCATTTCTTGTATTTTTTGGTGGACATTTCATTTCGTTACTATACTTCTTTCAGCAGAAAGAAGCACAAACATTTCAATAAATTTTCTCCGAACTAGTATGAGGTTGCTGAAATTGAAACTACACTCATAAAAAATAGTAAGTTAAGACTAATAGGTTTACTTTCGAACGCTAGCCAAATAATTCGTCCTATCATCGCAGAATCAAAATTCTATATCAATGCTCCGCAATAGTAGAAAATTACACCATATGTTAGGGAACCTGGTTAGAAATATGGTTAAGATTTGTGGTAGTGATACAAGCCACATTTTCCTCTTTAACAATTTTTTTTTTTAAAGTTAATTTCGCCAAGCTTTGTTCTAACAGTTCACTCACTAACCATAAGTATACATGAAATAACCTTTGAGATGTTACCTGATGTGTACTCAATAACAGTAATTGAAGTAGGTAACAGCAACGAGACCTTGAAAAAAGCGAGTAAGATTGAAAAAAGAGAATTTATCATTAAGATGTGAAACAGTGTGGGGTAACAACGGGTAAAGTTTGATAGTCAGACCGAGGTGTAGATTTTTCTTAGAATAGTTAAGCTAGTTAAAATAATTATCATTTTTCATATTAAAGCATAATCTGGCACAGTCAATACCACTTGATAAAATAATATTACCAACTTTATAAAACAAAGGAAGTCAGAGCATTAACCTCTAAATTAGGGACAGACTACAAAAATATAACAGATAAAATGTTCAATAATAAAGTCACTTAGCAACATTAGGCTTTAAATACATTCCTTATCGGTATGATAAAAACTAACATCATTTACTGATGGTAGAAGAGCGTAGAAACAGTGGTTTACTGCCGGAGGTGGCAGACTGTACCACCATAGAGGTAAAGTCGTGGGGCCTGCTAGGCATTTGTTTTTACGAGAGGGTGGACTAGAGCAGTTCCAATGAGGGTGAGGGGGAGGAGGAGGAGAGTTGGAAAAGGGAAGAATCAATATATGGTAGAGTGTGTGAGTGTGCGTGTGTGTGTTTTAGAGGGAGGGTAACAGTGTATGTGTAAGAGAGAGAAAGAGAGAGAGGAGATGAGAAGCACTCGAGCCGAGTGGGGGCGGTCAAAATTCAACTCCCTCCCCAACTCACCTTCCAATGAAACTCTTTCTGTCACACTCTGAATCGAGAACAATGCAACTTAAGCCGATAAAAATTAAAGTACTACTGTTAATAATATCGGTAATCATTTTAGGTACCGGTAGATAGTAAAAATTATACTTGATAATATTTGTATTCTAAAAAATGTGGTAGGTATACATTATTATACCTTATTATTGTACTTATTTATACTTTTTTATTATACTTTATAATACCTTTTTTATTTATTTTTTAATAGATTAATATTGAATTACAATGATTGTAGTAAATTATGGATAAAATAGTAATATTTTTTCATGTAATTAGACTTTTACGATAAATCTCTTCACATTATTTTTTTTCTTCGTCCCAAAACCAGCCTCAAAGTTACCTTCAGATTCCTCAGACAGGCATGGTGCAATAGCATGGCCTTATATATAACCGAAGATAGGCATGGGGACCACACATCAATGAAGAAAGAAAAATGTTAAGCCTAAGATCGAGACTGTTATACACATTTCTTGTAAGGAATCCGATAAACATAAACAGAAATTAAAAACTTCGGGCAGTATAGGACTTCAATGGAAGTCTTAAGCCGGAAAAAAAAAAAGAAAAAAAAAAATTAAAAACTTATTGAAACACAAATATGCGATACAGTCATATTCAAAAACTACTATCTTCGAGATTTTTTTTTTAAAAACTAAATTTAAATAGTATCCAAAAACTCCGACTACTTCCGAGCTTTAAATTCTTAATTTATCAGAAAACTATTCACACTTATGATAGGAAATATTTCCTCATAAGAAAATAAATAACAATCGGTAGCCATTTTGTGAGCAGCTGCAAAGGGTTGATTAAAAAAACGCCGCCAGAAGGGGTGGTTTCAGTAATGGTAGCCTTGATATGGGGTCCTATCTCCTCTCTGATTTATACAGAAGCTCAATTTAGGCCGTATATCTTGCAGGAGTGAGCAGTAAACTTGCTTCTGTTCTCCCTAAACAATATTTTTGTTTTTGTATATAATCCTAGAAATGCAAATAAATAAAATAATATTTCGTATGATATATATATATATATATATATATATATATATATATATATATATATATATATATATATATATATATATATATTTTCAATTTTTTTATATTAAGGCGAAGAAGGAATTATTCAATTAAATGAGATAGGTTGTTGTCTTCACCACGTTAATATTTATAATAATAATAATTACTTTTATTAGCTATTATGCTGATACACATAGGGCTAATTTCTTTATTCTGCATCGTTTCGATCGGTAAAGCCATCTTCAGGTACATCTAGAAGGACGTAAAATATAATAAAATTTCAAATAAATTTACATAGCATTTCACAATATTACTACTAATTGACATATTATTGTTTCATTCATAAATTGCGGATTGTAAAATTTACAATTTGTTCTTGTTGAACATTTTTTCTTGTGAATGTTTACGTTTCTTGCAGCTTTCAACTTAAAACATAACGCTAACGCGAGAAGAAAAATATATAGAAGAAATATCTAATGGAATATTAGAAGAAATACGGATGACGAAGACATTATTTTTTAAATTTACTTTTAAGAAAACAGAGGAGACTAAACGTAAAAATTTACTTCTGATCTCGAAAACTTTTTTGTGCAACCAATTAAAGTAATTGTCTGAAATTGTTAAAATGTTTATATATTCATATAACTATATTGACAAATTGGTATGCTGAGTTTTTTATTAAAAAATAATATTTACATGCCTGCCAAAAAAAATCTGGTACGGTGCGCGCATCATTCTTATCCCACCCCACTTACTTTCATTTCACAGGAAATCAATTTTAAAATTTTCTATTTAGTTTCCATTGAAACATTTATTTTTCATCAAATTTTATATACAAGTCGAAATTATTAACTACAACAATCACTTCAATGCGTTTTTCGTCTTTCTCTATTATATTCTACGGCTATGATATATTAGATAATATTTTTTTCTAAATTATTTAGCTTTCCAACGGTATACTATACAGCTATATTAATTACTGTTCTTATGTCCGAATATTTGTTATTAACCTGGAAAAATATTTCTTCTTTAGTTAATTATAAAATTCCTTCATAGTTTATATTTACCTATTTTTTATTACTATTTATAATGAGAGATGGTAAATTAATTCAAATAAACAAAATTAAAAGGTTCTTTAGAGGTTCTTACCATTTTGAAAATTCGGCATTTAAGCCCTGTCATACTATTTCAATGAGGATAAGACCTAGTTGATATTAAAGAGAATTTAATTGTACATTGATATGAAGGGGCTGATCAAAATCGTTAAAGCATTTTTCGAGAAAACTGTAATAATATGTAAAATCGATGATATAAAGTGGCACTTCTGGTAGGTCGATTTTGGAAAAAAATAGTTGCTGTAACTTGACAGGCTTGAATAATACCTCTGCCTTGAATACGTAATTTTAGCTTCGTACAGCTTTTCGTTTTGGAGCTAGACATACCACATACACTGACACACACGCACAACCACAGACACACACACACACATACTATTTTGCGATATCTGGTTATTTGGACTCAGCGTTCCTTAAAACATGTATTTTCATGTAAAATATGTTCCACTTTCATTTACCTAGAAATATAGGTATTATAGTTCTTCATATATAAGGTAAGTGAAAGTAAAAAATTAAATACGTCAAATATTTTAAACTTTAGTCATGAATTAGTAAAAAAGAAATTACCACAAATCTTTTAGATATAAGTATTAAAAAAAAATCAGGATACGTGCAATGAGTCAGTCAATATAACTAAAAAAAAAATTTGAAATTGATTGATCAAACTGTTTTTGAAAAGAAAAAAAATCTTATATTAGCATATAGTAGTATAGGGATTTGCCCTTTCCTTAAACTACTAATTTTAGTGAATTAAAAGTTTTCAATCATCCAGAAAAAAATAAGTAAAATATAGGTAATATATTAAGCGTGTTTTGTTGATTTAAAACCTATTTACCTCTTGTATCCATACTTAAAATAAAAATTCGTCATTATCTTTTAAATATTTAATTGTATATAACTATAAATCCAAACCATAACACACCAAATAGACCAGCCATTTTAAAATCGCCATATTGTTCGTTTTTTAGAGGGTTGCCTCTTTAAGGCCGCAGGGGCTGGAATTTTTTATTGGTCGCAGCCCCCTCTCCTCTGCCGTGTTTTCTCCACCTTTTTTTAACCTGCAAAATGGCGTCAGTCCTTCATTTTGTTTTCTATCTGAAAAATGACTTGTTTTAATTAATTTTCAAGTAAAATATAGTAATATAACGCATCAAACTGAAATTAAAAAGATGGTCAAAATAAAATAACAGAAAAAATTGTAATATAATTAATTAATCAAATTATTATTATTTTTATATATAAATGAATAATTAACTCAATTTCTATCGTGATTTCTAGCAATTTATTTATACTTAAATGACTGCAGATTTTTTAGTACAAAATTTAAAATTTGATTATGAATTATAAGATTTTTTCTTAATCTCCTGTAATTAGAAGATTTTTTAGTATTTTTATGGCAATATTATCAATCTCATATTACTTTATAGGATTTGATAGCATTGATAGCAGTAGTTAAACTTTTCTTCTAATAGTTTTTGGTTATCTCTAGTATTCTCAAGACCATATCGAAAAATATAATATATTATATAAGTAAATGAATAATAGGCAACAGAAGAATATTATTATCTTAGGATCAAAAACAGTGTTTACCTGAAAATCCGTTATAAAAGATATAATATTCTTAATTATAATTTATAATATTCAGATATAATAATTTATTTCATTAGTGTTTTAAGGCTGAAAGAAATGCGATTTTTATTAATATATTCTTTAGATTAATAATTAAATTTACTGTTTCCTGTTTAATATAAATTAGGTAATGATTAAATTATAAAAATATTGATGCATTGAAAAAAATAAGGAACAATAATCCTCTTTTTTTTTAAAGCTGCTGCTTATTTAAATGCTTGATTTGGCTTTCGTAAATTAAAATTATAAGCAATTTAACTAACATGTACAAACAGAAAATACATTTGTTTTCTGCGGTAATAAAACGCTTTTGGTCATTTGTTTAATTTTTTTTTAATTTTACTACTTTTCTTCTCCTAATTATACATTTCTAAGCTTCTCATTTTTAAGATTTAAAATTTTTCTTCAGTGTTTTTTATTTTTATCAAATAGTAGAAAACCTGAATGAAAACATCTTAGCACTGGTTTGATAATTATTATATTTTTTATTGCTTGTTTCATTTTGTATTACTCTACTCTGGGAGTCGGAAAGTGAGTTATTACAAAGCATAGGAATAGAAAGGCATTGTTTAGAGAAGTTTGGAATTATGGAAAAAGGCAGATAAAAGAAAAAGATACACAGACATTTTCCCAATAAAGTTAAAACAGCGTTTCCTCTTGAAGTCAATCTAGATAGAATTGGCAGGGAGGGTCGGTATATTGGTACTCCCCGAGGACGAGGGTCCTATTTGAACTAAATTCAATATCATGAACCCTCCTTCGCGGCCAACGTATCGATTTATCGTTAACCCTTCTGACCACAAAGCCAATCTGGTGGCCGTCCGAGCTACATGCTTTGGCTTACTCCCTGCCCTATCTCTGATCGGAATCTTAACGGCAAGCCATTCCCTCTATCTCCTAATAGCTCTCCAGTAGACAGCCTGTTTCAATATCAGGACCTACCGACTCGGAGTACCTCGAGCAGGATTGTTTGTACTGTCAGAATTGAAGCGGAGGATATAGGATCTGTGAGGATGTCCTAGAGCGGGTTAACCCTAGAGCAATGGTTCTCAAAGCTTTTTATCTGACGGCACACTGAAATTATGAAAAATAATTCACGACACCCATATTATTATTATTTTTTTTTTTATAAATGAAATAATAAAATATAGAAATAAATAAAATAGAAACATAAAAAACATAGAACAGAATAAAGAAAAATATTATTTTTTTATAATTTTCATATAATTTAATTACCTAAATATTTCGCAGCACCCTTAGGGCACACATGCAGCTTATAACAATACAAAAATTATTGTTAGTATTGTTAGTAATAAAAAACTTAAGTCTGGCATTGGCATATCGCCAATTCAGGCATCATCAGGACTCTCACTATATCTCATATAGGCATTCATATCTCACTTCAACATTTTTAGCTGTTGATGTGAGATTTACTGTCTCTGGTCTGATCTCAACTTTTTTTGTTCTCATGATGCCTTAATTGGTGAAATGTTGGCAGATTAGTTAGTTGCTTGCGACTTTGAATAATATTGAATCCAAAAAGAAATATTTATAATTTTATTTAGAGGCCAGCGTAGCTGTATGACTAGCGGAAGGGATTTCAAGTAGTGAGGACTCGAGTGCCACATTGGGCAACTCGTGAAAGATTGCAGACCAAAAAAACAACGGATCAATTGTTAAAAAGTTGCCACAAAAAAAAACAGAGGTGCCAGAACAAAATAATATTCTTAATTGTTTGTTTGAAAAAAAGTGTAATCAGTTTCATTGTTTAAAATACTATTTAGAAAAGATAAAAATTACTTTTTAAAAACAATGTTTGTAGGAGAAGGCTATCTTTATTCCCTTCAGTTTTCTGATAAAGAAAGGGAACCTGTTAAGCAGATATTTAACTTCCATGATATGTAAAATTCCAGTTTTCCCATTCCCCATTATAAGAATTTTGAGGATTTTCTTATTATTCCGTTACATCTGCCTTACGAAGTATAGAATAAGGAAAAGTATTGCGATCATGAAAATTTTCGAATTGAAGTTTTCAACGGAATTGCACGTTTTAAGGTCCCCTGAATCCAAATAACCAAGTCTCGCAAAATGTTCTGTGTGTCTGTCTGTCTTAGAACTGAACAGTCTACCTCAAAAACGAAAAGTTGAACGATACTTAAATTACGTATTTAATACAGGCACAGGCATGTGATGTTACAGCAACTTTTCGTCAAAATCGAATAACCGGAAAAGCCACTTTATATTCGATTTTACATTATTTTACAATTTTCTCGAATGCGGCTCTAACGGTTTTGATGAAATTTGCATAAATTATTCTTCATAAAGGCCTTTAACTTTTCATATATAGAAATGCAGAGAAAAAAGTTATAATGAAAAGAATATTTTATTTGCGCATAACTTAAAAAGAATGCATTTTATGGTAAATTATGTCCAGACGTGTATGAAAAGTAATTAATTTATCTAAAAAACAAAAAAAAACGATATAAGTACAGAGATCAAAGCAAGCATAGCGGCTGGTAGCAGATGCCTTTTTGCGCTAAATAAAATGCTTAAATTCCGAGAATTGTTTCGATCTGCAAAAATCACCATTTATAAGACCATAATAAGACCGGTGGTAACATATGGTAGCGAGAGCTGGGTTTTGACTAAGGAGAGCGAGATTATCTTGAAGGTTTGTGAAAGAAAGGCCCTCAGAAAGATATTCGGCCCGGTAAACGAGCATGGTCACTAGAGAATTAGGAAAAATAGCGAGCTCGAACAACTCTTCGGCGAGCCTAATATTGTGGCCATTATCAAAGAAGGAAGACTGCGGCGGCTAGGCCATATGCAAAGCATGCCGGATGAGAGGCTACCAAAGAAGATGATGAATGGCGGCCAGGCGGAATGAGATTGAGAGGAAGACCGAGGCTGAGGTGGTTGGACGACGTGGAGGACGATCTGAGGCGGCTTGGAGTGAGAGGATGGTGAAGGAAGGCGGAAGAAAGGCAAGAATGGCTATCAATTCTGCGTGAGGACAAGGCCCAACTAGGGCTATAGTGCCATTTAGTTAGTTAGTTAAAAACAAATAAAGAATTATCAAAATCGGATCAGTAATAGCAAAGATACAGCGCATTGGACTAACCGGAAGTGGTAATTATATTATGGATTTTACAATTTTTTACAATTTTCTCGTAAACGGCTCAGACGATTTTGATGAAACTTGCCCAATATCTTCTCCTTAATGCTCTTTAACCTTTCATGTATGTATTATATCAACGAGAAAATGCTGGGGAAAAAGTTATAGTGAAAAAAAAAGTTGATTTGCGCATAACTCAAAAAGTGAGTATTTTATGGTAAATTTTGTATGAATCCATATGAAAGGTAATTAAATTTCCTAAAAAACAATTATTTAAATCGAGTCTGTATTAGAAAAGGTATAGCGTATGTCATAAGGACTATTAGACCTTAGAGAGAAAACCGAGTGCTTCCGGAAGGAGACGAATGCGACCGAACCTCCTCCCACCAAGCCTCCAACCTGTTGTTAATAAAACGTTCTGTAACAATGTATTGTAATAACCTAAAAGTAGAAATTAGCTTGATTATTTCTACTTATATATTATTTAATGGAAACAAAATTATTCCATAGAAACTAAATGGAATTTCCCAGGAAACTAATCCGAAACTTTTAAAATATATTTTCAGCTTGGCATACAATTTCTTGATCAATACATACAGTGGTGGCAAAAAATATTTGCACACTCAGTTTTTATAAAACTATCAGTCATAAGGATAATAATAATCCACTGAACTTCACATTAATAAGAAGTATATTTAAAACTAAAACAATTCTATATGTGTACAATAATTAACTTTTTAGATTAATGGAAAAAATAAAAAAAATAATGAAAATCCTCTGGCAAAAAGTATTTGCACACTTTGTGTACTATCACTAATATCCTTTGTTTACTATTTATTAAATCTTACACCAGTATTATCAACTCTATCTAATGTTTTCCTACTATGCTAAAGCATTAAGAATTAAATTCTTGAGTCACTGGTTAACTATCATGCCGAAAACAAGTGAATTGAGTTTGGAAACTCGCGAAAAAATTGTTTTGTTGCGGAGTCAACAAAAATCATATCGTGAGATTGCAGATTTATTAAGTATAAATTTTTCCACGTCATAAGGAGGTATAAGGCTCGTGGGACAACTGAAAATAGTGAGCGAAAAGGCCGTCCGAAAAAGTTCAATTCCAGAATGAGGAGAAAGATAAACAATGAAGTTATAAAGTATCCCACAGTAAGTTCTCGAGACCTGGCTAATATGGTCCATACAACTACTGGTATTCAGGTTAGTGACAGGACTATCAGATACTGCCTGAATTCTAAAGACCTGCATGATGAGTACCTCGAAAGAAACCTTATATAAATTAAATCAACCGTAAAAAGCGTCTTTTGCCAGAGAATATTTACATAAGCCGCTTAGCTTTTGGAAGCATGTCATATTCTCTGATGAAAGCAAGTTAAATTTATTTGGGTCCGATGGGCGGAAGAGTATTTGGAGGCGGCGTAAGGAAGAATTGAAAAAGCAAAATGTTTCTGTTATATGGTGGTGGACATGTTATGGTATGGGGATGTGTCTCATACCGCGGTGTGGGAAATCTTGTTTCCATTGAAGGAATTTTAAATGCTGAGGGTTATGTGAACATTTTGCGCCATAACCAGCATGCAAGTGCCGAAAAAATGAATATCCGGGATCGATATGTGTTACAACAGGACAACGATCCAAAACACACTGCCACCAAAACCAAGGAATGGTTGATATTTAATGTGCGAAGACAGCTGCACACTCCTCCTCAATCACCTGGCATAAATATTATAGAAAATTTATGGCACATCTTGCATCAGAATGTGAGAAAGCATCACATCACCGGAAGACACCATTTGAAACAAGTACAAGTCCAAGAATGGGAAACAGTCAGTCTTGACTTGGTTAAAAACTTGGTCCACTCCATGCCCAGACGTATACATGCAATTATATGATGGACTTTTTACAAAATATTAAATTTATATTTATTCTCAAAATAAAAAAATCTTACGATATGATTTTTGTTGACTCCGCAACAAAACAATTTTTTCGCGAGTTTCCAAACTCAATTCACTTTTTTTCGGCATGTTAGTTAACCAGTGACTCGAGAATTTAATTCTTAATGCTTTAGTATAGTAGAAAAACATTAGATAGAGTTGATAATACTGGTGTAAGAATTAATAAATAGTAAACAAAGGATATTAGTGATAGTACACAAAGTGTGCAAATACTTTTTGCCAAAGGATTTCATTATTTTTTTAATTTTTCTCCATTAATCTAAAAAGTTAATTATTGTACACGTATAGAATTGTTTTAGTTTTAAATATACTTTTTATTAATGTGAAGTTCAGTGGATTATTATTTCCCTTATGACCGATAGTTTTATAAAAACTGGGTGTGCAAATACTTTTTGCCGCCACTGTACATGTTCTTGATATTTTCATTGATAATTTATTCAAATAATATCATCCCGACAGCTTTTCCGATTATATGAACTGTCCTTTTTTCAGTCGTTTTTTCTACCAAAAACAGTACCTAATCAAATTGTAACATTATATTAACAATGATTTTTATTGTTCAACCTTTTATAATATCTTATCGGCGTCGTTTTTTTAAAAAGTGTTTCAATTTATTATGGAACGTAAGTACCATCCCAATCGATTCCCGCTCACGATATATCGAGTAATGGACTAAAATTAGACTATTGTTGAGGTAAGCTCCAAATAGTGACGACTCTCAGTTATAAAGGTTTCGTCACCTTAATAAACTCTTACTGTAAACTGTCATTTGGAAAAAAAGTTTCAGGTGTTTCCTGTAAGGTTTGCTAAATGGCGCACAAGCCTTTTTTTAAAAACGACATCAATATATATTCAGGTATACATTTTTCTTCAATATAACACAGCTTCATTTCGTTTATAATAACAACATTGCTGATAACACAACTATATACTATTAAATTCTTGATCTATTACATATTTATCTTAAATATGGCAGATTGTAATAATTGATTCTATAAACAGTTTAATAGTGAAACAATCTTGGAATATTGTACGATGGTAGCTGAATTGTATTTATGGAACCATTTTTTCTATTCATTGGACGAAATGGGTCTCTACTTCCGGGTCGTTACGTGCAGCGATTCCCGGTAAAGTTAATATTTGGTCAGGGGAAACCGTTACGAAGTTCAATAGCTTGACTTCCCCTCAAGACGAAAAAACGCGAGAGGAAAAAACTTAGCCCACCCTCAGAACGTAATAAAGTTACAGAGCGCTCTGTTTTTGCTCCATCTTGCGTAGATAAAAAACTCCGACCTCCTTTTAGGGCCCCACGCTGCCACTCTTTGTGTTATTTTTTCTCCAGAGTAGGTCGTTGACCCTAAAGCCAGGTAACCCACTTTTTACTTCAGGACACCTTTTGACCTCTCTTTTAGCTCGGATTAGAGCACTGTGTGTGTCGGCATTCTGCGGCAAGTGTTGCTGAATACAACGGAAGTGGTATGTAGTTAAAGGTTCCCTCCTAGTTTCTTTATCATATACATGAATAGGGGGAATCAATAACAAGTTTTGGCTCTGGAGGGAATGGATCGAGATAGTTGTATCAACAGGAAGTATTCTCACTATCTAAAATAAAAAAATTGGTCCGTATTTCATTTCATGTGCTGTACGTACTTTCCTATCTGTTGGTTAGCTTTGAAGATTTTAATTTATTTACATATATAATAAATAATAATAATAAATAATTATTAACAACTTTATTTTACAAGAGCGTGTTGAGGCAGAACCATGAGCATTCCCAAGTTAAATGCTTATATTACTAATATTAGATCGGAAAAAAAAAAGAGAGAGATGCTTTCGTATTGTATTTATAATATGTAGAGAAAACTCTGTTGCATACACATAAAAATAATTCATGTATTTAAAAGTATATTGTAAAATTATGTATTTTCTTTATTACGATAATTAAACTTTGTTAATATTATTATTTGAGAAATTTCCCCCTTTCTCGGCATTTTATGGAAATAGCACCAATCCGGACCTTAGGTGATCTAGTCAAGGGTGATTCTTATTATATCTTATTATTCTCGCTTTTGCGGGTACCGGAACTGAGGTGGAGAGCAAGTCCAACTTATTATTATTACTAAGCATATAGATAAATGAGCAGTCCCTTAAAAAAATGTTGCTTGTTGGTGTAATAAAACAAAATTACAAAGAAATTAGTATTGCTGCTCTAGGTCCAGATCCGAAGGAATTTTATTGGAGGAAGAACTGTCAGCTTGACGGAATATGTAGCAGGACGGGAATATGCCATACATTTTTTTGGTATTTTTTTATATAATCTTCCTTTGAGGCGCTAACCATTTTTAATTTGCAGTGTATATCTATAAGAGAATATGAAACGGATGATATCACTATCTTGGAAGAAGACAGGCACAACTCAAAAATAAATAAATAAATTAGTTGATTAATTGATTTAATTGATTCATCTAAATCGATCGACTTTTCACATTCACTTACAAGTATGGGTATTAGTAGATATATTTTAAACTCAGCTATATCTTTCTTTTCTCTGTGGTTATTTTCGAAATTTCTCCTCCCTCCACTCTCCTGTGGATCTGCCCAAATGCATGAACCTAAGTTTTTTCAAAAACCAATTTAGCAGGCCTTGATCTCTCGTGTGGTGTTGCGGTATTTTTTTTTTTATTTTTTTTTTTTTACCTCTAGGAAGTATTGCATTCCGTTCGGAACGGTAACCCGGATATAGCTGAGTTAGGTAAAACAGAGCCCCTTGTTTTTTCGACGTTTGATTTTTTAAGGTAAAAAAAACAAAAGTTACATAACGCGCTGGGTACAATACAAACACAGCTTTTGATACTTTTCAGTAAAAGTGGAATTTCGAGAGAGCAGCTGCAACGTGGGCAGATGTCGCCAGGCTGTCATCTGCTATGGATCGCCAGCCATCGCGATCTCTGCCAAAGAGTTGCGAACCCATTGTCTGTGTACTCCCTGCTTTGGGTACGGCCCTTCTACCGATTTAACCCAGCTCCACCTGTAGTGCAGGGCACAGGAAAAAAAAAACATAAAGGTTTGAGAAAGTATTCTTGGGAGTAGCACCATAAAACCACTCAATATAACATTGTTATATTAATGTTAAGAATATCAATGAATAATTCAAAAATATGATCTTAAGTCTTTCAAATATCAGTAAATAATTAAACCAGTCAACGTTTCGCCAACTCAGGCACCATCAGGAGAGAAAAAGATAATATCACATAATGTCGGACGAAGACAGCACATCTCACGTCAACGATAACTAAGCGGATATTATTGACAAACTAAATACAAATAATGCTGTTCTATAATTCACAGTGGTGTAGCGGCGCTCTTCCAACGAAGATGTTTATTTAAAACTACTTTATTATGTATCTAACAGGCTCCAATTTGAGTGGTAATAGATATTTGTACCTCTAATAGTTTCCGATATAATGTTTTTCAAGAATACAATTTTGTTTTCTTCCAAAAACGAGAAATCATCTTTCTGTTAATTTGTTTCGGCAAATATCATTGAAACTGCTCTTTCTACGAAGGAAATAATTATAAAATACTTCATGATACATTTAACAAGCTCTAATTTGCGTGGTAATAAGCATCTGTACGTCAAATAGCTCCCGAGATATCTAACTTTTCTTAAGTTATGACTTAGTCACAATCGTGTACAATGTATTTTTCGAAAAAGATTTCGGGAACTATTTGATACGCTTACGTCCATTAACCTTCAAATTAAAGATAATTAAATTCACTATAAGGCAGTTTATAATCATTATGTTCGTAGGAATCTTTTAGCAAAAAATGTTCATAAACAGAGAAATATTTTTGGAATAAAAGTTTTTTTTTTTAAACTTTATCTCGGGAACTATCAGGATATTATTACAAATGTCTCTTACTACTCAAATCAGAGGTTGTGAAATGCACCAAAAAGTAGTTTATAAGGGTTATCTTTGTGGAAGAATAGTTTCTTTTGATATTTGCCAAAATAAATTCACAAAATGGTGATTTATCATGTTTTGGAAAAAAAAACTTTTATTTGAAAAACTTTATCTGGGTAACTGGTAAACGTAAATAGAACGATTAAGCCTCTGTGGCCGTGCAGTTGGGGTCAGATTCCTGAATAGTGGGTTCGTCGAGTGTTTGAGGCTTTTAAAAACTAACCTTAAGAAGAGGGCGCTTGTTCTTTTTGAATGATAAAACAATAAAGTCTCTATTCTTGGGAGATAAACTGTAATAGTTAGTCCTTACTGTGTCTTTGTGGTCTATTCACAGGTCTCCTCCGCATGCCGTAAAGATCTCGTTGCGTTATGGAGCTACTGTAGGTCGCTATATCATCGTAAGCCGGTACAGTAGCTTCCTTATATCTCGCTCCAATAGTACAGTAAAAATAGTATTGGTGATATTGGTGAATGTCGTGAGCGTTCGAGCAAAAGCCAATGATTTCGTTTGTGAATTTTAGGATTAATGATTTCTGCCTGGAGAAAAAATAACGTGCATGGACTAAATTATATTTTCTATCAATTTACAGAGAAATAAAGCATTGAATGACTTCGTGATGTTTGCCAAGTGAAAATATATGGTTTCCTAAGTGAAGAATAGAACTATGAATGTAAAATGCGACTTTTTTTAATTTTGGACTTGGAGAGTTTTGGTTAAAGGCTCATGATATATTGTCTATGATTCAACGTGTTGAGCTAGGAGGGAAAATATCCTCCAGTGCTTTTTTAATACAAAGGTAATCAGTGCTGCCAACCTAAATTATGAAAGTGCTTTGAGATAAATTGATATGCGTTCTTAAATTATATTAAAACATTCAGAGGAAGATCAATACAAGTGGGGGCCCTAGGGGATTTAGCCCGCTCCTCCTAAGTGGTAAAAATTCCGAGACTCGCCTCCGAAAATAGTTTCAACTAAGAGGCCATCAATTTAACATTTTGTTTATAGATTTGTTCGATTATTTTTATGGAGGTGTTTTTAAATATTTTCGTTCAGTTTCAAAACCTTTAACTTAAGATATTTAAAGACTTCGCGGCTGCTTATCGCTCAATCCATCCCTAAAAGCATTGCCGAGTAATGACTGAGGGAGGTAGCGTCAGGATCGTTGTCTGTGTCTGTCAGTGTAATTGAGTTTTATTTTAGAAAGAAAATAAGTATGAACCATATAATCTTATTTCTTGAATTTGTTTGTCCTTTAAAAATCTTTATAAAGCAAATTAAACCTATTTAAAAGTATTTTTTTAAAGGGCCAAGGTGCCCTATGAAGCTCGGAGCCCATAGGCATTTGCCTACGTTGCCTATATTGTTAATCCGGCAAATTTTAATAAATATGTTATTAGATATGTTTTTAAATATGCTAGCTTACAAAATGAAATCTTCTAAAATGTATAAACGTCTGTTAGTTACAATGTTTTACCATCAGCGAGAAGTATCTTACCATAACTTAATACCAAAAATAAAAAAACAAATTTCATAAAGGTTCTTTCAATAACCTATGAAATCAATAGTAAGGAATCCGGTATGGCCAAAAACTCCAATTCACAAAAAATGGCAGATATCATATCTTTACGACCGACTGCCTCAATTATACGTATATTACAAACTATTTTAATATGGGCGTTTTCCCGAGATTATTTTATTATTTTAACAATATTTAACTGGTTCGACAGTATAATTATTACCTAGAATATAGCATTTTGGCAATGACAATTTTCTAGGCCAAGAACGACTTCCTGAAGGGCATTGGGGTTTACAATCATTATTCCAATAATCACTTAAAGTAAAGATAATTTTTCTGAGTCATATTTCGGTAAATAAATTTTCTCAATGTAATCTAATAGCCTTATCAAACCGAGTTAAAAACTGTTGACACTTGTCGTATTTAAACATAAAATACTATATCAACTGTAGTATCTTAAAATTATGTCGTAGGCTGACCTTTTGAATCAAATGATTTTTTTTTTTTTTTTTTGTTAGTGCTTTTGGTTGTTATCTTTTTTAGGTGATAAGATAGGTATTCAAATATTTCCTAACAACAACATTTTTCATCAAATTTTGCCATTCCAAGAAATATTGAAGGTAATTTTACAAAAAGGGAGGCTATATTACTCACTCGTCCATATAACGTTTAAGAAACGCTTGTTAGTTGGGGTAAATTAAGTGGGCAATTATTAACTCATTTTTTATTTGTAATTAGAATTTTAAACGTTATTTGGATAGGTGCAGATAACGAACATAAAATAATATTTTTTTAATTTATTATGCTAAAATTCAGGGATAATTATTAACCTTTCAGACTTCTTCTTCTTAATTGATTACATAGACGACGTTTGGGGCTATCCTGGCCCATTTTCAAGACTAAAAACATAATTAATAAATCTTTGTCAACAATAATTTACAAAACCGTAAAAAAAAAACATTATATTATCAATACATTTTCTATATTATCTATAATTACTATTCAAACGTGATTAAGATTCATTATTAAAATTAAACACAATTTGGTAACATCATTATATTATTTTGACGATAAAGCCAAATAAAAATATATAAATAAAAGTTATTTATAAAATATCTAATCCAATCAGGGATTATTGTCATCAGTTTTTTAATATAAAAAATTATAATATTTAAGTGGCCTGCGAAAAGTAAGTAAGTATTAAATAATAATTACTGAAAAAAATGATATTCAAAACATTTATAAATCAATGAATTAATTATCTAAGTATACCACTGCGTCCCTTTAACATTTCTTTTCGTACTTCAGATTAAACTACGTATTGTTTTTACTAGCATTCAAAGATATTTGACTAGTACTGCTAATAAATATTGTTAATATTTCTTTATTATAATTATTAAATGTTAATTTTATTGATAATGTCAAATAATGTTGATCAATGACTTTTACGTCTGTCTTAAAATTAATATTTTTTATATTTTTAGTTATATATTTAGACTCAATAAATTTTCTACTTTTATTACAATCTTTTTATGTAAAATTTTAACATTATTAAAATCAAAGGATATTATGTCTGGCCAGTGCTGTTGAATTAATATTTTTGTGATTTTTTACATTATTTTTATGATGTGATTTTTTAATTCTGGTATTTAGATTTTGTGATGTTTCACCTAGGTATATAATATTGATCCGGACATTGTTCGCAATTCATTTTGTAAACAACATGTTGTATATTATCTAATTATTTAATTTTACCATTTGTTTGTGATGAATTTATTTAATTTATTAGTATTATAAATGCGGAGCTTAATTTGTATGTTTTTATTTTCCTTGTTAATTATTTCAAAATAATGATTTATCATAACTTTTTATCTCTTTTTTTTTTTAATTTTTATATTAAAAAACTGATGACAATAATCCATGATTGGATTAGATATGTTTTATAAATGAGAAAACCTTATGCAGGTAAATATGCAGAATAACTTTAAATTATATAGATTTATTTGAATATTTCGCAAATTTTCAAGGATAATGTTGTTACCAAATTGTTTTAATCACGTTTGAGCATTAATTATAGATAATACAGAAAATATATTTATTATATAATGTTTGTTACGATTTTTGTACAGTAATTGTTGACAAAGATTTATTAATTATGTTTTTAGACTTGAAGACGGACCAGTATTGTCCCAAAAGTCGTCTTTTTAAAAAAAAAAAAAAAGAAGTTTGAAAGGTTAATAATTTTAAATTCAGCATCTTGATAAAATTAAAAATACCTTTCGTTACAGTTAGCTGCTCTGTATTTCAATATATTTATTTTATTATTATTATTTTTTTTTTTTAACTATCCTTAATACATTCAAAGAAAATTTGCCTCTTTTGTGGGTCTCTTGGGTCATGTGTTTCATTTCAATAAAGCTATGCAATCAAGAGTGATTTTATGCTTATGTGCAAACATACATTTTCTTATCTATTGTTTCAACATCTGCCTCACTTCAATGTAAAAATCAAATAATCCATTAATAAACATTATTTCTATAAGATAAGATATAAAGATGTTTATTATGATCGTGAATGAAGGTCATCAAAACATTCCAAATGTTTTTGAATTCGTTATTATCAAATTGCAATACTTAAAATCCAATAAATGAGAACGATTTCAAAATAATGTTGGTTTATCTTTTTATTTTGATAATGTTATTTTCACATTTTTTAAAATTATAATTAAATCGAAGGTCAATTACTTAATTTTATCACTTGATATCGTGTTTTATGTCCATGTTTTCGTTTTCATTTCTTCACCTACATTTGTTGTATGCTTTACATTCCATACATTGTTTGTCCGGTTATATTCCTGTGTATATATATATATATATATATATATATATATATATATATATATATATATATATATATCAATTCAATTAATAAATTCTTTCTTATCCACTGAAGTATAAAGCGTAGGTAAATGTTATATCCCATTTCATTTTCCTGGGTTAAAATTATTAAGGCCATGATAGGTTATTAGTTTTCAAACAATACTCCAATGAAAATATTTATCAAATTCGCATCAATTAATTAATTTCTAGCTATGCCCCTCTGTTTCATGCGCGATGAATTTTGATTAACCCCAAAATACAAAGCAACCTTTAAAATAATTAACTGTAATACGTTGTTCAGTCTCGTTTATTGATGAAATTTTCAAGGAAGACATTTTCAAAAAACGACAGTTTTTTATAAACGGCAATAAAGTTTCGCTTAAATAAGTTTTGCGTCTTCATACTTTTTCCCTCCCTGACTACTCATTTTAGCTACATAATAACGTTTTCACACAATAATTTCATCCATTAAAAAGTTAGTGAATTCAACTTGCTTCCACGGATAAGAAGTTGTCCTGGCAACGACACCAGTTTGACACTTTTTCTTAGACAATTATTTACTGTTATTACTTCGTTCTTATGGATCGTAGCGTGATGTTATAAAGCCTAAGCCTTCCTCAATAAACGGACTATACAACGCAAAAATAATTTATCAAATCGGGCTGGTAGCTCTTGATTATATTCGAACATGCAAGCTCTTCAGCTTTACATAATGGTATAAATTTCATATTTTTAATTATTTCTTGTTGGATTTACCTACTATAAAATAAACAAATTTAACACTATATCACTGTGACACTTAAGTGACACATTAAGTCATATATTTGAAGAGTGCTCTCTGTGCAGGAGATGTAGAATGGAAAAATGTAGCGTACCACGTCAGCTCTGTAAAGCTTTGAGTGATAATGGCCAGCGCATTAATAGTACAACTGAATTCATTAGAAACGTTGGGATATTTTTGGTTATTTGAATTTTCTTATTTCAAAGAATATTTCTGGACATCGCTCAAGCGTTAGATAGTCTGGCATCAGGGGCTTCTCTTCAAACTTAAGACGATACTTCCTCCTACCTATTATCTTATTCTTCAATCCCTTCTTTCTGAAAGATTTTTCTTCGTCTGCCAAGGCTCAGTACTGTCTACCATTCGACCGGCCTCAGCAGCAGTGCCTCAGGGACCAGTACTAGCTCCGCTACTCTACATTATATATCCAATCGATATTCCAAACAGCACCGAAACTCTGACAGCGACGTATGCAGACGATACAACATTTTTAACAAACATCAAAATCCACCACAGGCCTCACAGACTTTACAACATCATCTAACAAAATTTCATGATTGGTGCAAACTTTGGAAAATTCGACTTAATCAAGACGAATCTCAACATATCACTTTTACTCTCCGACAAAAAACCTGCCCTCCAATATACCTCGAGAATGTAGTAATTACGCAGACAGACAAAATTCGACACCTTGTTCTGGCATTTGACAGAAGAATGACATGGGGCCTTCATATCAAGAACAAATAAAAAATGCAAAACCAAAGACTAAAATCATTGTACTCACTTCTTTCAAGACGTTCAAAATTTAAACTTAGACATAAATTGGAACAGTTACACTTACTTACTCAAGCACATCTAGACGCTTCACAGATATACGGGGCAACCAAAAAACTTCAAATTTTTTAGTCAAAAACATTTAGGATTATCACCAAAGCTCCTTGGTACATCAGCAACATTACGTTACATAAAGACCTCAATATGCCTACAGTTAACGAGCACATATGGACCCACTGCAAACGATTTCACGATAACTTACACGGGCATCCTAACACACTCATACAAGACATGGCGACAACATGCCTGACAACACGCGCAGAAGGCTGAAGAGGAGTTGAATGACGGATCTCCTAGCCTAACTATATCCGACCATCACGAGAGGAAGAGGTGCCACTGGTTACTAGTCTTTATCATGTATTATAGTATATGCTCATCGACAGGTGCGGATTTAAAAAAATAAAGCCAAAAAACTTATTCCTATATTTATTATTATATACTGACTTAGTTTTTCATAATATTTTATGTCATTGATTTTATGACATTTTTTCCCTAATTTTGTTTTCTTTATAGTTTTATTATTTTTACTTTTCTTCATTTTTATAATAGTTATTAAAATATTTATAAATAAATCGCTTTGTCTAGACTTGAGGGCAACAATAACCATCAGCAGTTTTTTGCCCTTTAAATCAAACAACTAAAAATATTACACCTCGTCGACATTTATTTTCTTTTACTTCTCTCTGCGTCTCGCTTTTAGTTTGGAGTTTATGTAGGATTTCTCTCTGTACTGTATGTTCCATCAGACTTATGCTAATCTATGCCCTCGAGAAATCTTGGAAGATTGCTACCAGAGGACAGCTGGACCAAGGAAGCAGGTGGGCCAGGAAGAAGGGTTGCTCGCTACTTTTGTTGTGGACATAATCCTTTGGCGGTAGCAAAAAACCTATACCTGGCGCCGCGGTGCTTTGGCCACTGATAGAAAAAATAGTTAGCCATTCCAAAGAATAAGTGGAATCCTTACTGGAGGTTCTACCACCGCTCAAGACCAGTAAATGCAGTTTATATGATCGTTATGGAATTGAAGAACTAAAAAAAATACTCCAATAGAAATTCCGTTAATTTCTACTCCCACACGATTTGCTGAGAAAATCGTAGAAACCTGAAGTGAAAGCCTCAGAACATAACCTGGAAAATTCAAATATTCTTAACTTTTTATTGCAATACTGAACACGAATATATTAATCATAAAAATCATAAATCATCCAGAAAACAAAGACGCAGAACATAGAGACACTCTTTACCATACAGAGTCTTTAGTCCGTTTCCTGTACGTTCAAAAGTTTTAGAATGACTTGAGATGTAATATTCAATCACATAGGAATAACAGTGAATAACGGACGACATAATAAAGTAAATAGAGAATCTAAAATTAATATATATGGGTGAAAAAACTTATCGTTCGGAAAATTAGCTTAACAATCAATTTGAAATTAAAATTCATGTTGGTTGTCACAAACTCTCACCTCGTCATCTAATAAAGCAGGTATCTACAGTAGGATTCTAACTGGAATCGATGATATATTGTTTCAGCATTTATTGGTAAAATAAATTTAGTAAAAAAAAAAAAAAAAATGCCTAGTTGACCATCAACGAATGGAACTCATAACGATACATTTAAAAAAATAAAAACAATAATGAAGCATATTGAGCTTAGTTTTTTAAATGAAAATTCTTATTCATTATTTGTTTGTATGGATAAATAAAATAAAAAGCCCCTGCAAAATAACATAAATAATCGGCTCTAATGAGGGAGGCTGGGAGTTACATTTTTTGCAAAAAAATCGAGGACATTACTATGCTCCTACTATTCCATAATAATGTATCCTACTAGTTCTGTTAGTCCTATCCTATTTATATATTCATGTTGACCAGTTGTTCATAATTGAATTAAAAAAATAAATAAACGACAAAAAAAATAAAAGATTCTCATGTAATGAAAAAACTAGATGTAATAAAAATAATGTGATAAAAAAATATATTAATATATTAAATTTAAATTATTAATAAAAGCAATCATATCTGTAGCAGTTCATCATAAATTGCACCATTATATCTGTTTATATATTTCCACTTATGAAAAAGAAATGATATCACTGCTTCTGATTTATATTTTCATTTCCCAAAGCAGTGGTTCTCAATGTGGATGCCGCAAGTAAGAGGACGCGAAATTTTCAAACACTTAAAGTAAATTACGGAGCGAAGTAGCTCAGTGGTAAGGCACTGTGTTACCATGCTCCCGATCGCGCGTTCGAGACCGGCTATGGCAGATAATTATTTATTCTGTTATCAGCCGTGGATCGACCCTGTGTGGTCGGTTGACCCTCCTGGGGCTCACCCAGCCTCTATAAAGTGGGCATCCTTTATTGGGGGAAAAACCTGGAGGTTGAGCGTGATCTCGCCCAAATCACTTCCTTGCACAGCCGTTGGCTTAGAAACAGTACGGTCCTTACCAAGCACTGAACCGGTTGTAGTGGTACAGGCTTTTTTTTTTAGTAAATTAAAAAATATTGTATTAAATTAAATAAATAATTAAAACGATTATATAAATTAATTCTCGTTTTATATTACTATGATATAAATTTATATTACTATGGTATATTACCAATTGTTTTTTTTATGATTCTATGGTTTATTATTTCATTTATCAAAAAAAATATAAATAATAATAATAAGGCTCTTACATGGCAATAATAGACCAAGTTATAGCAACTAGAGCTTATAGGCGACATATCCTTAAGGACAACCTCGCTACAGATAAATGTCGCTTTTCCTTTAAGTCTCAAGAATCTATCCAGCATGTTACAAATGGATATGAATTTCTGGCTGGGACAGACTATTTGAAGAGGCACAATAATGCGGCAAAAATATTTCGCCAATACATCTGCAGAAAATTGGGGTTATTGGACAATGATGTGGTCCCATACTATCGCTTTTCTCCAGAGAAACTAGTTGAAAATGCATATATAAGAGTTTACTGGGATGAGCAAATTATTACGGATCACAGAGTAATACATAACCGACCAGATATTCTGATTATATACAAAAAAGATAAAATGGCCAGAATAGACATAGCTGTCCCAAATGACTCCAGCTTATTCACTAAAAGGACTGAAAAAGTAAGAAAGTACCTGGGAGGTTGCCTTAGAACTAAAAGCACTTTATCACGTTGATAAAGTAACAATAACTCCAATAATTATATCCTCAAATGGTGTCATATTAAAAAGCACTAGAGAGGGTATAGAAGAACTTGGCCTTGATCTTCAGAGCTTGATAGTAGCTCAAAAAGCAGTCCTGCTTGATACTTGCAGGATTGTTAACGATTTAAACAAATAAATAGCATTATATCATCTACAGTCCCTTGAAGTGTTTTCCGGGAAGAAGATGTTAATCCTGAACACTGAGAAGAATAAATAAATAAATAATAATAATAATGTTGGCAGTAATGTTTCAGCTATTAGAGAGAGGAAAGCTTTAGGCAGTGGATATTGTCTAACCTATGACAAATTTGAAATGCTATCATTCTAGATTTTAGAAAAATACCTTATTGTTAGACATTTCTTTAGGAAATAAAAGCGTTTTTGAAATAATGGTAATAGAACTTGAAATGAAATTATTTAACAATTATTGATTTTGATTTTTAGTGATTTTTGAAAAGAGCTAATCTGTGTGATACCAATGTTTGCATAATGCTTTATCGAGTTTGCTTCCATATTATCGTACAATCCAAGTAAGCGACAAGACGAGATAAGGAATGTTAAAAGCCAGAAACGTTAGTTACTCTACCGCATTAAAACTGTATATCGCCTGTATAAACTGTATATTTCCGCATTAAAACTGTATATTATGAATCGCATTAAATCTTGATATCATAGACAACATTTATAAACCCAAAAATGTATCCAATAAAGCTGAAACGTTACAAAAAAATGATAATTAGGGATTGATCCTTCTATACCATCATGCGGGCATCAACTAAAAAAAATAATATATTATGACTATGTAAATAAGTTTTTATTAATTATTGTAATGTTGGATTAATAAGGTCTATTATCTCTTAATATAAATTGATTAAGTATTCTAAACAGAATCCACTCGGATTTTGTAAAAAAAAAAACAATCACTCTGAACGAATGCGGAAATTATTTTAAATCAACTATTTATTAGAAAATTTGAAATTGATATTTGACTTTGGACAAAAAAAGTAATGAAAAAGATGCAGTGTAAAAGAAAGAAATATACCATATGTATGTATGTATAAAACCTTTGCTACTCCAATCTTGTGTTCAGTACTTTTAGGGAAGAACAGTTGTACCAAGCGGCCCAATGAAAGGCCTATACTGCCTAATACAGGTACCTAATTTGTAGAAACTAGATGTGCCTTTAATTAGTCTCTCGAAAGTCGAGGAAAGTGCACTTGTTAAGGAAATATTAAAATGTATAATTTTTTTATGTAATCTTTTTTGTTTGGAAATGCTATTTCTGGCTTCAACTAGATTTAGTTACATATAATCTCTTCTTATATTTTATTAACAAATGGCTTTAAGGTCACTTCATATTTTATTATTATTATTATTAGTTTTATTTTCTTGGAAAAAAAAATTTCAAATTACAAATGATGTATTTGTATTTCTTTTATTTTTTTCTTTCTTTTCTCGGATTAGTTTTCTTATCACAGGCCCCTAACCAAAACAAAAAAATTGTTTGTATTTCGCATTTTCCAAAGTGGAACCTATTTTTTAAGATGGTTTTCCTCACCCTTGCCACTCATTAGTGAATAAACTTCCCGGAAAACTGGGGTTGTTATTTCATACAAAACTAACCGGAAAGCTGTAGAAAAAAATACTTACCCATTGCCATCGGTAGAGTTGAACTTTGGGAACGAAGTCCGCAGAGCATTTCTGGGAAAAAATTTGCTAACAGGTCAGAAAATATTGAGAAAAGGTGTGTGGGAGCTAGGGCAGGTGGGGGGAAAGGGTGGCTCTCAGTCCGTTTTAGGAAATCCTATTCAAAGTGTTTCTTTTTATGAATGGGTAAGAGGCTATTGTGTTCCAGCTACCACTTTCCCAGCATCTCTTCGGTCGCTGGTCGACTTGCGGGACGCCCAAGGAAGGAATCTTAACAGTCATTGAGAAGGCTCTATCATGGTAACAAAGAAAAGTAAATATTCATAGCTGAAGGGTCATCATATCAAAAACCAGTTTGAACGAACTTTGTATAAACGCACTCTTGAAATAACCACACATTTATAACAAAAATTCCAGAATGCTGATCAACTTCTTGTTAACTCTGTTTTTTTAGTACCTTTTATTGTTTATCTATTTTAATAATATAAAGGGTTTATCGTCCTTATGTACTCCAACTGGAGCTGGTTGGACGGGTTATCCTGGGAAGGTTATCGACTTCTCGCAAGAGTGGGAAAATAGGAATATATTAGGTGGGCCCACCACGAAACAAAAGTAAACCCCCTTCTCTCTACCCCTTGGCCAGACCAGAAGGCCGCTTCTGAATCGCGAATGCTCGGATACAGCAGCACATAATACTTTATGTGCTTTAATTTTTAAGGATTTAAGTTTACAAAACAACCAATGAATTTTTATTAAAAAGTTCAACAAGGCAATCATCGTTCCAATTATTTTGGTATTAACAAATTGAGTATTTTTGTAGTTATATTAAAAAGTAATACTTTATTCACATGATATGCAATTTACATCTGTGATACAAAATCCAGGTTAGTCCAGATTTTTAATAAGTTTTTGCCTTTGGGCAATATAGCTATTTCCACTTTTAACTAACTATAACTTTCGACTTTTGACTAACTACTTCAACTTTTCATGCTTGTAGTAGATCACCGAGAAAATGCAAGAAAAAATTATGAAAATAAGAAAATGTAATTGTTAATAACTCAAAAAGTACGCATTTTATGGCCTTATGTACATGATCATATTCATGATAATTAAATTATCTAAAAAATAAAAATTATTGTATCTGATCCAGTATTAGCAATGATACAGCGTATTTAAGTACAACGGGCTTGAGCCCGAGTGATATGCCCAGTGTATCCGAAAGCAGTTGGATACAACCGAACCCCGTCTTCTCCCTCCTTGCTATTCTTGTTCTCAAAAATACGCTCTGCTCAACTCATGTCAGTTGTTAACTTCACGCTTATTATTATTATCATCATGACACATTTCACGATGATTATTATTGGGTGATACAGGAAAGTTGTCTGATGCGCACTCCGTACAAATTAAAGTAATAAACTAAATAAAGTATGCATACACATGCATGTTAAATAACACATAGACAATGGAAAAATCCCTCTGTCGAAGTCTGTATGCTATTGTTTTAATTATATTTCTTAAAAAAAATGATATAAATAATTATTTTACTACACACTGTAAAAATAAGTAATATTTGATTAGTTACAATTATATATAGTTTCTTAAAGCCTTCCTGTTGGTACCCCTTAATAGGCAAAATAATTCTTCTGAAGAACAGGTCTGCCCCCCAAAATATGTGAGGTTCTTAGAAAGTGAATAATGTCCACTTTTTCTACGGAATTATATACAGGAAAGTGACCAATACTGTCATGAATCCACGTATTTTGACTTAGATTTGGCTATTCCGATCTACAATGGAAAATCGTCTTTATTGCTAAAATATATAAATGATCATTTAAATAGGGTGTGATAGTACCCACCGAACATAACCCTGCATAGATATATAACTAGAATATAGATATTTTTCTAGGTTGCTTTTGTTCTCTGCTTCAACCATCTTATATCTAGCTTTCCGCGCAGATCAGCGATAATTGAAGTATTAAGATTAATTCCGTAACATTCTTCGAATTCTAAACGCTTTCGGTACCTATAAATTTTGCTTTTTATCACCTCTTTAGCTAGGGTGTGGAGTAATCTGAAGCTAGGCATCTCCAGAACTCTCAATACATAATAATGCATAATGTATAAATGTATTTTAATGTATGAGTATATTGAGGCGACACCTGTTTCATGCGCTGAAATATAATTAGGTGTATGCTCATAATTGGAAGAAGCAATAATTTCTTTAAGAAATATATTTTAAATTTATATAAATATGTATTATTAGAATACATATATGTATTAATTTATAGCTATGGAAAAGTAGTAAATAAATAAAATGAAATATTTATTAAATAAAAAGAAACTAGTAATGAAATAATAATAATAAATATACCAGAAGATTTTCAAAGCTAAGTTAGGAACTGGTGAGTGTTTTAATTAAAATTTTATAAATGACTTTCTATTTAATGACTCACAAGTTTATGACTTCATTGAAACCACGAATAAACATAATAAAAATAAACTGTTTAACGTCTAAATATATAGAGCCCGTTTATCATATCATAGAATTTCAGAAAAGATATTTGTAAAGTGAATGGAGTTACTTTTTGGTTTTCTAGTTATTTTCTGCAATGCCTTCACTTGACTTTCTAATTTCTATTGGAAATCTCTCGAAGTTGCGATCCTTTCTTTTACGGTAGCCATCTAAAAATAAGTGACTTAAAAAATGCCTTTGAGTTTGACCTTTCATTTTTATAATGCTTGTAACAAGTGATGATTGAACAGCGAATTTTAAAATTATTTTAGTATTCTATAATGTTTATTTTATGATTTAATATAATAAAAAAAAAAGCCAAATTAATATAAATTTATTAATAAATTGGGGAGATTGAAATTCAGATTAATTAATTTGGATTAGCGACGGAAATTAAAATGAATATAACCTAATTGCTATTGAAATTAATAGCTGAATTGCGTAATATTATTTTTATATGAGGACAATAGATTTAAATTAAATTTTGCTATCTAAAGGGAGATTTTAGATGTTGCATATTCGTATAAGGTTTATACAGCAAAAATTCAAATTCTGTAAATAACTCAAAATTTATATAACTTTTATTATGTGATATAACATTATTTTTTTTAAATTATAACACAATATTTTGCTATCTAAAGGGAGATAGCACTCTGATAATACTGTACACGTCAATTGATAACTTTACAGCATCCTGCTGATTCAGAGTAATTTCATATGTTTAAGCTTTTGTTGAATTTCGTTTCATTTCTCAAAAAAAAAAATTATCTAATTCATTAGTCTTAATTTTTACAGTTTGACGATAACTTTTTCTTCTCTTGATCTAGATTCTTGGAACATCAAGCTGTAGTTCAAGACTAGATTGGCGCCGGGCTCAAGGACATTTTCGTAATGAAATTTAATTTTACTAGCGTCTTTATTCTATTTTTTTCATTTCCCAGTTATGGATTTTCTGAAACATTAATAAGATCTTTTTAGGTTGGCTGAAAGTATATAAAATAAGGCAAAAGCGTATTTCTGTGAATGTGTCTGTGTTTATGTTAACGAAAAGTTGTACGAAACTGAAATTACATATTTAAGATAGTTATATACCTGGAATGTTACAGTAACTTTTTCGCTAAAATCGACTGACCGGAAGTGCCACACTGTACCTTTTTACAGTTTTCTTGAAAACGGCTCTAACAATTTTGATGAAACTTGCAAATTGTCTTCTCCTTAAAGCCCTTCAACTTTTCATATATTAGTATATCACCGACAAAATACAGGGAAAAAAGTTATGACGGAAAGAAAATTTTATAGTGAATTATGTAGATAACCAAATGAAAGGTAATTCAATTCTCTAAACTATATATCTGAATAGAAATTCCAATATATATGTAAGAATAACCAATATATATCTGAGGACTATTCTATCAAAAGTCAATATATCCACTTTTTGAAAAGTATCAACAAATAAAAATACTGTATTGACATCCATAAGATGAAGGAAATTTTTATTGAAAATGTTGATTTTTGCAACACCTATTTCTCAGAGAAAAAATTAAGATTTGAAATAAACTGAATCATTTTTAGATATAGAATTTTAATTCGTCAGAAAAATCTTGTTTTATGAGAAGTGGATATATTAACTTTTGATAGAAAACTCCTCATATATCCTAAATTAGACCGGTTTTAGCAAAGATTCAGCGTATTTTACAAATAACTGCAACAGCCTTGAGCCCGAACCGGTCCATCAGATCGAATGCCGAGTGTGTCCGAAAGCAGACGTATGTGAGTGAACGTCACCTTTCCCTCCTAGCTACTTTTCTTCTCAGCAATAAGTTCTGTTCAACACACTTGTTAATTTCACGCTTATCCTTAATATAAAACGCTCCACGATAATGAATAAAGGGTGGTAAAGGAAAGTTGTATGATGCGCACTGCACCAAATTTTTAAATTTTATTTTGATGTTAGGATAAAACATCGACTTTAGCGTCATGATTTAGCATTCCATAAATTTTTACACCATAAAAAAAAAAATATTAGCAAAAGAGCGGACAGAGCAGACCCGGGTCGTGGGAATAAAGAAGTGTCATATTACCTTGTGGGAATCCAAGACCTACCTGCCCTTTGAAGGAGGCTGCCCATTTTCTGTCTGAGAACCCTTTTGCCGCCGCAGATTGAAGAGCTACTACTCCTTTGAAGGGGGTGTCTCCAGGGAAACAACATGATCACACGAGGATAAGCTCAACTTACTTCCAGCTCAGGACAAAACCAATTAGTTCTCTTCCTAGGCTGGAGGTGTCGGCAAAAAAATGGTTCGTGAACACTTCCTTACGGGAGCAACATCATTCAAGTTCAACAAGTTCAAGATCCAGTACTTGAATTTCAAACTGATCATAGACTTACCTATGGAACTTGTTAAAAAAAAAGAAAGAAAAAAAAAGGGCATAATTATATGCCACAAAGGTCTTGATTCTGATAACGTAATGCACGTTTAAATCAACTTGAAACTATAATCATAAAAATATTTAAATCGGTGCCGTGAGTATACTTGAAACTATTTTATGCAGTAAATATGGACTGAACAAAAAAAAAAAAAAAAAAAAAAAAAAAAAACATATAATATAAACTTCATAAAATATATAATAATAGTAATAATAATAATAATAAGCTCTTTATTTATTCTGGGACAAGTCCCTTTAGAATAACAATTACAGGCAATGATAGGTGGGCTTCAGAGCCTTAGAGTTATTGATATAGGAACATATGCGTTAACAGATAATTAAAAATAAAAATAAAATAAAGAAAAGTCAATAAATAAATACAAATGAAAATTATAACAAGTCATAATGCAATAACTTCTAGCATATGAAATTGGTATTAATAGTCTAATTGATTATGTCTTAAAACAAAAACCACACGAAATTCGTATGTTAATAAGATATGACAAAATTATAAATGAAGGAACATATTCACAAATGTTGATTGACATCATAGAAAATCTATTTACAATGTTTTTTGGAACTGGATAGAAAATAAGTGATTGAACAAGCGGGATTTGAAGGTGATAAGAGTATTGGAGCGACGAATGGAAGGAGGAATGGAATTCCATAAGGATGAGGATCGGACAAGAAAAGATCTGTCGAAAGCTGCGGATCGGTGGGCCGCTATATATAAATCTGAAGGCCGAGAACGGGTATGACGAGAATGAACAGAGGATTTGAATTGAAGGAGATCGAAAATATAGGATGGACGGCGGGATTGGATAACTTGGTAGAGGAAAGATGCAAGGATATACTTACGACGGTAGGAAGGATAAAGCCACTTCAACTCTTCGTAATATCGGGAGACAGAGGCGTCCCTCGGGATCCCGAAGATGAATCGTACAAAGCAATTTATCAAACGTTTTATTTTTGCCTCGAGGTCCCCAGAGACGCCTCCGTACACCGCACAACAGTAATCAAAGTGGGGGAATATTAAGGAAGTAACTAGGAGTCTACGGGTCTCAATTGGAAATAGGTGACGGAGGTAATTTAGTCGCTTTAAAGTGTAAAAGGTACGACGGAAAATATCGGAAACATGATCTTTCCAGGAAAGAGTTTGGTCAAAGGTGATTCCAAGGTTTTTTATGGTTGGATAGAATTTAATGGGATTATTATTTAGGAACAAGTTTGGGATATGAGGAACAGTTTTAAGGAGGTGATGGGAACCTATTACAATTGCCTTTGTCTTCTCTGTATTCAACTTCAGCTTGTTGGCAACAGCCCAGTGACTTATTCGATTCAAGTCCTCTTGAAGTCTTTTGGTGGCTAGTAATAGGTCGGAAGGCGGGAAGGACAGGTATATTTGGAAATCGTCTGCATAGATATGGTATTGGGAGTGACGGATAAGAAGGGGAAGGTCATTAATATAAATAGCAAACAGAGTAGGAGACAATGAGGAGCCCTGAGGAACACCAGAGGAGAGGGATCGTGTCTTGGATGGAGGTTGTCCTGGAACGACTACATACTGCGACCGATCTGAGAGGAAGGATTGGAACCAGCGCAAAACACTGTTGGATAAAGGTAGACTTTGTAATTTGTTAAGGAGGATGTTATGGTCAACTGTGTCAAAAGCTTTGGAGAAATCTAAAAGGATGAGGATAGTTAGGTTTTGGTGTTCAATGGCGGTTTGGAGGTCGTGGGTTATTTTCAGGAGAGCGGACTGTGTTGAGTAACAAGGTCGAAAGCCAGATTGGAGAGGGTTAATGAGGGAACGTTCTTCTAGGAAGTTTGAAAGTTGAATTTGTACAAGGCGCTCCAGTGGTTTTGAGAGGTTAGAGAGGAGAGAAATAGGACGGAAATCATGGGGTGAGGCGGGATTTGTAATTTTATTTAATGGTCGGACTAGAGCAATTTTCCAAGAAGAGGGGAATATGGAATTTTGTAGAGAAAAGTTGTAAATATGATAGAGATGGGGTATAAGGATTGGGAGGCAGGATTTTATTAGCTTTACTGGGATATCGTTAGGACCATAATCATTGGTGTGGGATTTTAGGATAGTGGAAAGTAATTCGTCATATGACACGTGGGAGAAAAAGAAGTTTTCTGGGTTGAAGCTATGTTCAATATCAGCAGTAGGTGAAGGGCTAGAAGCAGAGGATAAGAAATGGTCATTGAGATCATCTGGGGTAACTGGGAAAGAACTCAGGTTATTGGATTCTGGTACGGATAGTTTTCGAAGGATTTTCCATTTGGATTTGGAATCAGGAGCATTGGAAAGGGCAGAATGGATGTAGAGGGATTTGGCACGTCGGACTGCGGATTGGGTTTCGTTGCGAAGCTGTTTGAAAGACGCAAAATCAGCTGAAAAACGAGTGCGACGAAATTTGCGTCTTGCTGCTTCTCTTCTTCTTATCATTAGCTTTATTTCTGGGGTTAGCCAAGGAGCAATATATATATATATATATATATATATATATATATATATATATATATATATACACAGTATATATAATTATATATATTATAATAATTATATATATTATTATATATATTATTAATATATATATATATATATATATATATATATATATATATATATATATATATATATATAATAAATATCGAAATTCCTTTTCCATACAAGTTTCCTGCTACCAGAATCATGAGCAAATCGATAACGCATTCCCTTTATATTCTTATTATTAGTGGAATATCTTCACCTGCATGACTCCGACCAAGTGTTCATTATTTGTAGTGAATCCAGGCGTGATTAAGAATCTTTAGTGATTAAGTAAGTTGGGAGCAATGGTTAATCCTTAAGATGTTCAAAGCCAGAGTCATATAAATATGTTAATGGAAACCAAGAGGAGATATATTCCGTTACGTAAGGATGATGTTCTCGATTAAAGCATTTCCCAAACTTTCCTTAAGTTCTAAAACGTTAGATTAAACTTTAAACGTTAGATTAGTCTTTAAATGTTCATTTCGTATAACACTGTGCGTATCTTATAATAATACGCTTATAATACGCTTTGTAATAATGTAATGTAATAATGAAAAGTAGAAATTAACTTAATAATTTCTACTTTTATATTATCTAATGGAAACTGAAACGAAGCGTTTAAAATATATTTTCAGCTTGGCAATCGAAAAATATATAGTGTATAGAATGGTAGAACTAAAATTGATAAAAAAAACTAATGGTGTGTTTAAATAGTTCCGTACGATTTTATAAATAAATAAATTATATTTAGGTACTGTATTTAGTTCCAATGATTTTGAAATCTGAAAGATTCTACAGAACTTCAAGCAGCACAAGGTCTAAAATAAGTTCACCAAAACCTACAGAAATATAAAAGCTGCTTCTTATGTGGAATAGTTCATATTAGGAATTTATTGATAAGCAATTGCTTGGCATTCACAATCGACGATTTTCAATGAAGAAACGATTTCAACACGCAAACTCGTGTTTAGTCTTGACACATAGAAAGTTTTTTGTTTGTATTCATCTGTGCCTCACATTCTCATTTAGCTATCAGTTTTGTTTTTTTTAATTCACAAATTTATGCTATTGTTTAAAAATCTTCTATTTTATTTTTTATTGTTCATCAAGGTTCTATAATGGTTCTTGTATACTTGTATCTCTATATCTTTCTCACTTATTTTGTCTTTATCTATTACACAGGCCAACGATGAAAAAACTTTTATACTGAAAATACCTTATTCCTATAGTCTTTAGGGTGTTCAATCCAAATATGATATTAAAAAAGCTGTATCACCCACAATTTCTTCACATTTTATAGTTAAATTTATTAAATTAAGCGATTTTTAAAGAATTGAACAGCTTTCAGTCTTAGGCCTCATGAAACAATTAGGCCTTAAGTTAGGCCTCATGAAACAGTTTGTCAAGGCTTTGCCTAAAGATGGACCATGTTTCAAGTATCTCTGCCAAAAGTTTCCACGCCTTTCAGAAGCTAAACTAAAAGAAGGCGTCTTTCTCGGACCTGACATTAGAAAAATGATGTTTGATGTTAACTTTGAATCCACAATGACCTTAAATGAGAAAGAAGCATGGGTATCATTCAAGCAAGTCGTTACAAAGTTCTTGGGAAATGAAAAAGATCCAGAGTATGTTTCTATTGTAACTAACATGTTACAGAAGTTTAAAAAGTTAGGATGTTTGATGAGCCTGAAACCTACGGAAAACTATGGGTGATACAAAAAAACTAAGGCCAGATTTAGATTCAGCACATAAAAATCTATAAATATTAACTATAGTTATTAGTTAAAAAAGTTTTCAAAAAAAATTTTTTTGTTGGCCTTTGTAAATATTGTTTTGTCTTTGAGAATTTAATTACCTTTCATATGATTTCGTACATAATTTACCATAAAATGCTTACTTTTTGAATAGTGCGCAAATAAAATATTCATTTCATCACAACTTTTTTTCCTGGATGATGATGATGGTAATGTACTGTTTATATGAATAGTAAAGGGCTTTAAAGGGAAAACAAGTTTGCAAGTCAGGTTTCATCAAAGTCGTTAGAGCCGTTTTAGAGAAAACTGCAAAAAAAGTGTAAAATCTATTCCGGTTAGTCGATTTTGACGGAAAAGTTACTCTAACATCTCAAGAATATACCTATCTTAAATATGTATTTCAGTTTCATACGACTTTTCCTTTTTGAGCTAGACTGTAGAACACATGCACACATACACACTCGGGCAGACACACACACGCATAGACCTTTTTGCGAGATTTGGTTATTTGGACTCAGGGGACCTAAAAATGTGCATTTCCGTAGAAAATTCGAAATTTTTCACGATCACAATACTTTCCCTTTATATATTTCATATACAGTTAAGGAAAAGTAAAAATCAAGTGAAATAACTAAAATCTATAAAACTCAAATGATTAAGATAATTTTAGAAATCCTAATGAAATACAGCAACTTAAATTAACTGTAGATAATTTAGGAATGATCAATCCTAATGACCAACAAAAATAAATTAAGAAATGGCAGAATAAATCAAATGGGTAAACTATTCAATTATAATTAGACAACAATTATCAACAATAGAAAACCATTATAACCAAAAAAGTTCCTTATCATTAATTAAACTCAATTTAAAACAAATTCAAAATAATATACTTCTGTATTGTATCGAAGGACATCGGAGGATGACGATGCATTTTAAATTCGTTTCATAACACCAAAGGAACGGTTTTGGGGGTTTCGGAAATGTCTAATATATACTAGATTGTTACGTAAGTCCTTGTGCATTAGTATAGCTTTATTTCAGATTACATACTTTAAACATTATTGAATACTACTCTTCAAAGGAAAATCTATTGTTTCGAATTACTTTCACCCATCTTTAGTTTTAGGTACCACTCCTTTAGTTTTAAAGCAAAGAACTTCCAATTTTTACGTCCTCGTAATTATCAAAGATCCGACCTTTTAAAAAATGTGCCAATGATCTAAACAAACCATAATCTGATGGTGCAATGTCTGGGCCACATGCAGGATGAGGCAAAACATTTACTCCTTTCAGTTTCGATAATTTTTATTGGTCAAACGAGAACGATGTGCAGGGGCATAGTCGTATTGCAAAATGGCTTGGTTCCTGTTAACCCTAGCGGGGTATCTTGCACTCAAAACTGCATAAAGTCTGTCTAGCTGTTCACAGTAAAGGTTTGAGATAAATCACGTGTTGTTTCGCGAGTGGGTCTGGTTCACACATTCAAGAAGAACGTCATCATCAACGACGGATGGGTGACCTGATCCGGGTTGTGCGGTAGTATTTCGATGTATAATTGACTCTCCTTCTATGGCACAAATTTCTTCGGTGGCTGCCTTTGCGCTTAAACCTTTTTTCCAGTAACGTCACAAAAGACCGCGAATCACGATTTTTTCTTCTGACATTGCATCTGCGTTTTAAAAATGTAAATGATCCCACAAAGCCAACTCAAGTCTCAAGGAATTAAAGGATTCCTCAAAGTAAACATTGACATAAATAGTAGGAACAAAAACATTCTAGTAGGATAATTATGGGAGATGGAATTAAGGGTTATACTCATGCACAAGAAATTTTGTACTAACCTAGTATATATACCATACCTTTATTTCTCGCTTTATTTTGGCACTTCCAGCGACCCACTTTGGATCAAATAAGCTGAAATTTGATACGTATGGTTGTTTTAGGCGGAAAAATACCACAGAAGTGGGGGGAATTTCAGTCAAAAATTTCGGCGTATCCAATTGTTTTTTCTCGGTTTTGAGCACCTCTACAACACATCCAAACTGAGTTAGAGGGAAAATTTGTATATTCGGCTATTTAAAGAGAAGGATGGAAAATGTGAAGTAGTTTCGAATCATGTACCAAAGCATTAAAAAAAAAAATCCATATAAATGTTTTTGGTTTATTATTTTCAATAGATTTATTATTTCAATAGACCTTTGTAATCGACCAAGAAATTTTTTTAACTCCCTCTCAAAATTTGAGGTTTTACGTTTAAAGATACTTCATCTAATTTAAAAAAAAGTATCGAAAAAAAAATCCGACTGTCCGCCGTCCGCCTTTTTTCCGAGACTCCTTGACCGACTTTTGCATTTTAATAACTATTGAAGATAATTATGACCTTAATGATGAAGCTCTGCTGCCCACGCTTGTTTCAGGTTATAAAGTATTTAACGATTGGTATGATTTTTTTTTTTTTTTTTTTTAAAGTATGTAACTCAAAAATAGTTTCTGTATTACAACAGAATTCTAGGAAGAGAAATAAAATTCCATAATCCAAGTAGTGGTATAAACCAAGAATGGATAGAAATGCCCTCATATAAAACCACAATAAATAGAATCCTTGAAGCATTTTCAGTCATTTCGATTGAATAGCAGGTTATCGAAAATCATATTGATATTTACAATTAATTTATATTCAAATCCAAATGTCTCTTCTAAAGGTATTATTAGCTTAACTGGTATCTTTTGTAAATTGGTTGATAACTACTAGGGGATGAATCCCTAATTTGTACCCTCCCTATATTCAGAAACCCTATTCGTAGATATATCCATTGTCAGTTAGATAATGCATGTAAATGGAAGCTGTTCACAATGGTCACACAAGCGTTAGTTGCATATTTAAGTAGCTTGAATTTTGTCAATAACTATGCTATATATATTCTATTGCTAGACCTGACTATCACAGAAATCTAGTCCATACTGAGTGATAAATCAGTAAAAAACGACAGACCGGATTGTTTACATTTCATATTCACCCCTGTAGTAAAATGTTCATCCGATGAACAAGGGCACTTACGAGACCAAATGCATGTTTATTTGAACTATTTATTTACTTTCATTATCAAATATTTATAAAAAACTATAAATCATATTAATTGGCATCTCTAGATAAATTTTAAATTACGATAATCTGTAGACATAGACATCTAATTAATCCAAAGTATATAAAATGCTTCCGTAATTTTAGCGAAAAATCAAATTTTTGAAAAATTATGCCTGTTATTGGACAATTACTTATATAGGAAAATATCGACTATATTATGCGTGTTTTATATTTCAGAATTTTTAAAATCTTCCTTATGTCGTGACCTTCATTTTTTAAATTAATTTCATTCATAAAATATTACTCAGTAAAACATGGTAATATAATCTATGGGGCACTGTGGGCTCGCAGGCAATGAAAAGGCCGACTTTCTGGCAAAGACAGGTTCATGGATGCAACAATACGATCCCTCACTAACCATAGATGAAGCCAAACCAAGGCTGCCATCAGACAAAGATTGCTGACCTCACATCCAACACACAACCCTCAGGATGACTATTTCCAACTAAGCAGAAAAGAACAAGTAACCATTTTCAGAATAAGGACCGGACACAACCGTCTTAAATCCCACTTATATAAAAAACTAAAATTAGGAACTAGCCCTTTATGCAACTGCCGAGAAGCTGAACAAACATCAGACCACATACTACAATCCTGCAAACTGCTAAGAAATTTGCGAGAAAAGATCTGGCCAGTGCTAGTGTCACTAGAGAGGAAACTTTACGGGAGTCTAGGGGATCTCGAGAGGACTGCCGAGTTTTTGTTCTCATCTCCTGACATGGTCATTTAAATGGAGGGAACGAGGAAGAAGAAGAAGATGTAATCAATAATGTTTACAATGTTTTATTACGAAGTATAAAAAAAAGATTTGTTTGTTATTCATAAGTCAAACATTTAATATCTATCTAAAAACAAGATAAATATCTACTGTGTCTAGATCATTATTTTTAAAATTAAAGATTAAAAAGGTTATAAGACACTTTAGACGGTTTAAGTAAAAAATTAATAAAATACCTACCAATATATTTTTCATGTAAGCGTCAATTTTTACGTCTCTATGATACAGGATACTTCGAAGAAGTAGGATTGTTTTAGACTGAAAGAGTATTTGCAAAAAGTCATTGTAAATCTTCGGAGACTAGACGGGTTGGTAGGCAAAAACCCGAAACTAAAGGCACCCCTGGGCACTTAAGTTATTCAAACATTGTAAATTTTTACGACCGATCAGTAAAACCCTTTCCAAGGTTGGTACAGTTTTTGTTCTGTGAAGGTTATTCTAAGGGCGTATGCCGAAAGGGATGCGAGAGGAAGAACATGGGGAAAAAAGTTCCCTCTTAAACAAAAATAGACTGCTATTTGTTATGTAAACAGGTCTTATTTCTGAGCTAGAGGGGGAAAAAAATCCTATGGGCGTCAGGTATTTGTAGATACCGCCTGTCAACGTAAACGTGCACTCAGATAAAAATACTTATCTCTTGGAATTGTATATAGCCCTATATTTAAAAAAAATTAATACAAACAATTTTTTAAAGGAATTAATGAAAAAAGCAACACCTAATGATAACAATGCGTATTACAAAGTAATTTTTAACAATGATGTTATAAATTAATACGCCACACTTTTTTATTAATTGGTAAATTATAAGGCTATTAACTAAGGAGGATTTACAGGATTATAATAAATCATGAGCCTTGTCGGATTCGATCAATTGAATAATATAAAACAGAGCATACCGATTGTAAACGAACGTTTTATTATCTAAAATGGCGCTATTAAAAAATATAGCTTGCAAGAAATTGAATTAATAATATGAACTTAAAATTTTTTGGAGAGTTTCATAAAAGTCTTACTTATTTAATTACTACAACTGAAATATGCCTCCCAGTACAGTTTTGACATACCTGTCTCAAAAGAAGATTTAAAAAAAAAATGAAAGAAAAAAATTTTTTAACTGAAAAGAAATTAACCTCCTCTTCCTTTCTATTTATATAAACACAAAAGGTAATTATTCCCAAAAAAAATATTTAAGAAAAATCCCTACAGCTCACCCTGGTTTCAAATAACAATAGGGTGATTCTCTCCATAACTGGGCATTTTGAATGTTGGAATTTTATTATATAAAATGTTACTGATTCGGCTCTTTTTTTCACAAAAAAATCATTTCATTTATAGAAGTTTTTAGTTTTTAGATCATTGATTAAACAAAATTAATGATACAAAGGAACGAGGTGATGAGACGAAAACACTCAAAAATATTAGATTTTGGGCCACTTGGTCTGCCTAAAAAATGTTTACCATTTTTATTTTTTTTAAATAAGTATTTTAGCCCCCCTATTACGTAGGTGTCTGCGGGAGGGTGGTTCTTATAGCCCAGGGGAGCTTTAAATCGCGTTTAAAGTAGAATTCCCAATTTAAATTCCCAGAAAGTAGAAAGTAGAAAATCCCATTTTTTGTCAGGTATTTCATTATAAGTATTATTATTAGCAACAGCCGATAAAGGAGTGAGACACAAAGGTATGAGGATTTCGGCTTCAACAAGTGATACCCAGTTATCTTTTAGCTATTTGGAAAAAAAAAACTTTATCATAGATTACTAGGTCATCCATTAGAAAATGATAAAGTAATAAAATATTTGAAACATACTAACATGTTGATGTTTGACCACAAAAGAATAAACGAACACAACACAATTTATTTTCATTAATATTGCTCTAAGGTCACTTGTTGTTAATCAGAACAAGAAAGATAGAGGGAACACTTTAGGCGGTAATTGCCAGTATTGCCAGGCTAGGGAACAATAATGGACCACAAAAGTTACACTTTGGCGGGAAATTATAACTTTTACGAAGGAGAGAGAATTGGAATGTGGGACTGGAATAAAATTATTCATGGATAGCAAGACGATTTTCCTTTCCTAACCTTAAACAGCTTGATATCTGGTATAAATATCATAAAGCAAAATTAAGCCTAGACGTGTCTTTGTCCTTACACAGGTTGTTGAAAGTAAAATATCTGATGTGGACAACCTTTGACTTCTTTATATGGCTATTTTTTTTTTTTTTCATTTGAAAAATAATATAAGCTGCTACTCTCAAGGGCAATAGATATTAGGGCTATGAGAATCCATTCATACCAATTGTACAAGATAAACGAAAAAGAAATGAAAAAAAAAAAGGAAATAAAAGAAAAATAATAAATATCATATAAAAAGAAAAAAAAATGTACATTACTAGAAAAAAAAGAATAGATAAACAATTTAAATAATAACAAAATAAGTAAAAAACCAAGAAAAGAAAAATTAAGTTAAGTAAAAATAAAATAAGTCATCTTAAACACATTCATACCTATTTACAATCTGCCCAGAGAACTCCGAACCAAGCTCTGCCCCTCCCCCCCCCCCACATGTGAATGGCAAAGCCGGGCTCCAGGAGATCCCAGCGCTTATCACACAGTCGCGTCACTGGTAATAAAGACCAGTGGATATGGCTATTAAACTATAAATCGGTGGCTCAATAAGTAAACCTGAATTTGGTTACTAACTTTCGAAGATAGCAGTATCTCAAAAAAAACGCTCGGCGTCGCGACGTTCATCTATTGACACATACACACACACATATAAGATCTTGTTTCTGGAGGTCTCATTCGGTTTTTATTTATTTCAATTGGCAACAAGTTCCCTAGAGATTTCTTCGTGTTCCTTGACAACATTAGAACTGTCTATGTCACTATATAAAGTATTGGAAATCGACGGTTTCAACATTTTAAGCAGAAGAATCCGCTTAACTTATATCTTATTATCCTTCTGCAGAATTGTTCAAATATTCTGCAAGGAAAAAAAATATTTTACACTCAATTTTAACACTTAAAACAAGTGATAAAATTGTTTAATTAGAGTGGAAAAAAGACGTGTTTATAACCTTTATCACCGAACCATACGATATCTGTATTAAATGTCATTATACCTTTTGACGTAAGTTTATTAATTAACCTTCAAGTAAGGTACCTTACTTATTGGTTGAAATTGATAAGCCTTTCAGCTCTTCAATTTCAACCAAAATCTATTATATTGTTTTTACTGATATAAAAGTCTAATTTACCAAATTTGAGATGTTTTACATTGTATTTAATATAATTTTTGATAAATCTATACGACATTCAAGTAACGTACCGCTTCTGGTTTGCCAATTTCAACCAACATTCATATTAATATGTAAGTCTAATATACCAAATTTGAGAAGTTTTGCATTGTATTTTAATATAATGTTAGATGAAAATCAATAATGACCTTCAATTAAGTACTACTTCCGGTAATCATGCAGCGATCAAAAAGGAAGGTTCACAAGTAGATTTAAAATAATCCTAAATATACAATTTTAGCTTTCTACGCCTAACCGATTTTAAGTTATGCGAGATACGTAAGAAAGTGTGTATAGACGTCACTACGAAACTTGTCAAAATGGATTCAGGGATGCTCAAAACGGATATTTCCGTTGAAATAGAAAACCGAAAATTTTCGCGATTACAATACTTCCTTTCCTGCGTACAAGAAAGTAAAAAGGGCGATCTCGGACATAATATCGAGATTTAAAAATTAATAACTTCTATGACATATGTTGAATAATAAAAATTGATCCAGGCAAAAAATGTTGATGTGGGCCACAACAGGGAAGGGACCTTGGAGACGAAATACCCATTTTCTGGAGAATCACCTACAACATATAATTTTAATAGTTTTCTATATTGATTAACGGTTAAAAAGTTGGCACTAAGTTTGTTAAAACTATTAGGACAGTCAGTAGAGAAGGTAAAGGCTTTTATTTTTTTTATCTTGTTTATATGTGTGCAAACATGTAAAAAACAATTATGCTAACACAATTGACCTCGGGAAAACTTTTGGCAACCAAAAATCCTCGAAATTTTAAGCCTTTTTTGTTTTTTCACCTATAATTCCTAAACGGCGCAAAATACAACTGAAAACGTTGTAGTATAAATTAAAGAACATCAAATTCTGCTTCGAATGAGTATCACAACATAATAATTCGGTTAAATGGTGTGATCAAAAACCGCAGTGGTATAACGGCGATTTTTTTCAACTTAGTCAAAAACTGAGACAGAGTACTAAATATGAGCCTGTAGCTTGAAAATTAGTACTCTAAGAGAAAAATTCATAAATAAAAGTTGTAGAGCATCAAATTCTGTGTTAACTATCAAACTTTTAAATTCGGTAAAGTACACCTCCCGAAATTGGCAATCTCTATTTCTCCGGCCATGGGTATGCAAGCTTCGTAGAGATATTATTTTGGATTGTAAAAGGTTGAATAATTTTGATTTTCAGCTATGTTGTATTTATTGCCCCTCTCGTGAAAAATCCACGTTTTCAACCTCCTTGTGCGTTTTCCGCCATTTTGAAAAAGTACTAAGAAAAGGCAGTTTTTTCAATCATTCCTCAGTACCTCGGCTGCCAGTGCATTTAAGGCAAAAAATATGTCATTTCCAATTTTGAAGAACATTAAATTTCCAGTAAGTTTTACATGTAGTATTTTTTTTAAAATTCGGAATAGCTAATGACATACGCGAATGCGCAAAAATGTCCAATAAACGCAAAAAGTTAGATTTGGCTTCGTCTTAATAATTTTTTAGTGCAGTTTAATGAAAAATGCATAATAATCAATTATGCAGAGGATTAAAATTTCCTACAAGATTCATATAAAACATTACTCTCAGCATATGCCAAGAGGTATTGAAATAAAAATTTTAGAGAAAGTAGAATGGAAACTGAAAATATCATCAGCTATTCAATTTAGTATTCCTGAATGTAATATCATCATTAATCCATTATGTATGTGACATATACGTGAAGGTCAAACATAATAATGGATTAATGATGATATATTCAGGAATACTAATTTGAATAGCGGATATGAATTTGATGCTCTGCTACATTTATCTTATCAGTTTTTCTCTTAGAATACTCATTTCCAAGCTATAGACTCATATATATTGCTCTGTCTCAGTTTTTGACAAAGTTGCTGTTCTATGACCATGGTTGTCGACCACACCACTTAACAGAATTACTATTATATTGTGCTGCCTATTCAAAGCAAAATTTGATGTTATTTAATTCATTATACTATAACTTTTTCTACTGAATTCACCATTTAGGAATTATAGGCAAATAACCAAAAAAGGGCTAAAATTTCGAGGTTTTTTGGTTGCCAAATGTTCTCCCAAGCTCACCCATGTTAGCATTTTTGTTGTTCACATGTTTGCACCCATATGAAGAAGTTATAAAAATAAAAGCTTCTACCCCATCTTTTGGATCATACAAACCCTCTACTGACTGGCCTTTAAATAAATAATTCAAAATTTATATAACTTTGTAATGGTGAGTAATTGAAAAATAAATATATTAATATTTTTGTTGACTTAGCAGTTTCTCTTTTCAATGTTTTGTTTATGTTCAAGACCCTAGATGATGTGAATAAAAACCAGTAATTTCATTTCTATTTGTTTTTAAATAATTAAGATATCAAGGCATATATGAGGATTTATTTCAAGTCTATTTTCTTGGGAGAGCTGATTTCTATGGGAATTTGAAGCAAATAGTAAAATCCACATGGATGGCAGTCCTCCCAACAAAATAGATTTGAAATAAATCCTAATGTATGTACTTACCTTATTTATACAATTACCGAAATTACTTTAAACCTGTTACAATTACTTATATTCATCAACTTATATATAATTATTATGTGTCAATGTGTAAAAAATGACTACTTAAGAACAAGTTTGTTTTAAGGTAACAAATTTATATAATTAAAGATGCAAGAATATTACATATATTTATGAATACACTAACTACAAAAAAATATAAACAGAGAAGCACTAATCAATAAATTACAAAATGATTTTTCTATTTTAAGAAAGAATAAGTTATTTATTATTATTATATTTTTTTAACCAGACTTAAATGAAAAAAAAAAGAACAAAGAAAGACTTGATATCATAGGATAAATACTTATGTTTTGCTGATACCTGTCTCATCAAATTAATATTTTGAAGTGTATCAGTAATTATTTTAAATTAAGTAAAAAAAAATACTATGCACTACAATGTTAACCCAACACAACTATTTATAATTATTATTATTATTATTTACTTACAAGAAAAATTAAGTAGTTATTCACCATACTTTAAGTAAGGACTTGAATGTCTCATTTTTTGTACTTTTTAAATATAACTTACTTGTAAGTAATCTAATACTGTTCATTTGATTTCCATTCTCAGATAAAATAAATAAATAAATGTGAAAGGAACAACTGGTCTACTTTACTGTCACAATCAAGCTAATAGGAGTAGGGATTAATTGATAAAATAAAGAAATAGCCATAGTGCTTATATTTCATAACTAACAAAGCAATAAAAAAAAAAAAACACAGCAAGGAATGAAAGCAAAACAAATAAAATAATTGCATCCAACAAAATAATTAAAATAAAAGTAATATTTAAAAAAATCTAAAACATAACAGTTGCAACATTTTCACCAGTATACAATATTTAAGTAACATGTTTCAAAGTTGCACATCAAATATTTGTGGTTAACAAATCACAAAGACATACCATTTATTCTTTGGGTCATTTTGTTCATTCAGCAATATTTCAAATCCTTTATCCCTGAGGTAAAATATTTTATGATTATACATATGTTTTACTTTTAAAATGCAAAATAGATAAAATGAAACAATGACCATCTGTACAAAAACCTTAAAAGAATGTTTTGTTAACACATAAAATAATTTAACTTAATGGTCAATAATATAGTTATTAAAAATAGCACCAAAGTACAGACTCCATTCTTTGAAAAGTTTTGTTGAACATACAAACTTAATAATTTCATGGCATACAGAAAAACTGCTCTTTAATGAAGGGAAAAATATATTCTGAATGAGAGTAATATTCAATAACTTGCATTAAAATTTTCATCTTTTACTCATTTGGGTTTTTAGATATACCTCAAATGATTGTACAGTCAAATCACTTTAAAGATAAACTCATCACATCTATAACGATTTGAACTGTAGCATACATTTAAAACACTGTGATGTATTCCAATATATCCATTGTGAACTAGATGTGGTTCTCATTTTTACAAACCAAAGAGAAGCAAAGGAAATAAAAATTAGACTAGATACAGATAATTCTCATAACCATAGATAAGCGATTTCAATTTAAAACATGAACAACATATATTCCACAAACTAAAATTACAGAACATCTAGCTAAGAATTACAAATAACTAAACTAAAAAACAAAACAAACACTTAATGAATTTCATAAGTTATAAAAGTAAGATCTAACAATCATTAAACAAATTTTAATCTGTTTCTATTCTTTACAAATCACTTAACCATACACCAATCCGGCATACCATACTAAGATTTATACATCAATAATGCAATTAATACTATTTTTAAAAAGTTAAATTATGATTGAGGTATTTCTTAAATAATTTTTTACAATGTCTCAATGCTACATTCATTATTACTTCAGTAACTTCTGTGGTTTGAAGAGCTAGTACTGAGGTTATAATAAATTAAGGCACATAAATATTATCTGAATTACAATTCTATTAGTCAGTGAACTGTAATCACAATTATCATTTATGTGAAATAGTTATCATAAAAGCTAATGTCATTATAATAACAGACACTTTTGATCTAAACTAGCTCGATTGTATATAGTTTAGTAACTACAGTGATGGCTAGAAAAGATGCATAATCCATGTCCTATATATAACTTCTCAATTGTTCATATGCAAATTTAAGTAATAGAATTCAGCAAATAAAATTTATTAAATGGCAATTTTTTTCCTAATAAATATAAATTAAATTACGTTTAAATGACCTCATTTAGGTTTTCACCACCTTGGTACTGTTCATATGAAAAAATAATAGATTAAAAATTTCTTTAACCTCCAGCGCATGCAACCAATCTAAGATATTCTGGCACACCGTATTTCAAATCAGTTAGTTTACTTAATATATTTTCTGGCTGAAAATTTTCATGACATTTTTTATTCACACTCATTAGACATAAGTATATTTATCATTTTATAGATCCAAATGATATAATACTTGAAAACAACATTGTTTTAAATAATATTGGTCAGAATGAATCCGAAGAATGTTTTAAATTCTGGAAGAGCAAACTGGTAGTTTTTATTTACATATTATATACATTCAAACAAAAAAAAAAAAAAAAGAATAAAAATATCAAAAAGAAGAGCACATCATTTATTTGAAAGCTTATCAGTAAGCTGATTTTTTTTGAGTAATTGTTGTATAAAAAAAGAATATAACACAAATGAAGGTTTACCATAAATTGTTATGAATAAAATAAAATTTGGTATGATGAAAATATGTTTTATCGTAATTATCTTATATTTACTGCTTCACAACTCCCTAAATATTATGATAATTAGAGAATTAATTTAAACAGATCATGGCACTATGAGAAAATCATCTTCCATTATGCATTTCTCAGATAAGTACATGTACTGGAGTTTCATTGGATATTGCATTATAGGGTTAAAGTTTGTATATGAACATACATTAAAACCAAGAAAAAAAAAAAAAAAGAAATAGTAAATAAAGATTAAAAATAATTATGGAATAATAATATTTTTACAATATTTTTTAAATTATTATTATCACTAGTATTGTATAACTACATTATTTTTTAGGATCACAGTTTAAAGAATATATTAAATAACATTGATAACAATTTCTAGAAATGAAAATGCATATCCTGTTCCTACAAGGCTGGAATTCATTATTCATTATTCATGGCATTTCTATCTATTAAAACTAAAGATAAATATCTATCAAGTAATCAATCTTTTGTGTTACTGTTAAATAAAAGAACTTTTAATACATAGATAAAAAAGATATTTAAAAAAGTCTATAATTAACATTTAACCAATTTAATATTAATTAAAATATTTCAATAAAGAGAAAAATGTTTGGATTTTTTAAAACAGATGCACACAACTAATTACCAACTGCAAATGTTATTTTCATTAAATAGAATCATGATTTTCAAAAATAACAATTTTTCCATAAAACCTCAGAGGAAATAAAATGAGTCACCGCACAAATTAATTGCTTATATCTACTTATGAAGCTATTGAATCATTTGAGGTTAATAGTGACCAATACAAAAATCATGTTTCTTTGGACTGAGATATTAACGATTAAAGTATGTTTTGGAATGACAAAAATAATTCTCAAACAATTAAACGTAGGAAACATTAATTTGAAAATGATTACGACTTTTTAAATTATTAATTTATAAAATTTGTCCCCTCACCTAATGCCATATCTTTACCATTATGAGTCTTGTGTAAATCCAGAAACGTCTGGTTTCAATGGAATGTTATCCTTCAATAACAGTCTTAGTTAATCGTTTTTTTTTTTACTTTCAAAAGAAGAAAAATCTTGAAAAAATTGCGAGTGGCTGCCTTTAAAATTAATGTTATAACATATTCTCTCTCTCTCTCTCTCTATATATATATATATATATATTTGTAAGCAAATCATCAAGACCCTGTAAACTAATAAGAAACAGAACTTAAAAGAGTGAGAGAAATGATTCGTTTGAGCTTAATTTTTAATATAGATACTAGAGTACTAATGTACTCAGTATTTTCAGAAAAAAAATATACAAGAATGGCAGGGGATTAAAAAAAAAAAAAGAGGCTGTGTTCTTTCCCCATTCAAATTGAACTTAAAATATATTAACAATTTTTTTTTTCTGGTTCATTTTATTTCGGGACAAACAGCTATTCAATTTATCCATAAGATTTCATGTAATCAGTTTCGGATTTTTTTTTTTTTTTATATGTAGGATGAAACTTTTTTTTTTTAATTAAAATTTTTTATTTCATAATCATCCCAAATGACTTGAAAATAAGAGTTATGATAAAACTTGTATATCAATGAAACAAAAAATAATATTTCTTTGCAGAATAAAAATCAGCAGCTTGTTTCAGTCTGTGATTTCTTTCAATTCGTTTCCCGATATGTTCTACGTATCCATTACAACAGACAAAATTTGTGTTTTGAATGTGGTTTTCAAATTAAAATTTCCAGTAATTCAGAGTTTTTGATGTACCTGTCAGATTACAGTGAGTGCACTATAAAGTTTAATTTGGAAAAATCTAAAGATAACATCATATTTCAAAATAATTTGTTTGCTTTTTCTTTAGCCTGAGGCAAAATTAAAAAAAAAAAATGATTAAAATATTACTTCTAATTCTGTTATAAAGGATTCTGTATTTTGTAATTCATGATCAACTATTTTAACAAAAGTTATGATGTTACATACTGTCTAAGTAAGCCTCAAAGTTACATTTATCATAATTTATTAAATATACACTGAAAATATCCTTTAATTATTTATGTAAAAAATTTCATCAAATACATGAATATTAAATTTTACAACATTAATAATTCATTTTCGATAAAGACTTTTTTAGATGATGATCAAGCGTACTAACATAATATCTACAGCTCACTGGTATACAGAAAGTTAAAATTACATACATAAAATGCATATTCATAATAAAATATTAATAATTAAAACATATTAAAATGAACAAAATTTATTTTTAAAAATTAACATGAAAGACTAAGAACCTATCACTTTCTGATTGCACAATTTGGCTCCAATATTATTAACAATGGTTTATCATGTAAGATCATTATTAAATAATAGACGAAATTCTATCAACAGGATATTAAATTGTAGAACATTTTCACTCTTTGCTTAGCACCTCTGATTGAAACAATAACAATACACTTTTAATGTTTTTAAAAGTATAAATAACATCAACTTAATAATATAAATAAAAAACAACAATAAACCCAAATTACTCATAACATTTTTTTTTTTTCAAGTTGAAACTATATTTAAAAAAAATAAATAAATAAGTTATAACATTGGGTACTGATTGATAAAGTTTATATCTTCAACAAACTGAGAGAAGATCTTTTAAGTATTTTTACAAAATCATGGAATAATCAAAATTTTATTCTTAATCGAAACAAGTGTTCACTGCCAAAAAATAAGAACAAATAAATAGGTAAGATATTAGAAAAATTATAACATAAGCTAACAAATTGAATTCTAGTCCCTGAAGATCTATTTTGCACTGCATTAACAATAAAATCACTCACTGCATTAAACAAAATAAACTTATAATTTTTAAAAATAAGTTAATGCTAAAAAATGAGATGCCCAGATTTTGATGAAAAGAAAACATAAAATAACAATCTATTCATTGGAACTAAAGGCATTTTGTCAGGGAAATTAATTATAACTAAGATTGTTTTTGTGTAGAATTAAATGAAGACATGAGCTGATGAAAGCATTATGTTACAAATTTAAGATTTTGAAAAAATGACAAATAATGTTTTGTTTCATGCGACTTTTTAAAGACATGATCTATCCAATCTATTGAGAAATCATATGACTAACCAATAATTTTGGGTTGTTAATGTTACTAGACCAAGATAAGCACATATAACCTTCGTTCCTAAGAAAAAATCAATTTTAAAAATTTGTTACATAGCACCTTCATCCACTCATGTCTTCAGATAATATTAACCACTTCAACAAGTCCTGAAAAACATTGCGGTGTGCCATGAAAAAAAAAAACTAACATTATAACCAGAGACCAGATTTTATGATATTGCATATTTAATTGTTTACACAAACATCTTTCCGAATCACTGCATTCAGACACAATCAATCAAACTATTATTTAGCATATTTGTGAATAAATGCTTATTTAAGTATTTTGATAAAAACAATATTTCAATCATGATAATTTCTTTCATTTGAATTATTTTTAAATTGTAATCTAAAAGTAAATGCCTAAGAAGAAAACAAACAAATTGTAGATGGAAAACACAACTCTCTAAAAAAATAAATAAATTTAAAAATAAATCACAAAATTCCTTGAATTAAAATATGCTGAATTTCACACTCATGAGACTTAAACTTTATTGAATTGAACATTAAAATTTGTTTTGTAATTAATTTTAATGCAGAACTTTATAAAAATAGTTACTCGGTATTTTTTTTTTTTTTGTTTTAATGTTTCTATAAACTTAATACTATTTTAATTCCATTATTGGTAATTGAATTCTAATTTGTATTTGAAAACTGTGAAAAGTTATTACTAATTTTAGTTTTCTTAATGTAAAATGTATCAGATTAAAAGGAATGTTCAAAAACTTATTAGTTTACGTGACTAATAATCATACTTGTGTAACACTAGTAACAATGATTAAAATAATCATACTACTAAAACACTAGTAACAAATTTTGTTTTATTTTTAGTTTCTTCATTTTGTGAACATCTCATTATTTATAATATTTTATTTTTGGAAAAGAATTATTTTGCAGTTAGAGCGTTTTAATTGTAACAGTAGATAAAAAATAATTGCATGTTTAGGCTACTTTATAGGTAATATCTTTTTCTGTGTAATTTAGGGTTTTCTACTGGTTCTTTTGGAGTTTTTTATTTCATAAAATCCTCCAGTCTCTGATAATAAAATCAACAAATCTAATCAACAACACTCAAACATATCAATCAAGCGTGCAATATTCACTTCATAAAAATACTTCTATGACCTTCAATTACAGTTGTATTAGTTGGCACATCTAAATACAATTTTATAAGATCCTTTTAGGTAAAATATTAAATATATAGTGCCATCGCTATATTTATGCTATTTTCCCATGTGTATTAAAAGCTTTTGTTCAAAATGCCTTGGTTTATAACTATATAAATACTGATTTCTTTTTTTTTTTTTTCAATCACAACCATTAAATGGTAAAAAGTGATCAATATACAATCAAGACAAGACAGAAACATGTGGCCAGATATAATGCCGAAATAAATAAAATAAAATTTAAATATAAAAATAAAAGTATTTTTTTATAGCAACATATATTGCCATTCAGATTTCTCAGGAACAAGGCAATGAAAATCTGTTATTCCACATTTTCTGTCTAATTGTTGATTAGCTTGTAATTACTTTACTCAACACAATTGGTACAAGCCTTCTCAATTGATGTTGGTATATTGTGTTTAGTCTTGCTCTCCAAGGAATGACCTAGAAGTTCAGGACAAGGATTTACTCCTTCTTGTATCCTTTGGATTTCTTTCAAGAGATCAAAATTTATTTCATCATTTATTATAGAGTCCTGCCTGAAATTTCAGAAAAATTATGTATAGAAATAATTGAAACAACTCTGTCTAAAACTTAAATTAAAATAACAATTATTGATTCTATCTGTTTAGTTATGTCAAAACAATGAAATTTCTCTACAGCAGGCAACAATGAGAAATGTTTTATTCTCTGTTGCAGAGGTATATGTAGCTCAGATTCGAGCTGAATAAAAGGCTTTTAAAAATAATTTTAAAATTTATAATAATTTTATAAATATAAATAAAATATAAATATAAAATATTAAAATAATTTTAACTAGCCAAACCATCAGCTCTCAGCAACATCTCTACATCTATTGTCTCCTATAATTCAAATCCTCAGTCCACTTACAGAAAACAAGATCGTGCCTTTCCGGCCTATATATCCCTTCCCACATATCTAAAACATTCGAACGTTGTTTTCCTTGCCCACTCCTCTATCCTCTGGAATTCCCTCTCTTCTAATATCCATCATGCTTTTTCCCTACCCTCTTTCAAATCACTCCTTTTCCAACACCTCACATTCCAAACAGATGCTCTCCAATCATGAGAGAAAGATTAGTAAATCTTAAAAAAAAAATAGAAAAGAAAAGAGTATAACACAACAACCGCGGCTCGTAAAATTAATGAAGAAAGAAGACTTGTTTTAAACACGGGCTGGACAGGTTTGGTTTTAAAAAATTAGGAAAGGTGACATAAACCTAGAAACTAAGACTTGATGAGGTGTAATTGACAAAAAACGATTGCCTATATTATAAGAAGTAAGTTTCATGGAGGAGAAAATTAACAATTTTAAATATAGCGGTAAAAAAATAACCATAGACCTAGTTTACAACCTAAAAAATTATATTTTAATTTTTAGTTTTAATTGTATTCCTAATTTTTGTAATATTATTTAATTGAAAACTAGAACAATTAATAAAGAGTGACCCGTTTTTCAGTTTATTAAGTCAAAATGAAAAATTAACTTGATGATTATAAAAATAAATAAATTACTTGTAAGATGGATGTTGTCGAACAAACTGTCGAATCCATGATGCAGTAGTAAGTAATTCTCCTGATGCTCTTTTTTGTATTAAATTTAAATATTGTTGAATAGAACAAAAAGTATCTGCATCTACATCCATACTGCTAAGATAATTTTTTACCAATGGAACCAATCCTGGAAATGATCCTGCCTAAAAAGCAATAAATCAGATTATAAAAGGTAGCACAGATAATTCTTAAATATAGGTTGAAACAAAGAGTAAAAAATTAAAATATCCATAAATGGCTTCTGAATTACTTCATCTAAATAAATATGTGGCTCCACATTCTCTAAAGATACAAAAGCAGTTGAATTCTTCTTCTTCTCCTTTGTGCTATGATCCATGTAGGACCTGGACTTCCCCAATAATTCGTTGCCACTCTTCACGGTCCACCACAGCAGCCCTCCATCTCCTGACCTCAATCTGCCTTAATGTCCTCTACCCATCTGAGTGGTGGTTTGCCTCTCCTTCTCACTCATCCTGGTAATCCTTCCATTATTTTCTTTGGCAACCGCACTGCTACCATCTTCTCCACATGTCCCAGCCTTCTGATGCATCTGGCTTTGATGAGGGTGATGATATCGGTTTCTCTGTAAAGTTCCATCAGCTCCTTGATATATTTTGATCTCCAAATACCTCCTTCGCAAATGTGTCCATAAATCTTGTGAAGGATCTTCCTCTCCCATACACATAGCAGTCTCTCATGTTTAATCGTCAAGACCTTACTGCTATATGTTACCAGCAAGGGGGAATCATTGTTTTGTACACAATTTTCCTTGTTTTCCATGACAGCAGCTGGAACTTCATTACACGCTGAAGAGAAAAGTAACATCGGTTCCCCACAGTTAATCTGGCTCCTATTTCGGTCGCTATATTATTATTTTCCATTACCAAGGGGCAATGGTAATTAAGTTGTTAAGGCTCCATTAAGATATGCTTGCCTATATTTACATCATCTTCATTTTGTAGTGGTTGGCTTTGGCTGCTTTTCATGTAGATGGTATTCCCTTCATGGAAGTCTTTTGAATTGGTTGGCACTAACAAACTACTTTATTACTACGATCGAGAAAATTTTAATAAAGGCTGTATTGGAATGCACAGTAGCTAAATATTTACGATGATTATAAAGAATAACTTTAATTAGTAACAAAACTACAGTTTACTAGGTATGAGAGTAAATTAAAATCAGACAAATTTGCATATTCAAATACCTTTCCATTAATGATTTGGTTGATAGTCATTGCACCGTATTCGTCTTCTGTTTCTGTAATTTCATGATTTTGTTCTTTTTCTGGGAGTAAAATTTTTTTCCTAAACCAAAACACTTCTTCTCTAACAGCAGACCTTTTTTGTGCTTTCTGCATGTTGTCATCAACCTACATAAACACAATTTTTTTATATATTACTTTTTTAACTTACATAATTATACAAACAAACATTATTGAAAAAAAAAAAAACTGAAAATTTTAAATGAAAGGAATGAAAACAAAAATATAAACAAAGAAATAAGTAATTACAACAGAAACCAATTAGTTAAATCGTAGTTTAATTAAAAATTCAATAATGATCTGCCTATATATAATTAATTACCTTACTTATTGGAATAAGAAGATTCAATTTGTAAGAAAGGATTACTCTTGTAATTAACACAATAAAGATTACTATAGCAGCATTTTCAAATTCTGTTATTTGAAGTTCACATGGCCTGAATTCTACACGCCAGCCAATAGTACTATTAGGCGGGGGTGGTTTAAATCTCATAGATTGCCAATTGGTTGACTGAATATTCTGTAAATTAGAAAATAATATATACATATATCTATATCAACATTAGTGCATAAGTCTGATTTATGTTGTACATTAAAGGACTTGAAATTTCTTACTTCAAAGTGATCTGTGTCATTAGGTGTCTGATAAACTTTTTCTGAGAAGAGAGATACAGTATCCCTGAAAATATAAAAATTAGTATTACATAAGGTAATGATAATGAATAAGCTCAAATAATTAATTTCATAAAAAAATAAGAAGAATACATAAATAAGAATGGTGCAGTACCTAATAAACAGATGGGCAATATGTTTCGCAAGCAGTTCATCAACTCCTGCAGCCATTAGTTCATTGAAAATATCTTCGTCATGTATCACAGGTATATCATTGTATCTGAAACATTAAAAATTATTATAATAACTTTAATTTTATTCAATTTTTTTTTTTTTTTTACTTCCTTGTATGAAGTAAAGGAAGTACTGTAATCGCGAAAATTTTGGTTTTCAGATTTCGACGGAAATATCCATTTTGACTAGTTTCGTCGTGGTGTCTGTACGTACGTACGTTCTTATCTCTCATAACTCAAAAAAAGTTAGCCGTAGAAAGTTGAAATTTTGTATTTATGATTGTTGTAAAATCTAGTTGTGAACTTCCCTTTTTGGTCACCGCTTGATCAGCAGAAGTGGTACTTTACTTGAAGGTCATAATTGATTTCCATCAAAAAATATATTAAAATACTAAGCAAAACTTCTCAAATTTAGTATTTATAACTGTTGATTTAAATAATATTGATTTAAATAACATACTTGATTTTGGTCCAAATTGGAAAACCGGAAGCGGTACTTTATTTGAAGGTCATACTTGAATTTCATCAAAAATTATACTAAAATATAATGTAAAATATCTAAAATTTGGTAAATAGGGCTTTTATATCGATATGAATGTATTTACTATATTTTGGTTAAAATTGGTGAGCCAAAAAGAGTACTTTACTTGAAGGTCATAATAAGCTTAGATCAAAAATTATATTTAAAAATTAAAAATCATATGTTTCGGTAATAAAGGTTACAAACGCAATTTGTTTTCCAATCCAATTAAACATTTTTATTACTTGTTTCAAGTGTTAAAATTGAGTATGAAATACTGGTTTTCCTCTCCATTTGCGAGATGAACAAGTCTGCTGCAGGAGAATAAGATATAGGTAAGTGGATTTTTCCGCTTAAAATGTCGAAATTGTCGATTTCCAATACTTTATCTGGTGATATTGACAGTTTTAATGTTGTCATGGAACATGAAGAAATCTCTTGGAAACTTGTTACCTACTGAAGGAAAACGACATATAATAACAGAATGAGACCTCCAGAAACAAGAGTGTGTCAATAGATGGATGTCGCGACGCCGAGTGTCGTTCTTGAAACACTGCAATCTTCGGAACCTTGTAACCAAATTCAGGATCACTTTTTGAGCCACCGATTTATAGTTTAATAGTCGTACAAGGAAGTCGTGTATTGTCCACATCAGATATTTTTAATTTAGGAAACTGATCATTTTATATTACTTATAGGAAAAGTTCTATTATTTTTTATTGAAATTAACACAATAGATACAATATGCAAGAAAAAAATTCATGACATTTAAAAACTTCAACAACAATTGATATGGGTGCATTTTAATATATTTTTTATACGAATATATTCTTTTCGCCAAGTTATACTTTATTTCAGCTTACACTACTACCTATGGTTATTGGTCAAAAACAAACATGATCTTGAACATGCTTCTTTGAGATACAACTTGTTTAAAATTAAATTAACACCTATATCGCTTCATTTTAAAAGAGGTTTTGTCGAACTATTGACATAGTGACAAAACCCCTTTCAGCATGAAGTCATATCCAAAGACCACTTTGATTTCCTAAATTGACAGACCAATGAAACTTTAATTCAAAACTGTTATTTAGCATTTTTTTGTAGTTTTGGTATCGCATAATTTTTGGTTGGCTCGTTACCTAGATATTATTTTTAAAAATAGTATTTTTTTCTTTACTTGAATTCTCAGCTCATATGATTTCTCAGGTTTCGATTCAATGTGGCAAAACCTTTGAACCAACACAAAATATGGTAACGTACATGCTTTGATAATGTTATAAATACTACCAAAAGCATATTCTTTCATATGGTTCTAAGACTTTATAACAAAAATTGTTTCAAAGCATTTCCTTTTTTCCAAAACTGAAATAAATTGGATGAAAATTCATGGAATAATGTTCAATAAAACAGGAATTTCAATAAAATCATAAAAAGTTTAGAGTAAAATAAATGCACATACATTTTTAGCAAAATCTTTGGCATGATAATTATTGAAACTTTTCAGGCTGTTCATGGGTATTTTTAAAAAATTTGAATACTTTGTTTAAAAAAGGAATTAGATAAAAAATAATTAAATTAAAATGAATGATGGTCGGAGTTAACAGGAAGTTGCCAAAGCATGTACTCCAAAGATTCCAAAAATTAATAAAGCACTAATTATTTCCATTTGATTTTTAACTTCGTAATTATTTATACTGTATCTATTTGTTTATTTATACTACTTTACTATTTTTTTTCCATAACAGCAAGATCATTTGGACAGAATTTGTATAGACCAATAAGAAAATCACTTAGATTGTATGAAAAACATATAATAAAACAATGATAAAAATAGTTAATTATTGGCTTAAAAAACAAATGAACATCTCCAAAACAATAGAGCCGAGAGAAGGTAAAGTTTAAATGTTTTCACCTTTGAAACATTATTCAAATCAAAAAAGTTATTGAACAAATGAAAAAATGCCAAAAAGAAGGAACTAAAAAAAAAAAAAAAAGAAAATAATGAGGAATCCTTTTATATTAAGTCATGCTGCAGCAGACCTCAAGGACAACCACATTTTTGTATTTCTTTTTGTTGTTCTGTTGTATTCTCCTTGTAACTAGATAATTAGAGGACAAGGACAAGTTAATTAAAGAAAAAAAGTAGAAAACATTCTATATTCGGCAACAAACTAATCTAAAAGTGAATGAAATATGAAAAAAATCAGAACTATCCAAAATAATACCCAATTTGAATTAATTAATTAATAAAATATATCCAACTGGTGTGTGTGTGTGTTTGTTCTTAAGAAAACAACAACAATCAATTTCATAATTGATAAAACATGAGTAGTGTTAACTAAATAATAATAATTTACAAAAATGTTTTCTAACATTCAGTAATTAATAATCCCACATAATCTAATTTCTTATTATCAATGACAAAATGATTACTTCTAAAAATGATCCATTTTATTTAAAATTTATAGAAAATTTTTATCTGGACCATTGGTTTACAAATTTGTTTAGTGATGGAACCTTCACGCGTATAAAAATATTTGATATTTTCACTTAATAATTAAATATTTCCAATTATTTAATAGCCATTTCGGTTATCTTTTATTTAATGTAGAAAATAAACAAATACCTAAACAGCCTAATTAATGAAAGACTTACAAGAAAGATACTGGTTTTGGTAAAGGCATGATTTTCAACCAGCCAGTCAGTATTCTTGGGAGATAATAGGACCAACGCTGTGCTTTAACTGTCCGATTTAACCCCGGAATAATGACAAATAATCATTTTTTAATGATAAAGTGGACCTAAGAAACCAATGTCAGTCGACATTGAATGGTGATTTATAATACTCAATACATTTCTATTAATAGAAAATCTAGAATGCTAAGCTAGGATTTCAACTGGAGTATTATCAAAAACTCAATTTCATAAAATTTATTATATATACAAGAAATGGAAAAAGATAAATTTTAAATTGGTTTTATGATAGCCTTCTGAGTTTTGATCTAACATGAATTTATGATAGTAATTTGTCAAAGATAAATTATTATTATTACTACTGAGTGGAGATAAATAAATTTGTAATTGTTATTATGATAGCCTTTTGAGTTTTTTTAAAATATAACAAAAATGTTTGGTTCTAACACAAATTTGTAATTGTAAATTTGTCAAATAAGATAAATTATTAATTTATTACTACTAAGGGACAGCCCTTTATTATCTTAATCCATTGGGATCTAAAGATTAATGATATTCATACAGAGTAATGCAGTTCAATAAATACTTTTGATCTATTCAAGAATTTAAACAAAATTAAGAAATAAAACTATTATATTTATTTAATTAAATTTGATGTGTTCAATTCATCCAAAATCTTAAAATATTTATTTCTCGAAATGAAACAGGTCTTATATATAAACCTTCACTGCCAAAAGTCATTATTATAGGAAATTTATGATATGTATCAACTAAAAAAATAGTGCAAAAATGGTTCATTTTGATATTGAAAAAAAACTGCAGTTAAATTTTAAACAAATATTTTAACATTGATTATAAAATTACTTTTTTGTAAAAAATTTTACATTATTAAACAAAAACTTTTTTAAATGACTATCAATTAACCTAAGCCTAACATTATTTAACCATAATAAATTTATAAGTTAAGTATATATTAACATTTTTACTGATAGAAGTAGTTTAAAAAAAATGATATGCTTTAAACATTTTATTCTTTAAATGTGTGACCTTTCTTAAGAGTTTAAGTTTTCAGTAGAGACCTTCAAAGATTTCTAACTAAAGGTCTTTAGCCAAATACTTTAAATTCCTTTATACATTTGCTGGGATTTTTGAAATTTCAATTAATCACCAAATTTACAAGTAAAGACCAAGATTTTACATTAATTACACTAAATATGCTAGAAATTTTAGCGTATGTAATCTATATTTGACAGAAGTATCATAAAAGTGAATGATAAAGAAACTCACTTATCCCCAAGAGGGCTTAAATAGCTGTCTATGCTAGCATAACGTGATTTTGGAATCACAAATTGATTATTCTTCAAAGGTTCCAATCCCCTCTCTTCACGAGTTCTATCATCAACAGATCCTGATATTACATTCCATCTACAATCTGTGTCTGTTAAGACCCCGTGATGTATTGGAGATGCTGCTGACAATGCCAACTGTAAAAATACATAAATGAATATAAGAACTAGGCTTAAAAATTGTTATCATTCATATAAAATCAATATATATAATATATATATATATATATATATATATATATATATATATATATATATATATATATATATGCCTGCTTTTCTTTTGTTTTTGCTGTAAAATATATCTATATAAGCAAAATATTTTGAAAAAAAATAATACAATAATTCAATTTATTGAATTACTAAAATATTTTCTCTCTTTTTACAACAACTAATAACAAAAATATATAATAGAAAGGCAAAATAATCAATTAATAAGTAATACTTTTAATATAAACCATTTATACAAAGTAAGTAAAAAATAAAAATGGTTAAACAATGAAAAGTAAAATGGAATTCACTAATAATCATTTAGATATGAAAAAAAAATCAGACAAAATCTTTATGGTGGAAGATTTAATTTTATACATAATTCCTACATGCCAATATCTTGTTCTATTTGCAAACTGTTCCTAATTAATACACTATCATGTAAAATTTCCACCTGCACTTAAAGGATTGTTCCTGAATTTAAGTTAATAAAGACAGTTGTTCAGTCTGCTAAGTATTTTAATTGTGCTGAGTAGGTCTATATGAATGTCAATTTTGTAGTGATAAGGCGTTGAGTATGATGAATGAATATTCAGAGCCATATTATTTATTATCCTTTTTCATAATGAAGTGAGAGGCATTTTGAAATTTTCTGAAAATACAGTTTGAAATTTTTCGTTTTCAGATGCTAATTTATTTGATCTTCCATTGTTGTCCAGACTTTCATCCACTTAATACTATATTTACAGACAAAATTTGTTAATTAAAGTGAAAACTGTCACATTAAAAGATACATTAAATGGAGGATAATGAATTATAATAGATAATTCACAGTAGTAAATTAATAAAATTAAACCTATTTTTCAAAAGAACCTATATTTGATTAATTTATATTTTTTGTTTAATACATGAATAAATTTAAACCTTTTATATTGATAAGTTCCATGAATCTAGTGTCAAACTAAAAGTACATAAATTATAATTTAATATTGAATGCTTTATGATAAATTTATTTTTAAATTTAATTATGGGCGTGAAGTCAGGTTCTTCCTTTTTTATATTAATTTTTGATAAAAATGGTTATCACATTTTTATCAACGTTTCGGGGAATTTCCCCATCTTCAGGACAACCCATTTATTTGTCTTATTTTTCTACTCTTTTAGTCCATAATCTATAAATTCCATTTTATTTATATTGTCATATACGGTCAAATATTTTTCACAAAAAAATTAATAAAAAGAGTGTAACAAACTACCTTTTTTTTATCATTGTCACAATGTCTAAGAAAGAAACTGACTTCAAACCCATAATTAAATTTAAAATTATTTTTAAAATAAGATCTTCCATTATAACAAAAAAAAAAAAAAATATTGTAATTTTTGTACTAGTAATAATAAAAATAACATACCAGTATTGGACATAAAGGTGTCAACTGATCATAGAGGATTCTAGCTTCATCCATATTAGATGCCTATAAAGTTGAAATACATTATACAAAAAACAATTTTTTTATTAAATAACAATAGATGAACAAAAAAAAAATTGCCTTTCCAACAATTTCATATTATATTATATTTCCCATGCACTTATTTTTCACAATTTCTCCAATAGGAAAAACCCAACATTATGGGACTTGATAATAATCATGTGAAAATTGTTTTTATGAAAAAAAAAAATCTTTTAATTTCACTAGACATTACCGTCAAAATAGATAATTTAATAAAAAGAAAAAAATATAAATTTGCTTTGCTTTTAAAGTTTTAAAAAGCAAAGTCCTTCAAGTCGGTAGAACTCAAGAAGATGTCCAGATTGTGCGATGAAGAGGTGAAGGAGGTGGTGACAGAATTCACGTACCTTGGCACGGTGATCAGTAGATCTGTTAAAGTGGATTCAGAACTCTAGCAGAATCTCTAAGGGAAATGTTATTTACAACCAGATCTATAATTCTGTTATCAGAAAAAGAGAGGTGGGGCAAGATGTAAAGCTCCACTTATTCATGTCTGTTTTCGTACCAGTACTTCTCTATGAAGCGGAGAGCTGGATTCTGAATGAGAGGCTGCAGAGCCATGTTACTGCAGCTGAAATGAAGTTTCTTAGGAAAATTGAGGGGGAAAACACGGAGAGACTGTGTCCAGAGCGACAGGATTAGGAAAGAGCTGAAAGTAAGCCCGGTGATGGAAACCCTAGAGAAAAGGCAACTAAGATGGTATGGTCAAACCTGCCACATGGACCACCACAGAGATCTAATAAAGACCATGGAGGTGAGAATAGCAGGAAGAAGACCAAGAACCTCCTATATTAAACATATGGAACGAATAGGGAGACGCAGAGGGAAGACCATAGGAGAAACGAGGAACCTTGCAGGGCCAAAGATGCATGGCACAAATGGCTGGAAGCACAAAGAAGAAGAATAGATAAAATATAAATAAACTTTGAGAGATTCAAAGAAAATATATAACTCCAATAATTATTGACTTGATTAAGATTTCAGGATATTTTAAAATCAGATGTATCAGCGTGGAAATTTTGATGAAAAGCACCTAAACCAATTAACTGTTAGCAAATTGCAAGCAAGCAACCTTTTTATTCTAAAAACAAAACTACAAAAATTAATGAAATAGTTATGCAAGTGGATAAGCAGCACAAGTCAATAATTCCTTTCACAAAATAAATTACCCAAAATGTTAATCAAGTTTTAAAATTATAGGTAGGAAAAAAAGAAATGAAATAATTTACCTGAAATGTCAATTGCAAACATGAACAACCCATTCCGAATGCCATGGCATCCATGTAGACATGATCTGAAAGTGCAGCTGACTCACTGGACCCATCATCACCTAGACTCTTCAAATCTTCTTTGAATGGACTTTGTGTATTATCATCTCTAAAAACTGGAAATGACATTGAACTTGTAATTTTTTAAAGACCTTTGAAAAACATTAAATAAATGTCAATCATTAAATAAGCATAAAAAAAAAATATAAGAGATTTTTATATAATGTGCACTAAAATATTCATGTTAATCTTACTTAAAAAGTAGAAAATATAGGGAGCTGTACGAACTCTGCCTGGACATAGACATTCTCAAATTTATTGAAACTGGTGCACTTTAAAGTTATTGGGCTATCTCGGTAGGAAATCGAACTCCTAAAATCCATCTAACTGATGAACTAAACAGGACAAGAGTTGATTAACTGAGAACAGAATGGTTAGATAGTACCATAGCAAATGCAAGGAATCTTCCCTCTTAAGACTACAACTTGATAGTTGCAGCACACAACCGAAGACTGATTGGTAAGATCATAACCTAGTAATAGGCTGTAATGGTGAATAGGTGTATGAAAATAAATTGTAAAGATTATTATACTATTGCATAAATAATTACAAGGAGTTTTGTCAGTTCTTGAATGGAATTGTTTGTTTATCTGTCATTTTCTGTATCTGTCTTTAATCCTTAATTAGTCATGTTTATAAGAAATAGAACCTTACAAAAAACAATTGTTCACTCAGTTAATCTATCTCTTTCAAACCAATACTTTTTAATATGAATTCAGAAAAATTTGAAATTCGTTTACTTTTGCAGCATTATTGGAAACAAAGATTTACTGGAGCGGCTGCTGCTCAAAAAATATGTGAAGTGAAGGGGAGGGTGTTGTGAATAAAAGGACTGCCCAACGTTGGTTTCGGTGTTTCAACAGCGGCGATATCACCCTTGAAGATGAACCTTGAAGCTATAGAAAGGGCAGTTAATGAAAATCTGTCAACCAGTAACTACCAACTGTTGACTATTCTTGGGATTCAGAAATATCCTGCCCTGGGCAATCGGAAGAGAGTTCTCCTACAACAAGACAATGCTCGTCCTCATACCGTTAGAATAACTATGAATAAAATTGAAGAACGTGATGGTCTAGAACTTCTGCCACACCCTGACCTCATCCCCTCTGACTATTACTTGTTTCGCTCAATGGCTCATTTTCTTCAGGAGAGACAGTTCAATAATCAGGAGGAAGTCAAAAACGGTGTTCGCAAGTTCTTAGGACCAAAAGATAAAGACTGGTACCTTCAAGGTCTTCAAGAGTTGGCTGATAGGTGGCTCATGGTTAGTTGGTTATGCTTTGAGGATTGAGCTGTAAGTTGTTATTTTTCAAATTTTATTTTATTGTGCAGTACAAAACTTTAGTGTAAATCTAGTATTATAAATATGAAGTTATTAAAATATTTTTTTCTAAGAGAGAAAAACTACACAAAATTTAATGTTCTTACCAGGTACATTAATGGCAACTTTTTCACCTCTTCTCATCCTTATATTTCTAGTCAGTGTCTTGAATCTTGGGTGTCCTGGATAGATAACTTCATCGGGAATAAACAGAGATCTTGAAGCACCATCCTTCACATTAGGGAATGCTTCAGGATTAGTGAAAACTCCACATCCCAACCTAAGGCAAATAAATAACAATCAAATAACAGAAACAGTTGACACCCGCATGATGGTATCAATCTAATTCAATCTAATTAGAGATTGATAAATTATTTGCCACTTCTATAAAATTGCTTTATTGAAAACTAGTTTCGAATGTAATGTATAACATCTTCAGTTCAAGGTTTAAAAAAATAAAAAATAACAGAAACTTTGTCATTATCATTCAATTTTTTTTTTTTTTTTTGAGATATTTAAGCTAAACTAGTGTTTGAAATTAGTAAGCCTTCCAACTAAATATCATAATGGATAATATAAAAATAGAGACATTTATCGCAAAAAATATATACAAAAAATAATAAAAACCTTTCACCGATGAGACTAAAAGTAAAATAAATAATGTTTATAAAAAATAACCATCAAAATGTAAACTTTTAGGCAGATAAGAAAAATTACTCTTCTGCTCTTTGATTACTCTTGAGCTCTTTGGGCTCTAAAGGACTTCAATGGAAGTCTTAAGCAAAAAAAAAAAAAAAAAAAAAAAAAAACATTGGCAATACTTCTGGATATTAAAAAAGATACAATTGCATTGTTTCCTTTTCAAAAGTAATACTACAAGAAAGCTTCAATCAAATGGGATTCACTCTTTGTTTGAATAACAAACATTAAACTAGAAGAATACACATTCAACATAAATGATTAATCATTTTTTGAAAAATGATGTCAGCCATTATTAAAAGATTTTTGTCCCCAATACTACAATGAATACATATAATTTTGAAAAGATAATTTATTCGTTATTGATAAATTAACGATAGCTAAAAATTATAAAATATGTAATAAATAAAATTAATATACTGATATTAAATATTAAAAACTAAAAAATACTAAGATTTTTTTTATTGAATTCTAATTGTTTTATAATTAAATGTTAACTTATAATAAGAATAATTTTCAACATTTTCAATTAATTTAAGATCTCTAATAACGAAAGATCTAAAATTATTAGCGATAGTATTCCAAATTTTGACTGTAATAAGAAACAACTTTTAAACAGAAAACAAACTTGTGATATTTAACATATAAATATAGTAACTTATAATAGAGGAGGAAAAAGAACATAATTCATTTATAAGTTCTAAGAAAAGGATTATTTATAAAAGTTTTCCTTCTCTCTTGTACCACCCATCTATCTTCCTTTGATATGAGATTTACATAGGAACACATTTCTTTTATTTTTCATAGTTTTGTTTTAAATCTAAACAAAAAAAAAATTATAATAACAAAGGAAAAAGAGGAAAGGAAAGTTTTATATAAATTAAAATTAGATAATTAATACTTATTACTAATACTTATTCTTATTGAATATTTAAATTAAAAGTGAGATAATGCTAAGAAAAATCAATAAAATTCACATAATATAATTATGAATAGGCATCTTAAAAATGATTAATGAATACATGCATTGTTAAGGAATGGGATTCCATGATTAATCTACTGTTATCAATTATATTTTAAATATAAAAAATAATTAGCCATCAGATATAATGGCTATATATACCTAATTTAAATATATTCCTCTAATTAAAATCAGGATACAAGAAACGAGAACTTAATGAAAAAATTAAAAATATCTCTCAATGATAGGCCAAATAGGAGATAGGAAATGGGGTCAAGGCCAATAAGAGGTTGGTCATTCTAGGATTTTTTCAATTTTTTGTTATAATGAAATGTGCATAGTTCTTAGTCAGTTGGGGTAGCATATTAATGGAAGACAATATTACACACAAACATTTCTAAAATAATAAATCCAATCAATTCTAAGTAATTATGTATCAATTATTATAGGCATGAAGATAAAAATGACTAAAAAGATATTGGTGATATGAAGTTAAAGTTGGTAATTGGTGATATGATATTAAACCTGATATAAACTTATTAAAAATTCCATGCAATTGAAGCATGGAAATACAAAAGGGTCTTCTCACAATTGTTCACTTTAAGTTTTTACATATAATGACAATAAAGGAGCAGCCTCATAAGAATCAGAATAATTTCTTTAGCTTCATTTTCTTTCTGCAGTTCACAGTATACTTTGTTTTTAATAAACAATTGAGAAATGTAAATAACAATTTTAAACTTTTACAACTTATATCAGATATATAGTAAAATTGATTTGTAATCATTTATATAATACGTCATCAGCAATCATTAGCGATGTTAACAGAAATAATCATTATTGATCATAAATGTTAAATGTTTTTTTTGTATAATTTTGTAAATTAGCGATTTTTTATCTTATGATATAGCAAATAATTTCTGATATGCCTAAATATCAGATATACTGTTTTTTGTTGTTTGCTTTTTTATTTCCAGTAGTTACATCACAACTAACTTTAATCTAATTTTTTATAAGCTAGTAGGCATTATAAAATTTATTATCGTTTTTTTATTTTAAAACTGAAATTAAGATAGTGTTAACTAACATCGTAGCAATAATCCTCTTTAAAGGAATGCTGAGCCATCTATCTATTATACAATTTATTATCACTAATAAATATATATTATAATAACAAAATAATTTATGAAAGTTAGAAATATTAAAAAACAACATGATTTAAAAAAAAATATGAAATAGAAAAAAAAAGTGTTCCTCTTACTATTATTGTGTATACCGACTGATCAAAAACCCAATAAAAAAAAATTTCTTTTACTTTTTAATTGATTTATGAGTGATTCATTTTGGCGTGAAAAAAAAGAAAAAAAAAACATTGGAATAATAAAACATATTATTATTACCTAGGGAAGCTTGTAAGGGTAAGCAAACTTTCTCCTTCTTGAAGTAGTGCCTCTACTTCTTCTCTTCGAGCTCTCATGTTAGCTTCAACAATATTAACATGAGCTAAAAGTCCTCCATAGGGTTTCCCTGGAGTGCTTTCAATCATATAAGCAGCATATTCAGGTCGCCAAAGTGACTTAACATTTCTGGAATAAAAATATTACTATATATACATACAAATAAAACTTTTTTTTTAACAATGAGTTACAATAAAATTTATTAACGTTAAACAATTTTTTTTTTTTTTAAATTTTATTTTAATAGACAGAGATCAGTTTCCTTAACTATTATTAAATGTTCCAAGATCAGTACCATGTTAAACAGTACTCAACATTAGTTATTATTATATCTATTAATTAAATCAACAGTAATGTTATAGTGGCTATCGGTAATTCTTAATATTACTAAGGCCTCAATAATTTAGTAATATTAACAGCGCATTACCATATATTTTCAGTATATTACTTCGAAAATTTGTAATTTTTTTTCTATATGTATTGTATGCAAAATATATGTGTCTAAAATCTTAAATATTATATGTGTGAAAATAAAAATTCATATTTACAATTTTTTTTTTTTTTCCAACTAGGAATTTTACCATACCAGAGAAAAATAGATTGATCATAGTTACTAAGAAAGAAAATTACTAGATCAATTCCAATAATAATAAATTTAATGACAACTGCAGATAGTAAGATATTACTTGAAGGGACATTATTTAATAATATTTAAAATGGTCTGGAACCAGTATAACATTACTATTCCTTTCAGCAATAATGACTTATTTCAACATTTGCCAGGTATCGACATCATATTATAATTTGCTGAGTAAATATAAAAGGCATCATAACATTTAAATTTCAAGAGATCAAAACAAACAAATTAAAAAAAAAATTAAAATTAAATTATTACTCACGCAGGATCTTTTGCTTCTTTTTCCATCAATATAGGAAGGATGTCGTGAGCTCTAAGACTTAGAGTTGCCTTCTTCTGCTGTTCATCAAAATGAACTAGCATATATTCAACCTAATTAGTTACATGAAAAACAATTAATATCGATATTCAATAATTAATTACAATAGGAAAAAATAAATTACATATCATTTCATTTACAATCAGATAATGCATAATTTTGAACTTATTAAATTTCAATTTGTAAGTAGTTAATTAAATTCTGAATTAAACAGTCAAAATGTGCTTGTCATCAAGATAGTGTTTAATTACAGAAAGTGACTAGACAATAGAACAATTAAAATATAACAAATTTTTTTTTTAATTTGACGATGGTTATAATGAAAGTAGTAATTATTATAGTATTCTGATAACTTCAACATAAAAATTGCAGTAAAAATTGAACTTACACAAGATGCAATGAAAATTTATTGATGTACATCTACTCTAATGAGAAGTAATCCCCCAAAAAACAAGAGATATTCTTGTCTAAGGGAATATCAACCGACAAGGTATTCGATTATGTTTTTTTCAAAATGATATACATTTATAATCATTGCAATATACTAAAAAAAAACTAGGAATTCTAGTATACCACTAAAAAGAGCAATCAACAAAAAAATATATATATATATATTTTTTTTTTAAAGCAATATACATTAGATGAAATACAGAGGACTACATCAATTAATTATTCTTGGAAAAAAAAAGATAATAAAATGAAATATTAAAGTCCTTACCTCATCACCCCATTTCAAGCCATCTCCTGTCCTGTTCTTGAGGTTGTGATATATGTTAACAAACTGCTTGATACCCTCTCGCCTCACATGTTCGGCTAAATCCCGCGTTTCATCCCATGACAGAGGATTGCCTTCACTCAACAGACCCATCTCCCACGGTACCCAGTAACCTACTGGTCCTTTCCTAACCTACGTTAGCCTCTATCCTGCTACCATTTTATAACCTTGAGGTATCAAGGTTTGTTGACGCACTTCAATCGTCTAGGCCGGATCAGGCTGTATTTTCTTCTTTTATATAATTCTTCATAGAATGTATATCCATATTTAGTTTTATTACCTATATTTATTTATGTGAACGCTTTATAATTATTCATCGAAACTGACTTACGCAATATTCACATGGATTCTTGTAAGTTTGTTTCTCAATTTTGTGAAATTAAGACTCGACATGAGTTGCGATTTATCGTAGATAACATAATCTATCGATAACATCGTGTAATGTTTGGTATTAGATAAGGTGATTTTTGCTATTTGAAGTTCCTGAATAAACTCATTAAAAGCTCATTCAAGTTAATTCATGTTTGTTTTTTTACTTGCTAATAGCAACAACGATGTTTTAATTTTGTGTAATTTTTTTTATGCCTCGTCATATTATTTTTTGGTGTTTGTTTAGGCCTTGATTAAATGCACCTCAGATTATCTGAAGTGTGTGGTATGCCATAATCATAAGGTAATAGAAGTTTTGTATTATTACCAGTCTGTATTGAAATTTTTCCTTCTGTATTAGAGTTTTTAAAATTGTTGACAGTTAGTTTTTCAAGGTATAGCTGAGGTATTAAACTGGTTAAAATATTGTTGCTGTTTTGTTTGTTTTGAAATCTTGTTATTGAAAGAAGATAGTTTTAAGAGTGAACAAATTTGTTTTGGTTTTGTCAGTTTTATTTCTGTATTATTAAGGTCTTTAAAATTGTTGATAGTTAGTTTTTCAAGATTTGGCAGAATTATCAGTACGTTATGAAGGATAATATTGTTGCAGTTTGATCTTTTTATTGACAGTTATGAGTGACATAACTTTTTTTTGTATTAATTTGTAACAGTGTAATCAACAGGTATAATATTTGTTTATGAATTAGTTCTTCATATATTTTGATTTTGAAGTTCCTATGTATTCGTAGATTATTTGTTTTATTTCATCTTGTTGCTTTACTTAACCTATACTTAACATATTTTCCGGTTTAGTGATCTTTTGAATCATGAGTGGAGAAAAGAAGATTATTTTGGTTACTGGAGGTAGTGGATTAGTCGGTAAAGCAATTCAGCTTGTCGTCAACAAAGAGCGTAATGAACAAGAGGAATGGATCTTTCTCAGCAGCCGAGATGGTGATTTGAGGTATTTCATGTTTTTTTTTGTTTTTTTACTTCAATCACTTTATTTCTGAAAAGATGAATCTAACTCCTTTATTTTATTTTTCCATGAAGCAAATTTGACGAAACCATTAGGCTCTTTAAAAAATATTCTCCTACACATGTGGTTCATCTTGCAGCTATGGTTGGTGGGCTGTTTCATAATATGGATCATAACTTGGATTTCTTTGTAAGTGAATTATCTTATAGATTATTTGAAGGGAAGAAATCTTAGTTTTGAAGTTCTAGGACAGTGGTTCTTAAAGTATGGGGTGCCTTAGCACCTTAGGGTGCTGTAAGAATTTTAAATAATTATTTTAAATTAAAAAAATAATATATGTATTAAATTTTATAATTAATTCGATTGGAAACAATTAATATTGATTCTTATTACAATTTTATGTTTCTATTTCTTTCACTTACATGGCATTTGAGGGAATGGTTTATTATTTAATTTATGTAAAAATAATAATTTGAGTACTGTGAATTTTGTTTAGTAATTTCAATGTGTGAAACAAAGATGTTTGAGAACTACTGGTCTTGGATAAAATACCTTGAGAGAAGGTAAATATAGTTAGGCAAACCTAATAGAGAAAACCAAGTAGAATTAATAAAGATGACTACCTTGAAGTAGGTTGTATTCAAATTTTAGTCAATGACAAGCATCTAATAAAACTTAAAAAAAAAATTGTTTTGTTTATTTCATCTGTACTACAGGATCTTTGGCATTACTCTATGAAAAATTAACTGATTTATATTAAAATTAACCTACCATGAATTAGATTGGATTCAAAATTCAGACTATGTGCCTCTTATAAAAATTAACTGGTGAATATCAATTATATTCCCTCAGTGTTAATTTAATTCAGTCATTAGCATTGCCTTGTCATAAATTGTTGTTATTTGTGAATTAATTAGTTAATAAAAGCTTTTATATCTTTATTTACGATATTTTTCCATACTTAAATTTTGTATTAATTCAATCATTTTATTGGCTTGTCCATACAAATGGATTTTTAAATTATATACTAAAATGGCTATACTGTTTTTTAAACCATTATTCTTTAGGAAACCCACTCTTTTCAATTTTAAAATTATGGATTAATAGCTATGATAGGCAATAAGAGATAATAATTTACACTCATGGCCAATATAAAAACTTCTATTTATCATTTTGATGCATTTAATTGTCCACATTAAATGAAACAAACCTTTATACAAACAATGAAACAATACTTTATCTTATAGATTATTTGAAGGGAAGAAATCTTAGTTTTGAAGTTCTAGGACAGTGGTTCTTAAAGTATGGAGTGCCTTAGCACCTTAGGGTGCTGTAAGAATTTTAAATAATTATTTTAAATTAAAAAAATAATATATGTATTAAATTTTATAATTAATTCGATTGGAAACAATTAATATTGATTCTTATTACAATTTTATGTTTCTATTTCTTTCACTTACATGGCATTTGAGGGAATGGTTTATTATTTAATTTATGTAAAAATAATAATTTGAGTACTGTGAATTTTGTTTAGTAATTTCAATGTGTGAAACAAAGATGTTTGAGAACTACTGGTCTTGGATAAAATACCTTGAGAGAAGGTAAATATAGTTAGGCAAACCTAATAGAGAAAACCAAGTAGAATTAATAAAGATGACTACCTTGAAGTAGGTTGTATTCAAATTTTAGTCAATGACAAGTATCTAATAAAACTTAAAAAAAAAATTGTTTTGTTTATTTCATCTGTACTACAGGATCTTTGGCATTACTCTATGAAAAATTAACTGGTTTATATTAAAATTAACCTACCATGAATTAGATTGGATTCAAAATTCAGACTATGTGCCTCTTATAAAAATTAACTGGTGAATATCAATTATATTCCCTCAGTGTTAATTTAATTCAGTCATTAGCATTGCCTTGTCATAAATTGTTGTTATTTGTGAATTAATTAGTTAATAAAAGCTTTTATATCTTTATTTACGATATTTTTCCATACTTAAATTTTGTATTAATTCAATCATTTTATTGGCTTGTCCATACAAATTGATTTTTAAATTATATACTAAAATGGCTATACTGTTTTTTAAACCATTATTCTTTAGGAAACCCACTCTTTTCAATTTTAAAATTATGGATTAATAGCTATGATAGGCAGTAAGAGATAATAATTTACACTCATGGCCAATATAAAAACTTCTATTTATCATTTTGATGCATTTAATTGTCCACATTAAATGAAACAAACCTTTATACAAATAAATGTTGTATAGAATTCATCAGCTTGAAATTGAAATTCATGGGCTCATTAATTTTGATTACTGTGGCAATTGCTGTGAATTGGCATACATCCATTGGAACTGTGTTTATCTTAGCAAACCTATCTAAACTGCTGTTCTCTTAAGAAGTAATCGGCAGTATAAACAATAATTTTATATAAATTGCTGTACTCTCTTGAATCTGTAATGATGAATATCAAAATATGAATCTATAAATTTTATTGCTGGAAAATAGATTCAAAATTTATTTATAATTAATTCCTCCCACTCAAATTCCATTAATGACTGCAAACATTAATTTTTTTTTTAACAGCTTAAATTTTTACTGCTTTTCTAAATACATGAATACATCAAATCTTAATTTTATTACAAAACCTTCAATTTTACATGAGAATTATACCTTGAATTACAAGAGAGAATTATGATTGGCATACTATTTCCAAATACTCAATTTCTTTCTATTAGTTTGGTAATTCTTCAATTTTCTAGATTTTTCTACAGAAATCTGTTCACATGCAATCTAGCTAAGGCATGAGATTGATTTTGGAAGGATTTCATTTTATAATCCATTATGTAGTAATGCAAAAAAATTATATATTGGAATAATACAGGCTTTCATATGCAATGTTGCTTATCTGGATTGATCGTAAATTTTTTTTATCCTCATTACTTGCAGAATTAGACTTAATGAAACAATTGTAAAGAGCATCTCCACTTCAGTGCTGAAATTTTTAGCAATTGTGCAATATGTAGTATCGTTTTCCTTATTCAGTTTGTTACATAATTTTCTGTTGTTAATCGAGCTATGTGAAGTGTTATGTGGTTATGATTTATTTGAAAGTTTACAAAATTTTTAGTTTCAAAGTAATGTTTGTTGAATCTTTGCCTATATTTTGTTTTTCATATATCACCCAATTTGTTTTTAAATTAGATATTTTGTTATTATTTTCATGCTTTCATGCATTTGTAATATAATATTGCACAATCATGTATGCCTATATTTTTAGGAGAAATGGTAAATAATGTTTTATAAGATTTATTTATCCTTAATGAGTTCCTTATTTTCAATTTATAATAAATCAATGTATTTTTCCATTTTTACAATGTTTGATGTATATTTTATTTTTGAAATATCCATTAGTTTTCTCTTACTTATATTGAAAGAATTACAATAAAGTCCTTATCTAGCCACCTCTTGTGACAGTAAGGACAATTAAAGCAGTTTCATGGACTAATTTCTAATATAATGAAGTGCTGATTTGTTTATTTGAATTATTACAATTCACAATTTCTATTTTGAAATCATGAACAAAATAGTAAAGGAAAACATTCTTGGTGGTATAATGAATTATATGACTCATTCATTAAGAAATAAGACTGATTTGAATAATGCCCAAAATATAATTTAAATATAATTAAATTTAGAAATGTTATTCTTATGCGTCAAAATTTAGCATCGAGATATAAAGGACCTACTCTATTAAAAATAATTTTCTTTTAATTTAAATAACATTTCAAATTTCAATTCTAAATATATTTAAATACTAAGAAAGATCAGAAAAATTAACTTAGTTTTAAACATTTTTTTTTGCGTATCCTTGTTTATGTTTTATTTAATTATTTTTAGAGATTGAATATGTTAATCAATGACAATGTTCTTCGAGCAAGTTTTGATTCTGGTGTTGTGAAAGTTGTATCCTGTTTGTCTACCTGTATTTTTCCAGATAAGACAGAATATCCAATTGATGAAACAATGGTTAGTATAAAAGTATTCTTTTATTTAATTTTTTAATCATAGATTTTAATTTATTTAATGATTTAATGTGGTACTTACCTTGAAATATAATTTTGTATCATGGATTCAAACATGAATGTTTAGGTGCTTTTGAAATAAATAAAAATATTTCGAACTAATCAATTAAGTAAATTAATTTTATTTAATAATTATTATTGTATCTAAAGTTTTAGTTATAATTGATAAAATAAAGCTGTTCACAAGTCTAGTATTAATAGCAACATTTTTAGGAAATACTTATGTTACTGACAAACTTATTGTTTATGACTTTATGTTTTTATAATTATTATATTTTTGACTTAACTTTAATAATTGAAGGCCTAGTCGATGTTATCTTGCTTCTGTGGGCCACTGCTGAGTAATTATCAACTGGTGACATAAGCATTTGTTGATAGTGATTAGGCAGTGTGTTGAGTCATCGGTAATAGGAATTCAGTTCACATTGCATGCTTTAAGTTTCAATTTGGAATACCAATGATTAAATTTATACAATATCATTAATATTATTTGTATGTTCATATGCCCTGTGATCTACTGTATTTAAATTTTTTGAGTATCTAAAAAAGTTATAAATATTCAGTCGGCTTTTTTCATTTATTAATGCTCTACCCGTATTTTAGAGTAGGTACTTGTTTAACCATCATTTGAGTAAATGATCCATGTTTTATTTTTTTTTGGCATTATTGCTCACAAGCAGTAAATTTAAAATATAATTTTTAAATTTAAATAATTCTTGTTATTTTTGGGTCATATTGAAGGGACGACAAAATGATTTGTAGAAAACAAGTTACAGTAGAAACTCAATTATCCAAGCCTTGGTTTTCCGATTCTGAGAGGTGTTAATCAAGGTGAATTTAAAAAAAGGGATAGTAGTACGATCATGTCCATTCCTTACCCATGAGCAATAGTATGGACGATGTTTAGTGGACGGGTACGTGGAACAACAGGAAGATGCTCTGTAGCGAAAATGTATGGCTCCATTCTAAAGCAAAAGACAATGAATGAAAAGTGTGTAAGTTTATAATCATAAATATAAATGTTTACTATTTAAGTATTTTTGCTTGTACATTTCTTAAACAAAAGTAAATATCACTTTAAACTGTTGTTTTTATTACAGTATCCTATTCTTTCATTTGAGTGCATCATCGAACCTTCTTTGTTTATTTAAAACCAAATAAAAAAGATTTTGAAGTAAGCATTACTCCAAATCAATCTGTAAAGATGTAAATGATACGGAACATTGTACCTTAATTTTTATTACAGCCTACTGTATTATATGAGTTTTTGGTTATCCGAGGTCTGCCCGGTCCCAATTACCTCGGATAATCGAGGTATTAACAAAAAATCTTGCAAACTCTGCTTTATTCCTTTCTCAGGTAAATTGAGGTGCTGACATTGACTAACAGGCCATGAAAATATTTATCATATTTATTTGTTTTGTATTTTTGCTATAAATTTGGTCTTATGATAAGCTTTTATTTCTCGTAGTTTTCATAGTATATTGATATAAAGTTATTTTATGTTTATTAAGCATAAAAGTAGCATAATTACAATGCAGATTGTTTTTAATCTTTTTGAATTTTCATTTAGGAATTACTGTTTAAATATAAATTTATTGTTTAACCAGAACAATCTCCAAAAATTTATCTTAGTATAAGCAATCGTAAAAATAATTAATAAAGGTATCAATATAAATAATTAATAAGATATAAGAAAAAGAAATCATGTGATGTGACTCATGCTGCTATAATTCATAAATTTAATAACAAATTAAAAACTTAATATTTACAAGGTGTCACCTTCACTTTCATTCCACAATAAACAATTGTTAATGGTTGTGGAACTTAAAATTTAATTGGACTTAAGATTCAATTTTTGGAATTGTATCATTTTCCTTCCAACATTATTGAAAATTTAATATTCAGAATACTGGCCCAGATACCTCTTGACATTTAATTGCTACACCTTCTGTTTTAGTTTTGAAAAGCATTTTTATTAACGTAATAACTTTTAATTTAATTATTTTTCTTCTTATCCTGTTACGGCTCTCTTGATAAGTCATAGTCTTCTCCAGTCATTTCTATTGAGTGCTGTGCCTTTCAGTTCCTTTAACCAAGCAGTGCTTTTGTGTCGGTAACAATTCAATCCTCCCAACAATGCTTGGAACATGCTATTCGCTCAGATAACATTTTTGAAGGAATTTCATTTTGGTTCATTTTAACAACATGACCAGGAGAATTACAGCCCAGCGTAGTCATGCGAATTTGTTGAAGGTGATTATAATCAATTAAATTATTAGTTCTACTAAATTAATCACTATATCAATTCTACAGCAATTGATACACAAAAGTAAAGTCTGTCTGAGTTTGCTAATAGGAGAAAGGAGCTTGTGCTGCCTTTCTCCTCTCCAGTTTCTTAAATAAACTTAAAACCTCTTGTACTGGCACAAACTTTATTTCCTTCTCTTTATTATTACAATTTTCCTCATTCCTATTATGGGTTTTTTCATTTTACTAATGGTTAGTAAATATTTAAAATCGAAAGGAGGACCAAGAAGCTAAAGGAAGTGCAGAAATGATCCAAGTAAGAATGAAGTAGAGAGATGCAAGGAAGTCAGCAGGCCTAAGGTCACGATGATCTGCAGCACCAGAGAATTAGTCAACGAAGTTCATTACGCCATATCTCAGCTAATAATGGTCCGATTTAAATGATTTTTTTTTTTTGCTTTTGCATGGAATTTCATCAACTTTCGATTATTCGTAACAACAACCTAATAAAAAAAATGTTTGACACGGATTTTTTAAAATTCGATATTTGAATATGTATCTTGAAATGTAAAACCTCAAGTTTTAAGGGTGGAGGATTTAAAGATTTTTTTTTTCTTAGTCAATTACGAAGCTCTATTATTGAAAATAATTAACCAGAAGTATTTATATAGATTTCTTCTTTTTTCTTATGCCTTGGCAAAACATCTACATTTCCCCTCTATCTTTAAAAATGGTCGAGTTATAAGCTTATAAAATCTCTAATCGGCCGTCAAACAGATAGAAACAATTTTAAACAAACAGATAGATTTCCATAACTGAAGATGGATGGTAATGTCGAGTTCCGATCTGTGACTTTGGTGCCAAATCTCAAGAAAATCGGTTTAGTAGTCTCGGATATAAACCGTGGACAGATGGATTTTTTTTTATTCGATATTAGAATTCTACATATCTTGAAACGTAAAACCTCAACTTTCGATAGAGAAGATTAAAAAAAAAATTTTCCTCGTCTATTACAAAGGTCTGATTTGAAATTAATAAACAAAAAAAAATTACTGACTTAAAATCATTGTGACTATCAAAATCAATGAAATATTTATTATATTGATCCTACTTCTTTAGGCACTTTTATTCAGTTTCTTAATTGCAGTAATTATATTTAAATTATTATAATGAAAAGATTTAATTATAAAATATTTCCATAACATTTCAGAGCTCGGTTTCAGCAGGAATAGCTTACTTTTTATTTATTAATAAGGTACAAGATTTGGCTGATTAGGAAATGTTGACCTATTTTCTGTCTAATTGTGTGTGATTTTCTTAACTGTTTCAACAACTTTAAAAGTGAAAGTTTAGTGGATACGATTTCTGTGATGTGATTTTATGTAATTGAGTCATATGCAAATCTGAAATTTTTAATGTTTTTCTTTTTTATTTATTTGTCTTTTTAGTTATATAAGAAATATGAAATATTTTTTTTTTAAAGTTTATTTAAATTATGTTTAATTAAATTATTACATTCAATTTTAATGGTATTACATAAGTCTAGTTTTTATAAGTTTGGTCTATAATTTCCAAATTATATTGAAATTTGGAAATATATTGAAATTCTTCATTTAACTAAATGCAATTTCTCTTATGTTTTCTTTTGATTAATAATAGTTTATTTTTATTTTTGAACTTAATATAATTTTAGGTTGTTTAAGATATATTCGCATTGCCTTTGATGGATCATTATTTGCAAAAATGGCCTACTTCTTACTTCTGCATTTAGTGATACTTATTATGTTTCTTTTTAATTTTAATACATCATTACAAAATTAAATTTAAGTAATTAAAAAATAATTATTATTGTTGGTCATAATAATAAATAAACATTAAAAATTATTCTTAATTTGAAATTATTTTGTTTGTATATAAATTTGTATTAATATACTAAGTGAAGACTAGGTTAAAGAAAACAGAAGGAAAAAACCCTAATGTATAAATAATAATAGACATTAGTCAAAATTAATCATAGAGTACTATTAAATGAAGGAAACTGACCGTTGATGGATTTAATCTTTTCAATGGATTCAGACAGGACTTCTCTACCTTCATTTATCAATGTTATCATTGATTTCATTTTATCCTAAACTTTTCAGTATATCACAAACCTTGAGGAATGGTGTCAAAACTAGAGGATTAAAATAAATTCCAACAAATATCATCCAATCACTTTTACCCTTTGTTGTAAACCTACAACATCTTATCCTTCAATTTAATCCTTAAAGAGATTAATGTGGAGTTCTCATGCAAAACTAAAATGGCAAGAATGTGCTCATTGTTTCCGACTCCTTTGACATCTACTAAACCCACACTCTTCTATTTTATATTTAATTACAAAGAGCTTATTTATTTGACTCTAAATAGATCTATATGTAGTTGAGTCAAACCCTCCAATTCCCTTACAATACAAAATCCTCAATGTTCCTTATTATTTCACCAATTTCATTATTCAGTAAGACCTTAATCTTAATATTATTTTCCAGAAATACGGTGGCTAAATGAGCTTCTATATGCTATTTCACGTATAGAGAAGTTTTTTATATGTTTGGATGAGGTATCCTCCTAGCTACTTATTATTAATTTACTTCTTATTTATATTTGAGGAATGGTGAAATCCAGCATTGAAACTTTAAAATATAAATTAAGGATTTATGATTGATTTTGTGCTTTTCTATCACTTTATGGAAATAGATCCCGGTAGGTACAAGGATGTTTAATAGAAAAAAAATGGAATAAATATAAATAGATGTATTGTATATGTGTATTGAAAGGGGCACAACTCAATAAATGTGTTCTAGTTACAACTATTAATAGACACAATAAGATATACATTGCTTTATGGTAAGCTTAATCATTTTGATGGCTGGCCTTTTATTGATTTCCGCTATTTATTCTAGATTTTCTATATTTTTTGCTCTGATATTTAATGTATTATTGTTTTTTGTTTTTGGGAGGGAGGGGAGAGGTTATCAGAAGTATTTTTCTGGTTTTCTTTGTTATTACAGAATTACCAACAAACGTTTTGTTTACAATGGCATCCGTTGATTTGATATATGAGGGAGATATTTTTTGTCTATATCCTGCTGCAGCATTTTTAAAATTTATTTCAGGTTTACTACCTAACCATTTTGAAATTAATCCCACACAAGATTATACCTTTTTATTATACCGTAAAATATTTTATTTATTATTATTAATATAGTAAAATTTTAGGTACATAACGGCCCCCCTCATCCTTCTAATTTTGGCTATAGCTATGCTAAAAGGATGCTTGATGTTTTAAACAGAGGATATTGTGAACAACATAAATGCAAGTATACATCAGTTATACCATGTAATGTTTTCGGTCCTTACGATAACTTTGACCTCCATGATAGCCACGTTATTCCTGGTCTTATCAGAAAACTGCATGATGTTATAAATAATGGTAAACTACTGCAATTAACTTCTTAATATAAATATAAATGTTTTTATATTTTTGGTTAAATGGTATAATCAATGCTAATAATTTTTGTTGTTTTGCAGGAGGTAGTAAGTTCACTGTGATGGGTTCTGGTAAACCATTAAGACAATTTATATACTCATCGGATCTAGCAAAACTCATTATTTTTGTCTTGAGAGAGTATCATAGTGTGGAACCAATTGTATTATCAGGTAAATCTGATGGAATGCACTGCTCCTAGGTGTTTGTACATCATTTTAGAACTATTCAAGATTATTATTATTATGTACTAGAGCCTATGGTGGATCCTGTTATCCTCAATATTCAAGGTTAAATTGTGTATCTTTTTTAAATTAGTCAAGTATTGTGAAGAATACGGGTCAACTATCATCTATTTTTTTGCTAATTACTGCCTTCTAATCTTCTTGAAACTTTTTTTTCAAGCTCTGATTATTTTTTGTTGTAATTAGGGATTGATAAATTATTTGCCACTTCTATAAATTTGTTTTATTGAAAACTAATTTCGATTGTTATACATATATATTCAGTTCTAAAAACACACAAAAAATTAAAAAATAAGCAATTCAAAATGTGGTTTGGTATTATTATACATATTAAATTAGATGTAATATTTTTTTTAAATTAATTATTTATTGAGATTACAATCAAGCTGGAATTGAGCTTATTAGCAATTTAATTCTAGCATACTTAAAAAAAAAAAAATAACAACTAAAAGCAAAACAAATATACCTAATATTGTTTTAATTTTCTCTCTACTTGGCCTCAAACTGTCTCAATTTGGCCTCAAACTATCACTATATGTCTATCATTTTAAACAAGCTCATGATGTTTTCGTCGTTTTTAATTTTCTGATTAGGGTATTAAAGTTGAGGAGATGGACGGCCTGAGCATTGGTGTGCCCTTGTAATCGCTCTTGATTTGACTGAGCAAATTTTTCAATTTCTTCCTGAACTGTAGTTATATGAAGATCTCGATGAAGATCATCATTCCTGATGTACCAGGGTGCATTGACAATTCTCCTAATAACTTTATTTTGAAACCTTTGAATAATTTGTCTGTTGGAATCTCTCGTGCATCCCCACAGTTGGATTCCATACGTCCAGATAGGCTTCAGGATTTGATTGTACAGGAGAAGTTTGTGTTCTACAGATAGATTGGATTGTCTACCTAAAAGCCTATACATTTTTTGATACCTCCGATTTAGCTGTATTTTGTTTTTACATGCTCTTTCTATCGGAGCTTTGTGTCCAATATCATTTAATTAAGACAAGAAATCAAATCAAATTGTCTTAATTAAACTCATAATTCATAAATGTTTTAATTTATATTACATCTAATTTAATATGTAAAATAATGCCAAACTGCTTATTTTTGAATTTTTCGTATGTTTTTAGAACTGAAGATGAATGTATAACATTCGAAACTAGTTTTCAATAAAACAAATTTATAGAAGTGGCAAATAATTTATCAATCCCTTATTAGATTGATCCTTCTATACCATCATGCGGATGTCAACTTATTTTTCAAAATAAAATTCAAAAATAAGCAGTTTGGCATTATTTTACATATTAAATTAGATGTAATATAAATTAAAACATTTATGAATTATGAGTTTAATTAAGACAATTTGATTTGATTTCTTGTCTTAATTAAATGATATTGGACACAAAGCTCCGATAGAAAGAGCATGTAAAAACAAAATACAGCTAAATCGGAGGTATCAAAAAATGTATAGGCTTTTAGGTAGACAATCCAATCTATCTGTAGAACACAAACTTCTCCTGTACAATCAAATCCTGAAGCCTATCTGGACGTATGGAATCCAACTGTGGGGATGCACGAGAGATTCCAACAGACAAATTATTCAAAGGTTTCAAAATAAAGTTATTAGGAGAATTGTCAATGCACCCTGGTACATCAGGAATGATGATCTTCATCGAGATCTTCATATAACTACAGTTCAGGAAGAAATTGAAAAATTTGCTCAGTCAAATCAAGAGCGATTACAAGGGCACACCAATGCTCAGGCCGTCCATCTCCTCAACTTTAATACCCTAATCAGAAAATTAAAAACGACGAAAACATCATGAGCTTGTTTAAAATGATAGACATATAGTGATAGTTTGAGGCCAAATTGAGACAGTTTGAGGCCAAATTGAGACAGTTTGAGGCCAAGTAGAGAGAAAATTAAAACAATATTAGTTATATTTGTTTTGCTTTTAGTTGTTATTTTTTTTTTTTAAGTATGCTAGAACTAAATTGCTAATAAGCTCAATTCCAGCTTGATTGTAATCTCAATAAATAATTAATTTAAAAAAAATATTACATCTAATTTAATATGTATAATAATACCAAACCACATTTTGAATTGCTTATTTTTTAATTTTTTGTGTGTTTTTAGAACTGAAGATGGATGTATAACATTCGAAACTAGTTTTCAATAAAACAAATTTATAGAAGTGTCAAATAATTTATCAATCCCTTATTAGATTGATCCTTCTATACCATCATGCGGATGTCAACTGATTTTTTGTTGTATTCTGTTTAATTACTTCGCTAGGTGTCTTTCTTTTCCTGATTCACCTTTTTAGGCTATTCCTGGGATTCGATTTTGGATTTATGTCAGGACTGCATGCCTTTCATTTTAGAACTGCAACCTGTTGCTTAAAATGTTTCTGATCACAAAATATTTTAATTTCTATCATTCCAAGTAATCATTTTTACTGTACCACTACAGTGTACAGTATGTATATACCCATGAAGTGTCTTGGGTTCAGTGCTTGGTCATGATCTTACTGCTTCTAAGCCAGCGGTTGTGCAAGGAGGTCATTTGGCCGAGATCAGCAGTAATTGCTTACAAACTGTATAGTTGAGAAAAATTAGACATTGGGTTACAGTAAAATGCATGAAAACAGGTGCTTTATATTGTGGTTCTCAACTAAATTTCTAGATCTTGGTTTTTGGATTTGTTTAGTGGTTGGATTGCTAACAAATTTTTATGACCCAGAGTCATATCTAATAATTTTCATGGATTCCTTGCTCATGATCATTTGCTGCCAATAAAAGTATTAATTATTGAGTTAGATCAGGAAACTTTTAGTTTTAGATATGAATTTTAATCTTATTTAGATTCTTTTTCAGTAAGCATGGTTTCTAATTCATCTTTTTTTCTGTTATTATTTTTCTCCTGTCTTTTGTATTTTTATATAAAACAATGGATCTTGATTTTTAGTTTATATCTAGTGTTACATTTAGCTAAGATTATTAACACATTAATAAGTAAGATTTATTTATTAAGACAGTCAGGCACAAAATAAATAAGTCTTACTTATTAATTTGTTAGTCTTTGACCGTACCCCACGACCAACTTCTTCCTTAAGTATATCTAAGGTCAACCAAACTCACTCCAAAAAAATATAATCTATCAATGAGGGCTTTTGACAATACCAAAGTTGCCAAAATATTTCCCCATTCCCTGAATTGTTTTCCTTTTTACTTCCTTGTATGCAGTCAAGGAAGTATTGTAATCGCGAACATGTTCTGTTTTCAGATTTCAATGGAAATATCTATTTTGACTAGTTTCGTTGTGACGTCGATGCGTACGTGCATTCGTATCTCACAACTCAAAAACAGTTAACCATAGAAAGTTAAAATTTTGTATTTGGGATTATTGTAAAATCTAGTTGTGCACCTTCCTTTTTGGTTACTACATGATCACCGGAAGTGGTACTTTACTTGACGGTCATAACAGATTTTCATAAAAAATTATATTAAAATATGATGCAAAACTTTTCAAATTTGGTATTTATAATTTATTATCGACAAATCGGAAGCTGTACTTTATTTGCAGGTCATAATAAACATACATAAAAAATTATATTAAAATTTAATACAGAGACCATACAGTTCAGTTATAAAGATTACAACTGTGATTTTTTTTCCACTCTAATTAAACAATTTTATTTCTTGCTTTAAGCGGGCATGAAACAGTTATTGAACTTTTTCAAAAACTGTCAGTTTAAATGTTTTTCTAGAATTTTACGATTAAAGTATTTACATAAAAGTTCTGCACAAAAGAACATTCTGACAAAAAGTCCCTTAAGAACTTATTTCATTAAAAGTTTTTGATAAATGTTCTGTTAATATAAGTTCTTGCCAAAACTTTTTTAATAAAAGTTTTGTTATTAGAAGTTCCTACTAGAACACTTAAAATACGAGTCCTCAAATATAAGGTTGCTCATATTTATGGGGCAAAGCTTGAGGGGTGTTCTTCGGGGGTAGAGGAAACCTTGGGAGACAGCAGTATTGTTAAGAAAATCTTTTAACAAAAAACATTGATATTAAATAAAATTCGAAATAAAAGAACAAATAGAATCACAATTGCCTTTTTATTTATTTTATTTAACATTTCATTTTTATTTTCAATAGAAAAATTGGTTTAATTTTAATTAAATCATCTACAGAATGTTTATTTAAGGAAATAAGATTTTATTATAAGAAAAGGTTTCAGGACACAATTCCATAAGTATTTTTCACATTTAATTGCAAACTTTAATAATGAGAACTTTTATTATAATCTCATTATAAATTTCTAATGAGAATGTTTATAGCATAGAACTTGTATATAAAAGTTCTTACAATAAAGTTCTTTAAGAACTTTTATTAAAAAATTTCTCATAAGAACTTGAAATAACTAGTTCTTGCATGAACTGTTTAAAAAAAGTTCCTCAGAAAAAGTTTAATTTAGAACAATAACTTTTTCAAAGTATACAGTTATTTTGGAGCTCTGTTTTTTTTTTTTTTTACAATTTTCTCAAAAACGGCTATAACGATTTTAATGAAACTTGTTATACCAATGCACAACTAAATTGTCATTAATATCAGCTTGGTCTTACCCTCACTGAAATAGTGTGATAGGGCTTAAATGCCGAATTATTAAAATGGCTTCCTCTAAAGTACCTTTAATTTTGTTTATTTGAAATAATTAATTTTCTATCATTGTTATTAGTAATAAAAAATGGATAAATATAAATTATGAAAGAATTTGATATTTAATTAAAGGAGAAATATTTTTTCAAATTAAAAACAAATTTCCAGAAATAAGAATAGTAAAATATATACATATATATATATATATATATATATATATATATATATATATATATATATATATATATATATTATAATATATATATAATTATACCATTATATAATTATAATACATATAATTATACCATTGGAAAGCTAAAAATTGTAGAAAAATTATTAAAAAAAAGTCCTAGAAAGTAGTGGATGGGGAGTGATTAAAAATGCATAAACTTAAGTGATTGTTGTCAATAATAATTTCTACGTTTATATTATTTAATGGAAGCTAAATGCTTCCATGGAAACTAAATGAAATTTCCTTGGAAAATTCTAAAATTTATTTCAAACAAGGTGGTAAGTAAAAGTTGTGTGATGCATGCACCAGATTTTTTAATTTACTTAATTACAGAGATTACATATATTTATTTTTTTCTATAGGATAGGTTTTGTTCAATATATAGAAATCCTTTTCTGATTACAGTTTGATATTTCTGAAAACAAATTGTTATATGGAAATTTTCGATGTATTGAAGTCTAGTATATAGAGGTTCAATTGCATTTAGTACAATAAATTTATTTTATTTCAATATTGATTTAGATTTAATTTTAGTTAAGTGAATTTGATATTACTCATTAATGAAATATCTAATTAAAGTAGGTGGGGTAAGTTTCCTAGTGGTTATTTGTCTTTGGTGGTCATTGTTGTCTTCTTCAAAATTTTTTCATTTATTGTTAAGCTGATTTACGATAAAACAAAATGGGAAAAAAAATATCATCTACCTCTATTTATATAAAGAGATGACCATATGGATGACATCTTGGGTAGCCTAGCTTGGGGCTACTTAGTCCCTGGTGGGTTACATGGACGCAAGTCTCAAAAAGGAGCGAGAATGTGTTGAAGTGTCTCAGGCATAGCACTAGTGCTGCTACCTTTTGTAGAGTCTTTGAATTATTTCTATATTTTCATAATAAGAGATGTTAGTGCAATTTAATATCGTTTTTATGTGGGCCCAAGTAACCCCAAGTTATGGTGTATTTCCTTTTTGTTTGTTCTCTTGATTTGTTTGATCTCTGTTTTCTGATACAATTATACCTTTTACATTTAAGAAACAATTGTCTTTTTTTATTTCAGTCGTAAGTACAGTCTTGCTGTATTCTCTTGTAAATTGAAATTTGAGCAATATTTAGTTGTTTTAAATAAGCTTGTTTGTTTTAGTTGATGAAAAAGATGAAATCTCAATAGCAGATAGTGCTAGGGCAATAGCGAAGGCATTTAATTTTGATGGAGAAATTGTATTTGATACATCAAAAGCTGACGGACAGTTTAAGAAAACTGCTTCCAACGCCAAGCTTAGGAAGCTGCTTCCTGATTTCCAGTTCACACCGTTTGAAGTTGCCATCAAAGATACAGTTGAATGGTTTAAGTCTAATCAGGATATTGCAAGGCTGTGATTTTTATTGTTTTATTTGAAAGGAAAATTAAAAAAAATAAATAAATTATTTATCCTGCCATTATGTTTTTATTGATGTATATATATCCGTATGTTTATGTATTAATTTTGATATCTTTCTCATTCATATAAGCATTATGTCAAGATTAGGTGCTTTGCTTTTTTAAATAAACACAAGTAGGATTGAATTTTATAGTAAGTGCTTAAAGATATAACAGAAATATATTACTTAAATCATGGAACATATTAATGTTTCTATTTACTTTATTATTATTTATTACAATAATTTTGCACCAAAATACAGCGATTATATATGGGCAATCCAGCTAAGTAGCTAAATGAATCAGTACCATAAAGTGGTCTATTCCGAAACTATGTCGTTTTCTAACAACAAAGGTGAGTTAAATATAAACGGTAATTATTTTGTATACATTTATTAAGTAATGTTTTAAACAAACCGTACTCTCAATGTAGTCTCCTGCATGACCTATATGCTTTTCCCACCGATTTGGAAGTTCGGATATTTCTTGTTCATAAAAAGTTTGAGGGCTAGCTCATTATGCAGCCAATTTTGCTCCTCTACTTCTTCATTGCTTTCAATTTTTTCTCCTCCAAGTGATTCTTTCAAGGACGCAAACAAAAAATAGCCATAGGAAGGAAATCTGGACTTTGATTCAATCTCGTAGCATCCTTGCAGAGTTGTTAATGCTCAAAGTGTTTTTTTAGTTGATAGAAGGAAAATTTTAAATCCTGGTTTAAAAAATAGCAAGTATCATCATAATTTGGAGATCTAAGGAGACTTCAGTCCCAGGATTAATAAATTTCTTTTCATTACTTTGGTGGTACTGTTGCGTGGCAAAACATTAGTGGTACTGTGGGGTGGTAAGACATTGATGGTACTGTGGGGTAGCAAAACATTGTTGGTACTTCGGGGTGCCAAAACATTGGTTGCACTGAAGACTGGTAAAATTTTGGTGGTACTTTGGAGTGGCGAAACATTGGTGGTTTTGTTGTGTGAGAAAATAGAATTATGTGCAATGAAGCTGAATAATCCAGAAGACTTTTGCTGATCATTCTATAGGTATACCAAGGTGACATCGGGCGTTTGGCCAAAAGTACTTCATGGAATTTCAATGTTGCAGAAAAAATATTTAATGATCGACCGAAGTTGCCTTGTGGTCTAGTAAATAAATACGTCCCGGATATTTTTTTTATTAATTTTTTTTTTTTTTAACTACTAAGACTACATTTAGGAGTATCCTTATTTTATTAACAAGTAGACAAAATGAGAGTGATGACGAATCATCATCTTACACATACGGTTAATTGATGGGGAAAAAATGTCTAGTTGATTTAATAATTTTTTTATTTATCTTCTTGAAGATATAAATATAAGAAGGTAAATAAAAACTAAAATAATAACTTATTTCTTCACTTAATCAATTTAAAATGTATTATTGCAAGTAATTTAGACTAGCTAAGAACAGATTTACTAAAAACATAGATACTAGAGTACACTTAAAAAGTATTTACACTGAATCAGTAAATGAGCATCACAGAACATAAATAAGTTTTTACTACCTTTCATTGTTGATACTTAAGGATTTGGTAAATTTAAATTAACAATGAAAATACGATTATATTAATTTGACTGAATCATTGATATCTTATTCTTTTGTGAATTTCATTTTTACCTATAATACTTAAAATCATACTTTCTCATGAAAGTAAAATTGTGTAGTGCATACTTAAGTGTAGATAGTATTTATAATTTAAAAAGCTTACTTCTAGGCACATTATATACATATAATACAAAGGTAAAGTAACAAATTACTTTATTTATAGCAGTAAAGTTGAAGTTTCAGAAAACATAATATAACTTATTGTCTAGCCAAACTGAAAATAATTTTTTATTTATGTAAAGAAGTGTCCTCCCAAAGATTGATTCTTCTTGAGTTTCGACATTGATTAAAGAAACTTGAGATAAAGTGGTGCCTTAGCATATCTCTTATATATTGACATTGGAAATATAAATCATATTTACAGCGGAACAGAAATATAATAATTATGATGGAGGAGGTTTATTGTAAATGCCCGTGAAGAGTAGGGTGTTGGTCTTTTTATCAAATAGAATGTATACGAAAGGATGATTGCAAATAAACTTGGCTGGGTCCAGTGGACGCGACGACCTGAAGTTGAAAATGGCAGTGGCAGCGCTCGCTGTAGTACCTTCTTCATCCAAAGTTATCTTGGCTTTGTGCACTACGTCATCCAGCTTCAGATCTGGGCTTCCAGTCAATCCAGACAAATCTGCAGAGCTAGTGAAGAGTTCTCCAATGTCCATAGAATTGAGGATCTACAAAATTAAAGTAAAAAATAAATATATATTTAAATCTGCTAAATATACTACAAACAACTATAAACGAAATCAGAAATAATTTTTTTTTCGCACAATAATATGTTAAATATCAATCATTTTTTTTTAGCTAGTTAAACTCTTTTTAAGAATTATAATTGATCAACATTGGTCAGTGTTGCTTAATCAAATACTGGTTAGCTCCAATGAAGATTCATTTTAATTTTTTGGTGATTTTCTTTTTAGCATCATAATATAAATTTTCAAAACAAGCGGTGAATTAAGATCAAAAAGTTTTAAAGTAATACATTTAAAGTTTTAAAATTTGCAATAAAGATGTACACTTCCAAAGAAAATAATATTTTAAAAATATTTCTGTATATATAAATTTAATCAAAGCATTATTGATTGCTTAACTTTAAGCAAATATTTAGATTTGATTTAATTGTTTTATTTAAGATTATATATTAATGATTAATTTGTTATTAATTAAGAATTTTGGAATTTAAAAAAAAAAAATTTAAACAAACTGTTAAAATTTCACAATAATAGTCATAAACTGCTAATGGTAGTGTGGATAAATAATTGACCTATTTATTTATTGTACAATGATTAGAAACCAATTGCAAAATAAGAAAGTCTCTGCTTCTTAAACACTATTTGCACTAATACTATTTATAAGTTCTTTTCCTAACTGTTCATATAAGGCAGTATATTTAGATTTAAAATACATTAAAACTCAAAGGTCTAGTTTTACTTACAGGAAGAAGTTTTAGATCGTGTTCCATTGAAAATTTAGGAATTGATACGTCTACAGGCCTTTGCATCATCTCTTCATTGATCATTTTATTGAACTCTTGTGTTTTCAATCTCCTAAGAATGTTAGTAACGCCATTGGGGCTAGCAAAAGGCGGCAAAAGGATAATAAGGCTAATTTCATCTCCCTTGTAAGGAAGCTCAAGAACGTGAGCACCTAGTTTTTCAGATACCACTGAAATTCATAAAGAGTAAATTTAAAAAAAAAAATAATAATTTTCATTGTGACTGCTCTGTTAATTTATATGTAAAATCACTATCTGATAGGAAGTAAAAGTTACTAAAACAAATTAGTCATTTAAGTGAATGCCTTGATATCATTGATAAATCATTGAAGAAACTTGTTCACAAACTGTTGATCAATACACATTGACACATGATCAAAAATACAGACTTAGAATTTGATATTCCAGACCATTGATCAATACCTTTTCAGTTTCTGTGTCAGAAGGGTTGCCTTTAGTATAAGAATAGAATCCATCACTGCATGAGTGAGAAACTTTTAATATACCATTCATCGAAATATTTTCATATCAGGTAACATTTTTGTATTATCGGTGGGAATACTTCTTTCTCAGAAGTAAAATAGGTAGATAGGGAGAAATGCGTGATATTCAGGGAAAAGCTTTAAAGTCTCGACTTACTTGAAGATGATAACTTCTGTGCATATAATGACACAGATTTCCCAAAACGATATCCTCTACAAAGAGCTATTAAATGGTTCAATCATACTTTTCCTATAGTTTCCATTCCTCTATAAATCATAGTATGACTCCCCCTTAACTTACAGTGTATAAAAAGTTATTTAAGGGCCCTATTTTTAAAAAAAATTTTAAATGGAGAAATATTGATTTGTTTATAATGGCATGAAGTACATTATTATTATTTTATTTTTTTTGTGGAATGCATTTTATTAAAATATTGAAAGGGTCAAAATGCTTGGGCTATTGAGATAATTGACTGGAAATCATGTTAAGGGATTCTTTATGCAACTAATCAGCAATTCACTTAAGAGTCATAATAGTTTCTTTTTTTTAAACTTACAGTGGTTGAATGTAGATTTCTGCTTCATCATCATTACAAAAGCATTCTGGGAGTTAGAAATATAGAAGAGTTCTTTGGTGGTTGATTCTGGCTGGAATTTGCTCTTCCACCATCCTTTAAAGTAAGCAGCATTGGCCTATGACATTAAATAAAACAAAAATTTAAAATTAGATATAAACTGAAAAAAATATATTTAAAAAATTGTTGCAATATCTGTAGCTTAAATTAAGCAATACTACTAACCAAAACAATTTGAGTAGCCTCATTAATTTGATCTGGACTTAAAAGATCCTTTATTTGATTTTTGGTCTTATTGGAAACCCAGTCATTAATCATTTTCAAAGCAGCTTGTGGATCTCCAGCAAAATCAGTCATTGCTATTTCTTCCTGGAAAAAGTCCTGCATACATTTAAGAACTGTTAACTTGTTTGAGATGAATAAGCGGTTTGCACTCAATAGTTCAAATTCAGATGAACCATTCTTTGGTGTCCTTAAACGTTTCTGCAAAGCATAATTCTTCATCACACTGTCTTTACTCTAAAAAAGAAAACAAACAATAAATATAAACAAATAGCTAACCAATATGTTCTGTATTAAAGTCGACTAAACTCTCAAGAGCAATATTGGACAAGTGAGCATTATTGGTTAGAATTTTTTGTATAGAAAAAAAATTAAATGAAACATGTTAACATATTAATAAGATATAAAATAATAATATATAAATTAAAAAAAAAAAATTCATGTAGTATGCTAATAACCCTTTATGGGTAGATGCATTTTTAAACATAAATAAATAAATAAAAATATTCTTTATTTATTCTTGGGCATATTCTAATAGTACAATGAAGTAATTAACAAGTATCAGCTTTGGGGCTTCGAGGTATTGCCAATCTTCTTAAGTCTAAACCAACCACATGGAATTATTTCTAACATTTAGTTCACTAGAATTAAAAAAGGGGGAATCATAACTAGTCATTTTAAATTAATTGCAAAGCAAATATTAAAATATTTAACACAGTAAATAAGCATAAAACTAAAAAATGATTAATACCTGAGAAGGAGGGATGAAAAGAGCCTTTTTTAGCACTTGTTCTGTGTGATTCTTAGCAGTGAAGTAAGCTAGAATTAGGGCATTGTAGACACTGAACGGTGAGAAGAGGATATTTTCTGACGGGGCAACATCATTTGCCACATTGAGCATGTTGATAGCGAACTGCTGTTGCCCTTTGTAGAGAATGGGCCATGATGTTAAGTCATTTAGTTTACTATCATCTGAAGTAAGGCACTGGCCAAGTACCGCTGTCGGTACTATAAAAAGCAGCAGTAACATTTTCATCCTTTAAACAAAAAAAAAGTCATCATGTTTATGCTCTGTCAAAAGTGAGCAAACAATATAAAATCTATAATTTTTAATTGAAAACTGTAACAAAAAAAAATCTTATTTTATAAAGCTATTTAGGAAATGTAAATATCTCCTTCAATTCCTAATTTTTAGGTATTCAAATTATATCGGTCAGAGAGTTGGATTTTATTTTTCCAAAACTCATTTTAGCCAATCACAAATAACTAATTCAATTTTTTTTGCTAGAAATCACTACTTTTCCTATAAAATTAGACAAAATAAATTCAAGTATATTTTCTATTTCTATAAGCTTCTGTTAAATAATTATAGGTTTTATTTCAGATTGTCATAGTTCAAAAACAGTTCAAGTAGTAGGTAGTTTATGTAGCAAATAAAATAGGTAGCTATTAAATTGGTTTTATCTTTACTGGAATTATTGAAATATTTAAAAAAAATAGAGGTTCAATTATCACACTTTGTTGATTACATTAGTTAATTGAATTAGGGAGTTACAAAATAACTCAGTGTTGCCACAGTTACGGATCACCAATCAAGTGCATCTCATAACTATAATTGATATCCATTGTTCTTCAAATTTAATTAATATCAATACTAATTTTATAGGTTCCATTGAGTAAATATTTAGGGTGAAAAGAATCGTTTGATGAAATGGTCCTATTATGATTAAGTACATATATCATTCATCACCAGCTAAGTACAGTATTGTGGATTTATAAAGAATTTAATATGATAAAATATTATATACAAAAAAATTATGCCAGTCAGGCCTAGTTAAAATTATCTACTTTCACTCACTATCAGTAATTTTTTTTTTAATTTTCATCAGAAAATTCACTTTCTAAATCATGAACAATCATATTTACTGGCCCTGCCTAAATTGGAGGTTGGCATCCTTCAAGGTCTTGAGAATCAGTTAGGAAGACATTATTGTAAATTTGTTAATCCATTTAACTTTGGTTTCTATGACAGCTACCCTATGATACCAAGATACTACCATAGCAAGTTAGAGCTGTGGAATAATGGATGAAGAGTGGAGATGGCTTTCTCTATCTTGGCAAGTAGTATGTTTCAGTGGTTCCTATAGTGTGACTAGTGTAACTTGAAACTTATATAAGGTGTTGATTTTAGATATGGTGAAACCATGGGTTGATAAAACAATCAGAGCAACCTTTAGTTGCCAAGAGCCTGGAGGACTCAGGATTTGATAACTGAGTTCCATTTCACTTAGTATTCTGACCTCCTTAGGATAGTAATCCAGAGTTACACCAAGTCACATTAATTCACTACAACGTATTAATCAAATCGAATGAATCGTGAATGTGGACAATCATGGATTATATTTATCATGATCTAATTTTAAAATTACAGTAATATTTAGAGTGGCGTGTATCTTACAATCACGCCAACTGATAAATTGCATGAACGCTTAAAATAATAATCGTTATCGAGTTATCGTTTAGTTGTAACAGAAGGAGAGTTACTTAAAGAGACCATGATGTCGGATTCGACCCAAGGTCCCAGGCCAATAGATCGATTCGATGCGACTAGAAGGACATGTTGGACATAACGTGGCTGCAGATTCAGAGATAATCCTGAAACAATGTCCACCGGTCCTTACGGATAAGTTACTGTCATATCTTTTTGTTTCATTCATCAACACTCCCCTGAAGTTGTAGTTAAAAATGTCTTCAAAACTATTTATTTGACTAATTATCACTGAGAATATAAGATATTATTACCCTATATTTCATAATATTTGATCCTTATTGCTAAAAGAAATATCCCTTTAAACAATAAGTGTCGAACTAATTTGCTCATATATGAAAAAATAAATAAAAAATAGGTACTTGAAGATATTCCTAAGGAAAGTGAGCGTACCTCATGCATAAGAATATCCTTAGCCTTGTTTTACTTATAGAAAGTAAAATGCGTGGAATCTGAATGAATCAGATGTTGTATAGCCTCCCTCCACATTCAACTTTCACTGAAAACCAAATGATCCTATTCCGAGCCTTCCATTCCAGCATTCCGATTTATTTTATTTTTTAAAATTTGTTAAAACTAAATTAATCTAAGGAGATTCATTATTTATACTATTATATAAAGATAAAGAGTTTGTATGAACACGCTAATTTCAGGAACTACCAGTCCGGTTTGAAAATTTATTTTTGCGTTAGATACACTGCTTGTCGAGGAAGGCTTTAGGCTTTATAAAACGCTATGACCTAGGTATGGTGCAGTAACTAAAAATAAATTTCTAAGAGAAAAAGTGTCCAACTTACGTTCGTTTCTTTGTCATGACAACTTCATCTATGTATAGGTACTATTATGTAAAGCTGAAGAGTTTGTGTGGATGAATGCGCTAATTTCAAGAACTACCAGTCGCATTTGAAAAATTCTATTTACGTCAAAAAGTGTATGAAATATCATTAACAAATACCCGTTGGACCAAGTTGACTACCCAAACCTTTTAATTTTGGTGTTGATGTGATAGAAATGTATTAAATCTGTCCGTTTGAGGGTATCTAACGATTTTTTTAGCAAACCGCACGACCGATTTTAAAGTTTGATGACTCAAATTACTCAGTGAATCCCTGTGAATGTTTTGAAACATTGTTAGCTCAAAATACTGAAAAATATTTCATTATATGTTACGTAATTTCGGCTTTTTGTTCATGTTTCTTAACATATAATATAATTTGTAAGTTCATGATCATGTGTTGTAATAAATTATAAATAGCCAGTACTTGAAACACCAAAAATGTTAAAATAAAATTTAATTTAATAAAAATCCTTACTACGGAAATAGCTTTTATATCTTACAACCCTATTTGTCCTAAGGGACAGAATGTACTTCCATTTGTACTTTAGCGCATTGGTGGGTTATTAGGGATATTGACGCCGAAGAATATTGAACATTGGTGTAGTAGTCGGGTGGCTTCCACTACACATTATGGCCCTTTGCAAGTGTAGTCCGTCCCGTCTATCAGTGCATCCCAGAAAACAGAAAGCTCTTTGGATCTATGCATGTAAATATACAGAAAGTAAATTAATGTATTGAGTAAAGAAGAGTCTTCTTTTTCATTTGCTGTGGAAGGCACCCGACTACAACGCCAAGTTTTAATAATCATGGGCGTCAACTTTACTAACAACCCACCAATGCACTTTTGTAGATATGCAAGTACATTCCGTCCCTTAAGACAAATAGGGTTGTAAGATATAAAAGTTATTTCCATACTCGGGGTTTTTATTTTTACTAAATAATTTTTTAAAGTTGTAATCGCGAAAATTTTCAGATTTCAACGGAAATATCCATTTTGACCATCCCTGAATCCATTTTGACTAGTTTCGTCGCGACGTCTTTACGCATTTTCGTACTTGCGTATCTCGTATAACTCAAAAACGGTTAGCTGTAGAAAGATAAAATTTTGTATTTAGGATTATTGTAAAATATAGTTGTCAACCTCCTTTTTTGGTCACTGCATGATTATCGGAAGTGGTACTTTACTTGAAGGTCATTATTGATTTTCATAAAAAAATATATTAAAATATAATCCAAAATTTTTAAAATTTGGTATACAAGACTTATATATTAATACAAATAATATAATAAATTTTGGTTAAAATCGGCCAACCGGAAGTGTTACTTTACTTGAAGGTCGTATTAGACATTCATAAAAAATTATATTAAAATATAATGTAAAACATCTCATATTTGGTATATTATACTTTTACATCAATATTAGTAATATAATAAGTTTTGGTTGAAATTGAATTTCGGCGTCCACAACAGATATTTTTTGTTTTATACTTCTAATTTTGTTTGCATTTTAGGAGTCAATCCAAATTTAACTCGAGCGAAACCGCGGATCACCGCATATTGGATAAAATCTTGCAATACATTTAGTGACCAGATAACATTCAGGTTGACATCTACATCGTTAACATATTTTTAGGGACAGAAAAGAATGAAGGCATATAAAGATGAGCTTGCGGTTTAGAGGTGATTTCAGATTTTATGGTTGTCCGCAAGTGCGACACCTAAAGTGAATGTCCCATGAAATGAGTGCCGAATCATCAAGAATCTGGAACGCTACATTAACGCTTGTCACGGCAGATGAAGAGAGTCATTCTTGTTTTCAGATTTTATAGACGTACATTCAGGCCACAAAAAATAAAAATCGCCGTCCGGAATAAATTTTTACATCCGACAGAACACACACAAAAAAAAATAAAACAACAGATTCTACCCTGTTAAAGACTCTAATTTTTCTTCTTTTGATGTGAACCGGGTAGGCTGATCACAGAAAACCCAGAGCTTTCTGTATAATACAACAATTATATACAAACTTAATCATTTGTTTTTGCATTATTAATTTTTTTTTTAACCAACGAACTTTTGCTTCTACTACAAAATAAACTTTATAACCTATTGCTAGTCACAATGTTAACCCATCCTAAAATCTAAACGGCTTTTCAAACATTCAAATATTATATCTTAGAAGTACCCATTAAATTTTATCGAAATATTTGACGATGAGTTTGATCAATACATGTTACCACAAACTTATTTTATAGCATTAAATAATTTATCTAAATCAAATCAGAATTTTGATAAAAAAAAATACCACATCATTATCGCCGTGAAACCTCTTATGTGAAGACTGCACACAAGTTTAGATGGATGGTCCTAACGGTAAACACTGTTGCGTATGCGACAAACACTCTCAGAAAGAGGATTCTTTCAGATCAATTTATAATCAGGTAATGATTTTTTAGCATATGAATGTTATTCACCAGCGAGAAGACTAAAATCTTGTTTCTGATAACATCAAAATCACACAGGAGGTTTCACGGCGGCAATGATCATAATTCCTTTTTGGAGGTTTTCAGTCACAATACACTATTTGGAATCACCGATGCATTTCTCAAGATATGGCTGTAGAATTATTTTTTACTTATATGTAATATGAATATTTTTTTTTTTACGTATGGTAAAGAACAGTCAAATGCACAAATTCTGCCGATGTGCAACTCTATAATCAATAGTTTATACAAAAAAAAAAATTATAATAGGAAGATTCAAAAAGACATCACATGCAATATATATATCATAATATAATAATATAATCATAATATAATATATTATTTTTCGTTAGTTCTTTTGCCAAATATATTGAACAGCGATATATCGTCGTTGGCACTAAAATAACTACCCTGTCAACGTTTCTCTAATTCATGCATCATCAAGACTGGAAAACATAAAATCATATAAATGCAAACCTAAGATTGCGCATCCATACCATCAGTCTGAAAAAGGCTAACCAAATAGAGGTAGTACATCACTCCAAAACAGTTAAATATATTTAAATGTATATGTTGTACTGTTTTGGAGTGAAGTCCAATCTCATGTCGGTATTTTTATGTTTTTCAGCCATGATGATACCTGAATTAACGAAACTTTGATCGGACAGTTATTTACTGCTACTTGAGAGAATTGTGGCTTTGTGTTGGAACTTCCAATTATGTGCCAAGAGTAGTCTATGTCTCTTTTTTGGGACTTTTTCTCTTATTAATTAATCAATCATATATTTTTTTTTAATCTACCGATTAATAAATAAAAAATAGGCCCGTAAAGGTAGACTTTCGTTGGCACTGCCCACAGTTGCTACCAGCAGCGCTTGCAAACCATTACCGCTAACTGTTACTACTTATATATTTCGTTGAAACTGTTCACCGTACCGGCCAACTCCTCTCGCACAAACACAAAACGCAAAACGAGCAAACACCCATCTTATTCAATCAACACACGCCATTTTGACCGGCTCAATAATAAAGCTAGGTTATGCCTGTATATAATTTTAAGCATTGTGTACCAATAAACAGCATATTAATGCCTCAGCCTCTGCTGAGTGATATCTTCTTGTTGTATTGTGAATAGAAAATAGAAGAATTGAAAGTATATCTCTGATTTAAAATTTATTACTATGGATAATAATGGCTGTTATTCCTACGATTAATTGAATATGTTATAGTTTTAATAATGAAATCAAGTCAGATGGTGTTCTATCATTATGTGATTAGTAAATTAGTACCTTAATTAAAAAAGACATTTTGAATTTGAATATTTATTTAAGATGAAAAATTCTTTCATTATTTAATGTTAATTGGATTTATATTTTGATATATTTTTAAAGAGAAATTTCTTAATTAGTATAAGATCTAAACTGTAATGAATACTGTTGTTACTACATCCTACAAAATTGATTTGCTATAGCTTTGTTTAAATTTCTAACAATATTTCATATAATTTTGCCGAGGTGGCGTGCGTTTTCTTCCCTCAACGGATTCTAAACGCATTCCTCTGCGCCTGAAGAAGATCGAATTAGAACAAAATTTGTTCAGATCAACAGTTTCAAGAATTCAAAGAGTGAATCCCTAAAGGAATTACATCCATCCCATTTGAACAGTGTTTAAGGTAAAGATCTTTCGATCTGACCTTACCTCCGCTGCGTTTTTGCAGACACTGCAGGCAGTACACAAGAGAAATATAAAAGCAAGAGATTAATCAAACGTTTCAAAAAGGTCGTCCTCGAAAATGAATAGATCGGCCGACCTGGCGTACTCCAAGGGACTAATTGAGGTGCTTGTGGTCTTGTAGCGTGCATTGTTTGTACCCTCCTCTAACGGGCACAAGGTCTAAGCCTGATTCAACCCATCTGCGTCAAGTGTTGTGTTCATTAAGGATGAATAGAGCTGGTCAGGCTTTTTATGTGCATTCGAGTGGTTACCCTCCTTTTGTTTTGGATGACGCCAGTTGACATGGTATAGGCACTCATTCGAGAATGTTTTTATTTTAATTTTCAGACTGAAATCCACCTTACATATTCTTCCATTAGTATTCTTGAAACTCAACGGTCACCCAAAGAAGGAAATGTTCCTCCAGTCATTCAAATTAATTGTTATTCTTTCAGCTAACAGTTGATATCTTCCACGGATATAGTGTTAGAATTTTCCATTTAGGGTGTGTCGCGAGCGAAGGCCGCGCTATTTCGCAAATTCTCTACAGTTGAGGCCTTTGAAATCCCTGACAGGATATTGGAGTCATCCCCGGCAACTTTCTCCTCAGCAACCTTTCTTCTCTCACCTATGCTCAACACTAACTGAATAAGTTAATGAAGAGAAGGACTATTTTTGCGTTAAATTATAATTTAAATCAGTTGATCAATAAAAGTAAATGATCAATTAAATTAGAAAAAAAAACCTAACAATAGAATGAAAATCTATCCCTAAGAAGTAAAGACAAAAATTTCCTGCACTCCAATTGCTTGATTCCCTTATCCATGGTTTCAAAACAGCTTCAGGCATGAATGTAGCTAGAGGGAGGACTTTAAGGGCTTCAGGCCCCTCCCATATGATTTTTTTGTTTAATTTACTTTAGAAAATCGAAATATTTGTGAATGAAATATAAATGAATCGCTCATTTGGAAAACGGATTTAATATTTTTGAACATTAATCGAGTTGGCCCACCTAAAAATCAAAGTAAGAGCAAAAATGATTAGGATTGTGAAATTATTAGCCCCTCCGAAGTAAAATCCTCGCTTCAGGCTTCATTGATTCAACTAAATTATCATTAAGACGTCTGAAGTTACTGAATGGATATTGAAAGATTGTCATCTTTCAATCTGGGGATGCAAGAAGTGAGCAAATGTGCTAGAGAAAAAAATGATAAGTTCAGTTTTGTAACGTTAAATTTTTTTTTTTTTAGAATGAAATCTAATTTAGTACGTGATGGACCCACGAAATGAATCTCAAACCTTCCCACCCAGATTAGAATAGATTGGTAACCTGCAGGAATAACCTGCCCTGTTTGCTTAAATAGGAATTGAAAAGGACGTTAAAAAACAATAAAAAAAAATTAATAAAACAAAAAGAATCGGTGAAAACCCATATCTCAACTATTCGAAATCGCATAATCAATTTTTTTATTTTAATTTAATTTAAATTTTTTTAAGAATTAACTTTCTTCGGACACGCACATTTTATTTTCGCCAAATACAAGACAGCAGTTTAAAAATTTAATTAAAATGAGACTGTATAGAAATCTTGTAATTTCAAATAGCTGTCTTCCTACCACTTTCGTATTTGATATAGCAGAAATCAAATGTTTTTATGCACACGAGGGTTTTTATCGCTTATGGAAAATAAAGTTAAAATATTCTTATAAAATCCATAATTGATATAAACTGTACTATTTAATGTAACAATAATCATACTTAGAGCAAGCTAAAGCAACATACTTTCAACTTTGGCTTAAATTCCGTTAATTATGTTGTTGCGTCGACCAGGTAGAGCATAACCAGCGGCAAGAATAAAGTAATAATTTTTCACATGTTTATAACGATACTGTTACTTAAAAACAGATATATTAGAGTATTTTTCATATAACTTGCAAAAGCCATCTGCCTCTTCATTTTTTTTTTTCATTTTTTAACACAACAAAACTTATTTATTATATTTGTAAACAATAGGCATTATTGGTATAAAAAGTAATTGAAAAAGAGAGATTGATAAATCGTTTTTTTTTTTTTTAATCGCGGCTTTTTTTTAAACTCATGAACAGGGTACTGATAAAAACAAGCAGAGGACTGATGGAATGACTGGGATTAATAAAAAACAAAACAAAGAAAAATCAAGCAACTGCTGTTCTATATAATAAATAACATATGTGAATTGAACAAATTTATTTTGAATCTTAAGCTGTTTTAGTAGTAAACTAACAAGTGCATAGGACAGGCATGGTAAAAAAACATCAGTTGATTAACCTCTCTTAAGACGGTTTACATCAACCGGATCTAAGTTTACAGGCGTCTGTCAGCTGTTGCTATACAACAAGTCTCTCTCTTCTACAAGAACAAAGTTCTTGCGATTCTATTGATGTTTGTTGAGAGCTTGGCCAACTAACGTAGCACGACAAGGGATTGGCGCGCTTAGCTGGGGGCACAGTAATTTACTCGATTGGCTTGGCATGATTGGAATTAAATATGCATTTGAGTATATTTTTTTTTTTTTTTTTTTTTTTTTTTTATAAATTACAACCAATTCTAAACACAAAGTAATTGTTAAACTGATAGAAATATATTCTGCTCATATACAGGAAACCGGTCTTTCAGGTAATGTAACTAGGAGAACAAGTAGAGAACTAAAGTTTTTAGGCTCATTATTTTTTTAGAACTTATACAATATTTAGGTAATACCTTTAAACATGTTTTACATAATCAGCACTTACATGAAAGATTATAAATTATAAATTATAAACCAGCTAGAACATTAATACTGCAAGTTATGTGAAAAACACCCACCAACAAATCTGTTTTTTTCATTTCAGGTTAAGACAACATAAATAATCCCAAACTGAATATGAAAATCATAAAGTAACTTCCACATCTGTTGATGGTGCATTGTTCAATCTAAGTGGAGTATTACAATATAAACATTAGGTTTCCACTTTGATTAATAGAGGATGTGCGTGCTTCAATACACATCCAATTGATCAAAAAATGATTCGTTCAAACCTTTTTAGGCTTGAACTTAAACGCTTTATGATTGAATACCACAGCCTCTCATACTAAACCATGGAACTATATTATTGAACATAAAAACAAAAACGTTTATAGAATTTCGAATTAGACATTGAACAGATCCCACTACTTATTTTTTCTAATCTGAGCAGTGCTGGATTCAAAAATATTAATGAACTTATTAATTTTTTTTTTTTTTACACTATCCCATTACCATAAATAGAATAGGTCGGGAAGCGTTACGATTTCCTTCGTGCTCTTCCATTCGTCGAAGATGCAACGACAAGTCGGTTGTAATCACAACCTCTAAGAGGATGGAGAATTAAGGATAATATTAAGGTTGGAACAGAAAGAAGAGTAGGGATGTGACGCCAATGAGAAGATCGAGGGTAAGGTCACCTAAACCAGGGTCTTCGGAATTGGCAATGAACTGTGCAGTTCCGCAGTCGATAGAGAATGTTATCGTACATCGAATAAATAATCGATTATATCATATACAGTAGGTCAAACGTCAATGTCGATTTAAAATCTCTCCGATATCGGATCCGGTAAGCCTTGGTCGAACAGTGGAAATGGATTCAAAAATACCAAATATCATCAAGATTACATAATTCTATGCTCCTCTGGTAGCATTATCAATGGTACGCGATTCTATGCAAGATTTATACACCAAGAAATTATTTCTCCATTAGAGGAAAAGAGGCTTAAAGTTCCAAATTGACAGTAAGTGAAATTCAAAACAACCATCTATCTTCATCATAAGATTCCTATGAAAATGAGGAAATAGTTATCTGAAACATCTTTAATTTGAATTGCGAGGGTAAAAAAATATTCATATGCCAAGATTTGAGGTGCTTAAGGCCTAGGAGAAAATGAGATAATCAAGCCATAGTGGTGTCTATTGTTGATATTTTCTAAGAAGAAGTGGCTATAGTTGTATACCTTATTTTAATAATATGGTTTAAAAACTTATCTTTCCATTAGAATCACCAAACACACTTGAACCAGCTAGCTAGAATTTCACCTTCTCAAAAAAAAAACTGACAATCCTTAGATGCCCATGAAAAGAAATGACCTTGTGACTCATGTCAGAACGTTTTGGGCACTACCACGAGCCATAGTTCTGCAAAATTAAAAACAAAAAAATATGTACTTCACTATTTATTAAGTTATAGGCAACTCTTTTTTCTTTTGTCTCTTTTTGGTCATTTATTACTCCTAAGGCAGCCTAGATGCTCCTAAAGAAATTTCAAGCTTCTGACTTAGAACATAATATCTTTGAAATGTGCCGTAGCAACCAAGATTTTCGGTTTCAGGTAAATCTCGGGGAGAGGTTTAGAAGTTGTTAAACTTGAAATACTAAAGTTTATATGCGCTAATTGTCGTATCGCTATTATTTGTTAATTAACTGCACAATAAACCAAAAAATTGTTTCATTCCCACCAATGTTTGGTGGTGAAGAATATATTTGAAGAAACTCGATATGTTCAGATTCAGAAACGCAAACGTGGGCAGTTTCAACAGGTTTCAACTACTTAAAATAATATCTTAACTGGCAATGACTCGTCTATCTAATTATTGTTTCAACCGGTTTCTTTTCGAATTTGGGTAATATTCTAGGTTTTAAAACCCAGTATGTCTCTTTCTTTCCCATTTATCAGGGTTCCATTTTATATATATCTTTGGACTGAAACGCATGATTTCCAAGCCATCTCTTGCTACACAAGAAATTTCATTGAGTTTAGTTTAGTTGATAGTAGAAATAAATTTAAACCATCATTAATTTAAAGAAAAAAAAATGTACTCTGATACTTAAAAAAGTGGTGGGAAAATGACTCATATGAGGAAAATCCAACAGAATAAATATACCTTTTTTTTATTTTCATTAAATATGTTATTACAATTAATGCGTTCTAAATGCAAATGCAGCAAGGATTGAAATTTCCTCAGTTAATGGACTCTATCCTCACTAACAGCCTTGGGGAATATCGCGAAGTTACTGTTCGTGATATTCATTCCAGCCTAGCAACCAAGGATTTATAGAAAATTCATAAAAATATTTATATTCTATATGTTTTTAAAAATTTGAATTAAGTTAAATATTCACAGGATTTTTTTATTTATTTTTTATTAAAACTAAAAATATGAACGTTTCAATACATTTTAATTAATTGAATGACTCTTTTGAAATGAAGTAACAAATCGAAATCTAGGTATTTTCATTTCGTTAAACGTTTTTGATAGATCGATCGCTGATAGTTTATCTTGATTATTTCAATTAGATAGATAAAAGTTACGAAATGAACTATTCATAGAATCATTATTAGCTGATAAAAAAAAAAAAAAAGAAATAGAAAATATTTTCCTGATTTTTATAAATATGTTTACGCTTATGAAAAATCGTTAAAGAAGAGCATTATTAATTCGTAGATTGTTTCAGATGAAGATTTGTAAGACTCAAAATTGGAACATAGTAGTAAGAAGGGTACTGATTTGCATTTGAGGTCAAGTATTCAAAGGAATATCAATCAGCGGGAAGGTAAGACGCGAGAGAAAATATCGGCCCACGCTCAATTCTTTTTCTTGTTCTATTTCAATCTCTTGTCCTTATCTATGGTTAAGTTACGATTACATCATGATCTGTATCAAATGTCCAAAGTTCTAGGATACAAAGAAAGGGAGTCATACAGAGATTTCAATTTGGCCCGTTATAATGAAAACCTGTACCACTACAGCCCGTAAAGATTCTTGGGTTCAGTTCTTTGTAAGGACCGCACTGCTTCTAAGCCAACGGTTGTGTGAGGAGGTGATTAGGTCGAGATCACGCTCAACCGTCAGGTTTTCTCCCCAATGAAGAGTACCCACTTTACAGAGGCTAGGTGAGCCAGAGGAGGGTCTTCCGATACCCCAGGGTCGATTCACGGCTGATAACAGAATAAATAATTATCTACCACAGCCGATCTCGAACCCGGGACCGGGAGCATGATAACACAGTGCCTTACCATTGAGCATATTCCGCTCCCTATTATAATGAACCATATAATAATTCACAGCAATAGTCGGCCCTGTCCATATTCTTCAGATACAACAGATAGTTTTATGTTCGGTAGCCATTATATTTTGTGAAAATTTTGCCTTTTTAACTTTTTAAAGGATGCATTTTGAAACTAGTATGAGACAAGTAAATAGCAAAAAGCAGAGCTGATTTTTGTTTAACATTAAAAATTAAAAATACCCAGAAATTAAAAATACTATAATTTTTTTTCTGAAACTAACAGAATTTTTTTTTGCAATCGTGGATCAATTAAAATAAAATATACAATAAAAAATAAAATATTTTTCAAAATGCACTTAAATTTTAGGCGCCAACAACTTTATTTTTTTGGCAGTAAATACAAGATACAAGGTAGTTATAATAATATTTATTGTCGTACTTCTTTAGTGAATATAAATATAAATATAATGTTTGGTTATAACTTAACCAGAGTAAAAGAATAATATCTCGGGGATCGAACCCAGAAGACACTTAAGTCTGAGTAATTAATCTAATTAGAAGGCCATACAACAACAACCAATGAAGGGTCTGATCAAAAATGAATTATAGTGGCTTCTTTGTTCGTGATGTTAACATTGGTCGTTAGTCAAGAACATCCAATTTCAAATATGGCTTTTTATATTTTTTGATTTTGAAAGATCCACAGCGAGAAAAAATCCTAAAATTTACACAATTTAGTCGTGTCATACCCTGTTTTCTTGAAAACCCACCACAAATAATTTGTGAGAGTTAGATTTAATGTTGAGAAACCTTTAAGTCTATATGCTTGCAGTTACCTCCGTCCATGCTGGCAATAATTCTTACAAAAACTTTATTTTTCTGCAGAATTTTTTCTGTCTTCTGCAAGTACAGCAGGCATGCTTGATGTCACGACTTGTATAAGTACAATCAGTCTTACAAGATTATTGTAGTACGAAAGATGGTCACCCACATAAAGAGGTCAGCGCTCTATATGTTTCAAAAAAATATTACAGAAAATATTTGGTCTGAAAATTTATGAGGATTGAGACGGTTATACATAGAAAACTGAACCGCGTTGCCTGCGCCAGGGCACGTAGTATTGATGAACGAAAAATAAGTTAAATTATAAAGTAAAAAAGCTGTAATTCGACGAGAAGACGTGCGAAGGGTAGAAGGCAAGGAAGATGAGAGGATTGTGTGAGGAATTATCTAGCAGATTTAGTCCACACTCTTTTTTTTTCGGCATCGAAAATCCGCTTTAGCTAGGCTTTAGTAGATATTATTTGTTCTAGGCGTTTGTGTTCGTCAACTTTGGAATTTTGGAAAGTCGGTAAGGTGTGTAGTGTGGATTATTTGACATAGATTCCTTAAAATAAGTCTTGAGCTCTAAGATTGAAAAATTTGTAAGCGTTTTTCGTGCGTCATTCTTCCCAGCTATATGGTACCTGAGTGCCAAGTTTAAATGTCTTTCCAAATGGCTAAATAGCAGTCTTATGATTATAATCAATACACTATTCTTAGGCGTGATATAAAAACAATGTGGGAGCTAGGTGGGGACCAGTCCAATTATTGAATATTGAATTTTTATAATAAATGATTTCTGCTAGATGAAAAAACAACATACGTACATGGACTAAATGAATTTATCTATCAAATCACAGGCATTGAATGACTCGGTGATGTTTTCCTGGTAAAAATATACGGATTTCTACAGGGTTGCAGACACGGGGCAAGATAATACAGCGCCTCATCACTCAATATTCCTTGTGTTTTATTTTTGCCAATAATATTAATATATGGATTAAGGTATTATGAAAAAGAACCTTTAGTATGAAAAAATTATAACAACAAGAGCTTATTGTTTTATGTAAACTACAACGCAATTTATTTCAGTAAATTACCTAATAATGATAAAATAATTTAATAAAAATTACTTAATTAAAGGGTTTATAATAAAATTAGTAGAGCTTGAACTATTTTTTATTTGCAAAAATTGAGGAGTTTTCTATCAAAAGTCAAGATATATTTCTACTATCGGAAAATTATTACAAAAGAATTATTAGAGGGACATCTCATGGAGATGAGACATTATTATTGAAGATTTTGATTTGTAACTCTTTTTTAACAAGGGAAAATTTTAGAATTTGAAATAAGCCGAATAACTTTTAGATGGAGAATATTCATTTGTCAAAAAAATATTTGTTTTTGAGAAGTGGATATATTGATATGTAGAAGTGGATTTACACTTTTGATAGAAAACTCCTCGATTATTCACCACAGCACTCTTCTGTGGAGGTTTAAATAAAATTCAATGTTCCTGCTAGCTAGACTCAATAGTTAATGCTTATTTTCTCTTTAAACTATAAACAACATAATATTTAAGGCAATATTAAGCTTTATGGCCAGAGTACAATAAAAGTATGTACATGATACTATTTATTATAGATTGAAATTATTTTTTTATTTCCTATATTTGATCTAAAAACTTTTTGACTACAAGGGTTTTTTTAGTCAACTCTTTATTCTATAATATTTATTAAGGTTCGTTTATTGTACTGCAATTATTTATAAAAAATTGTTGTGGATTATCGTTTTAGACTTGAAAATGGACTAGTTATGTCCTAAACGTCGTTAACTTAAGACATAAAGAAAATAGAGGAAGTTTGAAAGGTTACAAGTTCCCTGAAATCTAGCGTATTCTTAAATAGTCAACTCTTTTCGCCTCCTCCTCCCCTCCCCGAAGCCCGGGCTCTGGGAATTTCGACTCCCTCCTGATTAGCTAAATGAAGAAATGTGAAGCGTGATTTTTAAGTGACTTTTGCTTGAACGACCATGATGTAAATATTAAAAGGTTCTTTCCTTAAGGAAATAAATAAAATATTCAGAAACAAAATATTCTTCATTCAAAAACCAGAACTCCTGGCAGTCCAGTCTGAACGAGCGGAAGCTACTACAATGAGCGGATTAAACTGCAACGTGCGTGCAGAAACTTCGCTTCCTACTTTTACTGACCTTATTCGGGTAAACTATTCCGAAACGCGACTAAATGTGGCCCTACACGATCGGCTTTTTCATCCATCCGAACTGTCGGTTTGAACGATGGAAAATGGTGGGTGAAAAACCGTCGGTTTGGCACCTACACCATCGATTTTTTTCATCCATCCGAACCTTCCATCCATCTTTTTAATTGATTTATTTGATTGATATTTTTTTTAATTGAGTGATCTTTTTAATTTATATACGAGTAAAATAATCGAAAACAATAAAATCAAAATCTACTTATTACTCACTTGAACTTCCACCCCGACCAATGTTAATATGTTGAGGAAATTAAATAATAATTAATGATAAAAAATAAATAATAATTATTGTTTGAAGTTGACGAAGTTTACAGGTCATCTTTGAGGTGCAGAATCATCAGTGTTGAAGCGTACGAGGGGAATAACTAGGTAGACGTCGCGTCCACTAGATGTTTAAAATATGCTTTATTCGCAATATCGCTGCTGATTCACATTAAATTGCCACTAAATAACTGTTAATAAGAGCAAAATATCAAAAAAGACTGAATTGTCTCTATAATATTGTAAAATCTCAACAAACAAATTCTTTCAAATGACAAAATAATAATTGAGCACTCAAGTTTTATATATATGAATATATATATATATATATATATATATATATATATATATATATATATATATATATATATATATATATATATATACTCGTATATGTACTAGTTATTATATTTACGAAAAGATGTAATAACTTTATTTGGTTAGTCTGTGCTAGTTGTTGAAGTAAGATGTGCTATCACTGGTCTGCTTTAGTGGGGCTTTTTATTGAAAAATACTATAAGCTGTTACACTCGAGGACAATAGGTATTAGTGCCGTTAGAATCCATTTATGCCATAAATAAAGTGACAAAAAAAAATTAAAAATATGGATATCGCAATAGATTAATAACCTAATAAAAATGAATACTAAGTATGATCTGATTCTTAATGATTGTAGAATATTTATTTTCTTTTTTCTCAACTTTCAACTTTTAAAAATCCCAAATTGTTTAAAATTCTGAAGTGAATAGAAAAACTTTACTATTTTAATAGATATAAAAAAAAAAAATTATTCACTTGACGCAATAGTATATTTTGTCTTTTGTATCTATTCATACATAATATTACTTAATGTACAATGCTATTCCTTGAAATAATACTTTTAAAATATGTATCCAAAAAAATAATTCCCCATTTCTTACAAATAAAGTGTGGCTGATGTTCTACATTGGGAAAAAAAAAAAGAAGGCTATTATAGAAAATAATCCAAAATTAAACACTCATGTAAATATGTGGTGGGACTCAAAGTAAAATATAAAATTAAATGCATACGAAGAGATGAAATTTATTTAGATTTTGAATTTAATTTTATTTGTGTTTTATAACAAATCTTTTAACTTTTCTGTTATTAAAATACTTTAAATCAATCTGAAGGTTTACGTTAAAATCACACAATTTATTTTTGTATGCTAATGATTTTTTATTATATTTACAAGTTATGTGTAACAGTTTGTGACTGTTTAAAAAACAAAAAAAAATATGATTAAATAATACATATTTATTTTTAAAATATAGTACGTTAATGACTGATAAAAATTGTAAAAACTAATTTTTATAGGGACGAGTTTTGGAGTTGTATTGTATCTGCAGAAACACGTAACATGGTTTAAACCGGTTTCCTCAATCATTCACTACCAAGGTTACTTTGCGGTCGTACTTTTAACACATTAAACATCAAAGGCAAGATAAAATTTGATATGGAAACAAGCAATAAAAAAAAAAATTAAAATATATAACCTAATTATTAAAAATATTTTAAATGAGCTGAAAACGCTTTTTTTTAGAATGGATCCTATAACAAAAGAAAAATAGGTAAATTATTAAATATAAAGAGGTTCTTTGACGGTTCAAAATTTTAATTTATAATTTTTAAGATCCGACGAATAACATATATTTGGAAAACTGAACTAAGTGAATATATTATCAGTAGTATTTATTGATAAATAATTAGCAAAATATTTTTAAAAATAATAAACATGTTACATTAGCAAATAAATTCATATTCGAAACAAAGGACTTAATTTTGAATTAAACGATGGACTTAATTTTGATTTAAGTATATTGAATATATTTTTTATGAAGATTGTTGAATATGAGTATATGATAAGCAATCGTTCTTCAATAAGTTTTAAATTTTATAAATATACAATTTTTAAAATTAGTGCGTGTTTAACGAAACTGAATGATATCATTTAATAATTCAGATTAATTTATTAATACGCACCTACTTTATATACCTGCCTGAGTTTAACTTTGATTATGTTTATGTTTTATTTATTAATTATGTTTTCTAAAATAATAATTAAACTTTAAAGATTGTTAAGTAGAAACTCCTGATCAGTTGTTAAATATATGCATGTGTTAAATATACATAAACTATTAATTAACCTATTCCACTACGTTCCGTGAAGATTCTTGAGTTCAGTACTTGGTAAGAACCATACTGTTTCTTAGCCCCACGGTTGTGCAAGAAAGTGATTCTGCCGCCAGAATAAATATATATATATATATATATATATATATATATATATATATATATATATATATATATATATATATATATATAATATTAAATTTTGTAAAAACATTTTATGATCGATTTTTCATAGCATATAAAAATCAGAATATATATATATATATATATATATATATATATATATATATATATATATATATATATATATATATATATATATATGCGTTCAAAAAATTTGTTTTTTTAAATATAAATATTCTGATTTTTATATCGATCATAAAATGTTTTTACAAAATTTAATCAATTAATATCATTTGATATTCAGATCACAACGAGAAAATGAGAAAATCGGTTTAAATCTTTTTATCTCTGACCTCGTGTCAAGGTTTAAAATAACAACTCCAAGAGGATCCTTGGCTTCGAAAAATAAATTACTAGAAATCGTTTTATTTTACTTTTCCGACAGAGTGATTTCAACCTTCCCCTGACGCAAATAAAAACGTCAAGAAAACCTCTTTCTCAAAGAATAAAATCAAAATAATGCTTTAATTAAATATAGCAAAGTAATAAATAGAAATACAAAACTATAAAATACATATAAATAAAAATAATAATAATATTCCTTCAGCCGCAATCTCCTATTTAGATCAAGGAACGAAATGTCCAGAATTTCAAATTAATTTCCGACGTTGATAAGTGGAAACTTATATCCTTAAACTAACATTTTATGCTACAGTATGGATTATAGAACGAAACTTTGACAATATCAAGTAAAAGCAGATTGCTAAGAGTAATCAGAATAACTAATTCCTGATTCTAAATTTTTAATTTTATAATAAAAAGTAAGAAAATGTTATTTAGGCACTAGAGGGTAGAATTATCTATCTGTCTATCCTAGACTTATCCACTATCTTTTGAAGATAAATGTGATCAATATTTTATTTTTTTTAATTTAGAAAGTCCCGATAAAAAAACTTTCAATTTTTATCTATTAGGTATCTATTAGTAAATAAAAATATATTGGTAATTTGACATTTGGGAGACTAAGAGCTTTGCTTGAAAGCATCTAAAAATAAACTATGTAATAAATAATATAGACCAGGAATCGACTACCCCATAGCAAGACACCCATGCTATAGGCATCCTTCAAAGTCCGGGGGGTCGGATAAGGAAAGAAATAAGAGGATTGCCAACTGGAATAAGATATCCATGACATTTAGGGAACTAAGGATTTCATTTAAATCGAATACTACTAAATAAATTTGTAAACAAAATTATATCATCTTGCCTTCAGTTTTGTCTTAGCATTCGGTTAAACAACATGAAACAAAAATTTGAAATATTGGTAAGTTTGCGCCATTATTGGACATGCAAGTTTTCCACGGCCGAAACAATTCTTTTGATGTTGCGATTACAAGAATGGGAAACTATTTCTGAACGCACTCAGAGCAGATTGTTCCAGAAATTTGTAACTGATGACAACCTCGAGAAGAAAGAGAGCTCTGCACAAAAATCATCATTCGATGAAGAAGCTCTTCGAGACATGCCCAACGAAAAGAACAATGGGAACGGCAAGAGACCTAGGAGTTCCCAATCCGCCATAAATTGTGGGCTGAATAACTTGGGAAAAGTGAATCATGAGTGGTTCTGCACGAGCTGACGACTGACCAGGCACGAAGTCGAATAGTTTCTCAACACCTATTCAAAAACCCAAATGACTATTAAAATAATTGTTACTTGAGATCAAAATTGGATATATCGGAGAAATACAGAAACAAACAAGAAACAATGATTAGACTGCAATCAACCAGTCGCTAAGCAAGGTCAATTCGAAAAAAAAGACAATGCTCTTTGTATTTTGGAATTACGAATGCATAATTCATTATAAATTCATTCTAGAAGGTCAGTCCATTGATTCAGAGCTGTATAGTGACAAGTTATAAAGAATGTATGGTATGAATCAGCGCTACCAATGATTTGTAAAAAGAAATCGGGTTTCGTTTACACCACTACACACTTTTCGTTACTTGAAACAAAAAAGTTGAAAACTAGATGGGATTGAGCTTCCCCTTCACCCTGCTTACAGCCCCGACTCAGTACATTCCGGCTATCATCTGCTACGGTCAATGGTTATTTATTTTCAAGGAAAAACATCCAATCCTTTGGACAAGGTTCAAAATGAAGTTGAAGAATTCTTCCGTTCAGAATCCAAATAGTGGTATTGTGAAGGAATCCGACGGTTAGCCACGAGATGGCAACAGACCATAGATCACTATGGTATTCCCTTTGAATATTAAGACAGAATTTGATGACTCATCTCATTATAACAACCTTTCCCAACTATTAATTTTAAATAAATAAACCTGCTCCAATTATGACAACATCTAATAATATTAAATGCTCGCACATTATTTTTTTTGCATTCAGTCCTCTGACCCAAGGGCCAAAGATTCTATCCGTAAAAGGTGAAGGAGGACTACGGAGAATACCATTGAATCTGCGGCATTACGTGCTGAGTGAGAGAACTCAAAGCCGCAGAACTTCAGCAATGCTGTCAAAAATAAGTTGGCAATCCAGTGACTTTTGATGAACACTTTGAGTGACACTGTTATGTCTATTCATTTTTACATTATTAGTAGTACTCCTGCATTTTTTTTAATTAGATGATTATCACCGAGTGATCAGCTTTTTGCTTTTCGAAGGTGTGAACGAATAATCATTTCCTCTCGTATACAATCTAGACAAATTTCATGGACGCCGAATATCTGCGACTGACTAGCAACGTTGTAATAAAAATTTAGGATGACAATATTATTAGGCTTCCAATCACTAAGCTTTTATAACTTTTTTCAACAAGATCAGTACGAATTTATAAAACTGAACAAATCTCTATGATATTCTCACCAATTAAGCTACATAAGCAATCAGCGAAGTAAATATTTATGTTTCAAGATAACTCCCGGCATGAAACTGTTCAGGTAACTCAAGAGACCATCAATAATTGCATTGGGAAATCCCAATCTCTCTCCTCCTTCAAGCTGAGCTGACTCGACTCCCACGGATTTTCTCTTCTTAAATTTATTTAAGGAAGAACTATGTGCTAAAGAAAAATTAATAGGAATGATGAAGAAAATTAAAATATGCTAAACTCGTGCTGAAATTTAAGACACTATAGATTCAATCGCCGCAATTAAAAATGGCTTGATTCGGAAGTGGAATATAATACAGCAGATACAGCAATTTTTGAGATTGTGTAGAAAACTTACAAAAAAAAAAAATAAATAAAAAATTAAAGAGAAAAAAGTCCTATTGATTAAATCAACTGTTTTAGTTTAAGAGGAATTTATATTTTTAATTATCAAATGAAGTAATATATACAAATTCGTCATATACGTACTCCATTAATTATAATTGCATAAAAACAAGTAATCAATTTACTAATTTTTAGAGGTGCGATTTGACAAAAAGTACACTTTTATAGAAGACAAATTTGAAAACGTTTTATATATTCTTATATAAAAAGAACGGACAATCAACATAACACATTGACCGCTAACTACCGTCAATACGTAACAGCTAAAAATGAAGGAACGTTTGGCATTTATGGATTCTATATTTATTTTTATAACCAGTAATTATTTCAACTAGCACCTCACCTCGGAACAAATGCTTTACGAAGTAAGAGGTACTCGCGAAAGGCACTTTCTACTTGAATAATGGAAGAAAGTCAGAGAAACCATAGTTGCTACAACAATTTATTGGTGGGAGGGGAGGAGGTCAAAATCATAAAATTAACTAACAATTTCGACAGGATTTCGCAATAATAATTTTCTTTTCGATTCAAAGACAACTTTAAAGGAATTGGTACTTGTTTTAAATTTTAGTAACTCATAGTGTAAAATGTTTTACCGCAATTTCCGCAGTTTCAAGTAGGTTCTCAAATCTCAAATTTCCCAACTTTTTAGATTTTCAAATTATTGGAGGAGGAGACATCCCATCTACCCTCCCATGGGTGTCGTTTCTGTCTAGAAGATTTAATTTCATTCAATTTTATTATCATATATGCCATCAAAGTGTTAAAAATAAATTGATTTATCAAAACACTTATGAACCATAAGGATTGATTCTGATTTGTCATTTTTATTATTTAAAAAAAAAAGAAATATAATTTATTCAGATTTGTATCATTTAATTTTTCTCATTATTACAATATTTCTTATACATCGACGTCGATATATATATATATATATATATATATATATATATATATATATATATATATTTTTATTGTTTATTGTGTACAGAAGGAGTTTATTAAGGGGGCAAAACCTTTATAATTACAAAATATTTTTAAGATTTTCTGGACTAGTAGGCCAGAGTGAAGACTGAGAGTCGTCATTATTTGGTGCTTACGTCATCAATAGTCGATTTTAGACTATTTCCAAATTTTTTTTTGCGATTTATTGTGAGCGGGAATCGATAAAGTTGGTGTTAATGTCCATAATAAATTGAAACCTAAATTTTTACTAATAGGCCTTTTTTCACAAAACGACGTCGACATACATGTTGAATGCATATTGCAAGGGTATGCAAAGGTATACAATTTTTAAATTAACTCTCCTTTCTAGGAGAAAGATGGAGATATTGCATTTATGGAAACAGAGAGTCAAGTTTATTCATAACCCATTAAAATGTCAGAATTGAGATTCTAATTAGTGATCGATTGATGATTTAGAATCGATTATACTGAATCAGAAAATTCATATTCGAAATCCAAATAAGTTTATATAATCTTTCCCATTCAATGAGCATTATTTCCATCCAATGAAAAATTTTTCTTCTGTAATTCTATATAAAACCATTATATAGATAGGTAGACGCGGAACCACGCACGGATTAAAATGGAAAGAAGGATGGAAAAAATGGTTACCAGTATTCATGAAGTTATTTCCGACAGCATCATTTGAATACAGGTGTTGAGCAAAATGACCTCAAACGTTTTGACGTTGTGTAATATTTTTAACCATTGTTATCAACGATTATTTCACATTACCATTCAGTGTGACAACGATCATCCTGACATGATGGATTCAATCCGGTAATTTATGAAATAAGCTTTGAATGAATTTAAAGAACAAATGATGAATGAACTCAACTTAAAACTTTTAATACATATTATTTTGTCTACTTATGTCATCAAAAGAAATACTCAATACTTTGTTATGTATTGAAATATATATTTTATATTAAGCTATTATATTTTTATGTTTTTATAAAATAATAAACTTTTAAAACTCAATTACACATTCCAATTCATCACCAACAGCGCTGCAAATTATTACGCTAAGGTTTATCATTTCGAAATAATTATATATCAATCAAGCAAACAATAATTGAAAAATTGTTTGAATTCTTTTTTTTTTTTTCAGTCCTTGCTATAATGATTCCAAAACTCCTCATAATTTTATTTTATCTTCTAGGCTGAGATATGGGCTTAAACCTCTAATCGAACGCCATTTTTGGACAATACGGCTGATTACCATTCATTTTGTCGAGTTTTGAGGATCATCCTGGGGTGCCCTGAGACTTTGGTACCAAATTAAAAAAAAAACTCGGCCCAGTAGTTTCGGAGAAAAGCCGCGGGCGATTTTTTTTAAATTTCGATTTTTGGATTCAACATATCTTGAAACGTAAAACATAAAATATTGATGGGGGATTAATTTTTCTTTTCTTGGTCGATCGCAAAGGCTCATTATTGAAAAAATAAAACAAAAACAGCTTAATTAAGCACACATAAATATAAAAATTATTTCCACTTAATTTTTAAGTCTGAGGCGAGAATTGAAAGCTTTAAAGAATCGAATCACGTTGAGTGTATCGTTGGATCTAGGATAAAATTATTTTAATTTTTTTTTAATGTAAACATTCCTCTTATTAATTATATTTTATGTTATTAACAATCGAATAATAATTACACGTTGTAATTGACTGTTATGGTCCAATCTATAATTAAAAAAAGATAAGAATTGTATTGCGGCCGAAGCCCGTGGGGGCAAAAGATGTCGTTGACCCAAAGATAAACACACGTTGCAAGAGTCCTTTACCTCTCTTAATACGTCTCGGTAGTTGGTTTGTTTGTAAGCTAGTAAGCCTACATGCAATTATCTCGAATGTTTCGAAATTTATATTAAAGCCATGTGTTTGTACATTATTCAATAATGACCGTATAAAGAGCATTGATAATATTACTGAATATTAATGATAATATTAATAACTAGGTCTAACGAACCCGAAGGTTCGACGCCGATAACAGCAACCATCTGCCACCTACAACCTCCCTTCACTAAAACCCGTCAAAACGAAAAACCTACAAGGTCAGGCCTAACATAATTCTCCCATCTAAGGTCACTTCATCAAAAAAAAGGGCCATTTGTGCCTTTTGTAAATTGTAATTGTAAAATTGTAATTTTTTTGGTATATTATCGGGACCAATACAACTAATAAAAAAAAAAAAAAAACAAGTTTGGGAATTCCAAAGAATTGTGGAAGCTGAGTTATACACAAATTTCAAGCGTCCATTACTACAGGTCAACGGCTATTTAAAATGAATAACTTGATTACAATTAGAGCATGAAAATCGTTCCACATCGTTGATTTTTTTTTTTTTATTTTAAATCAAGACTGAAATAATTTTTTTTTTTTAATTTTATCTAAAGACCTTATAGATCTTATATCTATAATTATATAATAAAAAATTATCTTATAATAATTTTGAGAGTTTGGCCGCCTGAACCAACCCTTCACACCTCAGCCTATCTTGGGCTACTGCTATCCAGTTCGCTGCAAGCAGCTCTGTAACATCTTCTGGTATCAGCAATATAATGGGAATCAACATAGTTCTGTGTAGCCAAACATCACCTGAGTCTTAGATTGCCTGTAATAATCCAATGAAATCAGCAGCATCATTGTTAATTCTATCTATCTAGATTTTGGTCACATACATAGTCTCTTCCCAACTATGTTAGCATTAATCGTTGTGTAGAGCCGTTCTTATGGATTGCTTCAAGCTACATCCCCCGCTCATCTTAACCTCCTTCCATTCATATAATGAGATATTGACTCACCATTTTCTGTAAGCTATTCATTATTTGTCCTTCTCCTACATGAGTTTAGAAGGTCCTATGTCGCCCCAATTATCGATCTTTCAAGGACAACGAAATCTAGAAAAATCTCAAATTAAGGGTGCGCTATGCCATGTTAAAGCCAGTTCTGGTCATGGCTGCGAGAACTGGACTCTAATCGGCATCCTAGAAACCAGAATTGAAAGGGGAGGACTTCCCTTTTAAATCTTTCAATTCTGTTTTCTAGGATGCCGATTAGAGTCCGAATAGATCAGAACTGGCTTTAACATGGCATTGTGCACTAATAATTTGAGATTTTCAGGATTTCATTATCCTTGAAAGAATGGTGGAAGCTCTGTTTGGACTTGTTATGCGCTGGTCTATCTCTGTTATTTGATCATTATTTCATCAAGACCATTGTGGAGCCGAAGTATTTCAGGTCTACTATCGGAAATGTAATAATGATAATATTGCAATAATAATAAAAATTAATTTTAATGATTGAAATTGATTTTAATATTAGCAATGATATCTATTATATAAACATATATAGATATATTTTTAATTAATTTGTGTGCTTGTAAATTTGTTGTATTTTAAAGTCATCTCAAAAACTTTTTGAGAATATCATGATTGTTTATTACTTTTACACCAGGGACATTTCCTTTGTAATTAGAAAAATATTTGTTGCAAAGCTCCAGATACACTTTGCCCATTGCCGTTAGTTACTTTGGTACCTGAAAAAGAACTTACCAAAAATATAGTTCAATGAAACTAATTTTCACACTTCTTAATTTTTCAAGTCGCTCTTCGTCCCATTCAGTATCTGCCAGCAACATAAGCTTCACTTGATCAAGTTCGCCATCCAACAAGTAGATCGGTATGTTAGTGAAAGACTTTCCAAGACAGTTTCTGCAGAGAGAACATCTGTTCTCTTGCAAGAACAAGCCCCTTTGTAGCCAGTTTTGTACTTACAAGATATGAAAGACGGTAAGGAATGGGGGGCTGGTTCTTTGCTTTTAGTCGTGAGCCCTTGCTCAGTTCGTATCCCTCCTCATTCCAAAGAGTTTTTGTCGTTCCCTAAGCACTTCCGTTTAATGTGCTAGGTCAGCAGGGCATACAAAATACAGGAGGCATTTGAATTTGGAGGAAGTCTTACGAGTTTGTGTTCGCGGCAGACGACGAATTTTTTATATTAAAACATATCGAAATTTTGCTGGTCTCATTCGTATGAAAAAAATTAAAATAATTAGCTCCTTCGCTAATGTCTTTGGAGGAGGTAATTTCTTTTGTGAACATTAAGACTTTATCCTGTAGACGGAGATTATTTTTGAATGTATTACAGGCACTTAATTTTCTTTTCTCAAAAATAGCCGAGGCTGTATCGCACGTGAAAAAAAAGTATGGATTCTTTGTCGCATTTGTATGAAGTATCTTAAATCGATAACGAACTTTATAGCTGATTCGCTATTTCTGCTGTTGTACAAGAACGCGTTTTCTACGTTCGAAACACACTTTTAGCAACTCATAAAACTAGAACTTATAATTTATATAGCTATGTAAATGCTATTTTATAAATACCTTCAAATAAAACAATAAGAAAGGGAAAATATTAATTTAATATTTTTTAAGCGCTTAAGTAGGAATTTCACCCAAAATCGAAAATAGAACGTTTTCGATTGGCGATTATGATGATACTATTCACTCGAATTGGAATTTTAAGTAGATCCTTTAACGTACAGTTTAATGCTTTTTCATTTTTGTAATAGATACTTTCTCTCTAGCTAGAAAGTTCAGTTTAGAGGTTATAGCCAAAAACCCGAAAAGAGTGCGAAAATTTTGATGTTGCTTCGCAATAGCTCAGCTTTCACAGAGCTTTGGAATTCGCAAAATAGTTTTGTTTTTACTATTTTTATGATAATTTTATAACATACCAAAAAATTAGAAGTACCCGACCTTATGAAATCCAAAAACGTAAGAATTACATTGCATAAATATAATACAAAATAATAATGTAATAATTAAATTATAACACTATGTTTTTTTACGTCCTAATAGCTATATATACATAACAAAAATTAAAAATGTATTCGAATATTTTTTTAAAGGCTATGATTTAATGATTCCAAATACTTTACATCATTTCTCTATCTTCATCAATGGGCTATGGTATGATAAAAATTGTATTGTGAGAACCACATACCTAATAAATAACACGGTTAAACGAATTATTATTAAATTATATAAAAATTAAAAAAAAAACTAAGATAAACTGATTGGTTATTGGCTGAACCTTGGCAGGCTGAACCAGGGAGGCTCCTGCCATTGGTGTCATATGTGGGTCAATATTGACTCCAACAGGGCGATTAATTATCATTTCTGAAAAGTCAGAAATAGACGATCAATCATAAGCAGGTGAGTTAATAAATAACAATACCAGGCAAAAGACCTTTCATTAGTCAGTGATACGGCCTGACACGAAAAATGCATTTCGTGAACAAGCAAAACCTGAGACGATAAGATATTTTGAAGATTACAGCTCATTTTCCAGTGTTTCACTATCGAAATGAGTCATGATAAAAATAAGGGATTATCAGTTTTTATTTTTATTTTCTTGACTTCCAGACTTTTGTTTTCACCTGTCATAAAAATTAACACAAAAAATTGCCTGACTGCTAATGAAATAATGACACGTCAGGCATTTGGTAATTTTAAAACACGACAGTAAATCAATAATGAACTAGAATAATAAAATAAAATCAAACTTTTTGAAGCTTAAACTAAATAATAGACAAGACATGCCACGGCTTTTACTTTAATGCTCAGTTTGGTCAGTAGATTAGAAATAATAGTTGAATAATAACGCAATAAATAAATAATGTTAATCCCAGAGTTTTCTAATTTCTACTTCAAATTTAACAGTTACTATAAACATTTTAAACTTCTGATTATCTACTCTTTGATATTTAGTTAGAAATTCCTGTTATAACAGTAAAATAGGCAGAAGGAAACCTTACAATTAGTAACCCATATCCATCATTGAATCTAAATTATAGTATCAATACAAGCTTTTATTAATTTTCATCAGTTTTAAATTAATATTGTTTTCTTTTCTTAAAATTGTGTTTAATAAAACTCAACAATGCGGTTTCACAAACAGTCACTTATTAAAAAATAAAGTTTTAATTATTTGTAATCCTTTTAATATAATTAATTTTTTCTAATTAGATATTACCCTGTGGTCTACCCCAAGCCCGTTGACTTAGGAAAATGATCCTATGTAATACACATCATTACAAAAAAGAAAAGTAACGAGTAAAAAAATAAAAAAGAAGAAATAAAATCTGTATAAAAAAAAAAAAAAAATTATTTACAAAAGTATGTTTATTTCTGAGAATTTCAAAATAAAAATGTCTGAAAACATTGATAAAAAATATTTTAAACGTTTAAATTTATTAATTGTATTATTGTTTTTTTTTACTTAAGACAGAAAAACATAGATCTCAAAAATATTTTAAAATAGGGTGTGGCTGGATTAAGTGTTTAATTAAGTCTAATTCAACTTCTGTCCAGTGTATTTTTAATATATCAATTATCTCTAATATTTGAAGATGTTGTTTGAAGAAACCGTTTTTTTCGTAACGCAATGACGATCAATTAATGTTATATTTTCAAAATAACACCACAAAACTTTAAAACCGAATTTCTGAAAATTTATCAATTTTATACTTAAAAAATGAATACGTAAGTAACAATCATGACTTTACCAATACACACATACATATATGTATATATATATATATATATATATATATATATATATATATATATATATATATATATAAATAAATACAATTTAGATTTCGACAGCAACTTCTTTATGCAATTTATAATAATATAAACTATAATAATGTGGTCAAAATTACATTTTCAAGGTCTGTGATATTCAGGGTTATCAGTCTTTAAATAGTAATCTGGAGATAACCTCATCCGAAATCGGGTCAGAATTCAAAAGTAAACAATATAATTTACAGCAAAAGTAATTTGATTGAAAGATAAATGAATAAAAAAAAAAATCAAAAGCTGAAACAGAATATTCAGAAATTAAATTTGAAAAATCATGCATGTTATCATTAAAAGTAACCTAATTCATGCAATAATCCTAATTTTCATAATGTATAATATTGAAAGTAAAAATTTCCGTTTTTCTTCATCAACCTCTATCATAAAATAATCGTTTGCAGGAAGTCCTGATTTTCTTGAATTCTGTTACAGTTATAAAAGCTAATGTATTTTTTTTATGAGTAACGATAAATATCAGTACATTTCTTTAAGAAAAATAATATTATTGAGATTTCCTAGGAAAAAAAAAACAGACATTGATTGATTGATGAATTTTAAATTAATTTATTGATATCACAGGAGCCATAAATATGTTTGTTAATGTCAATTGCAGTTAGTTATTTTTTTTAATCTGTTTTATAACATAGTCACTCTTGACAGTACTATCTGATAATTCTAATAGACTTTCAGTTATGATGAAAGTCTCCACCTCCCTGAAATATCTGTTGTTATCATAAAAACTTCAAGCTGTCGTAGTTTATGACTGAGTTTTTGATGAGTATTTATATTGCCATTTTCATGAATAAAAGAAACATAAAATTGACTTATGTTTTAATAGAAATATCTATAAGTCAATTCGATTTTTTTTTATTTATATTTTGTTCTTTTTCCAACCTATAATACTTAAATAAATCAAGTTCGGATTTTTTCTTTAGCATATTTTTCATGAGAAATAATCAATTTGTAGAATATTGAGAAATAATAGATTAATTATTTCTTAAATTCAAAAATCTTTAATTTAACTATAGCTTTAATGAATATATTTAATTTTTTATTGGGAATAATATTTAATTTCTTATCGTTTCTTAATTTTTTAAAACTTAATTTATACCATAGATAGCCTCTATCTGTGACTCAAAGGAAATGTCAATTCGTCTAGTTTTGGCATGGAATATTTGAAAATTGAATTTTTTTTACTTCCACACGTCAGTCATTTTTGTAAATAAATTTTAATTGTCACCTATCCCTTAATGATGCTTTTAATGTTTGTTTCAAGTTATTCCTATCACATGAAAAGTTATAAGAAAAAAAAATATGTGTGCGTGTGTGTATTTTAATGCAATTAGTTGACTGTTTTAATTGACTTGAAGATTATTTTTCTTAAATAACTATTTATTTAATTTATTTTTTAAACAGAATTAAAATAATTGTTTTTTTTCTTCTTTGCCCTCCAGAAATTTTATTTATTATTACTGTACATATATACAACAAAAATATAATATATATACAAATTTTCCAGGTCCTTTAAAATAATTGTTATTTTGTATATATATATATATATATATATATATATATATATATATATATATATATATATATATTACACAGTGCCGCTGAGTATCTTCAGACAAGTATTATACATGATAAATAATATATTAATTGGTTGTAACGTGTATTTTATTCATATTCGCTATTTTTTAAGTAATTATAAATTATTGACATATTTTATCTCGTTATTTTATCATATACATCATGTGGAAATGACTGAAATAAAAGACAAATTATTATTATTATTAAGGCGGTAAAAAGTACACCGAGACCAGAAATAAAATAATCTCTCGCAATCTTTACTCATGCCTACAGACTGCGCCCTACTTTTTCCTCCTCAGCAAACCATCCGCCATTAAAGCAATCACTACAGGCGAAACATTAGGACCAAAGTGACATTGTATGCATACAAGGAGTACCCATCTACCTTGCGATTGTGCGCAATCGGAATCCGATTGTGTCCTGAGGAGAAAACAGGACCTTGTGATGTAATCAGTGGGGGGAGTGAAAGTGTGGGTATTATCCTGCAGGAAGAGTATACAATATTTCAATTGTCTCTTCAACATATATCTAATAAATACAATATTCCATTATTTCACCTGGAAGTAATGAGATGAGAAAAAATAAAGGTGATAAAAAAAAAAAGGGGGTAAAGATAAGTTGCAACCACCTGCGAACCATTTTGAAAAGATGTAATTATTATAAAGCGTAACTTATTATGAATATTATCTTCAGAAATGTATAAACGAGAAAAAAAAAATCAGGGCAAAAAATATTATTTTAAGTTGCTAAGAAAATTATTTAACACAAATAAAACGCATTTGAGCTCATTTCAATACTTAAGGATTATTTATTAACCTATAAATGTATTAATGCGTTATTTTATTGTGATAAAATAACGCATCAAGAAATGTGATAATAATAATAAAATTATAAAGTGATAATACTGATATTACATTTTTGTAAAAACCAATAAGATTTGGTAAATTAATAAAACAATACCGATTAGAAATAAATAAATATTGGATGATGATTAAATTTTGAATGTGTTCTTATGTTCCTAATTCTAAATTAAACATAAACAAATTCAAGTTAGCAACTAAATACATTTCAATTCCACATCATAATTCATTTTACGATAACTAAATTTCACATACTAGAATTTAAATAAAAATAATACGGTTACAAGAAAATATTTTGTAAACTGATACGCCTAACTTGAATGTTTTAAACTTTTTTTTTTTTTTTAGAAAGGATCTGAAAATATTGTTTCTACTTACCCAATTATTTCCAGAAATCGCAGAATAAATAAATGCACTATATTACTATTATAATATAATAAATAATGAATGGTAAAAATGGAAACAAACCATAAAAATGTAACAATTATAATAGTAGTAATAGTTTAAATGTACTATATTACTATCATAATATAATAAATAATGAAAATAAAAAATAAAAATAAACAATGTAAATGTAAATAAATGTCATAAACCTCCGCTTTTTATTTTTTGGATCCAGTTTAATAGTCACGTAACAGGTAGCCTAGGAATGCTTAACTTGTTAAGTTCTGTTGTATAACGGAGTAACATGTTAACAACATAAAAATATTTGTTCCAAGAGCAAATAAAGACTGAAACTTCCTGGAGAATTTTATTAGAAAATCCTCGCCAGTGCACGACGAATCCCAAGGAGAAAGTGATGTTTCTTCAAGTCTGGTAGTGTTTCAAACATTACAAAATACTGTTTATTTAGGGATGGCCAAAAAATGATTCGAATTGACGGATTTGCACAATAATGTGTATTATTTGGAATTAATTAACGAAATGGAATGTGTGTACTGGAATAACTCACGTGTTTGCTGTTTTAAATGCTACTTCCGTCTGATTCGATACAACTGTCGAACCTCAACTATCAACACCCGTTGATGATGCAGGGTTTATAAGCAATTACGTGTGCCCGTATGGGCGTTGCATCAAAAGTCATCGACACCGAAGCGGGACAAACGATCAGTCACTGGAATACGATATCTGAATTGCTGATGACTACTTACAGAATGCGGGGAACTTGTAGATGAGGATCCTGGAACCGTCTGTATACACGACCAAGAGAACGGCTGAAGCAACACTGACTGGACGCAGATATACCCGAAGCGGCGGATATCTTCTACCCCCTCCACCTGCCTGGCATTCCCGGCTCTCGAGAACTGTTTATATCCAGCTATGAGTCATTGCCGCTTTGTTTTTAAATTAATTAACTATATTTTTATAAAATTGTATCTAATAATAGAATTTTAAGCCGTCAAAACTTGTCAAAAATTCTAATAAGTCAGGAGGACATATTTTGTATTTCTTTTCTTCTCCTCTTATAATTATTTGTTCAAACCCGTCTACAGAACTGAGAGGATCAGTAAACGTTGTCAAAGTGTACATAAAAAAAAAATATCTATCGTGAGCATTAGAGTTATAACATATATAATATAATAACGTTAATATCATAACATATAAAATACATTAAAAAATAAGCGTATTCTTACTAAAGCAGATTTCAAAGTAATTCTTACCATTATATTTATTAGGTGCTGTTAGTAACTACTCAACTTGAAGAGCTTTTTAACCGTACGAAAGGAAGCGGAAGAAAAACTAAAAAATAAAAAAAATCTGGTGCCAGTGCGCGCATCACACAACTTTCCCTTACCGCCCTATAATAATTATCTTCTTAATATAATTTTAAAGATTTCACATAAACAATACTTGAAATAAACTCAGCAGCATTCACTTCTTCACATCTTTACCCACATAAGTCCTATAAAATAGTTTTTTAAACAATTTAATACAGCCATTCTGTACACCATCTATATATTTTAAGTTTGTCAAATTGAAAATATATTTTAAAAGTTTCGATTTAGTTTCCGTGGAAACATTTTGTTTCCATTAAATAATATTAAAGTAGAAATTATTAAGTTAATTTCTGCTTTTGTATTCTTACATTACATTATTACAGAGCGTAATTTTTGACAACAGATTGGCAGATTGGTTCGGTCGCATCCGTCTCCTTTCAGATGAGCTCGGTTATCCATCCATCTAAGGTCCTGTAGTCCTCATGAGATACGCTGTATTTTTGCTGATTCGATGATTTATTTTTGTATTTTAGAGAATTTAATCACCTTTCGTATGATTTCATACACGATTTACCATAAAATACTTACTTTTTAAGTTATGCGTAAATAAACTTTTCTTCTCATTTTAACTTTTTCTCCTGCATTTTCTCGTTCATATAAATATGTGAAAAGTTGAAGGGCCTTAAGGAGAAGACATTAGACAAGTTTCATCGTTTGAGCCGTTTACGAGAAAATTGTAAAATCCACGATATAAATGCTATTTTCCCTTAATCCGATGCTGTATCTTTGCTGGTACACTTCCGATTTTGATGATTCTGTTTATGTTTTTCAAATAATTTAATTACCTTTCATTCAATTCTATAAATAACACCATAAAATACATACTTTTTCAGTTATGCGCAAATAAAATATTCTTTTTAACATAACTTTTTCCTTGCATTTTCTCGCTGATGTACTACATATATGAAAATTTAAAGGTCTTTAAGACGAATAATTTAGGCAAGTTTCATCAAAATCGTTAGAGCCGTTTACGAGAAAATTGTAAAAAAGTGTAAAATCGATTATATAAAGTGGCACATTACATTAAAGCGTGAGCACCAGAGTTCCGTCACTAAGAACGACTCTGGTATTACCTAAAATAAAACATTGAAAATATCATATTGGCGGAAATGGGAGAAAACTGTTAAGACCCCAAAAGGCTCTTCTCTAACATCCTAAATCCTCTAAATAATTTTAAAGGGCTGCAGAGGTGCGCAAAACATATATATATATCAAGTGTATCATTTGCCCTAGATTTTTCAAGCAAGATTAATTGATCATAAATAACCAAAAAATTCAATAAACTTCTTAAAGAGACATTATCAAGATGGATCAAGGAACTGGTCGCTATAGTCCTTAATATTTGACATAAGTTGATTGATTATTTCGCCTTAAGGCTAAGTTTAAAGGTCGTATCCACCTACTTGAAATTTCAGTTAAGGTTATTAATTATAAAGTAAACTAAATCAGTTTTTCTAGACTACATACTTTTAAATAAATATAAGCATATTTTTAGTCGTATTTTCTCGAAAATTATAGACTTGCACAATATCGAAAATCATCGGAGGATGGGGTTGAATTTTAAATCCGTACTAGAACACGGTTTTGGAGGTTCCGTAGATGTCTTATATCTTATATATATATATATATATATATATATATATATATATATATATATATATATATATATATATATATGTCTTATATATATAATCTACGGAACCTCCAAAACCGTGTTCTAGTACGGATTTAAAATTCAACCCCATCCTCCGATGATTTTCGATATTGTGCAAGTCTATAATTTTCGAGAAAATACGACTAAAAATATGCTTATATTTATTTAAAAGTATGTAGTCTAGAAAAACTGATTTAGTTTACTTTATAATTAATAACCTTAACTGAAATTTCAAGTAGGTGGATACGACCTTTAAACTTAGCCTTAAGGCGAAATAATCAATCAACTTATGTCAAATATTAAGGACTATAGCGACCAGTTCCTTGATCCATCTTGATAATGTCTCTTTAAGAAGTTTATTGCATTTTTTGATTATTTATGATCAATTAATCTTGCTTGAAAAATCTAGGGCAAATGATACACTTGAATTAGGACAGAATAATTTGTATTACAGAGTGAAAGAAGGAGGGTAGCCTCGTGCGTAAGGCAGAGAAGTTTCAATACATAGTCTAGGTCGGATTCCTGACAATAGCAAGCAAAACTTGTGTAAATTTATTATTAAATGAGCCATTAGACTTAAACATAAACATCGCTGTTCAAAAATTTATTCATTAAAACAAACATTCTGTCTCTTCAGAGGGGTAAGGAAAAACCCTGGCGGTTGAACGTGATGTTGACATCACCTCATGGTGCAACTATGGATCAAGAATTGATTGACAAAAAATTCATCTTGGACATTATATTTATAGTAAATTATTATTTGAATTTCGAGGATCTGTGAATTCTCGTTAAGCTGTGCAGCCAAGATCTTTTTAGGCTAAGTGGTTCATTTTTAAGTGGCTATTTTCGAATAGAAACAAAACACGACTAAGTGATTTAGCATATCACACGGAGAAACACGGTGGTTCACTACCATTAATATTAAGATTTTCCTATGATTTTCAAAGTGTTTGAGAATAATTATAGATAATTAGCATGGAGTCAACATTTACAATTGCATTCTTATCAACAAACGCTAATCAATGTCTCCTTTGTCTAATTCCTCCTGCAACCAACTTTCACGGTAAATAATCAACTGTTTCACCACAATTTTCACTTCTACGCTTAATACTTATGTCTATGATTATTGTACCATGTCTGTCAATAAGGATTTGCCAAATTTAGGGCGGGCTTCCATTTTCTGTATAGCTATTCTGCTGAAGTGTATTTGTAAACCACTCCTGTTGACATGCAGTGAACTTTTCTTTTTTGGGAAGAGGGGATTAGTTCTAATATTTCAATTTTCAATAAAGCACCATCTGATTTAATCGACAACACTTGATAAATATTTCTATCACAATGGCGGGACTCAAATTAATATAAAGAATAACAGAGCATTCCTTTTCTTATATGAGAGATGGTAAATTGGCATATCTTAAATATTTTCTATTTTCAACTAATTAATAGCTGGTTTACTTTTGTGATGCCATGATTATATGGCCTAGCAACGTTGACTACGGTTAAGCGATGTTCTCATTCACCTTAGAGAAACCATTCTTTATCGGATCTTAGATTCCCCATTCATTGTACAACAAATATAGAACACGAGCCTTTTAAATGTATTTACCATCTTCCTTTTAAGTCTTTGTGCTATTCCATCGATGCTTGCTGGAGTCCCTTTTAAAATCCAGCCACAAAAATCTGTATACATAATTAATGTCAGAGCCGCAGATTTTTTTTTTGGGGGTTTGGATTTAAATTTTTTTTTCGGATGGAGGTTTAACAAGAAGGCAAATAATCACATGAACGTCTATAATCGCAAAATTTGGCGTAAGTTTTAAGCATAAGCATGAAAATTGGATCAAAAACTACTGTTAAAATTGTTAAGAACATTACTCAAAATACAAATCTTATGTCGGTGTAATCAAATATAATCAAAATAATATTTTTTCGTAAATTTCAGGAGGGAGGAGGGGGCATATTTCCCTTGTCCTCCCCCCTCTGTGTTTGCCTATTGGTAATGTACTAGAATGGGTTGCAAGTTAAATTTCCTGATAATTGCAACCCTTCTTATATGTCGGTAGATGGTTTTGGATTCTCGGCCATTGAGTAGTAAATTCATTTTACAAAGATCTTTTACAAACACTCAATAGGATCCGCATGACTCATTTCGACACCTCGAATTCATTTCAACTGTAAATAATAAGTTAATTGTAAAGGGATTATGAACTATATATTGCACTTTTTAAAGGTAGGAGATCACATATTTCTTATTAGAAATACCGGACCTGAATCAAATGCAACTTTTAAATACGAAAATCCCCAAAACCGTGTCCCATGACTTGTTTTTTTTACTCCTCAGGATGAATATATAGTGTTGTATTTACGAGTTATGAACCATTCTGCTCCTCTTTTTTTTCTGTGCTGTATGGATGTGAAACACAACGAAAATGTCGGGGTAAAATTATACGATTTCATCGTTCTTAATACCGATGGTTTTCATCTTGAAAAACGCAATGGCATCTGCGCTTGTGTCATTAAAGACCTCCGAGAGCTACACGAAATACTGCTAGCGATGATCGCCTTGCCCCTTATGAGACCACATCAATACTGCAGCTAGCAACAATCTTCGATTCTCGTTGGAAAAAAAGGCCTTTCTTAAAACGAAATAATGGCATATTTTTTAATCGCTATTCACAAGGAACACAACAATGTGCAATTTATAAGGATGAGAGGGCGCACGGTGGATGTGGCTCACAGACCAAAAGTCGGAACTAAAACTATTATTTATTTATGGTCTATGTGGGTTTTCTAAACAAGACGATATTGTGGTTATGGTGGTTTTAGCCTAATGCTAAGATGTGGGCTTTCAATGTCATAGGTGTCTTAATTAATATAGTACATACATTTCTTTCTCAATTTATACATTTATTAATACATTTCTTTATACATTTATAATTTACATTTATATACATACATATATATATATATATATATATATATATATAAATGTATATATATATATATATATATATATATATATATATATATATATATATTTATAATTTATAATTTACATTTCTTTCTCAACGATTATTTCCTATTTATTTCCTATAGAATAATAAGCCATTCAAACAACAAATAGAGGCCTAATTACTTTTCGTATTCAAATAATGTCAAAGAAGATGTTCTGTATAAATAAAAATAAACAATCTATGTAATACAGATTTAAATTAGCTACATTTATAATTATATATCGGTTGACAAGCTTCATATTTGACATGAAATTTAACCAGTTATTAATTTGTTTATTTGGCATTAAATTGATATCTGCCTAATAAATTAATTTATCAATTAATCAATTATTCACAGATACCGATTCCAAATGAAAAAGGGTGCAAATTATTACAGAATAGTTTATTTATTTATTTCCAAATAGTTGTATATCAACTACTGTATACCCACTTACAGGAGTGTTCTTACAACTTCGGGTAAAGTCCAATGCTCAAATTGTTTGCTATATCTTTATTGAGTTATCAAAAAACTGAAGCAAAGTCAAAGACCGCCGATATTGCGCGCATGATGCCCGACATATAGGAGGCATCTAGGACAGATAATCCACAAAATCCACCCGCTTAACCGATTAAATTTTTTTTATTTGTTTTTTAACGGTTTGATTATAATGATCCGAAAACACTTTATATTTTTCCTGTATCTTCTTAAACGACAGAGATGTGGGTCTCTAATCGACCGGGATTTTGAAACGAATGCCGGGTGGTAACATCCATTTTGTTGAGTTTCGAAAATCATCCTGGGTTGATCTGTAACAATGGTGCCGAATTTCAAAGAAATCGAACGGTTTTTTTTTTCTTTATTCGATTTTTGGTGTTCTACGTATCTTGAAAAGTAAAACCTCAAATTTTGAGGGGAAGGGTTAAAATGTTTTTATCTTGTGCGATTGCAACGATTCTTTATTGAATATAACTAACCAAAATTATTATAATTATAACATCGCAAGCTATAAGAATAACCTAACAACCGTTCTGGTTTCGCCATATGCCCTGGTTAATTATGGTAGCATAATTAATATTCAATAGCAATTAGAGGCATTCATTAGTGTTGTTGACTCAATCTGACGTGGGTTTAATGAAACAATTTAGGATCTATTTTTGATCTGCTTACATTAATACTTTTTTTTCTCCTTTTTGTTTGGTTTGGTTTGGTTGAAAAATTTTCAAATGAAGAAATGCACAATGCATTAGTTTTTGATATAGTACTATAGACCTAGACCTATATGGTTGGATGATTTTATGAACCCGGGCAAGGGAAGACACACGCACTTACTCCCCATCAACAAAAGTAAACTGTCGTAACAATTTCGAAGTTTTACAAGAGAGCAAAGCGGAATTTCAATTTTCAATGTAAGGCTTTTTATAGATAATGGTCAATCTTTGTATTTAAAGTGTTCTAATTTTTACTACCTATTAGCTTATTTACGATAATTTACACCGGATTATTGCAATACGATAATAAAATCAAAATCAGCAAAAATTGACTGACTTCACGTCACCCTAACGTACATAATTGAAAGACTGTAAAAAATGCACAATGGGTGTAATTCACTTGTTTGTTAATAACTCAATTTTTAAATAAATAATGCCATGTATATTAATTAGGTAATTACTTCCCTCGTAATAAATATAATTTTTTTTTCGTTAAACTGTTACTTTGTCAAATCAATATAATGTGCTCAACCGCTTTGAAATGACTAAGCATAAAGTTACTAAAAGACTGTGGAAAATTTTAATATAAGGTTACGCGATTTATTCAACAATCAGTCCCAGCTAATCTGAGAGACCCAAATTTTTATTTATTACACTTTCACTAAAAAAGTACTAATATTAGAAATAATAATATTTATTATTTCTAATGTGTACGTTCCAATACTTATTTGATAGTTTTTTTTATTTTCTTTTATTTCGGTTTTACTATAAGTAAAATTAGTATCCCTTTAAACCGAAATTATTTTCCATGTCATAATTCTTAATATTTTGCCAATATCATTTTCAGTATTGATTGTAGTTGTTCCAACAATTTTCAAAAATAAATTAATGATTCTATTTGGTTCAATATCAAGTTTTGCATGTTTAATAGTGCAAATAAACGAAATATGTTCTATTCCTGTCCAACGTGCATCATTTACTGTGTCCCGTCATTGATTTGATGACTATTATTTCAGTGGTGTTGTGCGCTCTAAGAAAATAATTCTTTATAGCGTTTCCCATCATTAGTGCTGATAAGGGATTGTCAAGTTTGCCTGCAATGAAAGCTTTGTAATGTGAAACACATATTATTATATAAATAATCTTGTAATTAAAAGTAAATTTTATGCAAAGTTTATTTCTCCATAATTACCAACATTGAAAAATGTATTATCGTGAAACGGCAGTCTTTTTATTAAAAGAGAATTTATTAAAAACGAATCAATTTTAAAATATCAAGCCTTCAATGAGGGGCTGAACTGTACCACTGATTTCAATCTATTAAATATAATTTATTTGATTCAAGATTATTTGAACTAGAAGTATGAAAGCTAAAAATTGAGGGATCAGAAACTAAGAGGTACAAGTAATTAAATAACAAAATGAAAAAAAAAACTCAATATTTATAGTTTTGGACCCCTTGATTTCTGATTTTCTCAATTATTAATAAAGGTGACACAAAGATTTAATTAAATATATGTTTATATATACCCTAATAAATAAATTACCCTACCCTTCTAGTTATTATTGTTTTTTTAATTATTTCCTTTAGTTTTCTTTTAGCGTCTTCTGATGAGAAATCCATATCTCGGGTTTTCCCTCCCATTCATTGTTTACAGTTTTATAGATCTGTTTATGCCAAAGATTTATCGTTTTGAGAAAAACGATAAATATTGGATGTGTCACCGTTATGATGGTGACTCGTCCAAAAGATTACAAGATAGTCGTATTTTCATGAAGCGTTTACCATTTTTACTTTCTTGAATGCAGTAAAGTAAATATTGTAATCACGAAAATTTTCAACGGTTTACTTGCAGATCATAATAAACTTACATCAAAAATTATATTAAAATTAAATACAATGATCATATTGTTCGGTTATAAAGGTTACAAACGCGATTTTTTTCACTCTAATTAAAGATTTTTATTACTTGTTTAAAGTGTTAAAATTGAGTGTAAAATAATTATTTTCCTCTCCATTTGTGGGCTGCAGCAGGAGAATAAGATATAAGTTAAGTGGGTTCTTTTGGTTAAAATGTCGAACCCGTCGATTCCCAATGCTTTATCTAGTGATATGTCACGGAACACGAAAAAATCTCTTGGGAACTTACCTACTCTTGGGTAAGAAAACGACTTATAATTACGGAATGAGACCTCCAGAAACAAGAGCTTGTGTGCCCATAAATAGATGTCGCAACGATGAGTGTCGTTTTTGAGATTCTGCAATCTTCGGAAACCAGTAACCAAATTCAGATCACTTTTTGAGCCACCGATTTATAGTTTGATAGGCGTATAAGGAAGTCATGCAGGAATTGTATGTAATAAATGAAGGAATGGTGAAAGGGCGTAAAATAAAATATAACATATTTTTTAATTTGTTTTAAAGGTATATTTAAAGCAGACAGGTATTTTTTTAAATAATCGATTTCGAAAGAATCAGCCCTTTGTCCATAACAATTGACAAGCGGAATACGATTACAAATGTGTCCGTTTTGAGAATTATTTAAATATATAGATTGTAATTTGTAAAAATATCTATGAGCCATACTGTGAGTCTATAATCAATATCATCAGTCTATCATTAAAAATATGTTCCAAGCATTCATTCTTCATCGATCTTTCAATTGTGGTGATTTGAAGAATCGATTTAAATTGTCTGAGGGCAAGTCCATGGTCTTAGGATATGGCTAAAGTGGAGATATTTTAAGGTAAAAAAAAGTATTTAAAGAACGGATAGAGTTCAAAAGGAGGATCGGATAAGGAAAGATCTGTCGAGTGTATCGGAGTTAACAATTCTAATGGGTAAGAACGTGCATATCGGGAAATGAAAGATAATTTAAATTGAAGAATTTTGAAGAGAGATGAACACGTCAACAATCATCTGTTATTTGGTTGGGAAACAGAAACGAATTTAGGTCGAAGGAATCAAAAAAAGATTTTTCCTATAATGTTATCGGGACAGTGAAGTAATATCGTAATAGGCTATTGTTCCTAAGACTACTTCGCTTTCCCTCGCCAGTGTTGCAACGAACCCGCTAACCTGTTTGTAGTTTATGATATGAATAATTATTAAAAATATAACTGCAAACCGAAGGATGGCCGGCTGCAAATATCGTCCTACACGAGAAGGCCAATGTGACCTCACGGTACTAATGACGAGTACTTCATCAATCCTTTGTGGGTCCGTAAACAATGCTCTTTGTTTAATGTCAAGGTTCTGATAATGGCCCGTTTTATTGCATTATCACAACTCCCTCAATGTTGTGTTCATTGCGTTTCTGAATCAATGGCGGATCCAAGAAGTGAAGGGAGGGAGAAAAAGAGGAAATTTAAAATTTATAATATACCAACTAGTACCGATACTTATGAGTATCTGTGACAAATTGTCCCTTAAGATTGTGTCCCCAAATCTCTGACATTCAGTCCCCTAAGAATAAAATAAATGTACAATGTAGGCAGCATTTGGCTGGATTCACTGTGTTAAATCAATTATATTACTAACTATAGTGAAAAAACAATTAAAATAACAATAAATATACTTAGGTACATATTTACTCAGATTTGTATAGTTATTTATTCTTTACATGCATGCAGAATGTTGATCATTCAGCAGATGGAGAAAGAAATGCTGTTTCATGGTATGGGATATACAAATTAGTAGGTTAAGATCTTGTATTTAGGAGATGAATGGAAGAACGTAGAGTGAAGAGGTCAAGAATATAGGAAGGTTTTCTGGATCTTAAGGATTAGAATAAGAAGGTACCGAGAAGGTAATTTCGTCGGAAATATCTTTGCACAGAATACCAGTGAGAGATGTGGGAGCCTGTGGTGACACTGAAAATGAATCTTATAAAACAATTCATTAATCTTTTTAGTCTCATCTCCTGCTCACCAGACAGTTCTCCATACACTAAGCATCCGTAATCAAAGCTGGAGAGAATAAGGGAGGATACTAGAAGATGACGGGTACTTCGAGGAAATGAATCACGGAATCTTAGCAGCTGTTTGAGAACTGATATGGATTTTCTGGTAATCTGAGAAATATGGTTAGTCCATGCTAGGCTTGAATCTAAGGTAACTCCGAGGTTTTTTTTTTATACAGTTTTTGAACTGAATAGGAATGTTGTTGAGGTGTGGTAATGGAAGTGCATTGAGGGAGGATTTGGAACCAATTAAAATTGTCTTAGTATTCGTTAGATTCAGGCTCTACTCTCATTATGTAGGGAAGGAGGAAGAATTGGCCTTGGCTCACCTTGTGAGAGAAATCGATCATCGAAATTGTCTATTTCAATGTATTATATAATTATTATTATTATTATATAATTGTCAATTGTAATTGCATTTTTTATTAATTTAAATAAAATAAATGTGTTAAACTCGCAACGCTTTATTATTATTTAAACCTGATGGAAACTCAAAACATATTTACACGGTCCAGTGGTTAAGTCGCTGGACTCTCATTTAGATGGAATTCTAATCAAGGTAAAAGTGGTTTTAAATAGGCTCAAACTGAATGATTTGTCTTTGGGGTCCTCCAGACAATATGATCACATAATTCTACATATCATCCTTCCCATTTTCCTTTATAAAAATACATTAAAAAATTAAAAATGGTTGGTGAATCAAAGGAAGAATATATGCAAGCATTAAATAAAGAGGACTGTGGTCATATTGATTCAGGAACGGAACTACGGAGGAGACATAGGGGACGCTATTTCCGGGAGGCAAAATTTAGAGTGCGGCAAAGTTCGAGCTAAATTTTGTTTTTAGGTTAAGTAAAAAATATTTTCTGGTTTTCGATTGGACTGTTATAATATTCTTGAATTTTATTGGAAGAGGGAGAGGGAGGGGGAGAGTGAAAGAAGGGACACCAAAATTGAGCTTGTCTCCCCCTTGCAAAAATCCTAGTTCCTCCCCTAATTTCCACCTCTTGGTCCACCCCTGCTCTGAATACCAATCATAAAGTTCCGGTTTCGATTTTAAAGCTTGCATCTTCAAAAATTATTAGTTCAGTGGAGTTCACTTATCGCATGAGAAAAGCAATAGGTCAGCCAAAGAAAAATATCTGACGTGGACACCGCATGACTTCCTTGCACGCCTATTGAACTATAAATCGGTGGCACAAAAAGAGATCCTGAGGTTATTACTTTCCGAAGATTGAAAAACCTCAAAAACGACACTCAGCATAGCGACATCCATTATTGACACACGCAGGTTTCTCGGTCTCATTCCGTCATTACCTATATGTAGTTTTCTTTCAGTAGGTAACAAGTTCCCAAGAGATTTTTTCGTGTTCCGTGACAATGAAAGAGAACAATGAAAAAGGAAGAGAACTGCCTATGCAATTAGATAAAGCATTGTAATTCGACGGGAAGAACCCGCTTAACTTTTATCTTATTCTTCTGCTGCAGACTTGTTCTGTTCACAAATGGGGAGAAAAACAAGTATTAAACTCAATTTTAACGCTGTAAACAAGTAATAAAATTGTATAATTAGAGTGGAAAAAAGTCGCGTTTGTAACCATTATCACCTAGCCATATTATCTCTGTATTTAATTTTAATATAATTTTTTATGTAAGTTTTTTATGACATTCAAGTGTTCCTTCCGGTTCACCAATTTTAACCAAAATGTATTATATTATTTATATTGATATACAAGTCTTATTTACCAAATTTGAGATGTTTTATATTAAATTTTAATATAATTTTTGATGAAAATTTATTATCTTCAAGTAAAGAACCGCTTCCGGTATGCCAATTTAAATCAAAATCTGTTATTGAAATCAATATATAAATCACAAATACCCAATTTGAAAAGTTCTGCATTATCTTTTAATATAATTTTGGATGGAAATCAATTATGACCTTCAAGTGAAGTACCACTTCCGGCGATCATAAAGGGTACATCTTCCAGTGACTAAAAAGGGAGGTTCACATCTAGATTTTACAACAATCCCAAATACGAATTTTTTACTTTACTGCGTTCAAGGAAGTAAAAAGTTATAATTATGAATGATAGATAATGTTAGCATATAACGAACAATTATCTTGTGGTACTTATGTGTCAAATGGTTATCCATTTGATGAATATACACCTGTCATTCCTACGTAATGCCATGTTCAACACATTAATTGTTTTTTTCAAATTGAATATCAATATGTTAAAAAAATTGTGTTTCAATTATTGATAATAGTTATTGATTCCTTATTGTATTATCAGACGAATAAGTTCAGAATTACAGTATTTTTCCAAATTCACTTCTATTGTAAAATCGTTCAGCTTTTAATTTCATTGCAGACAATGAATAACATAGTTGGTTAATACAGTATTTAAATAGTAAAACGTTCTACAGGCGTCATTTATGGATTCAAAATAATGCGCAAAAATTGTAAAATATACGAAATTATATATGTATATTGATTTATGGTGAAATGTGATTTATATTAATAATTATTTATTGAAATAATACTATAATACTGTATTTACAAATGAAAAAAATTACAGTCTTTGCAGAAACATGCTAAATTCATCGTTATACAAATACTTATTCCCAGCAGTATAAGAGTATATCTATTGTGGTAATAGTACCTTCAGAAAATGACATCGGCATGATATTGAGCAGAAAGGAAAATTTGAAAATTAATCTGAATAATGACGGAAGAAACTTTTAATCAATGACAATAATTATGTTTATATTTCTAGATCTGATGTAATAACTTTTTATCAATCGATAATTATTATCCAAGTCATTTATTAAGATGGATTCATTATTTGAACTGTTTCTAATCATAATTCGCTCTTTCAATTGATATAAGAAATTTATGTGCTTACTTAGATAATAAATGCAGATTATAACAGAACCATGATATGGTTATAAATAAAATTAAAATATACTGAATTTAATCTGGCTAAATATTCGTCCCCTTTTTCTTTAGTCAATAATGCTTAGATCGGATCATTTAAATTAAATTTTCTTTTTCCAGTCTGATATATTTAAATATTTGAATTAATGTGATTCTTAAAGGCTACCGCTGCAAATTATTTTTTCTTTTATTTTCAAGTTTTAATATACTAACTAGTTAGCATTTAAAATTTTAATTAAAGTTAAGTGACCTGTTCCAATAATGCACGTTAGGTCAAGCATTACATAATGCCTTCAAATAATTAATTTTAATTTTTTTTAAACTTTCATTATCAAATACTCGACCAATATCCACTCCTATCTATTTTCGCTTCTAAAGTAATGAGAAGTGAGAAAAAGTGAGTGAAAAAAGATCACATTTTTTTTTTTTTTTTTACTTTCAAAGTTATATAAATTGTTCAAATAATAATGCTGTAATAAATTAAATAAGAGGTTTAATAAAAAAAAAATATATTGTTAAGAATTTCTTCCTCTCCAATTGTGAAACGTCTATTTGCAGTTTTTCTGAAGCAGGTATTATTTTAAATTCAGTAGGTTTAGGTTTCGTATCGCATCTCAGTTTTAAACAAACCGTGATTTAAAAAAAAAAATAATTATTTGTTTGTTTTTTTACATAACCTGATTCGCATAACATGGATGGCCAGTAGTGATGGTAAGTGCGCACTAGATTTTACAAAGTTTCGACTTTACAGGACTGTATTTTTGAAGCTGGATTTTCCCATTATTTTTTCAAATGTTTCTTAAACGACTATGCTTAAATATTTCATACAAGCCCACGCTTCAACCACGTCAATATTGATGAGTTTGATAATTTAATTTAGTAATACTTAATACGCCCTTGCCCCTGCCTTAAGGGGTAATTGCGTACAAGGTATCTGGATAACTCAATATTAAAGCAATAGCGGTTGTGGGGCAAGTGCAAAATAGTTCATTTTCGTAGGATTATTATACTCTGATGTAATAATCGAAAAGAGTTAAAACTTGTCTGATATTTACATTTCAAACCTTCAGTGACAGTAATAAATGTGGAATATGGAACATAATTGAATAAATCCATTTAAAAAATAAGTTTTATTTCAATGCGCTCGTCCGGAGTTCCCTCTACAAAGCATGATAGTAGGGGTAAGTTTACACCACATAACACGTACTAGGCCCACAACAAAGATCTGCACTTTTCCCTACTATCATGTTTTGCCTGGACAACAGCGGGCAACTTAAAAATAGAAAACTTCCAAGGAGAAATGTAAATCAATGTATTTTGAAGAACACCTTCTGAAGGTCCAAAAATAAAAATTACATAAATAAAACAAGGCCTAGTTGTGGATAAACACCGACAAAGCTGAACAGTAGAAGTTGAAAGATTCAACATGTTGGAATTGATATCTTTACAATTCATCATACTTTACCTTAGCGAAATCTCGCGGCTAATTTGTGATACATTAGTGTTTAAAGTTCATGCTCACAAAAGGGCACAAGTTCAGGATTTGGATTTAACGAGATGATTACGCACTGCTTTCACCCATCTTTCTGCCAGTAATTGGATTTGATGCCGGTACCACTCCTTTGGTTTTGAGGCAAAGAACTCTTCACATCCAATTTTTACGTCCTCGTAATTATCAAAGATCAGACCTTTTAAAAAATGAGCCATTGATCTAAACAAAGAGGTAAAACGTTTACACCTTGCAGTTCCGATAATTTTTCCTTTCAAACGAGAACTATGTGCAGGGGAATTGTCATGTTGCAAAATGGCTTGGTTCCGGTTGACCAAAGCGGGTACTTAAAATTGTATAAACTCTGTCTAGCTGTTCACAGTAAAGGCTTGAGTCCCTAGTACGGCCGATAAATCACGAATAGTAGGACGTGGGCCCTGGTTCACACATTCAAGAAGAACGTCATCATCAACGACCGATGGGCGACCTGATCTCGGGTGTGCGGCAGTCCTTCGATGGATAGTTGACTCTCCTTCTATGGCACAAATTTCTTCGGCGGCTGCCTTTGTGCTTAAACCTTTTTTCCAGTAAAGTCTCAAAAGACCGCGAACTACGATATTTTCTTCTGACATTGCATCTGCGTTTTAAAAATGTAAATGACCCCATAAACCCAACTCAAGTCACAAGGAATTAAAGGATTAGTCAAAGTAAACATTGACGTAAATAGTAGGAACAAAAACATTTTTATAGGATAATTATGAGATTTGGAATAAAGGGTTGTGTTCATGCACAAGCTAATAACCTAGTAACTAACGAGTGTGAATACTACACTACTTTTAAAGAGACCAAAAAAGAGCTTTAGGTTTTACTTATAAATTCCAATTTGCAAATAATTTTGTTATCTCTCGGCCTATTAACTTCACTGAATCCTAGATTTTTGTGTATTAGATTTGGTTTTGTAAATATGCTTCTAATTTTTCACGACGTACGTGGCGACAAAGGATATGTCCAGAATAGCAATCGAACCAATGATTTCGACCAACTTATACCTTGAGAGACAATCGATCTAAAGTGCCACTCCGATTAAATTTATAATTATTGAATTGCAATCAAAATAACAGTTTTTTAAAATTATTATTATTAATATTTATTTTCGTGTCTCTACAATCTGTGGGTGGATCCTGGCCTCTTCAGTGAGTCTCCAGTAGGCTCCAGTAGATGAGCCATCTCTATATCCATTTACTGTCTCTGCCAAATAAACCGAATACAAATCGGAAGTGTGCGGTCATCCTTCATAAGCAATGTGTTTTATCCCCAGTGCCGAAATTAGATCGGAAGAAAAATGGATCATGTTGCATTTTCGTCCATACTTTTAGTTAGTCCAACATTTTGTGGGATGTTTGCGACGTATGCATCAAACTATTGTACCTATTTCTTCCGACACTGTCCGAATTTAGTTGGACCGACTCGTCTGCTGAAGCCCTTGAACATATCCTGTATTTTTTTTTTTGAACGTATCTTATATTTTTTTTTTGTGAGACTCGACATTTTGTTTTAATACTAATTAAGCTTTTATTTACAAATTTACAGTCACAAAAATGGTTATTTTAGATGATTACGGAAAAGATGCCACATCCTTACTATCAAACAATTTTAGATTTGATAGGTTTAGCATGTAAATAAAATTCGATTTAAATTATTAGTTTAACATAATTTCAATTTCTAATAGTAGGAAAAATTAATCAGAAAAACTACACAAAAGCATGCATTTTAAAATAGAATTAAGTAGCATATTGTAGCAGCAGCTCCTAGGTTATTTTGTGTGCTTTTCACTTTCGTTTGACTATTTAAAAAAATTATCATGAGTTCAACCAATATTTAATGATGTGGAGGCGAAGTTATAAAAAATTATTTGAAGCGATTTTTATTAATAATGAGGTACTCTTCCTGGTTGGTTAGATAATAAATATATTGGCTATAATTAAAGTAAATTGAACTCAATAGTAATTGAAATTTAATAAGAACACTTCATAGTTTATGTAATGAACAAACTTATGTATTATGCAATTGGGTACTGAACAAGTGAATTAATATACGTACAGAAAGAAAAAGAAAAAATTATGTAAAAAAAAAATTAAACTGATTTTGTTAAGTATACTTCAAAAATATTGTCATAATTACAAATATTATTACATATAGTTCAAATCCAACTCAAATTCTAGAATTTTCAGTGATTTTATTTCTTAATTTAATCTGTAACTATTATTTGATATATATTTTGCTTTTTATACGTAACGCCGTAAAACCAGTCTACATTTATTTTTTCTAATTCTCCCCTTTAGTATTTTTGTTGTTGATTTATTCACAACAGATCCAGCTTTCTTGCACCTTATGCAAGACTTAGAGTCCTTATAGGATAGGTTTATATTAAGTTGGCTGCAATTCTTGGTTTTCGACATCCGTAGGGCGTTTTCACGTGGTCCGATAAATATCGGAATCGGATCCAACGTTAACGCAGAAAGGATGCGTTCCTTTCACACAGTCCGATAATTATCGGAGTCAGATCCTACATTTTCTGCAGTCTGATATCCCCTTGACAAATATAATCTCGATCCGACATCCAATTTATCGGAACGTGTGAACATGGCCTTATCTTAAATTCATAAATTAACGTATATTAATTAACCACTATATGTTACTAACGTTAAAGGATTGATGGGAATGATGATGTTGGTAAGACTTCTAATGGAGTCGGTATTTGGATTTATTTGTAAGCAATTTTCAACAAAATGTATTAATTTACTATTTTATCAGATTGCTGAATATTCTAAAATCATTAACATACGCATACAAGCTAACCGGAGATCCATTTATAAATTCGTTAATAAAATTATCTGACTAAAAACCTGTACCACCACAACAACCCATGAAGGGTCTTGGGTTCAGTACTTGTTAAGGACTGTACTGTCTCTAGGCCAACGGCTGTGCAAGGAGGTGATTTGGCCGAGATCACGCTCGACCATCAGGTTTTCCTCCAATTTAGGGTACCCATTTTATAGAGACTGGGTGGTCCCCAGGAGGGTCTCCCGATCCCACAGGGTCGATCCACGGCTGATAACAGACTAAATAATTATCTGCCACAGCCGGTCTCGAACCCGGGACCGGGAGCATTCTAACTTAGTGCCTTACCACTGAGCTACTCCGCTCCCTATCTGACTAAAAGGTTTGTTTTTTTTTTATTTTTTTTGTATTTAACGTTTGTAATTATTGCAACGAAGAGAATATAAATACAATCAGCTTTTTCAGTACAAGTCCTGATATTATAAATACCAAAATATTCCAAACTTTTTTTAAGATTTAAAGCAGAGATTTAAAGCAATACTCTACTCCAAGAAAGTTTCACACATACTGTTTTCTGAGATTTACTATTAAAATTAACTATCTCTTTTTTAGACTGTTGAAGTGAGATGTGTTGCTTCTGGTCTGAATCTGTATGATCTTATCTTTCTCTTTCCTGATGATGCCTGAATTGGTGAAACGTTGACTGGTTTGTAAAATAACTATGCCTGTAAATACTGGTATTTGAGAGACATAGAGCTTTATTTAGTAATCTTGCAGTGATAACATAGTAGTTTTTGTTTCTTTTTTCTTAGTTTTTGATAAAATTTTGTTTTTATTTATAGTATTAATTCCGATAATATTGGTAAATTTAAAATACGTTACAACTACTACGAACCGCTGGACTGTTGCCATGCATACCTCATCGTCTCTAGCCCGTTATAAGTCTGGAATTACAAGCAGTTGACTAAACTAAACCACGGGATTACCTAATTGAAACAGGTATAGTTCTCCGAATCCACTACATAAATTTAAAAGCGGCCCACTATTCTACGTACTTTGAAACGTAAAACTTCAACTTTTGAGGGAGGGTTACGTTATTTTTTCGTAAAAGTTCGATTATAAAGGTTCATTATTGAAAATAACAAACGAAATATATCAAATGACTTAATTGAAAATGTTTAATTTTATTTTCCAAACAAATATGGATGGAAAGATGGATCCTAAGATGGGAAATTCGCCGAAAAATTGATGGATTAATGGAAATTTGATAATTGACTAAAATAAAATGTCATTTTTCAGCTTATTTGTTTTATTTATTATATCCATTTATAATATTATCCATATGACGTCATCATATTGTGCCAGCTCTTTAGACATACGACCTCTCTTCCCAAATAGCACCTTTCTTTCTAAAATATTATTACATATTTGACAAATGAACTATTTGAGTTTGTATCGTACTCATCTGTTTATGGCTGTGATTTTTACTGAACATCATATGAATTAAAAGTTTATTATGATATGCAATTTTACATTTATCAATTTAACATTGTATATAAACGTTTATTGATGATACATATTTATAAATATGAAACATTTAAAAAAGACATTCTAGAAAACAGCAGAATATATTGTGAATATAGTACGGATAATCATATGCCTGACGCCATCAACGATGAACTCAAGAGACCCAAAGAATTCATGAAAGGAAGAATAAAAGGCTTTGTTTAGACTAGTCATGAGCATGCAAACCATTATAGAAAGAAAGGCTGCATAAACATTGGTAGAAGCCTTAAACCATTGCTGATTAAAAATTGCAAAATATGATATATCTGGACGTAATACTTCTAAGAAATATAAAGTATTTTATTATGTTGCTTGCAATGGGTACATCGTTCCTTCCGAAGCCCATTTTATTTTTTTTTCCGTTATCATAACAATTTGATTCAGTTAAGAGCAATAAGTTATAATGCGTTTAGCAAGATTATATAATATTAAATATTTTACATATAATTAAATATTGTAAATTTTACTGACAATTAGTCGGAACACCCATAGAGTCATGTATCTCCACTTCTTACTATTATAACAGAGTGGAAGTTGAGGAATAGCACGATAGTGATAGAGACACGGAATATAAGTGGAGAATCGTCATTTGTCATTTATTAAAAAAAGTATACTGTCTGCTATAATTTAAGTTGAAATAAAACATAAGACTTTTGTATAATAAAAAGAGATAGAAAAGAACAAAAGAGAGGCATTCGGATGATTAGGAAGGTTTCGATGAAACGCTAAAGAATTACAAAGCATTAGGTTAAAAGTATGAGGAAGTGATTTTTATTTTTCATAGCCCAATATATAAAGAAATTTGATAATGTAGGGTTTTTTGACTGTGGTTCTCAAAATTTCGGATCGGTTTGAATAAGTTTGATGTTTGGATGTCTTGCTCATTCCCATAGTTACTACTGGTACTGGTACTGGTATTGGTGGGGGGAACTAGTCCGGCAAGTTGGACTTATGGTCCTTTTTGCCAACCCCTGACGGCTACTTTTACGTCACCGCCGCCTACTAACCAGAGTGGGAGTGTCAAGATTCATTTCGCGGGTTCGCCACGAAATAAATATTAACCGACCCAGGTGGGAATCGAACCCACAACGTTCCGAACCGGGCACTCTGGTACCATCGCCCCAACGTACTCGGCCGTCACGTCCTCCCCATAGTTACTAACTAGTCTGTAGACATAAGGACGTTCAGTTTGTTGTTCGTTGATTAAAGATGAAAGTTCTTCCGCTCGGACTGTGTTCTGTGTATATTCCTGACACTAATAGAATAGGGCATTGTCTATATATACCAAAGTCCTATTCTATTAGAAACTTAACGGTGTTAGAAATAAAAACAAACAAACTACAACTTAGAATACAGTGAAGCGTCGATTATCCGAACATCAGTCATCCGAACGTTCGATTATCGGAACTGTTTTTCTTTTGTTTTTTTATGTTTATAATTTTAATTGATTTGATCATGACATTTTATATGCCACAGCATTAATTTTGATAAAGCTTTGATTAGATACACTTTGATTATTTTTTCCATACACGTAAATACATATTTATATTCATTTTATTATGTACAAGTGACAAAGTTAAACAATTTATATGCACTTTATGACACTGTTTTTTTCATTATGCACATACATACTATATTTATATAAATAAACAAACATGTTTTTTTTTTTACAAAGTTGTTGTTTTAGATCTCCCTTTTCCTTATATATATTTAAAAAAAGAAATAAATAAAAAATAAATTAATATATATATATATATATATATATATATATATATATATATATATATATATATAGTATGCGAACACGTGAATTTCGATTATCCGAACTTTTGATTATCCGAACCACCCCTGACAACATTAGTTCGGATAATCGACGCTCTACTGTACAGTAATCAGAACCAATCCATGAGGATTTATATACATTTACTATTTTGTAGTGAATATGTCGGAATTCTTCTTGCAATCCAAAATAGCCTATGAAATTAAATTCCTTATCGCATGGTATGACATAGTGATTTATTTTTTCGAAAATAGTATTAGAACTATAACGTTATTTCGTTGTTATTTGTCATATTCCGTTTGACATATTCTCTGTTGCTTTTTTTTTTCTTATTTTTATCTTTGTATAACAGTTTTCAGAAAAACAGGCCCTATTAGTATTCTTTGTGGAGAGAGTGGCATTAGTCTAAGCATCGCAAAAGTTTGAATATTTATACACTGGAATAAGGAATACATAATTAGGCTAGGATAACAAAGGAATTGGAAACGAGCAGTTTCTTGCCGGGAATTCCATGAACGAACCAATAGGAATTGTGTTTACAAAAAAAAATTAAAAATCATTACACTTTTTTCACTTCTCAAGCGTAGAAAATATTAACAACGTCTCCTTGTATCCTAATGATAGGGAAAACCGCTCAACCAAAGCCCGGGATATGAACCTTCCGTGAAAATATAAGCGCAAGTATTTATACGACGAATGAGAAGCCCACGACGCGACAAGCAGCTCATGTTTAATAACGAAAGCCTCTAATACAAGCGTTCCGTGTTGGAACGAATGATGTCGCTATAAAAGCCATGAAACATGGATTCAACGGGTTCAGAAAGACCAGATGCTTGACTGATGCAATTGAATTCAAAGGCATTGATGTCTGTGTCAAATTGAGTAATAAAAGAGACCAAAGGAGTCTTCTCGGAAGGATTTTATGCCTTCAATAAACCAGGGAAATCCCAATATATAAAATTTACTTGGGATAAGGAGTGAAAAAAGAGTTATTACAATATCTCACGAAATAGTCGATGGACTAACAAAAATATTACAAAATCGTGTCCTCAGCTAATCGCCATAAAGAATTATGACCGATCAGTTCTAAAAAATTATCTATAGCATTTTTTAAAACGAAAATAAGTCAACTAAGTTCAAAATACGACTTCAGAACATATTAAAATTCTTTCATTTAATTTTTTTATTTTAATATATTTAATTTTTTATTTTATTTTGCAATTGTAACAAAGTACATGTGCTATCACTGGCTATTATTGTATGACAATGGTCGATGAAGAAACTGTAATGGCCATTCTACATTAGAAGGCCACGTGGCCATCTTGTTTGGCAGGTTGCGAACTATTGGGTTTGCGTGGGTATTGTGTTTGTAATTAAAGGTGTTTTTATTTCTGGCAAATCTGAAATGTATGAAATATTGAGGTTTATATGGATAATTTTATTTGTCACATAATAAGTATTGTGGTTTCTTCGTAGGACTTTGAATTATGAGGATTAGGTTTGGAAGGAATTTGGTGGTTTCGTGGATCTCCAAAGCTTAACACCGTTTGCCCATTACGCCTGATTATGACAATATAAGCATAGGCGTCTATCAAAATGGACAAGGGAGGTTCTAGTCTCTTCTCTCCTTCTATGTTTTTGCAGTTTGCAGAGTAAAAACGTGAAAGTTAACTACTTTGCGCGTATTGTTCGCGTTACATTAAAATTATTCGCTCAACAATGGTGTCACAAACAGGACACATCAAGAACTATCTCTTAAGTTCTGATTAGGACTAACTATAAAATGCTGGTTCGGCCCATTCATAGACACCTGAGTTTTTATTATAAATTGAACCATTTGTTCAGTCAATATTGAAACAATCATATTCTACCAACAGTTTCTTGTCGTTTCAATCTTTAATCAAAGCTTTGTTCACGACATTTGTCGAGACGAAATATCGAGTTTTTAGTGGATCTGTTGCCATGCTGAGAAGAGAGGAACATTTCATAACATTTTCATATAAAAGAATGTTAAATATTGAATGATGATGATTTCGTTTCACTCAGCGAATGAATTCTCCCCCTCATTCTAATATGAATTTCATTAGTTGTAATTAATCAGACAAATGTGCTTAATGAAGTATAATCATCACTAGCATGCGTGCGTTTAATAAACTTTCATCGTTTCATTTAGCATTTATGACTATTCACGTTGTATTAGTGATGAGAGTTCTTTTATTTTATATTTTATTTTATTTAAATTGAATTGTGAATTTCGAAAAGGGCTTATCTCTGAAAATTGAAATTGTTTAGGGAGACAAAAACCTGAAATTTTGTTGAACCATTGGACTTATTTCAGCATATTTTATTATTTACGTGTATTTCATCATTATAACAATCAGATATCAGCCGTTCTCGCTCATAAAAAATCTACCTATATAAGTAAAAATAAACAAACAAAAAGCCATTTTGAATAAAAACCGAGAAAACCCTTTTCGAAATTCACAATTCAATTGAATCTGAACCATTTCACTTCTAATGATAGAAATAAATTGGCACGATTATTTTCATGAGATTATTTTAGTTTTTCTATTGTAAAAATCAATCCTGAAATAGTGATTATAACTTATTAATAATGAATGTACGCCAGAATGATTAAGTTATTTTCATTTAATTGATAATTATACTAAGTGAATTAGTAAGATAATTCTAAGTACTTCTAATACGATGTTGAAGCCTAATGTGATTCAATGTGCCAAGACAGCTTTTCTGGAAAAATAATCACCTAAAGGAAAACCGGGAGCATTGTGTTGAGTTTGATGTGGTATTGTTTTCACATCGCAGCAGTCAGTAACAAAAAGACTGCATGTAATGGGAAACGATTACCATACATCAATGGGTTCATGGCATAAACAATCTATTTGCAAAAGTTATTCAGAAGGAAAAGTTGCCTACATGTAATAATAAGTTGCAAACACTAGCATCAGAGGCGTAGCTAGGCAGGCTGAAGGAGGCGGAAGCCCCGGGCAACGCTTAAAGGGGGCGCCAAAATCCCAAAGAATAATTTATTTTTCCCTTATTTTTTAGACTTCGAAAATAAAATTTATTTTATTGGATTTAAGTCGAACATACGTTTAAATAAGCAATCATAAAATAATGTATTTAATAAGCAGATAGGGATGTACGATACCGATCGATAAGTAATAAAAATAATAATCAATCGATATAAAAATAATCGATAAGTAATAATAAAGTAAATTTCCCTTTTCCTACAAAAGTAAATCGATACTTTCCTTTCGATTTAGTTTTTCCATCGATATCACTAATTCAATATTCAGTTCGATACCTCAGTGGTATCGAATATTTGAACAGCTTCAATGAGTGCCGTTATCGAGAGTTTGTCTGTATTGCATATAAGCAGACAACCTGGAATTACGGCAGAACCGGTATAAGGATTTTTACCAGGGGAGGGGGCAAGCTTAACTTTGCCGCCTCTTCTTTCATCATATCTCCAATAAAAAAACAGTTTTATAATGGTACTTTTGGTTATATATTTCGAAATAAATATCATCTTATAACGTTAACTCATTTTTGGCTGAATTAAGGTAATAATTACCGTTTACTCAAAATTGACCGCCCTCTAAATTCTGTCGCTCCGGGCGTGCCCTCTTCGCCTCCCAAGTTTAGACCTTGGGGGCGACATCTTGGAATTTGCCCCGGGCGCCAGAGGGCCTAGCTACGCTACCAACTTGCATAAAATAATAAATCAGTATCTCAGAAAGAGTAGTTAATTTAAATGATCCTTTGAGTTACAAATATAATATGATATTGAATTCAATAATATTGACAGTTAATTCAGTCCATGATTATTTAAAACATATAAACACTCTTTTATAAAGAAAAAAAATCCTTGTATCTCGTCGATAAGGAAATGTTCATGTGACCGTGTTCAGGACAATGAATAATTGAAAACTGCCGTACTATCACGTCAGATGTCTCGATTAAAATTCATAACGCGAGAATCAGCTATTCAGTTTCAAATTATACTAGCATTTCCTGCAAGTTTATTCAGTAGAGCGATAGATCCACTTCCTCGTCAATGAAATAGCATCGGAGTGACAGACACCCGCATCAGGGTGACCAACAGCGAAACAATGCCCGTCGCTTGAAAGCGGAAGTAGGCAAGTATACTCTTGTTATCTTTGCGCATTAATTTCATTTCATAGGGTAATTCTATTTTTGGACTGTAAATGATTCGAACCATTTGCTGTACATGAATGCATAAGCTAAAAAATTGATCAGCGATTCAAATTTACAATTATTTCTATCTAGGGGTTCACAAAACGACCGTTTTTGAGATTATTTCACTGTCATATTAGAAATATGAGTTTTGTTAAATAGGCACTGATAGTTAATGAATCGACAGTATACCTGCAAAACCTCCTAAGTAATACTGAAATAATTAGAAACTTGCCAAGGTTTTGCAGGTATAGTGTTGAAATATAATTACATTGCATAGCAAATATTTACAATGAAAGGACTAATATATAACAATCAATTTATAGAGGCAAAAACCAAATTAATGAAAGATAATTAGATGAGAACGGAGTTGTTCCTGTTGAAAATCATTTATCTATGTTATAGAGCTCTAATTAGCAAACCTTGTAAACTTTAATTTACTCTTTTACTTCACAAATTTATTGCAAAATCCTGATTAGTGGGGCCAAATAAGAGATACATTATACCTTGAACCCTACCAGAGCCTTAATGTGGAACATCATCCCAGGTACAGTATTCTTATAAGACTCCCGCAACTGCGCACGTTTAAAGTAATCAGTGACTTGAGGTCTTACACCAGCTTCCCAATATCTTTAAAGAAAAACATTACGTTAATTACCAATATTGTCAGACATATTTAAAAAAAAATAATAATACCTCAAACTGGGTGCCTCAGTGGTTAAATTTCAGCAATAACGTGCTAAAAAGCACGAACGTGTTAAAAAATTAATTAGAACAAATATTGAACTTATCAATTCTCACAAGTTTGAGTTCACCTCTCAAACTAATTTCATTATAACAAAATATCATAAATATCTACGGAATTGAAATCGTGAATAAGTTTTAATCAATCATTTCTTATGACAGAGTATGAAATGTATTTATTTAATACTTTCATCCCTCCGACTAGAAGATTTAAAAATCCGGAATCTCTCATAATAAGAAAAGTTTACCACAGTTGGACGAAGGTGATACTTATTCACAACAGCCCCCAGAAGAAATAGTTGTATTGTGATTTATTAGACTCTTTTACGATTGTTTCAAATACATTTTTATCATGTGGTTTCCGTTGTAGCTGTAAGGTACCTCTGCATATCGACATTGTTTTTTGAAAAAGGCGTAAGCGCCATTTAGCAAACTTTACAGGAAATGCATGAAACGATTTTTCCCCAAATAACAATGTATTTTTAAAAAACTTTATTCTTTATTGTATTGAGTAGGAGTTAATTAAACTGGCAAAACCATTATAAATACAATACATTTCAAAAGATTCTAGCACTGGTTAAGGCCAGAGTGGCAACTGAGAGTCGTTAGTATTTGGTGCTTACGCCATCAATATTCAACTTTTAGACCATTTCCAATTTTTTTTTTTTCGATAAATCGTGAGCGGGAATCGATAGATGTGGTGTTTACGTAAGGAAATCAATTGAAATCTAAATTTCGAATTTTAGGCGCTTAAGCCTTTTTCAAAATATCTGATGTGGGCAACACATGACTTCCTTGTACGCCTATTAAATTATTAATCCGTGGCTCAAAAAGTGATACTGAATTTGGTTACTAGTTTCCGAAGATTGACATTCCGCGCCCCGACATCCATCTATTGACACACACGCATACAAAAACACACACTCTTGTTACTGGAGGTCTCATTCCGTTATTATATTTCGTTTTCCTTCAATAGGTAACTAGTTTCCAAGATATTTCTTCATGTTCCGTGACAACAATTAAACTGTCAATATCTTTGGATAAAGCATTGGAAATCGGCAGTTTCGACATTTTAAATGGAAAAACCCACTTAACTAATATCTTATTCTCCCTCTGTAGACTTGTTGATCTCACAAATGGGGAGGAAAACCAGTATTTTACATTCAATTTTAACACTTAAAACAAGTAATAAAAATGTTTAATTGGATTGGAAACCAAATTGCATTTGTAACCTTTGTTACCGAAACATATGATTTCTCTTTTAATTTAAATATAATTTTTGATGTAAGCTTATGACGTATGACCTTCAAGTAAAGTACCCTTTTCGGCTCACGAATCTTAACCAAAATCTAGTAAATACATTTATATCGATATAAAAGTCTTATTTACCAAATTTTGAGATGTTTTACATTATATTTTAATACATTTTTTTATGAAAATCTAATATGATCTTCAAGTCTTTACTTTAACGTACGTACGTACAGACGCCACGACGAAACTAGTCAAAATGGATTCAAGGATGGTCAAAATGGATATTTCCGTCGAAATCTGAAAACCGAAAATATTCGCGATTACAATACTTCCTTTACTTCGTACAAGGAAGTAAAAACGACGTCGATATGATTACATATATACTATTATATAGAGCTGAAGAGTTTGTGCATTTGAACGCTCTAATTGCAGGAACCTAATTCCATAAAATGTATACATATATTGTGACATTATAAAAATAAATAAATAATAAAGTGTTGAACTTGCATACGTATCGTTTTATGGCAACTTCATACCCGTGGAAGCAAGTCGACTGCCCAAACTTTTTATTGAGTGATGACATTATTTTGTAAATAAAATAAGGGAAAAGGGTAAGGGAAAAAAGGTGTAAAAACGTGAAAGTTATTTAAGTAAAAATTTTTTGCCGTTTATAATCATTTATGGTCGTTTTTGTTTTGTAATACTAGTATTTATCTATATTTATCTAGTAATACTAGTATAGTATTTTTTGTAACAAATAAGACTGAACAACTTATTATAGGTTATTGTTTTAAAAGTTATTTTGTTTTTTAGGAGTAAATCCAAACAAGAGTAAATCTGCTGGGCACAACTAGTAATTAATATATTCCCAGGTTGGGTATTTTTTTCACTTTTTAATAGGAATCCAATTTCCAATGACAGTATTTTATCAGTAATTCTTGTATTATCACTATTTTTTTATTATATCTATTAATCTATTTCGTCATTTTTTTTTATTTGTATTTATTAATTGTATTTATGATGTTTAAAAAAAAAAAATATGTTAACTTGAAATAAAATGTTTTTATTTCTCTGTTATTTTTATTTTTTTGCCCTTAACTATCATTTATTGAAATTAAATGTGGCAGGTTGAAATAAAATTTAAAAAAATATTATATAATAGAAGGTGTTCCGTTTGTCATTCAAGCAACTCTTTGGAATGTGGAATGTTATTAATAATAATTTATTAGGAAACATATTAATAATTTAAATAATAATGAAGTAAATTTTGCGTTATTGATATAAATTAATACACAATTTTTATTAACTTTTTTTTCTGTATAATGCGGGTTCCTAATAAGAACGATCTATGTTAATGTAAACAAATAAATGAGACGTATTTTTTTATATTTTGTTTATTTATTTATTTTTTCGAATTATAATTTCATTATAATGGACATAAGTTTGATGCTGTACCACAAGAGACCAGTCTCTATATTTAAAATACATTTTTCAACTTTATATATACTACTAATAAGTATTTTTAATAAAAAAGGAAAGAAAAAAAGTATATATTTTCTAAAAAAAAATTTTTTAAAAAATCATTTAATCTTACAATAATAAATGTTTCGTTATTTTATGTACATAACGTTTTGTATTATTTTTTGTATAGTTACCAATATTTCTTATAAGTGGATTATTGTTAGACTTACATTTAAAAAAAAATTGTTTACAAAGCTTGGTAATAAATTCTATAATGAATGATATTGCCAATTCCTTATGCATAGTTTTAATTTTAGTATAGTAAGTGTAATTCCCAATTATTCTTAGGCATTTGTTTTGATAAATTTGTATTTTTTTATAATTCGTTTGTCGCATGTAGCTAAATATTGGGCAAGCTTTACAATTGGCCGTAGGCAAGCTTTACAGAATAATGACTTATTTGATGTATTTAATTTAGAATTTCTGTTAAAATATGGATATACTCGTATAGTACACAGAGTTCTGTTTGCTTTATTACGCACTTAATCAATGTGGTAAGTAAAAATCAGTCTTTTATCTAAGTTAAGTCCTAGATACTTAATCTGAGTTGACCAAGGTACAGGCTTCTCTTTGTAAATAGTATATCTTGGGTTTTATCCTGATATATTTAAATTTTCCATTTGTTTTAAAATCTCTCTATTTTTTTTTAATGCTATGGTCAGTCTATTAGTGATTGTGTCCGGTCCTATGGCTTGAAGTAAAAAAAGAGAGAATGGTTTCATCTGCAAACAGGGATCATATTTGGATTTTATTTAGAAATAATACAATCTATCACACTCAAGGTCAATAGATATTAGGGAAGAAACCATTCATACAATATATGGAAAGTGAATAGAAAAAAAATATATAAGTAAAATTAAAATAATATAATAAAATAAAAATTAACAAAATTACATAAAAATAAATTACAGTAATTGAAAAAAATGTGTACATTACAATGGAAATAAATAGATAGGCAATTAAATAATGATAACAGCCAAGATAAGAAATTTATATTGTGTAAAAATAAAATAGACCATCATGAACAAATCATACCTTAAATAAGTCGTATTGAATGCAGAATTATCAACATACGTCATTGTCAATGATAATTCAGCAAAACAACTTGTTTGTTGGGATAAACCGTTTGGACACGAACGACCATTTCCATGAAACCGGGCCAAATATTAAAACATTTTATTTTCCTTGATTTAATGAATGGAAACTGTTATTGCATGGAAGTCGTAAACGGATAAGAAAACATTTTACAGTCTGAGGAAATTGTGATAACTGGCAATTGTTAAGTCGCGATAACCATATTGGATCAGATAGCCTTCAGTTAAATGGCTGTACAGCAATAAAAATAAAAAAAAATGATGTAATGAAGAATTGAATATCAACCATCTGATTTTATGAGCTAATAATTTTTCGAAACGATACTTTATAGTTATGTTTGAATAATTTAAACATTTAAGTGATAGGTAACTGAGATTTATTTTTGATTATCCTTGTCTTCATTTCAAATATTTCTAACAAAAAGAAATAATTGACTTTACATACCTTCCATTTTAATGTAAATATTTATAACGTAATACAGTCGCTTCATAATTAATTAATTGTCCCAAATAGTGGTTAAGTATTAACTAACCAGTCAAAGTTTTACCAATTTTATTTATTGTATTGACAATACAATTTTGCACGAAAGATTAATTGAATGAAAAGGTTAATTAATATCCACTGATAAAGAAATTGAGACAATAAATACGCATCCAAATTTTTTTAGCTTAATTTTTATTTTAAATAAAAGGAGTTGGTATTATTAAATAGATTGGTTAAGCCTAACAGAACCTAAGGTGTTCACATGAATACAGTTTTATTGAAGGTATCAAATTTTCACCATTTATTTTATATGTTTTTTTAAATGGTGATTCGGATTACGTAACAGTTCGGATTAGCGAGATTCTCCCAGTATCTGCAAAGAATAATAAGTTCATATGAAATTAAACCTTATGTTTCTGACATGTTCTACATAATTAAATTAATTTTTAACTTTAAATACATGCATTTATAGAGGGTTATAAAAAATAATAATAAGAATTTTTGTTTGAGTGTTAATATATCAATTACAATACGGCACTTCCACCGATGAATTTCTCTTTTGAGTTTATAACTCTTACTTATTTCACATACAAATAATGATGATTTTTTAAATAATACTAGGCAACCGTTTTGCACTTATACGATTATTTTATTTTGAGCTGCCAGCATGTATTTTAATTTTTTATTCTTAGCACTTGAAAATTTCAAATGTCATTGCTTTATTACAGTAATAAATATTTTCCTTAATGCTTTGGGTTAGTGTCCAATACAAAAATTGTTTGTTATATCTTGCAAATTATAAAAAAAAATAATAATTTATATTTGTAGGCAATTTGATCATTTTTCAAATGAGCATATTGAATGCTCCGGGATTTATAGTTTTAGACTTATTTGAAAAACTAAAAAAAAAACATAAAAAGTGTACGGGTTTCCTTACTATAAAAAATTATTACTGCTATGTCCACTAACGCGACTTAACTCACCGGATCCCTAAATAAAAAATTGGCACATTTTGCTACTACTAGTCTGATATAGATTTTTTTTTTTGTCTTTTGGTTTCGTACAGAATTTAATTAGCTATCAAGCGATTATACAGAATTTTTCATAAAACGCTTGTATTTTGAGTTATGGGCAAATAAAATTTACTTTTCGTCGTAACTTCTTTTTCCAGAAGTTCCGGGATTTACTATATAAGAATAGTTAAAATGGTTATGAGGAAAAGACTTTTGGACAAGTTTCATTAAAATATTTAGAACCGTTTTGACACCACAGTATATAGAAAAATACATATTTAAAGGGAGAAGTTGGTCGGGGGGTGCGGTCAAAGAAATAGACTACTATTATGCGAACTTATATATATATATATATATATATATATATATATATATATATATATATATATATATAAGTTATAAAACGCTACCAGGTCTTTCCATCACAATGTCGTTTTGCCTTCTTCTTCCTGGGATGTCAGCTTTGTAGATTATGTGTATATATATATAAGTTCGCATAATAGTAGTCTATTTCTTTGACCGCACCCCCCGACCAACTTCTCCCTTTAAATATAAATATACGGTCAACAATAACTCCCTCCAGAAAAATACATACAGCTATTATGGTACTTAGCTGCTACTGCGTACAGGTTGTCCGATATAGACGCAGGCATAGGTGTCCGAAACCCTACCAGTTAAAAAAAAATGTCTAAATCGTAAACCCGTTCAAAAAGATAATCGCGATACTAAAAGATACACCAAAACACGTTTTTTTTCTACTCAGAGGGCTAGAAAACGCAAAGACCCGTTGAAAACTTCGAAATTTTTACCCGATTGCAGAACTTTCCTTGCCTAGTAGCGGTAGGAAAGTAGAAATTGAAAATTGACAACCAACTTAGATCAAAAATTATAATCAAACGAAGGTGGACAGAAATAAAAATAAATAAATAAAACGTTCGAACACTTTTTGCACACTTATTATAAATAAAATATGTGATTATAAAAATAAAATAGTCAAACACATTTTTGTGTAGACGAATACTATTTTCTTTTGTAATATCAATTTTGAACATTGTATTGTAAGCATTTTAAGCCTTTCAGAACTTCTTGTATATTCATTGTCGCCTACTTACAAACCATCCATTGTAATAATTTAATTATTTAAGGCTGGAAAAATATCTCATTAGTGGGACTATAGATAGGTATAATATTAACTAATAATAAGGCATTATACCACCTTCTCCGTCATTGTTCATACTGACAATATGTATTTGTTATTGACGGTAAAGGGTAGTTACGTACAACAAATTATATGCGATAGTTATACGCCTGATAATGAATTCATTCTATAAAGTACAATTAATGACACAATGAAACTCCTGTTGAATGATCCTTGTGTCCTTTATCACAAAAAGCGGATGTGATGAAGGCTTATTTCTGGTACATGCAACTATTGAATTTTATTATTTAACGAAAAAAAAATCCAATATAAAAATTTTTATCTTTCAGTCTTGTATAAAAGAACCTTTAGAAACTGATTATGGAACTGCGAAAGAATTTGTTATGATGACACAGTTACGCAAGTGAATTATTTTTTTGTAATCATGATTATGTAGAAACAAATAAATATAGGAAAAGTCTGTTTAAAGAAATCTCCAAACACAATATCGCATTCAGGAACCTAGAATAAATTAACGAATTCTTAATGTAATTTCATTATCTTTAAGGTTTAGGTGTAGGTTAAATTTAAGTGTTAAGATGGGTAAACTAAGCGCGACTGAAGCTGATCCCCGTTAGCGAAAAATTTCTTAGGGCATCCATTTTCGAAAAAAAAAATCAATGAAGATCATTATTTCTTTAAAAACATTTACGCAGTAAAAAGACTGTTAGTAATCAAAAGTAAACAACGGGTCAAGACTAAATAAAATATCTGATGTGGACAACACATGACTTCCTTGTACGCCTATTAGGTTATAAATCCGTGGCTCAAAAAGTGATACTGAATTTGGTTTCTAGTTGCCGAAGATTGCAGTAAAAACGACACTTGGCTTCCCGACATCCATCCATTGACACACACACACACACACACACACACATACAAAAACACACACTCTTGTTACTGGAGGTCTCGTTCCGTTATTATATGTCGTTTTCCATCAGTAGATAACTAGTTTCCAAGATAATTCTTCATGTTCCATGACAACAATAAAACTGTCAATATCACTGGATAAAGCATTGGAAATCGACAGTTTCGACATTTCAAGCGGAAAAACCCACTTAACTAATATCTTATTGTCCCGCTGCAGACTTGTTGATCTCACAAGTGGGGAGGAAAACCAGTATTTTACATTCGATTTTAACACTTAAAACAAGTAATACAAATGTTTAATTGGATTGGAAACCAAATCGCATTTGTAACCTTTGTTACCGAAACATATGATTTCTCTTTTAATTTAAATATAATTTTTGATGTAAGCTTATTATGACCTTCAAGTAAAGTACCCTTTTCGGCTCACAAATTCTAACCAAAATATAGTAAATACATTCATATCGACATAAAAGTTCTATTTACCAAATTTGAGATGTTTTACATTATATTTTAATATAATTTTTTATGAAAGTCTAATATGACCTTCAAGTAAAGTACCACTTCCGGTTTTCCAATTTAGACCAAAATCTAGTATGTTATTTAAATCAATATATAAGTTCTGAATACTAAATTTGAGAAGTTTTGCATAGTATTTTAATACAATTTTTAATGGAAGTCAATTATGACCTTCAAGTAAAGTACCACTTCCGGTGATTAAGCAGTGACCAAAAAGAGAGGTTCACAATTAGATTTTACGACAATCCTAAATACAAAATTTCAACTTTCTACGGCTAACCGTTTTTGAGTTATGCAAAATACGAACGAACGTACGTACGAATGTACGAACGTACGTACGTACAGACACCACGACAAAACTAGTCAAAATGGATTCAGGGATGGTCAAAATGGATATTTCCGTTGAAATCTGAAAACCGAAAATTTTCGCGATTACAATACTTCCTTTACTTCGTACAAGGAAGTAAAAATCTATTTCTCACTAAATTAATATTATTGTATTTCTTATTATTTTTGCTATATCTTATACAGGAAAGGCCACTTTTAAACTTTTACAAAAATAATTTTTTAAATATTTATATAAATAACCAGTAAAAAAGATAGTAGTGAAAAAGAAAGTCTTCCTAATTTTAATTGACACAAGATATTGCCAGCGTTTCGGGGTTTTTCTCCATCACCAGGGTCACCCTTATCATATGATGCATTCCTAAAAAACATGGTCAGGTGTTTGAAAAATTTCATTTAGATCTTTTTCAATAAGCTATATTTGATTACTTTGTCAATTAAAAAATTATTATTTAACCTCCTGCATTATGCTGTCTATTCCAATGTTACAAAAGCCTCGAAATGTTGACAAGGAGTTGTTGTAAGTGTCAATAAAAATTAAAATTGGTAAGACTTTCTTTTTCACTATCTTATTTACTAGTTTATATTCTTAGTCTTCCAGTCAGAAATATTCATCATAAATAAATAAAAATATTTTATGAGTTGAAAACACATAAAACGCTCCTGAGTTTCTTCCCAACCTGACGTTCTCTCCCGAATCATGGATTCGGGCATATAGTGCCAATCAAAAATCCAAGCATCAGAAATGCAATTACTGCGAAAGATTGAAGGGAATACAAAAAGAAACCGAGTCCATTACGATATTACACCACTATTAGGTCGAATCTCGATGTCAAATCAAACAACAATATGATAGAAGAGAATCGGCTGAGATGTTTTGGCCACCTTTTAAGAATGGAACCTGGAAGAGTCGCAAGTTAGCTCTATCAGGCTAATATTGGTGAAAAACGAGAAAAAGGAAGACCTAGAACTCAGTGGGAGGACGAGGTGAAAAGAGACTTTCGGAAGAGAGGACTGGAATGGAATTTGAGAAGACAGCTGATAAAAGACAGGCGGTGGTAGAAATGGCTCGGCAGACTTCCTCCTCACACTGCATAAAGCGGAAGAGAGAGTCAATTAGGTTGACGATGGAAACGCTCCCTGTCAAAGTTAGTCATTTTATTATTTTTTTAAATCACTGTTTCAAAATCGCTATTCAAAGTACGGAAATACAAATTTCCTCTACATCCTACTCTTAAAGAATTTTTTTTTATGAAGTTCTCCACAAAATTTTAGCTTGTTATTAATAACTACGGCTTCTTGACTCAAAATTGTTCAATATATAACAAAATAACAACATAAATGGGATACCCACTACGTTTCGACTGACGTAGAAGAAGACTTCATCCATCTTCTTTCCCATTGGTAGGATTACAGAAAAACTAACTGACGGACTAAGTAGGAGAGTAGAAGAGCTCTAAAATTCAATTATCCGATTTAAAAAAGTCGAATAACACTAAAATTGAAATTTAATTTGAATATTCAAGGCATTTATAAGTAATATAAAAACCGTATTCCTGATACAGAAATAGTAAACTTTATATTAGAATAAGTTTTGTTGACCATAGATATAGTTAAGGAAGAAGTTGGTTGGGGGAATGCGGACAAGGAATGTAGTCTAATCATATAGCACCCTCCGACTTACTTCTTCCTTAATACGAAATTTTAGTGTGATCCAATTTTTTTAAAATGAAATAATTAAATTTTAGAGCGATTAAAGGGTCCATTGTATTATATGTAATGAAAAAAAAGTATTCTTCTATGCAATGAAGTATAATTATAGAATTCTTTTATTCAAAAATTGTTTCAGGTTTGGTTTTAGCTTGAAAATCTCCTATGTTTTTCGCTAAATTTTCGGGCTTTGCAAAAATAAAAATTTTGTTCGAATAAGGATCTCTTCAATTTTTTTTTTTATTGATTCATAACCTCGCCCATAATTTACGAACTCTTTGAACGATTCAAACCAAATTTGGATCATCGGTAATGGTTCCTTAAACTACGGGATTTGTTTCCACCGTAATGTTCCTACGTGTTCCGTAATGTTCCAATAACATTATCCGCAAAAAACCTTAATTTAATTTTTATTTGGTAATCAAATTTTGTTAAGCAGTTCTTCTAAGGTAATGCTGTTTCTATGAAAAAAAGACCTTCAATATCGGATATGGTGAAGAGGAGATACAGAGCCTCAAACCAGAACGTAATTTTGCGGCTTTAAAATATTTCGGCACCTTCGGAACTGAATTTTTTTTTTCGATGATTTTTTCAACATTCACGTTTCTTGGTGTGCTGAATTAAAATTTGCCATGATTTTTGGTGTAAAAAACTATAAAAACCTAGTTTACTTGATAATTTAAAAACTGTTTTAAATTTATTTAACCAAAAATCAATTAATTTTTAGTATTTATATTTTTACTTCAATATAATCACAAAAAACAAATGTTTTACTGGAAAAACCATGTCGATAACATTTTTCAAACTCGAGATATAAAATATAGCAGTATCAAAGTGTTACTTTTTTTTCATCTCCTGGTGCCTATTGAACGAAACGGTTGGACATGGTCGACTTATTTTCAATGTGGAATCACCCCAAAAACTCTGATCAAATTCGGCGACGGACACTTCGTGCACTCCCCAAAGTCAAAATTCTGTATTATACTTTTCCCAACGCTTTTTTTTTGGTTTAAAATTGTCTACCCGATTGATCCAGTAAGATTTGTGATTTTTCTCTTATTATTACATTTATAATTGATATATATTCGGTTTTCTCTACATTGTAGGGCCGTTGGCAACACTTTCATATCACAATCTGTTTTAGAAACCCGTCGATTTCGATAATTACAATTTTTGTTTAACGCTTTTTATCTTCAACGTTGGGAGCGTTTCCTTCTAATAAATGAGAATTTTAGGAAATCCAGTAGGACGTGCTTATAGTTCCAGCCGCTCTTATCTACTATCTTTTCTGGAGCTATGTCTCTCCCCCTTCTTCCCTTTCCTAAAAGGAAATAGAAACAGTACAGAAAGTTTGTTATTAAATGGATAACTTTCTCGTACGAAAAGTATACAGTCAACGCCAAATATGTGAGCGTTCATCGGCAGCGCAGTGCTCAAGTGATTAAGATATTGCAATTAGGATTACGGGACAATACTCAACATAACATTCAACTGTGCGACTTTTTGGTGAAAAAACATTTATTGCTTTATGGTTGAAAACTTACTGAAGATAATTTTTATAATTATGTGTGGTTAATTGAGCTTTTTTTTTATACTTACGAATTCGTTTGGATCTAAAATTATAATACCATTCCAATTTTACCGCACTTATTATGAGATTTATATTTGATATTTTCTCTGTTTCCTCTACATAGTAGCAAATCTGGAGCGATCCAGGGCATTTTGATTTTATCCGCCACTATATAATTCTTTGAATACATCTTTTCGAATTTACCTTGCAGTAACCATGCGATAATTCACAATGTCCTATCCTTACAGGGCAGAGAATAGGTTCTCCCTTCCTTGATCCTTAAAGTCTTTCATTTAAGACATTGGTCTTTTAACTCTTCTAGTTTCAATATAATTTATTGTCATATATCCTTGCATTTAAATTAAAAATATTTAAATCTAGAGTCAACCTGGAAGCGAGTTGAAAATTCTGGTAACTCTTAAGACTCACCACAAACTCATTACGCTTGATCGTTTTGCGGTGATTTCTGGAAATAGGTGTTGACGGCAGCTGTCAATAAGTGATGTAATTAACAACTCTCATGACCGCCTTTAGTCATTCGCTTTACCAAACGATAATTGACAAAAAAAAAAAAAAGAAAGAAATATGACTAAATTCTGAGCACGATCGCGGCATGAAAAGTCTTTTAAACGGAGAAGGCGGTAGTGAAGGGAGAGGGAAAACCCATATTGACTCGGTAGTGGGGTGTGGGAGGACTTGACGTAGTGCTGGGGATTCCCGACATGTCCCACTTAGTGCAAGGACAACCGGGATAGTGGCTCTGCATGTAGGACCATGGTCAGGACGGGGTCGGCTTGATGGCTTACGATGATGGTGCAGCATAAGCCGTCATTTGTAGTACCGCATACTATCCGAATAGTCAATATTTTTAGTTAGCATATTTTCATTATAGCTCAGTAGTCTGCAAAATACAGTTTGATATTATTACACATATTAAATTAGTATTACAAAACATATGAATTATGAATTTAATTAGACAAGAAATCCAATACATATTGATACTCACCGAGGTTTAAGTAGATTATATCAAACAGAAAAGGTTTCATTGGTTTGTTCTCGCACTGAACTATTAATGGAAATGACTGCCATTTAAGCAAAAATCTGGATTGGATTTGAACTGTGATTTAATAAATAAATAAATATCTCCAAATAAATATCTCCAATAGTCCAATCTTAAATTTATTCCCATCCATAACAGGAAAAACAATTACTCACCAGATTTACTGGAAAAACTCCGACCCCAAAACAATTTTCCTACAAACATCCTACCTTTCTTCCATTACTGTCATTTCCATTACTAGTTTAGTGCGAGAACAAACCAATGCAACCTTTTCTGTTTGATATAATCTACTTAAACCTTGGTGAGAACCAACATGTATTTGATTTCTAGTCTTAATTAAATGCATAATTCATAAATGTTTTATAATACTAATTTATATTACATTTAATTTAATATGTATAATAATACCAAACTGTATTTTGAAATGCTTATTTTTGAATTTTTGGGTATTTTAGAACTGAAGATGAATTTATTGAAACTTGTTTTCAATATAAACAAAATTATAGAAGTGGCAAATAATTTAACAATTCCTATTAAGTAGGAACAATTTAAGTGCCGTTGAGTTGTTCTTTGGCGCTGATGTGACTTTGCCAACTTTTTTCATTTTGTAATGCGATTATCTCGTAAACTATGGAGCATTGAGATTAAATAAATATATCCTTTTTTAATACAGAATTTAGTTGTCTTTATTTTTGCTAAGATCAACTTTTTCCATAGAACTGATAGATTAGGAGATATTAGCAAAAAAACAAGAAAAGGTAACTCCCCCACTCCCCGCTCTCCTTTCCTTCCCATCCATCAGGACTTTTAGTATGTTCATTATTAGACCCTCCCGAACAATATCGCAAAGTTTCAAAACAGTCGGAATTATGCCCGAAATGAACCAAAATATGCCTAATTTTACTAGCGTATATAAAACACACACGAAAATGTTTTTAGTAATATCTTAAATATCAATAAGAATGTACATCGGCATATTTAGTACATCGCATTTTCTGAGGATTGCCTATAATTATAAATTAATAAATAACTCCTATGTTTATTAATTTTTTAATTATCCTATTACATAACTTTGAATTTTGAGATTCTTTTGGCGACATACGTTAAAAGTTGTAAAAATTATGTTTTCAGTAATGTTAAAAATATTAACAACGTTTTTAGTCGGGCAACCGTTCTATACATTCACCTGTTATCGTGTTAAAAAAATATAAAAAATGGTACAGAGGTTTTTATATAACCTTTTTGAAATTCTAATGGATGTGTTAATTAATGTAAGCATCATTTGTTTGAAAATTAAGGTTTAAATGACGTACTAAAACCACTTATTCCTTTAACTAGCCATTGCTTAATTGACAATTTAAATTACAGTTATACCCTTATATGATTATCAACAAACTTTCTCAAGCTTAAATTACCTAATTGATATGTATAATAGCTTAGTAGCATTTATCACATGTATTTTCTAAACCACAAAAATTTAAGGAAGACTAAAAATAAATAATATTAAAAAAACCCAACTCATTATACTTAACCCCTAGTGTGGTCTTATCGCTTATAACAAATCGCGATATGTGGTTACCATTCTGATTGATGTGTCAGGAGTTATATTTCCTCATCATCAGGTTTCCTTATCTTGATTATCTAAAAGCTGGGTTTCCCTAGGCTTATCATCATATTAAAGGTCCAATCTGAAATTTGTTCTTTTTGATTTTGGTAATAGTTCTTTCTTCCTAGAACTTTTATACAATTGATATATACCATCGTTTCTAAAGCGTAAATAATGAACACTGATTGTGATTTCCAAGCTAACTAAGAATACAAGTCACGAAAGCAATATAAATTTATGATGAATGATAAACAAATTATCCGTGAACTCCGAACACAGATACCGAGGTGAAATAAAATTTGTATTGATTAAACCGAAAAATTGTCCTTTAATAAATCACTGATACAATCGAAGAGTAGCGAAAATAACAATTATTTCAGTAGAACAGATTTACTACAAGAACAATCATACAATTTTCTGATCAAACTCTAGGAGTGAACTTATTAATTTTGAGAAGATCTCACATAGACCTCCAATTATATTAAGGCCTATTTGAAATAGCGGTATTGAATTGTTCGTTCAAAATCAGATGGTTAGGATTATCAGATGGTACTCAATATTTTTTTTATAATGATTAATCTATTATTTCTGTAGGATTATCTTTTTATATTACCTAGATGCTTGTGGCAATCCGGAAGCTACCAGAAGATATTGATAATAGTAAAGCTTAAGCATTAGTCTAAATATTGAGGCTGAATGTTGAATAAAACCAAGGCCAATCTTATCGGTTACAAGTACCTCCTTAATTCCCTTCCTAATTATCCCATATTCTTCCACATCAGGCTACCAATTCACTTCCACCCCTTGTAAAAAATTTTAGAGTAATACCTGTCCTGGAACAACCATATTCCCCAAATCACCCAAAAATCCATTACTATCTTTTAACAGCTCCTGAAATTTTGTGATTCTATGCTCTCAAAAACCCGTCGCTCTTGGTCTCCTCCCCCTTTTTCCCCACTTTGATTATGGTTGTCTTATGTCTGAAAGGCATGCGATAGGATTGAAGAGACTAGTTAATTGTTTCATTATATTCATATACTGGGTCCCCAAGCACTTCTGCGTCTCCAGTTGGTATGCCGAGTTGTGGTGCCTAGCTTTATTTCCAACATTTTACAGGTGTCAGTCTAGATTTTCCGTTCCTTTAGAACTACAAAGCCTTAGAAGATCCTAAATCTGCTCACCCTTTGTTCCCCCGTCAATTCTATAAATACCAGATCCCAGTCCTCAAACTTGTAAATCCCTTCTCAGAGGACTGCTTCTTCAAAAAAATCCTTTATCACTCGTGCCACATCGTTTTGAGTTCCTTACCCATCACCCTCATCCCCAAAACCTCATATCTTAATTTAAACACTATTTACTTCTCCGCCGCCTCAATTACCAATTCTCCTCAAATGTATAAAAATAAAGGCACAAATGTACATGCTTATTGGTGCAAATATCTATTTTACATGTTTTTGGCTTTTATTTTATAATTCATTTATCTTCTTTATAATAATTTAATAAGCCAGACATGTTTTACTGGAATTGTTAGTTTTATTATCCTCAAGGGACTAGGTGCCCCACAATAGAAATCACATTGAATTTATTATTTTTTTCGTCTCGGATCAGCAGGAGCATTCCTCGACCCTGAAGATGACCACAAGATACTCATCGTAAAAGAAAAAAATAGAATAAAACATCAATTGTCAAGCATCTATCATTTATAATATTTATATTGTTTTTAAAAGAGTTATTTATTAAAAAAATATTGTTTTAATATAACAAGTGTTACAGATTTGGCTATAAATAGTTTTAATACTAACATAATTAAGTAAAGCAAGGCAACCGAGCTCTTCCTACGCTGACCCAGACTGTTTCAAATCTTGGTTAGCAGTCTGTCATACTCCGTCAGTAATACATTACGTATACACCATACTTAATTGATTCGTTTTATAAAATACAGTTGTAAATCTAATATAATATGAGTATTCTCGGACGAGGCCGTGAGTTTGTTAGCATTCCACCGACCGGGGTTAAGAATGATAACCTTACAACGTATATCCGGATCAGGAATTCTGGTTTTAATCAGAACCAAATAAAGGTTCAGTTCTTGAACGTCTTTTCATGAAGAATGATATATAGATTCTAGACCGTCTGCCCTCCCCGAATAGGGTAATCCGTGGATCGACCGATTTTTCACTGTTCTTGAACCCGAGTGTGTGTAAAAATTTAAAAAAAATATGCAAGTGCGTGTGCGTAAATTTGTATATAGTTAAGCTGTTCGACATAATCAATATGAATATGAACCTTAGAATCAGCTGCTTGAAAAGAATATTCCAAAAAATGACAACCAGATAGGACTCATTCTTATAAATAATAACCATTTTCAAATTTAGAATAACAATTAAATTTGACAAATATAATTATAAATTTAATAAACTGTTCGAAATATATTTTTGACAGGTACATGGTACACTTCTCAAATCCTTTTGAGATTACTTGGAATACATTAACCATTAAGGAATATTTTTGTCTTAACCAGAGTAATACTATTGGGGGAGTTGCTGTCTTGTCTATATCTGGTGTATATATCATGTTTTGTTTTGTTCATCAACAACCGACAACTAGCAACTACCAAAAATGCTAGTACAGTTCTACAAAATACGGGTACAATTGAAGAGCTAAGTGGAAGAACATGTGTTACAAAAATCTGAATATGAGAAAAATTGAATTTAATGATTATTTATTCCTATTTTATACTGGATTCCTCAATTTTTAACTTCTTAAAACTACTCAAATTTATGGTTTAGAAAAATTAAACGAGCTGCTACGTGGAAAGGCGGATTTAAAATATTTTACCAAGTGATAATCCCAGTTATTCCTAGAATGTCACATATGCTCTCCCACTTAGCTCTGCAATTATGTACCTTGGTGATAAAGGGCACTGTATCCATTTTTACCGGTTTAGCATTAAAAATTTGAATTTCAAAGTTATTGCCTTATCCATTGATAATGATAACTATGTCCTAGACTAATAATGGAGGGGAGAGGGGTAGGAGAACACTTTTGTTTGGAGGGAAATTCCTATTCAAACTGTTCTTCTGTGAAGTTGGAGATATGTAACATAGTTCCATATACCTTCCGAGGTTTAAGCTTGTTTTAGGTTTACCCAGAGGTATACCAGAGCATTACAAGGGGGGCTACATGATTTTAAAAGAACCCTAAGTTCAGTTTTATTCGGGGGGGGGGGGGGGGGGAGGAAACATCTGTTCAAACTGCTTTCCTGTAAACTTAAAGAACTATGACGTGGTATTCATATCCTCCGAGGCGCAGAATTATGAAAGCATTTACCTTAGATTGTGAGATATTTCGTGATATATTGTGACATATATCTTGTATAATATAAACATTAAAGATGATTAAAACTATCTACCAGTGATTTTCCTTCCATCAGATACTACGAATTTACATATCTTGAATCATTTAAAGTAGTTTTATTTTTACAAATATCTCGTTTGATAATGGTTCTCTTGTGTATACTGATTACAGCCTCGTACAATAGACTAGAAACTTGGAAGTACAAATCAGAAAATACGCCAGATACAACCTTGACCTCACGCTCGAACTCCTCAGGGGCCCCATAGCCACTGCATATTCTCACGATAGATGGATTAAATGAATCATAATTGATAATTTATACATAAATAAACACCAATATATATAAATACTGATATTTATACCTATAAAGAATATTATTGTATTGCACCTATTTATACTTTACATTATTTTATTCATTTTAATTTTTTATCATATCCTTATCGTATTGTTTATACTTTTTTTTATCTTTATTTAAAAATTTTTTCTATCTTTATTTTTCTGAGATGTTTATTAGAATTATTTAAAAATACTATAAGTTACCTAAACTTTAAATCTATCCTCCTTGCTCTATTTGGAGTAAGGAAAGGATTTAGCATCCCTAAGGATGCTAAATCAAATAAACAATAATAACAAATCAGCAGGCAGTCAGTATAGGGTCAATCCACATCAAATCAACCAATGAGGGTTCCTGAGAAAGCTTATTTATTTTTTACCTATGTTTGTACTATACTAAAAGAGTTGAAGACAGATATCCACTAATATTTGAGGTGTCAAGTTTTTTTTTAGCACCCATTTTGTAGTGGTGTGCCAATCTATTTTACATTTTAAAGAGGTTTGCGTCGAACTCCATAGGTCCTTTGTTTTTAAAGATATTTGGCTCAAACAAAAAACATGTCTTAAATGCATATGCATTAAAAATTAAAAAAAAAAGTTATAAAACAATGACTTGCCTTCTTACGATGACCATTTCAAATTAAGCAGAAGGGAACACCTATTGATAGCCAGGTTCAGGACAGGGCACAACCGGCTCAGATCGCTATGGTTAGAAAGTTCAAGATAGGAACGAGCCCCCTATGCGATTGCGGTGAAGGAGAACAGACAGCTGACAATATCCTTCAGTCCTGCAGACTCCTTGATATTGTCCGCACAAAAATTTGGCCAGGGCCGATGTCGCTGGAGAGGAATCTGTACGAAAGCTTGGAGGATCTCAAGAGAACTACCGAATTCTTGTTTTTGTTGGTTGACATAGTCATTTAAGGGAAGAATGAAGAAGAATCGTCTTCAATTTTTTTATGGATATCTAGTTTATACAAAAAACTTATTAAACTTATTAAACTAGTTTATACAAAAAAAGTTTATACAAAAAACATGTCTTAAATGCATATGCATTAAAAATTAAAAAAAAAAGTTATAAAACAATGACTTGCCTTCTTACGATGACCATTTCAAATTAAGCAGAAGGGAACACCTATTGATAGCCAGGTTCAGGACAGGGCACAACCGGCTCAGATCGCTATGGTTAGAAAGTTCAAGATAGGAACGAGCCCCCTATGCGATTGCGGTGAAGGAGAACAGACAGCTGACAATATCCTTCAGTCCTGCAGACTCCTTGATAATGTCCGCACAAAAATTTGGCCAGGGCCGATGTCGCTGGAGAGGAATCTGTACGAAAGCTTGGAGGATCTCAAGAGAACTACCGAATTCTTGTTTTTGTTGGCTGACATAGTCATTTAAGGGAAGAATGAAGAAGAATCGTCTTCAATTTTTTTTATGGATATATAGTATTTATATGAGTTTCAGGCCAGGGAGTTAAATCCTGAAATAAAATTCTAAAATCTGGTATTTTCAATCTGAAACATCTCAGAAGGGGCATACTTTAAATTTTCAGAAAATATTTTTTTATTGCGCTGTAATGTGTGGCTAAAGTTCCATCATTGAGACCTTATTGCTTTTGGTTAGAAATGTTTAAATATAGCTAAAATTGTAAGAAGCGCTATTAAGTTCGAGTAAAAATGATGAAGACAAGGTTTACTGCAAGAGCTTACCTATGTGAGTGGCAACTTGGAGCACTACATTGCTGCTATACTCACTTTTCAAAAATAATTCGTCGAAGAAGTGAAGAAAGTATCATCAGAAATAAAAAAATAATCTATTTTAGTGATGGAGCCAGCAGCCAATATAAATACAATAGCTCTGATGGGACACACTTTAAAAATCTAAAGTAAAGGTTTTTACTTAATAAATAAAACATTTTTATTTTGAAACCGTAAATATTTACCTTTTTTCTTTGCTATTTATTTACAATTAAGTAGAGGTCAGAATATTGGACAGAAAATATTGTGCATCTTTAACATGTTTTTTTTTTTTTTTACTGCATCATGCAAATACGATAGTTCTGAATGAAGATCCTTAGTTTTGAAAGGACATCCCTATACTTACACCAATATTTCAATCTGTCTAGGTAATGATGAGTTTTTAAATTATTTTTATATATATTTTTTTTATTATTATTTTATTTTATTTTTTATATTTGTATTTAATTTGATTTATTTATTTAAAGTCAATAACACAGGTATTGATGACCTTGGGGTTTTCCGCCTTAAAACCGAAACAAAGTTATACATCCTACAATCTTAGCACGATCGCGATTAGTTAATAATATTTCATTAATATAATTAATAGTAGATTTCTCTTATTTTATTGTTTTATGTTTGCAGTTTTATTAAACTTAATAAAAATCATTTTATGTAGTTGAGTCTGCTATGTATATGCAAGAGTGTATAGTTATTTATCATTTTTTTTTTCTGCCTTGCATAATTTGTAAACATTTTTTTCTTTTATAATTTTTTCTTCTTTATGTATTTTTTATTTTTGTATTTTCAAGCAGAATTGTATATCTTTTGTCAATAATTATAATTTTTAAATATTTAATATTAAATTTGATGTCATTTTTTTTAATTTAAATTTATTTATATTCTTTTATCTTTTTTAGGATTTATGTAAATTATCCATTATTGTGTTGAGTTGGGGCCATCTGGATTTGTACGAGGGCTTTGCATCAATAAAAATAAAAATGTTTTAAATAAGCGTATAAAATATCAAATAAATAAACAAATAACAAGGAGCAATGTTTTTTAAGGTTATGGACGAAGGGCCGAAACTTGGCGTCAGAAAACTTGAAATGTTCAGAATTGAAGATGATTCACTTCAATAAAAAAATCCATAAATAAATATATATCATTTAATTTTGATCTTGTTTATGGTTCTAAAGTTGTAAATATTTCAATATCAGGCATATAATAATATCCAATATTTTTTTATAATCCATAATAATCAAATAAGATTTTATAAATACATATCACTAAGAACTCGAGATGTTTCTAATATTTTAATTATTGCTAATTTATCTTCGGAGACACGCAATTTCGCTTGTTCAAATATCGTTTTGATATTTACATACAAATAATATTTAAAAAAAAATTTGATCCAGAAATATTTGTATTCATTTACGGTTATATACCAACCTTTCACCTTCCTCCTGGGAAGCTCAAAAGAAAAAGCCGCCAACTGCGATGACGTACAACAGACTAAATTGCTACCTACCCGTAGCCCGGATAGCTATGCAAATTATGGCAATTTTTTCGAACCGGATTTAGTACCATCTTTCATTTCAGGATGATTTCAGTTGCAACTTCCACACGAGTCTTCTGGAACGCTCATGGAAACCCAACAGGATTCATTTTATAGAATTTTAATTATTTCCTGGATGGATAAATCATCCATTCACACAGTCGTCTTACCAAGAAGCAGGCTTGTAAAAGGTTCCGATGAAACACAAATATTAAAAAAAAATGTTAGATGTTAACAATGGCACTAAGCGATTTATAATCTGAAACAAGACAGAGATCTTGTACATATTCCAGGAACAAATGGATACGATCATTTAACATAATATTCAGTAATACTGTACAATTCGTCGTAGCAGTGTTTAGGTGTTTTATAAATTCTGTCTATAGTTACTGCTTCAAAACGGAAATGCAGCCAATCGAATTCCTACCCATTGTATTGCAATGATGCAATGAACTTGTGTGTATTTTTTGGTCGACTCCCCTACGGAATATTTGTATCTGTATATTTATTTAATAATTCGTTTCACAACTTTTTAGTCCTCAAAGCTCAAATTATGTTTCTGATTCAACGTGGACAAACCTTTAAAATTTTAAAAGTTTGTATCATTTATAGTTGTGATATTTGTTATCACAAAACTTTAAAAGATATATTTGTTCTTGCAATTTTCAGGGTTTTTTACAAACGACGCATCAGTTTTATTCCGACTATATTCAACTGAATTAAAAAATATCAAATATAAATGTGGACAACACATGACTTCCTTGTACGCCTATTAAATTATAATTCGGTGGCTCAAAAAGTGATCCCGAATTTGGTTACTAGTTTTCGAAGATCGCAGTATCTCTAAAACACTCGGCGTCGCGACATCCATCTATTGGCACACACACACACACAAATAGGGAGGAAAACCAGTATTTTACACTAAATTTTAACACAAAACAAGTAATAAAAATGTTTAATTGGATTGGAAACCAAATTGTGATTGTAACCTTTATTACCGAAACATATGATTTATGTATTTAATTTAAATATAATTTTTGATGTAAGCTTATTATGAACTTCAAGTAAAGTACCGTTTTCGGCTCACCAATTTTAACAAAAATCTAGTAAAAACATTCATATCTATATAAAAGTCCTATTTACCAAATTTGAGATGTTTTACATTATATTTTAATATAATTTTTATGAGTCTAATATGACCTTCAAGTAAAGTACCGCTTCCGGTTTTCGAATTTAGATCAAAATCTAGTAAGTTATTTAAATTAATATATAACTTATAAATACCAAATTTGAGAAGTTTTGCAAAGTATTTTAATATAATTTTTTATGGAAATCAATTATGACCTTTAAGTAAAGTACCACTTCCGGTGATTAAGCAGTGACGAAAAAGGGAGGTTCACAACTAGATTTTACAACAATCCTAAATACAAAATTTCAACTTTCTACGGCTAACTGTTTTTGAGTTATGCGAAATACGAACGAACGAACAAACGTACGTACAGACGCCACGACGAAACTAGTCAAAATGGATTCAGGGATGGTCAAAATGAATATTTCCGTTGAAATTTGAAAACCGAAAATTTTCGCGATTACAATACTTCCTTTACTTTTTACAAGGAAGTAATAAATCAATGAAACAATATTCACTTAATTTGTTTAAGAAACAAGTCTTAAAAAGGTGTAATTTATAGCGGAATTCGGTACAATAGAAAAACGTTAGGGGCTTTTAATTTTTCAGGGCTGATTTCTTTTAAATATATAAAATGAACATATGGGTGACATAACATCTTAATTAAATTCTTTTTCGAGTCGAACCAACAATTCTACAAAATAATTATAAATAATGGTAGCTTTTTTCAAGTGCATGACATTACGGAGTAGTGATTGGAGTAGTTATGTTTATATTTTTTTAGAAAACGAAAATACACTCACACACACACATATATATATATATATATATATATTATACTGCATTACCAATGGGTATATAACGGTTTTATATAAAAGTTGTTTTCGTTAGATCCTTCTTAACTCACAAAGGGAGGGAATGTGCCGTGGATTGCCGATTTCAACCAAATTTTTCAACATTCAGGTTTTTTAAGAAGAAGATGCCCGGAGTAGGGGAGGAGGGGGAGAGTTCAAGAATAAAATAGTCACAACTATGTAATTTAATTCTTGACCATCACTCGTACCATCTCCTTAATATACCATACGGTCAACTATCAATACACAAAATAATGTTTTTTTGGTGCGCTGAATCAAAATCTGCCATGATTTTTTTAGTAAAAAATCTGTAGGAGTAGTTTACCCCCTATCTAAACATATTTTTCAGTCTATTTGACAAAAAGATAAAATTATTTTTTAGTGAGAAAACCACATCTATAGCATTTTCCAACCTCGAGATATAAAATAAAGCAGTTTCAGCCTGTATTATTCTTTTTCTCTGTTCTTAGGGCACATTCGAACAAAACTCGGGACACGTGTCCAATATTTTGGGATGTAGAATCACCAAAAAAAAATTGTTGAAATAGATGACTGTGCTTGGTGACTCCCTTGTGGGCTAGGAAGGATCTAACGAAAAAAAAATCTATAAAATCATTTAATTGCGTTATTTGTTACTATTGCAATTTAAATAATATGTTTCAGAGAACAGCCACGTCAAAGGAAATTTTAGATTTCTTGCCTGAGGCAATCCGTCCTGCTTCAGCCAGGGTAAAATCCTTCAGACGCAGAGAGAAGTGTGTTTCTTAAGAAGCAGCCTGATTCATCTTTCGTGGCCCTTATTTGGCTCTGATCATCTGGCTTCTTAAGTCTCGGTTGCTGAAGTGTTAGATGTCAGTTTTATTGAGAGAATAGAATAACATGAAAATATGATATAGACCATGGTAGGGCATAAGGAATACGATGGCCCTTTTAAAGGTAATGTTAGATGGATTATTTGGTTGTGATTGCATAAGCTGCATAAGTGATCTTATGAGAAAAATTAAATTAATAAATGGATTTTTAATGTACAATTGATCTCAAAACATCTTGTTTTTCTACTGCTAAGCTGTATTTGATAAAATTTCGTGTATAGTAATTTTTAATAAAACATAAATATCCAAAGAAGAAAATGTTTATTGAAAAAATAATGTATGATAACCAGAGCCCGGATTCTCGAGCAATTGCACTTTTTTTCGGTTGCTTGAAATCGATCGAGGACAAGTTATTACAGGCATCCGAATTAACATATCTAAGTTTTATTTTGCACGAAATTGCACATTTTAAACAATTTTGGATAGATTGCACGTTTTATGTTTTACTGCATTAAATTGAACATTTAGCTGTAATTAAAAAAAATATTTGAAGATTGCTTGAAAATATAAACATTAAACCAAAATTACATAGAACAGATTCACTAAGCAATACGTTATTGTTTATAACACATTAAATATATCATAACTCTTAAGATGACATTTTATTTTTACTTAACTTAATTTTTCTTTTCTAGGTTTTTTACTTATTTTGCTATTATTTAAATTGGCTATTCATTTATTTTTACTAGTAATGTAAATTTGTTTTCGTTTTATGCGATATTTATTATTTTTATTTTATCTCCTTGTTTTTTTTGGTAGTTCTTTTTTTTCGTTTATCTTGCAAATAAGGCATGAATGGATTCTTACAGCTCTAGTACCTACTGTCCTTGAGTATGGCAGCTTGTATTATTTTTCAAATAAAAAAATAATAATAAAAAAAAAATATTTTATTAACTCAATTTTCTATAAACTTCTGGAACTGAAACTGAAAATTAAAGTTTGGTTTGCTATTTTTAGATTTGGAGAAAGACAGTTAATCCTTACCAATCCATTCACTTCGTTTTATGTTCTACATTGAGTGATACACTCAGTCAATAGTTGGCAAAATAATTTTGCATACACACAGTTTTTCGGACAAAAATATATTTAATAATTTATTGAAAATAAATTAATTGATGGATATGATAACAAACAACATTCCGCATAAATGTTTACGAGTGAAGGGAGTTAAAATCCGTACAACCTAATTAAAAACTAATTATCGGTTAATAATTAAAAACTAAATTGGTCGAGCAAATAGATTATTCATGCTGTAACAGTTGTGGTATTAACTAGTTCGCTAGTCATCTGATCTTGGTTTTTATCTAATTAATTATATCTTATTCAAATATAAACCCAAAATGGGAAAAAATGATCAGAATTGAAAGACAATTCACCAAAATGGATCATAAATCCAAAGAGTTAAGTTCTACCGGCAAAGATGAATGGCTCAACTTTTTCGAAAAGGATTGAGTTATCAATATATCGCCAAAATTTGGGATTGCCTCTCTAGGTTATGCGATACGTTATTAAAAATGTATCATATGGCAATAAAAAACACTTAGAGAATGCCTTGCCATAGTGCGTGACAATGGTAATGACAAGATGGTCGTGCGAAAAATAGAAAAAAATACCCTTCTTAGAGCACGTTAGATTTTCATATTTTACAAAACAATGCTCCCACCTACATAATTTATCAAGAAAAATAGTAATTTATGAAAGAATACAAAATATGTAGATTTTTTTTTTTTTTTAAAGCATAAACGACGTAAATGGCAGAATTTTATTTTTCGTTGCACATTTTGGTATTTCTTTTGCACATTATACATTTTTTTTTTACTACACGAAATCCGCGTTTTAATGATAAAAAATATCAAAATAATATTCATCCTATCCTCTTTATCGAGTTGTACTCATTAGAGGCTAATAGCAGGGACGAAAATGGAGAGGAGGGCTAAGGGGGCAACTGCCAGAGACTCTGGGCCTTAGAAAAAATAAATAAATTATTAACACATAACAGATGAATTAATAGTTTTAGGGGGGCCTCTTCCTCTTGGGGAATATTCCATATCTACCAAACCCCAGACAGCCCCTCATCCTAATCAAGGGGGCCTCGCAATATCGTTTCGCCCAGGGCACCGCAAAGTCTAGATCCACTGCTAGCTAGTAGTTTCCTGTCTAGCAGATTGAACCATTGTAATAAAATTTAAAAGTTTTTTAAAGGGAATAAAGAATATTTAAAAAAATAAATAAATAAAATATATATATACATAATTTTTTTTAAATTTTACTAACAAAATTGAAAGGATGTTTATTTTAAAGAACTTAAAGAATAATTTTTTGAATAATTTAAATATTGTTAAAAAATGAAAATAGAAAAAAATATTTTCACATAAAATTACAGTGATATATAAATATAATAAATCATTAAGTTAACTTATAATTATAGTTACTTATTATATTGTAGTTAATATATGATTATTACAAAGCGTAGGTTGCAAAGTAACTAATATTTGAGGAAGGTCATGCCTAATACAGACCGTTTTTCTCCTTTTAATTTAAATAAATTATTTTTAATTTATAATTTAATCAGTTAATTCTTAATTAGAAATTAAAAGTGAAACATTTTCTAACCACTTCCTCTATATTAGTATTATTCCAAATTTAATTTTTCAACGTTCCGGGATTAATGTTTCAGGAATACACTACTATTATGTTAATTTAGTTATAAAACATTAGTTCAATCATAAAACATCATCAAAAATTACATATATAAATTAAAACATTATTAAAACTCTGTATCTTATTATTCCATATTTTGTTCATTAATTTGATGACATAGCCATCTCACTCCTATTATGTCATACGTTATGGCCATTAAAGCTATTATGTCATTTAAAAAAAAATCTTTTTTGATTTTATAAACCAAAATCTAAAAGGTCTATTAAGTAAGGCAGGCTAAATATTGGATATTAACTCCGGACCTTGAAAAATTAAATATGATGAGTTTTGAATAATACCAATAAAGAGGAAGTGGTTTAAAAATATTACAATTTTAATTCCTACTTTGGTATCCCAATTCCAGTGGCGTACTCCAGGTGGATATTAGAGGATATATCTCCCTCCTCACCCTTCGCAGTGTACGAAAAAAATAAATTTTGTATTCTAAGTAATATATTTGGTAATTTTAAGCAATAATTTTTTATCTAATTTTCAGACTTATATTTAAAACCTACTCCCAATTTGGTGATTATAGACTTTTAGGTGATTACTTGCCTTCTTCTTATTAAATTCTCCCCCAAAATATTCTGCTCACGCCCACAGAGCTCTTCCAGAATTTATAATAGTTGATCCTTAGTGGAGGTAACTCATTTATGAAACCTAGATAAGTTATATATATATTAATAGTAGGCATCTTTTAATGAAAGTTAATCTTTCCAAAAATGTAAGATTTTAGTTCCAAGACATTATTTTAGAAAAACAATTTCCACAAAATTTTAAGTCTATCAAAAAGCAGCAAATAAATAACTAGTTAACGTTGAGCTAATTCAAGCATCATCAGTGCCAAAAATGCGTAAAATAAACAGAAATGAAGACCTGATATAGCACATCTCAAATCAATAGCCTAAAAGGACGAACAATAGAGACGGTTGTTCATTATTCTTAGACAGTTGAACATAACCCACGCATTTACATAGTATATGTGATGCCTGAATTGGCGAAACGTTGGATGGTTATTTATTTACTACTATTTAAGAGACTTAAGGCCTTTCGTGAAAGACCATCTTTCGATAAAATTATAATAAACAAATAAATAAAGCACAAATAATAATAAATAAACAAAGTAACTAATAAATAACTAATATCAATAAAGAAGTAACTAATAAATAAATAGAGCACAGCTAAGTTGGGAGTTAATATTATTCTCATTTATGGGGAAAATCTGCCTCCACATTACAAACATTCCACATTCATCTTTTTTATGTTCTTATGAAGTAAATATTTCATGTCAAAGTATATAATAATTTTCAGTTAAGGCCAATATAGAGCATTGACCGGCCATAGCATGTTGTATAATTAATGTAAGACGACTACTGCATCTGCAAATCGGACAGGAGTAATTAAAGGAAAAGCTTGAACTAAAAGCTAACGTTTAACTAACGACATGCACAAAGATAACCCGAGTGAGCGGAGAAAGTGCTCATTAGACTGACACTAATTGTTTCTAATACAAAAACAGGTTCGAAAATAATTGATCCGGGAGCGCTGTCGACCATTCGGCCAATAAATGAAGGATAATTAGCATTGTGCTCCTCAACGGTATTTGGACTCGGATAAAACAATACAACATATAAACAACAGAGTTCTATAATAATAATAAAAAATATAATTTTCATACTCACTAACCTAAGATATTTTGAGTAATATTTTTGGTTACTTAAACAACTTTCTCTTTTTATGAAATCCTCTCCCGCTCCCTCGAAATAAAATTTAAACCACCCTCCGAAAAAAATAATTCTGCGTACGCCACTGTAAATCATGTTGTGTTTTCATTCTCCTGAAGTGTTGAGAAACAAACTGTTGGATCCCATGACCATGGAGCAGGTCACGTGTAGCTGGCCATGTAAGAAGGTTCTGCGCAAAACGTAAAGATAAAGTAAAATTACTCAGTTCTAAGCCTACAAAGTCTAGAAACACGTGTGTGCTAGGCTCCCAGACGTACTCTACGTTCCTCTGATGATCGGCTGAAGCAAGGATTTAACAACATACCTCTAAATGATAATGGGTCTTTTGATATATAATTTTTTGATAAATAAAATAAAATGCTAGTACATCCGCGATTATGTCTGAAGATTGCGGATAACAATTATATGTAGGTAAAAACCTTATAAAGGCTCTTAATAACAAGAATTGAAGGAAAAGCTTGAACTAAGAGCTAACGTTTAACTAACTACATGCACAAAGATAACCCGAGCGAATGGAGAAAGTCCATGGAGAAATTCCATCACCCGACGCTGCGAAATGGCAACAATATTGCATTTGATAATAAATTGAATTTTAGATTTAGTAGGACTTGTTATTAATTAGTCTGTAAGACCAGTTTGGCCTCCTGCTCACCGGTCAATAAAACGCCAAAGACTTGTAATTTAATAAATAATGAAAAGCAATTAGATTTTTCTTATAGTTTATGCTCACTTCGTAATACAATTGGGAATATAACATAATCCATTTTGAAAAACTCTCTGAGCTGTGACTGATTTTTTTTCTTTAATTATTATTATTGTTTTGTTTATTTAATTTATTTTTCTTTTATATCGTTTTTTTTTTTTTTTTTTTTCATTATTATTCATTTTGTAATATAAGTATGATACATTTGAGAGTGAATGACTAGTTGGAAAAAATGAATAAAACAGAATGAAGCTTAAATTAGTTTAATCGTTTTTCCATTAAAAAGCGCACAAACCATCAGGGTATAGTGAACCTACACCATTTTATGTAAGGGTGCGGATGGTACGTTACTTAAAGCCTCCTCCATAAAAGGCCGCCTTTAACCAAGGGTGGCCAATGGCATTTTAAAATATGGGTGGGGGAGGGTCCTCCAGATTAGAGAATTTTTTATGTTAAGTTTTTAAACTTATGAACAAGTAGACTGGTTAAGCCGAGAAAGGATCTGAGAGGTCTGTAAAGCAAACAGGAAAATGAAAGTTTGTTATAATATTTACTTAATAGACATTGGGTATTTTTTTTGTTCAAAAACTTACCGTAAAAAATTCTCTAATATCTGTCTATCTTTCACAATTGTCGCTTTGTGTGATCTTTGAATGGGGTACTTGCAAGGAAAAAAAAATGAACGACCCGAGATAGGTACATAATGAACTTCATACGCAAATCTGTAAGCCCTTAATCTTACTCCTAATCAATTCAGAATAATTATCTAAAAACATTTGAAAATATCACTTTTCCGTTCGTTACCTTCGTACATGTAAAATATGACCCTTTGAGGTAGTAGGAAAAACACGCTATTTTGTTCTTGTCAGTAATGCTTATGTCGTTTCATTGTATATAAATCTAAAATTGAATAACACTAAATTAAGTTTCATGAAAAAGCTGTTGAAATAGATGATGGCCCTAATCATAGGATGAAAATGAGATCTAAAAAAGTTAACACCAAATGCATAGAACAGCTATTATGAAATAACATAAAAATAGCGAATGCTACTTAGAATATTGGCAGATAATCTTGTTTTCAGAAAAGCGGAAGTGTAATAACACATTATCGAAACCTGACGAGATAGTCACAATTTTATGTTCTCAATCGTAAAAAGTGATGAATATAGCTCGGATATCGTGCAGTAAAAAAATTGTAAAACGTGCGATAAAAATGCCAAAGCTTGCAAAAATGTGCAACGAAAAATAAAATTCTGCCATTTAAGTCGTTTATGCTTTAAAAAAAAATACTAACTAGTTAATATCACAACTGTTATGGCATGAATAATTCTTTTGCTCGACCAATTTCCGATGTTGGTTTTTAATTAGGTTGTATCAATTTTTTATTTCCCATCTCTCGTAAAAATTTATGCGGGATGTTGTTTGTTATCATATCCTATAATCAATTTATTTTCAATAAATTATTGAACATATTTTTGCTCCTAAAAAATTTAGAACATTAATTGAATACATTGCCAAGGATTAACTGGCTTTCCACGAATCTAAAAAGAGCAAAACAAACTTAAATTTTCAGTTTCAGAATTTTCCAGAAGATTGAATTATATTTAATGTGTTATAAACAGCAGGTATTACGTGAATCTGTCCTATGTAATTTTGGTTAAATGTTTATATTTTCAAGCAATTTACAAATATTTTTTTAATTATGGCTAAATCTGCAATTTAATGCAGTAAAAACATAAAACCTGCAATTCTCCCAAAATTGTTTACAATGTGCAATTTCGTAATTTCATATGTTAATCCGGATGTCTAATAAATTCGTGTCAATAACTTGTCCCCGATCGATTAAAAGCAACCGAAAAAAAAGTTCTATTGCACGAGAATTCGGGCTCCGATCTTATAAAATAAATGAATAGGCTAATAGGAAAAATCACAATAGGATGCTTTATTATGGTCAAATAAGAATGAATGCGTACAGGGATAGAAAATAAGATTTATGGTAGTTTATGTGATATAGTTAGTGGTCCCTGAAACTCACTGAAACTCGAGATTGGAGTTCGATTCAGAGATGAATCAGAGCGAATCCGAGAACAATTAAAAAGACGATAAGAACAAATGCATAAAAGTTAGCTAAAAAATAATATCTATTGAGAATATTAACAGAAATTCGAACCAACTGGAAACTCAACAAGTAATTTACTGTTAGAGATAAGCCAGTAAATAACAAGCGTAATTGGAGTCTTTTTCTCTTCACGAATGCTAATAATAAAACCTGACTGTGGTGGCAAGATCTAGTATCTTATAATCCTTGAAACAGAATCGGAAGTAGTAAACAAGAAAAATTATTTTCCTACAATACTGAACAGACCTGGAATCAGAGTTTAAATTTGTGAAAGAGAAGGGCAAATGGGAACTACAACAAGGAAACTATGCTGTCAAATCTCATGATATTGGTATACCTTTGGTATACATACCTTGGTAATGACATAGTTGTTCGCACCTTTGGAGGCCAAAAAAATACACGTTGATACACAAATAAAAGGCAGTGGTACACTTATACTTCCATTATCATATTTTTTTTATTTGTAAATGATTACACATTGCATTTCGTTAACTTTCGGAACTTTTCTCCCATCTTCAGAACAAAATAATTTTTAGATTTTCTGTATATGTTTTATTCCTCTTCGTCATATAATCCATATTAATTTCATCTAGTATTAATTGAGTTAGTTGAGACAATTAAACACTTAAAATTATTTAGGAGAATTCTCTTTCCAATCTCATATTTTAAAATAGAAGACTTCCCTACTAATTAAGATAGATAGACGTAATTAAAAATCTGGTACGGTGCACAACTCGCATAACTTTCACTGACAAATCCACCTAAGTAGGGCATGTGAAACTTCAAAAGTCTCCATGGAAAAATTTAAATAACTTCTCTTCCATGGCTCTACAGCCCTTTTAGGGCCCTGGCCTCCGCAACAACGCCTCTCCAGTCTTCCCTGTCAGCAGCTCGACCTCTCCACTGTCCGATTCCCATCCTCTGCAGATCGCTCTCCACATCACCCAGCCATCGCAGTCCTGGGCCTTCCTCTTCTTCTATTGCCTCCTGGTTTGCCATATAATAGTTTCTTCGGGTACCTATCTTCTCCCATTCTTTCTACGTGCCCAAGCCATCTTATACGGCTAGGTCACCTATGTCAAATCATGGTTCAATGCATAGTCCCGAAGGGCTTTATTTTCGTTATTTAATATTTATTAGTAGAAACCATTATGATTAAATTTTTCCTTGTTTAATCGATCTTTTTTTTTTTCGATAACGAATAAAATGTTATTTATATAACAATTTTAACAATCCATAAAGATTAATACTCACAATCAGTTCAATATATAATTTTGTGTATTTATAAATATCTCTTTTCCGAATCTCTCTATTATTTCTTGACCTCCATTGGCCTTCATTACATACTGGCCCAAATATCTGCCGGAACACCTTCCTCTCCCAGACCTGCAGCATCTTTTCGCATTCCTGGGTCAGGACCCACGTTTCACCAGCGTACGTGACAATCAGTCTTAAGATTGTTTATTCGGCGGTCAAATGGCTGTCAATAGCTCTCAGCGGGATATGGTATGTCGATATCCATAGCCCAGGAAAACCTGAGAAATGGCCTTAGTCCACAAGTGGACGTGACAGCAAGTCCTACTTCCACTTCCTCGTAGTGACATTTAAATGACATAAAATTAAAAATTACAACAATCACTTAAGTTTGTGCGTTTTTGTCACTCTCCATTAACTTCTACGACTTCATAAGTTAGTTGGTAATTGTCAGCTTTAGCTTTTTAACCTTATATTATAGTTCAATATTACTACTCTTATTTCTAGAAATTTGTTTTTAACCTGAGAAAATATTTTTCCTTTTTTTTCTCCTTTAGCTAATTATCAAATTCGTTCATAGTTTATATTTGTTCATTTTTGATCAATTCAAACAAAGAGAGACGGTTAATTATTGCAAATAAACAAAATTAAAGGTTCTTTATAAGAAGCCATTTTGAAAATTCGGCAATTAATTCCTGTCAGACTATTTCATAAGGATAAAGACCTAGGTGGCATTAGACACCATTTAATTTTACATTGGTATAACGAGTTTGATCAAAATTGTCGAGAAAATTGTAAAATCGAAAATATAAAGTGGCACCTCCGGAATGATGATTTTAGCGAAAAAGTTTTAATATTGCAGGCATATATCTGTCTTAAATACTTAATTTCAGTTTCGTACAACTTTTCGTAATTGAGCTAGACTCATAGGACATTAAAACGTGTGTTTCCGTTGAAAGCTCGGATTCGAAATTTTTCACGATCGCTATACTTTCCCATCATATATATTTCATATGTATAGGTAAGTGAAAGTAAAAATATACCACAGAGCCACATGCATAATTCTAGACATTTACTGAGAACTGCGTAAAAAAGGTCTTTATTTTCACTGTTTCTTTTCTAAACAACTGGACATGAAAAACAACGGATTGTCCTAATTGTCTATGTACTCTTGCATTACCCAATTACATTAAATAAAAACAGGTAATAAAAAAAAAAGGAAGAACGTCTTATGGATTGAATGGTGAGTTATGTTGCCTATGGGTTCCTAGAGATTTGTCGGCGCAACTAGGTGTTCTGATGAATTGCCTGTGCTCAAGATCCAAGGACAATTAACAATACCATCAATGATAATGATGGCTGCGGATTATGTGGCCATGGAACGTGGTGCATTTGTCAAGTACAGTCCGCAGATGTCCTGAGATTACCTTTTAAATTGCGTTTCAATTAAGGACACGTTGAAATTTCATCAATAAATAGAAAACCAAAACATAGAAGACTTAAGTTATACCACTTTACTAGTTGTATCCAAGTTGAGTACCCGATACTTTTTAGTGGCATGGTATGCCCCAAGAGGCTTACTCCTACTTATCTGATGTAGGACTTCATCTATACATTTAATATGCAATGCAAAAGAAACTGTTATCATTGATTTTCCTAACATCGGCATTGATTGTTCAACTCATCAATCTTCAAAAAGCCCAAATACATTACCATTATCAGTCCTATCTGCAGACATATAGTTGAGCTATTGGAGGTCTAAGAAATCATCGAATTCCTCCGAATGCAATCCTTAACATCGAAAATCCCTCTGTGCACCTTATTACGTCGCAAATAAAATTATCTAGTATGACATTAACATCCCATATAATGCAGATTTACTCAGATGCATATCCTTCCATTATAAACTTCTTACACAAACAGATTCTCGCGTTTCTAATTTTTTTTCCAAATCGATTCTCGATAATCCTCCAAAGCATAGAAGAGGAAGTTTGCTCCGGGATCCTGTCATATAGGATATTCTGAGAGTGCTACTAATAAGTAGTTTTTCCACAAGCCATTACCACGTTATAATAATATTTTCTTTTTTTAACCCCTTTTATTGATTGTATTGTAAAAGCCGTAAAAAAGGGTTTTACACGTTTTTGAATGATTAATTTTATTCATTTCTTCTGATATTTTTGTCTCTGGCTTTTGAAGCCTTGTCTAGAAAAAGATCAATGCCATTGTTTATCCATTATATCGCACATATTAGTGTCCTATGCGGACTTATTTGGGTAATATATATATATATATATATTATAAATATATATAGGATATTCTGATATTCTGAGAGTGCTACTAATAAGTAGTTTTTCCACAAGCCATTACCACGTTATAATAATATTTTCTTTTTTTAACCCCTTTTATTGATTGTATTGTAAAAGCCGTAAAAAAGGGTTTTACACGTTTTTGAATGATTAATTTTATTCATTTCTTCTGATATTTTTGTCTCTGGCTTTTGAAGCCTTGTCTAGAAAAAGATCAATGCCATTGTTTATCCATTATATCGCACATATTAGTGTCCTATGCGGACTTATTTGGGTAATATATATATATATTATAAATATATATATATAATATATATATATATATATATATATATATATATATATATATATATATATATATATATATATTATATATATATTAAAAGCTTACGAAACTTGTGTAAATTACATTATATTTGTTTGAATAATCTTTTAATTTCAAGATAGAACTCTTAAAATTATTAATTTAATTGATATCAAAAGAGGTTGTTTGGGAGCTGAGTTTAAGGTTATTAAAGGACTTTTCTTATTTAATTATATTATAATCGGACTCCTATCTTTGCTTCAATGGTAACTCAAATTCTTGTAGATTTTTTTTCATTTCTCTCTTTGTTTCTTTAGTTCTCTCTTATTAATACTTTATTAAAAGACTTTGTAAAGCAATAATCAAAAGCCCCTTTATACAAACAAAAAATAAATAAATAAAAATTTCATAAGCATTTACATCTGACGCTAATAAAATTTATTATTTAATAATCACATTAATTGATGTTGCAGTATTTTACAGGAGATATAAAAACAATCAGAACTAAGTGATAAAATGTAATCAATTACGTAGAAGTAAAAGTTTGATTATCTAATCTTTAGTAATTTTTCTGCCTAATTAATACTCTCAAAAAAGTGAAACACAACCAATAAATTTAAAAGAACATGAATTAGAAGCTCCAGTTGTTTTTTAATCCTATTTCAAGCAAAAATTACATTAAATTAAAAATCGATTAAAATTATTGAATTTTTTATATTTGTTTAATGCTGCACTACAAGTTTGAATTATACATAAAGCAGACCCATGTACATTATTCATACCTGAATTTTGTAATTTGTACTTAATTAATTTTTATTCTAAAGATTATAAGGATAATGATGGGAAGTCTGAAAACAAAACTTAGTTACTATTTTAAAACTTATAATTTACATTTCACTGCAGACATAAAATCTTTTCATTTATTAGAGATTTTTATATAATTAATACTTTTAAATTTTAATATATTTATTAAACTTTTTTTCGTACCAAATTGGTGAGAATCTCAGAAAAAATATAAAATCGTGTTTCTCGTACATTACATTCAGGTGAGGAGCATCAAGTGATTTTTGTACCCGTCTTGTTCTTTTCGCTTTTCGATTCAATGGCAAAAACAAAAACGATTGATAATTTCACTAAATTATCAACTTTGTTATTGAATCAGGCATCTCAATTCTCATTACCACCACATGCCCCTGACATTTTTTTTTTTTTTTTTTTTTTAGTTTATCACACAATTAAATGTAAATACTCCATTTTTTTCCCGAAAATCAGTTCCATCACCAAATGGTGGTTGTGTATACTGTTCAAGTCTTTTGAGTTTTATTTGAATTTTGTCGATTCTAGAATAATCCAAATTTTGTTTCTGGTGTTTTTATCATTATCGACATAGGTATTTTTAAACAGCACGGAAGTATAACGCATTTTTCACGGAATTTTCTCCACAGATGACAGTGGCAGTCCTGCAAAGAAGATCCTGTCCCCTTGCCCACCTTTCTCTTTAGCTGCAGCAGCCGCATTAAATTAATGTATTCTTGGTTAGTATTTTTATTTTTATCACTACCGCTCCATAATGTTTCTCTTAAAGTATTGCTTTGAAGTTTTTAAAAGTAATTTCTCTCTTTGTTCTATAAAAATATCCTTACAGAACGGTATTTTGGTTTTTGAAATAGCTCTATTAATTTTACATGGGCTGGCTCTCAAAGTTCAAATTCTCATTACCAGTACTTAAATATTTTCATTACCACCATAATTTCATTTTGAGGCGGTAATGACGTAATGGTAATGAAAACCTGATTGAAAGTCAATTAATTTATCGATTTTATCAAATAAATAGGTTATTGAAAATTTTATTTTAGAATTGCAGGAAAAAAGTACACGTATGCTGTTCTTAAGGCAGGTAAAATCACCATAAACGAAATAACTGTTATTTCCATTTAAAATGTTCCTATGACATTAGCCTATTTGCACCAATATAATAAGGTAAACGAAGGTAAACAGAATCTAATCATATAATATAGAATAGATGTCCGACCAGATGGCAATATCTATCGGTCGGTAAAAGAATAACATATAAACAATTTCAAAATAAACTACAGTAATTTTTAAAACAATTATAATTAATCGATTGTTGTGGATCCTGCGAAATTAATATTGCGAATACACTTTGAAACTTATAGCCTAAAGATTGAGCATCTGAGGGACTGTAGATATAAATAACAACTAATAATATTTTTATTTCTTACTTTTCATATTTACATTTTAAGATTATTGTTAATATTTTAGAAAATGAAGTATTCCTAGAATATTAGGACCAAAGAAATACGAGGAAACCGGAGAATTTCAGAGTACACAACGCTGAATTTGCGGGACATGCGCCATGGGTCTGGCAACAAATATCGGCACTTTTAAGTGCAGCGCAATTGATTTCACTTAGCAAGTACATATTACAATCAGTTAAATTATAAATCTATTCATTTCATTACAAGAATAAATTAGTGCGTGATCAATTGAACATATGAAGATCGACTTATCTTCAATAAAACTGTTAGAAAATATCTCTCCGTCGAACTCCAACGGGCCGGGATAACCATTTCCGCAATATACATTCACCATTTTCCGGCAAAGAGCCCCGAACACTGGGGTAAGGCTGGAATTGGATTTTTTTTTCTTTAATGAATGTAATTAATTTTAAATTGAAAAGTTTGAAGTAATTAATTTTTGTTTATTGAAGGCTTGATGAGGTTAGATATTGAAGGAGTGTGAAATTAAATTTATTTTAATGTTTAATTCTTATATTATTATTTGATTATTATATTTCTTCTTATTTATAAAAAAAATATGATAGTACGGGAGTAAAATACAAAAATAAATCCCATTCAGACCCTGAGAATTATAAAAATGTTGCTCCTTTCATACCTGTGATATTCTAAGAATGAATTAATAGGCCTTTGTTTATTCTTATCAACAAGGGACTAAGAAAAAGGGGTGAAAATTTACAAATTATAATACTATTTTGAAACAATTAGAGAATACTTTCAGTTGTTTGAGTACGAGTTAGCAATTTAAATGATCATTAGAAATGGCTCCGAAACGAATGAAGAAATAATGAGGAACCACCAGGGAAGAACATAGCGGAGATGCCAGTGACGTCTTCCGCTGCTTTCTAGATGGGCGTCTACCTGACGTCAGCATCAATTTCTTACGTCGTGGGGGTTTGGTTTCTGTGGGATCCTGAAGCAGCGCTGTTCTTAGTTATTCACATAACGTCGAGGAGTAAAGCTTACCGTAGTATGGCATTGATCGACCATAATAGTAGTTGTGATTAGAATGTCTTTTTTTTTTTTTTTTTTGTTTTTTTATTGGATTTTAACGTCCTTTCTTAACCTATTGAGGCATACAAGACGTGCTATCCTACAGATTACAGGTTAGAGTGGGAAGATCGAGATTCATTGCGTGGGGTAGCCATGAAAAAAATTTCAATCCGCCAGACCGGATTTGAACCGGTGCCTTAGTAGTCTCGAGGTTGCTATGGGGAGGCCTTAAAACATTCGGCCACCATGCCCTCTGGTCATGAAGGGCTATGAATCTATACAATAAATAAATAGCGTAGGTGTCCATAATTGTTATCATGGCAACTTCATTTCCTTGGAAACAAGTTCAACTTTCAACAAACTTTATAAGGTTAACGCTTATTAACTCCATTTATTAAGTTATTTCGTATTTTAGGGGATTAATAGCTTTCAGAAATATGCAGGTTTTATCTGTATTCTCATTATCTGTATTTGATTACATTTGTGCAGCTATTATTTGCTTCAGTTTGTATCGCATGTTGTGTACTTAAAGAAAGTGGAATAAATAAATAAATTTTATGTTTTGAATTTTTTTCTCCTCGAATTAAAATGTTCTAGGGATGGTCCCACCCCCTCCCCCACTGAATAAACAGTGTTCTTACCGTGACGTTAGTGAATAGTTATTGGCAATCATAAGACATCTTGTTGCACCCAAAAGTATCGGCTGCATACTTTTAAAATCGAATAAAATATAACGTATAATTGGTTTAGATTAGTTGAAGACTTTAGTTTTAAACATTGGGGTGTTCAAGAACATGAGGTCTTTAATATACATAAAAAAAAATAATTTCAAGGAAAAATTATAATCATCTATTTATATATCTGTCCAGAAATCTAAACGTACGAATCTACAAGATTAGCATCATATGTTATATAATATAACATATATTTATTGCATTTTTTAAGAGAGTATAACATACCTTAAGGGAAGAACAAGGGTTTAGGGGTGTAAATATCGAACAAAAATATCGATATTTATATGTATATCACATTGATAGTTTCGATATATAATATATCAAAATAGTTGTTCGATATATCAATAAAAAATATCGATAAACGCCCCTCGATATTAAAAAATATCGAGGGGCGATTTATCGATATTTTTTATCAACAAAAGGAGAATAAGGAGAAGAAGATTTACATTTAAATGAGAGTAATATAAATTAACAAATTTTAGATTTGTAATAGCATTTCCAAGTCAATTGTTACCTTTTCCATTTCATTTGCAACCCTTTCCAAATCAATTGTCACTTTTTCCATTTCAAATGTAACCCAACCGGACATGAATTAATTCTATTTTATTAATGAAAAATAATTATTTTAATTACTCTCGAAAAACCTATAGGAATAACCCGTCCTATTTTCTTTCCTGCTTGTTTGGAGTAGGAAAGAATGTATACAACAATAATGGATTAAAAAAAAAAAGATCTTTGTTATCGTTATTTAATCTGGTTGCTATGGGCTATTATATTTTTTGAAGATCTTATAATTAAGTAAAAAGTGAAAATACAGAAGAGCATTGTTTCGATTCAGTGAAGAAGATGCATAATTCATCGGACCATATGGAAATTTTACCTGCTCCCTTAATATAATACCGATTCTTCAAAGCAATAATCAATGACTGGTCCAGTTCTGGAGATGTTTTAAATAAAGAAGAGATTATTACATCTTGATACTCAGAGAAGTGACATTAACTAAATTCATAAAGTCTTACCTGAAATAAAATGCACTTTAATGATAATCAGAATTATATCTACACAGAATATCACCTTACATACATGAGACATAAAATTAAATTCTCTGGTGTCTACATACTTCATTGAACCTTGACTTTGGACATGACTTTCTTTTAGACTGAAAATCCTTTTATTATTAAATATTAATTGTGCATGTGTAAGTTGTTTTTATATGCTGGAAAACTTGATATTTTTTGAGACGTTCACGCTGCTTTTCCACAACACTCGTAGAATAAAACACCGATAATATTTGTAAATGGTTTTATTTTTTACAACCAAAATGTTTTATTATCTCTGAATATTACACTGAGTAACCTCTCCCACTGTTCCCTTCCTAGCTGTACTTCGCTGTAGGTTAGTGTTGCCTTGACAGTTTCCACAAATTGGTTCCACAGTTCCACAAGGTGCCTCCTCACATCACTCCCTCCTTTTAAAAAGGGAGTTCCATCTCCCGAGTGCCGTTCAGGGAGAGAATCTTCTGGGTGATTTTATTTCTCTTCTTGGTCTCCACTCTCTAGCGAGTTGGGAAGCCAGAGAAGGAGACGATTGCGAAGGCAGACGCACCCGCGGCTCCTCTTCCTCGTGCAGATTTTCGTCGCCTTCCTTTCTCTCCTTCCTCTTTTCTGTACTCCACCTCCTGTTCTCTGGGCTCTACCTCCTCGTCTCGGTATTCCACCTCCTCGTCTTCCGATTCCAACTCTTCGGACTCAGACATTTCATTTATGTTCTCGAAGAATCATTCATATTCACTCAGTGTTTCTGCTTCATGTTGGGGGAAAGTATTTGGAGTAAACCGCTTTGAAGTTCTTCTTTGTCGGTTGGGTCGGCTCGACAGTTTGGTGATAGGAGGTCCCTAGACTGTTGCTTATGAGACGTTTCCGCAGTTGTGCACGTACTATGGGGGGCGCCAAATGTACTCATTCTCGGGATCACTCGTTAACTCCATGGAACCTTCTCTTAATGCTGGGGCAAATTCTACCTCCTTTTAGCCCGTCTCACTTCCAGAAGAAGAGTAGCAATATTTGAGGCGGTCAATGTGGATTAGATCTCTCCTACTATTGAATCTCTCAATCAAGCAATTGATAACTTTATATTTTTTGAGCCGTTCACGCTGTTTTTCCACAACACTCACAGAATAAAACACCGATAATATTTGTAGGTGGTTTTATTATTTGCAACCAAAATGTTTTAGTATCTCTCAATATTACACTGAGTAACCTCTCCCACTATTCTCTTAGCTGTACTTAGCTGTAGGTCAGTGTTGTCTTGACAGTTTCCACAAATTCCAATGTGCCCCCTTACAGGATGGAGTCCAAACAATCACGAATGTAACAAAAAGAAACAAAGGTAAGCTGTGCTTAGTTGGGTGTAAATTGAAATGGAGGTACAACTATGGACCAGGGGCGCGTTATCACTTTTTCATTCCGAGGTCATCCGAACGTTGCTGGACTAGCATACTCTAGCGTCATTTGTGCTAACTAACTGCTTTGCATTCAATTGTAACATTCGTATTCATTGGAATTATTAAAATTATTCCTGCTTTAATTAGATATTATTTAAAATCACTTGTACTGTTGACTTCCGGTGATCTGGGCAAATTTTTATTTAAATTTAAAGGAGAAAAATAATTTAAAGGAGCTATATTTTAAATTACGGTAAGGACCCGACCTCAACTGAAAAGGAACTTTTGGGGTTTATTTATCTCTTGAGCGAGCATATGGAGTGTAAATCAACAGCTGTGATCAAATTGAATCAGTAATAATTGAAGTTACCTAAAGGCCTCTTGGTGCACCAACATCCAAGGAGAGAAATTATTTATCATAAACTCTTCAAATTACTTCCTTAGGAACCCATTATATCCACAACCACACATATTTATAATTACTTACCAAATGAACCTACTACATTCCCTTATCAACAAAAACATATGTGCATGAAACCTCAACTAAGGGAATTAGAAGTTAAAAAGTTAAAACTAGAATTAGACTACAGAAAATAAAGAAATTAGTTATGATAGAAAGTGTGAGGAGGATATGCAAGCATTGATGCAAATAGCATACATTTTAGTAAAAAAGAGAGACATGAGTGAGCTCTTGCTCTCTAGTAATAAGACACTAATCTCCTTGTTATCAGATAGCAAAAATGTACAAAAGTGGCACACTTCATGGTCCTAATTCTCAAAATCATCTATTTTTTTCTTAGAAATACCATATATCACACAATATAATCATAAACAAGTAATTATTGCAGACTTCAAGCAGATGTGGTTTATTGCAGAGCATGTTAACTCAATACATAATCTTAAACATTTAAAAAATTGACAAATTTGATGAAAATGGAGAAACTTAATCTTTCGCTCACCGCTAGATAATCTGTTTTAGGCCAAACTAAAGTACAAAATACACTATTACTGATATTAACAATTAATTAATTTTGAAAAAATAAAAATTATACTAATAGTAATAATAAACTCTTATTTATCCCGGGACATGTTCCTTTAGAATAACAATAATGGGCAGTGATCAGGGTTTCAGAGCCTTACAGTAGATGAAATAGGATTTAAGGAGTTAACAGATGACAAAAATAAAAAAGTCAATAAATAAATAAAAATGAAAGTTACAACAAATCATAATGTAGTAACATGTAACATATGATATAGGTATTGTTGACCAGAATGATTATGGCTTTCAATAAAAAAACATACAAACTTCCTATATTAATGAGATATTATAAAAAATAAACATGAGGTTTTGAATTGAAATGAAAGAAACTTTATTTATAATTCTTTTGGAATTGGATAGACAAGAAGTGATGGAATAAGCGGGATTTGAAGATGGGAAGGTATTAAAGTGACAGATTGGATGAGGAATGGAATTCAGAAAAGACAAGATATCAGAATGGATCGGATAAGAAAAGATCTGTCGAAAGCTGTGGATCAGTGGGACGCTTTATATAAATCTAAATACTTAGAATAGGTATGACGGGAATGTATAGAGGATTTGAATTGAAGGAGGTTGAAGATGTATGACGGAGTGTGGGTTTGGATAACTTGGTAAAAGATAACTTGGAGAAAGGATGCAAGAATATACTTACAATGGTAGAAATGGTAAAGTCACTTAAACTCTTAGATCGGGAGACAGAGGTGTCCCTCATGATCCCGAAAATGAATCGTACAAAGCAATTTATCAAACATTTTATTTTTGCCTCGAGATCAACAGGAGTCAAAGTGGGAGTATATCAAACAGGTAACTAGGAGTCTGTGGTATTTATACGGAAATAGGTGATAAAGGTAATTTAATCGTTTTAAAGTGGAAAGGTATGACGGGACCATATCGAAGACATGATTTTTCTAGGAAAGAGCTTGGCCAAAGTTGATTCCAAGGTTTCTATGGTTGGACAGAACTTTATTGGATAATTATTCAGGAACAAGTTTTGGATCTGAGGGACACTTTTAAGGAGACGATGGGAATCTATTATAATTGCCTTTGTCTTCTCTGCATTCAACTTCAGCTTGTTAGCAAAAGTGCAGTGACTTATTCGATTCAAGTCCTCTTGGAGCTTTTTTGTGGCTAGTAATAGGTCGGAAGGCGGGAAGGACAGACATATTTGGAAATAATCAGCATAGATATGGTATTGGGAGTGATGGATAAAGAAGGGAAGGCGAAGGCCATTAATTTGAGAGGAACCCTGAGGGACACCAAAGGAAAGGGGCTGTGCTTTGTATTAGTAGAACGTTAATATAAAACATTCTTGTGGTTGCTTCATTTTATTTATTGTTGAATCATTAATAATATTTCTAAACTATTATACATTCTATTTATTACTTATTCATTTCTTATTTATTTTTTAAACAGTTTTTACTTTGTTTATTATTTTTTATTTGTTTTTATAATTTTTTCACAGGACTATGTTAAACAATATATTTTATATGTAGCATGCCTTTTAGAGTGTTTTTGTGTGTGTGTCAATAGATGGATGTCGGGAAGCCGAGTGTCGTTTTTACTGTAATCTTTGGAAACTAGTAACCAAATTCAGTATCACTTTTTGAGTCATGGATTTATAATTTAATAGGCGTACAAGGAAGTCATGTGTTGCCCACATCAGATATTTTTTTATCATAAAACAAAAGGGGAAAAATAGAAGCAAAATAATCAATAGTAACAACCATATAAGAATAAAATAAGAAGCTTGTGTTTTTATCCAATTGCTGTTTCATACTAGTTTTTTTTTTTTTACTTGAATCAATCCTACAAATGAGTTACAAATGAACAAACGAGTTTCCATGGAGGATTCTTGTGATGATTATATAATTTATTGAACTAAGGCCCTTTTCCAACCCCAATCTTTTATCCTTAACTATTCTTAGCCATCTACTGCCAGTATCAATTTTTTTTCATAAAGCCATTTTATATTTCCTTCCTGTGAAATTCTACTTTGATTTTTTTTTTTTTTTATTATGTACCATCCAGTGCACTGTCTGATAGTCTTTGCTAATGTCTTAATACTCAAAGTATTAATTGTTTCACAGAGTGTATGGTTCGCAATGCAATTATTGCCAAAATGCATGAAGGCATTACACCAACCTTTGTGGTATGCAGTTTGATTCTCCATCATGCTCTCAGTGACCAGTATATAAGTTTTTATGAGATCTCTTTGAGAATACCTCCCTAAGTGTAGCAAAATCATACTCCTTTTCTTTTAAGGGCCCTTCAGAAACAGCTCAGCCTATATTTTTTTTCTATAACTCCAACTTTTCAGCCTTTTTATTACCGGGTATTCCTGAATTAGCCTACCACACAGATCCTCAGCAACTAAGAATTGATCGTAATACCTAATCACTTAGACTTCTGGCAGAAATGCTAAGTTAAATTTTTTTAAACAGATAAAAATACCATCTGGTGGTCTATCTTGCTCGATATGCCAGTCCCTTCAATTTTTATTTCAGTTAAATCTTTCATTATTAGAAGTAGAACGTTTTTCATGTATTATGTGACCAAGTAAACATGCATAAACCTTTTTTTAAAAAGCATTTGCTTCAGTTCATCTTATTTAAATATATTATCATTATTCTCAAATGCTGCTTGTCTACTGGTATTTAGAACTCTAAACAATATTCTTTCTAAACCAGTATTGTTTCTCAAAGAGGAATCATTTATTACTTAAAAAATTAAAGGTTACCTCATTTGCTCCAATCACCATTGTTTCTATTCCTAATAAGTCCGTTTCAATAGACTTATTGTTTTGTTTGTTAAATAAATTTTTTTACGATTAATCTTTAATACTGATATCATAAGATCAATTAGTGGTATGCCCAATTATCTAAAAGGCGGAAGTAGTACGCAACGCTGAGAACCACTGACCTAGATCATACCAACTACTTATAAATGTCCATTTGTAACAAAAAAAGCAGTTGGATTGATGCAAGTAAAAAAACAAAAACTAATGCAATACATCAATTTGATAAAAACTCAAGTTTCGGGACGGTTTTAAAATACTACTGTCATATCTCAGTAAAGTAGGTAAGAAAGAAAGGTTCTTGACGGTTAGTTGCTTGCAACTATTTCAAAAAAATAACTACGGTTGTGTGGGAATAAATATTTCAGTTTAACAAATCTATTTTATTTCTTTAGAATTGATCAATTCTTTTCATCCTAAATAATTTCGCTGTTTACTAAACTCCTAAAATTTTCATGTTAATAATTAAAAAATAAAATATTTTCGCTATTAAAGGAGTAAAAAACTTTATTTTATAAAGATGCAATATCTTCTACAACTCATCAAAAAATAATTATAAAAATAAATATTGTACCTAATTTAATAATTACCTACACTTGTTAATTCTGCATCAGAGGCTAAGTGGTTAATGTCACTAATGGCGAGCTGTTGAGACCTAATTTTGATTATGGAACCCTTTAGAATTAATAGTCCATAAAATAATACTATATAGTTTACTATATAGTATATATATATATATATATATATATATATATATATATATATATATATATATATATATATATATATATATATATATATATATATATATAAAGATATTACTTTATCAGCACTACTGTTATTGTTTCCTAAGATTACTGAAATATTTTGCTGTATTCCTATTTTGTTTAATCTACTACTGTGTTCAAAGATGTGGGCTATGTCAGAATGTTGTAGCAATATTGATGTCTTGACGGTATGTCTTTAATCATTAGGTGAAGGTGAGTCAGTCTTGAATACTGAGTTCTGAGCCATGCAGGGACCACTTCCTCTTTGCAGTTGCGATTTGAGGAATTCCAGTGTTTCATTTTTCTTTTTTTACATTTGAATTTATTTGGAGGATTTTGTTCCACATGCAGCATATATGGTACTAGAATCCTCCAAGTAAACTAAAAAGTATTATGCTATGGATTTGGAGTTTAATGACTTTGTTGTTTTTTGGCTAAAACCTAAAAAAGAACCAACCATTAATGCTATTGGGTTCCAAAATTAAAATCATGTCTCATTAGTTCATCATTAGTGATTCTAGCCACTGAATCTCTGAAACAGAATTAACAAGTGTAGAAAATTATTAAATTAGGAACTGTATTTATTATTATAAATATTTTTTTGACGATTCTCCAGCATGAGTAACAGAAGATATTGTATTTTTATATAAAAAAGTTTTTTACTTCTTATATAAAATATCGAAAATATTTTATTAAATAATTATTAATATGAAAATTCAAGGAGTTTAATAACAGTGAAATTATTTAGGATGAAAAGAAGTGATCAACTATTCACTGAAGAAATAAAATTGATTTGATCAACTGATATATTTGTTTGCAGACAACATTATTATTATTTCATACAACATTATTTCTTAACAATAATTGCTAGAAACTAACCTTCAAGAACCTTTATTTTCTATTGCCTTTACTAAGTAAAAACTAAAGGTAGAAGTATTTCAAAATTGTGCAGAAACTTGAATTTTTATCAAATATTTATGGATAATTCGTACTAGTTTTTGTTTTTTTACTTGAATCAATTTTAATACTTCTTTTTGTTACAAATGAACATTTATAAGTAGTTGCTATGATCTATGCAATTATACTCATTTTTTAAAATTTGTTAATGTAAATACTGATCATCCTTTACACACAATGGGAAATGTAAAATCAGCAGAAGCAATGTTTTGAGAGAACTAAGCAAATTTTATTTTTCCAACTTTTAAGGCCTGTTTACATTAAATTTGCCTTGATATCATATAGAGGCAGTGGGGAAGTAGTAAAATTAAGATTAAATTTCCTTTTTATTCCCCCAAATGGGATCAATTATTATTTAAAGTTGGAATAAAAATACAATTTCACAATAAATAAAAGATTAATATGAATAACAAAACAATCTTATTTTTTATCTTGATGATCTTATTTCTTCTTTTATCATAAATCATAAAGGAGAAAAAATAGAAGCAAAATAATTAATAATAACAAGATATGAACAAAACAAATTTTAAAAAGGCACACTTATGAAAAACAACATATATCTATATTACCTTTTAGTAATATGAAGTAAACTTTAAGAAATTTTCAAATGTTTTAAACAAAACTAATTTAGGAGGGTATTCAAATGGAATATGGAAAACAATTTCAATTGGAATTAAGCGATGCGAAGATTTAGGAAAAAACAAATAAATTACAATCTATTAAAATTTGGGGAAAATTATTGTAGTCTAATAGAAATAATCACATGATGTTGATTTAAAAATTAAATAGCTTAGTATCACCTTCGAAAGAAGATTAAAATTAGATACACACACACACACATGTAAGATCTGCTCTATATTGCACATCTCAAATGAAATAGACACTACTAAAGATCATAAGAACAAATTTTCTCTTTGTTTGATCCCTATCATCCCAGAGAGTAATTTTTCGAATAAATAGAATAAATCTGGTGATCCAACATCAACCTGTTTAACTAGAAAATGTCTGATAAGGTTCTATGCAGATTTAATTATATATCTAATACTAGTTCTAATTAAAAATACTTTTTAAGTTTTGTTCCATACATTCTGGATGTTTAATACTATATATATATATTCTATATTTCCAGATCGGCTTGGAGGAGCTTTGTATGGGTTTTTATCGGTTACTAATATTTTGAACAATTGGAAAGGGGAGGATATAGTCTCACGCAAGAGACAAAATGTTTAATATTAATTAGTACACTTCCATCGTTCATTCATTATTGCATAAGTCTTTTGTGAGTATACTGTAGACATGGAGGTTTTTAAATAGGTAAATACATACATTTTTCTATTTAACAGATTGAACACAATGAATAGTGATTATTTGGTGTCAAGTAAATGATAAAGAACAGAGACCATCAAGCAGGGAAACAGAGAAACGTATAAATACAGGTCGAGGAAAAAAATAAATTCTTTATTTTTTATTATTGCAATAAAAATTCTATATGTGATGCGGGAGAATTCATTGTAAAATGAATTCTTCTTCTTCTTCAAGGGAGTAGAGATACTCATGAGATGCTCCTTGGACACCTTATGATGGTCAGACAACCTTATAATAATTAATGTACTCATTCGTGCTTGTTTCATATCTTCATTTTATCTCTCTACATCTGGGCCTTATTTTCAATATAGTACTGTTTGATATATTCTTCTCAGCTTTTAATGGATTCCTATAGACAATCATCCATCTTAAGGACATAACTAATACTCTTTATGAAGTTAGATACACTAAAATCTCAGTATCCCCAACATAGCTCACTATTTCTATGCGAATGCCATATTCCATTGTCTTTCATATGTCAAAGCCAAGTTCCCTTATGGGCGTGTCTATGTAGTCATTCTATGTCTATGTAGTAGGTCTTGGCTTACCAACTTGGCTTAGCTGATGGAAGCAAGACCAATAGGAAAGTGTCATCTTTCCTATTGGTCTTGCTTCCATCAGCTAGCATGCTTTTTGGTTATCTCCCATCCTACAGACATGGCCAAACCATTTCAGCTGGCATTTCTCGAGGATTTCTATAATAGTCTCACTCCCAGTGTGGAATGGATGCTGTTATTTCTTATACAGCCTCATCATGTTTTTTAAAAAAAAAGTTTTGTCCTTTTTAGGTGCTGTTTCTTCAACTACCAGTTAATTCCCATAACAATTCATTTTATTCCCTTCAGTGCTGAGATCGCTACTGTTTGCATTATTAAAATTGTTGAACAAATGAGTTTGCAACACCTGTGACCAGCAATACTTTGCACTGTGGCCGGGGTTGCAAAGTTGCGATAACCACTTTTTTGATAAAATCTTACACCACCATCATATAAATTGTCCTTTTCTCTTGAAATTCAGGGAACGGTTCAGTCACCTTTTTTTCTTTGAATTAAGAAGGTAACTTGCGTAATTTAAAAAATGTTTACCCCCTTTTTATAGGTCCACCTGAACCCAATGCTTTTTTTTTTTGTATTCCATGCTTGTGAAAACGGATTTAAATGTATGAAATTACATTACATTTTTCTTTAAACTCTCTCTTATGAATTCCCATTGTTGATTTGAGAAAATTTGCAGTATAAGATTTATGGTGATTTTTCCCACAAAAACCATTGTTGGAATACTTCTGGATCTCAATTGGTATTTTACATCTGTAAAATTTTAGGTAAGCTTTCATTTATTTCTTTTTCTTACAATGTTTACAGCAATTAAAACAAGAAAAATAGCAAAAATCACAAACAAAATAGATTGGGTGCATAAATACCTTTCCCGGTATTTAGTCTTTAGTCTCCAGTTTTGGAAGGGTTAACTTTTTTTACAATTAATTTATGTTCTTATTTTTGTAAATTTCCTCTTTAATTTTATAATTATTTTTGCCTCATATACTCTGTTTGGCAGGAGCCATGGTTATGCCTTGCAGAAGTCTACAAATGTTCTTTTATTACTTTTTCTTCAATTTTTCCAATATACAAAGGTAAATCCATATTAATTCTTTATTATTACTTTTCATTCAAGTGTGTTCTTTGTTTGTTTATGCATTGTTTTGTAGTCTATTAAAACTATTTGCTGAGAACGTGCATAATTTTATTCATTTAATTTTTTTTTACAGTAAAGAAAGATAAGTTGGCATTAATGCACTATCATTCCTTTTCATTCAAGTTTTTTTTATTAAATTTATTCTAACTTAACTACTAAAGTTAAATCCAAATAATGATTTACCCTATTGAGTTCAAATAATTTAAGAAGCATGGAAAAACAATAGGTTTTAGTTTTTGTTGATTGCAACAGTTATGACAGTGCCGCAGAGGAGTATTCGGCCAAGGAGGATACAATATGGACTGTTACGATCTAAAAAAAAAAATTTTAAAAGAATTTTTTAATTATTTTTATTTTGTTTTAGAAAATAATTGTAATACAAAAATATAATTTTTCTGAAAAATCGAATGTTCGCTGATGGCCATGGGATATAAATTCATGAAATAGGCTCTGATATTGAATGAGCTTATTCAATTTAATTTTTTTCAAATTTCAACCAATAGGTTCAAAGGCTTAAGATAAGTTTTTAATTGTTTGTAAGAATTTTGAAATTTAAAAGATACTTGAAATTTTGAGATACTTTAAAAGATACTATATTGAGATACTTTTTTTAATGAATTCAGGTCATCATTATTATAAAGGATTGCATATTATTTACTTATATTAATAAAATGCTTATTTATTCCAATTTTATATTATATATTAGTAAGATTTTTTTTCCGAAGTTCTTTGTATTTTACAGGAGTCAGAATTATTCTAAATACCATAATCAAGCCAGGTAGCTTAGGAGGTCAAATGTTTCTTATATTTTTTTAATTTTATTATTATTGTTTTTACCATTTACTGTATTTAGGGTGCATTTTAAGGTTTCATGATTTCTAATTTTATTTAATATAATTTTTTTAGTGATTTTGGTAGGCGCATAATTTTTTTTCGAGGAGGGGTTTAAATTTTTTTTTGGGGGGATTCAATAAGAAGAAGACAAGTAATCACTTAAGTGTCTGTAATCCCATAAGTTTTAAGTATAAGAATGAAAATTTGAATAAAAGAATATTAATAAAAATACAAAACTTACGAAAACCATATTTTTTCAAAAATTTCGGGAGGAGGGGTAAACACCCCTCTCCTACTTATGACCTTGGATTTTGGTTCCAATGACAAGACCAACTATTGGAATTGAATATAAAGGTTTTTCTATCCCAATTTTATTCTATTTCATTTAATTTTTCCTTGCACTTTTAAATTTAATGCACTCCCTCTCTTGTATCGCTAATACATTTTAAGATGTTTTGAATTATAATTTTTTTCATAAATACGATATACGAATTAGAGATAGAGGACAACAATCAATTTTTTAATAAATTTTTTTCGGACTCTGAGAATCCTGAAGCGTGTAATGTTTTTCGACCAATCACAATGCCTCCTCAATCTTAAGTAGTAAATTAGTTGATGGACCCTAAAAGGTTAGGCATTCCTACTCTCGCGTGTTTCTAGCGATCCCTTGGGAACATTACTTCCTAATTATTGTTTTATTAACGCCGCTAGCCTATTTCAGTTAGTTACTTTTAGCTAGCGGTACCTTTTAAGGCGGCGAGCCCGCTACATTTTCTTCCCATATAATGAAAAGTTATTTTTAATTTAATAATGGAATGGTAAGCATTCGATGTAGCCGGTACTGAAGAGGACGACTGGCACAGATACCCGAACCGGTCACAGGTGCCTGCATAATAGTCGTTTCCCTCCAGATCGGGGAAAGTCCCCCCACCGGGAAATATGCGATGAAAAAGAGGATCTGCTGGAAAGTGGCCTTAATGTGGCTACTCGTCTAATGCACTAGCTATTTAGACTGCCTAGTTAGCTTCTCCTTGCCCCGGCTTCTTCTAATCGTTCGACTTCCCTCTTCAAATCCCTTATCGCTGATCTCCTTCATTCGAGAGCGGGCAAAAAAATATATCAGAAAAACTACCCTCATCAGTATCCGGGGCCACGAGTCCAGATCGGCTTCGAGATACCCGCCGACTACTTACCGACCCTTACAGTAATTAACATTTCATACTTATCTTGGAGGGATACATCGCTACCGCTAGCAGGAGAACTGCTACTTGAGAATTACAGACCGCTCCCTCAGCAAGTAGACAACAATTACTCATCGACTTAACGGTCAAGTGTTAGAGGCTTTCTTCTTATTAAGTACTGCCAGTCGTGCATGCACCGCATTTTTTTTTTTCAAAGTTCATGATGCTACGTTTGTCCTGATATGAACTTCAAAATATATCATTCGGTTCGTATCCTGTTGGCTGAGGTCGATTGTGGCAATGTTTGCAGTACATTCTCCATTGTAAGATCCCATCCATTATAAACAAGCCCTACAACTAAATGGGACTTTGTAATATTCTGTCACAATTGAGTAATTCGCAATTAGAATGCAATGATTTGCAATGAGAATAGTAAACTTTGAAATTTTAATTATTCTTTTATATTTACCTCCACACTAAAGGTTCATTGGTACATAATCATATTAAACTCCACTGTTTAAAAATGTCTTATACTAATATACCTAATATAAAAAGTATCTACGTTATATGAGACGGAATAAATATAGACAAATTAAATCAAGTAAGCAAAAATCTGCTGTGCAGGGTGCAACAATTTATTGGAGGAAGCAAAACCTAAAATTTCCCAACAATTAATGAGCGGATTCCATGATATTCCCAACTATATTATGAAATATTGTAATTTTCTCCAACTCTTTTGGATTTGAACTTTTCTCTTATCTTTTGCTAATGTTGGCACTAGATAAAAATTTAATTTTTTTATTCAAACGCAACATTGTATTAATACAATTCCAATTACTACCGCGTCGTTATAACTGATGTTTTTACCCTGTAGCTGGATGAAAAATGAATCGCTATGACCGACATGCCATAACAAGCGATGTTGTTACATCTTCTTAAAATTGCACGTAATAGAATAGATACATCAAGTTCAAGGGACCTGGCGATTTAGTCGCTGTAGCCGGTTCGTCGCTATAACTGACGTCGTTATAGGTGGTATAGTGTGTGTTTATGTATTTATAACAAACACACTCATTATATATATATATATATATATATATATATATATATATATATATATATATATATATATAAATATATATTATATGAGTATGTATATAATGGTTGTGTTTGTGTAACTACCAATATTTGTCGGTGGCACCTCCTCATTTCCGAGAATATTTGGTTAGATGCGCCAATGAAGTATCCAAATAAGTAAAGGAGAGAGAATAAATATTAAAAATACAGAAAAAAAAAAACAACGAGGTAAAAACAGCAATAACAAAGTAGAAATCATAATGTCACAAAATGTAGACTAGGATAATAAACATTGCGAAAAAAACATAAGAAGAGGTAAAATTCAAATAAGGAAAATGGTGGTTTAGAAAAAAAAAATATTACACTGTCACAAACCACTCTTGCTTTATTATCGTATTAGGACTGTACTGCAAATATGAGTCTTAATTGTATGTTATTGAGATTATATATGAATATAATTTTACTCATGCAAATAAAAAAATAAACCTTACTACGGCTTCCACGGACTTACACTTACCAGAGACGAGGCTGGATGCTTGGACCCTACTTTGCTCTACATATAAATAAATATATACATAGAGAAGGATCATGGTTCGGTAGTCTTTAGTCTAAGTGCAAATATGAATTATCTTGATGAAGAGATTATGTTTTTGTGTATATTTATTTTGATTTTTTTTCTGTTTGTATGTTTTTTAAACTTGTATAGATAGTATGAATGTTGCTAATATATATCTCCTGCAAGAACCCAGCAAATAATAATAATTTACGATAAAAAGTTGTTAACTCTGTTCATTATATTGATTCATCCTTCTTGTATCAAATTTATAAATAAGTTAGGGTCGTTTCCGTTTCGAGTACCGTAGTTACTAACCGGTGATTTCTGTGATAATGTCTATTATTTTGCATGCTTAATTTTAAACATATGCAGTTATTATCAACTAACCTCGTTACATGTATTGTTTACACTCCAAAGTTCTAAATTCGGGTAAAATGAATTTCTCCACACTTGTTACTGATTTTAATACCGAGGATAGTTGTGTTTGTTCGTTATTATATGGATCACATTTATGTTATATGGCGCACATACTAATCGTGTGGAGGGATTATGGGCGCTTGCCAAAAGAAAAAACAAGTTAATGTGTGCTACCTCAAGAAAACTACTCGACTCCTACACAAGTGAGTTTATATGGAGGCAAAGATACAGGAATATGGACAGTTTTCAGAAAATCATTGAGGAGATGAGGCATTTTAAACCTGAAGATTTGGGTCTAGAGAAGCTTTTAATATGGCATATTACATTAATAATACATTATTAATAACCTAAAATTTAGGATCATATGCTAAACTAGTGATCACATAAATCACCGCTTACTAACTGCGGTACTCGAAACGGAAAAGACCCTTAAGTTAAAAATAAAAAGGTCAATGGGACGGCAATATATATTTTATTCCAATTTAGACAACGTTTTGGCCATCGTGAGACATTTTAAAGTAATGCAACGCACATTATATTTTTTCCTTTGTATTATTCATTTTCTAAACACAAATTGGGAGTTCGTCCATCCTATCAGACTAATATAGTTGGAATAAAATATGTGCTGGTGTCCCATTGCCCTTTTAATTTTTAACTTAATAATCAATCGTGGGATCAAATACCAGAAGATAAAATTTATATAGCATATTTTAAAAGGCGTAACTACAAATATGGACATTCTTTTTTATAAATAATATAAAATTTATCTATCATATTTCATCAGGCGCAATTAAAAGTATGGGAGAAACGATGCTTAGTTTACGTTGCCGGTGTAATTCTTAAAGATCATCTCTTTAGATTTAGATTATTTGCATACTAATATGGTCGGTGAAGGTTAGCCTAGAGTCTGGATGAATCCTTAAATACGTAACGAATTTAGAAAAAGCTAGACAATTTCCATTGATTGCCAGTGAACTCAAATCAATTGTCACCTTTTCCATTTCAATTGTAACTTTTTCCATTTAAAATGTAACCTTTTCCGTTTCCATTGTAACATTTTCCAATTCAGTTGTAACCTTTTCCATTTCAATTGTAACTCAACAAGACATGATGTTTCAAGTAGTTAAAATTTTGAAATTAAACGGTTGTTAATTTATTTTTAAATATTTATTATTTTTTATTTATTTAGTGGAGGAAGAGATGGATTTAATCGATTTGGTGATTGTTCATTAGGTTTTCGAAGTTGTTAATGTCAAATTTAGTACCGAAATTATTCATTTCAACTTAATTATTAGTTTTCAAAATTACTAGGTTTTCAAGGGCGCTATTTCCGAATTCGCAATCCGATTTCCGATCGTACATGCGCGTTCCGATTTTCCGTTGCTGTTGAAGTTTTCCATGACAAAGGGATCGTTCATTAGGTTTTCCAGGGTTCTGATTCCATTTGTTCAGGTGGATTTTGGATCGAGCATGCGCGTTTTGGATTTCCGTTACTGTTGGAGTTTTCTATGATATAGAGATCGTTTACTAGATTTTAAAGTAAATTTGACATTAGCAATTTCGAAAACCTAATGAACGATCACCAAATCGATTAAATCCGTTCCTCCATCCACTAAATAAATAAAAAATAATAAATATTTAAAAATAAATTAACAACAATTTTATTTAAAATTTTTTAACTACTTGAAATTAGCGCTTACTATCAATTATGCAATAAACGAAAAAATGTCGGAAGAATATGCCGAAATTATTTCAAAAGTCATGATTGTAATTAAAAGAATTATTTTTCAATAATAAAATAAATATATTGAATTAATTCCTGTCCGGTTACAATTCAAATAGAAAAAGTTACAATTGAAATTGAAAAGTTATAATTGAATTGGAAAAGGTGGCAATTGATTTGGAAAAGATTAAATTTGAAATGAAAAAAGTTACAATTGAAATGGAAAAGGTGACAATTGATTTGGAAAAGGTTACAATTGACGTGAAAATGCTATCTCTTAGAGGTCTACGCTAGATTTAAATTATGACTTCCGATGTGAGGTGTTTAAGTAAAATCAATAAATACGTTATTTATTAGTCATTTGTATTAATTGACGTTACCGATCTAGGATTTCAAGATAGACAGTATGAAGAAGAACCAGTCATAAAAGATTTTACTCGCTCAATGTTTATCCTGGTAACCATTAGCAATGAGTAGTATTAAAATAACCGTCGGATATGCAAGAGGAAGTTGTTGCATTCAAGATATAAATGCCACAGGAGCTGTTACAAAATTAGAGCAATAGCTACCAAATGCGGCCGGTTGACATATTAATTTCCATAAAGCTAAACAGGTTTATTTTGTTCGCTCCCAAACTCCTATATTTGCAGTTCTCGCTTAAGGGGTTATTCCATTTGCTGCAATGCAAGCCTCCGCTCACCGATACTTACTTATCTTTAAAGCTTAATTGTTTTTTTTATCGGGGTCTACTTTTGGAAAACATAAAAAAAATATATGAGATTTAATTTAGGATTTAGTAAGTGATTCACTGTATCACTTTAGTAAGTGATAGTCTTTGGTACTGTAATTTTTTATAATTATTTATTTATTGAAATTTACAACTGTATTAACTAAAAAAAAATACAACAAGTAAATGTTAACCACGATATGACATGTAGAGAAACTACCCATTGGTACCACTCCATTAAAAATTGTAGACTAGAAGACCATTCTATAATTCTAAACTTTTCAGACGCCTCGGAGAATTATCGAGAATCGAAGAGGAAGCAAGGCTTGAAGCTAGTGGGTTTGAGTGAGGATAGAGTTTGTCATGGAAGAATAGGTACCAAATCGTCAACATACGAACATTAAGGTCATTATGGATGATATTATTCGTGACAAAGTAAGGAAAAAGGATTTTATGAATGATTTTGGATTGTAAGGATTGGATACGTGAGGAATTCGATGGTTTTAGTGGAGTCTCTAAGCTCAACTCCGTTAGTCAAAATATTATTATGTAAATGAGCCTTGTATAATTAGTTGAAAGCTGAGAGTGTTTGTCTAGTAAGTGTTAAAATATCCAAAAACGGCGACCATGGTACAGTCTAAAATTTTCTCATGCAGAGTATTTCCATGCCAGAAATCACTTTTTTTATCTTTTGTAACCTTCTCATGGATCCTTTGGTTACGGTGATGTACTATCTCAATTCAGCCTTCTTTAGATTGTTGCTCTCTCTTGTCTCTATTTGTATGATCTTTTGCTATTTAGTCCTGATGGCGCCTGAATCGGCGAAACCTTGACTGGTTAGTCATTAAGAGCTATTTGAGATACTTTAGGCTTAGTGTTGAAATTTGCCAATAAATGCTTTTGTCTGTTTTTTGAGTTTTTATTCTCATTAATCAATTGAAAACTCTAAAGGAATAACATAAAAATATTGAAGAAGACTGATAAAACCACAACTCCATCACCTCATGTCTCTGTTAGGTACTCATGCAATCCAGACTGGATGACTGATGGGGCGAGTGGCATCAATTGTATCGCAGGCAAGCTATCGCTCTGAGAATTTACAGTGTTCTTCCTCGGACTATAAAATAGATCTAGATATTTGTTTCAGTTCTGAGACAGCAATATTTCTGGAAGAGCTGGCTAGGGTGTGGTTGGAAGTACCTGATGAAGGCGGGGCTATGGGATTTATCGGCCGGGTTCGTGGGCTTCGTGAGGCCGGCTACGGCAATTATTGACTAATAAGTGTCTCACGCTGGGGCCCCACGGCCCTAACGGGCACCAGGTAGCGGAGGTCCATGACCAACCTCCGGGCAGCCGCCCGCTCGGGGTGTTCCAGCTGGATATCCCAGGTTGCGGGGGCTTGGGATTGGAATAGTCAGAGGTGGATTACACTAATCTCCATGTTTATACTTATAAAATTTGATAAATTAAGGAATTGTTTATATTTTATATACCTTTTAAATTAATTCCATATATATTTTCCATTTATATAGATGTTTTGCGTGCAACAGGTTTTCTGTCATATCTCGAAAATGGTTGGTCCTTGCTTAAAAAATTATATACAAAAAATTAAATTGTTTATACAATTTATTATACAATTATATACAAAACTGTTCTTATTGATTTTTTTTTGTGTCTGTTGTAGTTTAAAAAATAAACGCTCTTATAAGAAACAAATGGTAAATACGATAAAAGGAAAAGTGTACTTCACTATAGTATGGAACCAAACTAATATTTTAAGCTAGGACCAACCGTTTTCGAGAGATAAACGAAAAATCGAAAAACATGACCTTCTCTCTTCACCTCTGTTCTTAGATGCCAGGACTTTTAGGATGTTTATCTCTTAACTAGCCCAAACTAAGCCCTAAATTCAATTTTAGCCCGTCATTTCCGCCAACAACTTCCTTATGAGCATTCATTGACTGGGCTTATATGAAGGCTTCGAACCAACTGTATATATTGCCATATGGTTTCATCCGTGGTACCCAACTGTAACATATCATCATTGCAATAAAATTAATCTAGAAATCTTCAAAAATTATGAGAAATCACTAGCTATTAAAGCCATTGATAAAGATGAATATAGGACAGGTCGGGAGAATAAAGTGCACTTTAGCTAGAGGTGAGACAGCCCCCGGTCCATCGTGATCTTATAGCTCTCGGTCGTCATGACCCAGGAGCGTGCGCATGCTCGATATCCTGGGAAATATCAAACGGTGGTAAATACTAGCCATTGTGGCGATAAAAGCCAATACTCAATCGACTTTATGCCTTATAGACTCTTTGCTTCCTTAACGACCCCCAAGATAACTGCCTTATGGAACTCGGTGGAGTTTTAGCTTCTCATAACCGATAATGAGTTATGGGAGTTGGAATCCACTCCCCCATGTCCTGGGGGTAGCTGAGTCAGTAGTGAGATGACATAAGGCCCATTTGCCATATTTCAGGTTTACTGCACTCCACTAAGAGACTTTGCCGCAAATGGACAATTAATTTAAACATTCCATAATAAACTCTATACTTGGACAAGTATAGTCCTTAACCATTAATGTCTACCGATTACTGGGCACTTGGAAACAGAATTGCCTTTTGTATTAGAACCAGCCATTTTCTTTTCAGTGACTTCTACACGAGCCTTTTTTAATTTTTCTGTTTAATTGACCTATCTTTAAGGGACTTTCGTATTAATGGATACTTTCTCGAAATGTTTGTATTTTACTGTTATAGGTATTTTAACTAAGAACTTATATTTTTAACATGTTTCGTGCGGCTAACGAGCATGCTTCGTGAAATCATTCTGCTTCGACATTTTACCTACGCATTTAAAATTGGCCTAGAAAATCATAGCCTCATTGTAGTCACTTGTTATTTGCTATTACCCTTTGTGAGATCTGTAAGAAGCTGTGGATGACATCCGCCGAGAACGATCGTCATTTTATTAATTTTTGTTTTCGATTCTTCCGGTAAGTCGATACAATTCACGATTATATCTTTTTAGTCGATTTTTTTATTTTAAAAAAAGTAAATCCTGTTCTTCTCAATAATGAAAAGAATAATTTTTTTTTTTTGCTATCAGGCCAGCTACGGACCACGCAAATATAATTTATTTTTGACTCTTTTCTCTTCCTTCTTCAGAGATCTTTCCTTCATTTATTATTACTACTTTATATATATATATATATATATATATATATATATATATATATATATATATATATATATATATATATATATGTATATATATATAAAACCCATTTTTTTATTAGTTTATTTCTTTTAATTTTTTTTTAAGGTGTTCTGTTTCGATTTTTCCTGATGAGAAAGGTAAATCGATAATAATTCACTATTACATGTTTCCTTTTAATCAAGTGTATTCTTTCGACTAAAACCATTGCGTTATTTTCGTGTAAAAAATTGTATTAGTTCGATAAATATTCACTTTTATTTCTTTTGTAATTTTTTTTTTTTAAATTTATATAATTTTGGTTTTCTATATCACTATGTCATTCATTGTTGTATTCTTTATTTAGTTTCATTAAAATGTTATAATTTGAACAGAAACTTACATTTCTAAATTCCAATATCCTTCTTGTGGTTCGGAGAAAAATCCGATTCAGACTACTTTGAAAAATGGTGAACATTCTTTGAACTTTTTGTCTGGTCAACTTATTGAGGGTTTAAATCAATATTATATACAATTCTAAGTTAGAATAACACAGTTATAAAATGGCAATGTTGATAAAAAGCGGGTTTCATAGTGTCGATTTTCATGTGTGTTGCGGAATAGTATCATGAGCTGTTCCATGATGCACTACATTGAGGCGGATGTCAAGCCTGCTTCGATATAAGCATATTTCATCGAAATCATGGAATAAATGATAAAATACCTCATACCTAATATGTACATATCAAAGTAAAAAGAAACCAATATCGAAAAAAAAAAAGGTTCAGGCAATGGTTTAGATTTGACTCCGCCGTACGCTAAATATTAAACTCTGCAATGTTAGCTCAGGATCCTTCATAACCACTATATTTATCTATTAATTTCTTGTTTAACAATTAATTCTTTAGATTTCTAAAGGGATATATTGTTATAGACCACAGCTATCTCGGCTGCAGTGTTAAATGTGCAGATATTTATTTATTCTGTTATCAGCCGAGGGTCGATCCTGTGGGATCGGGAGACCCTCCTGGGGCTCATCCAGCCTCTATGAAGTGGGTACCCTCAATTGGTGGAAAAAACCTGGCGGTTAAGCGTGGCCTCGGCCAAATCCACCTCCTTGCACAACCGTTGGATTAGAAACAGTACGGTCCTTACCAATTACTGAACCAAAGACCCTTCATGGTTTGTAGTGGTACAGGTTTTTATTTTTTTTTTTTTTAATACATTATGGTGCAAATTCAAGCAAAGTTCCGTGCTCCTACATATGAATTACTGATCGGGTGAATTTTCAGTTGACATTTTTTTCGTTTTTCATAAAAATTAGAAGTACACTGTTTTTGGGGATGGGAAATTCAAATTTGATCTATCAAATTCAAAATCACTACTTTTAGGGCGATTTTTGATGTGTTTTGTATTCTTACCAAGTTTAATAATTGAATTTTTTGTTGACTTATTTTTTACTATTACTTCGCTTGGCAATTGGGACATTTTGGTACTAAACTCATTTTTATACCTTCCTAAGAACCAGAGATATGAAACAAAATATATTTTCGCATGCAAACTTTCCGATTTTTTTCCGGTACCCTTTGGCCACTTCCGGGTGCACGTTTGGTCCCTAATATCTTACACAGTCTAATATTTTAAGGCCTAGATTCATCTAAAAATGTTTAATCAAAATCTAAGAGACACATGTGGAATCCTCTCCTTGTTAGTAATGGCGTACTGTTTCTTTGCCTACGGTTGTGCTAATTCAGGTTTTCTCCCAATTAAGATTATCCACTTCACAGAGGCTGGGTGTGCCCAAGGATGGTCTCCCGACCCCGGGGTCGACCCGAGGATTCTTATCATTCTGATGCATCCCCCGAGAAGGACTTGTTAGCACTAATCACACCACTGAATGACAATCATTCATGGTTTTCTAGAAAAATACAAAAATAATATTCCATATTATCCTACATGGAAATAGCTATTCCAAATTGCCCTCTCTATCCTCTCCCCCCCCTCCCTAATGTATATTACTGTATGAAAGATTTTTTTTACTATCTCAAAATTTGACATTTAAATTTCCTTTTTGGAACATAAGGCCACCAAAATGTGTCAACAACACTTATTTTAAAGTATGTCATGTTTAAATTCACAATGATCCAAAATAATAGTATTTCTTCTGGTAACGATTCCCCTCCGCTCTTATATATCTTTACTACTATCTTTGGGTGCTGCATAAACCTGGCGATTGAGCGTGGATGATGACCGCTCCGTCATCAAGAACTCCGTTAGCCAAGAATCAGTACTTCCTTACTAATTTGTAAGTACCGAACCCTATAGCCTTGTTGGGTTGAAGTGTTACAGGATTATTTTATTATTTATTATTTCTACCGTTAATATGTTATTGGCATTCTGTTAAGTGTTAGGATATTTATCAATGATTATTACACAGTTATAACTACGATAATTAGGCATTTATCCTCATAAAACCTTGGATTTAATGAATAACAATGTTACTATTTTATGTACTTGTTTATCGTTCGGTAAATAATATTATAATTTAGAGATTATCTTAGTAACTGCACTGATTACTGAAGGCCCAGAGACCGGTCCAATTAATTACAACAGAAAAAGTATAATTTATAACTCTGGTTGATGACCGGAGTTTTTGTAGAAGCTCATAACCTAGACTTTCTTCGGGATGTGGAGGCCCGCGTGCTGGAAACTAATAGCTTCTAGAAAGCTAAGTCCGCTCCCAAGTCGGGCTTAACGACTTTCCTCGCACCACTAATCACTTTGAAAATATCATATTAAGATAAAAGAGCAAAAAATAGACAAATAATTGTTGTTAGGCTATCGTTTATTGGGAAGAAGATTGCCACAATACGAAAAAGTGGAGATTTCACTAGAGAAGCGTTTGAAGTTGGCCTATTTAGGTTTAGCGCTGTCCCTCAACTCACCTTTTTTCTTCTGGAAAAAAAAATAATATTCATTTATTGATCATTTAATCATGAATCAAATTTTGGCAGTTTTTCAGAAATAAAACAGTACAGCCTCCCTTAGAGTTTATATATATCAAAGAAACACTTTTGAAAAAAACATAACTTTTTTGCTAAACAATGAATTTGAAAAAAGAAAAAAAAAATACTCAAAATATTTTATTGCAATTGTTAAAGTACAAAATAATAATTATATATATATATATATATATATATATATATATATATATATATATATATATATAGAGAGAGAGAGAGAGAGAGAGAGAGAGATAGATAGTCGATTTTTTATTATTTCATAATTATAATTTTACGAATTTATGACTTTCCCTGGGACTTCTGCATGCTTTGTACCCAAATTTCGGATCCCGAAATCTAAAGTTTAAGAAGCATTCTTTAAACCGATATGGAGGGTGAAAGTCCTTAAGCAGCAGTAGTGGTAAAATATTAGTCATTTACGCATATGTAAGGGACATAAGGAAAATAGAGAAGGTTCTAAGAAAGTTCATTAACCACCAGTAAAACGGATAGATAGATTAAGCTTCCTCTCAGAGGTTTTTATATTCAGAAAGTAGTTAAATGAACGATTAAGCGTTCAATTAGGAAACTTGTTAATAAAATGTTTAATATTTTACTTGAAGAAAAATTGACATAAAATCTTAATTTTCTACCCAATTCGTATGGATGTAAAAGGCTAAAAACCGTTTTGTGGTTCTTGGGTACCCATTACAAGCTTCGCGATTCCGTTGTTTGCCTAAATGTTTTTTTCAATGCTGAAGAACTTAATTAAAAAAAAAAACAATAAAGAAAAAAAAAAGGTGATGTGTATCACAGACGGCTTTACTGAAATATTATGAGTCATTAAAAGCTACATGTTAAAAGATTAAAACCATTCCATTAAAAAGAAATAATGTACCGCCTTAGGCGTGTATGGCCAGATATTATTTGCCCAGGGAGGGAGGTGTTTATTTCAATTGAAGACTCGTGCCGAAAACAAGAAAATTCCAAGAAGGAATATTTTATGGCAATTGTGTCTACTATCAGCAGGATGATGAGAAATTTGGACGAAGATTGCATTGTCTTAAATCTTAAAAAAACGGTGCTGCAAGAAATAATAAATGTTGGCCACTAAAGGTTGTTTGGAAGAAGAAAGAACCACATAAGAGATTTTACCATCAACTGCATGAGCCTGAGATTGGTAGTGAGCTCTCAGTTGATGATTGGATGGTTGAGGATCGGGCATCTATTTGGTGGGACTGATTTTTAATATTAGAAGAACTATCAATTGAGTATACTCTTGACCATGGTGTAGGCAAAAGTATTGGGCATTGGAAGTGCCCAGAAGAAAGGAGGTTTAATAATAATAATGTAATAATTTAACTAAAAACTATTGAAACTAAAGATATTTCATTAAAACTATATATTTTTTATTTCATTGTTATTATTTCCTTATAATATTACCTTATCATTACCTCCACTCTGCTTTACTCAATTTCACACTCACATCATCCCTCCCTTACATTTTGGGAATTGATAATTGTAATATTTTGATTTATCTTCCGTTCTTGAAAAAATACCGAAGAGATATTTTAACAACAGTATCTGAGATGCAATTAAAAAAAAATTGAAAATGCAATTACAGTGCTGTCCGAAGTAATAAGAAAAGGACCTGGTACATTGTTTCGCCCTCTCCTCTGAAAACTCCTGGATCCGCCACTACTTACTGCACTCCGTTTCACTGACTATAAATAACATTGGCTCGCTGATAGAAAAAAGAAATATGCGTGAAACATGTACTGCTCTTCTTTATTTTTATATCAGAAGGAAAAAATCCAAACTGAAATATGCACAACTTAAAACATGCGTTTTAGTTAAGACTATTACACAAACTAACTAGGTAAGAGTCTAGGATCGTCTGATGTTCCTATTATATTAGTAGTGTGATCTAATTGTCTCGTTAAATCTAAACCCTCAACTGGTAAGAGCTAACCTTTAGGGAGAAATAATTCTAAATCCAGATGTTTCAGAAATTAGCCATGACAGTTTGCTAAGGTGAAGAATAACAAACAAGTTGTAAAGACCTGTTGATTAACTTGAATCTTATAACTTTTGCTCTCTAGCTGTGTCGATGTGTATCTGCCACTAGGTTAGGAATTCTTATACAAGCCCTGGAGGATTATAGGCTTTCCATCCACCGCCAAGTAGGGACGAATGCGTACTAGGGATTATTAATACAATTATCATTCCAATAAAAATGGACGTGATTGGAACGTTGACTTGAATGTAATATCTAAAAATTAATCATATCTGGGACATATTTTAAATAATATTAAAATAAATAAAATTCAAGCTTCAAAAATAAAGATTTTACAGTCAAACTTTGTATACTTTAGAGCGCAGTTATCCCACATCATACTAGTAAGGTTGAATTGGGGTGCAATTATTTAAAAAAGAAACCTGACGATGGTAACTTGATATTCCTTTTCGTATGCGAACTCAGATAATATAGAATTTATTTATTAATATCGTTTCTTTCTTTATTTCTTTCTTTTTTTTTTTTGTAATGTACCGTTCAGTTAAAATTATAATGGACGAAAGAACAAATGGAAATCGATAATTCAGAGGATTTTCGCTAATATTTAAGCCACAAAGTGATCAGATAAAAGGTTTCAAACATTCAAATTGTGAAAAAAAAAGTATGGTGAAAGAGACAGTTACGAGCTTATCATGTGAGGCCATCGACGAATGTTCAGAAATGAAAGTTTTTATTATTTTTTTTTTTTTTTTTTGTAATTTCTTAAATTACTTGGAAAAATTAGCATGATCATAAAATGTTAAACCAATAAATTATCGGTAGCTTACCAGTGCCTGTTTATAATGCATTATAGATAGGTCGTACACTTTCCATTTCCTAATTTCATAACAAACATAATTAGTTAGTATTTATTGGAAATTATTATTGACCAATGCCGTGTAATTATATTCAATAAAAATATTGCATAATTCTCATTATGAAACGGGTTTCAACTACCACTTCCAGAGACACCCTCTGTAGAAAAAGTAATGTCTGTCCAGGGAGGGACATTACTCGGTAATGTGGAAGCTAAACAGGAGCCGGCATAATTCATCTGAAGGCCAGGCGATTCCACTGATTTATGTCCCTTTTCTCTTCTCTTTAATTAAGTATTCCATTACGGACACGCGAGATGGTGGGATACGCTGGATTTTTCTTCAGTTCCAACAATATCTCGTGGATTGACAAGATTAACTGCGAAACATTTAGGAAAATGCAGGCCGAAAACAATCCATCTATAACAGTCAACACTATGATTTGATAAGATAAGACCTTAACCTTAACCACGATAAATTAAAACACATCCCTCTCAGACATGGAACTTGTCCTACGCAATGCACTGATAAAAGATAACAGATGCTGAACAAATAACAGAAGAACTCCAAAAACTTAAAATTAACATTAGAGACTGCTTGAGCAAAGATGAATTTAGGACACAAATTAACAAAATAATGGTCTTGTAGGAGAAAGGAAAATCACACCGGCAATATATGGTCTAAAGAATGGAAGGAACTTCACTCTAAAAGAATTAAAGATCCGTGGAAAGGGATAAAAGAGGAAAAGGGAGTACAAAATTATATTTGCGTTGTTCTTACCTGTTTCTACAAAAAAAAGGAAAAAAAAAAAAAAAAAAAAAAAAAACTAAAAAAAAAAACTAAAAGGAAACTGATAATAAATTCTATTTGATAGATCTGTTACGAAGACCGTTATGAATGATAAATAAACATTTCATGCCTATTCTATTCGTAAATTTATTACAACAGTAAAATGATTTTTTTGTTCCAAAATAAGCAATCGAACTCTAAGCGTTTAAAACCTCAAGGGTGTGCTGTAGGTACAGCCTCTATCCTATTTTTTATATAGATATCCCTCGAAAGCAAACGCATTATTATTTTGTCCATTTATTTATTATGTCCATAATAAGTGCTATTTTTACGAAGTTTCTACCGCTCTATACTGGCATTAACGTATATTGGCTAGTCCAGTATATGTCAAATTAAGTTTCCCAGGTGTAAAATTAAAAGAACTATTAAAAGAAAAAAGTTATAATGTGGCTTATTGCAAATATGTGTATTATCTTAGCGGGTTGCCCGAGGCGACGGGTTCTTTTTTGCATTGGTGTCTATTGTATTCAAATTTATGCGTAAACATTCAGAACGGAAAAAAAAAACTACTGTTATAGCTGAGATAAATCCGATATTATGCACGTTTTGATAAGATACATGCAGGGAATGAATTAAATAAATTAAATTAAATTTAGGTACTGTATTAATACCTACGCTGACTGAATGATAAAAATTGATTTAGTAATGAATACGTAAAAAAGTAACTGGGCTCTACAATATGAAAGAGACATGAAATTCAAGAAGAAATAAAAAAAAGTTCAAAATACTAGTTATTTCATCGTCGCAAAACTATTTCGCGTCAACTGTTTAGAAATCTGAAAGCATTCTTTTACAAAATACTATTATCGTCGCTACTATTCTTTACGGATACGAGGCGGGGCAGTTTTCGTTATGAGAAGAACAACAGAAGGCTTTAGAAAATAAGTTATGGCGTAGTATATTTGGTCGGAGATGGATGCTTTGACCGTAGATTTAAGTCAATGGTTAAGAAAAATTAAGGCAAATTCATTGAGCATTGCATACAAAAATGTTTTACTAATATATTAATTCTTTTAGATATCTAATGCTTAGTTTTTGTGTTTTATTATGAAAAAAAAAATTAGGAAATTTAAAACTAATTCACACAGTTAGTTGTAACACAACATATATACAAGTCCCCATTTGCAGAAGCGTTATCTTACGAGGTCACTAATACTTTTGGTGTACCACAAATTTATATATTAGTTTTAAATTCCTCATTTCTTGTTTTTGAAAAAAAATAAACGTTTCAAATTTATAAAAAAAACTCTAATAATATTTCAAAATATTTCACACATCTTTGAGCTTTATTACAAGTAAAATATTCCTATATTGAAGTTAGATATTAATTATATTAATTAATAATAACATTAATTACATCAGAATACTTTGGAATGACAATAAAAAAGGAAAATTAATGAAATATAAATAATTACCAAAATTCACCCAAGATTTTTTCACCAAACTGTGTCAATTTCTCCGATAATTTTGAAATATTAACCTGTCAACATATCTGGTGAGAAACAATGGCATAGAATAATATTGCTAAGTGTTTTTTTTAATAGAGAAAAATAATCAAAATGGTTTTATACTTAAGAGTTGTATTTTATGAGAGCAACAATGCAGAAAATCGTAGCTTGAAGACAAATGCTTGACGGTCACCAATCTTTCTCTACTGGCTATTTCAGTGGTGCTAGAGTATATCCCATAGGTATCCCGTATATCCCAGTGCTGCCATCTAGTATATCCCAATGAAACTATTTAAAAAAATCTAATTGGCGTATTGACAACATGTGTACCAGAGTTCTATTAAGAGTTTCAAGACGGAATGGCCAATTGTTGAAAATTAAAGAAACTATTAAATAGCAATCCTGAAAACCGGAATTTTCAGCTTAACCACTTCTTCATAAAGAATTCTGATTAGAATATTTTGAACATAACATATCCGAAATATATGTTATTATTTCAGCGTTAATGAGAAATAAGATAGTATGTGATGTATAACGGCGGAGTACTTATAGATAAAAGCTGCTTAAAGGTTCTTAATGAATATTATTATCTTCGCTGCTCCTTTCCATAAAAAATTATAATTGCCTTGTGGCGGAACTAATCAATTAATTTCTTTTGTATTGCCGAGCGAATAGGGAGTGCCTGAGTACACCTGTTGTTCATCTATTGGAGTTATTTCTTGTCTGTAACAATTTTAATTATATTTATTGAAATTACCCACGTGTAGGGTTTAAAAATCTTAATTTTTTTTTTTGTATTTTTATTATTATTGTATTAATAAAATTTCAATGGCGATTCGGAGAAATCGTTAATTTATATTATCACATAAAGCTGAAGAGTTTGTATATTTGAACGAGCTAATTTCAGAAACTACCATAATTAAATTGATAGCAGAAGAAGGATCCAACTTGCATACGCTTCGTTGTCATGATAACTTGTCTGTACTGCTAAAGTTATACTATATATAAAGCTGAAGAATAAGTTTTAAATTCGTTAACTTTAGAAACTATCAGTGTGATTTGAACAATCTGTTTGCGTTAGATAGACCGTGCATTGAGGAAGGCTATAGGCTTCCATAGCAACGGATCAGTAGCCATGAAGAAATTTCTAAGAGAAAATGTGTCCAACTTGCGTACTTTTCGTTTAATGGTTGTTATTCTGTTTTTTTTTTTTTTTTTTTTTTTGTTTTTTTTTACTTTACCCTGATGAAAGCCTACAACTTAGGCCGAAACATTGGTGCACAATAAAAAAATTAGTTCCACCAAAAAATCATACTGTAGGAGCTATTGTCATTCGAGTGGATACAATGTAAAAAAATAAAAAATATTTGGCAGTAATCTGTAGTATTTACAAGTTGGAATCAAAGGTAAAGCGATGTTTCAGGAGAAGTTGATCGGAAGGTGCGGCCCATGAAGAAAAACACATGAATAAGTGGAACTTGGATTATTAAAAGTGAAATCTCAGACCCTTGAAGAGATAGGGCTTATGCATATGACAGACATTTTTTTATTCATTTTGATAAAGCATGGTCTCAAGTTGTATTATCAGGGGTTAGTTTTCAGGTTAATCCATAAGTTTACAGAGTAAACATGTTTTAAACATTAAAATCCTCACTACCTCACATGTCCCATTACTTGAATGCTTAATCATTTACAGCCATCTACAGCTGAGAAAAACAATTGGCATGCATTACCATCCAAACCAAATTATATTAACATGCAGTGACTGTGAGGCTAAAATAAGTTAAAATATGTGCTGTGCGTTTGGCGATACTTACTGCCTTATCTCCTCATAAAATTGAGAAGGCAAGTTAAACATTGATGAATTTCCGTTGTAATTCATCTGGTTATATGGTATTTGGAGTGGTGCAAATATAGAGGCTCTAAAGTTGAGGCCAGGAAACATTGAAGAAGCACAAAAACCTCACTCCTTCATACTTCACTCCACTTTTTACTAATGCTAAAATGTATTTCATTCAACATGTCTCTTGTTAAGTTGTTTTGTTAAAAGGCTAAAATTTATTTATCTCCTAAATTTTTAATAATTTAATAATAATAAAAAATAATAATGTAACAATTTAACTAAAACTATTGAAACTAAATATTCAACAAAAATATATTTTTTAATTTTTTTGTTAATATTTCCTTTGTAATATTCTCTCATCCTCGCTCCCACAAACACGGTTTCACTTTTGAGAAATGGGATATTTTGATTTATCTTCCGTTCTAGAAACAATTACGATGGGAGATTTCGACAATAGTATCTGAGATGCCAATGAAATCAATAAAATTAAAAAAAAAATACAGTGATGTCTGAAATAATAAGAAAATTATTAGAAAATCTTCCTGCTAGGTTGTTACAAAAGTCTTTGTGCATTAATTCATTGCTGACATTAAAGTCTCCATTTGAATCCTTATTCAACCCTGATGTAAACAATGCATGTTTCGTTGTTTATTGACTAATCCTTTATTTAATTATGTATACCAACTGTCTTTACCTTTCATTCCATTTAATAAATTTTACTGATAATGCTGGAAGAAAAAATCGTCATTCGTGATCTTCTGAGGCACTACTGGAAAAAATGATGACGTGCGAAGGCAGCAGCTGAGGACATTTATGCGGTGGAAGGTGCATCGTAATACAGTAGCATTTTGGTTCAGGCGGTTTAATTCTGGGAACAACAGCCTGTAAGGTAATGCTTTGTATTTGGTGGAATTATGAAAATGTTTTGTGATTCCAGATGGCAGGGCTACTAACGTTTAGCTTTACTGTGAAAAATTCGAACAGCATGTAGAATTTTAAAAGGGGGTTTACGGCCAATGGCACACTTTTTGAAGTGTTGGAATGGCCAAATTATTGGAATGGCCAATGTCACTTCGAAAACAACAGGAATGTCAAATCAGGATGCGTGGAGTTTTCCGCCTTGAAAACCAAGGACAACCAAATTCAACTTCTGATAGAAAGATGGGTTAATGAAATTGGCAATGATGGCCTATATTTTGAAGAATAATTTTAATGTGTAGATTTTATACTGAAATTTAAATAAAACTTATTCTATGCGCAAAGGCTTTTGTAACAACCTAGTATTTTCGAAGAATAACCACTTATTTATATAGTGTGCCAACGTTATGGCCTACGTCCTAGGCGTTCATCATAGCAGTTTTTAGTATCAAGATCGGCAATTGCTGTCCCCAGCTGTTGATCTTGACTCTAGAATCTGTCCTGACTTTGGCCGAAACGTTGGCACACAATAAAAAGTAAGTTCCACTTATTAATGTGTTATTCTTCATTGACCCCACTCTCCGAACAACTTCTCCTTAAATTAAACTTTTTAACAAGTGAGAAGTTATTGTGTGAAATAAAATAAAATGGGAAGATAAGAAGGGGAAAAAAAAGTGTGAAAGCGAGAAACCTATTTAAGTGAAATTTTATTGCCGTTTATAAAAAAATATTGTATTTTTGACCCTGTTCCTTGAAAATATCTGCAACAAATGAGATTAAACAACATATTTAAAAGGTAATTTTGTATTTTAGGAGTCAATCCAAATCCGGTGAAACCCCGGAGCACTGCTAGTATAATTATATTTTTAACATACCTAAAGCTTTATTTCTATGTAATTAAATAAACGTATAATTTTAAAAACTTTTTTCCTAATTTTATTTTATTTTTACATTTTTAATGAAAACCTTTATAGTCAGAGAAATAAGTAAAGAGAGGTACAATGGTCGAAATAAAAATAATATAAATTAAGTGAGTGTATTTTCTCATAAATATCTCTATTTCTTCTTCTTCTTCTTCTTTTTCTTCCTCTTATGCCATTAGCTAGCGTCGAGGAGTCTCAATCCAGCGTAACCACTCCTCCCGGTCCCTATTCCGTGAAGACTGTCCACATCCGAGGCTAGGTTGGTTTCTCTGAATCTGCTATACTCCAGACGGGTGATTGGCCCAGTGCTAGAGGCCCCGTATCCTCGGGACAACTGGTGGTTTGGTTATACCCACCCAACCATGGGTCTTCCCAGGGAAGGTGGCCCTGAGGTATGTACTGTATATGACCTTGTGTCTGAGTAAGTGTAAAGTGTGCTGTTCTGTTATGTGAGAGTGCCGTGTACTGAACTCAGGAGCCCGGGGGAGCGTTATTCCCCACTAGTCTGGCACTTTGACTAGTCCCTGCGGGAGATCTCTATTTCTTTGGAATATAAATGTTTTGTAATTTGGAATGAAATAGAATATTTCATAGAAAAAAAAAGTCTTAAATTTTCGAACTAATTTTTGCGAATTTATTACATTCAAATCCATAAAATCTATGCTCACAAAATCATTTTGATCTTCTTGGATTTCTTCACTTCTATTCTAAAAGTTTAAGCAAAACCCATCACCGGTATTTCGAGATATATTTTTTAGTAACAACGAAAATTCAATAAAATTGGTTCTAATATTTTTCATAACACAATAGTCTTTTTAAAATTTATATATAACAGCACCTATTCCAGAATATTTTATCTCAGTCTTGATTAATTTAAAAAAGTATATACTGCGATGTGAATTTTCCAATCTTCCTTATTTATAGTTTTATTTAAAGCACATTACTACACATTCCTACATTGCAACACCGACGCTTCCGAGTTTTGCTTCGTCCGGGATGTGGCAAAACCTCGATCCGTCGGTATTTAATGTTTTTGTTATGAATAAAGCCGTAAATATATAAAGTAAAAGTTGGAAATTCCGCATGCTGATATAGACATTTACTAAGTCTTTCAATTTTTGTAATATATTATTTAAAAGAGTAATTTTTTTTTCTCCAAGCCATTATAATAAATCCTAAAGACAGACCATTAATGTTGACGACTCAAGGTTTTTACGCCTGCAAACAAAAATACATAAACAAATAAACCAAATTTATAATGCACTCTAGCTTTATTTAGTTTTCTGCTTCACTTGTTATTTCTTTGTTATTCTATACATTATGATAAACCATTAACGAAAAATTCTTTTTCTAATAATTCCTTAATGCAATCCGCTTTGTCGTGACCGTTCCAAAATAGTTGCTTCTTAAGCAATCAGCTAGTTATAGAACATATATTATGTTAGCCGGCTTCGCCGCAGAAGCCCTCGCCGCTGACCGCAGCCCTAGAGAACCGTTAGCCGAATACAGTTACAACAAGAAGGCAGTACGCAGCAACAATATTATAACAAGAGAAGAAAAAAAGGAGGAAGGTACAGATCGGATCTTATTGCGGCCGGAGCCCTTTTGTGGAGCGCTAGATCTATATCTGCTATGAGAATATATTAAAATTATTACGGATGTTGTATATTTTCGCGGGGGCGACACCCCTAGGCTGGATTGTATGCTAATAGGAAGGAGTGAATACATTAACATGGTTATAGCACATTATAGTTCTCTCTAGCGCGTTCGCCCGATCCCTAAATCACCGCTTTATTTGACTTTGACCTGTGGGGGTGTCTGCGCCCGTCTTCTTAATCATCTTTCCATCCTTAACCCCTGCCTCCCAGAGAGCTATTTATTTATTTTTATTTCCATTGTAGAATTGCATTTTGACATAAGGTCATCACGAATTCAATTTAAAGTCAGCCGATATTTTTCAACAGCTCTCCAGCCCATAAATCCCGCTTTTTAATGCAGAAGATTGTGAAAATATCCGCTCATTCGGATGACGGAACCGTAGATTTCGGTCCTTCCGAAATCGTGTCCGCCAAAAATATGCCTCGGATAATAGATAAATCCTAAATATTATTATCCAGAATCGAACATTTGTAATGCTTTGATAGTAAATAAATATAAGAGAGGAAGAGCTAAAAGGTAAATAAAACCAAAATGGAAAAAAAAAAAAAAAAAAAAAAACTGGAATTAACATAGCGAATATCTTTGGGATTTGAAGTAGATAGCTAAATTCAATTATTTTCTGAAAGCATCATACATATTTTGACAGTTAGAAATATGTATATTACAGATTACAAACTGACAGTGGGCATTAAGATCATCAGTCGAGATAAATGTGCATAATTACCAATACATATACATAATAAGAGTATATAAATGGTGAGATTTTTTTTGGAAATCTTCAAAAAAAAAAATTTGTCAAGATATTTAAAAAAAAAACTAAATGTTTCACTAAACTCTTTTCTTTAAACTCAGATCAAATCATTTGTTAAAGTCAGATTCGGCATGAAAAAACTTTAGATTTGAAATATAATACCAATTATGTATAGTATATAGAATTTCTTAAGGCTCAATAATATATGTTTTCTATAACCTAATATATTTTTTACATAATCATATAGACACAAAAACAAATGTGCTTCTTCTTCTTGTTTGTCTTCCTCTTTGTGCTCCCATGCCTCTCGGTGCCTGGTAAGCTGCCTCATTTCTTGAAGGAGTTTGTCTCTTTTCCCCTCTATCCGCTGTATATGCTCTAAGTAGGAAATTCTGGAACGTAGAACGTGGAACGTGGAACCTAGCGGCGGGTCGAGCTTCTATTCCTTCCGTGGCTCTATCTCCTCCTCCATTCGACAAAAATGCCCAAACCATTAGCTCCGTTACCTCCAGCTCCTTCTTTATCCGTTCATTTCTAATACGGTCCCTCTTGGTCTTTCCAACTGCTCTCCGCAGGAACCCCGTTTCTGCACTTGTCACCCAGCTGGCTTGCTTATCCAGCATAACCTAGCTTTCACATAAGTGAGGGTTGGGAGGTACACAGACTTGTATATGTGCCTTTTAGTTTCCCTACTTAGTGCCTTTGAGTTCCTCCTGCCATTCTACAAAGGCTAGCTGCAGTTTGTTTTCCGTATCCCCAATCAGTACAATATCATCGTTATACAACCGGCTTTGAGCCATAACATTCCTCATGACCGTCCAAGCAGTGCGGCGCTTACAAATTTTATGAATTTCATCCATAAATATGACGAATAAGAGGGGACTTAGGCTCCATGCCTCATACCTCTTTCTAAAAGAAAAGGCTTGGAATACAACTCCTTTTGCTTCCTGATAAGCTGATTTGACAGCTGTGATAAAATCGTCTAGAAAATTTTTAAGTTACAGAAATGCCGTATATATGTTCCTGTCTCTGCCCTACGCTTTTTCTGCAATGCTTCTTAGTAAGAAGATGTGGTCTTCAGTTTGCCTCCTTGGACGACAGCCCGCTAGTCCGCTCTCTATTTGGTGAGCCTTAGTCTCCTTTCCAGGATTGAGGTTTATAATTCGTAAGCCACCGAAAGTTAGCTTATACGTCGGTAATTTTCACAGCCGGTGGAGCTACCTTTCTTATGAATAGGGACAATAATGCTGAATTCCCAATCTCTTTGAATAATCTTTGTATCCCATATTTTTTGGAGGAGTTGCGGGAGAAATTCGATAACTTCTTGTTCTCCATATTTCAATAATTCTGGAGCAATGCTTTAGCAATGCCTTCCTGCAGCTTTACCTATACCTATATTTTAATTATTTGAATGGCATATTCTATCTCCTCTTCTTCAATAACTTCAAGATTTTCTAAAATTCTGGGTCATTGGATCCTCCTACTGAAAAATGTCCTTGATAGAACTTCCTATGTTATGCTGCAGTAATCGCTCCGAAACAATCGATTTATTTTCCAAAACTAAAGGATTGATTTCCTAAAAATCGCATGAACATTTTTAATAATACAAAATATCTAAACCATGAAATGTTTATAGAATAAATAAGGGATGGTACTTTTTTAAAACTTACATCTAAATCCACCTCTGTCAAACAATACTGATACCTGCAGACACCTGCTGCAAGGCCCATGGACCATCTTTTTTTCGCAGAGGATTTTGATTCCTTTAGATGTTTTAATAGCTTCTTCACATGCATCCACAAGCCAGTCGTCAGACTGTTTTAAGTAAGTCTCATAGTTATAGTCCTATTGAATTTTCTGATTATCGTTTAAGTTTATAATTCTATTTATTAAAAGCTGTTGGAAGTCGGTTAGTATGGTAACTTTACGGGCTCTTCTCTGTATTGTAATCAAGTCCCTTTTATGCTTGGGATATTTTGGAAAGTGCTTTTCTCCTCGGTAGCATGGGCAGAGATGAAATCCTTTCAGCTTTTTGGTCACTAGTAAACTTGTCCAGCTCATTTTCAGTTTTAATAATACCGGGCATCGAAAGCTCTAAAACAGAACTTTTCTACAGACGTCCCAGTTCACCCTGACATTAATAACCTTTGTTTGTGTTTAATTTAATTAATACATGAATATAGGCACATTTAAAATAAATAAATGTTGATTTTTTTTTTTTTTATCAAAAAAGGACTGCGAGCCATTCTTTACACCGTAAATACGGTCAATATGCTAAAATATATTAAAATTTTACTAAAAACATGATAATTATTGAAACTTATCAGAATTAAATTAAAAGAAGAAAAAAAAAGAAGCAAAACTGAACAGTTAATACGAGCTATTGCTTTCCATTAACTTTCAGGATTAGTTTTATTAAATATTTATCAGATTTTGTAACATTTTCGCGATAGTATAATTATATACATACGTACATATTATCTTTTTATTTTTATTTTCATCAAAATTCGTTCTCTAATAATAACTTTACTAATAAAAAAAATCTATATATGCACATAGGTATTTATTTATTTGTTGATAAATTAATGTGAATAGAAATAGTAATTAATAAAATCTGGTGCGTTGCGCGCATCACACAACTTTCCCTTACCGTCCTATAATAATTATCTTTTTAATACAATTTTAAAGAGTTCACATAAACACTGCTTCTAATAAATACAGCAGCATACAAATCTTCTCCCACTTAAGTACAATAAAAAAGTTTTTTAAACAATTTTAGTACAACAATCCTGTACACTACCTATATATTTTAACTTTGTCAAGTTGCAAATATATATTAAAAGTTTCTGATTTAGTTTCCATGGAAACATTTTCTTTCCATTAAATAATGTGAAAATAGAAATTATGAAGTTAATTTCCACTTTTGTATTCTTAAATTACTTTATTACAGAGCGTACTGTTAACAACACATTGGCGGATTGGTGGAAAGAGGTTCGGTCGCATCCGTCTCCTTTCGGATGCGCTTGGTTATCCATCTAGGGTCTTGTGCTTTGTAAAAAAGTATAATATCCATGATATAATAGCGAATTACGGTTAATCCGATGCGCTGTATCTTTGCTAATACTGGTCTGATTTTGATGATTATTTTATTCCTTTTTAGATAATTTAATTACCTTTCATAAAAGTCCATAGATAATTTACCGTAAAATACATACTTTTTAAGCTATGCGCAAATAAAATATTCTTTTCATCATAACTTTTTTCCCTTCAATTCCTCGGTGATTTACTACATGAATGAAAAGCCTTTATGAAGATTAATTTAGGCAAGTTTAATCAAAATCGTTAGAGCCGTTTTCGAGAAAATTGTAAAAAAGTATAAAATCGATTATATAAAGTGGCACTTCCGGTTAGTCGATATTGACGAAAAAGTTCCTGTAACATCACAGCCATATACCTACCTTAAATACGTAATTTGAGTATCATACGACTTTTCGTTTTTGAGCTAGGCTGTTCACATACACACACACATGTTGCCATCTTCTTTCCACAGCAATCACAAAACAATTCTTCACCGTCTCAGCGTAAAGTTTGATAGAGAAACTCGGGAATGTATTTCGACACTAGAGCTTTAAAGGTTTATTTGATTATTGATATTTTAACAGAATAAACAAAGGACATCAGTTTTTTCTCATTTTTTAAATAATTAATAAGTATGTATTATACAAAAGTATGTATTAACTCCACCAAATATATAAGAATATGTAAAATAAATGTGTACAATAAAAATGCTTTATTTGCTTTCAGATCATATGAAAAGTAAAATAAAATGTCGAAGAAGGAGTACAAGGATTAGAAAATAATGTGTAAATACATATAAATCCGGTGCCTAGTTATTGTAATCCAGTAAATTACTAAAACTTGGACTCGTCATTAGTAGATAAATTCCTTAGCCATGAGCCATTCTTTTACAAGTTTTTCTGGGAAGAGCCGCCGTGGGCAAGGGTTGGAACGCCTGTAATCGATGAGGACGGTTAGCATTTCAAAAGATGTTCGACCGTGATGTATTGAGCTGACATTTCCAAGGCATTGAAATTACTTCGTGCGTCACATGCGACTTGTCCTGACCGCTTCGGAGAACTAGTTGCGAAATGATTCGTGGTCTCACGGAGTTTTGAACTTGTTATTTTTTTTTTTTATCAGATGATATATCGATGGGTCGATTATACATATAACAGTGTAATAACAATGAAGCAGTCCCAGAAGAGCATATAGTTACCTAGGAATCCTACCTGCAATTCCTGCATTATGACCCCTTCTGGTAGGAAGGGCGTTGAGGAAGTGTGGTGCGACTATAGTCCATTCAATGAATGCTCAAAAGGGGAGGGTGCAGAAGGGAATGACGGGACGGCCAAAATTAACTACAGGACTTTGTTTTGACTAGTTAAGAGGTAAACATATTAAACTTCCTCGGATCTAGGAGCAGAGGCAAAGAACGGAGAAGGGGATTCTGTTTTTTTTTTGGTTTTTTGTAGTTTAAAATATTATACTTAAAAAATTGAAGGGTGTTAAATTTCCAACAAAAAATTTCCCATTACTTCTTTGCGCATTTGTAATAAATTAGTTGAAGAAATATTCGCTCTTCAAAGTAGCAACCGGTTAGGACGATAATAGGAAAAGTGTAATAATATAGAATCAAAATTTTCTCTAAGAAATTAGATTTCTTTTCAAATTAGTTTACGCTAATTTCTTTTCAAATTAATATAAGCTCTTGAGCGCATATTTTCTAAACTATAACATATACAAAAAATTAATAGAAGCATATTTGGACGAAATTTCATGCTCTTGAATTTTTAACATACGAGTTAAATGTTTTAAGCTACGACCAACCGTTTTCGAGATATAGACGAAAAACGTGACCTTCTCTTTCCCTCACTTTGCCTCTACTCTTAGATCCGGAGACTTTTAATATGTTTAACTCTTAACTAGTCAAAACAAACTCCTAAAGTCAATCGCTTCCCGCCATTTCCGTCTACAATCGCCAATGCTCTCTGCATATTAGAGATGCCTAATACTTTTTAATATAATAACAATTTTTAAAAAAAATTGTGTCCACTCTAATGACAACAGTTTCTACAATATGATTTTCAATGTTAAACCTAAATATCAACTATGTTGCGCAATAAGAGCCAATCTGCATTTCACACGTCTTTCTGAGATTCCTCTAAAATTCTTGCAGCATCATTCTAACAGTTTCGTTTGCAGGTTGGCCCTTTTAGCTTCCTTGGGATGTAAACAAAAACAGATTGGCCCCCGAACAAAAAAGTAAATTGGCAGTTCTTACGCAACACAGCTATAATAATCTCCAATTTCCCAATGTATTTTTGAATCTAGTATACCCTAAATTTCTCACACACACATTAAATTCCGATACTCCTGCTTGCAAAGGCGGGCGGAAGATGGCCGACCGCGGGGACACCGGTTACGACAGACTGTTACGGAACCAGGACAGCCAAGGACGGTACACGAACTCGTGAACCCCGCCCTTGTTACCGCGGGGACAACCTATCACGACTTATATTAATAATAAAGGACACAAGGGCCAGGTCTCGCTCTGTTTCCACTCCTTCGGCGTCTTCTTCTGCATTGTCTTCGAATCCGGTGTGAAATTATAGCTGAAACTTAAGCAGCCTGTCAGGTCACTGCCCCGTGATTTTTGCCAGTGCTCTGGAATGTGGACATTTAAGAGTTTGGATAAGCCTTTGAATGAGAAAAGTGATAACATCTATAGAAAAGAAATATGTATGTAGACAAAAGTAGCTACTCTTAAATCTTCGGATTACTTTACAGGGAAACAGGAATGAATAATTGCATTCTCTATATAGAAATATTGAATTTTTTTTTTCCAAGGAACGTTCATGCTCGATATATATAGGTTCCACTGTAATTAACTAAATTTTTTTTTCCTCTGAATCACTGATCATTCGCTCAGTGACAAGAATCATTTGAATCAGTTCGTGAGCGGATCACCCACCATCAATCCATAAAATTAATACTTTTAGCGTTTTGTTATTGTTATTCACTGTTAGACTGTTATATTCCACTTACACATAATTTTCAAAATACCTTTTCCAACGAAATGCTGAGGATTTGCTAATATTAAATAATTTTAAAAAATATATATTTAGGAAGAGGTGGTAATGTCGTCTCTTCCATGTCCAACTATCGAATGTGAAAACATGCCGTTTTCATATTTGTCACTTTAAAAGCGCATTAGTTAAGGCATTGCACCACGCCGTCTTGAATTCCTTGTGTCACTCTCACGTTTTGACTTCTTGTACTTGAGGATTAAGTTTTCAAGACTTTACCACAATGCGCGCCTCGTCTGGTGTATATAACAAAGTGACGAATATGAAAGTCGCATTTTTCACATTCGATGGTAGGACATTGTAGAGACGATGAAGAACCCAATTTAGTTTTCAACTAAATTGCTAGATATTTAAAGTGCTAGATATTTCAAATAATTGTATTGTCCCCTATGGTGATTAGTAGATTATATATTAGTCATACACTCCAACCAATAAATTATGAAAATTCAATTTTATCAAAAAAGTCAAATTGGTGCCTCTGAGGTGCGGGCAATATGGAACCCCCTAGTATTTTTTATATTACCTTTAAAACATTATTTGCTTGAAAAATCAAGATAGAACAATAGTTTTAAGTCAAAAATTAATTTTGTTATATGAACCTTGCTCTATCTCCACTAATCTACCACTTCCATCTCTTTAACCAGTGATATCCCTCCACATCATCATGTGTTGTAGTTTCTCTTCCAGCTTTTTTATTTTTGCTTCTCTAGTGTGATTCATGAAGCTGTTCTGGAGAGGAAAGCAGTGGAACCAGGTTCCTTATATCTAGCATCCATGGGGTTCCATATATCAAACATCGCCCCCTTGATTTGATATGTACTCCAAAAATTGGGAGACCGGAGCAGATTTAGGAATACAAATCACTAAAATACATCCCTTTAAATCGGCGCAGAGTGCGGACACCTACCAGTTTTTTGGAAACAGAATAAAAATAAAATTTTGAACTTATCTTCACAAAAGTTTTGTAGAATCGATAAAATAAAAAAAAATCCTAATTGAACTTTAATCAGCAACCTGCCCTGCACAATAACATTCCTTGGCTACAGATTAAAGCATATGCTGTTAGCTCATTATCACTTACTGCCAAGATATTATGGGGTTACATATTACCCGAAGGGTTCCCCATTTCTCCTAATAATGGTCTCTTTTTTGAACGTTTTTCACGATAGATTTTTCGGATGAAGTTTCAAATTTTTCCAAGAGTTCTCCTTTTACTCATAATTGAATATTAGAACTAATTCCCTAATTCAGTTCAGCTGAAAAAAATTTTTGTCATAAATTAAACCGCTCAAGAATAAAAAAAATAATATCTCTTTTTACGGTTAAAATTGGTTCTATAATGTGTGGTTCTAGAATCTGATGTCGGCTTTGTAAAAAATAAATAAATATATTTCTTATAACTATCAGTTGGTATACCTAACTTTTTTTAGCTGTACATACCAGAAGAACTCTTGGAATAATTCGAATGTCTAAAATACATTAGTACGGATCAGAACGTCGGGAAAATGCTTTACTAAAAGATTCCTACCCAACGATGCTTTACCTAAGATTCCTTGGATGTAATTTCAATTTTATAGAAAATATCATCCATAATTTACTTTAAAAATAAAGTGAGATCACCAAAACATTTTTTTCGATTGACCACCATGCTTCCTCTACCACAGTTTGTTATGGCCAAACATGCCCGTAGGACATTTAATAAGTCGACTAATGGTGAATTGTATTGATGAATTATATTGATGAATGTTGTTTTTCATCCGAGGAAACCATGTTTACTTCTGATTGACGAGATCAGGCTCATTTATGAATCATTTATTCCTACTGAAGTTCAGAACTTTATAGGATTCAGAATGCTGTTTGTAATTTGTTGGTTTTATGTCTTGCGAACATTACTAAATATTGCCATTTTGCAGTACCAACCTCTGATTTTGTCTCAATGTTCTTGTTCATTAAGGTTTTATTAGACCGATAACAGCCTTAAGCGATCATCTTCCCCACCTTTTAGTTCACCGGTTTGAAACGATATTTAAAACTGTACTTTAGAAACCGATAGTGCCTAGGATTTTTACTTTTATTTCATGGGCTTACGAAACTGTTACATAACTGTTATCTACGAGTAATCAATATTTTTTTTTCCATTTTATTTTTAAGGAAAACAATTTTTATAAAAAAAAAAAATCGTTTCACAATTTTGAAACGCCTCATGCTAATGCTCCCATATTGATAATACCTTAAAGCTTTCCAAACAATATTAGCCCCGCGCACGATCCTATGAGAGTTACCACTTACATCATTGAAGTAAAAAAAAAAAATAATAAAACGCATTTAGAAATAAAAATTAAAAACGAAATAGATACCTAAAACTGGGCCAGCCGTCAGTTAGAGACAAAAAATGTAACAGTAGTAATGAGATTAAGAAGTAATCCAGAGATTCGAGAGATAGCGCTAATGGAGCTGATTGTTCTTTTATTTTTATAATGGGACCTCCATGACAGCCGGCTTTGGATAAGTGAACCTGCGGGACACTGGCAGTACGTCATCAGCTATGAGTCGTATCATATGCATTTGTGTATAACAATGTATATATATGTGTGCATATGTACGTATGGATATAACTAATACTACACAATGCAACTAATATAAACACATGGTGACGATTTCAGTAAATAATAAAATAGTGAGAATTGATACACATTAAGATTGTAAAATGTGCAACAGAAAAAATAAATAAATACTTTATCATATATTATTTAAGTGCCCTATGTATACTAATTTGAGGTTAAGACTTTATCAAGGAAGGGAAAATATTAATGGGCTCGGAATATTTAAACCACAAACCATAGATGACTTGAGAAAATTATTTTTGTTCATTACTGGGATTTCAAATTGTAGAGAGCTGGTTGGGTAGATCAGATGAAACAATAGCTTTATCTCACTATAAATTACTATATAACAATTTTTGGTTTTATACTTACTGAATTAATAATAAATATTATTTATTTGTATAAGTTTTAGCCTAATTGGTAATAACACAGTTTTTAATTTAGTTTTTAAAGCTATTACGTGATCAGGTTGAAGAAAAAAAAAAGAGAATATATAGGTTAATAATTAGTTTTACTAATTATAGTTTTTAGCTAATAATGATTTTTAACTTTGCTACTTATATTATTTTAATAAGGTGACATTTGGCCTTGCTTTTATTATTTATGTCTTGATTTTTTTATTTGTATTTTTAAAATTAATTTAAAAACATAATATAGCATAAATGGTTATATTTGTTTATTTTTTGTCTAAGTTTATGCATGGTCTTGATTTTTATAGATTTGAATTGTTATTTCTAGTCTGTAGTATGTTATAACAATGAGGGTGAAAGACCATTTTATAAGTTCACTGGGGTAAGAGGCATACAGACCTTTTGGAACGACAAGGTTCCAACTGACAAAATCGCAGAAAATGAGTAGTTAATTTGACAAGATTTTACCTGATTTTTGCTAGAAGTAGAACGTACTCGGGCTGGAATATGTAGTGAAATAGTCGAGTTGCAACAACGCATGATTAGATACCAATTTCTTGTAGTTTTCAGAGTTTATTTGCAGTATCAGTTTTACAAAGAATGAGGTACGGGGAAGATCGATTAATCAGTTATGTTGTAATTGTATTATAGTGTTTTTGTAAATGTTCTTTACAGTTCATTGTGACAAGCATCCAAAAAAACACTACTGAAGGTGGAGATATTACTGAATAATAAATAAATGAAAATTTGACACGAAACGAATGAAGTGTTAGTTGGAACCTTGCCATTCCAAAGAGTCAATACATATTTTGTAACAACTTCATTGGTAGCACTAACTAGAGAATAAGTCGCGTCAGAATCCAGTGAAAACTAAGGCAATCTATATTGGTTCTAATGCCTTCCCCACAACCTCAATGCTTTACCTCATCAACCTCCCATTTCAGTTCCAAAACTCCTTAATAAAACTTTTGAGTTACCTTTGATCAATATCTAGTATTGAATAACCATATTTTCCTAATCCATCCTCAGGTTCCAGAAAATCCTTCTAAGATTCCTTGATTCTTTCCCGAAGACCCGGTCATCTTCTAGTAACCTCCACATTCTCTCCCATTTCGATTAGGGATGCTTAGTGTATGGAGCACTGTCTTGTGAGTACGAGTTGAGACTAAAGAGATTGATGAATTACTTGGTGCATTCCTATTCCAGTCCTTAATAATCTAAAAATAAAAATCTATATTTTTGATCTTCTCACCTTGCGTTCTTCCAACCACTTCTTAAATACAAGATTTCAACTTACGATTTTATATATAGACCTTCATCCTTTAAAAAATCCTTTATTATTCCTGTTACTTAGTTTTGTAATAAATGTCTGTGTATGTTTATTTATATGAATATTATAATTATTAAATATATATATTACATATTTTTTTTTTGTGTTGGTTTAATATTTTCAATAATGAACCTTCGTAATCGGCCTAGAAAAAATAATATTCCTTCCCCTTTAAAATCTGAGGTTTTACGTTTCAAGATATGCAGAATCCAAAAATCGAACAAAAATAAATCCGAATAAACGGACTATAATAATTTGCAGAGTGTTTTTTTTGTATCTACTGAATGATGCAATATAGCCTGACAAGTATTCCATGATTTCTAAAGGCTCAGGGACACGGAGCGCGAACTGTCGCGACAAATCGGGTTCTGTGTGCCTGAGCCTTCAATGCTCATTATTGAGGGAATACCTGTCCCAGGATGGAGATTAAACTTTATTCAAATATTTTTAATAAAAGTTGTTTTGATTTACAATTAGTGTGGGGTTTAAAATAAATTAAAAGAAAGGAGTTAATAAGCTTGTTGCTGGATAAAAGAAATAGGTACTGATTTCTGCAGTAAATATTAATTAATTGCCATAAGTTATCGTTTTCTTCTATGGCAAATCTAATGTTTAGAAAGTGATGAAAGTAACTGGAAACAAGATAATAACCATCACGGTTAATTTCTATATGGTATAAATATTTCTTCGTCATCAATATGCTTTAGCTGCCACCAATACTCATAACAACACCTCTTGACGGTAAACGACTCATTAATATAGAAGGCTCTATCCATTCCGTATAATATGGCACGCATGATTTAATAACGCACCCCCTAGGGAGTATTTTAAACATATAATAAAAGGCCCAAGATGACGGATGCATTAGAAAACGGCATCACGATTTCGGGCTGTGGAAAGACAGCCACGGCGGTGCTTATCGTGAAATTAAGATCGGAACTGTTCCTTGAAAAGTCGGCTGCCCTCCTGATGGATAGCAGCCCCATAACGGATTGTGGACCACCGCCGGCTCACGTTTGTGATTTCCTCGATACCCGCTTTTGCTGCATTCCTTCGGCAAATATTATTAATGTTTAGCCGGGCAATGAAGTAATTTCATGGGCCACGCTTCTGGTAGCAGAGTGGTAGAGCTAATATCGGAAGGCTCTCTTAAGTTATAGCTTGTCTTCATCGCTAATGAGAGGGAGATGAGCGCTGCTCGGTGTAATTATAATGATTGAACCTCATACCATTTACTTATTTTTCCTCAATTTCTTCTGGCTCAACTTCTGTGTGGTCGGGTCAGCCGTTAGTATCTTTTTCTTAGTCACGTCTTCTGAGGCCAAACATATAGTTTTAAATGAGTTATATCTGTATCTACTCTGTAATATGTACCTGCATATTCTGATTTGCAGTTACATAAAATTGTTATATTCTATTACAAATGATTCAATTTATATGGTTCTTATTATATCACTAGTCCACTTAGTAAAGACTCGTATTAGTAACATTTTCGTTTAGTAAGATTTCGTTTTTATAATGTATGGAGTTGCCAAAATGAGTTCGGGAATTGCAGACGTATTTTAAAGTGTGTTTCATATTAATTAAATTATAGTTGAACTAATTTATACCTTGTGATTTGCTTATTATTTACACACAAAGACATAATCGCAGATATTTTCATAGTTTGGTAAAATTGGAATGTCCATTCCATAGCATGTGCTTTTTAAAAAAAAATTATATAGTTATCATAAACATTCGCACATGAGCTCTTAGTGCTATTAAATTGAAATTCGGTCTCCTATGAAGAGTTCAGCGAACCTAAAACATTGGTCTTGGGTTGAAGCAATCAATTCTTTCCCAAAAGCTGGAGCTCCATGAGAAGATTAGAAGCTAGCCGCTGATGAAGACGATTAGCGCAGCACTTGCTAGGCTGGTTGTTGGTCATTAACGATGTCCCTCTCAGAGGCCAACCAGTACCTTAGTCGTTAATTCCCTTTGACAGATGACCAGTGAGGCGAAGAAGGGGAACTGGCTTCCTTGATGTCTGCATTCCTGTTTGTTGAGGCTATTCCTTGAGGCTATGGAAAACCATAGATGGCTCAATCCGACCGTCGAGTAAAGCGGATGCTGATAGATAATCCGTAACAATTTGGCCAATTCTTTGGTTCAGAATTCACTATCCAGTACTACTCAGCAATACAACCGTCTTCAAATTGATATCAACATCGAGTCTCTATGGTTCTGAAATTACCGGCCGTGGCCAGTTTCTTCATTTGTGTATAATAAATGAATAAAATAATATTAATCTAGGACGAAAGTAAAGTTCTATACATTTGCTTGGCTATATATTTACACTTTGTCAATTACCTGTTTGTAGTAATTGTTATTGACAAAAATGCATTTTTTTGTTTATTGGAGTAGTGTTGTTTAAAGGAAATGTGGAAGAGGACTGAGGAATATAAATGGGTAAAGATTTCCAAATGAGGCATCACGAATGACAAAGGATTTGCTTAAGGAAGCATTTCGTTAAGAGGGTATCAATAAATGGTTAGGTTGAGATCTAATGTTCAAAGAGCGGATAGAAGAACGCAGAGTAGAGAGATATAGGGAAGGTTCAAAGAACTTGGGGGAATAAAAAACACACAAGTGTGTGGATGAAAATACGGGAAAAAATCTTATAAAACCATTCATAAGTCTGTTCTCTCACCCCGCAGAAAGCCCTGCGTACACCAAGCAACCATAGTCGAAGTGGAAGAGTATAAGAGAGGATACTAGGAGCAGCCGCGTATTTTGAGTATGGAATCACGGAATCTTAGAAACTGCATAAGAATTCCTATGGATTTTTGTGTATTAATGGGAAATCTATTTTTTCAGAAAAGGTCCTGAGCAAATGCTATCAGCCATTTCTAACGAGTTGAAGATTGCAACAATTTCCAATAACAGTTTATCCCAACAATCAAAAATGTTTAAAGAATGATTAAAAGACCGCACATTAAGAAAAAAAAACGCTCATAATTAAACCTGGAAATTAATCTAATTCCAACTATTAACTACAAATATTAAACATATTTATTAATTCCATATTGGGACATTAGCACTACAAGTTTACGGTACTACTGAAAAGTCATACGTGAATGGATAACATAATATTCAATAAATTACACGAATACTGACCATTTTAGTGCAATTGTACTTCACTAACAAAAGTTTCTCCATGACTGTTTATTACAACATAAATTTTTGTTTGGTTTGTTCAACCTCCTTATCAACTGTAAGAAAGACAGATAGGATGGGGCATCTTAAAACTTACCAACCTAATCTAACCAGAGTAGGAAGGTCAAATTTTGTACCGAAAGTTTGGAGCCAAAATATAAAATCAACCCTTCCCTCTGAGGCTGGAAGGATTGATTTTATTGATTCGAACTTGTGCGACTCTGAACTCGATAATGCTGAGGTGCTGTCCCAACAAGCTCGGCCATCAAAGTCTAATAATCATTATAATGATCATATAGGATCATTCATTATAATGACCATATGTGGAGTTGTTAAAACGTTTTAACCATCAAGTACAACCAACCAATAAATATAAAAATATCCAGGAAACTCTAACATCTATTGCTATACACAGAGACATGCACAACAATCTCGTTTATTTCTACTGTTGTTAAAACTTCCCACACATACAGACAGTATGAAAATGTGCGTTAAAAACTAATATAAAATATATTAAAACTTTATAGCCTGGTGTAAACGTAAGAGAAGGAACTAGCAATTACAAGACAATCGGCTGACGGGTCAAATAAGGGCAACTTAAGCACCACTTATTTCTAAGAACCTCAACAACTATTATTTAGTCCTCACAATTATGTTTGCAATTCACAACATGCAAAATGACACAAATAACCTTTCTTCATGACACTAACAGCCCGGCTATTAAAAAAGAAATGCTTGTCTGGATTAATGAATAGTTAAAAACCCACATCCCTCCAGGATCAGGAATTCTTACAGAGTCCCTTTCAACGTCCAAGATCAGACCCAGTAATTACTGAGGTGCTGACACTAACTAACGGACCCGGGCGGAGGTCAAGCAGTCCACCTATGACTGTATGCACTTACCGATCATCTTCTCCGAGGGATCGTGATTAACAATCGTTACCTATCATTATTTATACGAAGATTGGATAATTGGACTGGTGGATACAGGACGAGGAAAATAAAATAATTATTGTAGGAAATTTGTTTACATAAGCAATTGTTCTGATATCTCAAAGTATAAGACAACCATAACTCAAGAGAACCGAATTTCTGAGACCAGAGTTCTAGCAATTTTTTTTCCTTTGTCGTACTCCTTACTTCGTCGTAATATCAAATTAGAAAACCTCTACCCAAGGAGAGACGTATCCCAGATCTGCCTCACTGTCTGCCATTCATTGATGTTACATTTATCTGGATCCTTATTCAGATTATCTTACAATGCTGGTTCTCGAAACTCGTGGTCTCTGCACACTATTTCTAACTACAATAGTTATTTATTTTCAAGGTTATGTTTTAGAAAATACTCTTGTAGCTTTTCAATAATCCATATCATATCATATAACGCGATCACTTTGTTCAGGTTTCTCATTTCAGCGCATATGCAACTTCATTTGCCTTCCTGCTATATAATGCTTCCTCAATTATAACATTCAGTAATATAAATTGTTCGCTTTTTATTTTTCTACTGATCTGTTGCTATAGTAGAAAATATCATCTTTTGAGAATAAGATTAAGACCTCAACTTGGCACCCTGTTGTAATTTTTTTTCTCTCGATTTGGCTAAAATGTTGTTAGCTTATAAAATGGATTTCTCCTAAATGTTCAGCATAACCAACCGGTATATTACTGCCATTAACAATAAATTTTTATGAATTTCAACAATATAAGAGTAGTTAATTATTATTCATCCTTGTTAAATTCCATTGTTTATAGTGTTAGGTTTAACCATAAGATTTGCCTTAGGTTCGTGATCCTATCATATACTTATTTTTAATTTTTTAGGTAAAAAAAATTAAGGTATATAGTTAAATATTTTTTATCTGCCCTTTGGATTGTGCTTTTAAATATAGTTGTTTGTGGTAAAAGTAAAACAGATACTCTATATTTCGGTAATTGATTTAATTTTACACTGTTAACGCATAAAGGTGTCCACTGCATCAGTATTTAAAAAAAAAATTAATTTATTTTTTTCTGTCTTATGTCCAAGTAAAAAATATTTAAATTTAAAGTCAGAGACCTTCGGAAAAGTTCATTAAACGATATAAAATATATTACTGAATTTTTCTGTTACGGCAAAAATTATACATCTTAAAATATATCATTTTTTCTTGTTTAGCTGTACCCATCCTCTACGTGTACCAAAATGCATTTTCAATACCGACCTACGCTATTATTTCTTACCAATAAATCTTCATAATTGTACAAACCACAATTATAAAATTAAAAAGATTATAATTTGTAATGTTTAAACTTTTCTCTATGATTCCACCAAGCATTAGAACTGTCAGAGGATTATATATACGTTGCAGTATAAGGTATGCTCTGAGGAGAAATTCTGCAAAGAATCGTTTACACTAATAAATAAAAGACAATTAGGAATGAAAGCTTCTTCTCAAGTAATTATTGAGAGAAATGTGTTAACTAAATGAAAAGAAAGCAAAGGTTTACAAAGGTTTTTCATAGGAATTAAAAATTGAAAAATGACCGTTTTAAAATCTTAAGAGATGTATTCTAAAAACAATTTGAAATGCTCATTTGATTACAGTTTAAGACAAATTCCTTAATTTTCAATGGCTACGATTTTATGTTCATTCTGATATCTAAACGAAAAATATTGGCTCGAGTTTAAAATGTTCTTCCTAAAAAACTATGTGTAGAGATGGCAGAGTGGGATATTTTCCCTTTATTCTGATTTCTAATCTAGTCTCAATTTAAGTAAATTGTTTTAATATGTAGGCATCTAAAAAAAAAATAAATAAATAAATTGTAAGGTTATAGTTAAGTATCCAAAAATTTTAATTTACACCATAATCTATTCAATATTTACATTTTATTACTTTCTCCAAATATTTTATGATCATGTTAAGAAAAAGAAAGGTCAAATGAGAATTTTTTGACTTAAGAGATTGCGAAACATGTAAATTGACTAAACATTATAGAAAGAAAAAAAAATGAACAATTACTATAGTTACTCCTCTATGTTCTTCTTTCCGCTCCTCCCTACCCCGAAACTAGTGTTAGTTGCACGATGCTCCAACTCATGTTGATCAAATCATGACAAAACTTTAATTCATGGCCCCAATGAATTGTAATAAGTAAATTGTTTTAATATAACGTAGACATCTAAAAAAAAAAAATAAATAAATATACGTAAGTGGGATCGGGAGACCCTCTTTAAAGTGGATACTCTTACTTGGTGCAAAAACCTGGCGGTTGACCGTGATCTTGGCCGAATCACCTCCTTGCACAACCGTTGGCCTAGAAAGAGTACGGTCCTTACCAAGTACTGAACCCAAGACCGGTTGTAGTGGTGGTACAGATATAGGTAAGTATTCAAAGATTTCAGTTTAAATTTAAATTTACATCATAATATATTCAATCATTGATATTATTTATCATATATAAATACACACACGCACATACTATATCTCTATATACATACACACAAACGTTTTATAATTTGGTTATTTCGTCTTATTAAAAATTATTCCACATTATTCGGGAAACTAATCAAGTTGTGGAAAACTAGTTTTTTTTTTATTCCGTTATTCATTTTGTTTAACGTTTCTTTATTTCTTTTTAGTTTTTTTTTTGGTAAGTTGGTAACAGTTTGTGCACTTCGCATTGTATTCGCAAAAATTGTCGGTTTTCAGATTTCAACGGAAATATCCATTTGGCCATCCCTGAATCCATTATGACTAGTATCGTCGTGGCGTCTGTACGTTCGTTCGTATTTCGCATAACTCAAAAACGGTTAGCCGTAGAAAGTTGAAATTTTGTATTTAGGACTGTTATAAAATCTAGTTGTGAACCTCCCTTTTTGGTCACTGCTTGATCACCGGAAGTCGTACTTTACTACTTGAAGGACATAATTGATTTTTATCAAAAATTATATTAATATACTATGCAAAACTTCTAAAATTTAGTATTTATGACTTATATATTGATTTAAATAACATACTAGATTTTAGTCTAAATTGAAAAACCGGAAGTGGTACTTTACTTGAAGGTCATATTAGACTTTCGTCAAAAAATATATTAAAATGTAATGGAAAACCTCTCAAGTTTGGTAAATAGGACTTTTATATCGATATAAATGTATTTACTAGATTTTGGTTAAGATTCGTGAGCGGAAAAGGGTACTTTGCTTAAAGGTCATAATAAGCTTACATCAAAAATTATATTTAAATTAAAAGAGAAATCATATGTTTCGGTAATAAAGGTTACAAACGCAATTTGGTTTCCAATCCAATTTAACATTTTTATTACTTGTTTTAAGTGTTAAAATTGAGTCTAAAATACTAGTTTTCCTCCCCATTTGTGAGATCAACAAGTCTTCATCATGAGAATAATGTATTAGTTACGTGGGTTTTTTCCGCTTAAAATGTCGAAACTGTCCATTTCTAATGCTTTATCCAGTGATATTGACAGTTTAATTGTTGTCATGGAACATGAAGAAATATCTTGGAAACTAGTTACCTACTGAAGGAAAACAACATATAATAACGGAATGAGACCTCCAGTGACAAGAGTGTGTGTGTGTCAATAGATGGATGACGGGACGCCGAGTGTCGTTTTTATTGCAATCTTCGGAAACTAGTAACCAAATTCAGTATCACTTTTTGAGCCATGGATTTATAATTTAATAGGCCTACAAGGAAGTCATGTGTTGCCCACATCAGATATTTCTTGTAATTAGTATTAGTTAGTTGTTAGTTAGTTGTATAACGTTGTATTATTTGTTATTTAATGTCATATTTATATTAGGCACTATTTTGTTTTGCCTTTAGGCACTGTTCATAAATAAATAAACAAATCCCGTATTTCGAAACGCTTTTAGCTTTTAAACTAATAATGCTTTAAAAATATATATATATCTCTGTAATTTTATTTCTTCTTAAATTGCCAGACATAAATGGTTCTGTAGTTTGTATCCACTTAAAAGTTTTTATGGGATGAATCTTATCCCAAGAAAACATTTTAGCTGAGGATTCGGTGAAATAAATTAAGACATTAAGCGCAAAAAAAAAAATAATAAAAATAAATAAATACAAATTTTGGTTTTTGAAACGATTTCGATTAGATTTTATCCAAAAGTCACAAAAAATAATACAGTTCATATCAGGTAATTGGGGTAAGTGCACACACCGGCCCTAAACTGTATAATATTAGTCCAATACCGTCAAAATAAAATTATAACCTTAATCTATAATAAATAAACTACACTTTCTGATCATTTCAACACTATTGGACTAATATTATACCCATATTAGAGCATGGGTGTTTAGAGGCTGGGTGAAAGCACTTGCACCAGGAACGCACTTACCCACCTTATCTTATATAATAAAAAAATAAATAAATTGAAACAAGTCTCGTAAACGTGTCTTGATTTACTTTATATGTGCAGTAAATATAGCGGCCAATAAACCCATTTATTCTATAATTGAAGGAGTTAGAAGCCAAGGGATACAAGTAATAAAGTTAATGTTTAGTTATTTTCATTTGAAGTATTTTTGGAGTATTTTTACTTGAAAAAAAAAAATGTAATACCGTAAATTGCGTAATTTCATATCTGAGTTCGTTTCTTGTTCTGATATAAAAAAAATTAAAGTGAAGTAATAGTACTTTAAACGAAAATAGCTAAATATTTATATTTTATTTCTTGAACCCCTTGGCTTTTTATGCCTTCAAATATACCTATTTTTTTCTATAGATATTGCATGATCATGCTCAAACCGTAAGCTTATGCTATATCGAAAACCGGTACAGTTGTTAAGAAAAAGAAAGGTCTGATGAGAAATAGGGAACATTGAAATCGATAGAAATAATCAATTGTTTGGATTAGAAGATTATGAAACGTGTAATCTGACTATTAAAAAAAAAAAAAAAAAATTAAAAAAAAAAAAAAAATTACTATATATATTCCTTTTTTTTCGTCCCTCTCTCTCTCTACCCCGAAATTAGGGTTAGTAGAGAACAGGACACTCCAACTCATTTTGATCATATCACAAATGACAAAACATTAATTAATGTATTACTAGATCATTACTAAGCCATTTAAAATAAATGGATCTGTAGTTATGGATAAATGGGTTTTATAGTTTTAGAGGTTACAATTTTGAAACGGATCTAATTAATAAGTGAAATATTCCTTTATAAAATATATTTTGTTCGTAAGCTACTATTTGCAGCACAGGAGGCAATTGTTCACGCCATTTGTGGTAGGTAATTATTTTTAATGTCACTATTTAGATACTGTAAACCACACTAATTACGCTTTATAATATATTCTATTACACTCGTTAGTATAATGAGCCGATGTTAATGTATTCCAGTTGTGCACCGCTCACAATATGTGCACTTTTATTTTGAATCGAAGGCCATCAACTCATTGTAGACTAATAACATACAATTCGAAATATGACACTACAAGGCTGTAGGTCAAGGAAATATTCTTGATATATATTCTCCATTGGAATAAAATTAAAAATGATATTGGCTATAGATAGGAAGCTGTTGAGTTAATTGCAATAATTATGAATAAATTATGTATTAATTATGACAAATTTAAAACAATTTGCATTGGTTCCTTGATTACTCAAGACAGAGGAAATGTGAGAATCAAGTCAGCAAGTAATTTTTATTTATTTAAATTAATTAACACATTTTATTGTTCTTTTAGCGCAATTAAGTGATCTAAAGAATCTCAACTGCCTCCAAACTCCTCTAGTTATCCCAAATTTTATTGAAAAAATTTTGATCAAAAGTGCAACAGATTTTGAGAAGTCGAGTAAATCTGGACCAGTAGTAAGTGACTTTTGCTTGAAATATAGAAAAATTATGTTATTTTTAGTGGGTTCGAAATCGAGATATTTTTAAGAAACAGAAACTTGAAGACTCGGCTGAAATCATTTATCAAGAACAGTTACAGCATGAACGAACTCCTATAATTCTGAAAATACATTTCATAATATCCATAAATGGCAAGCCTAGGAAGAAAATTCTGGCAACGAAAATGAATCACTGGACTAGCGAGAGGAATATGCAGAATGGATAAAGTCGATATGTTATCTTTATAGTAAGAGAACAAGTTGTTGTTATGCGTTTTATCAATAATAATCAGGGATATGAAGAGCCCAAAAGATACAATAACTATTTTATCACAACTTAACTATGAGCCAATTGCTCATTATACATCAAACTACTCACTCGCGAGTGATAAGTTGTGTAAGTTGTAATCATTAATCCTAATTAGAGAATTAAATAACTCTTTTATTGGACACTAAATATAAAATTTATAATTTATATAGAGGGTTAAATTATTTTAAAATTAAATTTTGACATTCTCGACAAAAACACTAGCATCTGTTCTGTATCCTTAGGAACTAAGCGATACAACTTCCCAACATTTGTCCGATCATTCCTCTTAAGAACCGAATATATACAAATATATACAAAAATGTCTTAAAATTCTCCAATCCAATTTGTTCCCGTTGTTTCAGTATTTATTAAGTATTTATATTAATATTGGTAGTTAATATTTCACGTGTCAATATTTCTAAGGTGTTATCTAGATCTTTAAAGCTCTCGATAGATGCGATAGTTTCTTTAAAATGCAAATGTAATCGGCACCTCACGTCATTATACTAATAGATTATTGTATTGACTCAGACTCGTAATGTATAGACCTTGTGCAACTGACACTGGAATGCGCAACTCCTTGATAAGGTGCAGAGCTGACTAGGCAAGTAGTTCGTGTAATGAATTCATATCTCGAATTTACGATAATAGTAAAGGTGTTGGAAATGACTCGAGGCGGGGCAGGTTTTTATCTGAAGCCTCGGCAAACAGAACGAACGTCGGATCCGCTCAAGAGCTCTGCTTCCAGTGCTGCAACGAGGTGGAGCTGTAGACCGCTTCCAGGCCCGGAGATAATCAAGGGCGTTGTATAACTAACCTACATACGTCAGCCGTGATGAATTGGTTGAGTGTCACATCGGGTCTCGGCGGACTAATGGGAATACCGGGCAGTCTGGGTTTCACCTAAATCAAGATAGCTCGAGAGAGATTCGGTTGTCACATGGGATGTTTGCAGCTGGTGACAACCAAACATTTTTAAAATTTAAAATTATAATTTTTTTATAGCTAAAGAAACTTCATTATACAAGTCTGAAGAAACATTGATAACAAATGGTATATGGCTCAAACTCAAAAGAGATGGGAGTAAATTCAGTTCCAAGCATTTTTAGTCATGAATTGTACGAATAAAATTCAGTTGGAAACGGTTCCTCTAAGTATTTGAAGTCAACCATTGAGAGACGTCTACCAAGTTTCATAAAAATTGGCCTAATCGTTCAAAAGTGGTGTTCATCCCCTTACCCATAAAGTCTAGAAAGTAAGTAGACTAAATTACAAACTAATTTAATTAATACTAAATTACAGTATTTTTAGTATACTGATGAGAAATATGTGCATCATGTTTCGTCAAAATGTTCTAAAGTGAAGATGAAAATCGATGGTATCCAGTTTATTCAAACTATAGACTTATAAGCGACTGCATATTAAAATTACTTGATTGAATTTTTTGAGAACCCTTTATGGATCTTGTTTCAAAAAAGGTTTCCTAAATTTAAATTCTGTTTCGCTCAACTTCACTGAAAGTGAAGAATCTAACCGACTATCATGATGGTACTTGATCATTACAAAGGCCAATAAAATATAAAAGAAAACCTAAAATTTGGTATTGAGATAAATATTTAACCTATTTTGGTCATAAATAAATACTATAGATTTTCGGTAAGTGATGAGATCATTTTCTGATACGTATTTAAATGTTTTATTAATAAATACAGTGAAAAAATAACAATTATTTAAATTTAACAATGAGAGAAAACATTAAAAAAATAAAAATAAAAGACCAAAACCAAGGATATCTTTGAAAATTCCGACACAAAGCCTTAACTCTCTCAAACTCTCAAATAGCAGTTAACTCCTATCCGTTCAACGATTCGACAATCTAGAAATCATCAAGACAAAAAAATAATGCAAATATAAATACTGACCACAGATTTTTCACCAACAGTTTAAAAATGGTTAACCAAATATAGACAGTAGGCCACTATAAGCCAGCTCAACATTTATCTACTGATAGAAAAGGGAGAAAATCCAAGAACAACCGATCAACTACCTGCATAAAGAAGTAAAAGTTCAATTACAAATATTTCTGAAGACATTTTTTTACAATTATAAACATATTCATTTTATTATACCTTTCTCAGAGTGATACATGCTATACAAAGAAAGAGGTCTACATTTCGTGGCTGAAGTAACACTAACAATTTAAACGCCCGAAAATGTTACGATTTCTCAATTGCGTGATAGATATCAAACTGACCTTTGTTGGATAAACAAAGCTCCTACTCCCGACCCGCGTTTTCGGCTGTTTAGCTGATCTAGGACCCTCGATAACCGGTATTGTCTTACCGAACAAAAGAATAGGGCCCAGATAACCATTGTAGCGTTTGTTCCTGAGCGGAGATAACTCCACAACAAAGGTGTCTGTGGCGTGTTGCGGCGGAGTAATGCTGGATACTTACTGTCCGTCGGGATAAGAAGGCAGCAATCGGTTGAATAATAACTAGCCTCTAAGGGAACAAGACGAGGAAAAAAAGAAGAAGAATGGTGATGTAGCAGTTTCCGTTAGCAGCTGGTTCCAGGGGATGCCGATGATGCTAATAGCGAGAAATAGCAAGTGTTAAAAATTGCCAACAGTAGGTAATTATCCACTTACGGTAGAAAAAAAAAATTGTAGTAGTTAATTTGAAAGCATAAGTATAATAGAAACTCAATATTCTTCTAATACATTTGTACTTCCTGAACTTCCTGACATAGAGGAAGAAAGGTGCTCATAGAAGAAAGTTAAGTAAGTCCATACTAAAAATGAGTCAAATCGGTTTGAAACTTTTAGATTATATTTATTAATTTATGCTTGTGATAGTAAATATTCATATTTTTCAAAAACTGCTGAACCGAATAAAGTTTACAGGAAAAATATTTTTTTTTTACTGATGCGTAATTTTTACGCAATACGCGTGATACTAATTTTTTATCAGAAATCATTGGAAGTTTTAGGATTTATTCACAGTTGTTAAAGAAGAAAACAAATAAAATCTTGTGCGAATCACACAACTAATATACAATCTATAAAAATAATAACTTTTTTAACATAATTTAAGTAGTTCACATAAACACTACTTAAAATAAACTCAGGAGCATTCATTTCTCGTCTTCCCTCACAAAAGTACAATTCAAAAGGTTTTTGAATAATTTTAGTACGTCAATTCTATACTTTAAAATTATATTTCAAGGTGAAAATATATTTTAAAAGTTTCGGTTTAGTTTCCATAGAAGTTCCATTCAGTTTCCATGGAAACATTTTGTTTCCATTAAATAATACAAAAGCAGAAATGATTAAGTTAATTTCTACTTTTATATTCCTACATTACATTAATACAGAGCGTATTATTGACAGATTGGAGGCTTAGTGAGAGAAGGTTCGGTCATATCTGTCTCGTTACGGACGCGCTTGGCCTTCCACTTAGGGGTCTTATAGTCCTTAAAAGATCTTGGCTAATACAGGTCCGAATTCGATGATTATATTTTTATTTTATTTTTAGAGAATTTAACTACCTTGTATATGATCGTATACATAATTTACCATGCAATACATACTTTTTAAATTATGCAAAAATTAAGTTTTCATTTAGCTATAACTTTTTTCTCTGCGTTTTCTCGGTAAACTACATAATAAATGAAAAGTTAAGGAACGTTAAGCATAAGGCATTAGTCAAGTTTCATCAAAATCATTGGAGCTATTTACGAGAAAATTATGAAAAAAGTGAAAATAGAGTTTTCCTTCCGGTTGAACCGATACACTCTATCTTTACTAATACTGGTCCGATTTCGATTATACCTTTTTTACAAATTTAATTTACCTTTTTTATATCTATATTTAAACAAAGGAGAAAAAAAGGAAAAATATTTTCCCCGACTAAAAATGTTTTTCTCCGAAATTAGAGTGGTAATACATATGTATTATATACCGTTGGAAAGCTAAAGACGTTAGGAAAAATAATATCAAACATATATAGTTGTAGATGGTAGTGAAGAGTGACGAAAAACGAATAAACTTCAGTGATTGTTGTAAATGATAATTTATATTTCTTATATCATTGAGTGTATGCTAAATGTTCCCTTGGAAACTAAATGAAATTTTCTTGGATACTCATTGGAATCTTTTAAAATTTATTTCAAATAAGGGGGTAATTGAAAGTTGTTTGATGCCAGATTTTTTATTTTATATTATATTTTCTCTGAATTTAATTCAATATTTGAAATTTAAAAAGCATTACCTGAAAAATTGTAAACTTCGAGTTAGGAAGTTATTGTAGCAAATAAGGGAAATATTTCCTTTTTTTTTCCTTCATCTTCTATAGACGTGATTATTATTATATTTCATATAAATTTAAAAGTTTATGCACTTGAAATTAAACCACAGAAATTATTTTAGCTCACTCTTTTACGTAAAGTAATTGAGGATTTTTTTAAAAATATAGCATGTGCGGTTAAATTATTCTCACTACTTCTATATCTCACATATAATTGCTTGCCTTGTTCTTTGCATCAGAAGTTTTTCAAATTAAAAAAAGTTAATTATGCAGGATCAAAAAGATTTATGTTAAGAACAATATTTAGTGCGTAAACCAGTTCTGTGTCCCTGCCCATTCGTGGAATCAACTACCCAGACTAGACTAATTATTTAAACAAAAAAAATCAAAGAATAACTGTGGAATGTGCATTGCTTATATCCAAGAAATTATATTGCAGCTTTCAGTAAGAAAAGAAAATATGGTTTACCTATATTTAAATAAAGGAGAAAAAAAGGAAAAATATTTTCCCCCCACTAAAAATGTTTTTCTCCGAAATTAGAGTGGTAATACATATGTAATATATACCGTTGGAAAGCTAAAGATGTTAGGAATATGTGTTAGGGATTCTTGCAATATGCAAGCCCAGAAATAGGCCCAGCCATCAGGTGTATAGTCCAAGTGTATAGGCGTATATAGGTATATAGGTGTATAGGTATATAGGTGTATAGCGTATATAGGTGTATAGGCCAAGTGCAGTTAACTTTGATAACTCTTGACAATATTAGGGTTCTTGTTTAGTTCAAGATACTCTCAATTGATTCGGATATTCCTGTTACCAGTATTGAATAAAAACTGAAGCATTCTCCTTTGGATCCGTTATGAATTCAAAGCTGATATGGGTTTATTTTCTTGCGTTAGCTACTAATATTTTCAGAATAAAAGTTCAGCTACTCAATTTTTTTCATGTAAAGTATTATTCTAAAACTATTTATATATATTACCATTCCAGTGCCATGCCTACAATTAGAAAGGCATTTGATTCTTATTTACAACACAATTGCTAAGATGTATTAAATATTTTTTATTATATTAATGAAACAAATATATAAAAACTTCCTTGCACTAACATGAGAGTCAATTTATATAATTATTGAATATGGCAATTTGATGTGAAACTTTTTACGGACGAATTGTTTAAAAATAATTGACTAGTTGTTCTATGGTTATTACCTTGTAACACTTTCCTACAACCGCCATATATGGTACGGCTATTAATTAATTCGTATCGTTAATGACCGTGTTCAATGCCTGTGACATTTATGGATCATGTTAGTATGAGAGACACCAGTGGACGTGTCGTGGCAAAGTGTTGATTGTTTCCGTACTTTTTTTTCCTCACAGTTGAGCTATAATGAAAGAGATCGAAACAAATGATAAGCGCATTCTAAAAAAAAAAATCTTAGCCGACATTTCTTCATAATTACAGAAATTAATGCATTTTTTTTAACGTTTTAATTTAATGTATACAAAGAGAGAGGTTAATTAATGAAGTAAACAGACGAAGAAACAAGCATACCGATATAATTAAATGGTATGGTTGTGAAAAAACTAAAATTTAACCTCTGACTCAAATTCTTTTGACCGGCCTCCCGAACCGGTGAATCTCATTCATGAGGTTATTTATGAATGAATATTTTTAGGACCTGTCAGGTACTCCTTTCGTCAAGTATCTACTCATTTATTCCCAAGTAAACGAATTGATCTTGTTGCAGAACTTCCGAAATATTTTTTCAGAACCCGCATCATCAGGTTTGCAAGAAGCGACACATTTCTGCACCTAATTGGTTTTCTATGGGTTAACTCATCGATGCTCGAACAGAAAGGAAACAAACAAATAAATTGGATTAGGTTTAAATCTTCTAAATGCTGAATCAAGTGAAATTCTATTAATAATAATAAATAAGACAAAATATAAAAAAATATTTTGAATCTTGAGGAGTAGGAATAAAAAAAACAGTTTTGCGATAAATAATTTTAGGTATAAAAAAAAATTACATTAATATAATATAAAAGTAAAATATAAAAGTTCTACAAAAAATAAAATTGATTTTCCAATCCAGATAAAAAATTAAATATAAATATTTATCCAATTTTGTACATAGCTACCTGCATCAAAAATATTTAATATTTACATAACTAATAAATACCTTTATGAGTTTGTTTTTTTTAATTTTATTAAACTTATACCTTTAATAAACTTTTTTTTATGCTACAGTACATGTACATAGTTATTTTTCGAAATGGTTCGTGAATAACGAATTATAAATTTGTCTCTTATATTTAGAAAATAATTATTATTTTGCTTATTTTTTATTCATGATAAAAAAAAAAATTATTGTCGAATAAAAAAAAATTACAAATAAAAGTTTTAAAATAAAATTAACGTAATTCTAAATAACAATTTGGAAAGAAAAATATGTTAATTATGAGAAAAGAGATATTTATAAATACACAAAATTATATTTTGAACTGATTGTGAGTATCAATCTTTATGGATTGTTAAAATTGTTATATAAATTGTTATAAAAACTATCGAAAAAAAAAAAGATCGATTAAACAAGAAAAAATTTAGTCATAATGGTTACTACTAATGAATATTAAATAACGAAAATAAAGCCCTTCGGGACTATGCATTGAACCGGACATAGTCACTTATATCAAAACAAGTCGTATAAGATATCTTGGACACGTAGAATGGATGGGAGAAGATAAATTCCCGAAAAAAAACTATTAAATGGCAAACCAGGAGGCAAAAGAAGGAGAGGAAGGCCCAGGCTGCGATGGAACGATGATTTAGAAAACGATCTGCAGAGGATGGGAATTGGACAATGAAGAAATCGAGCTGCTGGTAGGGAGGATTGGAGAGGCATTGTTGAGGGCAAGGCCCTACAAGGGCTGTAGAGCCACGGAATAAGAAGAATGGTGCCTCAAGTAAATTTTGTTCACATTACAAATTATTTTATTTATTCCATCGATTTTATTTCGTGTTGTTTTGGCAGCCCTGCAAACTCAGGTCAGAGTTTTTAAGTACAGAGAATAATCTAAAATTAAATAAACTATAAAATATTGCCTGGATATATAGAGAATATATTTTCATCTTCACCAAGCCATGTCTTTAACAAAGATTTTGTCGAGAAACTCGCTACGGCATTTTTCACATCGAGTCTCAGTAATTAGTAATGCTCGATACAAAAAATTATTCCCGTGTACACAAGAGACAAAAACTGACTCCGAAAGAGAGAGGGAATCCGGGATTCTAGGGATGGGCAGCGGGGGTAAGGTCCTATTGTTGGACCATTCTTTCAATGAATAAAGTAATTGTTGGCTCACTCAATCAAACCACGGGTTTTTGTTTTATTTGAAATTTCTGATGTTCCAAATCCAATAACAGTTGTTTTGTTTTTTTATAACTTCAAATATAATGAATACAAAAATATTATTTTTTCAACATAGTAATTTATTTTGGCGTAGTAATTTTATTGAAGCCGTCCCGAATTTTACGAGGAGAGAATAATATAAGATACAAAAAGAATTCAGAGGGATGAAAATGGGTTATCAAGCTAATTTTGCCCAATTTTAAGGCTCAAATTCTTCTATGTGCGCTTCTTGAAATGATTTCTTCAACCCCCGAGCACCGCCCTGTGTGGTCGCCCGGAGCAGACGTAATGATAGGCCCCCGTCATTGGAGTCCGAGCCCATTCTTCTGCCCTATCTCAAGAGATCTCCGAGATGGCCATCTCTTTGACCTACTCATTAGCGGTGAAAAGTCTTTATTAGTTTCACATCCTCACTTATTGAGGCTAGCCTCCATTGTTGGATTTCCGAGTTAATTGACCATTCCTACACAATTACTTCTTATTAATGAGAAACGCCCTAAAAAGTTTTATTGACTCAATAATTGAGGCAACGAAAACAATTCAGGGGGTACTCTTTTCGCAATATTGTTGATGTGCTCAATATAACAGAAACAAGAAAGGAATAGAAGAAAAAAAAAACAGTCGTTATAAACAATTTAACTTTGATACCGAAAATAATGCTTGAATTGTAGTAATGGTAAGAGTTATTTGTCACTATTTTTTAACATAAGAACTTCATTGATTCATCCATTCCTAGAATTTTATCCTCATTAATTTATCATATTACAATGTTTATAATTATTTTCAATATTTGTGGTTCAAATTATTCGTTGTGATCCCAGGAATGTTTTAAAGCATTTTGAGCTCAAGATACTATTGAAAAGTTGCATTAAATGTGTTAAATCTGTCCGTTTGAGGAGAGCGAACTGCTGACTGAACTGACCGACATTAAGGTTTGATGGATCAAATAATTCCGTGAAATTTTTGAAACATTGTGAGCTCAAAGTATTGAAAAATTATTTTATTATATTTTAAGTATTTTCGGCTTTTTGTTGATCTTTCGGTACTTGTGGAAAGTTACTCATCCATTTATTGGTTGTGTAAGCTACCCACTTATCACATGTGATTTAATGTTCAACGTTTAAGGTTACTAAGGTTTAAGGTTTTAAGGTTACTTGCTACTTGTACCAAGTTAATTGTTTTGAGTAATAAGTTCAATTTCCTTTGTGTTCTTTGTGTTGTTTTCCATTTGAGTTTAAATATTATTAAACTTGTCCATAGAGAAGAAGACACATTTATTGCTATTTTATATAGCATCAGGGAATTAGCAAAACCCAAATAATGCTAAAATTAGTGTTTTTACTTCCTTGTACGAAGTAAAGGAAGTATTGTAATCGCGAAAATTTTCGGTTTTCAGATTTCAACGGAAATATCCATTTTGACCATCCCTGAATCCATTTTGACTAGTTTCGTCGTGGCGTCTGTACGTTACGTTCGTATTTTGCATAACTCAAAAACAGTTAGCCGTAGAAAGTTTAAATTTTGTATTTAGGATTGCTGTAAAATCTAGTTGTGAACCTCCCTTTTTGGCCACTGCTTGATCACCGGAAGTGGTACTTTACTTGAAGGTCACAATTGATTTCCATCAAAAATTATATTAAAATACTATGCAAAACTTCTCAAATTTAGTATTTATATATTGATTTAAATAACATACTAGATTTTGGTCTAAATTAGAAAACCGGAAGTGATACTTTACTTGAAGGTCATATTAGACTTTCGTCAAAAAATATATTAAAATATAATGTAAAACATCTAAAATTTGGTAAATAGGACTTTTATATCGATATAAATGTATTTACTATAGTTTGGTTAAGATTCGTGAGCGGAAAAGAGTACTTTACTTGAAGGTCATAATAAGCTTACATCAATAATTATATTTAAATTAAAAGAGAAATCATTTGTTTCGGTAATAAAGGTTACAAACGCAATTTGGTTTCCAATCCAATTAAAAATTTTTATTACTTTTTTTAAGTGTTAAAATTTAGTGTAAAATACTGGTTTGTGTGTCAATAGATGGATGTCGCGATGCCGAGTGTTGTTTTTGAGATACTGCGGATCTTCGGAAACTAGTAACCAAATTTAGGATCACTGTATTAATAAAATATAATTCAAAATGAAAGTTTTGGTATTATTCTATTTCTTTCTGTTAAAGGTATTTTAGTAATGAAATGTAATTTAAAAAGTCATAAGTGTGAAATAACCTAGGCGCTATCAGTGTCAGGTTATGAAGGTAAAAGCAATAGCCATCTTTGTGTGAGCAACTTTCCGTAAGTACCCATATTTCTTAGCTTAATAACTGCGAGTTCATCATCAGATGGAAATAAATTATAAATAGCCAATGCCTGAAAAACTAAAAACGTAAAAATATAATTTAATTTAATAAATAATAAAAACCCCGACCATGAAAATAACTTTTATATCTTAAAACTCCATTCCTCCTAAGGGACAGTACTTGCATATCTACTTAACCGCATTGTTAGTGAGGTAGACGCCCATGAATATTGAGCATTGGTGTAGTAGTCGAGTGCCTTCCACTACCCTTCCGTCTCATTCATCTGTGAATGTTAAAATTTTTGTATGAGCATAGGAGAGTCTTTATTTTCATTTGGATGTGGAAGGCACCCGATTATAACACCAAGTTTCAATATTCATATGCGTCAACTTCACTAACAACCCACCAATTCGTTTGAATAGATATAGCAGTTTATTGCATCCCTCAGGACAAATATAAAAATATAAAAGGTAAGATATAAAAATTATTTCCGTAGTCGGGGTTTTTAATTTTTATTAAATTAAATGTTTTAAATGTTCTGATAAGCCAATGCATTCGGCTATAATAGCACACAGGTAAATGAATCATTACATATTTGATGAAAAATTTAAAATAAAATATTTGACATTCATCATTGATTTTTTTTTTGTAAGCCTTACCGCATGTGGTACAATAAGATTTCACTGGCTTCGTTAGGCATACTATGTTCAGATAAAGCTGATAATAAATTTGCTTCTTGCATAGCAATTTGCAGATTGGAAATTTCGGTTAGTGTAAACATTTATCTATACTGTTATTAAATAATAATTTTTATTTATATTTCTATTTTGTTGAAACTGACCACGAAATTTAAATTGAATTTAATCTGAAAGTTTCAAGAATGTTTTTCACAATAATAATTAGTAAAAAAAAACAAAAAAAAAACATGATTTTAGACGATATTCGAAGGAAAAAAGTTATAAATCGACTTAGACTGAAAATGAAGAGAAAGTGGTTGATCGAAATATTTTGGCTTACTGTTAACCAAACCTCCCATCTCCCCGAAAAAAAAAAAAAAAAAAATGAAGTCGCTTAAGTTCTGATTTGATTCACCAGAATTATCTTCTTACTAATGGATTACTTCTGTTAACAAATTTTGTGTTAACGTCCTGGAATAGAGCTGCGGCACACAAAAGGTGAGGCGGCATTTCTTTAACTTCGTTTATTTTTTTAATCTTTCTTTTTTTTTCCTATTATATTTTTATAAACGATATTATGTTTTGAAGGAAATCGATTAGTTTTCCTATGTTTGGGCTGCTATCTCTAAGTAGCGTTTGGAAGTTTCTTTCCATCCCTAAATTTTTTCCATATTTTTCATACGAGCTTAGGGCATCTCAGCGTTTAAAATAAGGTAATTTGGTTATTACGAACATTATTATTGGAATCTATATAAAAAATTATTAAAAGAAAAAACAAAGTTCGCTTAACTAGGCCAAAGGTTGAGATATGTTAAAAATTTAATTTGGAACATTTTCTTTACAAATAACAATATGACTATTTAGTTCCCAAAATATACTTTATCAATATCAATATGCGTTCGTATAGATCAATCTTAGTCCCATTTCTCAGTATACAACATGCCTATAGACAACAAGACATTTTCTGTGACATATGCAAGCACTGCATTCATCACAAGAGACCTTAGCCACATGCATCGTAGCGTTGCAACAGAAACCGAACAATGCAGGCATGAAGTTAACAATGGAAACTCGACTGAATCACGACGTCAAAATATAATACGTTTACACTGAGACACGACAGAACCCCTCCCTGTTTACACTGTCAGCCGTCCATTACTTCAACAATACATTCTGGCTTACAACCTCCCGAGAAAAGCAATAAAACATTAAATTTTCTGTTAGATTAGCCTGTTAGATTCCATGGAGCAAGAATTCAGATACAATAGTTTTGTCTTATATGATTATTATTATTATATTACACTGCAATCCATGTCGGGTCCTGGTATCATCAATGAGATTCCACCATTCTCTGTTTTGGCTAACAATATTCCAATTTATGATAAAAAAAGTGCTTTTTGTATCGGCTACCAATGGAACTTTGTGCGTCCAACTTTCTTAGTGAAGTGTAGCCCTTTTCTTTATGTTTTCTCGAATATCTACATCTTCCATTCTCACCAAGTGACACACCCAACTCAGTCTTTCAAGTTTTATGACTATGATATCATTAGCTTCATTAAAATATTTACAGAGCTCCTTATTCTTTCTGCTTTTTCAGAACTCTCATCCTTTGTTGGACCAAATATTCTGCTTTTAATCAACTTCTTGAAGTTATTGAGTAGATAATATAAAAATTATCCTGACTATTGAATAGTAAGATAGTTCTGTTGAAACCATAGTCCTCTGCCTCCTCAACAATCACCACAATTTTATTTCATCTTCTAACACTCAGTGCTCTCACTTTATGAATTTTGTGAATATGGATAAACGACCGTATTCTGTTTCTCTTGCGAGGGTCGTAACGCCAAGTGAATCGTAGCAATATTTTATTCCTTTGTTCCTTGACATCCCGTTTTATTGAGCTATATATCTTTTCCAATTCCAATTATTTATTTATTTGTCGACATCCACGTTTCTCATATAATGAGGCGTTATTCTGAACATTTACTAGTATCTTAGCAATTACTAATCGATATCGCTATAACACATTACATGCAGACTTTTTTTCTGATTTTAGGTCATTGATCCATAAGTGGGACGACCTGCAGACTAGCAGACTCATTTTTAACATTTTTGATCAGATTCATCATGATTCATTTTCTTTGATCTATTCGGTGAATCGATTGGAGAATTACCGATTACACAAAGCCGCCAAGCATCCAATTTAAATAATCACCCATTGCCAACGACTGCAAAGTTCAAGAGCTATTAAGTCTTGCAAGATTAAACTTTATTTCCACTAATGCATAGTTTTTCTAGGACTATCTTGTAATAAATACTCACTTATGCACTAGCAGGTTTCCTATAGCGTTTGGCTAAGTGAACGGGAATGGATTTTAAAAGGGAAGAACAGATATACAAGAAGAAGAGAGAGTAAAACTAGGTGTATATAGATATGTTCTGGAAGATGATGGAAGAGCAAAAATATAAATTAAAAATAAACATATATATATTTTTTATTTATTTATATTTTTGCCCCTCCATCATCTTCGAGCACATGTCTATACACACCTAGCTCTCAAGAGAGAGAGAGAGAGAGAGAGAACCCTATTGAATCAATACAATAAACACACTACTGATTTATATGTTTATTTTATTAAGTATTTTTTATGTAAATCAGTAGATCCAGAGGTAGTTTTAGGGGAGGACTAGGATTTTCGCCAGCGGGGTAAGATCAATTTTGACACCCCTTCTTACATCCTCCCTCCTCCAATGAAAGCCAACAGTTTTATAAGAGTACTGTAATTTACTGTGCATATTTAAACGGAAATATGGCAAGGATGATAAAGTAGAATTGTGTGATTGTGTTGTCTTATCCTGTGTCAGGAGCAATTGACAGAATATTTTAATAATTAATAATCCAATAACAAATGATACAGTTGGAACCAATTTAAAACAATTTTGACCTTGATTAAGTTTCCATTCCATTCCAAACGACTTAAACACTGGACCATATAAATAAGTTTTGAGTTTTCAACAGGTTTAAAAAATAATAAAACGGTTGAAGTTTAGTACACTTACTTAACTTAAATTAAGAAAAAATGCAATAACAATTTCGAGGATCGATTTCTCACAAGGTGAGCCAAGGTTTATATCCCTCCTATCTAATGATCTAATGAATGATAATTTATCATAGTTACTCACGAGTATCGGACACAAGTAGGTTAATTTTAAATTTATTTTATTTTTCTCAGCGGTTATTTTGGGAAGGGAAATTTCTCTCTTCTCCTCCCCTTCCGCCACTGATATATATATATATATATATATATATATATATATATATATATATATATATATATATATATATATATATATATACTTATATATACTTAGAACTTCTTATGAATAGGAGAAAAGAAGAGAATGGTGGGTTTGACAAGAATCGACAACAGAATTACAATCAGTGCTCAGAAAAAAAAAAAATATATATATTAAACGAAAATATTTTTGTAAAATTATATCTCAATTAAACAGAATCAGGAGCAAATACTTCTAGTCCAAAAAAATGGATTATTGTAGACTTACATGTGCTTATCTGCTCCAGAAAGTTCCTTATATCATACCAAGACAACATACTAAGCATACCAAAAAAAAAAAAATCACTGAATTTAGGAAGAAAGAAAATGAGAGATAAAAGAATTGGAAGAGTAAGAGAAATTCAAACATGAACGAAGATTAAAGAGAAGCTCAGAGAGAAGAGGTGTTCGGAACATGGGATAGACATACTGAGCAAAAAACAGTGTTTAAATTGATAATTTTATATTTAGATACTTATATTTAGATAGACATGATGAGTAGGTCACACCCAGTTTGATGGTTATGTCAATTGTGACGTTTATGTCATTTTATTCGATTATTTAATCGACATACAAAATATTGTATAAATTGTAGTTAATTAAATAATTTGTGAATACTTTAGTGTGTCTCATATATTTTGGTGCTCAACAAGTAAGCAAATATTGTCAAATGAAAAAGTATTGTCGATATGAGTACAATTTTCATATCCTGTGGGTAATAATTTAAGTTTTGGTTATTCCTATTAACAACAGAGCGAGTAAGCAGAAATTTTCTGTATGTAGGCACTTATAAAGTAGCTAGTAATTTATTTTACAATACACGTTCTTGCTTGTTTAAAAAAAAACTTAGATGGGAGAATCTAAAAAAGTTTTAATTTTGTGTCCACTATCGTGTAGGTCACACTTGGAATTAACCCTATATAATAATGTTGAACTTCGGCCAGATGAATATTGGCCTTACAGAATTTTAGAATGGAGATGGAAAAGAAAAAGTAAGAAATATCGTCCGAGGAAACATTGATTAGAGGGCGTTAATAAGGTTATAAGGTTATAGGAGATATGGAAGACAAAAAAAAAAAAATTATGAAAGCACAAAATGACCTGTGTCAAAAGTCTTTAAAAAAAAAAATGGAAAATAAAATTCACTAATTGCAATGTTAATAGAAATTAAGAGTTTCCATGACTTTGAGACTTGACAGTCTACTTGAACAATAATTGACTTATCGTATGCATATAACTAAAACTGCCCAAGTCAAATTTCACTATTTCGAAATATTGGGTCTGTATTAATATAGATTAGAAATATGAATGCCAAAATTTAGTACCTAATAGTAATGAATCTGTTGTAATTTTGCCAAACATTTTTATGATTATTAAAATAAAATTTTAAAATTAATGATATGGTCAGTTTTAGTTGTACACCAACCGATATTTTATTGGCACCGATATTTATTTTTAATGTTTGGAAGTACTTTTACTATAAATATGAAGTGTATCCTATTTTTGCCTAAACGTTCTTATTTTAATTTTTTGACTTTTTAACCTTTTAAAAAATTGCCCAAAATATTGTACTATATCCTTTGCCTGGAGTGTTATTGAGTCATTGTTCTACATTTGCGGGTTCTTAGTGAGGCAATGTCTGATCTCTCGTCAGGTCTAGGTCACCTCCAGCAGGTGCTAGCTCGCCTTTATGTCAAATTTTCTCACCTTAGGGTGCTTAGATAGCAAAGAGTTTATAAAAAGCTTGAACTTTTTTATTTGAAATTATTACTCAATTTGGGATTAATCGTACCTGTCGAATATCAAATAGTTAACGTGTCATTGAAGACTAAAGTAAAATTGAACAAATTACAAAAAAGTCATAATGAGGTAAGAAATAAAAATAAAAAACCTGATGTGGGCAACACATGACTTCCTTGTACGCCTATTAAGTTATAAATCCGTGGCTCAAAAAGTGATACTGAATTTGGATACTAGGTGCCGAAGATTGTAGTAAAAACGACACTTGGCTTCCCGACATCCATCTATTGATCTATTGATGTCTACACACACTGTTGTTACTAGAGGTCTCATTCCGTTATTATGTGTCGTTTTCCTTCAGTAGGTAAATAGTTTCCAAAATATTTCTTCATGTTCCGTGACAACATTAAAACTGTCAATATCACTGGATAAAGCATTAGAAATCGACGTTTCGATAAGCTGAAAAACCCACATAACTAACATCTAATTCTCATGCTGCAGACTTGTTGATCTCACAAATGGGGAGGAAAACTAGTATTTTACAATCAATTTTAACACTTAAAACAAGTAATAAAAATGTTTAATTGGAGTGGAAAACAAATTGCGTTTGTAACCTTTATTACCGAAACATATTATTTTTCTTTTAATTTTAATATAATTTTTGATGAGAGTCTAATATGACCTTCAAGTAAAGTACCGCTTTCGGTTTTCCAATTTAGACCAAAATCTAGTATGTTATTTAAAGAAATATATAAATTATAAATACTAAATTTGAGAAGTTTTGCATGGTATTTTAATATAATTTTTGATGGAAATCAATTATGACCTTCAAGTAAAGTACCACTTCCAGTGATCAAACAGTGGCCAAAAAGGGAGGTTCACAACTGGATTTTAGGACAATCCTAAATACAAAATTTCAACTTTCTACGACTAACTGTTTTTGAGTTATGCGAGATACGAACGTACGTACAGACGCCACGATGAAACTAGTCAAAATGGATATTCCCGTCGAAATCTGAAAACCGAAAATTTTCGCTAATACAATACTTCCTTTACTACTTACAAGGAAGTAAAATGGTATATCGCGCATCCATAATGAAAGGGGTTCAACTCCATTTTTTACTTCCTTGTACGAAGTAAAGGAAGTATTGTATTCGCGAAAATTTTAGGTTTCCAGATTTCAACGGAAATATCCATTTTGACCATCCCTGAATCCATTTTGACTAGTTTCGTCGTGGCATCTGTCCGTACGTACGTACGTTCGTTCGTAGTGCGTTCGTTCGTATTTCGCATAACTCAAAAACCGTTAGCCGTAGAAAGTTGAAATTTCGTATTCAGGATTGTTGTAAAATCTAGTTGTGAACCTCCCTTTTTGGTCACTGCTTGATTACCGGAAGTGGTACTTTACTTAACGATCATAATTGATTTTTATCAAAAATTATATTAAAATACTATGCAAAACTTCTCAAATTTGGTATTTATAACTTATATATTGATTTAAATAACATACTAGATTTTGGTCTAAATTGGAAAACCGGAAGTGGTACTTTACTTGAAGGTCATATTAGACTTTCAATAGAAAATTTTTGTAACCCCCCTCAAAATTTTGTGAAAAGCTTCAAGTTTCTTTCCCTTTGGTGCCTACTGCTTAATTTTTTTTACTTGGACAGAATAGATTTTAATTTTAATAAATAAAATAAATTATAAATAAAGAATAAATAAATAGAATAAATTTTTGAAATATTACTAAGTGGAAATAATAAAGCATTGTGTAATAATTTGCAGCGTTTTATTACTTGTTTTAAGTGTTAAAATTGAGTCTAAAATACTAGTTTTCCTCCCCATTTGTGAGATCAATAAGTCTTCATCATGAGAATAATATATTAGTTAAGTGTGTTTTTCCGCTTAAAATGTCGAAACTGTCAATTTCTAATGCTTTATCCAGTGATATTGACAGTTTTATTGTTGTCATGGAACATGAAGAAATATTTTGGAAACTAGTTACCTACTGAAGGAAAACGACTTATAATAACGGAATGAGACCTCCAGTAACAAGAGTGTGTGTTTTTGTGTGTGTCAATAGGTGGATGACGTGACGCCGAGTGTCGTTTTTACTACAATCTTCGGAAACTAGTAACCAAATTCAGTATCACTTTTTGAGCCACGGATTTATAATTTAATAGGCGTACAAGGAAGCTATGTGTTGTCCACATCAGATATTGTTTTTGAACGAACATTAGACACAGGTAAAGTTCTACACAGAAGCACCCAGGGTATATCTTTTAACACATGTTGCTTTTAGATCACCTGCTGTTTTGTGCCTATTTGTTTGGCTTAATATTTAAGAGCTAACTGCTATTTGGAATGACCCCAACCTATATAAAAATCAACTATTAGAATTTCTGAAAAAAATTTTGAGTATCATATCTTTCGTTCTTGGTGCGTGCTATAATATAAAATATATTCAGGAGGAATAAATTCGATAATAAATAAGTTAGAACTTAGGAAATTACAAATCTTGAAAATTTAACAATAAATTATTCATTATTTATGCCGAGGCGGGGTGGGGATAGATAAGGCAATATGATTACTAACGTTTCGTTTTCAATTATTCGATTTCGAGGAATATTTTTAAATTGTTATCAATAATGGGGTTTAGATTGAGATTTTAAAATTCATAATGATTTGAATTAAGCTCAATGATATGGGTACTTGAACACTAGGACACAATTATAATGTTTTCAGAAACCTAAATTATTGTCTGTCTAAAAACAGTATTGTAGCCTTACAAAATTATAGACTTGAACTAGCTAGTCCAGTGTGACTCGTTTCCCAATTGTCTTTGTCTTTTCCCTCTATTCCTGTCCCCACAGGAAGTAATCGGCTATCGATGTCTGCCAGTGTTGCCAGGTTCGGTTATTTTTATTTATTTTTTATCTTAAATTTAAGTTTTTAAAGGTTGAGCGAGATTTTTTTTTCTAGTGCTAAATACGTTTACCATTTTTGGTTTATTATTTTCAATAATAGACCTTTGGAATCGACCAAAGAAATTTTTTTTGTAATCCCCCTCAAAATTTGAGGTTTTACGTTTCAAGATACGTAGAATCCAAATATTGAATAAAAAAAAATCCGTCCGTCCGCCGTCCGCCCTACGCCGTACGCCGTCCGCGGCTTTTCTCCGAAACTACTGGACCGATTTTCTTGAGATTCGGTACCAAAGTCACAGGTCACCCCGGGATGATCCTCGGAACTCGACATTATAATCCGTCTGTTTCAAAATGGCGGCCGATTAGAGATCTCATAAGTCCATAACTCGGTCAATTATAAAGATAGAGAGAAAATGTAAGGTGTTTTGGAATCAGCATAACGAGACATGAAAAAATGTTTGGTGCTGTTATTATAATTAAACGAAAGCTAACGAAAATCCTTATAATACGAACTAGAAATCACCTACATCGGACCATTATTAGCTGAGATATAGCTTAATGAACTTCGTTTTTATTTTTTCCTAGTGAATTGCACATCAAATATTTCCTCTGTATCATTTTACATCACAGCCTACTTGCATTGACGCAGTTTTTTTAATTAACACAGTTCGGCACTCTCACGGCGAACATCTTGTGACAAGCTTCAAATTTCTTTTCCTTTGGTACCTACTGCTTATTTTACTTATTATTTTACTGCTTATTATATTTTTTACTTTGACAGAATAGATATTTTTGTGGAATAATAAACAAGTGGAATATCTAAGTGGAAATAATAAACCATTGTGTAATAATTTGTAGCGTTTTATCTGATTAGATACCAAAAAATAGAATGATTATAAAAAAAAAAAAAGAAATGGTTTAATACACGTCATAATTTTTCTTTTCATTAACTTCTTTTTTACTTTTAGGTTAACCGAACGCGCAGCGTAATAAGCTAATAAGTAATAATGTACGGAGTGTATTTTTTATCTCTGATTTATCTTGTTTTAAGTTTGCTCGTAATTATTTGTTTAATAGGGGCGGAGTAGCGCTCCGACATATCTAATTTACCACTACGCCACTGACAATAATAATAGTTATCAATATGATGAAGCATTTGCAATACCAAAGATAATTGCCATGCCAAAGTTTATGATAAAATCACTACCTATAAAATTTTTCATTTTTTCAGTATTCGCTACCATCAGGACAGCAAAACTATGAATGTAATCATACAAACTATACTCTTAAATGGAAGTTATAATCTAGCCAAATGGGGGACAATCTTAAGGTGCAATTTTTAGCAGCTTTATGAGCAGAAGCTATAAGAGGAGGCCAAATGTTAAGAATTATCTCTGATAGCCGCAGAGCACTTACTTCTTGACTTTAATGATTCAATAGCTACAGTAAGAAAAATAAGAAGAAAAAAAACAACCGAAAATGCCCGAAAGCATAATTTTAATGAGAAGTCTGCGCGCCACACCCCTCCGATCGTAAAAAAAAAAAAAGTAAATAAAAGAGAACGAACACGAAGTAACTGTATGAAAAAAATAAAAATGATTTGTATTATTTTTGTTAACTACTGCAGCACTCTAAACTTTATTAAAGCACTTCAAAATAGTAAAGTCTCTATGGTATTTCATATATTGGATAGTATAGTATTTTTAATTCGAAATATGACATTTTTAATATTACATTTTCTCTATAACGCTATCGTTGCTTATTGCAAACGTTGCTTTTTGTTATATTAGTCTTAGCCCCTGTTCCAGGAGCTATATATTGTCTAAACCCCATAACATATAAAATATTAATTTGGTACCTCTTATTTTACATCTAAAAAACGGGATGAATATCTATAAACAGTAAACCGGCCATACTGTTTAGGATCTTGGAACCGTGAATGTTAATCAATAATGGATACGACGAACTAATCAGGTACTTCTAGATATTTACAATGAGTCGGACGTCATTCATATCGACAGACCAAAGTGGTTCGGACATTTTCTGTGTTTGAAAAATGTATTTATGAAAATTCGTCAGCGCATCGGGCGCCGTAGAAGATCCCGGCTTTCATATGCTGATGGAGTGACAAATCGACTGTACCAAAGCAGAAAGGAGTAAGCGCCAAAACGAAGAAATTGAGATTATAATTGAAACAAGGTTCATTAGCGATGCTTCTTTCATCTCACCCTAGGTTTAAAGGGAGAAAAAAATATCGGTTTTTTATTTATCTAGACTCAGATGAAAGAGCAATCGCTTACAAATCGATTACACTAAAAAGTTTCAATTTTTTCGTAGGTATGTGTATGTATAGAGTTTTTGCCTGATTTTTAGTTTTGACGATTTAGAAAAAAGAGAGTATAGTAATTTCAGACGTTTGCTTAGAGTCTTTCTTTTCATCATGGCGTGTGGACCCAAGGTCATCATTCGATCGAATATTAGTCCAAGATAATGTAGTGTGTCCGTCTGAGAAACTTGGTGGTCGCCAATATAAACTGGTGGGCACTTGTTTCGTCGAAATGTGAAAGTTATATGTTGTGATTTGTCATGTTTTTTCCGCAACCGCATTTTCCAAAGCGAGTACAAATTTTGTAAATGCACTAAATAATTTTGTAGTCAGTTCAGACCAGTCTGGAGTCGTCGTTTATTGTTAAAATTGTTGTATCGTCAGCGTAGGTAGGTAGCAGCCAAGTTTCGGAATTGGTAGATATGACATATGCATTTATGTACAGTATCGGAGTATATATAATGTACAGATCCTTGCGGTACTCCTTCCAAGACTAGTCGAATTGAGGAAATTTCGGAGTCTTGTCGAATAGAGAAAAATCTGTCGAAGAAGAAAGACTGGAGAATGAGGTAGTAGATGTGAGGTAGTATGGTCTTGAGTTTGAAGAGAAGTTCCTGATCTAGACTTAATCAACCGCCTGGACAACATCCAGAAATACGCGCAGTGGCGTATTGTTTTTGCTCTAGTTCTCCAGCGATGTAGTCAGTAATTGTGTGTAATTGTTGTGTTGTTGAATGTAATGTGCGAAATTTATGGTAAGATATTATGTTTTGGTCAGTCAATATGTCATTTATATATTAATTTTTCGAAGAGTTTCGAGTATATTGGAAGGAGAATGATAGATCTGTAGGAAGAGGGATTGAATACGTCTTTGTCTCTTTTGTATATCATTTTGATGTGTAAATATTTCCATTGTATAGGAAATTTAGTTGTCCTTAGTATACAGTTAGTTGTATATTGTTGTAAGGAACACTAAGACTTTCCTGGACACCTTTTGGAGCGCCTCGGCAGTTATATGATTTGTTGAGAAACTTGTGAAGGTATGAACGAAAGAGGTGGTAGTGCCAATTGCAGTGGGATGTCTACAGTGTTGAGTACTAGGGTTTCATGTTTTGTACTTGTGAAGTCAGTGAGTGGTGTAAATACAGATGATAGATGATCGACAAATAATTCAGATTTTTCCCTATCTGACACTGTCCATGAACCATCTTCTTTTCGCAAGGGTACTGACAACTCTCGATGTTTTAACATCTTGGTATGCTTCCACCAGCTTCCGTCATTCGATTGGCTATTTATGTGTCGTACTTTGTTCTATTGAATTTTTAGATTTGTCGCTTAAGTTAATTATTCAGTCTGTTAAAATTTCGTCCGTCGAAGGGGAGTCTATTCGTCTGTCCTACTTTACGGGCTCTTCTCTTTGCTGTGACCAAGTCCCTTATATGAGTCACTGGCTCAGAGAATGTTAACAAATTGTGAAAAATATCTTCTTTTGAAAGTTCCCTAGATATTTTTCTAGAAAATTCCTGCCGACTCATGTTGGTGATGTAATTATCTTCATCATCAATGCAGCATCCCTCTTCCCTGACTGCTTTAATTTTTATTCAACTGCTCAACAGTTTCATTGCTGGACCACTGTCTCAGTTATACTTTTTGAAGGTCTGTCAAAAGACGTTGAAGGTATAGTGAGATCAGTTAAAGCCAGATGTGAAATTTCAATTTATTGATCCAACCATATCTATGCTTCCGCTGTAATTTGGTACAGCTACCATTGCATTGAATCCATTTTCACTTTAAAACTTTAAAACACATAAGTAAGGGTTGAAGCAGTTTTTCTCTTTGACATCTTGGAGGATCCAGGAGGTTAAATTTATTTTTTAAATATTCATACATGATATCACTGCGATCTTGATCTGGTCTATAAATTGCTTTTTGGTCTCTTAAAAAAAATACACAATTTACTTCTTTTAACCACATGTTCCGCAACAGAAATGAACAAAATTATATAATTGCAAATGAGGCAACATTATGCAGTTGAATTAGGTAAATATGCAAAATGCATATTTTGCATACCAGCACATGGCTGGTATAAAGAGGAATTTCTCAGAAGTTCCGAGAACATTTTAACATTTTAAAAATAGTACATTAGTGATCTTACTTTAAATTTGTACTCAATTCAAAAAAAAAAAAAAAAATTACAAATCTACAGCAACTTTTTATGAACAGCTTAACTCTACGGTTTAATGTGAATCATATTGTTGATGTTACACACATGTGAATATTGAAAATGTTATACAAATGTGAATCATATGTATATATGTCATATATGTATACACATGCGAATCATACTTTTTACTTCCTTGTACGAAGTAAAGGAAGCATTGTAATCGCGAAAATTTTCGGTTTTCAGATTTCGACGGAAATATCCATTTTGACCATCCCTGGATCCATTTTGACTAGTTTCGTCGTGGCGTCTGTACGTACGTTCGTATCTCGCATAACTCAAAAACGGTTAGATATAGAAAGTTGTAACGTTTTATTTGGAATTGCTGTAATATCTAGTTGCGAACCTCCCTTTTTGGTCACTGCTTGATTACCGGAAGTGGTACTTTACTTGAATGTCATAATTGATTTCCAACAAAAATTATATTAAAATACTATACAAAACTTCTCAAATTTAGTATTTATAATTTATATATTGATTTAAATAACGTACTAGATTTTGGTCTAAATTGAAAAACCGGAAGTGGTACTTTACTTGAAGGTCATATTAGACTTTCATCAAAATTTATATTAAAATATAATGTAAATTATCTAAAATTTGGTAAATAGGACTTTTATATCGATATGAATGTATTTACTATATTTTGGTTAAAATTGGTGAGCCGAAAAGGGTAGTTTACTTGAAGGTCATAATCAAAAATTATATTTAATTTAAATACACAAATCATATGTTTCGGTAATAAAGGTTACAAACGCAATTTGGTTTCCAATCCAATCAAACATTTTTATTACTCGTTTTAAGTGTTAAAATTGACTGCAAAATACTGGTTTTCCTCACCATTTGTGAGATGAACAATTCTCCAACAGGAGAATAAGATATAAGCTAAGTGGGTTCTTCTGCTTAAAATGTCGAAATCGTCGATTTCCTATACTTTATCAAGTAACATAGACAATTCTAATGTTGTCATAGAACACGAACAAATCTCTTAGGAACTTGGTACCTACTGAAAGAAAACGACATATAATAACGTAACGAGATCTCCAGAAACAAGAGTATGTATGTGTGTGTGTCAATAGATGGATGTCGCGATGCCGAGTGTCGTTTTTGAGATACTGCAATCTTCGGAAACTAGTAACCAAATTCAGAATCACTTTTTGAGCCACCGATTTATAGTTTGATAAGCGTACAAGGAAGTCATGTGTTGTCCACATCAGATATTTATGTTATGTGATAAACTTTTGATTTTGGATTTTTGGACTTTATTTTCAATTTATTATATTCTTAAGCAAATTTACAGTAAAACATGTTTGTTAAATAATCTATTGTATATCAGTTTGTATGTATTTAATTACGGATCTTTAATACTGTATGTCGACGTTGTTTTTTGAAAAAGGCGTAAGCGCCATTCAGTAAACTTTACAGCAAACACATGAAACGATTTTTCCCCAAATAACAATAAATATATTTTTAATTGTATTCTTCATTGTATAGAGTAGGAGTTTATTAGTCTGGTAAAACCATTATAATTACAATATATTTTAAAGGATTGTAGCACTGTTTTAGGCCAGTGACGACTGAGCGTCGTTAGTACTTGGTGGTTTCGTCATCAATGTTCGATTTGTAGACCATTTTCATTTTTTTTCTCGATATATCGTGAGCGGGAATCAATAGAGATGGTGTTTACGTCCTAAAATCAATTGATACCTAAATTTCTAAGTCTTTTTCAAAAAACGACGTCGATATGATCAGGTAGGTTTACGTCTAGTTACCTGTAAAATGTAAATGATACGCAATGACATAAAGTCTTGGAATCCCTGAACTAGAACACAAGATTTCGAGTACGTTCTGGAACTTTGAAGCATTGTAAGAAAAGTCCAAATTTTAACTTATTTACTTTTAACAATTGGTGTAGACATTATGAAAAAATTTTCAGGTTCCTTTTCTTTCTTGCTTCAACATATTAACTATAAGAATATAAATTCATAGTTATCTTACTCAGCCATTCAACCCTTTCGCCTCGTTTGGGGCAGAGGGGAGGAACCTGTTCAGTAGCGACGTAAAATAGTTCTATTGACCAGATATTTCAACAATTAATGTATATTATTATCTGATATGCGTTTTGCAATTATATAATACCGTGTATAATTTCCAAGCGTACTAATAGACATTTATCACACGAATTTCAATCGCAATTTCGTGGTCTTCTGTGCCTGATATCGCAATAAAACGGCTATGGACACGGCAACTGCTTATAATAGTAATTACATGAGGGATTGTTATTGCTAATGTACTGTAGTTTGGATGCCTTTTATCTTATCTATTAATCTGGGCTTTGGTATCTAGTACTTATTTAAAATGTTCGAAGTGAAACTGTTATTTAAAACGTTTCGCTCATGCTAGGGGTGTCGGTTTTTTAAGAAAGTAACCCGTTATCGACTATTCCGGTCATTTTACCAGCAATTGAAACTGATCGATTGTAACGGATGCGAATAGCCAGTTTTCGGTACCAAAAATTGGAAAAAAACAAAAAAACATTTGGAAACTTTAAAATTTCTTTTAGCTCTTTACATCTAAAATTAAATTTAATTTGAAGCTTTTCGAAAACGATTTGAACCGACAAAAGGAGTAATGCTTCGCCTATAGTTGAAATGGTGCATACCTATGTCAGAATTTACAATGTCTTTGCAAAATCCTTTTTCATAAGAACGCTATATTATTTTTTATTAGCACATATGTATTAAATTTCAAAGCAAGAAAAAAGTTGAAAATGTTCATACTTTTGGGAGCAATGAAAGTTCAAATTTACCAAAGCCGGTTTAAAGGATTTACTGAAGACCACTTTGTTACAAGATCCGTAGTACCTGACGCTGCTACGAACCTTATCCTCTCGAAAATTATTAATGTTCCAAAATGAAACCTGGACAAATAAGGGGTACGGAACCCTAGGGCCGCCGGCATCGCCCAACGAGGAACTGTAAATGATTATAATAACCAGAGCTAGTGCAGGCACCATTTGCCGACAATATCCCACAATTATCCCCTTTGTGAGATTACCGAGCTGAATGGGAGCGTGCTCGGGATTGGTGTTATTTGGTCCAAAATAGGGTCCTCGCCGGGGCTATCTTCGCCCTCATCGCTGCCCCGAGTCCGGGCGGGATATCGATAGTGGAACACCCCAGGCCATATCGATTCCAGGTCGCACTCAGCCTCCCAGCCGACGTTTCGATTGTTGACTGGAGGATCAATTGCAGGCAACTGTAGGTCGTGGACGGGAGGATCGGAATCGCTTAGAGGGCGGCTATCGCGATCTCAGTAGTAACGTCTTCTGAAGGCTCATCGAGTGCTGCTAGTTGTGCCTATCGCTGGATCAAGTGGTCTCAATACACTCACTGTTTTAGATGAGGATTTGATAAAGGAACATGCAGAACTACAATAATTTAATGATATCATCTTCAAATCAATACCGTTGAACCGAATAAAAGATGAACCCTGTTCCATATTACATTCGCTTTTCTTCAACTTGTCAATAAACTTAATTTTTTTTAATCTATATTATTTTCTACTATTAATTTACATTAATAACATGTGGATATCTAAGTTCACCGAAACAGTCCAGATATGTTGTCCAGAAAAGAAGTGGTGCTGACCCGGATGAGGATTGGACATACAAGGCTCATCCACGAGTACTTGATGAGAAAAGGACCACAACCTGATTGCCTCACCTGTGGAGTTCCACTGACATTCGTTCATATCATCATCGAGTGTTACGCCTTCGAATTTCATAAAGTGTAATATCTCTCGAAAATCACTTTGGAGGAATTACTTCAACAAGAAAATTATACAAACAATTTAATGCTGTTCTTAAAGAAAACCAAATTATTCTTTAAAATTTAGTTACCTTGAAAATGTCTAACTTTATATCTGTAATATAGGGCGAAAATGATCCAGGTGGTTGAAAAGTCCATAAACAAATAAATAATTTTAACATTCTGATTTTAAATTTTTAGCTATATCGACCACACATAAAATATTTTAGTACGAACATTTTCAAATTTCTAATAGGCATATCGAAACAGCCAATGTAAACATTTTTTACATTGGACTATATAAGAAGCCATCGCAATGACTTCAATGACCCAGCGACCAAATGACAATTTTCGATTCTATTATCATGGATCAAGTTGAATAAAGTTCTTATCTGGTACCCAAATTCAAAGAAAGGGTGAGAAATGTTTGAAAAGGCACAAAAATGTTTTTTGAATTTTTTTTTTAAAATATTGTGGAATATATCGAGAAAGAGTTTAAACTCATGCGTATTTCTCAAATACCATTACGGTAAAGCATTCTATTACCCACCATTACTCAATGGCCACAATTGTGCCTTTAATAAAATCAGTAAAAAATATCCTTGATGATATCTCTACGCTAAATAAATTTAATTTTAGATTCATCAGGGCTCGTATCAGCATAAAAAATGATTTTTATTTATCAGTATGTAAGACCAATGTAGCATCTTGCTCGTCGGTCAACAAAATGCCAAAGATTTGAAATTTACTAAATTTATGAAACGCAATGTGATTTATCTAATAGATTAAGCATACTAAGAGATACAATCGGAAACAAAATTTAATCAATATCGATAGGGTTTTTGAGTTGTGACTGATTTATTTATTTATTATTTTTTAATAATTGTTATTGTATTTCATTAATATTATTACTATCCAGTTTGTAATATTTGATTTATTCGAGAACACCAGCCGTTAACTGCTACTTGTAAATAAAATAAAAATAAATAAATAATTGAATAAGATATGAGAAAAAAAAATATATAGTATGATTACGTAGCGGAATAAAGAAACCAAAATATGTTGTAGCTTGGTTGGGGGTACGGTCAATGAAGAAACATACAAATAAGAAAAACCTTATTATATTGTGAGACGACGTTTCGGCCTAAGTTTTAGGCCATCACCAGGGCTATGAAAAAAAACAAGATAATACTATAATAGAGGTAACAACAGTGACAGTACCAATAACAGTAATAAAATAAAATTAACATTAAAATAATACAGTATGCTGAAAAAAAATGAAGTATAAAGACAAATATGTTCATCGTAATGTGAATAATAAGAAATAAAGAAAAATATGTTAATAGATAATGAAACTGAAGTGATTTAAATAATCTGAAGAAAGATTAGAAAGAAAAATAATGAAAGATATAATCAAATACATGAAAACTACTAATTATAATAACTTATTTAAGTTAACTAATTTAGATAATTATAATAATAAGAATGAAGATTTAGGAGTATGAAAAATATATATAGATAATTATGACAATATAAGCAATGTGAATGATGAAAATTACCATGTAAAGTTTGACTGTTTAAAAATAATTAAAATTAAAATAATGTAAAAAGGAAGAAGGAAAAGTTATGATTTCTAAGTAATATATAACATATAAGATATAAGATTCAACAAACTTTATCATCGGTCTCTTGACCTTAAAATTTGGTGAATAATATCTCATCCATTGATATCCCCTCCAACGCCTTAAATATTTTAAGTTTAGGCCCAAATTTTTCTACTCCCAAACACTTCTATAAAAATTATTACCCAACTTCTCAATGATATAGAATATATTTATAATGATACCCTCTTAAGCCGTTCTAATGATGATAAGGAGTTCTTACGTATTTCCGTTTGTTATTTTATATTATACAATACTCTTTTTTCCACATATATTTATTTATGTATTTGATTTATATCTTGCATAGAAATCATAACCTTTCCTTCCTTCTTTTAACATTATTTTAATTTGAATTATTTTTTAACATTTATTCTTTATGTTGTAATTTTCATAACTTACATTACTTATATTATCATAATTATCTAGATATACTTTCTTCATCGAGAAAATTCAAATCTTCAGCTAAAATAGATTATATTAAACATAAAACCGCGTACACACATAGACATTATATCATGTCACACCATAAGTAATGTCGGTTTTTAAAAATCCATCATCTGTTTATGTTGATATAACTAATCCCTCCTTTACAATTGAAATGTGTTTACATTTTTTTCTTTATTATAGCTTTACGCAGTCTGCTATGTATCATGTTTTTTTAAGAGAAAGTTGTTATGTGCTGAAATTTCAATTAAAATAGATCTGCTTGCAAATGACGGTGGACAGTAGAATGTGGCGATCCAAGTTTTTCTGATAATTCTTCAACTGCTGCAAAAGGATTTTCTTCAACAGTAAGTAGCCTGCAGGAGTTGGTCGTCGAGCTGTATTGATCGACCTGTTCGAGGCTCGTCTTCAAGTTTGCGGTTTCCCGCACGAAACGTTTAAAACCACCTCTATGCACTCGCCGTTCACTAATGATGTTTTCTCCATATATTTCTGCAAGTTTCCGATAAGTTGAAGCAGCATTTCCTCCTTTATCGAATTCCCAAAGCATAACATGGCGTAAGTGGTTTCTAGGGAGATCCATTTTAATTTAAATTTCAACACAGACTAACAAACATAAAAGACATAGTTTTAAAAACCGACATTACTTATGTGATGACCTGAGACATAACTAAGTAAAGTAGAAATTATAAATAATATCACACGTAATTATGCATGAAGAAAGATGGGTTAGGGATGGTATAAAGATAAAATGAGGGAAAAAAAGAAAGTTTCGATCGAAATGAAACAAAATAAAATCAGAGACATAAAGAGAAAAATGTAGAAAAGGGATTTACAGATGATAGATGGAAAAATTAATTAAATGGAAAATGATAAGAGAACCATGATATTATTTTATTAACATCGCATTAGATGTTAAAAATATAATATATTTTACATAGCAATATATAACTGGTTTTTATTTATTTCTTAACAATTTTGGACTCTTCAATCACATGGGTTACTTTTGCCCTGTACTTAGCTTACAGACATTGATAACTTGGTAATTTAAATTTTGGTATAAATATTAACTTGTTTGAGAAATAAATAGTATCAATTTTACCGCAGTCTTAATGATTTTTTTGTTTCAAAATCTCTGTTAAATCAGTCCCGCGTCCAATTTCTTCCCGCTTAGCTTCATATGCCACTCTCAAGCACTCCGTCAAGATGTGCGATACTGTCAATCGTACCCCGAAGGAGACACATTGAGCCGGCGTACCCCTCGTCATGAGATAATCGTGGTTGATTCTTTAGTGCCCTATTCTGGTTTTAAAAGTATGTAAATAAACAGACTATTTAGTAAGGGAAACTACTACTACGGATGAAACCATTGATAACTATGAGACTTGAAGTACTGACGATTGACTTTACAAGAAGTAGTAAGAGTGGGGAAAATTTATTTGATTACAGTGTGATGTGCCAGGTATCAAGCTTGAAGAATGATGGGATTAATGGAGTTTTTCACAAACTTCCTAATTCGGACTTTTCTCCTGTTTTAAGGCACTAATACTCATATGTGCGACGTCGCTTATGTCTAAGGAGATAAAGCTAATGCTCTTATGGTCTCACTTGTATCATCTACTTTTAGGTTTTATAAATTTGCCCCTATATAAAACTCCAAAATTTTCTTAAATTTAATTAATATTTTCAATCAAATAATAAATTGGTGCAACATTGGAGAAAAAGTTTAGGATTTCGAAAACCACATATCTTTATATTTTATGTAATTGTTGTGGATGTAAGGGTTCAAGTTGTAATTCAGTTTGTTGTGGAAATTTTGGTAATATTCTGTGACAGTATCTGAAACTCTTAGGATAGTCATTTGTCACATGTAATGGCGCGTTTACTGCTTTTGACTTCTTTTGATTCTTCTTTTGATGAACTTCTTTTGAATTCTTTGGATGTTTGAAGTCTTGGCAGAAGCCCATAGCTCTATCCATATGTCCATAACGGTTTAGTTTATAAAATTAAACATATATTTTTAAAACATTATTGCATTTATAGAGAGGCATATTAAACAATATTTGACCTCTAAAATACAGTATTTCGCATCCTGTTTCAAGATCTATTTGTGCCTTTCAGCAGGATTTTTCTTATTCCTGGATCCCTACTTTTTAATCCTAACTTGAAATAGGGATCGGAAGAGAGAGAAAATATAAATCAGCAATATAGTCACTTTTATTTTAGGGATGTTTTAATAACATGTTATTAATCCAATATATAAATAAAACGCCAAAATAACCAAATAATAATATCATACTACTAGGAGTGGGGAAGCGTGGTGCGTAATAAGTAACCTCTGTGGCTCCGATTTGAGTCCGGCTGTGTAGAAAATTTATTTATTCTGTTATGTTAGCTGAGCAAACAGAATCTGGATCAGGATACTCTTTTGAGGCAGCTAGAACACAAATGCCTCTGCAAAGCAGGTATCTGATACTTCAATAAGTTCTGGAAAAAACTGGCGGTGAATCCTTGTATAACTGTTGGTTAAAAAGTATATTATTTATAATCAACTACCGAACCAAGGCACTTGGTAAACCACTTCATGGGTTTTTCTGGCACAGGTTTAATTTTTTTTTTAATAATTAATAAAAATAACAATATGCCAATATGTTTCGCAATTTGCATTGTATTCGTTGGATTGTATATCACAACACTATTCGAATCTTGACAATTTTTTCTCACTGATGAGCGCTCTGCTGATGACAGATGACAGACACGAGTCACTGCAGATATTAGACGAAGGCTCGCCTACTGAAAGAATTACTTGCCATTGTACCTGAATGCTATGACACAGCTCAGGATATTGTGCAATTGGTAATGTTACTGTATCCAATCGCTAAACGGCTCACCTGGCTTTTCCACTAACGATGTTCTTAATTTTCAACGGTTAGTTCTGATGTGACTCAACACATGACAATTTCAAGTCGTTTAAAATCATGTTGTTTTCTTAATTACCTGTAATTTGAAGTATATTACATTGCCGATTATGAAGTAACTGTATTGTCACCTTGCCTAAATGGTGTCATTGTAATAATAAAAACAAAGGTCAATTTTTTGTATGAGGTGTACATGAATAAATATACGTATACTGCTAGTTTGTTACAAAAATATTTGGACATAGAATAAGTTTTATTTAAATTTCATTATAAAATCAACACATTCAAGTTATTTTTTTAAATATGTGCCATCACTGCCAATTACTTTAACCCATCTTTCTACCAGAAGTTGAATTTGGTTGTCCATAGTTTTCAAGATGGAAAACTCCTCACATCCTGATTTCACATACCTGTTGTTTTTGATGTGCCTTTCAAAAAATGTGGAATGTGCAAACAGTACAATGTCAGGGGTGTAAGGAAGACGGAGTAAGATGCCAGTACCCTACATTCCTGAGAATCTTTCTTTGATTAAGAGTGAACGATGGGGATGATGGCATTGTCTTGCTGAAACATCGCTTTAATATGATTGACCAAAGCAGGGGGCTCCTCTTTTAAAACTCTATATGCTCTTTCGTGTTGTTCACAGTAAAGCCTAACGTCAGTAGTCCTTCGATCTGGAACCAGATCAAACTGCAAAATATCCTCATAATTCCACCAAACACAAAGCATTACCTTGAAGGCTGTTGTTCCCATAATTGAACCGCTTGAACCAAAATGCTACTGAATTACGATGTACCACATTTTCATCTTCCACAGCACAAATTTCCTCAGCAGCTGCCTTTGCACTTAATCTTTTTTTCCAGTACTGCCTCAGAAGACCACTAAAGATAATTTTTTCTTCCAGCATTATAAGTGAAATTTTGTAAACTGCAATGTAAGGCAGATACAGTTGGTATGCATAATTAAATAAAGGATTAGTCAAACTAAACAATGCATTGTTTCCATCAGTGTTGAATAAGGATTCAAATGAAGACTTTAAGGTCAGCAATGAATTAATACACAAAGACTTTCGTAACAACCTTGTACAGTGGAGCGTCGATTATCCGAACGTCAATTATCGGAACGGTTTTTTATTTTATTTTTATTTGTGTGATTTCAATTAATTTGATCATGTAAATTACTTATTGGTATTGTTAAAATTATTGTTATTTTGAATAAAATTAAAGGAAAATAAAGTTATTTATCCCAGAATGTCTATAAAGGAAGCCATCTTTAATTATTTATCAGAAACTGCTTCGTTAAATAGTATTTGTATACCTAGAACTGTATATCTAATTAACTCATTGCATTTGTTTCTGTGAAACCCTTTCCGTTCATTTGGCTGGTTGTAGATAGCTTATTTTCAGTTTTAAACCGTTCTTTGTGAGGTGCATACCGCATTGTGATCACTTTTTTTTAAATTAAAACATGTCAACAAAAAAAAAAAAACGAGTGGTTCTTTCATTAAAAGATAAAATAGAAATTATTACACGGAAATTATATATATATAATTATTAATTAAATGTATGTGTGTGTGTGCGAGAACGTGAATTTCGATTATCCGAACTTTTGATTATCCGAACCACCACTGACAACATTAGTTCGGATAATCGACGCTCTACTGTATTTAGGTTATAAATAAACACTGGATTATTGAGGGTGTTAGAAGCCAAATGGGTCCAATTACTAAACTATAAATATTCAGTTATTTCACTGAATGTATTTTTACTCTTCCCCCTCCAAAAAAAATCTAATACCGTAAAATGCGTAATTTTTTTTTTTATTTGAGAACTTTTATCATTCTTATCATATTCACTAAGAAACAGATAAGCTCCACCGCACTAGTGAATTTCAGTAAAGTAAATAAAATATTAGAATTATTTATAAAAAATAAGTATTTTTAATAAAAGTTAACATAAAAACACAAATGCCATCCCATAACTCTCCTCTAAGAAAGCACGCAATGGGATAAAGCCCTTTTTGTTGGGAAAACCCACTGAATCGCCCTACAATGATCATTCGACTAGCTTAAGCATTTTTCCACTACTCAATAATAATCTTGATTTACAACATTCGGACAACCATCTTATTCCTATTGTGCTATCCAGTCTTGGAGTTGACTGATATGATTGAAGTATACAAGTATTTAAATTCATCTATATAAGCTTTTAAAAAGATCACTGCTTAATACCAATCCGATTTTCATTGACCCTCTAATCTTCATTCTCAATTGACGTTTTATTTTAATAGTTAAGCATGGTACGATCATATGGATACATTGAAAATGTATCACACAAGTTGTAATTAATTAAAAATATAATTACATGTAGTCCATTTGAAATAATTTTTATGTGATTATAAAGTTCACCAATAGATAATTTCTTTTAATTAGATTCTATGGATCTGTGAATCTATCATGCAACATTAAAATGTATTTTATTTGAAAAATTATCAACAATAATTAAATTGTTTATAATAATAATAATAATGATAATAACTGAAATTGAACTCTTTATTTGTTATGCAGCAACTTTTACTGATGTAATAGCAAATAACTCACTCATCGTATCTGTTAAGGCTGTACAAACTTGTTTAAGTTAAAAAAAGTAAGGAGCAGGTGCGACAGAATAAACCAAATAATAAAATTAACCATATAATAAAAATAAATAATAAAAGAACTAAACAGAATAAAATTATATTCTATACCTGCCATTTCTGTCTGTAAGTATGCACAATGAATCTCTAAATCGATACGAAGTATTTTTCTTAAACTTTCAGAATGAGGGTCACCGAAAAACTTGGCGAAATGCTTTTTCAAAGGAAAAGTCATATTTAATAAACAAAGCCAATCAATTCCCTCGAAAAAAAGACGAGTGAGTGCGAAACGAGGGTCATTAAACAAAACTAATGACCGTGGTAATTTATTCAAGTCAAATCTCATTTAAAAAAAATTACGTATAAACAATATAAGTATAACAATATAACAAGGAATCTGAGGGAAAACTAAGGGAAAATTAGGCAGTTGTAGCTATTAGCAAGTTATTCGCTCCTAGCGAAGGGACTCACTTGCTGTATTGTTTCAATCCAGTTAGTTGTCATCAGACCAGTAAAAGGCTTTTTACATTTGTTTGCCACCTCCGTGACCGTCCGGCTATCAAATAATATCTCTCCGTTTGATAAAGTCAGTTACTATCGGTAGTTTGAGGGTTTTATGCAGTAGGTCTGTTTTCGGTATCTGTAAGTTGGTGTTTCACAATCCGTCTCAGCGCGCTGTTCTGAAGCTGCTGGAGCTTTGTTGACATTGTGGTCGTTATTTGTGTGGTTGATATTTTCCAACATTAACACATCATGAAAACGCTTGTATAAATTAATAGTTTGAGCGGAGGGATAGATTTGGCGATGTTATTAGATGGTTTTGTTTGTAATACTTTGTCTTAAACCGCCTGATTTTCTTGTGGCAATGGCGGAATAGTGGCAGGTTTTTGTCGAGAGTGACACCCTAGTATACTTTGCTGTTTGCCGGCCTATTTCTTCTACCCGCTACCTTATCCACCTTAGGAACAGGGCACTAATTCTTTTGGAAGGAGAAAATAATGGGTCTTTTTGGGATTAACTGTAATATTTAGTGCTTCCAGTTTCTTTTTGATCTCCTCAAAAGCATTCCCGCCTGCCGTAGAGCTCTCGTTGCGTTTAAGGTGCTAAAGTATGCGTGACAGTAGCTCTCTTACACCTCGTCCCAACTTTTTTCGGTTTGAGTTCAAGTAAACCCCAAGATAGATACAGAGTATATGCTGAACTATTTTGGAATGATAAACTATCTATTACTCATTAGTCTTTTTTTATACAGTTGATGTGAGGCGAGACATGTTACATTAAATTGTTTCTCATTATTATGATCTTATGATTTTGTGTCCTGACGATGCCTTAATTAGCAAAAAATTGACTGAGTAGTTATTTATTGCTATTTGAGATCCTAAAGACTATTTTTTATAACCTTCCAATCATCTCCTAATAGTAATTTTTTTTTATCACATTAATTAATTTGTGTAATATTGTGATTAAATGGCAATTAAGAATCAATCCATAATATACTCTTTAGAAAATCCTATAACTTGAAAATTTAACAATAATAAGAATTAGCAACCGAAAATAAACAACAAATTGGATATATAAAGGAGTTTACAATATTAAAAATTGATAAGTAAAAATATAAGTTTGTGGGGTCAACTCGGAGCAAATCGCAAGTTAAGATTAATTGTAGTAAATTTTAATGTGAAGTTAGTTGTGATCGCCTTGACCAAACATATTCTCGTACCATTGACAATAGACGATTTACAAATCCATTAAATATCTAACCAAACTAGGAAGAATTTATCACCATTAAATTACAATTATTGAAATACGTCCTAATAAACCAAACTTCGAATCAGCAAATATGTCCCGTTTAAAATTGTGCAACAGGATCTCTAAGAAATAATCCAGGACGTGAAAGGATGCTTCACTTAGTAGAGAAAGCAATAAAAACACACATCAGCCGGTTGTAAGATTCCATAAAGCAGTAAATGTTGTAGAATGGAGGGGTTCTGGAACAAACTAGTACACGACCTGGGGTAATGATGGTTCGCTGAGGCTCCCTCATCACTATTGTACTAACTGCTGGAGGGAACGTTCCAGTCAACTGCCTTCTGTATTTGTAACCAACAGCCCTAGGCTGGACCACTTATCCCGAAGCAAAGGAGCGAGAAAAAATATATTAAGTTATTAGAAATACTGTGTTAAGATATGGTTTTGTTAAAATATTTGAGATACTTATTTACTCAAATCCACGGTGGTATTCATGCAAGCACTTTTACTTCAATTGAAACAAGGTAGTATCGAATAAAGAATTAAAAATAACCTATCAACATTAAACCACTTCTTACAATTAGTTGATATAAAAAATTAATAGTAGTGGTATTAAAATCACTGAACCTTCAACTTTTTCAACTTTATACCGTGGGACCAACATCACACAGTGGACCTGTTCTAGGAAAATTTGCTTGAAAATTAAAAATTTCTTCGTATGAGATAATAACCTTAAGCGATCTAGATCACGAAAAAAAAAAATAAAAAAAAATAAAATGTAATCCTCTAAGTTTAAAGCTACATGACCACTTGAGAGTTCTCTAGTAAAACAATTTTTCACCTTTAACACCAGAAGCTTTTTTAAAGTCAGGACAATATCCAGAAGCTCTTGAGATATCCAGAGGCTCTGGTTCCAATATCTTTTTGGACCCAGTGAGACAAGATTTCAAATAATTGAAGGAACTTTATGCTATTTTTTTAGATTTAAAGTTAGTATTTTTGAGGATATAAATGGGAGTTTTAACTCACGAAGCCTTGATTCTCTAAAATGCCGGTAATAAACTGACCAGTCGACGTTTCGTCAATTCATCAGAACAGAAAAAAATTGATCACATACATCCAGACAAAATGCAGCACATCTCAAAACAACAGTTTAAAAGGATACACCAAATAGAGACAGTACATCATTCCAAGCAGTTGCGTAAGTATGATTTTGGAGTCCCGTGTCGAACAAGTGAGACCTCCTAAGCTTATTACTCAAAATTCGAAGACGTGGCCGTGTGCTATACATAATAACACAATGTTGGTCCTAAATTGTAACATATATACGTAATATAATTTCATATTGTATTTTATTGTTATAATGGTCAATTCAAGGCCACCTTTGGTCCGAGGTCTGCAGCATTTCTCACCTTTCCACCTGCTATTTACGCCCCTGACACCATGATTTCTAGATTTATGATTACCGGTCAACATACATTTTGGAATCGTTTCGCATGAATTAGGCATAAATGAATGATTCCAGATCTCACTGTCATTAGCAAATGAGTGGTACCGTTATTAAACATTGTGTAAAATATTGTACAATGCAATGTATACATTTTATCAGTTGACGTAAGCAGGATGGTATAAAAGGATAAATCTAATTAAGGATTGATAAATGATTTGCTAATCCTATAAATTTAGTTTTTATTAAAACTCGTTTCGAATGTTATAGATTCATCTTCAGTTTAAGGCTTAAGTGGATTATATCATACAGAACAGGTTACAAGTAATCAAATGGCGAACAACTAACCAATGTAATCTTTTCTGAATGATATAATCCACTTAAGACTTGAACTGAAGATGAATGAATAACATTCGAAACTAGTTTTCAATAAAAACAAATTTATAGAAGTAGCGAATGATCAATCCCTAATTAGTATATTTTAAACATACCTAAAATTTATTATTTATTATTATTATTAACCTATTATTTAATAAATATATATTTTAAATATAAAATATATATTTTTTTATCAAAATAGTAAAATGTATACCTTGCTTTAGGTATAAATTTTACTATATCACAATGGCCTTTCATGATAACATCGTAAATGTTTTTTTGTTTTTTTTAAATAGTTTTTAAATTCTCTTAAAATTCTCGGAAATCCTCTAAATAAGTTTAAAATTGATTTCCGCCAATTTTAAGGCCCAGAGCTTTCAGATAAGGGGTTTAAAAATGATTAATTTGAAAATAAGTTACGGCAAAACCTTCAGTTAAGAGGCTCTCTAGCGTGGCCATCGCTATATTCAAATGTATACAAGATGGTTCCAAATTCATCCACAGGTTTCATCCTTCCTCAGCTTATAAATATTCTATAGCGGGATGATTTAGGGTGAATTTAAAAAATAGTTAGAAATTAAGCTGATGTATTGGTAGATTTTGTCATTATTCTAATATTTACTTGTATATATACTGATGATAACTTCTGATCGATGAATTGATGAATAAAATCGGAATAAGAAAGTGTGGCATGTAAGGTCAGTAATTACTTCTGATGACATTAATATTTATGATTAGTAATGGAACAGAATTCGTAATTCTTTGACCGTTTCCTTACGAAGTTCCTTCAATATAGCATCCTTTAAACATAACTCATTTCTTTGCCAACTGTACCAATGTAAATAATATTTGAGCCTTTCAGTTCACATAATGATTATCAGCCATTTTTACGGTAATGATATGTTTTTATTGAGTGAATATGCTTATTAAATTGTATCAAATAAACGTATTAAAACTGTTTGTCGGTTGTTTAGACCGAAAAAAACCACTTTAAATTTCATGTCGGAAAAATCAATATTTTTCAGTTGACAGAATGACTAACTCCTTATTTGTCTATATTGTTCAGCTACAGGGCCTTTCTTTTAATTCCAACTGAATGCTTTTAAAACCAATAAACAATTAAGGTTAATTTTATATTATTGCCTCAGATCAATTTGGGTTAATAAACCCCGTAGAAAAAGGGTAATTTTAATTTAAACAAATCTTTTCCAGAAACAGTTGGTCAGAGACAAAATGAAACCGTGGATGTCAAGATGCTTAGTTAAACTTTGTAAATGTGTGCTTTCGATTTCAAAAATAAATTCCAGTACTAGACTCGCAGTGAGGTCAGAACATGAATGTAAAATCAGTATTTACTTTAAAGAAATTCTTAAAGAGGGCAGGGTAAGTCGTGAAACAATTTATTTAAAATTTATGTTAATCTGATCATAGCTATTTACCGAATCATACAGGACTTTGGCTTAATTGAGCTTAAAGCCTGGAAACTGATTATATTTATTCATCTGTTGAACGAATTGAAATTATTAGAAAACGTAAAAAACAAGAGTTACCTGTTCTTTATTATAAGCATACTGATTTCTTCATCACAACAAATTTGAAGTGATAAGACAAATTGGCTTAGCATCAGATCGATAAGTTTGGGGAAAAATAATCTTTTTAAAATATTTATAAAATATTCTTTGGATGTAAATGAATCCATTGTCAATGTTATAAAAAAACTGTAGGATGAGCAGCGGAACTATATTTAATAAATAAGGATTTATTATATTCAAACTATATTCCAAACAGAGCGTACTGTTGGCAACAGGACGAGAGCGAGGTGGGAGGAGGTTCGGTCGCATCCTTCGGCTTTCGGACATACTCGGCTTTTCATCTAGGGTCTAGTCTTACGCTATATCTTTGGTAATACTTAATACACAAAAGAATTTAATTACCTTTCATATGACAATTTACCATAAAATGCAAACTTTTTGAGTTATGCGCAAATAAAATTTTATTTTCGTCGTAACATTTTCCCTGGATTTTATTGGTGATGTACTACTTATGTGAAACATTAAAGGGCTTTAAAAAGATTACTTCAGACAAGTTTCATAAAAATCGGTAGAGCCGTTTTCAAGAGAATTCTAAAAAGTGTGAAATCGATCCAGTTAGTCGATATTAGCGAAAATGTTGCTGTAACGTCCCAGTTATATACCTACCTTAAATGTATAATTTGAATTTCATACAATCTTTAGTTTTTGAGCTAGGCTGTTCAGATACACACTGACACACACAAAGATCCTTTTGCAAGACTTGGTTATGTGGACTCGGGGACCTTAAAATGTCTATTTCCGTTGGATACTCGAATTCGAAATTTTCACGATCCCAATACTTCCCCTTTCTATATATTTCCTACATAGCCAAGAGAAATTAAAAAAATTATTATTTTCTTTTTCGTTTATTTTAACAAATCATTTATTGTTTGAACACCGCAGCCGACATAATAATAATAATAATAAAATTGAATTGAGTTGCCTCATTTACAAGGTAAACTAAAAAGGTTTCCTTGTTTTCAGTTGACAAAGTGGCTAACTCCTATTTAAAAATTGCTGAATTAGTCTTTTCAAAATTGATTCAATAACAATTAAGCATTAAATAAATGGTTCAGTATAATATATAAATTTTGAAAATTGTTATACATTAATATTTCTGCTATAAGTTTGCAACAGAAAAATATAAGAATTTCCCAACGAGAAATATTATTAAAAGTACTATTCTGAAATATGTAGGAATTGTTGTTAGTCGTTCTTTCAACTGAAAGGGTCATTTATTTGTGCTTAAGTGAATGTCTGTAGCTTATAACAATTATTTATAATTGAAGCACGTATATAAATACAAGTGTATTTTAATTTATCTATTTCGAGACAAACAAGAGATTCGCAAATTTTACCAAATATATCCTTATGTTGATATTTTTACCTTTAAATGTGTAACTCTACCTGCAAAAAAAAAAAAATTCTTTAGATAATCACAAACATTAGTTTTAATTTACATTTTGTTATGGGGTTCTAAATATTTGAAATGTTTCAGATTATTAATTATAGAAAGCTACAAATCCGTTATATAACTTCCGCCAAACATTTCCCATGTTTCGCGAAACCAACTTTCTCTGGATTTGGCTAAGCTGGAGATCGTAAACTTATGAGTTTTTTCCTAATTGTAATTAATATCCATAAGGTGCAGATTGAGTTTCAATTAAAATATATATATACACATAAAATTACATGGAAGAAACATGTATAAAGTCAGTCTATTTACAAGATAAAAATTAATAATTTTTAAAAATTAATCCTAGAGTAAGGTTGTATATTTTATAAATTTAATATGAAAGTTGAAAATTTAGAATGCATTCTAAATTTTAGTCTTATATTTCCATAGAACTGTTTGTAGGAAGAATTATACAGAAGCCAAAGCCTATATCACACCTATTTTAGACGTACCAATCAAAACAAAATATTATTTTTTCGTTGACATTCAGGTGTTTTGATCACAAGATATTATATATATATATATATATATATATATATATATATATATATATATATTTATATGTATATAGAGAGAGTGTTCAGTTGCAAATCCAGGTAGCATACTGATCAGTCCATACAACAGACAGTTCTGTTATAGTGAAATTATTGAATCAGAAAAAATATTTAGTTCATTTAGCCGTTTTCAAATAAACAAGCTAATAAATTTCGCAAGAAGTTTGTCGCCAACATAGAATTTTTTTTTCTAAAATTAGGTGAGATTTAGCCTTAAAAGGAAAGTTGGGCTGGACATTTGTTCATGGAATATTTTTTCATATAGAGCGGACAAGCATAATACAAGTATTTCTTTTACTATTTTTCTTCTTTTATCCTTAGTTTTTACTTCTTTTTTCCATTTCTTCTTTTTTGCTTAATACAAATCATAGGTGGTGGAGGATTCCAAGATAGTCTAGAATAATGGTTTCCGCCATGCTCTGTAATTCTATAACTGGCTCTTTTCAACACTCAGCTTATCCAAAAAATTACTTGTATGAGGGATGGTTTCCCTAATTCCGAAATAAAGCCCTTTTATTGAATAACTTCTTCCTCTCTTTTCCTCTCTGAACTTTGCTTGTAAGTACGGAATGCAATTAGCATAAATGTCCTCCATCTCTGTTTGTATCGTTATGTCCTAATCCTGATTATTAAATTCAAATTTTATTGCAAGATTAGCAATTACCGCTTCCTTTTCTTTCGCACTAAACGCTAAGATATCTACAAAGCTTGTTGAGTCTTCCGTATCTGGACAATACATTTTTCGAAAATATTTGTAATTTTTCTTCTCCAGTAGATCGGCTATTCGCTTCTTTATATTATTGTGCCGGTGGGTTACAAGCAGCATGTTTTATGGTTATTCCATAAGTTGGTTTTATGGTATCAATTGAAAATCCCATTAGCAGCATTAATTATTTATTTATTCTTTTTTCTTTAATTTTGTATGCCGATATTCAAGTTAGAGGATAGAAAATCATTAACTCTTTTAAAACTTGACAATCATTTGACACAATTTCGGACTATAATTTATACCGATAAATGTTGATTCATACAATATATTGTAATATAATATATATAGTAATATAAATTAAAAAATATAGTAATATAAAAGAAAAGTAAAATGTGACCATTATTAAACATAGATGCAATGACATTTAACTGCAGGCAACATAAAGGAGTAGCAAAATTAAAGAGAAGTTCATTTTTAGATTCAAATGAATTTGTAAGTATAAAAAAAAAAGCTCAATTATGCACATATGAATATAAAAATTATCTTCACTTATTTTTTTAAGAAGAAATTTTGGATCATTATTTATACTCGACTCGACACTTTTTAATGAAATTAGTGTCAATAAAGATTGATTTTTTTAGTATCCTTTTATTTTTTTTAGGGTTCTAATGTTTGTTTAAATTTTCTTCAGATTTCTAAAGACTGAATTGTCATTAGATGACGATGTTTTTAGCTGTTTTTCTAGTTCAGATTTCACATTCCTTTTTTGGGTTTCTTCATAAAGTTGTATGTTAAAGGGGAATTTTTATATTATATTTACGGGTAATCATAGTCACCTTGATTATTTTATATTTTTGCAAGAGTTAAAAGTAGGTAATTCTAAATTTGGTATTAAAAAAAATCAAATAATATCAGTTGTTTTTTTTACAAACACCAAAGTGACAACAAATTTTTAAGGAGCTAAATTCTCTACATAGGCTCATTATCAAGGACTACGCTGCTTAATTTTCTTCATTTTTTTTTTTTCATAAAAACAAGAAAATGACATTTTTATGACATTTATCTCTGCCTACTAATTTTCCATCCTTATATAATATTATTATTGTAATTGTAATTAAATATTACTAAAATCATTTACAAAAAAATATGTATAATTAAGTATAGAATGGGTCATAAGATAGGAGGTGTTTAAAAGTTTCATTTTCCTCATTATTACATTCTCAATATATTAAGATGTTTTATTATTTTCTGAACATTTCCATCGGCCTCCGTGTCTGTTAAATTATTGAATATAATTATTACTGATGTCAAGTTAGCTTGTCATTTCCACTCAACGCAACCGGTTATTACCAATGATGAACAAACGCGACTTTGTAAAGTTTCCATCTTCAGTGCTTAAACCCGGTGGTTTAGGGATGCTTATTGACTACATATATCCAGTTTATTATGATATATAATGAAGACAATCGTGTGGATAGTTTCAAACTCCTTCAAAAGGAAATGTAATGACAGAGCATTTGACCAAACTAATCTTCTCAAGCGATTCAGACAGGTTATGCTAAAATAAACAGGCATATATTCTTCAAGTCCCGCTTGACTACATCACATGAAATGGGCAAAATTCATTTTATTAAAGTAAATATATATTTGAAAATATATAATAATCCAGAAAACACAGAGAATATTTTACGAACAAAAAATATTCTCAAGATTTACGTTCTTTAAAAGAAAATATCAATTTTTAGGTAAGTGTGATTAATTACGAGTTCTATTGGCTCGTGCTTTAAAAATAGTTTAATAATTTTAATCGTACCACAATATAGTTTTAAAGTGTACAGGTGTAAAGTGTGAAAAATAAGAATAAATAGTTATAATAATTAATTAACAAAAATCTTTTAGTTACAACGAATATTTAGACATTAACGAAGCAAAAATTCATCAGGATGCATCAGGAACGCAGGACAAAAACCAGTAAGGTGCTGCGATTAGCATTTATATCTTCTAGACAACTTATTAGCACCTAGCACAAATAATTTATTTATTTACAAAACCATTATTACGTTAAACCTATTTGATTTTAAAGGTGCATAAACGAAACAGAACAAAATACAAAAACATCAGAGTTTGTTTTAAATTATGTAATACAGTGGAAATGCATTAACCGATGGAATCAGACACGCTCATAAATCCATTTCTTATCTTATATAATTATCTATCACCATTGGTGAAACAGACATTTTTATAGGACATAGAGTTCAAGAATACAATAAAGCACAGGGGGAAAAAAACAAACTGTATCACAACTGTCTTGGGTTCAGAATTTGGTAAGGAAGTATCGTTTCTTAACTAACGGTCCAAGGAGGTGGCATGTTCAGTATCTACACCCAACCGCCAGGTTCTTACCCCAATCCAATGAAGGACCAGCCAATTTTCCGGTTTGGGTATACCTCAGGAGGGTTTCTCACACTAGAGGCGATTCAAAACTTATATAACTGTAAATTATTATTGTGCCGATAGCCGGACTCAAGCACAGCATATATGCACGCCTATATTTGCAAGTAAGGCAGGGAAAAAGAAATCTTAAAATGTAAAAAATCTTTGTTAATACAGGACGAAATCGTTCACATATTAGATTTTTCACTTCATAGGATGGGACCACCATTAGACAAAGCCATAACATCATGTCGTTCTCGGATTTATGCTGTGTGGCCGTGTCGATCGATGTCTGCCTTGAGGAAGTTGGAACGAACGAAGAGAAAATTCAACCTCCTTGCAAGCCGTGACAACCGCAATGGATGTCCTTACGTCAAGACTATTATCGTAACAGCCATCTGTGCATCTGGTCGTCCATCACTGCTCTACTCACGGTCGGATCAACGGATCCGATCCAACGGTATCGCCGCGATCGCCGCTACTACTTCTTTTCGAAGCTGCATTGCTTAGTAACATATGAGGATATGGTTTTTATTTATTTATTTTTTTTTAAAGAAAGAAGTATTGTGGCATTGTAGAAATGAAGGATGAAGGATGTAGAAAGTCAGTATTTAATAAAAAAAAATTTGCTTCATCGTCCCAAAATCGATTGGTGGATGCACAACATTAATTTTATTTTTTTTTAGGTAAAATGCAATTTAACAACTAATATCTAAAATAAAATGAACAGGATCAGTTCCTACTAAAAAGTGTCTTGTGTTCATTATTGTATTCAATATTTCTGTGCTACAGAGCTAAACTGTCTGAAGTAACATTTTAAAAGTTAAACAGGAGAGTAGAATGGATAATGGATGTCATGGATAATGGTCAAGCTTTATATTTGAAGTATTGGATATTGTATTATCATTTTAGTTTATTTACGATACTTATAATCGAAAAATATAGCCAAAATAGCGCAAAGACAATGAGAAAATCAAATTGGGCTAGCTACAGTTACCTCAAACTTATTAATTACTACTTTCTGTCAAAAAAATCGTCTCAAAAGAGTTTTTTTTTTGTTTTATTTACAAGACAATTCAATTGAATTCGACAAACATTCATCTTGTCATTTATAATAAACAAAGCATATATTACTTATCAAATGGAATGACACTTTATCTCGCATAACTTTTTTCAGTTAAGCTAATTTATTTTATTATTATTATTTATTATTTTTCATAAGCTAATCTTATGATATTTGTAAACTTTGTAATATGTTATCTGCTTAAATAATCAAATTGAAACAGCTCTGATAGACATGATTGATTGCATATTGGATCAAGACAGAAATTGGAAAGCAGCTGGTGAAATTTCTCACCTTCCGTTCACAAGATTCGGAAACGAGTACAACATCCGGATATTTTGGTTAAAAGAAGAAAGTGTTTTTGTCAAGTGGATATGCATATAAAATTTTAAGTTATTATAATTTATTTTTTGTTATTTATTCTAATTTTTTTATTGATTTTCAATTTCTTATTAGATTATATTTTATTTTTAAATAACTTATGACATTAATAATGATATTTTAGTATATTTGAAATTTTCAGCATGATTTCCTGGCTTCACTGTCTTTGCAATAATCAATCCACGCATTTATATTTTGATATATATATATATATATATATATATATATATATATATATATATATATATATATATATATATATATATACACACACACAGGGAGTCATAAAAAAAAAAGAAAGAAGTACAACGCTGAACAAAATAGTTTTTATGAACACGGGTTCGCATACTAGTTTTCAGACCAAAAACATGAACAAATACCATATTTTTCAAATTTCCAACATTTGAAGAATTGATGAAGAAACGACTCATTTCACCAAAACCAAAACAGTTCAAGCAAATTCAAATTCAATTCAAACAAAAAAACAGTTCGAAATTAACGTGATAGAGAATTAGATTCAGCGTCGAATGAGACCAATAGCAATCTGGATAGAAGAAACACACGATCTTTAGTGAATTGCCAGAGTTAGCATTTATGTTACACAAACCATTAAATGCATATTCCGGATTGGTGTTCCATTTAGCCATTCTCAAAGCGAACTCGGCGATTATTCAACGAAATCGCAACCTTATCTTTAATAATTCTTTGAAAACGTCCATGTCTGTCCATCGCATCACAAACAAGGATTCCACAAACATCACATCACCTTACCTTTTCCTTGTCGTTTGACAGGGACCTGGAAGCGTGTCCTCTTGTTTTCTGACATGTGTTCAGGTGCAGAACATACAAAATTAATAATCATGGTTAACAGCCATACAGATCTTGATTTTGAAAATCATATTAACTCCGATTTTACACCAAAGATCGTGTACTCGATTTATCGAGCTGCTATTGGTCACATTTTACGCTAAACCTAATTCTCTATGATGTTATTTTCGATCTGTTTTTTTTTTTTTTATACAATGAGCGGTTTTTGTGGTTGTGCGCGTTAAAAAATAAATAAATAAATAAAAGGAAAAATAAAATTATAAATTATAATTATAATATAATTATATAATATAATAATATAAAATATAATTATAAATACAGTACTATGTTGAATGGGTAAAGGTCGGTATACCGAGACGTAGATAGGAGGACTCAGTTAAATGAGACCTTGCGGGCTAGAGTTTTGAGGATAATCAGAGGAAGGAGGCGTGTAGACGGTGATTGGTGGTATCAGTATAGAAGCCTTTTTATTTATTTACGCTGACTTTTCTGACCATTACTAAGTAAGAGATGGACCAATTATTATCAAGAGCTGCTTAACATTTATTACAGGAGTGGGCAGACATGAAGCCAAATAGGGGCCAATATAAACTGAGGATCTTATGTTTTAAAATGAGCCAAACCTAGTTACACAAATCCAATTTTTTTTGTTTAATTAAATTGCATATTTTCACTAATGACATATGATAATGTAAAAATATAATTATGAAAAAGAAAATAATTATTTCAAATTCTTTGTAATCAGATAAAAATATATTTATTAGTAAAAATTACAATAGCATCTGACTGTAAGAATCTGAGTGATCGACTGTGAACGATGTTTTCACATCAGGAACTTTTTTATAGAATACAAAGATTCACATACAATATTGTATATTGTACCAAAAATGGAAAATAGAGGACAAGCAGCTTTTTGTAAGTTTGGAACTTTTGGTTCGGAATTTCCAAAATTCGATCATAGAAGCTTTGTGCAGCATTTGCAATACCTTAGCCTCTTTCATCTCTAATAACTCCAATTCTCAAGCAACTTTTTCAATACGTACTGTTTCGAAAATCGGAATTCTACCCTAAATAAATGGACTCATAAAATCTACAAATGTATATTTCAAGATTTTTAAATCTTCATACCCATTTTCGAAATTAGCTTGTAAAGGGAGCCGTATTTGTCCGTCTTGGATATATTTATTATTGCCATCCATATTACATTGTTAATGGTAGAAAACCGATGTTATTCTTTGGCTGTATATATTTTCGTCCCAGGAGGCTATTTTTTCCCCAAAACGATTTACAATTTGATATAACGGGAAAATATAGTACGGTAACTGACTACTTTTTTTTTTTAATTATTATTTTATTTTATTTTTTATTGATGAATGATTCATCTTAAGCAGAGGAGGAAAAAATAATGTTATGCAACCTCCATTAAGATAGAATTCATTACGGTACGATATAAAAGCATTGATGGAATTAATCGAAAACCATGAATCATTGTAGGAACTAATTGTAATTATTATATATATATATTATATATTTATTTTCATGAAGTTAATGACAGTTAAATGCATTTTGTTTATTAGCTATTTTTTATGGCGTATGACCGTAAAACGAAAAACGAAAATGCAGGAAATGCCAATAAAAATGTCGAGTTTCAAATTACTACTAAAGGTAAGGAACAAAAAGGGTAATTATGTAAGTGTCCACTTAAAGGAACATTCGTCCCTATTAAGTAATTTTTTTTATTATTTCCTGTAGAACCTGATATGACCACTTTCTCCATATTTTCTCTTCCGTTCACTTCGGCCTTGCTACCAGTGAATTATTTCCACAGTTCCACTGCTCTTGGCTCTTAAACCGTGTCCTCTTAATTACAAAGACCTCCCGGGTCTTATAGAATTAATTTGCATCTACAAACAGGGCGGCTGATTGGCCATAAATCATTATTTATGGGTCACTGTATCGACAGTGTCGTTGGGCTTTAAGAGTATTTGGAGAATACTTTTATATATTACGTAAGAATTTTTTTTTTTTTTATCAATTGAAATTATACTTCGCATGTAGATGTATTTGGGAAATATTTCTATAACAGAACTTCAATGGTAGGTCTTAACAATTATTCTTTTTTTTTTATAGCCTCAAGTCTGAATTCTTTCGATAAAGAACTTCTCATACGGGTAGATAACATGTCTTCATAAAGTAGAGAATACAGAGAAGAAGATTCCTGGAGGTGCGTTCAGAAATGAAATATATAGATTGGTAATATAATGTTATAATGTGTTGCTGATTATAGCATAACTAAGTTGTAGTTAGGACTTCATCAGGACGAAGAAAAACAAGATCCAAGAATAATAGATAAGAGTGGGATTGTATATTAGGATTCATATGGAATATGAAAAGAAGTAAATAGTGTTGGTACATAAAAATTTAACAATGAAAGTATAGAAGTTAAATAAGAAAAAGGAGCTTAAAGTGGGATATAAATAATGTAAGTGTAATGCTAATCGTTACTTGCTTCAAATACAAGCGAAAGAGATGAAAATAGAAACACAAAAGTAAAAAGAAAACGGAGGTACAACTTTAACCGAAACATCGGTAATCGTATATTTCTTTGAATATATAATTTCGCCCATAATCATCTTCTTATTGATTTCAACTATAGTCAACTGCATCAACATCAGTAGAGAATATTATTTATTTAATCGTTAGCCCTGAATTTATTATATATTTTATATATTTTTGTTTTAAGATGAAAATAAACGTACGAAAAATAAAAATAGAGGAAAAAAGAAATCACATGATTTCCATGAAAGCTAACATTCATTAAGAATTCAATTTTTTTTTCTATATATGTGGGTCTTTTTATGTAAAAAGACTATTTAGTTTTTCACATTACATGGATACATCTGTTTCTTAGTGTAGCGTATCTGGTCACAACACCTGCCGAACTAGCATAATGTACAATATAAGTATAAAAATATTGTATATATAATTATCAAAGAAATAAAATTTAATGCATTTGGTATGTATAATTTTGATAATTTAGATTGATCACGACTTCGAGGATTAATATTATAAAAAAAAAATAATGAAGGGATAGAGAAATATAAAAATAAGGGGGGCGGAAACAGAAAAATAAAGAGGAACAGATTGAGAGATCTCCATTCACAACAATTTTAAAACGAGTAAATAACGGAATGAAGTTTCTGGACACTGTGGATTTGTCTGCTGTTTGGTCATGCCAACCAACAACGTAATTTATTTATAATTTGTATTTAGAAAATGATTGAAATTAGAATTTAAAAGTTTAAACTATTTATTGCGCCCTTTATTTCTTTATATCTTTCACTTGGAAGAGAGCCACAATACGAAAAAAGTTATTATTGCTTTTTTATTGCTCGAAAAGCTTTCAGTGGCGTATATTTCTTTGAGAATAAATGCTATATTTTTAGTTTCAATATTTACAGCAATAAAAAATTATTTTTAATTCAGCTAATGTTGGCTGACTAGTCAAACATAATAACTTCCTTCTAATTGCTACTTCTAACTGTTACTGTTACTTGTTAGTTGTTCAAACTAGAGAGTTACTTTATAAAGACTCTCATGATAAAGTTAATAAATAGATTATTTTTAATAATGTAATAATATTATTCTTATGCTAGTTAGGTGACCAAAAGGTATCAACTTTGCTTCAGCGTGAATAATTAGACATATTAGTATTTATATTTAAAATATTATGTTGCACTTTAATACATTAAATAAAATAATGATTTTTTTTTTTTTCAAAAATGTGTCTTTACTACGCTTAAACTCTAAAGGAGCTTGAACGTTTTTTTTTTTAAATATTTATGATTAAATGATCAAAAAATGAAGATTGTCTTTTTTTTTTAAACAAAAAAGGTAAGTTATTTATGTTTTATCAGTGAGTTGAGGGACAGAAATAAATAGACAAACTTCTACACTGTTTCCAATTGAAAGATATAATAATAATTTATTTTACTTATGCGATCCATTTTTTTATCCTTTTGATTTTGCATGTTGATTTGTGCAAATAAAAATAAAAAGTAAAATAGCTTTCAATTCATTTCAATTAAATTAATAAAAAATTTATTATTTATCAGAAGCCGTATTGACGGAGCTTGTTTGATGAGTTTCCATTCCCCTTGCTACGTCTTGGCATACAGCCTTCCTTTGACCTGTTGGCCTTTGTATCAGGGCTAAATCTATAAATAAATTTATAAACGCCTTCATAATTAAGACATAAAAGTTTAAAATTTACATTTACATCGTTATCGTCCATATAAACCTTTAATACCGATTTGCGCCTGGATTGATTTGTGACATCCTTAAAGGCACTGATGTTCATTAGCTTTCTTTTATATAAAAAAAAGGCAGGTACCACGGGTATGTTTTATATATATATATATATTAGAGATATTAAAAACGATCCAAAAACATTTTTAAAAAATCTGTTATATTGGACCGTATCATTGATGGTTTAGTTCCTTTTCTACATTTATTTATTTAGTGATACTACAATTTACTATTGATTTATTAATATTAATTTATTATTAATATTATTTAATTTTCGACACATTCAAAAAGGTTTTTTCTTGGAGAGGTGGAGAATCAGCTCCAACCACTCAGGTCAGTGTTTTTTTGGTCCTTTTTATTGTAGCTCCTTACAATCCTTGAGGTATTCAACAGCACAGCTTTCAGGGCTTCATTTACAACAGCTGTCGATTCAGTCGCTTCCACTGGTATCAGACCATTGCTGGAGATCACGCTAGCCCTCACAATCACTTTATCCAGTCAGTAGAGATAGATCTTTTAGTTCACCGGCTAGAGTTTGATATTTTCGAAATTTTTTTTCACATACTGAATTAGTGTGTCTCTGCTGTTTTCATATTACCATCAATCAGCACGATATCAGGTCTGTTGTGGTTCACGGAATGGTCTGTTACAAACGACTGATTCGAATGCAATTTCATCTCTTCCCTTTGGATGTGATCTTTAGAATTGTGCTTATAATATGGCGTCAAGTAATTTTATAATTTTCTTTTTAGACCTATTGCCTGGTGATAGATTTTGGCAATATCGTCATGCCTCTTGAGTTGTTCTCCAGTTATGTGCTGATTGGGCTCATACATGCTGGCACAGAGGCTACACTTGTCGGATACGTTCTGTTACGTTGAAGACGTGTCCCCAGTATAAGACCTAGGTGCTACGACCTGATCCTGGTCAAGACTGTGTATTATTCAATGCAATGGCGCCTCGCTTTGTTTGTACTACTGTCCTATGACCATTTCTTGCTTTCGGCATGCCTCTTCAATGTTTGTTAGACCCCTCCCTACTTCCTTTCAAGGCAGATAAAGCCTTGCGATGGAAACAGTCGGATGATGCATTCCAGACCCAGCCATACTCGCTCGTATTAGTCTATCTATTTCTTGGAGCGATGTTGTAGACCATTTTAGAACTCCGAAGCTAATATGTCATAGATAGATTAGACATAACAAATGGAATTAGCAAAAGTGTAGAATAATTGTGAATTAAAGTCCCCCAATAGATTATTGCAAGTTGGGGAAGGGATTTTCTTCAGAAACCCATCATAAACAGGTAACATAATTCAGTCCAAGATCTGATAGTAATATATTTATGTAATTCCTGAAGCAATAAGCAAATACTTCATTGGTACCCGAAGATAAATAATTGACGATGATGCCATTGAAGTTACATTCATCACTCAAACATTCATTAAATCTACAAAATTATTCCATTACACAAGAAAGGAAATACAAACGACTTAAGTAACTACTGACCGATATCTGTTTTGCCAATATTTTCAACTCATATAAGAGTTACTAATTTCTCTATACTAGGGGAGACCGGTCTAGTTGATACAGGGTCAAGTTGATACAGGCCGAAATTCTTCCTAATGTGCAGACGCAAACAAGTGGTGACTGGCTTGGTTGGACAAGTGATTGATACTTGTTAACCAAACGTGATTATTTGGAGGAGGTTGCTTCGCTCTGTAAGTTGTGAACGAAACACTGTTTTTTAAACTTTTACTACTGTTTTTCAATTATTGTTGAAAATTTATTTGCTCTTGAATTGTGTCATCGATGACATCATGCTGTTACATGCTATAAAGGTAAGAATTTCACCTTTTTAACTTTGTTCTAACTGTTGCCGGTTTCATGTATTTTAGAGTTTAGTATAATGACGACGCTTGGATTAAGTTGATACGCTTCATTTGGGTCAAGTTGCGGCTTATCACCTTAATCCACAAGTATTTTCATCTGTAATATTTATTTCCAGATGCCCAGGAACTACAAGAAAAAAAACTATAAGAGCGTACGAGGAAATTAGGAATGGCAGGATGTCTATTAGGGAAGCGGTCAAAACCTTTAATATTGACAAAATGACTCTTTATAGATACAAAATAAAACACTGCTGAGACACTACAGGAAATTGAGAAGGATGTGCGAATGGGGTGTGCTAAACATCGACAAATATTGAATGATGAATTAGAGGAGGAGCTTAGTAAATATATTTTAAAAATCTCTAAAATTTACTCTGGACTAACTCCTAAAAATGTTCGAGAGCTGGTCTTTGAACTGGCACTAGCAAATCACGCAAAAGGCAGACAACCCTTGAAGTCCTGTATTCTTAAAGATAATCTAGTAAAAAACAAAATTCAACATGAGACAAAAGAGAGAGAGATAGAAAGAAATCTATCAAGAAAGAAAACACAAGTTAAGTTATTTAAATCATTTAGGGGTAAACTAAGCAAAGACATAGGCAAACCAAGAAAAGAAGCTAAAGGAAAAAAACAGAGAAACAAAGAAAAATAAAAAACGAAATATCGGACACTGATGAAGACGGAGAGTCTTTTTGTTTGATGTGTTTCAAGAGTTATTCTTCTTCCAAATCTGGCCGACTGGATACAGTGTATTTCCTGCAAGAAGTGGACACACATCGCCTGTGCAGAGAACAACCCCTTTTACACTTGTATAAACTGTCAATCAGACCCAAATTTCTCTTCAGAGTCGGACAAATCGGTCACAATAAATGGTTGTAATAGCTTTCTTTTTCCCCAAAATGTTGTATATTTTAAAATATATTTTATAGTTACAATAAAAATTGTTCATATTATTTTATTAATTCCTGACACCGAATCAGCTTCCTCAAAGGCGTATCATCTTGACCCAGACCGAGTTAAGTTGATACATCTTGCAAAGTTGTTTAAGCTTTTTTTTTGACAAGATAAATTTAATTTTATAAAAAATTTAAATATCGCAAGTTATAGCCAAATAGTTATAGTTACGAATTACACCAACTTTATTTCAAAATGATGACAGAAAAAAATTACATAAATCAGGAAGTAAAAAGTGTATCAACTAGACCCGGTCTCCCCTATTGCTTTGGAATGAGCTACAGATCTGCGAGAAACTAGATACCATTAAATTCAGTTTTGGAAAAGGAAGATCCAAGTATGAAGTGAATCAAGTTCTAATTGATTTTATCATGATGTGGTTCTATTTTACATTGCTCCTCTCTAATATTAACAATGAAAAATAAAAAATAAAGTGGATGATTGAGAATTGATAAAACTTATCAAACTCGTTTATTACTGACATGAATCATGTCATTTTCGTTTATTACTGACATGAATCATGGCATATTAACATGGCGAAAGAATCTAAAAATATTGAAGGTGAAGATGTTCCTCAAGGATCTATTCCCAGTCCATTGAAGTTTTAAGCCTACATTGATGACTTATAAAAGAAAGGAACGTCTGTCACTAATGATGCGACCAGAATAGATGTGATCTGTGAGGAAGTGACAGCACTAGCTGATTCGAAACGGTCTTATAAGTAAGGTCGAGTGTTGATGCATTTCCCATCGCCTCTCACTTAATAAGAAAAATTTTATTTTCGATTAGCAAAGGCTAGGAGATGTAATAGATGAATAAGTATGCTCTAACAAATTTCCTGGATTTCTTATTTATTTTTTATCTTTAAATAAACATACGTTCCTGTCTAATGGATAATTGCGTAATATAAAGCGGATTGCTTGTAGAAAAAATTACGCTAAAATTGACATGTTGGATTTGAAAAAGAACACATCCTTTTCCGTGGCTTAATGAAGTTTACTTAAGTTGTCTGATCTCATTTACATCTTCTTTTTAGTCTCCTTCTTAGTGTTCTCTGACGTTAGAGTTGTGGTGCGAAGCTCATTTGAAAATAATTTACCATCACATGATGGTTTTTTTTTATTTCTTTTAAGAAAACAATTATTTCATTTCACTCATTTTGTTTTGTTTGAGCCTTTTCTAATGCATTATCTAATCCTCTCGGATGATGATCGGATAGCCAAAAACTGTTGATTAATAGAAAAATAAATAATTATATTGATACATGAAGCAGACCGTTGTTCAGAAACTGCAAGCCAATATATTCGGCCTATATGGTGAGAATAACAAATTTATCACAGATTATTGTAGACGATCTTAAAAAAAAAGAAAGTTTTTATTGTAAACTGCAATGTTAAATTAAACTAACAGAAATAAAATAACAAGCAATACAAAACAATAGGGCACTGATGCTGGTTGATGAAATTTTTATAATTAAAGTTTAGTGGAACATTATTTTTATTTCCTTTGCTTTAAAAAGAAATTATTATATTTTTTTTCAAAAATTTTAATTCATATTTTTGTGCTGATCACTCTCATAATGTTTCGACTCTAAATATTAGAATTATAAATTCTCATAAAAATTTAATTAATGTGCCTTATATTATTTGGCCGAAAAAATTACCTTTCCTCACATTTTTCATCTCTAAAAAAAACTGCATTAAAGTAATTGAACTGAAACAAAAAAACTAAATAAACGCAAAGATGAAAATATGTTCAACTTTCACAACTCACTTTATAACTTTCGGATTCACAAGGCACCTCCTACATAAAGTAGCTGGTAAGAAGAAAATGCTTTGAGTATTATTATTACTGTTACTTAGCATTCACAGTTTCAGTTAATTTATTAACAGATTCTAGAATGTATCACGACAAAAAAGTACGGTTGTTATTCATTTGTGTTCCTTCTTAAAATTACAAATGCATCAAAACGAAATACTACCTAGACGATCGATCATATCATATGTTTATGTTGATGGCATTTGCTAATTACTATTCGTAGTTAACCTAACATCGGAATGCGTATTAATTTGTTACAATCCTTCATGAAATAACCAGCTGGTTAACTGTTCTTCGCATATGAATACGCTGATTACATTTCTTAGCATTACCGGAGAAACATCAGTCTATAAGGCCCCACTTCCCTTTTTAGTATTTTTTTATTTAGTAAAATATTGAATATTTCTTATAAATACTGATAAATATTGTATAAATTATGGCATAACTAAGCTATACTTGACTAAGCCCTAAGCAAAAGGTTTCAGCGTGGTTTTATGGAAGGCCCCCCAATATTTGGTGTTCGTTCCCCAGGAGAATTGAAAAACAAACATTTGGATCCTCTGATTCTGGAGTAGGCGTGGACAAGTGGCCTTATGAGACGCATTCTGAGCACCTGAATTTTTGATAAATAAAATAAAATTCAAATCAAAATTAAGTGCGGCATCTATTTTATCTCAAATTGCGAAAATCAGTTTAATGTTGTTAAAAACTTTTTTAGGGTTCTTAATAACAGCAACACGAAGTTTGTTGTAAATTGGTTTAGCTGTTTTTCTATAAAAACAGACAAAACATACAGGATCCTCCGCCATTTTGTTTTAAGGTCGTAGTTGGAATACTGCTTAAAACATTCTCTTTATATATATATATATATATATATATATATATATATATATATATTATATACATCTACAGGGAAAAAGCTCAGCCGTTTTCTCGTATAATGCAACTATGAAAGCGTAGCAGATAACAATATACATGTACTATTTTATTTTGAAAAGATTTAGAAAATAGTGGACATCATCTAATTGCTTTGGCTATCAATTTAATATAAAGAAAGAAAAACACATCCTATGCAGAAATATTTTGAGTCAGTTTCCATCTGAGAGATATTGCCACGAAACGTGCAACACACGAGGAGAACAAGACAGCTTGCGAGCCATAGGTGTTAATTGGTTTGATGGTAGTACAAGCCAATTAATGCGTTTTATCGCCGAAACACAAGTCAACAGTTGAAGACTTCATTATCTGGCACGAACGTCACGACCACCTCAGGTGAATTATTTGTTTAATCAAAAATCAACGGGAGAACGAAGTTTCGGTAGAGATATCCTGCGTTTCGTGTGTGTGAGGCTGTTGCACGTCCGTGACTCCGCTGTCGTTATCCGTCTTGAGGTTCGACACGAAGCATCATCCCAATAGGGTCTCCCTAAAGTAACGGGAGAATGGTGGTTTTAGTAAAGTCTTTATTAACTATTTATGTTTCCCAAGAAATACGTGATGGCTAGTTTAAACGTGCTATCGGATTCCTATTAAAGGAATGTACGAACGTTGGTGATTGCTATCACTGGCACTCGAGGGTTTAAGTTTTATCTTGATACTGCCATAAGTAAAAAGATAGCGAAGCAGACAAGTGAGCGATAATCAATTCTAATAAACACTGTACAACACTAGTGTAATGTGTATATCACATAGAGTAATAAAAACAGTATCTAAACCTAATATAAAGTGCAAAGATATTATTATTATTATTATATTGAGAGATGAGAAACCCATTCGAATCTTTTCTGTGATCAGTGTGGCTCCAAGTAGGTTCCAAGACAATCAAAGTACAGGAGATACGAAAAAAATGTTGATAAGATTTTTTATATTTCCTCATGATAAGCCAAAAAATAAAATACCTACACGTGAATTAGACAGTATTAAGTTAACAGTAGAAAGGAATCCAAAATTGGCACAATATGCAAAAATGAGTAATATATTTGAATGGCATTAGTGCTTACTATTTCAACAGAAAATAAATATATCTTGGTTCAGATATCTTCAATGGAACATCGATCTTGAACAAAATATTGGAAACAGAATGCGAAGTTTCTATTTCATCGAAAAGAACCAACCTACTCTATATTTTCAGTTGAATAAATTACAATGCATTCGTTCGTATTGCAGAATAAAATTACGTTTGTGACGAAAAAAATAAAATAAAATTATTTGAAAGCTTCCTGATTTTTCAAGACTATGTAACTTTGACTTGAATTTCCTCCAGACATGAGAAATTAATGTACAATGAGGGCTTGTTCTTTTCTGCTAAATGCAGTCCAATTATAGAACAAAAAATAAAAGCTTCTTTGAATTCAGAAATCAATGTCACGTTTTCTGTAAAAATAAAAATCGTCTGAAAAATTAAATTAAAATATTAAAAATTTCATAAAAAAAAAAAGAAAAAAGTTCTAAATAGAAAAATATACGGATATTTGCTGAATTAATGAGACTATATCGTTCTAGAGCACCAGATTTGGAAAAATTTGGATTCGGTTTTCTCCTTGGTCAGTTAGTTAATATTTATTTCAAGCGGCCCTCCGATGTGAATTTCGTCACAACCACTCTGGTTATGACTGGGCATTAGCCTACTTGCTGGATTCATTCCCCTCCCCTCAATAATAATACCAGCACCAGTACCTACTGTATAAACAAATATTTCAACATTACTGCATTAGAAGTAAATATTGTTAATATGTGTGAGGTACGTGGTTCCCCATCGACTAGTTAACACCAATTATTCCTAAATTTAATTTATTTTTTTCTCAATAGTAAATTTATAAAACATCTATGAATCCTGCTTATAAAGTTTTAGTACAGAGTTTAAAAGCTTTAATTTCAACATTTATTATCTTTAATTTTAATTTTTTTAACTTCAAACGTTTTTTATTTTGATATTGTTAATATATCATAATAAGGATATTCCAGCAATTAATTTTTAACGAAATCGTTCAAATAATATTAATGAAGCTCGATATTTTTTTTACGACACAGCCATAACAGTAGAAAAAGAAAAATTTTCTATAAATTTGTAAAAAAAAAAAAAACACATAAAAAAAGGATAAGTTTTATCATATAGTTTAATGCTCTTGAATCCGAAACGAGATTATATGAGCTGAATATTAAGGGGAAAAGTTACAACACTACCAAATGTAACATTCATCATATCATTATGATGATAGAAGTTACATAATTCATCTTCATGCCTAAAAAAATGAAAATAAACCTTGCTTATTTATATTTTAGGTACTTATATCTCTTACCAAGAATTATTACCGCAAAATAATAGGAGTTTTTGATAATTATAAATGAAAAACTACCTAAATATTAATCAAAACAGCATACTAATGAAGGAGAGCATTGGTTTGGTAGGGTATACCATTTTATTAAAATCACGTTTTAGGACTCGTAGGTTCGTAAAACGTGTGAAGTAAGTAAGCGAAATATATTTCCTCAAACCTAAATAGTTGATGAAGTAAATGGATGTAATTATTTTGTGAAATGTGTAAAAATATATATAATATTACTCCCCACTATCTTTTTTTTTTTTTTTAATTAAGTCGCAACTCGTAATCAGCTCAGCTAATAGTTTACTTGGATCGACTGAAAATTTGCTGGCTTTTAGACTAAACCTTGCGAGCGAAACGATATTATTATATTTTTTAATTTTTGCATATGGCAGGCAATCTTCAATATGAACTATAAATTTGTCTGTAATATATATTGGTCGTTCTCATCAGATTTGTCAACTTGGCCATTCTAGAAAAATAATTTTTAGAAAAAACAGAGTGATATATCTTCCTCAAATTTTTGCTTCTGGTCCTTGGTAAATTATGTGACATTGAGAGGTCCAGATGAAAACAAAAAAATCCCAAAATAATAGTGGCAACATACTTGGGACTCGTTTTCACCATGCACTTGAGACATAAGATCTTCATGATCTAATTACCAATAGAATTGCTCATTGAAAAAAAATTGAATATCATTTATCTTTGAAAATGGCGCATTTGTGCTTTGTGAATACTACTTTCAATTCAAGCTAGGATTTTCTTTTCATCAATGTATGCCTATGAATGTTTTTAAACAGTAACATACTTGAGAATTTTGAATTTTAAAATTTAAAATTTATTTGTAATGCAAAAATTTTGGCCATTCACTATCTACTAATGATTAGTGCGCTCATCAATAATTTATACCGAAATTGGAGCCTTTTCCATAATAATTAGAGTCATATAAAAACAACTTCATTATCAAAATTTGTAAACTTGACATCTCTCAATGGAATGACCTATATGCCATTTATTTAAATTTTCTATTGCGCGGGACCACACATTGCGAAGGGCCCTACTGGGCGCGAGGCCATGAGGGATTGAGGGGTTGTACCCTCCCCCTCCCCCCCTGAATCCGTTACGGATTAGACGACCCTGGATATTAAAAATAAAAATATTACAATTATTTTTTGCAAAATATTTACTGTTGGACAATGAATAGAAATGGGCCCTACCACTTTTTAAAACATTAGGGGTCCTTGGATTTTCGCTTCCACTAACCATGTCAATAAGGAAATGATTTGCATATTTATTACTTTGTAATTGCGGGTTATTGCAACTTCGATTATTTTCTTCATTGCGCGGGCTCAACGAAACTACACTCAGTTAAGACATTTATATAACTTTTAATCATGTAACTTAATTGCGTAACGACTATTATTGCTGTCAATTAATACGGTGCTTAATAAAAAGTCCAAGTGCGAGTTTCAGATAAGGAATTACTTAACTCAACTATATATGCGTAGGAGTAACTTCGTATCCATTTAGTAAGTGCTTATTCTTAAACGGTACCAGATTTCTAATGTCTCAATCAAGATTAAGAAGTAATATTTCAATTCGGTTCCTATAATCTAAAACCTGTTAGAATAAAAATAAAAAATTAGCGAATTCTCACTTTATAAAAACTGAATGGTCCAAAAATGCTTTTATTTGTTTATTCAACTCCTGTTTGTCGAATTTGTTTTACTCTGCGCAGTTATTTTCAATCTGAAGTTATTCAAAATACTGTCCATTCACTGTAATATGGATCGTTTTAAATATAGATAAAAATTAAATAAAATAGCTAGCGAAAATTGATATCAGAATCTTTACGTGCTAACACTTTTTTTTTTAGTTAGTGTTTAATCTCCTTTTCTACTAAACATGACGGAACACGAGTTTATACTGAAGTGGGTAAAGAATTATCTATTGATTCCAGAATTCGATTCATACTCCGAATTTAAACTATCAGAAAACTGCATCATATAACCACAGATGGACTTGCGCGTGCTGTGAGTTTGATACTATTCTTATTTTAATTTTTGAAGCCGAAATATTGTTTTCATTATTTAAGTACTTCAGTTATTAGTAGAAAATAACCACTCAAATAATACTTGAAGGCGAAAACAAACAAATGCAAATAATACAGATGAAACATTAACTCTAAATGGATAAACAGATCTTTACAGTATTGTGTTACATATATTATCAAAATTTCAGACTCGAGATGCCCAAAAAGAGAAAAATGGGGAAAAATAGTATTTTATAAAATGTATGGCATAATATAGTCTTGCTCTACGAGTATTTCATACATTCTGCCACTCTGATACAGGGTCGGAACTATGGAGGGAGGCAAAGGGAGCACTTACCCCCCGGATGACAGAATTTACCGACGGCAAATTTCGAATATGGCTTATTGCGACACTGCTGACTGACAACTAAACCAAAAAGATTGAGGTGAAATTTTGTATTTTTGAAATTTTGAAGATTGTTGTACTGTATGGAAGGTCATCGGAGTGGTATAGGGTGCGTATCGAAGGTCATCGGAGAGGTATGGGGAGCGTATCGAAGGTCATCGGAGTGGTATGGGGTGCGTGTCGAAGGTCATCGGAGTGGTATGGGGTGCTATCGAAGGTCATCGGAGTGGTATGGGGTGCATTTTATATCCGTTTCGTAACCACTAGAACACGATTATGGAGGTTTCGGGGATGTCCGACATATGTGTATATATATATATGTATATATATATATATATATATATATATATATATATATATATATATATATATATATATATATATCACATATATAATTCAGGACATAATTATTTTTGTAGTTATCTGACCTGTTATTGGCATGTTAAATTCTCTAATCTGGAGTGACAATATCCTTAGCAAGACGAAGAAGTTAATATATATCGCACATGTCGACAGTAAAATTCTTTAAGGCTCTGAACCTTGGACCCTCAATAGAGTACAGAAAAAACGACTTTTAACAGTGGAGATGGATTTGTGGAGGAGGTCTGACAGAGTTTCTAGGATATAGCATGTCAGGAACAGCGAAATAAGAGAAAGAATGGAAGTAAAAAGAAACATCTTAGAAGTGATCGAAGAAAGAAGATTAAGATGGTCACTTAAAACGGATGGATTCAAGTCGAATACCGAAATTGATGATGGATTGGTAAAATTGGTAAAGTATTATTACCATATAAGTATTATATAGTAAAGTAAAATTGGCAGAAGGTAAAAGAAAGAGAGGAAGGCCCCGAATACAGTGGTAAAATAAAGTAGATGAAAGCATGACAGGCCATGGATTGACGGAAGAGGAGGCAATAGGCAGGAAGAAATGGAGAGAAAGGCTTAAGGAGGAACTGGGTTGCGGAAAACTTCATACGTGAAGAAATTCAAAATAAAAATAAATTATCTGAAATTTAAAGTTATCTGACCGGTTCTGTGACCAGATTATTAATTTTCTTAAGAAAAATATTTACAATGTATAAACATTTTCTGCATGTTACTATTATTCAGGTTATTGGTTGACGGAAAACCAAGAATGTTATGACTGTTTTAAAACTAAAGCCTTGAGTGATTATAGCTCTACTTGATTAATAGAAATTAGCATATAAATGCCTTTTTGTTTTTCATTAAAAGAAATTTGCATTTAATCACTTCATGTTTGCCATACATTTAATCTGAGAACTTAAGTATCGTAATTACTTCATTTGCAACATATAAGCTCTTACATTAATTATATGGAAATAAGATATATGCATTTATTTATGTTTAGTAAAATAATAACTAAACAAACAAATATAAATTGAAGAAATTAAAGTGGAATAAGTGATTCCTTTATTTATAATATATTTTATTTCACTTTTATTTCAAAATGTCACATCAAGAGATTAAAATTTAATATTAACAAAGTAATGTCGATTTGAATATTTGTAATAAATTCTCAATTAATTTTGAATTTCATAATCTGTTAGTATCTTAATTTTGTAATTTTGTTGTTAAATGAACATAATGATCCCCATTTGGTGGAAGCAGATTAACCCGATTAAGTCACGGGAAGTATTTAAAAAGGTGAGAGTTAATTTTGAGAGCGACTAAAAACTTCATATGGACCAATGGTTCGATTGATCATAGAAGAGCAGGGAATTGAAATTCTGTGTTTTTTTGAGTAATTCGCATTTTCTGTCACACCGAAAATGATCACTCAAAAACTATTCGAGGTAATTAAATTCCAATTGCACCATTGTAAAGTAAACGATTCAAAAATATAATTTGGTTTAGCGAAATCCATTCTTAAGAGGCTTCAGGGCTAAAAATTGTATTTTATTTTTTATTTCACTCTTTTTTTGTCAATGTTTTTCTCATTCCCCCTGCCAGGCTATAAAAACTCCATTTCTAGGATAACTTTTATTAAGCTTTAATTTTGTATAAATGAAGATGAGGTTTCTTTTGGGATTTTTCTAGAATTGGCTCCTAATTTGCCAAAAAGTATGGGGTGGAATAAGGTTTCCTCGACTAAGAAGTGTTTTGTGAATGAAATTAATTCAATTCAGTTTGCTTCAAGTCAATAAAACAACAAGGAAATTAAGAATGTAAAGCTTCTTTCTTGAATAAAACAAAACATAGTCTGAAGAAATATTTGTAAATTAACCTAAACAATTCTGGAATAAAATATGAAATGAATATAATATAATATAATTTAAAAGAATAAAATAATTATAACAAAGCACTATCAAAAAAGTTACAAAACATACTTAAGTAAAAATACCATGAGCAACGAATTAAGCAGCGACAGACACATAAAGAGAGAAAAGACATGTTGAATCCCCTCTGACCTTATAACAAATTTATTTTAATAAAGATATTCTTATTTCAACTATGTTTTGTATTTTTTGTTAGTGATGTGGACAAATAATTTTATTCTTTTAAATATTTAAGCGTTATTCGTTTTAATTTTTCAATCTTTTATTTTATTTTTATTTTCAGGGATAGTTTCATTTCATATTTAATTTCAGAATTGTTTTGGTTAATTTACATATTTTTTCGCCAAGTGTTGTTTCATTTGACAAAAAAAGTTTCATATTCTGTATTCCCGTGTTATTTTATCGACTTTTTCTGTATTATTTTATATAGAACTTTTTCATGTATGGATAATATAAATTAAACAAATAAGATCAATATTGCATTCTTCAGGTATTATATAAACAATTTTATAATTTTGGGTTGTTACTGCACGGTTTTTGTTTTTTTACCGCACAGTTATCTGGGTCTGAGATAACTTTGCTGTAACGGTAATACAGAAATTACATCAAGAGATACATATACACGCTTGGGTAAAAAAATAAACAATAAATTATAATAAGAACTATAATATTTCATTAATAATGCTATCATGGCGACGTTATATAATCTTAATATTTCATTAAGATTAATGCTGTACCCTTTTCCACTGATCTTATTTGTTTTATTTTTATTTTTATACAAATGCAATGTAATTTGAAGGAATAACTTTTGATATTCCGCATATGAAAAAGAAAGGAACACTTTGGGGTACGTTACCATTCCACAAATAATTTCGCACCTACTCTGAACATTTTAATATGATTTTTTTTTCTTATAATTTTTAACCTAAAAAAAAAAAAAAAAGATCTTAAACAATTTATTTACAACGTAAATATATTCAAAATATAGAAATTTTTCAAAGTATAGATTAATTTGAATTTCTGAAATTATTTTCAGGGCTTGCTAGTTTTTTCAAAGATATTTAATCAGCTCATCATAAAAAAAAATCACGCTATTGATATGAGCAATATTTAAATAGTTGCTAATATCGTTTTATTATTTAAATATTTCTTCAAAATATGAGAATGGCATCTGGTATTTAATAATTAGGTTCTTCAATCTTCAATGCAAATTAGGCTTATTTGGTAAATTTTGTATATTGTTTATTGTAAATTATAAGTTATCTTTTTGTGAGTGACGTTTCGGGACCGCTACATCCTATCTTCAGGCTTTTACTGTTTCCTATTGCGATATTTTCCTTACTCTTTTCACATTTATAACAAATAAAATATTATAAAGTTTATAATCACATTGTAATGCCGCATTATAAAATAAAATTTCGAATATTAAAAAAAAAAAAATATTAATTTTTTTAATAATATATTATTAAAAAATAATAAATAATATATTATTAATAATATATATTATAAAATATTATCAGTGGTCTAAGCTGTTGTGTTTCTGACAATAATATTTTATAATGTGACAACGTATTAATTTCTCAGTAGTGCGCGCGTGTGTGCTTATGAATGTATCGTTGTCATGACAACTTTATACATGAGGAAACAATTTAACTACACTAACTCTATTAGGTTAGCATTCCTTAAATTCATTTATTAGGTTATTTTTTTTATTTTAGGGATTTAATATCCTCAAAAAATACGGGTTATTATTATATTTATTCTCATTGCATTTATTTATATAAGTGCAGCTATTATTTGTTGTAATCTGTTCTAGATAATTTTTTTTCCCTTAGAAATTGAATATAATTTGGATAGGTAGGTAATTAATTAATTACCTAACGAAGTATTTCATAATTGAGATAAAAGTCTTAAACAGTAGGTCAAACTTTAAAAATAAATGACGTTATATGTTTATAATACAAGTTGGTTTACAAATAAACCAGAAGCTGATTCTAAATACTTATTGTAGCGAGTGAAAACCAGCTATGAATACAAATAGCTGATTATCACTTGTCAACCAAGATGGTCACTGGCCAATCAGTACTCGCCTGGAGGGCGTACACTTTCTAGGATCCGCCCATTCTCCCTCCTTCCCTAACAGTGTAAATAAACGTAAATAATTTACAGTCTGCGACGAACCAAGCAAAGATATATATATATATTTATATTTCTTCCATTATTCCTTCACCCTGCACACCTGATTACATATTACATAAATACAAAATACCAGAGACTATCACTTATACCTAAAGTTGAGAGGCGTTAATATAATAGTTTCGTGCCAAATTTTTATTTCACAGAATCTATTTTTTAATTTATTAATCTAAATCTGATAAAAAAAAAAAAAAAAATAAAATAACGAATAATAAGGAAGATAGCCTCGGTCAGAAATGATATACTCGCACACAGTAAGAATATATACAGTTTTATTATGTGCCGAAGTTACAGACCTTCATCAGGGCTAAGATAAACAAGATAAAAGAATAATAGATAATAGAGAATTAATATATTTGGATACTAAGAGGGAATATGAAAAGGTAAAATAATATATATAAAAATATGTTATATAAAAATTTATGGAAAAATCATTTCATCCCAAAAGTAATGTCGGTTTTTAAAAATCAGTCTGTTTATGTTGATATTACTAATCTCTCTTTTACAATTGAATTGTGCTTACATATTTTGTTTATTATAGCATTACGTACTCATCTATTTATCATGTCAGTCATGTTTACATCACAGTCAATCTGTGCTGAAATTTCAATTAAAATGAATCTCTCCCAAAACCACTTTCGCCATTTAATGCTTTGGAAATTCGATGAAGGAGAAAATGCTGCTTCAACTTATCGGAAACTTGCAGAAATATACAGAGAAAACATCATTAGTGAACGGCAAGTGCAGAGGTGGTTTGAAAAGTTTCGAGCGGGAAACCGCTAACTTGAAGAATCCGATAGAGCTTGACGACGGACTCCTGCAGGCTACTATTGAGGAAAATCCTGTTGTAACCGTTGAAGAAATAGCAGAAAAACTTATATCGACACATTCTACTGCCCACCGTCATTTGCCATCAGTTCTATTTTAATTAAAATTTTAGCACAAACTAACTAACTTTCTGCAATAAAAACATGTTAAATAGAAGAATACGTAATGCCATATAAAAAAAAAAAAAAAAAAAAAAAAATGTAACCTCAATTCAATTGTAAAGGAGGGATTAGTAAACTAAACAGGCAGATTTTTTAAAACCGACATTACTTTTTGGATGACCTGATATAAATAAATATAAGCATAAAATATAGAAGCTATACAAGCAAAATAATGTGAATTTGAATTTTGGAATAAAAGATGTATCGTCACATATTTTCGACTGGCACTTGGTTCAAAACTGAGCGTAAAATGGAGTATTTTAAAGAGAGCAGTATTTTAAATGAAAAAAAAAAAACTAAAAGAAACCTTTACACAAGAAATAATACATTTTTATTTTGTACAAATAGGTTTGTGTATATGTTGTTGGATAATAAAGTCTGAAGGTAAGATAGAAAAAAAAAACGCCTCGAAAAGTAGTCGGATGAAGGACTTACTACAAGAGGCATACCATGTTTCTTTCAGGAGAATGTCCCGCCTGTCGATGCCTCCCTCATACCAAATCGTTTCCTCTTTCACATCAAGCAATCCCTTCCCTGATAGTACGATTCTGCACGGGTGTGAATGAAAAAAAAATGATGTTAAAAAACGAGACAAAATGTACCATAGCAGACCTAAATAGGTGTTTAAAAATACATATGTATCATGAGTACTGGAACCCATTATCCATTATGTATGTTTATGTTAGCCTACCTGAGCTGGATCCAGAGAGAGGGCGATAGTAGTAGAACAAGGGTGTATTAGCGATTCCTACAGAACTATGCTAAGGGTCCTATCTGAATGCAGGATAGACCAGCCGCATAATGCTGCTTTCCCACCTCGGGTACTCTAAGCCCAAGCCTTATCCGGCCCAAGCATCCTCAGCAGCTCCTTTATGGTCTAAAGCCATTGAAATCAACAATAGAAACAGGAATAACACGGCAGTAATTCTCCTCTATGTAGGACTAATAAGCACCCTATTGTATCAGCTTCTTACCTCTTAATTTGGAAGTGTAAGCACAGAGGTTTCTTCTCTAATTCTTTTAATATCAAAATTTATAGTTTATTCAAAATTCCATTCGAAAATGAACAGTTTGTTTTTATAATCCGAAAAAAAAAATGCTTTCGGAGTATTTTACCTCTTCTGAAATCGATCCCATCCTTTCCAAGCATATTTTTGAACAGCATTATTAAACTTCATGACTTTGATATCAAATTCGATGTTGAATCAACGATACCTTTGCAAGGCAAGAGTTTTATCCTCCTAACACCTCCTTCCTATACGAGCTCGCCAACTCCTTGTATCATCCCTCATTTTCTCTACCTTCGACTACGGTTGTTTGGTTCGTAATGGCATATTTGGTGAACTTTAAACGAGACTTAAGAGTCTAATGGATAGTTTTCTTCCATATATTTTATTGATATCCAGAGATACCGCAGTTAACAATTCTACACCTAGTTTATGAGGATCGTTCGAATCATTACCACAAGTAGGTACTTTGTTGCTTCCTTCTAATATCTATTCATTGTCCTTCTCATGTCTTCCAACTCCTTCATTCCCATAATGTCTGGCCACAACAACCTTTGCCATAAGATTGATGAATTTGACAAAGTCTTTATTAACAGTGCTTCATTCATATGGAATTCTATTTCATCCCTCTCTTTCTAGATTTAAATTCCGTGCATTTTTCCCTTTCCTAACTCTCTTAGAATCACGGTTTTCATTCTCTTTAAATATTCGTGAATATTTTACTTATTTTACTTTAAGTCGAAACTTCATGATAACTATGTTTTGTTATTTCTTTCGTCAGACTATTGCGAAATGCATACGTTGATAGTCTGAAAATATAAAAAGGATTATTAAGAACTGCCTAACGATAACCTAAAAGTTAATCCGATGAAGTAAGATTCATCTAGAAACGATAATAATGTTTTAAGGAATGAAATGAATATTTATAGAAAGATCAATGGTAGAAATCATACATATAAATATAAAATTGAATGAAAAACATAATCTATCTACCTACCCGCTTGATCATGATTCAGCTATAGAGTCGGAAAATCTTCGCGTACAACCAGAAGAGTTGGATATCACGTCCTTCACCAGGTACCGTAAAATTTGACGCTATGGCGGTCATTCAACCACATAACCTTAGAAATAATGGCTGGTCAAGAAACACAACTTCCGTGTGCTTTACTGTATTAGCCTTCTGTGATAATTAACTTTCAGGAATCACGTAGTCAGCATTAAAAAAAAAAAAAAAACATGATTACGTTCTCTTAAAATAAATAACAGATTTAAAATAATTCATACTTTAATTTCTAATGTTATTAGCTTAATGGTCCTTTTGGATCTAATGCCGCACTAACAAATGTAAACAGAAAGAATTAAAGTAAAATATGTGGGTGATTCTCAAAAAATAACTAAATTTTCTGGGTTATAATTTCGGACAAGTGAATCATCTTCCAAAATTTCCAAATGATTCATATGGCCTCTTGGGATCATAAAGAACAATATGCAACAGAAAATAAAGCCCAAATCACTTTTCGAGATTTATATGGTTTCGGGTATCCTGAAGCTAAAGCACACTTTCAAAGACCCTTCTTCAGTAGGAGATTAAACAGTGAAATTACAAAAATAAAATAAATTGTAATACTTTAAAAGAAAAATTAAATTAACGAGAGCCAAAAACATACATTGTTGACAAGTACCCGTCCATCTTGAAAACTGAACATTGAATTTTTTACAAGTTATCACTCAGGATTCCTGAAATTTCATCTTGATCATTCACAAATCGAAAACACGAGTAGTATCAGTAGATGCGGGGACTGAAAAAAAAATGGTCCAGTGGTTATCCCTCGGAATAACCTATACGGTCAACCAATAATTATTCAATCGATAAAGTTTATTGAAGGATATGGTATTGTTTTTTTTATTGGAACTCTAAACAGGCGTGAGAAAATCGTAATAATAAAAAAAATCATCGATAGGGCACATCCACACTCGAGTTTCGCTATAATTGACCTTTTTTTGAAAATCATCCATATAACGAATGTAATGAAGGTATCTTAGTAGTGCGTTCTAATCCTTCAAATATCTGATGAGAGAGAGTGATACTATTCCGTGTATACTTTTAAATGATACCGTACCGTCTTACAAGCTTGCACAAAGTTAAGAAAATTTAAGCGAAATAGATACTGGATTGGTGTCGCGATAACTTTATGATTTGAAACAATTACAGTTTGATCAAAACAATAGGAACAAAGAAACACCAATGATACAATTGGATGGACCTATAATCACCATTTATATACATATACAACATAATCTCTGATTAAAAATTTAGCACACTTACTGACTGACTGCAGGCAGTTGATTGATAGCGGTCTCCCATATCAACAAAAAATCGACGTATATGAATCGATTTAAAATTAAAGGTATATAATCCTAAGTTTCTTATATATTTCTCTTGTTTCCACTGTAATTATTCATGTATATATGGTTTATTCTAAGGTGTCTTCTTTTATTTAAGTTATTTATTTTCTTTTATTCATTATAATTATTTTTATTTATTTATATTTTAATTATATATATATATATATAATTTCCTTTTATTTATTATAATTATTAATATTCTTTTTTATTATATTTATTTTTTACATATATTTTTTAATTATGTTTTTACCTTATCTGCTAACTGTATTGACAGTACAGTGCAGTCTGAACTGATATCGGTTCATCATGGATAGTCAACATATTAGAGCGTAGGCAGACATCACCTTGTCGTGGGTAGCTTTTATAAAAAATAATTATAATAATAAAAATTTAGTAATTTTCAATTATTTATTTAACCGATTTCGGAAGAAAAAGTTCTTTTATAAAATTAAATTCTAATTACCTACTTTGATTTTTTTTTATTTATTTGGTTGTTATCCGAACTTAGATTTATTTTATGTACTAACATGAAACGGTGATCTATGAAACGGTGGCTTCAGAGGGACTTGATAACATCTTCAGCGATCTACTTAGCCAAGATTGGTGCTTACTAACTAGACATAGCCTAGGAGGACTATTAACCATTGCCTCCCTAATGGTACCGGCTCCGGCCCCGATTTCGGTTCAGCCTTTTCAGGAGACCATTAGAGATCTCATGCATATTTGCGCAACAAGGTTCGACGTCTAGACCGGTTTGCGCATCTCTCATTATAGCCGCGTTGCTCAATCAAGTCAGTGTTGACTTAGGCTCTCTCTAATATTGCAATTAATAATTAATTATTAGCCTTCGATGGGAGAGGGTTTCCATGATGTTCCGGACAGGCTAATTCTATGGTTGCTGTTTTGGTTACTCAATATTTCAAATTAAATTTAATTGGTAGTTACGCAAGTTGGCTTCCCCGCTTTGTCGAGGAGATTTCAAAGAAAAATGAATGATACAAAATGAATACTGGGGAACTTAGTAGCCGTTATTTTCAAATAGATGCACTCATTTGGCAGACAAAAGCGCTTGATCCTTGTATATAATTAGAAAAGTAAGAGAATCGTGCCAGACATTGGTGGATGGTTAGACTCAATATATAAATAATTGGATAATTTGGAGTTGAATGAATATAAATGACTTTATTACAAGATCTATCGAGTTCCACTAAAGTCATGCTAAAGTAGAATAAGAGAAAATTTAATTATGCTCTTTGATGAGAGCTCCTGAGTTTGAAATATTAACCTTGGCAGGGTAAAGGAGGAAATAGCTTCTAAATTTTGAAAACCATTTAAAAAACATTTCACAATAGGAACATGACTATTTCAGGTAAAATCATCAATTTTTTGCAGTTTAAAATTAAGATACGGTAAGAAAAAAATACATCTTTAAGGAATTATTAAAAAAGTATACAAATTACTGGATTTTGGTTATGGCCATGACATTTAAGCTGTTATTAAAAAAAAAAAATCTATTGAATTGTGGTACAGAGCACTTTACCAAGCTTTTTAAGCGTCGCGACGCATCGGTTTTAGCTTCATCAACTAATTTCTTATTTCGATGGCGACTCATTGAAATTTTATTTTTGTCTATTTTTTTAATGCAATATTAAATCATTTTATTAGTATAACATTACATTTTTTGAAAATTCACATCTTTTAAATAAAATAACAAGTGTAAATTGTTATCTGTCTGTTAGGATTTTTTAGCCTTCTTTTTATGATAAAATGGCTGAACTGATTTCGACGAAAACTTTTTCCGTTGTCATATACAGCCATAAGAAGGTTTAATGTGTGGAGGTAAGTACCTGAAAGTAATTGATTGACCTCAACCTAATGAGTATTCATAATCCAAAAGATAAAAATTCCTAGAATTAAAAATTAAAATAATTTTGTAGTTTTTAGTTACTACAGTATTTAATTCTAAGTTAGAAAGTTCTATTAGCTAAAAGTAAAAGAGGGAACATAATCAATTATATACCCTTTTCCAAAGGCTCCGCCCCTTTGTGGAACGAGAAGTTAACTCATATCAATGTTGATTCATAGGAGGCAGAACACGTCGGACAAAATTATTAATCTGTGCATAATATTGGAAGGAGCTAGAGAAAACCTAATAAAGATAAACCATTTCTTTATCGATTTTAATTCGGTACATGATTCAAAAAATCGGGATCAACTGTATGTAGTTATGAATGACTTGAAAATACCCCCTAAGCTGAACCGAATGATTAGCATGACATGACATATGCAACGTGCATGGTACGAATCTGGAGAGTTATGTCAGAAACATTCTCTTCAGAATGAGGTGTCAATTAAGGAGATGCTCTTGTATGTTTACTCTTTAAACTCACCCAAAAAACAAGTAAGAGACTTGTTATTGAGACTTGTATCCAGCCACCAATAGTATCATCTTTGACGAAACTTTGACTGTTTGACTGTTTTAGGTCGCTCTTAAATGCGTTTTTGAATTCTTCATATGCGTGTAAGCTAATGCAAAACGCTTTGGTCTTATATTAAACGAAGACAAAACCATTAATATGATTTCGGAAGAAACACACAGACAAATAAGGGTGAAACCAATGTTAGGAAATTGTTCGTTCGAAACGGTATCCGAATTTCCTGATCTCAGATTAATAAATGATACTTTGGAATGAGAAATCTGATTTCCGGAGTGTTTACTTTTATTGGGAGGGGAAGACGGAGTGAAAGGGCGGCAAAATTAAACTTGCCCCCTTTGCCAAAAATATTAGTTCCGGACCTGTCGGTGGCCTCTATGTAGAATTGAACCCCTGTCTAATGCTCGTTCTAATTCGTATTGGACAAAAATCAAAACCACGTTTTGAGCTGTTTCCCTTTCATTCCGGATGTGTGATATGATCATTTATTTCGTAGTTCATCTTATTTTTCAAATATCAGATTCTTTATGTAAATGGCGATTCGGAGCATATATCAATATATATAACATATGATATAGCAAGATGAAGTTACAGTAATGCATTTGCTGTAATGATATGACGGTACATCGAAACCAGCACTGAATTTGATTCAACGTTGCAATTGGTAAATTCATAGCTATTTGGGTTCCCACCTACAAAGCAATCATTTCAAACTTTCTTATCCAAGTCAGCTCATTGCTTCTCCAAGTAGACATTAAGTCAGACTGTAAATTGTAAGCAACACGAATAATTCGTGGACAATTATATGGACCGAATCGCCTTTCCGACGTAATAATTTCTGTTCGCACATTTCATTTCAACCATGATTCTTTGGTATCTTAGAATTTTGTACATGCCGTTTTGCTTTACGATCCCTCGTTTTAAGAATCCCTGTCCTCTCCCTTCACTACCGAACGGCGTCGTGACTCTGCGATGATTAAGTGTAAATCATCCGAACATTTATTTGACACCTAAAGCCTTATATTTCTCACATTTTAGGTTCGGTTACATATAAAATTTAATGACCCTAATTTTAGCGATAGCACCTCTAAAACGCCTTTTTAGATGATTTGCTGACTCTAAGAGAAACGAAAACAAAAAAAAATTAAATGTGATAATGATATGGTGTGAATAATTTCTTTGAACACGATTACCGTTGTCCTTACTCAGACAGAATGTAATATTAATCAATAAACAATAAATAACTCTTAAAAAAAAAAGTGACAATATTTCTTGATAGGGACCCTGCAATACGCGCATCGAAGTTTTTCGTCATAATGCCTTATGGTCAGTTTATTAGTAATAGTTCTATTTATTAATGTTTTATAATTTTATATTTTTAGACGTAATATCATTCATTGAACCGCCTCAAAATCTTTAGGGACTGTGTTCCATTGAATGAGTGATAAATAGAGTTAGGACTTTTACGCGCGAAAATATGTACCTAAATATGTGGTCATTACTGTAGTAATATTTAAAAATATAAGTAATAAATGCGAAATATGTAAAAAAAAAGTATTATAAATTTAGCAACAAAATATTAAATACATGTACTTTATGAGGTGTAAAATAGATCGCTATGTTTCTGGCAAACTGCTTTTCTAAGGCAGGTGGGGGTTCCAGAAACCACATTTACCCAATTTACTGATCTAATTTAATCTCTATTTGTATCGGTTCCAGAAGGGAGCCTATCAATCAAACTATATTTTAACAAAAAAGGCTAGAGACCGCAGACCCCCCTGCTATGGCCAATAGCTTGGGATATTATAAATACCATTGAAGAACCTTTCCAAGGGTATCGTGTTCACCATTTCAGTTAATTAACTAGATAATGGCCTGCAGGGTAAATATAATGGTAGATTTTGTTACAGTTCTTACTTTATTGATGTTACGTTATTAATTAAATTATTGGTTTACTAATTTCTAATCTAAATTACTCTCATTGTAAAAATCTACAGACTGTAACATATGTATTTGAGAATACTAGGAGAAATCTTGCTTAATTAAAATATTATCCAGATGCCAAATAATATTACACATTGATGTACACAATGAATCAAAGGACTATCACTTATCTTATAGTTGTCGGGGCTCGATGGTCTAGGTTTCTTTCTCCTGCAACGGCCTCCTATTCTCCTTCTGGCTCGAACTTCGTCTCTTGATGGACTGCTCAACTCTTCCCCCAGCGAACCTCCGTCTTCTCTCTTCTAGCTCAGGACTCTTCTACATTCTCCCCAGAACTCTCCTCTTCAACTCTTTCCCCAGAACTCTTCTTTTCTCTGTCTCTTATACTGTTTTCCCCTATTCCTTCTTGAAAAGATGAATTTTGTCCCCACTCTCCTTTTGGGACATCTTATTGGCTGACGATATAAGAATATTCGAAAAGGACTTGTAACCTAGGGCGGCAGATTTTATTACACCATGTCGACCTGGCCTATCTCTAGTTTTATGGTGTTCTTACTTTCGCTTATCTTAAGCGGCCTAATGGCGGTCTTGAACTGCACTCCCTTCCTCCCCCTCTCGCCTTCCAGGTATAGCGCCCGACTTTGTAAATATTTCTTTGTCCGAAAAAGAAACTGGTTAATATTGATATTGCTGAACAGCGTGGCATCTCTTTAATTTATTCCTTATTTAATTACTATTATGAATCTTAATTATTTCCTTCAATTCCAGTATCCTTAATATATAACAAGATACAGAAAACACATTAGGAATAATGAAGAAAATTGTTTAAAATAATGAACAAAATTAGGTTACAAAGAAAAATAAACTATAGAAAAACAACAAAAAATTCAAATTACTCAGACATTCAGTATTCACCAAATTCAGGTTAAATTGGCACAAATTAAATTTTTTTAATATTTTGAAGAGAAATTTCCATCGGTTGTGTCTCAGAATTTCTTTGGGCCGGCTAAATGATCTTTCAACATCTACTGAGGTGATGGGATCAAACTTTAAATGAAGGAATTTTCGTGAGATCTATTTCGGTGATTTCTCCTGCCATGTGTTCGTTTTAGTCCTGGAGAACATTAGCTGTGCTGGGCATTATGTTTAGGCCTGGATTATTTGTTTTTGTCATCTTCAATCTTCTGCCTTGATTATAAATTAAATAACAGGCAGGCTTTTTCAATAGCGACAGAATCGAGACTGAGCCTTGATATAAAGTTCCTTTATCTTTTCAAAGTTGGTACAATAATATTCCACCGCTTCAATCCAAGTATCCCACCTTGTTGTGATTGGTTCAGGAGGTAAATTCAAGCCAGGGTATATTTCTTTAATAATATTTACGCTGGAAACCTTCAAAAACATCTTCTTTACAGCTACATAGATAAATAGCTGCCCCCCTACAAATATCTACTAATCTCAACTTGAAATGAGAACTTCAAAAAAATATATTTTGTCGCGCTAATTATCCAATTTTGCCCTCTGTGCGACGGTTGATTTGGCCATAGCCACTATAGACAACAGAAAAACACATCACACACCGATAAATATCGGACAAAACATATCTATTTAAAAATAACGATATTTGTCCAAATCCGTAGCGGAGGGCATGAAGATTCACGCACGTATGACGGAAGTGGATGGAGAACACTTTAAGATCCTAAAATAATTATGTGGTAAACCCACTCCTCTACTACCTTCTCCAATTGTTGTAAAAGTTATTTTTTACCTAACTGTCCAGAGCATTTATGAAAATAAGTAACTTAAGGCAAAATATGTAAAATGAAATATTTTCCCAGTCGAAATGTCCAAAATATTTATGAAAATATGTAATTTAGGGTCAAATTGTGAAAAAGATAAAATATTTAAAATTAAAAGTAATCTATTTTACTTCAAATTGCTTGAAATAGATTATGGTAAAAATAAAAAAAATTATGTATATACGTAAAAATATTGATTTGATGAAACATAAAAATACTAACCTAGTGATAACATTTCATTGTTATAATTTATTTCGATTAAGTAATGATTTTGATAAATAAAAACTCAATTTGTGTAAACTATTGTCCCTAAAATAGAATATAAAAAAATAAATAATTAAAAAAAATATATGTTTCCACTCCTTTCATTAAGATTTATAATTACGAAAAAATATACATTTAAAACAAATAAATGTAATAAATTAAAATAAAAAGTTAAATAATAATATATCTACGGCATATCAAGGAACTTTCTGATCATTAATCTCTTATCTAGTGGCTAATTCAGATATGGCTAGTCCAGCGTAAATATTTTTAAAGAAATATACCGTGTCCACTCAGTTCGACTTTCGATCTATCTTTTTCCTATCTACATCTGTGGACTTCCGATTTGACATTTCACAGACGACACCGCTTTTGACATGTCGAATTGAAAGTCGAAAAGCGATGTGACTGTGGAGAGGCTTCAGAGAGACCAGCGACAAGAGACGTTGGAAAAAAGGCCGTAAATTGTGCAAAGGGGCTCATTGTATGTAGATCTGCTCAATTGGTCGCAAAACTCAGAGGCCATTCCTCTATAATTCCTTCTACTGTTGGTACCGCTATACAGCTTAATTCCTCAAGCTATGGTTCTCTAGTCTGCTCCTGGTGAGATAACGGCTACTGTGTGGTTTCGAAGTGCCTGTGATTACATTTATTTATAAGTTGATTAATTGTTGAAAAGAAAAAAAAAAATCTGTTACATCCTTAATTCAAATGGCGGGATCTCTATTGCCTAGAATTGGCTTATAGCCTAGATAGTGCGGTCCCACAATTCGCTGGCATATATCAGTATTATAAAGAATCTGTCCTTATACACTATAATTTTTATGCAGTCGGATTCCCCACTCTCTAGGAAACCTTTCTTAATAGAGTCAAAGCATTTTCCTGCTGAATTTATTCTCTTCTTGATATCCTCATCCAAACATTAATTCACATTAAAAATGAAATCAAATCGATTAATCCTTTTCCTAAATAATTTAAATATCTATCCTTCTACAACAGATTTCAGACTCACGGTTTAGAAAATCATGCTTTAGAAAATCGTCATTCCTGATAATTGTCACAGGTTAAAAGCGCGATGTAATGCAAATGTATTAAAGTATGAAAACTTTACATGATTGAATTCATGAAAAGATTCAAAGTTAATAAGTTTAAAAATAACTTGCCTGAAATATTTATATTTATTGATTTACCAATAAATCTCTTAAAATTTCTATGTATTAAAATTTTGTGGGTATTTTAGGTTGAGATAGTTACATATGGAACTATATATGTTATTAAATTATCATCTCTAATCATCTAAACGATTACCAAGGTTTTGATTAAAGAACACTTGGATGGACATGGAGCGGCGGTCAGAACAAGGTTAAGTTGGCTAAATTTTCTTGCAAATAACTTAAGATAAGTAGGAGAAAGCGATTAGACAGAAATCTTTGGCGATTGATGCTGGAAGAAGCCAAGACCTGCTTGCGCGTGAGGGCCGAATTTTCGCCAGGAGGAGCAAACTTACATTTGCCGCCCCTTCTTTCACCACCTCCCCTCTCTATAAAAATATACCAACAATTTTATAACAGTACTTTAGGTAATATATTTCGAAATAAATAACATCATCTTAATGCATTAGCTTATTTTACTGAATGAATTAATGCCAAAATAATCAAAAAGAAAAAAAATATTTTTTACTTAATACTGCGAGTATTCTAATTGTATTAGGCATTATTTTTATAAATGTATTGTTTTTTAAAACCAATATTCCTTACCATTCATTAGCATAATTTAATTTTTTTAAGTTAGCTTTCAAATACTCCATACAATTTTTTACGAAATGCTTCCCTTTTTTCATATATAAGCGTTAAAATCAATATCTTCGTACAAAAATGTCACTTAATTGATGTTTGCCTACATCCTAGGGTGAATAAATAGATCATACAATTTTTATAGCTGGTGTACTGGTTTACTAACTAGCTGCATGTAGCTAGCCCATTAAGAAGGGTTATAAATATTCCAGCTTGACAATGTCCATTTGAAACTTGAAAAACAAGTGATTTGTGATCCCACAGAGCAAAGCCCGGCCCCGTACTCCAAAACGAGATCACCACGGGAGAGTCGACAATCGTACAATGGCCAGTGGAGTCCGTATATTTATCAGAGTATCCGTATTAGTAAGGTGGCGGGTATTAATGGCATGCCACTTACAGTGGAGCAATTATTTACAAATGATGCAGAAACTTAATGGCGAAGCTATTTTTGAAATTTCGAAATGTCTGAGTTTTGAAATATAGGACTTCAAATGTAATTGATTATTAATGTTATCTGCAAGTACAATACAAAAATTAATTAGAACTATTGCCTATTTTTCGCCCATAATTGAGACAATGAAAACAGTTTATATAAAAAAAATTTGAATGGCAACTACCATAGACCATGACAATTACAGAATTCTACGATAATATGAAGAGATACTTCATATCTCTACGGACCAAAAATCGCATGTCTATGGTTTCCTTTTTAGGATAGTAGACAAGGCATGACGGTAGACACGTTGCATAAGTCACAATAATGTGCTCTTAATGAAATCAATTTGAGATCAGAATAAGTTCAATAGGCAAACTCATATCACGGGAATTCCCTAAATGTTTTTATTTTTACTCATAAATAATTTTGTGATTTACAATATTCCAGTGACGGTTCTGAACGAATTGATTAAGTTAAGGAATATATTTCAAACACTGGCTTTACAAATTATAGTAATTCCTCATCCCTCAGATGGACATAGATACCGAAGCAACAACTTGATCAGCAAGACTACCATCAGAATTCTCCTGATGAATTATTCCAGTCGATATCTTGATGGACTGAATCTGGTTCTGAACCGATCGTATCAATCCATCGGATACTGAACTACGCTCTGATCAAATGGCTACTTTGTAGCAACCACATCTGTTCCAGCCACGACCAGGGGCGTACGCAGAATTTTTTTCGATGCGGAATTAAATTTTTTTTTTCGAGAATTTAATATGAAGAAGGCAAATAATCAGCTAAATGTACATAATAGCCAAATTTGGTGTAAGATTTAAGAATAATAATGAAAATTGGATCAAAAACTATTGTCAAAAATATAAATACATATAAAATATAATTACAAATATAAATACAAATCTGATATTGGTGGGCATGTAAATTAATTTTTTTCGTACATTTTGGAGGACCGAGATATCTCCTCCTAATTTCATCCTCTGCGTACGCCACTGGCCTGGGGCTCGATACTAGAATAATTACGAAGCCAATCAATGTCTCGGTATATTTCGAAAGCACAGAATGAAAAATTATTAGAATCCTTTCATTATATTTCTCAACAACTACAAATAAGGAAATCCTTACATTATAGGTAGTTTTACTTCATTTGTGAATTTCTCAAAAATTTCTCCTCTAATTGTGGAATATGGCTCAGATTTATTCATCAAATTTATTTTTTATATTTTCTTTTCTCCGATTAGTTATTTTTCTGCGAAAGGTTTAGATTTAATTAGGCTAGTTTAGGCCACTTTACAAACTGCTGTTAAACTTACATATTCCCAACCTTCTGACAATCCATTTTCATTGCTTGTTAATTAGGTACAAAAAAAATGTTATAGGGTTAAACATATTATATCACAAATGTATTTACATAAAAACCAGCTCAGTCATGCATATTTTGCTTAAACAATTTTAGATTTGGTCGACATATATGATCATCTTATTGATTTAGAGATTTTTTTTTGGGAGAGAGGGAAGATAAATTAATTTATCATAATATTCTCAATGCGGCCTGTTATCTGCTAAAAGTTTAACCAACATGCATTATTTGTTTAGTTTTGAATCAATTTTTAATCATCAAACTCTTAGCAGCAGGAAAAATGAGATTATGCACCTTTCTGAACTTATACCCTAATATGTCGTAGATCAAATCAGTGTAACTGGATTTCAAATCTCCTATTTGCTCACTTATTAAAAAAAAAGAAAAAGAATAAGGAATTACACGAAATTCATCCAAGTTCATTTTATTTGTTCATTTCAACATTTTCTTCCTGAATATGTGTCAATTTACGAGGAAACTTCAACGGGCATTTCATATGAGGAATGGAAAGATATTATTAAATTAAGTTACTAAGTTTATATTTTTAACACATATATATATATATATATATATATATATATATATATATATATATATATATATATATATATATATATATATATATATATATATATATATATGACAAGCAACATAACCTTTTTTCTATGTTGTTATGCTTTTAATGAACATTTCCAAGTTATTGTAGTTAAAGATTTAACTCAACCAAACACCAGGAAATAATTTACCAGTCAACGTTTCGCCAATTCAGGCATCAGCAGGAGAGAAAAAGATTAGATCACATAAATGTAAACCAAAGACAGCATACAATACATCAATTTTCTAAAATTAAAAGACTAGCCACATGGATATATTAATCCAGATAGTTCAAAATATAGTCACCGACTTAAAGTGTTTGGTCTGATTTATTATACAATAGTATAAAATAGTTTTCAAAATTTAGTTTATATGATCCAACTTTTTATTTTTTCTAATTATAAAAAATATATTGTAAAAAAAATGTACATATTTGACAAACATCTTGAACAAAAAATATTACCCAAATTGTATAGTTGCCATAATAGGTATTGGCGTAGGTCTACCCACAAAACTGAAATTTTAAAAACTAAAAATTATAAAAATTTCTGTTTGTGCTGACGGAGTGAAAGTGAAAATTTTTTCTGAGTGTGACATGCCTCATTTTAATTCTACCCGATTATAAAATTTAAAGATATATTTGAGACTTATCTAGGAGCCTAACTCTTTATTTGTTCAACCCTCAAAAAGATTCCCATGGAGTGATTGTTAATGTGGGGTATTATCATTAAGTATTCATGAATTATACTTAAGGATTCGGAAATGGAACTAAAATATTTCGTCAACTTCTGCTTGAATCGACATTAAATAGTGACGAAGCCCAATTAAAATATTCGGCATAGAAGGGACCAATTGTAATTTATGCGCTATTATAAATTCAGTTTTTTTATTAAGAGAACCATTATTTATTTCCTCAAAGATTGAAAAAATAAAATGTTTTGATGAGCCCTTTGGTTTATTTTCGAAAGATTGATTTCTTTATTTGACACGAACAAATGTCGTGAGAATACAAGAGATTGTTCATTAATGTTCTTTCTGCACCTTGTATTTGCATTCGAATAAGTGTTTGTATAATTAATGAAGCTAAAGCAAGTGAATTCAGTAAAGACTTAAGTTGTATGAAAGAAATTTTGCATTATCGGATTAAGAGCCTGATACATGGTACTGATTTATCATTACTTTAAAAAAAAAATTAAAAAATCAAGACTGTTTACCCTTATTTTTAAAAATAGCTGAATGTATGCATATTAAAGGATACTTCAGAGTCACATAAATTAAATTGGAAAACAATTGTTAAAAGGTAGATAGAGCGTAGTTGACTAATAATCTTCATTACGTTTAGAGAATTAATGGGAGATGAATAAGGAGTGAGAAATCATAGGAAATTCCAATTTCTGTCGCTACCTATATTAGACGAATTAATATATTTGTTCTTTATCTTCTCAGGAACATATTTTAACGTTTTGAACTGTTAGTTTAAGATAGAAGTTAGCTTAAGATGATAATGTTTGATTAAATATAAAAATTAAAAAATATATTAAAAAATTGTATGATTAAATATAACGTAATTATAAATTTTATATTTACTTAAAATTTGGATATCTGGAATTGAGCAGTGATTAAAGGCAACAAGTTTCGAGCTTGACACATTAAATAACCTGCAGCGGGAGCTCACCTGCATTTTTATGCAAATTAACCGACTGCTATATGGAAGCGATCGGAATGACTAATCGCTAATTTTGCCTGCATGTCGTATTGGGTTTTATTTTCGATAAATGCTTAAATATATTACCAAACATAATCCCTCTGTCTTTTGCAATAATCTTGACAAATATTTGATAACCTTTATTTGAATATGGCCAACTCAGTAAATAAATATTCTGATGGAAATTAACACACACACAAAAAAAAGAATATTAAAAAAACAGCTCGGAATTCCAGATTGGAATCGTGATTATGAGTCCAATATTTTGTACATTTTCCTATTAATTTTCATGAATTTAATATTAAACGAACCACAATCCATACTCTTACATAATAATAAAATATAAATAAAAAATTCTCAAAATCATTCTCGTTTCCTTGTACCATTTTTATGTTCACATCGATATTATTTCATGATCGTTTGCATCTATATAGTAGCTTTAGTAAATAGCAAGTGAGAATATTACAAATGTCACGGGCATCAGACCAAGGGGGATCCCGAACTTTTCCGTATTTTATAACAATAAAATACAATTACAAATAATATCATATGTAGTAATATAATTAATAACACACAGCCAAGAGGGCCTCAGCACTTGGCTGTCTACATCGTGGACCGAAACTTCGATAAAACAAACACTATGAATGTTTTATTAAAACATTGACTGATCCCGGAATAACATTGTAGGCTATTGTATATGGTCGTATCATATATAAAGCGTCTGTTTTTGGCGTAACATAAAAAGAAACATGTATTAATGAAGATTCAAAGGCGTCCATCTTACTTTTTCACAAAGGGGGCTGGACTGTTCTCACCGGAGGGTTTGATTTTTTATTCGTTTTTTAAACCGATTAGACATTAGAGTAGGAGAAAATTATTTTTATGCCTTGAAAAGAATTAAATAAAGATATAAATGAGTAATATAGAGAGGGAGAGAGGAGGTTTGAGCCTCTCTTTGCCCACCCATCATATTGATGGACGTCCATGAGATCTATTAGTTTTTAAACACATTTTGCAACATCCAGTAAGCATTTTTCTCATACTACTCGTGGTACTCTTTTCCACTATTTTCATCATACTCTTCTGGACATCCAATTTTATAGAGGAACGGGATCGATAAAATAATAACTTCAAGTGGATTTTTGAAGCAAACATATTATGTACCATAATATGCTTGCTTAAAAAATTGTAATTGTGTTCATTGTCATTTATTTATGTTCAGAGATTTGAAAAAACTTGAGACTAACAATAATAATTGCAAGACATAAAATATACACCCCATACCCAATATTTTCACTAGAATTCACCGATAAATTACCAATTTTTTGAGATCTTGAACATTTTATGAAAACCGGATGTTTTATAACAGTACTACACACTCCCTTAAGAATTTGTATTCTCTAGAACTACAATTTTTCAGGAAGGATAAAATGCATGTTCCTCTTTGCAACTTGTTCTGAACAAGCGTAAAGAAAATAGACGATATAAATTTTTATTTTTAATATTCATTATTCATCACTCTCACAATATCTCTTTGAAAAAATTACTCTTACTCACGCTTAAAATTGGAGTGGAATATTTTATATTTCAATACTAATTTTTTTTTTTTTTTACAAAAATTTCATTTGCCATCGAAGAAAATTAAGGAAAGAATAAATCGTAATAAAGAAAACACCGAGAAAAATAAATAAATTAAACACTATAGTGTCATTCGTTAAAAAAACAGAATCTTCAGATCATCTTCGTTGATACTCTTACAGCCAACAAGTGTAACAATGAAGTATGGTCCTGATGCAATTGTTTTCAGATTTTTGAAAACAAATAAAATTATAAATCAATTCTAAGCAAGAGATTTTTTTTTAAATAACATTATTTATTAAATTATATATTTATATATTATTGAAGAGCTCCTAACAGTAATAGAAATATGTAAAAATTTAACTATTACGTTAAAACGTAACTATATTTATAATTAAAAATGATAAATATTCGTGATCCGTTTATCGTTGTAACGTGCCAGGTTTTGTTAATTTAAAATGATTTAAGTAATATTTGCGGTCGAATTCTGCCAACAATTCCATAGTTTTTGAAATACTTGGTATACTTGGATAACAATAGCTGTTGGTGATAGTTGTAGGTAGTTGGCGTAACCTCTGGTATAAATATGTGTATATAAATTTATGTAGTCATTGTCCATCTGTTGCCTATTGTAAATTTCATATAATTCAGTTTTAATGTTTATCATTGTCAAATTCTCGTTGTAGAACGAATAGACAGCATTGCACTATCAAGAATTTGTCAACTGTAAAAGGTTTATGATTTTTTTTTTTTTTTTTTATTGAATCTTTTCTTTTAATTCTAACAACTGAATAAAATAGTCTGTTGGTCTAGTTGGAAACAACTGTAGCTGAGCTCAGTTGCCAGCAGCAGGGAAGTAAGAAATGTAAATTAAAAAGAAATCCATGTTTTTCAGGGTCCTCAAATTTCGCAAAAGGATCCGATTCTCACACCAACACAGTTTATAATGAAATTTCAATATTTTTCACGGTTTTATTCATGCTGGATTCCTCAAGGAATATTCAGCGACGAAGGTACTTTCTTAAATGACCTTATACAGCAAGTTTCGCATCATCAAACATTTATTTGATCGAAAATTCTTCAACATTAGGCCTATCAGCCCGTTTATTTTCAGAAATCAAGAGAGAAAGGCCACGATTTTCTCTTTGTGGCAGGAGGATTTCATCCAAAATGGAAGATCGGCAAGATAATAGCCGGGTTGAGCAGACGAAGAATTGCCAGACTTTCTAACATTTGTCCATATGGTCCTCCTAGTCAGGAATAAATAATATTTTAACATGTGCGTGTTGAAAATTATTTGGATAAAACTACTTTATGCATTGTCCACCTACATCATTGTCAAACTATGTGGATAGTCACCTCTAAATCAAAATCTTGCTCAGGGCCGGATTAGTCATATAGCAAATCTGGGGGCTCAATGCACAGAACAGAAAATGATTAGCTTGAAAAATTAACAGTCCTGGCTACACATATTATAATTATTAATGAAATAAATAATAAATTTAATTTACCAAAAGAATTTGAAAATAAGTCAAGAAGACACATCGGTGCAGTTCGCAGAACTTTTGAACTAATGTTGATGCTGCAATTAACAACGAAAATCATGAGCCTCTTAAACTGTCATCTTATAAACTGGTAATGCTATTACCATATAAAACCTAGACCCTCCTGGTAACGTTTGCAAGAGGCCCCGCGCTGCCTTCATCCGCCTATGATCTTGCTTGGTACACCCAAAACCTGAATGAAAACAGTCTCCGTTAATTTTAAAATTAGGAATAAAAAAAACCTAAATTATGCTCAACTAGTGATTAGATCCCACTGAGCATGAAGCGATTCAATTATTCTTATTCAGTTTTTATTTAAAATAAAATTCAGAATAATTTATTATTCAATTTTTGGAGAGAGCCTTCTCAACCAAAACGTTTTTGAGCATGCAGGTTTAATTATAAAAGTTATAGGTTTTTTATATGAAAACAATATATTTATTATAAGAACGAAAGAAATTAGTTCCACAAAAATAAAATCCAGGGAATATTTCTCGTGATTTAAAGTTGGAAAACGTTTGTTATAAAATCTAGAGTTACAAGTGAACATGCATTTAATGAAAAAATCGGCTATCACGCTCTACTATACGAATGAAAGTTAATTCTGTTTTCCAACTAGAGAATGAACCAGAGATGTCCTGAGTGATTGAGTGAGAACAATTTCTCTAGTCCGAAGAAGATGGTCGGGAACGGTAAGATTGCCAGAAGATGGAGGACAATCTGCACAGAAAAAATACGGACTAGAAGATTATCAAATAATAGGGAATTTGGCATCAGTGCTATGCCATGTACGCTGTAGCTTTAATGCAAAGAATGGATAAAAATATGTATTAGATCCCAGAATCACCGGACAATTTGTCTATGATGTGACTTGAAAGTAAATAAGAAGGGGTCATCGCGAAAATAAAATGACGGATGCAATCTGGTGATAACGATCGCATTGAGCATCTCTGGAATAATCTGTATAGAAATTTCTTTAAGTATGTTTCAAAATGACAAGAAGAATTGTGGATCCCTGGAATCTTAAGAATAAGCAAACATGAATAAATAAATAAAACGGGCTTGATATGAACAATCATAAATTTATCTATTCACTCCTAAAATATTTCCTTGGAATTCTTAATATTCTTAAAATAAACCTTACACGCTTTCATATTGTAAAGTAGTTTAAATGAATATCTTAATAATTAAAAAAAATGTAAGAATAAATCAATATATAAAAAAAAAAATTAAACATAATAGGACCATAAAAATACAAAGATTTAATCAGAAAGTCTACTTCTATTGCATTTTTTTCAGGGTTTCTTAAAAAAAAAAAAAAATTAAAGGCTCCATTCCACTAAGCAATTTTACAAGCTACTAGCTGGTGCGTTTAGAAAGGGCGAATCAGCTAGTGCGACAGTGATATCAGAACGAAAAATTCTCCACTCGCGCAGTAGCCGAGTTGTGAATTTTTTGCCTAGCGAGTTGTGAATACGTTATTTATTTATTTTTTTGGGAAGAGGGTACTCGCAGCTAGTTCACACAATTATGACACACGATAAGTTTAGAGAAACTCATAAGCCGACACGCCAGCGAGTATAAAGTGATCCGGCTTTCAACTTTTCTTACTAGCTGTTAATATGATTACACTTGATGAGTTTACCAGCAGCTAGTAAGCGAGCTTGTACTTGTATTCTAGCACAATGTGAACGTGCCATAATTCCAAACGTGAAGTATTTTTTTTCAAAATAACACTTCCAATCGAATTAGTACAGAGATCATAATCATAATTTTTTTATGATCTTGTGTCCCACCGGTACGGCAAGTTCAAGTGGCTCATCTCCTCCAACCATAGACAATATTTCCTCGGATCTTAGCTGTACCAAACCAATCAACACCTGGCACTCTTCCTACATCTACAGCCTCCTACAATCCAAATCCTTGGTCCATGCACAGGAAACAAAATCGTGCCGTTATGGCCTCTATATCCCTTCCCACAGAACTAAAATTTTCAAACGTTAATTTTTTTGCCCGCTCCACCATCCTCTGGAATTTCTTTCCTTCTAATATCCGCCATACTTCTTCTCTACACTCATTCAAATCTCTTTTTTTCAAATCCGTCTTTTCTCTTTAAGAATTATAAAATTTCAATCAAAGATAAACATCTTGATTACAAGTAAATAATCTTTTTTAATATATGTTTAAATTTTGCTAATTTTTTTTTAGTTCATATTAATGATATTTTTTTGCCAGAAGAATTCTTATTTATTTGAAGTTTTCTTATTCATTTTTTTTTTTACAATTTATTCACTAACTGATTTCTATCTAGTAGTCTTATGACCAGAAATTTTTTCTCTTTTGTTTGTCCTATTGTGTTATTCTTAAGGGACGTGCTTTTTCTATCTATTTTTATCTATCATAATCGTGATTCGTCCGTCGTGGTAACATGATTCAGTTTTTAGACTAAAATGTTTTAAGCAGTGTGTGCTTAAATTGAGATTGTTGTTATTAATTGGTGTAACATCTGGTATAAATCCCATTGAGCCACTTTGGAGTAATGTAATGTAATAATGTAAAAGATTTTGAACATTGAAAAAGCTTCGGATTTTTTTTCTAAACCTTCCTAAGTGTCGAAAATCCATATGTTCCATAACGAGCCAATAAACTCTGTGATAGAAAGAGATGTTGCCCAACCAGGCAGCCATAGATCGCCAGCCCCCCTCCCACGGCTCCAGCATGCAAAAGCTTGTCAAAGAAGACACGCCAGACGCTAACTCCGAACGAAGGGTGTTATTAAACACTTTCTAAACATAATGGTCCAAACGGGGATGAGAAATCTCCAAGACTTCTAATTGGTGCTAGGCGCGTGTTAGCCTTTATCGAAATCCTCCTCGGCAATAAATTCTGGACGTTTTGTTTCCAGGAACCTACTAGCAAGTCTCTGAGTTTCCGATAGCGTCTTCATTACCAGCGTGATACACGTCCAGGATCTTCGGGTCTCATCCCAAACACGCTAACCACCAAGAAATATGCTTTAGTAAATTTATAACTCCAATTAGGTATATTTTACCACATAATGAAAGATAAGATGGTCCGATGGCGGTAAAGAAATCTCAAAATAGTTAAAACATTTATTTTAAGCCAACGTTTTGCCCCACATCGCGGGGAATTCTGATTAGGGGCTTGACAGCTAGAAGTGTAGTTGAAGGCTGAGTTCCAGCTGTCAAGCCCTGATGAAGACCAGAAATGTGGGTCGAAACGTTGGCTTATAATAAATGTTTTAACTATTTTGAGATCCATTTCTTAACCACCACCCGCACAATCTTATCCTTCATTATTATCTGTACGGTCACCCATAATGTATTCAATTTTACCACATAATGCATTAGAAATAGAAGGTATAATATATTTACACTGAACGATTCAGTTCTCAGTAGATAATACCTTTGGTAATAGATAATTTAAATTTATCAGTATTAAATCAGAAATCAGACACAGCAGAGAGTGGTCACTCTAAAAGAAGATATCGAAAATTGAATTTTAGAACATCGTGATAAAATTGTAAGGATTGTTCAATATATATAAATATGCCTTTTTAATTTGTGACACACAATGTTCTTCTTTTACATTTACGATCCTCTGAGTTCAATAAGATTTTTATTTGGTACAATAAATAAATAATAAAAGGAAAAATGAAGATTTATCTGTAAACCTAACAGAAAATTATAACAAAATAAGAATAAAATAAGAACCCCACTGGGTCACAGGTGTCACTGGTACTGAAAGCCATTGGAGGCTAAATCCGCAAAAACTTAGAATGGATCTGGTCATTGTCAGAATTCCAATTGCCAAATTTATTTAACAATAGATTTCGTGGTCAATGCCGTTTCAAAATTCGGGAAGGAATATAGGTATAAGTAAAATTGAATAATAACAAATAATAATTTGTTATATTATAATATTATTATATTATAATATTATTACTATAACAAATTATAATATTAATATGTATTATATTAATACACCGGTTATAACCGTATAACCGGTGTATTTGGATAACTTTAAAGGTTCAAAAGCATTAAAACAAAAAACGAATAAATCAATAAATACTAAATAAATAACTCAATAAATCAATAATAACTAATAAATGGAATTAGATGTTTTTTTTGTTTTTTTTTACAGATTATGATAGGAAATGAAATTCTAAGACGAATTCATATCGGGCACTTTTTTATCCGAGCCCCTCAATAGCGGTAATTACAAAAATATTCTAAATTTCTCAGAAGGAACAATTTTTTAGAAAATTATTGAAGTAAACATTGTAGAGAATTAAAACCACTTTGAAATGAGTCTCTTTTCATTCCATAACGCTAAGTATTAACGTAGCAATAATAAATAAGAGAACAGAAACTGTCAAACGTCAAAAAAAGAATATTTTGGACAAGCTCTCGGTTATTTGTACAATTAATTCATTGTATTCTATTTTATAGAACATTTTTAAACTCTTGCGCAACTCATTAGAGGATTTTTGTATTATTAAATTTGAACTTTATTTAAAAAACATTATTCCCATCAAAAGAAAACCTTTTTAAAAATATGGATTTTATATAGTTCCACGTTCCACGTCAACTGCACTGATGTTGGAAGTACCAATTTGGTCATTACAATACTAAGAATTGGAAACTGTGGGAATATATATATAATCAACGCTAAATATATTTTTGAAACTAGGGTTATAATAAGATCAAAATAGTCAAATATACTTAAAAATCAAAGTGAATTAATAAATAAGGATTTACAGGATGCAGTCGAATCTTAAATCGTTATTAATTCGAAACTATAAAAAATTTGCACATATGTGAGGATGTGTGTGAGGATGTAGGTGTATAGCACTAGTTACAGATATATTATCTTGATTATATATTTTCCAACTCTTAGTACTGTAATGACCAAATTGGTACTTGCAACATCTGTGAAGTTGACCATCGATATATACGAGCTGAATATATAGAATATCCATTAATCATATAGTATGAATCCGACTAAATGCATTTATTTAGGGCATTTTAATTTTTAAAAAGGTAAACATTGCGGAACGTAGAAATACATAAAATCCATTTTTTTAAAAGGTATTATTTTGATGAGAAAGATGTTTTTTTATATAAAGTAATATTAAATAAAGTACAAATTTAATTATACAAAAATCCAATATTGAGTTGCGCAAGAGTTAAAAAATGCTCTTAAATAAATTTTCTGGTTTTATTTAGCAGTTATTATAATATGAGTCAATTATTTATAATATAATTTATATTATTGATTGACCTATATTCAGTAGGAACACCATGGTCACTCAGCGGTTAGAAGAGGAAGACAGAATCCTGCGATGCTCCCACTGGGACATGTCCTTCTCCTTTAACCTTCTTTGTCGAGACCTTCACCGTGTAACCTGTTATTTTCTGTGACTGCCCTGATCTTTGGCTGCTCCGATCTTGATATTGGAGCGGCTATTTGCTATTCGCTATGGTTAGAGATTACGCCAGAAGTTCAGAGAAAAGGACTGTTACTTTGAATATTCGATGGAAGACCTCTTGATTATCTGAATAGGGAGATGGTAAAATCAGTTGCCGAAATCTTGCATACGAAATTCGTAGTATGGCATTTGAAAAGTACTGTAATTAACTGGTTAGTATTATGAATTCTCGGATGATGCTCACCATACGACTTATGTACGACATGACAATATGAACAATATTAAACACACAAACTTCTCCCTCTCAATTCAAATCACCGCTTTTGAGATACAAAAAAAAAATGGTTCTCCCACTTAAACTCAACTGCTTCCAGCGCGTGCTCTATTAAATCACAACGTTGATTTGAATTATTATACATATTTATAAAATTTAAATTATTTAATATTTTACATTTTTTCGATAACGATTATTCAAGTTTCGGACTATTATAATAATCGTATTAGCATATTAGTTGATGATTTCAAAACGAAACTTGAGAATCTCGAGTAGCAGTTACGAACCAATCAACGTATCGACAATTAACTGAAAAATATAAGATCACTCAAATGCAGACCTCAGATGGCACATTTTCCATCTAAATTCCAAAAAATAATAGCAATACCAACTTTATTCTATTGGGGATGGCTTCTTAAACCTTAATTTGGCAAGGATATAACTAACAGACTAAATTTTTTTAATTTTGTTTATATTGTTTTTAAGGTCTAGATAAGCTAATTTTAAAGGCTTAAACTTTTTGACACATTTTTGTCTCGTTTATATCTTTAAGATAGGCGGTGAGTATAACGAAATACAAAAATTAAAATAATAAAAGTTTTTATTATTCAATACTAATACCCATTAAAATATTAAGCAGATATACTAACTGAAATATCCTAAAATATTAAATGAGGAACTAAAGAGAGAATATATCCAGCTCTCCAAGTAAATTTTTCACTCTTTAAAAGAAATAAGAACGTCAAATGAGGTTGAAGACATCATGTACGTAGGTTAATAAAAGTGCTAAAAAAAATTTAAATACAATTAAACAAACAATAAGGAATTCAGTACATTTTTATTTGAAGTAAAATAAATTCTGCTATACTAATTTTTTGAAATTAATATTAATTAATAAATAAATTTGCGTAAGTTTACTATTTTAATAATAGTTATAGAAGTAATGGATTTTTTTTACCAATAATATGATTCTATCAACTTATAAATTAATCTAAACAGAAAAGCTCATGCCATAAGTCGATGGTCAGTCGATTAGTCGAACAGGATACAGTCGGTAAAATATAATTTTCTAGTCAAATAGTTTTACATTTCAAGATACGTATCCAAATATCGAATATATAAAAAATCCGTCAGCCCAAATTTTAATACTTTTTTTACCGCACTCAGCCTCCACTGGCATTCAATTTCAATGGGACGGCCGAAAGAAGTTTGCTCCGGAATCTCTTGGAGCTTTGGTTTTCCCTCTACAAGAAACAAGCTTAGTCCGGAGCTCACGAGGCTAAGGGAGGTTTTATCTTTATCATTTATTGTGCTAAATTGAGAGGTTGTAATATTAAATATTTGTTCGCCTTATAATCATTTACTTATCGATGATTTAAAGTTTCTTCGATGGCATGCCAGTGAGTCACAATAATGGCATTTCGTTCACATGTGGAAAGTAGTCGTTAGTCACTCGTGTTTGTGACTTGCAGGTCTTAAGCTGTCATTAAACCATTCTCCAGTATTCATAAGAAGCAATATCCGGAATGGTTGGAGTGCAGTTTAAGACCTATAATAAGTCACCCACCACCCAAAGGTTGGATATACATAAGGAACGGTCCGGAGCCGGAGGGAACTAGATCAGAGAACGGTCGGCCAATCAGTTAGCTCACGACTAGATCCAATCTCCATACTCAGAGCGCCATTGTTCCATTACCATATGACCTTCCGGACCACCCGCCACAACAGGTACACAGGTCGCTGTTACCTTAAGCTCTGGCGACTCAGGTGTGGAATCTCGGCGTATATTAAGTGGTGTCTATTATGTATGATATACCGAAATATTTTACCGGTTTAAGTAAATTCGTGGCATGCTATGCCCAAGTATCGAATACAGCGGTTGGCAAAACTCTTTATTTCTATTATTATTGATTAAAAATGACGATGCTAATTTGCAATATTATTATTTATTTATTATTATTTGATATATCCAACTTTTCAATTTATAAACATGTACGGACAAACACAAATATCCAATCTTTTTAACCCAAAATATCAAGACTAATAGCCAAACTCCTTGGTACTTGGATAACAAAAATACATACTGATCAACACATATATATTTTATTATCTACGCTTTTCATTATTAACTACACGGATATAATAATACATTGATGTTATAAAGAGATATGGGTACAATTGATATGTCTGTCAATACGAGGAAGCTATCAAAAGAAACTGCAAGAGAGATCTCATGCCGTGAATTACGGTAACAAAAACTAGTTTTCGAAAATTTAATTGAAATGCAGACGAAACAAAAGTTGTATTTGTATTTATTTCACATTTTGGAGCCATGTACCGGTCCTTTAGACTATAGGCATTATTCTTTAATTCTTTACAATTGTTTAAAGATTATAATGCGTTATAACAATTCAGTTGTGGAGTTTGGGACCTTTCCAATTAACTCCGCTTAAGTCTTCACTGTTAATTCCATTTTTTCTTCATGCTTCCTTGGACAGTTCGGAATCGACTAATATGTATATAATGGTTATCTGTTGCTGGCAATAGACATATTTTGCTGGTGGTTTTCGTTGCATTAATTAGTGCGTATGTTTCGAGTGTCCGATTCTCTACATTGTGATCGTAACTTCTTCTTTTCTTGTTCTTGAGTCGACGTTCCATGACTTTATTATGTTCCGAATTGCTTTTAGTTTGACAGCTTTACTCGGAGCCAATTTTCATTCCTTATAGTTATATATTATAAAGGATTTGAAATCCGGCAAATGGACGGACAGTCGGTTTAAGCTTCTTATGCAGCAGTATCAGACAGACCGTTAACCTCGACACCTTCATGACCTGGGATATACATGAAATTAGGGCTCATAAGCTACTAATGAAGTTTCGCAGCTGAATGAAACAGTTGAAAAAGAACAGAATGCTGCCAACAATGATGCTTTTTTTCGTGACTTTTAGATAACAACCGCTAGTAGAATATAACAGTTGGAAAATAAATAAATAAAATAATTAACAACTTACATATATTTCTGACGAAATGGCCTTATTTTAAGAATGTCAAACAATTATGAAGTAAATAAATACAAATGGTTATTAAACTGTAAAATGTGATATTTATCAGTGATTTTGCTACAATTCATTGGGAGAGGAGAGCAAAACCTAAAATTTTCCATCTCTAATAAATCTTTCAATTTTTCCAACTATATTAAGAAATTTTTTAATTTTTTAAAAATCTATTTGGTCGGAACTTTCACTTACTTATTGCGAATGTTGCCGTTTGACAACAATAATAATCTTTTTTTTTCAAACACACCATAGGATCGAGAAAATCTCATTTTTTTAACATAAAATTTATTGGCATTGGTTTTAATTTTAGTTACTCTTTGGTAAAATATTTTATAATAATTTGGGCAGTTAAAATTTTTTGGGGTTTTAAAATTAATGGGAAAGTGGAATGTGAACCCCCTATTCCTTCTATGACGGTGTTTCTGGTTCATACCCAAGATTTCAAAAAAAAAAAAAAAAAAAAAAAAAAAAAAAAAAAAAAAAAAAAAAAAAAAAAAAAAAAAAAAAAAAAAAAAAAAACCAGCAACTGTTAGTTTAGATAGCTAGAAATTAAGTTAAAGTTTAATTTCGTATTAAAAATAAAATTGATACGTTGTTAATATGGGACCTTGCATAACTATAAATAAATAAAGATAATGTGTTAAATTCAAAAGCGCTCTGATGTTCTATGCCACAGGAACACGATTCGCACTCTACAGCTTGGCACGCTGAATATAATCTTGACAGAGAAATAAAATTTCCTCTTTAGTAAAAAGAGTATCATGCATTACTTAAGCGATAAAGTTGTTGACTCAATTGTCTCCTGAGACTACTGATGTCCTGAGTGCATTGATGACCCAGTATATAGGAAAAGATCCTTTATCTGGAATAAATACTTTACCCTTTTACCATTACGAAAAGAAAATGTTATTGGTCGAGATTTATAACAACCCTAAACGGCCGCCATAAAGATTTTTACATCACTAAGAACTATGTTTATATTGATACTTTCATCATTCAGTACGATGAAGATGATTTATTTTATGATTTCAAAATTACAGGTTTGTGAAAACAGCATAGAAATGCGACTCACTTCTTGTAAACATAAAGTGTACATAACTATAAAATTAAGGACAAAAATAAAATTTTTAGTATACTTCTATTTATTACAATTTACTATCAGACAATTCTCTGAAGTAAGGAAAATATTCTATTTCATATACCGGTGTTTGTTTTTAATGAGTCAATATATAGAAATTGTCATTCTTATTTTTGTTTTTGAAATTTCTGTGAAAAAAATCTTGGACATTATATTTTCGACAAGTTATATATGAGCGTGTGTATTTGAGATTTTCCTGAAACGAGGTGAAAGTAGTTCTATTAGCAAAAATGATTCACAAACTTATATGGTTCCACTTATTCGTTATTACTATTACGTTTTTATTTCTAATGGATTAGTTAATGTTGCAGAGGAGAGACGCCCAAAAACTCCTTTTTTTTTTGTTTACACATTTGTTGTTTTTATTATTTTTTCTTATGTACCCAATAGAAATGATCTATTTGGAAGATTTTTTTTTATGCTTACAAAGAAACATATGTTTAATATATATAGAAAATAGCAAACAATTAATTAATTAAATAAAATAAAAAATCAAAATATCTGTGACTGACAAGTTCTTTGTGTATGATCATTTCTTGTTAACGATTAGTTAGGAATAATTTATCACGAATAATTTCATGAATAATTTATTTATTTTTTTTTAAGAAATGCTATTATTCAGGGAGCTGAGGCCAAAAAAAGTGTCTGATTTCAAGAATTCTTTTTTATCGTCTTTGCCGAAAGTACTCTCATAATAGACTGAAAATATGAACACCTGCCAACCTAGATAGGTTACGATCAAATTTTATGTGCCAACAAATTTCTCATTTTCGTCGTTATTTAAGATTTTCCTCAGTAACTCGCTTCCAGTGCATTTTAGGTAAAACTTTGACAGTAGATGAGAAATGGGGGAGCTGGCGCATTTTTTTGAGCAGCCAATCAGAAGGCAGCATTTGATCACGTGACCTATGGCGGGAAATTTGAATTTGAATTTTTGCCTCTACCTAACCTTAACTGCCACGTGGTCTTGCCTCGACCCTACCTTAACCACCACGTGGTCCCCCCTCGACCTAACCTTAACTATTAGGCCACGCCCCTTTTTGGTCACGTGACCCTTATGCTCCGCCCCTTTTTAGTCACGTGATCCAGTCACGTGACTCGCAGCGCATCCTGGTCTACGCTCCGCCCACATGTTTTAGTCACGTGATCCAGTCACGTGACCCATGGAACCTCCTGGCCTATGCTCCGCCCACAATATTTACCCCCTCCACCCATTGAAGGGTCAGGTACCCATCTTATAGAGCATGAGTGTACCCGGCCGCCATTTTGTTTTTATTACACCGCCATTTTGTTTTTCTACTGTTTGAGAGACTTGAGGTTTTGTTGAATGGTTAGGTACCCACCTTATAGAGCATGAGTGCACCCGGCCGCCATTTTGTTTTTATTACACCGCCATTTTGTTTTTCTACTGTTTGAGAGACTTGAGGTTTTGTTGAATGGTTAGGTACCCACCTTATAGAGCATGAGTGCACCCGGCCGCCATTTTGTTTTTATTACACCGCCATTTTGTTTTTCTACTGTTTGAGAGACTTGAGGTTTTGTTGAATGGTTAGGTACCCACCTTATAGAGCATGAGTGTACCCGGCCGCCATTTTGTTTTTATTACACCGCCATTTTGTTTTTCTACTGTTTGAGAGACTTGAGGTTTTGTTGAATGGTTAGGTACCCACCTTATAGAGCATGAGTGTACCCGGCCGCCATTTTGTTTTTATTACACCGCCATTTTGTTTTTCTACTGTTTGAGAGACTTGAGGTTTTGTTGAAGGGTCAGGTACCCACCTTATAGAGCATGAGTGTGCCCGACCGCCATTTTGTTTTTCTTATGCCGCCATTTTGTTTTTCTACTGTTTGAGGGACTTGAGGTTTTGTTGAAGGGTTAGGCACCAACCTTATAGAGCATGAGTGTACCCGACCGCCATTTTGTTTTTCTTATGCCGCCATTTTGTTTTTCTACTGTTTGAGAGACTTGAGGTTTTGTTGAAGGAACAGGTACCCATCTTATAGAGCATGAGTGTACCCGACCGCCATTTTGTTTTTCTTATGCCGCCATTTTGTTTTTCTACTGTTTGAGAGACTTGAGGTTTTGTTGAAGGGTCAGGTACCCTCCTTATAGTCTGTAACCTTCCCAACGGTTATATAATCATAACCTATACGATGAAGGGTCAGGTATCCACTTTATAGGCTGTAACCTCCCCTACGGTTATATAATCATAACCTATACGACGAAGGGTCAGATATCCACTTTATAGTATGTAACCTCCCCTACGGTTATATAATCATAACCTATACGATGAAGGGTCAGGTATCCACTTTATAGTCTGTAACCTCCCCTACGGTTATATAATCATAACCTATACGATGAAGGATCAGGTATCCACTTTATTGTCTGTAACCTTCCCAAAGGTTGCATAACCTTTATCTTGTTTTCGTTTTTGTGCAACCTTCTCAATGTTTACGTAATCTTTACAATATTTAACTTTAGCAACATTTAAACAGGTTGGATCATGCGTGACCCTTATGCCCCGCCCCTTTTTAGTCACGTGATCCAGTCACGTGACCCGCAGCGCATCCTGGTCTATGCTCCGCCCACATGTTTTAGTCACGTGATCCAGTCACGTGACCCATGGAACCTCCTGGCCTATGCCCCGCCCACAATATTTACCCCCTCCACCCATTGAAGGGTCAGGTACCCATCTTATAGAGCATGAGTGTACCCGGCCGCCATTTTGTTTTTATTACACCGCCATTTTGTTTTTCTACAGTTTGAGAGACTTGAGGTTTTGTTGAAGTGTTAGGTACCCACCATATAGAGCATGAGTGTGCCCGACCTCCATTTTGTTTTTCTTACGCCGCCATTTTGTTTTTCTACAGTTTGAGGGACTTGAGGTGTTGTTGAAGGGTCAAGTACCCATCTTATAGAGCATGAGTGTACCCGGCCGCCATTTTGTTTTTATTACACCGCCATTTTGTTTTTCTACTGTTTGAGAGACTTGAGGTTTTGTTGAATGGTTAGGTACCCACCTTATAGAGTATGAGTGTACCCGGCCGCCATTTTGTTTTTATTACACCGCCATTTTGTTTTTCTACTGTTTGAGAGACTTGAGGTTTTGTTGGAGGGTTAGGTACCCACCTTATAGAGCATGAGTGTGCCCGACCGCCATTTTGTTTTTCTACAGTTTGAGAGACTTGAGGTTTTGTTGAAGGGTCAGATACCCACTTTATAGTACGTAACCTCCCCTATGGTTATATAATCATAACCTATACAGCGAAGGGTCCGGTGCCCACTTTATAGTATGTAACCTCCCCAACGGTTATATAATCATAACCTATACGATGAAGGGTCCGGTACCCACTTTATACTCTGTAACCTCCTCTATGGTTATATAATCATAACCTATACAATGAAGGGTCCGGTACCCACTTTATACTCTGTAACCTTCTCAAAGGTTACATAACCTTTACATTGTTTTCGTGTTTGTGCAACCTTCTCAATGTTTACATAGCCTTTACAGTATGTAACTGCATCAACATGTAAACAGGTTGCATCTTGTATAGACAAGTTGGATTATGTCCAGGTGAAATACCAATATGGACCTTGAACTGTTTATCTCTAACATATAAATAAATAGCATAGTTCCTTAATCCTATAACTGCTTTTGGATTTTGAATTGTTTATCTCTAAAACATAAATAAATGGTAGGGCTTCCTAATATTTGAATAGCTTTTGGACTTTGAGCTGGTAATACTCTATCTTTACTTATCTCGCTGAAACATAAACAAAACAACTTTTCAATGTACTACGTATTTTTAATAGCTGATAGTATAAGTAATGGTCTTAAAAGGATTAACTCGTCAATGTTCTACGTATTTTTATTCTCCGATAGTTAAATAATGGTCTTAAAAGGATTAACTTTTAATCCATTAAGTTCCTATCGAACTTTTAATCTCTAAAATATATTAACAAATCGAAACGACTATCACGCTGGCCAAAGAGGTTAAACCTTTTCACAGCTTTGAAATATTTTCAAAGTACACGAGTCGGTATTAATAACTTCGAAATAAATTTTTATTAATGAATATTAATTAATACTTAATCAACACATGTTCATAATTAGTACTAATACTACAGGTACTCTGTTCGACTTGCCTGAGTATCGCCTGACTTGGGTCAGAGCAGGTCGACTCATGCTCGCTTCATAAACATGTAAACAGGTTGCATCTTGTATAGACAAGTTGGATTATGTCCAGGTGAAATACAAATATGGACCTTGAACTGTTTATCTCTAAAACATAAATAAATGGTAGGGCTTCCTAATATTTTGAATAGATTTTGGACTTTGAACTGGTAATCCTTAAAACACAGATAAATAGTAGGGCCCCATATTCCTATAACAGCTTTTGGACTTTGAGCTCTTAATACTCTATCTTTTACTTTCTCTCGCTGAAACATAAACAAAACAACTTTTCAGGTAGGGGGCACTATGATCGCTGGTGGGGCAACATGACAGCCAATCAGATTCGAGTATTCTCGTCCAGGAACCAGTGCCACTCGTGGCCTCTGCCATTTCGACTCGAACCCCAGAGATAGAACAAAGTTTTGCTGCTAAAATTGTGATAATATTCTAATTTTTCGAGTGCAACCCAGGCTATGAGATATAATTAACGACAACGAAGTGAAAGAAGATACTGACTGACACGTCCGTTGAACAATTGAAGGAAGAATCAAGCGAAGAATCTTCAGAAGAAGAAATTCCGATCTTCTGTTCCAGCAAGTTTTGTAAGATGAAAGGAGAATACAAAGTGGTTTGTTTGAGCTGCGGAAAATTGTATCTCACTGGATTTATCGACTTGTCCGATTGCGACCATAGAACATTTTGGTGTTATGATTGCCGTCGTCCACCTATGAAAAATTATATTTCTTATCTAGATATCTCTGCAATAGCATTCAAGATTGATGAATTATTTAACAGGAATCTTAACATGGAGGAAGAAATTTCAGGAAATAGTGTAGATACGATACCTAATGACCATGACTCGACACCTGATGACCATGAATCAAGACCTGATGGCCAGGATTCAAGATCTCTCGGCCCTGATGATGTAATGAATTATGACCCTTTTATTAATGACCCTGATCTAGTAAATTACGACCCTGTTTTGGCGGCTAATAGCTACAATCCGAGTCTCGGCCCACGTCCAACAACTGAAGAAGAAATAAGAGCTTGGAGGGAACGTGTAAGAGAAGCAGAGCTAGAGATTCAAAGACAAGAAATGAGGATGCAAAAGGCTAGGATCATCGATAGAGATTTTTTGGGGGCCTTTCAAGAGATCGTTGATCAGGACATGCGAGGACTCTACTATTCGACACCCTGCGATGCCGAGATTTGTTCATACCGGGGACGATACCGTGTGAGCTGTACGAAATGCTTACGTGTCTTCCACACAGCATGCGTCTTCTTGCCAGACCACGATTACGAAACAACAGTATGCTTCTACTGCCCTCTGTCGGATTCTGAAAGTGACATAGATGATGACGATAACTCAGAAGAATTTGTTACAGATTAACATTTATAAATTTAATTCATATTAAATAAAAATTATCAGTAATTTTGTTTCTTATATTTAAAGAATTTATGTAACTAAAAACATATTTTCTTATTATCTTATTATATTATAAATTATTTCTTTAATAAATAAATTCTACTTGAACTGTTGTATTCTCTCCTCCTCCCCTTTGTTAATATCATATAATGCATTAAAATATATTTCGAAGAGCACAACTCCTAGTCTTCTCTTATATAGTTGCATTTCTTAGTGTTGGAATAAAAATAATATATTTGACTAAGCAATTCATTTTTACCAAATCATACTATTATCCGAGATTGTTCCGAAATTATAACCTCCATTATGGAATCAGAATTTTCATGTAAGACGTATTGGTGTAATATAATATTCAAACGGCTAGATTGTTTTGTTTTTTTGTTTTGTCGAAGGGTCAGGTATCCACCTTATAGTAGGTAACCTTCACAACGGTTACATAACCTTTACCATATTTAACTTTAATGATATCAGGATAGATAATGTCACACTTGAATAATTCTAAATATATTAATTCATTTGCTGAAAGTAAACGATGGGCTTTGAACTGTTAATCTCTACAAAGTATACAAAGAGTAGAGCTTCTTAATCCAATAACAACAGTTGGACTTTGAACTGTTAATCCCTAAAACATAAATAAATTCTAGAGCTCCTTAATCCTATAACAACTTTTGGACTTTGTGCTGCTAATACCAAAATATAAAGAATGAAATAGGACTTGTCAGTCCTTCCGCTAAAAAGTAAACAAATTTAGATTTCGCAATAATGCGTTATCCCATAATCCTTCCTTCGAAAGTAAGCAATGGACTTTGAACTGCTAATCCTTAACAAGTTTAACTTTTATACACAAACAAAGATATAGGGTATAGTTAATAAAAGAAAATACAACTTTATAAAATAAAAAAATTTATTTCATCATAATATTAGATACAAGAAATAGAATTTTTAAATAAATGAAACATCATCTTTATAACCAATTCTTCCATTATACACTAAAGAAATTATTTCATCGCTATTGTTAAAAGCCTCGATGTCTTCAACCGACATCTTAAAACGTTTAGGAAGATACACTCTGATAGAATTATCATGATCCTTTAACGTAGCGACCAACGCTAATCCCATTTTCGTTTCAACATGTTCCAGTTCTCCGATGATGTATGGCCGTCCGATTTGAATATAATTCAATTTATGCACATAGCGAGCGCCATCGTTTAATCGGTTGAAGAGAGCTTTAAAATCTCTGATAGAACTAAAAATAAAACAGATTCACATAAGAAGAGAGCAGGTTTAGAAAAAAATAAGAAATGGCCAAAGCAATAAATATACTTACGAATTCATGATGATTGAAAATGAAGGATCTGCTACGATCGGATGCTAGAACAAAAATGAATCCTTAGGTAGTCGCTCGCTGCGGAGTATTGGTGGAGAGTAAATCTACGCTAGTTGCGCATGCGTTACCCCCTCCATCAACCATACTTTTCCCTGCCACCACTCCAACAATTTCAATTTATCATTTTCGACCTTGTCAATTCCCCCACCACTAATTTTTTTTTTTTCGCTGAAATATAAACAAAACTACTTTTTAATCTTATACCAGTTCTCAATGTTTATATTTTATGCAATTTTCCCAATTTTTAACTTTATCTACCTTTTTTTTCTTTAAATTTTCCATAATCTCCCCGATGTTTATAAATTTCTGTCCGCTAGAGCGCAGCACCTTACTCCACTTGAAGATTTCCCTGCCTACTTTACATAAACTTCTCAATACTTAACGCTTATCCATACTCACTTCATAATTCAAATTGTTTTGTTTTCTTTCATAAAATGATAACTTTTTATTAGATATTTCATTATCGTCTCCGGGTCAACATGTCTTGTTTTGTATAGGGGACTGTCAATATTGGAATGTTTGCCATCATCGGATGATAGATAATATTAACAGTAACTAATATAAGCAAAATGTCAATATTAGAATGTTTTGTCATCATCAGATGATAGATAATATTAAAAGTAACTAATATGAGCAAAATCGTGGCAGTTGGAGCACAATTCTGACCACACTTTTGCTATATTGGTCCCCATTTGTATGATATTATGTTGTTTTTTTTTTTGTTTTTTTTTGTTTTTTGCGAAACGTTGACTGATCAAATATTTTCAGCTGTTTAAGAGATTCAAATCTTTATTGATTCTTGATTCTTCCAGAAATATACTGATAATTTAGTAATATTCATATTAACCCTTCTCCATACTCGCTTCATAATTCAAATTGTTTGATTTCTTTCACCAGAGGCTACAAGGGGTCACGTGACTAAAATATGCGGACGGAGCATAGACCAGGATGTTCCGCGATAGTTAAGGTTAAGTCGAGGTGAGACCACGTGGTGGATAAGATAGGGTCGAGGTGAGACCACGTGGTGGATAAGATAGGGTCGAGGTGAGACCACGTGGTGGATAAGATAGGCTCGAGGTGAGACCACGTGGTGGTTAAGGTAGTTTCGAGGTGAGACCACGTGGCAGTTAAGATAGGGTCGAGGTGAAAATTCAAATCCGGATTTGAAAGAATTGGAAGAATCAAGAATCAATAAAGATTTGAATCTCTTAAACAGCTGAAAATATTTGATCAGTCAACGTTTCGCAAAAAACAAAAAAAAACAAAAAAAAAAACAACATAATATCATACAAATGGGGACCAATATAGCAAAAGTGTGGTCAGAATTGTGCTCCAACTGCCACGATTTTGCTCATATTAGTTACTTTTAATATTATCTATCATCTGATGATGACAAAACATTCTAATATTGACATTTTGCTTATATTAGTTACTGTTAATATTATCTATCATCCGATGATGGCAAACATTCCAATATTGACAGTCCCCTATACAAAACAAGACATGTTGACCCGGAGACGATAATGAAATATCTAATAAAAAGTTATCATTTTATGAAAGAAAACAAAACAATTTGAATTATGAAGTGAGTATGGATAAGCGTTAAGTATTGAGAAGTTTATGTAAAGTAGGCAGGGAAATCTTCAAGTGGAGTAAGGTGCTGCGCTCTAGCGGACAGAAATTTATAAACATCGGGGAGATTATGGAAAATTTAAAGAAAAAAAAGGTAGATAAAGTTAAAAATTGGGAAAATTGCATAAAATATAAACATTGAGAACTGGTATAAGATTAAAAAGTAGTTTTGTTTATATTTCAGCGAAAAAAAAAAAATTAGTGGTGGGGGAATTGACAAGGTCGAAAATGATAAATTGAAATTGTTGGAGTGGTGGCAGGGAAAAGTATGGTTGATGGAGGGGGTAACGCATGCGCAACTAGCGTAGATTTACTCTCCACCAATACTCCGCAGCGAGCGACTACCTAAGGATTCATTTTTGTTCTAGCATCCGATCGTAGCAGATCCTTCATTTTCAATCATCATGAATTCGTAAGTATATTTATTGCTTTGGCCATTTCTTATTTTTTTCTAAACCTGCTCTCTTCTTATGTGAATCTGTTTTATTTTTAGTTCTATCAGAGATTTTAAAGCTCTCTTCAACCGATTAAACGATGGCGCTCGCTATGTGCATAAATTGAATTATATTCAAATCGGACGGCCATACATCATCGGAGAACTGGAACATGTTGAAACGAAAATGGGATTAGCGTTGGTCGCTACGTTAAAGGATCATGATAATTCTATCAGAGTGTATCTTCCTAAACGTTTTAAGATGTCGGTTGAAGACATCGAGGCTTTTAACAATAGCGATGAAATAATTTCTTTAGTGTATAATGGAAGAATTGGTTATAAAGATGATGTTTCATTTATTTAAAAATTCTATTTCTTGTATCTAATATTATGATGAAATAAATTTTTTTATTTTATAAAGTTGTATTTTCTTTTATTAACTATACCCTATATCTTTGTTTGTGTATAAAAGTTAAACTTGTTAAGGATTAGCAGTTCAAAGTCCATTGCTTACTTTCGAAGGAAGGATTATGGGATAACGCATTATTGCGAAATCTAAATTTGTTTACTTTTTAGCGGAAGGACTGACAAGTCCTATTTCATTCTTTATATTTTGGTATTAGCAGCACAAAGTCCAAAAGTTGTTATAGGATTAAGGAGCTCTAGAATTTATTTATGTTTTAGGGATTAACAGTTCAAAGTCCAACTGTTGTTATTGGATTAAGAAGCTCTACTCTTTGTATACTTTGTAGAGATTAACAGTTCAAAGCCCATCGTTTACTTTCAGCAAATGAATTAATATATTTAGAATTATTCAAGTGTGACATTATCTATCCTGATATCATTAAAGTTAAATATGGTAAAGGTTATGTAACCGTTGTGAAGGTTACCTACTATAAGGTGGATACCTGACCCTTCGACAAAACAAAAAAACAAAACAATCTAGCCGTTTGAATATTATATTACACCAATACGTCTTACATGAAAATTCTGATTCCATAATGGAGGTTATAATTTCGGAACAATCTCGGATAATAGTATGATTTGGTAAAAATGAATTGCTTAGTCAAATATATTATTTTTATTCCAACACTAAGAAATGCAACTATATAAGAGAAGACTAGGAGTTGTGCTCTTCGAAATATATTTTAATGCATTATATGATATTAACAAAGGGGAGGAGGAGAGAATACAACAGTTCAAGTAGAATTTATTTATTAAAGAAATAATTTATAATATAATAAGATAATAAGAAAATATGTTTTTAGTTACATAAATTCTTTAAATATAAGAAACAAAATTACTGATAATTTTTATTTAATATGAATTAAATTTATAAATGTTAATCTGTAACAAATTCTTCTGAGTTATCGTCATCATCTATGTCACTTTCAGAATCCGACAGAGGGCAGTAGAAGCATACTGTTGTTTCGTAATCGTGGTCTGGCAAGAAGACGCATGCTGTGTGGAAGACACGTAAGCATTTCGTACAGCTCACACGGTATCGTCCCCGGTATGAACAAATCTCGGCATCGCAGGGTGTCGAATAGTAGAGTCCTCGCATGTCCTGATCAACGATCTCTTGAAAGGCCCCCAAAAAATCTCTATCGATGATCCTAGCCTTTTGCATCCTCATTTCTTGTCTTTGAATCTCTAGCTCTGCTTCTCTTACACGTTCCCTCCAAGCTCTTATTTCTTCTTCAGTTGTTGGACGTGGGCCGAGACTCGGATTGTAGCTATTAGCCGCCAAAACAGGGTCGTAATTTACTAGATCAGGGTCATTAATAAAAGGGTCATAATTCATTACATCATCAGGGCCGAGAGATCTTGAATCCTGGCCATCAGGTCTTGATTCATGGTCATCAGGTGTCGAGTCATGGTCATTAGGTATCGTATCTACACTATTTCCTGAAATTTCTTCCTCCATGTTAAGATTCCTGTTAAATAATTCATCAATCTTGAATGCTATTGCAGAGATATCTAGATAAGAAATATAATTTTTCATAGGTGGACGACGGCAATCATAACACCAAAATGTTCTATGGTCGCAATCGGACAAGTCGATAAATCCAGTGAGATACAATTTTCCGCAGCTCAAACAAACCACTTTGTATTCTCCTTTCATCTTACAAAACTTGCTGGAACAGAAGATCGGAATTTCTTCTTCTGAAGATTCTTCGCTTGATTCTTCCTTCAATTGTTCAACGGACGTGTCAGTCAGTATCTTCTTTCACTTCGTTGTCGTTAATTATATCTCATAGCCTGGGTTGCACTCGAAAAATTAGAATATTATCACAATTTTAGCAGCAAAACTTTGTTCTATCTCTGGGGTTCGAGTCGAAATGGCAGAGGCCACGAGTGGCACTGGTTCCTGGACGAGAATACTCGAATCTGATTGGCTGTCATGTTGCCCCACCAGCGATCATAGTGCCCCCTACCTGAAAAGTTGTTTTGTTTATGTTTCAGCGAGAGAAAGTAAAAGATAGAGTATTAAGAGCTCAAAGTCCAAAAGCTGTTATAGGAATATGGGGCCCTACTATTTATCTGTGTTTTAAGGATTACCAGTTCAAAGTCCAAAATCTATTCAAAATATTAGGAAGCCCTACCATTTATTTATGTTTTAGAGATAAACAGTTCAAGGTCCATATTTGTATTTCACCTGGACATAATCCAACTTGTCTATACAAGATGCAACCTGTTTACATGTTTATGAAGCGAGCATGAGTCGACCTGCTCTGACCCAAGTCAGGCGATACTCAGGCAAGTCGAACAGAGTACCTGTAGTATTAGTACTAATTATGAACATGTGTTGATTAAGTATTAATTAATATTCATTAATAAAAATTTATTTCGAAGTTATTAATACCGACTCGTGTACTTTGAAAATATTTCAAAGCTGTGAAAAGGTTTAACCTCTTTGGCCAGCGTGATAGTCGTTTCGATTTGTTAATATATTTTAGAGATTAAAAGTTCGATAGGAACTTAATGGATTAAAAGTTAATCCTTTTAAGACCATTATTTAACTATCGGAGAATAAAAATACGTAGAACATTGACGAGTTAATCCTTTTAAGACCATTACTTATACTATCAGCTATTAAAAATACGTAGTACATTGAAAAGTTGTTTTGTTTATGTTTCAGCGAGATAAGTAAAGATAGAGTATTACCAGCTCAAAGTCCAAAAGCTATTCAAATATTAGGAAGCCCTACCATTTATTTATGTTTTAGAGATAAACAATTCAAAATCCAAAAGCAGTTATAGGATTAAGGAACTATGCTATTTATTTATATGTTAGAGATAAACAGTTCAAGGTCCATATTGGTATTTCACCTGGACATAATCCAACTTGTCTATACAAGATGCAACCTGTTTACATGTTGATGCAGTTACATACTGTAAAGGCTATGTAAACATTGAGAAGGTTGCACAAACACGAAAACAATGTAAAGGTTATGTAACCTTTGAGAAGGTTACAGAGTATAAAGTGGGTACCGGACCCTTCATTGTATAGGTTATGATTATATAACCATAGAGGAGGTTACAGAGTATAAAGTGGGTACCGGACCCTTCATCGTATAGGTTATGATTATATAACCGTTGGGGAGGTTACATACTATAAAGTGGGCACCGGACCCTTCGCTGTATAGGTTATGATTATATAACCATAGGGGAGGTTACGTACTATAAAGTGGGTATCTGACCCTTCAACAAAACCTCAAGTCTCTCAAACTGTAGAAAAACAAAATGGCGGTCGGGCACACTCATGCTCTATAAGGTGGGTACCTAACCCTCCAACAAAACCTCAAGTCTCTCAAACAGTAGAAAAACAAAATGGCGGTGTAATAAAAACAAAATGGCGGCCGGGTACACTCATACTCTATAAGGTGGGTACCTAACCATTCAACAAAACCTCAAGTCTCTCAAACAGTAGAAAAACAAAATGGCGGTGTAATAAAAACAAAATGGCGGCCGGGTACACTCATGCTCTATAAGATGGGTACTTGACCCTTCAACAACACCTCAAGTCCCTCAAACTGTAGAAAAACAAAATGGCGGCGTAAGAAAAACAAAATGGAGGTCGGGCACACTCATGCTCTATATGGTGGGTACCTAACACTTCAACAAAACCTCAAGTCTCTCAAACTGTAGAAAAACAAAATGGCGGTGTAATAAAAACAAAATGGCGGCCGGGTACACTCATGCTCTATAAGATGGGTACCTGACCCTTCAATGGGTGGAGGGGGTAAATATTGTGGGCGGGGCATAGGCCAGGAGGTTCCATGGGTCACGTGACTGGATCACGTGACTAAAACATGTGGGCGGAGCATAGACCAGGATGCGCTGCGGGTCACGTGACTGGATCACGTGACTAAAAAGGGGCGGGGCATAAGGGTCACGCATGATCCAACCTGTTTAAATGTTGCTAAAGTTAAATATTGTAAAGATTACGTAAACATTGAGAAGGTTGCACAAAAACGAAAACAAGATAAAGGTTATGCAACCTTTGAGAAGGTTACAGACAATAAAGTGGATACCTGATCCTTCATCGTATAGGTTATGATTATATAACCGTAGGGGAGGTTACAGACTATAAAGTGGATACCTGACCCTTCATCGTATAGGTTATGATTATATAACCGTAGGGGAGGTTACATACTATAAAGTGGATATCTGACCCTTCGTCGTATAGGTTATGATTATATAACCGTAGGGGAGGTTACAGCCTATAAAGTGGATACCTGACCCTTCATCGTATAGGTTATGATTATATAACCGTTGGGAAGGTTACAGACTATAAGGAGGGTACCTGACCCTTCAACAAAACCTCAAGTCTCTCAAACAGTAGAAAAACAAAATGGCGGCATAAGAAAAACAAAATGGCGGTCGGGTACACTCATGCTCTATAAGATGGGTACCTGTTCCTTCAACAAAACCTCAAGTCTCTCAAACAGTAGAAAAACAAAATGGCGGCATAAGAAAAACAAAATGGCGGTCGGGTACACTCATGCTCTATAAGGTTGGTGCCTAACCCTTCAACAAAACCTCAAGTCCCTCAAACAGTAGAAAAACAAAATGGCGGCATAAGAAAAACAAAATGGCGGTCGGGCACACTCATGCTCTATAAGGTGGGTACCTGACCCTTCAACAAAACCTCAAGTCTCTCAAACAGTAGAAAAACAAAATGGCGGTGTAATAAAAACAAAATGGCGGCCGGGTACACTCATGCTCTATAAGGTGGGTACCTAACCATTCAACAAAACCTCAAGTCTCTCAAACAGTAGAAAAACAAAATGGCGGTGTAATAAAAACAAAATGGCGGCCGGGTACACTCATGCTCTATAAGGTGGGTACCTAACCATTCAACAAAACCTCAAGTCTCTCAAACAGTAGAAAAACAAAATGGCGGTGTAATAAAAACAAAATGGCGGCCGGGTGCACTCATGCTCTATAAGGTGGGTACCTAACCATTCAACAAAACCTCAAGTCTCTCAAACAGTAGAAAAACAAAATGGCGGTGTAATAAAAACAAAATGGCGGCCGGGTGCACTCATGCTCTATAAGGTGGGTACCTAACCATTCAACAAAACCTCAAGTCTCTCAAACAGTAGAAAAACAAAATGGCGGTGTAATAAAAACAAAATGGCGGCCGGGTACACTCATGCTCTATAAGATGGGTACCTGACCCTTCAATGGGTGGAGGGGGTAAATATTGTGGGCGGAGCATAGGCCAGGAGGTTCCATGGGTCACGTGACTGGATCACGTGACTAAAACATGTGGGCGGAGCGTAGACCAGGATGCGCTGCGAGTCACGTGACTGGATCACGTGACTAAAAAGGGGCGGAGCATAAGGGTCACGTGACCAAAAAGGGGCGTGGCCTAATAGTTAAGGTTAGGTCGAGGGGGGACCACGTGGTGGTTAAGGTAGGGTCGAGGCAAGACCACGTGGCAGTTAAGGTTAGGTAGAGGCAAAAATTCAAATTCAAATTTCCCGCCATAGGTCACGTGATCAAATGCTGCCTTCTGATTGGCTGCTCAAAAAAATGCGCCAGCTCCCCCATTTCTCATCTACTATTATTCATTCATTATTGGCGCAACAGACTCATGTAGCGGTCCTTGACTTGCTCAGTAGCCTTTGCCCAGTCGTCCAAGACTTCAGTCTTCCTCTAGAACTAACTCCTTCTGGCTCCCCGTGATAAAGCCTTCTTGCAGTTCTCGCTTCAACCATTTTCAGGACATGCCCCAAGCATTTCATACGCTGAACTCGAACGAACTGGGAGATAGATAGGTCAAATATACATTGAGTATATTTCCTTGTTTGTTCTTAGGCGTGGAGCTCCTTCCTCGAGTTTAGGCCCTACTATCTAAGGATTTTCCTTTCGAAACGATCTATTCGTTCTGCAGATGCCTTCGTGAGCCTCCATGTCTCGCATGCATATGTAGCAACCGGTCGAATTTTACATCCTTGTATAGCCCTAAACTTCGTTGTACGACTTAACAATCTACTTTTTATAAGGCTCGCTAGTGAATAATAAGCTCTATTGGCAGTCATTATTCTATACGATATCTCCTCATCTACGCTATGGGTATCATTTATTATTGACCCAAAGTAGGTAAAGCTCGAGACTGCTTGGAATGTATGGTTTCCTACGACATAATGCTGTGGTGGATGGACGAGATTCTTCTTCCTTACCACTAGGATTTAGATTTTGGCTTCATTGACACATAGCGCCATTTTCTGTGCTTCATTTTCCATCCTATAGAATGCTTCCTTCACTGCTTGAAGTGATAGCTCTGCAATGACCATGTCGTCTGCGTATGCAAGTAGTTGAGTCATTCTGTGAAATATTGTTCCTCTGTCTCAGACCCGAGCAAACTTCGAAGGAGTCGCCAATGCTTCCTTCCACCTTAGCTCTACCTACAGTGCCCTCCATTGTAGCCATCGTCAAACATATTAACTTCGCTGCTATGCCATTTCTTTTTAAAGCTCATTCCTAACCACTAACTATACGTATGCCGTCTTAAAATCAATGAATAGCATCCACATCGAGTTATTATACTCTTTCATTTTTCCACAGTCTGTCTAAGGGCAAATATTTGATCAATCGTAGATCGATTTGTCCTAAAACCACCTTCGTAATTTCCGAGCTGTCTCTCCGCGTATGGCACGAGGCGATTATACAGAGCAATAGAGAATACCTTATGCGCAGAATTAAGTAAGCTGATACCTCTATAATTTCTGTAATCACTTGCATCTCCTTTCCTCTTAAAAATTGGGACAATGAGCGACTCTTTCCATTCTTCTGGTACCTTTTCTGTTTCCCAAATGTTTGATATTGATTTACATAATTTATCTGAGAGGCGACTCCTGCCTTGTTTGAGAAACTCTTCAGGAATCCTATCTGATCCTGGAGACTTATTCCTTAATTTTCTCAAATATATGTCGTCAGAATCAGGTGGAATGGCTTCATCAATACCATCTTCCGTTGTTCGTATACTTCTGTTTCCTTTTCTCCTTCAGCAGGATTGAGTAGCTCCTAAAAATGCTCTTTCCATCTTTCTTGGACCTCGTTATCCACAACTAGCAGTTTACCATTTCTATCTTTCACCGTATCTGACTCATTAAAATAACCTAATTTGGTGTTAATACCTTTACATCCTGAAAAAACTTTCTTTGTTCATTCTTAATCCTTGCCTCTTCAATGTTTTTAACTTTTGTCATAAAGGCCCTACTTTTTATCTGCCTCAACACTCTCTTAGCATGGGTCCTCGCATCTTTGTACTCTTTGCGATTCTGACGAGTATCTTTGTTCAGGTGTTTGCTCTCTTACTATTCCTTATTTTTACTGCTTCTTCACATTCTTGACCATAACAGGATGCGGGAGAAGTTCTCTTATCTTTCTTGCAACATTGGTCTGCGGCTTCCTCTATTACTTAGTATATCCCATTCTTCCTGAGCATTCCTACCATCTTCACTCACATATTCTCCACCCCTCTCTCAATACAGTTTCGGAACATACATTTTATCTTCGCCCTATTTATCTTCTCCCTGTCATTACCACTTTTAAATTTACTGTAAGTTTTATATTTAGTATTTTTTTTAAATTTGAAACAGTTACTGAGATACCGGGTCGTATAAATCTGCAAAATGTCAAAAATCGCACTTAGATATTCAGTGGTTTCGCCTTAATAATTATCTTTTTTAGTGCAAAATGGATGATAACCAATCTTGTAGAGGATTAAATCACCTACAAGATTCATACAAAATATTTGTCTTTACTGTCAACCGAAAATTATTTTTAATTACGCCAAGAAATATTAAAATAACTAATAAAAAGAGGGGCAATCCCAAATATTTTGAATTGACTTTCCAAAATGTTTATTTTATGTCCACTTCAAAAGTCCAAAAACAGCGTTTCGGGTATGTTCCCCCATCATCAGGACAATTTTCGTTTAGCTTGTATGTATTTATCTATAGGATATTATTTTGTCAAAAGGTTTCAATAGGAGTCATCAGCTCATACTTTGGAAAGTCAGAATTTTTCCTCCTTTTATTACTTATTTGGACTTCCTAATATATTTGAATAAAAAAAAATATTTTTTTTTTACAGGAAGTGGACCTTTTTCAGATCTTTCTCATTAACTAGTTTCCAGTGTATGTTAGGTATATCTTTGACAAAACTAACTTTAAAGAACGTTAAATTTCCTGCAAGTTTTATCTGTAATATTTTAAAAAATTCGGGACAGCTGGTAGTGGTTTCGCCTTATACAGTTATATATATTTGTTATATACAGTGGTTTCGCCTTCACAATTAATCTTAAGTGCAAAATTTATGAAAACCAATCTTGTAGGAGATTAAGTTTCCTATAAGATTCGTACAAAATATTTGTAATTACTCTCAACAGACACCAAGTAATATTGAAATAACCATTTAAGAGAAAGGGAAATTGTTATTTCAATATTTCTTCGCGTCTGTTGAGAGTATTTACAAATATTTAGTATGAATATTGTAGGCAATTTAATCCTCTACAAGATTGGTTACTAGGCATCATATACTAAATTGCACTAAAAAATTGTTATCAAGGCTAAACCACAGAATATCCAACTTTTTGCGTTTTATCGACATTTGGAAGATGTTTACGGTCCCGCATCTCAGCAGGTGTTGTGAATTTTAAAACCATATTACATATAAAACTTGCTGAAAATTTAACTTTCTATAAAATTTGTTATGTCATAGATTTACTACAAAATGCAAATATGCATTTACTAAAATGCACAGAACGCGAGTTACTGAGGAAAATCTGAAAAAGGTCCACTTTCTCCAAAATTGTTATTTTAATATTTCTTGGCATCTGTTGGGAGTAATTACAAATATTTTGTATGAATCTTGTTGGAAATTTAATCCCCTATAAGATTTTGTATCTGTATTTTGTATTTTACACTGAATCACACTCAAAAATAGTTAATAAGGCGAAATCTCATTTTTCGCTCAGTAATTTCGCTCATTTCAGGCGAAACCCGAAAATGACGAATTCGTTGACCTATAAAATTTGATGGCAACCGATCTAGAGTGACAGACGTTCTGAGAGTAGTCCAATCTATTATGAGAGTTGACGATCAAAATTTTTCTTGCAAAAGAAAGAAAAGTTTTTTGGCCTCAACTCCCGGACTATATGTTTCGCGATCCGAATCATCCATAATAATGATTTTTCGTGAATCTCACTTTTAGAATCATCTTTTTTTCCATATTTTCACCATTGATCCATTTATCTCAAATAATGAACAGATCCTGTTACTCCGCAGGCTGTTGTAGAAATAATATGTTGTGGTATAATCTAGGTTTCTCTAAATTTCTCCTTCAGAAAAAGATTATCAAACGATGAAAACTAACCAATGGATAGGCAACTATTGTTTTGGGCTCCCCGACGGTTCGTGTTTGTACCCAGTTAGAAGGCTGCTAATTGCCGAGAGGCTGCTCGTTGCTGAGCCCATTTCGGCCTAACTAACACCCTGCTAATTTACATTTATATTCGGGACCATAAACCAAGTTGCAGTAACGACCACACACCTGTTTTACTAGCGCGCATGCGTTCCACATCAGAAGGCGGCTCCTTTTTCGGATTAGACAATTTATCCCGACCGCGAGGTTTCGCCTATCGTATCAGGTGTAAACAGCCCCCAACCGAAGGGAAACGCACTTGATTTAGTGACCTATGGCCATCCCGTTCTCTGATCTCGCCGTAACTGGTAGTCCCGGGGTTAGTTTTGATTAATCGCCTGTTGGTGTGTACGTGAGCCTTTTAGTAATATCGCTATAAAACAGTTTACAAATTAATTAGTGTAAATTATTCATTATCAAATCTTCTACTAATGGATAAACAGTCATTTCACAGCGTGTGACTTTATCACATTCAGTTATGTTGAAGCTAACACCATCGCACACCACGATAAGGGTAGTTAAATACTTTCTAAAGCTATTTCCCGTTGTTCGCCTTTCGACTCAAAATGATGAACGGAAAGAAGAACGCGGAGCATGCACGTCTGTGATGTCAAATCGAAAGTCGAGCAGTTTGGAAATAGCTTAAAATTGAAAAGAAATTTTTTTAATCGGAGATGAATTACAAAAGGCAGAAACATTTAAAAATTCATAGCAACAGACGATAGATCATACCAGACAACGCTAACATACATAAAAGCTTGAATAATCTTCACACTAACGGAACCTTACACTGACGGAACACTGAGCTGCTTCTACACAGATATAATGTTGGCTATACACAAAGAACAACGTGAACAGACAACGAAAAACTCTAAAATAAATTTAAAGTGGCTATCTGTTGTGTTGAGTTGCTATTTTATACAGCATATCAACAAATCTAATAAAACAATACTAAAAAAAAAGGAAGAAAAACAATTTAGACAGAAAAAGTAGAATAAATAAAAATTATGAAAAAAAAAATCTTGCAAACGATGATGTACAAAGTTGAAAATCGTTTGTCACTAAATTCCTCTCCAAACTTTTCTTGTAGGTTACGAATACATTTTAAATACATTTTCTTTTTTATGTTATCTGGTTGTATTATGATGCTCTCAACCTGATCATTCATTTCGAAACGTATTGTAGCATCTTCTATTAGTGCTTCGTTTTCTTTCGGAATAAAATCTAGAACATCCACAAACTTTGTTGAGTTTTCATTATCTAGCCAAACTTTCTAGAAACATTCATAATTACTTTTTCTCAAGCACTACCGCTATTTGGTTTTAGTATTATTGTGCCGGCGGGTCACAATAGTTATGCTATTTGTAGATTAGTTGGAGTTTCTGACTCTTGAAAATTTACATATATTTAAACAGACAAAAAAAGGACATAACATCTGATTTCGGAGTTAGTTTATAACTACAATTTTTTTTTTCAAAAGGAATTTTGAATATGTAAATAAAACTAAAGCATTATTAACCCTTAAGGGGTATTTGGATTCAGTAATTGGTAGGGAAGTTCCGATTTATGATCAATGGTTATACAAGAAGGTGATGTGGTCAGCATCCACGCTCAACTTCCACGTTTTCTTCCATCCCAATAAAGGACCAGGCGCACACTTTATAAGGGCTGGATGTGCCTCAGGAGATTTTGTCATCCCCACAGTCAATCCACGGCTGAAATAATAGAAAATAAATTGTATAGTGTAGGAGCTTAGAGGACTTCTCCTCTCTTCTGATTTGTGTTTGGGGGTCCTATTGGATAGAAAAATGTAAGTTGCCAGAGTTACCGGAAGAGATGCCGCTTGCTGGGACTTCTAGAAATTCATCATTATATTGGCAACAGCTTGCCGTACAGAAACGCCGTTGATACAAAAGTCTTCATTTTTTTTTTTTTTTTTTTTATCATCTACAACTTTGTTGATATATTAAATTGTGCTATAGCCACTAGACTCCATAGAAAACCCGTCTCGAAGCTTCAAATTGATCATTTGGATATTTTAACAATAAAATAGCTAATTAGGGCACTTTTTCATAATACAAAACAATCATTCAACACAATATTCGTTCATTTACAGGGTTATAAAAACAATAAACAACGACATGGCATGGATGAGTGAAGGAAAAGTAGATAGCTTACTATTTTATTTTTTTTGGAACATACGCGTTATTTTGTTTCTTTCGCAACCAAATTGTGAGAACTGGGTTGGCTCAAACCTTCAGTATCTCGCTTTCTTCCAATAGTACACTTTAGCTGAATCGCGTAAACAGTATGTAGTTTTGAGTTTATAGTAGCTATGTAACTTAAGTTCTACCAAGTTACAATAATTTCTTAGCTAGCTATGAAAACAAATTTCAGCTCATTAAATTTATATGTACGAATATGGTTTTCCACCGCTGTCTGTGAAAATTGGGAAAGACAGCGAGGTGAACATTGGCGGAAGATTTGACGGCTCGTCTAGATGCTGTTAACTGTGGGTCTCGATATTTACTAGCAAAGTTCTGGGCTTGAAGTCTGACTCGCAAATGTTCAATCATTTATTCCTCGCTGCTGAAAATACTGATCATTATCAAAATTATAGTGTGATCATTCTCAGACCTGACACTGACGATTTCATCCTCGGCATCTATCATTGGAACGAGTAATGTGTGCTGCACCATACCAGAAATCGCTATAAGAATTTTATTTATGAATATATTATCATAAGTACTATGACGGCACGATTTTCACATGAGAATTCTAAACACTGTGAAGTAACAAAGATTTTAGAATTCTTTATTTTTTAGGAAAAAATAAAGTTGATATTCGTTTATCGCACCTCAAGAAACCCTTAAATATGAATTTTCATAGCAATCGAAAAATAAAATTTGCTCACTAAATTTTCGACTTTTGGGCCTTAGATTTTTTTTCTAAAGCCACAAAAATTGCGATAACTTTAAAACGAATCCACCGATCCATATCAGAGGTTTAGGGATTTTATAATACACAAAATGGAGAAAAATCGGACATCGAAACAAACCAGAACCGGAGATATAAAATGAACCGTTTCAAGATTTTTTACTAAGTTTACACTACTTTTTCTCCCTTATAAAGGCATAAAATCTAAAATTTATTAGTATGGGTTAGAGATTTGAAATTCAGCTTTCCAACGGTTGCAGTAATGTTGAATTTGGATAAAGTTCTGAGGAGTTATGAATGCTTATGTGAACGCCGGATATCGGCAGAGAAAAAGATCCTTCAGAAAAATCAAGTCAAAAATTTATATTTTTTTAATTTATGAAACTTCGTATTTAAAGGGTTTAAAGAACGCTAAAAGCGAATTTGCTTTTAATCAAAATATTTGTTGTTTGTCTACTTTACGAGAACGGCCTTATGGTTTTTGTTCATTTAAAGCTCATTATTACAATCGACAATATTTTGTAATTTTTTCGCACAAAATAGCAAATCGATTGGCTCATGAAAACATTGAATTCCTTGGAGAGAAAAGGCAGAAAACAAAATCGTTGAGATAATATGAAATATTTTTCTAGGCTTCTATGCGCATTGGCAAGAAAGAACCCTCGGACACATGTCTAATATTTTTCGACCTAGTATCATCAAAAAAAGTTTCGTTTAAATCAGTGATGCCACCTACTTCCGCAGCCTGTCTGTCACTGCGAATTGAATGAGGTGAAGATTTGACGAAGGTGTTCAGCACATTAGATGCATTGAAACTACACTGTATACTTACGCGCTTCAGCTCAAGTGTACATATGGAAGAATGCGAGATACTCGAGTTTTGATCCTTCTCAGTCCACACAATTTGGTAAGGAACGAACATGATAATGCGTGCGCTGCAAAAAAAAAAAAAAAAAAAAAAGTAAGCTGCCTAATCATCTTCACTCATCATGCCATGTCGCTGTTCTTCGAAGTGTACTTCTGTTTCATTGAGTTATTGGATCTTTATTATTTTTTGGAACCCTGTTTATGAACGATAGTGTGTTGATGAAAATAGGTCACAATTTGTTACAATATTGTTTAATATAAATGGTCATTTTGAGACTTTGAGACTTTGACCGACAGTTGGCGAGTTGCCTGACAAATTACATGAAGAGCCCAGCACGCCTGACCACCCTCCTTCTCCCCACCAAATCCCCGTCATTAACTCATCTCATAAATCTGACAACATGCATATTCAGTCTCTAGGACCCTTGAAACACGGAAGAAAAACCGCAGTGCTCTATTTTTGCTTGCACAACCGTTGGTATTAAATCAGAACTTCCTTATCAACTTCGTGCTCTGCCCTCTGTTACTTTTGAAGAATCCATTAATTTTGGTTGAAATCCGTCATCAACTTATAACCTTATTAAAATGTTAGTAAAGAGATTTTCATATCCTCATACCATTCTCGGAAACTTAACACCATTGAAATCATAAATCAAATATACCTACTAAGGCATATAAAATATCTTCACGCTTCTTCTCAATTAATAACCACCACTGTCATGAAGGCATCTATAACAAGAGAAATAACGATTTTTTTCTTAAGATTGATAAGGTTTGCAAAATAAATCACAGGCAAAATGTGGGAAACTCTGAGATTGGGCCTGATGATTTAAAATTCAGAAGGTGTAGCCATGGGTTTAGAAAGGCAGATGTCGATGTCTATACATCTGATGAGGACGTACCGGCGGATACATCACTTTCTACTTCGTGTTCGCGGCAGGTGGGTCTGGATCAACGTAGTCTGCTAAGGGTGTTCGTTAAGAAAGGAGAGTTAGGAAGTAGGAATAATCAGGAATTTAATATCATAACGAATATTTAGAGAAAATAAAATAGTACTCATTACGTACTTTCTTTTAAAAACTTTTACTGCTTTTTATAATCCTAATTTATTTATTTATATTTTTTATCATAGATCCGTACCAGTACTAAAATGATTGCAATCGGCAAATGAACTATAATGAGTAAAGGGCTTCATATGAACATGCTTGAAGTTGACAACACATTTTAAGAAAGAAATTAATGGACAAAAAACATGGGAACAGCCATAAAACCGGTATTTTTGAAGGCGCAGCCTCAAATGAGTTGGATGAGAGATCTCCAAGTTAATTGACATCCTTGAACCAGGAGATCTCTCATCCAACTCATTCTAGCCTGCGCCTTCAAAATAACAGGTTTTATGGCTGTCCTCGTGTTTTGTGTCCATTAATTGTATCTTAAAATGCAAGAAAATGTCATTTATTTGATAGGATGATAATCAAGTTATGGAACTTGGTAATATTAATTACCTAAGTAATTAATGGTAATATTGAAAGAAAAAATAATAAACACGAATAACACTAATTTTAAAACATTTTTTGTTCCTAATTCCAAAAAGATGTGAAATAAATACACGGATTATATGTTAGTTTGAAGATCTGTCACTGTAAAATGAATAAGACAAAACTATTTATATAAGTTTTTTCTATAAAGCCAAGATTTCGGTCCAACATAAGTTAGAGTAAGAAAAGAATGCGCGGATGTTAAAAAGGAGTAGTTCCGAATTTTTCCGATTTTCACTTATTTATAGATTTTTTTACCTTAAGCCTAGACGCAAATTTCTGTGCTATAAGATTTTTCACCATGCAACTTCTATTAAGAACAAATGAAGTTGAAAATACTTCCTGGATGTTAAATGGGTAAATGTTCTGTATACTCCGCTATACCTGTATTGGGCAGGAAACAAATAAGTCACTTCAGCGGTATTTCTTAAAACTTACCTACTGATAAAAAATTATTTGGAAAGATACTAAACCTTTTTCCCATGGCGGGATAAATGTTCTTGACTTGTAACCGAGATTTCGAAGTTATAAACAGAAACCTACAAAAGTATGATTGGATTTACGACATAAATAAAATCAAGGATTGAGCCATTCTTTCATGTGAACACGCGAAGTGTACCGTCAACGAAATAAACCTATCTTCAGATTCAATTTTAAATTTCGGCCGAAAATGCAATTATTTAATGCATAGGCATAATTCAACTATATATATATATCCTTGTAACTCTTCTGTTATAATAAGTGTACAGCCGAACATTGGAGGACTAAGTAAACATTCTTTTCGGTTATTAAAAAATGTAGCACAGGCTATTGTGCTCCTATTTGATAAATCCTATCGAAATGGTAGACCACGGTAAAAGTTTAGAAAATCAGCAATTTGAAGAAAAAAAGAAGTTTAAAAATCGTGATCAGCCGAACACAACCAAGGTGGTAGTATTTTCACTGAAATACAAAATTGAAAATATCAAAATGACGGTGGTGGGAGAAGAAAGTTGAGACTCCCGGAGGGCACTTCTTTAACACCAACTCAAATTGTATACACATTTTCAACCATCTAACTCATTTTGGGAGAGGCTGTAGAGGTGCGGAAAACTTTAAAAAATCTGGAACATACCGAAATTTTGACTAAAATTTTCTCCTGCTTTTATGTTATTGTTCTGCCAAGAAAAAACCTTACATACCGAATTTTAGGGGAGGGGAGAGAGGGATTCCTTCATGATTTGTGAGGGATAATCTCAGACTGAGTAAAGAGTAGAAGGGGACTGGAATATATGACTGTAAATGTATCATGTTCATGAAGTATATTTCGTCTTGAGCCATTGGGTAAAATATACGAACCCATCGAATGTGTTCAAAAATAATCTATATAAATGATATTACCAGTAGTAGTCTTTATTAGAAGCGAGGTCCTGGGGAATGCCCCACACGCAGAAAACTATTTTAAATGAGGACCGTAAGACAAAGAGAAAGATTCGTAAGAGCATGTGGGCGATTTAAGAGGTTCTGTTTGGTTTTTATTCACCTGGGACAGTTAATGCAGTGGGCAAAGGAGGAATTTAAAGCACCAACAAAGTCCTGATCCCCAAATGCATATTGATCACAACGGTCCATTTTGGGCATGACCAGCACAGAATAACGGGAACGACTCGGGGAAGAATAGTACATGCGTTGCAATGTTTAAACCCATCTTAAAGTCTGATTGCCTTGTTGAATCTAATTTTTATTGGTGCAATTTCTTTTATTTATTTTTCTTGATAGAATCCAATCAAGTCAACGGAACTCGTTCTAAACAAGACTATAGTGGTTTTCCTTCCTGGATTAGTTTTGCAATTATTTGAGGTGACGAACGAATCCGTTACAATTACACTGTATTATTGCGCCTTACATGTTTTCACACGATATTTGAAAATATTATTTCTAATGGTGATAGAAAAAAATACAGCATTCTCTTTAGGATTTAAATTTAATTTTTGAGCATCATATTTTTATAGTACAACGGGGCATATTACTAATATAATTTATAATATTTGGTATTCAATCTATATAATCAATGAATTGGTTTGCAATATCATTCTCCCTGAATCATGTCAAACAACATGCCATGTTTATTGAAAGGATAAATATTCTTAGTTTACAGTACTAATAAATGCATCTGCTCGACTCTTTTTTCGCTTGTTTGTTGGGACTTCATTTGTTTTATGATTTCATTATTTATGTTACAATTTTTTGGAAAGTGGATAAGACATTCCGAATTATTCTTTGAAGAAACGAGTGTCGTACTTTGCTAGGCCGAAGTTAGCATTTTTGCCAGAGGAAACAAGCATAATTTTGCCGCCACTACTTTCACCACCTCCCCTCTCTATAAAAATAAACCGTTTTAAAACAGTATTGTTGGTAATTTATTAATAAATATTATCATCTAATGACATTTAATCATTTTACTGACAGAATTAGATTAAATAAAAATAGAAAAAAGAAACAAACGTTTATACTTAACCTAAAAATAAAATTTCGTTCGTATTTTGACGTTTTCAAAATTCTGCCGCCAAGTGTTCCCTTTGTCCCCCTCTCCTTCCTAATTCTACCCTGGTTCCTTGGTTACACGTGTATGAGGTCTTTTTACTTATTTGTTTTTTATTCCGATTCTGATTATAGTTTTATTTCATTAATCGTTTTAGCATTATTATTTTTTAATACGATTTTATGATTCTGGGATTGTTTTCGAATCAATGTTCTTTCAATCCCATTTTCCATCAATCAATATTTTCCAGCTATGGCTCTTGAACATTGTTCATTGTCATGAAAATGGAATTTCTTGTCTTCTGCTTTTAAGGCATGCCTGATTCCGATCATTTAGCTGCATTTCACATTCTATGTACCCATCAGAAGGAGGTTTCGATTAACATTTTTTTTTTTAATATGGAAAACATATTTAAAAAAAAATCATATAAGCTCTGATTTTTATTGTTTTCTTAATGCAGATGTTCTGCTAAGAACTTTTAAATAACTTCGGTATTAGTAAAATTAATAGTATTCTATTTATTTTTTAGCATATCCTGTTTCCACTTTTGCCCCTGGTATTTGCCCGATTCATCAACGCAATGTAACTTTGAACTCTAAAATCAAATTTAAATTTATTTTTTTTATAAAAAGTGTTTACAGTAAAGTAAATCTCGTTATAATCGCATTTTACATCTCTTATAAACATCCTGTGAAGCATGAGTGATAGCCTTAGCTTACCGCTCTTCATTACACTAGTAGATGAAGTCCATAAAATTTGCAAAAGGAGGACAGCATGGGCATCGTTGGGAAAGTGGAATCTCAGGACAATCCTCACAATATGTTATCTGTTCGCTGATGACATTGTCCTTCTTGGCAATACTAAAGAAAAGTTGCAACAAGCAATAGTTGAGTGGCAAGAAAAGCTTCTGCGTAAAGGAATGAAAATTAGCTCTACCAAGAGAAAAGTACTCGTAGTCTCTAGAGAGGAGGAAACGGACGTGCATTTCTTCTGCAATGGAGAAGAATTAGAAAGTACTAATGTCTTTACTTACTTGGGAACAATTATTTATAAGTCTGGAAGGATAGATCAAGAAACTTCCAACAGAATAATAAAAGCTAACCAAGTCTATTATCAGATTTGCAACACGATTGTGGGCAAACGAGAGGTAAGTATAAAAGTAAAACGCCATATCTATAAAGCCGTATTTCTCCCTACCTTGATGTACGGATGAGAGAGTTAGGTCACAACGGAGAAGCAAATAAGCCGAATTACCGCAGGAGAAATGAAATGCCTCCGCAGAGTCGCTGGCAAAACAAGAACAGACTGGGTGAGAAATCTAAGAGTAAGGGAAGAATTGGGAATCCCGGCATTAAAAGATCCCTCTCAGAAACGGCAGGTAAGGTGGTTTGGACACATTTGCCGAATGAGTCACAATCGAGACCCAAGGAAGGTGTTCGAAGCTAGACCTACAGGCACAAGACCGCGAGGAAGACCACGAACTTCGTATAGAGATAATGTTCGCAAGTTGGGAGAGGAAAAGTCTTACAATTACAATTACAATTATTGAATGTATCAATTGCAATATGAATAAAATAAAATATAATCCTTTATCACGAAAATATTCACGGGAATAGCAACAAAAACATAATCCTATTTTATAAAATGCTTCATGATTCTATTGACCGCTCATTCATCTGATGAAATTGAATAAAGATAATTAATAAGCTCAGCTAGGTCTCAATAAAGTAAATTAATTCTGAACAAGTTCGGGGTGTGTGCGAGACGTTTTGACAAATTAATCATTATACCAGGGCCAGTAGAGATCTAAGATACTATCTTGATAGATCTAGACTCTCCCGCCGCCGATCTCAAGTGATCAGGGACTCTGTTTATTATGACAGTTAATTTTATTTGATTTTAATTAAGGCGTACTGGTGAATCCTAATTGGCATATGCACACACAAGATATGTCTATACCGAAAAATAATATCGACATATATATCGTATCGATTCAAAAACAAAAATAATGATATTTCGGTCTTCGACATTTTTAATTTTTTAAACCTCTTAGGAAATTTAAGGGCGTAGTGATGTTGGAAAAATACCGAAATTTTAAAAGAAATTTATCTATATATTTGTCCGATAGTTTTAACTCGATATATTGTAATATAGATATTAAAATATGAGTATCGGAAATTGATATTTTATTCTAAAAAATAATTATAAAATAAAAAATGTCTACAAGGCCTCTGAAGTCGTTATTAATTCAATTGTAATTTTCTTTCTTCTTTTTTACATTTTTTTTTTGTGTTAGTTAAATTAATTTTTCTCTAATTCATAGTAATGAGTCTTTTTAATAATAGATGTTAATATGTACCTATTTTGATAGGTATTTAGTAATTCGTTCAATGCTGATGTTCTTACGTCCTTTTTACTTTTTTTTATGCTTAAACAATTTGGGAGAGGAAAAGTCTTGGAGCAGATGATGTTGGCACGGGACCGACAGGACTGGCACAGTTGGAAAGATATACGGAGGAAGGGAAAGAAGAAGAAGAAACATTTTTATCCAAAAAAATAAAACAAACGAAAAAAAAATTGGTACTGGTGAGGAGAACGGTCCTATTTGCCTATTCCTAAGGATACCGCCTTGTCCTAACCAGGGTTGGAATGCCAAGATTAATTTTGTAGGACAGCCATTAATTAAATTTTAACTTACCCGGTAGGAAATCGAAACCGCACCTAGTCTGTTCCTAGTCTGTTCTTAGACTCTTACTCCAACGAGGTTATAGTCTAGGAGACAGTGGCAGATTTAGGTCACCCATCGAACATACATCTGAAAGTTATTTTAAAAAATAGGTAAGTGATGTCTTAAACCAAAACTGCGCGTCTGGATGTTGTAAAGTGTAGCGAACATGCCGAAGATTTAAATTGAAAGTTGGTAAATTGTTATAAAATATTACCCATCGTACATACACCTGGAAACAATTTTAAAAAATAGACAAGTGATGTCTCAACACAAAACTACGCGTCTGGCTGATTGTAACTGTAGCGAAGTGTGTGTCAGACGCGCCTAGAATGCGCTCTAACATCCTCAACATTCACCCATCGAACATACACCTCGAACTGGTCTTATTTTCTTCCAAATATTTTTCTGATTTCAAAATTGCACGTCTGGCTACTTCAAAGTGTAGCGAAATCAGTCCCAAACGCTACAATAGGAATGAAAACTTAATTTTCCGCTCAATGTTGAGGTACCTACTTCAACTAAAAAAATTAACAATAACTGCTTTTAATAGGCCTAATTTTAATTCATCATTATAACTTTTAATAAATGTGTTAGTATTGTTAATAGTGATAGAATTGTGATGTATCCCAAATATATTGTTGATTCTCAAACTAGGTCAGTCAATAGAGGGTTACTACGATGCAAAAGATGGGGTATATATATTTCTTAAAATTCGAAATAGCTAATAAGATACGGAAAATCTGCCAAAATGTCCAAAAACGAAAAAAAGTTATATTTGATTTAATAACTGTTTTTAATGCAGTTTAGTGAAAAATGTATAATTACCAATCTTGTAGAGGATTGAATTTCCGCCAGGATTAATATAAAGTATTACTCTTAACAGATGCCAAGATGTATTGAAATCACAATTTTAAAGAATGTGGACTGGAAAATGAAAATATCAGCCGCTATTCAATTTTGAATTGCTGAATGTAATCATCATCATCACAGGCCCAACAACGCTGTACGGAACTTCCCGCATCAAGACGTTGCCTCCAACCCTGTCTGTGTTGCGCAAGGGTCTGCCAAGCTCTTGTGTCCAACTCTGTATTGTGCCTCAGCCTATTCTTCTCAGAATCTTTCTCTCAAATACCTGTAAACTATTGGCATCCGAACGTGAAAAAGAGCTATGTCTCTGAGGCATAAGTTAGTACAGGTCTAATTAATGTTTTATACAGAGTGATTTTAGTATTTCTCGACAACAAATGGCTTCTTAGTGCTTTTGCTAAATCAAAGTAACATCTGTTTGCTGTGGTGATTCGCCTCTGTACCTCTGGAATGGGCAGATTGTCTGCACTTAAATGTCTGCGACCTTAAATATCTGAAATTACTTACACTTTCAAATGTGTAATCTCTAAACGTAACATTGGCTAAGCATGTATTTTGTCTTTGAAATCAGAAAAATATTTGGAAGAAAATAAGACCAGTTCCAGGTATATGTTTCAGGATGTTACAGCGCACTCTGGGCGCGTCTGTCGCACACTTCGCTACTGTTACAATCATCCAGACGCGCAGTTGTATGTTGAGATATCGCTTGCCTATTTTTAAAAATCATTTCGAGACGTATGTATTCGATGAGTGATATAATCTGCCACTATCCACTAACTATTAGATATTAGTCACCTTATGTAATTATTAGTGCGGCATACTTCGTTCTTTAACAAATATCTAAACGAATTTCTTAAGTAATTAGGAATACATTTCGTGAAATTTCTCAGAAGTTATCATCGGATTCTATAGTATTCCTCTGAGATAAATAACGTCCATCTTAGCCGAAAGTCTATAGTTCACAAATTGCTATTGCCTGCACGTATTTCGCTATCGGCGTTCCATATCTAGTAGCCACTAAGTGATCGCATTATGTATTCTCATAAGAAAGTTTTGAGAGTATAATTATTTCGGGAAGATTGTGCTCGAATTTGAACGAGATGTATGGGTAACCTAAGAACAATTGGAAGCAAGGATGGCGGATCCGTTGCCCTTCAATTTCCCGAACTGGAGGGAGATGGGAGACCCGGATAGGAGCGGGACGTCACGACCTGGAAGACCTGGAGGGGGTACGACATGCTCCAGTGGATCCCTCCAGGCTTATCATTTAACATACGCTCCAGGCCGCAAGTGGAGCAGCACAGAGCACGCTTGACTGGAGGCTGCTGCCGATGGTGTGGCCAGCATCCTTAAGATTAAATGCCTCCATTCATCAAACCTTCTGGCTCTGCTTTATCTCTTTCATGTGGGTCCAAAGACAGTAAAATATTCAATAGGATCCGGCATGAATGATCAAATACCTCCCGATAGTTAATTAGGATTTCTAATCTTAAATTTTTTGCTATTTGATTTATCTGTTTGTGAATAATACAGACTCTCTTTGAATGCTATTAAACAACAATCTTGTTTGAATTATGGACAGATGATTATAATATCGCAAACAAAAATTGGTCCATGGTAATTAGAACTATTCAGTAACATCACGAATGATTCAGTTTCATCATTGTTAAAATCGAACGCAAGGGGTTCCCAGACGTTCCAGGTGGTACGCAAACAAGCAAACAAAAGTCATAAGTACAATCATCTTTTTAGCACGTTCAATGAGGGATTACAATTATTGAATGTATCAATTGCAATATGAATAAAATAAAATATAATCCTTTATCACGAAAATATTCACGGGAATAGCAACAAAAACATAATCCTATTTTATAAAATGCTTCATGATTCTATTGACCGCTCATTCATCTGATGAAATTGAATAAAGATAATTAATAAGCTCAGCTAGGTCTCAATAAAGTAAATTAATTCTGAACAAGTTCGGGGTGTGTGCGAGACGTTTTGACAAATTAATCATTATACCAGGGCCAGTAGAGATCTAAGATACTATCTTGATAGATCTAGACTCTCCCGCCGCCGATCTCAAGTGATCAGGGACTCTGTTTATTATGACAGTTAATTTTATTTGATTTTAATTAAGGCGTACTGGTGAATCCTAATTGGCATATGCACACACAAGATATGTCTATACCGAAAAATAATATCGACATATATATCGTATCGATTCAAAAACAAAAATAATGATATTTCGGTCTTCGACATTTTTAATTTTTTAAACCTCTTAGGAAATTTAAGGGCGTAGTGATGTTGGAAAAATACCGAAATTTTAAAAGAAATTTATCTATATATTTGTCCGATAGTTTTAACTCGATATATTGTAATATAGATATTAAAATATGAGTATCGGAAATTGATATTTTATTCTAAAAAATAATTATAAAATAAAAAATGTCTACAAGGCCTCTGAAGTCGTTATTAATTCAATTGTAATTTTCTTTCTTCTTTTTTACATTTTTTTTTTGTGTTAGTTAAATTAATTTTTCTCTAATTCATAGTAATGAGTCTTTTTAATAATAGATGTTAATATGTACCTATTTTGATAGGTATTTAGTAATTCGTTCAATGCTGATGTTCTTACGTCCTTTTTACTTTTTTTTATGCTTAAACAATTTAATTAATGTTTTTTTCAAATTCCTAATATGTAATTTTGTTTTTATTGACAAATGTTCATAAATTAATATTTTTTTTGTGATAAACTATTGATTAATATTTAATTGTTCTATTATAGCTATTAAATATCTAGGACTTGATAATTTATGATACTCTATTCTTCAATTCGATGTAAAACTCTCTTCTTCTGCTTTCAAAGATCAAAACATCGAGGCCCGATAGATCAAAATAGGGATATTTTTCATTGATATATCGAATGAAGTAGTATTTCGATACATTTGAATACTCTCGATGAGGTATATATATATCAATATTTTTGTTCGATATTTACGACCCTAACCAGAAACCGTTAAAAAGATGGCTGACTTGAAAACAGCCTCCATAGACAATAACACGAACACACCATACCACAAGTTCTTTTTGGTTCTTGGTTTTTCGAACCGACCGTCCTTTTTTAATTTATTTATTATTTTTGGAAAAAATATCGATGTATTGATAAAAATATATCGATATATCGATATTTTTCCAACATCCCTAGCCGAAATTAGTTGTATTAATATTATCATTACTATTATTATATTGAGGAATGTGAAACCCTTCCTCACCACGACCCATACGGATCTTTCGTGAGATATCCCTCCTCTGTCTTAGGGCAATAGGAATCATATACTTATAACGAAGCATATTAAGTCCTTAGGATTAGATCTATTAATATCTTCAGGTTTAATTATAATTTGGTCTAAATGCTGCAGTCTATGCCAATGGGTATATAGTTAAGTATATAAAATATCTAAGACCGTTCAAATACAATTAAGTCTAGTCATAAATGTTAAGAAAATTCAAAATATAATATTATCTCCCCTCCTGCACATTTTTAAATTCTCTTTTGAAGTATTTAATTTTTATTAAATATTTTTATGACGTAGAGGAGAATTAAGTAATGATTAACCCTTTAGTATCGGTGGAATTCGTGAAAAAATTAGTAAAAAGGTGAATTATATCTTTTTCTATATTAATTTTCTTTTATTGATTTTCACATATTTTTTCAACGTTTCGGAGTATTTTTCCCCATCATCAGGACATCTAGATTACGACAATAATTAAGAATTGATTTAGAATTAATTATTTTACCACATTAGCAAGTAAACATCAATTCCATAAGTCTGATTTTTCCTCACATCTACAGCCTTCATAATATTTTCTAGGTTTTATTAATCCATATGCATTATATTTTGTTAGTTTTTTAAAGTTACATACAATAACAAGGAATATTCCAACTATTGCGTTCTTTCACTATCACATATCTCTTTGGGACTATTGCCTTCCTTGTCAATTCATTTAAATCCAGTTCTCGATTTTTGGTATTATTAGGATTTGTCTAATTTTTTAACCGGTATTTCTAATTGTCATTTTTAAATTACAGTTTAATTTTGTTATTTAATGCGTACGTTGTTGATTATAATGCGTTATACTATAATCAACGCGTTGATAATGTCTGCGTAATTTGTATTCATATTTTTAGGATCCGTTTCAAAGTCCTTAAATTTTAAGCCTAAAGATGTAGATGTGAGCTAAAATAAATTATTGCATAAAATTAATAATATTGATAATGTAATAATATAATTATTTATGAATGAATTCCAATTTTTGTTTTAATCCAAATGTTCGGATGATGGGAGGAAAAAAAAAAACGAATTGTGAAAATCAATAAAGGAAAAGTAATATAGGAAGAGATATTATTCAAAATATACCTAAAGCTTATAATACATAATCTTCTATCATATGAAAAATTTGAATTGTAAAAAAATTCTTTACTGGCAGGTATGAATTGAAATGATATCATTAATGAATTGAATTTTCGGCTGGAGGTAGAATGCCATTAATCATATTTTTTGTTCCGGCTGTAGTGTCTGTAAAAACCTGACGATAGGTTTTCCTTAGTTTTTATTTCATTTTATTATTTTCACAATTTTCAGGCTATGCTAGTATACTCAATATTCGTTACTTGATGCAGCAGACTTCAGTTGTTCGCTATATAAGTAACTGACATACCATTAAGTTTCTAGTAACGAGATTGCTGTTAAAGCTCTGCCACGACCCATATAACAAATTAAAATCGTGGCCTCCAAGATTATATACCGTCAAGCTGTGTCCCGTTATTGAAGACAGCGGAAGCGATTGGTTTAACGAGCCGAGAAATCTGTGGCGATGAAGCCATCAAGAGCCAAATAAACTACCAAGATTGTTTCTGAAGAACATAATGTGTCCTGCTTCAATGGAGTTGTTCACTAAAGCTTTTAGTTTAGGAGGCTAGGATGTCATCTCAGGTTTAGTGTTCCGGTTGTAAAGGCGGCCTTCCTTATTCTGAAAAAATGTCGAACCAATTTTTATAGCTGATAATAACTTCCAGTTCCATTTGAATAACTCAGAGAGATACGGAATTATAAGCAACGCAATATGCATTGTCTGGGTTCCATTCCGTTGAGGTATCAATGGAAATGAGAATCCTGATTTTGCAGCTGAATCAGCACTAGGAGACGTAGATCCACATGGCTACGATCATTAATTCTATAGAAGATAACTGATAATACTAGACAACAAAATAACTAAATAAAGTAAAAAAGATATAACCCACTTGTTATCTTTCAAATATTAATTAGCTCCCATCATATAAGTAACGTCAGTCAGCAAATTATCTGACAGCGTAGGAAAATAATGATATGGGAAAGGTAGGCACAGAGTAGCACCTCTTACTAGGCTCGATTTAGTTACATTGGTTAGTAAAGGTCAATTGCTCTCATTTACTGAATTATTCTATTGCTAAGTCTCGTACCAAGGTGCTTTTTTATCATTCGTAATATTTTTGTGCGTGGGTTCTTTTGGCTATCCCTTATATCTGTAAGGAGTGTTTCCAAGTGGTACAACTTCAAGATATACACAGGCCTCATCGACTTTACAACATCAGTTACTCGGTTCACTGGCAGCAGTTCGATAAACCACGTTCGCGGCGTGGCTCACTATACACAGTAGGGAAATGCTTAGAACGTTTCGTCCTAAACACCTGTTACTTTCTAAATTGGATCGATACGAGCTGTTCGAAGGTTGCAGTTGCTGTCATAGTTTTGAATGAGTTGGGTATTTCTAACACGGAACAGAAGAAGCAACGAAACAGAATAAGAGCAAAGAAAAGCATTGGTTGCTCGATAGAGAATAGTAGCGTTGCATTAATCTTTTAAATCATCTCATGGAAGGACTATCAAAATTATTTAAGAATGACTGAATTCGAATTAAATTATTTTTGAAAATTGTGATATCCTATATATCCAAGAAATCAAATCAAAATCTTTGACTCTGTGACTCGATTCTGTTTTCTTATGAATTTTATGTCCGCATTGGGAATAGTGTCTCGAGTCATGAGCAAAAGCTGTCTTCGTATTGGTCTCTTTTCACCTTCGAAGAAGTCATTAATAAAATACGGATTTAGATATTTAATAGCGTTATCCCAATCACACACTGTAACATCGAGTGGAAACAAAAAAAAAACATACAAGAAATAATCAATCACTGAAAAATTAATTATTTTCTTCTGTAAAGCTCCACTGATAAAATAGCGAACAATGGTTCGTGACCTTTACACACAGGCGAACACACTAAGTTCTGTCGGAGATCCGAAAACATGTTTTCCAACTCGAAGTTCTCATCAAGGTCGTCACCAATTTGGTTTTACCTTGGACTTGCCTTAAACAGAAGGATGAATCATTAGCATATCATAATGAAACGGAAAACCCTTAACAAATGAATCAAACTACTTTTCTCGTTTTTTTTTTTCCAAATCTTTAAAACTGAAATTGAGACAAAAACTAATTGCGTAAAGGTACCTATTTAAACTCAAGATTAATACATGATAAACTTGACACTGAATACAAATGAATAAATAGAGCCGATGGTCATGGAAAAGGAGCTTTCAAACGTAAGCATGGATGACACCAGCATAGCCATTCGATCAGTTGATGACCGAGGGACCGGTTTTGGTACTTAGTGTCTTGGAGTTAACTTATTAATAACAAAAGTAACAAATAACTATTCCTTTATGTATCTTTAGAAAATAAAATACCACTATCCAGACGTATGGTTACGCAAATGACGTATTCCACTTGATGAATGCTGCCTTAATATTTTCAATAAATTTTAAATTTAAATAAATTTAATTAAATAAATAAATTTCTTAACAACGAAGAGTCACTTTCTTCTTTAGTTATCGACTTCATGATTACTGTTCACGTTCATTATTTCATCTATTATTGTTAAAGTGGTAGCTGTTTATTCTATAATGTAAGGTAACTGTTTGTTCTATCTTACCATATTTCGAATATTACGGGAAAAATCTGGTGCGGTGCGCGCATCACACAACTTTCCCTTACCATCCTATAATAATTATCTTTTTAATATAATTTTATACAGTTCACATAACCAATACTTGAAATGAACTCAGCAGCATGCACTTTTTCACATCTTCTCCCACATAAGTACGATAAAACAGTTTTTTAAACAATTTTAGTACAACGATTCAGTACACTATCTATGCATTTTAAGTCTGTCAAATTGAAAATATATTTTAGAAGTTTCGGTTCAGTTTCCATCGAAACATTTTGTTTCCATTAATTAATAAAAAAGTAGAAATTATTAACTTAATTTCTGCTTTTGTACTCTTACATTACATTATTACTCAGCGTATTATTGACAACAGATTGGCTGATTGGTGGGAGGAGGTCTCCCGCCTCCTTTCGGATGCGCTCGGTTATCCATCTAAGGTCTTGTAGTCCTTATCAACATACGCTGTATTTTTGCTAACTACGGTCCGATTTCGATGATTTCTTTTTGTATTTTAGAGCATTTAATCACCTTTCATATGATTTCATACATGATTTACCATAAAATACTTACTTTTTGAATTATAAGCAAATACAATTTTCTTTTCGTTACAACTTTTTCCCCAGGATTTTATCGTTGATATACTACATATATGAAAAATAAAGGGCTTTAAGAAAAAGACAGGCAAGTTTCATAAAAATAGTTAGAGCCGTATCCGAGAAAATTGTAAAATCCATGTATAATTTCCACTTCCTGTTAGTCCGATATGCTGTATCTTTGCTAATATTGGTACGATTTTGATGATTCTTTTTTTTTTTTTTTTTAGATAATTTTATTACTTTTCACAAAATTGTATACATAATTTATTATAAAATGCATACTTTTTAAGTTATGCGCAAATAAATTATTCTTTTCATCATAACTTCTTTCTCTGCATTTTCTATTTGATATAATCTATTTGATATATCATACAATATCATGCATAATTTACTATGAAATGCATACTTGTGCGCAAATAAAGCATTATTTTCATCATAACTTTTTTCTCTGTATTTCTTCGGTGATGTACTACTACCTGAAAAGTTAAAGACCTTTATGAAGAATAATTTAGGCAAGTTTCATCAAAATCGTGAGCCGTTAACAAGAAAATTGTAAAAAAAATATAATATCGACTGTATACAGTGGCACTTCCGGTCAGTCGATTTTGACGAAAAAGTTGCTGTTACATCACATGCATGTGCCTACCTTAAATAAGTAATTTCAGTATCGTACAGCTTTTCGTTTTCGAGCTAGACTGTTCACATATACTAAGACACAGACACACAGACCATTTTACAAGACTTGGTTATTTGGACTCAAGGGACTTTACATTAAGCCTTTTTTTCCGTTGAAAACTCGAATTCGAAAATTTTCACGATCGCAATAAATAGGTAAGGGAAAGTTAAAATGTTTATGAATTGGGTTTTCGCCTCGGGGTGTATTCGACCTTCAGTTACGCTACTGGGCAGAGGTTGGAGAAGGTATCAAAAAGTATCAACAGTTATAGTTTTCATTATCATAATAAAATTGCAAATGTGGCTAATGATCAGTTTTAATTCACTTGAGTTATCGCCATGACGATACGGCATGAATGCAATGGATGTAACGTAACTATGTCATGAATGATTTTTGTTAAAAAACTTTGCGTTCCTTAGGACTTTTAACTAACCATTATATATTCCTTAAGTTAAAATATAAGATACGCATCATAAAATTGGTTCACTAGTTAAGAAGGAAACCAAAGTCCTTTGAAATGGTAATTAAAGAGCGACATTTATGATAATAACTTTCTTGAACTCTTTGAAAACGTATAAATTAAATAATATCTTGAAAAAACATAATTGTTTTCATATACTCGAGGATTATATTATTTAGTGATACGAAGAGGAGTCAGTTTCAATCCGGCCTGGAAGGGCTGAATATTATTTCGTGGTGGACCCAGAGGAATAAAGCTCAACCTACTCACTTCCATACGCTAGCCATTTTGCTACCAGCGCCAATAACGTATGACCACTGGCATCCAATATCGAACATCACGCAGTGGACGCTTAAGCCCCTAACTACTAATGATGGATCCAGTAGCGTATACCTATTAAATATCTACAAAAACGAGTCGAACTCGGTTAATGTTAATGAAATAACCATAGAAAAGGGCTCATCACGGCATTTTTTTCTTTTTTTTTTTTTGTAATCGTACAGACCGATATTTTATGAGCATAACGGCTGATAGTGGTTGCAGTGTTCAAATATACGATGAAAACAAAATCTGTTCAAATAAGTTCAATGATTCAACAGAAATTTAGTTTACTGTGTGTCTTGAAAAAAATTTAATTTTCGGAGATGAGGTGTTTTCGAAATTCACGATTCAAATAAAAACTACGCTAATTTTTCTACACTTTTGGTATTAAAACCATATATGTAACTGTAGAACACCTCCCGGTCAATTTTCAAGCTAACATCTTTAACCCTACTACGAAAATATATAGTGGACAGTGATCACATATAGGATAACCCGTTCACCCGTCCTTTCTGTCCTAGGTGGAACTAACCGACGCTTGTACTAGGGGGTATAAACAAATAACAAGCAATACTTCCTCTATCTTAGGAACTAGAGAAAATCTCTGATTATCTGAAGTGCAAAGATAAATAGAAAATATCGTCAGTTTTCATTGCCGTTAATTTGTTCATACTATCCCGCTACTTCTGATCATATCAGAACTACATGCACTTATACAGATCATCTATGAAATACGAGTATAACGGGAAATTTATTATCTATATATAAATTTTTTTCAAATTCCGGCCGTACGTTTTCTGATCCAGATCTCGGAACATATACCTTCTTCATGATCCTCAGTAAATAGCACTAATGAGGGCGAATGCTGATGGTGTAATTGCGCTGAGTAGTTCACTTTCACCATCGAGTGCTCTTATATTTCATATTTACAAGACAGATGGGACCTCTTCGCTCCTAATGAACTCTATTAAACGTAGGGAAGCCTCCGCTGTAGCCTCCGTGTATTTAAGACTCTCATTAATATCCTTCCGGGCGGATATTAGTCTTATATACACTAGTTAGTTACTGATAATATTTTATTGCCGATAATACAAGTCATGAATAAAATATATCAAAAGGTTCCGAAGCCGGCTTAGCGATTCCCCTCCCTTGCCGCAAGATTTACAGCCGATGAGAAAAAAATTCGTATTACAATAAATTCTGTTACGTGTCGGTACGTGGTGGCGGCGAGCGACCCCTTAAAGTGATGTCAACTTTTAGACATATTGTATTTATAATTTACAGTCATCCTTTTGGACAATCCTTTGTGTTGGATAATTGGCCCCACCGGAGGACAAAGGAACCGGCGGAGAATTGAATAGCATCACATTGTGAAGAGGCTTGTCGGTTTAGGTAATTAATGAGATAAATTGTTAATTAAATGGAATTGACGGCGACAGTAAATAATCATTGATATAGACAGTAAATTACGCCACCATACGTTGAGGTCGTCTAAAAAAGCAGTAAAACGATCACTAACATATTATTGCCACCGAAAGTTTATATGCTAATGGACTTTCATTACTTCAATCAGTGGCAACATCCCGCACTAAAAAAATATTATGATATAAACAAAGTGTGTGTATTTTTAGATTTTCATCTCCGAAAGCAGTGGTTAAAATTAATTTTCGCACCTACCAGCATAAGATTTGTATTTTTAGTAATATTTTTGGTAATTTTAACAATAGTTATTGATCCAATTTCCATGCTTATTTTTAAATCATACACCTAATTTGGCGATTATTGACATTTAGGTAATTATTCAAATTCAAAAATTCAAATACCCTCCGAACGTTCATTAAATGATTTTGATATTTTACTCCTTCTTTAAATTTAATTTATGCATAAATCAAGAGTCCGGATACAGAAAATAGTTAATTTATGCCGTTATATCATACGTGGTCAGGAGATCTTCTTCAGGCACACTCAGCCTCTGTAAGGTAGGTATCCTTAAGTGGAGAGGGGGAAAGCCCTGGTGTAGCGTGAATGCTGAGCACTTCACATCTATCTACAACCGTTGAAGGAAGAAACAGTACTTTCTTACAAAGTATTCAGCCCAAGAACCCCATCATGGGCTGTAGTGGTAGAGTTTTTTTCTCTTTGGTAATGCATATATGAGCTCAACAAAAAGACTGACTGTGGTCTCCTTTATGTCCATAATGACAATTGAAAATAAATGTTCACTGGAAAATTACTAAACTAGGGAGAAACAAAAACTCGTCCATGATACGTTTGGCTGAAAAAAAGTCGGCTAACTCTCGATCCAATTATCGAGTTTTTACCATTACCTACAGAAGTGCTGCTTACATCGACCAAGATTTATCAAGTCAATTCTGTGTGTGGATTATGAAAGAATGCAACACTATTCAGCCGTTGTTGATTGGCTTATACCTGGCCAATACGAAGCAGGGTTTCTTGTTAGGTGAAATGGCATGAGTATAAGAAAATTTCCTATGAGAAAGTCACTCCTATGAAATAAGTGGCACTTTACTCATGAATATTAGTTTTGCATCAGTAAAAATACATTAGCTAGTGATAGAAAATGTACGCCTGTGATCAGAGATGTAAGCCTAATAAATGAGTAAACAGCATTTTTTTTATATTAATTTTTGATACTATAAGGATCTATAGTAGAAATAATGCCACAAATGCTCTAAAAAAAAAAAAAAAAAAAAAAAAAAAAAAAAAAAAAAAAAAAAAAAAAAAAAAAAAAAAAAAAAAAAAAAAAAAAAAAAAAAAAAAAAAAAAAAAAAAAAAACGAACACAGTTCGAACATTGTAATTAAATGCAGTATTGGACAAAATTTAATTACAATTACAATTATAATTTATTACCAATTGCTATATTTTGGAGTTGCATGAATATAATTACTTGATGAACCACTATAATTATCACTGTGGACCACAATTACAATTACAGTGGTTCATCAAGTAACTTTATTCATATAACTCCAAATCACAGTAAATGATAAGAAATTGTAATTGAAATAGGAATTACATTTTTCTCTACACTGATTAAATGTTCAACTCACACGCTAAATATTTATAATCGATTGAGATCTTATTACTTATATTAACTTCAAGTATTAATATTTATAAGTACAACAGTATTAATTGTTGAAATATGACGGAGATACAGCGCAATCATTAAAAAAAAAAAATTAAAATGTTCTAAACATTAAGTAATGATTTTGTTCACCGCCCGGGTCGAAACGGAAATTTGATTTACGTTTTCTGGTTCTGTTCTAGTGGCCGTATTTTTACTTCCTTGTACGAAGTAAAGGAAGTATTGTATTCGCGATAATTTTCGGTTTTCAGATTTCAACGGAAATATCCATTTTGACCATCTCTGAATCCATTTTGACTAGTTTCATCGTGGCGTATGTACGTACGTACGTTCGTTCGTACATAGAACGATTCCGTAGAAAGTTGAAATTTTGTATTTAGCATTGTTGTAAAATCTAGTTGTAAACCTTTCTTTTTTGGTCACTTCTTGACCATCAAAAGTGGTACTTTACTTGAAGGTCATAATTGATTTTTATCAAAAATTATATTAAAATACTATGCAAAACTTCTCACATTTAGTATTTATAACTTATATATTGATTTAAATAACATACTAGATTTTGGTCTAAATTAGAAAACCGAAAGTGGTACTTTACTTGAAGGTCATATTAGACTTTCGTCAAAAAATATATTAAAATATGATGTTAAACATCTCAAATTTGGTAAATAGGACTTTTAGATCGATATAATTGTATTTACTAGATTTTGGTTAAGATTCGTGAGCGGAAAAGGGTACTTTACTTGTAGGTCATAATAAGCTTACATCAAAAATTATATTTAAATTAAAAGAGAAATCATATGTTTCGGTAATAAAGGTTACAAACGCAATTTGGCTTCCAATCTAATTTAACATTTTTATTACTTGTTTTAAGTGTTAAAATTGAGTCTAAAATACTAGTTTTCCTCAACAAGTCTTCATCATGAGAATAAGATATTAGTTAAGTGGGTTTTTCTGCTTAAAATGTCGATCTCCAGTGACAAGAGTGTGTGTTTGTGTGTGTGTCAAAAGATGGCTGTCACGACGCCGAGTGTCGTTTTTACTGCAATCTTCGGAAACTAGTAACCAAATTCAGTATCGTTTTTTGAGCCACGGATTTATAATTTAATAGGCGTACAAGGAAGTCATGTGTTGCCCACATCAGATATTTTCCATTATGAGTTAATAAGAGTTATAAATAAAATATTGATTCACGCTTTTATTCAAATTTTTGACTATTAAGTCAATAAAGTGATATTAATATAACAAAGTAATACATATTTATTCTATTTGAAGGCATTTGTTTAAATGCTTTGATGCAACACAATGGCTCATAGATAAAAATAAAGAAATTCGGTATGCTTCATTGTATGTTGGAGAAGTAAATATTTTGGTTTTATCAATGAAAGGGAGACACTTCCTCTACAATTCGTGGTGGTCGAAAAACAGGGCTGACAAGTTTTGTCTCCCAAGAATAACGCAAAGGCGAAAATCAGGTAGGTTCTGAACCAGTTATTTCGAGATGGATTTAATTTTTAATTTATTATAATCGAGTAGAAATTTGGAAGCCGATGTGGTGAAAAAGTTTTCTCTGAATAGCTAAATATTTCGAATATTTTGCAAGCATTAGTTATCTTTTTTAATTGTATTAATTAATAAATGTAATTTCAAGACGGGGACATAATGAAGTTTGAAATTGAAACGAGTTTCTAATTTTAATGCCGTTTATGCAACTATGAAATTACTAATGATTGGCTAAACTTTCACACAAATATTTCAATATCCGAATGCTTTTTTTTTTTTTTTTCATTCTTTGTCCCACGTTACTTTCTATCAATATTAAGCAATAATATATGTGTGAATGGGACTTGGGAAAACGGAAATATTGCGTAACTAAAACCAGTATATTACGAGTAAATTCAATTGACCGTTGTCATTTGTACTTAATTTTAAAAATATAGATACATTTATAAGTGATGGATCTTGCTTCCAAAAAGATTCTATATTTTAATAAGACGATCTGTAATATCTATAATCCATAAGATCTATAATAATATGTGTCGTGGCATTTATGACGGACACCGATTGAGGTAACGTGAGTGTCCGTACCCACTAAATTTTATGAAGTTCCACTTTACAAGACTCTAAAATTTTTTATTTTTGAAGCTATATTTTTCCTCTTTCTTTAAAAATGTTCCTTAGACGATTATGTTTAAATGTTACATTCAAGCCTGCGTTTCAACCACGTCCATTTTGATGAGATTGATAATTTAATTGAATAGGACTTAGTACGCACTTGCCCCACCCTTATTTCTGGTATCTGGAAAACTCATTATTGAAGCAGAAGCGCTTATGGGGCAAGTGCGAAATAGTTCGATTTTCGGAGGACCGGTGTAAGCATCGAAAAAAGTTAAAGCTTGTCTGAGATTCACATTTTACAATCTTCATAGAGTTATTAAAGTGGCATGTAGAATATAATTGAATAGATGTATTGAAAAACAAATTTTTTGTATTTGTATACAACACGCACAGTTGTCCACATAAATCAAGTTCTGTACTTGCCCCAACTATCAGGTTTTGCGGACTATGGGTGACTGCGTACAAGCGTTTAAAAAATAGAAAACTGTCAAGGAGAAATGTAAATCAAAAATTATTTTGAAGCACAGCTTATATAGATTCCGCTAGCGGCAAAAAAAAAAGGTCTACTTGTAAATAAACACCGATGCAGCATTACTGAAAAAGTTGATAAACAACTTTATCAACAGGTTGAAACTAATATTTTAACAACTCGTTATACTTCACCTTAACGTACTTTCGTGACTTATTTCTGATGCATCAGTGCATGATGCATGAGAATGAGTGCCTTCATGCTCCGCAAAGGACAGCACTTATCAGTTGAGAGTTTGGATTTAACGAGGCAATTACGCGCTTATACCGAAAACGCACTTGCTCTTCATCATATCACATTAAAAGAATAAATAAATAATAAAAACATTATTTAGCATCATTGAAAGAGATGAAGTATACGAAATCGTTGGTTTATTTTTTATTCATACAGTTTGCATATAATTTAATTTTCATGTAAGTTGGGGGAAGGAAAAGGGTTTATTTATATTTATTTCTGGGGGAAAAGAGTTCATCTGCTCTTTAGAACAACTAGGCCGATTCGAATGAAACCTGAATTTTTTTTTATGGATGATTTTTTTCTTTTTAAATAAGTATTCTACCATGTTGTCTTGATGAGATTTTTTTTTTACTTTTGCAATACAATCTTATTAGGAGAAAATTGAAGACTTTACGTCGACATCGATTTTTTTTTTTTTTTAATTTAAATTATTGAAAATTTAAGTTATTTTGAAATATTCCAATCTATGATCCATTCGATGAAAAAGACATTTTCTTTATTTTACTAAATTCGACGAGTTTCTGGTATGCTTTCGATAAATGAGACAGTAAATGTTTAATATATACCTGAATTTCATAAGTGGCTTCGAAGATTGAGAGTAAGATTATCTACCCAGAAATATAACCATTTTTTTTTGTATTAAATGGTTGCAAGAAATTGGAAAAACAAAATTTTGATGAACAATTGTTTTTGTTAATAAAACTGTTATGGAATAATTACAGTTTAATCTATTCCCACAGTTTGGCGATAGAACAACTAAAACAACCTATGCGTTCATACATATAAAAGATTTCAGACTGATTGGAAATTAAAAAAAGCAATAAAAACAACATTTTCCTAATTTTTTTTTATTTAAAGGTATATCTCTAACTGGTTTTAAAAAAAAAATTGCTCAATAATAAATAAATATATTTTTAATATAAATATAAATATAAAATAGAAGTTTTAATGCAGAAAAATATTTCATACATAATCATATTATACAATAATTTATAGACCAATAATAATTTAATAATAATTATGTATATAATAATAATAATAATAATTATATAATAATAATAATAATATTATATAATAATTTAAGTCCAAAGTTTAAAATAAATATTTTGAATGCAATCCTTTGCTTTTGAGTACCGATTCAAGTCGCTTGCATAAATGTTCGATGGAATTTAAATATAGACCCCGGAGAGGAGTTTGAGGTATCTTTGCGAATTACATAGCAGCCATTACCGATTGAGGAGAACTTTGTGCTTAGGGTCGTTATCCTAGTATAATTTGAATGCTCCTATTCTTATTTTTGCAGCTCTTTCCCGAGCCGTCAACAAACGTAACAGAACAAATAAGTAAATAATTTGGAAAACTAGTTTGATTTGGAGAATATTAAAACGATATGAATTGAAAACTAGAGTAAGTAGGAAAAAAAATTTATAAGTTAAAAGAATAATAATAAAAGACTGGCTTTCATTAAAGAGTTATCAAAAAACCTACCGTGACTGTAATGTTTGCAGATGAATGCAAATTTAATGTCAGAGAATCAAATGGTAGACCAATTGTGCGGAGGAAACTTTGAAAGGAATTTAAACTGAAAAATCTGTCTGCTACTGTGAAAAGTGGAGAAGGCGGTAGTGTTCTTGTGTGGGGATGTATCTGCACCTGGGATCGGAAATTTGGTTTTATCGATGGAATGATGGACTACTCAATATTAATATATTGAAAAGAAATTTCATGACTACTGCGGCAAAAATGGGTATAGAAGGAGCATTCAAATTTTACCAGCTTAATAATTCTCTCCTCACATGGAAATGGCTGCTTTATAATTGTCTAAAGGTATTTCAACTCCATCAAGGATCTATATGTAAATTCCATTGGACATTTATGGACTCATTTCGATTCACAGCAGCGGAATCAAAAATATAAGGTCAGTATAAGATCTTTAAACAGTATAGTTGGAAGAATGGGGAAAAATACCCTCCTTATTGACTTCAAACTTGACCCAAGCGACTTGAATCGGTACTCAAAAACAAAGGAAATTTTAAATAAAAATGTGGACTAAAATAAATTATTATATAATAGGATTAAGTATGAATACTTTTACTGGATTAAAACTCCTATTTTATATTAATATTTATATTAAGAATATACTTATAGTTGAGCAAATTATTTTTAGAAAATCGATAAAAGTTGTATTGAAGTTATACTAATGCGTTTAAATAAAATAAAAAATGTTGGAAATATCGTTTTTATTGATTTTTTTTTTAATTACAATCAGTCAGTGCATAAAAACTTTTGCTAGTCATACTTTACATATGTATTTTATATTATATAATATTTTTAATATTTATTTTTTTTAAATTAATTTTAATTCTCTTAATTTACATGCTTTATTTTTATATATTGACCATATATAAATCGTCATTTTTCTTTAATTACTTTCTGTATTTATATTGTTTTTACTTATTTTTCTTCAATGCCCTCTATTTCTCTAATAAATCAAGACTATTATTATTATCTATTATTTTAAAAACTCTAAATTACAGTTGTTTCATTTATGTGTCTAGGCTATTATGTATTAGTTGATACAAACATAAAAGGACTTGGTCTAAAACAGCAATGCTAAGAGAAAGGGAAATTTAGGAGTCAGGTAAAAAAGTTTACTTTTTCGAAATAATGGAATATTTAAATGTTCATAAATGAAATATAAAATTAAAATTTATGGTTTTTAAAATAATAAATGATAAACTATTAAAATAAAATGGAATATTAATTTATTTTTCGATAGCAAAACTTGAAGATCGAGTTTTATTGAAAAATTAAGAAAATTCAATTTTTAAACAGGGTGTTTTAAATTTGTTTTCCTGAAACATAATAACTGATATAACATTATTTTTCTTCAATGTCCTCTATTTCTCTAATAAATCAAGATTATTATTATTATCTATTATTTTAAAAACTCTAAATTACAATTGTTTCATTTATATATCTAGGCTTATATGGATTAGTTAATACAATCATAAAAGGACTTGGTCTAAAACAGCAATGCTAAGAGAAAGAGAAATTTAGGAGTCAGGTAAAAAAGTTTACTTTTTCGAAATAATGGAATATTTAAATGTTCATAAATGAAGTATAAAATTAAAATTTATGGTGTTTAAAATAATTAATGATAAACTATTAAAATAAAATGGAATATTAATTTATTTTTCGATAGCAAAACTTTAAGATCGAGTTTTATTGAAAAATTAAGAAAATTCAATTTTTAAACAGGATGTTTTAAATTTGTTTTCCTGAAACATAATAACTGATATAACATGGAAATGTTATATTTGCTATTGAATCATTTTAAAACACAAAGCACCGTTAAAAAATATATCTACATATTTATTTATACTTAAGTTTACAAAACTAGAATATCCTGAAGAATGATTTAATAAAAATAAATTATTATTATATTATTATATTGCCGATATATACAACCACACAACAAAAACTTATTGTATTAATGAAATGAAAAATATACTAATATCTAGCCAAATAATTCGACAAGAGGAAATGAATCGAAAGAAGGTTCTTGTTTTTTAAATTAATATCCTCATTACTGCCAGACTGACCCTATTCAATTATAAGAATGTTTATACTTTGCAACATGGCGGCTATAGACTTCTCTATTCCTTAATAACAGTCTCATACTTGGCACAGTTCGGTTAGGTTCATTTAGGGCAGTTATTATTTCTATATTTTTAACAGTGTCATATCTTGTTTATAAAACAATTAATTTAAATTTCCTTTTATTGCGTTTTGATATAGTGATTCTAAATGATTGTCATTCGAATATAGCCGTATTACAAGTAAACTATGGAAATTTTAAAAAAGGATCTCATCAATCAATCTATACACACAACGGAATATTGCATATAACTTTATGCGCCATTTTTAAAATCATTTATTAAAATGTAAGCATCAATCATCAAAATATGAATTTTACATATTAAATAATAAATAAGGAAATCATAATATTTTTTCATTTATCGAAAATTTTACAAATGCAAATCTAGGTAAAAAAAATTCAGAATATAGTAATTTTTTAAGTTTGTTATTAAACATTTGTTGTAGTTTTTTAATCGATACAATGCTCAATTCGTATTAATTTGATTACTAAAACAAAACAAAAAGCTGAAGATAAAATTAATTTTGACTGAGCTATGCAAAAATAATCAAACAGTAAATAATAATCTAATATTATTACATTAGTTTGCATTAAAGCACTTCTAATTTAGAATAACTTTTGATAATTCCATATATTAGCAATCAAATATATTTATGGAGATTTAAAAATAAAAAAAAATTAACTTAAACTTTGAAAACTATTCAAATACCTAATAGTATCTTATATATATATATATATATATATATATATATATATATATATATATATATATATATATAAATTGTACAAATAATTATAAATTTTCTGCCATTGCACATACATAATATAATTAATGATAATAATACCTCATGAAAAAAGACTAAAACTTCCTTTCGTTATGAAGAACTGATTAAAACTGAATATCTTGAATAATTAAAAAAATTGGTTTGGCGGTAGTGGCAGCCGTGGGCCAATGAAGCGCCTCAATAATCAAATAAGCTTCTGTACGAACTAGTCTTAGATATACATCTGTCATTATTTGTTTCATTTAGTGCGGTTCGGATCTGTGCCGAGTTGTTAGTTTTGCTTTAAGTTTTTTATTATTATTATAATGGTGATTTATTTATGTTCCTCCACTGTTATTTCATTATTTTATTTCGTTTCGAAATCTGCCTGTTTTAAAGAACAAGGCGGATAGTGAATTTCAAGATAGAAGGCCATATTGGAATTTTCCTCTGTGAGTTATGAATTTTTAATATTACTTAGATTATCTCAAGTTTTTATTTTATTTTTGCACGTATGTATATGATAATTTGTTTTTAAGTGTTTCCTTTATTACAAGATTTATTATATCATTGCGTAAAATATAATTTCAACGCTTAATAACTTTTATTTGTTATATGGGTTATTTAATTGGAATACATATAATTTATTAATGATGAATAATGGCAATGTTTTTATTTTGTTTAAACTTTTTATGGTTTTAACATTCTTTCAGTTTTGCAGAAAAAAATAAATATAAACTTAAATTCACAATGCCATGTGGCAAAAATAGTAAATTTTATTTATATTCAAAGAACAAGGATAATAAATTTTTAAATTAAGATACTACCCCATAGATATCATATATTCATTGAAACCTTTTTTTAAATACGTATGTCATGTAATTGCTAATAGACTTATTTATTTTTATTTACTATTTAAAATACAGTATTGGCTGTAGACCTGACTTAAGAATCTAACAAATTCACAGTGGAAATGATATTACTGGTTGGTTTCAAATCATATTTGATTTTTAATTATTTATTTGTTCATATACATACATGTTCCAAGAATATACAGTTAAAATTCATGTTTTCATTGATAATATTAAAAGAACTTCGATCTATTTATTAAAATATATTAACAATAACATTTAAATTATTGAAACTTCTGCTGAAGTTAAAAAAGAACGGTTTCATTTTTTCTTTTTTAATTTAAAAATGGAATGCTTGAGCGCTTTTGTAAGTTTTGAAATAATACCGGTAATAGTTAACTTAAGATCCCACCAAATCCTACCGCCAATAGCTAACATAAGAATCCGCCAAATCCTATCACCAATAGTCAACTTAAAAATCCGCCAAATTCACTCTGGAAATTTCCACTGATATAGATTAATAACTAGTATTTCAAAGTGTGCTAATTTTTATTCATATATTTTATATATATATATATATATATATATATATATATATATATATATATATATATATATATTTAATTAAAATGTAAACTAGTGAAACTTTTAGGGTATTGAAAAAATTATGTTGTTGGTTCTAAATTTTGATCTAAATCAAATGATGTTATGTTAATTTTTTTTTTTTTTAAATGGATATAATGGAAGTTCTTTTAAAATTTACAGATAAAATATTCTTATTTTATATCAACTATTATATTTTATTCTTCTAAAGTACTATTTTAAAAATACTATAAACTGTTATTCATAAATATTATTGTATAAATTAAATTACCAATTTATTCAGAAATATTGTCCGTTTTGAAACCTATTTAGAGCATACTTAGTACATAAAGTATGAAGAAAAGATGTTAAACGTACTAATAATAATTATCATTATTATAAGAAGGCTGATTAAGGCCTGATCAGTGTGGGAACTAGAATTTTTTTCAGAGGAGAGGGAGAGACAAACTTAATTTCGTCTTCCCTTCTTTAACTCCTCCCCCACAATGAAACTCAATAGTTATATGGGCCATTTTAATGTATCGGCCACATTTGTGCATCAACATTTTAGTTTAAAATTCATTGGAGAAAGAGCTTGTTTTCCCACTTCTTAACAATCTTTGTTGTTCTCTTTTCATGTTACTAACGGCGGGCATACACGGGTGGTTCTCACTAAACTGGAAATTCTGAATGCTAGAATTTCAATAAATAAAATGTTACTGATTCGGCGGTCTTTTCACCAAAATTATGGCATGTTCACTAACACTTCGCTAACATATTTCATTCATAGAAGTTTTTCAAAAACTTGTTTTTTAAACAATAAATTAATGATACAATTGATGAGGAATGTTCTTCTCCCCGTAACTGAATATCAATATACCAAAGTTTTACTTAAAAATTAGCAATTTTTGGTACTAAATATTGATTATTTTATATACTTATAAAACTTAAAGTCTATAATTTAAGTTGGAGTGGGTTTTGGTTGACCGTAGATATACTTAAGGAAAAAGTTGGTCGGGAGGGTGCGATCAAAGACTAACACTTTAATAAGTAAGACATTTATTTTGTGCCGACGTTCCGGCCTAAGTTCTAGGCCATCAGGGCAGATAGGCGTCCAGCCGAGCTCGTCTGGACGCCTCTCTGCCCTAATGATGGTCTAAAACTTAATAAATGTCTTACTTATTAAAGTGTTAGTCTTTGACCGCATCCTCCATCCCCCCTCTCCCCCCGACCAACTTCTTACATATCTATAATTTAAGATTTTTTACTTCATGGAATTACAAATATCCATTTTGACCATCCCTGCATCCATTGTTTCTAATGGTACGTTCGTGTGCCGCACAACTCAAAAACATTTAGCCGTAAAACCTAAAAGTAAATAAAAACCTATTACTTTAAAATGCAAAGATAATTATTGGCTATTAGTTTCTAGAATTACAGTTACTTTTCATAAATTATGTCCATGCAAATGAACATTTTCACTTACTAAACCTGTAAACCAAACTTTAGGGACAAAACAAAAATAAGTAATTGAAATTAGCAGTGTATACATATTTCTATTTAATAAATAGAATATTACTAATCAAATAAAATTAAGGTTATTTATTTTCAGTGCCTTTGTCAGAAAATCAAAAAAAAATTATCTTCTTATTAATTGGGCCTACAGTCAAATATGTTATTATTAGGAAATATATTAATTATACTGCCTTATTCAGATTGAAATAATTCAAGTTTACAATTATCGTCTAGAGTAGATTACAAAAATAATATGAAGATATTGCTTTGAAAAGTATTGTAGACAAGGAATATAAACTTGGAATAATACATTATCTTATATGTTATTGTATTTCGTTACTACATACTTACTATTACACTTAACATTATTTAATGTTTGAAAGCTATATTCTTTACCTTGTATAACTTATATAATATTTTAATAGTGTAGTTTAATAATATTTCTTATTCATTTCTATAATTCATGTTACTGAAAAAATAAAAAAATCTTCCCTGTAATCCCACTATATTTATTCATCGAAGATAAAACTAAGATAACCTATGCCGGAATATCAGCACACATTAAACAATATATTTCATTACTGTGTGTTTTGTTTCTGACCCCCTACAAACCAACATCTCAATGAGTCAATCAGCAGTAAATTGTATATCTAATCAAAATTAAAATAGAATCAGAGTCCAGATATATTTGAGGAAGTGCTTATGTTGCACGTGCTGCCAATATCAACTCTTTGAGATATCATCCCCTGATGAACGAATTTTTACTGTGTTGTTTTCTTAAACCATTATTTTAGAAAGCATGAGTCGGCAACTTTATATTTTTCTTATGAAACTGTTTTTTCTATAAAGAATAATTTCTTTCCTGGACGTATTCGGAAGAAGGGTCAAATGAGAGAATAGGCCTGACAAGAAAATTGCCAACCTATACTCGGCTGCAATTTCTCACCGGTCTGAAGTGATCTTCTAATGAGCGTACGTTGGTGTGAATACGAATGAGTGGTTAATAGTTGACTGATGGTGAACGATTGCAACCGCGACAAGCTGCATTATCTGCTCGAATGCATTATGCAGAAAGTGTCTTATGCAACTTGGAAAAAGTGGAAATACGTGTTAATTTTACATCAATAAATGACTATTTCGATAATGGGTTGTGTGATTTATATTTTGTTATGGATGATAGTGACAGATCTGTGTTTTATTTCCTGCTAAGAAGGAGCATTGTTATAAAATTTTATTAATTCATATTGTTATATGCAGTTCTCTTAGGATGGTCAGCTTGTTTTTGTCCACCTGTCGGATGTCTAAGAGTCTATGTTTCACTGTTTGACATAAAATTCTGTGAATCAAGAATATTCTTGTAAGAATGTTTGGAATGAGATGGTTTTGAGACCTCGTAGAATACGCTTATGAATGAACTTCCTGACCTATTATAAGTTAGAAAAACATTACACTTTCTTCCTCAATTTTGAGGAGCTTTTGTTTAACTTGGCACAATATCTGTTCATATTTTCTCCTTCAAAGTTACTTCTTATCCATTCTCTTCATATGGTTTTGGAGATTTTTCTCATTTTGGTGCAATCAATCTTCTTAAGTGAATTAATTTACTCTGGTAACTACAAAAGCTTTACTTCTTTTTGTCAAATAGACTGTTTGCCCGCTTTTTCGTTTTTAGAGATCTACAGTGGGATGGAATCCAGACGAAGACTACATGTAACTCCACTTTTTTTTTCTTTCAACTTCTTACCCTGATTAGTTTCAATATCTCTGAAGAATTTATTTTCCCTTGCTTTCGATTAGAGAGAGATTAGGACGTATCCATGTCTGTTCCTTATCTACGCCTGTATTTGTCATAACATGTTCCAACCACAGTCCAGCCAAATTGTAACACCGTAAAGTGTGTAAATGTGTCTAACGTCAAGATCAATTGTGACATTAGTTGTTATTGAAAGTAGGAGCTTGATCCTTTAGCTTGTCACATTGCATGCTTGTCATTGTATGCTTTTACATTTTATGCTTGTCACATTGCATTTTGTTGGTATCAATTACGTTTATATATTCCAATATATTTGTTATATTTCAAATTCCACAAATTCCAGTATATTTATATATTCCAATATATATTTATTTGGCAGTTGCTGTGTCAATCGAAATCCTTATATTTTTCTAATGTTAAAGCATGTACTGAAATTCTTTTATTTTTTGTAAACTAGTCTGGTTTTGTAACAGAAATAAATTACAAAAAAATATTTGTCTAAAATGCCATTATTTAAGATAATTATATTGGGATGTTATTGGAATATTCCCAACACAAAGCCTCGGGTCTCTCAGGTGTTTGTCCAATCAGCATTTCGCCGATTCCGACATCATTAGGACTGAAAACCACAAGACCACATAAACGAACACCATAGATAAGCACATCTCAGATCAACAGTCTTAACAAGACTAAAAAAAAAGAAATAGTTAATCACTCGAAAACAGATTCATTAATGCTTGAGTGGAATACATAGTATATGTGGAACTTTTTAGATGCTATCATCTAGCATCATCAGTTTAAACAATACCTTTATATTATTCTCAATGTGTTTTTAATATAGAGACTGGTCTACTCTGGTACAGTATCAAACTTCATTAATCAAGTTCATTATAATGAAATTATTATTTGCAATAGAAAAAAAAAAATAAAAAATAGTAGTCTCACATTTACCATATATTCCACATAAGTTCACTGTCTTGGAGTGTAGTATTTGATTATTTTTATTTAGACTGCTGTTGTGAAATGAGCTTTATCTGTTCTATATTGATGAGTTTCAGTCCTGAAGATACCTGAATTTGCGAAACATTGACTTTTTAGTTATTTGCAGCGACCCAAGGCCTTGTATTAGAAATATTCCAAAAAATAGTTTTGCGCATTTTTAAAATTTTTTTTTAGTTTTCTGTAATCATTAAATTGTATTATTTTGCTTGCTAATCTAAATCCTCAAGGTTTTAAAAATTGTTCGAGTCAACAAAAACATTTTTTTTTAATCGATTATTTTTTTTTATAATGACACCCATGTCAATCACTAGACCTGAAGTTCTTTATTAACGAAACGAATGATTTGATAATAGTTTATTAACTAGTTAATCTGTTGCGACTGGTTGACGAACACCTTATTATCCCCTAGCTGATGATTTTCAAACAAATTACATACTATCTCAATTTTATTTTAATAGAAAAAACTGCCAGTATTCTAGCTGTGCGAGCTTATTAATATCAAATATGGAAGCGAGTATAGATTACGAAAGCTTTCAGTAGACTGTTCATATCTATGACAGCCGCCTATGAAATACTGCCCGCCAAGATAATCACGCAACATTACCCACACACTTGAAGCCCTGCCAATATTTTTTCGTCCACTTTTCTAGCCATATGTTCCCCGCGAATTATCGTCGGGTCATGTACTCAACTGCGGTGAGTTGATCCATTTATCACTATAATTGCAGAGTAGGTGAGAACTGTGATGGAGCGGATGCAATATTGGACTTGGCCGATTTATGTAAGAAGGGCTTGTTTGACCCTAGGGGAAATGGCTCATGTATGTGCAGTTGGCTTTTGAAAACCTAATTATAGTTATTTGGTGCAAATATCAAGGAGAAAGAGGAGAGAAAACTGCATATCCGTCAGTCCGCTAACTAGTGCAGAATATTAGTCACAGAGCCAGTGTCCAAAAAGTAATATTTAATATCTATCCACAACTTTTCTAAGAGCTTCATAAAATCGGTCCTACATAAATAGCCTAAATAGGTATCCCAGTAATTAACAATAATAAATAAACACAACTTTGAAGGTATTAATAATGCAATGATTGGAAGATTCCAAAACAAGGCTTTGAGTCTCTCAAATGACTAGCAAGTCAATATTTCCCCTATGCCGTTATCATCAGGACTGAAAAACATATGATCACATAAAAGCAAACCAGAAATAGCACATCTCAAATCAATAGCAAAGAAATTATATATATATATATATATATATATATATATATATATATATATATATATATATATATAAGTTTTCGTTATTAATTTTATTATTTGAGCTAAATTATATTCGGATAATTACTTAAAATATTCCGACACAAATCCTTGAGTTTCTCAAATAGCAGTTAACAATATGACGTCATCCTGGTCCCTTTAATCTTTCTGCCAAACTTGGGGATAGCCAGGTGGGGCATGCTGGGTAAACTGTCCATCCTTCAAACCTGAAAAATTTAAACTTTTGCATCTCATCCTTCCAAAGTATTGTTTAAGGATTATTTTCTTACAAAATAAAATGTGGTCTTTTGAATGTTACTAGAAATTATTATTATAATTAATTATTAACCATGAACCCCTCCCCCTTTGCATGAAAGAAATTAAATTTAGAAAATCGCTTCCCTCCCTATTCAGTTTTGAGCTGAGTACACTCTTGATGCCAAATGAAGAATTAACATACCTTCAATAGAGCTTCGATTTTCTTCGTGATCACCAAAATTATTCATGCCAGTATGTAAGTTAAATTAGTTAAGGATACTATTCCAACACAAAGTCTTTTAAATCTCTCAAATAGCTAATTAGTCTTTTGGACAATTTATACATCGTCAGGATTTAAAATCATAGCACATCTCAAATCAATTGCCTATAGAAGCCTTTGTGAGCAAAATATTGCAGTGTATGTTGAACTGTCTTGTAGTGATTTACTATCTCTGCTGGGTTAGTTTTTTATAAACTGTAGATGTGCTATCGCTTGGTCTGTATTTATTTGATCTTATCGTGGAGTGAATTTTACAACTATTTGACTACAATTCCGCGATTTGAGAAAACTAGATATTTTACTCTGTTAGTTATAGAAAGGATATTTTTTCCCGATGATCAGCTCATCTGTTTTTAAAAAGAATACATGTAGGGATCGTCTACAACAGGAACCTAGTTGTATTATAAGTATGTCGTGGACCTAACCTTTCTGTACTATTACCCATGTTTTGCAAAATTGTACTTACCTAGTTATAGAACTCACCTTACGGATGTTTTCCGGTTCCGAGTGTTGAATGGTCGCTCCAACTTAAGACACTTAGGGCTTTGTATTGGAATCTTCCAATAATATCCTAAGGGTACCTAGTTTTCGTCTGTTTTTTTTTTTTTTTTTTTTAATGTTTGCTATTAATTATTCGATTTTTATTGTTTGGCCAAATGGTTACAGTTTTTTTTAAATTATTTTTTATCAACATAATTAAACATAACACTTTATGCAATTTTTTTTATAAAGTACATGCTGTATTATTACATAAAATTAAATAAATAATATTTATCATGACTATATTATAATTATGGTAAAATTATGAAAATTTGGGTTAAAAACAATTTTACCTAAAGAGATTAAATTTATAATTCTAAAAACAGAGTAAGACTAGATGGAACTTGCATTATTTGATGCTACCACACAAAGAAGCAAACAGTGTCACTTTTAAGTGGAATACTAAAATAAATAAGTAATTTATTTGCTATATCAAGTTTGAGCATGTGTTTAATCTATAAGAGTTATTCCGTTCTATATAAAAAAAGGTATACTATTTTAATTTCTGTAATATTATGACTACTTAATATTACGACTTCAGCTTACCATTATCATAAAAAATGTAAAGTAATTTTCTGCTTGGTATTTTAAACACTACATTTAAGAAAAATGCAAACGAACTATAGAATACTTAAAAAGGAAAATACTTATCATCCCCCCCTTTGATGACGTTATAAAATGCCACTAGAATTACTGCCGTTTTATTTTCTTTCTTTTTTTTTTTTTTTTACAGTTACATATATTTATTTAGAAATTCACGTTTCTAGGTGGTTTAGATTTGTTTGGGATTATAGTTCAGGTTCACTCTTTTACTACATAAATTATAGGAGAAACAAAGTTTAAAAACAAACAACAGCAAAAGATAAAAGGTGCAATTTCAACTATTCGACATAACAAACACAACCTTAATTTGGATAATAAGTAAACTTTCAGTATTTAATTTCACTTTTAAAGTAAAGTGTAGAAAATAGGTATAGATATTTTTTTTAAATCTCCATATCTGTTCTAGGCTATATAATAATTTTTGCTGCGAGGTAAAAATAAATGGGAATAAATAAATAGAAAAGTAACTGATATATGTGTGTATGCATCATCTCTCTCTCTCTCTCTCTCTCTCTCTCTCTCTCTCTCTCTCTCTCTCTCTCTCTCTCTCTCACAAAATGATTCCATGGAAACTGTATGGAACTTCCATGGACACTGTATGGAACTTCCATGGAAACTAAACCGAAAATTTTAAAATACCTATATTTTCAACTTGACAAACCTAAAATATAAAGTGTATAGAATTGTTGTACTGAAATTGTTGAAAAACTGTTCTATAGTACATTCGTAAGAGAAGACGTGCAGAAGTGAATGCTGCTGAGTTTATTTCAAGTAGTGTTTATGAGAACTATTTACGATATTCTATGCTTAAAAGATTGTTATTATAGGATAGTAACGGAAAGTTGTGTGATGCGCACACCGCACCAGATTTTTTAAGTTTTGTGTTGTATTATTATTCTACGATAGGTGCGAAATATTGAATTTGTTTGTAATTTTACTACTGTAAAACCTACCGGATTCTACCATAACTATACATCATCGTCTTAAATTCACAAATATATGTGGATATGACATTAATCTGTAAAGTCGTTCAGAAATTTTAGAATAATAATGAATTAATTTTTGTTTTCTTAAATAGAATATTAAAATTTCTTGTACAGTGTGTATTCCAAAGCTTCAAATCAAAATTAAAAGAAGGAAACTAACAATAGCTAAATGCCAATCGTTTTTAAACTGAACTAAGAATCTTTCCCAATGGATCAGACTTTATATTACTATTACATTAAGTTATAATTCGTACGCTTTGAATTTCAAATCGTACAACTGTAAAGTTCACTGTACCAAAGGAGGTTAAATCCGGTCAAGATCCGTGAGGCATGTCACCCGTTTACAGCCAAGGGTGTAGTATGTCGGGAGTAACCAAGTACTGTATATGTAACGCAAGCCTGTAACTGGATTCTTTGTGTGGATTCAGCACCTGTGCAAGGACCTTGTCTTTAATACCAGCTTCCGTTTTGTATTCTTTGAAATAACTGATGTTTATATACTGAAACTCTCTCATTATGTGATTGAGGAAATCTTGTAACATTAATGAATCATAAGGAGTAAAAGGGGTGCACTGACTACCTACTGTACACACGAAATTGCGGTATAGTTCTAATATCTATGGAATATTTTACTTCTTAACCCATCAAAATGCCTCTAAAATTGTCGACATATCTACAAAGGTACACCTCTTAAAAAAATATTTGAGAGATGCACTTCTCAAACTCAAAATAAGCGCTACGAAGTTTGAACTCGTTGTAGGTGTATTCAAGGTGAATCAAAATATTTTATTACATATCACTAAGTATGTCTACTTCTCAATTCGGGATCGAAACAATGGATATGGACAAATTCTGATTAAAATAAAAGGAATGTTCTTTTTGAAAATTGTCGATTTTAATTTTTGGATCCAGCAATATATACATTACTTTTAGTAACAATTCTTACATTTTATATATATCGCGCACTGACTATCAATGCGTCTTAAGTCCGAAATTACTACGTTAGGATTTTTATTTAGGTTTATTAATTCTTCACCTTCGCTTTCTCCAAGCAAAACCATGTATGTCATGACGCAGCTAGCTCATTCATTAGCTGCGATATAAGCAGTAGTATTACTGATGTTTCAGTATTTAGAAGAGCTAATGTCGATTCTGGCCACTTTCTGAGTATTTCCGATGTTGGAGCACAGATCGCTATTAACCCATCCAGACCGAGATATAGAACAAAGAAATGTAATATCGCTAGGCTTAAAGACCCCCATATCAAGGAGACATATGCAACAACTTGGAATTCACGGTTAAGAATCATGCTGACTACAGAAGATAGAGTAGGGGATATCTGGAGAATCTGCCGGAAGACTTTGAACAAACTGCCGAAGTCGTTCTGGGGCAAACTGAAAAGGAGACTAGGAATTCTGGATTTGAAGATGATTGTAAGATTGTCACAAATGTCAAAAATGTACCTTAAAAATGTATGATCAACAGGAGTTCACGTGGAACGCTAGAGGAATATTGGAGCAAAATAAGTGAAGAAAAGCGCTCGCACCGGAGGAAGAAAAGATAAGAAAAAGAGTAGATATTTGAAGAAGTTAGAGGAATTTAGGGCCGTTGGGGACACCAGAAAGTTCTATCGAAGTGTTAATGTAAGCAGGAATCCATTCAAACAAATTTCTTCGATGTATATGGACGAGCAGAGAGCTCTCCTATCTGATGAACAAGCCTGCCTAGCATTATGGAGAAGATATTTCGAGATAGTGGTCAAAACGCAGAAAGACAGATGAAGCCAAAACTCCTACAGACGACAGATGACATGGAGCGCCAGATGAAGACGTGGTCATAGTTGTCATCAATAGACTAAAAATCAACAAGGCCCCAGAGATTGACGGTTTTCCTGCCGAACTATTCAAGGACGGTGGAATGAGCTTACAAGCTCCTTCACAATTTGCTAATAAGCATTTGGAATACCAACTGACTTGAAGAAGACTGCTCTGCTCAATACATAAAAAGAGCAATATATAAAAATCTGTCCAATATATAAAAAGGACGACCTATTGAAGTGCTCTAAGTATCGTGGTATTGCTATACTCCACTGTGCATACAAAATCCTATCCAACATTTTATTCCATAGGCTTTTATCGTCTACAGAGCGATAACTGGGCCAGTACCAGTGTGTATTTCGACGTGTAAGATCAACAATAGATCAGATTTTCTGCCAAAGGACCATTCTGGAAAGAGGAGGTGAGTACCAGATTAAAACACATCACCTCTTTGTCGATTTTAAATCAGCCTATGACACAACCGAGACATGAACAAAAAATAAAGCGGCAGAGCGGGCGGGATCTCTTGATACTAGACCGCAAGATTCTAAGAAGAATTTATGGCCCAGTGCTTTTAAATGGAGAATTATAGTGTAGAAAAAATCAGGAGATCTATGATAGGTTTAACGAGCCCGATCTTGACAAGTTCATAAAAGCGGGACGACTATGGCCAGCCCATGTAGCCAGATGACAGATGAAATGGCCCCAAAAAAGCTCCTGACTGAGATCCTGCATGGAGGGCGACTTGCCGGAAGACCTAAGCTGCGAAGGAAGACCGTGTTGACAATGATGCCAATTGGATGGTGGCAGCACAAACCTGGCGGTTGCTGTTGACTGAGGCCATGCCACGCTAGCAGGCTGCAGCGCTAGAAAAGATAGATAGACATAAGTTGTTTTGTCAGGAGATACCAAAGATTAAAAAATAATAAATGAAGTTTTGATAATAGGCCGACGATATGTAACAGAAATACACTCACATAATTGTTTTCCCGTACTTTTGTGACGAATTAACATTTCTTACCTGAGGGCGAAGTGTTTTAGCTAGTTAATATTTTTTTTTCAATATTTCGTTTGAGTAATAACTAAAATTGTTGGACTGCGCTGGAACAAATAATCAATTAGTCTATTTTTCAGCTAAATTATCAAATTTCATTCTACATCAAGATTTATTTTTTATGACTAAAATAATTTTTGTTAATATTTTTCAAATTTTGTCGGACGTTTTTTTTATTTTAGTTGGAAATGTTGGCAATTATACTTCCAAAATTCTCCAAAAATTTATATTTTCCAAATTGAATACATTATTTAGCGTTTCGCCCCGTTACAATGCCCCATCAATGCCCCATTGATCCTCATCTTTCGGACTGAAATCAATATTTTGATATTAAATTAAACAATTTATTTATAAACAATTTTTGTTATAACGTGAAAATTAACTTATAAAAGAAAATAATAATTTAATTAAATTTGCCTTAAATTGATTTATTTACAAGGATGTGTAATTATTCCTCATGTCACAATATTAAATTTCAATTAAACATATTTTAATTTACATTTTTTGTTAATAACTGTAGCAGTCCTTTGTCATAATGCATTATTTAAGATTGATCTGATTATTCTTTGATCCTTTTTATCAATTGACTATGCCATAACTTTCTATTTATTTATCACTTTCTATTTATTACTTTTTTATTGTCTTAATATGTCATATATGATTATCTATCTTGTTAATTTTATTAAATTAATCTGTTTTTATTCTATTTATAATATCTGCATAATGGCTATTAAGGTTCTTTATAATTTACATTTGTTTCTGTATTCTTGGTTATGTACATTGCTTCTAAGATTTTCTTATTTTTATTAATTTTTTTGTTGTATATTATTTTAGGCTTGTCAAAATCAAATTTATGCTGGTGCGTTATACTTTTTAGATCAGTGTTTTTTATGTTTTTACAATTATATATATGCTGATGTTATATTGATTTCAGTTCTGAAGATGGGGATAAATATCCCGAAACGTTAACTAATGTATTAAATTTGGAAAGTCAAAGTTACTATTTTGTAGTATATTTTTTTTGTTGAGGTCCCATCTAACGTATTAATCTGTAACGTGATAAGCAACTATTTTTTAAATGTACGTATCTTATAATTTGTTGCTGATATTCCAAATTAGCTGCAGGGCTTTAAATGCTAGTTAAAATCGACGGTTTTTTCCGAATCTGTAAGAATGCCACTTGAAATTTATTTCAAGGTCTATCAAAGAGATATGTTGAAAAATATCAATAGGATATGTAAATAATTGCTTATTTAAATTAAAAAATAGAGTTTTAAAATCTAATTTTAATAAGAACATGCAGTGTGTTTAATATTTTTGTTTTATTAAAGTTTGTCAGCACATTCATAGGTTGTCTCATCGACAGGTGTGAATATAAACAATGAAAGCCCCCCGCCAAAAAAAAAAAAAAAAAAAAAAAAAATTAAAGTTTCCCACTTGAATTTTATTTAGTTTAGTAGTATAGAGAAAAAAAGTTGTCTTTGCTCCTGCGTTATGTATCCAAATAATGTATATTCAAGTAATAATGAACATGTTTACAAATAAGAAAAATAATGTGAGGAAACTAATGCAGTAATTAAACTTGCAACACCTTCGGCCTAAGATTATAAACGTTGATCGTTTATCATACTTAGTCTATACACGACACTTGTAAAAACATGCTCCTAACTAATGAATAACGATGCACTTTAATTAGTCAGGTGCGCGTCTCGACAGACAAGCCAGTTTAAAATGGTTCACCTGTTTGCCTTATGAGAATTTAAAATAATTTACTTTTATAAATTACTAAAGAAAGTTTCCCCTGAACAGTGATCTATGCTCAAAATCTACAAATTCGATATTTGGTCTGGGTTAAAACGTATCGAAAAATAATTTTTATTCGGAATAAAAATTACCGATTCGAACTTAATTATATGTTTCGGACATGTGCATACTTACTAGATTAAAACTAAATTCTTTGGCATTCTCTGCCAAAAAATTATACAGCTTCTGGTAGTCAATAAAATCATAAACTTTTTTAAAATCGATATAAAGCTGATGAACTATACCTTTGTATTCTAACCTTTTCTCTAATATTTGCAAAAAAGAAAATATTTGATCATTAGTTATATGTTTTTTCGGCGTATTCCGTGATATGACTTGAATCAGTGGGTTGTGCTAGCTTGAGTCAGCGTAAATATTTTATACTATTTTGGACGACGTGATATTTCCCGATAATTATTAGAATCCGTTCTAAATCTTGTTTTGTGAATTGGAATCAGTATAGATTCTTCCCATTCCTTGGCCATACGCATACGTAAAAAATAACCTTTCGTATTTTTTTTTTATTTATGGTCTGAATCCGTCATGAAATTAATTTATTTTTTATATTAAATGCCATTATTATGTAAATTTCAGAACAGATGTTTATATTAGTTTCTCTAGACATACCGGTTATTTAATATATACGACACAGCGAAATACCAATCGAATTAGCTTGAACTAATGTGAATCTGAAATGGAAAGGCTAGACCGCTCGCGGAGTGTAGACAGTGTCATGTCGAATGAACCAAGGCGGCAAAGTATTAATCAAATTTCGAAAACTGACAATCCGCAAAACGTTAGCTCGAATTTAGATAAGTTTACTGGACGGCCAAGAGTGATTGATACTGTGAACTTCAAAAAATAATAAATATGGTTCTTTGAGCTGGAATTTAAATTTCCAAAGTTTAAGTTGAGCAACAGTAATAAATTTCTTTTGAACATATTATTCAATTCAAATGTATGCTGAAACGGCAATCCACAATCGCAAAGATGTAAACAGAGTATTTGGTTATTTTCTTTTATTTAAAACAAAAAAATTGATACTTACCTTTTTCTTTTTTTTTTTTTAAAGTTGCTTCTGAAATGATATTTGCAGAATATTATTATATTGGGAGATTTAAAAAAGAAAACTATTCGTAAAAGAGGTTCCCATTTTTGAATATGGGGCATATTAGCGATTTCTTTCAGTCTCCCGGCTTATCTTTCTTTACGAAGATGTCCATGATCACGTGTAGGAGGGCCTTCGCTAATCTCTCACCACCATACTTGAGAAGCTCCGCTGGTAGATTGTCTATTCCTTGTGTCTTCCGATTTTTAAGCTTCTCGTTTGCATTTGTCACCTCTTCATCTTCCGGTGGAACAATATCCTCGTCTGGAAAAAATGGTTGATAATCATCCTGCTACTCTTCCTGATCTCCTCCATAAATGTTTGCAAAGTGGTCCTTCCACTGGTTCATACATGCTACCTTTTCAACTAGTAAACCCCCATTAGGGTCTTTGCAGGCCGAGTATGTGGGCTTAAATAGTTTCCGGGTTCAACTGACCGTTGTATTTCGGGTGCCTCTAGCTATTTTCTTTTCCAGATTTGTTTCTATTTTTTTTTAACTGCTCTTCCATACTTTAGCTCTGCTCTTTCCTCTATACTCTTCAACTGTCTGCCTAGAGCGTCTCGCTGTCAGTACTCGATAGGCTAAATTTTTCTTGTCAGTGGTCTGTGAGCATTCCTCGTCAAACTAGGACGATTTAAGTTTTCTCTTTCGTGAAAAATCCTGTTTGGGGGTGACATTTATTAAATATGTGTGAAGAAAATAGTTATAAATAAATAGTTACTTTATACATAACTTTATATTTCAGTGCAGATATGCTCGTCAATCAACAATCTATTATGTCTTTTCTAGACCTATTTTCTAGCACTATATAATGGATAGGGAGTTGATTAATATTTGACTTTAGTTTCTATTTTTCGGAATGAAGGATGCGGAGCGCACTTTATATAAAAAAGGGGAACTAGGAGGATCCCACAGATGTCGAACTCATTCACTCTGAGGATGGCCCACATGTTTGGGTTGAAACTTCGCATTTTATAATAAAAAACCTAATGCTTTCTGGTCTATTAGAAGAATTTTATTAACATAAGAAGTAATAAAAAAGATTCATCGGAAAACCTAAAAATCTTGAACTGGAAGAACTACTGACGAAATTATAATTAATATGTGAACTGTATTTTCCTTATTTATTCATTGTTTTATTAAACAATTACTTGCGACGTTTCTAAATGTTTTTTTCTCATCTTCAGTATCTTACTATATTATTCAATATTAAAATTAAACATTCATTTATTTATCCATATAATAAATATCTTGTCAATTTTAGTATCAAATCCTAAAATTTACTGAGGTTTTGGTTAATTAGAAACAATTTCCTCTTTATGAAAATTTTAGTATTTTACCGTTAAATTTTTATGTGTAGAAGATTATGAGAATTAATGATGAATATTAAATTTTATGATTGAATTATATAGTGAGATTCTGAAGTAGAAAAAAACAACGTCTCAAAACGCCGAAGATAATTGTATAACAAAACAATGATTGAATAAGGATGACATAGTTCACATATTAATTATAAATTGTAAATTGAAAACTTCCTGATGAAGTGAGATTATTAGCCTAATGAAATTATCGTATACATGTCATTATGAAAAAAGGATTTAAAAAAAAAATACCACTGGCATATTTCCTTTCAGACTCAAAGGTTTTATGAAGAGGGTGTTCACACACTATTTTTTCAAAACTTGGAAATTTTACTAAAAAAAATAGGTATTTGAAACAATCAGATACTGTAGGAAAACTAAGTTACAAAAATAAATAGATAATTCAAATAATAAATGTAGATAAAAAATAAAAATATGAAATGTATGAACTACGAATTTTTTTTCCGATTGGTATTTGTGCTCATGAAAAAAATTGCAATTGCAGGAAAATAACCGTCGACACGTTATTGTACTTGAACTTTATAATCGATAACCAGATTTTCCATTAGGATTATTATTATTCAGAAGGACATAGGTAATAAGTACAACATGATTAAATTAGAAGCAATGTTACTAAGTATAAATGTTTATTGATTCAACGAAATGACAGCTTTATGTCTCCATTTACATTATTCAAATTTAGTAAATATAGCAAAATAAAAATGTGCTAACTAATTTGTTTTTATTGTGTAACGTTTCTATAAGATTTTTATTTTTAAGATATAAAAATGCTATTAATGCTAGGTGATAATTTAAACTTGAAGAAAAAATAACCAGTTTCATAATATTTTCACTTCGGACTACATATTTACGCATTTTCTTAAAGCTCTTACTAATGTATTAGTAACGGTGAGCTGATTAGTATATTTAGCTCTTTATAACACTGTGATTTTACATTATGCAATGCTTATGTTGGGTTTGATCTATACTTTACATCGGAATTAACGTTATATTCTAGGACATGTATGTTACTTTAAATAGTAAAGAAACAGCGTGCTTATCCACATTCAGTTGAAGTTGATGTTAATTGCAGTTAACCTCTTGATTCCTTTATGAATTTTAAGTTTCCCATTATGTTTGCATACAACTATAGTGTTATGAAATTTAGGCTTGCCAATTACAATTTTATTTATTTTAAAAACAAAACAAAAAACTTACCACTATAACTCGTGAAAGTAATGTTTCTTGACCAACAGCTATACAAGAAGGTGGTGTGGTCAGTATTCACGCTTAACCGCCAGGGTTATTCCCCACCTTAATTAAGAGTACTCACTTTGTAGAAGCTGGGTGTGACATAGTCGTAATCAAACCCGGACTCGGAATGTAGGAGTCTAGTGACTTACCCATTGAAATACCGTATTTCTTTTATTTATTTATTGATATAAGTTGTCAAAGTTAAAAGAACATCATTCTACTTCATTCAGCATGTAGTAATTTGGTTATTTGACATTCCTGTTGTTTTTGAAGTGACCGCAAAAGACCATAGGCAAAATGTGCAATGTCAGGACTGTAAGTAGGGTGGGGTAAGAAGCTAACACCCTCCATTTCTGAGAATCTTTCTTTGATTAGGAGTGAAGGATGGGCAGGAGTATGGTCTTGCTGAAACATCGCTGTAATATGATTGACCAAAGCAGAGAACTCCTCTTTTAAAACTATATGCTGTTTCGAATGTTCACAGTAGCTAAACATCTAAAAGCTAAACATCAGTAGCTCTGCTATCTGGTCAATCAATGTGCAAAACGTCCTCATAATTTCACCAAACACAATGCATCACCGTGAAGGCTGTTGTTCCCAGAATTGAACCGCCTGAACCAAAACGCCACTGTATCACGATGCATCACATTTTCGCCTTCATCGCACAAAATTTCTTCAGCAGCTGTCTTCGCACTTAATGCTTTTTTCCAGTAGTGCCTTCAAAAGCCACGAATGAAAATTTTTTCTTCCAGCATTATCAGTGAAATTTATATAATGGAATGAAAGGTAGAGACAGTTGGTATACATAATTAAATATAGGATTAGTCAAAGTTAACAACGATATATATATATATATATATATGCATTCTTTATTCTAGTGTTGGATAAGGATTCAAATGGAGACTTTAATATCAGGAATTAATTAATGCACAAAGACTTCTGTAACAACCTAGTAGATATCAATAACCAATCGAGCAGCTCATTCGTTTCACCTTTTCAACTTTTCAAATTCAAATTTTCAACTTTTATTAGAAACACGATCGAAGCAACGATCATTAGACTTACTATTAGTATATGTTTCTTAATATAGTACAAGAACTGTGCTTATTAACTACATAACTCTGCTTAGTTTAATATTTTTCGTGATGAATCTTTATAATCGACAATGAAAAAAAAAGAAAAGTGTATAAAGACGTAAACCCAAAGTAAATAAGCAAAAGTAGGAGAAAGGTTGTTATTGACTCAATTAGAGATTATGAGCTATAATTGAGTCGATAAAACCTTAAAGGTGGCCAATAAAGACTCAGATTATCATTTATTATTTATTTATTTTTTTAATGATTCCCGAGTTGCCAATAACGTTTTAAGGTGCTGCTAAAGCTGTGAAGAATAAGGTTCAATTGAGCTATATTTCATTTTAATAGTGTAATAAATAAAACTTTCTATTTAATAAAATGTTTACAGTGTATATTCCCATCCCTCGACCCCCTGTTTTTAACAGCGTCATTGAGTTGGCAGAAATTTATTATCAACTTAACTAATTATTTTTTTTTTCAAATTAGTAATTCTGAGTTGTTCACAGATAAAACGTGTACACTACATTAATATCAGAATCTGTATTTGTATTGTATTTATGGTGATGTCAATAACCCTGTAGGTATTCAAAATAACCCAAACAACTTTTGAGATATTTTTTTTTTAATTTTTAAAAAACATGTTTATTTTTAAACCCTGCGCTATGTCCTTGCCATCACCTGGTGACTACCAATTCAGTGAAAAATATAAAAACAAATAAATAAATAAAAAACAGCTGTCCGCGAAGATTCGATGCCGATAACACTAACAGGTCTTGCCTACAAATCCTCCTCTACTGAATTTCTTCTAACAGAGTCTTCCCATTTACGTTTCGGCCGACCCAAAGTGATACGTTTATTATCCATCCTGACAAAAAATCCCCTCGTTTATTATCTGAAATGTGTAAAATTAATGAATAAGAAAAATCATCACAGAAAACACGTGAAAAATAAGTTAAAACTAAGCTATCTGATTAAAAATATGAGGTATAATGGGGGATTCTTTATCAGCATATCCCGTGACACCAAATGTCAATTGGGTAGGCATTGCTACGTTTGCAGTCCTTCTTGATGGAATTCAATGGATTTTATCGTGTAAGACGCCATGGGTTCGATACAGGAGTTGAACTGGGGATAGAAAATAACTATTGTTATAATCTGGTAAATAACCTTTTCGCTTAACTAACACGCCGAAAGCAGCCTTTCCATTCGATAAATGAACAATCAAAACACATTAAATGATAAGTATTTTTCAAGTTACGGTTTTTCTTACGAAAGTAACAATAAATACTTTTTAGGAAAGTTTTGGAAAAAATACTAGATCAAATTCAGATACTTCATTAAATTTCCATTAAAACCATGCACAGGTCATCGCGCTACTCCTCACTACTTTTATATTTTTTTTTATTCTGACATAAAATCTGCGATTGAAAGACCATAATTTTAACTTTTTTAAATATTTTTATATTTTATTAGCCGTAATTACCTTGTTTTTAAGCACCCTTATTACTATGACTATGTGAGAGATAAATGTAAAGATCATAACTTCAATGGTCACATTTTGCATACAAATTACTTATCAACACTTACCGTTTTTGGACTATCCTCCTATCATAGTAAACAACCACCATTCAATGGAGAACAATTGTGAGATTGATTTTTGTCCACCTAAATCAGACATTTAGCCCACTGTGCGGCGATTTCATTAGCCGCGATGCTTTCACCTCAGTTATATATTTATCTTGTTGACTTTTTCCTTCTGTCAAAAATTAAATTGCATTAAGCATTTAAAAATTATATTTATTTTATATCTTCACTGTGAAATGTGATTGAATGAATGAAGTAAATTTTATTTCTTTTCATATATACACAAATGAAAACATAACAAATAAATTTACATAAAACTTGGGATATCCCCATGAGCTTGAGTGACTTATGTTAACAATAATTTTAATATAATTTTGGTTCGTTTTATGGCTAGCTTTATTTTTATAATAGCCCAATGGGGTTATTTATTTTTATAATCCCCAATGGCTAAAAAATTAAGATGATCATGATTTTTTACAAAGTTTACGAGGCTGTCAAACTCAGTGTTCCATACTTTTGGCCTAAGGTAAATATGTGTAGTTATGTTATGTGTAGTTTAAGGTTGACTAATTCTATCAGAATTTGGTCATCCAAAAAAATTTAATTTCATCTCATTAGACAAGTATTTCTTAAAGCCTAACAGTTTTCGCTCCGATGCCTTTCCAAATTTCTTTTCTTTAATAGCAGGAATCTCATAAAAGCCACTGAATAACTCCACATAATTTTGAATATTTTTTTCTGTTAAATGGGTCTCACATAAATGAATAACATCAAATTTGCTGATGTATTGAATGAAATTATTTTGAATTAATTTATTGCTTAGTCCACATATATTATATGATAAAATTGATAATGAATTCACTTTTTCAAAGGAATTATTCATAACTAATGTTCTACCTGCTATCAGTCAGTTTTTGGTATTTTGTTTATTTAAAGTAACTGCCAAACTATTTTCTAAGTTTTTATTTGAAGGCTTAATATTTTTTTGTCTTTTGTTAAAGTTTTCAGAAGTAACACCAATTAATATTTGTGACAGGTCACATTCGTAAATGGAATTTAAAATAATCTTCCCATCTTTACCTTCTGAACAAAGAAAATTTTCAGAATTCCAATAAAATCTCTTGCTGTTTACAAATAAATAATTTCTCCAGACATTTACCTTTACATTGGGATTTTCCTTAAGATTTTCCTTTAGAACAATAATTTATGCTTTTCCTCCCTTTGAAGTAATGTCAAGTCTTGTTCAATGCTTATGCCTGTGTCTTTTAAGCATCTTTTATTCTTCAGAAGTGAATTTACTTCAATCTTCTTCTTCTTTTTCTCTAACTATCTCCTCAGTGCTGTTAAGCATGGAGTAGCTGCCTCTGACCATCTCGTCCAACGGTCCCTGTCCTGTGCAAGCCTTCTCATCTCCGGCATGGTGCATCCTTTCTTTGTGCCAATTCTCTCAATCAAGTCTGCATACATGAGCCTTGGCCTTACTTCAATCTCTGATTGAAATTCGACTAATAACGGGCGAGTTTCGTTATTTATTCTTCCAATAGGTTTAATTTGTAATATGTTAAAGCTTTTAATTTTGAGGATAGATGAACAAATATCCTTAATTAAATCATAAGAATTTTGTTTATCTGCTATATTAACACCATAAAAAACTAATTTGGTTCTCTTTAAATGTTGACAAAGATATTCCACCTGATTTTTCAACATTTTAGTTGTGTTTTTATATTTTTCTAGCTCCTCTCTCATCATCTTATTCTCTTCTCGCAAGCTTTCAATTTTGGATGTAAATTGATTTATGTCTTCTTTTGTTGAAAATTTTTTTGAATCTAAAAGGTCATTAAGTAGAGACTTGAGCTGTTCGACTGACAAATTACCTACCTGGAGCATATCTGATTTTTTGGTTTTCTTCTCAGTGAATGTATTCATTTCTGGTGAGCTGTTACTCCGAGTTCTTTTTGTTATTTTATTGTATTAGCTCTATGCAAAAAATAACAAAACCGTATGATATAAGCTGTTATCAGAGATAGATAATTGTTATTTTATCTTAAATTAACACTCCTCTCTCTTATCCTTCAATTCTATCTCTCAAACTAACTAGTCTTTCACCGATAAAAATACCTTTCACAACTTACTCCTTAATAACTTTTCAAAAAAATGAGAAAAACTAGAGAGCTCATAAAATGGCCCCCTCACCGTCGCCTCACGTCATCCGTCACCCTACCACTGTGAAATGTAAGTCGTGAGCACGGAAAATATTACGAAAATTGCAAATGTAAAAAATGTTGAATAAATTTTTTTTATATTGATCTAGTGCGATTTGGTGTATAAATAAGGTTCAATGGTGTTAAATATACTCATATTACAATGATTCTATATGTTAGATCTTTACAATGAAATGAAAAAAACATTAGCCGCTACTAATTTGTACTTTCACAGAGTTCCATAGAAGCGTTAAGTCAAAGATCAAACTATTCATCCCTTGCACATTGCAACATGACTGGACAAAGTGAAACGGTCAATAATTATTCCTTATCTGATGTATCTACCTCTTTGCAACGAATTCCAAGTAGTCACCCGACGAAGATATCCTGCGGGGGTCCGCCCACAGATAATCACGATTCTATTGCATTGAGTCGTAAAAATTCCTTTTTTATTGTTAGAGCCTCACTATAAAACAAGCTTCGATTTTCTTCCACACGTCTACGAACTAGCAAATATCATTTCTGCAAAACATTACACAGTTGGATTGAGAATAAATATGTGAAAATAATTCCTGTATAGAAGATTTTATTCCTAGGACGTGCAATCTTTATTCATTAGAGAAATTTACTACGTAGATTCCAAATCTACTATCGCATTTGAAAATTCAAAATAGCTGTTCAGAAATGGTGGCTGTAAATTTCACAAATTTTGGTTATCTGTATTGAAACCGTCGGTTAAAATGGTTTGAACCCTCGAAATTGTGGTTTTAAAGACCGTAGTTTTCGACCACACCAGTTACCCATTTTTGGGTACAATTTTCCTTTCTAATTTCGATAGCCGAAGTTTTTTAGCATCTGAGATGTTTGTAATTTTTTGTGTGCTAGAAATAAATCATATTTTACTCGAAACAACTGACATATCCAACATTTGGAATATTTTTGAAGGTTTTCACGGTTTCATATCTCAGTAGCTATTCCGAATATTCAAAATATTATAAAGAAAAAAAACTTTCTGGAAAGTTGACGGTCTTTTAAATTAGTAATGATCATTTTTTACCTCAAATGCACTGGAAGCGAGTTACAGAGGAATAACGGAAAAAAGGTTTTTTTTAAACAGTTTTTCAAGATGGCGCCAAATGCACGAGAAGGATGCGATTGAAAACTTAGGTTTTTTACATGAGGATAAATACATACAACATACATGAACATTAAGATTAATCCATTTTTTGCAAACCAAAATGATATATCTAATGTCTCAAATGTCAATTGCCGGAGAACGGGGTATTGCCAATTTCAAGATGTGTTCTTAACCGAATTTTTTGTGCTCAATGAATGCAGAATTTGATGCTCTAAAACTTTTATTCCATGAATTTTTTTCTTTGAGTTCTCATTTCGAAGCTGTAGACTCATATATAGTGATCTGTCATAGTCTTGAAGAAGTCGTCCATTTTGATAGTGGTTTTTGACAACACCACTTAATCAAATTATTATGCAATGGTATTCAATAGACACAGAATTTAATTTCTTTAATTTCATATACTGTAAATGTTTTGGTAGAATGAACTGTTTAGGAATTATAGGTGAAAGACCAAAAAGAATCCTAAAATCTCGAGTTTTTTTGGCCACCAATTCGAAACTCGACCGCTTTGAGTTGGCAGACAAGTGCAAATTGAATGCTGAGGGTGGACATTATAAGGATATATGGCTAAAAGTTTTCTTCAAATAAGTCACTAAATTTTGCCTCAGCTCTTAGATTACTATGTTTGTCTAGTATACTTAATGATAATATAGCTAAACAGACAATTATATTTTATTACGGTAAATATTTAATTGAAAAACCTTATATTTTTATGAGAGAAAAATGCATCAATGGAAAATTTTGAAGAAAAATAATCAAAAAAAATCGTAAGGGCATTCTCCTTCCACATAAATGATATGTTTAAATGTATTGTGGTGAGATAGCATCTCTATTTGGTCTTTTTTTAAACCATTGATGTTAGATGTACTATCACTGGTTAGAATTTTTATGATATGATATTTTTCTGATGTCGCCTGAACTGGCGAAACGTTGACCGATTAGTTATTTACTGGTATCAGAGAAACTATTTGAAATTTCAATAATTACACATACCTACCTAACGATAAGCAGTTAATTTGTAACCGGTTTTTGTAAATGATTATTTAATAACTGCTTTTTATGGTTTTAGAATTAAAATTCCGTTATAGTACAAATTTGTGTATGCATTATTATTTACGTTATCTACCATATAATACTATATTATACTATCGTATAATACTATACTATCGTATAATACTTATCGTCTAATATTGGGCTCCAAGCAAATATTATAACCAATAATGATAAGATAATTTCTTAAATGTTAACAAGATTGGAATGAATAAATCATTCACGCTATGGCAAATGGTTTCTGGTTGTTTTAAGTTAATGTATCAAATGACAAACAATTATTGTAATCATCAAATTAAAAAGAAAAATAAATTGCTGTGAAAGAAGACAGATATTTTAAGACCTCTTATCAGTATCCCCACTACTGGCTGGTTGCCAACAAGTATGGAGGCGGTTGTCTGTAATTACACATTTCTTGTTCTTATTTCCTGTAGTTCTCAAACCAATTACTTTTGACATTTATACAATAATCTGTCAATAACAGAAGAAAAAAAAAAGTTCCATCATGGAATTCGAATTCCCAAGGCTCGCAGTATAGTTATTTTACGTAATTGAGTACGGTAGATAGAATTATAACTATAAACCAACATATTCTCAGATGAAATTAAAAAAATATCTTTCCGATATTAAGCTAAGATAAAATATACTTCTCCCGTCGTGTTATTAGCGTCTACAATTTCAGAACTTAATAACACGGAGTCCCATCCCAGTGGTTCAATAAGATTTTACCTATCCATTTCAAGTGATCCAAGTTATGTTGCTTGACAATTTCATAATGAAATGAGTTTTTGTTGATGGATTTCTAAATTACTGCAGTACCCTTAATTTATTTTATTTTTTTATCCTTTTCCTAGCTCCAATGGCAGCCATTTTTGTTTTACAATATACGCTGTTTCTTGCATTTGTATGGTTTTACGTTAACATAGACTACTCAGAAATGGGTATAATCTAGGTTGATGAAACAAAAACCCTTATATCAAGAAAAGAACCCCTTTTTTCTGAAAATTTTATCTAAAATAGTCAAAATTCTCCTCAAAATGTGACATCTAAATTGACCAATCTTAATTTTTTTAGGGAATATTTCCCCAAGAAGGAATCTAATCTCAGGCTTAATATTTTGTGGATGTGTAGCTACCTATGTGTATTATATAAATTTAAAAAAATCTATATTGATCTACAAGCCAAGGTTTTAGGATCTCAATTATTCAAAATTTCAAAAAAAACAATCCAAATTTTGACGTTTTATATCTTTGTTGGAACAAACCATAAAAATCTGAAATTTTCACTGCGTTATATAAACTATCAACAACAGGTTCGCCTTAAAACACGCTGATTGCATTATGGCTGTTCAAACAGATATACTAGTCGTCAAAATTTGGATTTCTTAAAAATTATCTATTTTTAAAAAATCGTTACTTGGAAAGGAAGCTGTTAGGAAAGGAAGTTATTTTTTTTGAATACTGAACACATAAGTAGCTCACATCCCCAAAATCTTAAGACTGAGATTACATTCCTTCTTGGGGAAATTTATCTTGTTATAGGATTGGAATATAGAATATAGAATTGGAAATTTATTTTATTATAGGAAAAACTTGGGGAGTTTATCTTGAAATCTCTGGTATGTTCGAAGTTTTCTTTGCAGAGAAGCACATTCTATCTGCGTAATCCCTATTTCTTGGAGGTCTTTTCCAACTTCGGTACACCTGGGTCCTTATTTATAAAATAGGAAAAGATTCGGTCTGTGAGTCTCTGCGAGTACATACGCGCTATGTGGCCATAGAAACTAATTCTTCTTTTTTGAAACCTGTCTGTTATCCTTTCTACATGTAGGTACCGTTATTTGTTATACCGCCTCCATTTTCATTGATTCGTCCTAGGACCTTTCTCAAGATTTTTCTTTCTTTTATTTCTAACTTTTCAATCAGAAAAGTCTTTGTTTTGCAGCGGTATCTAGGGAATCAGAAAGTATCGCCAGGTCATCTGTAAAAGCTAGGCAATCTATTATCAGGTCAGCTCTTTTGTATCCCAATCTAAGTCCATTTTCGATCTCTTCTCGGCACATCTCTTTCCGTCATTCCCGAATGATTTTTTTCCAGTACGCAGTTGAAGAGCAAAGGCAACAATCCGTCTCCCTGCTTAACGCCTGTCTTGGCAACTTTTCAAAGGTGTCTAAAGTCCCTCCTGAATTTCACTCAGGAGAAAGTATAGCTTAAGGTTTGTTGGATAATTTATCTTGTTTTGTTGTCTAAACCCATTGCCTTTAGAATTTTGAGGAGTGCATGTCGATCTATAGAATCGTAGGTCTTTTTGAAGTCGACAAAAGCAACCAAAAATCTCTTATTTTTAATCAGTTGATATCCACATGATGGTATAGAAGGATCAATCTAATTAGTGATTGATAAATTATTTGCCACTTCTATAAATTTGTTTTATTGAAAACTGGTTTCGAATGTTATACATTCATCCTCAGTTCTAAAAACACACAAAAATTTTTTTTTACAAATCTGAGTTTCTGATATAAAAGAACAGATTTAAGATTCATGGTCTATTCAGTACATGATCGTCCTTTCCTAAATTCTCCTTGATACTCAGCAATTTGTGAGTCGAGTTGCTCTTCTGCTCGGGTCAGAAGGGCTTTTGATAGAAATTGTATGTTAAAGAGAGAAGGGAGATGCCACGGTAGTTGTTTACATATGTTTCGTTACCTTTCTTATGAAGAGGACGGATCATGGCTGATGTCCAGTCACCCGGAATCTCCACCGTTTCCCAGATCTCATGGATGATCTCCGTTTGTCGATCGCCTTATTAACTGCGAACTTCCAGAGTTCAGTAATTATCGAATCCTCGTCAGGTGCTTTGTTTTTGGTTTAGTGATTTTATGATCTGATTTATCTCTTCTTTGGTGAGTGGAGAGGGGTTTGGATTGAGATGTGTGATAGCTTCAATGTTGAATTGTGATTCAGGTACAGTTTGGTATTTTTATACATATTAAATTAAATGTAATATAAATAGTATTATAAAACATTTATGAATTATGAATTTAATTAAGACAAGAAATGAAATACTTGTTGGTACTCACCAAGATTTAAATATACTATATCAATCAGAATGCTCATAAATAAATTATTAAGTAGTGATTGCGATTGCAGTAATAAGTACTGTTTACATGAATGCGGTTTGATTATGGAATAGGTGAAGGAAAAAACGTTTGTTCGAAGGAAAATTTGGAGGTTGATTGACGAGTAAGGAATTTCAAAAAGAGATGTGACTAAGGTTTCTCTGAAGGAAGCTATTCTATATAAAAGGGAATATATAAATCAATAGGTTTAGATCTTATATTTGAGGAGTGGATAGAGTGAATGCAGAGTGGGAACAGGAAGGTTTTTAAGTTCTAAGGAAACTATTTTTTTACTTCTTAGGACTTCGGAAAGGAAAGTCACCAAGAAGATAATGCCTTCGGAAAGTTAGATAAAGTCACTTCAACTCGGTATACCGATAAAAGACAAGAGCGCTCGGAAAATCTGAAGATGAATCTTATGAAACCTTAACAATTTATTAGTCTCTTCAATGTCATCTCTAGCCCAGCAGATAGTTCTTCGTATACCAAGCAGCCATATTCGATGAGGGCGAAAGCAAGGATGATACAGTAGCTGTTGGGTATTTCGAGGAATGGAATTACGGAATCATAGAAACTGTTTAGGGACCGATATGGATTTTCGAGTGATCTATGAAATATGTCTATTCCAGGTAAGGTGCTAATCATACCATTTGTCACTACCGTATTAAACACTATTTTGCCATCTACTAGGACAGAGTAGATTCCCTGACCGTGGTACATGTACCACTGGTGATACCCAATGACGTTCCAGGTGAAATGCGAACATGCGAAGAAAAGATATTAATAAACACGATCTACAATTAATAAAAATGATTCAGGATGTTCACCGCAGTAAAGCACTCAGTTTTGAAGAGGACTTAAGTTGAGCTCCATCAAGAATCTCATCGATGCTCTGTTTATAAATAAACGACAACAGGCTTCCAACTAAAAAATATTGTCCAAATTTCTTATTTTTGATGGATAAACTTTGTTTTGCAGAATTTTTGGTATTGCTAATCTTACTGTTGCTGTTGTTATGTGTCATCAATTTCTCTTTTGATTTTGAATTGTTAAACTTTATTTTCATTAAACTTTATTATTTTCTTAAGCACATTACCGTGATATACCTACACTGTTTTGTTCGTTTAATAACCTTTGGTAAATTATTCATACACAGGAATTATTCATTGTTTTAACGATTGGCTCTTAAATATTTCGATGTCCTTCGATTCCATTGCGATTCGGCAAGGCTTTTATGGGCCAAAGTTATATATCAGCCGACGGATTCCGACCTAGGTCCGCCTGAAATCGATCCATGGGTCCGATGTAATCTATACCGCCAGTTCCACAGGTGTCCTAGCCAGATCAGATTAGATTGGACCGTCTGTGTTGTAACCCCTGATCGGAATAGTGTATAATTTTCCTGGTTATCTTTGCTTAGTCTGCAGCCCAAGGCAATTCTGATTAATCATGACTAGTATGGGAGTGTGTCAATCAGCTCAAGTCTGACCTCATAAAAGGATAATAAAACTGGACTTCTCAAAACAAACTAAAAAACTAAATTAAAAAAAAAAACACTGTTGCATTACTAGTACGTCAACAACATAATGGCAAAATAAATCGCAAATATAACGTTGATTATTAACATATAGAAGTATTTTTCAATCATGCGGTTTTAAAGCTTCCTTTACTACAGGGGTTTAATCATTTCAGGTTTATGGTCAATAACGTTTTTCTGGCGGCAGTGGAGGTTCAAAATTGAACTTACCGAAAACTGAGCAGTACCTGAACGCACCTTTAAATGTAATGATATTTGAAGATAGTATAAATAAATGCGGAATATCAGCTTAAATAAAGGTATAATCTTTAAATAATAATACCGACGGCCATATGAATTTGTTTCTAAATTAAAATCTTGAAAATTTAAATGTTGAAATTATACAAACTTACAATGTAACCAAAACAATAAATTATAAGGAAAATTTACAACCTATAACTTTTTCTAAAGAAAACTTAGTAAACAAAAATAATTTGATCAAACTTATTAAAAAATAAATACAAATTAAATTGATTTAAAAATAAATAAATTTACTAACAAGAAAAATGAAAGCAATAAAATATATCTGCTTTAACATATGCATAATAAACTTCAAATGAATTCAGAAATATCTTAGTTCATATGGTTTTTAAAAAAAAAAGAAAACACTTGCACCCTATATTGTATAAATTAAAATTAATATAAAATATTCCATTGAAGAATAGAAAAAGAAAGGAATATTTAAAAGGTCCAGATGGAGTTAGTTACGAACGCAGGGCCATTAAGTTTATAGTTGACCTCTTCACCACCACCACGGCTGTCATTAATGTTTATATTGAATGGTAGGCAATACCTCCAGTCACATCTTTTCCTTACGTAGAAGTCGATTGAGCGAAATGTGTGTTGTCCTGCTGATATCCCAAATGTGGGCGATGCATAACTGCAGCAAAAATGAAAAATAATATATATATATATATATATATATATATATATATATATATATATATATATATATATATATATATATATACATATATATAACTCAACTGTCGTCTTTGTCTAAGTGATGTATTTTGCCGAATGAGAAAGCCGAATCCCAGACGAAATCAGATCCGACATCTCTCGGGTACTGTGTACAAACTTAATCCTGTTTTTAATATTATAAAATTACAATATATTTATTTTATTTGTATATAACTATATATATATATATATATATATATATATATATATATATATATATATAAAACTCTCCTTACGTGTTTACAAGTTGGCCTCAACAGTGTTCTAATGTTTCTACAAGTTGATCACATTCTGGTCCTTCGGATCATAATGAGATAAAATCGAATGAACAAGCTTTTTTTCACGGCTCACCGTTCATTCACTGGAATCAGCTTAAAACCTCACTGTAATAAAACACAAAGCGAATACCGCTCCCGATTGTCAAATATTATTGAAAGATGGAAAAAAGGGTTGAAATTATCATTCCAAAATGTTAGGTTTTAACTGAACCGGTATTTTCGTATGTTGTTTCTTTTCATCCTGGTAACTTACCTCCTGTTCCTCACTCACTCAGTTCGAAATGGCCTTGAGGGATTCAGTTTAGTGAACCACTGCTAAGCTGTAATGTGATATAGCTTAAATGTGTCATACAATACCTAAATAAAATATAAAAAAAAGTAATAGACACATGTAATAATTATTCAATGTGGTTTTGGTAGGAACTTCCAGTGCCCAATCAATCCTTTAAAAAATCCCATCTGATTTGGATATAAAAATCAATAAATCAGGCGATTAGTGCACATTGCTCACCACGATGTCCCTCAAGAATACAGTTTATTTTTGGCATCTCAAGATCTTTATCGGTTGCTGTGGGACTGATTTACTGGTTTTATTTATTAAAATTATTTTTTATAATATTATTGCTTACACTCTATACCTCTTATGATTTTGAATGGTAGTAAACAAAAAAAATATTTTTTTAATGATAGTAAAATAATGTTTTGGTTACAATTTCTTAGACAAAATTGGTGAGTTTTTTTTTTTTTTTGTTTTGTTTTTTCAGATCATAGTTTAACCGTAAACTTTTTCAAGACAATAATTTATTCAAGTTGCGCGTTATTCAATCATGAGGGAAATTGTAACCCAATTAATCAAAAATAAGAATTAAATGATAGTACAAATTAAATAATAAGATAGACGATTTAGAAGGGTGTTTGAAAACGCAAATGATTTTGAGATTTTGTAAAAATTCTTTTGAATTTAAAGTGATATTTTTATATAAGTAATTCTTGTAAAAGTAGTTGTTATACTTCTTGATTACATATTCAAGTATGAAATATACCAATAGTATATGATTGAAAAAAAGAAAAACTTCCAATAATGAGGATTCTTTCATAATATTGTAATTTTCGCAATGGATAATAAAGTTTTATTAAACTGGTCTTATTTATTACTTTTCACATTAGTCATAGTGAGTAATAAAAACTGTAGAAACTGTCATTTGGTATTTAAACAAATAGACTTTCTTTATTTTGTAATCAAATATTTACTTCTGTCACATCATGTACGACAAAAATAAAAATAAAATAAAGTCACTATATTGGTAATTATTTACAATATTTACCCCCACATTTGAAGGATAAAGCAGTACTCCAAGCGTGATAGAGATGGTCTGGTATAGCTTCTCTCTCATTCTCGTCACTTTTATGGAGAAACCAGTGGAGGTTGGGTGAGTGCGCTGAAGTAACAGGCACTCTGAACTTGTGTAGAGAAGCTTAACTCCTAGAGCTCCAATTGTCTTATTTCGGAATGTTACTCTACCCTTACAACCAAGGAAGTTTAGGGAGGTTAGAGATTAGAAGGAGTATAGGGATAAGTTGAATTAGATAAGCAGTGAACTTGAGAATTTGGATGATTGAAAAGGTTTCGATAAAAGTTTGAAAGTTAAGAGAGAATAAAGCCAAAGACATAAGAATTATTAATGTCACCATATGCAGTGTGTTGTTGGACATGCAAAATGGGGCGTTAACTGTCATTTTCAGGATTTTTAATTAGAAGGATTGGAAACGTTTCAAGAATTATCTGTTCATTGTTGGTTGACATTTTTACTCCTAGTGTCCTTACTAAGGCCAATGATCATGAATTACGTTTAAAAGAGACTGAAAAAATTAATTATAATCTTTAGTAATGCTAGTAATATAATTAATCGAAGACCTATAGCATATAAACTGTAAATAAAATTGCCTACTTACGTCTGCGAATTAAAATTTTGGCTAATGCATATATTCGGATTCATACATGAAGTCGAAAACCATAAAAATGTCGCATTCAAATATTTTTTTCGGATGGTTTTGGGATAATACTGATGTTAAACTAAGTAAACAATATATATTAATGTTAAAAATATGTGAATGATCTTAATACAACATATTATACTAATAAAATTGAATGCCTATTGATAATCATTAAATAAGATATAATAAATTATTTTGACAAAAATGTTAAAAAAATACCATACATCATTTAATTGCATATCATTGATTAGTTACTATTTGACTAATAGACTTCTGACAAGACCCCGGAGAGATTAGCTGAGATGTCTTCCTGTGTATAATTAGTTTGACCTTTGCATATGAGAATATCTTGTAAGGAATGATATATATGTCGAAAATATTTCTGTTTTAACTTTTTAGACAGAAAAAATAAATAAAAAAAAAGGAAAAAATATCCACTGCCTTGCATATCAAGCGTAGTTGCTCTTAACGGTAACTGATCCAAGTATGAGACGTCCTTCTTTTTAAAAATGCGTCGAATATTTTTCAAATATAATTGCTTAATTTCTCTGATTAGGTTATTTAAAAAAATATATAAACTAATCAGATATTAACATCATCATTAAATATATTTGTTTGTACTTATGGCGGCTTAAGAGTTTTGCTTAACCCATAGGTTTGGTTCTGAGGTCGATTCTCTCCTTCTGCTTACAGAGAATATTTCTTTTATATTAGCTTTATCACTTATTTTATGATTGATTATCCAATAGTCTCATCACATTGACTACGATATGATAGGATTTATTTTTACCTTTACTGAGATTGAACACAGGATACAAAAAAAGGAATTAAATTAGTGTAATTTAAATTTTCAAGCAAGGTCGCTGATTCCACTGAGCAAACTATGATATTTTATGAGAAGTATTTTACTAAAACACTATAGGGTTATATCGGGAGTTTTTGTTTTGAGCCATTTCTCTATTATGCTAGGAAAACTATACATCTGGCAATTATGTTGCGCTAGATTTAGTTTTCTTAGCATTGCTATATCGTCTGCGAATGCTGTTACAGCGATGTTTTTAAAGATGGTACAAACGATTTATTATGAAAAAAATAAAGGGGTACTGGACTGGTTCTTAATTAAAAAATCTTTTAGCATATATATCGTTTATAGTTTTGTTAAATAGATTGAGCGCTAGTGACCTTGATTTTTTATAACAGCCAACCCTCCTTGTAGATTTTGCTTTTTACGTTACTTAGCGTCGGGATGTTTGGAGGTAAAGTTTGTTGAGGTTATCAGTATCCGTCTTGGAATATCATTATCTTACTTTATAATTATGCAATAATTTACTCGACTGGAAGACGAATGAGAAAGTTTATTTTTTCTTGGACATGATGAAGTCGATATAAGTGCACATATGGCTAATAGCACGTTATCTCAGTTAAACTAAATTATCAATAACTTATTAAAACCTCATTATAATGTGCAACAGACAAAGCGAAAACATAATTGATTTCGCTGATTACGCATGCCAATTCCATGCCGAATTTTCAATCAGCTGACAGCCATATTCCTTAACGTGTAGACAAAATTAATACAAAGAAAAACAAAATAAAACCCAAAAGATGACTGTCAGACAGACAGACACGTCCACCCCCGCCATGAAGGTAGTGGGGGTTCGTGGTGGGAGGCGGGCGATCTAGGTCTGTGGTACTTCAGTCCGGCTAACCGCTCCGCACTGTACGGTGTCGCGTGTTGAGTGTTACAATATATATCAATAGTACTACCGAATGTGACAACGCCCACAAATAGGATTACCATCCACACATTTAAAGTAAGTCTTCATATTTTTATATTTTCTACTATTTGGCAGCGTCACCGGCATTATCTTTAATGAGGATATCATATTGATGGAATTGAAATTCTAGAAGTAGGAGATGAAATTATATAACGAAAAATATATAACAACTAGTTCGAGCTGCACGATGTATTATCTGAATAATATATGTGCTACTAAACATATTGATACATAGTTTTCTTTAAGAAAAACAAAAAACAAATATATATATATATATATATATATATATATATATATATATATATAGATATGCATAGCTGCGGAAGAACCGGAAGTATTGCAATTCTTATTTTTTATTTATACATACTGTTTTGTTTTCCGGGACCCATAATTTCGTATCAAATATTAGCATCAATCATTAAAATAATACCAAATCTCGACTGATTAACAGAATTGTTCATCCAAAGCTGTGTGAACTAATTATTTTTATCTTGAATCTTACCGTTGATGGTGTTTTAATTATAAGGGATAAAAAACATAAAGCTTGTTTAAATATTTCTAGATAATTATGTTAACCATCAAAGTTTACGAAATGGATTTCCTTCATATATAAAAAAAAAAAAAATCTAATTTTTTGGTCCACTTAATTAAATGGCCTGGTTTGAATATCTAGTATTCAAAATTTATAATTAATGAAACCTACTATTTAAAAAAAGTTAACATAAAACATATTACCATGATATATTTATAATGGATTCGTGATCTACCCATGTAAATACAAATTTATTACATGCCTTTTTACGTACGAAAAATATAATTCATTTCTTCGTAAAAGTAAACTGATAAAAAAAAAACAAAAAACATCAAATCTATTTTGGAAAGGAGCTACTACGCTAAGCCGTACACTTACATTTTTATGGATAATTAAAAAAAAAAGTTAATAATTTAAAAAATTTCCATATTTCATTACGTATTTCGTAAGAAGACTTATTTATAATTATTGATACAAAGTTCATCCAAAAAAGAGAATAGTGAGTGCAACGTGTTCGATCACTGCACGTTTGTACAGGACGCGGTGTGTCATTAATACCTTTGAAGATGCGTTCCTGAACGTAGCGTTGGAAGGAATTCGGTTTTAGACACTATCAAGTAACATTTAAAAAACTACACAGTACTGTTTTTTCTCTCTTTTTTTTTGTAGCAATTCCTCTTAGGATTTATTTTTATTTGTTCATCTCCGCTGCGTCCAATTATATCTTGGAAGTAGCAAACATTTTTAAAAACTGAATGATTTAGATAATTATTTTTTTTTTAGTACGCTAATATCATTAATTGTATTCATGAGGTTTCGAAAATTCCAATTGGTCAAAATGATATATTTACTTCAGCCATTGCTAAAAACTGTTTTATTTGATGCATAATGGTGTTTCTTTTAAGAACGGAACAATTAGTTAGTATACCGTAGAGATACAGGTTTCCTTTATATCAGTGTTGTGTGTCTTGAAAGCGGTGAGTGAAAAAAAAAAAAAAAAAAAAAAAAAAATCTGTTCATTACATAAGATGTCGGAATATCTTAGGTAATTCGCGTTAATATTCAATATCAAATCATTAGTTTCAGGAAAGGGTGTGCCGCGGTAACATTGGGCTTGCTCAACTACCGCAATATGTTGCATAAAATGAGTTATCCGCCGGGTTTTCTCGACAAAATTATAAGATTTGAACTCAATTTTATTGCTTTTAAATATTCACATGTCTGAGTGTTATATAAGTCTAGTGGTTTTATGTGGGCTTGGGAAATACAGTGTGGTTCGACACATGAAAATTGAATCATCCATCGAATATAGTAAATATATCTATATTCCTGCCATAGTTGGTGTACCTAAGTAAGTCAAACCCCAACCAAAAGAACAAGGTTGATAAATTATGTTAATCAGGTGGTGGATCTTTTTTTCTAATCTCACTCTACATTAACGTTTTTTGGTTCCCTGTTGTCGCCGATGTTCCTGTTTTACGGGCATCTTCTGAAATGAACTGTTCTCAACTTGTCATTACGAATAGCGGCCAATTGATTTCTTTTGTTTATCAAATATGTAATTTGTGTCCTTTTTTGTTAATACCTCAGAAAAAGAAAAAAAATCTTCATTTCGAATGAACTATTTCATATTGTCTTTTCATGAATCCTCAGCTCAAAGTATTAATCAATGGTAATAAACCTTATAGGTCTATGTGAAATTCGGAAATCATTTTTTATTTTTTATTTTAGAAAACTTTTTTTAAAAATGATTCTCCTAATTTCTCTAATATATATATGTTCGTGGGGTCACTTTTAATATAATGGTTATATTAAAATAATTAAAAAAAAAATCATAAAATAGAAAAAAGTATTATGAGAAAAATTATAAATGCCATCCAAATCTGTGGAATCATAAATTTATTAAATTAAAATACTGTTATTTTTTTAATTATACTGTACCATCTAAATTCCCATAAGAATGTTTATATAACCCTATTTAATTACTAGACCACATTCATAACATTGTCATACACATTAATTTATAAGATAAATATGACTCGGTTTACGATATATTTTATTGAACATACCTATTCTAAAACGCCATAATGATGTTACTTGCGATCGGCGTGTCAATTTACATATAATATATTTCGTTATATTGATTTGAATCTTTAATAAGGCTATTATATTTTTTGTAAATTATGGTTAGTTCATACAAGTTATTCTCCTTGATTTCGGGAGACTTTAATGAACTCAACAGAAACAAGGGGACTCTGATTAGAAGCCGACTAGACTTACTCAAAATTTGAATTCGAAACGATTTTTTGGAATAACTTTGGTCAGCCCATTGAGCAGTATTTATTGGTTTTATATGAAATATAATTTGATTAGTTAAAACAAAATAAAAGAAACATTAAACATCATTGGACTGATCATGCAATCAAGAATGAACGTGAGCGATATCTATTTTTGTAGGCATACCACTGATGTAAATTATAAAAACGTGTACGTTTTCGTGCTTGTCCTCTATGTAACTGCTTGTTTAAAATTCGATAGCTAATTTATCAATTGATAATATTATTGGTAAGGCTTAGTGCTTATTATAAAGTTTTTAATTTCTATATATTTCTTACAGTAAAAAAAAAAAAAAAAAATGAAATAAATAAATAATAATAAATTTCTTTATTTAGTGATCCAACCACTACTGGTTTTAAATCGATATTCAACGTATTTCAGAAGAAATCAAGACAGACTTTGCAGATTTAAATTTCTTTATTTTGGTCATTTTAAGTTGAAATTGTCGTGTAATGATATCTCTAAACCATTGCCAGGTGATTATTTTTTTTTTTAATTCAAATTCATGAGCTGTTATCAATCAACATCTTGTTCGTGTACGGGAAAGGTAATAACACAAACTATGATATTTACAGCCCATGAACCTTGTAACTGCTAGCACGGACAATGGTGCTTCACCCCATGTTCCGTGAACCATGACTCAAGCACGGATCAGCTCTAACTATACAGCCTCTGACTCAATAGTCCCACCAAAGATATTTCAAACAATATTAACCGACTTCTAATATAGAGTCCCGCTCTTGTTTCAGTTGTGTTCATTAAATTCTCCTGAAACTAATGAGGACTAGTATAACTTGCTATAACTTATAAAAAAACAAAACAATATCCTTACCATTTCTAAATTTTCAAATCAGTATTACGAAGTTAATCAGTTTATAAACTGACTCACCAGTCCCAAGATTTATAAATATAACCTTTTAGAATATATTTATATATGTATGATATGTAAACTGTATACCAAGCCATAATATATATTTTTTTTAAATTTTAAGTATTTATGGCTATGACAGTATTATCAATACGCTCTGGTTATTAAAAAGGATTATATACATATTATTACGGGTATTTAGCTAGCAAAGTATAATTAAAAAAATCAAGGACTCTATGACCATTAAGGTAAGTAAACCGGCACAATTAACATAGAGTTCATCCCACGCAAAGTCTGCATAAAGACGTCTATAAAGAAGTCCATAAATACGGTTCGACACAGCCGAATAGCATATACTAATTAATTAAAAATAAATTTAGAACTTGACCTAGGTAATAGAAAAATAATCTAAGCTGTACCGACGCTATTGAAAACTTAAATATATTTTAATTTTAATGAATTGTATATTATAAATCAAAATATTATATTTTCATAAACAAAATAGTTTAAGGCTCCATAAAAAGTAAAGAAAACATTATTGTAAATTTTAAAATTTATATTCTGGCAATTGTATTAAATAATATTTTTTTATAACGCTACCTTGGTTTGACAACTGCTCTAACGTTAATTTTTAGAAAACGAGTTTGAAAATTAAGGTGCTAAAACGTTTTTCGTTATCAATAAAATTTATCAATTATCTCCGCATTACTTTATACGGTTTTAGTTTGACTTTTGAAGCTGGTTTAATAAAAAAATATCAAACCTCTGATTTTATATAAAAATTCCAAAATGCAGTCTCTGAAAAAAAAGAAGAAAAATGGTCTATTTTACCATGCGTTATCGCATTCCAGGTCCAGGGACCTGAACCGAAACTTACGTTTGGTCACTCACGCCGCACGTTATGTAAAATATATAATATAAGGGAACCGGTGCAGCAGTCAACGTGTTAAAGGTTAAGCTGAAATAAATATATTTTACTTCTTTTTTTTCCTTATGTTCTCCATGAGATAAATGATATCGTATCATTTTACTGATTAAAAATAGCTAATGGTATCATTTGATTGATGTATCCGATTGTGAGCTGTCGTTCAATCACTGATGACTAATTGCCATAATTTATAAGATAAACTATTGATAAACAACATCACAATAACGTACTATATATTTAAGCTTTTTCGGTATTTTTATTGATTCTACTTTATGGAACAAATGAAATCTTTAAGAACATCTATATATGTATAGATAGATAGATAGATAGAGGGAGAGAGAGAGAGAGAGAGAGAGAGAGAGAGAGAGAGAGAGAGAGAGAGAGAGAGAGAGAGAGAGAGAGAGAGAGAGAGAGGGAGAGAGAGAGGGAGAGAGTGAGAGAGAGAGAGAGAAATTGTTCGATAATTTATAAATTCTTCAATAATTTAGTATATTCAGTGCTATGAACGGTTAGATCGTAGGAATTACTATGCCATGGAGACATGGAGATTGTAGGTTCCAGGCTAACTCAACAGACCGAAACGTCTGTGGGAAGATAACAAATGGGCTAGCACAATGTTATACTTAAAGTGATTTTAATTGCGCTCATACAGAAGAGTAAACTTTTCCTTTCTATAATATAGGCTATACAAGTCTTATTATTATTGTTTATTCTGTTTAACGTCCTAAAGTATTCTAACAAGTACAATAATAATGGCCACCCGCTATTTTGCTGAAGTGCTGCAGAAAGATTGATGGCTTTACTTTTTAACGTTTTTGTTCAGTCCTAATGTTGTCCTAATGTCCTAATGTCATTCATATGCATATATATCACCTGATGTCTATGGATGGAAAACTACTGGCTCCTGTGAGGGTTGATATTCTAAAAAAATGATAATCTATTGTGATATTGAAATTGTACTATATATTTATTATATATCTCAGCAAATGTTCTCATAAGACTTATGATATAGCAACTCAATTTGTATATCGCAACTCAATGTAGTTGGTCAGCACCTATTTAAAAATAAACTGTTTCTCTTTCCCGAACCTCTGCATCTTGTATATATGATAGATATTTACTAGAGATTGAAAAAAAAAAAAATGTTTGTTAAAAATATCAAATAAGGACATTCCCATTATCAGAATGTATCGAATTAGACACTGAAATAGAATATCGATATTAAGTTGATAATTTATTTAATTGAGCTTGAAGAGGTAAACAAATATTTAAACTGCGTTCTTGAAAAAAAAAAAAATCCTTATCAAAGAATTTGAGTTATCGAGATTCGTATTATCTATCCGACTGTATCACCTTTCCCATAGTTACTATCCCGTATAGTTTTACCATTGGGTAATAAAACTTCTGTCCCTGAGTTCATAGGTCGGACCCCATATCTTTATTGTAACCATTTATAAGGAGATTGTAAATTAATTTAGTAAGTAACCGGTACTGTTATATGGTACCATAAATGTACAGTGGGACTACTATAGGGACTATCTAAGGGGCGCCTTGTGTGCCATGGTGCTATATCTACTAACGGTCCATCAGAAATGCCAAGGCAAAGCAATAAACAGCTATCATTACCATGGCAGCTGCTCGTGTGCTTCTTCCTTCCACTGTTCTTGAAGACTGTTTACTCTCCTCTTATCATCATCATTGCCTTTGTATCGTCTTCTTTATGGCCCATGATCTTTGTTTGATTCGACACGGCCGTATACTTATAAATCGGAAAAAAATGTCTACGGTATCTTCTGATTCGTTTTTGATAAGAGCTGCTTGTTTTATGGAACATAGACAAAGTAATGAGGTGTTTATTCGCGAGTATATATAAAAATGATCACCGGATAATTGTCGCAATATTATGTCAACAGTCATGAAACAGGTCACCATATCGCTACGTTTATCAAGGAAGCTACACAGATATTCAAAATAGACTGAGTCTGACCCGAACTCTCGATTGAGCCATGAACTGAGTCCAAATTTAAATTTTGTAAACGGCTTTGAAAAGCTCTTTAAAATACAGTCGACTCTCTGTATGTCAGATTATTAGGGTATCAGTATTATTCATGTTATATATAGTTAGATTATAAAATAGTCGAATAATTGACATTAGCTTTTGGCGATTTATAAAAGTAATATTTCCGTTGACCGTGCAGTATACGATTCGATAAGATAATGATGTTATTGCTTGTTATCATTATATTTGGCGTTCTTAAAAATATAATCTGAGAAAATAATGATTCAAATAAACGTGGAAGTCTCATATTAAATGTTACAACCTGGATTAGCACCTCTAGTGTTTGGTTTAAAAATCTAATACTAGAGATTTTTGCATACACCGAATCCTTCGAGCAGTAGAATACATTTTAATCTCTAGGTAAATTTTAAATTATCATCATATTTTTAAAACAAATTAAATTGATAATATTTTCACATTGAGTGGGTAAAAAGTTGTGTTACCAAAAAATTCGAGTTACCAATGCGATTAATATTATATATATATAAAATATATGTATAAATTTTATATATATTATTTATTTATTTTTTTCACGAAACGGCCTTTTAAGACCACGCTAATATCATAATTTTTCCTTTCTCATTTTTGCTTTTCTTTTCTCCCAGGATCTTCTCATTATTTCTGCGTGCCTTTACCTCCTTTCTTTCGACCACGCAGTACCCTTCCGTTTTTCTTTATTTTCTACAAGAAGCTTGATTTCTTTTATTTGTTTTCCATATTGTTCCCTATTCAGGCAATTTTCGTCTATTATTTCCATTTTTTTTTTTTACTCTCTCATTTGTTTCACATATCCTCCTACACTCTTGTATTCACGGATTCTATCAAAGACTTTCTTGTTTAGTCTCTCTTGGTCCATTCTTATCATGTGTCCGTAGAATCTTAGTCTTCTGATTCTTATTTCTGTTTCTAGATGTTTTATCTCCCTATAGATTTCCTGGTTGGGTCTTAACCTGTAGCCTTCCTGTGTTTTCTTGGGCCCATAGATTCTCCTCAGGATCCTTCTCTCTATTTTCAGTAATTTTTCTAGTCTAGGGAGACATGTTGTCTCCATCCCGTACAAAATTATTGGTTTTATCACTGTGTTGTAGTGTCTTATTTTTGCGTTAGAAGATAGGTTCTTCTTATTGTAAATATTGCCTGTTGCGAAGCTTAGTTTTTCCAACTTTTCCAAGTTTTTCTAACTTAGTTTTTCTCTTTTATGCTCTCTTTTTCCAAGCTGTTATTGCATATTGTCTCTCCTAGATATTTAAATTTCTTTTTTACTTTTATTTGTCCATATTTCGTCTCTATTATTTTTTTGCCATAGTTTTTCTCAGTTGTCATAAATTCCGTCTTTTCGTAGGAAATTTGTAGGCCAGCTTTTTCTGCTTTCTATTACAGTATTTATGACTAATTTCCTCTTCTTCCGTTTCTGCCAGGAGGGCTAAATCGTCTAAACATGTTAAATAGTATTGGTGACAGGCCGTCTCCCTGTCTTAGTCCTGTTTTTACCTGGAAGGACTTGCTGATTAGTCCTTGGAATTTTACTTTTGATTTGGTCTCCGTTAGGGTTAATTTTATCAGGTTTATTGTTTTCTGGTCTACTCCATATTCCCTCAGTATTCCTAGTAAGGTTTCCCTGTCTACCGAGTCATAGGCCTACCTGAAGTCGACAAAGGAGATGTAGACGTTTTTGGGTCTCACCATGTAATATTTTATCAGTAATTTAAGGCTTAGGATCTGTTCTTATCAAGATCTTCCTTTCCTGAAGCCTCCTTGGTATTTCCCAATTTCCGGGTCTATTTGTGGTTCTAGTCTGTTTAGTAGGGCTTTTGAGAAAATTTTGTAATGACCGGCAACAGTGAAATTCCTCTGTAATTGTTTACTTCTGTTTTTGGCCCCTTTTTATGTAGAGGGTGTGTTAGTGCGATTTGCCAGTCTTCTGGTATTTCCTCTTTAATCCAGACGTCCATTAATAGCTCTGTGACTTTTCTTCTGAAATCTTCACTTGTTATTTTTCACATTTCTGCCAGGATGCCGTCCTCAATATATATATATATATATATATATATATATATATATATATATATATATATATATATATATATATATATTAAATACATTTTTATCTAAATATAAAAATTAATAAATTTCTGATCGACTGCCAGCTTCAATTGATGTCATTATAATCATAATGTATTGCATTTTGTAGTCTAGAATATAAACAAATCATTTAGATGATGAAATTGATGAGGATGAAATATGTTTAAATTTATTTAATGAAAATGATTAGCCTGATACTACAAGTAAAACACTCATTCCGCTTATAGCATAAAATTAGACAAAATATTTTTAAATGAGGTCTTCTTGGCCCCTTTATGGGAATACTTAATTAGTTGTATGAGTTAAAAATTAGATTCACATATTTAAAACGTTTCCCGGGTTGTGAGGAGGAATCCCACATAAATCACCAATAGAATTTTGGCCTTGAACTTCTTTATTTCGACTATACCTTACATCTAAATAAAATGTGCGCTCATTCTTTTTGATTTTTATTAATAAACAAAAAATATTCATTTCAACTTGAATATTACGATTTAAATCTTTTTGCGAATCTGGTGGAACGTGGGCCGGCCCTGATTTCTCCTCTCGGCATAAATAAGGGAAATGGTCACTTGACCGACGGCCTAACGGAGTAATCCGAAATTCCTTAATGGAATCCAGTTAAGCCTTTTCAGCCAACGCGGTGCAAAAAAAAAAAAAAAAAAAAAAAAAAACTTGCAGAAAAAAAGGGATGAAGGCAGTGGTCCAGTAAGAGGTAAGAAAACCAAAACGAACCTTAGTAGAAAATGAATCGAATAGAGTATTCAAATACTGAATGTTAGGTTCCTTATTTGGTTATTTAATTTCAAACTAAAAAAAAAAAAAAATATGCTATGTGGTAGGTCGCAGAAATAGAAATGCCGTTTTGTCGACAGCATGTCTACTTCTTTTATTAGAAGCTACTCAACTACTCTTTTATACCGTACAGAATTACATCAAATCGCTACAAAAATGGTTATATCTCTTGACAGCAGTAAAATCCACCACAGAGCCTGTCAAATTTTATATTTCTAAATTTGTTAATCATAAATTTATTATTAGAAATTGAAAGCTACTCTTAAGTTAGTTAACATGATGAAATACGTCTGTGATAATTTAATAAATTTGGTCTATATATATTTTTATGTATGCAAACTTTTGTATAACTATAAGCCAACATAAATTTATTTAAAGGACAATACATGATCTGAGGACTATTTGGTAGTATGTATCAAAATGTTGTCAATTTTCGGTTCAAGATTAATTTTTAAAAAAAATTAAAAAATGTGTACCTACTTCCCACTAAGCGTCTTGATGTGGTAGTACGGTTCCTTGATACGAATATGAGGAGGTGATGTGGTGAGCATCCACGCCCAACCACCTGGCTTTCTGTAGAGACGAATTGGTAAACAAAATCATTAAATTAATTAAATGGTTATATATTAGAAAACCTGCCTAATTGAAATTTGCGATTTTCCCATGTTTCAGCTTTCTTGACTACTAAGATTGCAGGTTTGGCATAAAAAATGATTTTTTATAGTTCCTTCTTCACGATTTTGAATGTTTAATTTAAAATTTTGAATCGTAAATTGTCGAAACATCACATGCACATTTTTTTTTCGATTATTAGTTTTTTAATTAAACATAATATTTCGTCCATAGACTTTTAATAGATGCAGAAACCATAGATGTTCTGGACTGACAGAGTAGTTATAACAGTTGTAAGTTTATGTGAATTTCAGAACAGTTGTCCTGGACTTGTGTGCTTTCTGCGATTCGTGTGTATTAGTTCTTAGTTCTGCCAAAATTTTCTATTTTGTATGGAAGTTAACATTACTAACTTAAAAAGATTATTTCTGTACTCTATTTTGATTCTTTTCTAATAATTGCAATTAAGTGGGACAAAACACATATCACTATTTTGCTATAATTTTCTTAATCTTTCTTAGGGACTTAATGTTTCTTAGGGACCTTTAAAGGTCCCTTTGAAGAAATAATGATGCATTACTTCCCACACAGTGGCCATTCTTTTCTCTGTTTTGGTCGAGATTTTCATGTCGTGAAAAGAACACTGCGAACGGAAGATCGAATTTTTACACTAAAGTAAAATGAAGCTTAATTTTAGAATCATGTGCCAAGATAAAGTTCAAGTTAAATCTTTATCATCTTATCACTATCTTTTATTATAATAAAAAATAGTGGTCTAAATTTTACCGCAAGGAGGTAGTATATTTTTAAATATTTTTTAAAAACCAACTACGCTGAAAATTATTAGTTTTGTTATTGAAATCAGAGAGTTCTAATATAATTGTTTAAGAAAAAAAAAATCAGCCCACCAAAAATTTTGCGCCTCCTGAATTTTTTTTAGAATTGCTCATGTGCTGTTTCTGCAATTCACGATTCATTTGTCCTTTTATATGCCACTAAAACATATTGCTTCCTCATTACATCACCTCTGGAGTCAACAATATTTTTTTTGTGTGCGATTGTGTGGTCCATACTGCACTTCCAATGAAAGTAGTTCTGAAGCTTATGTAACTCCGAATAAGGTTCTATCTTAATCTCTTTCTTCTTTGACGGCCCTGAGTGTATTGCGAGTCGCGTCTGAGGACTCTTAAATGAGGAACACATCAGAGAGGAGGAAGTGAGAAAGCGAATATTTGATGAATAGTACGGGCCTTAGACGGAACGATGATAATTTGAGAAAATGAAGGAACTGGAATCCTTTCTTCCAAGCTCATCATAATGCGGAGCGAACACGTGTATCCAAATATGGTTAATTGGAAAACGAAAACCAAAAAAAAGTGATTTAAGGGCATTCAATTATTTTTAAAAGCACCAATTATGTTATTGCTTCTGCAAGGTGCTATTTAACATTTTATAGAGCACTTAACTAATGCTGAAGAGAGCCAAAGAAAAATAATAACGGAGTTTTTTCTTCTATATTATCGGAAAGAGTACGTTTTCTGAGAGGTTGGCCATTTACTTTTTAACAGTTCTAGCTTTCATCAGTTTATTAACTGGACTGTGGCTTGCAATAATTGTTATTATATATGCACGTATATATATATATATATATATATATATATATATATATATATATATATATATATATATATATATATATATATATATATATTGTATATTTGAATTAGTGCCCAAATATCTCAGCTCGTTTCTCAAATACCGGACCTTAAGATAGTCGAAATTCAATTATATATATATATATATATATATATATATATATATATATATATATATATATATATATATATATATATATTTTCCCCCTTTGTATCACGGTAAGTGGATTTCATATATTGTTTTGCCAACTAATAAAGATTCAATTTTTCTTCATTAAATTGAATTTCGGCTATCTTAAGGTCCAGTATTTGAGAAATGAGCTGATATATTTGGACACTAATTCAAATAGCAATACTTCCTTTTCACTATGCAAATTTATTCATTGTATGAATGCCCATTTTCTTTGGTTCGTTGCTATTAATAAATTTCTGATATATACGGTCGTTCGGCCAATCATCAAATCGTTGTCCGTTCATATTGCCGGCGGTTTTGAATATTGACATTAATTGACTGACCCAAATATTTCCTTTTCATCTACGTTTAATTTAATATTTGTAAAAGAAAACTTTTAAAATATGTTGTGCTCATCAAATATTCAAAATATTTGACGTACATAACCGGCTTTGCATTAATCTTGGATTCCGTTAATTAGGCGTAGCTGATACCGAAATCTCATGAAGATAAAAATTCGCAAAAAAACACTTGTTCATAATTTGTACTTACTAATTTCCATTTTATCTTATCCAGCTGTTTCATCGGGAAAAGGAGCTGTAGAAGAGGGAGTCCACTTTAAACTGTTATATTGGCTTATAGTAAAAAAAAATATATATATATTTGCTGAATATAAATAATATAAAATATAATTTTTTTTTTTTATTAATATCTTTATTCCATTTCATTTGTTTGTTAAACCTAATAATTACAAGGTTTATCATTTTTTTTTTTGTAATTATTTCGAATGACAAAATACATAGGCTTTAAATAAAATAAATTTTACTAATTAAAATTAAACAGAAATCAATCCCAAAAGCAATTTACAAATTTTATTAAAAAATAAATAAATTAAAATAGTTAGGTAAATAATTGAAACGGTAAATTTGATACTTTTCAAAATTGTTAAATTAAATCTTTGAGTATTTAAATGATATTTACAGGATAGTGACTGAAATGATTCCTACAGATGGATTATTCGAAATGATTTAGTTTTGAAAATATCTGATGTGGACAACACATAACTTTGTACTCCTATTAAACTATAAATCGTTGGCTCAAAAAGTGATCCTCAATTTGGTTACTAATTTCCGAAAATTGCAATATCTCAAAAACGAAATTCGGCGTCGGGACACCCATCTATTGACACACACACATACTCTTGTTTCTGGAGATTTCATTCCGTTATTAAATGTCGTTTTTTTTCAGTAGGTAACTAGTTTCCAAGAGATTTCTTCGTGTTCCGTGACAACATTAAAACTGTCAATATCACTAGATAAAGCATTAGAAATCGACACTTTCTAAATTTTAAGCGGAAGAACCCACTTTACTTATATCTTATTCTCCTGCTGCAGACTTGTTCATCGCACAAATGGGGAGGAAAACCAGTATTATATGCTCAATATTAACACTTAAAATAAATAATAAAAATGTTTAATTAGAGTATAAACAAAATCGCGTTGGTAACCTTTATTTCCGAAACATATGATTTCGCCATTTAATTTTAATATAATTTTTTATGTAAGTTTATTATGACCTTTAAGTAAAGTACCCTTTTCGGCTCACCAATTTTAACCAAAATCTAGAAAATACATTCATATTGATATAAAAGTTCTATTTACTAAATTTTAAATGTTTTACGTTATATTTTAATGTAATTTTTGATGAAAGTCTAATATGACCTTCAAATAAAGTACCTCTTCCGGTTTTCCAATTTAGACCAAAATCTAGTATGGTATTTAAATCAATATATAAGTTCTAAATACCAAATTTGAGAAGTTTTCCAAAGTATTTTAATATAATTTTTGATGGAAATCAATTATGACCTTCAAGTAAAGTACCACTTCCGGTGATTAAGCAGTGACCAAAAAGGGAGGTTCACAACTAGATTTTAGGATAATCCTAAATACAAAATTTCAACTTTCTACGGCTAACCGTTTTTGAGTTATGTGAAATACGAACGTATGTACGTACGTACTTACATACGTACGTACAGACGCCTCGACGAAACTAGTCAAAATGGATTCAGGGATGGTCAAAATGGATATTTCCGTTAAAATCTGAAAACCGAAAATTTTCGCGATTACAATACTTCCTTTACTTCGTACAAGGAAGTAAAAAACAAACAACATACGTATTTATGAATTTATTTTCGAGGTTTCCCTTATTTCATTTTATAGATTTATGTTTAATCGTTGTAATAGAATCCACATATTTTTTTAGAAATTGTCAAATGACTGATTTGATTTATTCGAAATAATATTTGAATAATGATCAAGGAACTTCTTACTGAAATCAAGGTCATCTCCGTCTTGAGACTATTAAAAAAAGAAAAATGATCTTTAAGCCAGCTCCTTTTAAGTAATATCAGGCGATTGCAGAGTACTCGTGTATGCTCCATCCTCGTTAGAAGAATAAGAATGGAATAAATTTCCTCAGTAAAAATATTTAGTTATATGTTACCATGTATGTTATGTACATGTTATCTTTTATTAGATCTCCATCATTTCTGAACCTATAAATGCCAAATAAAGTACCGATATGAAGTTATAATTTACAAATTACTTCCCATATTCTATAGCCATAATAATAGCACCGCTATGTTTTCGGGCTTCGTGATTTATCTGAGACGAACTTTGGAAAGTTACGTAAAGGTTTCAGTATTTTATGCCTTGCGGAACTCGATCTAGATCAGTAACCATATACCGCATTCAATTGTATTTTAATCTCCTCGAGGTGTTAGGAGAATTATGACCGAATAAATAACGCAAGCGACGCGGTAATTGAATTGTTTCAATAATTTAAAGCTCTCGGCTGGTTTCGTATGGTGTTCGAGCGTCGTCCGTGATCCGTTATCTTTTGACACAGGCCCATTTAAGGACGGTTGCTTTGAACACCCTTTAAGGACGCCCACTGTTGACAAGTTTTTTTTTTATTTTTATTGAAACTTGAAAAAGAGATGTTAAGTTTCGTAAATGGAGTTATTTTTGGTGAATAACTCTAATAAATTTATGATTAGTATGTCAGAACGCTATACCTAAAAACATATGTACATATGTACACATGGGCGTCCCATTTTAAAATTTGAAGGCAGGATATGTAGGGTTGCGGTTTCTAGTGGATGTAAATTGAATATTCGCAGTTTCTGTGCCCATGCTTCAAAAGGGAAGTGAATTTTTTACTATATTCTGAATATTAAAAAAAAAAAAATATGTCTAATCTTTACTTTTTTCTTTTATTCAATTTTTTTTTTTTTTTTTATGATTTGCAGTTGTACTTTAATATCAAGGTTTCGAAGATTTATTTTTCATTTTAAAGTCATAGAAATCATGACGCCCCCCTTAAGAAAATTAAATGGCTTTTGTTGTACCTTCGGACTCTGTAAGGTGATGTAGTTGATGACACAACAAGTTTGTCAATCGAATTTTTTTAAAATGTTTGTGAACTTAACTGGCTTCAATTAGGGTTAATGAGTTCAATGAATAAATTTTATTGTGTTATTTATTCGTGAAAACTTTTCTTTCTATCTTATGTCTACATATCCATGTGTGTCCATAAGCATATCAAATTGTTGTACCTAAGAACAACAATCACAAATCGGAATTTTAAATTTTCAAAAATAGGTTATTCTAAAATTTGAATTATAGAAAGAAATTATTCTCAAAGATATATGACATAGTCTAAGTATTTTACCAGATGAAAATCTGTTTCCCAACTGTTGAGAAAAATAAAAATATTAATTTTGTGCGTAAGTCCAGCAGTCTCCCCTACTAATTTATTTCCATATCCATTCTTCATCTATGCATGTCATTCTGAGTCGTTGGATATTTGGTAGTGCTCAAGATGTTCAACTTATTAAAATTCCAAGCAGCACTGTTTTAGCGATACGTCCGAAGTCCTTTTACAGTCCCGCTATCTTAAAAAAAAATAAAAAAATAGTTGCATATATTAAAGACTTAGCCATCTTGAGGAAGATTTATTCGTCGTGGATTTCCGCTGGTCCTTCAAACTTCTGGTTATCACACTTTTCCTCATCAGCGAGGTAATAATTGGTATTAACCCAAAAGAAGGAAGATAGCTTCAGTTGCGTGATGGGACCCCTCTACGTGCTCCTAAGGATATCCCATAAATCATATATTTTTACTGATTCCTTAATCCAACTTGTCAAGTCGTGATCTTCCACTCAGAGGAGGGCCAAAACAGGTTCCACGCCCGAAACTTCGAAAGAAATTTGTATACATGCATAACATAAAACTCTCGAAGCATTTATAATCTCGGATAAAAAACCCTCTTAGGCGTCGGGGAGAAAATTGCGATTATCATAAAAAATGTTTATGCCATTTCGCTGTAAAATATTAAGTTGAAAAATAACATTTTAAAGTCTAAAATATTCTTGTGTCTGTTTTCCCGGTTTACTGGACCAAAGAATTATGCTGGTTTTATTTTATTTATTTTTTCCTTAGACTTTGAGATAGTGAACTTCTGACCAATCATTTCAGTTTTCAAGGATCTCTGTTTAAAAAAAAATGCAGTAAACGTAAAAATATTTACGTTAATACTTTGGATTACTTAAATTTTGGAGCTTGTCGTAACATCGACATATCACAACTCGAAGCCAAGTTTGTTCAGTTCAAATAATTAGATTTTACTTTTAATTCTTCAGATCCTTTGAAATATCAGTACTTTCTTGAAATATCAGTATATATAGCTCATACGAATTCAATCTTAATAACCGAATCCATGACAACAAAAACAAAAAATAACGTTGTATTTAGGTGTGCAATATGATCGATTTTCTGTAGAATAAAGATGTTTTGTAAAGTAGCAGTGTATTAAAAATATTAAGTATTATATTTTCAAACATGTTTTCTGAATAATAAAATTATGTTATTTTAAATGTCTGTTTATTGCCTGCATTCACACAACACGATATCTATGTTGATTTTTTTAATTAATAATATGAAAATGAAGAATGGCAGCTATTAGTAAATTCTAGGTAGATTGATTAATTAAGGTTTGGCCAGAATGTTAAAATCATGAACGGCAGTAAAATGATTGTTTTATTATTATTATTTTTTTAATATAAATAAAAAAATAAATAAAACAAAAATACCATGATATATTTTTTAATTTTATTAATATTATATCCTGAATCATATAAATTTATTTCCTTTAATAAATCAACACTTTCATTGTACATACGAGGCCTATATTAATATTAAAGTTTTTGCCAATTCTCAATTAAATAAATATCAATGAAATCCATCAAAAAGGAAATGTGTTAATGAATTCATTAATCGAATATTGATTTGTTCATAATTAATATTTCATAAAATATTCAGTAGCCTCATTAATTGAATAAATGTTTGCTTAAGGCATCTTGGGTTGAATGCGATATTAAAATCATCCAAAGAAAGATTTGTTTCTAATTAATATATTAATTTTGGCTTACAAAAAAAAATTAATTTTCTTATAAAGTGATATAATTAATTAACTAAAACTATAATACTCAGATCCCCATATTCTTTCCACTTTATAAGAACGGAATTATTGGCAAATGTTTCTTGTTTTTATAAAGCTGTACGTCTAGTAATATTTGGATTTCATTTGTATGTATTTTATTGAGAAGTTTCATCGTGCCAAAATGTTCGATAAAATTTGTACAGATTCGTTGCTAAATTCATTTGATGCCAGAAGTGTTAGTGTGGTAAATAAAACATAATACCCAATATCATCACTGTAATTAAACTCAATCCATCTTGATGATTAATGTAAAAAACGTTTTGCATCACAGTGGTATTTGAAATATAAGGCTTTCTTGAAGGAACCGCGGTGTGTGGTTGTGAGCAACTAATCATTCCCACCTCCATGTTAGTTTATCAAGTTCCAAACGGACGTTTATTTCTTTCGATCTGTTTCAAGCGATGCGGAATTCCTCGCCGTGCTGAAGGAATTATTTAAATAACTGAAGAAAACACCAGACGATAATGTACCATCCCAACTGAATTTTCCATGACCGAAGTTGAACATTTGCACTGTTTCTGACTAGACCTTTTAAGATTAATAGGTAATTTCAAAAATTAACTTATCCATCATATTATGAATATGACGTTAAAAAATGAGAGTTTAGGTAAAAAATGCGATTCATTAAAGAAAAAAAAAAGAAAATTATTAAAAAAATGTTTGTTTTTTTGTTTTTTTTATATCTCGGTAAGTTGTCAAACAAACGATACAAATTTCTATTTTAAATTAAATTTTACCAGGAAAAAGAAATAAAGCATATTTATAATTGTACAACAGCCTAGTATGCATGAAAAAAATTGGGTTATTCTTATCAGAGAGTTAAGGACCAGATTTATTTGGCATATAAAAGATTTATAATTTATGTTCGAAACTACAGGTGTTGTAAATTAATTTTTTTAACGAAATCTTTACCAGTTAAAAATTTATGAAAGTCTATCTAACTAAAGGAAACGCTGACTCTTTAATGTATTCAGAACAATAACAATGCGCGTTTAAAAACAGGCATGATAAACGATGGTTACCGCCTAAATGGAAAGTACACGTGTAGGTACTTGTCTCGGTGATGCTATCTCCATGGCGACTGATAGCGAAAGATTAATCATACTTACGCTGTGATTAAGAGTTCCTCGTATCTGAAAAGATTCTTCTTTCGTTTCGGTACCTGGCAGATGAGAAATCTCTTCTCTCAGTTTGAGGTTGGCCCCGTAGGAACAGAATTCTATCATAAGGTGTTTCATCTTAGCCATTCACTGGATGACTGAGGGAAAACCGTTAGCTGATGTCACCCCCTGATTCAGAAGCTTCAGTATCGACGAAGGTTGGATAATGAGTTTTCTTTACTCCAGTTTACATCCGGCGAAAGGAAAAGAAATTATCTTTATTTCTGGGACTGATTAATCCTTAGAATATATAACAGGAAATAAGTTGGTAAGTCGAAAAATGGTCCTCCTGAATTATGATTATTGTGTTCATCTCCTAAAACTTTTGCAAGCTGTGAAAAAGTTGGTAACTCGCAGCTCTAAATCTTTCTGAGGTATAGAGCAGAGCTAGGACCATTTTTCGACTTACCAACTTATTCTTTGTCACCACAGATACAATATATCATGTTATGAACCTTAATGGCGGTTCAGACCTATTCAAAAGCTGCCAAAATCAGAAAAGTATATTTTAAACAATAAATAAAAAAACTTTAGTTTCAAACTGTGATCAATTATATACCTAGTTTAAAAATAAAGTAGCTATCAGTATTTTATTTTAAATCTTTAAAAAAAAAGGTCATGATTTGTGATGTGTACAAGCCAGATTTTTTTATTTAACATGCAGTCTGGCCTATATTATATGGATATAAATTTTAGTATTGTCCTTTATTGGTTTGATCGATTGCTGCAATTCCCATAGCATTAAGAAATATTTTGAGGCAAATTTTAGAAATTTAGTTGTATGAAATGTAGAAATTAGTTTTATCATTTTGGCTACTAATCTATTCCCAATATTCCCCATATCCATTTAAATTGGTATATAATACTACATTGGGAATAAATATGGAAACATTTAAGCGTTTTTAATTTTTTTTTAAATATGAACAGAATATTATAAACGTCATTATTTTGACTAGCTTATTCGGAGTGATCGATTGCCTATCTTACGCTAGCGGTTTTAAATTACAACGTTTATCACTGGTGCCTCTTACACCATTAAATAATACTATGCAATTAAACTATATCTAAATTGAATTAAACTAATACGTCACTCGTTACATAGAATAAAATAATACAAAAAAATGTTATTTTATTAATTTCTTATGAAAGTTTTGAATTTTTTTTATTAATACACCAAATTATAAGAAATATCTTTGTTATAAATTCATTGAAATAATTCATAGTTAGACGTAATGCTATAATGTTTGGTTTATAGTCGACAAAAGGTTACTGTAGTAAGTATAAAAAACAGCTTAGTTAAGCACACTTGAACTTGAAAAATATCTCACTTATTACTCCACTCAGTTTTTAGATATAAAGCAATATTGGGGCGGCATTATATTAAGATTGGGGCGGCATTATCTGCCATGCCTGTGGATGGAAATACAACAATCCGCCCCTGGACACTATATATATATATTTATCTATTGAAAATATTATTGTTTTATATTAAAATAAGGGACGCGGTGAACTTTTCTCCGACTTATTGTTACAGTTATTTAAAAGTTGCCTGGAGTGATATTAAATAAGGCTTGGTAATTGGCTTGTCAACCGCATGATATCAACTGCTTGTGGCCGGGTTAACCACGAGACACACTCGAGAAAGCATCAACCTCTCTTCAAAACATCCACCAGGAGCCGAATCATTCCAGTTATAAAACACGTCGCTGAACCATTTCTAGCACTTTTAAGGAAGTGTCGAATTTCGCGAAGCCATAAATCTATACCTAACAGGAACTTGATTTTGGTATAAGAAAATAACTTAGACTGCATGAAGGCCGTTATAAATCACTCCCTAGTTGATTATGCTAAGCGTTTTGTGCAGTGACCGAACGTAAAAAGTTTTAAATTGTATGTAATTACATTGAGCATAATGATTAATTTATTATATATATATATAATATATATATATATATATATATATATATATATATATATATATATATATATATATTATATATATATATATATATATATATATATATATATATATATATATATATATATATATATATATATATATATTATATATATATATATATATATATATATATATATATATATATATTATATATATATATATATATATATATATATATATATATATATATATATATATATATATATGTATATATATAATTTTGTTTTTAGTGGCAGTTATTTAGTCAAGAAGACCATTTTGTCTCAACAATTTTATTTTTATCACATCACCAACATTTCATTTTTTACACATTACCAACTGTTTTACTTATTACCTTCATTATTGATAACTTATATCCAACAGATTAGGAATACTATCCATACTACGTTAGTACGTATATTTTAAAAATTGATAGAAGTGTTTTTTTTTAATGTTATAACTGATAAAGCTCTATTATTACAGATTACCTTGATAATGGCCTGATGGCCGAAAAGTTGGTCAACTTAAAATAAACTCTTTGAGACAAAAGGATTTTTTTGACTATTATTGAACATAATGATTAATTTCACCAAAACATTTCGTGTATCATCTACACTATCCTTAGTTGCCTTCTATACTGGCAATCCTTGGGTATAATAAGGAAGAAAAAATGTGTAAAAAAGATAGGTTTTTTGGGTTGAAGTACCAGCCGGAAATTCAACAATTTACCTGTTACAGTTATTTTATAACTTTTGAATGACCTTGGCAAGTATTAACTACAACTTAATGCATACATCTGGATTGGCGTTCCGACGGCAGAGAGGAAAATTATCATTATTAAGTCACTCATTAGCAATAAATTTCTTTCATTGCATCTTACAATGCTTTAATCATTTACTGAGTAATGGACAGGATATTACGTTGTATTGTATAGCTTTATCAAAGTCTAGATTTTGATTTTCATCAAATATTTGATATCATAGTAGGTATTGTCATATCATTAAAAGTCGTTGCAGCGAACACCTTCATCAACCTGTTAACTACCAGTGATCGTTCATTTTTTTAAAACCTATTAATATGTCTGGTTATTATTCTTAAATTTGTTTGATTTTTATATATTTTTTTTTGTATTATTGTTTTTTATTTATGTATTACAAAATTTAATTAATTAAATTGCCTATTGCCACCTTAAGTAGTTTATTACGGCTTCGTAGGAAGAACAGTTTCCATGATGTTCGTCAAAATAAATTCACGAAATGATGAATTCTCGTTAGTTTTATTTTTTAAAGAATTTGTCTCGGGAACTATTAGACGTGTAGATGTATAGTACCATTCAAATTAGAGCCAGTTAAATGTACCACAATGTTATTCATAATGATTACTTCGTAGGAAGAGCAGTTTCCATGATTTTTGCCAAAATAAACATACAAAATGGTGATTTATAGTTTTTTGAAGAAAAATAATTTTTTTTTTAAAATACTTTTTCGCTGGAAATAGTAAACGTAAAAACCTCTACGAGTGCTCAAATGCTAGCTAATTTACTTTGCATAGGTATCCTTTATGTTTTTTCACGCGGTTGATAGTTCTCAAGATTTCGAGTAATGATGCGCGACAATGTTAGGTTTTTCTTGAATTAAATGAACTTCCGATGGCTTCTGAAATAGTTCAATATCATTTATTGCAAGAGTATTTACTGTACCTGTGGTATAGTCTAGGCAAAAATTGAATTAACTATTTTCTAAGTATGAAATAAATAAAAGTTTAAATGGAAAACTTTTAATGGGTAAACTTTTAACTCCTTGGTATAAGGAACTCAATAAAAAAAAATTGGAATCCATTCATTGTAATTGTGTTTCTTCATTTTTCGATTTTTATGCCTTAATGAACTGAATTACTTACAAATCTTCTATTATTATGTTTTTATCCTGATTATTTAATTTATGGCATTAGTAAAGGAACGTTAAAGATTCTCAAAGGTCAATTCCTTACTAAGTAATCGCTTTTATACTTTTTCTGAAACACTTAACATCTGTTTTGCGGTCATGAATCACTTATAGAAAAACGTTTATAATTCAATAATGACAAATGAGTCAGAGACTAACCTTTTAGAGCTAGTTCAAGAAAATAGCTCTTTCGAAAATCATAAATAAAACATTCGTCATTCTGAGGCAGAAGTTGATCAGCTGTTGCGTACTCGATTCCTTCTGTATATGTTGTTGGCAACATCTCATAAATAATCATAAAATGATTCTGCGATGCGTATACCTTTTTAATTGTACTCTTGGAATTCAGTGATTACGTGCGAGGGAGATTCGTAAATTTTATTCTTTATAAACGGTCAATCGTTGCCCGGAGTCGTATAAAGTATAATAAATTTTAATTTCATTAATTTAATCATTATGTTTGACATCATTTTGAATTATTAAGATCTGAGGCAAATAAAAAATTAAATGCTTTTTAGGTCAGTTTTGATCTTAAATCAAAATTTTTTAAAGAGGCTGTAATGGTTTTTTTTTTTTTTTTTGAGGCGGTAATGAGATTTGAGGTCTATAATGAAGAGCATACTTTCGAACCTTGTAATAAAAAATTATTCCAAATATGAAGCATACTGCATGTTTAAAAAAAAACAAAAATCGCAAGTGTTTAAAATTCATCTCAACACATTAACAAAATAAAGGATCACAAATAAGACACGAGTGATGTAATTTCAAATGATTGTATCTTTGATCGATAAAGTAATTTATTCATTACTTCACCATTACCTCATTACCGCCTCAAAATGATATTTGTGGGACAATGTGAAGATTTAAGGAGTGGTAATGATCGTTTGAACTATGATAGCCTGCCAAATTAAAGTTAATAGAGCTACTATATATCAAAAAACCAGAATGCCATTTTGTTAGGATTTTAGAGAAAGAGAAAAAGAGTAATTAATCTTGAAAACTTCAAAGGAATACCTTAGAAGAAAAATTTAGGAGCAGTAATGATAAAATTAAAAATAATCACCGAAAATACGTCAATTTTATGTGACTGCTGTATCTAAAGCGGAAGGTGGATCATTGAGCAAGGGCGATATTCTTTGCAAGGCTGACAAGCATCTATACACATACTTACGCGAAAAATACATTATACTTCCGTGCATTGTATGAAATCAATGGTATATCATCACTTCTTTGTGATGAAACTTATTTTCGAAAAACAATGGAGTGATTATATTTAATTGTGTGTTTAACTAAAAAAGAAGTGTCTGGAACACGTGGTGGTTATGAAGATCGAGATGGTTAATTATTATACAAATAAATTGATAAATTAGGGAAAACTCGTCATTATTGTTTTTTTTCATTGAGTCACAAAGTGAAAAGAACATAATGGATTAAAAAAACAAAACTTGATACTCATCAGCTGAATATAATGTACGAGGAGTACGATTTTAATTTTTTTCTGATTATCACCCATAAACGCGTGAGGCTTTGTTGCAGGTTTTTAACAAAAATAAGATATCATAAGTAATTTTAGACAATAATACCTTATTAAATAGTAATATGTGTACTATAAAATTTATAAAATATAATAATGAACATAAAATATCTCATGTGTACAGCACATGACTTCCTTGTACGCTTATTAAACTATAAATTGGTGGCTCAAAAAGTGATCCTGAATTTGGTTACTAGTTTCCGAAGATTGCAATACCTCAAAAATACTACTCGGCGTCGCGATATCCATTTATTGACACATACACACGCAGAGACATACTCTTGTTTCTGGAGTTCTCACGATAACTGAAATTTCCAAAAGGTTTCTTCGTGTTCTGTGATAACATTGAAGCTGTCAATTTCACTAGTTAAAACATTGGACATCGACAGTTTTGACATTTAAAGCGGAAAAACCGACTTAACTTGTATCTTATTCTCCTGCTGCATACTTGTTCATTTCACAAATAGGGAGGAAAACCAGTATTTTACAATAATTTTAACACTTAAAACAAGTAATACAAATGTTTAATTGGGTTGGAAACCAAATTGCGTTTGTAACCTTTATTACCGAAACATAAGATTTCTATATTTAATTTAAACATAATTTTTGATGTGTTTATTATGACCTTCAAGTAAAGTACCCTTTTCGACTCACCAATTTTAATCAAAATCTAGTTAACACATTTATATCGATAAAAAAGTCCTATTTACCTAATTTGAGAAGTTTTACATTATATTTTAATATAATTTTTGATGAAAGTCTAATATGACCTTCAAGTACAACCATCGGTAATCATATAGTGACCAAAAAGGGAGGTTCACAATTAGATTTTTCAACAATCCTAAATACAAAATTTTAACTTTCTGCGGGTAACCGTTTTTGAGTTATGCGAGCTACGCACGTACGTACGAACGTACGTACAGACGTCACGACGAAACTAGTCAAAATGGATTCAGGGATGGTCAAAATGGACATTTCCATTGAAATCTGAAAACCGAAAAATTTCACGATTACAATACTTCCTTTACTTCGTACAAGGAAGTAAAAATTATATGTTACTGAAAGTATTGTATTAATTATTAACATACTGATTATTAACACTTCGTTCTCTCAACTAAAAGGCAATGCTGCGAAAATAGGTAACAATCATACTAAATAAGGCTGAGAATAATAAGAAAAAAAATCCAAGAAAAAAAAAAAGAAACTGCAGTTGAGGAAGTCCTAAAAACCAATGGGAGAAAGATTCGTGATAGGTGGAGTGACTTTAACGGTGGGGAAGGCAATGGGGCGTCCTTGATAGGCGTCAAAGGTTAGGACCGTGAGGTTTTCCATCTCTAGGCGAATTCCTTAGTAAAATATTCTTAGTATGTTGTTTTCACGAAGATTGTCGGATTCGAGGAGATTTTTTATTTTATCAAAAAACTGAAATTACACGGATGCATTAAAGTCTTTTGAATAATCAGGTAAAACGTCACCAACTTTTTTAAATGTACAATTATATATTAAATTCAATAAGATTGATGCTCTGATAGCTTAATTGTGGCAAATAAATATTTAAGATCTTGTGGACCTCATCAGCACCATAAAAAATGTGTACTTGACATTAATGGTTTTTTCTTCTGCACGTTTGGTTATTGGTGTCAGCTAATAGTTTCAACCCAGTCGGGGATTTCGTTTGCTTTTTAAAAATAATGGCACTTGACAATTGGTTAGGGATACATAAGGCGATTGGAGTATAAATCTACAATGTCTCTAAGAATCCAGTAAAGATGAAAATCGGGGATCTCCTCCATGATTTTTATTGGGTGTTGATAGAGAGTTCTACATTTAGTCACTATTATGTTTTTATATGCAAGTTAGAATGTTTTTTAAGATTTCTCTCAAGATCATTATCCATTCGCCAGTAGTCGAAAACGGTTTTTAAATCCAAAAACAATTGTAGATACGATAGATATATCCTTCCACTGTGAGTACATGACAAATGACAATTACAACTCATTTTGTACGATTAAAAAATCCTGAAAAATACGTTTAATGTACTAAAAGCCAAAATTAAAGCTACTTGCTGCGTGTGTCTGGCTTCCTCAGTATTTTGTTCCGGGAATCATATTTTAATTACACTTTATCGAACTAATCACGTCCAATATTTCAATATCCTTGTTATATGATACTTATATTTCGTCTTTTAATAAAAAAATGTTCGTTTTACCCGTTCGCTTCCTCACTGCCGGACCCCTCGAAAGTTGTAGAACATTCGGGCTTTTTGGGCGGCACTGCCTGTGTTCTTTCTGGGTGTCCGCAACTACTAACTCGCGAATGGATGTGCCGATTCCGCTGCTCATTATGTTTTTGTTTTGCAGGATAACGATCGCAACGCAGGCCGAAAACTACCAATTAAACTGTGTGTTTTTTAATGTCTTTTGACCATTTATACCAAACAACTCTAGCTATTTTTTTGAAACTTGCCTTAAAGGTTTCTTCCGAAAGCCCTTCAACTTATCAAATATAGTCAATATGTATATGTTATATATATAGTTATATATAATCAGTATATATATATATATATATATATATATATATATATATATATATATATATATATTGTGTACAGTATCCTAAGCAGATCATCAAAATTGGATTAGCATTAGTAAAGATTCGTCGTATGGGGCTTTGTACCCATGCTTAATCCTTTGAATGAGTCGAAAAATATCTATCTACCGGAACAATGCAGATCCTCATTTTAAAGATAATTAAATCGTCTGCAAAGCTATATATAAATCAAACATGTGCGTCTTAATCGTACCAATATTAGCGAAGAAACAGCAAGCGGTTTTTGCATTGAACACTGCACACATAGGGGTAAGGAAAGTCATATGGGTGGAGACATCAGGTATTTACAGCTGCTACCTGCTATGCAATTAACTTTTGTATTTATACATAGGTATATTCATGAAGTGCCAATTAGCTTTTATTTTTAAATGTTATTTTATAATAGTACCTATTTGTTCTTTGAGAAAAAAAAAAAGTTTAGTAAGAGCCTTACGCAATGCAAAACTTCTAAAAGGTTATCTTTGAAGGTTAATGGTGCTACTCCATCGTATCAGTGTAGGAAATAAAAAATAAGATTTATATCTCAAGTTTTCGATTTGAAAATCGTAACGCTGACATATCCGCGGCTTAACGAAGCCTGTTTAGATAAATATGAAGGATAGCTTTGTATACGGCAAATAATGATGGTTTTTTTTATAAGTGTCTTAGTTCACGGGCGACGAGCTGCATAATCACATTCAAATAATAAAGCCTCACATGTTCTGTCCTTAATCACTATTTACAATTCAATCCCTATTTATTAATTTTTTTAACGACTCAACTTACTGAAAGAATTTTATTTATTGCTTAGTATATTTTATTATATCCTTGAAATATTCTTTAATATCAATGTTCAATACAGCACCTTTGTCTGGTTAATAGTGATTTTTAAAAATAATATTTAGGGTAGTGGCGCCCGTAATTGAACACACACCAGTGGATGAACACTTTTCAAATACCTGCTTCTGAAAAGCCTTCTGATGCCATCTGGCGGTATTTTGGGTTATTTTTGGTTAGATAAGAATCCACTTGAGGTCAGCCCAAGTTTTCAGAGCTCTAGGTTCCATTATGAGAACTTTCTCAATCCACAAAATGAGCCCAAAAGCAGAAGTAAGGTGTTTAGATCTTATATTTTTCTAACATTATTTTTTGGCACTTTCATTGATATCCTTATGAACTTTTCTTTATATACTATTTTGCAAGGGTTCATTCTTTCTACAAAGTGCTTGGGAAAACCGAATATGTTTATATAATTAAAAATATCTCGTATTCAAGCATTGGGTCCAGCAAATGATGATTCCCCAGTGGATGAACAGGGGTCCATTTACTGGAGAAACCATAGTTTTGTTTTTTTCTAAAACTGCGATCAATTTTTAATCTAGAAAGTTTGAAGTTTCTATTCGCGTAATCAAAACGTGAAAAATGTAGATGAGCGGAGGGTCAAAAAACAAAATGTATTTTTTCAACACCTGGTGCAACCACCTGTTTGTTAGCGCTCCAGTGATTGAACATCTTAGATTTATATATTTTTCAGGTTGTAAAACAATTTTAACATAGTAAGAATTTCTTGTATAATTATTTTTATGCAATCAAACAATTTGCTGTTAGGTAAAAACATTAATAATTAAACACACACACACACATTCAATATTCAATAACTAATTTTTCAATTTATTCCTATACTTAAACATTTTAATATAACATTCAAATTTCTCCGTTGTAACCTATTTTGATTTTCTCGCTACCTGAATTCCTGTGCTCGTCCTCTGAAAAGTGATCGCATGAGATGTGCGCACATGTCTAAATAGTACGCGCGTACTACTTAGGAAAGGAGACTAGGTGTTTAGAGACTCGGTCCCAATTGTTCATCCACTGGATAACAGCTCTTTTTTCAGTTAAATCATCTTGCCATAATTATAACAGCTTTAACTAGTTTTAATTAGTTCTCTAGAGATTTAGGCAGTCGTGGAAAAAACACTCGGCTAGTTATCTTGTGCCAGGACCAAGTCAGACAATTTTAAATTTAGAAATCAGTTTAAATGTTCAATTACTGATGCCACTAGCATATTAAAATAAAAAATTATTTCATTTTTTTGTATAAAAAATACTTTGCTGATTGCTATAAACAATAATAATATTGGAAAAATAATCCTGGAATTTTATTCAGTTGAGAAATAAAAATCTTTATTGTAGGTTTTAATTGGAAAAGAAATGTTTATGCATTAGTAACAGTTTCTTCTCCTTTTAGTTTATTACTTCATCTCATATATTAAAAAATTTGTCTTAAAAAAGTTATGAAGTACTGCATTTATCATTGAAACTCAAAGATGTAATGGACTGTTTCCTGTTAGTAGCCTGAAGTAAAAATCATGTATTGATTATATGATTATTTTATTCTTTTCTTAGGTCTTTTATTATTTTTCTGGACAGTATATATCGGAATAATTCTGTGCTTAAAAATAAATATAGTTTTATAAATTATAAATCATATATGTGCATATGAAATTATAACTGAGAAGTATACAACAGACCTGTCAAAAATGGTGGAGTTGTGATAGGAATGGTGAGGAAGCCCATAGTCGTAATCCACATTAGTGACTGTAAAGGATACCAACCGTGTCGGATCCTTTTTTAATGGGAATCACGTTACCTGCAGCATGGGCGGCACCATCCACAATAAACTTTCTTCACATCCTAGCAATAGAATTCTTCTACTTTTGGTCTTGTCTATTTTTTTAAGTCCTTGATGCTTTTTTTTTTTTAATCTCTCCGCATTGTAGGGAGGCAGTTACAGAAGAAAATTCATTTGCACATCGTTCTAGCTGGCATAGAATTGAATATGGGAATGACGGTGTGTATTAAGAACTAACTAAAGAAATATAAATAAAAAAAATTCATATAATTTTAAATTCATTTTTCATGATTTTTATATTAATTTTTTAGTGAAAAGGAGACCATTTATGCAGTTTTTATCGCTCATTCAGTACTTACCTAGTTTTGCATAAAAAAAAAAAATGATGTTTTGCTATTATTTTTTGAAAACATACTTCTTAGAAGAACAAAAAGAAGTTATCTTATTTTATAAATTCATTTTAAAACATTCAATAGTAGAATATATGTTTTATTTTTCTTTAAAACAATACCTCAATTCGTGTAATTGATCTAATGATTTTTTTTTTTTTTTTTTTTAACAGCCAAAATCATACAATTGGCTATAACTTACAATCAAAATAAACATAGACTTGCAAAGCTCTGTACTGAAAAAAATAACTGTATGAGACGGCTGACACTAGATTATCACCAGCTCGGTATCACTGATTCCTATATTTTTTTCTCTTTAAAAAACAAAACAAAAAGTATACTTCAGTAACTTAAAAACCACCTTCTGTTCCGATTGGCAAGAAAAAGTCAGTTTCATGAAAAATTTTCTCTATTTTAATGTTTCAATACAGCCGTTGCTCTTTGATCATGCACTTAATTTTGTGTGAGTAAATACTCATTTTATTCTAGTTGTTAAACTGACTGGTATTCTAGTTTTGTCAAATCGGTACAGAAGGTGAATTTTAAAATATTTTGGTGTGTATTTTTTTTTTTTTTTTAGTGTCATGATAAGAGAGAATTATAGGGATCTGTCTCTACTGATCTGGGGAGAATCTGGTGTCAACTGGCTTTATTTTATAGCTAGAGTGCTTTGTAATATTAAATAACTTTGCTTATTTTGATTGCAATGTTATGGCCAATTTTGTGATTTTGGCTGTTTAAAAAAAAACACAAAAAAAAACAGCAATACGTATATATATCTACCATTAGGGAAATAAGCATTATAAAAATGTTTGTATAGGAGTTTAGGAAGTAGTTCTTTGGAAATCGTGTTTTTACACGTGTTTTAACGTGTTTAAACGTGTTTTTTCTTTTGGAAATTTTACAAACTAATCCAATTTAAATTTCGATTTTTCGATTTAACAAATTTGAACTTGGATAAAATGTCAAAACATTTCATTTACCATATTCATTTGTAGTTTTATTGCCATAGCGGCAAGTTTACAAGTATTGCCACACAAGACACTAAATGGAAATATTCTGAATGATACTGTTCAGAGGATTTCTAACGACTTTTATTAAATGCTAATTTAATTAATTCATCGATCAACAGAGTCCGGTCTTTTTAAGTTTAGTTTCGGTGAGTGATTCTTATTCAATACAAGTTTCGATTCTGCCGAGCCTACTCCTTGAAACATCCAGTTCAGAATCCGGTAGTCAGAAATCGTGACGAGGGCCGGTACTCGGGAGATCTGATAGAAGAAGCAAGCAGATACTCCTTGAAAGGAGGCTAACGAATCTGACGGCAGTTAAGCTAGAAACTTGTTAATTACTGAATGAAAACTTTGTGGGAAGGCCAGGCTTTCACACGGCTGCTCCATGTTCTTTTCCTCCCTCTATGTGAATTCTTGTTTGCATGGTACACTTTATTAATTCATGGATAACTAGACCCGGCTTTATATGCAAATTCATACTTATGTGTTATATGATAAATATATCCCGTATAGTGAATTGCCAGGAACATTATACATCCAGATAATAACATGCGATACATAAAAATTTGGAACTGTAATTTAACGAGTCTAGGGGCATCAATTTATTATGAATATAAGTATCAATATAGGTAATTAAAAAAGTTATATTATACTAACATTAGAGTCTGTTTATAAATTTGAATTTTTCTCGGAGGTATTTAAGAAAGAATTTAAATTAAATGGCCCTTTATTATATCTCATAAAAGTTAAAATTATAAACCCAGAAGGAGAAGATAACGGTTATAGAAAAACCTAATTACTAATTTCAAGTTCCAATGCTGTATCAAGTTTCTTAAACAATAATTTTCATTGCACATTCAGAAACTACCCTCGCATTCCTGAAAGTCCTACTTTATTACCCGCTTAAGAATCACTTAATATTTGTTATTTCGAAACCCAAACTATTTGGTTTTATATTGTATCTAATAATCTTAAACAAAATTCGAGAGGAGTAGTATATTTTCATTGAATCATACTTCATATTTAGGAAATAAAGAGAGTTTAGGTTATAAGGTGGAAACGTAATGGTGCTTAAGCTTTTTTGTATAGGTACTTTATATTATCCCTATCTGTTGGTTAGCTTGTTGGAAAAGGTAACTAACTATACGGGGTGTCGAGGGGTCAGGAGGTAACAACGATATGTTGCCGAATGAGATGTGGACATTGCTTAGACGTGGACCTCTGCGACTGATGAGTTGAGGAACCACTTGAGATCTTACCAGCGATAGATTGCTGTGATTTACGGCTTTTCTCATTAGATTTGCGGCTATTAAGATAATCTATTGACACTGCGATGTGGGGTTGAGATACCCTCGACATGTAACTTTTTTCGTTTCAGGAAAAAATGATGAAGCTTGTGAATAAAAAATAAAAAAATCATAAAGATTTAATCGATTTCTAAAAGCGTGTGGTGTAACCAGAAAATTATATGGTATCGCTCGCTATGAATAACGTTTATCTATGATAGGCTACAGGTACTTGTGCCCTGTGTGTTTAGTTGGATTTCCAGAATTTTTTTAGATTACAGCTGTAATTCATTGTCGTAATATTTATGCAATAAGTTTGCTTTCAAATTTCCATACTAATGGATTTATACTACGAAGACGGAGGAAAGAAGAAAGCATTGAATCCACAATTTCGGTTATTTCAGAATTTGTAGAAAAATTATATTAAAACTTTCTGCGTATTAATATTTAGTTCGTAATCTTTGCCATTTCTGCAAGTGACACTATATTAGGAGGCCTAATTGTCTGTCAGCTTGCTTTAAATTTATTATGTTTAATTAAATAGCTTCCATGTAGTAGCTTAATAATTCCAATCATCGAAATAACATACGATTACCGTCTGTTATTAAACCCCTTTTTACGATTTACTTTTTTTTATACATGTATTCTGATGGCCAATAAAATGAAATTGATAAGTTAATCGTTCTTCTTCATTCTCGTACGTAGTAAAGAAAATTTTCGAATCGCGATAATTTTCGGTTTTTAGATTCCAACGAAAATATCCATTTTGACCATCCCTGAATCCTTTTTGACTAGTTTCGTCATGACGTCTGTTCGTATCTCTTGTAACTCAAAAACGGTTAGCTGTAGAAAGTTGGAATTTTATAGTCGGGGTTTTTGTAACATTTAGTTTTGCATCTCTCTTTTTGGTCATTACATGATTACCGAATGTGGTACTTTACTTGAAGATTTTCATCAAAAATTATATTAAAATATAATGTAGATCTTCTCAAATTTGGTGTATTAGACAAGTAGAAGTAATGTCACATACTAGATTTGTGATACAATTGGATAAACGTAAGTGGTACTTTACTTGAAGCTCATAAAAGACTTTTTTTAATTTTCATAATAGATTTTTTTAATGATTCTCCATCAATTCTAGAAATAAAAGTTTTAGAAAATAAAATTCTGAGTCTAAAACATCCAGAATTATATCTTAGGGCACCTTAGCGTCACAAGTAACCGACGCCAATAGACGTCCCGACGCCGAGTGTCGTTTTTGAGATACTGCTATCTTCAGAATCTAGTAATCTAATAGTGTTTTTGAGACACCGATTTATAGTTTAATAGACGTACAAGGAAGTCCTGTGATGTCCTCATCAGATTTTGTAAACAAAAAATGGGTCTTAAACGTCTTCGAATAACATTTACCGATTCCGACTTTATGATATTGTACAGATGCACTAAAGAGTACAAAGATGTAAAGTCAGAGAGGAGTTAAGATTATTTTCTGTATTTACGATTAATTAAAATACATTGAGAAAGTGACAGCAAAATGCATTCTCGTAAACATAATCTATCTATGAATACTCAGCTATCAATGTTTATATGCCTCATATATATATATATATATATATATATATATATATATACATATACATACATATACACACACACACATGTATCTTTAACTTCAAACTGGTTCCATCACCTTATGATGTTGCGTTTCCTTTATAGTCACAAACCTACTCCACTCTCTCCATCCGCCTTAACTCCGCCCGTCTGTAGACTATGAATCCTTTTATGTAGTGTATGTTGGTGGTCCTCTGAGGATCGCAACAAGAGTGTCCATATCCCGTGTGAGATACAGCTAAGGCTTTAAAAACTCTTAACATACAAGTTGAGAAATAAAGGCAAGCGTTAAACTGCACCCTGCAAAGGTCAGATACTAAATAGTACACGTTTTTGAGGTATGCTGAGGCCATGCGTTTTACTACAGGCGACGAGAGCGTGTTGCCGAAGCGCAGAGTCACGAACTGCTCACCTTTAGTATGCATTGTTCCTTACAACACCCTGGTCGCATACCAGCGGGGAAATATGAGCTATGGGGCGAATTAATCATCCCAGGGAACATTTATGCGTTTTACAAACAAAGTCTAAGTCCCGAGGCTGAAAACGGTACGGCGGGGACATGGGGGACACGACTGGATAAAAGCGCCAATGCTACAATGGGGATAATACGCGAGCCCTTCCTGGCAACGGGCCTTCTTCTTGAGTTAGGTCTTCTCCTATTCTTCTCCAGGGTTGCCTATTTTTAATTATGCATGGGATTAGCAATTATTTTTTGAATTCATTTATCTTAATAGATTACTCATCAAAGTGCCAATAATACTAAGCAATTAGAAGTTGAATATAAAAAAAAAAAAAAAGAAGCATTATGGATCTATGCCTCTGAAGAACAACATTAATGTACAAAGATATAGAAGTCCATTATGTTCTTGAAATGTTAAAATAAAGAAATAAAAGTTATATATAAAAGGTGGAACATATAAAATATCATTAGGCAGAATATAACAATAACACATTAATAAATAATTAAAAAAATCAATAATTATAAAAATGATCATCAAGAATTGTAGTTAAACAAATAATTTGCTAAACAATCTAATAATTATTAAAAAAAAAAAAGATTATAATTATAAATTCTTCCTCTAAGTTATGGTAAATATCTTAATTTTTTTATTATTAACAAAATAAACTGTTTCAGACTCCTTAAACCATCTTCAGACTTTGTTTTATCATTTCACAAATTAAATTTTTAAATATAAAATATTTATATTCTATAATAAAATTTTAAAATAAGGTAAATAAATAATTTTAAAAAATAGTCATCTATAGGCCTTGTAGCCGATATGCCAGCTTAAATTTTTTTTATTATCATTTATAAATTGTTTAAATTAATTAAGTAAAATTTTAATATAATCTAAAATTCATTTTACTATAATTAATCTATGAAACGACAAAGCAAAACTCTGGAATTGACTTGTTAGGTCGAAACATAACTGTATGTTAAAATGAAGTAGTGAAAGATATGTAATTATTTAAAATTGTTTGGAATTATTTACTCTTACTATTAAGATTTACAATTTAAGGAAATTAAAATAATCCCAAAAATTCTCAGCCTGAATAATGATCGAAATTACAAATTATAATATTTTGTTAATTATCATGGTTACACAATTTTGCCAAATCATTTTATGATTTCAATATTTCTATTAACAAATATAACAACAAGAATTAAATTAACCCGGTTCATACTGTACCGATCATTAGATCGCAATGCAATAGAACACAGTTTTCGTCCAAATCAGATTTTTTTTTTCTTCTAATAAATATTTAGTAATCCATTCGATAAGTATTTTTGCCATTTTTAATTAAATTTTTAAAATTTATTTAAATTTCCCACTAGGTTTCTCCTCAACAATTAAGCAAAATTTTATTTATGTGATTTTTTAAATTTTTCTCTAAAAAGTAGAATTATCTTTTATTCATTTTTTCTAAACATCAGCCAAATACACCATCGTTATAATTTACTATTAATAATGAATTTTTTCATCCAAAAATTCATGGATTTTTTCATAAAGGATTAGATTTATCTTAATAGCCTGGAGGCAAAATGTACTCCTGGGCCCTATAATTAAGATGTGCAGCCCGTCCTGCACCAACACGACTCAGGATTTCAACATTCACGCGTTCAGTCTTTATTTACATAATATGACTAATAATTTCTTTAGCCGTAACGTTCACGCTTTCGTGTTTTCCTTTCAGAATGTTTTCTTTTATAATAATTTATATGATTATGTTTAAATAAGATATCATACTTATCAAAGCCCGGTAATGGTGCAGAATAACGTAATTTAAGGACAAATATATGATTTTATATGTTTTACACTGTGCATATGTCATCTATAACTAATCGTTCGATAAAGGTAAAAAATGTTTCAAATTTACCTCTCGAAGCATTCCAATTTCGTTTATGAAATCCAAAATCATTTATCGCTACCCGTAACCCTGTTACCCACATGAATGGAGATGATCTGCTATTATGATGATAGAACATTGTGAAGAACAGTAAGACATTTATTTTTTTAATTTTATATTATGCTTGTCTGATAAAAAGTCAGTCCAACTTGTCTAGTGCTAGATGATGGTGGGATTGGCCTCTTAGACTGTTCCCTTCGCAAATTGCATCCTGAAAGCATCCCCCCTATCTAGATTCCTCGTCACCTCCTCAACAAAGAACAGTAACTACTTCTTGGATCTAGTCGCTCTGCTGGTTCGAAACCGCTCAACTACTCGCTAAAGCTTTGTACTCCGCTCCTCCTGTAGCAATTACCTCCTAATGAACTCTTAGAATTCACAATGACTCCCGTAAAAACTCCTCTTATGTCTCTATCCCTGGCGTATGTAAAGCAGGAAGGGCGGTGCGACACGACTCAGAAGCAGCCTGAGAAAAAGCCGCTGTGAATGCTGCATAGGGTGGCATAATCCCATTAGGTTTATCAGTTCGAGACGTCTATCAAGACGGAGGAGATGCGATTAGATTTAATTGTTACGAGCTGGATCAGTCTGCTACGTGCGCCGCATGGTATGGAGCGCATTCCTGGCAACCGTGGTCCAGGGTGGCGCAACTGACCGGTGTAGATTATAGTAATGATGGCGAGCTTTTGGGGTCAGTAGTACTTCAGTAAGAATCTAGAACAGAAATCACAACTGTGTCGCAAACCAATAAAATGCAAGCAAGGTCAATAGTTTAGTAAAATATATACTTTGAGCTCATATTATATATTCTTGTTGTGCCAAGTACTGTTTTATAATATACTTTGGTTTTACAGAATTTTTTTAACTATCTGTAGTTGGTTACTTTTTTATTATATCAAAGGATTCCTCACACAGCCATTCGGTAAAGAGGAACAGCTGGTGATGATCAACGGAATCTGAATTTATTTATTATTAGCGGAAAATGAGAAAGGATTATCGAAAGATGATAAGGATATCTCTCAATTTTCGTATGCCATTTAACGTTGATACAATTAATATATTTAATTTATTTTATTTTGGTTATCATGAAATCGTATTTAGGTCTCAACAACACAAAAAGTCAAGATGGGATAAGTTAATAAGAGCATTAGGAGTTATAGTTAAATCATTTCTACGCTTTACATTTTTTAGAAAAAATAAAATTGCCCCATGTTCCATATAAGAATAATTTTTCCGCTCCTTTTTTCACCTCCCCTCAATAAATGTCAACATTTTTTTTACAGTAAAGTAACAAAAATAATATAAGGTACTGGTTCGCCATACGCTCCACCAAAAAATAATAAGCTATTTCTCTACCAATACTTGTCCGCTTTCGATTTTTTTTTTATTTTATAGGATATTTTATTATCTATCGATTGATGATAACAAAATTTTCTTTTCAACAAAATTTAATGTTCTTCTTCCTCTTTTTGGGAATTGGGGGCACCTCGTTAAAAAATGAAATTTTTTTTAATTGAGATACTAAAAACGATTACTGCTTTATTTAGATCACAGCTATCGATTTTCGCACGCTGCGCTCGCTCAAGAGATATACAAATCCACAAGGGATCCTTTTGAGTTAACATTGGGACCATACATTAATTTAAATTTATGTAATGCCCAATCTTACGGAATTTCTTCGACGGAACAATCCTAAAATTTTGGAAATATTGGAAATAAAAATCTCAAAAGAAAAATGTCTATTACATAAATTTAAATTACGGTTTATTTAATTAATTTAAATTTAAAAGGAATCGCTGGGTTTCGCTTGTTTCTTGAGCTTAGTGAGCGGATATTGACAGCTGTGATCTAATTAAAGTAATCATTTTAATAATCCCTATGAATACGAATTTTTAACGCCGGCAGAAAAATTCAAAGTTTCAATATTTTTCAATTTTTTTTTTAATTATATTTTTGTCCTGGCATATAAGAAACTAGTAACCTGTCTTTATAACCAATCGAAAAGTAATAGAATTTTCTTCAAAACAAAAACAAATTTCGAAATCGGACCAGTATTAGCATAAATGTAGCGTATGTTTTTGGTTGGGCGTATGGCAAACCAGTACCATATGTTACAGAAGGGAAAAAGAAAATTGCCCCATATTTGTGCCGGGGAGACGTAAGCATAAAATGTACGCTCCTTTTTTCACCTCCCCTCAATAAATGTCAAAAGTATTTTCTAGCAGTATTTTAGGTGAAATATTTCAACATGAATATAATAACATCGACTCATTTTATTAACTGAATTAAGGCCAAAACAATCTAAAAGCAGAAACAAACATTTTTTTTTACTTTTAACCTAAAAATAAAATTGTGCTTGAACTTTGCTGACCTTTAACTTCTGCGCCTGTATTTTACCATTATTTCCAGGGGTTTTAGGTAAGATCCCAATCGAAAACTTCAATATCAAATTGGAAGAAAATTATCTTCTGATTGACCAGAATTTAAATTAAATAAATAAATAATTGCAGGCCTTTGTCCCCACTCATCCTAACTGTATCAGGATTTTTTCACCTCCTCTTTCTCTTCCCCTCAACAAATATTATCAGTTTTCTAACTGTACTATTGGTAATATTTCGACATAAATATAATAACATCAACTCATTCTATTAAGAGAATTAATGTTTAAACTATCAAATAGTATACAAATATATACAGTATACAAATATATACATAATATACATATACATATACGTAAAATAAACATATACTTAAAAATATACATATACATATACGTATACAAATGTATACAGTATACAAATATATTTTTACATATATAACTAAAATATAGATTTGCTTGAAATTTGCCGCTCTCCACATTCTGCCTGGGGCAAATGTCCCCTTTGTCCTTTGTTAAAGTACCTATTTCTCTAGACATTGGGGACTTTACTAATTAAAATCTACGTTTTGATTAACCCATAGTAGGCTTGCCCACCGCTAACTTGTGTGTCAGGAACAGAGAGTTTATGACGAATGCTTTATTTTTTCAACGCCTGCAAGCGCTTGATGACAAGGCCGTAGTAACTGTTTATTTATAGCCGTTTCGCCTTAAGCCCCACCGCCGCCCGTTGCTTGTGATTGGTTCGTCAGTGAAAGCCGTACCAACCAATTATCTTCAACATCAACACTGAGCGGGGACATAAAACGCCAAGATGGAAGCATAGTTAATCCAGGAGGATCGATAGCAGAGGCAAAAATTAAAACTAAACAACCGTAAAGAACTCATCTACTCTCAACATGCGCAAGGTCTTTCCGCGCCCTTCACCTCAAAAGACGGATGCGTCTTCTAACGGTTATACTTGTTTTGCTTTTTATTGCCCTCCCTCCCCCATACACAACAACTTTCTGTAGTAATTAGCGCTAATAAGTTTCTCAATTTACAGCAAGAACATAAATTAAAGTTTTCCTATTACTGCCATAATCGTGCACAACATCAATATTATAAATTTTTCGTTTTATTTTAATCCCACCAAAAAATAATAAAAAAAGGTTTTGCTAACAAATTTACGATTACTATGTTATTAAATACATGATTCCGAAAGACATATCCTTCTAATGACATCAATTTTTGGTTCAATTCATCAATTGAATATTATATATAAAAGTAAAACAATTTTGAGTAGCAACAGAATAGCGAAAAATAAACAAAAGACATACACAAAAAAAATATATTGAACAATATTAGCTTAACGTAACATAAACACATAGTCCTTGAATGGGTATAACGATTAGGAAAAAAAAATTTCTTAAAATATCTCTGTTGAGACGAATTGTTGAATTGTGGAAAGTTCGAAGTCTTGGACCATCGTTGTAATTTTTGTACTGCAAGGATATTTTTTACAATTAGTTGTACACCACGCGGTTGATTTTTGTGATATTTCACAAAAGATCTGAAAGTACATAAAAGCCTTAAACCCTACAAGGAAATAAAATTAGTAATTATTCGTAGGAATTATATTGCGACACGAGATAATATAAAAATAATAAACTTTTATCTTATTGGTTTTATTTTTTATTTGATAAGAAAAAAATAATAATAAAAAATACAAAAAAGCTTCATGTAATCATTAGTAGTTATCCCATATAAGGAAATTTATTGACTTTTCAACATGCCATAACCATCTATTATAATTAATAAAATGTTATTTATTCTTCCATTATTTTATGAATAAATTAATACAAATCAGATAAGAAAAAAAAAGCTATAACTCAGACATGAATTTTTACGGATTAATATCTATAAAACGAGAAAAAAAATATTGAAACTAAATGAGCAAACCACATTGTTGTTGTTTATTGCTGTTGAATACTAGCTAAATTACAGGTTAGGGATAGAATTTTTAGCTTTATACGTTGCTTAAAGTGTTCAAATATTTGATCGATATCTAAGTTATGTTCTAGGTTGAATCGAGAATTGGCGTTAATAATCAAAAGTATTTTGCACTCAAAACACTTATGACTTTTTTTTTTAATTTTGGCAATCGGCAAAACTAAATCAATGCTTTAAAACATTATGCATCCGTAGCTCTTTCCATTTTTTGACAACCGTTCGTTGACATCGCTTGTCAAAGGAAATATATAATAAACATCAAGGACTGAGTTTAGATTCCCAGGACAGAAATTAGCGTTGCTCTGTAAAGTACCTGTCATTTGCAAAAACTTGATGTACCTATTTCAAGGATAGAAAATTGCGTATTTTCTCATGGTATTAAGTAGAAAGCATACGTCAATAATGTTCAGTCCATTTATTTTGTAATGACCGTGTATAAATGAAGTTATCCATGGGAAACTATGGACTTTAGAATCGTAGTATAATGAAAATTGTATTGATGGATGTTAATGTTCTATATGATATATGACCAGAAAGTTAACGCGGTCACTAAGCTGACTGTCAAACGCAATTTCTTGATCACTTTGTTAACCAATGTTTTTACTTCCTGAGTTTAATTTAACACCAAGAAGCGTGTGATAAAAAATACTATGATAATATTTTTAATGAATCTTTAAAAAAGTTTATAAAATGTACTGAAGGATTTTTCTTTTGTACAATAGCTCTCATAGTAATAGCTTTTGGTCTTTGACGGTTCTAAATATAAATTCTATTAATTTTTATATGTTTCAATTTATACCGCAGCCATTTCCACTTAAGATTTTCAATATTGACCAAGAAGCAGAAATTAATTTCTTAATATTTAATGATAACATTTTTAAACCAAATTTAACAGCTCAAAATAAATGGCGCTATTTTTTTTTTTTACCATTGCCTCCATCTTCCTTTCCATTAGATGAGCTGGTCTGTTTTCCTCAGGGCGAGGTCTGATATTTTTTTTGTTTTATATGTTCAAATTTGATTTTTAATGTTATTAGACATGTTTAAGAAGCCTTTTAACACCATCTAAATATATTATAATAAACAAAAAAAAATGAAAAAACAATTTACAACATATAAATGAGGTTTCAAGCTTATATTCACATTAGCAGTACAATGGAATCTAAAATATATATACAAGTAACTAAAATAATATATGGTACTGGTTTGCCATATGCCCCATCAAAAAAATGGAATTTAAATTACGGTTAGGCCCCGACCTCATCCGAAAAGGATCCGCTAGGGTTTTGCATATTTCTTGAGCGAGCGAAAATTGACAGCTGTGATCTAATTGAAGCAATCATTTTAATAATCCCAATGAATACGAATTTTTAATTGGTTTAGTGGCCAAAATTCTATAACTCTTGATTAAAAGACGATAAACGAAAAATTCTTTTTTCATTTATGAGCATACTAGTGAGAGCGAAAAAAATATATAAAGGTTGTCTCTGGGCCTTTGAAATTAATTTTTTTAATAATACTATACTTAGATTTTATTGATGCCTGTGGTATCATATCGGTGACTAGTTAAAAAAAAAAAAACTTCAAGAGGCTTAAGACAATTGATTTTGAATCTATTCAATGTCTTACTTAAAATGTGAAAACAATTAATAAATTAATTTTAATTTAAAAAAATTAAAAATTTAATTTAATTAAAAATTGAAATTAGTTAATTAATTAAGAAATTAATTTTTAATAATACTATACTTTGCTTTTATTGATGCCTGTGGTATCATATCGGTGACTAGTTAAAAAAAAAAAAACTTCAAGAGGCTTAAGACAATTGATTTTGAATCTATTCAATGTCTTACTTAAAATGTGAAAACAATTAATAAATTAATTTTAATTTAAAAAAATTAAAAATTTAATTTAATTAAAAATTGAAATTAGTTAATTAATTAAGAAATTAATTTTTAATAATACTATACTTTGCTTTTATTGATGCCTGTGGTATCATATCGGTGACTAGTTAAAAAAAAAAAATCAAGAGACTTAAGACAATTGATTTTGAATCCTTACTTAAAATGCAGTCAATATTAATAAGTATTTGGTGATCTGTAATCAATTAATTTGAATACATGTATTTGTTTCTTCTGAAATCTTTTGAATTTTATTTACTGCTAGGGAATCTTCCAGTACCAAGATCATACATTCATCTCTGTTAAAGTTGTAAATGCAAATTGAAAGATAACAAGAGCAGAAATAATTTAGTGGGTGAAATAAAATACTCCGACATGGCTCTTGACAATCGGAATAACACACGACGGGCTTCTACAACACGAGGCTCGCTCAACATCTGTTGATGTACCACCGTTAGCCACGCTAGTTGGTCCTCAATCATCGGCCACCTTGACTAATTCATCAGGCTCTTAGATATTTAAAATACTGCTTTTAAAAAGGACATGAGAATTCCAGACATTTCCTTGAATATCCATAATTGCCTATCAATGATAGTCATTACAAAATCAATGAAGGTTTTAATTTAGTGAGTATATTATACTCCTTTTAAAGTAAATTTTATAGGCGCCCTTTTATCCAACAAACTAAACGTTTAAGTTAAACGTGAAAGCGTGATCATCATAAAATTTTAAAATATTCAAAAATCGAGTTTAAAAATAATTTTGTCCAAAAACGGTATATAGTAGAGGGACTTTTTCGGAGTACCGTTGAGGCTTGATGAAATATTACAGTTAAATTTGTGCTCATTATAGTATACAATATGGCAGTGAACTTAAGGATAAACTTATGTACTTATATAGATATACGAATTTTTAACTTTTTTTTATTAATCTTTAATTCAGATGCGTAGCTCAAACTGAGTCATAGCATATCGTTGGCTGAAATGTGAAACCACGTAACGGTATAACTTTTCTAAGAGAGACATTAAACGTTAAAAAAGTTAAATTTTCATCATATTGAATTCTTTTTTTTTATGTTTCATTTTTTCATAGCCCTATGGCATATAAATAATTTTATATTTAACACAAAATATAAAAACTCAACAATAGATGAACCATAAAAGTCGATAAGCTACTTATGGACGCTCAACTGCTTGGGACTGTCCTTCTTTATTTGTTTTGAATCATTCATTGTGAGCGTTATATTATAATTTGTTGAAAATATGGTTCTTTTTTAGGAATTAGATTATTTTCCCTGTATTGGTGACACTATCTCCTAACATCATTTGGAGCTTTCTTTTCATTCCTAAATTTTTAATGTATCTGTCATGTAGCGGGTAGTCTTATAAAAGATGATGGTCAGCTGCAAATTGCACATTTCACAGTAAGGAGGTGTATCTTTAATAATAAGGAATCCGTGCATTTTTGAATAAATATTATATAAATAATCATAAAAATATGATATAAAATATTATGCTAATAGTTATAAAACAATTAATTAAATGATGATTTAATGCAGAACGGGACCTGTTGGGTCACTCTGCAGCTTAAAGCTGGTCCGATTGATAGTGAAGTAAAAATTAATAGGAGCAATATTAAAAAAAAAGTTCACTATTATCAAATATCTGAATTTAAAAGCCAACATTTAATTAACATTAAATAACAAATACTACTTAATTAATTGATGTATCCTTCAATGAAAATTCGCAAAAAATGATACTGAGATTCTGGCTGGAGACGCAATGTATTTTTATTATTATTATTATTATGGTTTTTTTGAAAATAAAAACGAGAACTCCTAGCTGGATTATGGTCAATAAATATATTTCAATAATTATCCGTCTTAAGCTAGAATTATTTTATAAAAACAAGGAAGCTAAGAGTTCAAGTTTTTCCTCTACAAATGGAGAAGGCGTGGCAACCCATCAGCCCTTTTGAGTCAAATGCAATTTGAAGTGCCATAAAATTCCAAGTCGGGATGAAAACTGTTTTTGCACTTGATGATCCACTTAGTCATGAAATACATTTTGGTTCCACTATATCACTCCGATTCCCTACATTCGATCCTTTTGCAGAGCCCTGGCGTTTAAGTATTTTTTGAGTTAATGGTTGGGCCCTAGATGGTCTGAGGCCATGCGGCTATAAAAAATTATCCGTGCTGCAAAGGTGGAATAACTTCGGACGAGTTCCGCTTTATAGAGTTATTATAAGTATAATATACGTATATTTTTAAATTTAAAATATTTATACTGACAAAATTTTTCCTATTCTTTGGAAACTCTTAGAATCGTTTATGAATTTAGATTCATAGATAGGTTTAGACCTTCTGGAGGAATATCTATGATACTTGAGGGAAACTTAGTACTTTATATAATATTCTAGGATCTAAGATAAAATGTATATGATTCATTAGACTGTTCAATCCAATCATGATTAAGTTATGAAAATTGACAAACGTATAGTAAATTGAGAATACAATTTTACCATTGTTAAATTTTATTTAATCATCTTAAGTAGATGGTGTTATGGATCTTACCCGATATATATATTTTAGATTCCACTAAGTTCCATGAAATAATTTGAAAAAAAATGAACTGTAAGTAAAACGTCATTTGTATTTGGATAAATAGTCTTTTAGCTTCTTCCACTGATTTCAATGCTTAATTCAACATAAAAGAATGTTTGAATCTATATGGAATAGGGTAACTACGATAATTTCCATGGTTATTTAATCATAAATTATATATAACAAAAAGATCGTAGAATGTAATATTTAGGAAACATAATTAATAATTGTAAATTTTACAATTTTTATTGGAAACTTTAGAAAGATTTATGTTACAGGCCTTTTTTAAATAAGATTCAAAAATAAATCAAATAAAAAAAAAAGCATAAATAAATTATAATAGATGCCGCTTAGAAATCTCGTACACACACACACACACACACATGATTATTATTTTAAAAAATTGTGCATAAAAACAAATCACAAAAAGTTATTCGAAAGTTGATTAGACCTAATATGCTAATATGTATGGGATGATTTGGATCATTATTTGGCTGAATTTTCGACTTATGACATTCAGAAAAATTAACGAAGTTATATTTCGATAAATAGTATTACTTAAGATTTAGTAATCTACCGTCATAAAAAAAATCAAAAACTCTAAAAAAGAGACAAAAAATGATTGTCATATGATTGGAAGATTTAAAACTCAAAGCCTTAGGACTCCAAAATGCCAGTAAGTAACTAGCCATTCAACGTTTTCCCCATTCAGACGTCACCAGTACAGAAAAGGATATAATCGAACAAATTCTGATGAAAGTCAGTACATCTCACATCAACAGTCCGAAAAAAGACCCATCAACTACAGACAGCATCACACCCCAAGACATCTTAACAAATAATAAAAGAAACAGGAGATAGTAAAACAACTGCTGACCTTTCAACTGTGCTGTCCCTAGTTGATGGATCTTTTTTGGACTGCCTGGTTAGTTATTTACCGTATTTTGGAAACATAAGGCTTTGTTTTTGGAATTACATAGCTATATTATATTTAAAAATTACTTCGTAAAAATAAATTTATTCCTTGAATCAAAACTGTCGCCGATGATAATCTATAACAAGTCATAATAAATTCTTGCCGAAATTGGGATTTATGTCTCTACTAAAGGATTAACATTACTTTATAAACTGAGCTATTGGTAACGATAGGGAATCTGAATTCTCCTCCCCCTCCTAATTTGTGGACTTATTCCATCCTCGTTTCAACTCGCTCATTTGATTTAAATTTAATTTCATTAATTTATTCTGTTAAATGTTCCTAATAGCAGGTCGGATATCCTCGTGCGCAGAATTCACATGATACATGTTCCAGATAATTGGTCCGGTCATGTAACGCTTCCAGTAACGAATGGGCCCCGTGCAAGGGCTTCGTGATTGGTCATGGAGAAATGCAATGACCAACCATCGTATGCCTCTTGATGGATCACGCCTCTGCCGATGGACCACGATGTTCTTCATCTTGGACAGGTACTGATTTTCTACGGATCATTTGTAATCTGATGAGGCTCATCACTTGGCCTCCTCCTGGTATTTCAGATACGGAGATGAACTTTCGTGATCTTTTCGTGGTTCTGGTGGAAGGAGAATGCAATTTCACCAGAAATATCACGCCTGAAAATGAGGTGATGGTTATAACTTTTAAGTACATAATTCCTTAGACAAAACCCATTCGGAAAGACGTTGAGGTAATTAAAACGTTTATGGCTTCAGTGTGAAAGGAGCAAGATTGTCAAATTAAAAATTTTATGTGTATATTTTTTAAATTATTAAATCTTAAGTGCCTATCGCTTTCGCCTTGCCTATTGAATTTTCTTTGGAGGCTATAAAACTGTGAAACAATGTCTGATTCTAAAGCAATATTTCTTTTAAATCCACATTCCGTAATTATAGTGTTAACTAATCATGTCTTCAGTTTGTGACACTGATATACACGAAATCGAGATGAATTATGATGATTGGAATGGGAGAAAGCAGCAAATGTCAAAATTCTCATTGTTCCAGTGCAAACCGTGATAGGTTTCTGCCTTAATGGATGGCTTATAGACGCGAAGAAAAATTAACTCCATTCCATAAATGCCGAATAAGATCGTATACCTTTAAACGGTCCGCATGCCAACGATTTATTTGATAATTTGGATGGCATTGTGTTCGGGGATATAGGACATAAAAACGCAATGATTGTTCTCAAAAATCCAATACTCTTGTTAAATTTTTTTTTTTTTATTTCAAGGACAGAAATATGTATATTTAAGTAATGTATTTTTTTTTTTTTAACTCAGTTAATTTTAACATATCCATTCAGAATACTAAATTAATTTATTCATTTCTAAAGGCATCGTTTATTCTCTGTTTTTACCCCTTTGATGTTTTATAACGCGTGAAAATTTAAATTTAAAAAATAATGTATTTCTTTTATATTAATTAAAATAATATTGTAATCATAAATTTTTTTTTTTTTTAAATATTGTCTGTTTTGTAATTTGTAATTATCTAATTCGGTCGATTAGTGTGCTGTGTGATGTAGCCACCTGTTTTATTTTAGTCAGCATTGCTTAATAATGTTGATCCAAGACAATCATCATTATCTTCAATAAGTTTATCCTGCAGTATATTGTACAATAATACTGACCGTCTGCAGATCATATTGAATGATCGTGCTATGTATTGAGTCGATCAAAATCAAGTAAAAATTGTAAAATCTGATAAATATTGCTTCTTCTGTGGGTAATATTAATTCTAAGATGCTTGGATTCGTCGCGCACTGACTTCAGAAATGAAGTAAAATGGATAAACGATTGTGAAATTATTGGGCAATGATATTGTCTCTAGTGGGTTTTCCCAGCAATATTATTGTGTACTATATTTTGCTATATATTTACGATAATACTCATCGTACTAAAAAGGTAGCCACGCTTGAAGTAGTTAGACTTGGAATTGAATAGATTTCCAAACAAAATCTATATAATAATTGCATTTTTATATGTTGTTTTACTACTGAAAGTATCCAAGTTAATCTTGAATTTTGATATCTTGATCACCCAAGTAAATAGTAGTAGTTGAATGTAGCTCATCTCTTTAGCTAGAGTGTATCTAAAGAGAAAACCTGGAGGTTGCCGGTACTGCTACAAAGAGAGGCATCCTGTCGAGAGCAGTTTATTGAAGAAGAGGCCCTAATATGTGCTGAAACGTCGGGCGGCCTCCTACCCTTTGATGCAGTCCATTATTCACGATTCAAGAAGGTCCTTCAGTCATGATTCATCAAGCTGTATTCATCCCGTGGCTACCTCGTTAGTGCAAACACGTCCTCAAACTCCCCCAAGGAGCTTGTATAAGGATTCATCCTGTCTCTGTTTCTAAATGCTAACAAGTTTATTAGAGTGGCTTCTTGTTTCAGTTCTTCCTCATGAGATTTCAATATTTATAAATATCATATTCAATATTTAGAAATATTTCTAAGGATGGTCTAATTCGAAAGTGGTACATGCCCAATTTGGGAGGAGCTAAAATATTGTTGATAAATATATTCAGAGGTGGACGATCTGCTCATGAAGTGATTTAGAAAACTTTTTTTTCTAATAAAGTTTTTAGAGAATTTGGGAGAAAAAAAATTGTAGCTCATTTCAGAGAATGACGAGCTCCCCGCTATTAACCTCGAGGGGTATCTCTTTTACTGAATTAATGAATCATGAAATAGCGTTAAGTTAATGACTTAACTTCTTCTGAGCAAAAAATAGCTCTTGTGAGTTAATTGTTCTGATCTGTTCTTTAGAGAGAGTAATTTTTTCCTCAACGACTTGTTTAATAACGGTCGGATTATGATTGACATTCAACGTTCCCACGAAGACATCAATAATCTTAACTTCAAAATAACAAGGATTCTCATCCCTTTGATAATGTTATTGATGACATAAAATATTTTACAACACATTTTAATTGACAGTGAAGGTGCCATTTGGAATAGAGTCTAGAGCCTGGATTCTCATCGCAGACTGACTGCCCGATTAAACCCATTTACTGAGATGATAAGCAAGTATTCCGTCACGACTCTTATTTCTTATAAATAGCTCTGAATATTCATTATCGATAATGCTTTTTTAATAGGCTCTCGATGCTAAAATTATTTATAATGCCTATAATAAATTTTTAAATATTATAAAAATATCAACCTTTTATAGACGTCTCTAATTTTTATCTAATTTTGAATTATTTATGTTTCTGGCGAAACGTCTGGCCTAAATTATTAAACAGAAGGTATTAATAATCAAACCTAATTAATATAAAGATATTTATTAGGTTTGAAGATTAGTACAAAGATTGGAACATCGGATATGAACAAAAGTGTTGATATCTTATTCCAAACTTTGTTTTAATTTCTTATTCCTTGTATTTAGTATGAATAGTGGGGTAGCTCAGTGACATTAATGGGTCGTGTAACTTGCAATGGTAGTTAATAATTAAGCATAATTATAATAGTAGGAGAGGCTTAATTCGGGGTGCGGCCTAAGTTTTTGGGCAGCAGGACGGAGGCGTTGAATCAAGCACTGACTTCGCTTCTCTGCCCTGATGATGGGCTATAACTCTGGCCGAAACGTCGGTACAAAATTAAATAAGTATTCTTATTTGTGTGTTTCTTCACTAACCGCCCCCTCCCTTCCCAACCAAGCTTCTACAATTATTTCTACGGTCAACCATACTTCCACCATCATAATTAAAATAATTGTTATCTATAATTAATTAGTATTTCCAAATAAATATTATAAAGATTAATTATTGATGCATAACTTAAATAACCATGTTTCATATTAAGAATTAATATAAGCTAATTAAATAATTAATTACATAATTCATAAATTCAATAACACCGTATTTAATCACATTTTCAGCTCAGTGCTTTTTTATTTATCACAGATCTTATAATACTCATTTTTAAACAGTTAAACACATGGAAGTGGAAGTGGAGTAGCTAATAGTGAATTTCTGTGAGGAGAAAATATATTTTTTGTTATAATAGCCAAACTTTGACGTTGGGTTCAGGAGCTGATTCAGCCTCAATAAAGTGGCTACCTGCCCCTTCATTAGTTTAGAAGAAAAACCTGAAGGTTGAGTGTGGATGCTGTCCACATCACATCTCTGTATAACTGTTAATCAAGAAACAGTAGGTTGTTATGGTTGCTTTTTTTCTTCTTTTAATATTATTATTATTATTATTATTATTATTACTGTAGTTCAGCAATCTGCTAGTTAAATAGCAATAAATATAGTTAATAAAAAAAATGATTATTTGTAAGAATTTTACAAAAAATTACTAATTAAGCGGAATAAATGCTTTAATACGTACATATTTAATATTATATTTTTTTATCATTTTTTCTTGTTTACATAAAGCACCAACGCTTATTTAACATAAATTTAGCACTATCGCTAAATTAAATTAAGGTCGATTTTGTTCAATTAATGATACCTCATTAATTGCATTGCGAAAGTAGTTAAATCTTCCCAATTCACATGCGCCCTCTGCATAATCAGGTCATTACCAATTCAGCGGTTTCGAAATCCGTTTTCTGAGGAATCCGTTAAAACCTTCTCTGCTATTTAAAATAGTGTATTGTATTAAGATAATGATACTTTTATAAAGACTGTGACAGTTTTTGACTTACCACGCAATTTACAAGCAATTTAGTGAGTTACCTAACCTTTGTTCCCACGCTACTTCTGAATCAGGCGTCGAACTGCCCTGAACTTGTGAGTGTTGAAAGAGAAATTTGCATAAAGTTGACATTCGATTAATTCTGTAAAAATTTTGTCCGTTATATAATATTCATTTTTTTTTTATATCTCAGTAATTCACGTGTGTTTGTTTTATATTTTCCCTGGTAAAGATAAAGTGCATGTTTATTTTTGAAATTAATGAGCGAAAGTGATGTCTGATATGTGTTTTCAGTCACGTAATTCCGAATATTAAATTTTTCCTAACGTATGGGATTACCGAAATGTCGAGATAAATTATCAACTTGATTAAAGACTGTTCTAAAAATTACAGGAGTTAGGAGCAATCTAATTTTGAGACCTTTTGCGATTTTTTTTTCTTTTTTCTCGATAAATTTTATTTTACATCGTTAACTATGGTTATTACGAAAGATTTCACACGTTTGGATTGCTCTCGTTCTTTATTTTATTTATTGGTTCTCGTACTTTTTATTTAATGTTTGTTCATTTTTTTTTTTAGCCTCTTTATTTTTTCGTCCTAAAATTCTATTTTACTGCAGAATTTTATTATAGAGGCATTTTATCATTCATCATTTAATTTTTTTCTTATATAGAAAAATTATATAAATATAAATAATCAGATGATGGGCTCACCTTATTTTGTATATAACTTGCGCACTAAATAATTAAATAATTTAAGTTTCGAACGCATTTGTCTATCGGTTTGGCATTCGTTTGTTGATCAACGGTTTTGTTATATTTTTCAAAGAGTACAAATTAAAATAATAATAAATTATATGATTTTTTTATTTCTCGGTAAGAGCCAATGGTCCCAAATATAATCTGTTTATATAATTTTCATTTTTATAAAATTTTATCAAATCGTAATCATCTGCTTCTTAAAAGGCTATTTAAAAATAATTGAAAACAAAAGAAATATAACTAAAAAGGTACTGCAAAACATCACCTCAAAGGGACGTTTTTTTTTTTAAATTGAATGGTGCCTGTACAGTAACAGAAAAACTCTAATTTTGGTCATTCTTACCCCGTTTGACGTTATTTCAATTAGGTTATGTTACAAAGTAATAAATTGATCATAATACAATTAAATAAAAGATTTAGCATTAAAGTTGATCCGGAGATAATAACCAGTTAATTACTAGATGATAATTTTTAAAAATTAAGTTTGTACTTGAGTGCTTAACATTAATAAGATGTACAATTGATTATAGCTAATTTAATCAATAAAATGAAACGGAAATGTCTGCAAGATTGGAAATATTGCGGTTTGAAAAATGTTACGTTAAAAATATGTATTTACTAAGAAACGTTTGGAATAATTGGTCCTTAACTAAATCTCTAATTTCACTACTTTCCCTCAACCATATATTTTACCTGATTTTACCGTTGTTGTTGTCGTTTCTTCCACCTCTTGGTATTCTGATGGACATATGGGTGGCATTTACAGCTTTCCCAGAGGATCTAAGGAGGACCTAGACAAGCTGCCCCATGACGGGCTATGTGGAACAGCCAATCACTCGACCCTGGTTAACCTAGAGAGTCGGTGTTTTCTCCCAACCCAGTCTTCGGGAGGAATTAGTCAAAAACCAATTGGCGGGAGGCTTCCGTTTAGCCACGAATCACGGAAAACGTGAGAAATCTCTCGGCTTTTTGACGTATTCGGAAACAACTCTCCGTTTGTTGTGCATAAGAACACATCCTCACAAATCTATGCCATTCCTAAAAACGAGGTAACTTACTAGTGATGTATTGCTGCATTCATGTTTAACAGATATTCCGAAGATGGTCCATCAACGCCGCTCCGTCAAAGGTTGAAATCATAGCTTCCACCGATGATATACAGTGTCTGATTACTGCAATTCTCAAGAATACCTTTGGCTGATATTCTCCTCCATGTTCTTTAATTTCATTTTTCTCATCATGATTTCAACTATTTATGTACTCTATATAATTCTATATTCTTATAATTTCTCGGTGTGAAAAAAATAAATTTATATTCAATTTTATAAATAAATATTGATCGCTAACGAGCTGTTAATATGCGTGTATGGTTGGAGAGAAGCATTGATCAGAGACATTTTTATAATTATTATTTTTAATTTTTTTTTCGATAAAATCTGTTCTTTTAATTAAAATCTCTCTCAATACAGGGTAATAATAATAGTGATAACCTAATTCATTAACATCACTTTTACAGAAAATATACATAAATTAAGTAATAGAAAAATCGAGAGGAAATTTATTAAAGAAAATTAAAATCAAAGTTAAATATCAGATTTACCAGAGATATCAGACTTTGAAATCTCACCAACCGCTGTAAGAGTCTAAAAAAAACTATGCAAAGATATTTATTACATATTAATACACGAAGTACTTATGTGCTAAACGATCTCAGAGCGATTTACTATCTTTATTTGGTTAGACTGTTGATGTGAGATAAGCTGTCTTCGGTCTGAATTTATGTGAATTTATCTTTTTCTGTGCTGATGATTTTTGAATTGGCGAAACGTTGCATGACTAGTAATTTACTGGAATTTAAGAAATTTGAGTCATTGTTTTTTTAATCTTTCAATTATATCATAAAAATATATTTTTTTAAATTTGTACTGTCTGTAATTATTTTTTTATTTTATTTTTTACTAAGAGCACCGTAAACGATTTATTTGTTCCCTCAGCAATTAAGCATCCCTTGTTCAAATAAAAATCTAATGCCCTACAAATATAGTTTAAGCCCATTTATCCACACATATTCAATTGATTTAAATTCAGAATGGAAAAGATTCCTGTTGGATTTCCTTATGATACCTCTGTCGACAAGATGCTGTCGTAGCGTTAGTAAGAGGTATTTGGCTCAGATAGATTTTAAAACTAAGTACTTAGACTCCAAAATCTGTTGAGAAGTATGAATATTTCTAATTATATATTGGCTAATTTATTTTATTATTATTTTTTTTTTGTCAATACTGAGTATACATCGAACGATAATATAAACTCAGTTGCCTATATCCTCGACTTGCATAGATCCTAGGTCAGGTGCAGGGACTAAATTCAGATCGCTATGTGAAACGATGATTCCGCAGACGGAAGAGGTCGCTCCATTTGCGGGCTACCGCAGTAGTTTAGGCAAGATCCAAAATGACCTACTATCAGGCACCACGTACCATCTCGATTCGACTCAGGTTCCCCGATAGCCCTGCATAAAATCCAACATTTCTTCAATTGTAGCATGCATTCAGGGTCCGGTAGGGAAAATTGATTTTCACACAGGGTTTGGTACGTTTCTTCAGTTCCAGCTGCTTGGAAAATACTTCTGGATTTTTTATTTCTTTTTCCACGTGGAGCTTTTTGCGACCACTGTATTTTTTTTTTTTTTTTTTGTTATTGGATTCCTCATCGGAGGTCTTCGGAAATCACGCCGTTTATACCGAAGAAAGGCGTTCATTCCCAGGCGTGCTCCATATTTAGCATAGAAACATAGAATATAACAACTTTCTAAAACTATTATCATTTATTTAATTTTTATTATTTTATATTTAATCAAATTATTTTCACTGCCTGAGCTATATATCAATTATCATAGAATATGCTAAGAGATAGGATAATAAATTTACCAACTCATTTGGAGTTTATTTATTTATTACGGAGTCTTTATTTAAGTAAAATATTTTTTGTTTGCTTCAGAATCAAACGATAAGTTAAAAAAAAAATTGTTTTACTTTTTATTTATGTCTTCTTCTGTTATGTATATTTCTATTTAAAACTTTATTATTATATCTTTTCCGGAATGTCCATATCTCTCTCTCTCTCTCTCTCTCTCTCTCTCTCTCTCTATATATATATATATATATATATATATATATATATATATATATATATATATATGAAAATAGGCAAATATATTTTAGGGATTGATATATTATTTGCCACTTCAATTTTTTTATTTTTTTTTTTTATTGAAAACTAGTTTTGAATGTTATACATTCATCCTCATTTCTAAAAACACACAAACCATTCAAAAATAAGTAATTCAAAATATAGTTTGGTATTATTATACATATTAAATTAGATGTAATATAAATCAGTATTATAAAACATTTATGAATTATGAATTTAATTAAGACAAAAAATGAAATACAAGTTGGTACTCACCAAGGTTTAAATTAATTACATCAAACAGAAAAGTTTGTACTGTTTTTTTCTCGCATTGAACTAACAATGAACGAAAGGTAGGTAAGATGTTTATAGATAACGGTTTGAGGGTCAGTGTTTTTCCAGTAATACCGGTGAGTAATTGGTTTTTCTGTTATAGATGGGAATAAATTTAAGATTGGACTATTGGAGATATTTATTTGGTCATTTATTAAAAATCTGGATTGGATTTGAAGGATTTTATTATTTCAAGTGCTTCCTATATATTTAGTTTGAGGCTGTTTTTAACGTGATGCATTTTGATTTTGATAAATGTATTTTGAATTCAAATTGATTTATTTGCTAATATTTAAGCCTATTTGTATTTTTGTCATTGAGAAAGCTCCTAAGATATTTTAAAGCTTCAAACTCTCCCCCCTCTCTCTGATCCAATTAATTATATATATATATACAATCTGTATATACAGGCTTTCTAAAACAGCTTGAAGTTAGTCAGCACAATCACAGCAAAAAGATACAATCAAGAACAAAAACATTTCATGAAACGTTAAAAACAGATTTAAGTGGATTTAAATAAAATGTTGAATTATTGTTTGTTTTTTTAAGCTATCAATATTATAATTATAAATTTCATTTTTGTGAAAACTCGAACAGATAATGATGAAATCATATTATCATTGAACCTTTTTTTTTTTGTTTGTTTTTTTTATAACCTAAACTACAGATCCGTCTAAAAATTACCCGATATAATTTTATTTTTCTTAATTATCTTTGTTAAGAAAAGTAGTTCCTGAATCTGAGTATTATTAAGCAGAAACATGAACTATGATTTTTTTTATGTTTACTATTCATTACTTAATGAAGAAAAAAATGTTTTTTTTCCTGATAAAAAAATGAAAAAAAAAAGAAGGAAGAAATCCAAAACAAAAGCTTAAATCTCAATTACCAGTAATTGGCTACCAACCATTGTAGACATCATCAGGATAGAAAAATCTCATCTGGTCTGCATTTATCGCATCAAGTCTAAAAATGACTTACCAAATAGAGATATTTGTATCACTCTGTAATAACTTGAAGGATCTTAGAGTAATGATGTAACCATGTTCTCTCCATTTGGTTAGTTATTTTTAGAATGCTGATATGAGATGTACTGTCTTCGGTCTGCGTTTGTAACATCTTATCTTTTTATGTTCTGATGATACCTGACCGTGGGATATATATACTGGTCAATTAATTATTGGCATTTGAGATACTTGAGTCTTTGTTTTGGAATTTTCTGATGTTATTTTTACTGTAATTTAAATACATTTTTTTTAGTTATACCTCAATTAACAAAAAAATAATCGGTGTGGGAATAGATGACCTTAGGTGCAATTTTAAGAAAAATAAATTCCTTATTAGTATTTCTTATTATTAGTATTTCTTAATATTATAGTTCTTATTATTATGTTCTTTTTCATAATAGTTCATATATATATATATATATATATATATATATATATATATATATTTCCCTCATGCAGTAACCTGAACAGAATAATAACTGCAAACGCTCAAATTGAACATAAAATAATTTCTAGGATACAAATGGAAAGATCTAAAAAATAACAGGAAACAACTAACTTCTCGATATTTCGCCAATTCAGGCATCAGGAGGTCAGAAGGATAGAAAAAAATATATATAGCTTGACAGAGGTTGGTGTATTTTTGGACTGTTGATGTGATATGTGCAGCATTTTATATCTATTTTCTCCTTCTGTCCCGATGATGCTTGAATTGGCGCAATATCGACAGGTTGGTTGTTTTCTGTTAATTTTGAGACTCTAGGGTTCATGTTTGGAACTTTCCAGTTATATACTGGAAATTATTTAATATCTCATTTTCAGTATTTTCTCTTCTGTATTAATATGTTTTGTAGAACAGCTGTGTTTCTACTTTTTTCTTGATAAGAGTCATCCTTTCCTTTCCTCTGCATTTCTACTATTATTTTATCGTTGATTTGTAGTATATATATATATATATATATATATATATATATATATATATATATATATATATATATATATATATGCACTACATATACAGCTAGATAGAGACAGCGAGCAATGCTCTTTTATATTTCGTATTTTTATTACATTGTATTTTTCGTAACTCTGCTTTATAACTATGATATTATTTGTTCAACTTCTAATCATCGACTGGATCTTAGAGTGTGATAGTACTACTCAAGGGTACCATCAAGTACCATCGCACACTGGATGTTACTGTACACTTTCTAATTAATCTTCGAGGTGATATAGACGTGCGTAACGTTTCCTCTGATTCAGCTTCCTGTCGTCTTGGGCAAATCGATACCACCCACTGTCATTATCCCGAGAGAGCTACGGCCTCGTGAAAGTCTTCGCATAATTACAACCTCGCCGGAGGATATCCGCACCTCCGCCGAAGGGTCTTCAGGAATCGCCTCCGTCGTCGCCGATAATGGAAACACGTAGAGGTTAATCTGTCACTTCCTCGGATCACGCCCAGTCGCTCCAGTTGCATCTTGTTATGCATTCCTCTACAAAATAGCCCCGGTTTCGCCCTGTTTCGACTGGTATGAATATTAAGATCGTAATTAAACTTATGAATAATTCATTGAACTTTATTTATGAATGGTATACCATATTCTTACTAATCCGTATCCAGGTTCAAGAAACTCTGATATTTGTAGAATGGCTTTGACCACTTAAAAGTTGTACTGACACTAATGGAAGAATAGGATATAGTGCAACACCATATGGTTGGGAATATAAGAAGAATTTCCATGTTTAGTTTCTAGCTTTTCAAGATTTTAAACAATTGATTTAATTTTTTTTATTTTTAACTCAGACAATCAATAAGTTTGATTAGCAATTTAGTGGTAGTATTTTGGAGACTTAGAGCTTTGTTTCGAAACTTTCCAATAAAATATATCCACTGAGTTTTGTCTCTTTAGTCCAGTTTGTGCTCTGGTTAGTTTAAATTTCATCGAATTCCAGTATGTTTATATGTTGTTTTTTTCCGCGCTTTTAAAGGTTTTGCGTACCTCAGTCTTTATAAATTGAGTTCCTGGGTTGTAAATTTGTAGATGAATCGAGTTGGTGTTGCAGAAGTGTCATCTGGAGATCTCAACCTTTTTTCTCCCTCTTCCGCAATTTCGAAATTAGAAGCCTCATATGATAGGGGTAGGGTGCAGAGTAGCATAGTGAGTAAGGCCCTGAGCTCTTATCTCTCGTGTCAGGGTTCGAGTCCAGATGTGGCAGATAATTATTTATTCTATTAAATCAGCCGTGGATCGATCCTGGGACCAAGGGATCCTCCTGGGGCTCACCCACTCTGGTACCCTTAATTGGACGAAAAACCTGGTGGTTGAGCGTGATCTACGCCAAATCACCTCCTTTCACAACCGTTGGGCTAGAAACAGTACGCTCCTTATTAAGTACCGAACGCACGATCTTCCATGGGTTTTAGTGGTCTTTTTTTTTTTTTTTTATAAGTTGGGAATCGTAAGAAATGGAAATTGTATAATTTAGCGTTGTCCGGTAGTCTTGGTTTTATTATTTTATATTTACTGAATCCAAACTAAAATACACTTGAAAAAAATATACACGAATCTTAAGAGATTATTTAGATAATGATTTTTTTTTTGGCAGCTAAGATGTAACTCAGTAGGTTATGCTTAACAATATTTTATTTGTTACAAGAAAAAATAATGTTTTATCCATTTATTATTTATAATTAGACTTCCCAGCAGCAATAAAATGCGATTAACAACGCGCCAGCTGTCAGTATAAAGTTTTTTAAGCCGTATTTCTTTTCACTTTATTATTGTTTAGTTACCGCAAAACGTATTCTTTATCGCGTAAATAAACTTCAAAACGTTATGGCAGCGATGTAGATGGAACATAAGTATCAAGTACTCGGCAGAATATAGTGTAACACATTCGTTATTCGTGTTCCATACGTCTACGAATATGAAATACGGAGGAAGTCGTAAAGACAAACTATACACAGCAATATATCCTATCTCGTTGTGGTATAGTATTAACTGATGAGATATAGCGTCGATATCTTTTAAGCTAAAAGAGTAATTTCCATTTTCATTATTATATATTTTCCGCTTCGGAGGAGAACTCTTCCATCTCCGAATTTGTTTTGTTTCTTTCTATTTTTTATCATTTAAGATAGTTAAAACTTATAAATATATCCGGATATAACGCAGAAGTAGCTTATCTCTACCTTTCACATGGCACAGTTATTTTATTCACTTATTCTCAAGATGTAATCCTATTATTCAAATTTTCAGGCTCGTTAATTATTTTTAAATTTGTTTTAAGTATAAAATTTAATTATTTTTTTTTAAAAAGCTTATTTTAAAGAAGAATTCACAAAAATGTTCTGATAAGCTTAAGACTAAGATTGAAAGTAAAAAGTTTGGTTTATACATTCATGAAACGATAAAATGAAAACTTACTTATTTATTATCTACTCCGTTTAATAATGAAGAGTTTTTTTTAATTCTTAATTGATATAGTTTAAATATTATTTAAATTCAGTTCCGCTATGGTCCATCATGTTTGATGGAGGCCAAAGCAGGTCTTTCCCAAACAATTACGACTTGGTTCACCACCAGGAGCACGTACAGAATGAGATGCAATTGCTCCCGAAGACGATGCTTCCGTTTTGTTTTTTTACCAGAATCTGGGACATTCCTCGGGGATTTCTCCAGGCGGCATTGAAACGCTAAGGAATTCGGAGTTATGGTGGAATAGCGCACTCCATCACCGAGGCGCCGATTAGAGAAGAATAGAGCTTTCTTCGAGAAGGCCATAAGTCAAGATACGTCTCCAGTAAATCTGGAGGATGAGGGAGATCTCGGATGGAAATGTCAACCTTTGGGTATCCTGTCCTGCTCCGGTAACTGGCCCAAATGCCAGGCTAAGTTTGACTTATTTATTATCCGTTCTTTGGATATCTAGAGTGAAAATCTTTTTCCTTATAGGATATCGGAGTGAAATCTGGGATGTGAGGAAATTTCTAGCAATCGGACTTCAGCAATGCGGAGATCCGGAACCTTATAATTAGCTTTCTATATGTGATATATCTAGCTGTTACAATTAATCCAGAAATTCTAAGTATACCTACATATTATTCAGAACATCTAAAATGGCTTGTCTTTTGGCATTTATTTCTAAAAATCATGATTAATTCTGAATTTCGTAATTCATGGTAGAGAATATGTTCGAAGAGGCTTTGTTTTTATATAACGGTTCGTGGCAAGGGTGGTGATGTACCTAAGCTCTATCTCTCCTTCAGCCATATTATAAAATTTTTATTATTTCTTAATATTATATTCTTAGGATCCAATATTGCATAATAAATGTAAAGCAGGCATTTTCCTATACAATAAATGGATCTAAAAGCTGTGTTACTCTTGATGGACGTGGTGAAAACTCATTTTCTTAAAAATTATCCTCAACTATTTTTATTTGATTTTAACATTCTGTATTTACTTTTTAATCAATATTTATAATATACTCAATTTCCCTTTGTTTTATGTTTTTTAACCGACAATTTTATTTGATAGCCTAATTTTATAATGCTATATATTATTCTATGATATTATATCATTATAGTATCTTCTCTTTCTTTATATGATGCGGCTAAGGAGCTTGCAATAATTAATCAAAGTTAAGCAACGTCGAGCGTGGTTAGCGTAGGTTAGATGAGTGACTGCCCGAATTTGGGTGATCACCTACCGTGAAATATCTACGCAGCCCACGACTATTCCCCCTGCGGGTATGAGAGACCCGTCAGCTTACTGGAGGCAACTCATACAGACCGGAAGTAGAAGTGATGACCCTACACCGTGTACTAAAATTTTGAATGGCGTTGTGGTCCTATGTATTTAGTGTAATAGTGTAACAATAGCAATAATGTATCGTGCGCTTGCAGACCCCGAACAGTCATAATCCGTGGCTGTAGACCGATTTGTCACTTGAACCCGAGTGAGTCAGTGGAAGGGATACTGCCGAATTGGTCCCAAAGGGACGGGTTATGGAGCAATTGGCACCCTGCCGCTGCACCATGGAAACCATGGCTCGCAGCAACGTGAGGTTGGGTGATCTTCTCCAGGCTAATAAGCTCCGGAAAGCCATAAAATATCTGTAAGAAAACCACATCGCGCGGCCAAAGATCTGCATTGTCTATAGTGCGAACTGAAAAAAAACAAAAAAAAAATATATATATATATATAAATACACTCACATATATATATAAAATTTATATTAATATTTATTAATAATTGATTGCTTAAATTAATAATTAAATTGGTTTTTGTGGATAATGTTCAATCTATTAGAAATGCTATATATTTCACAACCCTTTATGCTTATTTAAGATACTTATTCTCGGAAAACATCGCCAGAATAATGCAAATACGATTATAGAATCAAATTCAGCAAAATTTGATTTCCAACAGTTCACCTCTGAATTACAGGAATGTTCATTTTCATTAATATCTTCGTATTATTTCCATCTTTCCTGCTTATGATATTTTCACAAAATTTATGTTACATCATTTTTGTCTCACTTACAGACAGTACACGTATTAAGACCGGAATCTTGGATGCCTGAATTAAAAAAAACATTTTATCTTGACTGTTCCCTGATTGATCCCCAAAGAAAAGAATAATCATTATCAATCATCAACATTCAAACACCCATTGCTTCTATCTTTTTAATTTTAATAAGAATACACTTGCTCTAGATAGATTAAATCGGTAGCGATGGTGTAAAAGGCTCTTCTTCTCTAAAAGGTACAGTGGAGGAAGAGACGGAAGGAAAAAAAAGAATCTTAAATTTGAAAACTAAAGTTCATAAACTTAAAAATTATGTTAAGAAAATACTTATCGTTATTACCGCCGTCAAATCCCCCATGACCAAAAATCAGTTTTGTGATTTTGATTTTATTAGATATAAGATTTCATGTCCTATAGATTGTTGAAAAGCACTCATGTGTTATAAAATCGCAGCATGATTTAAATTAATCAAAAATAATAATATTGCTATTGTTAGTCATCAAACATCTGATAACACTGTTATTTACTCTTCATGTTGGAATGTTCATAAATTAGTTTATAAAATTATATTTTCTGGTTTACTAGCAATTATATAAAAATGCTTATAAATCAGTTTTTTTTTGTCCTTTAAAACCACGTTTTTGACAGATAGATTTCACGGGGGCAATGGCGATATTGCCATATTTCGTTTATCAGCTGTAACAGCACGATGATAGCTGGATTAGATTGAGATTTGCTGTTTGTTATTCTAAGTTTTTTTTTTTTTATTCTCATGCATTATTAAGGAATTAATTTTCAAAAATGATAAAATGTTCATTTTACTACTCCCACTACTCCACTATTCTCGATAAATCCCCTCCGTGTAGTTAAAGGTGCTTCCGTCCTATCTCGATCGTCCCACTTTCCTCCGCCGCCGATAATTCCCGTGTTACCCTCCACGAGGAACAAGGGCGAAACCTCCCGTCTAGGGCACCCTGGAAATGAGGAGCAAGGTGTCACCGAGGGAACAAGCTCGGCTAAAGGTCAAGATCGTGGCCTCCCCTAATTGGTTGTCTGGATGACAACTGAAAGGGTTGATGAATTATTCACGGATAACGGGCTGTAGTTGACAATCCCGGGATAAGGCACACGCTACTGTAAGATGGCTCTCAGCGTAGTGTAAGGCATCTTCCGAGATTTCCTTGGAATAACAGAAGATAGGTGGTAAATTTGAAATTTCGTTGGGCATGAAGCCATAGAAGCCATACATTTAGATAATTCATCTATAATAAATAAATAAATGTTTATTAAATATTATTTTTCTATATTGTTTAATTTTTGCTTTTTGAAAACGTATGTCTGCTTCGGAATATTCTTATATTTTTTTTTAATTTCCATTTGAAGAAGCCATTTCATGAATTAAACTGTTTTTGTGCATTCGTATTTTTTTTTTCATACCCCCTTCTTGTTTTCATGTTAGGTATGGTTTAATTTCTTCTTTTGTACCTCATGGAAATACTAAGGATATATTAAATAAAAAAATAAAAAAATTCACGGAGTTGTTCTTAATTTGGTAGGTGTATGGAGATCGGGATTGCTGATTATAAGGCGTGTTATTGTTATTTTCAACAATTTTTCATACCATTTTGGAATGCTGCTATTTTTTTAAGTGTTTTTTTATTATATTGTTTTCATTATTATGTTTTTTTTGTTAGGTAGGAGTCAAATGATTTGCTATGTATTTGACTTCAGGACTTCATTTCTAGAACTTATGCTTTTTGTAGTTTTGTTTTTTAATGTTTTGATTAAACCTATCACATATTTTCTTATTGTTTTTTTTTTTTGAAATCAGCTTCCAAATATATAAATGGGTGCACCATATAACCACGCCAAACGATGCTTTATTATTATAGTAATGAATTTGTGAATAATTTCTATGTTTTATTTTATTTTTTTCGAAAGCGAACGTAAAACCTTAACTGCTTGAGAAGTGAATTCCTAGATAAATATCATTTCAATGAAGTAAAACAATCTAGTTTTTAATTTATTAACTACAAAATAAAATGAGACAATTTCTCCTTCTTATTAAACAGTATAAATATATTGACTCTACAATACAAATCTCTTAAATGTCAAAGATTGCAATAATATAAAGACATAAAAAATGAAATAATAACAAATTAGAATTATAATGTAGAATTAACTTGTGAGAGCTAATTATTATTAATTAAAAGCTATATATATCTATTGTAGTTGCCATATGTTCTGTCAATACTTAAGCCAGTAGGTGGTGACCAGTGTTCCAAATATGGCGAGACATTAATGTATTCATGTTTGCCCTAAATTGACTAATAATTACTAGATAATAATAATAATTGGTAATAATGGATAATAATTGATTTTAATGATATCATAAATCGTTTATTGATAATTATAAATGGTTTCCTTCTTATTATAACAAGTGTTCAACCGGTTACTAATGCGGCACCTGGTTATGGGCAGATTGGATCGGCCTTGTAAATATCATACCTCCTCAATTCATAAAGATCTATCCTTACTTCTTAACCTTATTTTACACTATGCAAACATACAAATTGAAATTAAACTTTGTTTTTCACGCTGTGATAATTTGTGTTGCATTATATAGATCATTTTTTAAGCGAAGAAATACGGTCTACAATTAAAAAATGCTCAACTCCACTTTAATGAAAAATTAGTTAGTCCTTCATTAGTTATTTAAAGACAGCTTTTACATTTTTGTATAAATGGCCAACCTATGATCCTGGACTTCCTATGATCCATAGCACTTGTTCACATTTAGACCATATTTAAGGCAATGAAATGTTATCCTTGCTTGATATTTTTTGGTAATAAGGCATTTGGGAAACCTACTTAAGTCTTGCTAACATTAAGAAATTGTTAAAAATATTTATTTAAATATATTATTTGCGTTAACAAAATTTTCGAAACAATTTTCATAAACATATAATTACCTATAGATTAATTTTATATGGACAATGTATTATCCTGCAAGGAAACGTTACTATTTAAATACTGTACAGTTATGTGCATTTATGAGACCTGAGTTCGGAGTCGTAATTACTATCATTAGCACAATCGGTGTTATGATATTCTAGAATTTCGTGTACAAATATAATTGAAACATATAATTATTTAGTATATGTTTCTTTCCTGCATGTGTCGAGCGTATTGGGATGTGTTCACTACAAGGTTGCTTAGAGGTTCCATATGCAGACTTGAATATCTGTTTTCAATACTGATTTGGGTGTGGAATGAATCAATGTAATGAACTATCTTCTTCATGATTCAAGAACATAAATATTCATAAAATATAGATGATGGGGAAATAAGGTATCTGTATAAAATATTTCAAAGTTCTATTGTCATATCACCACTTCTGGTTTTTCTTGGCTCACAAATCCGCTTTGGGGTACAGTTTACTGGAACAATAGATCAGTAATTAGAAAAAGAGAGTTATTTATTATCAATTCTAGTTCTTTTCGTTGAGGACAAGTATTAAGCACTTGTTCCCCTAAATCATAATATATTGTATTCATCATTTCTGTTATAAGAATCATTATCTCAAACGAATTTCATGGAATCGTGAACAAATAAGTATCTGAAACATTTGCAGTTTCAAACTCACTCACCCACCCAATTTACTGTAAAAATTCACCTATTTCAACACTAGTCCAGTGAGGAACTCAGTATATTTGGACTTAATTCATTCCTGATTCAACTCTTAAAATATAATATTTTATCATAAAATGAACACAGCTATTTTCATAGGTATTGTACGTTTTACAATGTTGGCTCCTGGTATATATCCTTAAACCTTTATAAACACCAAACCCTCTAGTGTTTAACCTGGCTTTAGGATAAATGCATAATAACCTTCCGAGGCGTCTGAAAAGAAGATGGCCCCGTTTTCTACACATAGTAACCATTTGGGGAGGTAGGAGAGATTAACTTGTACTAAAATGCACTATAGTACAGTGAATGTGTATTTCATACAAATCATTATACTTGCATGTGCGCCAAAGGTATATTTTGACCAATGACAATAGCCTAAACTGCGCAAATCTCATGGCCTGCGTGTTTAATTATGAAGTCCGAAAGTAATTTACCACTAGCTCATTCTCCCGTGGTCCCTTTTAATTAATCTATGATTACTATTAGAGGGACCCGTTAGGGCTCCATAAGGAACTGTTGTACGATAGGTAACGATGGGAGTCCAAACCATAAGGTACAAGTCCTTATAGCCTTAGCAACTATAAGTTTTATTATTGTTTCCTTCGTCCAAGTGGGGATTCGGATATTAGCGGTTTAGGATTATTTTCCCATAGTCACTAACGTAGTTAAACACTATTCTTGCTCGAGAGCTGTCCGTTTATTACTTAACATTGGATTTATTTCGATTATTAAAATAAATGTTGTTAATAGAAATATTAATGGTCTTCTATTAAGCTTGTTGTAAAACAATGATACTAAGGCTTAGTAAACCTAAAAGCTCATTAGTAAGCCTACAAGCCTGCCTCCTCTAAACTCCATGAAAACTCAAATTCGCAAGGTCAGACCTCCAGTAACTCACGTCTCCAGATCCAGTCCTCAGACGTTTGCCTGTTGGTTCGAGACCAATTAGCAATATCATACTATTGAAGCAATAGCATATCCTTCCTGATGTTGTATCAAATATTAAATTTATTGGTTCTAAACCTTCTGTGTAATCTCTTGATGTCTCCAGTGGACTCATTTTGTTCTGTACCAACAATTATATGTAATTCTTTACTTTCAAGAACCATCGAGGTTGAGGGAATTACATATTCATTTTCCTAATACTACATAATCAAGATTTCCTTTTAATGGTTATGGCCTGTATGCTTCTAGAAATAACATAATACAATTTACTAATCAATTTACTCGTCTCTATGGTATCATACTTACTAACATCATATGGTATTCTTAGGCAACAGTGGGGTCAGCATTATGCTCTCGGTAACTGATTTATTCCCAACCTGTTGAGGAGGCCTCAGTATAATTCAATAAATAGATAAAACCTAATTTTCAGGAAAGCTTGTGTTTTCGTAGGGCTATAATTTGTATGTAAGCCTATCAGATGAAATGAAATAATATACAGATATTGCATATTTCGTTTCATTAGTTTCTGTCCGTCATGCTTTATGCGATTTTAATTCGCACTGGTCAAGCCATTTTTCATAATGATTGGTTGAAATATTGCGTCTTGAGGTATTTCCGTTTACGAAATGACCTCTGGGAAGCTCAAATTAATTCATCAACGTCTGAATCGGTTTTTTTAGAATGAAAAAATTTCCTGTGAAAAATACATTTATGTCCTGAATTCTTCAGAGACGTTATAACGGGTAATGGTTGCGACACACCTTCATTCAGAAGTAATCATTGCCTTTGAAGCTATTTGTTCGTATCTTTTGTTGGTACCTTGACCCATAATTGCGGAAAAAGTTTCATGTCGTATCATAAATACGATAATTATTGATTCAATCAGATAAGCTATTGAATTTAATTAACACCTGTTACTAGTTTACGAAGTAAGCGCTTGTAATGTATTCATCATTTGATGTATTAGGTATGAAAGGAGAATAAACAATGTTTTCTATTATATTAATGTTGAACGTGCAATTCCACGTGGTCGATCATCCAGCTCTTTTTCGGACTGCAAGGAAAATTTGAATTAAACTGATAAATAAAGTAGTTGAATCTTTTCACAAAATCATGAATACTTGAAAAATTTAGTTCGTAAATTGGGATTTAATTTTTATGAGGTATACTTAATTAAGCTTAAATACCGTTAAGCTAAAAATATTGGGAAGTGAAATCATTAAATCCAGTCAACCAAGTTGATGGATCATGAAGCAATGTTTGCGTTCATTGATTGTTCGGGTTGAAGTTTACATTTCAAAAGAATTCAAAAGTCTTTTCTATGTATTTTTCTCATCAACTCCGATTTCGGTAGCTTTTAAATTTTTTAAAGGATTTCCAAGTCTAGAATCCTTAGCCGTCGAAGCTAATCGGTATACAGGGACGACTTCTGCTTAGAAATGAACACATCAAAACCGAAAGGACGTAGGAATGGATGTTCCATCGGCTGTAACTGTTTCCTAAATGACTGGGCAGAAAGTGGCTGGAAAAGAATAAGATTTATGTCCTTAGCTGTCTGAAATAATGGCCCAGCCTGTCGGGCTTCTGTTCTTGGTCCTTCTTTGGAGTCTGCGGTAAGATGACTCCTTCATCAAAAGTTGTCATTTCTGATGCTAAAAATGTTTTAGGTAGATTGCAAAACCAGCTGATAATACTTTTTATAATATTTTATAGAATGAATTGGATATTAACCAATACAGCCAAGGATGTATCGAGACAAGTGGAGGCCCTAAGCTGTAAAAATTTTGGGGCACCATCCCTAAAAAATGTTTCAAGTCAAAGGCCATAAATTTAATGGTTCTTGATAAGCAGGAACTGTTTATCTGTTGATATTTGATGTCAAGATCATCATCAAGATCATCCTCCACGTTTTTCTTTTACCTGAACGAATGGTAATATCCTCACTTTATTCAAGGAGAGATTCAACCTACGGCCAATAGAACTGAAAAGAAAATCTTCCTATAGCCGGATTCAAATCTGACTCCGGGGGTATCTAAACCACCCCATTGGCTTATAATAAATAGAACATTGCAATAAATTGAGCCTGTCATCCTTATCATAAATGATAATAACACATATAAATCTTTACCCACCAGTGAGTTGTAAAAATTAACTTCTACATTATTTACAAATTATTGTAAAACGATATTGGCAGGATGATATTCGAAATTACAAAATTCCTATAACGGCCAACGTAAACTTTAAAACAGCTCCCAGAGAACATTACAACAATAACGTTTTTAGTGAATGGGACTTATTAAGTCAGTTTTATTAAACCTACTCTGCAATCACATTATATTATTTTTTATAAATTTATTTTTGGACGATTTGTTATATTGATTGTTACAAATATTTCACAAAATAAAATAATTGGCCAACATGGATTATTTCGGAAAACCTTTCTCCTACATAGATATCAAAGCTCTGCTATAAGCATATACATTTTTAGTTTCTTAATTTTCTCATCTTTTGTAAAAACTTTCAACATTTTTCAACATGGCGTATAAGTGATTCTGTTGTAATTAACATATGTATATCTACAACAAAGAATATGTACCTTGATAATGTTAAGAAGTATGATTCTGTTTCCTATTTTTTTTCAATTTAGAGAAAGAAAAAAAAACAGGAAAACTATTATTCGGAATATACGATTCATTATATATTTTATCGATATTTGTATGGTTTATTAATGATGATTAAAATGGATATCGATGCTTTTTCTAGAGATCAAGTATTAAAAAGATTTTCCACATGGCTACATGTACAGGGTATTAGACCACACCCAAGACTAATGTAATAAAAAGTCACGGTGTGTCAAGTGTGGGAAAATAGGTTTCACTGTGAGCGAACAGGTGTTTCTGTGTGACCAGTTTTATTGTTCTGAGGTAGCTATAGGATCCAGGTACTAGTAGTTATGACCTGAGATGGGAAAAAAAACAATCTTGCCATAGTTCTGATCAGTCAGCAAGAAATATTTTCTATATATGTTTCTATATTTTAATATGGGAATCCAAATTGTTTAAATACAAAAAAAAAATGTGATACAATTTATTTATTTATTTCTTTGGGTTTATTTTTTATATCCACATCTATCAATGTTGACAACCAGTGAATTTTCTGGTGAAAAATTTGTTATCGTGGCATGAAATGCATATGTGTATATATGTGATTGATTTCAGTATTTGTGAAATATTTGTGTCCTAAAATATTTATTTATCTATCATTTTATTGTTTGTGTGTAAAAAAATGATTGAAAAAACGGAACATTTGTTTTCCTCCAGATCTATTTGTTCATTATTTATGATTCCTCATGCCCTATTGAATAATCTTGATAGATTATGCAAGCGTGTCCTTTACTGTTTATACAGGAAGTTGAGAATTTCGAAGCGCACTCCAATAATCGTCTTAGTGACGATACCTCTCTGTTTGAGGAAGGAACGCCCTGCGAAAATAAAAGCAAATTGTTGAATAATTCAGTATGGTAATCGGATTCTTCTCTTTGTTTTCAACGTTCCAGTTTATTTCGCTCAACGGCGGACTGAAATATACCTCTAGGTCAATTTTCACCGATGGAGCAGAATTTATATACCAAAATTGAAATATACATCAGTGATAAATATTAATTATTATACCATATTTATGCATATGGTATTTTTTTTTTTGTCGTATTCTTTTAGCCGCCTCTTCTCCAATCTTCTGGATATTATACAGGCCGTGAATTGACATTACCTGTCCGAGACACTTGACTCAGATCTACTTTCCTTGCCGACCGGTGAAGTGTGTCGGAGCATTGGTCCGTGCTGAGGTCAAGGTTGAATGAAGGACTGTCATAGTCTGCTTGGTTATCGCTCATCACCGACCAGTTCTTAGGAAAGGTGTCATCCTCAATTTTAGAATTCTCACAATATATAATGATATGCAAACGAATTGGCTAAATGTTTGTCCAACATTTCTGTCCCATCATTCATAATTAGAGCTAACAAACAAAAAAACAAATAAAAGAAAAGAAAAAAGTCAATGATAGAATATTTATTTCTTGATGATTGAAAAATAATTTTCTCTAGATATTTAAATATCCAGTCAGTGTATAATCGATCATTGCTTTCTCGCTTCTACCTGCTCCACTTAATTAAGTCTAAAATATATTATTGTAATGACTTGATTGCTTACTTTTTAAAAAAAAATATTTTCTGTTATTTTATTTTAACTTTTACGTTATAATGAATATTTAAAGATGATATGATGCTTGAGGATGCGGTTGACCCCGAAACGTCACACATGACAATAATTTGAGTTATTGAATAAAGTTGCTTAAATGTAAGTCATTTTCAACAATTATTTTATGATAATCTTCTTGAATAAATTAGAAACAATACGAATTGTTATTTTATTTTATTTATAAGAAGGTCTCATCGCTGAACTCAAAATGTCTAAAGATTTTTCGGGCATCAAGAAACTGAAAGTTGAGAGAACTAAGGTGGAGGAGAAGGCGGGAAAAAAGATCGCCACCAAGATATCAAAGCAGTTCAGTGTCGATCATTTTGTCTAAAAGATGCCGGAGAAAGATGCAGTTGGCATCCCTCCGTGGAAGAGACAGATGCCAGTGAAAAAGGCAGCGGAGAAAGCGAGGAAAGAGATGGAAGAACAACTGGCGAAGGAGGCTGAGGCGAGAAGACTTCAACCGATACCAGCTTGGAAGAGGCACCTACTTCAAAAGAAGTCAGAACATACTTGTCAGTAATCATGTTTAGGGAGCAGGAAGAGCATGCATTGGTGAAGGAGGACAAACAATCGTAATTGTTTATTTTTGAATAAGTTTGATAAGCATGTTATAATGAGAATAAAAACAAGATATTTAAATTGTATAAAGCTGATGTGATTAAATAAAATCTAGGGGTCTGAATCGGTGAATTTCTAACAGTTTAGCATCAACGCCTTAAACATTTTTTTTTAATATGTCAATAAAGAAAGAGAAAAACTAACATTAGTTTGACAAAGGCCTCGATGTAACAAAGAATAATGATTTTATTAAACTGGGATCAATGATACGTTCTTTATTTCTTTCTTCTTCAATTCGTTAATCTCAAGATGGTTTACATGCAGTGGATACTGGCAACGGGGGTTCACGCAAATAATCTTTAAAGTGACCAACCATAAATACGACATAAAATGCTCGTAACAAGTGGAGACACCTTTGGTTTTATGGTTAAAATACACTGTATCAGGCAGTGTAAAGCGAGCAAAAAACTAGAAGGCGCTAAAAGCGCTGATTGAATATAAAGGTAGTTCCAATCTATGCCCCCTAGACTTTGGCATAGATCAGGGGGTTCACTGCTTAAGCGTCTGCATCTGTCAAAATGAAGGCGTTCCGTTTCTGCAGATTTACTCAAGCTCAAATAAGTATTTTCTATTCCAATTCTTCTGCTTATATGTTTAGTGTAGGCATATTAATATTATTGGATGTGTACTACCGAACCCGATGGCTTTCCAATATTTTTTACCCAACTAGAAAAATGCAATTTTTTTTTTTTAACAAAGAATATCAATCCTGAATAGATCCTGAACCCGGTTTCGATTAGGAGTTATTGTATTATAATTGACGCAAACCAGATCATAAAAGCTTGTTCATAAAATCAACCGGAAATACAGATTCCGCTAATGGCTTACATTGACCACCCGTGGCAGCGAACCTTAAAAACTGAGGATAACTTAAAGTCGTTAATTCTTTTTATCTGATTATATCCTATTCAATAGCGTTAGGAAAATTGAGCAATCTTATCTTCGGGTTCATAACCGTTTGAAATAAAACTAATTACCTCTTGGTCATATAACCAGCTCTAAAAGGGATGCAAGTGGAAAATAAATCTAAATTTATTGTCGTGGAACATAGTTTTGTCCGGATTGCGAGTTCCTTTTGTATTTTTTTTTTCTAAAATACTTTCTGATATTTTAATCAGAAATAAATTTGATAATTTATTCTTTAATCAGTGGTTTCGATTCTTTCGGTTTGTAATAAAGAGTTTGTAATACTTAATTTGTTCGAATTTTACTAAAATTTTTTCCTAATTTATTGTCTAGTTACTTTGCTGTGAGATTATATATACTTTGTTTATAAAGCTATCCAATAAATATTAGGCTAAAAAAATGGTCATCTATCATTTATATTTAAATATATAAAGACATTCCTTTTATGTATTTGTATTTCTCTTAATTTGTTTGTATTTTTCTCCCCCAGTTTGTAAACATTCTTATTATTACTTTCCTTATTTATCCTGTACTTAGAACAAGCTGAACTTTTCCTTCTTTTTTTTCGTCGAATCTTCTATCCTAGTTACTATTATATCAATTATTCTTTGTTTTTTTTTCAATATAAATATGTCGATTATTTTCTTAAGTTTTCCTCTTGTATGTATATTAATATTTATTCATCTGCATTAAAAGAAAGTAACAGAGATAAACCAAAAATAAAGAAACTGAAGATGGTCTTCTATTTTATACGTGTAACGATTCCTAGAATTCTAACGATGTTCTAACGATATTTATTGGATTGATTGAAAAGTTTGATATCTATAATAATATACATAACTAAGATAACACACATACACAAACACATATATACATATATATGCTAAAACTGAGATAGATCTAATTATATAATAGAATAAACTATTCTGAAGTTCCTTGTTTAAGTTTAGATTTTTAGTGTCGAGAGCTGTCCTAGCAAGGCGAAGCGTTGCTTAATACTGACTTCGCGTTTGGTTTTTGATATTTGTTTTAATCGAAACGTTCGTATCTTCAATTGTTCGCTTATTTCACAATATGACCAGGCAAATATCCTAAAAGGTGAACTACTGTAATTTTTTCTCTTTTTGCCATAAATCATTTTTATTCATTCATTAACAAGAAAATTGTATGTGATCGCAGAAAACCTGATATTGAGAATAACTTCAAAATAGTGAATCTGACTGAACGAAAAAAAAAATTGAAAAAATATTCACAACCTGAAAAGAATGAGGAAAAAATCTCTAATTTTCTCAAGGAATCCAGAAAATATTAAAAAATGGTTTCTACCTTAAATAGCAGAGCTAATTTAATGTTTATGGCTGCTAATAATTCCTAAGCTATTCCACTCTGCAAATTGTTCGGTGGATTCAACAAAAAAATAACTAAATTTTTTAATGATTATTCGAGAGGCTTAATAGCAGGAATAAAGAATCCGAGAAGGTTAATTCAGATGTTTAATATTTTGAAAGATGAAAAATGACGCCTAGTTATACTTAAGTGGCAATGACAAGTGGACAAGAAAAAAAAATGTGAGAGGTTGAAAGAGACCGCACAACATCCGACAGGATAAATAGTTCGAGAAATGTAAATTGCAAGCCAAAATCGCCCTTAATGATTTTGAACTTTAAAATTTTAACACTTAATAACATGCGTCGTAATTTTTTTTTGACGGGGTAGTCAGGAGAATTGACTTATTATTGGATTTTGTAAATTACGATTATTTTATCATACCATAATTTTTAATTGTTATTTTAACATATCCTTCTGAATCAGGACAGAAAATCGTTCCCGAAGTGCATTTTTCAACACTTATCACATTTCTAAAATCGGCACTGATCGTAAGCGCCGTTAGATGATTATCTATCAAAATTGTTTAATATCGAAATAGTCGAGGGCCCGCCTGTCTTGTTTATTAAATTAAATTGTTATGTGAGTGTCTGTTATTATCTAAACAATTTTTATGAAAATAATAGCTAAAGATTCAAAAGCAATTTTCGGAAATACCAACATGATTTTTTTTTTGTGGAAAAAAATCATTTAATGAGTTATAGAATAGGATTTAATTTTTCAACTTTTATGATTAATAGCTAACATTAGCCTGGTTTTTATTATTTTTTTTTATATACGGTGGATAACAATACTATTTCAAGACGACGGACGTCTAATGGATCGCTTACTTAAAGCAGCATTTGTATAATTTTTTTATAATTATAGATTAAAGTCAATAAAAAAAAAATTGAAAAACTCTTAAATTTAGACTTCAAATTAAAACAGTTTAATTTCTTAATCCGGTATTAGTTGCGGCCGATCTGAGAGCTCGGAAACGATTTTTTAGACCATTTCCTTTTTTTTTTTTTATGCATTGTGAGAGGGAATCGATAGAGATGGTGTGTATTCGGCTTTAGGTTTGAAGCTTAAGCGTTTTTCAAAAAATAACGTCGATATCTTGTGTGGAGGGTTAATTCATAGTAAAAAAAAAAAACATATCGCTATTTGTATTTTCTATAAGGATACCGTAAGGGGATAATAGAGTTGCATTCCAATGTTTTTCCGAGAGGTACTCACCTATTCTAGTTTAGTGTGATAGATTAACTGACTTTAAATTAAGTTTCCCTACACATTCTAATCTTTGTGAATTCACCATCACTTTTGAGCAACTTTTCTATGTGAAAATCATTAATGCATTTCGAAGTTTATAAATGAGAAGTGTAAATGCATTTCAATATATTTCTCTTCATTGAAACGCCTAGAAATTTTATTCAAATTTCGAGGCGTTTCTAGATTCTTTTCTCGCACCCGAAAACGTTAGCTTCGCCCCATTTCTTCAGTGTCTCGGGTCCTGTTTTCAAGATGCATTTGCATACTGGAAGCGCTGGTTTGATAGTAGGCTATGATGAGGGCCTGCCCGATCGGAGCCGCTGTAAATCTTATGCATTTTTCACTCGAAAGCACTGCAGTTATAAAACGATATACGAGTGATTCCATTTAAGGTAGAGACCTTTTTTAGTCAATAAATATTGTCCTTTTAATTATATACGTAAGTGCATTCCTTGTCCTAGTATTTGTTTCTCAGCATTGGTTATCGAAAAGAAGAAATTCCGTCTCTACCGGGATATCTATGCCTGTTTGTAAACATTTTTCATACCGCACATTTTAGGATGAGAGAGACAAAACTCAAAATTTCTAGGTTTAAATATTAATAGTTGCACCCCATTATCCCTAAGAGCCGCCATCCTTCAGAAATCAGGCTAAACCGATATACGCAATAGGTGATCTACCAGTAACGGGTGTTTAAAGAAACATTCTGAGGACTTTTATGTAGAAAATAACTTGTGTCTAACAAATTTATTAGTTTACATGAAATTTGTTAAATAACTGTGTAATCAGTTGCTGTTATGCCCGTGTTGGATTATTTCGTCATTTTCTCTTTGATTCGGATTATTATTTATTCTCGATTGATTCACGTTTTAGCGAATCACATTTAAAATACAAAGGAATCCTGGAGAACGCTGCGTCATGGGCAGTATGTGGCTAAGTGACCCTGAAGTCGCCGGAGCTACAAAGAAACGCTTAATGCCAGCGAGGTAACGACCGCCCCATTAGTCCACACAGCCATAATACGACCTGTCCATCACCGGTCATCATAATTTGAGCCCCGGAGCGGAGGAGGCGGAGCCCCAAGGCCGCGCTATTGAGGGGGTCTCGCAGGGGCTCCGCTGGTCCATTGATGTTCTGTGTTTAGTATGCCCTGGCGGCTACCTCTGGTACCGTTAGCTTGCTGACGGTTTCATTCTGGTCCACGTGTGGAAACCGCAATTCCCGTCTTCCCAGAAGAGATTAGCAGCAATTGCGACATCTTCGCGGATCGTCAATGTCTTGGACACGGTATCTGGAACGTGTGTAAAAGAGTTATTAAATGTTGATTTACTTTAATGAAATCTGATATTTATACAAATTTCCCATTTAGAATAACGAGACAACAGGAATATTAACAATTAGTTAATGAGAACTGAAACTAAAGAAAAGTGGCAAAAATTACTTTGGGGATAATATTAATATTCAAAGACCTAAGCCTCTCAAATGCCAGTAAATAACAAAACCATTCAACGTTTTGATTCAGGCATCATCATAACACAAAACACGAGACCGCAGGCAGACCTCTGATGGGACAACTCACACTAACTTCCTAAAATGATTAAACAAATAGAGTTAGTACATCGCTCCTAGACAGTTGAAAAAATACTGATGGAGTAGGGTATTGACAATTTTTCAGGTCTGCATGATATATATTTTATTTAATAAATATTAAGTTTTTTTTTCTTTTTCCCTTCCATAATAACCCTATGGGAGGTAAGTTTATTGATTTGTGAAAACAAATATAGAAAACAAAATTATTTCATTGTATCTAAGGAATATTAATATATTTTAAGTTATTTCTTAGGCCCTGTCACGACTAAGTTCCTTACGTGGATACAACGGTTTAGTTAAATGACCTAAGATTAATCTCGTTTCAAAAATGAATAAAATCTTAACTGACTTTTTTAATTGATTTTTTATATATTTACCTGTTTTTTTTTTTAATCCAAAATTACCACGTGACTTAAATAACCCTTGTTGATTTTATGTTCCTCATTAATACTTCAGCTCCGAATTCCAGCACTTAAACGGAGATGGTTACAGAGGCATGCACTTTAGACAATTATCATTAAACCAAATATATCGCCCTCCATTTCTGGCGATATTTTTTTTTTTTTTTTTTTAGCAACAGTCTCTAAAGTATAATAAGAAGCATTAAATAAGAAAATTTAATTCTCTGGATTAGAATTAAGAAGGAAACTATTTTTCTTCATCTCTATGACTTTACTAATGGAGCTTGTAATTACAATTTTCTATAAAAGCTATTCATGATGCTTCTATAAAAGTTGATTGCAAATTAAATGATTCTTGATAACTTTGGTTTTGATTTTGCATTTGAGAGAATTTTTCAAAATATTAAATATTACTTTAGGTTCCAAGTTACAGTTTAATGTTATTTAATTAAAAATCTTTTCAATTAGCAATATTTATAGTGAAAAAGTAATGGCTGAAATATAAATTTTAAATCAGGATAAGCTAGCTTTATAGATATAATTCTGCCGGTTATGAAATAATCATTAACCATTTAAATATATATTTATATACATATATATATATATATATATATATATATACATGTAAATATTGTGAACGAATAGGAAGAGCATAAATAACTTACTTCAGCCGGAGGGCTCAGAAGCCGCAGGTATTTCTCATCGTAATAATTTAACTTCTTCCACAATTTGTTTTAATGAACTAATTATTTTATTTTCAATAGGTCGGAAATGCTGTGTTCAATTATATTCATCCAACGTCATATGTTTTATTATTTATTTAAAATTTTTCACATTTTTTATTTCATTTATCGGGATAATAACCAGGACAATGTAATGCTTTATGCGGTTTCACTATATACTATTTTATGATTGATTTTCCTTACAGTTATTGGTTTGAATTGTTTTTATGAACCACCGTACCAACAGTTGCCATTTATGATATTTTTTATAAAATATTTTTTATCTAAAACTTTTAATCGATATGATATTTCTCGCTTCGATCTATTAGTAGTTATTGATCGAAATAAGTAAATTATTAATCTAACCGGTCTTTTAAAGATGGTTTGCTAATTAATAATTATTTTATATTATGTTTTTTTTTTTTCAATTTTGGTTGAAAATTTATTGTTACAGAAATGTCACATTCTATTCCATTGTTCTTTGACTATTTAAAATAACAGCTAAATTTGGCTGTTACTCAGATGATCTACGTATAAGCAGAGTATTATTCTGCCATTTTTCAACTTTTATTTCGCTTATCTTAAGGTTAGTATATAAAATTGTTAGTATTTATATGAATAATTGATATATGAAGACTAAAATAAATAAATTGCAAATGGTCTGTCAACTATTTAGCAATTTATATTTAATTTTTTCATTATTCCTAATCTCGGTTTTAATAATAATTAGCACTAAATATGTGCTAGCCGCTATTTGTCAAAATATATTGAATTTTATTGATTGAATTTTGTAATTAATCAATTATATTATTTACTAATTAATTTTGTTGGGAGGGCTTTTTTAATGATCTCACCTATCGATGAAACAACCAGTGAATGTGCTGACAAAAACATGTTATCGTGGCTTGTAAGACATGATAAAGAGTAGAAACCAGCGGCACCTCTTCCTGTCGTGATTATCGTGCATGGTTAGGCTAGGAGATCCCTCATCCAGCTCCTCTTCAACCTTCTGCGGATGTTGTCAGCCATGTTGGTTGTCGCCATGTTTGTATGAGTGTGTTAAATGCAATTTTATATATATTGTATTTCTTCACAATACTTTTTTTTTGTGAATTATTATCTCTCTATAATAATAGACTATATTAATCCTTGATGAAGGAAATAACTCTTTTAGGAGATAAAAGTAACGGTTATTTTAAAGTGCTAACTTTGATTCGATTGGAATTTAGCGGTAATATTTTAATGTTGGTTGAAATCGACTGCTTTACCCATCTCAGGTTGATTGTGAGTTCACATTATTATTCAAAGTTTATTTTTATTTTACCCATTTTTTTCTCTATTAAACGAATTCAAAAACTCGATTTATACTCACGTGACTCAATGAATACTACCAGCAACATAAGACGAAAATTGCATTTGCAAGAATGTACACATTATGCACATAATTTATTTTTTAGTCTATATATATAAATGCATTATATATATATATATATATATATATATATATATATATATATATATATTACTTAGACATACGCCTATTTAACTTATCGTCAAATATTTGTATACTGAAAGCTGAATTACTGCATTGAATAACCGCTGGTGAATGACACTAGAAAAGTTGCCATCCTGAGAGAGCCTGCATTCAGCACTCACTCATTCATTTATTCAGATTCCACCACTCGATCGAAAAAGGAGTCCCTTCCTTAGCTCGAACCACCTCGTAATGGCTCTTTGATGGGCAGATAAATTGTCATAAATGGTTCTGGGATATATAGCTATGAGAAGAGCCATAGAACTAGGAGTTACGATCTATGAAATTGCCATCTCCGCCCACCCGTGAAAGATTCAAAGGCTACGGTAAGTATGAAAGGAATTAAAATGATTTAATAGCAGCGAGGGAATGGGGGAAGGGTTGCATCTGGTTGCTCAGGAGGTACTTGAAGATGCGAGGATTATGAAGCACATGGGGGGCCGCGTGATGCTCTGGGCCCAAGGCCGCTAGAAAACTGTTTACAACATCTGGATTTATTTATCGGGAAAATACTTTAAAGGAAGGATGAATAAGTACAAGAAGCTGAGGATTCAAAGCCCTGTAAGTTGAAGACTTGAAAAAAAAATTTACAAAACTAATATATTTCCCGCATTAGTTAAAGAAAGATCCTGTGAGATTTTCGTAAATAAATTATTGCATCGAATATTTCAAATAAGGATGAGTCAATTAGAGATTTTGTTGGAGATCTGACGGGCGTTTATAATTGACGTAATTGTATCGTGCCAACTGATTGAAATAGGCATGTTATAAGTTGAACTTGATTAATAGAGAACCATAAAGAATGTAATCAGAACTGAATTAATAAACATCCGAATATTATAACAAGTATTAAGTGTATTATGTCTGACTTTGAAGATTCTGGTTTTGACGGAACTCAGTGTAATGGAGATACGTAGGCAGAGATTGTTGGAGCTATCGGTATCGAACCTTCGTGTAACATTACTTTCATTTATCTCTTTTTCCATATACATACTAAGAACACATAGTACCACATCATTCTTGGAAACGATATTCAGATATTTTTTTATTGTAATAGAGAGTAGAAAGAGTGTCACTAAATGTTCTCAACAGTATCACCATCGCTCTCAGATAAATCCCTCACTTAAGGACAGCGATAAGCAGTAAATCGTAAGCCGGCAATCAAAGAACTATTTACAATTAGACGATGCCATCCCACTAATAAGATGGAGGAGTCGGGGAGTTCCTGGTTCTGGGAACGACCGCCTCCAAGTTAAGCAGATCATTTAGTTGTCGAAGTACTAACGAGAATAAAAAGCCCTGAAAGAAGCACACACATCTATTACCACAGCCGCTCGCTGGTACAATTATAGAACCTTAGGATTATGCAGAGGAATGAAGAAGGTTGACCCGACGTCAATACCAATTAAGGGTTACTACAATAAATTTGTCTTGGCTGATGGTTTGTTCATGCGGTGCAACGATCTGTCTACGCAGGCCGACTGACGGTCTGAAACTTAGAACTATTACATACTGTTAATTTTATTTGTAGTTATTTTTTTAAAGTTGATTTTTTTTCATTTAAATGTTCAAGGAGTGGACCTCACTAATTTTGATCTGTAAAAGCACTTTGGATATTTGGACCTATAATATTATTTAATATTATTTTCTCTAAAAGCCTCCCTCACTTATTATATACGGACATCTGCTATAGAAAAAAAATAACCAAGCAGGAGCATTTTACAATTATTCAGTAATCTTAGAAAGGAGTAAATCAGAAGAAATGCTATCTTTCCTGTTTTTCCATATCGAAAAATCCGACAAAAATTCCAAAAATAAATTTTTTTCTATTGACTTTTTACTTGATTCGTTTTTTTTTTCTCTGGCAAAAGTTAGAAAAGATAATGTGGGGTAAATCCGCACTATATTTTACAAAGCTCGAGTTAATATTAGTGCAAAATCTTTATTTTTGAAGCTAGATTTTTCCCCTGTTTTAAAAATGTTCTTCAAACGATTATGCTTAAATATTATATTCGTACCTATGTTTCCATCACGTATATTTTTATGAGAAATATAATTCAATTTAATAGGGCCTAGTACCCTCTTGCCCCAGCCTTATGAGGTAAGTGAGCACGGCCTATCTGGAAGACTCATTATTCAAACAGTAGCGGCTTTGGGACAAGAGCCAAATAGTTCAGCTTCCGGAGGAATGTTATTATGATTTAATCATCGAAAAAAGCTAAGGCTTGCCTGAGATTCACATTTTACTATCTTTATTGAGATATGAGAGTGAGGTGTGGTATATAACTGAATACATGAATAGAAAGTAAGAATTTTTCTTTTAATGCCCTAGTTTGCAGTTGTTCCGTCAAAACATGATACAGCGCACTTACCTGGAAAGAGCACTTACCCCACGTTACCTTAGGTCTATTAAACCTTGGTTTCGCTCAGACGAGCCATTATTTTTTTATTAATTTAAATTTTACTGAATATAACACCCTTAATGAAGTCAGCGCTTTAATTAATTAATTAATTTAAAGTATCTTACAGATACCTGCTACCCATAATAAAATTTTATCAGTTTCAGATATGATCCTAAGACGCTTAGGCATATTCTTCTCAGAAATTTATAATTCTCTTCTACACGAAATGTAATAAAAATTACCTCAACATTAAATATATGAAATACTGTAGCTAATCAATATTCCGAGATGAACCGAGTTTTATAACACTTGGATGCCAAAGACCCTAAGGAGTAGAGAACATAAAACAATCAATAAAAAATTCATTTTTAGAATATTAATTATATCACTCATCGATTAAGAATGGTAACTCTTAATTAATGCACAATTATGTTTTAGGAATTGTATTTCTTCAGACATACGTAATTAATGAATTCACACATACTTTTTGGATTTAAAATCAATAGTTTGTTTTTATACTGATTTTTCTTTCTAATTACTAGTCTGCTGTCAATCAATTTAAATTGAATATGTTTTTCTTAGATGAATAGAGCGTGTATTAAAAAAAAAAAAAAAAATAAAGGTTTTAAGTTTTACATAAACAATTTTACACATTTTGGGTTCTTACTGCACGATTTTGAGTTTTTTACTGCACGGTTTTCTGTTTTTTTACTCCGATGATGTCGACGTCATTTTTTGAATAAGGCCTAAGCGCCATTTAGCAAACTTTGCAGGAAACAAATGAAACGATTTTTCATCAAATAACAATATTTTTTTTTTTTATTCTTTATTATATATAGTAGGGGTTTATTAAGGTGGCAAAACTTTTATAATTAAAATATATTTTTAAGGCTTTTAGCACTGATTAAGACCAGTGCGACGACTGTGAGTCGTTAGTAGTTGGAGATTGGCGTCATCAATAATGTATTTTTAGACCATTTACAATTTTTTCTATATATCGTGAGCGGGTATTGATAGAGATGGTGTTTACGTCCCATACATAATTAGTTGAAACCTAAATTCCGAATTTTTGGCGCTTAAGCCTTTTTCAAAAAACGACGTCGTTTATAACATTGTTATGCTCATTTTATAAAGAAATTTATCTTATGAAAAAAATTCTACTGTTAAACAGTTCCGAGTTTACATTAATTTGGATAGTTTATTAAAAAAAAACTTCAAATTATTAGTTTGATACATAATATGAGCTATTTTTATTTCATCGTTATATTTTCAACAATAGGTTTGTTCTTTTCCATTGTCGAAACGTGTAACCTTTCATCAGCTCCGTCATTGAAGTCTTTTCTCTTGACAAGGATTTCATTCGAGTTCGGTCGAGCTTTGAGCATTGCACCACTTCCCCTAAGATTTCGGCGCACTGAGAGTAAATAATGACACGATAGAAAACTTGACAAAATGATATTTGGATTAAGCCGTGTGGTCTAGCCGAGGTTGCCTTTGATGATTGATGCGGAGAATATCATTAGTATACTGCCTCTGTCCTTGACACCAAAAATCAACTTCTAGGATTGCGTTATTTAGGAACCTCAACGTTGTTCGAGTTAACCATATTTACCGAGTTATTAGTAAATTATTATTTAGTAAGTTATTAGTTATTATAATGATAGCAAAGCATCATTGTATGATAACGGCTGGTTTTCAATAAAAAAATAAAATTTTCTAGATTTGAATATTTTATGATTGATGGAAATTGAATATTCGAGGTCATCACCCCTTATGAAAATGCGAGATGGCCGTCCATGTTATTTTGAGATGAATTTATGAAAATTATAGAAGATATTGAATTTGAAGAAAATCATATTACTTGAAATTTATTTAGTAATTATATTATTGGAAAGTATAGTCATATGTCAAATAATACGTTTACAAATCTGTCTTAATCGGTTTGGAGTCCCGTGATTCAAAAAAAAAAATATTAAAAGATAAAGAAATAATTCTGGTTTTGTTGTCACGCTGAACTTGGAAGCCTTATTATTTTTTATTTACTTATTCTCTTATTGTTTCTTAATTTCTCAAGGAAATTAAGTATATGAATACCCTTTACATATTCACAAATATTTATTAGTGGATTTTTGACAACGTTTCGAGCCCAAAATGACTCATCATCAGGTCCTCCATCACCAATTTACAATTATATCTTTAATATAATTACATTGTGCTGAAATATTATACCACATTACATCAATAAACATTAATAAAAACTTTTGTTCTAACTAATATACCTTACAATCATGAAACAATATTTACATACAACAAAAATTATAAAGACATTACGAAATTAGTCATAAATTATTTATGTAATTACCTAGTTTTTCCAGTCCTCATTAATCAATTAAATGGTTCGTTCAAAATTCATTGGTCTGTTTATGTTGATTAATATTTTTCATATTATTATTGTCTTATGATTTCTAGGCTATTTTTTTTTTTAAATTGCGGTAACTTTATTTCTAATTTAATTTAATTTTCTTTAAAATATAAAATGAATAATTCTGTCATATGAAACAAATCGATTTTTACCTTTGTTAAAGTTTTTTAACATGGGTTTTAACGTTATGGGTTTCCGTCTTAACTCCAGATTGTTCATGACTGGACTGTTTAGTTATCTTTGATGGTTTTAATTCGTAACTTGTTTCATTTTGCTGTTTATTTAAAGATTCTGTTGTAATGAATTAATATTAATTTTAATTAATATATCTGCATAATGTTGTCCAATATTTATTTTATCTGATTTAAAATGTATACATTTATCTGTATTTTTGGTTTTATATTTTGATTCAAAGAATTTTCAGATTTTATTATTTTCGGCACTATTTAAAATTTTAACACCACTGAAGTTAAAAGTGTGTTTATTCGTAAATAGATTCATATATAAATAAATAGAGTAATTAAGAAACAATACGAGAAAAAATATTAAAAAAACTTTACAAAATTTCTATAAGAAATGAAATATTTATTTATTTTCTTGTGTATATTGTTAGTTCATTTATATTTTTAATATTAATTATGTTGCCCAAAAAATTATTTATAAAATGTCTCTTTTAATTTCAATGTTTCCAACTGTGGCTTATGTTAAGTAAATAGGCACATGTTACGGCAGTGACGATCCTACAAGAGTGAATTATAAATTCATAGCCACTCAGCTCTAAATTATTATCCATCATTTGTGGGTTTCAAAACATGGAAACATTTTTTTTTTAACTAACTACAGATGTTTATACACTAAGGATAGTAAAATGGCCGCTATAAAGAGACAGTCGGTAGGCATAAAAGATGCCGTCGACTCTACAGGGTGTCCAACCGGATGCTCTAGCCTCTCCGATACTACATTTACATTTATTAACATTTTCTTATTTAGCCCCTATCCTGGAGGAGGCACTACCGGCTTTAAGAAGAACGTTATTATCTTGTAGCTGAAGAACACATACCTATTCATTGTTCCCTCGACCTATTGTCTGCTTATACGTGTAGGAGTCCCTTTTCTTGATCAGCTATGGAACAGTTGTGTTTGCTGCACCATGGTTCGCTGCCTGTCTCATCTGATTTTTTTATGTTAGCGTATTGTGTTTTATTTTGTTTCTTAGGAAACAACCTGAAAAAATTATTGTAGTAATCCTTTAGGATATTGAATCTAATCACCGTTGCCAGTTTGTGATCTCTTTGAAACCGTCAATGAACGTTATAATCGTAATTCATGAGTGTTAGAGCTATAAAAAGACCGCATCGTTATAAAACCTGGTTTAAAGAGTGTTGTAATATTTTCTGGTGTTTGAAGTAAACTTTCCGATAGGTTTTGATCTAGCAAAACATTTGACAAGGGCGACAGTAGAAAGATGTTTCGATCGTTATTAGCCATGGACAGTTCAAATTTCTATCGAAACCACTTTGTAATCAATACCAGACCATTTTATATTTTCTTATCATTTAGTTTGAAAATTTTCTAATGTCAATTAAAAAATGTATTCCTGAGCCTTGAAAACAATATAAGATAATTATTTAATCAACGTGGTGATTTCGAACTCGTTCCATCTTAATGTTCCTTCTTTTAAACAAAATTTAAAATACATACGTAAAAATAAAAAAAAATAAAATAGCTCTTGTTGAAAAACAAAAAAAAAGTTTCTCGACATATCGTCCCTACCATGTCCAAATATCGAATATTCAAAAATGGGATTTTCATATTCATCACTTAAAAGCGCGCGAAGCATGCATTGTAGCAAAGTCTTGAATTCCTAACCTCCAAAAGACACAAGGCGTCAACCATTTAGATTAGTAATTCAAGACTTTGCCACAATGCATACCTCAACTAGAGCGTTTCAAAGTGACGAACATGAAATTACGCTGTATCTCATGGTTTAGTTATGTTGTATTTATTTTTTTTAATAAAAGTTTGTTGCTACCTACCCTTACAAGATAAGCGAAATTCACCAATAGAAGGAACTATAAGTTTTAGAAAGGACTGTAAGTTTTAGAAAACCCTCAAGGAATTAAAAATTTCTGTATCTGATCATAATGAGACAGCTTTCTTCTTCTATTATACTGGATATAATTCGATGTTAGGTTAAATTCTTATGGGCATTAAACATCTTATGTTTTTATGTCCTCCAATTTATAGTTTAAACTTGGACTAAATCGGTCGGCTTTTATTTCAGCGCTCTATCTCTCTAGCTAGATTAGATTGGTAGCCTGTTAGAAAGCAGTAAACTAATTCTCATATTGAGTTCTATTTATTTTATTGAATATTGTAAACAATATTTTGTAATATCAAATTCGATGGCCGGGAATCGAAAATGGGCCAACTGCTTGGAAAGCATTTACACTAGGTAAGTGCGCTCATTAGCCCTCGGGAGGTCCTGAGAGGTCCAACCTTTTGGATTAAAAGCGATGTGATGGGGGGCGGAAGGGGAGGGGGGGGAGTATAGTGGTTGGTTGGATGGAGTTCTGACTAGCTGCAATGTTTTAGGTTAGAATCGGTCATACGAAAAACATAGCACTAAATTATTTTAATAGTATAATTTTTCCAAATACTGTTTAAGAAATTTTGTAAATAGCATTTTTTAATTCAAAAATTGGTCAATACAACGAAAAATATCTACTTCAAGAATGAAAATAGTGTCCAATTTCAATAGCAATTTTAGTTTTAGGCTAACTGATTGAAAAAAGTTAGTTGTGCCTCACCGCCACGTTCCCACGTTCCCGTTTTATAGCGCCTTACCAAGGGTTAAATAACTCGATTTATTAAAGATTATCATTTCATTTATATATAAATAATTGAAATAAATATATAAATATTATCAATTTTCAATACCGTTGCATTCGTAGGCACTGATTTCATCATATAATGCTGATATTACAAACTTGGATGTCAGGAATTGTTTTGAATCATTAATACTGTAATTGGAATGGTGGTGAAAGTTATCAATATAGTTGAAGAGGTGAAGAACTGTTATAGAAAAGAAGTGAAATAAAATGGAAGAACGAGAGACGTAGGGTAAGTGTTATAGAGGATTCATTAGATCGCGGCTCCGTCTATGGCGATGCTTCCTAGCCCAGATCCCGATTCTATGCAAATGGACGACCCGACGGCTATCAGGACGTGGAAAGTGGAACGGCTTTGTCTTCTCTTTTACTGCCCTGGCCGCCAAAACCTTTGATCCTCCTCTTAAAAAGGGAGTTGATCCTAGGACGGTTTGAAGGAACATCAAAGATCGTACGGGGCGGGCCCGTTTAGAATGACGGATTCTCCGGAGTTTTTTTTTTTTTTTTCCGGAACGGGTCGAATACAAATAGGACGGTCCTTATTGTAAAGCAATTAGGGCTTGGCGGAGTGGGTGGCAGAGGAAGCGGATAAATAACCTTTGGTCGCATTCCTCCTTCGCTCCTCCTTTAAATGTTAATTGATTCGATTATCCAGGGCAGCCAAGATAGCTATGTTACGTATAATTATTATAATTAATGGGTCCTTATCGCATAGTCAATAATATGCCCCGGTGTGAGATATGTGTCCCTGCAAGGTCAAGTGAAACTCGCGACTCAATCGGATGACGGATCTCGACATATTCAGGGAGGAATCGAGATTTCTACTTGAAAAATCCTTAATAGGATAAATTCACGGATATCAACAATTTATTCTGGAAGGATATTTACTCAGTTTTATTCTTAGAAATAGTAATAAATAGACAACCGCATTTGAGCCCTATTTTTAATTTAACTATTTCATCGGAAACCAATTGTTTAATTATATATATATATATATATATATATATATATATATATATATTTTCTATTTATTATTTTGCTATTATTTTATATTTTCTTTAAATATGGTGTGTATGAACTTATTATTATATATAATGGAGACAGTTGATAATATTTCACACTTTTTAGTACAAAAAAGAAAAAAAAAAAGACTTCAACACGGTCCACTAAAGATCCTCTAAAACTAAATAAATATTTTTTTTTATAAAAGTATATCATTAAGTAATTATTCCAAATAAACCTGAACAGAACTATAATTTATTATTTTTTGATGTCGGTGCCAACCTGTTAGTTATAAGATTTAGGTATTGTTTAACAACTATTAATCTGTTATAAGTTAATTACCTATACTGTTTCTGGTGTAACACATCAATAAGTTATATATGACAAAAGTGTTGGTACTCTTTATTGAAAATTAATATTTGTTTTATACATTTTTACAACACTGACTGTATCGTTTATTAAGAATACTATTGCTAATATCATCTTCATAACAGCAAAGAAAACGACAATTTTATTTGAAAGTAACGATAAATCATTAATGATGATTTGGAAAAATAAATTATTGTAACATACTTAGAAATGTATACTGTAAACTAAACCGTTGTAATTATCGTAGATGATTAGCTATTGTTCATTGAGGAGTTCTCTCTATTTCTAAAAGTTTCATCAGATCATGATGAAATTTATAGGGAAGGTGTATTGTACAAAACGGTGATATGAGTTGTAAAATAAAATATTTACTGAAATCGTCTTATATTTGGAACAATTATAATTAATTTGAAAGTGAGGGTTTAGGCCAATGGATCTGGGACTCTGGTTGGAAGTAAGTGTTGGAAATCTGTAAATGGTTTTAATCTGTTCATTAGACGTCAGATTAGATTAACCTAAGTTTTCCCAATTCTAAGTGATGAGGCAAGGCGAGGGAGCGGGTGAAACCCATTGGGAAAAGTTCCAAATTTTAGGACTTTTTTTTTAATTATTGGCCTAAGCGCACCTTAGAGGAAATTTTTATTAGATTATAAATTAAAAAACATTAAATTCTGCGTAAAATGAGTATCTCAAGCGTTGGATTCGGTTTGACAGAAGAATCAAAATTGAAAATCGAAAAACACTGCGACCCCAGTTAAGACCAGAAAAGGATTTCGGAGGAAAATTTTGGAGAAGTTCTGAAAATTTAATCATTTATATTTTTTAGGGTGCTGGTTACGAATTTTAACTTTGTTACCTCGCATTTTTCTCGGAATTATAAAAAAAAGCAAAAAAATATTTTGTTTTATGTGTTTTTTTTTTTAGCTCAGACTTGGTAATCTTGCAGTATTCAAACAATCTCTAATATTTATTTTATACAAAATTAAAAAAGAGTAAATCATCTGAAATTTGGACTCTCATGATTTTTCGTTTTGACTCTTTTTGAAGGGAACGCGAATCGAAAAAAATTAGACATTCCGCCTCTTAATTTCGAAAACTTAGGCTACTATAATCTGACATCTAATGAACAGATTAAAACCATTTCCAGCTTTCCAACAGTTACTTTCGACCGCGGTGCCCGAAAGCTCTATTTCGAAAGGCCTATTTCGGTTTCGATTTTAGGTTCGTTTTACACATTAGTTATGCTAGGAGCGGAGAAAGAATTTAAAGAAAAATGTCTACATTCATGAGAAGGCGTGCATTTTTCCAAGATTGGTGGAATCTGTAGAGTCTGTAGTCTTTATTTTTGTTTTCTTGAGTGACTTCAGAAGTTAAGTCAGATTAAGACGGGTGGTATTTTTTTTGACCGCGAATGCAGAATTCAAGATTTCTGAATTTGCGAATGTCAGAATCCGTCTGTATTGAGAAATGATACGATGTTAACATCCATACAATTTCAATTGATAATAAAGGTGCTCGAAAAAAACTAAATTTATACTTGCATCTCCTCTTTAAGATCATCAACAAAACTAAGTCCAAGCTTAGTTAAAAATTAAAAATATCCTAATATTTTTCGACTCATATTTTTTTTGTCAGTTATCAAAATATTATTCAATTTCTGGCAACCGATAAAACAGTAAGCTTTATCGAAATTTACGTTTACTTGTTTACTGAATCATCTCGAAAATTAAAATTACTTGTGTCATAAGATTACCAAAATATTTCTCTGTTCTGGACTGGTTGTCTAAGAGTTTTCTTTTGTCTGAAAAATGTGAAATTCATTGCAGAATACCCACGCCTGGCAAAGAAATGGATACCGGTTTGGTTCCCCAAACCTAAAATACAGGTTTTGTGCATAATAAAGTGAATTAATGGAAACCATTGACAAGAATAAATCGGTTGGGTTTTTATTTTTATCGTTATTGAACGTTACGGTTGCAGTCAATTATTTTAAACAGACTTTTACTCGCCTCGATCTAGTGTAGTAATGTTATTTTATAAATCTCTATAAACATGAGGTTGTATAGATAATAAAAAAATAAATGAATAATGATTAATCAAATGAAATTATTTCTTTTGTGGTAATGTGAATATCAAACGATAATTTGATACTTTGAAATAACAAAATTAATTTGATTCCTTTAAATTATATGGGTGAGCTTTAATAAAAAAAAAAAATAATAAAAGATTAACCAATTTGTATTTAATAGATAGAACCTCATTTTCTTCAGAAATTCATTTCCTATGTTTTGCGTGTCAAAATTTGTATAGAATTAATTCGTGTTTTCTGATATCTTCTATATTTCGTCATATTCTACGTTATGAGTATTCTTGCCATTTTTAAGCTTCTAGATCTTCAGGGTCATTGCTTACAACTGAAATTCGACAACATGGAAATTCTTAAACAAAACTCAAACGACAGAAAATATTAAGAAGTTTTAAATTACTGCAAAATAAACTTGATACATACTTGTTACTCCACTCTCACCAGAACGGGAAAACATCCTTACATTCTAAAATCATAAATTGAAACCTGATGGTGCTTTATAATTTGTTTAACCCTGACATTAGTTTCCCCATTGAACATACGGCCCGAAATAGATAAAAACACTTCCACAATAAACTTCACACCCACACAATCCCACTCGCGCGTAACCTTGCTCTTCAACATATCCTGGTAATCCTCCCAGTTGTATGAAAGGAAAACCTCTCCTTGCCCGTCCTGCAGATAGATGTCTAATTGGTAGTTTTTTCACACTTTGTCCTTTATTTCGGCATATCTGGTCTAATTCGCATATATTTGTTTGTTTTGTTTATTTCTAGTATTGATTTTGAAAAATGTCTGTTCATATTTTACAACGCACCCAATCATTTAATTTAAAAATCACAAATGCGTTTGATGTTCCTGCGAGAATGGCCTTCCGTATGATGTCGTCACTACCTTCATCGACGAGACGGATGATCATTGATTTGTAAATGAAAGAAGACAAAAAAATTAGTTGTCCACAGATGGTTTATTTCTCATTTTTTTAATTTTAAACAGCTGAAATTGTGAATCTAGTAATTGGTCTAGGGTGAAAACTTAAAAAAGGCCGGAGTTGTTGCGATTATGACTTGCCCAACAAGCACGTGCTCCCTCCACTGTACGATACTCATTGTACATAGACCTTTCCAAACTTTCTGCCACCCTTGCTGAACATCTTCAAGGGTTCAATGCTCATTGTTAATGTTCAATTAGCGTTTCTGATGTTCGACGAGAATGTTAAGTCGGCTTTGCTGCCTCTTTCCTGAAGCTGTGACAGGACAGTCACTACTGTTCTATGTTTTGCCGAGTAACGCTAAAAAAGTTTTCTTCAAGAATATCGGCTTTCTCCAACATTACTGAAATTCGTGTGCATTTCTTTACCTCATTTTTTTTCTCCATTATTTACATGATCAATTAATATTAACAACGTGAATTTAAATCGTAAATTAGAATACTATTAATATTTTATTCACATCACACAACTTACTGAATTCCTTAGTGTGCATATTTGGTTATATATTTTTTAATAATCATTATATGAATTTCCTCAAAGAATAATAATTTTCTTATTTCATGTTTGAATATCATACTAGATTGCATCTACAGGCCAATTTATCTTCCATGTTTATATGATAATTTCTAAAGCGAGTATAACTGGTATGAAATATTTTAAATAGTTTAATTTATAACAATTCTACAAAAACTATACTATTGGAGGGCAACAATAACTTGGCAAAATGTTAATTAAAAAAAAGGATTAATTTTGACGACGGGTATTAGTTTCAAATGAACATATATATATAAACATATATGTATGAGATATGTATGAACATATCATATTAAAAACGTTATCTACAGGCCTTAGTTATTTTTTATATTAAATAATTAAAATTAAATAAAAAAACGGGTAATCAAATATTGTTTATTTTACATATAGAAATGAAACAAAATAAAACCCAGCATTAATTACAAAAAAAATAAATAATATTCCAGAAGTTGGTTGGGAGGTGCGGTCAACTAAGAAAACAGAGATAAGTTTAGACTTGATTTTAATGTTCGTCGACATTTCGGTCTAAGTTTAGCACTCGACCTATAATTCTGGATCCGTTGCCCTGATGATGACCTATAACTTAGGCCGAAACTTCGGCACACGTTAAAAATAAGTTTACACTTATTCTCCCTCTACCTCTCTCTGATCAACTTCTTGAATTAATTCTACGGCCAAAAAACATTTCCACCTTTACAATAATAAAATAAATTGGTGTTTTTCGAAAAAGGAAAAGAAAATTTAAAACTAATCTTTTGAGAAAATAGGATTAAATTGATAGTTTTATGTTTATATAAAAATATTAAATCACTAGAAAACCCTTGCTCAATAAGATAGGATTAGGTAACCTACTGCACAAAACAAATCTTCAGCACGATGCTGGAACAATATCCAGTTTACAAAAAATATTTTATAAATTATAGATTCTGGTTTTAACAGAGTGTGAATTTCCCGTTATCAATCTCTGTTTACGCAAATAACTTTGTTTATTAATTCATCATCATCCCTCATGGATTAGACATGTATAATTTACAATAGATATAGTTTATGAAAATAAACACGATATAACAGAAAATTTGATAGGTATAGTTTAAGGAAATACCTAAACTAGATTTGGGCTGTATAGGACTTCAATGGAAGTCTTAAGCCAAAAAAGAAAAGTAAAGTAGATTTGTGAAATCATCAAATGCTGCAAAGTCTTAATATCCATAAAATTTTGCGTCTTTATTATTATTTATTTCCTTCAAACATAAACCCTTTGAGAAGACCATTTATTTGATGCTTGTGAAATACATTGAAGTATTTTACATGCAGTCAATGTTGTATATTTAATTTGTTAAATAATAATAGCGGTAAAATTTGAAAAGAATAAAACAAATTATAAAATAAATTTAAAAACAAATATATGTATGTGTAAAAAACACTCAACTTCCATTCAAAAGATTACTGATTTTGGCGAGAGAGACCTGGTTTCTATAGCGACTGGAAAGGTTTGGTTCAAAAGATTTGGAAAGGGTGACATTAGCTTTGAAAGTAAGTCTGGCGATCAATTGGATTGATAAGGGAATGGAAAGTGTTGGGTCAGAAAGAGGTTCAATTGGTAGAAAATCGAAATATATTTTCAGGTGTAAGCTCAATAAAGGAGTAGACTGTAACATAATTGTTTTAATATTTGATATTTACTTAATCTATTCAATATGGCGGCCATATTGCTGAACTTACCCAACATACTGCGCAATAAACGAAAAGCTTTGGCCGTAACTGTCTTTTAACATTAACTACTTTATTTTATTGTTAAATGTAAGTTAAAAATATTTTAAATTTCTCTTACTGTTGTTCCACTAACGATGTAGTTAACCTACCTAAACTTTGAAGGTATATAACTTATACCTAAATAATCCTTTGTAGAAAATCTGAAGTGGCAAGGAAGTCATTTCTGAATGATTGAGAGCTCAGAGGCATTGTTACTAAAGGGACAGAGCAATATTGTGCTCTCATTCATTGAAAAGGGATAGGGAGAGCGCAATATCACAGACTCATTCACTGAGAAGGGACTCGATGAGCGCTACATTGTTCTCTCAGTCTGAAATGGGTTAAAAAGGCCGATTTCATTCACGTCCTATTATATGTTGGCATGCATGATGCTTTCAAAATTAAAGAGAATAATCCAAACTTAAAAACCGATATGTGTGCCTCAACCATCAATATTTCAAATCTTATATATATGTATATATATATATATATATATATATATATATATATATATATATATATATATATATATATATATATGTATATGTATATGTATATAAGTAATCTCCCTAATGAGACAGGACTGACTCGCTGAAGAGCCGGCCCTTCATCTTTGGTGTAGGATGACCCGGGACAGTTAGGACTGGAAAGGTTAGACCGGGCCTGCGGCCGTCTATCCATCACCGCTCTTGGATGAGACAAATCAGAGCTTTGCTGAAGATGTATGACGCGCCATTCGTCAATCCTCCCCTTAGATAATTTTCTGACGCTCATTGAGAATTGTCTCTGCAGTTTTTAGCGTATATATCTTGGTCTCTATTATCTTACTGAAAGAGGATGTCTCAGTTCTTGGTGGTTAATCTCGTAGAATCAATTATATAGCTCAAAAACAACGAAAACAAAAAATACTAAAAAGGAAACAAAAAGGAAGGTTCTATAAAAGGAAGGTTATATATATATATATATATATATATATATATATATATATATATATATATATATATATAATATGCAATATGTAATATGTATTTTTTAATGTAAAATTTCTTTTGCTTCAGATCTTTAATCTGACTGTAGCGCTGTATTATATCAGGCTGTATCGGATATGTTAGCAAGAATCATTACAGTATAGAAACATGTCGGTAGATGTACCGGATGAATTCAAGTATTTGTATAACGGATCTTTAGCAGAGCTGTACAGGCTACCAGTCAACCAATTAGTGAAGAATCTAAAATTTTACAATAGTGTTGTAGAATTATTTATGGTTTGCCTTGTCGTATAACCTTGATATTTCCCGGGACAAGAGTACATGTAGCACTTAATTGGTAGAATAAATTATCTATTGTTCTATTAACAACATTGAATCCGTATGTGGTGATGTATTGAAGTCAACAGTAGGACAATTAAAGAATGGCATACGGATGCAATTGTATTCGTTTTTAATTACAGATTATTTCTAGGCGTTGCCAGATTTTTTTTTATCGCATTTACATATATTTTTTTGTAACAAATCTATCAATACTATTACTTATAGTCCTTAAACGTGACAAATTTTTATGTTTGACAAATAAAATAGCTAAAGTTAAAAACAAAAAAATATGAAATTACAATGCCTGGAACATGCAAATGCAGACAGAAATAAATCGGTGATTTTAGTTTGACTATTTAAAAAAACGCTAAAGTAAGTTTCAATGGAAAAAAAACAACTCTTTAGTGAAGATATCTTCTTAAAAAACAAAAGTTGCCGATAAAATTAAAGAGTTTATACACTTCTTAAATCCATAGACTTCATCTTATCATAATGGAGATGTACTAAACCGTTTCCATTACATTTCAACTAATTAAACAAAATCTAGCTTCTTTTAAATTGAAGTTAAAAATAACTACAACATAAGATATAAAATGTTATCTTACATGATGGGAATTTTTATTTTATTATAATGGATCTATGAGTTTTCCCCATTGAGAAATTGATTTTTTAAATTAAAATTATAATGAGCTACAAATTTTAATTTATTGTTTGCTAATTAAATTTCCTTTGCAGCCTGAGCGTTTAAAAAATAAAATTATGAAATAAATTAACCACCCTAGTTGTTAACACAGCATTTATTTTCAACCTCGCAATATTTAGCTTTAAGTTAGAAAAATGGGAACTTATTAATTATCTACTGTGTTATTTTGAAACCCCAAAAAATGCTAGAGAGAAATAACAAGTCAAAAATAATGGATTGCTCATTAATATCTATTCTCTAATCCAGAATATCTGGCAAGAAGTAGAAAACATTGAGATTTCTTAGACCTTATCTAATTGGTTCCTTCTTCCTCGGTTATATTTCTTTTATAATTTTTTTTTTTAATGCCTTCGGACGTGTTTTATTTTTGTCAGTGATGAAATTTTGATTACCTTTAATATATTACGTATAGAGCAGAAACATTGTGTCTGGTGATGACAATTCGATCTGAAGTCAGAGAACAGCACTTAACCATTGATTTATGTTTTGTTGATATTTTTAATATGGAATTGATGGAGATCTAATTAATTTTTAATGTATTATGGAGCCATCGCGCTGTAACTCTTAATATAGACTGTTCACTATAAATTATTATGATATTGCTTTCTGAAAAGGTCAGATAATATGAAATTAAATGTCAGATTATTTATAATCCTTGCTGGTTTACGATTTAGTTGTGAACTGTGTTACAACTTTTTTTGACGTCCTTAAATTTTCCAAACACCATACTAACAAACATTTATTACTGTACTCTTTAGTGCGTCGCTATGAATGTATCGTAGTATTCCGGCCGACCTCGATAAACCAAAGTGGATGACGTAAGGCATTAACACATAAAGAGCTAACCTATTTCCCTATTTAATGCGCCAATAATTGGTTCATTTGGTAACCAGTACGTACCGGCACCTGACGAGAAACATGTTTTCAACATGCATATCAATTTATACACATATACTATTATAGATAGTATACCATACATTTGATAAGCCAAGTTTAGGCCAGAGCATCCGAAGCAGCGAAACCGAGAAGACTTGAAGAAATCCTTTCCCACTGAGTCACACTTCATTTGCTAGCTAGATCACGTCTGCTGTTTTATCTCTTAGACGACAGATAGTGGCCCTCAGCTGATCACTGGGCCATTCTACATCCCTAAGTCAGCTGTCCTTAGTCTCAACGTTTTTTTGTTGCGGTGTCTTGAATGGAAGTGTCCCTTGATCCAGTTGCCTGAGACTCTCGGGTTCCGTTCTAATATATACGGCAGTTTGCTGTATTATCTTTCGATTTGAGTCGTTTGTCGGGTAAGGTAAAGGACCATTTGTCCTCTAAATGGTTCGGCAGGACGCTGTCTTAATTTATATTATCTCGGATTGGAGGAGAGGGGGGTAGGGAAATACATTACACCCGTTTCAATTGAAGATCCATACTTTTCGTGAAAGTAAATTACACATAGAAGAATGAATACACATCGTAGTTTATCAACTGTTAACTTCGTCAAAGTTAAGACAAGTCTGGTTTCATAGGTCATAAAAAAATGGTTAAGCCCCGCAAAAATGATACGAACACAGATTTTCCATCATAAATGTATATGTATATTTACAGACAAAATGTTTCTTCATGAATTATTCTCGATCAGCTCTGAAGGTTAAAGTAATACTTGTGTTGGAAATCACTGAAGATGATATGAATATAAATGAACTCCTGAATAAAATAAGCGTTAAATGTTTATTTTATAACCCTAATTTTTAGGAATAAATCAAAGCAAGATACCGAATTTGAAAGATCTCATTCTCCGAGTTACTTTAAAAAGGATTCATATTGAAAATACTGTGGAATCTCTCGACACAGTAACGTAGCTCTTGTGAATGAAAACAGCATCAATCTGGAAAATAAGGATTTAAAAAACTTATTTATTTGTCTTCATTAGATGACGTATCTTTATTAAAATTCAATTTTTTTTGTTCACTTGAGGCTTGATACAGGATCAAAATTCAGGTTCTATTCTCGAATTAGCCTATTCTACACTTCAGTCTCGGGATACGTTGAGCTCCGGAATAAAGTGAATCCAGTAATAGTTTACTACGAGATGAATATGAAAGTTCATTTTGCTAATCTAAAAATAAATAGTTCTTACGAACTACTTACTTCTGACTAAGTTTAAATCATCAGGTTAGTTTAAATCCAGGACTGTATAAGCTCTCGAGTCAGTAACCTATACTTTTATTTTTTTATTTTTTAGACTGTCTTATTTTTTTTTCGTCTAAATCAAACTCAGTTATCCAAAAATTGACAGGTTTATCAAATAGTTTTTATACCCACGTAAGGACCAACAAAATACCGCACAACCACCTCAATGCCAACATAGTAGTATTCTAACAGAGATAACAGTATTTTGTCTCTCTTGAAACTTCTTATTACGTATCTCGAATGATTATCCTTCTGTGAAAAATAAATGTATATATTCCATGGTCCTGACTTTTTTTATATAGTTAGCAATGACTAAAATTATGTTATGTATTTCTTATTCAGCATACGTAGGGTTATGTAAGAACTTATAAACTTCTCGGAGAGTCCTATCTCATTTATCTTTGCATTTCTCTGTGGTTTTTTTTATTTATATATTTTTTCTTCTTTCCGTTTCGAAATTACCCTTTGAAGAGAGAAAAAAAAATCCACGACACGAACAAGTATCAATTGCAAATATCTGTACTGAAACGTAGTTGGAAGGAACAGTTGACTGAAAGAGGCTAGAAAGCCTGGCATGAAAAACCATCTCATTAGTCCCCGCGTTGCGTTACATAGTCGATTATCGTTTTGTTCCTACGTCCATTTTTATTGCTAACAATAAAAACTCTATTAAACTGTAATTGTCTATTGTAGTTTTACTATGCATTTGTCGTAAATCACTTTGGATTTTCATGTTTTCATTTCAAACAGTATTCCTTGGGTAGTTACTGCAATTTATGTTGTAGTTGTATAAATAAGATTGAGTAGGATATTACCAACCTGTTGCAGCGTTTAATTAGCGGAAATAGGACTATGTGAAAACTTATAATTACTTGTAAGTAGAGTAAGGGATATTGAAATTAAAATAAAAAAATCTGCCTTGCCTATTTGCTTAATTTAAGAAAAAAAAAAAAATGGTAATGCAACCTATTTCTAGTTTAATCGAGGACAGTTTGTGGAAATTTATTTTGCCGATTCGAAATACTAGAATATGAATGTTCTTTGAAAGTCCTTTAATTCACCCCCTCTTCCCCCCCCCCAAAAAAAAACCATATATTATTTTTATTATCAACTTTATTTCACTTTATAGGTTTCTATATATATTATCAAGAATTATTTATATACCTTTGTATTACTATTGTTAGTAATAATAATCTGTTTAGATATAATTTCAGGTATTAATATATGAAATGGGGCAGCTCCTAGTTTAATTTTAATACTGCTACTAATAATGATAATAATTATTTCTTTAGAGATCAAATATTTACGTGTATTAATTAATACTTTGTTAATATTCATTGTTAATTCATATTCCTTGTATTAAAAAATAAACTAAATTAGCTTCGAATCTATTTATTCGGATCACTCTACAATAGGATAGAAGGGGAGACACGTGAAATAATGTAAAAAAAAAAAAAAAAAAAGGACGTAAAATAAAAGATGATTAACAAGCGTTTATAGCTTAGAATAACAAAATAAACAATCTTTTGTGGACACCACATGAATTCCTTGTATGCCTATTAAACTATAAATCGGTAGCTACAAAAATTATCTGTAATCACTATATGATTACTTGATTCCGGAAATAGCAGTATCTCAAAAGCGACATGGCTTCGCGTCGTCTAGGAGTGAGTTACTTTTGACGGTGCCCTGAGTCATAATTCTGATTGTATTTTATTTTCTAAAACTTTTACTTGACGCTTATATTTCTAAAATTGATAGAAAATCATTCAAAAAATCTATTACGAAAAAAAAAGTCCATCATGAATTTCAAGTAAATTACCACTTCCGGTAATCCAATTTTAACCAAAATCTATTTTGTTATTTATATTAATATTTAAGTCTTATATACCAAATTAGAAAAATTTTGCATTATATTTTAATATAATTTTTAATGAAAATCTATTATCACGTTGAGGCAAAGTACCACTTCCGGTGATCATGTAGTGACCAAAAAGTAAAGTGCACAACTAGACGTTACTAAAATTTTAAATATAAAATTTTAACTTTCTGTGGTTAACAGTTTTTGAGTTATGCGTGAAACGAAAATACGTACAGACGTCACGACAAAACTAGTCTAAATGGATTCAGAGATGTTCAAAATGGATATTTCCGTTGAAATCTATAGACCGAATATTTTCTAGATTACAATACTTCCTTTACTGCGTATCATTGTGAGTAATAATAATTAATAATCCTCCAGATAGAAAAAAAAAAAATACAATACATAACAAATTTAGATTTTTTTCGATGGGCAATGTAAGTTCGAAAATTTACACGAATTGAAATAAAAGCATTACAAACATGAAGGTTTAGTTATTACAATTTTCTATAAGAATATGAAATTGAAATATTTATATATCCCTTTCTTTGTTAGAGTGTTTTTTGAGTTGCAAATGTACTTTGAATTATCAATTACAGATGTATACTGTTGCTTTCACTGTTTAAATAATTTAAAATAGTATGGTATGTATTAGTTTATTATGTATCAGTTGTTGTCGGTAATGACAATATTTTCTTCTAGCCAGGAAAACAAATAAATATAAGTATTATGGATTGGTAATAAGTGTGTAAATGCATTTGCATGTATGTACCATATATTTATTATTGTATGATAACGATTTATAATACTATTCATTACAACTTGTCACGTTCATTATGTTAGAATATTCAATGTTATCAACTACACTTTGACATTACGAACTGCTCCTTAATATTTATTATGTCCCTGACATAAATGAAGGTTATTTCAAATAGTCACGATAAAGCGCTTATGCAGTTGTGATAAATTTTAATTTGAAAACATGTCTCATTTTAATATCATATTATATAATTATTTTTAATTGTTCGGAGATCCTTTTATTTCTTCATCCGTGGTATTTGAGGTCAGCGAGGTGGTTGATTTTACTCATCAAGTCTCTATGATGGAGGTAGTAAAGAAAGTATTTAACAGTTAAATATTTTATCCCGCTTGTTTTTATTTTTTTAAAACATCATCTTAAAGATTTAATCTACTGTCGGTAATCTCTCTATAATCATAAAATAAAGTAAATAAAGAAAGGTTTAGTGAACACGATGATTCGATACCGAAACCGTTGATCGCTGTCTACACATCTACATCCACCGACTCCCTATGAATAGAAATTAGCATTAAAGCAATCCCCCCACCCAGGTTTCTGTCTGTCCAACGGGCACTTACCAGAAAAAATTAAAGTGGCCGATAGTTGGCAATTATTTGAGAAAACACGTCTGTGACGAGAACCAACATTTTTGCATTAGCCTCATGATCCTCATAAATCAATAAAATTTTACCGGATGGCTGCAATATCCAAAGCGTTTTTCGATACCTTCTGCGATTATCCAAACTCGATCGAAACACGATCATGTTAAATCAGACGCTAATTCTTGTTTATTGACCTATCACCCTGTGATTCGATTCCAAGGGAACAATTTTTTTTAGGATACCGAAACCGCTTTCTGGTTTCCGAACTCGCTATAAAGCCTTGCGAGGCGGGATAATGAACACTTAACGCCCGACGTGGCTAGATTTACGCTTAGGCGTCAGGGACAAGCTAGAGTGCATAGTAACATTGTAATCTGGATTATAGATTTATCACCCGGTTCTTTCTTTGGTAGCACCTTTTTAATCTGTTCTCTTTTTCTGTTTCAGTTCCAACGGAGATCTCATAAACCCGCCCTGCCTCGAGAGGTATGTTGGATTTATTATGGCAGTTAATGGCTTATCTCACTCGAGATGTATGCATAATTGTAAATTTATTCAGATAATATCATAATGTGAGATATATTATATGATTGCTGTAGATAATTAATGATGTCGATGCGTTAGATGGTAATTAGTATTTTAGAATGCATAGAATGAGCTTAATTATTTCCGGTATTTCTCTTTCCGGATCTAGAATAATTTCAGCATGTTGGATATTTAATTTGTATCAGAAGAATTATCCAAATTTCAATTTTTTTTTTGTGTGTAAATATTCAGAGTTATTTAAATATTAACTAACTATAATTTCTTTTTTTAAAAAAAATCATTTATGAATACCAGAATAGTCTTGATTGAGTTTGACATTGGGCCAAAACGTTTAAAATTGATTATTTAATTAATTAATGTGTATTAACGGTTCTCTCCTACAATTACTCTGCTTAAGAAAATAACTGATGGTTGACATGTATGAAATGTTTCCCTCGTAAGCCCCCATGAAATGTGGTTGTCTTAGACGTAATAACTTCATAGTTCATAAAAAATATACATATACTATACGACGAAAAATTCATAACCATTGATGAAGAATTTTAAAAAAAAGGCTAATATGTTCAAAAAATGCATATAAAAAAAGCTCTGTGGTTGATAAATGTCCAGAGATGAAATGAATGTGTGTTTTTCAAGATTTTAAATTGTGAATGTAATTCTTTCTAATTCTTTATTGTTGTGTCCCAAAATTTGCCAAATATGGACATGGATAGTAGAGACATTTACACTTTCATACATTATTTAAAAAATAAATATTGATCTGTAAAAATATAAAAATAAATTGTAAAACATAAGAATCAATAAAGACAAAGAACCAATATAATTCCATTTTTTTTTTCTTAATATTAAATTTTTAAAGTATAGGGGAATGAAGACCGTTTTAGCATTAATAAATTTAAACATTCAGCTTATATATATAAATATCAAAGAATATTTCATTTCATATTTACATTTCAAAAAAATCAATTGTTTGAGAAAATATCATGCGTTATACAATTGCCTATTACTTTTTAAATACTGAATTTTTTTCAAACTTTTATTTAATTTATATTGATTCTTTTAATTTAAATAAAATAAAATTCTTGAAAGCCGGTACCTCTTTCTTGGTAAACTTGGGTTCAGCTCTTGGTATGGTACTACTTAATTTATGAATTTATTAATTAATTTTATAACGATATGCTTAGATACCATAAAGTCTTTTCAAGTCCCAAACCAGAAAATTGCGATAGTTATCATTGAACTATTTATACCTTATCTGAGATGAAATTATCATAGAAAGTCTAATTACAACGTTAGCAATAATAATTCTAGATTCCATGACCATCTTCGGCAATTATATTTAAAAAAAATATTATTCATTGATTATATATAATTATTAATAATAATTTATTCAAATTCTTTTTCACATTTAGAGCATGACTCGGTTTTTCCCCGATCGGCTGATTAAGGAACTCGAGCCTTTTATCTGTTAATGATGAAGGAGTATGATTATGCATTCGACACACTTTCGTCTTTACAAAACTGTTACATTGTCGTTAATTTTCAATGAAACCCGTTGTTGACCGGTCGTGGTGCATTCTGTTCCTCTAACACAACAACTCAGAAGATTTGTAAAGGATCCATGAATTGTTCTTGTCATTCTAGCATTCGAACTGACCGTACTCATTCTGAGAAATGCAATTATAAATTTAAAATTTTGCCTTCTACGCTCATTTACAGAGCGTATATATTATAACATATATTATAAATATATATCTAATTATATAAATATGAAATAATAATAATCTCAATAAAAATATATTTTATGATTTATGATATGAATACTATTACTTCAAATTCTGTGAAGGATATCTCTAAGTTATAAAAAATACTATTAGCGCAATATTAATTAGAATGTTATTTATATATTATTGAAAGTTTCAAACTCGGTTATGTTGCTTTTTTTTTTTTTTTTCTGTCCCAAATACTGAAAAAAAAAATTGATTTAATGCAATCCATTTTTCAATCTCACTATCCCACAACAGCAATAAATCATGTTCAATAAATGAAATGGTTTAAATTATTCATAACTCATCAAGCCTTGGGGCTTACAAATTTAGTTAGCGGTGGACATTTATAAACGTGTAATTAATTTAAATCTACATACGCAGTGTATATAAAATTTCTTTATCTTGTTAACATATGTAAGTGTCTGAAAGAATTAGTGCTTAGTTTTTATAGTTGTTTTGAACAGGATCTTATTTATTTTACGACCCGTCGGCCCGTTATGTTGCAACGATGATTATTATTTAATTGCATATGATGTTTCCCTAACAGCGATTCAATTTAAAATTTAATTTGCAAAAACATTGAATTTAATTTATTTTATAAAAATACATAATTATTTTTTTTGTAAAATATTTTCCATATTAATTCATTATGCCATACCGTTTTCAGGGTTTTTGCTATAAAATTTGTTCTATATATACGAATAAAAAAAATATATAAAATAAGTAATTGAAGAAAATAAATAAAATAACATGTAAGCTGTAGCTTTGATTTTGCTGATACAGTCCAACTAATTTTATAAAGAACTCTAAATTGCAGCAACCTTTCATTAAGATGCTTTCAGTTTTATTAACTTCTAAATAACCAGATTCTCTCTTAAAGAAAAAAAGAGGAGTTTTTACTTTATGAAATCTACTCATATTTATAGAATAACCATTTTCATATCGATAAAATATTTTGTATATTAGTTTACGGCGCCTCATAAAATTAACAAATTTAATAAAAATAGCAATTTGTTGATTTGTGGTTGAAAGTCATCACAATTTTTAACAATCTACAGTTTTGTATTTTCAATAATTGAGGAGGAGTTTTCTGTCCAAAGTCAATTATTTCCAATTTTGGAAAATTATTACAAAATAATTATTAGGGATGTAGCTCATGAAGATCAGTATAATGTTTATTGAAAATATTGATTTGTAACACCTGTTTGATAGGAGAAAATTTCAGATTTAAAACAAATTTTAAAAAATTTAAGTTTGGAATAATAATTTGTTATACAAATCTTTGTTTTTGAGAAGTAGATATATTAACTTTAGATAGAAAATTTCTTAATTGCAATAATCATGGGAATTTTAAACCCAGTCATTTCTTTTTTTCGAAATGTAATTCAACCCAATGCGTTAGTGTACTTATTATTTGTATTAATTCTGATTTTTGTAAGATAATAAATAATGGAAACCGAACTTATATAAATTACGAATTTTGGATTTTTCGAAAAATTATCTAAAGAAATGTCTAGTTTTGTAATCTAGGTCTTGGGCAATAGAACATGTAACGTTCGCCGGCAGCAAAGGTTACTTCCCGCATATTCCTAACTGACGTGCATATTTCATGATATAACTGATCTCTTTCAAGTGTTCCTTTTGGAATTCGTGTTTGAAGTTTTCTTCCTCCATTCATGTAAAATGAAAAAAATAAATAAAGAATACAATTACCATACCTAGAACTGGGTTCGTGATCGGCAAATGAGGGGAAATTTATCAGGCAATAAAAAAGGTGACAACAGCATCGTATTTAGCCGAGAGTGATTACGGCTGATTACTATTCTTATGGAGAATTTATCAAGATACCTTAGACGAGATAAGATCTGGAACAGGAACGATCTCAAGGCATCCAGTCCACTCGTTATTAGAGAGTTATAGGTCCTCTAAATGGGACTAGGACCTAATTATTTGACTGCCGAATATTTTGATATATAGAACGGCATCGATCATTAGCTGCCGAAGAATTATAGGAACATGGCGGGGTGGGCACCTCTGATAATAGCCTTATATATATCATAGGCAAATAACTCCTCTAAATGAAGTATTGCTTTCGAGCCACAGCAAACAATTTGAAAAGAAGATCCATTTCGCCGGTCAATGGTTCCATCGGACCAGCTCTTTCCAGAAGCTTCCAAACAAACTAAAAAATTTCGAAATGATTTTCGCAGGTTTTCAGGCGGTATTGTGTTTCTTTTATGTATTATTATTTGTTGTTTTTTTAAACACCTATTTTAATGTTACTATGTTTTATATTTATCATTGTATTTTCTTTTATTTTTGTATTTTTTATTATTGTGTATTTGTATTCTTTATCAATATGTAATTATACTCTAGTTATGCGGGTCTCTTGCCAAATACAAGTAAATTGATTTAAAAAAATATAATATTACGGTCAAATGGGGTGACAATGGTCATTCATTGGCGTTAGACCAAGAGCCCGTGTAAAAAAATTTACATTATTTAAGGAAAACTTTGATAGCGATTTTTTGAATATTTGCAGTATTCCTTGGACAATAAAAAATAAGAGTTTGCCTCTCTGACCTACCTGGAAAAAATAATGACTTAAAAAATTTGCAATTTTGGGCGTATTTTTTTTTTCAGCTATAATTCCTAAACGGTGCATTATATCGAAAAATGTTTTTTGCAATGGTAGACTTTTATTTTTTACTTCCTTGTATGAAGAGCCTTCTCTTCAATACTTCCTTAAGGATTGTAATCGCGAAAATTTTCGGTTTTCAGATTTCAAAGGAAATATCCATTTTGACTAGTTTCGTCGTGACGTCTGTACGTGCGTTCGTTCGTACGTTCGTACGTATCTCGTATAATTCAAAAACGGTTAGCCGTAGAAAGTTAAAACATCGTATTTAGGATTATCATATAATCTAGTTGTGAACCTCCCTTTTTGGTCACTGCATGATTACCAGAAGTGGTACTTTACTTGAAGGTCATTAAAACATTATATTAAAATATTATGCAAAACTTCTCAAATTTGGTATTTAGGACTCAAATATTAATATAAACAACATAATAAATAAAAGGAAGTTGTACTTTACTTGAAGGTCATATTAGACTTTCATCAAAAAGTATATTAAAATATAATGTAAAACATCTCAAATTTGGTAAATTAGACTCTTTTATCAATATAAGCAATTTAATAGATTTTGGCTGAAATTGAAGATCCGAATGGGGTACTTTACTTGAAGGTCATAAGAAACTTACATGAAAAGGTTTATTGAAATTTATTACAGAGATCATATGTTTCGGTGATAATGGTTATAAACGTAATTTTTTCCACTCTAATTAAATAATTTTATTGCTTGTTTTAAGTGTTAAAATTGATTGTAAAATACTGGTTTTCCACCCCATTTGTGAAAGAATGAGTCTGCAGCAAGAGAATAAGATATAAGTTAAGTGGGCTTTTTTCCCACTTAAAATGTCGAAACTGTCGATTTCCATTGCTTTACCTACTGAAAGAAAAATTATATATAATAATGGAATGAGACCTTCTAGAACCAGAGTTTGTGTGTGTGTGTGTCAATAGATGGATGACGCGACGCCGAGTGTTCTTTTTGACATACTGCAATCTTAAGAAACTAGTAACCAAATTCAGGATTACATTTTGAGCCACCTATTTATAGTTTAATAGGCGTACAAGGAAATCATGTGTTGTCCACATCAGATATTTTTTAATATCAGTAGTTTGTAAATATCAGATATTTTTAAATACCAATACTATGAAGATTCAAAGAATTGCTATCAACGTTTTCTTCAAGTATTGCCAATTTTTTCGCACGGGCTCTCGGTCTTGGTGAAATTGGTAGCAATGCCCGGAAAATCTGCAATTTTTCTCCGTCACGAAGGATACATGCTGAAGTTTGCTCCAGGATTTTATTTTAAGGTTTAAGGTTCAAATTATAAGTAATTTATAATTTTAATTCCGAAATGAATATTTATCATGTGAATTTTTGTATTTTTATTATCAATTAACATTTGCATATATTAACACAAGTTTAAAGATCAAAACTAAAGTTTAATTTTTATTTTATTTTTCTCAATTTTTTTTTGTTACACAATACGGAACTCGGGGCTATATGACTATGGTCACCCTTGACCAAAATCGTGACATTTTTATGGAAAATTAGTGCTGAAACCGAAACCGCAACATCGGGGATGATTTCGGTCAACTAAAAAAATTTTTTTAGTAAATTTTCAATGATAGTATTTTCTTTTTTTTATTGGTTTTTATTCTTTCCAGTCGTTAAGTTAACATCAATGATTGGGTATACTGCATTGTCAAATATATTAGCTGTAGCAATGAAAACTGCTATTATAATTTTTTTTTTTTTTTTATCGTATCTAGTGACCCAGTTGACGGTATTAATTACTTATATGATCTACACTTTTTAAGATTGATAAAGTTTACAGATTTAGAAAAATTAAAGACGTATTTCTTTTTCGAGACATTTAAAAAAAGGCGTCTATCCTCAATATGGTACTCTGCAATTAAAATCTCCATGATATGCAATCGGTATTTTATTATAATTAAATTGCATGTTTCATAAGAAAGATTCTAGGTCATCAATTAACAAATCAGTGTCTTAAGACTGCCTACGCGGGACTCAGCACGAAATGGTACGTACCTGGTTTATTGCCTTTGAAATGATCAGCAAATTCAATTATAGTTGCTTAGAATTATTGTAAATTAGAAAATCTTTACATCTATTAAAATTCCATGACCTAATGGAGAAGTAGTTTTAATTTTGAAAGGACTGTTATTGTTGTGAGCTGTTACCAGAATGTCAGCCTTAATAGATTTCTCATATCCAAGTCTGTTGAAATTTTAATATGCCATCAAGAATATGTCCTTTTAAAACATTAAAGGAAGATTTCAACAGTAAGCCATAAGTATGCTATAATATCAGTAAATAAGTCATAACCAGTCAACGCTTCGTCAATACAGAAAAAAAAATATATACATATATAAAAAAAAATATAACGCCCAAAGAGGCGTTTATTTACTAAGTGTGCATATTCCAAGCAAAAATGCATAATATATGTATAAGATGTTCAGTTTACATTTTAAATTATATTAATGAGTTATACAAAAGCAAAATTTACTTAATAATTAAAAGATTAAAGAAAAAAAAAACACGACGAAACAAGAATAGAAATGTAAAATAATGTACCATAAAAGCAGAATTATTCCTAGGATTCTTATAGATATGTACATAAAGAAAATTAAGCATTAAAGAATGAGATATGAAATTAGACTACAATAAATAAATCAGTGGATTTATACAATTAGTTAGAAATAACATGTTTCGAAATAAAATAATAATATATATACATATATACACATATACTTGTTTATACACATATATATACTCGTGTATATATATATATATATATATATATATATATATATATATATATATATATATATATATATATATTTCTGCATCTTGTCTATTTCGTATTTATCTAATGCTTTCATATGCCAACGCTATAGTCTCAAACGACATGGAACATCAAGAAATCTAAATAAGTATAGCCGTCTTCCAATTCCAAATAGCCAGAATTGGACGACCAAAACTGACTATAACTCTGTTTCAAGCTGGATCATGGAGGAAAAGAAACAATTACCGGATGCAAATTCGGCTAATGGCACATATGCTTGGAACGATGAGGACTAAGATGGAAGACGGGGATATGCAAAGGAGCCGGAAAGCACCCAAGGGGGATTCCTTGACGCCTAGCGCCCCCTAATCTCGAGATATCTCGGATCGGATCCCAGCCTAACCCACAGCTTCTCTATTCGGTATCTCGGAAGGAAAAATCATCTTTCTCCTAATGGAACGTCGATATATAATTAGTTACTCTCACCTCTGGAACATGGACAGAACAGCATTGAAACGTCGTTTCCCTGCGATACCCTATCAGAACGGTTCTACCTGGAGTGAGAAGGTGAGATACTGCCAGGGGAGGTTAAGTATTCGATCCAGGATCTAGATAACATAATTTATTTTCTAGTGTTGCTGAGTCCGCTTGTTGTTCCATTCCAGTCTTAAAAGTTCAACGGAAGATACAGTCGTTTTATATAACGTACAAAAAAAAATTCTTTTTAGTTGTTATAAAAAATGTCTATAAATGACTATTCTTATTTTTATGCTCTTAGATACGCAAATAAGCACTGAAAACTCGTTCCTAATCATTTCCAATTCTCTTGTTTATGTGAAACTGTCTTAGAGTGATGTCTTATCTTTATTTGATTAGTCTTTTTTTAGACTATTGATGTGAGATGTGCAACCTCTCGCCTGTTTTTCCGTGATTTTAATTTTTGATGAAACCTCAATTGGATAATTGTTGAATCGTTAGTTATTTACTGATATTTGAGAAATTTAAGACTTTTTTAAATCTTTCAACAATATCCAAACGATAATTTATTTATCTTTCTCTCTCTCTCTCTCTCTCTCTCTATATATATATATATATATATATATATATATATATATATATATATATATATATATATATATATATATATATATAAATATATATATATTTATTTTATTTAAATTTTTGATCACATAAACTTATTAACTTTTTTATAATATTTTTTTTATTTATCTATCCGTTTTTTATGAAACAATGTGCCTTTAATGTTTCTCTAAAAAAATTAGAGCCCATTATAGAGTCTATCATTAGAGAAATTATAGAGCCTGTGAGGGTCGCAGTGCATAAACGGATTTACTGTAAAACATTTCCAATAAAATATGATGAAAATTCTCTTTCAAACAAATTGTTTATATAATAATTTAATAATAATAATAATATTTAATAATATAATAATTTTAAAATACTTCTTTAAAACGATTTTTCTGAATAATTACCTATGCTATGTTTAGTATGTTAAGAAGGGAGTTTGAAAATATTGCTGAAGACCTTCAATGCTTCTGGAGTGGGAGGAGAGGGACTCACAGAAAAAGACGCTTGTATTGCGCGCTTGTATAAAAAGCGCAGCAATCCGTAGTTATGCCATGAAGTACAAGTCAGAAACTCCACGAAACTGAGTATCTGCTCTTAATATTATATAATAGTGTTTGAGTATAACTACTATTGTCTGTACTTAAATTGTTTTCGTTCGAGAATAATTACTAACCTACCCACACTATTCCTACCATTAAAGTAGCCATTGTTGATTATATTTAATTGATGGATCGTTAACCCAATACGACAAATAGATAAAACATACCAAATGCAAATAATATAAATTGGATTAATAGCTTAGTGTTCACTATTTTATAGCTTATTCACAACGCCTCAAGATTATTATTAAACATTAATAAAATAAAATCATGACGTAATCGCGTTGGTTCCAAAGCTACTTATACAATGAAAATACGTCGGAATGGATTTGAACTGTACAAATATACCGAGACAAGCTAGCAATTCCCACTTCTTTCAGCTGCATTGAGCCAACACCTCTTTTTATTATTTTTGTCCACGGAAGTAACAATTTTTATTATGTATGCTGTAATATATTTAATACGTCCCGGTTGAAAAATTCAGTGCTTTGTATTGTGGACAGTATCCTCCATACATTCATTCCGTATTATTTATGGAAACGGAATATATTTTGATAAGATCTATTATATTATTGTTGGAATATAGTAATGCTGATGTGATGAGGTTTTTGCTAGATTCTTAAACGAACAAAGCGACATATTTAAACCCTAGTTTTTTTCCGAGTTATCAGACCTCTCTAAAGGGTCACCATCTTATAGGAATCCCACCCTTTCAATTAAGATGTGAAGGTCTAGAAAGCCAGAAAAAAATCTGTGGACTTATCCTCATAAAATAGTATCCTGAAGCCGCCTCAGAAATTTATACGAAGAAGGAGAAGAAAGGCTGGTGAGATCTGGGAGTTCCCGACAGTCCGAAGCAGATCACTATAACTTCCTACAGTTCTGAATTAAGATAGTTTTAAGTTTTTAAGTTTTCTACGTTTTGTTCAATTTTTTTTGTTAGGTACCACAATTTTTTTTTATAAAAGTAAAATCAAATTTTAGTACTTCCGCCAATCTGTTTGAAGATTAGGAATAACTCTATAATGTTGCTAAATAACAAAAATATGACGTTTGTTCTAAATTGGTATAGTCGTTTTTCAATGAGAAGCGGACAAATATCTAGGCAACAGATCCTCCGCCATTTTGATTTAAGGCGGCGGATGTCAGACTGAAATTGCTTAAAACCTTCTCCTGGCTCTATATAATAACCGAAAAAAGTTTCATCGAAATCGGTTAAGCCGTTTTCTCGTTAAAAACAGACAAAAAAGTCTAAGATATAGCTGACAATTTACATTTGTTATTTTATTTATAAAATTTAAAAATGTGAAAATCTGGTTCTAGTTGTACCATACACTATGTTCATCACTAGGGCTCCCACCTGAACATATTAGTATTTTTTTTTTTTTTTTTAATTTAGCCAACTTAACTTATTTTTTTTAAATTTAGGTAATCTAAATTGCTCGTAGTTTCAGAAACGCCCTTAAATATGATTTTACTATTTAATCTTAATTAACTATTTTAAAAAGGACTGCAAAATAGAACGTTACAAAAACAACTTATAACTACTTTTTAACCTTTTTTTTTATTAATTAGTAATTGCTTGGATTATTTATTGGTTTCAATACTCGTATATCCATTTACTGTAAATGACGGAATGTATTATTTTTACCACTATGATTTACATATCAGGAATCTCAGTTTAACGAAGTTCAATAATTACCGCACGTTAATTCAAATTGGTTAAAAAATAAGTAGTTCTTAAATTGCTTAATGGGATAAGAAATAATATCAAAAAGAAAACTGTACAATTATTGTTTTATTTTATTTGTTTTTAATTTATTGTAGTCCGACTAGGTCAAATTAAAACAAAACAAAAAAAAAAACATCAGAAATATATGTGATCCATATGGAATTTTATATTCATGCATATACAATGCAGAAATTATTTAAAGTTAATCTCAAATGTTATCAATGTTGCCATTTACTCTGCAATACACCTGGCGACGTGTAAAGATTTGAAATGAAGATGAAAAGACCTGAGATGTCGATGATGTTCTGGCCCTTGTAATACATGGGTTCAATTCTCGTGGGCAAGTCATTTTTCTCGAGTTGGTTGGTAGACCACACCAGTACGGTTTGTAGACGACGCTCCTTAGTCATCCATTATTTATAAAATGGGTACCGTACCTTTCTTGGCTAGAGGATATAAATTGCTTTTGAAAACTGATGTACACTACCTCATAATAACTTTTATATTGTTGTTATATACTTAATTCATTTTATTGCTACTATTTGAGATTAATAGTGAGAAAAAAAAAACTACTTGGAATTATTTCTTACTTTGAAAAACACGGGAATATTTATATTTTTGTTCAACTTGATTATTTATTAAACTTATACTTCACAGTTTTATTTTATTATCATACTTTATATATATCGTTCATTTGGAAAATGAGTGCCACTGTAGAAACACTTATGTTTTTCCTTTTTTGTTTTTTTTTTTGCTTGGAAAGCTGTCGTTCACGTATATCTTTGAGATATTAAGTCAGGTTTTTAGTTTCAATATTTACAGCAATTACTTTTTTTTTTTTTTAGTTTCTTAATGAAAAACTGCCACAATTTAATTCACGATTCATCTTTAAATGATCAAAAAAATATTTAAACATGACTTGCTATGATGCTAATGATTTTGATCATTTTTAAATGATTGCCTTATGGCATTAAAATAACAACATCATTAACAATGTTTTTCTCTTATATACTTCCTTTATTTCTTTATGCTTCTCTTTCTCTTTTTACTTGTTGATTTATTTTTTAGTATCGTTTCAGTTTTTTCCAGCTAATACGATAATATTGATTCTGATTTATGCATTCATTTTTTTTCCTGTTTATTTTTAGCCGTTTAGTATTAAATTAAAAATATCTCGTTGATAATGTGTAGTTTAATTAGAACATTTATTATAAAATGTTTCCACTGGACGAAGCCATGTATGTTATCTAATGTTATCCTTCTATGATTTAATGCACGTCTTATATTTCCCTTGGGGCAGGTGGTTCGAATTACAAAGGCGTGGTCTCCTTTAGAAAATTATCAAAGATCACCGCAAAATGATATTTATATACGTGATCAGAATGTGTGAATAATCAGTAAAAGGATTTATGGAATCCACTAGTCTTACTTAAAAGATTTAATCTGCAAGGACCTTATTAACCAGTTTATGTGTCATACAGGTATACCAGAATTGCGCTGGCTGGTTTCAAAAAGAAACATTTGTTACAACGAAAGTAACAAAGCTGAGAATAATTAAATGTATATAATATTTATTCGTTTGTTGAACTATGAAATATGATAGCATGACTATTATTTTAATTGCTCAAATACTTAATAAGAAGACGTTTATTGGAAATCGTTGAAAAGACTTTATAAATTCTTTATTTAATAATAATGAATAAATTAATGAAATAAGAAATAATTAACATTTACTATACTTTACCACTAACTTAATATTTACAAGTCTGTGTATATGAAAAAATAATCACGATTCCTGGAGAGATAAGAGATGGACAAAGAGACCTAAGTAAATTGTAGAAAGAAAGGGAACTTCGCATACTTGGGGTGGAAAAGAGTTCCATGGATCATTCTCAAATGAGCTATCACTTTCTAAGTATCAAAAAAAAAATTCACGTTCATGGAAACGAGGCCTGTATCAATGTTAAAATCGACTATTTTAGAAATAAAGACCTTTAAAGGACCTCTCTCCTCACCAAAGCTAGTATTATTTTTAGAGCGTTACAATATATTTTTACGTTTTCTCCTCCTCTTCCCCTCTTATGCGATTCCTAATAGGCTTTCGGGGCCAACTCGCTTCAACGGTTATGAGCTTGGAGATTGTTTAAACATTGGGTTTTCCCAGCGGTGTATAAGTGTTATACTAGTTTCAAAGCATGCAAAGTCTGACTTAGTTTGCGAGCTTTACGATTTTCTAGGTACTGTAAAAAATAAAAAAAAATTTTAAGTCACGAGAGTTATACACTGAAAATTCTTTTTCTTGATTGTCCCAGGTTTTTTGCTTTCTTACATCGTTGGAGTAGTTGGCGTTGTGCGATGAACCCCCAATAATCAAAACAGACTTTTTCATTTATTATATTGAGTGAAATCTTTCGAAATGCACTTCGGACAGAATTTAACTCGGTGGCATTCGCAGCGGAGGGAACGGCTATACTAGAAACCTCAAGACACCAATCTTTATTTGACAATGGACCCCATAAGGATGAAGCTAATGAAGAATTTATCAAATAGAGCAGCCGGAATGGTTTATGGAGTATGTAGTTCCTCAAATATTTAAAAAGTAGAATAAGTATAGCAGTCATTGAATCAGAGTGTTCAAAGTAAAAATAAATAATTAAAAGAAGAAATTTAAAAAAAAAAAATCGGTTTGAAAACTAAAATGATTTCGATGAAAATTTTCCATGTAAGTTTTAATAAAATATAGTTTCCTTTTCATAAGTGTTTTTTCTTAATTTTATTTTCTATTATTATTCCTGGAATGGAAATGGAACCTTTCATTTGAACATTATATAACTTAATTCAACACGACACGGACTCCATCTTAGTTGTAGAAAATCATTTATTATTCATTAATCTTAAATTGATTTGCGATCCAACGAAGTGCTTCCGTGATGTGCCATAAATTTCTCCTATGCATTTATAATACAAGTAATATATGGGCCCATGAAAATCATAATGGCTGTTCATACAGTTTACATACCCAATTATCCTTCCTTTAAAGGATGTTGATTTAGCAGAAAGGCTTTTGAGCAATTAAGATGCCCCCTTGTACGGCAGAGGACAGGTATGGTACAGAACTATGGGTTGTTCTGGTTTAATTGGTGAATGTTGTCCAACATGGTTGACCACAGTTTGTACCGGAATCTCCCTGATACAGATTTATCTTTAAATAAATCTTAGGATAAGGAATTACCTAAGCCTATTCTTGCTCATGTTAATTAATTCATTAGTTAACAGATTCGTTAATTAAATATTACTTGGTCTAAGCATATCGTTCCGTTAGCTACGTTGGGGTTGGTGTCATGGGTGGTCTAAGTAATTGTAGCAGAAACAATGTGAGATTGTAAAAATATCTCTGCTTTTCCAAAAAAAAAAAAAAAAATGTCTGGTGTATCCTTGCCTAAATTCTTTTGCTTAAAACTCTTTAACTTTTCATATATTTAGTACATTCCCTAAAAAATCATCGAAATCTGACTAGTATTAACAAAAATACAGCTTATCTTATAAGTACTACAAGACAAGTCCCTATGGAAAGCCGAGTGTGCCCGAAAACAAACGGATGTGAACCTCCTCCCATCATATCCCTCCATCATGTTGTAAACAACTCTGTAATAATGTAATGCAATAATATAAAAGTGGAAATTATTAACATAATAATAATTAATGAAAACAAAATTTATCCATGGAAACTAAATGGAACTTTTAAAATTTATTTTCAGATTTACAAACCAAAAATAAACAGTGCATTCAATTGTCGTACTGCAATTGTTTGAAATACTATTTTATTCTACTTTTGAGAGAGAAGGACGTTCATGCTGCTAAGAATATTTCAATTAGTGTTTATGTGAACTCATCAAAATTATTTTATAAATTGTAATATTATATTATATGGTGGTAAGGGAAAGAAGTGTGATGTGCGCTCCGCACTAGATTTTTTAAAAGTACGTTTACGCATTTGGATTGTTATGCTATACAATTAAATATTAAATATCTGTGCCTAAATATTTCACCAAGTAATTTACCATGACCTATGATTATAAGCTGATTTGGTCAATCAACTTCACCTTCGACTCGAAATTATGGGTATATTAATTTGCATCTAAATTCAATATAATTATCATACTTTGGGTCAGTTTAGAACTTGTTTTATATTTTATTAATATTCCGTCCGAAATTTGCAAATTTGGCTTGGCGTGTTGCATATGCGCGTTAATTCGCAGTTTTAATATTTAAAATCACTGGGATTAATTCCTTCGATCGTCTTTGATAGCTTCCGACTAGTCGTTTTCTCTTCATTTTACACTTGGCGGGTCCGAGTTCCTTGGGGTCTGTATTTATCTGTCTGCCCAAGTGATGTATCCTATTTAGATCTATTTAAACAAGGGTATTAGTTTCCTGTATCGTCGAACCGTTCAATTAACTAGCTAATTTCATGAGACTATGAGTTTTTTGTTTGTATATAAAAACCCGCAATGAAGGAATATTGATTTCATATGAAAAGTTGTTTATATATTCATGTTAAGGAAGTCCTAGATATTTTTATTTTTTTTTCATAAAAATGCAAATCGATTCTCTGACCTCATTGAATAACTTCCAAAAGATTATCTTTTATATTTATTATATTAATTCTGCATACGCTCATATCCAATTATCGAATATGCAAAAATGGGAATTTCATTTCACTTTGAAACGTTCTAGTTGAGCCATGCATTGAGGCAAAATCTTGAATTACTAATCACAAGGGTTGACATTTTGTGTCTTTTGGAGATTAGAAATGCAAGAGTTTGCTGCAATGCATGCCTCAACTAGAGCGTTTTAAAATGACGAATTTGAAAATCCTATTTAGGCATATTCGACAGTTGAACATGGTAGGGACGATATATTAAATTTATTGTTTGTTAATCAATGTATATGAACAATTATTTGTTTTCGTCGTTCTGTTAAAAAAATAAATAAAATGGTATCAGTCCCTACAAAATAGCCATCTCTGAAGTTGTTCTAAAAAATTTATTTAAAATTTAATTTACTGATTGTGAGACATACCACTGTTGCAAAGATTTAATAAATAAATATATTACAAAGTAATACAATCATACAGGAAACAATCCATTGGTAGAACTCCATTGAAAGCCCAATGATAGAAGGTCCCTAGGCCGTCTTCTTTTCAGAAGCCTCAGAGAACAGGTATAAATTCATATAGGCGTCCATTAGTTGTCACACCTGTAAGGTATTGGATATTGGCTTCATGGATGATTTATTTTTTAAAATTAATTAAAAGGAGATTAAGGATTTTACTTGAGATTTTAGATTGAATAAAATAGATACGGAATGAATTAATTTTTTTGGTGAAAGACAATATTATTTCATTCATTACGTAAAGTTGTCCACAGGATTGCATTTTGTTACTACTAATTGTTCTATATTTTTAATAGAAGTTGCTTTTGGTGCAGTGAGTTCACTTGAATGTTTGGAGCTCTAACTTTGTTACAAAATAAAAAAAAAAAAAAAAAAATATATATATATATATATATATATATATATATATATATATATATATATATATATATATATATATATATATATATATATATATATATGCTCCAATATTTTATTTATTTGAATTAAGTTCACAACAGTTTTGGTGTTTATCTAGTTTCAGTCTCATAAATTTTTTTTTTTCATTTTCTCGGACTCCTGAAAAAATCAATTGTTTTATGTGACGACTTAGTGACTACGGATTCTTGTTGGAATAAATACTAAATAAAAATCAATTTAGAAGATGGTCATGGTAACCTTTTTTGGTAACAAATTGGTCAGAAGCGTTGGCTTACATTAAATAGTTTGATATTTAATTTTTACCACTATCTTTACCATCATGTCTTAGATTATTATGGCCAACTATGCTACTTATTCATAATAACATATTTGAAATAAGTACCTATAAATTAACTTTGATTTAAGAGAATAAATTTTGTGGTTTCGAATCTTTTTTATTGCATTGATAATTAAATTAGTGGAAGTTTAAAATAAAACAAACCAATATAATAATTAATATAACCTGTTCAAAGTAAAAGAAACATCAAAGGCTTAAATTATATATCCAATTTGAAGACATTTGAACTTCTATTGAATTGCAAATTTTACGAGAACGATTAAATCTGCTATCAGCCCTAAGGATGTACTTCCTATGAACTTCTGTAGTCTTGGCTATAATGTAATAACTCTTCAATCATTACTATTTCACTAAACAAGCGATAATATAAGCCTTTACACAACCGGATGGAACTGCTCATTTGGGTAGTAAAAAAGAAATCTCGATCTGTCCATAGCTGGTTTTGTAGTAATTGCTCTATATAACAGGTCAAAAACGATAAATGTGCATTAGTATTCCTGGCATGTTGGTACAGGCTGTGCAAGATCTTACGTCATTAACGGGACCAGTTGTGATGTACAGTCCTCCGCCCCTCCCCCCTGCCTTGTCTGCATTTTCTTGCATTTCTGGAAACTTCACTGGGCTGGGCATCTGGTAGAGGGAATTATGACCGAGATGTTTTCGCAACGGGTGCGTGGGAGCTTTAGAACTTGTTCGTTTTCGAAGCGTGCTATGTTTGCTGATTAGCGAACTTAGAGGATTAAAATTGCTGATGCAGATCAGATCGTGTTTTTTTTTGTTTTTTTTAATGTGATTATTTATAATAATTATTTATAATATCAATACTCTCATCGAATGAATTGTTAAATTGAAAAATAAATTAAATCAAACTAAATTCTTCTCAAGGTCTGACCTCTGAAGGGACCAGTACAGCTAGTAAAAAAAAATAAATCTGGCCGTACTTGGAAGTAATAAAAAAACATTAAATATTTAATACCAAGTATTGACGTTTCTTTAATAGAAAAACTTGTTCCACTACAGCTCATGATGCCAAAAAATACCAAATTATATTATATTTTGTTGATTAATATGAATATATTTATTTTGTGGCTTTTTAGTTTCATTATGTAAAATATTCTTTATTTTTTACTAAATTTAATGCATTAAATAATTCTTAAGATTAAAAAACTGAAACAATTTTTTATATTGTTACAAGTAATTCCATTACATAGTAAATCAAATTTTGTAATTATTCAAGTTCTTTAAAATAACTTAGTAAATTTAAAAAATATATATAATGTTAGGAAAAAAAAAAAAAAAACACAACTCAGACAACTATGTATTGTGTTAAAAAGTTATTCACATTGAAAAAACAAAAATCTATGTAGTATGCTAATGATCCTTAATGGTGATTACCAGTATGGGTAAATGTATTTATAAAAATAGATAAATTGTCAAGTTTTATTTAGTATTATTACTTGAATTGGAATGAATTTCTAAAATCCATTTATTTTTTATTTGTATACATATTTGACTTATTGAAATAAAAAAATGAAAAAATTATTTAGCAATTGAATGGATAAACTGTCCAAGTATATTTTTGAGTGTAACTTTTTATGGCATTAAATGTTTGTTTGAGTTAGATTTTTATTTTTTGATAACCTTGCAAAAAAAAAAAAAAAAAAAAAATTCTGGTGTTACTCGGGGATAGAAACAATGTGTTCCTGGCATCGATTGGTTTCTTTGCAAATACTAGAATTTATTCGTCTTGAATATAAATAAATCTCCCCCTAAGTGTATATTTATACGCATGCCTCGTGCAAATTGGTTGTTTAGAAGAACGTGACAGATAAAACATTACGTATTCAGTAGCAAACCATGAATGTCTTTGAAGTGAAAAGTAATAAATACAATTAGAACGAAATTCTCGCGAACTTTATTAGTTCACTGACAAAAAGGCATTAACTATTTGTTTTGTTCGTTGTTAAATAAACAAGTGTCATTTGGATTATCTATTGGTTACAGTGGGGCTAGGCTGGGTGCGAGCTGGACTGCACAATCCTATTTACATATGCAAAGGAGGCCTACAAACATCAAGGGTTCAGTTGTAAATAGACAATTATTTGTGAATGTGTCCTCGCAGGAATATATTATTGAATCATTTTCAATTTTAAACAGTGATTTAGTTAAGAGAAATAAGACGTGCCAAGGTGAAAGCAATCGTTTACAGATTTCGGGAATCTAGAATTAATTTCCTCTCTGTCGATTACTTTTTTATTATTCTGTAGGAACCACTTGAATTATCTGGAAGAATTTTATGGAGCACGAGAAGTATTTATTTAAAGTAAGTATCTACTCTTTACTTTCACAGAGCATTTATTTTAATAGTTTGGAACTTAAATTTTCGTTTCTCGAAGTTGTATCACCTTTACATATCATTAATTAAAGAACTAATAAAGATATTGTTTATTACTACATATTACATTACTGGGGTAGGTGTGTGTGTTCTTCAAGCGGTATCCCCTTATGTCCAAATCTATTTCATAACTTTTGCCAATTTGACAATTTAGATAACATATTAAAATGTAGATACTTACATTTCGATTATGCCGGCCAGGAACAGATTTTACTGAGCCTAGCTAAAGTAACTGAATAGGAGATTGAAATGAATGGCTTGAATCAAGACGTGGCGATTGCGTTACGAAAACCGATATTAAGCTCATGAGAATTTATTTATAAGGTTGCCATCTGGGCACTTGCAGAGTAGCTAATACATATCATAGACCAGAAATATTTTATAAAAATAGTATCTACGAAATATCTAAAAAAATTTTTTGTTTTTGCGGGGAAGGCGTTTTATGAATTGGCCTAAATGAAGATGCCGGTACGTTTTTTTTAATCATATTTGGATTCATTTCAACTTGCGCCATGAATCCCCAGTAGTCCCCATCCGGAGATCCGAACGGGGGACTAGTTTACCTCCGGATAATGAGAGAGAGATCCATGAATTTTTTGCGGTATTTTGTGAACGAAAAATATGTGAGTAGGGCGTTCATTCCTACGTCGCACCCTCCAGCAAGCCTGAGGACGGAATGGGAGGGTGTTCTCAGTGTTGGACAGCGAGTCTATCGGACTTAGCCTGGAGGAACTTCCAAGGAATTTCCACCGACCTTTTCCACATCCGCCACTCGGTGGACGCTCCCCTAGACGCTAATGAAATGCGCGCGAGAGCATTTTTAGACTAGTTTTCATAATTTTTAAGTTTACAGAATTAATATGCGCATCTAAACCTCAATTATTAAAACTTATCATGTTTTTATTTCCTTTTCACTTAGGTACTGTGCTGCAAGTATGGAAAAAAGTCACAAAAGTGATTTATAAACTGTTTTTTCCTAATTAACTGAAAACGTATACAACAAAGAGATAGATATATTTTTTAATCGATTTTAAAAATTAATATTCTAACAAAATTTAGTAACACTAAATCGTACCACTTCCATTTGGTACGACGGTACCTTGTTATACTCACCTCAAGAGCGTTGATTGGTAATAAGAGCCACCATTATTTTGATAAAAATTCAACAGACAACCTCCTTGCAAATTAATTTATATTCATAGGGAACCATATACCAAGAGTTCCACTGAAATTAATCATGTTTGTTAATCCATATGAATCATTTAACCAGTAGCGAAATGGTTCATGGAAGCTAATCTAGTTGGTAAATGGCAGGTGGGCAGACCCTCCTGCAGTACCTGGAGGAACATGGAAGACAGATGGAAAATATGATCATGCAAAGGGATGAGTGGAAACGGTGGACTGAGGCTGGGTTTCCACGTTGAAAGGCTCTAAGGAGATGAGGAGAGAAGAAAAGAATCATTTAAACGTCGTATTTCTATTGTGGTAAATTTCGGAACGCTGGCTGAAGTATTAATTAAACATATACAATCTTTTATTTAAAATAATACAGCTGATAGTAAACAAGATTTTTATTTATTCAAATTTAGTTCGACGTTTAGGCCATTTTCAAGTATTTTATCTTCATCGTTTTATTAAAAACCATTTCCTTGATATTTACATTCCAGGTAAAATCGGTATTTCAGTCAATTACATGTATGTCTCATCCATATGATCAGCCATCCAGAAATAGCCATGCAGGATACATATAATTGACTGAACAAGCGATTATATCAGAAATGGAAATATTAAGGGACGTGTTTTTGATAAAACGATGAAGACAAAATACTTGAAAATGGCTTGAGTTGCCAAAATGTCGGACTAAGTTTTAAATAAATAAAAATCTTGGTGACCTATTGGCTGCATTAATTTATCTAAACTAGCTATGCCATCGTAAGCTGAAAACACAACTACAAGATATACAATATTCTATTAATCACCTATTTTTGGACGGCACTATTTTTTTTTATTTTTTTTTACTTAATATTATTGTTTCTAAGCAATGTTAACTTTATTAGGATTGCAGAAAAAAAAAAAAAATCTGAAGACATCTTTATATATGGCTGCAAAAATTATTCAAAAGACGCAGCCACGCAGTTGATTTACATATGGTTTTGGCATTACTATCTGGCTTTAGGTTTATGATTCCATAGACAGAAGGCAGTTTACTTACTAATCGCCTGTTTACTCCTCCACTTCCATACTCTTGGACTCTTCAGGAGTTTCTCTCCGATCGATCACTCAGATCTAGCCAACATGAGCACATCTGTATGCTTGCGAGGCCTTAATATGCAACTCTTCGGGAAAGATGGAAAGGAGATTTCATTCTGGAAAATTATGGTGCTCATTTTGGACTGTTCATCACAAGACAGTTCGCAATGACAAAGGGTATAAGCATCAAAATAGAAGTGATACATAGTGGTTGGTATCAAAACTGAAACTCTAAGGTTTGTATATGAATTTATTAACCTTTATAGTTCTTTACCTCCACATTATCGTTATTTCTGATTATAAAACTTTTTAAAAATGGGATAATATTGTGCTGAAAGAACCAGAAAAAAAAAAAAAAGGTAAGAGCTTAATGTTGAAGAAGCGACATGGCATTTTGCTTTGGAAGAGCAACAAATCTGCAATGAAGAAATATACATAGTCTGCATGGATAGGTAACGAATCGAGATTCAAAGTTCTTTTTATATTTTTAGATATTTCCTTTTCAGAAATATAACGATTTAAAAAGTTTTAGTTTTTACTAAGTTAGAAACCACAACAAGGATAAGGTGTTTTATTCATTTCCTATATTGATGGTAGGAATCAAAATACGGTTATGGGTGGAATACATGGAGGTTTAATGTGGTGAGATAAATTAGTTCGATTGCCGGCTTGGTAGACTAAGTATTTTTTTTAAATACTCGAATTTGTCGGAGTGAAAACCATTGTTTGAGTTCCTTTAAATGCTTTAAAGAGGTTATGTACTTGATTCTGGCCAGGTGCTAAATTAAGCAGTTGAAACATAGTGCTTAGGTATACTAGGGTTAGGAAGCGGTTCCAATGTCTGCTCATGCTGTTACCAGAAGGATTTATGTATTGTTTTATGTACCTGTCGTGTGATAATATGAAAACCAAACGAATAACCTAATTATGTAAATTCTATAACTGTATTATATATTCGAAAGTTTATTTTCCATAGTTTATTATAAGTTTATGCTCCACCTTATTTCATGTTTGGTCTAGGTTTCATTAGTTGACGAGGGAGTAAGCAACCGATACCTCACCTACTGTTACATTTAAATTTCGCCATACATTTTTAAATAAATATAAATGCATAATCTTATATAAATATAAACTATACGAGATCATATTGAATATTGTAGCGGCCTGCATAGTTCATGAAAGTTTAACAAGCCTCAATCTACCTATGTAAAAGCATAACTTGATACATTTTGATCTGAATATTAAAATCACTGCAGTAGATTAATACTTAGTTTTAAACAACATGTGGATTGAATATACGATTTGACTAAAAATCCTTTCGCAGAGGACAACTCATAAACAAGCTTGGAAGGATCGGTCAACGGTATACTGTTATTCACCGAAGCCAGACATCGGATATGACAAGACCTTTGAAATTCGACCCTAACGGAGCTTGCATTTTCAAGAGACAAGACGTTGAGGAGGAAAGGCGCCCATCTTGTTGTGGGCACGAGATGCAAAAATGCCGCCGGACCAGGGCGGGTTTATTTATTATGATGGCGGCGACTTATACTAGCGACCTACTCATCTTGCATCCGTATGCGGTTTAATTATCGGCAGTTATTAGTAAGCGCTTTCTCCTGCAAGACTATTCCTGCTGCCCCTACAGTAATGGATTTGCCGGGCTTCACTAGTAGTTATTGTTATTATTTATATCTTTATTTAGGTAGAATGTCTGTTTAAGGAACGCTGTCTTCAGAGCTCCTTTCTTTCGTAAAATAAACCGTCACATTAGTAATTAGTAATTATTAACGATTTTGGTTATATAGCATTGGTAGTGTTCACATATAAAACATTGTTGCAAACGAATCCTCCAGAAATTAATTGACAACTCGGTAAAGTTTTTAGACTGTATTTACTGTGAATAGATTCTATCGTCAGAACCTCCTCGAGCACATGAAGTCTTTATAAATGGGGTCCTGACCCTTCAGTATATCAGCGAATAAAACGACAGTGTAATTCTGACCTCGGCACCTTCTAGTTAGAACAGCTCAACGTTATTAAGTAGCGATTACATATTGATTTGTGATTTTATTCGTTATTTTTCATTTAGTGCACTCATTACATTTTTATTCAGCGAATTATGGGATGATCTGAAATGGGTTACATTCTGAAAATACTGAATTGAGATTTTCGCTGAAGAGGAATGCTCGGGCATATTTGCTTTTCCAAATGTAGTATTGGAACCCGAATTATTTATTTTAAATTATTATATATTTTAAATTATTTATTATTTCAAATAACTCCTATTATTTCATGATTTTTGATGTTTTGTGTATTTTTTCATTTGTCTACTGTTTTCTAATGAATATACTAAACACTCCAAAGCCCATTATTATCTTATGTTTTTCACTTGGGAGATCCGCATTTTCGGATGACATCCCTTTGCTTGGCCAAGACGTTGCAAAATTTCACAAATACCTGGAAAAGGTCGAAATCTTTAGTACTAGGGTAATTTTTAAAAAATCCATTTTAGGGTGCATTTTGTTTTAAATAATACATTTTTTAATTTCACATTTTTAAGAAGGCTTTATAATTTCAGAAATATAATAGACGCATTATTACATGTTTCCAATACAATTAGAAAACTGTTTGCTCATTAAATGTGTAGTCAGTAATCAAATAGCCTTTTTATTGTTGTCAATCGCAATCGTTTAATACTGCCCTGCGTTTAATGATCAACATTACTAATAAGTCGCAATTTCGCTTTCATAAGCCCGTCGATGCGGCCATACATTATTTTTCATTCTCTGTCGATTTTATGAATTTAGCCTTTGAGAACCTGTAATCTTTTTTTTCGAAACCGAATCCATGCGCTTATTATCCTTAATAAAGTGCCGGTGCTGGGAATCTTCGTGCGAATATTAGGCAGCTATTAATGATCCCGCAGAAATGCTGAAATCATTAATGATTTGCATGCGCATTCCCTGGTCCGACATTGGTTATTGCTTGTATGCCATTTCTTTTTAGCGTTTCAGAACAGTTTTATGTTCATTGCATATCTATTTTATTTACAATGCACTCTACTTCTTTGTATATCCAAGATTACGGCTTTTTCTTAATATGAAATGAAGAAGAGGAAGAGAATGGAACGGAATCAGTAAAAATAACAGATTGAACGCGCTGCGGAAAATTTTTGCACTTAACTCTTACGATTAATATTTTATAATTTTCAGCTTTATTAATAGTTTAAAATTTAATGATTGTATGTATTTTTTTACAGATATAAAATAGAATTATAGAAAATATAAAATATAAATAAAATAAAATCAGATCGTTCGATCAGTTGGTGTTGAAGTATTTAAATATGTAAGTCCCATTGCTTCAGCATCTGTTCGGTCGTCAACCTCAAATCAAACCTGTAATATTTCTCAATGCTGTATCCGTATCGTTAATATCCACATGTTATGTAATAAGTTTTGCAAATTTAATGTATTTGAATTCATATATTCACTTGGAATCCTGCTTTTTTATTTCAGTAGATTTTAAGTCAAACGAAGTAAATGCAATTCTATAAAGCCTTTGCATAATATCCGATTAGAAATAAATACTGATCCCTAAAATATAAACCGTTTTTTAAATTATCTGGATTTTTTTTCTTTTCCGGAAAACAAAACAAATTTTTTTAAACGTTTTATCATTGGATTAAATATTTACACGAGGACACTGATAGACTACTGTATAAGCGGCTGAATTACAATTAAGAGCTATTATATGACCCTTGCTTTGAACATTATCATAATTATATACCATTAGGGTAATTTTATCGCATAATTTTGTCAGGTAATTGTAAATCCAGCATTATACATAGAATTATGCGGTGTTCCTTAATTCTTAAAATAAGAGTCAGTTTTCTCAGAGGTCTAAACTGTCACTTAAGAAACAAATACTACTGTTATCGAAATTACTAACTTGGAGAGATTAATTAAGTCAAAAGAATTAAAACAGTATTCGTTCACGGCATACCAAATGTGGACCGCTTTCAGTTCCGTTGGACATGGAGAGAAAAAAACAAATTTGATTGCAATAGTGACAAAATAATATCGTTCCTCTGCCATGCTCAGCAATTATCAACATTATAGTCTCTTTTTTTTGCCTATATTTTTTGTCTTAAAAAATATAGACTAGACATCTGAAACATCGGTTTTTAAAAATAATAGAATTATTCCGACGCTGCAAGCAATCATAAACAATTTCATTGCATTATGCAAATAGCCCGAAAAACTACTCATCCCATCTTGTTAATATAGGTTTGAACTTCTAAAAGCAGTTTTCAGATCTTGTCCCAACCTACCACTTCGCTTGTAATTGAGGATTTAACAGGCGCAAACGTTGAACTTATAGTGACTATGTTTATTTGTTATTTATTTAAGTTTTTTTCTTATCGTATTCGGATTTATATCAACCCATATTCTTACAAAGTAGCGCATATTCACTGTAATGAACAAATTCCGAGCATATAATCAACGAATCACAAGTTACAAAATTATGGTTTTAAAAAAAATTGTATTATTATATAGTTATATTTTACTGTAATAATATGCCGTTTTTAACTAGGTAAAAGATAACGCAATTTTTGAACTATACGATGTTTACAATACTATAATCTATTGGTAACGAGAATATTTTTACAATCTTTATTTTATATGGAATAATTCTTTAAACCAGGGGTACTACTGGTGGTACGCAAACAAGCAATCAGAAGTAACAAATAATATCACCGTTTTAACATGATCATTGAGGGGTTACAATTGTTTAAGAATTATTATTGAATGTATCATATACAAAAATGATTGAGGATGGTTACCGTATTAAGGCGAAAGAACAGTGTTGGAGAGCACTTAAGAATCAAATTGAGCACCATCAAGCCTAACATTGATGCTCTAATTGTAAATAAATAATCTGTTTCCAATTGAAAATATTTCCTTGTTTCCCATTTTTGGTGGATACTCACTTATCGGCAGAATTTTTGGTGTTAATCTTACTGTTGCTGTTGTTATATTACAATTTTACTTTTGATTTTTAACTTTTGAATTTATTATTTTCTTAAGCACCTTTACTGTGGCATATATTGGTCTGTCTGTTTAATAAACTTTTGTAAATCAGTTTGTATTTTTTTACTAAGACGAAGTTTTAAGATAGGATCATAAGATCAAGTAGTCTGAAAAGTGATACGCATTGACATAAAGTCTGAAATGTCAGTTGAAACAAAAAAAAAATAAATAAAATAAAGAAATTATACATTTGTAGAATACTTATTTTAAGTATACCGATCTGAGAACAGAAGTGGTTGCATTGGGTTAAATGCAAGGATTAAGAAGGACCTTGCCTCGACCATGCTCTCATGGGTTTTGCTACTTTTTGATATTTTCGGAGGATAAGAAAAATGAATATATATATATATATATATATATATATATATATATACATCAAAGGTAGAGAGAAGTTTTCTTTCAGAAAATGAATTCGTGGGTGAAGTTGAAAATCCCATAGAAAAATAAAATAAAAGAGAAAGTAAAAAGAAAAGAAAATTGGTTATTTCGTTCCAAATTGTAATTATGTTATACTAGAAGATGATGTAGAAGTGTGAGGATGCTACATGTAATATTTCATGTATATTTGGTTTAAAGAAAAATTTTAGAGCGCGGAGAATAAATTGAATTACAAAAAAAAAAAGGAATAAAAAAGAAATTTGTAATAATATCTTTCATAGTATTCATGTTGTCAAACAAATGGCCTGAATTCAAATTCTACACCCTAAAACACATAAGCTGGCAACTTTGAGTCGCCCACTGAATTTTCCGAGTAAGTTAAAGCCGATATCGAAGGCCTATATGCTCTCCTCGCCGTCCGCCTGAGGCATATATAAGCGGCAAGACAAACGACAGCGGTTAAATAAATTATTTTAATATCTCCAATTCAAATTGGTCCATTGTATTTTCCATTTCGATTTCAAAAGTACCGAATTTCTATCAGTCGTATCTCTAAGGCTATCGGGATAAGTAAAAAAAAAAATCAATAATTACATACCGCGGCGATAGTTGGGCCATTTCGACGATTCAAGGCCCGCATTTTTTTTCTTCGCCGACCGCTCTTAGCACCTGTAATTGTGATACCTTTCCATTTGGTCCTCTAAACGAGGAAATAAGGTCAATTAGCAAAAGTTCAACCTTCAGTTGCTAACCTGTACGTACCCTTAATATCGAAAGGGTTCGGCCGTTGGAGATATTCTTTAAACTGAATTTCCGTTAAAAAGTAGCAATTTTACAATGTTTTTTTTTTCGAATCTAAAAGTTATAGCTTACTTAAAACTCTGGCCGGAATTAGTTGGTTAGTTGTAGTATAACACGCTCAAGCTCAAGTTGCCCTAGTTATTATGCAAAGAGGACATTAAAATCGAGCGTTTAATTTCTAGTAAATTAAAATGCAGACTGTGATGGCTGGACTTACCGGTTCAGATATTTGTTTGGTTTCTATTTGAGAGGCGTATAAATATATCTCGAGCTTCTCTCTTTGGCTAGAATATGAGAATACTAATCCCAACCTTTGGTCCTGATTGTAATTAAGCCCAGTTTTTTTAATTCATACGGTAGCAAACCTCAGAAGAAAACGACATTATTAAAATTTATGTTTAAATTCGAGAAAATTGCTGTTGTAATGTTCAGTATGTTGTAATCACACCTGCAACTAAGAGAAACCTCATTACTCTATATTTCTCTGAAGTTTTGCGAATGATAACTCAAAAATGTAGAAATGTGAGAAAATGCATTTGAAGTTTTGTATTTCAGTATTTTCACTACTGTTGTAGTGAAATTTCACTACTGTCTAAAATGTTAAAAATAAATGTTATTAGCATAAATAGATATAAATATTAATTTTTATTGATTGGAATATTTTTCTTGTTGCATATTAAAAAAATACTTTTTGTCCATATATTTAAATGTTTTAAATACATTTTTTAAAGTGAGATATTAAGAAGTCCTTTATACTCGCAATAGTCCGGAAGCTGAGGACATTAAACGTGTCTGATTTCAAGATAATTTTTTGATCGTCTAAACCGAAAGTACTCTCATAATAGACTGGAAATATGAAGGTCTGCCACCCAAGATCGGTTGTAATCAAATTTTATTGGTCAACAAAATCGTCATTTTCGTCACTTTTTTTCAGATTTTCCTCAGTAATTCGCTCCCAGTACATTTTAGGTAAAACTTTGGATTTAGCCAATTTTAAAGAACGTTAAATTTCCTGTAATTTTTATATTTAGGATTGTTTAAAATTCGAAACAGCTACTCATATACGAGACAGTACAAATCTGCAAAATGTCAAAATCGCAAAAAGTTAGATATTCGGTGGTTAATACCTATTTTTCAGTGTACTTTATTGCAAAATCCGTAATAATGAATCTTATAAAGAATTAAATTTTCCACAAGGTTCATATAAAATCTTTGTAATTCCTGCTAATAGAAGCAAAGCAAATTGAAATCAAAATCATAGAGAAAGTGGATTTTTTCAGATTTTCCTCAGTAGCTCGCTTTCATTGCATTTTAGATTAATCACTGACGTAACCAATTTTAAAGAACATTAAATTTCATTTTAACTCAATAATAGAACGAGTTGAATTTTCATCAACGTTATTCAGTTTATGTTTTTCTCTTTCGCACCCAGAAACGTTGGTACAGCAATTAATCGTGAGGAGGCAAAATCTAAAATTTCTCAACAATTTTGACCGAATTTCCGAACAACAATTTTGTTTTCTATTCAAGCTTAACATTGTATCGATAAAATCTTATCTTCTTAACCTAATCGTACTGGTAATTGGATTTACATTATTAGTTCTATGAGTAAACTGCATTATTATCTAATTTTCGAAGGATTAGATTCTCAAATCTCAAAATTTTTGGGGTTTTAAAATATTAATGCACTGTCCCACGGAGATTTCCCTGTTCGGATCTTCTGAAAATTTCTTTTTTTGAGGGATTTCTTTTCTTACAATCAAGTTCAAACGTTTAGTTAAAGTTTTCCATAAATTTAAAAAAAATTGTCAGTTTTCTTCCTGTGTTCTTCTATTATAATTTTTTTTTATGACAAGGAATGTTATAAAATGAAAATAAAATAAATTATTAATATGAGAAAAAACAAAACATTAAAGGAGAATATTCAAAAATAAAAACCATTTCTATTTTTCAGGTTAAAATAAATTGTTTATATGAGTTCATCGATAATATATATGAGTTCATCGATTCCAAATACCAAACCTGATTTGTCAACAGTAAAGTAATTTTTTACGATTATCGATTTTATATAAATCTTTTTAGTTGCAAAAAATGTGAGAATCCGTATACTCAGGTATGTCTTGGAGTGAATCGTAATAAATATACACTGATTCGTATAAATAAAATATAGCAATATTTTTTGGAATGATCCTCCCAAGATTTCCTTCGGGCCTTCGGGTAGATGAACTCCGCTGATAAAATTATTCCTGAGACAAATATACCGCCTCCGTTCCGTTATTTATTTCGCTTGAGGGATGACTTCATAGTCGGGCTTATTAGTCAAGAATTTCCTGAAAGGAAACTTGCTCCTTATAAAAAATGTTAGCCTGAGTTATCTTGTCTATGCCCGGAAAACAAACGATTATATTAGGCATTCTCGCGTTTTAATTATTGTAAATGTTCTTGATGATATGAACTCTTTAACAACGAGCTGTCTGAGAGAATGCTTAAACGCATTTCGTGTATACATTTTCTTTGATTTCTTGCAACTTGCAATCTGCAATTGCAATATTGCAATATAAATATATATATATATATATATATATATATATATATATATTAAATCGATAATTATATATGAGGCAAATGCCTCTTCAATAACGTAAGTATATATTTTATTATATACATATATATTTACGTCTCTGAATAAAATGTCTTTTTTAGCGTTCTATTTGCTAATAATAGTGAAATGGTAAGAGAAAAACAATCAACAAACAATTACAGTTATATCAAGAAATAACACTGAATTTTTTCAGACTTTTTTTCGGAGTATAATAAAAAATTATATTTTATCATTTTTATTATCTTTTTCACGGATAACGTGTAATTAGATAGTTTTATGAACTCATAAAAATTATTTTTACTCTACTTGTATTATTTCAGTATATACTCTTTAACTGTTTACATAAATACAAATGGAATTCATAATTTCAATGCCATACTACTTCATTTGAACAAGTTCTGCACAACTGATAATTGTACCCAAGAATAAATGCCCAGATTTTTACCTTGTTGTTCTTCAGTCATTTTTTTTTTTTTTATGTTAAAAAATCGTATTACGATTGTCTTCACTTTGTATGATGTACAAAATTATTCTAATACCTATAGAACTATATTTTTGAGGTGTGGTAAAGGCTTCAGATCCTGTAAAAGGCGATAGTACTTTTAATCTATGAGTGTTTTTTGTTTTGAAATAAAGCGTTTTCTGTTATCATAGTATATTACATTTCACTCCTCGAATTCTCTCTGAGGCCACCTAAAAAGGTCAATGTCGCATTTCGTCAATATATTGACCGCCTGAGGAGTATATTGTAACAATAATATTGATATGTGTGATATATATCCCACGTTAAATAACATTGCTTCAATAATATTTACCGTGTAAGGTAGAACTCAATACTTATTAATTGTTACTTACTTCCTTAATCGAGTCCTCTTTTACCGCTGAGCAGTTCAATTCGCAAATTCACAATTGTGACTAAATTGTAAATTGAGTAAAAATATTAAAAATATGTCAAACAATGGCAGTCGAGTATTTGTTTATTTGTTTATACTTTGTACCGTGCATTGTTCAGAGATTCCTATTGTGGTGGATATCTTTAGTGTCTATAAGGCAAATATCGAGTCGCCATTAGACAGCTTTAGTTGGCAATGAGTTTTATTGTCAATGCTACAAATAGTTGAAATTATTCTTTAAAAAAAATAAATTATTTGCCAGAATTATTTTTGTTAGCTTTTCTGCACACTCCTCATCTTCTTTATAATTTATTCATTTATTTTTCTTCTATGTTTCAACTAATTTTGAATTTTTTTTTTATAGAGTAAACCTTCTGCTCATTAGTGATAATTTTTTTTGATGAATTTAAATTGTGAATGTTGGATGGAAAACATTGATTTTAGTGGAGAAAATAACGAATAAATAAAATTAAAATTGGAGAAAATTAAAATAAATAAATAATAATATTATATCAACATATAGAAGACAATACATCGAAACTAATTGGATAAAAAATGTATGTTTGTTATTAGGCACAAAAATAATTTATTAACGCACACATTTGTCTGTTCCAAAACTAATTTTGTATAAAAAAAAGTTATTCTTTGATTATTTCGAATTTCGCGGTAGTCCGAATCCTCTTGGTTAAAATTAGTTTGGAATATGGATAGTGTACTGTACTTCCATCACAGTTGTTTGATTCCTTCCTGTTCCACATCAGGAAAAGCTTGGCTGTAAATTAAATAAAATACGCCTATTAGCACTTTATTCAACCATAATAGAGGGCCCATAAAAAGAAGAAGAATGCGAGACGTTAGGCGAAGAATGGGAGGGATCCGAGAGGGCAGCACCTAGCCCATAGATATCATAAGAAAGAGTACTCGTTATTTCTACAGAGGCCTCCAGACATGCCGTTTATACAAGTTTTTACTGGAGAAGAAGAAGAATGATGAATGGCTGAGAAGATCTGATAAGCGGGCGAGGGGGAGGAAATAAACAAAGAAGGAACTGGAGCGCGCGGACGTCCTCTATCCCGTGGGAGATCTCCAGGAAGGAGCAGGATGTGCGATCTCTGCCATCCGAAGATCTCTTCTATCTTATCGTCCTCCTTTGATAGTCCAAAAATTAACACGTCACTCCTATTTCGGCAACTACCGTTTTAACCGCTATCTTCTCTGATTAACGATGGTTGCTTGGATGGTTAGCTTTTGGACATTCCTATGGCATTGTTTATTTCTTCCTTTATTGAATATTGAGAAGCATACTAATCCAGACCATATTGACAGACTAAAAAATATGTGATCACAATTACAATTATTTAGGTTAAGCGAGAGCTCCGCAGCCAAAGACATTCAGAATTTCAGCGGAGAAGCTGGTTATAGCCAGACCTACAATATTCATCATAACAAAAGGTTTCGAGGCCGGTGTCTTTTCCACCTTCGATGATTGTAGGGGTCAGCTAGGTATTCAATGGGACAGAGTATAATGAATTGTGTGTAATATGGATGGTATGACTTTTCGGGCATATCGGAATATAAAGGACATGCAGGATTTTGTTGGTAAAATAATAAAGAACGTTGCCGATTGTCCTAAGAAATATTTTGCAAGTATATCGACGTCGTTTTTTTAATAAGACAAAAGCGACAAAAATACGAAATTTAGGTTTCAATTTATTATGGAACGTAAAAACCACCTATATCGATTACCACTCACGATATATCGAGAAAATAAATTGGAAATGGTCTATCGACTATTGATAACATAAGAACGAAATACTGACGACTCTCAGTCGTCACTCTAGTCCTGTGCTAGAAGCCTTAAAAATATATTGTAATTATAAAGGTTTTACCTTAATAAACTCTTACTGTATACAATAAAGAATACAATTTTTTAAAAATATATTGTTATTTGGAGAAAAATGGTTTCATATGTTCCCAGTAAAGTTTCTTAGTTGCGGTTACGCCTTTTTTTTTTTTAAACGTCGATATGATTTTCTTAAATCACATTAAATTTTTAGATTTTTCTGACTCTTATTTATTCAAATTACACCCGTCGCAGCCAAACCCTTTTTTATCGCTGAGAGACGCAATATTTTTTTTGTTTTATTTTTATCTATCCTATAATTATAATACTTAATTTATATTTGTTGATTATGGGAGAATTGTAATTTACAGAATGTATAAAGGCTGAAAATATTTATATAATATTTGTCCATAACTTAAGGTGTAGCAACTGTTTATGAAATATATCGTCGATGCAATGCCTAAGTGGCGTACTTGAAAATTTGCGGAATTGATAACATTGGGTTTGAATTATGCTTGCAGAAGTAAGGTAGCTAATGTCTTAATTGAATTGGTAGTATTTTTGAATTATTAGTTAGTGGCGTAATATTTTAAGTTAGTTATTTTTTGCATTGCGATGGGAAATAGAAGACCACCAAATAGCCGATACGCCACTCTGGTCTTGGACAGACGGTATGTTAATGTTGTATTAACTCGACATCATATAATTCTTCTATGTCCTATGTAAAGTCTTCTCTGATTATTTATTTTCAACCTTCCTTGCCTCTCGGCAGCACGGGTTTCGGAAGCACTGTATACCGATTAGTTCTCTTCATCTTTCCTTAAATTTTCTGTCTTAATGTTTTTTCCTACTTCTTGATGCAATCGGTCAAAACAGTTTGGCCCCATTATTTCTTCTCTGATTATCCGATGTTTTATTCCAACGCTTCTTTTAGCGTCCTGGAAGTTCGGTATAATACAAACATCTTCTCGATCGTGATACTTGTAGTATTATTCATGACAAAGTGGCAAGACGGAGAAGGCAAGGGTTATAATGAAACACAATTATTGTTTCCATTTTATTTTCCTTCGTTTTTTACCACAAGGCACGTCTTCATCAGAGTATAAAAGAAACAAAGAAGAAAAATAAAAGACGCATCTCAGTTGGTTGAGTCATCATTTTCCGTACCGCTTTGTTTTCACCCAATTTAAATGTTTTATTTTGAATATTAATTACTAGCTCTGCCTTTTATGATTACAAAAAAAATGTATTCAAATGAGTATAAGAATATAAGCAAAGACTGCAGAGACCCAGAGTATCAATCAAACACTTGTACAAGACCACTCCACTGTTAAGGAGTCAATGCTTCTTTTTTCAACCACTCCACTTCGTAACTCTTCGGCTTTAATCCAGTCCTATTCAGCTTTCTCCTGCCTGGAACGTTCTTCGTCTAGGTACAGTTCTCAATCATTCAGAGATACGTCATTAAATTGTTACTGGCAGTCATCTTGTTCATGTTTTTAATCAATCTTTTTTAATCCAACAGAAAATCACAGGGAGATTTTGGAATAACGTCAATAATAGAATAAATGCATAAAATATAATTTTATTTATAATCAGTATAGGATCTTATAAATCTAAGCTAAACATGTATTTTTTTTTTAGTTTTCAGGATATGAAAGGTATGAATTTGAGGAAAGAATTTCGTACCATATCGCTGGTTTTAAATTCGTTTAGAAAATAGACCATTTTTTTCTTCTTCTATATACACACCTGTGCAATAAGAGAATGTGTATTTTAATATAAGGTAGCTTAAATGTCAGTTAATTAACCTACTCTTAACTTGCAATTTATTTTTTTCACTGAGAGATCCCTTAGCCAAGACTTCAGTGTTTAACTCAGGCTGTCCGTAGCTTCTTTATTCTGTATAAGTTCGTTGTTATGTCTCCTGAGCTAGTCGTGAAATATTTTATATGAATTTTGAATATAATCTTGACAAGTAGAAATGTGTAAATGTGTGTGTAATGTTTGTCACTGAAATGCCGGACTGAACCAAAATAAATCGCTTTTGATGGAAATATCAAAACTACATCTATCCATGCATACTATGAAATATTGATACATTTTCATAGCCTTTTTGTTGTCCAGAAAAAAATGAATGCATATAGAACATGTTTAAATTTGAGAAACGATATAATGATTTAAGTTTTCCTATTATTGTTCCAGAAGTTTTTATTTGTACAACATAATTACCTTACGTCTAAAATTAATATTATAAATTTGCCCTATTTCGTGAGGAGTTATTGTCCGTAAACTCATTATATGAGTTATAAGGGTCATTCTCAAATAAGCTGTCACTTTCTAAATCTAAAAAAATATATGGAAACCTGCGTTGGGCCTTACATAAGTGTTATATTAGTGTCAAATAGTGCAAACTCTGATTTGGTTTGCGACTTTTATGGTTTCTCGATTTTACAGGTTCTTTAAGAAATAAAAACCTTTCAACTCACATGAGTCATGAATTAAATTTTTTTTTTCTTACCTCGTAGAACTAGTTATCGCTTTGTAATGGACCCCTAATAATCAAAATATATTTTTTTATTTAAATAATATGTAATGAACATTTTCGATATTTACTTCGGACAGAATGCAACTCGCGTGAATTTTTCACATGAACTTTTCCAAGAACTAAATGCTGATTGAGTGGTAAAAAAAAAAAAATAATTAAAAAAGCCCAGTTTCTGGAAACCTCAGGACTGCCAGAGTGGCAGTTTATTTGAAAATGATTCACAAAAGCTCTAAATTTCTATACTTATTTTCCTAAATGCTCTTGTTTCGTCCTGATTTCTCTGTCTAAAAGCTGTTAACCCTTGGACGGATAGTCATTTGATGTTTTAACTTCTCACGCTCTCTCCATTCGCTTACAAATTATTTAATATCGACTCCATTAATTGTCTAAGAGGTTGAATTAAGTTAATGTTACTGTCTGCAGAATTTCAAACTTCAAGAAGTTCATCAGATTATAGATTATTATTTAATATAAAAAAAAAAAAATAATAATACCTCACCCTTGCAAACATTCCAAAAATTATATCCTTTCGATTCCTTTCCTTATCATCCGCGGTCCATAAAATTCCGGTATTCGCTTGATAAAGCTATCGCAATAGTTAGGATGCTTGTTGAAACTCGTAATATATTATTTCTGTTCTGTGGGAGATGACCCAGAGATTCCTGGTTTTAGGACTCATTAAAATGAATTAGCTTTGCCTCGGGGCATTCCTTTATGGAAAAATTATTATTATATTATAACTATTATTAGTTAAAATTAAGTATAGATGTTATTAGTAAAGTCTGTTAGTCTTGAAAATGCTTAGTAATAGAACTTTTAATTATATTACTGAGGGCCTAAAACCCAATTCTGTTTAAGTCCAATATAGTTTTTAGTAGCTCCAATAGAGATACAAATATAGGTCTTATACAGGATATATTTTCTTGTCTGTTTTTTTTTTTTTTTTTTATTACTCATTTATTATTATTTCTGATAGAGTATAATCTTCTCGGGCTAGAAATTATGGATCTCTACGAATATTTTAGCTGATATAATTTCAATATTTCACCGACTGCGCATGTTTGCTATTTTACGGAGCATATATAAAGCTGGAACAGCAGCTCAGTTGTAATTACAGTTTTATAGCGTCATGTTCAAGGTGTATCATGCGAACATATTTACCGATGTCCAGGTTATACTTCATACAGTCTTAGTACGCTCAGCTCGAGAAATTAACATCAATTACTCTCAACTTTCTCCAATCTAATAGGTCTCGAAAATAGTATGGTTTTAGTCCTGAGTTGATTCATCTGCTAATAAAAGCACGATATGTTCATCATTTTCATTATTAGTACAGTGAAATTAGCATAGTAAAATTAGTACAGTAATATTAACACGAACAAGCTGAATATGGTCGTTAATTGTTCATTACCCTTCTCGTAATAACTGGTAAAATGTACCAGGTTTTCCCGCATCGGGTTTTGATGTTGAGAGGGGCAGAAGGATAGAAAACTGATTTATTTTCATTGTTTTGTTTTTTGTGTGAATATATAAAAATTAAGAGGTTCATTGCAAGCATTTGTAAATTACTTAGAAATTGATCTGTCTAATATCATTTCTAAATTCGCTCACATAAAAAGAAAAGTTTGTTGATGTTTTTTTAAAATTTTATTATCATACAAACATCGGCTTTTCTGGTAACATTTGCTACTGGCTCCGAGCAGGCTCTGAGTTTTGCCCCAGTGTGCGTCCCTAGGAATAACAAATAAATAAATAAAAATTATTACATATTTATTCCACTTCGTTTCACTAAAGAACATAGGAAACCGGTTGAAAAAATTAGCTGCACAAATATAATTAAATAAAATGTGCAAATGGTAATTACCCATATTTTATATGGTTAATTAGGTTATTAATCCATTAAAATAAGAAGTTAACCCAATAAACGAGATTAATTAACGTTAAACTAATAAAGTATGTGTAGTGATCTTGCTTCCATGGGCGTGATGTTGTTCATGACAACGATTACAGACACCTACATATGTGCGTACACAAGCTTTATATTATATAGATGAAACCAATGTAAAATAAACTATAGATCTTTTTCTTCTGCGATCTAACTCACTCTGTATATAACTAATAGAGAGATACGGACAAATTTATCCTTTCTCAGTTGACAGATCGTCCAATATGCCAGAGATACCAAAACAGATAGGAAAAGATGGCCGGCGGGCCATGCGATATCTGATGCATTATAAAGGCAATTATTAGCGCCCGATAGCTCTCCTTGATATGCATCGATCCCGATTGTCTAACGGGGACCGCGGAAATTTAAATAAGGTCCCATTAAAATTTCAGTGGGGGAGGAGTCCATTGAAATGATAAGTGAACTTGCACGCACGGGGACTCGATGACTATTTATCAGCTGGAAATTGTACGGCGACTTTTACCGAAGATTTTTCCCAGATATCGCTGGCAATAATCTGGGGAGACAGATCGGAACGGAGATTTCCCGAACAAATTAGGATTGACGATCCAAGGATAAATTTATGCCTCGAAGGAGCTAATGATATGGAGTACTTGAAACCAGATATACCTGGCTGTTTTTAAGTTGACTCATCTATTAATATGTATATGTTTATGTGCCGTGTTATCGATCCGCTAATTAAGATATTTATTTTAACATCAATTCAGATTGATGACTGCATGATGGGGAATCCGCGTTCTGAAATGAAACGGAAGAACCTCAAAAACGATTCAAACTTCCTCACATTTTTTCATATCTCCAAAGCTGAGAATGAGCCATATACTAAATACATGCACATATCTACTTTAATCCATACAGATATACTCCTCATGCAAAGAAGGTATATCCAAAAAGACTCACTTACAAGATTTAAATTTTCCTCTAAAACATTTTTCGACTGGTGACATAAGCATCTTGTTACTTGACTAACAAATATCTAAATACATACTGACCTACAAACATCCGACCAACACCTACAGCTTCTTTGCCAACGATTTCTTAATAACTTATGCGGATATACCAACACACTAATTCGAAAAACGGCAACGATTGGCTTTCGCTCCGTTCAATACTCGGAGGAAACTAAAATGGTGCTGAATGAGGAACCTCTTTCTCTGTTGTGCTTTTATTTCATATATCTGCGTAATCAGACTGATTGTCAACAAACTCTCAAAAGGTGCGAATTAATTAATTGTATAAAAACCATTAATTCGATAAGATCCGAATAACGACAGGATAATGAACGGTTTTTATTATTTTAAGTCATTATGAAATTCTCTCATGAATACAATGCTTTACAAAACTAAATCGAAATTCGAACATAAGAAAACAGTTACGAGTGCTGCAATCTAACCTGACTTGTGTAGGGTTGGAAAAAATGAGATGTCAGCTCCCAGGGTAGGAGGCAAATGAAATAAAAACAACTTTTAACGATATTATTTTCATTCAAAATAACTTTTGTTAACTTCAATACATTTCCTCCAACGCCCAGCAAGTTTTTTTGTTTTTTATCTCTTATTCGAATAAACTTTTTGGCTTTCAACCAATAACCTCGAAAATTAGATGGCATTCAGTCGGAGACAAGTCAGGTTAATATGGTGGATGTGGCCGAATTTCAATTTTCACATCACGTATTTTTTTATTTTTTTTTTATGACTTGTTTCGAACTAACTACCACTTTTTCAGAGCGCTTGAAGCATTTAAAAAAAAATAATATTATAAAATAAAAACAAGGTAAAATTTTCATATCTTGAGTTTATTGATCTAAAACCAAAAAGGTTCTTCGAACAAGGGATAAAAAAACATATGGGGCATCGGAATTAATGCATTTATACTAACGGAAGCTATTTTGAATAAGAAAAATACCATTGAAGTATGCTTTTCATTCATTTGCCTTATACCCTTGGAGCTCAAATTTCGTAAGATTCCACCCATTCTATAGTTGAAACCAGAAACCCATAAGTTCTCCGAATGTCTGACAACTTACGGGGGAGCCGACAGCTACTCTTAACGGGACTTTAAGGGTAGGGTTCATCACAATTTTTTAAGGATGTCTTTACTTGTATTGGCTATTAAGTAATAATTTATTTGTAATATCGATAATTACAACGTTTGAAATAACCAGTCAATAATCGGCTGGGGTGTTGGTACTTGGAAGCCCGAGTTAGGACCTGCCAGAGGTCCGATATTTCTACGGGCGGCCCTGGGTGGAACTGAAATAAAATGCCCTATCAAGAGATATAGGACTTTAACAACATCGCTACGTTGACTATTCGCAGCTTTCTTGGAAAAGGCCAAACACAAATTGCATTTCCAGGCTCAATTTGTCTTGCTACGTTTCGCAACGAGTACTGAAAACATAACCTTAGGCTTGTAATCACTTTTTCTTCTTACGCAGAGACCTATTGCTCTGGGTGTTTCGCCCGTGAACAAAAATTTTCTTTCAAAATAGAAGAATGATCCCGGAGTGTAATGAACCTAATCCGGCCTGGGAACTCCAAGGGTACCGCCAACACGACTCTTGAGATTGAGGCTGCTCGTGAGGCAATCCGGTCTAGGGACCAGGGTGCCTCAGTTTGACTTATCCTTCCAAATTATTGGATAACTGAACAAAGAATATGCACCGAATCTACCTGCCGCTGATTAAGATGCTGATAGAATACGACCAATTAGATTACATGGGAAGATAGAATCAACAAAGCAGATGGATTAATTAATTCTAGATTTTCATCAATGTAATATGTACATTCATTTAGCATATTATGGCATTATTTACACAATCATATTACAATACAACATATTATGTCTATTCAGTAGTAGGTTGGCTCAGTTGTTAGACTCTGGACTAGTTATCCCAGCCTAAGGATCAAGACTAGCGGAAAATTTGTTTTCCATTCTATCGGACTTGGATCGACTCGAGAATTAGGAAACCTTCAAGGGATACAACATGCCTATGTAAAGAGAGTACCTAATCATTCAATAAGTTGTGGGAAAAAGCTCGTGGCTGGGCGTGTATGCTGACCTCTGCTGACCTATCATATCCACCTATAACCGTTGGTCATGAAGCATTACTTATTTTTCTAGTACCAAAATCAAAATCCCTCATGGGTTTTTTCTTATATTTCTATTCAATTATTTTACATAAAATAGATGCGTGGATTAAAATACCAGAGATATGCTTAGTACCACTCTGTCCATTTTTTTTCCATATTTAAAGATCTTAACAGATTTCTTAACTTTTTCTGTATCCCAGAACTTAATTAATTGCATAACCTAATTTTAACTATATTAATTAAAAAATTCATCCTGCTTTGAAACCCAAAATCAAGGTTGCAAGAAATTTTCTATTACCATAACGGCCACGAACGGTTCGTTATGCCTAGGCCCTTTGGTTATTTGATGGCACCTCAAATTGTTTTAGTAAACATTAATATATTTATAACATAAAACATATGTAGAACATAATCTCTTTGAAATTTTTAATTATTTTAAGGATCTTGGAAGATGGTTTTCAAATTAATTTAACCGTCTGAAATCCACATTTTATTTTATGCTGATTCGTTTCTGGCCGTATCCGAGTCTATTGTAATGTACGAAGTATTAAATATCGTTTTAAAATTTCATTTACCTTGAAGATTAGTAAAATTCTTAATCAAATTGAAATCCTGATTATATTGTCGAATCAACACCTATAATTTTTTTTTGTAAGAACGACAGACGACATAAAATTTTGTCCGTGCGCACATTTTCGTAAATACGGACGTGAATAAGGACTGTCAAATTTGAGATAAAAATATTTGCGTCCAATATGTTCAACGAAAAGTTTTATAGGTGTGAACCCGACTTGACACTGCGGTATCACATTGTTTCTGATTTTGACAGAGATCAAAAGATACTATAGAATTAATTTTCAAAAGGCTCTTTACACAGTCTCAGTTCAGAGAAGGTGTAATCAAGAGTATTTGCGACAAAAATACCTTCAGAGTCAAGTGCGAATTCCTCAGACAAGGAACTGTTCGAAAAACGAGCTAATTAGAGTAATTAAACAAATTAATTCCTTCTCAGTCCTTTAATTTCAAAGGTCTGTTATTAAAAGCGACAATTTCTGGCATTCGCGATGGCCACCGTTTTCCAAGGAACCAGTCCGGTCATGCCAAATGTCTGCATGTTCAAGGCAATTTTCTTCATCTCAAATCTTTTTAGCTCTTAGCTGGTAAAATGATTTAGTTATTTATCTGTTATCTTTTAACACTGGAACTTTTGCTAACGGTGACGGTGAGTTAGTTTCATTCGATTCGACATGACGAACGAGTATAGAACGTGTAGCATGCGACGTCGCATGCAATATCGAATCGAAAGTCGAACATTGTGGTCATAACTTTAGGAGGGTCAGTAATTCTTCAACTTTTCTTGATAATCAAAATTCTATGCAGTTAGAAACAAGCTAAGAGTTGTAGATACCTGTTTAAAGAGAGTTATTAATCAATGTAAGTAAAACAAATATATATATATATATATATATATATATATATATATATATATATATATTTATCATTAATTAATGTGTATATGCGCTTCTGTAGATTCACGCACGGATAGATTTAAACAGTTGATAGGCAGGTAGCGTTGAGCTATCCCGTTAAGTATTATTGGGCCTAATTTTTCATCTGCGTTCGTGCCGCAACGCCTTGTAACACAACGACTATAATTCAACGTGTTAATCGAAAGACGCAGGAGCCTCACTCCTCAGGATAACGCATAACAGACAACTCGATTACTCCGGATCGAATTAGATCGGGAGAGATTGAGGCCGGCGTAAAATATACCCGACGCTAAGTGCCCCAAAACGAGCGGTGATTTTTCTTCCATTCTAGCGGAGACCAAAGGTGCCGATGCTGGAGGAAGCGTAAGTAAAGAGGAGCAGAAGAACTGGAGAGAGATAAGGGATCTCTCGGAGTAGGGCATAAGTTAGTGTCGAGGCCTTAATAAGCCGGACGGCTATGATTTAACACGGTTCTTCGCTCAATACTAGGGTCATTACTGCGCTCCCAGCCAGCCGAATTTAAGATGCAGTTGGGGAGTGAAATCAACTTGAGGTCATTGTGTATTCGGTTCCAATTTTTTTCACTATCCCATTTATCTTTATCGAGGCCAACTGAAAGAAAGAAAACCAAAGGAGAAAAATGAAGAAAGTTTTGAGTATATTGATTTTTTAATGTTCTCTATTTATTTTTAAATTATAACTAATTACTATTAAATAATTAATACTAATTACAACTAATTTTTGTTTTTACTACTTTAAATTAAATCATATGCTAAAATTAACAAAGGAAATATTTGAAGAGATTTATTTCATTAGTATGTTTCTTTTTGTTAAAAATTGATTTTGCTAGAGACTTCCATTCTTAAAAAATCTCATTCATTCATTATTTTCTAAACATCATATTCCTATTATTTTATTGTTAATTTAATAATTTTACTTTTTCTTGCTCATTTTATAATGAGTATGAAAACAAAGAGTAAAAAACTATATATTTTTTTTAACCATTGATTAAAAATTCAAGATAATCAACGAATTTTCTAAAGTTGCAAAATCAAAAATTTAAAGTTATTTATTTAATAAGCAGATTCTTTAGTTAACAATATCAATTGATTTTGCCATTGGCTCCAATTAATATGACACATTTCCCATTTATACAGCATTATTTTCCTTATATCATCTTTATAATTATATTATTAATAATTATATCATTTTACTTTTTAGGTCTATTTAATATTTTTTAACTCGATTTATAGATTTTCTATGAGTTTAGTTTAAATAAGATTATTAAATTACTATTTCTTTTTATATATATATATATATATATATATATATATATATATATATATAAAAGAATTCGTTTTAAATTATTCTCCAAATGTTCTTTGACCATTAATTCGTCTTTTGTTCGGGTTTTTAATGTCACAAGGCGAATATAAGCACATAAGAAAAAATCATTTTTCGTAAATTTGTTTCATAGCACCTTCATCTACTAATGTCTTCAATTATCTAGTGGAAGTAAATAATAAATTAAATAATTTATGATAATTTATTACAGCATTCTTGAAAAAGATATGAGCTTCGGCATAAACTTCATACGAAGAGATTCATCTAATCATATCTCCTTTAAAAATATTTATAATTATAAACTTATAGCTCCTTTTACTAGATAAAGTTCCACAGATATAGGAATCCTTTTTATGAGAGTACAAGTCATATCATATCCCACGATCGCTGGAGAGAGATAAAGGAAATGTTTCCCTTGTGGTAGCAGCCAATGGTAACATCTCTGATACAACCCCTCATGAATAATGAAATGAAGCGGTACTAACTATATTTTAAGAAACAGAAGTACCATGAATATTCAATCCGTCAAATGGGATTCGATATTCTGGGTTAAATCGATACTTAACTAACAAGGTAGGTACACAGTTACTCTTTGGGTACAGAACAGATCCCACTGTAGACAGAACTGTTTTGAATATAATCAAATCATAAAAGATATGTGACCATTACAACCTCGATCAGAGAATGACAGTTTAATCATATATCCTGGTGCCTGATCCAGTTTAATTGAGTGGGAAAAAGAGATCTCACATCTTGGTTCGGCAATGGCTGGGATTAGCATCCCCACAGATACCAGGATGAGATGAAGAAAAACTGTATGTGAGATCTCTTCTTTCCAGCCAATGAAACTGAATCAAGCTTGGAAATATTGGCTTCTGGGCGCTGTCCCTTTTCTTGTCTTGTTATATTCAACTTCATTTATTTCGCAACTTATAGACGGTGTTCGGACGAGCAGAGATCGGAATATTCATCGCTCACTCATTTAAAAAGGCTTGTCTGTTAGTGCGCGTGACTCGGCACTAGGCATGCTAATGTCAAAGCAATAAGAGGATGGCTCCTGCTTCACTTAGTACTCCTAGGAAATAGCCTGTAAAATAACATCTCTACCGCACCATCTTGGCCCAGCTTTTCTTTCTTTTAGGATTTTGAATGGATCGCAAGGTAGATTGTTAAAAAAGTCGGAATTGGGAAGTCTACAGTAAATTGATATATTTGAAATTATTTGAAAAATAAAAACTGATTCAAATTCCTGCTTGGATTATTCTAATCGCTTATCCCATTTATTTAAAATATTCCATTTATTTGAACATATTACTAATCATTGTTTCGTGTTTTTTTCTTGTTTTATATATAAAATTAATAAAAGCCCAATTTAAATTTAATACAATATGGACAGATTTCATATAAAGAGAGCATTTCAATTCAAAACTTTAAATATTCTACTTACTAGTTGAATCTGTATCATTTATGCATCAGATGTTTGGGAAAGTAGACGAACGGTATTCAGGAACATGAAATGTATCGTGTTATACCGTATGTTAAAACTACGAATGTGAAAAATCCGATTTTCTGTTATTTTTCAATATTATTTCGGCTGATACAGCCTGTAGTAAAGTTACGGGTCAGTTACGGCATTAAAAAGTGCTGAAATTTCAGTTGCATTTTTAAGATAAAAGTCTTTAAGTACGAAGCTTCCATATTAAAGTAAGGAATATGCTTATTATTATAAAGGTAAAACAATAATTACACATGAAACAATGAGTTAAAACAAATATAACACCAACAAACAAATTTAAAATAATGGAAATCGACCCTTATACACAAAGGAATGTAACAGTTTTTTTTTTGCTCTCCTGAAAAGTAATGATTTTTACATTCAAACTTTTATATTTTTTAGTATCTCAATGAATTTGAAATAAAGATTATTTGAAAGCGAACCAAAACATACTTACTATCCAGAAAATTAAAAAAAAAAATGTAATTATTACGTATTCAATGTAAATAAAAATTGAAAAATCCAAAATATGAAAATCATATAAGATATTTAAGGGCTAATAGGGTATTTTCTCGTGACAATGGCGATTTTAACATATATATATATATATATATATATATATATATATATATATATATATATATATTTAATATTATATATACTATTTAATTTGGAAATGATAATGAAAAAGATCAATTGGTAAAGATTGGAATTGGTAAAGAATAATAGTGGTCTAAAAGTGAAAGCTACTAACACTAACCTTTTATTTTTTAAGTTGTGAAAAGAGAAAATACGAATTATTTGTGACTGTAAATCCCTATCTCATTCGTGACATTAATAATTTTACCAATGCAATGATGGTCCTCCTATACCGTTGCGAGATACTAAGTGTACAAACATAAGATTATAAACAATTGTCCCAAATATTGGTGATATATTTTGTTTATTCATTGTATTTATTCTAAATCAATATTTTTTCTATCATCCTTAACTTTTTTTGTATCGATACATAATTGGTGGCTTCTAATGCTTTTTGCAGACCAAGGGCTGTAGATCACATATCAGTAGTATACGAACAATTAATTAATTAGGGATTGATCCTTCTATATCATCATAAAGATGTCAACTAATTAATTAATGTTATTTTGTAAATAAAAACATTATTGTATTTAGTATAGTTAATCGTTTTTCGAAAAGAATAATCTCTTTTTTACAGTTAAAAAGAAATTTTTCGTGCTGGAAATTACTACGCAACGAGAAACTGTTAGGCAGTTAGAGCTAGAGGAGATTCTTTTGAAAAAAAAAAAAAAACGATAATTTCTTATACTTTTTTTCCGTCGAAAATTTCTCTTTAGTGACCGCAGGGACTGCCATTAGCCTACCCTCATTTGTTAGGTGGACTCCGAACGCAACAACAGTCCGCCCGGGGTGAAAAATGAATTTGTAATGTCCACATGGACTGTTTCCGAACAGTAAAGGATTAAGATATTCCATTTACTTTTTTAATCTGAGGACTGGCTATTCTAAAGCCTTTAAGGTAAAAAGTGAAATTACGTAATTGCCATTTCGGTTTATCTGGAGTAACCAACTTCTTTTCAACATGAACCCTTTTACAGTTTCCCTTTTTTCCCAATATATCCATTCCATGCCTTATCATTTTTAACATATTCCTATGTTAAATACATTTATATATTCTCTGGGGATTAGTCACTCCTGTAATAAAAAAAATTAATAAAATGTCATTGTAATAAAAAAAAAAAAAATTAAAGGCCAAAAATATACCTAGCGATTGTCACTTAATTGTTTTATTTATGCATAAATTTGTTAAATTTTACTCAGATTTTATATATTTTTTATTATATGTTGATTACATATTGTTACTATTGTTGATTTTCTTGTTATTCTTATTGTTATGCTATAATGTTTTAATTGGAATACAAGTATTTTAAATATTAGACCAGTTTTGGTTTGTGTTTATTTATATAAAACATTCCAATTTAATTTATAAGAAGGCTTATTATTTTTATTTATAAATAAATTAAATTTTTCCAGTTTGTTGAGAAAATGTATAAACTATTTTATAATGACAGCTGCTTATTTTTGAAAGTATGTGTTTTAGCTAGTAACTTGTGGTAACTGAATTTATAAATTGAATTTTTTTTTTAAATTACCTTCATGTTTGGTCGAGGTGTAGAGAGATTAAAGCTTTAATTAAAAAAAAAAAAAAATACAAACTGCGACACTCATGGGTAATGGACATTAGGTCTGTAAGAATCCATTCATACCATATACACAAAGTGAAAAAACAATAAAATTAAAAATAAATAAAATGACATAAAACAAATATCAATAATTAAATATATGTTATTAATATATTAATTGGTTAGCAACCAAGATTAAGGACATTTAAGCAAAATAAAAATAATTAAATCATCTTTAACACATTTATGCCCTTATACAATATTCATAATCTGCTACAGGAACTGCGAACCAGGATTCGGCCCCCACACGTGGATGGAAATGCAGGAGGCATCTTTGTTCGAAACGTTAAATAAATAAATTACATTTTTTAATTTAAACCTAGAGACCTTCAAGCCTAAAGAGAAATACATTTTTTTTTTCTAGAATTATTTATAAAATTAAACCATTTTTCTGGCATCTATAAAATTCAGAAGACCGTTAGGATATCTTTTAAGTTATACAGCAAGCCGTGGAATGGACAGTATGCTGGTCAAGCATGTTGGCCCGAATGGTCCAAGAATCCTGTAATCTTAGGGAATTCCAACCGCTCGAGAAGAACTGAAGAATGTGAGCTCAGCGCTAAAGAACACTAAAGTTAATTTATCTCGGCTTCCAAGTCGAACTAGTTATCAGCTTCCGCTAATGACAGCATTTTTACTCGTTTCTTCTAACTCCTTTTATTCGCCTGCAATAATTACTTTCGGACTGATGAGCTATTTCGACAGGTTTGGATCCTAAACACAACTCAGTGGTAAATCCTTTAACTATCCACTGCCTTGTGTATTAAATCCGACCGATCTCGGAGAATGTAAGTGCTTAGGAGTAAAGCCTAGCATTGAACTTAATGGCTGTGGTATTCCTTATATTGTCAATCCTAAAGCTTTGATTTCCGACTCCCTCAGGTATATTTTTTCAAGAAGTAAGATCTAAAATTCAGCACTGTTATTCTCGTGATTGTAAACGAGTAGCGTAATCAATTAAGAAGAAGCCACTGTTCTTTGAAATGTGGCATTAAGGTTATGAGAAACAATATCTGAAAAATAACGATAAGCCAAATGTAAATGGTGGAGCTGCTAGTTTCATTTAATTTTATTTTTTTAGATTTTCGATAGTTTGTATCATATTTTACGTATAATTTATTGTTGTTGTTTAGAATAATAATAAGTTTCATTGCGTTTTTTCTTTGTTTATTTTTATTCCAGTCATTATAAATCTAGCAATGCAATTATAAAATTCCATTGCAATCTTATTGACACAGTCGTGGAACATATAAATAAACTGGATAACTCATTAGCATCAAAACACACACAAAAAAAAAGAAGACAACATTAATATATTATTGAAATAAGTGGTGACACAATCCGACAGAAAGATTTCCCCATATTGTCTATTTGTCAAAGCCAACTCCTATATTTAATACTTTTTCTAATTCGAATTGCTATTCCATGGCCGATAGGTCTATTTACATTACTGATGAATAATACATTTTAGTTTTATCACGACTGATTTTGTTTTATCATATTCCTATTTTTATTCCAATAACGGTTCCCACAATTAAATCAAAGGTATTTATTTTTATATTGTATTTATAATTTATAATTTATTGAACGGTATAATTAATTATATTGATTGCATACATGGGTGATATGTGTATTTGTATTCATGTCAAGGGTGAAAAACTAATAATGGGCGATTATTACTTCTATGGTATATATCTATTTTTTTTTTTGTTTATTTTTTCAATAATAAACCTTTGTAATCGACCAAGAAATTTTTTTTTTAACCCTCTCAAAATTTGAGGTTTTACGTTTCAAGATTTTTCAAATTGTATCTTTTTTTATAAATTGATGCGCTGTGTTCATCCCAATTCAAAGTAGATTATGGCGTAATTTTATTTTTCCCATAATATCAGAGGTTTGAAATTATGGGGTTCTTTAATTCATAACCCTAAATGTGTGTAATTCCTCTTGTGTTTTTGTCGACATGAGAGTCATCACTTACAAAAAAAATAATGTATTTTTGCGCCATATCCGGTAAATAAATGTAAGTTTTTAAGGATAAATTGTCAACATTATTTTATATTTGTTAAACTTAACAATGCTGTGTTGTTTGTGTAAAGGGAAGTCGTCATTTTTTCTGATAATGGGTTTAAGTTATATTTTGTTCTTTTGGAAATAAAACAATGGAACAGTGTTGACATTCCATATGAACACTGTTTCATTGACTAATGACGTTTTTCTCAGAGGTATAAGTAAAAAAAATATTATAAATATTATTTTATTAATTTATATTATTATATATATAAATATATTAAACCCATAATCACAAAAAATGACAACCATCTTTATCCAATGCTATAATTGTAATAAACAAAATTTTAAAAAGAAACTTTAATTTATTTATTTTTTATTTTGAAAATTCAGAGTATTTTAAAATTTCTTATCCATTAAGCGATAAAAAAAATTGTCCTTTGCTTCAATGATTGTTGTGATTGTTAGATTGTAACGGAAGTAGCTTTAGACAAATTTTTATTCTGTCGAACAATCATGATATAATAAGTTTCAACTTACAGAATATAACCCTCACATAAAGGAATTCATTTAAACTCTTTTTGCTCTGTTGCCTTTTCTTGGCTGATTGCTATACATTTACTTAAAAGATTATATCCTTATAGTTTTTTATTTGCAAATGTAACGTTTATAAATTAATTTTGTAATGTATATTTCTTGAGTTTCGATTTCGTACAAAGTCAGCCATCTCGTTATGATGATTCCTACCCTTCTTATAACTTGAGTATTAAGCTTGAGTATTAACGAAAACTTTTCACTTGAGAAGATCGTTATCATTTACGAGTTTCATGATCCGAAGTAAATATTTTATTGTTAATAATTTTTTTTCATATTCGCTTTTGATGGTAAGTACATAAGATGTATGGTCTCCTTGCCTGATGTTACCTTAAGCATGTATTAATATATTTAAGTTACATTGAGCTATAAGTGGCTGGATGTTCTGACAATGGGATCCGTCATTGAATTGGATGGACTTAATTTTCTAAACTGAATTTAGTCCATATTAATATATATATATTTGAACACACTAGTTAACTTAATTTCGATGTCTTCTGAATAGTTCTTCTTTCTTCAGGGTGGTATCGCTTCCACGAAGATAGCATTTTGCTCACGTACTCTCTTAGCTTATTGAGGGCAGGCGGAGTGGATATAGATAATGTCTTAACGGATTACATTAAACAGCAACGAGACACGAACACGGGCAGGAAACACGAGAGCTAGAAACCTCTCATTAGATTTAATATTGAAGCAGTTTGGTGAAAGCAGAAGTGGCCACGTGGACAAAGTAATTATCCCCTGAAGTCTCAATCATGGCTGCGTAGGACCACTCCGTGTTAACCGCATCCTCTGCAGTGCAGTTATTATTTCGATTGCAGCGTTGCTGCGCTAACAACTCTCGCTTGTTTTTAGGATTACATGAGTCGTTTCCAGCGTATGGTGTACGTGTTGCTGCAACTGCCTTGCTCTTCCACTCCCGCAAGAGACATTAATCAAAGTTTTAATGGGCTTTCGAAGTGGAGTTAGTTAGTGATTTGAGTTCCATCAGTTAACTGGGATAAGTGATTCATATCAGATCTGTTTGTATCAGTTATCCCTTACCTTTACGAATCTATAGGTATATGTTTATATTTTTCATTCAGTTCATCAATTTTATAATATACCTTCTATCTTCCAAATAGATGCGGCAGATTTGATTTACAAACTTGATACTAAAATGACCGATGAGGCCAATTCTACCTAATTATATGTTTATAAATAATTTAGTGAAAAGAAATTTTGTAATTTTAAATTCTTTTATTGAAATTACAGTTGAACTACCCCATCTTCAGGTATCTTCTGCGATGCATCATTGCATACGAATAGAACCTTCCTTGCTAAAAGTTTTTTTTTATTTAGCAATAGACGAAATTTTATTATGGATATCATAATAATCGGAAGATTGGCTGTAAAATATTATTATGGCATTAACGTACATGGTTATGATTATTCTCATTAATAAAATATAATTATAATTAAGAAACTATAGTAATAAGATTTTATGAAGTAATCAACTTATAATTTATGTAATGATGTATGAAGAAGAAAGTGTTGCACTTATCCCGTGAAAGTATTTTCAACTGTAATTTCAATAAAATAATTTAAAAGATTTCTCTTCTCTAATCCCTTAAGAAACAATTAAGTCCAAACCAAATAAGAAAAAAATATTTTTAATTTGTAATACTATTATGTGACGGAATATCATCATTTCAATTACTTAATCTTGGCATTCTTTTATACACTTCGATAATTAGCGTTGTCTTATGTAGCCGTAAGAGATGACCGTCAAAGGATGTTTTAGGCGACGTGTGATCTCTGACGTTACCATCTGATGTCTTGTGTTTGGTTTTTCAGCACATTTTTAAGGATGGTTTCTGTTACCGATTTCTTGGGAACATCTGTGATATCAACATTTTCATTCTATCAAACCCTTAAAAATCCAAGTTACGATAGTTATACAACTGCATCGCCAAAGGCGTAAAAGGAGTGCTCCGAAAATTCTAGAAGACGAATTACATATATTTAATTAGCCTTATCTATCCATATTTTAGGAAAAGGCAAATGAGAATCCTGTGAAATTTCAATTCAATCTCTTTTTCAGAATTGATAGCATCTGTACATTCCATATCAAGACCTTTTGTTTGTTAGTATCGGTGATCTCCTGAGTAACATTACTTTCAGAAATCACTTCCAACCCAAGTTAAATTAAACCTCTCGAATTGTTGTCTGACTTCAAAGCACCCTCCAAGGCTTCTTGAGACACGTGCTTGTCTTCATTTACAAATTGAACGAAACTTCTGCCAAGTTTCTTCTTGTCCCACTAACAGTTTTAGTTAATAATTGCACACATTTTTTTTTTTTTCGAATTCATAACTTGGATTCAATAAGACACAATTAATCTAAAAACAAATCAATTTTTTAGTATCATTAAAAATTCAAAGTCTACTGAAATGGTTACTGTAATTAATTGTTATGTAATTCCCCATAACCTCAAATTTAATTTTTATGACCCATTCCTGTAAATTGTTCATAAAAACTCAGAAATCTTCACGAGCTTATGACTACCCTATTCAGATATAACTTAATTTTGAAAGATAAAATATAATAAAAGAATAAACAAAATGAAAATGATTGGTTCCGGAAATAAATCAAACTAAGTCGAAAATTTGTAAAATGGATAACATATGATGTGTATGTACCCTTTGTACTATTCCTACATCATAAGTTAAGTCTGAATACTGAATCAAAATATAATTCCCAGATCCCGGAAATAGACTGCCTTGATTCGAATGAGAAGGCGAATTTTTCTGATCCAAATTTAGTGTTCAAAACTTGCTAATACATCATTTCATTTTGATCGGGAGCAAGTACCGGAAATTGCATGCTAAGCTTTTAAAAACATCCGTACGAACTGCTATAAAATGGAATACTTTCCGATATTGCTGACTTAACATCTATATAGCTGACTTAACTCGTCTTTATAGTTTCTTTGCAACTTTAGAAGAGCTTTCTTCCTCTGACTGTAAATATTTTTTAAATGATTTTGTTATTCTTCCATCTTTATTACCCTCTCCCCTATCCATTTTCAATTTCTGATATTTATTCTTTTGTTTAAACTGGTTTTGTGTTTGGCCAGCATATATAGTTCTACTGTATATTCATTGAATATCCATTGTTATTCGCCTTTTATTTAATTTATAGTTTGATTAGTAATAACCTTATTTAAAGTTATAGTTTTTATTATAAGTAACTTAACTCGCTTGATTAAGTTAGCGGGTTTTATGGCTGCTCAACTTCGTGGTAGGAAAATTATTGATGATTAATGAATTGACTTTTGGTAATTAATTACATTCTCTAAAATTTTGGTTTTCTTAGCTTAGAGAAACTATTATTGTACCCAGAAGCCTAACTAAGAATGTCTGCCCTCCAATGCATGATTATTCCTATGGGACTCTCTCCTCCTTCAGAAAAATAGCCAATTTTATTCTTATCTCCTATACTATAATTATTTAGATAATTCTAAATAATTATAGTATAGGAGATCAACAAAATCAACTCTGATTAGTACGCTCACCATAAATATTTTTTTATCACTTGCTTGAAATATTTTCTAGTATATCCGTTTATGCACTACCGATACCCCTCCCCTGCAGGCAAGGTTCGATGTGATTCACATCGGTAGCATTAGCATGATCAACGCCACTGGAGGTATAGATGCTAGTTTGAATGGTTGAAGTTTAAACTTGAAGTGAAATAAATCAGCCGGATTTTATTTGCTGGAGTAAAATAATACTTTCACGCTTACATTCAGCAATGAACTGAGGAAAACATCTCATGTTATTTTCTTGTCTTAACTTTTACTACATATGCCTTTCTTGAATTATTATTCATTTTTTGGTTCCCAACAAATGCGTTCCCTATTTTGCATAATCCGGTTCTTACGTCCAATCTTCCACGTCCTGTTTCCTTTGTCTGTAAATAACCATAAATTATTAACGTCAATTAAAGCCCTCCGAAACTGCTGGGACAAAAAACATTTCTAGAATGTTCCTTCTTCATTTGAATTCCAGAATGATATTTATTTTTTTCACTTAACCGTTTTGAATAGTAGCTAGTTGACTATTCACGAGCCATCTAATTGAAGAGAGGACATTCGAAAGTGCAATTCATCTCTTGCAGACGACAGAACCTAGAATTGCATCTGAAGGCTCATTAACCAAATTGGTGCCCCTCCGTCGAATATATTTTCAGCAACATCTGTAAGTAAGTCTGTATTTATTTATCTAAAAAATGCCACTCAATTTATGTTATCTCACTGAAGGAGGGATGTCTCAATTTATTCGTGTATCTCATTTTTAATAGTCGCCTGGCCGGTTATGAAGAAATAACATTATTTTTATTTCATGAATACATAGTTATACGCTATCTCCATAAGTAATTGTATATAGGAGTTAATTTTAAATATTAACTTTAAAAGAATAAAGTAATTCAGTTTATTCTCTCAGATTTTTCTTTTTCTCTCTAGAATTTAGTTACTTCGCTTTAAAAAAATTAATGACACACATAAATTGTTGTTAAGACATGTCAGAAATGGGTGAAACGGAACCATATCTTCTCTTGATTTACTTTTGTTGTTGCTGATGTAGGAAATCTAACAACAAACAACTTTTAAACTATTTTCACGCGAGTGGAAGACTCACGGAATACATATCGACCTTGGTCAGAATGGGTTGGCAACCTGTAGTATCCGTAAAACTACCCAAATACATCGGTTTGCTACATCAAAAAGCATTATCATCTATCATACTCAAATAAAAATATATACAAATAAATAAACCTATTTTTTTAAAACGTACAGTTAATAGACCTTCTATAATATCGAATTATGTAATCATAATAATTATTAAAAAAATAAAAATAAAAAAAGATGGAACCACTACAACACATGAAGGGTTCAGTACTTAGTAAGGACGAACAGATTTTTGACCGACAATTGTGCAAGGAGGTAGTTTGCCCGGATCACGCTGAACTGCCAAAATTTTCTCCTCATGAGGGGTACCTTGGCAATCAATGAGGCTGTGTGAGCCCCAAGAGGCTCTCCGTAATAACATACTAAAATTTTACAATATAAATAAATCAAAAATTAAATCTTTACAAAGTCCTACACGTCATAAGTAAGTACCTAATATAATATAATTGAACATTAAACGAAGATAGTAAAAAGAAAAATTCCTAAAAATATAATGCTAATAAATATAATATAATTTTTTTAAATAAGATAACTAAAGTTAATTATCTTGCCAAATATACCATGTATTGATTTTTTTAATATTGTGGTTTGCTTTGCATTCTTTCAATCGCGTGCACCAATAGATAAATTGTGAGTTGTTTAGCTATACAACGTTTTTTGTGTTTTTTTTTCAATTCAAGTTATCGTGGATTCATCTACTAAAATTAATTCTTTATTTTGGTGGATCGAATATATTTCCAAATATGGCACTTCTCATTGTAGGTACGACTTGGGATTATTATTATTTTTCTTAAAAGGAGCATTGCGTATAGGCCAAATTGTACATTGCGGATTGATATATGGGAAAGTAAGGCCAAGATAAATTTCATGATATTGATTCGGTCATAAAAATACCTGCAAGTGTTACACAGCTTGGAATGGACGATTGAAATTCACATATTTCTTGAGCACGTAGCAATTAGGATGAGGTCGCATCCTCCCACATGAAGAGCCGGAGAAGACTAAATCATATGCACCTTATCCCGGAGTGTAATGCCCTAATGAAGTGCCCTAGCAGGTGGTGAGGCAACCCGGTCACGACTCAAAGGCTAAGTATTAGGAGCATTAGGCTTGCGCATTTGGTCACGTTTTATTGATAACCAAGCGTGTATTTGGGGAGATGTATGCTGATATATGTCTGTAGTCATTGCTCCTTCGATTCGTCATTCCGCGGAATGCGCAGGTTGCTGCCGTATTTTCACTTGGTTCAGACCTATGTATCAGAGGTATAATTGTTCTGCTATTTTTTTTTAAAATATAGTAGAATAGAATAGAAAACTAAACTTTATTCTGAGACTAGGTCCTCTAAGTCCTCTAAGAATAACAAGTATGTACAAGTAGAAAAAACAAACAGAAAAAAATATCTGGCCAAAGACTACATTAATAAAAGTCAATTGATATTTACAATAATCTCAATTGTAACATATAAGTAATGAAAAAAAAAATTCCTCTGGTAACAAAATAAGATAAATACAATTGTACTGACCAAAACATTAAAAAAAAAAAACAAGAAAAGAAAAAAAAAAAGAAGAAAATAAAAATATTAAGAAATGAAGCAATCCAGAGTTAAAACAACGTCAAAAACAATTACTAACTATTAAACAGAATTTCATGATTGGAGGATATAAAAATAATGAAATGATTCACTGAGATGAAACTTTGTATGATATCTTAAACAAATATTTTCTACTAATCAATATATTAATCTTAAATCAAAATTTCATTATTAGACATCTTCTTTTTGAGAAGTGAGGAGGGATTGAAAAAGGTGGAATTTGAATGAGGAAGAGAAGAAGAATGGCGGATATTAGAAGGGAGAGAATTCCAGAGTAAAATGGAGCGGGCAAGAAAGGAACGTTCGAATGTTTTGGTTCTGTGGGAAAGGGTATTGAGGTCAGAAAGGCATGGACTTGTTTCCTGTGAGTGTACAGAGAGTTTGAATTGAAGGATGCCGTAGATGTAGGAAGGGTGCTGGGAGTTGATGCTATGATATAGGAAAGATCCAAGGAAATTTTGTCTGCGAGTGGAGGGGAAGAGCCACTTTAACTCGCCGTAAAGGTGTGACACGTGAGACCGTCTTGAGGTACCGAAGACGAATCTTGAAAAGCAAATATCTATATGCTAATTTATGGAAAGCATTATTTACTAAACGGTAGAATACTATGTTGAATGAACTCAAATCTTGGTACACTAAATGTTAGAAAAAATAAATAAGTGAAATTCAGACGCTTCCACTCTAAAATGAATATCTGACATAGATTAAAGAATAAATTAACTGGTTGGAGCTCTGCACTGACCACTTCCACTATAATAATAATAAATCTTTATTTGCGCATATAGCAATAAAATAGCAATTATTTACAACTATAAATTTATTGAAAACTTATCTTGAGCACAAAATCAGCTGGTAACTGGGGTTTTCTTGGAGTAAAAAAAAATTCCACATTTAAAAATGGAAAAAAAAATCTACAGAAAACTAGAGAATTTTCACATATTTACAAATTCTTTCCACTCTGCTAGGGTCGATTTATTATATATGTTTTTCCGATATTGTCAGGTTCACTTACTTGACCTACACCACCATTGACGTCAAGCAGTTAAGTAGCACCGTAAACTCCTACGCATTCATAATTCTCTCCCACATATACTGTCACATCTGTTTATGCTGTCTAATATCGCTGTTACCTCAGAATACAAAACACTTATTGCAGAATATATAAAAAAGAATATTTAAAAAAATGCTAATTTCTTCGGAAGCTTGCAACTATCGGTAAATGAGATATTTAATAAAATTGTACCCAGATCGCCCTCCCTCCCCCAACGATGGCAAAATCACGTAAGGCAAAGAAACTGATTTAATTATTTTAATGAATTCAAATAGAGGGTGAATCCCATCACCTATTAAGCAGTAATTATCTTATAAATATTAAAACAATATTGCTACCTAACAGAATGTCCTTAAAATGTAAAACGGTTACAGTAGGAGGAAATAGAAATGAGCATCATAAGAAGCATAACAAAAGATGAAACGAAGGGGGTTCAGAAAACAATAAAATAAAAGAAATCAATAAAAATTACTATAATATTATTTGTAGGAAAAATAGACTTAGAACAATCATTTTTCCCGTATAATACACTGTTATGATTCAGACATTGAAATTCTGTGAAATATGTAAAAATGATCACGAACATTTTAATCGAATTATAGTTCAACGGATAATAATAGTTTTAGTCCTAAATAAAAGCCAAATTCGAAAAAAACAACTTATTTTTGAAAAGCCAAAAAGCTTAAATTTTGTATGTTCATCGTATAAAATATAAATCAAACTGTCAAAAGCTATTTCATTTCGATTTATTTCATTTCGTTTCCTTCTTCAATACTTCCCATTCTGTAACCGAAAACCATCAAATGCTAAAAGGTTTGGAATCCTTTGTGTGTGGAATTTATAACGAAATTATAAAGTTCGTGCCAAATTGCATCAGTTTGATACGTTAAAGTCATGTTTTTATTTTATTTGTAGGAATTGGGTAGGAATTTGATGGTGTAAAGAACAAATTGCGAAACATCTCCTGAACAAAATATTCTTCAACTTGTCAATTCTTTTGCATTGCCTTTTCCGAAATTCCTTGCTTCAGAAAATTCTCCTATATCTGCACTTTAAGAAGGCGTATTTCAATGGCTTCGTGTTCGATTATAATTATGTGTAATAAATAACAGGCGATTGGACTCAGTTTTTTATTTTTCGTAATTTATTTAGGTCTGAAATATCTATTTAGAACTCCTGTAGGTGTATGTTTATTGGAAGAGTGGATTATATATACTTCGAAGGATTTGAAATTTTATAACTTCTCTCATATAAAGACTCCTTGGCCACTAGGTTTAATTCATTATGTAGTTTTCACGAATTTAACCTTAGAAAATATGTCCCTGTTACTATTCTTCTCATTATTTTGGAACGAATCCAATCCCTTTGGTATTATTTTGCAGATGTGTTAAAGAAATGATAATAGTTTATTAAAATTGTTTATAGTTCTAGTCTATAATGAAAAGTTGAAGATTTTTTACACTGATTGTAAGTACTGCAACCGAGAAAAAAATATGTTAAGTCTGAATTAATGATGAATTAATCTGCGGCGAAAGTTTTGACCAAACAAGAATTTTCGAATGTGAATAATAGTAATTAAAAAATATATTTATGTATTTCAATTTTTTATGACACACAAACTTTGATAAGTTGGCATGATACTGAGCCGAATCCTATTGACTGTGCTCTGGCCAAGTGTTTATTATTACAACGACTCGGAGGCTGTTTTTCTTCCCAGCCGGATATTCTGGTGAACATGAATGATTCATCGCTACTGCAGAGGTCAACGCTGCCACGAATATATTCGAATCACTTTTACACTGTGAGCCGCCTCTTCGGGACGGAAGACTCTGGAAACTGCGAGGAGGAGGTCGATGACAAATCGTGGGTTATATCCTAAGACCCATAGCCTATTACGCACTTATGTTGTTTCTTTATTTTAATCTGTATCGTGACCAATAAAATTATATCCGAAAATCAAAGGTTTCGCCGGTCATGAAAATGAACGTATTTTATTATATGTATATAAAATACGAATAAAAGATCGGTATGGTTTTGAAAAAAAAAAATAGGTCCATAATCGGTGATTGAATACGCCAGAATGTGAGAGAAAAAAAAAGGATTTTTTTCAGTAAAAAAAATAAAGAGGTTCCCACATAAACGGTTCTCATTTACATTTTTTTTAAAATGTTTTTAAAATAATAATTTCGCAAATTATAAAAAGTTCTTTCATTTCTTTCATATTAAAAAATAAATAAATGAAGCTTGTCAGTTTACTTTGATAATTTGATCTAAATCGTTTTGGGTACTGGGACTGAAAAAAAATCTACATTACTCATGGAAATAATTAAATGTATATTTTCTATTTTTTTTTCTTTTAGTATTTTTTTTATTTATTTATAACTTTCTCGCGATGCGAAGAGAAACTCTCACAGCAGACAAGTGATGTAAAAAAAAAAAAATTATAAGACAATCCTTTGGATGTTTTTTGTATTTGTATAAATACAATTTAATGAAACTAAGATGTGGACTTTTTACTTTACTTTTGAAACTAATTATTTCGTTCCAATTTTTATAAGAGATCAGTTCCGAAAGGTTTATAAATTTACGTAACGTTATTTGTAACTGAAAAACAAAATGAACTTTCTCAAAAACTGCTTAAATACTTAAATGTAAAATTTGAAAATTAGTGTCTAGTTCCTGCGGTTTAGAACAGTCCCGGCCGACACGCCAAGCGATTTCATATTTCTATTGGAATTTTTGTTTCTTATTGTATGCATACACAGCATATTAAATATTTGAAAATTTGCATGCCTAATTGTTATAATGCACAAGTTCGATTACAAACTCCTGTTCTAGATTTGATTTACACGAACGCCAAATGTCACGGAAAGAATCGGGAAAAGTGAAAGCAAGGATAAATAAATATGATCTGATTAATTAACACTCCAGAGTTAATTACATTTATTCAAAAAACAATAAAGTTTTTATCTTTTTTATTACGGTTTTTACAACTATGTCTACACGATGTGGGACCCGTTGTTACGTTATGCGTTATCAAAGTGACCCATGAAATCATTTGGGCTGACCTAGTTTAGAACGGACATCAACAAATATTAATGTCGAATTCTATTAATTATTGATAAAGAAAATTGAAAAAAAGTACTGTAGAAGAATAAATTAATATAATAAAATATATGGATGTATATGAAACAGTTTAATTGCCAAGGCCATGAAGTACAAGACATTATTTGCTTTTTATGCATGTTAGCTTGTTTCTATTAATTGTACATATTGGCTGCTGGGCTTTAGATGACGCTGAAGAGATTTATGGATTGTTTCATAACATTTATTTCAGATTTCCCAGGCACTCTCATATCTTATTGGTATGCCGATTTTAAGTGGCTTTATCCTACTTTCCGACAAAAGTATCATACGGCATCTCAGTGTAAGTTCCTCTATACGCTCTCTAAATACAAGATTCCCTACCCACTGATTCAGATATTCTCTCTTATAAAACTGCTTCCTTCAGCAAATCCTTCGTCATTTGAGTAACCTCCTTCTCGAATTCTTTATCCATTTCTATTCGTCAATCATCCTCCATATGATTGATTGAACAACACTTGTTACTTCACCAACTCCATAATCAAACCAACTTATTGACATAAAATGTGTGTAATATAATGACAATTACAGGTAGATAGCTCATCTAGTGCACTTTTATTGTAACTATTAAGCCAGATAAACGCAAAACAACTCTGTTCGTCGTAATTATTCGTAGGTGATTTTGTCCCTGATTGAAATTATTTTTTCATTCATTTACTAACTTCTTATATAGTACAGCATTGAAATATGTGATATGTTAGGCATGGGAAAGGACAGGTACTTCGATTTCAGAAGGAAACGTATAATCAAATTTAAAACAAATAGTATAATCGTTATCGCTTCTTTATGGGAATAAAATGCAAATATTACAAGATAGTCGTTGAATAGCTTTATTGTACACTCTACAAAATCTTTATTATTTATTTCTGTAAAGTAGAAGAAGAGTCCTTGGTTTTGATTCATTTCGACTAAATTTCAATTGGCTCTGAATTTAATCATATTGCTCTAATAATTGCTATTTGCTATCCTTATTATCGAGCTTGGATAGAACCTCCAACTGAAACCTTGGCCTCAGTATGTTGGTGCTGAGTATAACCAACCCTAGGTGGCCTCTGAGGCCAGAGCCCAAGAGTCAGGGCCGGATGTCAGTGATTGCGGTGAGGAACCGCAGCTTACTACCTAGGCACAATGTCCTGGCTACGCAGCAAGCTAATTGCATGATTTCCATTCTCAGGGATTTAAATATATATATATATACTACAACTAGTAATATAACATGTTTTATGTTGCATATTGCATGATACTTATTATTTTTTGTTTTTCAAACACGGAACTCCTGACTTCCGGGTCTGGTTTCGATTCCGGCTGTTATAAACATTTATTTATTGTTATCTGTTTTTTTTTCTCGCGTTTTCGTGTGTTTTCTCATATTATATTACATTCCATTTTTCTGCCTTAGTTTGTTATAATTTTGTTTTTTTTTAACATTTACCTCTATCTCTTAATTAGCTGCAAAGCCCGTTGTTGATCCTCTTTGTATAATTTATATATTGCTGCCCTACCAGATAAAAGTTAGAGTGTAATGCTCCTATATGCAGTGTTGTTCTATGAGATTCATCTTTGGAGCTTCTAGGCGCAGTCATGTCTTCTGTTGGTATTTTGGATATAGGTGGCTTTGTCTGTTTTTTTACAATACTTCCTTGCTGTGATTTTTTTTTTGTAATCCCTTAACATCGGCAAGCTTCTCTATATTTTTCTCATCCGTTAAGTACAAGATCCGAACCTACCAACTAGTGTGTATACCCTATTCATAGAAATTTAAGTGTTCTTGAAACACCACTTTTTCAGTTAGCTATTTACAATCCATCTACCACACTCGAGTAAACAATATTCCTTTAAGACTAAACACATACGCAATACCAATGTCTAAATAAATACGTACCGATATTAAAAATTATCTATGGGTGGGTCCCCCAGAGGACCGATTATAGTCGGTCCGACTAAAATCGGACAAAGTCGGATGAAAGAGATACAGTTGTTTAAATAAAGACACGGCAGACATCCTAAGAAAATTCGTATCGAATAAAAGTAGTAACGAACATGAAACGTTCTATTTCTATTTTCGGGCGACCGCACACGTCCGATTTTAATCGGATTCTATAGTCTGCCTTTACTCGAATTCTCGAATTATCGCGAACTTTCTAGACATTAATGGCATTAATTACTAGCATATTCCCTATTATATTTGAAATGAAAAAACGACATGAAATATCCGACGTCTCATCCTGTGTACTACGATAAGAGCCTGAAGAAGAAGCTACATTTAAAATCGTATTTATTTGTTTATGATTCCTGAGTAAATTGCTTTAATATGCTGAGCCGACCCAATTTCTATTTTCTATTTTGCGAGGCCGATCCCCTTTTGTGCAGAATTTGAAATTGGGCTCCATTTCTATTCCAATCGATTAATCCCTTAATGCTCAGCGGGGACTGACCATTGGGAGAGGTACATGAGAGGTGGATGTAGAGCAAGAGATAAGACGAAGACATGGAGGCTAAATAACGACCGGACACTATTGACAGAGATAGCGAGCAGGTCCCGGTCGTGCGCTCGTGACCCGTTCGTCGCTAGCCTCTTTTTACTCTTTAGATAATTAGCTAGCTCAAAATATATCGTGATCAATTTATATCTGGTGAGCTAGTACATTTTTCCACTCCCTGAAGAGCCTACTTTCTGCCGGCGATCATTCTGTTAGTAATTGCTTCTGGAAGATATTAATTGCTTCAGTTGGTCCACAATACAGGCCTACAGCTAAATCCATGAAAAAGATATTAAAGCATGGAATCGCAATGATGAGCCCCATACAAATATTTAAAAGGTATCATTATTCTTCCATAACTCTACGGAACTAACGAAAGTAGAGGGAAAACAGGGGAGCTGGCGCACCATTTCCTCCATCCCTTCCACCGCTAATCTTAAGTGTCACGTGGTCTTGCCTCGACCCTACCTTAACCACCACGTGGTCTCACCTCGACCTAACCTTAACTATTAGGCCACGCCCCTTTTTAGTCACGTGAACCTTATGCCCCGCCCCTTTTACGTGATCCAGTCACGTGACCCGCGGCGCCTTCTGGCCTATGTTCCGCCCACATGTTTTAGTCACGTGACCCATTCAATCCTCTGGTCTACGCTCCGCCCACATGTTTTAATCACGTGACCCATTACAACCCTCTGGTCTATGCTCCACCCACATGTTTTTAGTCCCGTGGTTAAGTCACGTGACCGGCGGCACCTCCTGGTCCATGCTCCGCCCACATGTTTTAGTCACGTGGTTCAGTCACGTGACCCGCGGTGCCTCCTGGTCTGCGCTCCGCCCACAAGGATTAGTCACGTGATCCATTCACGTGACCCATGGAACCTCCTGACCTATGCTCCGCCCACAAGGTTTACCCCCTCCACCCATCGAAGGGTCAGGTACCCACTTTATAGTCTGTAACCTCCACAGCGGTTATATAATCATAACCTATACGATGAAGGGTCAGGCACCCACCTTGTAGAGCTTGAGTGTACCCGGCCGCCATTTTGTTTTTCTGGGTGAAACGTAAACATGAACTTTGAAAACATAAACTAAGGGTAAGGTCCTTAACCCTATAACAGCTTTTGGACTTTGAATAGATATCCACTCAGTTAACCACCATACAGGTGATGGTGCATAGTTGTAGTTTGTATTCTACAAAAGCTGTATCTAAATCTGCCAGCGATTGAACAAGATGAAATATTTTAGATTTTTTTTTAAACCTTCATTATCACTTGTAGCAAACTGTTGTTTGAATTTTTTTAAGTCTGCAACATCATGTCTTGATGGTTCTTTTTTTCATGGTCTTTCAAATGGCGTCGGACTAGAATAGCGGAAGCTTGGAACTTGGAAAACGGAAAACCCCAGAAAAATTTTGCTGGGGGTCCTCAAACATTAATTAATTGAGAAAATCAATTTTGCCGTCATCGGGATTGTATATCATACCGTTTATATATGGCATACACAAAATGAGTTCTACCTAGATCATCTTAAGAAAGAAATAAATTGTATATTTTTGTATTTTTGAGCATAATCTATGTTATTAATTGACGGATCTAATTAAAACGATTGACGTCTAAAACAAGTTAATTTCACGGGAGACTAGGCCGGAGTTGTTGAAGCTGTTATTGGAATGGTAATTACCGGGACTATATTGCTTTCGCGGTGGCGATGTCCCTCCTGGATCACATCCTAATTGCTATCTCCAAGCGCTTGGACAGGTCTCATCACGCATATATATTATGGCAGCTGTTCCGGGAAATAATTATCATATGTCCTTCAAAAGTCAATCGGAAGAGGGTGTAGCTTGAGCAGACCAATGGCCTAAGTTTTTTAACAGTTGAAAATGAACTTTACAATAATATAAATCTTTACTGTGATGATTCAATATTTTAACTCCGAGAACTGCGGGGAAGGGGTGGGGGGAGGGCACAATATATGATCGGCGCACATTGGGGCCAATAGCTGAATTTTCGATTGGAAACCACGTGTTCGTCACAAATTAATAAAAATAAACCTTTGATGGTTTTTAATTAATTGATAAAATTATTTTATGGCGAAAAATTAAAAAAATTATAATTTCAAAGAATTTTAAAGGAAATAGCATAAAATAACATCAATAAAAAGAATAACAATGTGGACATATTCAAATTAATTTGATCTATTTCCTCATCCTCAGGATCGACATCCGTTGAAAAATTACTCTCTGACTAATGTCCGTAATAATCGCTTAGGGACAAGCCAAGTATTGAATGCCTTTGCAAACTGAATTATAGGAGTCAGAATTAGAGGGGTGAGCAAAGGAAGCAAATTTCAAGCGAAATTTTATTTTTAGGTCAAGTAAAAAAAAAAAAAAATATTTATTGCTTTTTGATTGATTTTTGTTTCTTTATTTTCTTTAGTTTAATCAGTAAAATGGGTTAATAGAATGATGATGCAAATTTCGAAAAGTATTGCTTTGGGTTTTATTGATGTTCTTAAAGCCTTTTACTTTTTTGGAGCATGCAAAAAAAATTGTTTTCGGTCTTCCTGATCCCGATAAGACAGGTGGTCCCTTTAGGAAGATCCAGAAAATTTGTTTCAAGAAGCCATCTATCTCATAAAAGACGATTTTTCTCTCGAATAGTTTTCAAAAGCTCATTAATTTTGTATGTTAATTGGGCAAATTTGTATCAATCTTATAGCCTAATTCATCAATTTTGTGAGTATTATTAATTTCCTTTAAAATTTCAGTGGTCTTTTCAAAAGAAGAAAATTTTTCCTACAGTGCAAAAATTTTAGCCCTGGAATTGTGTTCAATTAAAAAAAACAGTGCTTAGCGCAAAATTTGATAAATATTTCTTAAAAGAAGGCAAAAAATGCTACAAGATAAAAACAAAAATTGCCTTGGGATACCCGTAATGCTATTTTACATTTTTGTTTTTCCTTTTGCTTGGAAAGCTACTACCATTTATGTATATTTCTTTGAGAAAAAATGTCTAATTTTCAGTCTCAAAATCTACCGCAATAACAATTTATTTTAGTTTTTTATGAAAAGCTGCCACAATTTAATATACGTTTCATATTTAAATGATAAAAAAATGAAGATTAATTTTTTTATTTAAATATAACACTTAATTAATATTGACTAAGAAATGCCCGATTTGATGTTCAAAGTGCGTTAGAGACAGCAATAAACAAGCATAGGCAAACTTCAAACGCTTCTCTTGTAAAAATTATTTTGAGGATTGTGATTTTAATTTATTAGCTAACACCCCTCTCTTGGCCGTGGAGCCTAAGGTTTTGAATTCAAGTATTGTAATTTTTTAAATTGTCCTTTAACGTTTCAACTTTAATAAGATGAACTTAGATGATTTTTCTAATTGCCGGAGAAATGTCACAGAGCCGGAGAAAAGTCTGAGTATTGAAATTAACGGAGGACTGGCAACATTCTACCCCCTCAGAGATTTTGTGAAAAGAGGCAATTTATACTTGTATTATTAAAGTTAAAATGACCATTTAATTTTAAACCTTGTCATGAATCTGTTCAGAAATAATGAACCATATTAAGAGAATTACTCATATTGACATTTGATAGAAGCCTTGAATCTAGTATAACAGGCCAGTTATACTCCCTATTACAAAGACGCTCAGCAGGACCACCGTGCTACAAGTATCACTCAAAAAGAAGTTAACATCTACTGCTTTATGTTATAACCTCTGATTTACGCATCTGAAATTTATTGTAGAATTATATTCTCTGATTGTTTTGTTAATTTAAAGGTTCGAGTAAAATGTTTATGTTAAAACCTCTATCTCAGTACATATATACAGCTTAATTTAGGTTGTTTATTCAACTATTTCCTAATTTTATCTCCTATCCTTCTAATACTTATTGCTATTTGTATAATATTGCCATTATATACTCCAACTTGGTTGCGAAGGGGCATTATCTTCCTGGTTACTGACTTATTCCAATTAGAGAGTGAGAGTCAAACATCACAGGCCAGGCTCGTACCCGTCCCTTTTCTAACTCAAAGAGTACTGTACCCCACGGCATCGCTTTTACTATCTCGGAGACCCTTCCGTAATTGGTCACCTTTGGTTTTGAGAAGATGTTTTTTCCCTCTACCTCGCTCTTCAGGTTTTTCTTTAATTTCTCACAGTTTTTCTTTTCTGCTTAAAAATTCAAGCTCTTAGTGGCGTTTTCGATGATGATGTAATTATGATTGTTGGTTCTCTGTAATCAGGGTTTAATTAATTATTATTGCCATTATTATCTTTTAAAATTCATATCATATTTTCATTCCTGTTATCAAAGAATCATTGATAAATCTGTTCGTAACCTTGGATTATCTGCAGTGAGAAACGCCAAACGAAAATAAATAAAGCGATCTTAGGTCATTTAAATAAATAAATAACAAAATAAATAAAACGAGGTCATTTCCGCACTTATTTCTGTTTTTTTTTATTAAAATTTTTATTTTGGTTATTGCATCAAAATGATGATTTGGTAATTGCAAGATCTTAATAGTTTAGTGCTTTTTGAAATCAAAGTTAATATTTTATTTTTAATTTGATAATATAGTTGTACATTCTGGCTGTAAATAATCTTAAAAAGTCTCCAGAATCCTTTAAACTTTAAATTTCGAAACCTTTTCCGTAAATCTATGTCATCCTATTTTACAGTATCCTTAATTACAATATATTCCTGCTTATGTTTGTTGAACTGTTCTAACAGACAACTGTTCATCATTTCTGATTAATAAAACTCGTACACGCTAGTGTTATTTGCAAGAACTTTATGTTAGAGCTACCCGAGACGTGTAAACACCATGACAGAGTTCTCTGCTTAGGTATTGGCGAAGTTTTTAATCCAGCAAGTAGACACTGTAAAAACTTCTGTGGCACTGCTATTGTTGCATAGTTATTTCTGTCACTCTGATTGAACCTGTTACCATAGTAAATTCTTTAGTGTGAAGTTTATTTTGTGTTGATATTTGTTTTCTGTCGATCGAGCTTTGTATTCGAAGTTAAATTTCGTCTCCCTCTCCGTTAAATTTAGTTGTTTCCCCAAATTTTTTTTTTCAAGTTTCGTTTTGAAAAAAACACCTTTCTAAATAGAGATACCATACTCCTAAACAGGTCAGCATATACTGTGACAATATGATATACTATATCTATTGCAAACATACTAGGTTCACCATTTCTCAGCTTCAAGTTAATGTTATAAAAACTGCTTCGTGATCTTGAAATTAATTCTTAGTCCACACAATTCTGTTCAAGTTATTTCTTTTATTTTTTCTTTCTCCTCTTCTAACTATAAATAAACCAAAACTGCCGCTTCTGTTCTTCTGACTGTTCCCGCCATATTGTGAAGTATGTACCTACACATTTTTTCGGAGATATTTTCGCGTGTAATCAGAAGCCAGAAAAAATGACTGAGTGATCTGCATCATTTTTTCCTATGTGAAACGTATTTGATCGAGCTGTGGCAGCTGTTATATAACCTCTGCCACAAAAACTCTAGCGTATATGAAGGCTTTTACTAAGCAAACGCTCCCATCTTCAAATATTACAAAAAAGTCAACATGACCGTTTGAACACACGGAGTTCATTCATTTATGGAGCTCTTTTTTTCTTTCATTGTTGGTCTTCTTAGAGCTACAAGGATGGATTTAATATCATTTATAGATATTAAAAGAGCATTTTATAAAATATTTTGAATTTGTAGACTTTCATTGTATTCAATATACTTATATAATTCACTATATTTTATTTTTTAAGTAAAACTTCCTTATAACGCTACCAGAGAAAAAGAACGCTATATCCGGGAAAACGCTATAACCGCGAAATAAAAAAAAAACAACCAAGAAAAGTTTGTTTTAATTTATTTAAACTACAAAATAAATAAAAAGCATTTAAATCTACATGTTTGATGTTTCTGGTTTTAAGTAATTAAATTATTTTTTTCCAAAGAGCATTTTGATTTATTTATTTCTTCAAAAGTTGCTTTTTGAGGCAAAATCTTTTTATATAAATTTATGTTTTTTGTTTAATAGAAACTGATTTTCGCGACATGTTTTGAGAAGCTCCATAAGTGAAGCAAATTTAAATTTGAATTCAAACATCTTAATGATATTAGTTACTTTTAATATTATATATCATCTGATGATGACAAAAATTCTAATATTGACAGTCCCCTATACAATGCAAGACATGTTGACCCGGAGAGGATAATGAAATATCTAATAAAAAGTTATCATTTTATGAAAGAAAACAAACAATTTGAATTATGAAGTGAGTATGCAGAAGCGTTAAGTATTGAGAAGATTATGTAAAGTAGGCAGGGAAATCTTCAAGTGGAGTAAGGTGCTGCGCTATAGCGGACAGAAATTTATAAACATCGGGGAGATTATGGAAAATTTAAAGAAAAAAAAAAAAAGAAAAAGGTAGATAAAGGTAAAAATTGGGAAAATTGCATAAAATATAAACATTGAGAATTGGTATAAGATTAAAAAGTAGTTTTGTTTATGCTTCAGTGAGATGAGTAAAGATAGAGGATTAACAGTTCCAGTTGCATAAAATTTTAGTATTGTGTAAGCTTTTTTTTTTTGTTTATATTTCAGCGAAAAAAAAAAATTAGTGTTGGGGGAATTGACAAGATCGAAAATGATAACTTGAAATTGTTGATGGAAGGGGTAACGCATGCGCAACTAGTGTAGATTTACTCTCCACCAATACTCCGCAGCGAGCGAATACCTAAGGATTCATTTTTGTTCTAGCATCCGATCATAGCAGATCCTTCATTTTCAATCATCATGAATTCGTAAGTATATTTATTGCTTTAGCCATTTCTTATTTTTATCTAAACCTGCTCTCTTCTTATGTGAATCTGTTTTATTTTTAGTTCTATCAGAGATTTTAAAGCTCTCTTCAACCGATTAAACGATGGCGCTCGCTATGTGCATAAATTGAATTATATTCAGATCGGACGGCCATACATCATCGGAGAACTGGAACATGTTGAAACGAAAATGGGATTAGCGTTGGTCGCTACGTTAAAGGATCATGATAATTCTATCAGAGTGCATCTTCCTAAACCTTTTAAGATGTCGGTTGAAGACATCCAGGCTTTTAACAATAGCGATGAAATAATTTCTTTAGTGTATAATGGAAGAATTGGTTATAAAGATGATGTTTCATTTATTTAAAAATTCTATTTCTTGTATCTAATATTATGATGAAATAATTTTTTTTATTTTATAAAGTTGTATTTTCTTTTATTAACTATACCCTATATCTTTGTTTGTGTATAAAAGTTAAACTTTTTAAGGATTAGCAGTTCAAAGTCCATTGCTTACTTTCAAAGGAAGGATTATGGGATTGCGCATTATTGCGAAATCTAAATTTGTTTACTTTTTAGCGGAAGGACTGACAAGTCCTATTTCATTCTTTATATTTTGGTATTAGCAGCACAAAGTCCAAAAGTTGTTATAGGATGAAGGAGCTCTACCATTTATTTATGTTTTAGGGATTAACAGTTCAAAGTCCAACTGTTGTTATTGGATGAAGTTCTACTCTTTGTATATTTTGTAGAGATTAACAGTTCAAAGTCCATCGTTTACTTTCAGCAAATGAATTAAGAGATTTAGAATTATTTAAGTGTGACATTATCTATCCGGATATCATTAAAGTTAAATATTGTAAAGGTTATGTAACCTTTGTGAAGGTTACATACTATAAGGTGGATACCTGACCCTTCGACAAAACAAAAAAAACAAACAAAAAAACAATAAACAATCTAGCCGTTCGAATATTATATTACACCAATACGTCTTCCATGAAAATTCTGATTCCATAATGGAGGTTATAATTTCGGAACAATCTCGGATAATAGTATGATTTGGTAAAAATGAATTGCTTTATCAAATATATTATTTTTATTCCAACACTAAGAAATACAACTATATAAGAGAAGACTAGGAGTTGTGCTCTTCGAAATGTATATTAATGCATTATATGATATTAACAAAGGAGGAGAGAATATAACAGTTCAAGTAGAATTTATTTATTAAAGTAATAATTTATGATATAATAAGAAAATATGTCTTTAGTTACATAAATTGTTTAAATATAAGAAACAAAATTACTGATAATTTTTATTTAATATGAATTAAATTTATAAATATTAATCTGTAACAAATTCTTCTGACTTATCGTCATCATCTATGTCACTTTCAGGATCCGACAGAGGATAGTAGAAGCATACTGTTGTTTCGTAATCGTGGTCAGGCAAGAAGACGCATGCTGTGTGGAAGACACGTAAGCATTTCGTACAGCTCACACGGTATCGTCCCCGGTATAAACAAATCTCGGCATCGCAGGGTGTCGAATAGTAGAGTCCTCGCATGTCCTGATCAACGATTTCTTGAAAGGCCCCCAAAAAATATCTATCGATGATCCTAGCCTTTTGCATCGTCATTTCTTGTCTTTGAATCTCTAGCTCTGCTTCTCTTACACGTTCCCTCCAAGCTCTTATTTCTTCTTCAGTTGTTGGACGTGGGCCGAGACTCGGATTGTAGCTATTAGCCGCAAAAACAGGGTCGTAATTTACTAGATCAGGGTCATTAATAAAAGGGTCATAATTCATTACATCATCAGGGCCGAGAGATCTTGAATCCTGGCCATCAGGTCTTGATTCATGGTCATAAGGTGTCGAGTCATGGTGATTAGGTATCGTATCTACACTATTTCCTGAAATTTCTTCCTCCATGTTAAGATTTCTGCTAAATAATTCATCAATCTTGAATGCTAGATATCTAGATAAGAAATAGAATTTGTCATAGGTGGACGATGGCAATCATCACACCAAAATGTTCTCTGGTCGCAATCGGACAAGTCGATAAATCCAGTGAGATACAATTTTCCGCAGCTCTAACAAACCACTTTGTATTCTTTCATCTTACAAAGCTTGCTGGAACAGAAGATCGGAATTTCTTCTTCTGAAGATTATTCGCTTGATTCTTCCTTCAATTGTTCAACGGACGTGCCAGTCAGTATCTTCTTTCACTTCGTTGTCGTTAATTATCTCATAGCCTGGGTTGCACTCGAAACATTAGAATATTATCTCAATTTTAGCAGTAGTAGCAGCAAAACTTTGTTCTATCTCTGGGGTTCGAGTCGAAATGGCAGAGGCCACGAGGGCCACTGGCATCTGATTGTTGCCCCACCAGCGATCATAGTGCCCCTACCATCCGTTATGAAGCGAGCATGAGTCGACCTGCTCTGACCAGTCATGCAATACTCAGGCAAGTCGAACAGAGTACCAATAAAATATAAATTAGAATTAGTACTAATTATGAATTAGTATTAATTAAGGATTAATTAATATTCATCAATTAAAATTTACTGCATCGTATTCGAAGTTATTAATACCGACTCGTGTACTTTGAAAATATTTCAAAGCTATGAAAAGATGCAGCCTCTTTGGCCAGCGTGATACCGCCGTTTCGATTTATCGATATATTTGTAAATTTGTAAGTCCATTGATTATACAATCAGAGATTAAAAATATATAGAAGATTAAAAAGTTTGTTAAAAAAGCCCTCTCAACGGTGATAATTAAAAATTAGTTATAGGAACTTAAAGTTCGAGTATGAATTAATGATTAGTTAATATTCATCAATTAAAATTTACTGCATTGTGTTCGTTGTTATTAATACCGACTCGTGTACTTTGAAAATATTTCAAAGCTATGAAAAGGTATAACCTCTTTGGCCAGCGTGATACAGTCGTTTCGATTTGTCGATATATTTGATAGATTAAAAGTTCGATAGGAACTTAGAGTATTAAAAGTTAATCGTTTTAAGGCCATTATTTATACTATAAGAGATTGAAATTACGTAGAACATTGAAAAGTTGTTTTGTTTATGTTTCAGCGAGATGAGTAATGATAGAGGATTAACAGTTCAAAGTCCATTGTTTACTTTTAAAGGAAGGATAGAGCATTATTGCGAAAGCTAAATTTGTTTACTTTTTAGCGGAAGGATTAACAAGTCCTAAATCATTCTTTATGTTTTGGTATTAACAGCTCATCAAAGTTCAAAATCTATTCAAATATTAGGAAGCCCTACCATTTATTTATGTTTTAGAGATAAACAGTTCAAGGTCCATATTTGTATTTCACCTAGACATCATCCAACTTGTCTATACATGATCCAACCTTTTTACATGTTGATACAATTACATATTGTAAAGGTTATGTAAACATTGAGAAGGTTGCACAAACACACAAACAGTGTAAAGGTTATGTAACCTTCTCAAAGGAGTATAAAGAGGGCACCTGACCCTTCATCGTATAGGTTAAGATTATATAACCGTAGGGGAGATTACATACTATAAAGTGGATACCTGACCCTTCATCGTATAGGTTATGATTATATAACCTTAGGGGAGGTTACATCCTATAAAGTGGGTACCTGACCCTTCCTCGTACAGTTTATGATTATATAACCGCTGGGGAGGTTACAGACTATAAAGTGGGTACCTGACCCTTCCTCGTATAGTTTATGATTATATAACCGTTGGGAAGGTTATAGACTATAAAGTGGATACCTAATCCTTCACCGTATAGGTTATGATTATATAACCTTAGGGGAGGTTACATACTATAAAGTGGGTACCTAACCCTTCAACAAAACCTCAAGTCTCTCAAACTGTAGAAAAACAAAATGGCGGCGTAAGAAAAACAAAATGGAGGTTGGGCACACTCATGCTCTATAAGGTGGGTACCTAACCCTTCAACAAAAACTCAGGTCTCTCAAACTGTAGAAAAACAAAATGGCGGCGTAAGAAAAACAAAATGGAGGTCGGGCACACTCATGCTCTATAAGGCATGCCCTAAAAGGTGAGTACCTGTACCATCAACAAAACCTCAAGTCTCTCAAACGGTAGAAAAACAAAATGGCGGTGTAAGAAAAAACAAAATGGCGGCCGGGTACACTCATGCTCTATAAGATGGGTACCTGACCCTTCAACAAAACCTCAAGTCTCTCAAACAGTAGAAAAACAAAATGGCGGTGTAAGAGAAACAAAATGGCGGCCGGGTACACTCATGCTGTATAAAGAGGGTACCTAACCCTTCAACAAAACCTCAAGTCCCTCAAACAGTAGAAAAACAATATGGTGGTGTAAGAAAAACAAAATGGCCGGGTACACTCATGCCCTATAAAGAGGGTACCTAACCCTTCAACAAAACCTCAAGTCCCTCAAACAGTAGAAAAACAAAATGGTGGTGTAAGAAAACAAAATGGCGGCCGGGTACACTCATGCCCTATAAAGAGGGTACCTAACCCTTCAACAAAACCTCAAGTCCCTCAAACAGTAAAAAAACAAAATGGTGGTGTAAGAAAAACAAAATGGCGGCCGGGTACACTCATGCTCTATAAAGAGGGTACCTAACCCTTCAATGGGTGGAGGGGGTAAACCTTGTGGGCGGAGCATAGGTCAGGAGGTGCCGTGGGTCACGTGACTGAATCACGTGACTAAAATATGCGGGCGGAGCATAGACCAGGAGGTGCCGCGGGTCACGTAACTGGATCACGTGACTAAAAAGGGGCGGGGCATAACGGTCACGTGACTAAAAAGGGGCGTGGCCTAATAGTTAAGGTTAGGTCGAGGCAAGACCACGTGGCAGTTAAGGTTAGCGGTGGAGGGGATGGAGGAATCGTTCCACCAGCTCTCCCATTTTCCCTCTACTAACGAAAAATGGTGAACGAATTTAATTCCTTGTTCTTAAAAATAATTTTTCTTCGGATCTCATGGAACCATAGCTAAAAGTTATGATCGGAATGGATTTCAGTATACTAAAAATTATGATATAAATTAAGAGGTGTCCAGAATAATCTGAATGGTTTAAGTTATTGCTACCACTTGCTTCTTTATATATAATTAAATATGTAATTTCATTTTATTAATTATTTTTAATGTTTTTCCCTTTTCCTTTTTTTTCCATTATTATTTATATATTTGCTTATTTATTTAGTTTTTCTTTCTTTCTTCCTCTCTATTACTATTATTTTTTTTTATATTTATCACTGTAAACAGTATATCAGTTTAAAAAAAAAAAAAAAAAACAGGAGTTGATGGCCAATAGGTTTTACACCTCAACCTCCAAATAACTAACTAATTTAAATACTTTCATACAGCCCCTTTTCAGCCTCATTAGCCGGCTCCAAGAAATAACTAAGGCATTATGCCTTACACATGATCGTTAAATGGAGCTGAATGAGACATCAAATTTACTAGCTCTATGTCAGAAGGATATGGCCACTGGATACTCTCTCCTTAATGATTGATCTTACCAATCATATCATTATTTTCATTTGCTTGTTTTAGTATTTCATCACAGATGTGAAACCCAACAAAGTTAGCTCCCAAAAAAAAAATCATTGGATAAGTGATAATAAATAAATTTGCATACATGTATGTATGGTTGTGAGTATAATGTCTACGTTTAAGCTGTTCACTTAGTATCTTTGTTAATTATTTATTTAGATTATTATTTCATTGTAAGGAATAACAATACCCTTCAAAATTATTCATTCTACTAGGTAAATTAATTATTTTATTTAAAATAATTACATAAATCTTAGAAACGAGAGATGTATATATAACAAATTTATAAGAATAATATGGCATATTAAGCAAGAATAATAATAGGTAAATAAATCTAATAAATTAAGCTTTTCACATATCTTTTTTTGAAATTATAAATGACAATAATTATGATAGTAAGTTATCATTGTATTATAAACGTTTTTCATACATTTTATTGTTTCTAATATTATATATATATAACAACAACAACACGATTCGCAATTTGAGGTACGCGGGAAAGGGTCATCAATATATATATATATATATATATATATATATATATATATATATATATATATATATATATATATATATATATATATATATATATGAGAGGACGGATTTGAGAATGAACAGATGTCCGGAACATCGTCCTATCTAAAAGAATAAATAATTGTGAAGTTCGAAGGGTGTAGGTATTCCTTAAAATCAAACAATATAAGTTCTTTATTTTTACAATTTGAAAAATAAATAGTAAGATAAATATATAAAAGGGATTAAAAAATTAAATATAATTTTGATATATTGATTTTAAATATAATAATTGATATATTTCAAATATAATTTATTAAATCATTTTATGACTATATGTTGGTCATATATATTATGACCAACATTTTTTTTTTTCATTTTTTTATATAGATTGTTGATACAGTACGATATTTTTTTGATTCGTTTAACCAAATTCATTTTTTCTTAATTAGGATTCTTTCCCTACATATACATATTTATAATTTTTACTAGTGACGGTAGAAACAAATATGAAGCAGTTGGAAACTTTGTTATTCTTAACAATACCTAGAGATTCTCTTTAAAAATATGATCTATTTTTTATATACCCAGCACTTTTGACATGATGTATGAGTGATCCTTTAAATTCCATTACAGAATCCTCATCATCATCCAAATATTTTATTTCACTGATTAAATACTCGTGAGTATCGAATCCTTATCATTCCTTTTTGAGTATTTAATATAGAACGTATTAACAATGGCACGTTATTAGAAAGTCAAATAACACCACCGAACAATAAATTCTCCATCCTATATAAAACTAGAAGCCGCTTTCTGATCCTTGCGAGGCGGCAAATTAGCCACAGCGCAGGACCAATAGGGTATAGCCTTCGAGTTGTTGGCCCATTAATATTCCGGCCTGGTTTCGGATGTTCTCACGAGAACTTGACTGGCAAAACTCCTTTATCCTGCCATCATCGGGGTCTCGTAGCACCACCTCCCCCGAAAAATGGTTTACGTTTCTTATTGTACCTTAGTGGGATCGTATTTCGGCGATTAGGAGGATACAGGGTAATATGAGGAAGAGAAAATAACGAGTTATGTTGTTCACATAACTTAACTCTATGGAGATTCTTTGGTTCCTACCGAATCACAAGAATATTCGACAGATCAGACTAGCAACATAATGTATTTTTACTATTTACTAATATTAATATTGAAATGCATGCCCAAGATTTAAAAAGTTAATATCTTCAGCTTTCTATCAAAATCTCTTAAGCCATACTTTTCTACTTCTGTGGTTTTGATTTAGATTTATTATTTATTTTCCTTTTGTATCTCAAAACAAGCTAGTCCATTCATTAGCTGCGACATAGACATATAGTTTTTCCCGGAATATACTAAAGATGAAGAAATAATTTATCTAAATCAAAACTCCTAATGTAGAAAATTCGGACGTATGAGGTTTTAATAATATGCTGGCGACATGCTTAGTAACAAAATTTGTTGTCACAAGAAAATATCCTATGTGTCGTTCTGGTAATTTTTATATTTTGGCATTAGTTTGATATAAGTTTTATATAGCCTAAATTAGTTTGAAATAAGACTTATTGAGAATGAACTAGGAAATATTTACTCAGCTCAGAAAATTGAAATGTTTTACATAATTATTGTAAAATTTGAACGTTATCAATAGTTTTTTTTTTCATTTTTGAGTGTACTGAAAAAATAAGGTCTTCAGCTCTAGGATATTTTTCTTGGCAACGATGTTCACATTTTTCATTTCACTGTATTTAATATATACAGCTCAAAGGCTACAGACTCCGATGACTCTGCTATTTAAGAATTCAGGGATGCCATTTATTATTTTAGACGCCTAGGTGGATAATTGGGAAAATATTTGTAAGATTAATGACTTGCAGGTGGTGGTGGTCGTGTGGGTTAAGAGTATATTGAAGAGTAATATTTTGGATATAATAAATATAATGGTATAGATATATGTCCCACCTCAAAATCCTACTAATCCGGAGAACTTACTTTAGGGTTGCACTATCATTAAATTATTATAATTAGGCAATATAATTACTATATTCTGCATTATAACTTATTTATATATGTGTATATATATATATATATATATATATATATATATATATATATATATATATATATATATATATATATTGATGACCCTTTCCCGCGTACCTCAAATTGCGAATCGTGTGTTGTTTTCCAATAGCAACACGGAGGTTTGGTCCATGGACGGCTTGCTTCGGAGAAAAAAATATAGGTCCTCATGGCCTGCTGTCACCGAACAGCCATAATCCGTGGATCTAGACCGATATGTCACTGTCCTTGAATCCGGAAGGGGCCGGTTATGGAGTTATGAGTAGCCTGTCGTTATATCCCTGGTTTCAGCAACGTGAGGTTGAATCATCCCCTCCTGGCTGTCTGTGCTCTCACAAGTGATAAAATGTATGTAAGAAGACCACATCGCACGGCCAAATGTCTTCATGGTCTACAGTGCCAACAGAAAAAAAAAAAAAGAAAAAAAAAAAAAAAAAAAAAATATATATATATATATATATATATATATATATATATATATATATATGTAATATATATATGTGAGTCTGTAATCATTATACATATCTGTAATCACACACACACACACACACACAAACATATAACTCCTATCCACCTAATCAATGGTGGATTTTACTTTAGCATGATTGATATTGTATAAAGTCGAATGATTATTGTGTTACTTGAAAGTTGATGACAGTATATATTATTTATAGAGAAGGCTTCGGTTTTTTTTCTTCATATGACTGTATAATGCAGTTAGGAATAACTTTCTTTACAAGAGTCTCCATTTATGTTATGAACGATTTCTCTTGCTCAAGCTGGTTTATTATTCATGTACGTTTTCTATGTAATCATTCGACTACAGAGCTTAGCGTCTCTCGCTGTCTGCTACACATTAAAATTCACAACGAAAACAGGTCCTAATAGATCATAAAAACAATCCGGTAACAGTTAAGCAAAGCGACCGCCGCTCTGGAATATATATGTATATCTTCCCGATGGCGTGTTGATGAATGCGTGAATTTCAAATAACTGTAGCACTGGCTAATCATACCATCAGAAAATCACATTTCGAAAATCTATTGCCTCCCTTTTACAATTTAAATTACACGGATACTTCATAAATCTTAAGGGGACAGTTGACAGAAAGCCCTGCATTATTTCTCGGTTACTGAAATGCCACGCGAATATAAAGTAGCAATTTATGGTGGAACTTCACTATGCCTGGTTTTTTAATGTTGATTGAATAAATAATGTTAAAAGATGAGGAGGCATTATTGCTTGTTACAGTATTTGTGTCTGCCGTTAGTAAAGTTGTCGGAAATTCGGATTTGTGGTGTTCTAATGAACCATTATGCTACTTTTTTATCATTACTTTTACTTTTTTTTATTTTATTACAACTTACTTCGCAAGCAAATAAGATCAACAATAATAATTAACAGGCCAACGATGAAAAAACATTTGCACTGAAAATATCTTATTCCTATAGTTTTTAGGGTGCTGAATCCAAATATGATATTAAAAAAGCTGTATCACCCACAATTTCTTCATATTTTATAGTTAAATTTATTAAATTAAGCGATTTTTAAAGAATTGAACAGCTTTCAGTCATAGGCCTCATGAAACAATTAGGCCTTAAGTTAGGCCTCATGAAACAATTTGTAAAGGCTTTGCCTAAAGATGGACCATGTTTCAAGTATCTCTGCCAGAAGTTTCCACTCCTTTCAGAAGCTAAACTAAAAGAAGGCGTCTTTGTCGGACCTGACATTAGAAAATGATGTTTGATGTTAACTTTGAATCCAAAATGACCTTAAATGAGAAAGAAGCATGGGTATCATTCAAACAAGTCCTTACAAAGTTCTTGGGAAATGAAAAAGACCCAGAGTATGTTTCTATTGCAGCTAACATGCTACAGAAGTTTAAAAAGTTAGGATGTTTGATGAGCCTGAAACCTATGGAAAACTAAAAAACTCGAAAAAACTAAGGCCAGATTTAGATTCAGCACATAAAAATATATAAAGATCAACTATTAAAGTTAAAAAAGTTTTCAAAAAAATTTTTTTTGTTGGCCTGTGTTATTGATGAGATACTATGAAACGTTTCATTACAGTTTTCCGGTGAAAATCTAGACTTCCATCAACACTATTTTTCAAGCGCATTTGCCCGTCACTTCAAAATTGGATATTTTAAAGCTTGACTTCAGTGCACTGTATGGGTGTACTTTGTGGGATACAAATTACTGGGTGATATTAAATAAGCAGTCAGGGATGGTTGGAATTTATAGGGTACGTGATTCAGCTTTACTATCCTCAGCTTAGGGCTATTGTGGAATAGAAAGTCGGGAGAAATGGGCTGCGGTCCAGGCGTTCAGCATCCGTGGGCGAGCAACCTTTAATTGCACCTTTAGTTTAATTACTAACTAGCACTTAATTACTAGCTTTGGCCTATACAGACATTCATATATTGAATTAAAATATTTATGGGCTTCTTCGCCACCACTTTATGCCAATTTCACACTGAATATTAGAAGACTCAGTTTATGTTGTGTAATGATTTCAATGCCTCAAGATTTCCGTGGACAAGAAGGCGGTTACACCGGACAGGAATTGATACGATAATTTATCCGTATGATTTCGTAAGAGTTCATCATTTCGTACGAACTCATCAGAAGTAAACCAATGGATTGTTGTTCATAGTGGTGTTTACACTGCTTGCTCCATTTTCTTAAGAGCTCTCACGAATTCTTTCTTCTACGACTATTTCAATTCGCTCGACCAAATTATCTTTTTTTTTTTATTAGTTTTCGTCCGTAATTGACGTATCTTGTTAAAGGTGGAGATTGCGAAAAACTTATTACTTTGTTGGCGGAAAGAAAATCACATTGGTATCAAAAAAGTAAACAATATCACAGCACATAATTAGGAATTTCTCTAAACTTTTCATATGATCCCGTCCATCTTCATGTCTCAAACCAAATGCTTCTCACGAATTTGTTCGAACAAATTTTCTTACGAATTCTTATCCAATAAAACCAGCCAGGGTTAGAATAACAAACGATGCATGACGTGTCTCCGAGTTAGTTGAACCACATCCCTCTTCCAGTCACAAATATTCCGGCACGTGGTCTCATCTCCTCTTAATGTGGCTGTTACATCATTGATATTATTTCCTTAATTTTTTTTTATTTTTATTTTGGTTGCTTACGATTTTTCCTGACCTTTTCTTAATCTGTAGTTGCAAATTATATTTAAATCGTTCTCCTTGATACATTAAAATGTACAATAGAGTACTAAGCACATCTCCACACATTGCTAATTACTCCTGCTAGGATACCCGGGACAAGCTGGAGCAAGAAATGCCTCTGAAGGTCGAGCGGAGAACTCGATTACCGTCATCATCGGAGGTCCCGCTATCCCCCTAATGACACATTTACACCTAAGATCCTCTGTCGCTAATCCTTCGGCGACGTGCCTCCGGACCTGTCATTTCGTTGGCTTGTCCTCACGCAATCTACTGTTCCTGGAAACTCTGAGAAATTCAACAGGAAATGTAAGCTTGTCCCAGATGCCCAGAAACCTTTGTCAGGATTATATATTATTCGAATTTTCGGTAAAAGTGACTTAAAAATACAAATTTAATAAATTTTATTTTTGGTTTAAATTCGACGATTCTGTCCACCCATGTGAGCCATCTTGGTTTGCCTTTATATGTGTAGCATTGATTTATTTCTTTTTTCCAGTCTGGCTGAAAAACTGAATTACATATATAATCCTGAAACCTATTGCAATTGAATCTCATTCTTCTAAAAAGCTTTATCCATTAAATTAATTAAGAAAAAGAGGAATATTTCGTACTAACATATTTAATTACTTGTTGATCATTATCAATTATTATTATTATCACTTATTATTTGTTATGATTGGAATTATTAAATCTATATTATATTTTTAAAAGTGTTGTAATCCACAATTTCAAAAATGCAATTGGAAAAGTTCAATAATCTAAGCACTGTTCCCAAAGATTTTTCCAATGTGAACAACATGAATGTGAATGATGTTATGATGTTATGATGCTAAGTCCAGGAAAAAAAAATATGAAACAACTCAATTAAAAAAATAGCTTAATTTAGGTCGAAACATCAGGAAAATCTTTGTGAAAAATTCATACATTTTAAATTTAAACCTTAAGATCCTTCGTCTTTTAGATAAGTATATTTTTTTCCTTATCAAAATATACATATAAATTAATTTTGATTGAGTGCAGATAGTTGTTAAATAAACTTACCTGTAATTATTAATGACTGTGACGACTATTTAAAACAAAATATGTTCGATGAGTAATGCAATTTTGTAGAGTTTAATCATTCATTGAAGTTTCAAACGGAGATCATTTAAGTTGTGTATATAATTATATATATAAGCTATCTTTACCTTTCTTTAATGAAAAAAAAAAAGAAAAGGAGTTATAATTATTTATCAGTTATTTTTCTAACATGTTATTTTTTATAATTATTTTATTTTAACTAAATAGTTCGTATTATCTTGATTCTTTATAAATAATAGTGCAATTTCATAAATATATTAATATTTGGTCTACCAATTAAAAACTACCTAATCCTAAAATAAGTACTATATGATCAATTCTATTACAGCGCTCCTTAAGTTTTCTTTTTTTTTTTTAATGCCCCAAAATTAAGTATTCTTTATTTTCAAGGGGAAGGATGGCAGTTTCTCTTTTATTGTCGATAATTGCGTTTTCGCACAACCTTAGCCAATTGTACGCTTTAGACAAATCTGGAAGTATTTTATTAAGCTGTAAAAATATGAGGAAAATAATTCAAATAAAAACATTTCCCAGAAGCCGGTAGAAAGTGCATTCCAATCTGAGAATAACATTCCCGATCGAGGACCGACTGCTTTCCATCGTAAGTTTCAATAATTCCATCGGTCTCTACCTGAGTAGGTACTGAGAAAATCCTAGCTAACAAGACAATAAATTTATTTTTATATTAGTCCTTATTTAATTTATTCAAATGTATAAATATATATCTGTCAACCACAGTGTTTGTCAATCAAGTGCATTTTTTATTTGTTTAGAATTATGGTGAAACAACATACAAATACACCATACAATTAATATTTTATACAAAACTTGTAAATAAATAAAAAATTACATTAGCTTTCTAGAATTAAAACCTGTTCTAAGAAGACACCTGGACTTGGGTAGAAAGTCAGTATCGGATTTCAATCACCCAAACGTGACCGATAGAAGCCATTTGCTTGGAAATAATCTTTACATAGACTCCTTAAATTCCTATTTTTATATTTTTTTTCATGCTTGTTAGCTTTCATCTACCGCTTTTGGAAAATATCTCAATTATTTTACGATGGTTTTTGCCAAATTATTAATTGTAAATGGCTAATACACGGATCGAATTGACGGTTAGAAAACCCTCCTTGAACACTAACTGCTTCTGTGCATTGGGCATCTTATCATTTAATGGATTGGAGTAAAAACCTAATAGTTTTACTTCAACGATTGCAATCAAATACCGGACACAAGACGAAGAGTTGTAGTGAAACAGGTATGGATCTAAATATATATATTTGAAAGCTAAAATATTCCTTTTCTGAACCAGTTATATATATATATATATATATATATATATATATATCATATAAAAATAATAATAGCCTTATATCCATTATTTACAAATATATAAGCATCTCCTCTTGGGAGGTAAGAGTCTTGTTCGTAAACAAATAAAATTTGCCACTTTATACTTCACTTAGAATGTACTTTACAATAAGTTAAATTAAAATAATACTTTCAGAATAAAAAATAAAAAAAAAAATTATTTTCTGTATTTTTTTAAAAACTTCATTATAAATGGTTTTATAACTAAAGGCTGTTTATTACTTTAATTCATAGATTTTCCACAGGTTTATTAATTTAGTCCGCATATTCTTGGCCATAATAGTCAAACAATCTCCCATTCTTTGCACTCACATCTCGTCTCGCAATCTTGTAAGAGGTCTTCCTCTCCATCTCTTGTGTTCCCTTGGGATCCACTCTGTGGAAATTTGGAATCATTTTCCTATATAATTTAAAAAAAATATATAAAATAAGAACATGAATACTGAGACACTCACCAACGAAGCAGACTTTGTTAATTGCTTCTAATACAATTTTTTTTCTCCATCTTTTGTGGAAAAAAAAATCGAAAATTTCCAAACTTTCTTTCTAAACTAGAATTAAGTATTTGTAAATTAAAAATATGAATATTCATTTCTTTCAGTAGTTTATGTACCTATGAATAAAGGGCGCACATCATTGATTTATTTAAAATCATATCCCTTATCTTATAATTCTGTAAACATAACAATTAAATTATATATATATATATACATATATATATATATATATATATATATATATATATATATATATATATATATATATATATGTATATATGTTATAATATAAATAGACGTAGCATTCCCAAATGGAAATGGGACATTTACAGCGAATTTATACACCTGTTGAAGGTATATTACAATGCAAAAAAAAAAAAAAAAAAAATGTTGGTTGGTTTGCAGGTAGTTCCAATTACAAAAACTGTATATCAAGAATTAAATAAATAATAACCATCTGTCTTCACATTTTATTTGTTATTATCGTTGAAAATTATTACAAAACGAATTGAAGGTTTTAATTTTTTAATAAATAAATAGTAATATATTACAGATAGTATTGAACAAATTTCAAATGTCTTTTTATTTTGTTTCAGCTGCAGTTCATACCGTTGGCCAGCCCTCATCACCCAAGTCACACGCTCAAAATGTACTTATAGTGAGTATCAGCTACCAAATTTGGGTTTCCTATTACATTTTAACGGTACAACTGCCAGTGTTATGAAGGGAAAATGGCAAGCAGATTACTCTATATTCAAAAAATTATATAATGGCTGCATTAAGGAAATAATCATTTCCGTTCGGTCCCTGGTTCGTAACAGATGCTTTTAGCCAAGCTTAGTAACATAGTCGCGATAATGATAATTTTCGTTAACATAATGTGGAACATACTCTATTAGTAGGATCAGTTTCAAAACCGGCTCAATCCGCTTTTTTTTTTTTACAAAATATTCTTATTTGATTTATTGAATAAAGTTGTTTAAATGGAAGTAATATTCAACAATGATTTTATGAAAAGTTTTTATTTTATTTTTTTAGAAGCTCTTAATGCACTGCACCACCTAGCAAAGCCGTGTAGGCCAAAATAGACTCAATCCGGCTGAAAATTGGATTCAAACTCCTTGGGTTATCTAGATCTAACAGGGCACAATCATATAGTTTGGTGTCTACTGTAAAATTTTTGATTGAGCTGGTTATGAAACTAACCAATCATTTAATAATGTGGTTAATGATAAATGATATTTACTACAAATATTTAAACTAAGTTTATTTTTTTTTTAATATGCCAACTTTTTAAATGTTTTAGTCAATATAAGTTTTTTTTTTACACCAACTAAACCTGTGTAATGAATGAAGATATTGATTAACTTTTTGCTGGACATTATGCGCTGATCATCAACGTTTTTATTTATTTATTTTTATTTTTTATTTTTAATTCAACGTTCCTTACTTAATAGTCATAACCTTTTATCATTTCGAAAATTTCTACTACACTTTCAATTTTAAGCCATAACGTTATCAAAATTGCTAAACATTATAGAGACAGGCACAAAAAACATATTTAATTGAGATTCCTATTAATTCTAGTAATGATTAGTATTTAAACTTGAATAAATAAACAATTTTTTTTTATATATTAATTTTTACTGTAATTAAACAATGACCTTTTATTAATATTAACCAATGATTCTAATGAAGTTGTCTTTTTTTAGGATTTTATTTAATTTTATATCATTATTTTCGCTCAAAACTGATGTATTATGTTATCTTAGGATTATGTTATACATTCCATGATATAATGGGACTATCTCTTGGAATGTACCCAAAGTAACATAACAAAGAGCTGTATAGAAAAACGATATAGCGTTTTAAATAAACTTCTCATTAGCTTCAAAATTGTGGCTTGTCACATTCTTGCCCCAAGCCCTTCAATTATATTTTCAAAAGTATTATTTTTCTTAACACTGTTATTGGATCCTGTTGGGAATCAGATATTTCTTTAGAGGTGAATATATTTTTAATTTGTCATATTTTAAATTACTATGCGCTTAAAGCGACATTTATTGCACACTCTCTTTTTATTATTATTATTATTACTATTATTACACTCTCTTTCTATTACTATTATCTTATTCTATTATTGTTATGAGTATTTTTTTAAATTAATTTATACTCTCGTTCGATTCGCTTTTGACGAATTTCCTTATCTTAGTGAACATTTACAAGTTTTCCGTTAATATTTTCTAAAAACTTCAAAAATTGAATTTTAAAATTGTTGAAACTTTTGTTATTATTTCATAGAGGAGATTAATAACAATGAAAAAATTTATAAATTAATCCTTTGAGGAAGAATAGACATGCTAACTTACTTCAGAACGTCTTGGGAGTCACCCAGCTCTTGTAAATGTTGACAGTGCGAGGGGATATTTATCTTCTGCAGTACTAGAACCTACTGTTGACTCATTCTACTGAGAAAACTCACTTTTCTCTTTGAGTATATTCTCGTAAATACTTGATAACATTTTCGAATTGTTGAAATACCATATAATAGTTTCAAATGTGGAATTGTTATTTGGATTAACCGTTCCCTGTCAAAATTTATAATAATAACTTATATAAGTTATGAACAGAATTAACAATGGATCAAGACGTTGCGGGGTCACCTTAATTACACCTCCCAAAGTGGAAGGGGAGGGGGTCGTTGGCCCTCTCCCGTAATAATTAAAAAAATTTAATTTAATAAAACAAAATGGCAGTTTTACATACCCTTTAAGCGTTTTAAATTTACTCTGAAAACTTATAATTTCGCATTTTATTTGCAATTTTTACGATTTTTTTTTCGTTCAAAAGCAAATTTGTATAGTTCAAATTTTATTTTTGTATAGTGTGGGATACCGCGATCGGACAGTTAGAATTTAGGCTCTACCATGTATTTATAAATAATTAACTACTCCTTGGATCCGCTACCGCGGATAAATATTAGTTATTAATATCATCAATGTGTATATATTAATTATTTTAATATAGTTGGCATAAGGTAGACCGACTAACTTAATTTTTTTTTTTACTTCATACACTTCATAAGCAGGAGAAGGTATTATGATAATCAAAAAATTATTTTCCAGATTTTAATTTATTTAAAGTTTTAAGAGCTCCCTGAGTCCAAAAATGATTGCTATATTTAGATAAATATAAAATATAATAATAAAAACCAAGTAGCAGGTTTAATAGGATTTCATAGAATTTTCAAATAAAATCTCAATGTTAAATGGAATCGTTTTTAACAGAATTACACAAGTTGCAATGGGCATTAATATAGATTTTTTTTTTTTAATACACCATCTAATGTAGTTTATTAATTATGTTGGTTGTTGTTATCTATAAATTTCCACGATTACATTCATGAAATGGAAATAATAATAATTATCAGTCATCAATTTTTATCCTAAATTCCATAACAGTAAACCTCTGAAAAGGTTAAGTACCCCTCGGTAGTTAAATAAATTTTTCGCATTCTATTTTATACAGATAAACTTATTTGGTATTCCTGGGATGTTGTGGCTGTAACGCCGTACAAATGGCAGGTCCGCAAAATACATTTAGAATTTTAATACACAATTTCGCAAACAGCACCACTTAAGTGGTTTTATTGGCTCTCTCCAGAGGTTCAAAACTTTACTGCTGATATTGTAAAAGTCTAACTCAAAAGGACGGGTTCTATCCACTTGGACTTGAGCAATTTAATACTATTTGTGGAAATTTTATTTTGTTTAAATAAACTATATAGGAGATGGTTTAATAGTGTTTTTCAGAGGTGATTAAATTTTATTGAACGATTAGAGAAAATTGTTTGGGTGGGTCATGTTATAATAAAAAAAATAGATAAAATTATTTAATCATTTCTTTCTGCATATTTTGTCAAAATATCGACTGTTACATTCGGAATTCATTTAGCATATGAATAGTTCGGCCAATTAACGCTTTTTTGGTATACAGCCTCTGGGATAGCCTTTTCTGTTGCCAAATTTTTGTTATTTGTGGGCAATCTTACAGGTTGTCCTCTGTGGATAGCGACAATATGACATTTGTGGCAAGTGGGTGTGCCAAGGACTCCTAGAATATAGCCATGGGTGAACTCACCGTAGCAAATTCAAAACCGGCAAGGAATTCCTTTTGATTTTCTCGTCCTTTTGGTGAACTGTATATGCATGTATATATTTATATGAGATATATTTTGGACCGTTATGTTTAGTTTGTTGTCATATTTTTCTTGGATTTTATATTTTATAGAATTAATTAGCTAAAACGAAATACGAAGATGTAGGAGTATATACATTTTATTTGATGCCTATTTATTTTTTTATTTATAAAATTAGAACATGCTTACCCCTGTAAAATAATATTTTTTTCCTTTCTGTATGATTATTTATAATTGTTTTTAATTATTTTAAATTTCATAATATTTATCTTTATTTTCTTTAAACTTTAATTTAATTAAATTTTTACATTTTGTTTGTATACTTATATATCAATAATTAATGTGTGATTATGATGAGTTGATACCTACTCTGTTTTATGAAAAATTAACTAAAACAAATTAACGGCAGAAAAAAAAATATAAATAATATAATTCACAAAATGCAAAATGAATAATACTGGTTATCAATGTGATATCATTGTTTTTCATTAATTGAATTTTTATATTGTTTAATGTTTTTTAGCAGGCTATTTATATTTTCAAAAGTCAAAAATTTTATTGAAAAAGCAATATAAGTTTTCAAACAATTCAAAGTTTTTAATACTAATTTTATATTTTCGAATACTAATATTATTTTATTCTTAAAAAGTTTGTTTGTTTTCATTTTAAAAGTTTTGAGAAAAAAAAAGTATTGTTTCATTATTGGTGCTTGTAAAACTCGTAGGAATAAGCCGACCAAATAACGAAAAATATAATTTTTAATCTTCTAGGTCCTTCATTTTGAACTGGCCGCGACATATTCCTAAAGCTCCTTCAAATATTTTTCAATAGCTTTGGATGATGATTCCATAGAGATGAAAAATAACGAAAATGACTGAAGGGTTTTTCAAATACCACTTTTTTGAACTTAAGAGCTCTAAATAATGTAAAACAAGTAAAATTTAAAAAAATAGGTATGAATAAAATAAAATTACTGATAACTATACTCTCTCAAGTTTAGGCTGTTGAAAAAGTAAGAAAATACAAAATTATAACATTATTACCAAATAATTGCCTATAATAAAAATAAATTAAATTGTTCGAATTGATTTTTTTAAGCCTTTGATATTAATTTCAAAACACTATATATTTTCCTTCCATCTTCATAAATGGCTGATATATGGACGCACGAAACCTCTAAACGGCCATTAATAAATGTCGCGGTCGTAATGTCTCAAGGATTATCCAGGGTGATCTGTAGCTTGGATGCTTGGTAAAAAAATCGGCCAAATAATGTGAGAGAAAAGCCGCGTACGGCAGACGAGCGGATTTGTTTAACTATGCATCTGGAAACCTCTAATTTTGAGAGGATGGGTTAAATTTTTTTTGTTCTTGGCCGTCTATTAGGGTTCATTATTGAAAATAATAAACCAAAATGATCTTATTTTCAGTGATATTTCGATAAATAAGTTTGGTATATTATCATCCTTGATGACTGCAGTAACGAAAAGATTCGAAGTGAAGAATACCACCGAAGGTAACCAAATACTTATCCCCACCATCTCCAAAAATGGCAAATGAGATATCGATACCACTAATAAATCGAGACGTCGTTCGATTTGACAATCGCTGGCTTGCTGCGGTTTGAACCGTTGAATGTTAACAGCCGCAAAGAGTAGGTCTCGCAGTGCTCCAGCTTGGGTTTCGTCGTTTAGCAAACTCCTCGTCACAACCACATACTTGTGGTGGATCTTGATAATTGTTTAGAAATGATAGAAACTATTGCTGTTTAACATTCCGTTGTGGCTTGTAACCAGAATCATGCCTGATAAGAAATAGTTCGCATTTTGGGGCGATATCACCAGATACCTTACATTTCGTCCACAGATATTTTCTTCATCATATTTTAATTGACCAAATATTAATATTCTGTTAATTACGGTCTATAATTATTTAATAAATACACATTATATAGGACTTTACCCAACAGAAATATAAATCTTTCCATAGCTAGTTCCCCTTCTCAAAAGAAAGTGGCAGTCGAGATCTAAGAGATTAAACCCATTAGAATCGGTACCATATTTATATTTTACTTATATTATTATGTTATAATGTACTTATAAGTACAACCAGAACAGATTTCGTGAAATCGATTTTGATACAATTTAGTTATATTTGTTCCCTGCGATTGCTCTGTATTTTTAATAAATACTAATTTTATTTCATGAATTTTTTTACTGAAATTCAATTTACAAAATTGATTTATTAAATAAATTCATATGTCATATAACAATTTCGACGTTTCAGATTCATATCCCCATCACCAGGTATGAAATTATCTCCTTACTAGTCTGTATATTTATACATTTTTTTATTCATGTTAAAATTTCGTCATTTAAACAATATTTTTATTCAAGTAAATATACGCAACATCTCTTCCCTGCCACAACTATGTCATAATCGTGTGAAATTTGTGAGTTGTGAAATTGAGAAGAGGATTTTGTAGCCTCATGAAGACCCCAAAACGTCGATATTTTTATATCACTTATAAAACGATTTTGGAATTTGAATTTCACCAACAATTTTATAAAGTATCCTGAAGAAATCCTAAGAAGTAGAATAGAAAGAAAAAAATTGTTGTCTAAATTGGTGTAAGGTTCGTTTAGTTTTCGAATTGGGAGGTATTAAATTTTTATGATAAGAAATTATAAAAACGATACTAAAATAATAAAAAATAAAAGATCGTTAGATACTTACTAACGGTCAAGCTACTCAAATCACTCTCCCTGCGGTTTCGCCATAGTCGAGTAAAAAAGATTGAATAATTAAAAAGGAATTAAAGGTTGAAAGTTGGGAAATTAAAGTTGTGAAATTTATACTTTCTTTTTAATAACCTCTTATGTTAAGTAAAAATCAATCAATCCACTTATTTTTACACAAATTTGGGTAAACGAACTAATATACTACTTTCATGTTTTAGCCTGTGACTGTAATATAAAAAAAAAAGATAAAAAATTAATTGAAGTAGTTAAGTGCGTTGGGTTGAGTGCGTACACAGTCCCTGAGTGGTATTATATTAGTTCAACAGTGTTAAAGTGCTCAGAAAATGTTTCTTTATCATCGATTAAGGTTGTAATTTCAACTCTATTAGACTAATATTATACCGTATAGAGCACGTGTACTCCAATACTGCACTTACCAATTAATATAAAAAAATGGAGAAAAAACTAGCAGCTGATATTTTTAGAGCTAACTAAAAGACACTATAGTTAATAACTATAAATAATAATATAATATCCATATAAAATATGTAGCGGTGCCTTGCGATACAAGCAAGATATCACCAAGATAACTACAACCTTCTGTTGGCTAGAAACAAAAATGACTTATTCATTGCGGAATCGATATTATAAAACAACTTGCCTGTATATGGGCCCATTTAGAGAGAAAAGTGGAGAGAATACATTTATTTTTATAAATCACACAGTTTAGATGCGAATTAGTTCCGAACGTCCTCATTCGATTTATCAATATCAACTAGCATCGGCTTTTGGAATGACCGGCAAAACAGGGTTTATCGTTTCACGTTTTAACAAGTGCTTGGTACTGACCGGTTACCATGTTTTCACCACTAATAGTTTACCCTACAGAGGAATATTTTTTTGACTTTTGGTCACGAAGTCATTGTGTTAGTACTCTCTCTGTTTTTGACAAAATCGTCGTTTTTGACCGTGGTTTTCGACTACACCAGTTAACCAAATTATTATGTTGTGGTACTCATTAGACGCAGAATTTGGTGTTTTTTAATTATTATAAGATTGCCTTTTATAATTATAGGTTAAATAACAAAAAAAGTGCTAAAATTTCGAATTTTTATGGCCGGCATTTTTGCTGGTAGCGTGATCCGGCTAGCACTGTTTTACTTTTTTAATGTCAATACTATAAGGATTCAAAAAGTTGGTTTCACAATTTTCTTCAGATAATGGCAATATTTTGGCACAGGCCCTCGGTCTAAATACAGCTATAAATATACTTATACAATTCAGATAGTACGTCACTATAATACTGTCCAATATATACCATCGCTATATGCTGAAGTTCCTTGGAGTATTTACTATCTAAATTTTGATAAGTCTTTATTAGACTGTTGATGTGAGATGAGCTATTTCTGGCCTGTGATTATACCATCTCATCTTTTTCTGTACTAATGATGCCTGACTTAGCTAAGCATTACTGCTATAACTAGTTAGTTATTTACTTCTGTTTGGGAGATGTCAGCCATTGTGTTGGAATCTTTAAGTTTTATCTCAGCAGTAATATTTCTTTCTTTTTTTTTTTTTACTATTTGTTCTTATCATATTCTTGCCGCTTATCGGAACAGCGTTATGGAAGTGGCTTTAGTTACTGGCACATCTTTTGGGTATCCTTCGCTAACGGTAAGGCGCGAACGACGACGCACTCGAGACTGAACTCGTGTATGTGTATCAGGGAGGGCGTGCTGGGAACGTCGTGAACCCGCAGCGTGACCCTCCCCATTCTCACGCAGCCGCGTCACTCTGTCACCACTATCTCTACTCCCCGGTTAGTACTACCGCGAGTTCCTCATTTACTCTGATAATTTAGTGGTCATTAAGAGAATTTATTATTCAGTCTAGGAGCAGTTCAACTGATTTTCTAATTTGTGCAGTTTCCCTTTCCCCTGAAAGGAATGTTACTATGAAAGTTTTTTTAGTCTCAAAACTCTACTATATCTTAAAATTTTAAAGGGTGTTTGCTCAGCCCAGTTTCAAAGCTAATCATTATAGCTCTTGCGATATCAGCCAAAGTTATACTCGGATACTTCTTTCTATCATTAGACGCGAAGTATTATGATATTAGAAAATTTTATGTTTTGTCTACTTTCTAATGCTAATGAAAGAAAAATAATAGCTCAATGATTGCATGACTTAATGAACGTTTATCACTTATGCGTTTAATGGTGAATAAAGAAAGATCCGTTTCCCAACGACACTTATACATATTCGCTCTGAGGTAATCAACGTATATATACGATATTATTTGATTGCCCAGACTTTAATAAAAACTGATATTCATAAAATAATAATTTAATAATAAATTATTCCCGCCATACCAGTTGCTACAGATCATTCCTTATCTGATCCTCGTTTCTATGGAGCACCATTCCTCCCTGTAGACTAATGACTACTTTTTAATCCCACCAGAGTTTGTTCGTGTCGTTTTTATTAAAAAATAATTCTTCTTCTGCGATATTCCCTTTTAAGCGACATCATAGAACGTGATTTTTTTCTTCAATTATTGAGAGTGAGACAGATCTATGGTCGCATGGAATAAGATGGTAAGTCGAAAAATGGTCCTCTTGAGTTATATGTATTGTAACCATCTCTCAAGCCTTCTGCACACAGCGTAGAAAATAGCAACTCACAGCTCTCCTATTTAACTCGTAAAGATTTAACGCTGTGAATTATCAACTACTTCACAGTATGCATAAGGGTTGAGAGATGATTATAATACACATAACTCAATAATGTTCGACGTACCATATAATTCCATATGACTATTGAAACAAAGTGGAATATCTTCTTTTCCTCTTATCTGATTCTTCGGTCATACAATACTTAAACAAGGTGTGGCGCAGTTCTGTGCGCGAATGCTACCTTATGCTGGGGTAGCATCTCATTCACTACCGTATTTTGTGATCAGCCCTCTCGACACTCAGCATCCGGCCTCCGTCCGGCATCCGTCCGAGTGCCGGTCCTGGCCTCGAGATCCATTGCATCCTAACTGCGCTGCCTCCAATCCTGCCTCGCTGGTCATCTCCATCTTCTTGCGCGATATAAATAATAAAGAAATGTATCCGACGGTGGCCTTTCACAGTTCATCTCGACCTGTCGGCTTTTGATACAATGGAATGTTTATTAGAATCTTAAAATGATTGCTTTTTTTGTTTTTAATACTACCTCGCTAATAAGAAGTTTTTTTTTTTTACATATTATATTACAATACCCTAGAGGGTAGTTGCTCGTTTTGGTAAATGCGATTGAAAGCAGTGTTTTCAATAATTAACTCATTGGGATACTGGTGTCCGTGGTCGAACGCCAATTATCAATTTGGGTGTTCACTGGTGTTGTCCTGTTGAAAGCACTAGCTAACAGAGTAGATGCATGTAAGCCTTAGAAAATACTTTATTGATTAATGGTACAGAGTTACATGACTTAAACTAGAGATCTGATGACAGTGTTGACTGTCTTGGACCAGCGACAGTTAGACAGATATGCTATACTCTAGTATAGCTAGAGTCTCTAGTCTCTAGACAGAGTTACATTACCACTAAACTTAAAGCTCTCATTGTGTCTGATTTCTTCTTTCTGGGCTTGATTGATTACCTGAGATAGGTTTTATACGTACAAAAGAGGAGGGGATACATAGGGAAATAACATTTGTTAGGTGCTGATACAATAACTTCCTGGGTTATAAACCCTATTTCATAACTACAACTTCTTGGTCAAAGCCCATGTGAAATCCCAATGAATTGATCACATATGTTTCTTCTCTGGTCAAAACTAAAAAAAATACTAATATTACGTCAGGAACTGCTCAGGGTGCACTACCCCTGTCACATCCTGGAACTAAATAGATAATGTGGGTACCAAACTCTCTGTAATATTATAAAAATGACCGGCAGTAAATTGGTACAAGAGGGCTCTCGTGACCACCTAGATCCGACCCCTTGTTCCGGATACCACTGAGATAAGATCTATGTCATGCAATCTCTCAAGGGAGAGGCATTAGAGCCTTACTGTCCACGCCTAGTTAGTCCCAATTTATCGAAGCATCTAACAACTTTGATGAATCTGTTAGCAATCGCCTTGTTAGAAACTAAATTAGTAGTTTAAAAAAAAAAATACCAAATCACGAGCATACCGATACCCTAGGTATTTTGTTAAACTAGACTCCAATGAAAAATATATTCATTGTCCTAAAATACCCTTGTCCTAATTTTTCTAAATAAGAACTATTCGGAAAGTGTTTATTTATTATAATAAAGCGATAAGTGTGGTCACTATAATTGGAATTCTTTTGGTATAAAAAAAAAAAATATTAATATTACTTTACTGTAAAATAAAGAAAACAAAGTAAAAATCAATAAATATTTCTTACCTTTTCATCATTTGAACGATTCCATGTCATTGGAAATTTCTCTTGATACCGAAAATATTATACTGCGCAAAAATTGATGTTTCCAGGAAAATGAAGTAAATAAAAAGATTTTTTGTTTTCCATTTCAATAAATAATTTTTTATATTAAAGATTTAAATTTTATTTTAGCTTTCGATTTTCCGATGTTGGTTAGCCGAAGATAAATGTTACTGATCGTTCTATATTATTATCGTCATTATTATATCGAAATTCGTGAAAAATATTTATTCAAGAATATTATCTATAATAAAATAGTCCTTCAACACAACATAAGGACTCCAGTAACACAATCGAAATCAAAATTTAGCTTTTTTATAATTTATTTCTAAGAGTTTTACATATTCAACCATTGTAAAAATTGGCCACGTGCTAATGCCAAAACAAAATATGTTAGCAAATTATATAGCAAAAAAACTAATAGCAAAATTAAATAAAGTAAAATAAATATGAAAATTTAAATAGTAACATCTCAGTGCATAGGTCTCAGTGCAATGTCTCATGGGCCAGCTTCTTCAGCCATAAGACTCTTCAGGGCGGATCGTAAGGGTTTGTGGCGATGGACAGTGCCTGAGTCAGCGGATTGGAATTTAGAATCAATCTGTCATGGAAATTATTGAAACGATCTGTGGCAGTTGCAGTGACGAAAGGAATGTCAAGGTCAGTGTGAAACGTCTCATTAGAAATATAAAAGGGGGCATCTACGATTTTTCTAAGCTGTTTGGATTGGAATGATTGAAATTTTTTGGTATAAAAATATTATAACTATATTTTGTGATAGTTGGATGTAAATCAATGCCATATTTCCAAATGTGGTTTTATGAGTACTGTGTAAATGGTTAATTTATTTTGTCAGTGATAATTTTGAGCATATTTCAAGTAGCCTAGGAAGAAGTCCAGCGATACGGACTTCTGTTTAGGCTAGAAAGCTCTCTTTTCCTCCAGCTCTTTTCCTTTTATATTTGTCTTACCCATGTCGTTCGTTTGTCCAGATAAAGACCTGCATAACGCACTATGTCAGAATCTGATATAGGAATGCCATATAAAAATACTTGAGGACAAGAGTTGTGTCTATTAATATTAGCTATGAAATATGTAGTTAATATTTTTATTATATTTCGAGTTCTAAACATTCCGATTCTCATAAATATTAATTTTTGACTAAAGATGAATTCAAAAAATATTTTTATGAAAGCTATTTTTTTCACATCCTCGCTTTACTTGGCTTTAGCTAATTTAACCATCTAATCTACTATTCCACTTCTAATTCTTTTCTAATATTTTCTAGGACGTTTTCAAGAAGCTTTTCATAAGATCATCGTTGAACATTACTTCCAATTCAAACAACTTTATTCGATAAATCAGATTATTGAACATTCGTAACATTTCGGGGGCATTCTGCATACATTATCTTTAAATATTTTCTATAACATTAAAAGTTTTTGTAAATAAATCTATGTTTTCACAATTTCGTCATATTATTTATTATATTTTTTAAATTAATATTCCAATTATCCAAGTCCCAACTGAACTGTATTCTATTGGCCCAATCAGTATATAATTATGAAGGATTTTGAACTAAATAGAACAATCATAAATATTTCCTGAAACTGTTACAATTTACTGACCCATAAACATTTACAATTCTCCTGCCAGTAATGTAAATGCGGGAGTAGTTCGACTTTAAACTGATCCTCAAAATTTACAAATTTAATCTAAAAAAACATTTAACTATTTACAAATAATTCGGTAAATTTAAACAACATCCCACCGAAGTTAATATTTAATTAACTGTCTTGCTGATTGGGATCTTTAAGACTCTTCGCTAACACACTTTGGTGGTAAATGTCCAATTAGTAGGTAATGAAAGAAATTCGCTAGTTGCTAATAGACAACGGTACCCTCCCACACACAGACAACAAATATTGATATTGCAGACAATAAAACTGGTAATAGGGGAGAATAAAAGTTAATACAAACAAATATATTTTACAGTAATTGAAGAAAAGAAAACTCTATTTACCGACGAAAAAAAAAAATTCTTACTCCTGATTTGGTAATCGGTATTGTTGAACAAATCTTATCAACAAATCGCTTTGCGGAACATGGAAGAGAGCCGGACCATAAATGGTCATATTTATGAGGAGATGATTATCATTTCCTAACCCACAATTCTCATGGTAATTTTTCCATATAATCTCAAAATTCATAACAGATGTTTTTTTTATTTTATTCATTTTTTTATTTTTTTATAAAAGCAATTAACCTTAGGCTTTGAATGCGGATGTAAAATTTATAAATGGTCGCTTACAGTTCTTTATATCATTATTTTGGAGAACAAAATATCTAACAAGAAGGAGTATCAATTTCGGCAAATTACCACATTACGGCATTAAAAAAAACAAAAAAAAAAAATTTAGAACAATAATTTTTTTTTTTAGATACCAACCCGATAGATACACTTTAAATTTATAGCCGCTCTATAAGAACGCTGGATCTTAGAAATTATAATTTAAAGAATTAATTGCTTGCTTATTTCGAGAATGCTCGGCAGGCCCTGGGCTTCCAATGATGTGATACGATCTCAGAAAAGCCGAGTCTACAGAAAATATGAAGTCATCGACGGTTGAGAATGTGGACCGAAAAATTAAGACGTCCTAAAATGATTAGAGAATGCCACTCCATCCTGTTGCAGTAGCAAAGGTAATTTTATTCTCTGGTATTCAATATTTGTTATTGATGTTTATCAAGAAAAGATATTTGAAATGATAATAAAAATAAATAGGTATACAAAAACAGAACTCATGGTATTATTTTTATTTTTTTTTTTAGATCCCTGTTTAATTCATTCTACTTTAATGGAGTATAACAGGTTTCTCTACAAATTTCCGTTCTCACAGCTGACAAAGGGAACGGAAACAGAGCTATGGGAACAGAAAGGATTTAAGAAAGACTTTTCAAATTTGGAAAAAAAAATTCTATCATATATATTATATCGAGTATTAATCCTAAATATCGGAATTGTCACATTAACCTAAAATAGCTGCTTTCTTATTTGACTTATAAGTGATCTGCTGGTTTGAAATTGATTTTATTTAGAACGTGGGCATAATTGAGATGCTATTTGAATAAAGAATCAGCGGTTCGATTTATAAAACACGGCATAAACTGCAAACGGTTGACAGTCGGCGACAGCCGATTCGTTAGGCATTTTACGGCGTTGATGTAAACAGCTCTTAAGTATATCTATGCCAAACAAGTTGTACCTGTTATTTGTAACAAAATATTATCGGTTTCTTTGCTTCATGTTTTGCAGGTTCAGATTCCGTATCAAAATATTCAGCTGCGCAGAAGAGCCTGAACAAACGCTACACTAACCTCAAGGTATGGAGGTGTTAATTACGGTTTCCCCACTGCCGTTGCACGGTTGTGCAACGAAATGGCATCTGCTTTCCCTCGTGCAATTGCACCCGCCGGCATTGACTTTCATAAGAGGCAGAGCAGTTGATGGTCCACCGGCGGCGCATCGATTGACCTCAGGAAGTGGAGGGCGGACCCATCGGCTAGGTCCAGGGCCAAGGGCCCTAACCGGTTGTACAATAAAAAGGTTACCGGGTAACAGCCGTTATTTGTTCAAGGCTTATCATCGCCCGGTGTAGGCTGCCCGTCAAATAACAGGACTCCTTCGGCTCTATTTATGACAATAACCTCCTCTCGCTTGTGTTTATTTGCGGGATCGTTTATTACACAAGTGAACTAGTCATTTAGTTAATAAATTTTAATGCGGTTTTCACCGCTTTCGAAATTACTGTATTACTATAAAACGTTAACGTATCTGTGGTACTGGTATATAAAAATAATATATAGCAGAAGTAATAATGTAAATGTTATTATTAGGAATTATAACAGTTCAAGCTGCAAAACTCTAGTATTATTATTTGAAGGTTTGACCTAGATCAGAAAATTGTTACTAGATTTTCTCTTCTAGTTATCTCTCTCTATGTTTATCTATAGATGGTAAATTAATATTATACATTGCATGGAGGTTTTATTTATTTATTTTTTATCTTTATTTTATTTCCCGGTGTAGAAAGTACTTTCTTATTTATTCACTTAAATGTGCTTCTTTACTTCACTCAGATCAATGACCTAGCGCGATAATAAATTCATTCTCAAATTTCTAAAACCAATTGTGTAGAATGAATAAAAGATAAAATTAATACATTTTTTTAAATTTAATGCTGACTTGGAAGCACACAAATTAACACACACCCACAAATTTAAAATATTTATTGATGTTCGCTTAACCTACACTATTTCCATGTTTTCACAAGATTTTTTATCGTTTCTGTGTATATTTCTGTCGTTTCTGTATAGGATAAGCCCGCATAGGATCTTGTATCGGAGGTACGTGTAGACGGTAGATCACTGTTACTGGCAAACCAAATTGAGCGAGAATAAATCTTAATACAGTAGAGCGTCGATTATCCGAACTTAGTTCAAATTCGGATAACAAATCAAAAGTTCGGATAACCGAAATTCATGTACTCGCACTCTCTCGCTCTCTCTCTCTCTCTCTCTCTCTCTCTCTCTCTCTCTCTCTCTATATATATATATATATATATATATATATATATATATATAAATTAATTTATTTTAATTTATTTATCTTTTTATATATAATAAAGAAGATCTAAAAGAACAACTTAGTAAAAAAAAACATGTTTTTTATTTATATAAATATGGTATGTATGTGTATAGTGAAAAAACCAGTGTCAAAAAGTACATATAAATTGTTTAATTTAGTCACATGTACATAATGAAATGAACAAAAATATGTATTTAAGTGTATGCAAAAAAATAATCAAAGTGTATTAAATCTATTCAAAGGTTTATCAACATTAATGCTGTGGCATATAAAATGTCATGATCAAATTAATTAAAATTACACACATAAAAAAAACAAAAAAAAAACGTTCCGATAATCGAACGTTCGGATAACTGACGTTCGGATAATCGACGCTCCACTGTATTTTTGATTGGAAAACTTTCATTTATTTAAGATGTCTTTGTAAGTGTTCTGTGGGTTTGGGTGCCATAAGTGTAAGCCTATAAGTTTCTTAAGTGAGTCCATAAGTTTTGAATAAATTTAAATTTGATGTTTAATAAAACGCTTGAATTCGATTGAAGTAACTGAGAAAATGAAACTGATTTTTTTTTTTCCCCATGTTCAAATTATTGTCGGCCTCAGTTATGCTTTCTAATTAAGTAACTAATTATTTTATTTGAAAAGAAAATCAGCTCAGTACGAACGTGCCTTTAAACTTATTTATTCCTGATTTTCCTTGTGATTACCTCATATTTACGTTAATGATTTCTTTATAATTAGCAAGGCACCGCATGGTAAAGCAAAATTAATAATCATCACATTAGCTAGCTTTTACAAGTTTTCATATCTGTTCATTTTTTTCTTTGTTACGAATTAATAAACGGAAAAAATAGTGACTGTTCAACAAAATAAAATATGTTAACCACAGAGAAGATATTTATTTGTTAGTCACAGAAGATAACCCAATTTATTTTCGTCCGAACTTTACACGCATAAGCTAACAGAAACTTTAATTTCTCGATGTCAGGAATACTTTGTTGTCATATGATCATTATGATCAGTGGCGTAAGCAGGGGAGAGGTTTGAAAAAACGAAAAAACATAAATTTTGTATTTTAAGCAATATTTTGGGTAATTTTTAACAATAATTTTGTTTTCCAATTTTCTTGCTTATTCTTAAAACTCACTCCCGATTTGGCGATTACAGGCATTAAGCTGATCACTTACCTTATAATAAAATACCTCCCCCACTTCGAAACAAATTCTGCGTACACCCCTAGCTATGTATGATATTTTAGTTTTATTTTAAATTATTTACTACCTCAGTAAAACAAGGCGTGCATTTATTTCTTCGAGTTCCAAATATTAATGTGCCAAATATTTTTTTTAGACATTTTTATTAAATTATTGATTAAAATTGGTGTCTAGAAAAATACATGAATAATAAAAATACATGTTAAAATATTAGTAAGCAAAAATCGAATGACATTTTTATATGTATGGACATATTTTTGGGATAATAATTGTCACAACAAGTAATTCATTTTTGGAAAATTTCAAATCCTAATCTTCAAGCCTTTTATTCTGTCTACGCTTCATTAAAACCTGACATCTTTCGTGCTTCAATGATTTTGTATTAAATGATGATTAATTAATTATTAAATATTAATTAAATTAATATAAATTAGGCTTAGGCTATTTAATAAAAAAAAATAATTTTCTGATGTTCCTATTGAGATTTTGGTCTAGAAATCTTCCGATAAACAACCAAAATATTCTTTTTCTCAAAATTATAAAGAAAATAATAAACAAATACTGATAGAGATATAAACGAATAAAATGTAATGTAATGAAAATATGTAATTAGTAAATGGAATGAACGCTAATAAAAATAAAATGAATAATACTTATAAAATAAAATATAAGAATAAATTATGTGAATTTCTGTGACTGATTCCCTAACAAATGATATTAATGTATAAAGAAACATGTATCATTTATGGCCAAAACACATTTTAAAAATAAATAAATAAAATATATACATTGGGTAAAACATAATAAACTAATAAAAAATCAAAAAGTGTAATCCTAATCTTCAAAACATACATAAAAATATAAATTCTTCTAATAAAAAATAATAATTACTAGACAACAAAAAAGGAAAAAAAAAAAATCATTGCAGCCACCATTATATGGTTGTAAAATTCAATCCATGGAAAACCCTGAATCTGTTATATACGATAAAGGTCTTATACAATTTTTATTTACATCTTTTTGGTACTCTTATCAATGGATGGAAATAGTACGGCAAGTTGGCTTTTTTTACATGTTCTCTTCTTTTTTTCTTCATGTTTTTTACTAACTCCTTGTTATTATACTTTATTTATCTATTTAAAATTATTTTTTACAATGTAGGACACTCAGCGTTTGATAAAACGATCATAAAATGAGGGAGACGAGGATGGAACTCTAATAAATATCTATGACACCGGACCTAGGGAGGGCAGTACTTTAAGACCCAAGCCAAGAGTTGGACTCCTTATTTACCGCCCAATCAGCGCGGTTTATATTCGCCCCCTGCACTATCTAAGTATCAACACTACTCTAAATTCCATTGAAATGTCATCGGAGCAGATCATCTTCCAATTTTACGGCCAGGAATCCTTCGCAAAATTTAGCTCTATAGCGAAGATCAATGCCGGATATTTTTATTGAGAAATACCCGCATTTTTTTCCCATGTCCGCCTGAATAAGAAATGGGTACCTAATCAATTATTCATTAAAGATAAAAAATAATTTTAAAAATAAAAATAAATTTTTATTAACCAATACTGCAGTATGTACTTAAGTGCTTCGATTTGTTTTCTCGAATTGAATGCTTTCTAGTTTTGGAATGAGATCCTACCGTAACCACACTTCATTATCCCGGGTCCACATTCCAGGTTACCCCAAGGTGCAGTAGGCTCGTTTCTTTATTTTACAGTTAGTTCGTTGGTTTCTTTTTGGTCTTTGTATAAATTATTTCGGATAAATAAACCAAGAATTAACTACCCCAATTAAAAAAAGAAAAAAAATTCGAAAGATCCATAGCAGGTTACATTCGAACCCAATTTCTCTTTCTCTACACACGAAAGCTTAAAGGACAACCGGAACAATATATATTAATTTTTTTTTTTACACAGTGGTTTCTATTTTATCTTTTTTATTCTTATTTTGAAATGATCTATATTTTTAAGAAGCCTATGTCCTTGTTACACAAATACTTTCTCGACTATGCGTTAATCCCGATGATCAATAATTATTTTTAACCTATTTTAATTTGTAACATTGTCACTTAATTCAAAAAAAAAAAATCTTCATGATAATTCTAAAACTTCTAATATTTCTTCCTCCGCATTTCTTTTCCTTGACTCTGAGTTTTAACACCTTATTTAAACTTTATGGCCATAAACAGATATGATCCACCCGTTGGTAATTTGCTTTTAAAAATAACGCCCATCATAAATTTCCGACCTCCCAGTTTTCATCACAGACTTTTAAAAGATCAATTATCTACTTTATTGAAGTCCGTCGTGTGGCGTTGTGTCTGACAGCTGTATAATTTAGTGGCAACTTGACTTCATGAACGGCATATTCATGAGAGTATAAAAACAGAGTTTATACTGATTATAAAGAATGTGGTAAGCCCCTGACTTATAAACAGATGACATATAGCTCGGGGACGATTGCAGGGGGTGGACATACCTGTCCGGAAGGCGGTCGTGCCATATCGCAGCACGGCCGATCTAAAGGTATGTAGGCCGCTCGTGGGGACAACGTTTCATAACGTACAAGGGCGCTGCAGCAGGAAATCCAAACTGTATCATTGAACCTTTCCGCCCGTTTCTGACATTTCGACCCGCCGAAACCTCCTTATCAGGGAACTTGCGCAAGGAGTCGGCGAGCCTTCGCAAAGTTCATTTGTCTTCCATTAGGGATAGACAATGGCCCCGGGTCGTGTTGGCCAACGTGATACGGTCATGATGGAAGGAGCCGGGCCATTAAACCACTATAGAGCCAGATGCCATAAACCCTTGGAAGCATTAAAGTGCTGTTAACGTCAGAGGGGATAAATCTGTACCAGTCTTTGCGAAAAAGGGTCCTAATTATACGCGGCGTGAAGGTCACTTCTGTATTTGAGGACCTTCTGCATTATTCATGGTGATTGCGGTAGGTTGGTTTAATTCGGAGACAGTATAATTGCTATAATGAAAATAGCGCCGTTGCCCGCACCTAACAATTTGATTTAACTTCTTAGTTAAACTTTGGAAAATCTTAACAATCTCGGCTGTTGGGTAAGTGGTGATTGATCGCTCCTAAGTATAGCAGGGAGTTGGAATAATGGCAACTTCCTATTTACATTAGCTCATTTCCAATTATATTGGATACGAGATCGTTCAAAAGGATAAATGATTTAATTGCGATAGGGAACGATTATTATAATTTTTATCACATAGCCCGTTACTTTATTCGGTTGGCAGAACTGTAAACCCTGTTATTTGAACTTTACATTTTCTCAAATAAATTTAAATTAATAGAATAAAAAGGTGTCTTATCGTGCTTTAAAACGCTAGAAGATAACATATTTCAATTTTCGCAATCTAGATTCCTGTTAACATCAAGAGCCACAATTCAAGAGAAAAATTTAAATATGCAATACAAACAATTTAAAAAATCAATCGTTAAAATTATCTAATGCATTTAAAAATGTCGAGTATAATACACCAAGTATAAATTTTTCTGTGATGCCACTACGATGCATTTCTCCAACCCCTGATTTGTTCTTCATTAGTAGCCGTGGCCTGAAACAATTCTACCCAGTTTCATTAATTTAAATGAGTAGCTCCTTGAAAATAAAGTAGCGGTACTGAAGATAGATTTTTTGTTTAAAATTTTTTTTTTAATGATATAGAAGTTTTCATTTAGCTTCTGAAGTTTTTTTTTACATAAAGTAAGTTAGTATATGAAGTTCCTGTGACAGATTAGCTTGAGTACCCTGTTCTAGTAATAACGATGGCCAAAAACACGTGGTTGGACCGGAACTTCTGCTGTCAGAATAAATAACTCCAAAACTGATTGTTTGGCTTTTAGTTGAACATCCCATCGAGAAAAACAACAAATAATCATTATAAATAATAATAGTCATCCATAAAAAGTAAATTATTGATTCGTACCAATTCGTAATGAACAGAGATTCAAAAACTTCCCTAAAAAGAAAATTGTCATAATTCATTACCTTTGTTATTTTATCATATGCAAAACTTTGAATTGTAATTATTGATTCTAAGTAATAATTGTGTTCATAAAAGGTTAGGGTTACTGACTCATGTAACCTTTAGGTTTAAAAATAAACTGACGATAGTGTATGATGGCCTGAAGAAAACCACATATTTCTGTCATATCTGCTAATTTATGTTTTAATCCATATTTTAAATATAGTTAATTTATCTCGCATAATTTAATAAGTATGCAAACCATAATTTGAAGATTAATTTTATCTGAACCTAATTCATTTATTTATATATTTGTAATGTTTTCTCTTATTCACGATTATACTAAATAAATTTGTTGCAACTAATTTATAGGACCAATTTTTCCTCGTTTAAATTTTTTTTTATTTTTTCAAGAAGTTATTTAATTATGACATGGAGTTTTAATTGGTTAATGATTTAGACTTGTTTATGACATGTATTTTATTTTTACATTAATTAGTTATGATAATACTTTAATTGCAATTTTCATTTATTTCCTTTTGTTTACAACGCTGAATAAAAACCTGAAAGCGTAACACCTCCACTCTAATTAACATTAACATTCTGTTCAATTAAGTGCATGGCAATTAGATGTGTTCATACTTTATGTCGGCAAGATAACTTTGATAAACTTTCGCAATTCCGGAAAACCGTATTTCGGTTAATTAAACTGTAATTAATGGCTATTATTTTTTTTTACGTATATATCGAATATATCCTCGAAACGGAATAAATTAGTTGTGCGTAGTAATGAAGATATTTATTTTTTATTTTTGCAGCGCAACTATCTATGTCGTAGAAGGTGTAGTGATCGGGCAGTATAGTTTGAAATATATATATATATATATATATATATATATATATATATATATATATATATATATATATATAACGAAGAAAAATATAAATTTCGAAAATATCCATAATGTTGTGTGCAATAACAAATGTTAAAAGGTAATACTTATTTTAGTGTTCAAGTATTTACTTAATTGTTTTTCCGTCTATAATTAAACACTGTAACAAAGCAAACCGATACATTTCACTTACTGGACGTGTGATTAAAGTTATTATCCCTTGAATGTGCTAATACAGCATAAAAGAAATTCAATTACTATGAAAATGAGCTTTATTTATTTATCCACACATGTCGGAATATAATTTAACAATCAACTGATCAAATTAATACTATCAGATTTGTTACAATCAATATTTGTCTGGGGCATAATAATTTCGCATTCTATAGATAATAAATATTTTATTGATTTTTTATTTGGAATAATGGCTTTTATTTATTTCATTGTAGGAAAGAGGACTTTACTAAAAAATATCCATATTATGTAGGACATGATGTTTGGGATTTCGCTTTTGTTTTTAAAATCAAATAAATTTAAAATTATATTTCTCCCTGCATCTTTTATTTGAACTATTTTGTTCATTAAAACGACCATTTCTCTACATGGAGAAGAGAGAGAGACCTTGCCAATTGGTAATTCGTAGTACATGGAAAAAAAAAAAAAATTAACTAAATATCAGTCAAATTTCTTGAAATCTTACAATTTTTTTTAATATATTAAATATAGGTAACCATATCTATAATATTCCTTATAAACTGCCGTATTATCCACTGTTTAAACTCATAGGTACAGAAAAAAGGTCTATTGTCTTTTTTGTTATATATTTATGTAAACATTAATGTATAAATAATGGCTTTGCAAACCCAAAGACTCGATGCCGATGACACCAACAGAAATTTCCTAAATACCTTCCACTACTGAATCCTATCAAACCCATATCTTTTTTTATAATTCAAATTTTTTTTTTTAGAGCTTTTCAGCTTAAAATAACTTCAAATTTATTCCAGTTTAAAAACGATAATCAATTTCTAGTTTAGATACAGATAATATTAATATTTTTTATTATTCTTATATAAATACATATACGTTATAAATACATTATAAATACATGTCTTATATAAATAAATATACGTTATATTTATAAACATTACTCTTATATAATAATTACGAAAAATAAATTTTATATACTTATATATATATATATATATATATATATATATATATATATATATATATATATATATATATATATATATATATATATATTGACCAGAAGAGGAGAAGTTGCAAGGGTAGCTGAACTGCAATACGTTACCTTGGAAGATTGGGTGCACCAATTAAAGAAAAGGTTGCTGGTAGATTGAGAGAAGAATTGGAATGGAAAACAGTCCAAACTACTTAAAGCAAAACCTGACTGCAACAAATGGTCCAATGCAACATCAAGAAAAGGAAGAAAGAATGCTGTGCCGAATGAGGATTGGACACTGTCAGTTTACACATGGATACCTTTCAAGACGGATCCCATATGTAGGACCCACACGCCAAAAGTGTAACAATACCCCTCAAACTGTAAAACACTTACTGATACAATGTACCCAATTTGAAAGAATCAGGAAAAAAGGGACTATCAAAAACATTAAATGAATATCTGATAGATAAAGAATGAAAAGTCATCACTTTGTTTATTCTTGAAAAGCACTAAGTATAACAACAGAATGTAAATTAAACCTTGACGCCAATGACCCTTTAGAGTAGAGGCGTAGAAAAAAAATTAATAAAAAAATTCTTTAATAATTTACAGAAAAAATGTATTTCCTTGAATTAGTATTTTAATTTTATTTTTATTTTTAAATTAATCTCAGTTCTTCGTGTTTCTTCACCTATCCAACGAGTTTTAAATTGACAAAGATAAAATATTCACGTGGCAAACTCCTCCTAGTGATCGATAATTGTTGGACCATAATTGAACACTGGCGAGAGATTCACATGCACTTGTTCCATGTGAACTTTTGGGCTTGAGCTCGCCCCTCCAACATGTAGTAGCAGCGCAATCGCAAAAAGAGACTTGAACTTGCCCGTTTTACGGCCCGTGTAAATACGTCGGATCTAACACGATCCTCTCGTCTACGTTTCGCCGGAACTTTAGGACGCTTTCCAGTGGCGTTAGCGCTCAATATCCTTTTAGTAATTCGTTCGTTATGCACCTGTCACGTATCATAGACGAAAATGTAATCAAGTTTTTGTAATTTTGATGACTTTAATGGATCGGACCATAATATGGAATTCTTACTTATCCGCAAAAGTGATATAACGCACCTACCGATACTGCAAAAACATTAATTTGTCAAAGCACTATTAAATAGAAATCATTCGTAATATATTCTATTTTCAAGTTTATTTTCTGGCTATACTGCAAAGCAAATCTTCATTTTATCTAGTGCATAAACTCCGAACGAGAACTTTGCTTTAGCTTGTAATTGTCGAATGTTGTTAAGAGAGAGCCAAATGTAATTAAAGGCTCCTTAAAATTCACATTATCTATTAACATTTATAGTGTTTGTGGTAGAGTGTCCGTTAGCCATTGCCAATTCCACTTAACTAACTTGTCACTGAGTACGTTTCGTTAGCGTTACTGTCCGTTTTAAAACAAGACATATGACGTTTGTTTGGCGTGCAATTACACAACCACGCCAAGGACCTTGATTACTTAATTAATTTTACCTTTTTTCCATGGCTATCTTAGTTAACTTTTTTTTTTTTTGTATGTGTTTTCCATTACGAGGAATTGCGGGTTGTAAATGAAGTTTATGTTGCTTTTTACTTCTCTATAAATCTTAGATAGAGGAATAATGGGGATTTAATATTGTTCATTTTATAATTTTTTATCACACATAACTTACTTAAGCTAAGGTTCCCGATGTGGTTTTTAAAAAACTGTGCCGTTGTCCCCGCTTCCCAAAGAAGCTTAGTTTTACTTACTGGTAACATTATTTTTTTAATGAAACTTTAGGAGTATTTAGAGGCGAATTCAGACTCGAATTAAAATTTGAAGAAAAACCATTTTGGTGGGGATGATGAATATATACTTATAACTTTATTTATATAAAGCTGCATATAGTCTTTAAATAACTTTAATTTATGTAAACCGAAACTCATCTTTAAAAACTTACAGATTTTTTTTATTTGTTTTGTAGTATTGACGAAATGTATGGTTTTTGTTATAACCATAAGAAATAACATTCTTTATAACCTATACAAATTAATTATATACATTATAAGGAAGAGCTTCCTTTAATGATTTTATTGTATACAATTATTGTAAAATAGTTCCTTCAACGTTTGAGGGCTCTATCCCATTTTCTGCATATTTTACCAAAATACTTATTTTTCCTTTTAAATTATATATTATTTTAACATGAACAATTACTCATATTTGTCCCTTTTATCCATAGTATAATTTCGTCATTTTAGTTGCAATGCTCATGTATTTCTTGGAAACAGCAATGTCATTAAGGAGTGTATTGCTGTATTTATTTCATTTCCACACCGTATTATAAAACTGACAAACAGTTACACTTCTTTTTACTGTTCTATACAGAGAATTACTTTCGTAAAATTACAAAATAATAATATGGATATATACATATATAAATATATATATATATATATATATATATATATATATATATATATATATATATATATATATATATATACCAGTCAGGCAGGCTCAGACAGGTTCGGACAGGTCGAACCTGTTATTCTAAAAATATAAATTAGGATTAGGATTGAGGATTATGGGTTAGGATTAAGGATTAGTGTTAAGAATTACTGTTAATTAAGGAAATCCAAATAATAAGTTGCGGAGGGGAATAGTGGTTAAAGTTGGGCCGGTCTTCCCAAAGGGTCCAAAGTCTACAAGTGCCGATCCACAAAAAGAGCAGTTCCATCGCAGATGAGCTACAAATGTCGGCTTGGAACCGGCATTTCTACCCTATTAACGGGACAAACAGGAGTAATAGATAATATTGAATTTAAAAGGGTAAACAATTATTATAGTAAAATATCCTAAATATGGGGTACAACATCGAAACTTTTAAGGAACTACGTCATGATTATTTTATATAACTAAATAATAAAACAAAGATCTTCTCTTGACTATTACCTATATAAGAAATAAATATGCTTCCAATAATACATCTATAGGGTTATAAATTTAAGAATTATTTTGTATTTTTGTTTCATTCTACTTTACTCTAACCTCAATTAACTTATCCAGTCGGATCAGGAAAGACTCTTTTATTGTTAAAAATGATTTCTGTCTATAATTCGTGCTTGTTATATTGAAAAAAAAAAACATAAAACTTTTTTGTTAGCTAATGGAAATGAGGATTGAAATAAAACTGGAACATCATAAGATGAAAAGATATTGGATTATTTAAAAAATTAATTTTTAATGAAGAAATGTCTCAGATTTTTTTTAATGTATTTTAGAAAATTTAAATAGAATTAAATGTATTTAAAAAATACCAGATCAATATGAATTATCCATCTATATAATAAATTTGTTAAATTAGCGTGTATTTAAAAATAAACAAAGTTTTTTGCGCGAATACTTTCTTCTCGAATTTAGCACATGCTTTATAAATCTATAATATATTCTATTATTGTATTGATGTATACTTTTTTTTCTAAAATATTATTAATTTTAATTAATAATTTTATGTAATAATTGATATTAATTCTCTTCTCTCGTTTGCCTGGAATGTATTTAAACAATTAATTATATAGTTTATGATAACTAATGAAAATATTCCATAAACGGTACCGGCATATTGCCAATAGGCCTTAATAGGATAAAACCAAGAGATATGACAGCTATAAAACACATGTTGGACCAATAAATTCGTTAAAAATATTAATGTGATGCCGTTTTATTGCTGTGATAATTAGTTATGAGATTGTCCTTAAAATTATATACTCTAAAACAGTTACTTTTAATGTGACCAATTACTGTACCACCTTTCTCGAAGCTCTTAACTGAACTTTTACAGCCAATAAATTATGATTTTTTCGTCTATACTGACAACAGAAAGAAAAAAATAAATATAAATGTAGTGGTTCTCCAGTTAATTTAATATTTGCCACTATTACAGTTGCTAGTACCTAATATCATTCACATCTTTTTCTTTTTCTTAAATAAAAAGGAAAATCTCTGAGCTAAAGTTTAAAGCCGAGCCAATTGTAAAATATTAAGAATCTTTACATCCTCAAGAAAGTGCTTCAGAAATTAAGGATACCGATGAACTGATAGATTTAAGAATAATCTACAAAAAATTTCTGTAAACCAAGATTGGATCTTTAATATAGTCGGGAACTGTTTTTATGATGAACTATTTGATCATAAATTGAGTGAGATTAGTACGCGGTAGGTTCTGCGGAACGTTTTTGAATTCATAACTTCTATAAATGTGGTACTTCCACTATCTTGTGGCTTCAAAACGAAGACCATGTTTGGAAGACGAATCCCGTTGCGTAGAAGGAAAATGTGATTTTTACAATTTTCTTTGTCATTTTTAGACTAAAAATCTTCTAATGCATATTTTAACTAAAATCAAGGATATTTACTAATATACTATAGTCATGTTGCATAACGTTTCCTTATCACCTGGTTAATCTAAGAAAAATCAAAGACCAATCAGTAATTCAAAGTAAAGTGGGTTCTTCTTAAATTGTCAAAACCGTCGACTCAAAATACTTTATCTAATGACATAATGTTGTCACAGAACTCAAAGAAATCTCTTGGGAACTTGTTACCTACTGAAAGAAAACGACATTTAATAACCGAATGAGACCTCCAGAAACAATAGACGGATGTCGCTTTTACTGCAATCTTCGGAAACTAGTTACCAAATTCAGGATCACTTTTTGAGCCATCGATTTATAGTTTAATAGCCGTACAAGGAAATCATGTGTTGTCCACAACAGATATTTTAATTTGATTTTATTAAGTGTTCTAGAGTTGAAGAAGTTTCGATAGATTAGTTATATACTGCGTATTCCAATAGTTTTGCCGTTAATTATTGCTATTTTTCGAAAGCTTTGCATTCTTCGGAAGCTCCTGAATTCGTAGTAACTCAGAAACATCTTCGTACATGATATTCAAAAATTTAGACCAAATGTAAACTTTCAAGTTTCTGAACTCTCTGTAAATTACTAAACAGTCAACGTTACACAGATAAAGGCATCAAGACAGAAAAAGGTATGATCACAATAATGCACACCCAAAATAGCACATCTCACATCATATTTTTAAATTTATATCTTTTTTAAATATAATTTTTTTTTATTTCTATGTTATTCATCAAAATTAAGTTTTTTTTTAAATAAAATTTTCAAATTCGGACTACAATCGATAGTTTCTTTTTTCTAAATTTTTCTTTGATAGAGAATTTTTCAACTTTGAAAACGAATAGAAGTTTTTTTTTTTAATAAATATAAGTTTTAGTGCCCCGATATGCCAACTCATCTTACTCTTCTGTCTTGGCTAATCACCAACCGGGTTCCTCCTTGAAAAGATGCCGCATAGACCGCTCCAGGATCTTGCTATAACAGCATTCGGGACTGTGCAATATCTGTTTCAGATAGAAGGCGATGCCATTACGTCCTGGAAGCCGTTAGTTTAATTGTAAGAACGTGATTATATTATTTCGGGGTGCGTGCCTTCGGACGAGAGCGCTCTCGTTACAAATTACAAATTGCCCCGAGAGTAGAAATAAATCGCCAGGGGATTGCCGGCTACGAACCACTCTTCATTACTCTCCTTCTTCCATCATCCTCTGTCCTGTCTATTAATTCGGCGGAGCTGATGTCTGCCGGGGAACGGAAGGTAGATTATGGAGTTCGTTCTGCAGATTTGGTAAGTTGTACTACGATGGATGGGCGGTAGTCGATGGTTCAGTCATAAAACCTAAGATCAATATTGTATTGGCAGAATAGTATTAAATAATTACACACTTGACAAAAACTACGAAAAATAAAACTGAAACTAACGAAGATAAAAATTAGTTAATCTGTACCGTGAAAACGCACAAAAAAGTTTTGTGTTGAATATTTGATAAGGAAATACCATATCTTGACCAACGGTTTATTTTCCGAAAGATTGTAATAAACATGAAAGTTTTCTTTATGAATGGTAAAGAATATTAACTTGTTTTAATTTTAATAACTAAGGGCAATACCGAATTCGACCTGATAGAGATTAGTCAAAGTCCATTTCAATAAGCTAGATAGCTAAAATTTATTTTAAAATTCTATACCGTCAGATAATTTAATAAAATAATGACCGAAAGACGCTAGATTTTCCAGTGTTCTATCGACAACAGCTATGATTTGAAAATATCGAATACAGTTTATCTCAATACCCTACAATGAAAAGTAATGTGAACGGTATTGGGAGTAATTCTATTTAATTTTTTTGTTATCTATTAGTCTGGACTAATAATACTATAGTATATACTATAGTGATATATATATATATATATATATATATATATATATATATATATATATATATATATATATAGTTCTATCTGGATAGAACCCAGAAAGCCCATAACTATTAAAGTTATTGAAAATTAAAATCGATTCCTCTGGAACCGAAACAGTAGGTTTTCGTTAATCATTTCAAATGTTTTTTTCGAACACAATGCAAAGTCAGTTAACCACTTTATAGACAGATACCTTGTGTGCTGCAGGAGGGTTTCCCGAGATTATATAACCTGATACTTTTTAGCTTCTAAAAATAAGTTTAGTCATATATATGCAGATTTTCGCTAATCTGAACTAATTACAGCAAGGGAGTTCAGATTACCTAATTGTAAAAAAATATAGATACCAAGCTTTATTAAAAACAAGCCAATTTAAAAACAAAATTATATATTTAACAATTTTTTACAATAGTCATTCATTAATTATAATTAATTTTTTCATTATTTTCTTGGGAAATAGTATGAAATTTTCGTTTGTTCAAGACCTCTAAGCGCATCTCCTTCAGTAATGGAATCTAAAAATTTAAACAAGAACGAAAAAAAAAAAGAAAAGTTAAACATGTTTTCTCCAAACTAATTTATATGAATATAATTTGAAAATTATGTACCTGACAGCACTATATCATTTTCTTCTACCCATTGGTTGAATTTGTTGACCTATGTGTTGAAACGTTTGTTCTCCATGTTTAATTATTTGTGCATTTTCTGTTCTTCAAATTCTTCGTCATCTTCATAACTTTGCAAGACGTTGGAAATTATTCATTTCTAAGTTTGAATTTTCCATTAATTTTCTTATGGGATTGTTTGGATTACGAAACGGTCCGGATTAGCGAAATTTGGATTATTGAGAGACCACTATAGTTTCTTTGATAGGGATGAGTATTCCGAATTTTTAAAATTTGTATTTCTTGTACACTTTAATATTTTACAAATTGGCATTCAGAGACTTCAGGTAAAAGAAAGGAATTCGCCTTCAGATGATATTAAATAATCTAATAGATTGGATCACATGAATAAACGAGATTATGACATATATTGAAAAAGTACGTCCATGAAGTTTGTTTTTCTGACTAGCCTTCTGATATATTTCGTTCAATTTGCAATCATTTTCGCTTTACATACTCGTGTTTCAGAAGAAGTTTGTTTTCAAAGTTATGTATCTTAGAAGGCAACTTTAAATTACGGAGTACACCTGAAAAAGATCTGCTCTCTCTTCTTGTATTAGAAGTCCTTACTCGCGACAATGTTATATAAATGTTTCAAATGTATCTTTGATAATATCCGCAACTTGTTAGCGGCCGGTATAACTTTACTGTAGGCAATTTGTAGAAGATTGTTTTAGAGCCCGTAGTAAAACATTACTCAACTCGACTGGCAGAGGTGTTTACAGCGATATTCAAAGTGTGCTTAGAGCGGTAAGGTGGATAGGCTCCTTTCGTTCGGACCCGAACCATGAAGCGGCTCTATGGTTCGGTTAGCTCGGACTGTTGCCTCGAAATACCTCCGACACATTCTATGTAAATGGAACTTAGATTTTACCATTAACGGCTTATTCTCCATCACGGACTTCTGAAACTTTCTACTGAGTGGCCCTGCTGGATATTACAGGGATTATGGCTGTCCCTGTTGTGTAAGGGCACTAGGATTCGGTATTTGAATTACTCATTGGTCTTTGATCTTTCTTAGATTAACCAGGTGGTAAGGAAATGTTATGCAACACGGCTTAAAAATGACTAAAGTATATTAGTATATATCCTTGATCTTAGTTGAAATACATATTACAACATTTTTAGTGACAAAGGAAATTATAAAAATCACATTTTCCTTCCACGCAATGGGATTCGCCTTGCAAACAATGTCTTCGTTTAGAACCACAAGAACCATCCGGAAATACCACATTTATAGAGGATATGAATTCAGCAACGTTCCGCAAAACCTACCGCGTACTAATCTTACTCAATTTATGATAAAATAGTTCATCATAAATATTCTGTTCCCGACTATATTAGTGATCCAATCTTCGTTCACGGAAATTTTTTGTAGGCTATTCTTTTTTCGAAGGATCAATCTAATTAGGAATTGATAAATTATTTGCCACTTCTATAAATTTGTTTTATTGAAAACTAGTTTCGAATGTTATACATTCATCCTCAGTTCTAAAAACACACAAAAAATTCAAAAATAAGCAATTCAAAATATAGCCTTTGTCACTATATTTTTGAATTTTTTGTGTTTTTAGAACTGAGGATGAATGTATAACATTCGAAACTAGTTTTCAATAAAACAAATTTATAGAAGTGGCAAATAATTTATCAATTCCTATTTAAATTTATCAGTTTAGCAGCATCCCTAATTTCTGAAACACTTTCTTGAGGAAGTAAAAATTCTTAAAAAGAATATTTTTATTTTTACATATTTTAGAAAAATATGTGAATGGTATTAGGTTACTAGGAACTGCAATAGTGGCAAATATTAAATTAACTGGAGAAATCACTACATGTGTATATATTTTTTTTCCCTTTATGTTATAGACCCTGCAGACCCAGCAGATAGGCCGCGCCATGTGTTCTTCTTACAGACATTTTATTCCTTGCGGGAGCCTAGACAGCCCGGACGTGGTCTCCTAACACACCTTGATGTGAACGGTTTTTTGTTTGTCCAATGGTTTCAATGGGCTAATTCGGCAGTCTTATTCCCACCGATTCACTCGAGTTTAAGGACACTATACAAATCGGTCTAGATTCACGGATTCTTCTTGTTTGTCTGCAGGTACATTAGGACCTATATTGCTTTCCCTGAAGCAGACCATCCATCGATCAATCCTTCGGGCGGCTATTTTACATCCTGGAAAAGCACGATTTACAATTTAGGTACACGGTGTGAGGTAATCATTCCTATGCCTACAAAAATCCGTTAAGTGATTTTGAGTTTATACGAAACAAGATTTTGTATCTCCTATGTGCTGGTGAAATGCACACATGCGTTAAAAAATCGTAACATGATTTGAATTGATCTAATGCGCTATCATCCATGTGATTCTTCCAAGATAATCTTTACAAAATTGATTTCTTACCTGTTGGAATTTTTATAATTAGTTTATAAAATTATATCCTACAAAATTGCTTATAAAAACAGTTTTTTGTTCGTCCTCTAAAATCATTTTTTTGAAGCATAGATGGTTTCGAGTCGCCAATTCCGATATATATGAAACTTATATACTTCTGGGACTTTACCTGACCCAGGAACAAAGGAACGTTTTGGATGCTTAGCCACATCCATTGTGGGAGCGACGACCCCACGACCTTGGGGTTCATCCGGGTCATACAAACACTATTACATATGTAATTAATACGGTAATGAAGTACTGCCTCCGAATGTGTGTGTAGATATATCTGTACTGATAACACAAAAATGAAATGAACAATATTTTAATTAATTAAAATCATTATAAAAAAAAAATGTAGATTATAATGGACTATTTATAGTCATAAAAAAATCGATTAAAATAGATATTAAAAAACACCTTGAATTATGCATACAAGAATAGGTTTATAAAAATATTTTAAGCAATAACCAACTGAATATTTTACCTTGGCAATGTGTATTTATTTTGATATTATATCAGTTAGAAGTAAAATATGTTAATTTTGAAATTACCCATGACTGACAACATAAATTGTCACGAATTTACATTCTTTACCTATATTTCATTAAAAATTACAAAAATCAACCATTTTCTGCCGTTTTTATGCATCTTTTAACGTGTTATCTCAGTAAAATCTTTAATCTGTAATTTTGTTACTTAATATATTTTATTTTCGGACAAATTTAAATAACTTGTGTCCCTAATGGAATACAAAAACGAATAAGGTTTAAAAGATTGATGTTTTGTTAATTACAAATGAAAATTTAAATTATACGTTGAGTATGTAGATCTAGAGAAAAAAAGAAGGAAATAAATTAATTAGAAAAAGACCTGACTGCAAGTTAATATTATAGCACCTTTTTTATAATTAGTGGACGACATTTCATTAATCCATAAATGGCCCAAAAGTTTCATTTCCTACCCTTTTAAATATTCCCTTATCCCTTCCAAAAAAATAATCAAGAAACTAGTCTAGTTTGAGTGGGCAGGCTACTGTGTTAGGAATATGATCACTACAACACTAGCCCTTGTCTATGAAGTTTACGTAACTGCTTGCATACTGAAGATGGAGTGCTTAGTGCATCGCGAATGCCCTCGGGTCAGCATTCTGTCTATCAACTGCAATAAACTGCCTTTAAATAATAAGCGAAGCCTACTCCTGCCATACATCACCCCCAGCTGCTGTTTCACCCTTCGTAATAAAATCTACAAACACTACCTATTAGCTCACAGGTTGGATGTTGTGTTTGTAATAGCAATCAGGATATATAGGTAGCAAAAGTTGGAATTGTTTTATTTCTTTTGATTGTTTGTGTGCATTGTAAGGAATCGTATTTCAACCGATAACATCCACAATTTCGTAAGTAATATTTTGTAGGCAAAATCGAATTTAACTTCAAATCAAGGTGATCGGTCTCCTGTACCTCAGTGAATATCTAAATATATCGGATAAATATTGGCGGGATCAGGTGTGGAACTGGGTCGACTTAGCCTCGTGAGGATCTGAGAGTAGTTACTTGATTAAAGAAGTAGCAATGCAGTACTGAAACCCTAAGTCAAGGTTGCGAAGGAGCACTCAGAACATAATTAAACCAGTAAAAAATACCAATATAGTGAAAGGCCCTATGATGTTTAGGTGAATATTTTATCATTCATAGCCCTTGTCTATGAAGTTTACGTAACTTCTTGCATACTGAAGATGGAGTGCTTAGTGCATCGCGAATGCCCTCGGGTCAGCATTCTGTCTATCAACTGCAATAAACTGCCTTTAAATAATAAGCGAAGCCTACTCCTACCATACATCACCCCCAGCTGCTGTTTCACCCTTCGTAATAAAATCTACAAACACTACCTATTAGCTCACAGGTTGGATGTTGTGTTTGTAATAGCAATCAGGACATATAGGTAGCAAAAGTTGGAATTGTTTTATTTCTTTTGATTGTTTGTGTGCATTGTAAGCAATCGTATTTCAATCGATAACATCCACAATTTCGTAAGTAATTTTTTGTAGTTAAAATCGAATTTTACTTCAAATCAAGGTATTCGATCTCCTGTAACTCAGTGAATATCTAAATATATCGGATAAATATTGGCGGGATCAGGTGTGGAACTGGGTCGACTTAGCCTCGTGAGGATCTGAGAGTAGTTACTTGATTAAAGAAGTAGCAATGCAGTACTGAAACCCTAAGTCAAGGTTGCGAAGGAGCACTCAGAACATAATTAAACCAGTAAAAAATACCAATATAGTGAAAGGCCCTATGATGTTTAGGTGAATATTTTATCATTCATAGCCCTTGTCTATGAAGTTTACGTAACTTCTTGCATACTGAAGATGGAGTGCTTAGTGCATCGCGAATGCCCTCGGGTCAGCATTCTGTCTATCAACTGCAATAAACTGCCTTTAAATAATAAGCGAAGCCTACTCCTACCATACATCACCCCCAGCTGCTGTTTCACCCTTCGTAATAAAATCTACAAACACTACCTATTAGCTCACAGGTTGGATGTTGTGTTTGTAATAGCAATCAGGACATATAGGTAGCAAAAGTTGGAATTGTTTTATTTCTTTTGATTGTTTGTGTGCATTGTAAGCAATCGTATTTCAATCGATAACATCCACAATTTCGTAAGTAATTTTTTGTAGTTAAAATCGAATTTTACTTCAAATCAAGGTATTCGATCTCCTGTAACTCAGTGAATATCTAAATATATCGGATAAATATTGGCGGGATCAGGTGTGGAACTGGGTCGACTTAGCCTCGTGAGGGTCTGAGAGTAGTTATTTGATTAAAGAAGTAGCATGCAGTACTGAAACCCTAAGTCAAGGTTGCGAAGGAGCACTCAGAACATAATTAAACCAGTAAAAAAATACCAATATAGTGAAAGGCCCTATGATGTTTAGGTGAATATTTTATCATTCATAATTAAGCCTTATACTATATATATATTAATTTTGAATTATATTTTAAAACCCTTTCATCTTTAACTTACTTTCTATTCGTTTTACATAATGTAAAGCAAGGGTTTGATTTATCCTTTAGTTATACAAATTAGTAATGATAAAAGCCTTAGTGAACCCAAAGGTGAAACACCCACTCGCAAATTAGGAAGGATAATAGTTTTATGAATTCTATCTACTAATTTACTGGAAAGAAAGCGTGAACGTACCAACTTAGGAAAAAGTATTTCTTCGCTTTTATTTCCTCTTGAACTTTTCTAGTTATTTATGACACCAAATGCTAAAATTTCCCTACATATTTAAATGCATTCTCTCTTAATATGTATCACCGATATCACTCCTATTTCTACTACTAACTAAATACATATTTTTTTTTAATTGCTCTATTTTATACTGCAATATAAGATATGTATAAATCTAGAGACATATATAGAGACCGGCTGTGACAGATAATTATTTATTCAGTTATCAGCCGTGGGTTGACCTTCTTGGGGTACACCCAGCCTCTATACAGTGGAAACACTCCCTCAATTAAAGGAAAATCTGGCGGTAAACAGATTTATATACATGAGTGTATATGCATAATATAAATATATAAAATTCGATTCAGTTTTCGAAACGTAATGCTGTAATATTCCTGGTAGACCACTCCTTGTTGCCGGTCTAGTATCCGCTGAGTATTCCTACGCCCTGTGCAACAGACCCACATATTTCTTTTTGGTTCTGATTTATTTAGATATATATTTAACTGTCTTCAGCTATCTTGGAATGATTTAACCTTTATTATTAACTAATTTATCGGCTACAACTCAGCACGGCACATCCCGTAAGCTGTCAGCAGCCAAACTCAATATTTCACACACATCTCTGAGATATTCAATTCCCGAACGTATACTGTCTGAATTAAAGATTTAAATGTGTTTTCATAATGGAAAATGGAACATTAATCTGGAACGACTATTGATTAATTCCATTCAACGCTATACTGTGGACATTCGAAAAAATACAATTCAGCGTTGTGTAAAATTTTGGCGTTATAATTTGAGTCGTAGCATTTGCTATGATAATAAATATAGTGTAATAAAAAATAAAATAAAAACGTTTTTATCAACATAACATAGTATGATATATAATTAATCAACAGATTAGAATTATCGTTGGAGATCATTATCCTCATTATCTTTGTTAAATATATAAGTGCGATTCTTACTACCTCATTATCTGGATGAAATTATTATTTTAACAAGTATTTATTTACGTATGCAATTGCAATTTTAAACAGTAAGTTCGGTTTCAGTAACTAATCTGTTTTATCGGCATCAGTTAAACTTTCACTAATCTCATTAATATGTATATTTCATTTTACTTATATGAAATAACTCCTGATTTTCAACATTAGTGTAACTCGTTGTTATCATGTGCATTAGTTGTTATCATACTAATGCCGCGCTTTCACCATTTCTAAATTTGGATTACCTTCTAAAAAAAAAAATAACCTTTTAAATAATAATCTATAATCGTAGGTCAATATTTGAAAGATTATGCAAGTATATATTAATATTTTGTGCAGTCTCATTTGTTGCCAACATTTACAATGAAGAGGACAATGAGACTAAACCAGGTGAAATTTTGCAAATTTATTACGCTATGCTTTATTATTTCCAAATAGTCATATATATATATATATATATATATATATATATATATATATATATATATACATATATATATATATACATATATATATATATATATATATATATATATATATATATATATATATATATATATATATATATATATATATATATATATATATATAAAGAAAAAATATTAATAATTTAAAGGCCTTGGAACAATGATTCCAATACACTTCATATTTTTCCTCTATCTTTATTAATGACCGAGATATGGACTATGAAACCTTTAATCGGTCGCCATTTTGAAACAAAATGAGAATTTTTTTTTAAATACTATTTAATTAAATTTAAATCATTTAAATATTCACCGTCATATAATGTAGACAAAATGGTTATGATTTTATTAATTTGTTTTTTTTTTCATATAAAATGATTTCCGCCAACTAATTAAAATTAGCTACGATTTATAAAGAAATAAATGCACGCGATTTGTACCTATCTTTCGTAATATATATAATCTTAATGTTCGGTGTATGTTCAAAGTACTTACCTATTAACTCTGCAGGTGTGGGTGGATAGAGGAGAAACTTAAAACCTATCTTTCAAATGTCTCATCTGGTTTTAAAAGATATCTTTGGATTGGGTCTGAAATAATTCAAGCAGAATTATTTCATTATTTGTTTTTGTTTTTTTTTGTTTCTCCTTTCCCAGGAAAAAATAATTTGATCACATCGGTTGTTTTAATTAATTAATTCTTTTATTTATTCGTTTTATTAAATTTATTTATTCAGCAGTGATGACAAAACGTGACAGCAGTACATGCTGAAGATACTCCTTCTTCCATCCAACACCTCGCCTTTCCTGCCTGCCATCGCACTTCTTCAGGTGCCTCCTAGGCTAGTTTTTGCTCCCCGACAGGTACTCGATCCAAATGCCGGCCATTAAAGAGGTGTTACAGGTAATGTGATTTTGACTGGCCATTGGTGAAAGGTCCTCCTGCTCCCAATCTTCGGCTACTCCACCTTTCTAGAAGGAACGGATACTAGAAAGCCGGAAACGGGTAACAGTAGGTCACGAAATCGCTTCAGTCGAGATGATTGAGATATCGATCTCCTATTGAGATTTTATATTTATTTTTATAATCTCTCTCTAAGTCCGATATGGAAGGACTATTATTACAGCATTTTTGGAGGAATAGTGTGTAAGTAAAACAAATCGAAGGTGATTTTACTATAAAGTAAATCTCGAGAAATATTGTTGCTTGAATAATAGAAAGAAGAAGAGTAAATATAATGGGATTCAGAGCCGGATCTAGGGAGAGGGGGGAGGAGAAGGATTAAAGGGGGCACTTGCTCCGGGCTGCAAATTTGGGACGATATTTCATATTTATGTTAAATAAAAAAAAAAAAATGTATTTTTCTTTATTTGATTGTTTTGGCATTAATTCAGTCAATAAAATGGGATTAATGTTATACTACGAGATGATGCTATTTATTTTGAAATTACCTAAAATATTGTTTTTGACATTTATTAAGGGGTGGGAGTGAAAGAAGAGGGAGCAAAATTAAGCATGACCCTTCTTCTATTGGCGAAATCCTAGTTCCGGCTCTGGTTTGATTACCTTGGAGGATGAAAAATAAAATTACAATTGTATGCATTCCTCTTTTTCGTTGAGATACAACATCATCGGTCATATCTTCTCTGATAGAGCGCATTCGCACATAAAGGCCTAGCTAGGCAGAAAGTTCTTACCACAAGGCATGGCGTTCACAAGATCAACTTGCCACAACTTATGAGGAATACTGAATAAATATACTAAAATCATTCCTGGCTTGATTTTATAATAGGCGCTGTTTTTCCATTTTGATTGAGAGGGAGAGGAAGGGACGATCGTCTCAGGTCTAAGTCTCAGCAATCATCAGTAGTGAACTGCAACCGTTGCGTTGAGCTCTCCCCTCTTTGTATTTTCTGTTATTACCTACTATATAAACATGTAAATATTTATATAAATCTTATGTATATAAAATTTCGGTACGGCCACACTGCTCTGAACAAAACAAATGTACCTGTAAGTTGTTCTAAAGGGACTTCAGTTCCAGAATAATAAAGTTATTTTTCTTTTTATTCTGCAAGCCCATCCAGCCCCTATTTCTTGTTAGCACTGTTTACTTTTTGAAAGAAATGACGGACGAAGGGCTGATATAGACTTACAGAATCCGATCCTCCTTCAAATTTGATCTTACTTCTAGGCCTTAGCGTAGCCAGGCTATTCGACTTTTCCTATGTTCTTAATTGGTTTAAGCTTAAATATTTTATTGGTTCATGTAGATTATTTGTTATTGATTTTTATTTTACTTTTTTGATTGTACCTAAAATTATTGGGAGGGCGGAAGTGAAATGATACTCTCGCTCCCTCTCATTTATTATTAGAGGAGCGATAGCCCCCCTCGCCTTTGCTAAGTCTGCGCCTTTGCCTTGAACTATTGTACGCTCACTGTATGACACTAATAAGGCAGTAAAAACGTAAACCTTCCAGAGAACATCATTAATGCCTCATCATAGAAGTCGAAGTCTGATTGATACAGTCGTCCATCAGAGATGAAGAAATACGTACAGAGTTTTTCGACCTAAGTGGCAGAACCCTACCAACTGCAGATGCCAATGACTGTAGTTGAGCTACAAGATGAAGTTCCTGATGAAGTTAGCGCGTTATTGTGCTATATTACAACAACTTTGGAATCAAAGCTGTTTCTACTTCTTAATCAGTCATCACGATAATAAAAGAGAAAACCACAGTCCGAGTAAGCCGTAGAAATCCCATCTATGAATAAATTGCACTTTTAGCTGCATAAAATAGTCGCTGCATTGTATTAGCCCTGTTCATTTGCAATCTTCGTGCAGCGATCGGATCGGATTTTTTTTTCGAACGCTTCAAACACGTTTATGACCTTATCACTTATAGTTCGCGGTTGTAGGTTTTTCAGTTTAATAAATTATTCATTGATGCTAATCACCGCGGTGGGGGAGGGAAATTCCTCAGTGGGCGTAATAGCAGTGGACATTAGCAGTCATTACTAATTGGCCTGAGCAGGTGCAACCACTACGCCATAAATTCATAAAGTTATTGACACGATAAACTTACAATGTTAATGCTTTCATACGGGAAATGCGGATAGAAAAATTAAAAAAGTAAAGAAGTAATTTCAAACCTCTTTGGTTTTAATTACGATTTTTCAATTAATTCGTTAGAGGCTAATTTTGCCGCTAGCAGCGCCATGATCTAGTTTGGAGCGTGTAGTGAGTTTTATGTTGAGGAAAAAACTGGATTCGGCCGGTATTTATCTTGACATTGCATCTTTATTGGAGATTAATGCAATTATTAGCGGGACTACATCCTGCCGCGAACAAGGTTCATCAAGCAGGTTGTAACTAATTGTTATGAGTCGTTAAATATTTTACTTATGGTAGGGACGTTGTTGCAACAGTTCATTGGGGGGAGGGACGTCTACTGGACGATTATTTTTAGATTTGGCACCAGTCACTAGTCACCTCTGGATGGTGCTCGAAATCCGACATTGCCATCCTCCATTTCGTTTCAAAATGGTGGCTGATTAGAGGTTATTTATTTATTAGAGTCAGTTATTTATAAATATAGAGTAATATTATAAATATAGTGTTTTAGAACCACTAAAAAACTTTTTTTTTAAAATATAACTATTGGAAATAATAAACCATTATTTAATTCATACCAGACTTTTACAGTTTTTGTCCGTTTTCATTTTATAACCTTTTTTTTTAGAATCTGGTGATTCCTGTTTCAAGTGGATAGCATATCATTTATGATGTATTATGGTTATAGTATTATAGTTATAGTATAACTACACCAAAATTTCGATACTCGAAAGGCTTTGGACAAAAAAATAGCTACTTGCATACTTCATTGATAAAAATAGGTAGTAATCAGTTATTTTAAATAAATTATTAGTATTAATTAATGTACAGTGTCATTTACAAGGCTATTAATTCAGTTGTATGCAAAAATAGTTTCACTCCAAAATGATTTAGTTATTTCTAATAAATTTTATATTAGTCTTACAACTAAAAAGTATATAAATAGATAGGTATAGCTTAAAACAAAATGTTTATCTTATTTTAATTCTACTTCAATATTACTACTATGATTTATATTGCAGCGATGTTAGTTTCAATTTCTTTTTTTTTTTTTTTTCGATTTTATCTTTTTTTCTTCATCCATTTTACTTATATTATTCAATTCCTTTAAGTATTTGGCAACATAGATTTATCAATGCATTGGAATAATACGTACGTATATAATGAGATCCTAAAACTAATCTTCATATTAAAAATATACATAAAAATATCCTGCTAGGAGTTCATATTTCTGATGCTTTATGAACATCAAGTAGAGAAGAGTTATTAATAATAACCATGAAGTTATTTTTTTTATTTATTTCTTTAAAGAAACAAAGGAAGAAGGCAAAAGTGGTTATCCTTCGTTCTTTCTCAACTGAAGAGTTTTATCTGTTATTAAAGGCTGAGTGTAATAAAAAAATAATGGATCTTTAAAAGGATGGATTCTCATAATTTCTCGGATAATAATCGATTTTACAGTATTAACTACAGGAGCTTAACTTCTTGAATTTGAAAAATATTGTTTCCCCGGTTAAAATATAGTAATTTTTATTTTGGTTTTAGAATTGGCGAAAAATAATTAAAAGTATTGTTTTGATGTAAATTTATTATAAGGTAAAACAACTAAATATCTTATTTGCATAGAGCGTTGTCCTGAGGAGTTTAACTTAGTGGGTGGCCAGTGTTATATATATATATATATATATATATATATATATATATATATATATATATATATATATATATATATATATATATATATATGCTTATATAAAATATAAATCGTCAATTAAGCATTTATCCACAAGATCAATCAATTATAGTCAATCAATTAAGTATTATAGTTTACATCTCTGTATGCATAAACACATACTTAAGATTGATTATAATTAGAAATGCTTTATAAATAGAAAATCCAGTTTACTATACTGGAACCTATCACTTAAATGAGATTTTTTTTTGGAATTTTCTCACTGATCTGGGATGGGCATAAAAACACGTGTTCCAGGTAGTAGGAAAAACTAGTTATAGGTTCTTCGTCTGATTTAGTGCTGGCGATTGAAAATGGAAGAGTCCGTGCTGGAATCTGGAGTGAGGGCAAGAACTCGATTTGGTGATCGGTGTCTTATATCTCATCTTGGTATCTTGATCTTGTTAGATAGTATCTATATTGATCGATGATGCAAAACCTGTTCTTACAATTAGATCCTCTTAGGTGGTGCGTATACTAATATTTGCGTTTGTATTTCATTATTGTTAGGTATCTTACACGGAAATATAATTTGAATGTCCGTATAATATTTCTTCAGCTTTTAAGTTTGAATAGAATTTTGAAAAGAAAAATGGGACAGACGCTGTTTCTACCACACCTCGTTGACTCTCCAGATGAAGGGCTATAATTCTACATTAAAAAAAAAGTTTTTACTTTATGCATTCCTGCTGACCTAAAACATTTAAAACCTCAACATTCGGTAATAAAAAAAATCAGGGGAATGTAATATAAATATATGAAGGAAACTAAATTAAATACTCATTACAGGCGTTTAAGCCATTTTACAAGGGTCGGTGAAATAACTTAGTGTTATTAATTTTTTTGTGTTTATCTGTAAATCCATAAGTGTTCATTCGTCTCCTTCTGTCGTCCTGAGTCCTGTTATAATAGAAGTAGATCAAGTCTAGTTTGAACAATTTTAGGTATTTGTTTTACGAAGATATATCTATACCTATAAATATAATAATAATAATAATAATAATAATATAAGCATAAAAATGTTGTTTTTTTTTAATTTATATTTTAACAATAACTTCGTAAAAATAATTAATTGTTTACATCATAACTTTCTTTAGGAAGATAATTTATAAAGCTCCTTCATAAATTACTTTGTCGACCTTTATGTGCATATTCAGTAATTTTCACTTTATTGGTTAGTTCATTAAAATACACACAAAAAATAATTGTCTTAAAAAAAAGTTTTTTTAGAAGATTTACAATTTAATTAGATTATAATACATTTAAAAAATAATTTTAATAGTTTAAACATTTATTTTTCATAAAGTTCTATACGCTATTACCACACCCAACGCAGTATGTGCCTCCTTTAAATTGATCTCATCAAGTAGGTAGCGTATTGAGAAATAATTTATAGCACCAGCAGCAATTTAAGGTGAAGTAGAAATTGCTTTTTAATGAGTTTGTAGTAGCCCACTTAGAACTAATGCCGCCTAAACATGTTCCAGTTGGTTATATTCTAGATTAATAACGAGGTACAATCGGGCTTTTACCGTATACCTATGCCTTATCTGTCCGCCTTTAATTAACAATATTCATTCATTTAATATTCTATCTTTAATATTATTATTGGCTCGGGGATATTAGAACGGTACTTTGAAAATCTAAACAACAATATTATGACTTGAAACATTCTTTACTTGAATCGAGACTTTCAAAGTATTATGTGATTAGGAGCTCGTTCATTAGAATTGCGTTCTCTGATTCGCTTCGGAATCTGCCAACTCATTATTAAGAACGAAGAATCTGCTTTCATTATTAGGTGGAAGATAAACAGAGATTGAATTTGTACAGACGAATTGGTGGTCAATGTAAGGGCATAGATATTCTGACAGAGGTTCCTGGGATAAAATCAGATGTTGTTTGCATTATAATTGATTTTGATCAGGAAGGCTTTTTGAACTGCTTGAAGTTATTTATGAATGTTTAAAGATCTAATATAGGCGGGTGGTTTCTGATGGCTGTATGTCCTAGAATAAATACACACACTCGGTAAAGGGAAAGCGGGAATAATGAGAATCAAACTATTTGAGAACTTTAACGAGGAACCTATCCCTGAAAGGAGAACCAAATCTATGTTTTCTTAATGTTCCTGTTTAGAATTTCAGAATCCGCCTACGGACTCTCTAATCTCGATTATTGGCTGCATTAGAGACGTGCATAAAGCTGCCCATGATATGGTAAGTGCCCTGACCCTAATGCTCCCTGACTGACATATAATGTTTGTATACTATGGGGCGGGTTCGATTCGAGGATAGTCAAGGAATAGATTATTATAATTCGCGCCAGAGCTTGTACCGTTCTATCATCTCCGATCGGACTTTAATAGAATCCAGCTGGTACCTATCATTATCGTTTCCTTCCTCCGGCTTCATTTCCATAGCCGACTTCGTGGCCGGGATGTCGCTTAGCGGGGGATATGGATTAGGGATCATCCTCGTATTGAATAGCATGCGAACCAAGATAATCAACCAGTATATTACTTTCATTGATAACTTTTTCAGTTGGACCGAACATCTTATCCACCCAAAACCTACAGATTCATCTCTGCTGCTTTATTTCCATATTATCATCCATAAAACAACATCAAAATCAGGGAATGGAGTAATGACATTTATCAATGATTAATTTAGTTGGTGCAGATGGCCTCACGTCCGTTCCCTTTGTTCAGAATATGAGAGAATTGTGTACCACCGGATAAAATTTATATTTTTCTCAGCTGTTGGGAAACTTATTTTCACCTAGTAGAAATGCTCAGGTCTGTTTAAATATATATTTTTTTTTGCAATTCAAATTTTCGAATAATGTGTTTTTGAAAATTCAAAATTCGGATACATGATTGTTGTCTTCAGGTACAGCAACCTGATATACATACGAACACACCTGTACCTCCGAATATTAGATGGAAAATGCAGTTTTCATTCATAAAAAAAAAAAAACAGAAAGGATGTAAATAAACAGTTTATTTATTTATATATGTATCTATATATGGATATATATTGGAAAAACAAGATGTGTCCTTAAGTACATAACGAAGGTACAACACAAGCTATTTTTTTTTACTAAATGGAGATAGCAACCGATTGGTTATGATTTCCGTGAATTCAAATTCAAAAATAAATTATCTAAACCTTAATATTAAACTAGCAATCATAAAAACGAATTAGAGGATATGAAAAAAAATTAAATGAAGATGAATTTGTTTTTTTACTTTGACCTTCAAAAATTAGTCATATTCCCTTCTTTCTAGGCTTCTAATAACAGGATTTCCATGAGTAACTGAGTTTCGCCAGTTCGCATCCACCAGAAACCGCCGCCCTACATTCCCTCCAGTCTTCAAATTTTAAAATGAAATGACTGAAGGTATCACTGTCGTTAGCTACAGAGTTCTCTCCTATGCATCATAACATTCCACAAATTGGTTAAAAATATCCCAAAATTGACAGGACACTTGCTGGCTAAGGCAGAAAAAAATATGATTATTATTTATCGCGATTGGACTGCAAACTATAGCTGTAGAAGTTTTGTTATACTATACGCAAAAACTTTGGGTCATATCATATCAAGTGCATCCCCCTATTCCTGTTTGGAAAGTCAATGCTAATGCATTCGTCAGATACGATCGCAGTCATGTTGGAGAGCGTACAAATACAATGTACCGTTGGGTATAATTGTCTGTTTATTATATGGACCGGCGGTTCTCCGCTCGGCGTCAAGTCATGAGTTCATGACTTCGGATCGGGATCTGTTGAAGTTGTTTCATGACTGGAAGTCGAAAGTTGGGGTGGCACACATTTTATAAATATTAATATATATTTAGGGCACTGGCTCATTACTCATTCGGGTGGATGGGGAAAGATCATTTTAAATTCAAATTGTGACGCATTCATCGTCACAGATAATCCGACATCGGCCTCAATTTCAGATTGGAGAATTGTGTTACTGCTCTCAAGTTGGGGCTATTAAACGGGGTAAGGTGACATAAGCTTTTTTATGTAAAAACTTGCGATGACTTTAGAGTAGTTTTTCGTTTCGTTCTTCAATATTTAAAAATATAGGCGAATATTGGCTGTTTTTTGAAGTAAGTATGTAATAAAGGTAAAGGTCCACAATAGACGATGTAGGGAAGAAGGTTTCTGAGCCATACCAAATGGGTTTGGATGAAATTTTCTCCTCTGACTAGCTCGCCTCGTGATCCGACCAAGAATATATCTACCATGGGGCAGAGGAGGATAGAAGTGTAACAAGGAAAACTAATCTGTCGGCGGGACCGGTTCTAAGTCCTCCGGTCGTGTCACATCTTTAAAGACATCGGCACCTCATTTAGATACTACCTGACTTTAGCATCAGACCATATTATCATATAATTCTCTTAATGGTTATACTATTCAGTTGTTTCATCTCATTAGAACTAGAGAAACTGAATGAAATTTAAGTCATACAATGGTGTTACGAAATTTAATTCAACTTGGCAATAATTTATTGTCCCTCATGATGAATTTGAAAAAAAAAAAAAAATTACTAATAACGTTTTTTGCAGAATGTATGCTTCATGTGTATGGAATTTTCGAGTTATCATTACCTTCTATCGATACTTATGCATTATATATATATATATATATATATATATATATATATATATATATATATACATATATTTTTTTTTTTTGGCCAGTGTTATATATATATATATATATATATATATATATATATATATATATATATATATATATATATATATATATATATATATATATATATTGCACATAAGTCATTTCATGAAATGAAAAAATAAATATATGAAAAAAAAAATAATATATATATATATATATATATATATATATATTATTTTTTTTTTCATATATTTATTTTTTCATTTCATGAAATGACTTATGTGCAATATTGTTATATAAATAATTCTGATTGTAACTTTTTTTATTTTTTTTTTTATATCGATCTGAAATAATTTTTCTAACAAATTAATGCCCTTTAAAATTTCTATTACTTGAAGTACTGTTGTAATTGCTGATTTAATAAGAACAGAGTTAGTTACACGTTGAATTTTAATTGTTATTTAAATGCAATCAACATGCTATTTTAATTACAATTTCCTAACTGAAATGAGAACCGCCTGTGGACTATTTGACATGAATTAATTAATGGTTTGTGGAATATAAATAAAGCAATGTATGTACATCGATTCAAGTTTTCCAAAGCTTGATCAAGTTATGACATGTCACTAAAGGAGTTTCCTCATTCAAATACTTTTTAATAACAGTTTGTCAGTAACTATGTTTGTCAACCATAGTCATCTCTCGTGCTAATTGGTTGTTAAAAATGTTTTCTGTATTTAACTTATTATTTTTAAATTATAAATTTATTGAGAGTATAACTTATGACTTAAAATCCCTAGCTTTCTGGTTCCATGCCTTGTTTGCCTAAATAGTGGCAGTTACTGCTTTAATTCATTTCCATAAAGTTTTACTGTGGCTAACATTGAAAAAAAAATATTATTCTAGTTGATCAAAGCGAATTATTCGTCATTTACTGCCATGCTTTTCAGTAATTTTTTCGCGTTCTCGTATTGGCCAACTGTATATATTTCTTGTATTATTTCTTCAATAAAATGCGCGATATTTTATAAAATCGTTAGAAAAAAGTCCTTTTTACACTACTTTTGAAATGTTACTGATGTTGTAAGGTTCTAACGTTCCAAGGTGTTAGGTTCTGTTATATTTGCAATTAAAGAAAAATATGCCGCATTTTATGCCATCGTCTATGCATGTCTGCATGAGCTTAAGTATAAAGTTTCTGACTTGAGAGTCTGACAAACAGAAATATTCTGCCAATGGTTTACAGTCCTGCTTTTATCTTGAATCTATGAATGTATTTGTTTCTTGTCAGTATAAACTCGTAAGCAAATATGTTGTCGAAGCATAAATATTATCATGTGGGCATTTGTCTGTATTTAGTCGAATTTTCTTCAGCGCTACCTGTGCCATTGTTGTTTTGATAACTTTAATTTGGAAGATCATAATTAATTTTAACGTTTTAAATTTATCATTCCATCCATGATATAACAATATCAAATGAAAAATCCCAAATAATTCGTTATTGCAGATCGTCATAATTGTATACCATTAAAAAAAAAATGAACCATTATTTTTTATGAATAACTGCATTCTATCCCATGCAATTAACTGAGCTCCCTTATATAGTTTAATGGTTTGACTGGTTTGACTTCTTATATAATATTATTCCACCCACCACCAATTCAATGGCATCTTGATTAAAACATAAATATCAATTTGAAGTCAAAACATATTATAATAATTGAGCATAGAGTTGAGAAACCATGTTGAAAAACGCCGGCATTTAAATCAGTTTAAAATATTGTATAAATTATTTTTTTTGATTTGATGGACTTGTTTTATTTTAGATAGATATTTGTCAAAATAATTAAATGTTTTTTTTTAAATTTAATATTTTATAATTATTTTTTTTATCTTCATACACATGTACAATAGAGTCATTACTCTTTTGAAATGAATAGCCTGAGACAAGACCTTGGATGAACCTTAGGGATAAAACCGCAAATATCAATGAAAAGATCAAGTTGCCATGATTTACTTCATATGGCACCGCACGAGACCAGTATTCATTGATTGTATCAAGTCAATATTTTATATTGAAACGGCCTTTTAATTACAACATTAATAATATGATATTGAGATTAGAACTGTTACCATTCTGTTAAGGAGATATTACAAGGTTGTCCATTTGTCTTATAATTTATGATATATTATCAATTAATTTTTTTTTCTGCTTAGTGATCTATCAAAATTTCCAATTATTTCATGCTAGAAATATTGTTTGTTTGATAAAATTATTATTGTTGATAGATGTGTTTTTTAGAGTAGATTATAAAACATTTCCAAAATAGTTTATGGAGGAGGAACTTTTTAAAAAAGGTTTTATTTAGCTGAAATGCATTAGTATTTTTAACTTTACATTCCCATATTTATTTATATATGTATCTATATATGGGTACATATGAAATGTTTTTTGAAAGCTAGCTAATCACTCTAATAATTCTGTTTTCTTTCTACAAGAAGAATTTTTAGGAGAGGCTCTGATTCTTATCCTTCCATGATATTTTCGAAACCCTAAACTCCTGACCCTTTTACGACGAGCCCTCCTTGGAACACTCCTCCGCAAAGAGGAAGGCAGTTCTTCAGCAGTCTGTTGGCGCAACCTGCCCCAGGGCAAAGAGATGTTAATCCTCTAATTCCAGTCTGTTTCCCAACGGGCCTCCGTTTAGCACCGTTCAAACCTCGCTGTCAAGGTCCGCTCTTTCGAAACGTCTCTACCGCTTCCTCACTTCGCCTTTAGCCCAGATTCGTCTCCTAGTGTTGTTTTTTTAAAAAATTGTATTCATCCTTTCATTATTTTCTCTAAATTGAAATTTATCATAAAAACATTATCATGTAATATTATAACAATAACAAAATAAATAATATCGGTTAGAGGCTGTGTTTACCATACGATTTTAAAGACGTGGAAATACATGAAGTTCAAGTAATAAGATTTGCAAAGAATAACATATAATTATAAAATAGCAATCTCCTGAATGAAGATCTGGTCATGCGGCAAATTATCTGGTTGTGAGTGGTGACGTCATCGATTCAGCCCTCAAAATTAGGCAACTCGCTTACTGTTCTTCCGCATTGATTCCAAATTCAAAAACTTTTGGACTCTCTTTTTACAATCTCTAATGCGGTATTTTAGCTGATTAATGATAGCAATTCTTTCTTTCTAGCATTTTTAGTCGCGGAGCTGTGGACGTTTGAAAATGACACCAAAAGCATCATACATTTTTGTTTCGTAACACCCCATAGGGAGAAAATTCTAATTTAATGTAATCCTACGTTAGAATCTAGTCTCCCAAAATATTTAGAATATAGAATATAGTTAGTTATAAACATATATATATAATTATATTATACGTTAGAATATAGTCCCAAACACAGGACTGTTCAAGGAAGTTGGAGCTATACTGATTGTAAATAGAAATACCTATAATTGGGAGCATAGCTTTTCATCTGAAATCACTTGATCTATATATATATATATATATATATATATATATATATATATATATATATATATATATATATATATTTTATTATTTTTTTTTTCGATATTAAAATAATATCAGATCGTTTACATCATTGAAAGCAAACGGCTATATTAAAATCGGTTTAAATCCCTATTTGGGACTAATTGTTGTTCTTAACGGAAAATCTATGGTATTGGTCAGTATCGGAACTGTGGTTATTTAATAGCTTCCTTGATCGTTGTGCCAATGACAACAAGGTCTCAGGAATACCATAAGGTTGAGCATCAGGCTCAGTTATTGACTTCCAGGCCGATCTCGATTTACCTTGACGTAATTATGATCATCATTAAAATTTGGATCCATTTTTAATTACCAATCACATATCTCATTCCAAAAAAAACAATTTAAAAATGTTATCAAGCTTATTCTAATAAATGGAATTGAAATGAGTGCAGTGTCTTTTCCAGCATTCAAATGACTTCCGTTTAAGGTTAGGTTATTCAGATTGATCTCTGCTTTCCTGGATTGTGGGAAACCAGTGAGTTGTAGTGTGATCTTGACCTCGCATCACCTTTCTAGGAACAACGTTCTGTTAGCAATAAATCCAAGAATAATGCTAAGTGTATAAAATAGAGGCACTAATATAAAAACATGATAATTTCAACTGAATTAAATGGACTGTGGCGTTGACAGTTTTGAGATATGAGGTCTTTTGTTCACATGTAATACTTGGTTTTGTTATATGATTAAGAAACACTCTGTAACTTCAATGTTGCTTAAGTCAGTAAATTTATTAATTTTTATGATTTATATTTGGAACAACGGTTAAATCATGCTTTGAAAAACTTCTATGCCAAGGAAGTGATGTCACCAGCATCCACGCAGTATGCGCCAGAGTTTTTTACAAACCCATTGATGGATGGTTGCCCAATTTATGGAGTCTTGGTGTGACCCAAAAGTGGAACCACGTTTCATAGAACAGTCAATATATCTTTTGTCCCGACCGGACTCCAACCCAGGAGTTCGTGTAGTGGAGTTGATTTACTTAGTCCTATATTTGTGAACTTGAAACTGGACCCATTTATTTATTTTTTTAATTTATGGACTTAGCCAATGCTCATCGTTACTGTTCACTCAGAACTAGATGCATACACATATTTAATTTTGAATTCATTTCTCTTGCGATTGAAACATCGTTTCGATCTTAGCCAAGAATTATGACAGGGAAAGCTAGCTTGCCATTAGGAAAATTGAATTATCGACTCGTGTTTATGACGCGCTTGGTCTTCACTTTCTCTCAGCCTGAGGACGGCTCTATATCATTGAAGAACAAGGTGCATAAAGGCGGCTGCAATGGAAGCTGCAAAGGTTGCATTTTAATGCAGATTCCAATCTCGGGCGACTCCTTATACGTGTTGAGTGAAATTTACATCCCGTCCACCACCATGGGCTACCGATCTAAACACAGATATCCACCGGTGGCCATAAAGTTTCCCTAAACCACTTCAGTACCATTTTTTCTCTGGCATAACTAACTAAAAGAAACGTTAGTAATTTGTATATTCTTGGATAGAGTTGTAGTGAAAGTAAATGATACCATATTCTCATGATAACAGAAGCATTAAGGATAGTTATTGACATAACAGTTACCTATTCTTCTCAACCTTATATAGTCTGCAAATCATTTATCTATAATCTTATCCAGTGCACCTGTCGTAGAATTATGGTACAACTAAACACTCGAAATTGATGGCAAATCAGGTTTAAAGCTTATTTGTCTATACTTCTAAATAGCTTCTCATTAAAACACACTGAACCTTCGCAAACAATAGAAATGCGCAAACAATTACGAATGCTTCAGTATGTTTTAATGTGAAGGTATTCAAAAATGTAAAAAATAAAATAAATAAATATGATTTTAATCAATTTCGAATTTTGAGTTGTATTTTTATTCCATGAAAAGTGCGATATATTGAGCTGAACAGGCTATTATATACATATTATCAAGATTAAGTAATTTCTTCGATTAAAAGAAAAGAAAATGTAGACAGAACTATGTGTATTTGAAAATTAAATAAAATATACAATAAATATTTTCTAATTAGGGATTGATATATTATTTGCCACCTATAATTTTTGTTTTTATTGAAAACTAGTTTCAAATGTTATACATTCATCTTCAGTTCAAGGTTTAAGTAGATTATATCAAACAGAAAAGTTTGTATTGATTGTTCTCGCACTGATCTAACAATTGCTAAAAAATAAAATAAAAAATAAAAATAAAACCAATACAAACTTTTCTGTTTGATATAATCTACTTAAACCTTGAACTGAAGATAAATGTATAACATTCGAAACTAGTTATCAATAAAAACAAAATTACAGAAGTGGCAAACAATTTATCAATCCCTTCTTAGATTGATCCTTCTATATCATCATGCTGCGTCAACTGATAAACATTTTCCTAAAAATGTGAATAATGGAAATTAATAATTTATTATTCCCTCAGAATAACACGAATTATTGAAGTGTCAATTGGATGAAGACGATATGTAACATTTTTCGACTTCTGATAAAACTGAATTCAAATAATCTTCCAATCCGCACTCATATTAGGTGCTTGTCTCTGTTTTCGACAAAATTGTTGTGATGTTCGTCCTCCAGTTTACCAAATTATTATGTGATGGTCCTCATTAGACGCAGAATTTGATTGAATATATTATAACTATTACTACATATGCCCGAACCTTTGTCTCGGGCTCCTGGACCATATGGGCATATTCCTTTCACCCCCTTCGATTTGGGAAGATGGCAAACCCGCAACGTTCCCAAGTAGGCTGTTTTTTGCATCTTAGCGACTGCAATTATCAAAATTCCTATACATAATATGGATATGAATTTTGATATTAACCATCTAAGAAGTTTGATAATAAGCATTTTATATTGTAATGCTTGATATTTTTAGGCAAGTTATTGAATTGTTTCTATCTTTATAATAATATTTGGTGCTGTATTTTTAAAATTATAATACTACAGATTAGGAAGAACGTAAAATAAACTGACCCCGCTCTAAGTCACATATATGTTTGTAGTTATTAGTTAAGTATTAATGATTATTACATAGAACGGGGCCAACTTATTTTAAATTCTTCCTAAAGGATCTATGGTATCCTATGTTAAAAAATATAATACAAAATATTAACGTGAAAATGGACACAATTCGATCGATACCTTGCCTAAAATTTTCAAGCATAAAATGCCTTATATTGTCTAACAAACGTGCAAAGATTATATATATTTCTTCACCTGGAGACCTTTAATAGGATCGCCACTTTTAATACGATTAAACGAAAAAAATATGATCTTTAAAACATAAATTTATAATTTTATAAACAGGGAAAACGTTCGGCTACCTGTTGTAGAAATCTTGGTGTAATTCAATACCTTTTTTCGGTGGATCCAATATCCATACTGGGTATAAGTAGCCCCAAATTATGGTACTTATTTACAGTTAGAATTTTCTTCTCATTTAGAATTGATAAGTCTAAATATTAATCAGTAATTTTCGTTGGTTCCAAATTGTATTACAGGAATACATGAGGGTAAATAACACAGTTTAGTTAGATTTTTTTTGTATTTTTTTTAACGTCGTTTTTCCCACACATTTCCTTGAATTTCAAGAATACTATCAAATCGAGAACCACGATATTTTGAATATTTAGACTCCATGAGAATGTGCATAAAAAAAAAAAAAAAAAAAGATAACACAGTTACTCGACTAAGTGCAGGCTATATCGGACAAGATCTATAACGGAGAAACTGTCTTATTTAACGGTGACTGGAGTCTGTTCCTTCCAAACTCAACAGATCTGATAAGGAGATTAACATTTGAGGAAGAAGAGAGGGCCGTTCTGTAGGCGTCTTGGCTCACTTGTTCCAACTTCTGCCTCTGTTTAATGTAACCAAGATACTGCTCCTGATAACATAATATAATATTACGATACTATGTTAATGTTAGTTTGAATTTTGTGTTCTTATGTTTATCAGGTGTTTCAGATCGGGAGATGTCGAGAGTGTTAGTCAGGATTGTATTTGGCTACGAGGAGTCGATCCGTTAAGTACACTAAATATTAATATGTTGTTAGGAATTTTAAATTATAGACTTCTATGAATTCATCACGGTGGAATGGTTTATTTTATTGTTATTATTTTTTTAATGATACCTTTATCTCCGATCTTGATATATTATTTATTTTTTTAATTATTATCATTACCTTTTTCATTCATCTTTTCTTTTTTTTTTAATTAACAAATAATTTGTTTGCATTCCGAAACTATCCCAAAGCAATACATTGATTTTTTTTTTTTTTTTTTTACTTGAGATGATATTTCAGACATATAAGAATATAGATTTGCTTATCGTGTTATTTTCATTAGAGAATTAATGTATTTGGCATTACTTTCTAATTTTTATTAATCGATTTTTTTAATTAGTGACATATAAAAGAAAATATTTAAAAAAAAAAAAGAAGAGACAAAACCTATAATTCGCATTTATTGGAAAATTAAAAAAAAAAAAAAAAATCGAGGTCTCTCAAATAGCAACAAATAACCAACTAGCCGACGCACAAGGACTGAAAAACATAAGATCACATAAATCCTGGCCAAAGATAGCACATCTCACATCAGCAACTATAAAAAGACTGACCAAATTGACATAGCACATTACGCTACAACAGTTTAACATCTATTGACGTAAAAGGGATGAGGCAATATAATGAAATTGCTTGTTACCATTTTTAAACCGAATAAAAATATGTTTTTTATTTTTTTACATCGCATTAATTAATAAATTAAGTATTTTCTTAATTTCCCAGTTTTTTTTTTTTTCTTTTTTTACGAAAACATTCTGATCATTGTTTTGTCATTTTATTTGAGGACAAGTTTGTATGGTCATTTTTTTTAAAGGGGTATTAGGGAAAAAAAAAGAGTAACTATAATTGATTCACAAAATGTACTAATTGTGTTTTTTTTTCATATCATTATTTTGTTTCTTATTCTCATCTCAAATTTGATTATTTTTAACATATGACCTAGCCAACCGTTGCTCCTCCATCACTATTCTACGACAACCCGCTTAACCGTAAAATAAGAATCAAGGAGCCGTCGAGTTTAAGCGATAACTTGCTAGTTTCGCAATATCCTGTCGCAGCCTCAACTGGAGACCATTAAAGTTAGCCGGGCATTTTATTGCTAATGCCAGGTGGAATCGCTCTTATATCTTTCCGAGCTCTGTTTGCTAACTCCAACACTAGTCTGTTCTATTTAGCAACGGGACATTTATGATGATTTCTCATTATAAATTAAATATTTGCTTTGGCGGCACGGTCTTTGTGGACAATTTATAAGTTGTATTCCTTAAGTATTTTTTTTTTTAAATATTCATAGCCTACCTAATACATCTTAAATCAAATAAATACATTATATTTATGAATTTTCCACCAATTACCAATTTTCTGTTTAAATTGAACGTAAGAGTTGAATGATATTTGTTCTGCAACTCATATTATACTATTTTGCGGCATAAAATACAATTTATATTAGTTATTTATTCATAACATACAATATCGTTAGTATCCGTGCTTTCACGTCTATGTATCCTCTCCTGTGATCATATAATTAATTTTTTAAATTACTATTTTAGAGCGAAACTTTTTGGAACGATCTTAGCGATTAACATTACAACTTGTGTGGTTTATTTGGTGCTAAAAGAATCAATCCAAAAAAACCCGGTTCCGAGTTGATTCTTGAAATATTAGAAAAGCTTGGAAACGTCTCATATGACAGAAATAAGATAATACAAGCTCAAAGCGTCTTAAACATAGGTCAACAAATCGCTTCATCTAAGGGAAGTTTTCTAAGGGGAATATTCTCAGTTTCCATCGCAAAGCACGTTGCTTTTCTGAGAAAATTAAAAATCTGTCTTTGAGAGCATATTTTCTCATCTTGTAAAATACAATCGTCCTGTTTCGAAATAGAAAAAAAATATTGAAATCGGCGCGTAATTGTCTCGTTAAATCCAAACCCCCAATTGATAAGAGCTGACCTTTATGGAGGGAGCATGAATCCTAAACATTTATGTATCAGAAATCAGCCACAAAAGTTCGTATAACGAGTTATAAAAATATTAATTCCTACCTGTTGTGTCTTTCAAGTTTAGTTGCACAGCTTTCTCGTTGTTTTTTTTTTTTGTTGCCTTAAGTAGAATCAGCAAGAATCTGTTTTTGAAGATGCTTTGAGATTTAAATTTCTCCCTGACAGTTTTCTATTTTTTAAGCGCTTGTCCGCAGTCACCTAGCAAAACATGATAGCTGGGGCAAGTGCAGACATCTGCTGTGTGACTAGTATGCGTGGTCTATATTTACCCTTACTATCACTTTTTTGTCGAGGCAACTACGGACTAACGAATTTAAACAAAAATAATTTTTTTTCAATACATTGATTCTATTATATACAGCATCCCGAATCATAGCTGAATGAAGATTTTAAAATGTGAACCTCGGACAAGCTTTAACTTTTTTCGATGATTACACCGGTATAATAATCCTCCTGAAACCGAAGTACTTTGCACTTGCTCCAAAACCTCTGTTACTTGAATAATGAGTCTAAGGGTTAATTAAATTATCAATCTCATAATAATTAGCATAATCGTCTAAGGAACTCTTAAACAAATATATGAAAAATTTATCTGCAAAAATAAAAATCTCACAGTCCTGTAAAGTCAAACTTGGTCAAATTTAGTAGGCACTCACCCCACATTACCCTACTATCAATAAATTATTCTTAATCGATATAAACTTTTCTTATCATTGAATTCTTAATTATGGAAATATTTGGATTAAAAGATTAAAGAAAATTCTCTTGTTAGGCAGTGCAAAATTATTTTATTCTTAGACGATTCACTCGAAAGTTTAATAATAGCTTCGTACTAACATGAAGGCGACTTAATAAATTCTTATTCTTTAATAGCTGTACCTTGGGAAGGAAGGCTAAATCTGTATTTAGAAACCAATAAACATAAAATTTATCTTTTAACAGCACCATGATTGTGTTTCGTTATATTTTTTTATTATTTTTACTGTGCATTTACATTTATATTAATCTATTTAATGTTTCTTTCCTCGCTTTGTTTCACAGCGATTATCCTTCGTTATATGCTCATAACACCATATTTAGTTTTTCAATATTTATGACAGGTCTTACTTAACATTCAACAATATAAATAGAAAGACAGATGTTCAAATGAACAAATCCAATTATTTTCCTACATGAAATGCGTCAAATATAATAATTTAATGTTTGCTATTGCACCACAATGCTCTATATCCATTTCGTTCGTGTAAATTGTGTATAAAAATTTTGTATCCTCCACACCAGAATTTTAAACTGAAGGAGATTGTACATCATCATATTGTCACGTATAAACTTTATAAGTTGTCGTGACAACGTTTTTTTTACATACGTGTATAAGTTTTATTTCTCGAAAAAAATCTTAAATTTTTTCCTACACGCAGTTTGAAAATTTGTTATTCAGTATGGACCTTTATCCTCAATGGACAAAAAAAGTATTCGTGCACATATTTTTTCGGCTAAAAATATGTTTAATAATTTATTGGACATAAATTAACGGATCGATATGATAAAAAATAACAATTCTGGGTTAATTTTAAGCGAAAATTAGAAACCACTGCAACCTAATTAAGAACAAAAATAGAACAATTAATTTTTTCAGGTAGGGCCTAATAATTTCGATTTACAACCCATTTTTTGTGAAAACAAAAATTGAAAATTTATCTAGCAAGGAAGTGTTCATACATTAGCAAGTGTCGTGAAAATAGCTTGTTAGTTTGTTCTCAGCTCATGGTTTTCACTTAATACATTATCTCTTATTTAAAGGCAAACCTAAAATGGTCCCAATTGAAGGATAGTTCTCACAAAATAGGTCGTAAATAATTAAGTTCAACCTGATAAGATGAATTGTTACTGATCATAGAATTGTTACTTATATATTCTATGTCACAGAATATCATAGAATTGTTATTTTAAAAACTGTTGCTGTATGAATACTTTTTTTGCATGATAAATTTTAAATTTTTGTTGTTAGTTAATAACTCTTTCCCCCAAATAGTGTCGTGAATCGAAATGATTCTACCTTAACAAATTAATTGTTCATTTTTTGTCGCAAATTAGGCTATACGGGTTTCTAATTTACTCCACATGTAAAAATGAATGCTGAATCTTGTTTTTTTATGATATCCATCAGTTAATTTTCGTTCAATAAATTATTAAACATATTTTTAACCGAAATACCATGTGGGTGTAAAATACTTTTTACTTTTCTGTAAGTACGTGTGAAATATAATAATTTAAACAGTTCTGTTTTCTAATTTTGTTGAATTAGGTGGTAGAATATATATTTTTCTTCCCTATCATTGATATATTTGTTCATAGCTAAGTAAACCTGATTATGCATTTAAATTATTTATAAATTCTTTTTGAGCATTCAAGAACTATTTGAATCTCCTCAGTCTGAGAGTATTGTAAATGTTGAAATTTTACTATATACAAATATTTATAACATGGCAAATATTGTAACCAATAATCAAATAATTAATGAAATAATCCATTAACTGTAATAAAATTAAAATCAAGAAAATTGTAAACCTAATTGATATTTGGTTGTTTTGAAAAAATAGCAAAGATTTACAGTCCAAATGTACGAATTATAAAATCCGTTATCTCTATACATATTTTTTCGTTTATTTTTTTATTAGTGTTTTTAATAAGGTCAATTAAAAACTCAGTAGTTTTTTTGTATTTATTGTAAGACGTTTCGAAGATGATATACTCGTATATCTATCTATGTACATATATATATATATATATATATATATATATATATATATATATATATATCTAAAATACATTATATTTAAAAAGAGTTCTGCTGACCCAGTCAATTTATAAAAACAATTTAATGAATTTCTTAACTAAACAATATCCCAAACTGTTGGGTCGGTCACTTAAATATTATTTTAAGACATTGTCAGTGAATGATTAAAAAGTTCAAAGTTTGAATAAAGAAGGGGGTTTATTATTTAACTATTTTTACATATCATTATTTCAAATGTCTGGAATAAACATGTTCTTCCTTTGCATTCAAAGTATTTTGTTGGAATTTTTTTATTAGTTGCTTTTCTTTTTTTTTTTTTTTTTGCTTTAATTCTTTTCCTAACTAAAATGTTTACCTTATCAAAACTGATTTCATAGGCATGTTTACTGTTTGCTATATCTCCACTTACAATTAGTGTTGTGTGTTCTATTATATTCAATGGAATTTCTGTGCTATTTAATACTTTTTTTTTTAGATTTTGAAGAGATTCACAAATGTGCAATGAATCCAAGAGTATAATATTATTATATTGTGTCCAAAATTATCCATTTTTTGTATATTATCCTTTAGTTTGCTAAATTGGTTAGGAACTATTTTATTATCTTTCCATGCTATTGTATAATTATTGTTTGTTCTATTGAAACAATGATCAGTAATTGGATCGTTGTGAAAACTTCTTTTATCAAGCTTATGTTTTGTGCCCTTGTTATTGCATAAATTTGATTTAATGTATGTTTATTTATTATATTATTATGTGTGCCATTATTGTTGTTTTTGAACAATGATGTAATTTGTAATTGAATACGTTTTTTTTTTTGAATCTACATATCTACAACATCCAACTTTCGTTTTCTGAGATTTTGCTTAAGGTTATCTTTACATTCTAATACTTTTAGTTTCTTTATATTATGTTTTCCTCAATTTATTCTCTTTTTCTGTTGTTCTCTATTGTTTTATTTTTAAATAATAAGTCGCATAAATTAAAAATTGTATTATCAAACTCAAAGTTACTGTTATCTATAGCTACCTGATTGTAGAAGTTTAAATTTGGCTTTTTTATTCGTTCTTCGGTTATTTTTTGGGGATATTATTGAAGAAAGAAATTCCTTTATTAATTTTCTTTTTTAGTTTTTATAAATTGACTGGTTTAGCAGAACATTTTTTAAAAATTATGAAATGTAGATATATATATATATATATATATATATATATATATATATATATATATATATATATATATATTGGTGATAATCAAAGTTCAACAGTGAAATAAATTATTGATAATAGATTGTTTGGTTATCATCAATAAATTTTTGTATTTATTTTTTAGATGTTTCGGGGATGTACGAGTATATATGTATAATATGTAATGTTATATTATATGTAATATAATAATTATATATATATATATATATATATATATATATATATATATATATATATATATAATTATTATATTACATATAATATAACATTACATATTATATATCACAGCTAAAACACAAGCATCGTGGTCCATAGATGGCCCTAACGAAATAAAAAAAAAATATATTATATATTTTTTTTTTCGGTTGGTTCGATAGACCTTGTAGATCTTTGGACGCGCGATGTGGTGTTCTTACAGACATTTATTGCTTGCGGGAGCACAGACAGCCTGGAGGGGGTCACCCAACCTCACGTTACTGCGAACCATGGTTTCCATGGTACAGCAGCAGGCTGCCCATTGCTCCATAACCGGTTCCTTTGGGGCCAATTCGGCAGTGTCCTTCCCACCGACTCACTCGGGTTCAAGGACAGTGACGAATCGGTCTAGATCCACGGATTATGGCTATTCGGAGTCAGCAGGCGCACGAGGACCTATATTTCTTTCCCCACGGCAGACCGTCCGTGGACCAAACCTCTGGGCGGCTATTTTATGTCCTGGAAAACCACAACGCGATTCACAATTAAGGTACACTTCGTGGGGTCATCACTTCTACGCCCGGTCTGTATAAGTAGCCTCCAATAGGCTGACGGGCCTCACATACCCGGATGGAGGGGTGATAAATTTCTTGAATTATTACTTTAATTAAATTAAAGTAGTGCCGGTGACGGGATTCGAACTCACAACTTCTGGGTTTGTGAGTAGGTGCACTTTTGCAAGCGCGCTAACCCGCTCGACCACCCCGACCCCCTTATATATATATATATATATATATATATATATATATATATATATATATATATATATATATATATGTATATATACATAATTATTATAAATTATATATATAAATAGCATCTCCGAAACATCTAAAAAAATAAATACAAAAAACTACTGAGTTTTTACTGGCCTAAACGCAAATTTATTGATGATAACCAAAAAATCTATTATCAATAATTTATTTCACTATTGAACTTTGGTTAATCCTAAATTAATAGGGTGAAAATATTATTGCATGGAAAGAATATTATATTTTATATAAAATATTTGATTTAGTGCACGATTGTACTGACTCAATAATTTAAGAGGAATTCCTTTGTCATATTCTGTTTGTGGGTCTAATTGTTTCACTTGAGTACCTTTACTTAAACAGTCCCAAGCACGTTCTTGACTGGCATGAGTCAATGAAATCTCATTAATCAGGTCAATACATTCAATGCATGAGGCTAGAATATCTGTCATTATTCATTGTATTTTTTTTATTTATTTATTATTCCAGCCACGCCATTGTGTACAGTGGTTCCAGGATTCACGGAACGGGCGTCTTGTAAATCAGGCAAGGAGCAACTGAAAAACGTGTCGTGTTTTTAATTCATTGAAATATTGCTTATTCCATTATTCATGAAATAGGATAAGTTGTTTATGACTCCGTTCAACAAACTGGTAACTCGGCGATTAATTTCAGTTGTAGGGTGTTGTTTAGTTGCCTTGTTTCTAAACTCACTGGCGGTATAGGAAAAAAATCCTATGTTCCACTTCTTTTTTTTTTTTTTTTTTTTTTTTTCTGCAATAATGACTCTAAATTTCACTGTTCTTTCGTTGCAGATATGCTTTTTTTCTTTTGATAATTTACATTGTCGATTACTGAATATTCAATCTTGCGCTCCTCAGACCATTTCCTGGTCTCGTCCTTTGGTCTGTGGGTAGTTTCTGTGAGGGACGTTATGAAAAGTGGAGTTTTGACATGATAGTTACTCTGGTCATCTATGTCATTTTGATTAATATGGAGTTCCACTTTTATTTTATTTATTATGATTTTTCTTTAATTATTTCTCATCTGTATTTTTTGTTTTAAAATGTGAATATTTTTAGCTCTCGTGAGTCCTTTTTTATGTGGAGATTGGAAATTGGAGAATTAATATTTCATTGATTAATTTTCTTATTTATTTAGCACAACGTCAGAACCTGGCCTCCTACAGAAGCATATCGTCACTCAGATATCGCTGACGGTAACGAACTGTTAAATCGACTTGTAATATATTGTCATTCATGTCTGTGCATATATTTCAACTTACAGAAATCATTTGTTTACCAATTATTTTTAAGTTTTTAGCAACTCGACTGATTCACTCTGGGTGACGAACGTGTTAATTTTGTAGTTAGCGTAAAATTCCATTTAATAATCTTAAATATCTGATGTGGACAACACATGACTTCCTTGTACGCCTATTAAACCACAAATCGGTGGCTCAAAAAGTTATCCTGAATTTGGTTACTAGTTTCCGAAGATTGCAGTATCTCAAAAACGATATCCATCTATTGACACACACACGCATACACACACACACACACACACACACACACACACACACACACACACACACATACTCTTTTTCTGGAGGTTTCATTCCGTTATTATATGTCGTTTTCTTTCAGTAAGTAACTAGTTTCCAAGAGATTTCTTAGTCTTCCGTGACAACATTAGAACTGCGAATGTCACTAGATAAAGCATTGGAAATCCACAGGTTCTACATTTTAAGCGGAAGAGCCCGCTTTACTTATATATTATTCTCCTGCTGCAGACTTGTATATCTCACAAATGGAGAAGAAAACCAGTATTTTACACTAAATGTTAACACTTAAAACAGGTAATAAAAATGTTTAATTGGAGTGGTAAAAAAATCGAGTTTGTAACCTTTATTACCGAATCATATGATCTCTATATTTAATTTTATTATAATTTTTGATGTATGTTTATTATACCTTCAAGTAAAGTTCCCTTTTCGGCTCACCAATTTTAACCAAAATCTATTAAATATATTCATATCGATATTAAAGTCCTATTTACCGAATTTGAGATGTTTTTTTATACATTATATTTTAATATAATTTTTGATAAAAGTCTAATATGACCTTCAAGTAAAGTACCACTTCCGGTCTGCCAATGCTAACAAAAATTTATTATGTTATTTATGTTAATATTTTCAACTGTTATATACCTAATTTGAGATGTTTTGCATCATATTTTAATATAATGTTTGATGAAAATCAATATTGACCTGAAAGTAAAGTGCCACTTCCGGTATAATGTAGTGACCAAAAAACTAAATTTTACAGCAATCTTAACTAGAAAATTTTAACTTTCTACGGCTAATCGTTTTTGATTTTTGCGAGATATGCACGTGCGTACGAACGTATGTACATACGTCACGACGAAAATAGTCAAAATAGATTCAGGGATAGTGAAAATGGATATCTCCGTTGAAATCTGAAAACCGAAAATTTTCGCGATTACAATGCTTCCTTTATTTCGTACAAGAAAGTAAACTTAAAATACACATATATCATCTATTCAATTAGATATACATAATATTATATAATGGGGCTTGTAGCGTCATGCTACACTTACATTACATTGCAAATAAAATAAATAAATAAATGTAGCAATTACGCTGTCATTTAGTTATATATCAATCACTGTTTTTTTTAGCATGGCCTTGAAATACTGATAGTCATTGGGACAAATATGAAAATGACGGTTACCTTAGAAATATTTAACACCCGAACTAACGGTACCCCACCCGCCAAATGCATTAACTTTAAACTGGCTATGAATTTTAAACGACCTATTTTCTTTAGTAGACTATATAGACCTCGCTGAATAATGCATCAACAAAGCTGACACTTTTCTATAAATTAGTGTATATAGGTTCATTCGAGATCGAGGAGGGGAGTGAGAGGGGGGAGACCACTTGCATACAGATGACCGCGGTTGGCAGGCCTGATATCGTATCAGATGGGGGTCAGAATGAGATCATATCCTTGACCGGGACCGGCCCCGCCAAGCCTTCCTCGTCCAGGTTTCGCAACGAGGTGTTTCGATGGACTGTTGACGGTTTGTTATTATATCATCCATGTTGCGGCGATGATCCTATTGTCATTTCCATTTCTATTGTTTGTTTTTTTTATTAATGTATGGAAGCTAGAACTTGAAAAATAATTAGTCATCTCTGTTAACTACATATCTAAAAGTATTTTATGCATCTGAAGGAATGAGACGGCCCGTAGGCGGTCAAAAAGATTGAATAAATATTTACTTATTTTTCCAATCTTAATATCATTCACTGTATACATCATTGTTTTATTTTTGTATCTTGCTTATTCAGTCCTGATTAAGACCTGCAAAGAAGGTTGGAACGTCGGTGTCTAATAAATAGTTTTTATTATTTTTGATCCATTATATTTTTATCGCCATTCGGACCATCTTATTCTTTCATATAATTTTTACGGTAAACTATTAATTATTCAATATTTTATGCATAATTTTTTTTATAGGTATCTTCATGATTCAAAGATTCTCAGAAGAATCGATCTTCATAATAGGCTTATCACTTTTCACCAGATTTGTCTTTACTCAAATTTGTCTTGGAAAAAACAATAGTGTACTACTATTCTACATTTTTTTTTTCTAACGACCTAGGTTCCAACCCCAATGCCGTCTGAAGTTGTCAAAAGGTGAGCAATCCTTTGCAAGAGCTACGTTGCCTCCTGTAAGCTGACGAACCTAGCCGCGAAAGGGTGCTTGGTCATTGGCGTGTTAGCATCTATTGCTTGGTGGTCCCCATCCATCTGGATGCCTATCTCGAATGAGCTTAACGTTAGTTTCTTTAGCTACTACTTGTTTGCGAAACCTCTGTAATTTACTTACTGATTAATATATTTTTTTATTAGAGTGGAATAATATTGGAAAATTGTCTGTAGGTGAAAGCATATAAATATACTTTTGAGAGATTCTTATCAAAGAATACTATTACTTATGTTAAAATTAAACTTGAATCTTTAATTGATATTGATAGTTGTATGACGTGTCCTCCAACTACAAAAACACATGTTAGTGTTAATTTACAACGTTTTATTTTATTATATTACCATATTTTGCGTCGGGTGAATTCTACAGCTAGGTAGATACAATTTAGCGTTTCTAGAAAAGTAAATATTAGAACTTTCCTAGTTATAGAAAGAAATCTTTTCCTGATGATAAGTCTATCTATTTTTGGAAAGGAAATACCCGTGTGTCGCCTACAACAGTTGCCCAGTTGTAGTTCCTATGCTGTAGACTAATGGAATGCCTATACTGAATACTAATGGAACCTTTCATGAAAACTACCCAAGTTGTGCGAAATTTAAGTTACCTAGTTGCAGAACATTCCTCAAAGTTTAATAAATGGCATCTAAATGAAAATTCAAATTTCAATCTAAATGAAAATCAACTTAAGCATTTACTATTATCTAAGTTAGGATAATTTTTATATTTTCAAATAATACGTTTCTTGTATATATTTCTCAAAGAAAGTGGAACTTTTAAAGCAATATCGCTTCTTTCTGAAGCATTATAGTAACTTAGTAAAGTAAATTTGCTTTAACAAAGTACACAAAAAAAAAAAAAAAATGATACTTGAAACGAAAAGTACTGATATTTCATTCCGGTGAATACGATGAGGAAGTGAATGAAATTGTGAAGGAACTTTTACAAATTGAATATATGGTTGCTGGACCATGTATCACATCCATTCGCTGAAATAAAAACAATCAAACGATAAATCAATATCTTGATAAATAATTCATGTTTAGACGATATTGTATTAGATAACGTTACCTGCCAAAGCCAGAAGGCCGACCCAAAAAATGCTGGTACCCCTCAATTTTTTAAATTCGGTAATAGCTTATCACCTACAGGACACACAGGTCCAACCAAACGCAAAGTGGTGACCAATTATGCTAATTCCTCTAGCGTTGCCGAATGAAAATTTCAGTATGCGAAGACACCTGAATAACAGACACCAATAACCTTTGAGCTTTCCCTAACACCAGATCATTAGTCCTAATGCATTCAGGTGAGAACAAAAACGAAGCGGTCCTGTATAAGTTTCTCAGGGCGGTTCCCAATTACCGTTCGCACTGACATGGTGTTCCAGTTCGGAACTGACAATTCTCTTCGGAAGCGGCGAAGTTCACGATTACAGATGCTCACTGGATAGAGGAGGAACTGGAAGTTATGTTTGATGTGGAGCTCGTTTTCCATTAATATTGGTTGTGGTATCGACTGGGGGAACCAGTCCGGCATTTGACATAAAGGACCTTTTTGCCAATCCCAAAGAGGCTACACTCTGTCCTAACCACAAATGATTTTTCAAGATTGATTAACCCAGGTAGGAATCGAACCTACACCGCTCCAAACAAATTACTCATCTTATTGAACAATTCAAGAAAAACTCAATTTTATTTAAATACGGTATTTAAAAGAGGAAGTTAGTTAAATTAAAATAAATGAATAATGCAATTAACAGTTCTTGAGAAATCACACACGTAATAAATATCAATTTTTGTACACTCATATATTGTGTCATGTTTTCTAGTCCTTTACTTAAAAACAATTTACTTATATACGAGTAGTATTACAATATTTTCATTTATCTAATTGGCTCAAGCATAATTAAAAAAAAAAGGGTTAAAATTCACATAGAAGATATCACTGTGAACAGTATATATATGTACCATTTTTTTTTTTGTTTAATGTCACTGCTAGAATATTTTCATTTTTTTTTAGTTCACACAGATTCAATCCGGGAAAGAATATCTTAGACTTCCTTGATTATTTATTAAATTTATGTTTTTTAATGAGTATACTTAAAGATTAGATGAATGAAAAACCACCCTTGCATTAACATCCTTCATAAACAACTTTTTCGGTCATTTATTATCATTTTATTGTCTAGAAAATTTTCTCACCAGACGTCCATGCGTTCGTCAAGGTGCATGCGATAATTTGACATCTTGAAATCCTTATTTTTTTAGTTGGTTGATAAAAGAGGGTGGGGGAAAGGTTGTGTTATCAGGCATATAAATAAACTTTTTTTTGTTAACGGACATGCTAAAAATTTCTATTTTTACAAACTTTTTGAAAAACCCACACACTTAATTAGTGAAAAAGTGCAATTATTTTTAAATAAAATGTTTCTCTTCATTGTTACTAGTATTTAACTATAATGTGTGTATATACAAATAAATTATATATATATATATATATATATATATATATATATATATATATATATATATATATATATATATATGTGTGTGTGTGTGTGTGTGTGTTTGTGTGTGTGTGTATGTATATATACACACATACATTATTTTTCTTAAATATATATCAACATAAGTGGATACTTAATCAAGTAATTATCTGGTCTTCCCATCTCTCAAGGTTCATTCAACCTTACTTCAAATCTAAAAACAAAAAAAAAAAAAAATCAGTGGAATTCCTAAGGTAGAAAATAATTCGCATAGAGTACATAGTTTCACTCTCTAAGACATAGTGGAATGCACTGTTTTAGTAGAAAAAAATAAATAACACATTTTCCCTCGGCATCTGTTAATGTTTAGTAGTGAATCATTTTAATTTCTTAATTAATATATGATTTATACCTATTATTCCTTGTCTAAGTACCACTATTATACAATATATTCAATATTAAGTATATTCTTATTTCATATTTTATATATATATATATATATATATATATATATATATATATATATATATATATATATATATATATATATATATATATATATGTATATATATAACTGTATATTGTTTATATGTTTTTTATTTATTTATTTTTTATTTAGTTATGGTTATAGTATAAATCTTTTTTTTTATTTTGGTTATGGTTTTAGCAAATATTCTTATTTTTGTTTTAGCTATATAATTTATAACGTATACTTAAAGTATGTATGCTATGTAATTTTATATTTTGTATATCACTTAGATCAATTGTAAAATTGTTGTGCCAGTATATTATCTAATTGTATTTTTTAGTTTTAATTGTAAAATTATAGTATTTTGTATATTTTCTTTATTAGCCAATAGTTTAAAGCTTAGTGTAAGATTCAATATTTTTGTTTTGACTTTTTTTGTTCTGTTTATTTTGTTTTCTTTTTTTCTTTGTACTGTTTTCTTCATGTGTAATGCTATGTTTATATTTCTTCAACAATCAATGTTATTTTTATATAATCTAATAAAACACTGCTATACAGGTAGTATGCCTATTGCAGCATGGAACCTGTACATTTTATAAATACACGACCCTCCCACAGGATTACTAGGGAAGGAAAAAAAAACCTTAGTGTTCCTAATGATATATGTGTGTTTAATTTTTTCCAATAGACGTTAAATGTTATCTTCAAGATAAATACAATCGTATGTTTATTGAGAATTAAAAACAAATGGCTATTAGAAATCTGTAATTAAGCTATTGGTACTGTAAACTTATTGCTGCTACAGACAAATTATAAATTGAAATGTGTTGTGTTAAATCCATACAATGTATTTAATTACAAGGATACACGCGTGTAACGAATCTATAATAAATTAAATAATAAAAGGCGCATTAGTCTTGTTTTATAAATGTTCTCATTAACGATTGTTGAAAACGTTTTTATTAAATATTACCACGTAATTACCAATATACAGCAACTGCTTAGTGTGAGGATTGTAATTATTGTATTAATTGGAAGGCTATTGCAATAATTTAAAATATGTATTTATTTATGAACACAGTGATAAAATAACATTTTAACTTCTATGTTTTTAAATAAGTCATAAAAGTGCGTTTTTAATTAAGCAGGGTATATTTTTCCATTTTGTATCTACATTTTGGTATTAATAAGCATTACTTTTGAGTACAATGCTTATAATTGTATTCTTTTGAACTCACAGCTAAATAAAGAAAAAAAAAATGAAACTTTTCGTGTTGCGCAAGTTGAACTAGTGAGGCACTGCAGAGGCTTTACGCAATGGGTTCTTAGATAATAAAAATATGAGTTGTATGAATTACATTTGTTAGACTTACATAATACAAATATTGTTGATATCGACTTATGTATTCGGGTATAATCGATTTGATTTTATAATTGTTTATGTAAGGTGTTCTTGAATTGGTAAATTATTTTAATGGAATATAGGAATTGTCATGCGAACGCTCGAATTTCGTGTTGATCAGGAATTTCCATTCAAGAATGTGAAAAAATAATTTAATGTTTTATCAAAGTTTTCTTATTGAAAATATTGCAGGCTTACTAAGAAATAGTCCAACTTAAAAGCTTATTTTAATTTTTTTTTAAATATAATACCTTTTTTTTAAATCAACTTCAGCCAAAATTATTATTATCGTAAACTATTCCTTATTTGTCCCTTCCGCTGTCTGATATTTGTTTGATAGTTTTTCGGTCTCTGATCAGCAGATTTTTTTTTTTTTTTTTCAAGAATTAAAGAAAAACATATTCTTTATAATTCATGCAAATAACAGTCAATTTCGAATGATTTTCACAATAAATTCTTTATTTTTATTAACATTTTTCACTAACATAAAATATATAAAGATGAATTTCAGATGACATAACGATTTCATTGACCTGTTTCGGTTGATTTCTTTCAACAGTTAATGGTTTTGGCTGTTGTACAAAGCTATGAAAATTTCAACATTAATTATTATTAAAAATGTGCAAAAAAAAATGCATCTAAATCTTTTATTTGGCGTCCCTCTTTCTTAAAGGGAAATATTTTACTAAAGAGGAATTTTGAAAATAGCTCTTTTTTAGTGATACATCATTATATTATAGCGGAATAATTAAAAACATTTTAGCGAAGTCCTTTTCGATCTACCCATTTATCTTATAAATATTTATTTTTAACAACCATTATACGTATCAGTTATTTTTTTTAAATCTAAGAAGAAGACCTATGGATACCGATAGATAAAAAAAAATCATCCATTACACGGACCAATCTTTTTTCTCTCTGACTATTATAAGATAAAACATATCGCTTATTTGTAAAACACACATGAGGTAATTAATGCTATATGTATTTATCCAAGATTCTAAAGCGAAAAGCTTTAATCCTTTCAAGTCACAATCAATAACTGCTATATTACATTGTGATTAGTACTATATAGCAAATGCTGGCTAGCACACTTGGGATCATAGCACATCTTATTTCAATCACACGGAATGCAGCGCATAAAGAAATTATTTTGTAACACTTTTATACGATAATATGATTAAACTATAACGTTAAATCCTCTTATAAACGATTTTTAAAAGTTCCTTTACGGTATTTTAAATATTCAAACTTTCGCGACTGGAACGCTATCTAAGAGATAGCTCCATGGGCACAGGTCATTACAGATTAACTTCCCCAAAGTTCTACTTTCGATGGACGCTCGTGCGTTCGATCAATCACATGCAAATCACAATTAGATGATGCGCAGCTATTTTAGGCAGATTCGATCGTTCGATAATTCCAGAGCCTGGAGTGGTATCGTGAGTTATTCGGATTCTTTGGGCTGTAATTTCGTTGAGCCGCCTGGAGTGAAATTCGGCAGTTCGGGAGTCTGTTAGCTTATTCAAGGTGTGGTGTAAATAAAAGCGATTGATTAGTATAAACAATATATATAAAATAATGATACTAGGTCTACCGTGTCGGCTATCAGAATACGTTAGTTACATAAGATTAAGTTAGTTACACTATGTAATTATTCTAGTATTTTCATATTAGTATTACTTAGATTGTACAGTTCAATAATGTATTATTATATAATTTTTTTATGATTTAGTTGAGGTTTTAACCATATACAAAAAGGTCGAAACTTCACAGTGTAATGCAATGTACTAATAAATCATTGGTAATCAATACGCATATATCGTGGGTATATATTAATACGTATATACCTTGGGAATATTATCAGTTCTTTATTAATCTGTAGTTGATTAATTTTATTAATTTATCGTCATCAGAAATAACAATTTTTTATTTTTATTTTATTCTTTTCTGTGTACAGTAGAATCTAAGGTGACAATACTTTTATAATTGTAATATGTTTTTAAGGCTTCTAGCTAACATTGGTTAGGCCAGAGTGTCGACTGAGAGTCGTGGATATTTGGAGCTTACGTCATCAATAGTAGATTTTTAGGCCATTTCCGAGGGAGCGGGAATCGATAGAGGTGATATTTATGCCCCATAATATATTGAAACCTAAATTTCGAATTTTTGGCGCTTAATTCATTTTTAGAAAAACGACGTCAAATTTATGGCCTTATTATTGTCATACTGCTGTTACAGTAATATTGTAAAATTTAAACATTATTAAATTGTCCATTTTGAAAATAAAGGTGTTATTGTATATATATTAGCGCATGCGCATGCAAAAATACTGGATGGAATTTCATATAGTTGTAATTGGAACCATCCAGGTACCAATCCGCAGATTCTTTGAAAATTTCTTCAAAATCAGATGAGCAGCAATAGGTGTTATGCCGGTCACATATATGTGATTTTGTGTTGACCAAATGTGTTCCTTGAAGAGTAAAATATAACATGCTAGCGGAACATTTAAGGACAAAAATTGTTTTCACTTCCTGCATGGCTTTCCATTGCATTACATTATATGGTTTCCCTAACCCCTCATACCTCCTATAGCGAGGAAGAGAAAAAAATCCTAAAATTTGTAAATAAACAAAATTTTAAAATATATAATGATTTTACAACAATATAGAATCATCAAATATGCCTAAAACGAAAATAAACTTGGTAAAAGCTATGCCCATTGTCTGATAAACACAAATGAATTTAAATCATAAACTAACATGTTTTTGTTAAATATTTTATTACAGTATAATGTTCTTTTTATTTTGACGCAAGGTAATTTTTATAATGACTTGCTGTACAAATTTAGAGATTTCTTGATCAATTGGCTTATTGTATCTGCATTTAAAGTGTGGAAAACCGCGTTTGAAAATGAATGTGTTGGTCGAAACTTCATATAAAATGTCGTGGCAATATTTTCTCATTTTTGATTTAAATTTATAATACTGGAGGTCTCAGAATTCATAGAGGCTTTTTCCTATTATACCTAGATATTTATCATATAATAATAATACAGCGCTACATAGTTGAATCAAACAAGAAAAAATGGAATTAAATTAAGTCTAATAGATTAATGGGTATCTTTAGCGGCGTAAGTCGGCCAACTGGCGCTCGGGGCAAACTTCAAGTTTCGGAACTAGAGGGGGAGGGAGAAGAGAGGGGAAGGGCAAAGGGGACACTTGCCCTGAGCCCCAGAATTTAGAGGGTAAATTTTAATAAGTTTTAGCGGTAAATTTTGCGTAAAAGCTTATTACTAGATTAAGGTTATTTTCTGATTTTTAATAGTTTTGACCTTATTCACTCAAAAAATGAGTTTATGTTATGAGATAATATTTATTTCGTAATATATTACCTAAAGTACCGTTATAAAACTGTTGATTTTTTTTAGAGGAGGGATGAAAGAAGAGGCGGCCAAGTTATGCTCATCCCCTCCCCCGACAAAATCCTAGTGCCGGTTCTGCTGCCCCCTGCTATGATTCCTGCTTCTAGGGAAATAAGATACCGACAAAATCTCAATACCGGCGCTCAATCAAGCACTTGAATCAAATATTCGATGACACTAAGGTATCGAACTGAATATTGAATTAGTGGTATCGAAAATCAAACTGCATGGTATCGAAAGAAAAGTATCGATAATTTACTTGTATCGATCGATGTCATGCATCTCTATCTGCTTATTCTATAAATAAAATCACTAGGTACTTATTTAAACGTATGTTTGACTTAAACCGTATAAAATAAATTTTCTTTACGGATCCTTAAGAATAAGTGAAAAAAATAATTATTTTTGGTCATTTTTGCGCCCCCATTTAAGCGGCGCCCGGGACAGTCACCCTCTTCGCCCCACCCTAACACGCGTCTTGGTATCTTATGTATGTAACAACCTAATTTATTTGAGTAGCATAATTTGAAAATCAAGTTTCTCTCTTATCTTCAAATTATTAACAGCAGTTAAGCAAACGGATATTTTAGTATTATTACTGTAATATTAAATTATTTATTAATTCAGAATAATAAATTTTTCCACATACTCATCGTTGACTAAAGAGCATTAAACGTTTACGATGCTGTCATTAGCAGGAATTTCCTTTTGTGAAAACTTCTCAAACGCTGGAATTTTTACTTAGCCTCCTTCCTTATATTAAAACCTGCATTTAAAAGTAATAATTTACATTCATTTTCTTTTTCTTTTCAGGTCTAAGCCACAAATGCTCGCAATCTACCGACAAGACAAAGGCCAAGGTAAGAAAGGTTTTCCGTTTTATCATCATAAAAATTTTATGTGTCTCGGTTTATTATATTGCACTGCAACTCAGTTGGAAACATATGTTGGCTTGTAACAAATCAGGAGCGTTGCTAATTATAAAGAAATCGTTATTTCTATGATGCTGCACTATTAGATATCATTTAACCAGGAAAATGTTTCTTCTTAAAGCATAAGAATATTTTAACAAGCAACATAGCAATATGACTTTTGGCTTAGTAAGGTTTTTTTTGTGAATTTCGAAGTACTTAAATTGGTTCACTGGACTTTGCATTGTATCTTTTAGAACATTCACATATCTACTACGGTTCAAATTTGTAATTCAAGATTTGAATGAAAAAAAAAAATTAATAAGAAACACAATTTTATCTAGGTGAGCTTGGTATTTAGTGTCATGCATGTGGGTTCCTAGCGAGTACGGTGTCAAACAAGAAGAGGTACAACCACACTATTTAAAAAATGGGTTGGTAAGTTTTAATAAATAGTAAATATTACTAATAATCTAAAGTTGATAAATTTCAGATGAGATATTAAAATTAATTTTACATGAAGCCTATTTTCATATGTATCAAAATATGCTTGCATAATGTTTTCCAAGTAATTTACTTCATTGTTACAGTACTGTCAGTACTTCATTCCCATCTTCAGAACTTTGTGTATATATGAATTACTTTATATACTATATACACTTATAATTGTATTCTTTTGAACTCACAGCTAAATATCTTTACCCCATTTTCCTGACTACAACTTACGAATTTTTGTTTACTGAGAAAATATTCGTAGATTGGCTATGAAAGCTTCCTTAAAAAATAAAATTATTCTCAAAAATTGTTTTGATGCAAAGAAATAGTTAAGAGAAAAAGAGAATAGAAAATTGGTACATAAGGTTCCAAAGATGGATTTCCAGAAACGACAAAATGAAAAAAATATTTTGCAAGCCTATTTTGTTGAAAATAAAATTTTGCGTGATTTAAATTTTTATAAAAAAAATAAAGTCCTAAGAACTCCTAATGCGGAAATAGTACATAGTTCAGTCATATCCTTGTTATTCTTATTTTAGAAATTTTATTTTAATATTCTTTTACTATTTAAAAAATGTAATATTTTTATTTATTTATTTATTATTATGTCGAGGAGCAGACTACTCTTTATTATTTAGAATCTTTTCTTGATACTTTTAACTCCCAATCTTGATACTAGACACAATTTTTACTTGTAAATATTAGAAATATAATTAAAATATTCCAATCAAATATTCCATCATACCACATAATCAAAATATTCCAATCCTACTCCCCGTATCTCAAACCCCAACATCCCAAAAGGATCTAAGAAAAAAACAAAAAAAAAAACAATCAAAATAATCTTCAAACTTAATGCTACATAAAATTAAGTTGTATAAGGTGGTAGACATCTATCACGTTGAAAATAAGGAAATATTTTTACAATATATATAGATCACGGTTTAACAATGCAATAGCACCGTCGAAAGTATTATTTTTTTTTCTTTAACTGTTCAACGTGAGCGACGAAAGGTTATTCCCTACAAGGCTAGCGGAGAACACTTTTCAAAATGATATAATGGATCATATTCGAAATGGTGTACACCGCTCGGTGTTATTGTGCAGGAAGCGAATTATATTTGAAATATCGGGCAGGAAATAGTAGGTTTCGAAAAGTCTTGAACGGCTTCATCAGGGCTATGAGTCATTTCCTAAGGCCTGATTTCGTCCACCGTAATGATCGAATGAGGTTGCGTCACTGGCCAACCGAGAAAATATCGGTCGGTACCTGTGCTCTACATTGGCAAATAAGATAGTTATTGCTTCCTCACGACGAAATATACGAGATATTTTTTATGTTGAAACAAAATAATTATGTAATTGTTTATTGATATGTTTTTAAGATTTATATAGGTAATAAAATTATAATTTAAAAAAAAAAAATCGCAATCACATATCACCACGAAGACGTTTATAGATATCACATCCTTTGATCAAACACATTTTCGGAACAATAACAGTAAGTAATTACATTATTTTTGTTGATAACAGTAGAAAAAAATCTGGAGCTGGCGGTCAAGAATTCCGCCGTGTGTTTTACGCCAATTTGTCGATGTTAATGGAATGTGTTTTACCGGAGTCTTTGTCGTAATCATTAACGAACGCTAAAAAAAAAATTATTTTTTGTGTATATTGATAATTGGCGGTGTGGTATATCAGGAAGATGATGGTCCCCGTAGCTATCAAGAATAAAATAAAATACTATTTATTTATACCTTTCGACCCACATTTTGGGTCTTCATCAGGGCTCCTGCAGGCTTTGAAGGATGAGCTAATACTGAAACTCCTCAAAAGGGAAAAAAAGTCTTTAAATTTTTTATTTTTTTTTTTTCTCTATGTATTTGAGATGACATTTTTTTCTAGGTTTGGGAAAAAAATAGAAAATAAATAAGTTACTCAGTTATAATTGTATGTATGATGTGAAAAGTGTTGCACACATGGTTCTTCGAGATTTGTTGTGAATGTTTAATTAGTACAGGTATTGCCTAGCGTTGTTGGAAGAGTTGTAAATTCTGTGTAATTACATCAAAGTTTAACAAATTCTTTACAAAACAAAAATAAACATGTAAATCTGATCAGTATTAACAAAGATACTTCTTACTGGGCTTAATACCTATGTTTTTTATGTTTTCTGTGCATGCTCCCAAGGAAACCCGTTAATTTTTTTTTTTTTTTTCGTTTTTTCGAGTAACTAGAAAATTATACATCTTTCGGAAAATTCCAGATGGTCTTTTGAAAGATAATAAAGTTGTATAAAAAGCTAAACTTAAAAAAAAGAAAAGAAATATCGTAATCAGATACAACAAATAACTTTTGTATTAGACTTTGCACACAAAGCGATAAAGAAAGTTATGCGTGTGGACTCACCAGATATTTTTTACTACAAACCTATTTTAATTCATTGCAACCACTCCAAACCACTGGTTTTGTTTTACACTAAAACTTAAAAGAAGGTCGTAGCTTCACGTCGTCAAAAGATGGATCAATGTGTCTCTTGTGTTTGATAGAAGATTCGTAGTAGCTATGCAAGAGTAAATAAATTATAATTTTTTTTTTTTAATACGCTATAGTATTGCTTCGTAAACAACGTTTATTGCGGACCAAACATAGCAAAATTTCACATTAAGTTTAGATTAATGCACTATTAATGATATAGTATTATTAAGATAATTTTAACACAAAATAGTGAAGAATTAAAAGGAAAAACTTAAGTGATTGATACAATTGTTAAACTTGAGAGTGAAATCAGGATTTGCATTTTTATTTACGTTTAACTGTTCTATAAATTATTATGAAGTTTCATCTTTTGTCGAAACAGCAATTGATTACCAATTACGAAATGTTCTTACCATCAACGATCACCCTTTTGCAGAGTCTGCCCATTTTCGGTCAATATAAACTCGTGGCGGTTGTAAACATTTTTACCCGTACTAATCGTTAAAATAGGATATTATCATAAAAACTTGTTCATATATCACGCCACAAAAGGTTGAAACATAAGGGATTGCATTAAATTAAACATCTCTGGCTGAAATACTAGAATTAAACATTAACTCAAATGTTCATTACCGGGACCTTTGGCTAGCAATTTTTACTGTCAGTCATTTCAAATTTATGCTTATGCTTTCGAGACGCTGAAGCATCAGTTGAATTTATTGTAGCCTGAACGATTCTCGAAGTGCTTCGAAAATGGGTTGTAACCATGATAAATGTTGTAGAAAGCTAGGGCAGTCATATCCCGGGCCCATATTTCCTGTAATTATAATAGTGACTTTACAATTTGTAGTTTAGGAAAGTATTTTTAACTTAAATAAGAAACTATTAAAAAAAGTGATAGATAAGTAGTCTTCATGTTCTTCAGTACTTCTTTGCTGGGGTATTCAACTTAAATTGTACAAGTAATTCACGTAAAGGAAGTATTAAAGTTCGTTTGGTCCCGAATTTAAAAGTTGAGAAACACTTTTTTAAAAATTATGTTGCTCTTAACTTTCTGTTGCAGAACAATGAATACACAAGTTTGTGAACTGTATGCATACAATTATATCATTGAGGTCAAATACCATAGGCGTAGGTTTAATATAAAATATATATATATTAATGCTAACTTCTACTATTAATTCTAATCTACTATATTAGTCTAAACGTTGTAATTCTTTTAAAGTTCTGTAAATGATTATTGCCTTGTTCTTTATGCAGATTTAACTTTTTCAAAAGTTTTAAAAATAAATAAAACTTTTTTTTTTTTTTTTTTTTTTTTAGCCAGCAAGGCTTTTTTTTTTTTAGCCATTTATACATATATTGTAACACTCTACAAATAATACTAGTTTTTGGCGAGGATAGAGGTCCTTCGAGAGGTCCTTATAACAAAAATAGTCGGCTTTAACATTGATACAGGCTTTTTGTTCATTTTTTTTTAATTTAAATTTAATTTATAAAATATTTTATGATGGTTAACGCAGAAAAATAAGGGGGAGGGAGGGAGTGAATACGTATTTCGTGAAAAAAATATAAATAAATAAAATATGAAAATATAGATATATATGTTGTGAAATATGAAATAGAAATATATATCCATTGTATCTATTACATACATTTGTTTATAGTCTAACGAGGCAGAAATGATATTTTAATAACCAAATATATTTGTGGATTTCTTGATAAACTGTTTCTCTCTCACTTTCATTGCGTATTATAACTTTCATATTTATTCCAACGAGAAATAGGAATATATTATATATATAAAAATAATATACAAATTCAAACCATTTTCTTGAACCTAGCTTTGAGATATATATGAAGCCAGGAACATTTAAATTTTAGTTTCTGTACACTGATATATATATCTAATTATCTCTTGTATAAAAATTATCTTTTTCTTTCTGTACGAGCGCTCAAAGAGAACTTTTTCATATGTACATGATTTTATATGATTCTTTTGCATTTAATCTTAATTATTTAATATTAACTGAATATTTATGGCCTGTATATGTACTTGAGGCCACTGTCTTTTTATAGTAGCTTCCAATGAACATACACATAAATAAATATATAAAAACAATTATGAACATCCTTTTTAGATTTATGTTTTATCGTGATAGGTTACCCTTTCTAACAAGTCAATACATTTATAGTCTTTTGATCGACCAATTAACTAGATATTCTCCCTCTTGAATGCAGATCTATAAAAACTGAAATTTGTTTCAGATTTATATCGATCCGTTGCAAACTAGTTTCACTATGTATTTTACCACTTATCGCTTCAGAAAGTGTAGCAAGGAATAAATACTGAATTATAATCAATGTTTGTAGTGATTTTAGTATTTTATTTCTGACCCAAGGTAAACGTGTAAGTTGCGCGAAAATGTTTCCGACCGTTAAATAACTATTAAGGCAATTTTTATTGCTTTCCCAATCGGTTAGGCAAGCTAAACTTATGTCCCGAAGTTTTTGAATATGTGTGTATCTGAGATTCGTTTTTTGAGCTCATTATGTGAGAATTTTATGAGTTCGGAAATCTTTCGACAGTGGCCAGATATTCGCCATTTCGAAATGCGGGGATATTATTCTCAGATTTTTTGAAAGATTTACAGGTGCTCTGGAAATATAGTCCCAAGTTGCCATTTGAAATATCTTCTGGGTCGGACAGGTTATAAATGCTTCCATTAAAAGCAGTCGGGTTTCTTCTGAGACAATAACGGCCGTATAGGAATGGAATGTGGGTTATAAAAGTAACATTAGAGTCGAATGATTTTCAGTAGCGTCACATGCTACCGTAGTTTTCCTAGACCAAGTTTATTTTTATTTTTCACTTTCAGGTTCTAGAGGTTGATATCAGGTGCGAATTTTCATATCGGCCCTTGAATAATAATCAGGTAATACTATTCTGTATAAATGACTTGTAAATACTGTATATTTCAACAAAAAAAAAACATGATTTTATTCATGGAATAATTATTGTAATTACTTCGTATTTTAATAGTTCTTAGATTTTATTCATACAGTCCGAAAATCGGCTTGCAAATGGTCTAACTACTTTTTAAAATCAAGCTAAAACATTTCTTAGGTCTTTATAATACAAAATCTGTTAAGGATATATACAATGTACTATAAGTAAAACACGCGCCCCATTAATTACAGACAATTCATTATATCATGCTAAAAGCCTTGGGCAAACTTTTACATCGTTTGATTTGTCAGTCGAATGTTGTACCTTAGAAGAGCTTATTTGCCAACTTCAAAAATTATGTTAGTTCCATTATTAATTACTTGTAATTAATCATTTATTAAAAAAGAACGCAATTTTTCGAGTTCGGCTTGTCTAACTTGCGTCATGCCGAATATTTCTGACAATCATATATATTTGATTGTATAATTATTTTCTATTAAATTAAAAAAAGAAAAAAAAGGGTTGCTATTATAATTAGCCATTATTATATTTTTAAATTGCAGGCGTAGAAGTCCGTGTGCATCAAAATAATCATGTTTATTATTATTATTATTTATTAATAATTATTTGTTATTTATTAACAGATTGAAAATTTAATACAATATCGATTGTCACTATCACTTTTTACAACATTAATTAGTTAAATAATGAAAGCGGTAATTTTTATTTATTATTTATCTTTAATTAATTTATTATTGTTGTATTTAAATACCAGTTATCACTTAATAACTAATATAAACAGGCGACGTTTCACCAATTGAGACATCAGAACTAAAATAACGTTACAAATTATAACATTATAATTCTCATACTCATAATACTCATTATTTCCATATTATATAGAAACTGTCAAAAATAAAAAATAAAATAAAAAATTTTGGATTGAATTGTTTTTTATTTTTTATTTAAAGACTTCGGTATAATTATTCTAAATAAAACACTTTATTTTTCACTTAACATTGTAAATTAAGTATAAATCTTTTAATCGGTCCCGTTTTGAACGAAATGGTGGATGGTAATGTCGAGTTCCGAGGTTCATCCTGATTATTCACAGGAGAAACCGCGATGGAGGACTTTGGACGTACAAATTTCTTTCTTTTTTTTTGGATTCTACGTATGCTTTAATGTATAACATCAAATTTTGAGGGGGTTACTTTTTTTCTCTTGGTTTATAACAAATGTTCATTCTAAAAAAATAATATACCAACACAGAAAATTAGATGTATTTTTTACAAATGATGTCTCTGTATTTTGCCTGTCTGTTGAAGTGAGATTTGCTATTCTGTCCTGTATGAATTGGTTTTTTTATTCCTTGTGATGCCTCAATGGCTAAACGTTAACTGATTTGTAATTAGCTGTTATTTTAGTGGCTCAGCGTTTTGTTTAGAATTTTCCATTACCAATTAAATATTGCTTAACATATATTGAAATATTTAAAAAAAAGTAATTTATTTTGTTTAATAATCAATAAATTAATATTTCCTCCTAAATTGAAGATACGATTTTATTTATAGCTTCTAGTCGATACGTTTTATTTATTTTTGGAGTGGGATATATAATGAAAACAAATTATATTTATCATATTGTCAACAATATTAAAATTTCTGTCAAAGGATTCTATTGTAAATAAACTTTACCTTTCCCCCACATTCTATGCATATACCGACACTATAAGTTAACTAACAGCTCTATTAAGAAAACATTTTAGTTTTGTTATCACCCACTTTCCAAATTTATCCAGTTTCCTCTCGTTTATGGTGTCATAAATTTGTATACCGTTGTTCTAATTAATTAATTTGTCACACCTCCTACGCACGGTCTCTCGCTTGAAAAATTAGATCGTTTGTTTCCAGGTGAAATTTCCTGTATCATAGGAAATAAATAGGTATCCCAATTTAAATCGAATTCTTTATATTATCTTAGATGCGTGAATCACGGTTGTGAGCTATTAGGAAATTTGAATGTAGAGTGGCTTTTATCTCTAATTTATGTGTTGATGTCACAGCATATTATTTTTATAATTTTTTACTGTGTTCTAATTAGTGTGAAATGATAGTTCTGTTTATATCTCTGATTATTTTGTTTGAAGGTGACAAATTGTTGGCTGATTTATTTAATATATTTATTACTCTGAACTCATTCAGTTACCGTATGTTTTTGTTTTTGTATAACAATTAATGAGAAAGTATAAGATATATGGCTTTAATATAACAGAAGAAGAGTTTTTTTTAAATAAATGCCTAATTTAAAATAATATTCTATGATAAGTATGTTCCTGATGAGAAGATAGAATCCCGAAACATAGAAGCAATGTTAAAATACGTTTCAAATAAAAATTAACAAGGAAAATTATTTTTCCGCTATTTAATATCTCATCAAGTTAAAATTGATTCATTGAAATTAAAATTAATTAATTAAATCATAATTAAAATTAAATCATTAAGAAAAAATGATTATATTATTATTTATTAATTCCATATTCTCTATTAGATACCTAGAGTATATTTTTATATGTATTTCTTCTAAATATTCATCAAAATGCCTTCTGAAACGATGATTTTGTTTTTTGTTAGGGTGTCCTGCAAACGTTTGAGAGAGGCAACAAGGCAAATAAAACATTTAAAATATTTTGCCACTTAAATATACACATTATTTCCAACAATTCAGAATTTTCCTCTTTTGGCTTGGATTAATTATTTCGAGTTTAACAATAAACCTTAAATCATATTGTGGAAATTAGAACAATGTTCACAATAATAGAAAAAAAAAATTCTTTTCATGAATACCACTTCTTTAATTTTACGAGTATTATCTCAATACTGTTTTTCTAATAGGTATTTTTGACCAAGTACAGATCTATATTCAAGAAACATATTTCTTCAAGCCTTCAGGCGTTAGCAGTCTGTACACTTGTTCCTAAATCTTCTATGCACTTCTGAAATCCCGATAAAAATCCTCGAATAAGTCCAGTAGAGTTCAGGACTAGATATATCCACGCCAGTTGTTCCTTTGAAATTAAGTCCCCTAATAGTTAATTACAGCGCATCTACTTGGTCTCTCATAACTTACCCAATAGACTTACAAAGTCTGAGCGATACAGTCAGTCAACACTCTATTGATTATTTCATTCAGTGATAAAGCACTCTTGTTGTTTTTTATCCAATAAAGGATTGTGATTATCTTTACTAATCACTCTGGCGTTAGATGACTTATCCTCCCTTAATAATTCCTCTGTGTCGTAATAAGACAATATTTTGCTCTTTTTCATTCATGTTTTAACACATCAGCCTCCCGCGGGATTTTTAGATCCGTTTTGCAGATAGGCAGAAGCAATCCCTATCCATATCCATTCCCAGACTCATAATGGATTCAATCGCACTCATCAAATTATTCATGCAAAGGAAATATAACATATTTCTTACCTTCTAGGTTAATGGATAGGGAAAGTTTCGTATTTCTGATATTTCGTAAAGAAGATATTTCGATTTCTATTAAATTCTGGCATTTTCCTCATTTCTCTAAATTAGGAGTAGTAATAAATTATTTCTTATGGAAAACTGAGTAGCCAAAGAAATATACAATTTGTGTCCGGTCAATCAGACGACACTCAATTATTACCAATGATGGATGATTTGATATCTTACCTTTGATGTATGATAAAAGTTCATGAACGTATGATACACTTTCACAAGTTCTGTATAAAGTAATGTCAAAAGAAATCTTTTATGATGCTTTACTGAAATAAAATTACTTTTATCTACTTCTATAACTAACGACTATATTTACTATAACTTCTGTAACTATAAATAAAATAAGCTATTTAATGGCTACAAGAGATGGGACATAAAGTCTTCGGGAAATCTTTTATCCCATTATCAAGTTCTCCAGATCTGGTTGCTCCAATGGGAGGATTTTTCAAATTTTTATGGAGAAGACCTACTAAATTTTATTTTATATGTTTAGTTTTGACACCCCCTGTAAGGAATGCCGAAGATGCCACCGGATTAACATAAGATTAAATTCTGATACCGATCGTATTCTCGGTTCTCTTCCTGCTCTGAATAAAATTACCGCTATATTTTTAATATAAAAAACCGCCATGAAATTTAAAAATAAAATTTAAAAAAAAGATCATTCGCTCTTATGGATAGTTATTCCTTTGAAATCCTTACGTTTACTACCTCGTAAAATGCTCTTAACTATTGGCTTTCTTGGTTTGTTAAAATTTGTTAATTTCTTTTACACCAATTCATTATCTTGTTGATGTGTAAATACAAATTAACAAATGTTTTTTCGTTTGTTTGTTTTTGTTTACGCTTTTTGAAATTTAGTTTATGTGCTTCAATTTTATACATTACCTGATTCTTTTTTTTTTTAATATCAATTATCAAAGTTTATCATTTTAATATTCACTTGAGATTTTAATTATTTTTTGTATTGCGGTAACAATTAAAACACAAAGTGCGGATCGGATACGACCCGTAAGGAGAAAAGTTCTCCATTGTTACAACCTTTAAGAATTATTCATAGGTAACAATGAAACCTTCTATGTCGTATCCGACCCGATCTTGTGGTTTAAATCGCTTCTGGTAAAAATTTCATTTTTACAGTTTACATCAGTAAATGCTTATATAAATCCTTATTTATTCTTTTTTCATGCAAAAATTGTTGTCATTAATAAACATCGAAGTTTTAAAACCACCCCTTCAATAAATAATGAATTTAACAAAACTAAATAAATCAATTCTTGCTATCCAAAAGACAAAACTGTACTACGAAATATGGATATGATCTGACGTCATGAATGTAACTCGAATAGAAGTTACCTCAAGTTAGCACCGATCTTAGGACCTTAGTGTGAATATTTTTGGGTTCAATTGTTGGTATTTAAATTATTCAAGTATTTGCCAAATTCTTATTATTACTCAGAACGATAATTGATCCCACAATAATGCATTCATTATGTTTCCTGGAAACCCTTCTCCCCGCACAAGGAACTCGACCGCAACAATCTGCATTTAATTGCAGCTACTGCTCACCGGAACCGCGGCCTGTAACAAGGATCACGCTGCAAAGAAGGATTTATGCAATTATGCAATTATTCAGCGCTATCAAGATACAACTAAGTGTAACAACAGCAGCTGTGTGTCTCAATTTCGAAATAGAGCAATGGGACAAGAAGCTGTGCAGGATCTAGGAAGAGGTGTTGTCCGTCGTGACCAAGGACGACATTGTGTCCGTGGGTACATAGATTTAACTGCCAATTACAGTCGGTCTAGAAAGTCTATCGAGGAAAGAAGGAAAGAGGGATGTCGGTTAGGTGAATGTATGTGGAAGAAGAAGTAGTAAAACTCTCCATAAAAGTACAGAATTAAGATCTAGCATCGAATTTACATGTTAAAACATAGATAAAGTACAGTAAGAGACTTTTTCAATGAAAATTATACTGAGCATGTGAATGCAACTTTCCGGCCTGGGAGGGTTAATATTTATTTTGTGGAGGGCCCAGGGAATAAATTTCGACCCTCTCATTCTGGCTGTAATCGGTTATTTATGGTTGGGTGTACTTATACCGCGTCACTATTGTATAAAAAACATTCTTGCAATAACAAAGATAGCAGGAGGAAATTGGAATGGTTCGACTACTGCTTGCTGGGCATTTGTTACTTAATTATGCCTGCAATGAAAGCTAAATCTGTTCACTTATTCTGTAGGCAGAACAAGTAATCTGAAAAAAAAATCAGATATCCTACTCAAATTAAAAGTTTTCTAGAGTTTTTGCCATTTTTATGCCTTTTCTGACCACCGTCGAATCTGTGGGAGAGTACCTTTTATTTTGTGGTGGGCCCATGAAATAAATGTTGACCCTCCTTCTTTGTGTAGAATAAGTTAGTGATCTGTGGAATAACCCATCTTTCCTAGCCTAGTTGTAGTACTTATATTTTGTTTTCCAAGGAACAGCAAAATATAAATATCGCCTTTCTAACTAAATTCGGAATAAAGAATTGGAATTTGTCTGTTGTGCGCTAGGTTCTCAATATTGTCTGTAAAAAGTAAAAAAATAACAATGTTTTAAATCGTTGTTATCAATTAAAAATCTGTTATAAGTTTTAGCTTTGATGTCACGACTTCCTAGCCCAACAAGCATACATCGTAACTGTTTTATAAAAAAGCCTGTCTATTCCCATCTGGGAAAGATCATATTTAATAATTATGTTCCTAATGACGTCTCGACTTACCCTTCGGACGTTTACGTGTCTGTCTAGCATTCGTGATCCTATACTGATATCTCCATCCTACAGTCTGATGGTTTTAATCTCCGTGACTTTGCAGCGTCCATTATAATTACTTTCTGTGAGTCTAGCAGCATTAGACTGCATGCATTTACCGGAGAAATAAAGGTTTATGCATACCGAGAGAGAGAGAGAGAGAGAGAGAGAGAGAGAGAGAGAGAGAGAGAGAGAGAGAGAGATGATAAATATCTTATTACATAATCTAACTTATTATAATTATTAATGACATTCTTGAAAGAGTTTCGGAATCATTATACCAAGATACCAAGATTTAAAAAAGAGGGAGAGAGAGAGAGAGAGAGAGAGAGAGAGAGAGAGAGAGAGAGAGAGAGAGAGAGAGAGAGAGAGAGAGAGAGAGAGAGTGAGAGAAAGAGAGAGAGAGAGAGATCAAAACATTGATCACATATCTATAAATGGTCGAATGAAAAAATTAAAAATAGAACTTTACAAAGAACCTTAAGTATAAGGAAGCTAGTCGATTCTAAAAGAGAGTACTAGAATAAAATACTAGGGAAAAGTTCTTAGCATTCTTTTTGCTAACGGGGCGGAATGTCTTGATATAAACACGCAACCAACGAATTTTGCTCGCATCATCGAACTTCTCAGGCAATGTTAAAATTCAGCAAGTTACAAATAAAATTCTTTATGAATATTAAACAATAACAATTATTGAAAAAGTTCCATATTTCAATTTGTAGATAATTAAGTAGCGTTTAAATTTATGACTTTATACTTAATTGTAATATTTTAATCAATGAGATTTATTTATTAGATTTTTTTTATTTTATATGATTGTTTTTTATAAATAATAATTATATATTAGAATAAAGTAGTAAATAATTGAAAATATGTGATTTAAAATTATTTCAATAAAAATAATTTTTTTGTTTTTCTTTCTTTAGCACTAAGCATATTAACATTTATTTCCTCCTAGTTTATTGTTTTATTTCTTTTAATGCACGTACTGAAGTATTTTTTAATAGCAAATAATGGATTGTTCTTTGAGATTTCGAAATATGTTTCATATGATGATAGTTCTATCATTTAGAAAATCGCATTCAAAATATACTTTGCTTGCAGTTTGAGGTTTCAAAATGATTTCTTACACTATATTTAATTTAAAGAATTGGACTTTTAATATATATATATATATATATATATATATATATATATATATATATATAAAAATAAATAAAGTACTACTTATGTCAGAAAAAAAAATCCTCAAATGTTGATCATCGGGTATGGAATCTTTCTATTAAAGATTCCATACCCGATGATCAACACAAAATGAGCAGTCAATAAATTATTACTATTTTGTTTAATTTATATAATCTCCTGCCAGTTTTTGGTGGTTTTATGTTTTTAATGTTTTTTTTTCTTTTTCATTACCTTTTCAGACTGTTTTATGTTGCGAATCCTGTTTTGAAGATTCGAATACACTTTTCGATTGCAGCGGCGTTTCCCTCTATTTATATATTTACAGCAGAAGCTTGGCGACAGGGGGACGGAGTGGATGGAATATTAATGTGTAGGTAAATGTGTACATATGTACATACGGAGGGAGGAGTACCTTGTCGACATTTTGGTTGGAGGAAAACTTTGCAGTTCAGTGTGGATGCTGACCACATCACCTTCTCTCAAATAGTAAATGTTGGTCAAGAATCGACTACCATACTAATCACTAAATCCAATACTCTTCATGCGTTGCGGTGCAGGGATTCCATAATCGATAATCGCACACAGTGAATTTGATTTCACCTCCACGCAGAGGATAGCATGATCTGGTAGTAAGTGTGGCTTTGTGCTCGATCAAACGAGTTCCCTCCATGGCTTCACTAACAAGTTACGCCATTGTTCCAGCAGACAGTAAAATACTTTTAATATCGGCGTTTATGGTACTATAATGTCACCGTTCTTTTTTTTCCCTTCAAAATTTCTACTTTAGAAAATACAGAGACTTACTGAGATAAATTAATTAATGAGATAAAAAGTAGTGGAGGCACATCTTCTCTATATATCAATGTCGCTTTTTAAAAAGGCTTAAGAGCCAAAAATTCGAAATTTAAGTTTCGATTTATTATGGGACATAAACACCACCTCTATCCGATTCCCGCTCACGATATATCGAAAAAAATTGGAAAATGTCTAAACATCGACTATTGATGACGTAAGCATCAAATAGTCTCGACTCTGGATCGTTACTCTAGGCTTGACCAGTGCTGGAAGTCTTAGCAATATATTCTAATTATAAAAATTTTGCCACCTTAATAAAATTCGATGTATTGGCAGAAGAGATGCATATCGGTCTATACTTTTCGCATAGAATTGGGATTACTTTCTTATAAATTGGAACAGTCAAGTTTTTCTCCCACTAGTCTGGTATTCTTTTTTCATTCCCAATTCTCTCTAAGAGGTTCTGCAGAGTTTTCGTAAGTTCTGGCCAGCCATACCTCACCAGTTCCGGAGAAATCTCATCAATACCGGCAGCCTTGCCAAGCTTTATATTTCCTATTGCAGCTTCTTCCCGGACAGCATCATCCATATCCGGTGGCCATATTTACAGAAAATTAAAAAAAAAGAAAAAGAATTTATAGCAAAATAAAAAATAAACAAAAAAAAAAATTAAATATACTTATTCAATAGCCTTTTTTTAAAAACGACGTCGATATGTTCAGTTACGGACAGTCATCTGAACTGATTACTGTCTTGCTCAGTTAACAAATTTGTCTTGACACACATGAACGTTTTTCTTCTCATTCAAACTAGTAATCTTTTTTTTTTTTTATTTAACGTCATTGTATAGTCCAACTAGACCTGGAAGGATGAATTATCCTACAGGTTGCCAACCTATTCTAGCCAGTGTATGATGGTCGAGATTTATGTATCATGTAGGTCTGCCACGAAATACAAGTCCGTGGAGGGTAATTGAACGAGATAAAATTTACTTCGGAGATTATGATCCTTAAAATTAACGCCTTTTTTTTTATATATATTTAAAACCTGCAAACATAGCACGTGGGAGTTTTGAACAAGGTTCGAAAGTACAACTAAAAACATACATTGATGGCGACCTCCAACTTGCAGTGAGGTTATCAGGAAGGAATCAAGAATTCCTACAGGACTAATAAAGATGCATATCATCCTCCCGTTGCATTTTTCAAATGATATATCTTCAATTATGACTACATTTCTAAAACTCCCTTTCCACTTTCAATACATCCAAAACGTAAAAATCAATTGACTATTTAATTATAATTTATTGAAAACGTGGCGTAACGTTAAAAGAGAAAATGCGTGCCGAATCATTTTGAGTCATGGTAGCTTGCAGAAGTGCTTAGACCTTTGCCAAACATACGTAATTCTTCACACTCTTTATTTCGGTTTTATTAACCGGTTGCAGGCGTTGTGAAAACAATTAATTAGTCTTGATTGTGCAACTCGTGATAAAAATAATAACTGTCTAATTGTCGCCCTACCTTTTGATTAACAAATTACGTAACCGGTAAATGTGTAACCATTAAAACATGCCTGCCAAGGGTCATTTTTGAAATTTTCGAGGTTCGGTTACGTGTGATATGGTTATCCAATCGATTGTTATCGGGATTAAATGTCGATTTAAGATTTTTCCCATGGAACAGGTTTCAGATAAATCAGGTTACATGTTAGTTGGAGTGTAAGTCACGGCGTACCGGTTCACGGCGCTGCCGGAACTTGTAGGTCCTTGTTCGTAATTTTATAAATCTTAGTTCATGAGATACATGTTTTTTTAAATATTTATTTTATTTTTTTTTGTTATTTTTTTTTGGAGAGTAGGAGATGAGGGTGATTCAGTTTATATTATCACTACAACAATTAAATTAGTAATTTAAAGCGGAACTTTAATTATGAGATGTAAGCATGGACAGTTCATGCGTGATTATTTACCACGAAATCACTAAACTAATAGGTTAATGATTATATCATTTTAAGATATTGCATTTTTTCATAAAAATCGTAAACTGGCGATGCGTTAATGATTACCTTCCAGTAATTTACTTCAACTTTAATAAACGGGGAGATTCAAAAACTTGTTATTTTTTATAAATTAATTATCTAAGGTTTCTAAAATTAATGTTTTTTTTATGTTAAACTAGAAAATTGGTTTGCCATGTTTGACAGTATTCAATAATAAGACTGGTTTGCTGGTCAGCAAGCTCATCATACCGATATTCTCATATCATTAATCGCAATTATAATTTTCAGTTGAGTTTTGTAAGCCAAGTATTTCGTTTCTCAATGTGTCATTAAACAAAAGCGTATGTTATTAATTTAATAATTTCTGCTTTTACATTATTTAATGGGGACTAAATGGAAAATTTTACATTTTATTTTCAGCTTGACGAACCAAATATGCTGTGCACAAAATTGTCATTGCAATTGTTTGAAAAATTGTTTTATTGTACTTTTGTGAGATAAGACGTGAAGAGTACATGCTGCTGGGAATATTTCAAATACCTAATAATTATGTGAGCTCTTTAAATTATTTTTAAAAAATAGGCAATTATTAAAGAGTCGTAAGGGAAAGTTTTGTGATTTGCGCACACCGCACCAGATTTTTTCTCAAAGAAATGTGCATGAATGGCAGTTTTCCAAAAAAAAAAAAGTTGGAATTGTTGCATTCTTCCAAGCCAACGATGTAATCAAAATTGACTGTAGCGGACAATAGTTTGGATACCCCTTGTTTTAGAGGCACCATTCTACAATATCTTGCAATGGTTTTAATATTGATACAATGAAAACTTGAAATTATTCGTGTCCTTTAAGATTAATCTTCCTTTGTCTTGTTTATCGATTCCATTGTTTCTTCTTTGCTTCCATTGCTGCAAAGCTTACCTTCTACTACTACATGCTTATTAGACTAGTAGTTCTGATGCTGACAATGAGTGCGTCCTGAAGCGTATACTACTTACCTGCAAATAGCTGTGAGTAGGTTTGGAAAGACCAATTCGTAACCCTGATGTCCAATATATAGTTTCGAATATTGTTGTTTTTGAATGTTGTTGTTTTTTTTCAAGTAAAATAAAAATTATTCAGTTTTTTCCCTATTATTGCAAAAAATAAAATGTTATCTATCTGATATGGTAATCCGATTCGAAACACGGGCCGATATGATTTATGATGAATATGGAGTCTCGTCGGCCGCCAATGGAATGGTAATGTCTCAATGATCGTCTGATCTTTGAGTTTCCAATTAATCAAATCGTGGCTGTCACTCCCAACAGCTGGGCGGGGTCTGCTCCGAGCTCTGTCACAACACGTCAGTTCCTCAGGAGCACGTACGGCTAACCGGAGGTCAAAACGTCGGTCGTGTCCTTAGACCCCGCCGTTTTGAAACCAAAATCAGAGGGAAAATTTCCATGATTGCAGTCCGCAGCCTTCAAAATTTTGATTACGGTTTCGGTATTGCGAAATCTCAATCTAAAAACTCGTAAATAATTCATAACAATCTGAGTCTGATAGATGTCAATAAGCTGTCAATGTTTTAAATGATTATATAAATGGTTACTCTAGTATCCACATTTTCACAAGATCGAGTCATTTAAAATTTTCTTTAACATTAGCCTATTATTAGACTTGCCATTGTGATGGAGTAGAATAATCTTTGGATGATCGCAAAATTCTTATTCAATGTTTGTCCACCTTGTTCCTAATGGAACACCTAATTTTCTTATGCCTTTTGTTGTACTAATTGGAACAATTACATAGTAATATTATCCAACCCTGAGTGTTCGACATAGGTACTGTTGATTATGATTAAATACGCCCGTTCTTCTTAAAACTATTGAAATACATTTTTTATAGAGAATGGATATTAGTTAAAGTTAATCCTACTGAATAAACAAAAATGTGTTTATACTATGTTTGTAAGAGACTCTTAAAAACGCGTTTTAATCAAGTTTCTTATTAATTTTTGAGTTGCCATTTTAAGTTTTGGTTTGTCATTTTTAATTTTTGGTAAAGATAATTTTTTTTTTAATTATAATTATATGACCATGCATCACGAATTAGAAAAAGATAAAATCCTTCCACGATAGAATTGAAAAATATTATTGCAATTAATCCACAAAATATTATAATATTTAATACTTATGGTGGTCTTAAACTTTTGCCTGGCAGTGTTTATATACCTATATTTATAAGAGAAAAAATATTTTTTGTTAAAAATTAACGTTTGGTATCATCTACTTTAATGTTTATTTCACGTTAAATCAGTGGCTTTGTGGAAAAATTACAGTCGAGAACTGAAGAAAAATTGCTTCCATACTAACAAAAATAATAACTAATAAATTAAAATCAGTTTGAATCTGCAGTTTTTGAACATAAACACGTTTGGAACTTCAGTTGGACAACCAATTGTTCTTAGAATTCGTATTTTCTTCTCCATTTTTTCTTTTTTAACTCTACTTTGTTTATGATTTAACAAGTAAGTGCAGCTGTAAACTTTATTCAAAAACGATTCAGAAACTTACAGTAATGTAAAGAATTATAATTAACAGAGTGACGACTAATATGAGGACAGTGCGACATTTTTTCTGAGATCACCCTTTACCTCATAATGACTCAAAACTTAAAAATTATGAGATCTTGAAAAAAAAAAAGTTTTAACCAATTTCCATGTCTTCTATAGATAAATGGGGCATGCTTGTTATAAGTCTATATTCCATTTCATGAATTTTAGTGATACTAAAGTAAATAGCGAACGATATAAAAGTAGTTTCATATCTTCCAGTCGGTTCAACCGTGCCGGTTGGAAGTACCTAGACTGAACCATTAATAGGCTAAGATTATTTTTCAACATCGTACCATCGTAAGCGGAACTCTGATCTTCTGACCTTCCTCACAATCTCTTCTTCGGGGTTCGGTCCAAGGTTAAGAGCGGCATTGACACAGTTCGTAGTATGCTTAGTGGTAGTATTGTTATACATATTTTAGGAATTTTATAAGCTTTATAAAGAAGTCGTAATTTATAAAATAAATATATTCGGACCTAGATATTCCAATAAGAATAGGTTACCGAGAATCTGCTTCTACATTGCCTCGGATTAAGTTGGCTTAATCCAATTTAGATAATTTATAAATTTTGTACATTTCTTATGAAATAATATTTATAGAAAAGAAGAAGAAATTAAAATTGTTTTAGAATTATGTTTTAATAATAATGGGAATTTTATTGTTGTTTTTCTTGATTTAAGGTCAGTATGTACTTCGACTAGGGTAGAACAGATGGGTTGTCTTACAGGGTACCAATCGATCCAGAATTTGAAGGTCGAAATTTATTCCGTGAGCTCTCAACGAAATAAAAGTAAGTAAGAAACCCGGTGCCACTGCTGACTCTAGAATGTTGAGGTGTTACGTCAGTTTACACAACCAGATACTAAAAAGTTACTTGATTAATAGAAAAGGAAATCACCTGCCGTCACTGTCATTCTTATCACACCATAGATAAGCTGTAAAGACGTGAAATTATACCTCTTCCTGATAATTTCCATCAAGTACATTTTAAATTAATAATAAAAATTTTGCCTCATCTTTTTATTTCTTCTTTGTAAATTTTATTACATATATCGACCTGCACAAGCTGATGCATGGCGGTAGTTCGTATATGCAAGTACGATTTGCATCACTCGTTTAAAAAAAAAAAACGATCCTTTAATATATACACAAGGCGGACAGTTGTCCCGTTATAGACGTTTTCTATAGCGGAGCTTCCATAACGCGCAACATTGAATTGCATAAGTCACTACTTAAGGAGCGTGCGTATTATCCGTAACGCGATGCGCATGCCACCTATAAACAGAGATTATATAAGACAAGACACAGCGATAAATAAACTTTAACCTATAAATAAAGCGCCGAGAGTGAAAATACCTATAAAGCACCTGCGGAGCGCACCTTGAAAGAGGCTGAGGACAAAAAGCACTGAAGGTCGTGTGATCTAGAGCGTGCCTTTGTCAGACACAGTCTATAACAGGACAAAGCGTCTCTGCTCCTCTACTTCTTCAGTACTAGACTTCTATTCAATATTTACTCCCCCTCCTATCTCTTCTTTTTGGTCTCTTTTCAATTCCGTCGCCTCTGAGAACACCCTTAGTATATTTGTCGATTCATACCTTTAAGTGTATCCATAGAAACTAATAATTACGCTAATTATGCCAGTTATAATTTTTAAGTATGCATTACCAACATTGTAATTGCAATACAGCCATGCGACACCTTCATGCTACTGAAACTGTTTTCATGTAAGATATTCGTGCATAAAGAGTCTAAGTGATTAGTATTTAGTGACAGACGTGCCCACGTAGATTTCATAGGTCCACACGCACCTATTAATGTCTCAAAAATATTTTTTTCCCCCATAAAACAGTAGTTAGAAGGAAAAGTCTATGAAATAAAAACAAAACAAAAAATATGTAGCTTAGAACTAAAGTTCAAAAAAGTCAATATTTAATTAATTCAGCATTAATTTGTAGTTAACATGTTGCTTTAAAAAAATCACATTTTTTGTAGCGTAAGAGTGTTAAATTTTTGTTTTTGTTCTTACATAAAAATTTTAAAAATACGTTTGGGATAGCATATCTTTCTAAACATTTTTTAGGGGAGTAAAGAATATCCCCGGATCCCTCGATCTACTAGGGAGCATGGGAGGACCTCCCGATACTATGGTGTATGCACTCTCTAATAAAGGATGCTGCACACGCCAATGTGTAGTGATCATTTGATACATCAGTTACATCACAAATTTAAACTATAATTAATTGTTTTTTGATCATCAAATTACAGGTGATTATTGTTTTAAGATACTAATAGATCAGTAAGTATGTTTCTACATCTGAAATTTAAATATGAATAAAAAGGAAAAGCCATTCAAAAAGCTTGTACTAAGGCCATGATAATCGTCAATGGAACTAGGCCAATAGCTATCCCATCTATCTAACTACATAATAAGCATATAATAAATAAATAATAGGGCACATTTATTCTTGAACCTCTAATTGCCAGTATGTTTGTTTAGTCGGCCGTCAACGACTTCACGAAAACGCTATTATTCACAAATCACGATTCTACTTTATCTTCATAAGTTTTTTTTTAAACGTATTTATGATACGAAGATTACTATTATGCATTATTAAAGTTTTTTTTCTGTTGATGCATAGTTGAGCCCTGTTGGTTTATGAAATAAAATATTTGGTTTTTCAGACTTCGTGATAGATATCGTAAAGTTTAGACTTTGGAGAACTGAAGCTTTCCCACAATGAAGCTCCATTTTTATTCCCAAAGCTTTGATTCTTTTAACAAACCAAGACCTGGTTATCTTAAAGTTATTATTGTATAAGCATAAATATGTTTTCTAGCGTAAAGTTGTTTCTTAAAAACGCTTATAAACCAAGAAAATCTATCGACAATAAAGTTATTTATTGTAAATAATTCTATAAAAATGTTGTTATGTAGGGATGTAAAAAAAAACAATGCTAAGGCCTGTAAAATTAGAGCTATTTATTTTTTTGTGTTGTCGTTATTTAATAATATTTATAATCGAAATTTAGGTTTCAATTTATTATGGGACACCACTTCTCCAAATATCCGCTCACGATATATTTAAAAAAATGGGAATTGTCTAAAAATCGACTATTGATGACGAAAACATGAAATACTAATGATTTTAGTTATCAATGTGGCTCTGACCAGTGCTAGAAGTATTTACAATGTATTGTAACTATAAAAGTGTTGCCACCTTAATATATTTTTACTTTAAACGGTAAAGAATTGCATTTAAAAAAATATGCATCGCTATTTGGGGAAATAAAGTTTTTTGTGCTTTCCGTAAAATTTCCTAAATGACGCTTTTTAAAAAAAACGGCGTGGATATGCAATATAGAGATTAATTTATATTCATCTTTATATAGTTATGTGATAAATGCAGTTATTCTTAATTAATTATTATTCAAATATAATTAAATATAATATCTAAACTGCATCATCCTGTTGTAATACCATTGTCGCTAAAAATAAACTTTTCAAACCAATCACCATTAAGAAGTACGAACTTACCCAGATCACATTAATCTAAGAATAACGTGGTGTGTTCATAGGATAAGCACTATCTCATAAGTTAATCAGAGTGCTTATCAAGCACCATCTGGAATGCCGTCAAGTTTATAGTTAGAAAATAAGTTGAGCGAGCATGATTTATGTAGCTCATGATTTACTGCATCAGTAAGAACACTATAAAGCGAAAATAACTGGATACATAAAAACAGCCGCTCCTGGTTTTGATGTGGAACTTGAAGGTGTTGAGATAAAAGATAATCGCCGAGCATGAACTTAAAAAGTTGCTTTTTGGATTCAGTAATAGACTTGATAGCGTAATATATTAATTTTATTTAACGTGTTAGAAATTTTGTACTAATTATGTTCAAAGTAAACATGGTGAATAAGTAATATTTTTTATTTTTATTTTTTATTTGTTTATTTTTAACAAAATACAACTTCAAATGACTTTTGGTACTAATTGTAAGCAAATTTTGATTTTTTTTTTTTTTTCGGCAAAAGGTTGAGTGATGCTATGTAGTTAATTTAATTTACATTTCTGCCGGTATGGATAAAGACAAAGTAGATAAAATCGTAGACTTAATTACAACTAAAAGTTATTTAAAATAAAATAAAAAATTAATAGTTTTTTCACATTCAACTACGTGATTGGCACAACCATGACTCATTCAGATTCAATTTACTGTTTTGTTGATTCTTAACTATTTCACTTTCTTATATATTTGCTCTGGTTATGTTTTGTATGTCTGTTTATAAGTTTTGGTTTAAAGTGAATTTTCGAATACACTTATTCCATACGAGTAATATTAGCTTTGTGCATTTGGCCATGTATAAATTTCATCACGCTGCAAGTACAGCAAGTCGGAAAAAATCGTAAAAAAAAAAAAAAGCTATTCTAAATAATCTAAAAAATATTAGCAGCTACTATGTTTTTAGATTATTTTGAATTTTTTTTTATGATTTTGTCTAGCATTTTCAGCAGCATGCTGAAATTTATACAAGGCCAACTACACAAAAGCCAATACTATATCGAAAAAGTTTATTTGAAAATTCACTTTAAACCAAAACTTTTGAGCAAACATAACCGTAATAATAGCTGCTGTTATTTTATTCATTTCAACATATGCATCATGAAGTCTTGTCCCATATAATAATGAAAAGTTACATAGTAATGTACCTACCTAAACATATCGAATTTTTAATCTTGAGGCCGAAGTAATTTTGCCAACGAAAATGACTCCTAAGCAATAAACCACATTATTATTATTTTCTTTCTTTGGAGACACATTATAATTGGGTCATGCCCTTTTTATGTGTACATGCGCTATCTATAAAGCTATAACAAATATCCAACAATGGATTGAAGTCCTTACAAATAAATATTCTTCAACGGATTGAAAAGTTATTATATAAATAAAAATATTTTAATTAATTCAAGTGATAATAATAAAAATACCTAAAAAAAGTCAAAAATTAACTATTAAGAAATGAAATATGTTTAATGCAAAAATTGTGAAATATAATAAAAAAAAACATAAACATTTCGTCGATCTTTAATGACTTAACGGGTTCTGAATTATCACCTTCTTTGATAATTTGTTTTTATGCTGATTTTTTTTTAAAAACCGTTTTCGGAATTTTTCGGTCTCCATGCTGAATAGAGCTTTTGATCACCCTGTATTCTTTTGATATTGAATACCGTGCACTAATAAAAAAAATGATATCAGATCAGTTTGTAATCGGTGCTTTTTATTTTTTCATATTATCAGTTTATTGTACGAGTATGTACATTATATTACTTTTTTTTTTTCGTTAGTGCCATCTATGGACCACGATCCTTGTGTTCTAGCTGTTTGTTTCTTGCTATCATCGTCGTTGTTTGCCGCCATTGGTGTTCTGAGTGGTGGGTTTGGCAACTGCTTTCTTATATGTGCCTTGATGTAAATTATATTACATTGTTGTAAAGATGTTTATTTTTTGTTTTTTTTTTACGAGGTTTGAACTCTTATAAAAATAGTTAGTGCATTTATTACGACTTGACGAATATTTACTGTTTGTTATAATTTTGATAGGACAATTTATATTTGGAGTGTTGACAAGGAGTAGGCGTTATAGGACGTAATACCCTGACCATAGGGTGAGGCAAACCATGACGTGGCCAATCCAAGGGTGGATTTCATGGCCCGGACAGAACTAATTTAATGACATGGTTACCGAAACACGGTGCCACCTAGGCGGCGTCCATCCACGGTCACAATGTATATCCGTTACTATTGTCTGCTCTACTTTATTACAAATATTTACACCTTATATACGTCACGAAAACGTAAATTGGTCTTTTTATTTATTTATTTTTTTTTTGTTTAACCGATTTATAAAAATTAATCGTTTTGTTCCATCTATGGAATAGCTTTTACCCATACCACCATTTGTAAAAAAAAGTTGCATCAAATATGCGAAAATACTATGGAATGCTTTAGGAATGCTTGGTTGGTATTTCTCATAGTTCTTTACTTAACAACTTTTTTTTTCTTTGATTTAATGGCATTTTAATTAACCAGTTTCATTAGTTTTGAAATATGATTCGACCAACTGTTCATCCGGTATTGCTTGTTTTTCTTCATGAGTTACCTCTAAAAATTTTAATTCGTCCTGTAATGTATTTTTTCTGATTTAAAAAAAACAAAACATTATTCTATATTGTTTTGCTATTTAGAGCTATATTATTTTCTTTTTTAGTTAATTTGAAATAATTGTGATCGAAGGAACCTAATGGGTAGAGTAATTTCCCTTAGTATACAAACCTAATTCAAGTTATAGCTTAGCACTAAATTATCTCTTGAGGACTAATTAATGTAATTTGCCAAGTTGAGAATATGAGCCTTGTATGAAACGCTTCCTGAACCCACTTACATCTGAAAAAATAAAATATAATATTAGTCATAGAATAATTCAGGCGATAACATATTTTCTTTGTATTTTTTAAATATTTGTTGGCATTATACAATTTTTTTATTTTTAAAAAAGAAAATTTAATCTCTACAAAATTAAAAAATCAATTTTTGTTTTGTAATTTATCAAATACTATACATTAATTATTTATAACATTTATTGTGGCAAATAAAGGTACATGTAAACATGCAAGTCTAATGCATGTTATCATAAAGTAAATATAATAAAAATGTTTGAAATTAATTATTCATAACAAAACGATAATTATTCATTGATAATTTTCGGTATATAAAATAAATATATTTCAATAATAATTTATGTATATTATACAAAATATCGAGTTTTCCTGATGACTCCTGAAAGCATCGTTGAAATTATGTTGCACAGTTGTAGGAACTTCTGAAGGTATAATTTTAAAAATTACACAATTCTTTCTGAACCTTAACTTTTTTTTCTGTTAATCTTTAATAAATAAAAGCGATGAATGAAGGTATAACATTTATTTAATAATTATAAAATCGTATTTCGGTCATGATAGATTATAATTAATGACAATAAATTGATTTTTTTTTTTGTTTACTATATTCAAAGTTACTAGATGAAACCAAACAGAATTCTTGTTTAAAGCCTCAAAGGAGCCTCATCGTTTAGACGAAAAGTTGATAATAGTAAAAAAAAAAAATCTATTTACTGGGTTTTTGACCACTTACTTTTCAAATATGCCCTTCTTATATTTTCAGTATATAAGGTAAAAAAAGTTTTTACTTTTCATGTAGTTTTCAAGCGAAATTGATTAATTAACATGAAACATGATTGGAACTTCATTATACGACCAGTATAATGTTGAGAAGTTTTTTGTTTAATACATTCATATCTAAGATTAAAGTAATGGATTGGTGTACTTAAATGAATTATTCCTAATCATATTAGCATTAGTGGCATTAGCCTATCTCGGTTTAATATGTTACTGTTGCTAGAAACGGTATTGCACTATAGGCAAGGAAGGGAGTAAAATTAATTATTAATTCCTATTCATCAGCTATGTAAGGAAGGTAGGATATAAAGCCAAAGGAATGAATCATTAATACACTAATGGAGTAAGTGATGCTTCTTATATAGAAGCATTATCAGAAGACTTTATATTTGATTATTTGCTTCATTTAGCTGTTAAATATAGTTGGTATCAGATCATCACTCGTAATAAGATTTCTATTTTATTTGCATTTTTGCTGTTTTTTTAACTTGAATGCATTAAACGTTATTTAAAGCAGTTGAATAGTTTCACTTTTACAACATCTACATAAAAGTTGTCCTCTTCTGTAGAATAATCAGGTAACATGATACTCATAAGGCTCCCTTACATAAGCCCGAGGATAGTCGAGGAAGTGGAAGAAGAGGGTCGAAGCAATGAAGCAAGAAATGTGCCTTATCTATGGGACATTTTGCCGGCTAGAGCTACAAGAGTCGGTTGACTTGGACAAGCCCACCGGCCTACAAGGGTATTTGCGATTCAGATCCCAACAAGGTACTCGCTCCCTTCGCAACATAAAAAATACAACAGCGTTCGACAGCAGCTCCCGCTTTGTCCAACAAGCGCTCCGTGCGCCTCCGATATAAAGCAAGGAGCGCTTATCTTCTGGGCCGGCCTTTCCGGGTGCGCTCTGCCGTTCTTGGCTCCCTAGACCTTCCCGCCTTTCGTAATCTAACACCGATGCATTAAGTGCTCTCGTTAGGACACGGTGAAAGGTCCTATGTCTGGTCCCAATGAGCATGGGAAAATACAAAGAGTTTCGATTTTCGTTTCTAATCTCTATTGTAAAGAGAAGGAAAACATATAAAGCATTTTAAGAATAAAAATAATAGCAATAGATAACTATCTATTAACTACCAACAGTTGCTGTTGTTATATTTGTGAGGTTTCACAATATGGCATGCATCCTGTAAAGATTTTTGAAGTAACAACATAGCGTCGGTTGATATAGTCATGCAAAGCTGCTGGGTCCCTAAAATCTGCTCTAAGCCGACGAGTAATATTAGAAGATGTTAAAACAAAACAAACAAACAAAAATTACACACTTAGATTTAGGTACCGAAACTTTCAGAATTTCAAAAAGATACCACCTATCTTTGTAAGCAGTTTACTTTGCGTGAAATTCTGTGTAATTTGTTACAACACATTTGAATTTTTGATATTTTTTCAAGATGGCAGTCAAAGGACTCATTTTTCGAACAGTACGGATGTATATTTTATATTATAATAATATAATTAGACATATTGTACCATAAAACGCATTAAGATTGAAAAAAAATCTCAACACTGCATAAACTTTTAGTTTTTGGCCACAATTTTGTTATTTAGTTTTATTTGTTGAAACCAATATCATTATTTTTTTTTAACATGAAATTTTCTGTGATTTGATACCACAAACGAAGTTTTTAAACAAATGTCAAGATGGCGGCCAAAAAACCTATTTCGCACACTCAGATTTTTCTAGATTTTTAGTAAGTCAAGCATATACCAAGAATAGAATAATAGAAATTAATTTCACCCAAAAACTCTTCTTCTAAAAACTTCAAAAGGGCAGACCGAGAAGTTGGCGTGAGGTTTGTTGATAGTTGTTAAGTAGCCGCTATCGTTAATATTAGTAGTATCGGCGTCGAACCTTCAGGTTTGCTAAACCTTATCATTTATATCTAAAATAATATCCCAGTTCTAATGAAAATTAACACAGTGATCTTTATTTGAACTCAACCAATATTAAGGAACGAACCGATATTTCGTGATTTTTTTTTTTTGGTGCAATCCTTATAGATGTGTCTTGCTGTTGCCTTTTTTAAGCATGTTCAGAGCAGAAATTACGTAATACCAAAATCCGATTTGGCTGAGGAATACGTTGCCGATGTATTGTCGCCTTTTTAAAACTAATCGTTGGCACACCATCTTCTTCTTCATCTCCTTTTCAAACGGAGTCAAATTTTCCTCGACAGTTAGGATAGTGATGAATAGAAAAAAAAGGGTAAACTGGTCGACATTTATAAAAAATATTCCCTTATTATTATTTGTAATTCGAATATAAGACGTTTACTTGGAAGAGAAAAATAAATACAATTTACGGTGGGAATCGGATTGCATTGTTTTTATACGAATGAAAGGGAGATTTTCAAGGGACCAGAGAATCCATACGAATTATCGGGATATACGAATTACCGAGGTATGAATTATCGAGATTGTATTGTATTGACAAATACATTAGAAATAATTAATTACAAACCTGTGACTTTTCAGAAATTACCGTTCGATGAGGGGGTGCGTCAGATGTGTCGGTGTTACAACTCTTTTAAAGTGAATCATTTGCCCAGAAAAATCAGAAAACCCACAAAATCGAAGACAACGTCATAGTTAATGATTGGGCTACATATTTCAGCCGTAGTTTATTCTTGAAAAATAATTGAATTTTGGAGATATCCAGGATCTTTTATATTATGTTACATCAAGACTGGAACTCACAGCGGCATCGGTCACCTTTGTGCCTTTCTACGCGTACCTCCTGCAACTTCCTTCTCGATAATGCACCGAGGCAGACGCCGCTTTGGAGTGAAAATAAATAAGCGGTTTCCCGCCGCTATTTGCTAGAAACTCTATCCGAAGATGGGTAAGAGCTCCGAGCAGCTTTTGTTAGCAAGCTCTGGAGAGGAAAAAAAAAAGGCCGTTAATAACGCTCGAGCCAAAGTGGCAAGGATGCGAGAGAAAACTGTCTATTAGGCGGTACAGATGCACCGGGCAATTAGAGAAAGTAGGTCCACGGGCTAAATTAATGTCTGCTAGGAGGCTGAAAAATCCTCCCGTGGTTGGGGGTGATGGAGGGGGGAGATTCCTACAACACTATAAACAAGGCAGCGTCCATCTCCACGCTCTGGTTGCCGCGCTATCGCCGGATCTCAGCCACGACTCCCAACCGTTATTTTAACTTACATCGTGTCTTTTATATTCCCTTCAAACAGGATCTTCGCCACTCCATCACGCCCACTCCTATTACCTCCTTGTCCCTTGTTATGATTAAACAGTCTGTACCTGTGTCTTAGGCTCCAGGTTGAGGGGGTTTCTACTGGACGGGAGGGATTGCTCTCACTCCGCTTCTGTGTGCTATCGGTCAATCGGGGCCGTTATCGGCGATGGATCGTTCGCACGATCTACCCTCGCGGCTGGGTATGCTCCCTATTTAATACCTTGCTCGTGAGGCAGTTACTGCAAAAACTCCGAGTCTTCTTAACGGTATTGCGAATAGCGATGAGGCCTCTTGGTGAAATACTAAAAATCTAGACGCCAGCATTCTATCATCTCAGCATATATCATTATCGGTTTTTAAACAAGAGTAGTCTATACATGCAATATTGACAAATTTAATATAATCCATACTCTCCAACGTTACTATAAGGCGATGAAAAAAACATACAAAAAACAGCCCATGAAGGGATCACTACTTGATATGGAAGTACAGTTTTTCATCAACAATTATCCTAAGAGGTTATCTGACTAGTTTCAACTACCTCGCTTCACAACTAGATTTTTCTTCTAACCATAGAAGAACCAGTTACTCACTTTATAGAGGCTGTTTGTCCCCAAGATGTTTCCTAACCCGAGGGTCAGTCCAGAGCTGATGGAGCAGAAGTCCACACAGACACTACCCACTGATTGACACAACTCCCGAAATATAGATGAAATTAGAGAAAAATATATAGAAATATATTTTTCATACTATTATTTCTTTTTCCCCCAAAAAAACATTAAGTCTCCTACACACCGGTAGATTACTAACATGAGTCGATTAACAGATGATGGGGGGTCCAGTGCCTCATTCACTGCGATATCTCATTCCTCCAACATAGATTTAAAAAAGTTGTATTACTACAAAGGAGAACGATTTTTAAAAGAAAAAAAAAACAACTAAAATCTCGCCCAATGAAGTACGAATTAAAAAAATTAATCCAGAAAACCTGAAAAAATCGAACATTTATTTATTAGGATCATCAATAATCACCCAAGTTATATACTAATTATTTATAAAGTTTAATAGGTTATCATTAAACAAACTAAATCATATTTTGTTTGAACAGATGGACAGAAAACACATAAATACACACTTAATTAAGAAAACTTTAGTCATAGGGAAAGTCACCTAAATGGATCGGTTAGCTCTAAGTACAAACTGTCAATGAATCAATTATAAACATAAAACTACTTACCAAACATTATATGTTTTTTTTTTCTCATTGTTTTTAAATAATTTAATCATATTAAAAGTATCAAAGCACAAAAGAATGTTATGATCAAAGCAAACGTTGTAATATTTCCGGAACCATATTAGCATGTAATTTTAATTCAGGATTGATTAAAAATATATCTTGAAACTAATGTTTTCTATGTTATGAAATAAGCGGGAAATACCAAGCTAAACCGGAATCTATACTTTTCTATCATAGAACTTTTGCATATATGAATCTTTAATAGGCTGGATCTGCTCTTGAATTACCTTTGAGTGCATCGCAACATATTATTATAGCTGTGTTTTATTGCTCATGCAATTATAAATAGTGATATTATCACAATATCTATAGTCCTAATGTTCGTGCCGTATCATCAGCAAACTGGTTGATCAAATATAATAACAACCTATTACCTAAAATCAACGGTATTTCCTGAAGAAATACTGGATATATTAAATAAGTTCATAACTTGTCGAACATTATAATTTAAGTCGTATTTTTAAACTTTCACACAAAAGGGAAAATCGCCTCGGTATCTTTGCAGAAGAACCCGATGGCTCGCACGAGAGTTTATCATAGCGTATGCCCCGAAGGAGCTGCACCTGCAATTTTGCAATTGGTGAGCGAAAGTAGATCTATGAGCACCGAGATATTATCTATTGCTATCTTTGCCTTTCTACTACTTCATATGCAGGCACTTGTATCTGTTATCCTCTATTATACTCCTCGCCCTTTCTTTTTGACCTTTGTGTAGACCCGTCTGTTTAATCCTTTATTTATGGCACTTTACTTTATTTACTTTGATTCATTTCACCCTTCATATTCAGGTTCTTGTCAATGCTTATTAGGGGATTGAAACTAGAAAATAGACAATATATATTGTTCAGAAAAGTTTTATTAGATTTAAGATTACATTGTGTATCTATATTAATGGTGCCATAACTTAGAACCACACAAGTAGGTCCACAAGATTGAAACGTGCGTGTACGTTGTAATTTATTTATATTAAAAAATTGTGAACTTGTTTCTAGTTTCTGAATATGGTTTTCAAAGCCACCAATTAAAACAAACATTTAAATATAGGTACGTAACTGTATCTTATATATCGGCTGCGGTCACCCCAGTATGATCCACGGAGCTCGACATTGCCATCCACCGATTAATATAAAGTTTTTTTGGAATCATTATAATACAGCCTTAAAAAATAAATAAAAAATCCAATTAGAAATAAATAAAAAAACTCTTACCTCAAGTGTGATAATTTGCTGCACATTTTTTTTTTTTTTTTTTTTGTGGTTTGACATGCTCTAATATTGTTTTGCTGCATATGTTTCTTTTCTATTTTCACATATTTTGTTTAAGTCGGGTTGGCTAGATCAGTGATTATTACAAGTATTGAACCCAAAAACTGTTTATGGCTGGTAATGGCAAAGATTTATTTCTTTATTTTTGTTTTCTATTAATTCTTCTATTTATATTTTTCTATTTTTTTTTGTTTTACATATTCCTCAAAATTTTAATAGTTTATCATATTGCTGATGTGTAATCTAGTTTTATTTAAGTATATATTTTTTTTATTTTGTTGTCTGCATTATCATAATGTATGTTTTGTCATAGAATTTAGATAAAGGAGATGTCCACCAAGGTTAAGATGTTGTAAATTAATGTGTTACTTAATATTACGATTGTTTTTAGATTTTTTAGATTTAGAGTTTATACAATCATAATGTTATACGAGATATTTCCTTACAGAGAAATAAATGACCGTATCCATTTGCTTTTCATCTTTAAAACGCCTGTTAACGTATCAGGGCAATCGCAGGATTGCTAAGTGCAACCGTATGACTGTAGGATGGTCGGGTAGCCTATGCCCTCATTGGGGCCCATCTCCTAGCCTCACTCGCTTTATAGTTATTGGCCTCTAATAAAACGACTTCTATTTCGTTCGAAATGATTTACCGTTATCCCATTAAAGAAGCCTAATGGGAGGGGCATTAGTATCGGTAAATAGTAATTACCAATTATTCTAGGTGCAGTATAATTCTTAACAGGATGCATCGGTCGGCCTAGAGGACGGCAAGCGATTACCGCATTCATTTGTCATTCATTCCGCTGGCTAGTTAATAGAGAATAATGTAGGCGAGCCGATTTTGCTTATTTTTTTATAGAGTTCATAGAAGAAGATTTACATAGATATTAGCGGGATGTCTTTGATGATTGATGCCTCAAGGAGTCCCATGATATTGCCTTGGAGAAAACTTACCGCTAGAGAAAGGTAATAAGTTGTCTATCATCCTTGATAGGAGCTACTATGCGAAAAAATTATATCTTTATGCGTCTCATCATAAACTATTAGCACATAATAATAATAATTTAAAAAACAAAATTAGTATTGTGGATGCTGTATTTTTACTACGTAAGTTTTACTTTGATTAATTCGAAGAATTAATAAATTCCTTTTTTTTAAAAACTGTTTACTATAACTTTTATTTATTGACGATTCGAGGAAAAAAGTTAGTAATAAATGTGCAAATAAATAAAAATAAGGATACCTGCATCAAAAAACATGAAAGTTTTTTTTTTGTAAGTGAGAAGGAAAAAATAATAGAAATTATAATAAAATAAAAAATACCAAATTATATATACATTAGGGCCAATCACTGCGTCACTATTACTGAAAGCCAGTGGAGGCTCAGTGAAGCTTCTAACACTCGGTAGTACCTTGGATTAAGCTCTATTTTGATGAATAATAATGTAAACCTTAAATCATTTATCGATTAATATTGTATTTTTATCTAAGGTTTGTTTCCGTATAAAAACGATTATAATCCATGTTGACTCATTTTCAAATATTGCATTTATTTGTTAGAATTTTTAACGAACATAAATATGTAAGTAACGATGGACAAGGCCCGTCTCGAGGACTGTTTTAAAAAAATACAAAAAAACACAATATTTATTAATGGCACTTCGTTCAGTAAAAACCAAGGGTAGTATTTAGCAGCAAACAATCAAAATACAATGATAAAGATTGTAATAACCCATATTTTTGAAGGTTATTATTTAACATTTTTAAAATAACAATAATATAATGGATAGGCTATGGAACGAAATAATACATAGGATTGCATATACAGGTGGTTGGCTTGGAAGAAGAATACCACAATATGAACATTTCTATTTTTCCTTTTTTTTGCTTGGAAAGCTGCCATTCATGTATATTAATTTGAGAAGAAATGTCAGATTTTTAGTCTCAATATTTACCGTAATAACAATTTATTTTATTTATTTATTTATTTTTTTAAAGCTTCCACAATTTAATGTATGTTTAAATGATCAAAAAATGAAGATTAACTTGTTTTAAAAAACAAAAAATTTAAGAATTTATATTTTTAAGTGAGTTAGGGACAGCGAGATATCTGCAAAGTTAAACTTCAAACGCTTCTTCTGTAAAATTCCACATTTTTGAATGTGGCACTCTTTTTCCAAGCCAACGATGGGTGAACTATTTTTCATATACACAAAATAGAACAAAAACTATATGAAATAAATATAACATAAAATAAATAAAGCATTTAATAAATAAATCATGACGACAGTAAAAAATGAAGCTAGCATTGCTTTACTATCGTTATTGTAGCTATAGGTGCAGGATAATTCTTGTACTTATATAATACTTATTTTTATATTGAAGTGCATATAGTATTATTTATGAAAGTTCATTATTTATTTATTTTTGTTATCATAGCTTTTAACTTACAGTGCCATTGGCTATTTTCTCTTTTTCAAACGTTATTGTAATAAAAACATTTCTTTTTTAATTTTTATTTCCAAAAAATCATCAATTTTTGACCCGATACTTTTTAATGTTTAAGATATCCTTCAAGTATTAGTCACACCGATTTCTCATTTTAAATTAATTAATCATAAACCACGAAAATCGTAAATAATCGAAGAGATGAGAGAGATAGAAGTAATTAATACAATCTTAATATTGGAGTTAATGATATTTTATAAAAGGCATTAACGCGGTTGTGGTCCGGACGTCCTGTCTAGACCATAATTACCGATGAGGTCACTGACCAGTGGATGGTTTGTGTTACCCAAGTCCACACCCCTCACATCGACCGCTATTTATTTTGATTTATTTTTAATATATCTAATGATTTACATTATTAAATATTTTGTTTTTCGGTAAGTACTGGTGAAACAGAAATAATAAAACCCATGAGAAAAAAGATATACATACATATCGCAGCCATTCTGGAATAGTGTAACTCAAAAATCAGTAAAAATAGAAAATAGAGACAGGCTTCATTCACTTCCTACGGATTCATCAAGGGATAACATGCCAATACAAAATTTAACTCTAAAAAAATGTATTTAATACATTTAAATCTGAGAACAAAATGTTTTTATTAAAAGGCAATAAGAAAAATGTCCCAATTAATAAAAAATAATATTTATATCTTATATATATATATATATATATATATATATATATATATATATTGATATTTATAACAATAAAGATAACATTAGTGAAAAGACTGGAATTCAAATGCGTTATCTCACCATTCTACTTTTTTGAGTTGTCACACAACTCTATTTTTTTGTGTTGTTACTCTATACCAGAATGGGTTCGAAATTTATTTTAGCATACTGTTAGTACTGTAGAAAAGTTAGATATAGATAATTTTAAATGGTAAAATATTTAGAGTTTTTTTTATACTAAAAAAAAAATATTCCACATTAATGATTCTGATCTTAAGTTATTTTTCGTTTATTAACAGATTTGCAGATTTTGCATTTATTAACAGATATATATTTTTGTCTAAAGATGATTTTTGTTTTAATATCTTAAATTATATATATATATATATATATTTGCAACTTTGTTGCAAAGTTGTTTTTGGATTTAACGTCCTTTTTTAATCCACCCAGGGCAAGAAGAGTGGGTTATCCTTAAAGTAGGGATTGATAAATCATTTGCCACTTCTATAATTTATAATCTTTAAATTATCTATAAATCTATAAGAATCGAAAAATCTATAAATTATAGAAGTAGCAAATAATTTACCAATTCCTAGTTAGATTGATCCTTGTATACCATCATGCGGATGTCAACTGATTATGCTTAAATCACCAATCTACTCAATTTTATCTTTCCACCACATGTTTTCTTTTTTATTGTAAATGTTTACTGTATCTTAGATACATTTTAAGTTTTTTCAGATCTTATTTTTATCATTATCTTATTTTAATTTAGCCAACTATTTCATACCTGTCTACAATGGTGATGGCCTGCCATCTATATTGAAATTGTTCTTAATCTTAAAACTACCATAAAACTCAATTTTGCCATCGCTGAATAATTAAATTGTGGCTTTGGTAGATATTTTAGTGAATCGTAAAATTGTATGTTTTTTTCTCTTAACCAATTCCTCTACTTCTGGTTCAATAAGTTCAATAATTCATGCAGTTTTTCACTCTTTTCTTTTTCAAACGACGTTTTTCTGGTAAGTTTTTTAAAATTACCATTTTGGAATTTCTGCAGTATTGACTGATATATGAGATAGTAATGGAACACCTTATAGAAGAGAAGGCCGAAGAATACTTTTATAGAGATGAAATTTTAATCTGAGGCTGAGATTTTGGTATTGTTAGGAGGTAACTGAATTCCGGAGAGTTGAAAAATTGCATATTATATTAAAATTATTGAGTCGGGAAAATTACAAGTCTTAAGTTGACTGCATTTATTTCTATAATAAATGAGTTAACTGTTTAATTATTACTTTCAATCAAAATATATTCTCTTTCCATATCCTCAATACTAATAGCAATATTAATAATAGCAATGTTAATAATAATAGCAATATTAATATTTTGCCAAACACTTGCAACTAATACCTTCTTGAAAGTAATCAATAAGTACAGGTAATTCGGACCAACAATTTATCAATATAATAAATAAAATAGGGAATTAATAGCAAGTGCTGGAAGTAACTAGAACTTTAAAAAGGATGACAAAAGTCTCTTGGCTTGCGATTTGCTCAAGCCGTAAAGTACCATTTATTTAGTATTTTTTATGGCATAACAACTCAGTTATCTTCATTTATCTGGACGTTCTTTGTGACAGAATTGATTCTGCAGGTATTAATTCTATAGGCAATAAGAACCGAAACCTTGTTTCTATAGTTCGTTGCTTGCGGGATAGAAAGTAACTTCGTTACGGATACAAAGTTATTAATTAGAATATATATACATAAAAAGCATGTTTTGATATCTTCTAATTCCTTTAGTAATTTTTTTTCATCGTATTAAAAAATTGTTGCATGCCTTACTCAGTTCAATTTTATCTTTCCACCACATGCATTAGCCGTATAATCCTTAAGAGAAAATATTGCCGTGGAGAAGCTCCGGCTCGAGCAAGCAGCTTGTTCGGCAGCGTGCCCGCGTACAGCTGTGCGATCCCATTACGAATCCGATTTGACATCGCCCAAGAAGTTGAGGGCCTCGGCTGCGCGAAGGTCACTGGTGAAAATAAATTCAGCAATTTAATATACCGGCCCGAAGGGGGCGATTAGCTGAGAATCTTGCATCGTTATATGTCCTCTGTCAGGGCAGCCAACCCACTGCGAAAGGTCACTGCAAAGATAAACTGACCGTCTTAATCAAAAAAATCTCGCTTAATCATTTCGTGGCAACATAAAGCATTCGTCAAGCAATTAAATCCCATTTGTAGTAATGGAGTTGAATTGTGGAAGGGATAGTATTGGCTAGTCTTGTATTGACTAGTGTAGTGTTGTAAGAATTTTTGTATCAACGAAATGATCTGTCTTAGTTTCTATATATTTTTTTTTAAATCACGGATGATTTATGAAGACCAAGAATTTAAGTTGGATAAATCCTTATCATATTTATTTACGCATTTTATATGTTAATGACGCGATAAAATAAAAATAAAGTACTTATTTCATCCTGAGATGATAAAACAATAACATGCTTCTGTTATTATTTAAAAAAAATTTGTTTATTATTAAATAGAAAAGATAAATATGTTTTATTAAATTTCTATTAATGTTGTCTACAATGTGTAAACTCCTTAATTAAGCGATTCTGGTATCAACTGTGAGATAAATACTTGTATATTTTAAAATAAATAGAACTGAATAAATATCATAGTATAAAATGTCAGTTAGCTCGTAAAAAGCGGATAAAATAGCGGTGTATTTTTTTACGCATGCTGAATGTTCTACTTAATATCCTGTATTGCCGGTCGAATATTCACTTATTGTATATTTGTTAATGTTTATAAATTTTCACGAATTTATCAAAAATAATAAATAAATCCAACCTAAATTTATGTAAAAGTATAATAAAATTAATATATGTATAAAAATTTGTAGAAATCAATCACGCAAAATATCTCCTTTAAGGTCAAATGTTGCTAGAGGTGTCTGATTTTTGTTTTTACGACATTATCGATAGACAACTGAATCGGTTCCATGGTTCAACTACATGATTGACTTCTTGAGTAATGTAAGTAACACGTTTCAATGCAGAGCCTATGCCAAACCAAAGTTCTTACCCTGATAAAATTCACTAATTTTATATCCACTGGAAATTTAATGTGGCAAGTCATCTATGTGATAGTTAACTTCGCTCCTCTATAAATATATTTGAATATCTTAAATGCTGCCACGATTCAGATTTTAATATTCATATATTTTCATAATCCCTTCAAGATCTAGCGTACCAACGGAGTAGTAAATAAATTGTTAATGGCATCGTGGAAAGTCGCGATATTAATATTTATTTAGAAAAATAATTTTTCCCGGATTATTTAAAGATAAATGAGAACGTGTTGCTAATTGAGATATTGGTTTCTTTGGAAAAACAAAAAAAAAAATATCATCCAAATCACTGTTGATCTTTTCAGCTTCGCCCCAATCTACTACAGAAGATCGTTAATAAAACGGATCCTGATGAAGCCTATGGCTGAGTTAGGTGCCCCATAGGAGTAACGGACTGTTTCATATTTATGGTGATGGGCCACTGTATCTGCCAATCTCCGATCAACAGATAGGACCTAATTACACTAACATTCCACACTCGCAGGCTCCTGGGTCTGTTTGTCTTCACCGTCTATCTCAGGTTGAGAGGAGAATGGGAATAGGGAGAGGACATGATGTCTCGTCATTTGATTATTGGGGTATTGCAAATTAAGTGATATGTCTTAGGCATGTTTAAGACATGAAGATTCCTATATTTTTTTTAAGTAATCAAAAATATTACTTTTAAACAAACTTTTAAAATCATTATTGCTGTCGACTTCCGGTTGTCTAGGAAAGTTGTACATAAAGCATTAATAATTTAAATTACGGTAAAGGTCCGAACCCTACTGAAAAGGATCTTTTGGAGGTTTGAATATCTCTTGAGCGAGCGTTGCGAGCTGTGATCTAATTAAAACTGTAATAGCTGAAATTACGGCCCATGACGCAATAGAAAGATCCATTATCGGTCCCTTAGGTTCCAATAATTATAAGGTTTTATCTCAAGCTAAAAAGTTAAAAGACATTGATAAACCGGCCAAAAATACGTGGATTATACCTGGTCTGTCTTGTCTGAGAAAGACCGTCCATATAATACCGAACTTCCGAATGGTTTTATTCTTCTGAAAATCATAAAAATTCCTGATAAGTGATAGTCGGTCTTAGCCGATTGGGTGAGTTAAAGCTAGTGCTGCCAAACTTTAAGTGCGTCGCCCACTCATGTCCTGACCATAACTTTGCTTATATTTTTTATTTAAAAAATCTAATGCTTATATGCATGATTTTTTTCATGCATGAATTTTTAGTATATAGTCCATCAGTATATGAAAATTACGAAATTTACTTAAATTTTTCTAACTTTCTAAATATGGTTAGTATTGTAGGTATCAATTGTGTTTGAGACCCAAATGGAATATATATTTTTGGTATTTCATAATTTATGTTCTCATTAACAATTCTCAAATGTTTTTAACTTAGTTTAAAAATAAAAATTAAAAAGGAAAAAGAAAATATGTATGTAAGTAAATAATCTTCATCCACTTTTTTTGGTTGATAAAATTTCCCTTAATTGGACCATTAATCGACTTTCTCTAGCCATTAAAATTCACATTTTTTATATATTTTCTGATATACTTCCTAAAGTATGTCCTTCATTAACAAATCAATAAATAAGTTTTTTTCTAAAAGGCAATGTGAAATTATAACATCACTTAGGTACGTAGAGAAAAAAAATATTATTAATGCTTGTTATCGCAATAATCACACTCCTAGAGTTTATATCTTCATTCTATTTCTTTTAATAATCGTCCGAATCATTTCTTAATGAGACTATTTCGCGTTTTTAATTTTAGATTCCCACAGGATTATTTCTTAATACAACCTCATTGATTGCTAGAACTTGTTTATGCGACATAGGAACACAGCTCTAGTGTAATTTCTTGTTACATATTGCGTTAGGCAATGCTCTAGCAATTACACTCCACGATATCGCGGAACATGTACTCAGATGATCCTGGTCCTGTTAGGGCAGAGTGACTGGGTTCCGGAAAGGAGCCAAGGACGACGTTGTAAATCTCGGAGTACCGCAGGGACAAGTACCCACGTCCAGACCAGTAATGAGCGCAAATTAACTATCTCATGAGAGGCACGATTCATTGCGCAAGATCAAGATAGCAGGCCGGATAGGGGATTGTCCAAAGGGGCAAAAACTGAATCCGAGTCCCTCGGGAGGAAGATATGCAGTAAGTGGGAGGATTACAAAAGTAGGAAGGTGAAGAAGTGAAAAAAAATCAGGCGACATTAAAGTAGCTATTCGCTCTCTTGCCTCCAGGACGTAATGTGATTCACTCCAGCTGGCATTAGATGGATTCATTAAATTACTAATTAAAACAGTCATGAAGCAAAAAACATTAGTACCCACGTTCTCCAGTGGGATTTCCCAATCGCACCGCACCTACAATAGATAAAACCTATTACCTTCTATTGTTTTCTAATACCACGCTTGTTCCTGGTTGAAGTGGCTTTCGTTTGATGTCTTCAAGGCAGTAATGCATTCCAAAATAGCTTTGTTGATTTCTTAGATAAACTTATTATTCTACAGTGTTTGACGAATACCAAAGTTTGACACCAGGTCTTGTTTCGAACGAACATTTGCATTAAGCATTCGAAATCGAATTAAATAAAATTCACACATTTGTAAGTGTTTTTTTTCCCTGCATGTTTAACCGCATAAACGCATTAAGCAAAAGTTTTGCTCCTCGTTAAATCTAAAGTAAACTAAATTTCTGACCAATCATTCTGTCAATATAGTGAGGCCGTATCTAAACGCCTAAAAATAATAGTTTTTGGCATAAGTATTTATAACGAAATCTGATCCAAAATCCACCTTGTTTTGGAAGCATCGTCATAACTTTTACTGCATGAAATTCTTTCGGTAATTATGATAGTTTGATGGAATTCCAATATAACATTATATGTATGACATTGTCCTTATGTGTTTTTATTTTATTTTCATTTTCACATATACAACTCTACGAGACATGTTTTTCATTAGCAAAACTAATGGTTTCACATTGAAGTCTATTCTCCATTTACTTTCAAAACACGTGATTACTAGAAAAAATTACTTGAAATAAAAGGGAAGCTATATCTTCTGTAAAAAACGGGTGAAATTTCAATTATCTATTTTATTTATTTTTGTTTTATTCTTCTGCGCTACCAAGCTTTTTTTATATTTAGCTATATAAAATCTTATATCTAATAAGATAACACTGATATTTTCGTTACTGTACTATAGTGTATTTTTTTTATTTTTATCTAAAATATAATTGGGCATACGTTGGAATTTTAGGTTTCCTTGATTATGTGCATGCTTAATCTAATTACTACACATTTAACTTCTAATTACTACAAGACTTTGTTTGATAACTAAATCGTAAGTCAGAAAAAAAATCTCAAATTCATTTTCAAAGTCGAAAATCAATAACCGAAAAATTTAAAATCAGAAGTATCCGTCAATTTCAGAATGATTATAAAGAAATTATGTAGACACACAGAAACACGCACAAATATATTTGCTTATGCAGATAATATTCTGGATTGACTGCATTAACTTAGCAAATATTCACATCGATAACAATTGAGGAAGCACGCTTAAGCACATTTACCATATAGAAAGGAATTTCTCCTTACTAACACCTATGGACCAATATTCTATTTGTTCTGTCAACCATGCAGCATTAGCTACATTCCTAGATGTCTATCTGAATTAATTTGCATTAATTATTCCCAGAGCAATTGTTAACCAAATCCTTATTTGAATGTACTGTTATGTCTTCCAGGGTTCTTGTGTTCTTCACAGAAACGTTTTACAACCTGTTGAAACACTCTGGAACAATGTCTATTTTTTTTAAAATCTATTTTAGCAAAAAATGTGCTTTTATATTTCCCCGCGCATATATTTGATTTGATTGGGATCTATATGAAACGTGTAAAGTAGGTACCGAACCCATCTGAACAGGTCTACGCGTTGATTTTGTATGCGAGGAAGCCACTTATCTCACATTTACCGGCTCCTCTAATGATGTTTGTGTTTAATCTGTTCGCACACTATCTCCAGCCCCGTGGCTATTGGCTGCCTCAGCGGCCAATTATATCGCGTTTTCGATGATTTACAGCACCAATCGTCGGTAGCCGTCTATGAAGATGACGGGCGGTCCAGTATTTTTATCGGTATCTTAATGTTTGAATTAAATGGGAATGTAATTCAAATTACAAATTTCGTTTTATACAAAAATTTCAGTGTCCAAACATTGCTTCAAGGACCGTATCGTAATTTGCAATCTACTATGGAATTCCTTAGTCTCTTAAAATTGTTATAACATATCATGTATACTTTTACTTGCGTTAATATTGCATTTGACATATTTATTGATCATCATACATAAGCACTTTCGGTATAATTATCATATAACAGTGAAAAAAATTACATAAAAACCATGAAAAAATACAATGAGATATATCTTTTATAAAATTTATTTGTTTGTATATTTTTGTTTATATGTATAAAACTCTATAAAAATGTCAAAATGTAAAGTGTATTGAAACATTACTTTAGTATATCTTTTACTATGTATTTAGAAGATAGTTTGTTTTATTTTTTAATGATTTTTTTTTCTTTTATCAAAAATATACATTAAAAACTTCACTGCTTATTCCTATATTTGTAATTATCCAGAATAACAAAATTTTTATTTTGATAACCGTTGTTCTTTACATCATAAATATTGCTCTTCAAGTCTCTTGAATATAAAAAAATTCATTGTGTTAGCTTGATTGCTTATAAAAAAATTATATTTATTGAGTAAAATTCATACAAAATTTCTGTACATCAGACGTAAAAATTTCGTAACATTTTAAAAATTTCACAGTAGAAGAAAATGCAGTTTCAGATCGCCCTGAATTGTTTATTTTGGATAATAGTCGTCTTTAAATCAATTATTACATATTTTATAATCTTTTAAGATTATTTAAGATAATTCATCCTTTGGAAAAAAACAAAACAGAATAATACAAATACGGTAATTAATTAATTAAATCAACAGATTTGGACTTACGAAGATTTAATTCTGAAGTTTACTTAATTTTTATTTTTAAATATTCAGATTTAAGATTGCTGTTCATTTCAATATTTTTAGTTGATCTATAACAAATATTTGTATTGAAATAACCGTTGTGGTTATTAATAATTCGTAATAAATTTTCAGACACAATTAGAGAATATAATAATTCATGAATTTAGCAGATTTGCGTAAAGGAAGTGTATTTAATTTTTTTGTTCTTTTTCTTTTTCAAAAATATTCTTCATTAAGATTACTGTTTATTTATAAATAATATGTATTTGTATTGAAATCCTCTTGATATGATGCATCCGACTTCGCCATTTAATTGCAATTTGGGAATATAAAAATCTTAAATTAAGCTATATTTATGTATTGTACTGAATTGATTTTTTTTTTTAATCTCCAGAATTAAAATTACTGTTTATTCTTAAATTTTTATTTATCTAGAACAAATATTTGTATTGAAATAACTGTTGCTCTGGATATCATGCTTACGCATGAATTACTACTTTATCAGGTACATGCATTTTGGTAACACGAAATTCACAATTTTAGCCCTGTTTGATTAGAAAATATTCTCTTTAATGAATCGATCTCATACAATATTTATGCAATGGATTTTTTTATATCGCAAGTTTGTTTTCCTATTTTTTTTATTTATCCCTCCTGTTAAATTATATTTATTGCTTTGTTATGTATAGCAACTCTTGATTTTATAGCTATGTTTAGGAATATGACGATCAATCTTGTTGTACACCAGTTATGTTTAGTATTCAGGAGACATAGTTCAGAAACCCTATCCCTCCCGACTTGATACATCTATCTGGTCATGGTATCCAGTTTCACCATTCCTCACCTAACGAAAACAAAATATGATTTCTCGAATATTTTTAAAATATTTAAAAATTATACGAATCAACCCCGTACTGGTATTTGTATCCTCTAAGCAGAATATTAATTTCTTGGACGCAAGGATCAATTTCTTTTATAACGGTATTCTTGTGGCGTTTCATCTCGTTTTCGCGTTTGAAAAATGACTTGAAGAGAATGTTCTATAAAAAAAAAAAATCTATAGTTAATTATAATATGTCAAATAATTGACATGAATTAATATATGACATTAAATATTTATAAATCAATCAAGTCATAATTCAAATTTAGCTTAAGGAGGATAACATCGAAGGAAACTTGTTTAATACAATTAATAAATTAATCAGTTTAATACCAATAATGGCGAGTGATATAAAATGATTTATAATTCATCTTACTCCATGAAATATGACCGTTCATGTGTCATTTAATAAATTAATTTTACATTAAATTATCTGATTAGGAATATCAGACTTTAAAACCCTGCCGCTATATCAGTATATCAGAGGATCGGTTAGATATTCGCAAATATCATAGGGCATTGAATAATTTAGGGCATTGAATAAATCCATCAACAAAAATATAGCCTCTCCAGCAATAACTTCTTAATCGCCATGTAAAATCACCACCTGATTAAATTTCTGAAACCGAGCCCCCAAAACGTCATCACGAGAAAATTACGAGGGGCCTAAAATTAATACAGATTTCTAATTGCCCCATGCAAATTTCTTTTTCGGCTATATGCATACGAAATGAAGGGATGAAATTATTATATCGCATTCGTAATTTATGAGGTATTGTTTTCAATTTAAAATTTTGAAGAAGAAACTTATAAAATTTATCGCCCAATCACTTTTTTTTATATCTATAGTCTATATGTATTTTTTTTCAAAGAATATTTAATAATTAATCGATGTAGGAAAAAAAAAATATTTTTATTTTCTACTGATACCTCTCATATTAATTTTTTTTTTTTTTAAATGACGATAACTTAAATAGTATAAATATTTGTATCAATAAAATCAACATGACTTAACAAATACGGATATTTAATTTTCTTTAATTAATATATGTATATTCTTGTTTGAACATATTGAATTGAGTTTTGAGACTTATTAAACCAATTAAAACCTCCTGCGTATAAATACTTATAATTTAAAATCATAATGTGCTTTATTATGCTATAAATAAAATTATCCATACTTACACTATCTCTTATATGTTACTGATTTAGACCGTAATAGATAACTACTCTTCCATTGTAAGACCCCACACTCACTAAATTCTAATCTTGCTCCTAGTTTCTTTCATGGTATGATTGTCAGTAACGATCAATAATTAAAAGAGCATATTTCTAGAGGAGTAATAATATTATAAAGGCATTGGAATTAGTACCATAAATAAAAAAAAAAAGTTAGTTTTTTGTAAGCTCTAAATATACATATGCAATGTATATATATATCGACGTCGTATTTGAAAAAGGCGTAAGCGCCATTTAGCAAACTTTATAAGAAACACATGAAACGATTTTTCTCCAGATAACAATATTTTGTTTTCTATTGTATACAGTAGGAGATTATTTACCTGGCAAAATCTTTATAGTTACAATATATTTTTAAGGCTTCTAGCACTGGCTTAGGCTAGAGTGACGACTGAGAGTCGTTAGTATTTGGAACTTACGTCATTAATATTCGATTTTTAGACCATTTACAATTTTTTTTTAAAGGTGGTGTTTATGTCCCATCATCAATTGAAACCTAAATTTCGAATTTTTGGCGCTTAAGCTTTATTCAAAAAATGACGTCGATATGTGTGAATGAAAATTGACTTATTTTATTTTTTATTTAACTTAGGTTTTCATTATTCGGGTTTTTTACTTATTCTGTTATTATTCAATCTATCTATCTATTTATTCTCATTTGTGAAATATATATTTGTAAATTATTTTTTATCTTCATATATTGTTTTTGTTTATTTATTTTTTTCACTTTGTAGAGTTGTGTGTTATGAATGGAAACTTAGATCTCTAAAATTTATTGCTCTTAATTGTGGCAGATTGTATTGTTATTCAATAAATTATATCAATAGAAAAAAAAAAGACAAATAGAGTCCTGCATAGCCATTCAAAGATTCACGAGTGGAAATATATTTTTAGTTTAGTTTTTATTTTATTATTATTCTAATGTTTTCGTTTAATTCATTAGTATAACATTCCATTTTATTTTGATAGATAGCTACCTATATCTTTATTTTTTTTTTTTTATTAAACTGTAGAGACGAGTTCATATTTTTCTATTAACCATATAATATACAAATAGTGTAATACAGATGATATTTTCTAATACCAATATATAAGAATAAGGGTATTTTTTAGTTAAATACTCATCGAAGTGTTTAAATAAAAAAAAAATAATAATAATTTGTTAACGTTGGTGTCGCTGTGAATAGATAAATAAAAAATAATTGTAATAATATAATTATATAGGTCAATTATATATATATATATATATATATATATTTTAGAAAATATATATATATATATATATATATATATATATATATATACACATACATATAAATATTTACCTATATTTAATTTTAACCTTTATTAACCTATATCTTTTAATTTTTATTTTATTTTTTTTACTAAAGCACAATAAAATAATATTATAAACAATCGCAGTACGCCAATTCTGTGCACTATATATATATATATATATATATATATATATATATATATATATATATACATACATACATATAAATATTTACCTATATTTAATTTTAACCTTTATTAACCTATATATTTTAATTTTTAATTTTTATTTTATTTTTTTTATTTTTGGTATTGAATACGATTGGGATAAATTAAAAGTTACCGTAAGAAAGCGCGTTCTAAAGTGTTTTTTTTTTTTTTACTATTTCCACTTTTCTTAATAATGTTTTGCTGATAGGTCGGTCCGTGGACATAAAAAGTCGGTAAGAACTGTCTTCGAGAAGCAATAAGAAGCCGAGGACTGGTCTAAATCTGTTTTTGATGTGAACTAAAGCCGACCGGACTAACGGGCTCGTCTATATTTAAAGCGGGAGTATTAACGGGCCGCAAGGACAGGAGCCCTTGCACTTGGTCACCGGCTCATCCTCATTCCTTGCGCCCACGCTCGGCAGTGTCCTCGCCCATCTTGAGGAGCGATTTACATGGGATTGGAATTAAAGTGTTGGGATATTGAAGTATATTTAAAAATCCGTACTTTCATGTATATGAAAAGTTGAAGGTGAGATTTTAAAGTAAAATTGAATGTAAAATTCTTGTGCTTAGTTATTGCTATTTAACATAACTGCCTTGTTGATACAAATTCCAGGTTCATAAAAAAAAAATTGATTTACTACCCGAAAACATGAAAAGAATGAAAAAAATGTTCTATGAATCCTTACATCCGACGAATATTTTTATAAACAGAGCACCACTGCATCACCACCTCTCAGACGGTCCTAACTGATCTTAGAAGAAAATATATCTGTACCTTCCAGGTAAACATTTTCAAAATTTTACAGAAGCGCAAAACGTTTCAGATCACAATGTATTTCTTGTTTTGGTTAGTGTTCAATCTTTATAATTAGGGATTGATAAATTATTTGTCACTTCTATAATTTTGTTTTTATTGAATACTAGTTTCGAATGTTATACATTCATTTTCAGTTTTTAAAAACACATAAAAATTCAAAATACAGTTTGGTATTATTATACATATTAAATTAAATGTGATATAAATTAGTATTATAAACCATTTATAAATTATGAATTAAATCAACACAATAAATCAAATGCATATTCATTATCAATCCCTTATGAATTCATTATCCAGATTGATCCTTCTATACCATCATGCGGATGTCAAATATTCAATCTTTATAATTGAAGTTTGCATATTTTATTATCTTTTTCACCTTATTTACGGTACTAATACTCGAGAAAGATGGCCAGAATAACGCAATTGCGAAATACAGCAAAATTGAAATAATGAAAGTTTACCTATGACATAGGTAAATACATAAATACTTTAAGCTTGTTGTTAATAAAACAAACAAAACAGCAATATAAATAATTATGTTTCCTTCGTAATGTATCATAATAAATACAGAAAAATAGAATATATATATATATATGCGAGGAGTTAAAAGATAAATACAAGAATTATTGTGACCTAGAAAAACAAAGATCCTGAACTAATTAAGAAAATATAATAATCGGCTAAAAATAATCTTTTGAGATTTCATCCACACATTTTAAGTCCCCCCGGACTCCATAGTTATCTCACACGTTTTATTTCCTTATATAAATATAAAAAATTAGAATTGAATTGGATGAAAATGTTTGAGATCATCTTTAAGAAATTAAGAATACCAAAAAAATAAGGTTTATTTTAAAAATAGTCTGAGAAAATAAATAGAAAATCATCGTAATGTTTCCTCAATATTAAGCCATTTCAAAGCTGTAAAAATGTAATTGCGCCACGAAATCGATGCGATTGCCAAATCATCAAGTAAATAAAAGAACTTTTATAAGCATTGTTATTAACAAATACGCTAAAAAATTTTACTCTTTGGTTTATTATTTCCAAATATTTATTTAAGGATTGATAAATTATTTGCCACTTCTATAAATTTGTTTTATTGAAAACTAGTTTCGAATGTCATACAATTATTCTCAGTTCTAAAAACCCCCAAAAAGTTCAAAAATAAGCAATTCAAAATATAGTTTGGTATTATTATAGATATTAAATTAGATTAATATAAATCAGTATTATAAAATATTTATATTATTCTAATTTAATATGTATAATAATACCAAACTATATTTTGAATTGCTTATTTTTGAATTTTTGGTGTGTTCTTAGAACTGAGGATGAATGTATAACATTCCAAACTAGTTTTCAATAAAACAAATTTATAGAAGTGGCAAATAATTTATCAATCCCTTATTAGATTGATCCTTCTATACCATCATGCGGACGTCAACCAAATATTTATACTACTATATCCACCAAAAAAAAAATTGTTTTTCCTTCAATTTTTTGGATTCTACGTACGTCAAACGTAAAACTTCAAATTTTGAGGAGGGAGAGAGGGGTTAAATTGTTTTTTTCTCGCTCAATTACAATTGTTGGGTTTTGAAAATAATAAGCCGAAATTGGATAGTACTATACTTTAAATCGCTTGTGTTATCGATTCGTTAAAACTTCCGGTCTTCATTATAAGATTAAGCAAGCTCTAAAGATTCTCCGCCTCGGCAATTTTAAACAAGACAAGTAATAAGATGATGGACCCTGATGGTCGCACCGATTCCAGGCACCTAATTTTAATTTCATAAGGCTATCCTCTTAAACCGTTTCGCCTTATCTAATAACTGCAACAATTTTATATGTAAATTACCAATTAGCTTCCGTAAGTGCGTTATTTAAAATTATTCATGAAAACCCCTCGGGGATGTCGGTGAATACAAGTAATGAACAAGTCGAGTCGACGTTAAGGCTGAAAGGAAGCGTTAAGGTTTCTCAACTTTCAACCTGCAAGCTGTGTTAATTATGGAGTGTATATAAGGCGTGTCAATCATGGGATTGAAACACCATTTACTGTTAACTTCAATTATAGTTGCGTCTGAAATCGTTTTGGCATTGTGGAATCCTTATGACTCGATTTGCACAGAGGTTGCGAGCGGATTGCTCAAGAAAGATAATTTATACTCCCTTGGAAGTATCTGCAATTATTTCATTTATTAAGTGATGATTACAGGTTAATAAGAAATAAACGTCATACATAAATATTTATAATCCTTACATCCGGCCTATTACGCATTAACAATTAGTTTCGGTCTTTGATTGTAGTTAGTAGGACCTTATTATTCAGACCATTTCTTATCAATCCTATAAAAAACTGATCTAAGATTGGAGTTTTGGATATTAAAAATAAAAACTATTTTAAGCTGATATTACGAATTTATATATAACAAGGAGAAGATGGTTAGGTTTGCGATCAAGATTAAAAAAATAATAATAATAATTTTTAAAAAATTATTGAATGCCCAAGTTTCAACTCGCCATGTTGCTCATCTTTAGAGCTATAAAGATACAAATGAAATGAAGAGGTAACATCAGGTTAACGTGGTTAGCTTAATATTTAAAATAAACTCACACAGAGCAAAGAATGTGTAAAAACAAGATAGTAATCATGCTAAGATAAGAAATAATTAGGTGTAAAAGTAAAGAATAAAGCAAAGGTATGATTAAATTGGAGTAAAAGTGAAAATGTTTATAATATAAAATTAAATTTTGAAACAAAATGGCGAATGGTAATGTCGAATTCGAGGATTAGCCTTATTCTAGGCCGATTACTAAGGTTCATAACCTATGGGAAATAATGTACCAAAATAGTAGGAAATTTTAAGAAACATTAAGAATACCTACTTTTAAAAAAATTCCCTTTAAAAAACCTACTTTACCTATTTTAAAAAAAAGAAAATAGATAAAGTAGAAATAGATATATAAAAGAAAATACTTTTATTATATAAGGTTATGAAATTTTCAGTTATTAAGTGAGTATTTAAATTAGTAAGTATTTTCACTGCTGAAATTTTCAGCTAAATCTTAACTGATTAAAAGCGTTTTCTTTATATTTACTTTGAAACTTAAATATCATCTGTCAGATACGTTAAAATATTGTTTACTAACTAAAGAGTATAACTTAAATCAAATACTAATTAGTCTGTTGCATGACAATTTTATCGATGTTACTATCAGAACTATATGATATACAAAAATAAGAATAATAATAAAAAAAATAGAACACTTTTACTAACCTATAAAAAATTTAAGTTTTTTTTGTAATTTTTTGTACAATTTTAACATTTAAAAAAATATTTAGATCATTCTCTGTTGTATGGATATATCTAATAAAATTAAAGCATGATCATATTTAAGTCGTATCGGATATCCAATTAGTTTTAGTTATAAAATGTTAGTTAAGAATTAATTAACCACGAAAAATTCACTAGAGGACTATATATGTGTGTGTGTAATGTGAGACATTTCCCTTCGTACGATTTTAAATTAATTAATTCCATGTTTTATTGTTATAACTACTGTAGCAATTGCCAGATTGTTAATAAAAACAAAACTCCATTAAAAAATAAGTTGCAGGATCAGGTGTGATACGAGCTATATAGAACTTGTTCTGCTACTTTTGGTATTTTATTCTTTTTCTAGGTTTTTTTTTTTTTCTGAGTACCCTGCATAACCTGCGTAACAAGAAGAAGTCACTAACGGTTTTTTTTTTTAAATTAATTATTGCCGGAAATTGTTTTAGTAAGTGAATTTCTGGTTGTTTTTTATTTTCAAAATCATGTGAAAAACCATATCAGATAATTTACCCACTACTGATCTGGATCCGGTTTCTTTTTTTTTTTATTAGACTATATCTATATATAAAATGAAAATTACTTCAGGGCTTTCCCCGTAATATAATTGGCATGGTAACCTAAATATCTAATCAATTGGAAGCATCAGCAAAGAAAAAAATTACTATTTTTTCTTATTTTTTAAACATTGAAAAAATTAAAAAATACATAGGTACACAATAAAATAAATGAAATCTTAGCCTAATTATAAAACCCCGTAACTCCATTGGGGTAAAGATGGACAACAATAAGTAATAAAAGTTTATAACTTTTAACTTAGATAACTAATAAAGAACACTAATTTATTATTTGAGCTTAAATGATGATAGCTAAATGAGGCATTAATTAAGCAAAAAAGATAGTTTTATATTGAAACAATTAGGTCAGTTATTGAGAGTAGCTTATTGAAAACTATTATTTTCAATGTAATTAACTTTATTCACTCGATAAATAAAAAAAATATACATTCTTAAACATCATTAAATCATACAGTAGTCAAATTTATTCCGTTTAATTTAATCTGTACTACGATACTAATCCTAATTTATTTATATTTACCATAGAAAATTACTCAAAACATCTCATGCATCTCCATTTTCATTGGATTGAAAGAAGTGAAGGTGTTCAACTGAAATTTTATAAAAGTGTATCATAATGGTCGTATCATTCAAGGCGTCGATATCTCTTCAGCACTAATGCTGTCTGTACCATCGTTAAAGTCTCCTTATTAAAGACTTCAACTATTGAATATGTAATTGAATTTCTTTATTATAACTGAATTATACTCAATCAAAAATCTTCAACTATTTAATTATCTATGCATATCGAACGTTTGATTTCTATTTAATGCATTGATAAATTATGAACCCTGAAATTTTTATTCTATAAATTCACGTAGTCTTAAAGAAACAGTTAATCGTTAAATTATATCTAGACCTGATATATCGGCACTATGTTGTACACTGAAATGGTATACTAGATTATTATTTATGATTTGTATTATTAAAATAATTAAATAGATAGGTATGCAAAAACATCTATTTTGATCTTTTGTCACAGATAATTGCCTCTTTTCACTATTGAGACCGTATAAATTTGTCGGATGTGTAATTTGCGTCTCAGAAACATTGATTGATTCTCCCACAACCCACACACGTTACTATTACCCGCTTAGACCACACACACATCGGCCATCACGAATCGAACGAGACAACTAATGTGGCAATCGCTCGGCATACGTTATGAGCCGTGCTTATTAGTGGAAAAGGAAAATATCGCCCTTAGCGAATCCGCCCGGCAGCGCATGTGCCTTATTAATTATTAATTAGCTCTCCGGGTATTATTCACGACTCCGGTGCTCGGAGAACGACTCCTGGGCAGTATCCGGCTGGAACACAAAGAGTCTCCGGTGTCCATTAATCTTTGGAAGCATTAGCGGATCCTTGGCGGGATTGTCGTGAAACCACCCACTGCCTTTTTTTTTTTTTTTTTTTGTTTCGAGTTCCGTATCTGACCGAACCTTCGAGTCGTGTAAAATCCTCATCAGTTTACCGCCTTGTCCTCAATGAGCTTGGCGTGTACCGTTGTTCAGTTTAATGTTGCAAGTTACGTCTTTTTGCCGATTGCTCGGAGCTTTATTGACACGACTGTTTAAATAGTTCTTAAATGGTTCTTACCATTCAATACCATCACAACAAGGAAGAGTCATTTCTTTCATATCTAAGCCCAGTTAAAGATAGTGTCTTATACAAGCAATATTACAGTCAAAACTTCATTGACTTATACGTTGATAACATCCAATAAAAATGTAAAAAAAAAAAAAAAAAAAAAAGATATGGTAAATATAAATGAGGTTTGTACCTATCATGAAAAATATTTAATTAAATTCAAAAAGAATGTTGGCTTTACGTGCTGTGTAAGTAGTTTTGTCGGAAACAAAAGTTGTGATATTTACAGGATATAATATTAAAACTTATTTGTTTATTTTCAAAACATCTTATTTTTTTAAATTATTAAACAGATTATAAAGCATAGATGCATCAAGGATTTTAGCTGAATCAATCATAAAAAAATATAAATGAGGAAATGTGAACATAATCGTTCACGTAGGTATTAAATCATTGGTATGTAAAATTTAACATAATCAATGTAAATAAGAAAAACTAATTAAAAATGTTCTTAATATTGAATAAAAAGTAAATATAAACATTGCTAACACAAACAATGAAAATAATGAATAAATAATCAGAAACTAAACATCTGTGCAATAAACAGCTTGCGTACGTACATCATCATGATCGTGAAAACCACATACCCGTGAAAGTAACAAATACCTTATTTATTACATTAACATTTGGTTAACTTTTATTAATTATTTTATCATTTTGGGGAATAACTTAATAATTATTAACTTAATAATTTATACTTTTATGTTATTTAATGGAAAAAAAAATAATTTTAAGCTTGACATAAACACTATTATATATATATATATATATATATATATATATATATATATATATATATATATATAATTATATATATAATAGTTATTTTTTTTATTAGAAAAATAATCTATTATAATAATAATAGTAATATAATAATCTATTATAATACAATTATAACAATAATATAATAATCTATTATATATTATAATAGTTATTTATATAATATATATATATATATATATATATATATATATATATATATATATATATATATATATATATATATAGTGCACAGAATTGGCGTACTGCGATTGTTTATAATATTATTTTATTGTGCTTTAGTGAGAGAAGGCGTACATGCTACTGAGGTATAATATCTGATATTTCTAGGTACCTAGTGTTTATGTGTACTTTTTAAGATCATTTAAAAAAATGAATTTTTATCATAGGGTGTTAAAGGAAAATTATAAAAAAGAAAAATATATAATATTAAATGCTAAGTAAATATGGATATTGGCAATAACAGAAGAAATCTACATTAGCTGGATTTCCTAAAAATATTTTTAGGGGTTTTGAAAGTTCTTTCTGGATATCTTGCACCTTAATTTTGGTATTTTCTTCTCAGGTAATTTATTTCTATCATTTGCCAACATATGAAACAAATAAATAATTTCTTATATTCTACATATGAAACCATCTACAACTCTTTCAGCAAACGATGTACTCCATTTGGTGTTTGACTTTCGAAATGAAGCAACAATATTCCTTTATTCAATTTAGAGTATATCAGGTCAGTCGTGAGAACTTTATACTGGTGTGCTGATGATACTATAGGTGCAAGCAGCAAAGATTGAGAAAGAGGGTGGGTGTACTTTTTGTTTTCTTTTATCAATTGTTCCTGTTAACACCTGTTTGTTGAGTTAATATTGAAACATAAATTTATTATTGTCTCCAATACACTACACTACCGATATAATACATACGTTGGTACTAAAATTTACTGTACATAAATATTTTTAAAATGATTAATTTAATTTTTTTAATTTATTTTGAAGGATAATCAAGATAAAAAAGAGTTGAGGATTGAAATACAGAAATATGACGAAAAAAAAATAATAATAGCCCAGGGCATTATGCATGAATGCAATCAATAAAACGTAATTGCTCAATGACTTTATTATACTACTACTTGTGATATAATGCATCTTGTATAATATATCAGCTGATCGTGGGAATCTCTCGCCTCCAGTTCTTCATATCAGGCCCACTTAGGACATTCTTTTTTTTTTTTTCTTTTGCCCTAAACGATGGCCTCAGAGAACTATCGAAGAGATACGGTCCAGTCAGTCAGCCGGTAAGAAACCTCTATTCATCGAATGCAACACCAGGAGAAACAGCCAATATACAGATAAAAAATCCTCATATTTTCAAAGGAAACGAAACGGAATAAGTCCTTTTTTTTTTGTTGAAATACACTCTTGTTAAGATGTACTGGTGTATCTTTTTTTAACGCAAATTGCCCCTCCTCTCATAACTTCAAGGAATATATGTATAAGCAATATATAATGCACCATTAAAATAAATAATTGTAAATGTGCTCCTTTTAGATAACACCTGAAATAATATACGAAACACGATAATACATATGAAATCATAAAAAAACATATCCTTACAATTTTTTTTTTAATAGTTTTTTAATTTTCAAGTTGTCTTGATTGTTTATTGTTCGTATTGTTTTAAAATAATAATTATAATTGAGTAATTATTATTAACGATTTTTTCTTTACGAATATTTTGATGAAAGCTACGTTTTATTGCAAGTTTTAAACGTAATACGTCACAATGGAACGCCACTAAGTTGTTCTCACCCAGCATTATAACGCCAAGGATACTAGGTAACTACGAAAGTGTTTTTATGTCTTATTTGGGTTTTCGTAAGCAAAAAAAATGTATATATCACTTTACATTTTATTACTATAAATTGGAATAGTCTAAGGAAGTCGCGAAGTAACAAACGAAATTTGTTGACGATAATCAGCCTGCCATATAGGTATATCTTTTTAATCATATATTCAATTTAACCATTTCGGTTTTGCCATTTTTTTTTAAATTATCATTATTATTATTATTATTATTATTATTGTGAATTTTTCTAAACTATTATGTGACATGATTGTGTTGATCATGACGCAACCTTTATGGTTAAAGGGAATATAATATGGTCGAATATGGCTTCATACCACAAACGTGTCAGACAGATTATTGTAAATAAATTTCATGTTTAGAATTTGACTTATAATATTACAAATTTTTGGCTGTCTCAAAGAACAAATCATAGAAAATATAATTAAATTCTTTGAATAACATTTTTCTAGTATTAGTATATCTCAACATAATTATTTATTATAGTAATAATGCCAGTGAAAATGAAAGTCTTCCCAATTTTAATTTTTATTAATACTCACAACAACATGAATCTGATTTATGTTATAATATGATACATATCTAAAAAACATAGTCAGGTGTTTGATAAAAATCATTTAAATCTATTTCAATACGCTGTATTTAATTACTTTGTCAATTATTTTTTTTTTTATTAAACCATCTAAAATATGCTGTTCTATTTCAATGTTACAAAAGGGCTCTGCAAAGGATAAATTTTATCTCCAAATCCTATATCTTGTTTATTTTATTTTTATTTTTACCCCATCTCCTTTAAAAATTTGTTTAAAAAAATTAAATATATACTAAAATACACTCTACTAAAATACAGATTAGCTTACAGACATAGCTTACCAGTCAGAAATATTCATCATATATAATTTATTCATTCATTAGAAATAAATAAACTTCCGAATATTTGTTATTTTTAAAGAATAAATAAATAATAAACTCTGGGCTCTATGTTTAATAGCTAGTGTCTCTAAAATAAACAAACCTGGACGCAATACTAGCACTAGAAGAAAGTTCTGTTATATAATCATAAATTATATAACATATTGAATATATATATCTCATGTTTGCCAGCCTGCTTTTGTACAGTCCACCGAGGCGAAAATTAGCTGCATCATTGCCACATGCTTTGACAGGGTCTCAAAGCAACATCTTACATAAACATAATAAGAAAAAAAAGACATAAATTGTTTAACCTTTGCTTTTAAAATGTTGGATGAAATTTGTGTGAACTTACCGGTGATCTTAGAGAGAGAACAAATGGTTTAAATGTGAAAATGGTATCACGTTTTTCGTGAGGCCAGTTCCACCGAGACGTGGTGATACAGTCTGCTGTAGTTACTGATTTTATTTATTTTGTCATCCTGATAACAATTATGGTTACTGAAATTATTCTATGCTATTCAATTTTCTATATACATCTGATAATTATTTCAATGTTTTTATAATTGTTCGAACGTCTGTGTTATCCCAAATAATACTCATCCTTGCGTTTCCTCTCTCATCAATCGAAATCTGTGAACTGATTTAACTTATTGACTATTTAACATCTCTAGAATCCACTTCGAGGCATGATTTCGTTCGATCGCAATCATATCAGTACAGAGATAAATACAAATTAAATTAAATCCACAAGCTATAAATACCTAGTTACAAACGCAGATACAAATGTCAGTGGTTTCCCATTGCAATGCGCAATAGTACTGCATGTACAAGATTGAATTTACCGGCTTTTGTTGATTCATTGCCTTGCAATGAAATCCAATCCATTTAGATCAGCGCTTAAAAAACACTTTCTGTCTAAGAACACGTTGTATTTGTTTGACACTTTCGCTGCAATATTTAATAGAACTACGCTGAATGATGGCATTGTCTCCTCGCAGAAATACAATAACTAAAATCTTATGTTTCTGTTGCTATGACGTCTTGTGATTGCCAACTCTGAACTCTACAGTGTCAAATTTAAGAAGATAAAACCTTTAAATTTTTATGAAGTTTATATGCTTGTTCTGATTATTAAAAAAATCAAGAAATGATATACTTTTTGACAATTTCCAATGTTGTGAAGCAAAATCGTTTAAATCTCGGTTATTGATTCCATCTCTTCGTTTCACCTAGCCGTGAAGTTCACATTGTACTTCCGTCTGTTTAATTGTGATTTATTTCTGGCAATGGATACATTTTGGTGTTGGTTTTCCTTGCATATTTATATATTTACAAATTATACATTTATAATTAAAATAGAATATTATTTATAAATTTAGAGGGTTTGGTGGCCAATCATGTATTGGCAGGATCTAATCATTCTCTAGTTAGAAGCAGGGAAAAAGCATTTGTTTATTTAATTGTTGATGTTGTATTGTAGAAAGCATAAATCCTGAGGTACATCGAAACGTCGTAACCAGTGTTATAAAAATGTTTTGTTTTTTTTAAATATAAAGTTATAGATCAAAAGGAAAGTGTCATTCACAAATTAATGTATTATAATATAAATAATTTCTAATTTCTATAAATTAGAAATTATTTAATATAGTTAGTTATTATAATGAATTTCGACCTTCTCACTCTGGGGAAAAAAGATTGTTTACCTATAGAATAACCCTCCCTTCCTTTCTAGTTTGGAGTACCACAATTGACGGCTCGCGTATAGGAACTATGGAGCTGCAGCACCCCATTTCCACTTGATATCATCGTTAACTTTCAATATAATGAGTCCTTTTTATTTAATTTGTTTTATTTATTTCTTTATACTTGTACAATATATTTAGATTAAGTTTAATGTCAATAGTCATACAACAGTTTTTGAAAAGGATACAAAACTGTATGGAACTGTGCGCTTCACGGTTTTCAGTGGCGAGGAGTTTGGTTGTTGTGCGCATGGGCTAGTAGGGAGCTGCCGGCCAGGCTGCGCGGAGAAAAAGCACTGTCGATCTCACAGTACCGACCCTTGCGTATTGGTGGTAGGCAGTGTTTTTTTCTTTTTTTACACTACATGTGTTGTGATTTAAAACCTACTATATTCTTGTATGTGATTAAGTACTGGATTGTTATCCTACTTCTAGCTACCCTATTTGATTAATTTTCTTTTAATTCCGTTTTTATTTAACACAAAACTTCAACCATGGCCTTGCATTCCCATATTTTTACGCATATTAAAACAAGAATGGATTTCATTTTTTAATAAATTGATCAAGCTTGGGCTGTAACATTTTATGTTATAACATGATAAAAAAAAATTGGATTTTTGTCTTTTATGATTTAGCAAGTTTCCGATTTAAATTTCTTTTTACACAAGCTTGCTTCATTTTACAAAATTTTAAAAATAAAGGCTAACAATTTTATTGAGCAGCACCGCCACTAGTTTATAAAACATAGAGACGTTAATTCCGTAGCTCAATGTGGATCATTAGCTATGCCTTATCAACATGGACACCAACATAAATAGATTTATGTACCAGTGATAATTGATATGGTATAATTAATCAATATGATAATTTACTTCAAACAACCTCTAAGGATTATTTGAAATTACTTTTTCTCGCAACACAATTTTCTAAACAAAATTAAACACTTTCGTTAATCAAAACGGTTTTCGCTTGCCCAAGTTATATCTTCCAGTCCGCACTGAATATATAATCGAATTAGAAAAAAAATATTTTTAAAAAAGAAGCGACCGCATTTAGCGAGTGTAATTAAATATTTATTGGATAGGAATTCTCAACTAATTGACCTAGAAAGCGAAGATTTTTTCGAGAATACCGAAGACCGACTTCTTGTTTCTCTACATCGAGAAGAAGAAAAAAAAAACCAGTAAAGGTAAGATTGGAGTCCCGAGAAACGGCTACCGAGCGCGCTCTAATGAATTATGTGCTAGATTTCTAAACGATTTTAATTCAGAACTCGACTGCAATTACACTAATGGTAAAATCGATTCGAAATAGCCGGCTACTATCGATTATTTCCTACATTAGTAGTACGATTGCTCTCAATAAATGCCACGGCGAGAGATTACAAATCGTCTGATATTAATGGCCAGCGGGCTACCGTTGTAAAGTAGCTCCGTTATTGCGATCCGATCCGTCACGATAGGTGCTATTTCATCTCTGAGTTTAGCACCAATAATTGCATCCGCTTAGAATAATAAAAAAATCACCTGTCAAAACAAACCGGCTGATTGGCAGTTTTCCCGTTACTTCGAGGTGGGTTTCCTCTCGGGATGGAACACGCGGGCGTTAAAGAAGCAGTCGTAAAGATCTCGCAGGAATAAAAGTGAAGTTGAAAACGATTTGTCGTTATCTTTACCGACGATTCGCCAATGACACTGACTCAAGGAAGGTCGTTGGATTCGTTCAATGGAGCGGGAAAACACCTTTCGATTTGCCTCTTGGTGAGTATTCAATTGTTGTTTTGATATCGTTGGGCACTTTCGATATTATATTTGCATATATCTACGCCATGTACATAAACATATAATGTCAGCTATATTATATGTCATATCACAAATATTCCAAAAGTCTGGCAACAGTTTTAATGCTTTCGCTAATGTTTATTATAATAATTATTACTGTTATTATTTATTATTGCATATTTAGTTTATGTAATATCCGTTTCGCACAAATCGCAAAATAAATAAAAATATAACAGTTCCATATTGCAGCTTAGTTCTGGAACTGCCTAAATTCAATACGATCCTATTTGTACCGAACAAAAACGCTGATATAATAAATAAATAAAATAAAATTTATTAGTTTCTTATGAAATTTAATTTTATTCATGTATGGTATTATTATTATTATAATTGATTATAAAACGTAATAAGAAAATAATACTCGTATATCGTCGCTTAATCAGTGACAGCTCGTAACTCAAAACGTTAATTTTATAGGAGCAAGAAAAAATGTTTTAAAATTTTATTTTACTTTATCATTTCCACAATATCATTAGCTATCAGGAATCGTCCTAGTGAGAATAACACAGCAAAGATAATCACATCACTTAAGGAAAAAAAAAACATTTTAACGCGAGATATAAATTTTAAAAACAAATTTTTTTTAGCAGTTGTAGCGTTAAATTTATCATACGTCATCTTTTTTACTAATTTTGATTCTCCTCTAAATTTTTAATTCATTATTAGTGTTTAGATCTATTTAGTTTATCTCAAACTCATCTTTAAACTATTCTTTAGGTATTTGATTTTTTCTAAGAATTGAGAGATTATTCAAAATAAAATGTTTGAGCTATCTTATGTTACGTTAACTTAGACATTATTATTTTTATATTGACATTCTTTAGCCTTAAAGTCAATTATTTGTTCTTTAGAGTTATATCCAATTGTTTGTATTTTTTAAATGCTTTAATTAATTATATTTTATTTTTTTTTGTTTAGGTTAGTGCCATCACTTGCTATATATTTGAGTACTGTTAGAGGTAAGTTTATATTTATTGTTAATATATTTTTATATTCTCTATAGTGAATTATTTTATTCATTTTACAAAAATTATAAAACTCAATTGTTTATCTCTTTACTGGACTGTAAGTAATTATGTAGAGAGATCAGCAATAAGAACTCTTTTTTTTTTTTGAAACAGCTGTTTGTAAAAATAATTAGTTAAATATCCTCCCAAATTTCAAGTTTTTTGTTTTTATATGTTTAACTTTTAAAAGATAATGCGAATAACAGAAAAAAGAACTATTGCTCTTATCATTCCTAATCATTATTCATCATCACACTGTAAAGTTAGTACATAACTTTTGCAAAAAAAAAAAAAAAAAAAAAAAAGATTTAGGTTTAGCTTTGATGTTTATTTTATTCTTTACACATTACTTATGTATTGCACATTCCATCATAATTATTTCTCTATGAAATTAATTAGAAATAAAATAAAAGTATTATAACGGAGATAGATTCACCTACTTGTCGTGGCTATGTGGAATGAAAGGAAAGGAAGAAAAAAGCCTTTTTTTATAAAAAAAAATCCCTTCTTTTGTTCTAAAGCTAGCACTATTATAAATGTGATTTTATTACTTATACTACCATAGGATTTTAGAAAAAAATGTTTTTTTTTAATTAAGTCATACTTCTTTAATATTTTTCAAGTTGAAACTTGGATTCTGGTAACATTTTCTAAAAGCACTTAGACTCTTTTGCTTTTCTATGCTTCAATTATTAAAACTCTTAGGGGAGCTACCGGATCTTTCAACGCAACAACCGGTTACCAACTAAAATTTTGACTGTAAATACTCCAAGACCAAAGGGATGAAATTTTTTTCGGTAATCGACTGCATTGTTTAGAATTCGTTTCATTTAGACGTATATTTAGGCAATAAAACCACGTTTTTACACTTTTTTTCTTGATCTCAAATGTTATTAAAAAATGAGGCTTTCATACTATAATTTCACTCATGTTAAGATGTTTTAGTAGTGAACTTAGTTTCACGCGTTTGAAGTTGTAATGACAACGATTACAAAATTACTTATTTTTTAACAGTTTTTCCTCATTTCTTTTAAAAATTTAATGCATGACTGAAAGCATTTCAGGTCTTCCTGAAAAAAATCTGTTAATGATAGGCATCAAAATCGACAGGCTACTTTCCGAGTTTTGCGAACACAAACATACGTAAGCTGAATTTTTATATATACAGATTGTTAATGTGTTTATGAACAACTGCATATTGTTTGTAGGCGATTTCGCGCAATAAGTTGCAATTTATTCAGTTGCTCTTTATTGACGAATGAACCATTGGTAATATTTGTTCTAGTTTGGTAAAACCCTTTTAACGTATATTTAATAATTAAAATTAATTTATTTCCATAAAAATTGTCTTCTCATATAGGGCACTTTGTTCTTAATCAAATTCGACGACTATTTTCTTTCTAATGTGCCATTGCGTTGGATCTGATTCCCCAGAAAATACGAGGGCTTAAAGAATCGCTAATCATTTTAGGTTCCAAACTCGCCTTGTTAGAGAACTAACAAGTATTATTCATAACCTCCGGACTTGAGCCGTGTGATCCTTTGAAGATCGTTCCGGTGAGCAATGACACACCAAATCGGACCGTAATGAAGGCTTTGCCCCGCCATGACGAGCAGAAAGCTACAAACCTGTCAAGACTTAATGTTGCCTGTCAAATCCGTTAAAAATCAACTAACAACACTTTGTATTATATCGAGTCCTATTCAGCAAGTGTAAACATGTGATTGGAGATTGTCATCACGGAAGTCTCCAGCTCCGCACTGGCTGATAGAGAATGTTTGTGTTACTACTACCTAGGAAGATCCTTGTTGAGGCACACGTCTTTGCGACAATCACAACACCGTTGCTCAACCCATAAACGGCATGTTTGTGGTTAATAGTCGGTATCTTCCACAAAGAGAACTTTTAATATGGAGAAAGGTGTGTCGAAGTATTATTAATTATATTTTGGACAGCTATAGCACCCTCACTGAACCTCCACTGGCTTTTAATACGTCATTAAGGTGGTCGAGGTACTCCGTATTCCTTCTTTCCTCTCCACAAGATTACGCGATACATAAGGATATTGTACATATGTACGAGTATGTCTGTATTTTTTTATTTGGTTATTTGTCTTTGTGGAAAACCCTCACACAAATAGAGTTGACCTCAACTGAACATGATAATGATTAATTTGCAAATCTACTAAGAAACAAAAATTCAATTTCAAAAAGTGAGACAGAATATAAAATAGTTTAAACCAAAAAAAGAAGATAACAATAATTTTTAAAAAAAGAAGCTAAGTATCGTCAAATTTAAAAGTTAATAAACACAAAATTATAAACAATGCAATTTTGCCTAAACGTAATTACAAAAAGGACAAATAAGTCAATGAAATTAAAAATAATCTTATATACAGGAAGATGATTTGTACAATCATACCAGATAAAAAATAAAATATAAAAACAAAAATTCTTTTCTATTTCTAACTTAAAGTAAATGAACATAAATATAAATCTACACTTTTGTTGCATTTAAACATTACAGACAGAGTCATATAGATTGATAAATTATCACTAGTAATGACAAAATGTAGCCATAGGGAAGAAGAATAATAGTTTTATATATATTAGTGAAGTTTCTGCAATCTCACTTTAATTTTGGAACTGATTGAACTAGTTTTATATAGTGCATAGTGTATGTCTGTATTTCTAATATTTATTTTATTTGATTTTAACTTTAATTTTTTTTAATTATATTTTTCACTCATTATTATTTTTCATTTTTTTTTTTGTCTTATTGCTCATTCTTTTTTTACAATTGTCTGTATATATGATGTTAATGGATTCAGTTATCACTATTACCTATTACTGTCAAATGTGGTAGATTTGTAATTAAATACAGCTGATAAAAAAAAATACATACTAATACATGTTTGTTGTTTATGAATTTTGGTTCCATATAACAAAAAAAGATTTCCCTATTATTAGGCGCCTACCCTACACCTTATACTGATGTACACATCGGATTCATCTAACGTCAATATTTAAATTATCTTTAGTATTATTCTTGTCTGTTTAATGCATTTTTAATGTCTAATGTTAAATTAGACAGGTTTAAAGACATTAGCCAGGTTTATTTCGCGCTCACGTAGGGCCAGTTTCAAACTTGAAATAATTAATGAACCAATCTGCAGTATATTTAAGTTTATTGTTAGTTCTGAACGCACATACTGAAATTATAGTACATTCAGATCCACAGATAGGGTTTTCATAAATAGCGGCACATGAATACCAGCCAATTTCAAATGAAATATCTCTCCATTATTCCAGACATCATAAATGACGCTGGTCCCACATTTTTTATTTCATAACAAACTAGGCGTTCGAATTTAGGGTGTCATAAATTCAGCGCCCCAGTTCCGAATCCGATTAGATCAGTGCATGATGCTGACCATGGTTCAGGAGGTTAAATATGAGTTAGTTTAAACGGTAGCTGCCAGATAAACAGTAGGTCGATGTCCTTGACACTCCTGGTATCAGGAATCTGATTGGGACTACTGTTATTTGTCGTAAAAATTGAATGAGTGATAATTACAACAATAAAGACTTTGATGAAGCATTTAATGGCTAATAATTATACCTACTTGGGAGGTCGATGATATAGTACTACACCGATTCAGTTTAATAGAATTTTCAGTTTAAAATTTTATTTTCTTGTTCTGGGAACAAATTCAGTTATGATTCATGATCTGTAATATCTACCTCATAAGATCCTAGAGAGGGTTGATTCTAAATCTGGAAATATGTAATGATATAATGATATATTTTGATTAATAGTTTTTAATTAATGCATTTGTATTAGTGCTAAGAAAAAGTAAAATATTCTTACGCGGCATGGTAAACAATTGTAGCAATGTAATTTAGTTTAAAAAATTAAAACTTCATTTTATTTAATGTAGGGATACTCCATATATTGTTTATTTTATAAATATAATTTAAATAATACAAGATAATTTATGTTACAAGTTGTAAGTTCAATATGTTAACTTAAGAAAAAAAAAATAACAAAATAAATTGGTTAAAAAATAAAAAAAAACAATAAAATAAATAAATTAATATATATAATAAATAACAAATCCTTAAATCTTTGAATAGCATAAGAAGCAACAATATACATTAAAATCTTAATTTTTTTTATTTTTTTTTTTTAGATTACAAATTGCAAACCTTACAAAATTTATTTAAAAATTTGCAAAAAAAAAAAATGTAAACCTTTAAATAGTAAAAGAAAATATACTAAAAAATCAAACCTCACAAAAATAAATATTTAATCATTACAAAAAATAGATATATTTACTTTTAAATAACAAAAAAAAATAGAATACAATAAAAAAAAAAAACTAAAACATTCAAGCTTTTACAAGCAAAACCAGAGATATTTAGGTTTTCCTTTTAGTCAGTCGTTCAAAGTCAGTTTGTTTTATCAATTATAGTAAGTCTGTCTTAAATTAAGTATAAAGAATTCCATATATATATATATATATATATATATATATATATATATATATATATATATATATATATATATATATATATATATACTATTATATATATAGTATTATATGTATACTATTATATATATAGTATTATATAGTTTCTTTCATCGATCTGATGATGAAATTTCTGGTAGTTTGATGTCAATTTTGACACTACTTATTAGTCACATTTGTAAGCTTTCAATGAATTATTCACTTTAGTAGAAGTCTGAGACGATTCCAAATATATATCTCGACCAGGGAGTTGTTTCAACTGAAAATTGACAAATGAGAATTGTTTTTTACTTTCCCTTACCAATATACGAAGTATATAGTAAGGGGAAGTATTGCGATCGTGAAAATTTTCGAATTCGAGTCCAAATGACCAAGTCTCGCAAAATGGTCTGTGTGTATGTGAACAGTCTAGCTCAAAAACGAAAAGTCGTACGATACTGAAATTGCGTATTTAAGGTTGGCACCTGCATGTGATGTTACAGCAACATTTTCGTCAAAATCGATTAGCCGGAAGTGCCACTTTATATAATCGATTTTACACTTTTTTACAATTTTCTCGAAAACGGCTCTAACGATTTGGATGAAACTTGCCTAAATTATTCTTCATAAAGGCCTTTAACTTTTCATTTATGTAATAAATCACCGAGAAAATGCAAAAAAAAAAAGTTATGAAGAAAACAATTTTTTATTTTCGCATGGCTTAAAAAATATGCAATTTATAGTAAATTATGTACAGAATTATATCTAAGGTTATTAAAGTATCTAAAAAAAAAAAATCATCAAAATCGGACAAGTATTAGCAAAGATACAGTGTATTTTATGATGAGCATAAAATAGATGGATAATCAAGCGCATCCGAAAGGAGACGGATGCGACCGAACCTCCTCCCACCAATCCTCCAATCTGTTGTAAACAATACGCTCTGTAATAAAGTAATTTAAGAATACAAAAGCGAAAATTAACTTAATAATTTCTACTTTCACATTATCTAATGGAATGAAAATGTTTCCATAGAAACTAAACCAGCAACTTTTAAAATATATTTGCAACTTGACAAAGTTAAAATATAGAGGTAGTGTACAGAATTGTTGTACTAAAATTGTTTTAAAAACTATTTTATGATACTTAAGTGGGAGAAGAATTCAATGCTGCTGAGTTTATTTCAAGTATTGTTTATGTGAACTCTTTAGAATTATATTAAAAAGATAATTATTATAGGACGGTAAGGGAAAGTTGTGTGATGCGCGCACCGCACCAGATTTTTAACTCCCACTTCATTTTTCACCTTTTAAACAGTTTCTCGAATATATATACATAATAATAAAGATAAAAGGAATCTAGAAGGAAATATATATATATATATATATATATATATATATATATATATATATATATATATATATATAAATGTATATATGATGGTTTATTTTAAAGCGTAGATCAACAGTATCATCTATCGATATTCAACAGATATAGAAAAATAAATGATGCATTATGTGCTGGTCGTATGGCCAGCTAGATTTAGCTCTATCAGCTTCTGAAATCCACTTAAAGAAAATGAAGTGTCTGAAGTTCTATCCAATCCAGAAGAATGTAGGAATCCTTAGTGATCTGCAAGCAAGCCAACAAGACAAGAACAAATATAGAGAAAATACTTAACATTCTTTAAACAATCAGGATTCTGCAAGGGGTTTCAGTTCTGTAAATAGGTTTATTTGATAGATAGAACTGCAAATGCTTTAAAATTCAATGCATAAGATATTATAAAAATAAAACATTATAGTTTATAAAAACGATCTTTTTTTTTCTTAAATCATTGACCATTTGCAGTTTACGTAAGCCAAAGTATACGGACGCAAAAATGCTTATAAATCGTTTCTTCGACGGCAGAATCCTGTGCCGTTTGCTTAATAATCCAGTTTAGGGTCGATTTCATGGAAATTATGCATATTGGAAAAAGTGTATCAAGTCTGATTTTCTTGCGCGTGTATAGATTATACATTTATAAGCCCAATATCACAAAGGATTAAATTGAAACAATGAAAATAAACTATAATTAGTTTCTTTTCAATATTTTGTCATTGTTTTAGTTACTAATCACCTCAACTACTGAATAGCTTTCGAAGAAACTTTAAGGCAATGTATAGTAATAATGGTTAGTATGAAGTCGTGCGTCTTTGGGTTATTTTATCGCATTATAACTTTACTTATGAAAATAATTTGACAATAATTTTTTTTTTTATTTTGATTGTATTAAGTAAATTTAATAGCCCATAACCTTTGGAAATACCTATTGGAAATATATTTTTCTCTTCGATAGAAAAACTAAACGCAACTACTACGATCGGCAATTATTATGGACACTGATAAACTGTATAAAATAAAACTTTTCTTAACTCATCATAAACATTTTGTTTTTATTTAAACCAATGTTTTTTCTTGGCGTGCGCCCCTAGGCCAGGACTTAGTGGTGAATCCGACCCTGAATAAAAAAACTTTTTTTATATATTAGGCACCTGATCAGTTTCAAAACTAAATTCTGAGTATTAATATGATTATTTTTTTTTAGTTATGGTTGAAGTTTCTGTCACAATTTTATTTTTCTATAACAAGTTAACACAACGAAAACGTTTTACTTTGCGCATAATTTGTTACAATCTATAAAGTTATATTCATTGCTAAAAAAAATGGTCGTATCCTCAGTTGCCGCAGCAAAGGTTATGCACCATAATAATAGAGTGAAAAACATATAAATATTATAAATTAAAATATAATATAATATAAATAATAAATAATATAAATTAAAAATCTAAAATTACAATGCATCATCATTTTGAGGATTTTTAGTATTATCTGGACAATAATTCCTCTTTTACACTTACTCTGGTTCTCTTAAATTGTTTTGTTCATTATTAGTATTAAAATTCATTTTTTTTTGTTTTAAATGATTCATTTCCCTTTTACGAGATTCATAAAGAGACCGCTATTGCCTAATGTTTTTATTTATTTCCTATCATTTGACTATTTGTTAACTAATTGTTTAGTTAAAATATTTGTATATAAATTTTAAGACTAGTTCAGGTTTGTATTTACTAAACAATTTAATTAATAAAATGTTTTATGGGGATTAACAGAGAGGAAAGAAAAAATAAAATAATCGTCGGATTAAAGGCGAAATTTATTTGCAAAAATTTTACTTAATCACTGTTACGTCTAGCCCAATGATGTGTACCCTTGACTCAGTTACAAGCGCATTGGTACAAATTTTAGAATTACCTTAAACTTATTTAATTAATAAATAAGTGTTTAAGTCAATTGTCAGGTAATTTTTTTAATTGTTATTATTATTATAATAAATCTTTAATTTTTCTTTTTCAAATTACTCATATATGAAAATCTTCCTGTTTTTGCATAATTTTAGGGTTTTATATTATCATCATTATTTCTATTTATTTATTATGATTTCTCACCTTTTTATTGATAGTTAAGGAGCTAAGTTTCTAACGTTTTATATCTTTAGCGAGATTTCATTCAAATTGAAAACAGCTCCTGAGATTATTTGCTCATAACAGAACAGGTTCCTACATTACAATTTTTGCCATGAACTATTTCGAAGCAATTATATTAATAATAACGAACCGGGGTTTCGCTAATTATTGACTAATATAGTGTATAATTGGAAGTGAAGAAGTGAGGGGCACTGAGCGGTTGGATTCCCACAAAGCGGCACAAAGACTCCTTTGATTCCTCAATGGTTCTTTGTGAACCAAGTCATGACTGAATCTGCATGTCAATAGTCTCCAGTTTGGTCTGAGCTCTCCTTCTGGCCATAGACTCATCCTTTCGCGAAATCTCTTGAGCAGTTCTCCTTCTGCGAACTAAAACTTATCTCTTCCACATCTTTTAATAAGAGAATGTAATCATAACCCTTGATGGAAAATGGTAGTTCATCTCTGGTCACTATGTTTGAGGTTGAGGTTGAGGTTGAAAGCCACACCGTATGGTTGAAAAAGTACTTTTATTAGTTCTTTTAATTCTTTTTGTTTTATAGCATAATCAAGTAATAATTTTTACGGTGCCTACTATAAAATACGTTCAATAGAACAAAAGAAAAATATCTTGTTAGGCACGTTGGTGTCCGCGTAAATGTGATTGGTACTTAATTGGCTTTAAAATTCATATTGATGATAGCTAACAGTCATAAAAAAAAAAAAGAACAAATTAAAATTCCGCAATAACGATCAGAACAATAAAATTATAAACAAATAATATAAACAATATAATTATCAACAACTTTTTAACTCCAATAGTGATTTATTTTAATTCTATATTTCTAGTAACTATATTAATTTTGGTATAAATAAATAACTATATCATGTGTGTTTATTTGGGTGTATAGACACATGCACATACACATGTGTGCGTGCGTGAATGTGCGTGTGTGTGTGTGTGTGTGTGTGTGTGTGTATGTGTGTGTGTGTGTGTGTGTGTGTGTGTGTGTGTGTGTGTGTGTGTGTGTGTGTGTGTGTGTGTGTGTGTGTGTGTGTGTGTTTGTGTGGGTTTGTAGTTGTTTCACAATAAACTAGCTCAAATCATTTCTCAATATCAGAATCGTTGTAATTATTTTTTTTTATCAATTATTCATTAAAATAAATATAAAATATGGTACATACTGTTATAGTAAATACATTTTTAAAAATACCATAAAGTTTTGGTAAAAGAGTTCAAATGGCGTGACAGTCTTTTTTGTTTTATTTTTTTGTTTACAAAATTCTTTTGATTTTAATATTCTTATTTTGTTATAAGAATAAACCTCCGAATTTTGATCGAATTAAGTTCATTATTTGTAGTGAAAAACATATTTTGAGGCGAAAAACTTCCTTTTATAAATATATTCCAGAGAGATTTACATTAGATTAGTTACTACAGCATATTCACTGGTTGAGAAAATTTTAGTTATTAGTTTTACGAATTAAATATTATAAAAGTACTGTGTTTAATTCCACACTCTTTAATTTTAAAAGAGAGTGTGCTATGGAATTTCAATACAAATTAATACATTTCTTTTTTAAAATAAAAAAATCAAAATTACCTTTTTAATCGTTGTATGGATTATTATTTCCCTAAAAAATTGGTTTTTTGTATTGTGTACTAGTCATTTTCTACTTATTTTAAAATGGATATTAAATATTTCGGAAATACTTTTTCTAAAGCGTTATAGTCATGAAACATTCGGGACAATTTAAAAAAAAAAATATTTAAATAAATTAATGAAAATATCAAAGCGCGATGACACAGTTGAATTAACGTGGTCAACAGTAGGCCGAAACGAAAAAAAAAAAAAATGAAGAATACCTGAGATTTCGAAATAGTCTAAAAAACTTCCCATGGTGAGTTAGTCCTTTGCTTCTTGAAGAAAGAGAATTTCATCGAACCACTAATTTATATGCAAATTGCAGAACGGAAAAAAAAAAAAAGAGAGAGATAATGCCTTGAGAATTAGAATCATTTCAAAATCATTGTATTATTACTAGCATATCGAATCAATAAAATTTGAATATGAAATATTTTGTGGGCAAATATGTCAAGATTTCTTTAATTCATATAATATATTGGTCTGTATTTTAGCTCTATTTGAAAGACTGTCCACTTAAATTTTAAGAATAAACTTTTCTATACAAATAATGCTTTGCCTGTTTTTAATACGATTGTTAGTTGCATTTCAATTATTTATATTTGCAATATCTATTATTCGTTTCAGTTATATTTTGTTTTTTTAAATAAATCGTAGTTTACTGATCCCAACCATGCAAAGCCAAAAAAAAAAAATTTAATATTTAATGTTTCGTCAAGATATGTAACACATACGTACTATGCAAAAATACATTAATTTGATCCGTTCCATACCTACAACAAACTCCAAAAAAATAAATGCATCACTCTCACAAGATTCTGTTTCGAAATAATTTTTTGTTGACGTTAAATTTAGATACGATAAATTTTATCTCGTTATGGTTAGTTATATCATTTAGTGTTCACGTTTATAGGCAATAAAGCATGAGCCCGAAGACATTTAATAAAACGGAATAAGGAAATCTTAATGATTGCAACTTGGCCATATTATTTTATTACGTTTCATAAATGGCCGCAGGGAAACCATAAATGGTTCTTAATCGATTCCTTCAATCTGAAAGTTTTTTTAGCATGTTTAATATCTTTACTACGATGCCTCTAAGGATATAATTTTACTAACTGGCGGGTTAAAAAAAAAAAAAAATATTTCCTTGTTAACCTTCCTTAAGAATATGGTTGCGAATAAAGGATGATTAAACTATATGCCAATTTAATTAAGCCGTACTTTACCTATACTGGCAATTTGTCTTTTTATCTATAGAAATTATTTAAAATATTCATTATTGTTATATAAATTGAAAATTATTTATTCTTTTAACTCATTTTCATAGTGGCAAATAAGGAAAGGAAAACATTGAGAATGTTTTCAACTATGTTAATGTTAAAACGTGAACTCGTGTTTTTATATCCTGTGAAGTGTTTGCGGGGCTGAAGTAGTACTCCACGGCTGAATTCGCACGCTCCTTGGCAAACACTTCCTTGATAATACCAGCTCCTTCCTTCAATTTTTTTTTTAATTTCTTTCGATTTTTTTTTTATAACGTCGATTATTATTAGGATATGTTACAAGGAACTCTTGTTAATATTAAAAGAAAAAAATTATTCTACTATTTTAATTCTTCTTGGAAAAACATTATTTTAGGTCTTCTTTGCAACAGAACCTTAAAAATTATACATAAATTATATTTTCAGCATTTTTTTCTAAAGATTAATATTATTAAGGGTATTAATTAATAAATAAATAGTGAAATAAGAAATATATAAATAAGTAAATATAAAACTCCAGCTGCTGATTTAATTCGTAATTTCAATATTCAACTTAGCTCTTTAATTCTGACATAATTTGGTAAATTTCGACTAACCATTGATGGGATACTTAGTATTATAACCTTTCTTGTTCTTTGGAACGTTAAATTTTTATTAATGAGGACGAGCTATGCTTTTAATGTTTTATTTTTAGTCTCAATTATAAATAATCATAATGCTAGTTACAAGTAATTATTAATATCGAAACAACTGACTGATTAATCTCTTTTTTCGTCCAGCAGTGTAATAAATTTTCAGAGCTAAGACTTAAAATATATACTAAGTGCTAAACGTTGAATGGATTTGATAGAATTAAGTTGAGAGAATTTATACTTTTAATTTGAAATTCTCCTATCCCCCAACCTGTTAATGATATAAATAAATATTGAAATAAAAACGTTCAGTTACAATTTTTGATGAACTGTGAAATTGGGTGGGTAACTTTAAGGCAATCGTTATTTCAAATTTAAACTTTTTAAACGGGCCCTTAGTTACCGCATTTCGATTAGTTTCTGATTTTAGTTTGTCTGCGTCAAAAGACGGCGACAATGAGCCTGCTTAAATAGGATAAAGTCGAAATAATGTTAAACTTGAAGTTACTCCAGTTTACGGTATATACTATTGAATCATTTGATCCTTTTTTTTTTTTTTTTTTGATAATTACTAGCTAGTGATCATTTACTCAAAATGATTGTCTCTATGATTTGTCGTCTGATAAAACAAAAGAACAAAACAACAGTTGAGGCAGTTACGATGCAATCATCAAAACCGGAGAGGGCGTGGTCCTAATAAATTGGCAGCCCTGATTCACGAACTCTGCTCTAAATCAAATAGATGCTGAAGAAACGTGTTTCGAACTCAAATAAGATTCTTATCTGTGCGGTAGGTTTTGGGCAGTAGTAATAAGCACAAAAAAAAAAGGCTGATAAGAGCGAAGATATTGGATGGGAAGGTTCCAAAACACTTGAGCGGTTCGCATTCTTAGTGGGATTTCAGAAGAGCATCTTTTAATATTTTTTTTTTCCTTTTTTGTATTTTATTATATTATAAAGGACTTATACAGGTTGTTTCGCCATTGGATCGAGGATTATCATGCGGAAAGATCATTCGTTCTTTAAGGGAGCATTCACATTTGAACTTTTCACTGCTAATGTATGAATATAATTTTAAATTAGCCGAGGATTTTGAGGATAATCTTAAAATTTCAGGGGCGCAATAGAAATTGGAATTAAATTCAGCATGAAAGCGGTTCTCGACTGTGTAAATCGCGACTCGGAGTGGCCAGCACCGACCGTTATACTAACATCATATAGCTCCTCCTGGAATTAACATATGAAAGAACTGTCCGTGTTGTCTGTTGGTCTGAAGATGCCTGGAGGAGACCTCGGCGAATGGAATACACGTTAGTGCAGGCTGGAGAATTATTTTAATATTCAAGTAACATGGTAATAATTCTATTTTACAGATACCTAATCATAATATTATCTAAAAGGACAGTCCGTTTGTAAGCGGTAACCGTGAAAACTACAGAACCAATCTTTACCAAAATTTTACTCCATCATCTTCATGGCTCCTAGATGGTTTAGCAATTATAAAATTTACCGATATCGGTATTGCCACTGCACAAAAGCCGAAAAACCATCTCTTCCCTTGAGTGTAGCGCAGAAGCGGTTCAAAAGATTTTAACGAAACTTGCCTAACATCTTCCCCATAACGGCTTTTAACTATTTGAACTTCAATTAATTCGATTTTTTTAATACTACATATATAATAATTTTTATCAAACTTTCTGTTGTGTTTATTAATCTCTCTCTCTCTCTCTCTCTCTCTCTCTATATATATATATATATATATATATATATATATATATATATATATATACTATATACTCTCTCTCTCTCTCTCTCTCTCTCTCTCTCTCTCTCTGTATATATATATATATATATATATATATATATATATATATATACTATATACTCTCTCTCTCTCTATATATATATATATATCCTCAAATCAAGCAATAGGGAAGCATTGCCGATTCATCTAGTATATACTGAGACAAAAAAAGAATGAAAAAGGTTAATTAGTATTTTAAACCCGAATCATTATGTACTTTCCCGAGAAAAGTAGATTCCCGAGAAAAGAGTAAGAACCCTTCAGCGATGAATACAAACTACGACGTTGATGACCACTAGATTTTTCTCCTGAAAAAGATAAAAACTAACATAGACAAAACTTTAGCTCAATGGACGTACGCATGATAGTGTAGAAGGATCAATCTAATTTGGGATTGATAATTCATAAAAGTTTCATGATACTAATTTAAATTACATTTAATTTAATATGCATAATAATATCAAGCTATATTTTAAATTGCTTATTTTTGAATTGTTGTGTGTTTTTAGAACTAAAGATGAGTGTATAACATTTGAGACTAGTTTTCAATAAAACAAAATTATAGAAGTGGCAAATAACTTCAATTCCTAATTAAAACTTTAGCTGTCTTATAAAACTCAAAGAGTTTTCGAGGGCTAGATTCAAGCAGTTAATATATTTAATATGATATGTATAAATATATATATATATATATATATATATATATATATATATATATATATATATATATATATATATATAGAGAGAGAGAGAGAGAGAGAGAGAGAGAAAATATAATATGATTTGTTTTCTTGCGATATTTTGATTAGATTAAAATGGAACTTTAGCGAATCTGGTATTAATTTTTAGACTGTATCATTTTAAACTATCTCACCTCTCCAAGATATTCCCATAAACCGTAAATATTTCACTGTTGAATAAAGAATCAACTGGGTACAATCAATTTTTCTTACTTTTCCTAGTAATTCCACAAATTTCTTATTAAACATAAAAATAAATAAATAAAAAAATAGTTAAGATTGTTGCAATTAAAAGTTGAGAAACCATAAGTCACTTTTTGGGGTATATTTAAAATTTCGCAGATTTCCATTCTGTTGAAACAAACGAGTCATCCTTCGAAAGTAGGGTATTTTTAAATATTCAACGGGACTTACAGATTTATTGAATTATGAAGTTTAATTTATAGTAGCATTGTTATAGTTATGAATTGGATAACTTAATGATGAACTTAATTATTCCTTCCTGAACCCTTCTTTCTTCTGTACCAATAAGTTAAATACAGATCTTCATTGTCAAAACCTCGTTAGAAGTAATGCCTTTGCATCATTAGACCCTTTTTTTGACGGTTACATCAAGGATCGATGAACCAAGGTGTGCTTTTGGCATAATTTATATCCTACAGGCTAAGATAGAATTACGAAGGATAATAATGAAGAAGGGAAAGAAGGATGGAGGAAGAAAATGGACCACAGTTACCAGAAGTGGATCCAGTGAAGCGTAGATAATCTAAGGCTGCAATTGTTTCACCCCTGAGGATTGCTGGAAGTTAAATACTGGTTGCAGCTAAATTTATTTCAGGCTAAATACAAACTTGGATGACAGTTACGGTGCAAAGAAATTAACTCTTAATCTTTTCCTGTACAGACTTTCTGATATGGAATTACATAGTTTTCCCATTTTCTAGTGCATCATTTGAACAAATAACTAAGAATATTTCAGGGTAGCACAAAGTGTTCAAATATTATATACTGAGGTTTGTAATATGGCCTTAACTTGGAAATGAATTAGAAAAGGTTAAAACCAAATAAGAATTTTCTCATAAACAAATTAGTTACGGGCTCGAATTGAAAAACAAATATAATTAAGATGATAATTTTATTATTTAGGGAAGTATAAAATTTATAAATAACTTTTGAACCATTCTTATTGTATATTTCTTATTAATTCATCACCAACGTTTCGAGGCTCATCTTAAGGATTCTTCAAACAGGTGAGAAGGAGAATGCAAATGGAATTCGCAGATAGTCAAAGTTGGTGTATTAATATACAAAAGCGAGCTTTATTACAATGCTCATTATAAAAAAAAAATGTACATATTGACTTTATATATATGTTATACATGATGCAATGGCTGTGATGAATAATAAAAGAATCAACAAAAAAATCTATTCCGATAGAGAAACATAATAATTTTTTTAATGGATGTAGTTGCTTGTTAGCAAACGTTATTGTTGATTATATATTGTGTTTATTTGGAGGATCCTAAAGATGAGCTGGAGAGCCTCAAAACATTGGTGGTGAATTAATAAGAGATATACAATAAAGGAAGAATGGTTCGCAAGTTATTTATTAATACAATTAAAATTATATGAGAATTTTCTGTTGAAACTCTTATTACAGAGAAATTTCGAATATAACATATATAATAATATATTTTATCATTACTCGCAATTAGTAACAATATTGATGATACTCGAGGAACCTAGTTGGTAGTGCTGTTTTGCTAAGCCCTGTGTGGAACCCAAAATGGTAGAAAATTAGTGGTGAGTGAGGACCGTATTATGATGAAATGGGGCGTTGTTGCATAGTATTGATCTCACTGTCTCCAAAGAATACGGTATGATCTAAAATTAGGCATCTCTATAGTAATTTCCACTGGACCTTTCATAGGACTTTACGGGATTTGAACATATAGATAAATAACACAACATGTTAATGCACTTAATTTTTATTTCTATGTATGTTTGTACTGGCCTTCCTTATCCCAGTTAATATGTCAGTTATAACCATAATGACATCTCATCCAATTATTGCCGCAGTGTGAGAAAACGTATCCACGAAAAAGGCGTAAGCGCCATTTAGCAAGCTTTACAGAAAACATATGAAATGAGAAATCATTGGAGAAAAATTATTTCATATATTTTTCTCCAAATAACAATATATTTTTTTTTTAATTTTATTCTTTATCGTACACAATAGGAGATCATTAAGGTTGGGAAAGCTTTATAATTGCAAAATATTTTAAAGGATTCTTACACCGGTTAAGGCCAGAATGACGACTAAGCGTCGTAACTATTTTAATTGTAGATTTTTAGACGATTTCCAATTTTGTTTTCGATATGTCGTGAGCGAGAATCGATAGAGGTGGTGTTTACATCCCATAATAAATTGAAACGTAGATTTAGATTTTTTGGTGCTTAATGCTTTTTCAAAAAACGACGTCGATATGTACGGCTTCCTATAGAACACAAGCATCGTGGTACGTTAGTAATACAATTTATGACTTACTCAGACCAACAGTTAGTGAACTCGTAACGACTCCATAAAACTATTTCATGAAACATTGTTTGGTCACACAAAAACATATCAGAAACAATAAGTGCATACGAACTCTATAAGAGGTTAGGATTTGGTTTAGAGATATACTGTAATATCTTTAACTAGTTCGATGCAAAGTAGGAGATACTGCTATTATAGTCGTATCGCTGAAAGTCAATATTGACTTAGATGAAGAATTACAATATCGGCATATAATAATCCTGCTATGCAATTTAAATGTAATTAAAAAAATATCTAAAACGTCGAACATAGTCCACTTTCGCTCCAGACAACCTTCGACCCAGGCACAGGCTCACATATCACTCCCTCCTGACAATATGCCTCTAATTAACACCGCTGCGGAAGCTAGGCCCAGATCCTATCTGGCGGAATGCCACTGAGCTGAGAGAAGGCTCGGACAGAAGTTGCATTTTACCTCCATCTGCCATTTCTCATTAAGCCTCTCAGCAGTGACTGAACGAGGCCAGATTGGGAAAAACAGTCCCAGGCCTAACATTTGTATACTATCTTCAGTTATTGGAGCCACTCTGATATTTTTATGGTTCGAGTCACGTTCATTAGTTGGACCTGACCCCCACAGTTCCTTATCAATTTCAAGCCTGGCATCTGTCCGATGCAATAGTAAATTCCTAGCCGTGAGTACCTGGGGGAAAGCTCGTTTAGATCTGTGAGCTGTTCATGGCATCGAGTACATGTCTTCAATCAATAGTCTCCCGGGTGTTTAGTACTCAAAGGAGAAATATCTTTTGATCAACTCATAAAGTCCCAAAGGAGATTGTTTTTTCATTATGTTTTCAGGTTATTTATACCTTTATATGTACATACTAGATATATCGCACTACTCTGCAGAACCTTGCATTTTATACCAAAAAGGGAATTCGATTAGTTTTTACCGCATGGAACCTTTTATAGTAACTATATATCATATCCATCAGAGATCATGGAATTAATGGAAGTTTCACCTAAAATGGATTTCAAACATTCAATGTTTACACTTTAACAAACAAAATTTTTTTATTCTATGAAAATCATCAATTAATAAAAAAAAACAAGAGACAAGAGCTATCATTAGGCTATTATTGGAAGTCTCCCAAATAGCAGTAAGTTATAAACCAGAAAACCATGTAGAGGACTAAAAATAATAAATGCCCATTAATTCAGACAAAATATGTCACATCTTAAATTAACAGCCCAAAAAACGCTAACGTACTAAATAGAAATAGTATTTTATAGTATCATTGAAAAACAGTTTAAGATATATACTAAGGTAAACCGGGATCCTAAAATTTTATTAGTTGAACTTCTGACTGGCCCCACATCCGCATTTCTATGTATATTATCTCTAAATTTTTACCACTAGTTGATCTATTAAAGCCCAAAATGTTTGACTAATTTCCAGATAGCTGGCTCTCAGTCATACTTTACAAAAAATAATATATGTTTATTCAACATTTCCACTTGCCCCACAGAATTGGGGTAAATGGAACGAACCCATTGCTTTATTTCCCTTGTAAGCATTTAAAAATAACGGCGACAGTAGAAATTTATAAAAACACAAAAATTAAGTAGTGATTTTTCCCAATTTTTTTTAGATATCATAATGAATTTTAATAAATGTTTACAATACATAGGAAGATCTCTTAGAGTATAAAATTATCTAACATCCTTCTAAAAACTATACCTAATCTAAGTTAGGTATTTCACCATTTCATTTAGTGAGAATTTTCACCAGGTTTAACTTCGTTTGTTTGCATCTTTCCTGTTTCAATAGAAGCGATCCATTCCACTTATCTCTGTTTGCCTTATAGGAAAAAAGAGTAAATTTTTATTATGTTCTATTATCAATTAATAATTTTGTTTTTTATCTCACATAATATTTTCAGTAATTTGTTTCACAGTAATACTTTATTTTTATTTTTTTTCTTTATGTAATAGTATTATTTTAATTTTTAAAATATTGTAAAAGAATTATGTGTTTTTGTTATTGTTTACCACCTGTAATTGGAAACTGATGCCTGCTGGTGGAACGTTTTTATTAAATAAATAATTTTTTAAGCTGCCTATTGAGGTGGAATGTGCCACCTCTGATTTGCATTCATGTGAACTTATATTTTTCTGTTCTGATGATGTATAATCTGGCAAAACATTGGACAGCAATTTACTGCAATTTGAGAGGGATATTTTTTTTTTTATATGTTTGTTGATTTAAGGTGAATGCTTTTAATTAATGAAAACAGTGATAATAATATTCAGACTTGTTATAAAGGTATAGGGCAAATGAAATTTGAAAAATAGAATTGACCAACGCAGAAGTGATTATAATTCCAAAATTAAAAAGTATGATAAATATACTGGCCTTTCCATTCACAGCCTTCAAAACAAGCATAATTTTGATTTTATTAATGCAAAGATTATTGTAATAGAAAATAATAATCATAAAAGAAAAATACTTGAGTCCATATACATAACAAAAAAATTGAATAGAGTGTGCAGTTTTAAATCTGATACTAATGGTTTGAATAGGGCAGATGCTAATATAATTACTAAATTGAAATTTTATTAATTATAAATTAATAGATGGTATTTTGGGGTTTAAATTAATGCAGATTAATTATTGCGTAATGATTGATGTTAGTAATAATAATAATAGCTTAGTAAATTATTTTAATTGTCATAATTGGTTGTTACATTGCATTGCCTTCTTCTTGGGAGTTTCACCTGTGATGGCTGTGATGACAGAGATGGCTCCCTTATTTTTATTTTATTTTTAAAGTTGTATGTATTTTAATGATATCAACTTGATAAAATTTTTGAATTTTAAACTGTCATGAAATTTGATCCAACCTCAATTTTGTTATTGTGTTTTTATTATAGTTATTTATTTTTTAGTGACGCTGTATAATTGGACTTGGTCCGGATTGGATTTAAATATATGCATTTTAAAAACTTTTTTTGTATGTATATAGTTATTTATTAGAATATTTAAATATATTTAACAGTTTGACGTGTTATAAATTAAACTAAAAAGGGCCTTTTACAGAGATGCCTGAGGATGGCTTGCAGGCCGAAAATTTACATCTAAATAAATAAAATTGGTAAAATTGCAACAGCCTGCATTTATTTATAAACATTTTTTTTTTATGATTTAAACATTTACGATTTTTTACCAGTTATACTCGAGTAAAACATTGTCTATTATTTGGTGAGTTCAATACCATGGGTAAAACATTTTCCAGACTCATACTTTTTCTTTTGCAGAAATTTAAGTTAGCTTGTTTTGGGATAATGTCTCTAAATCAGATAATTTTGCAGATATCAAAACAAAACTAAAATTATTATAAGGACGTGCTTTAAATGTTTTGTCCCCACAACATTTCACCTAAGTAGTGAAAAAAGTGGTTTATGAAATCACCAAAATTGACATAAAATTAGACATTTTTAGCGCTGTAAAAATGTATTAACGGAACGAAAATCATCTTTGATTGTTTTTCTCGTATAATTTTTTCACTGTACTACTTCCTGTTAAAATTTAAATCTTTAAAATTTTGTCCTGTACTATATGAATTTTCAAACACGGCCAAAAATCATTTTCTGCAATATTTAAAGTTAAATGAATATCTAAATATCTAAAACTAATACTAACAATATTTAATATTTATTTATTATAAAAAATTGCTAACATATCTTCGGCTTGATGGTTAAAGTGATCTTGCATTTTTGTGAAAATAAAAGTTTTTTGCTATTTACCGAATATTCGTTTCATTATATACAAAATTGTGAAAGTATTATTTAATTATTAACAATTTCACAATTTTGCCAATAATGAAACTTAAGTTTATGTCAAGCATAGGTAAATAGTAAGAAATTTTAATTTCTACAAAAATACAGTTGATCAATTTTACCTTCTTTTTACCTATCAAAGAAAAAATATTATCAAGGCAGTTTAGTGAACGAAATAATTCTTTACTACTGCATATTAAAAATGTAACTAAATTTAAATAAAAAATGCGATCAAAATAAGAAAATATTCTTATTAGAGATATGAAGGAAATATGTATTACCTTTAAATCTCGAATCACTATTTTGTGATTACTGTAACAAGCAGGATAACTCCGAAAGGAGTTGTTCTTTAAATAGTTATTACTAACAGATCTTTTCTGTGGTACCATGGAGCACGCCCTCAGAAGAATGAATCCCCCGAAAATGTATAAAAAGGTAGCGGTAGAGATTTCCATAGAGACAATGACCGAGGGGAATGCCATTAAAGGCTGGAGAAGCCCCCGTTGTGTACGGTTCCTTGTGTAACCTTTGTGCTCCTGAGTCAATGAGTCAGGGTCCTTGAGGAGAGTCGTGACCCGCGAGTCCTTACTCACCGTGAGAACGGTCCCAAGGAGCAGGATCTGTCACAAGGGATCGCTGATACATATATGCATCTCATAGTCCTTCAATCATCTACCAGCTTCTCTGTCCTTCAATTCCTTCGGCTAAGGAAAAGAGAGAAGTACTAGGAAATCCCAGGCAGTAGCTGTGGTTGGGGGTGTCGTAGTTGCCATATCGGCTATGTTTGTTTTTAATTTTTTTTTTATATGATGGATCATATAACTTGAAAGTAAATAAAAAGCTATACATCTCTTGAGAGATACTAGGCCTACGAAATACTAGACTGACAGCCATGTTTTATTCACAACCTTAATTCGGATTCTTCTGTAAATTACCAGTCAATGTTTTGCCGTTTCAGGTACCATCTGGGCTGAAAACCATAGCCTAGCTAACTAGAGATCTATTACCTCTCGTACAGACTTCAAAATCAGATCAGAAAATGGGAAGTAACAATGGAAAGGCTGAGAAAGGTCAAAGCTTATCAGTGACTTCATAACAATTTTATTTTTGCATTTTATATTGAATAGAAACACGACGGCGCCAATGACGAAAATCAGTTAAACTTCAATTCGGGAACGTCCTAAAACCTTCAAATTTTATACAGATACTAGTATTCCTTTGTGAATTCAACCTCTCAATAGTAATATTAATAATTTAAAAAAATAAAGTTATAGATTATAGGATGCATTAAAACCAAACCAAATTAACATATGTCTGTATTTCGCAAGCGATGCGAAAAAAAAACTCCCATTTGAATATATATATATATATATATATATATATATATATATATATATATATATATTATATAATTATGCAACAATAAATAAATTGTTGATTTTTCTGTACAAAATAAAAAAAAGAACTTACTAGCATAATAAAAAACTATGAGTTAAAAAAAAAAAAAATAAAAATCGCTCATCCATATCCATACTTACATATTCCCGTTAATTTAAAAGGGATAAGTAGGGGACAAAAAGACTGTAGATCGACTTAAACTCATAATTTAAATGATTTTTAAGTTTTCTGATTTCGATGTGGCACGAAATGGCATGAATGAAGTGCATGAATAAATGGATAAAACATGAAATAAAAATGTATGTATATTCGTTCACTAACGCTAAAAACATACCGTAAGTATTAATACATTTGAATTAATTATAAAGATTTTGGAATGAAAACAAAACACTTTATTTCAGTGCGATTTATCATAAATTTGCATTTGCCTGACAGGAAAAAATTAGGAAAAAGAGAGTTTTGGAGTTTCCCACTGCGCGACGATTATATTAAAGAAAAAAAATGAGTTAGACATATTTCATAAATGAAATATATATATATACTGTTTAATTGAAAAAACTTGTACTTATGTACAACAAAATAATATTTAAAAAAATTCTACTAAATACTATTTTTCTTTGTAATTTTGTTATTAATGCATTTCATTTAGTATCTTAATAGTTTATTAATTTAATTTGATTATTTTTATTGTTTGTGTTATAAATACTAAAATAGCCAGTGTCAGTGTGGATATAATGAATTACCGAATTGCGATAGCAAGACGAATATTTCGAGAAGCGGAATATTTCGGTTCTGGCCAAGGACTTCGATTTTTATTTCGTGGCGAGCCTACGTAATAAATCTTAACCCTCTCATTTTGGTTAATATAGGTTTATAACCTGGAGGATAACTTTTATCACATGAGGATGTGAACCTCCCTCCTCCAAAATAAAGTTACAAAAATACCTTGATATGCAATTAAGAGGAAAAGTGACATAGATTTCGCTAATGCAAAATTCATTACGCTTCATTGGTACTACTAGGCTTAGGTCGTTTTTTTTTTATTTTTATTTCATGCGTCAGATAAACATTCAGAAGATCCGTATCTTGGTCCTCAGGGTTGTGAAAAAAGACGCCGAATCACCTTTGTCCCATTTTTCAGTCCAAATAAGGACTATTGCACAGCAGCGTTCCCAAGGTTACTGTTTCAAGAGTAGCTTCCTCATTTACTTAAACTTATTAATTTTAATTTTTCATAAATAGATATAATCGCTCTAAACCTAAACAGACACGAGCTAATGAAAACTGTCTAGTATTTATAACAACACTACAGAGTTGTTTCGTTGACAGCATGCAGCAATCTGCATTGTTCATCACAAATTGTGCACCGCCTAATGATTTCGAATAGGTCGAAACCTTTGGTTCAACTTGGAGTCTCTACACAGCTAGTCCATTAACACGTTAAAGGTCAGTAGGTCCTACGACAGAAGTGACCTTAAAGGACTCCTCAGACCATTTGCATCGGACATGGTGTAGGCACTTGTAACGATCCTCGATGTAGTAACGCGATGAAAACCTACCTGAGAAGTCGGTTTGTTCAATCGTAAAATGGTAAATACTTGAATTAACATTAGAATAACCTCTTTCAAATACGTCGTTTATATTACCTGCCTTTCTGAAGTCGTCACAAGAAGCGATACCCAATGATTTACGCTTTATTTGCTGCACGACATGAAGCGTCAATCTCATTGCAGTTTACGATACGAGGAACGTTAGTGGCACCGGGGAGGAAAAACGAAGGTGAATGTAGAAAGTGTTTTATGAGTTTTATTGAACCTGGGAAGTGATTTATTAGCATCGATCTTATAAGACACTGTCTACTATACGCTTTTGATATCGATTTGATATTTATTCAATAAGAATAAATATTTAACGTATTTCATAGTAATTATGTTACTGGCTCGAGGAGCATAAAGAAAGATACAACATTTAAGTCTGATAAACTATAAATTACTTTCTTATCTGCAAAGTTGTCTTTTATGGAACATAAGGAAGGCTACAGAGCAATTTTCATATTTATTAACTTTTATAATAAGGAAGTCAAACCAAGAAAACTTATATTATTCTTTAGCACGATTCCAGATTTAGTCAAAGACGTAGCGCCTCCCTCATGCATTTTTGGTTTACTATTATCATAGAGGACTGTAGCTCAGTGGTTAAGGTTCGTGTGTGGTTGTGTCTGATGGTTTATTTATTCTATAATATTAGCCGTGGATCGACTCTGGGGTCGGCAGACCATCCTCGGGCACATCTTGCCTTAAGTGGGAATCTGGCCTTTCATTGGGCTAGAGTGTAAACCTAGCGGTTGAAGGAATATGCTGACCACATTGCCTCCTAGTATAACCCGAACCCGAAGGCCATGATACCATGGTAGAAGTTTATTTTCTTTAACAACTTTATTTTCATGAGGGAGCGACTTCTATTGTATAAATATTTGACCGATTATTCTCTCAATGACGTTTTTTTATTAATCTTTAACAATATTCTAGGATTGTTTTCTCATATTCTGGTTAGTAATATCTTTCTCTCTTTTTAATTTCATCAATGAAATAATCTCTAATTATACTGATTGCTTGCGATCACGTAACAATTCATCGACCATTGCACCATTGCTATTTATCTATTGCTTTATTTGGTGCTCTTTTTTCTTTAGTACACCTGCCTCAATAGAGCTTTTCCTTTTCTAGAGGTCCAGAGCGGGAAACTATGCTCTCGTGAAATCTCAAGTGACCATTAGATGAAGGCTAATTATTTTTTTAAGAAAATACTTGATAAATTGTTCTATTCGAAATGCCTCTGATGGCATGATATCCACATTCGTTTAAATTATCCACGCATAAGCCGAGTTTAATAAATCTCGGATAGGCACCCTGAATTTTATAATGATTGTGGACTTGTCAGGATGGAAACCATGGTTTCACAGAAGCTTCCTCGTCCTGCGCAGAAATAGACAGATTGGTACAAATATTACAATAGGTCCAGAGGAAAACTCTGGTGTGCCAACAGTGCTCCTCAACTCAAATCTGGATACAGACTCCTGAAACAGGGCGTTAGAACTTTGAGGGCTGATGTGTTATTGATTTAGTTATTATTTACGACTAAGCAGTGACGTATATAGCGGAGGATGGAGTTAAGGCGGAATGTTATCCTCCTCCCCTCCACGAAATGTTGAAAAACAAAAGGTTTGTATTTTAAGTAATATTTTTGGTATTTTTTAACAAAAATGTGTGTACCAAATTTCAAGGGTATCATTGATACTCCCAATTTGGCGGTTATAGACATTTAGGTGATTACTTACTTTCGTCTTATTAATCTCCTTCCCCTCCCTAAAAAAATATAAATCCCTCCAAATTTCAGTTCAATAAAAAAATTCTGCTTACGTCCCTGCGACTAAGGCTTTACTGTAATGATTGTAACAGGTTGTTTGAAACATATCAGAAAAGTGTAATATCGTGTAAAAAAAGTGTAACAGTAGATATATTGAATCTATTCGATTTTCGTATTTTTTAATTTATTTTAGTTAATTAGTAAGTTTGGCAATGATACTGTTCTACCTTTAATTAATTCATTTAAGTTTCAATTTGAAATTAACCTCTGGATATTGTCTTCTGTAACAGTTTCATTGAAAATCCCTAGATCTCTGACTGAGTATTCCTGCCGAATAATGACGGATCTAGTTTCGTAACGGACTACTTTCCGTGATGCAGGAGCCGCTTTGCATATGTTCCTGCTCTATGGCTGATACAATATTCATGATCCGGTCGGCTTCTTTCTCACAACTGATGGGAGATCCCTGCTGATCGGCTGACGATCTGCATGATAGGCTCGCTAACGTTGCTCTACCTCCTGATGGATCGGAGAAAGGTATCTTAAGGATCCTCGATCCAGAATAAACGGATGAGAATATATATAAATATTCAAAAGTAACATTCTTTGTTGAATCTAACTACTCCATGTCCAACATTAGGCTCAAGGGAGTTTAAGATGTTTATTCTTCTCTACAACTTGTATTCTTAAAAATCCAATATATCGTTCCTAGTAGGAAATCGCGCATCATTTGTGGGGGGAAAAATCGTGTTTTACGCGGAAATTCTAGCAATCTTCGGTTTCAAAGAAGTTTGATTTCAAAAGTTCAAACTAGCGGATTTATTATGACAGTGATAATCACAGGGTCAGGTGTTTCCGAGATTAAATCCAAATCTGAGATCACACTCCAAGATATATTTAACAGGATCTTGAAAATTAATTCTAGTGATTTCTATAAACCCTTCAAGTACTGCCTTGTCCATATGCTCCCACCGAACCACACCCCTCAGAAGGATTTAAGGGCACAGTGCGAAATGTGTGACGTAGATTGCAACCCTTGCGAGGTTCCATAAAAAGTAATTATAAATTCTGTATTAAATCATTTTTTTTAAGTATAGATTGTATTAAAAACGTGATTATATTACAGAGTTCCAAAATTTAAAATTTCCTTTCATCATTGAACAAACTATCCTAGAAAAGGCCCTAAAATCATGATCATTTGAACTGGGCCAATTATTAGCAAATGTTGGTTCCGATTTTTTTTTTTAAAACAACGCTCGTCCTTGGTTGGTAGGTATGAAGAAAAAAAACATTCCTAAGAAAAAAAGTAGTTGTAAATAATATGAATATTTTTTAAATTAAAACTGGTGTCGTGTTATATAATCATGCCATCCCGTTAATGTATTTATACCACCCAATGAGGATTTTTCAAAAACACATAAAACAGTAAATGAATCAATTAAATTATCTCAATGAAACATGCAAACTGGTAATTGCGAGTAAAAATCTCTTAAAGAATTCAAGAATTTTAATGTGATTAGACGGAAATCGACTTTAAGAAAAAGTGAACAGACTCCTAGCTTATAGAAACATTTTTTCACATTCAACTCTGATCATAAATGTACATCATTACTTAAAACCTTTATGTCTTAAATTCAAAGAGAATGTGAAATGAGTTTCTTCATTTTTTTATAAACCAATGTTTTATGAGGAATGTCTCTATTGCCTGTAGTGATAATTACAAAAAAAAAATCCCATTTAATAAGCTTTATCAGAGTTTCAAGTCAGACCTGTAGTGAATTAAAAGATTGGTGATGAATGAGCTCCTTCGAGTTTTGTGACTGAGAAAGAAGGTTTTAGTAGAATAAAATAATCAAGTTCTCAAGCGTATGTTAAATTTGACAGCATTTAATAATTGTTCTAAAATTAGGAGACTTATAGATATCTTGAATTGAGGCATTAACCTCATAGAGGAGTTAGCCACGTAGACGTTCTGAAAACCTAGTGACTTTTGAAAACCAGACACGTTATTCAACACACACTCAGGTATTTCCTTCATCTAGCGCAAACGCCATGTTGAATAGGACTTCAAGTCTGAGTATTCGCTATCGGAAGAGGTTATTAAAACAAGATGCGCCAAGTTAGATGTAACTTTCTTAATAAAATAACGGTCGGATGCTGGCTTTTCTGTTTATAGAAAGCTCTTAGCCGAAGACGAATAGTTACCTGTACAGCAATAATTCCGTTTTATGAAGATGGAAATATTATAGGGGATATATAAGTTATTCGGTTGCGGTGAAACTAGCGGAGAATAAAATAGATCTTTGTGAGGGAACCGTACGCTGTAATCTTCGTTACATTTACGATTGAAAACCGACCATGGAACAATTACTTTCCCATCGCTGGAACACCTTCATTTTCTTTGCCGCCCAACTTTCTAGTAGAGTCCTATTATTATGGCATTATCTATAAGTGGGAGGAATCTATTTAACCCTTCAATTATATTAGCACTGCTATCTCTTACAATCATGATTCATTAGAAGGAGTCAATGAAAGTTATATTTTATTATTAGAAAAATTGAAGAATCCAGGATTTTTACAGTGAGTTGATGTACATTTTTAATAAATTGAATATCAAAATCGTCTGTTTATTTTAAACTGAAATATATTTATTGAAGCAAAATAACTAATTATCAAGAGCATTGCTATTACAAACATATTCTAAGCTCATTGGCTAGTCAAAGAAGCCCTTAAGCGTCCTACACACATGTGAGCATCGGTTCGCCAACAAGTGTGTAGAGCCTACGAACCGATGTTCCCTTGTGTGTAGGTCGCTTTAAGGAGGAACCACATATTCATATGTATTATAACTAATACATTATTATGATGTTATCACTTTTATTACGTTAAAAAAAAAAGTCATAAAATTGTATTTAAACGCAGTTAAGTAAGACATAAGATTTTTTTTATGTCCCCATCTACTGATCCTCTCATCTCTCTTTGGTCCCTTTATATGGATTAAAATCCAGCCATATTTATGTCATTCATTAAAAAAAAAAAAAAATAAAGAACAAATTATAATTCACATCATTTAGAGTTTATAAATTACATTATTTATTCAAAACTAACAGTACGTATAATTCAATGTACAAAAAATAATTTCGACCTCTTTATATTTTAACCTTTTAACCTATTGTGTTAGTTTGAATGCACTCTGTTAGATAGTGCTTAATCTCATGGAATGTACCCAAACTAACATAATAAAGAGCTAAATAGAGAAAAAAAGTGATATTTTGTACAAAATAGCCATTAATTCTAAATTATGGCTTGTCACATTCAAAAGAAGGCCCTAAGGCCTTCATATCCCTCTGTAAAGTCTAAAAAAAAAAAAAAAAATGATACCGGAAAGAAATGCTTTAGGAGTAGAAAAATGGAGAAATTTGGATTGAATTGTCGGTGTTTGAAACATATCCTAGCAATGACATGATCCTAAAATCGAGTAAAGACTTATGATATGATAATGGCAATGAATCTTAAATTGACTTAGCGTTATATTGTCTTTGCAGTTTTCACCACGCGGATAAACTTTGGGGTGTTTCTTGCAAAGCTGAGTGATGGTCGTAATTTCCCTTTTCGGCAATCATTTTCAGATTGTAACGAACAGGATCCTGCGTAACATAGCGAACCATTATTTTGCAATCTGCTTCTGACATCTAGGTCACGATACTTATGACAAAACCAGTTGGTTTTTTTTTTTTCTTCCTTTACTCTGAGAGAGAAATAAGTTGTTGATAAGATGAACTTTGTACAATGTAATCAACCGCGGAATCGCTCCTTCCAAAAATCTATTTTTAAGTATTTCAGTAAATTAAGATTGGGTGAATGAGTGAACAGTTTGATGAACATCATTCTAATTTTGTTGCTACTTATTCTACCAGATTATATAAAAATATTATTGTAAATTACGATTGGTTGATTAGTTTTTAGTTCAATAAACTTCATCTTATTTTTTGCAACTGATTGTATCACGTTATGAAAATTAAATTCGCAGAAATTAGAAGAATTTATACCAATTATTTTATCATACCACTATTTATTTTTATTTTCTAAAACATTTCATGCTTTTTATCACTACATTTATTTAATGGGACGAGCATAAATTAAGTAGTGCAAAGAAAAAATAAATTTAGTTTTCTCATCAGAAATATTCTATTAATTGGTAGATAGCTGATCCTATCTGATATATTAAATTTTTCGCATCGTTAAGAAAGTTTTAATTGTATTTATAATTACACTAGCATGGCTTTAAAATAAAATATACAAAAAAAACTTCTTTTTTTGGTGTTCATAAATAATGTTATTCTCAAATTAATTGTTTGTTTTATTTTTCATTCTTTGAATAATTGCTTTTTAAAATAATATCTGGCCATCGGTTAATCGTTATACACGGATTATAGATTACCTGAAATTTTTTTTTTTTTTTTTTTAATCATAAATATCAATACATTTTACTTTCAATCCTTATGGTTGGATATGAGATCTTACAGTTACGAACGGGTCGATCAAGTTTCCTAGTTTAAAATAATTTCTTAGGAATTAGTGATGATAATTTTTTTTTTCTTTATTGAAAAATTCTATTGTTTGTTGACAACGTTCACAAAGCTTCATTCCTTAAAAATAATTATAATATATTTGGAAATAATTAATAAAGAAAGAAAAAACTAGTTTCTGAGAAAATATACCCATATATTTTTCAATCATAATTTCAATGTCGTTAGTAAATTATCAAGGATTTTCATCAGCATTATTATAGTGTTAAATTACGTACTATATTATATTATAGTTATACATGTGATATATTTATAAGCACTTGTAATCAGTCATGTTCAAACTCATGCTACTAGCCTACATATCTTACTAGCTCAAACTCAGCTCATTGGAAGAAAAAAATCAAGTAAGATATAAATTAAGGTTAAAAGAGAAAAAACAAAGGTGAAGAATTACTCTTCTCTTTCACTTTAATGGAAGAGAAAATGATGTGGGTGGAGGGTGAGTACTGTATGAATAAAACATTTCTTAGCAGTAATCGATTATTTCACTTCACCCGTGCAATGCAATTATGAAATACTACATTTCCCGTTCCGGTTGGTGTACTACATACTGATTATTTAAATCGCTGTTAAAAATTCAAGCTGTATAATAAAAGTTTAGCAACCGAAATAATTTTTATTTATGTAACGCAAAAATATTCCAACATTAACCACCTCAAATCCAAACCACTTCTAACCTTAAAGACCTCACCTCTTGAAGGAGGGGGTTTAAAAAAATTATAATATATATATATTTCATTTTTTTTTTTCGATATTCATATCTCTAATGCAAGTAGTAAATTAACTTTATTTGAAATGCAACAAACACTTTTATTCATTTACACACCAAATAGTTTAATGTCTTTTATATTCATCAAAGATATCTCCTAATAAAAGAACTTTCAAGTTACTTACCTAATTATTAGCATCTATAAAAAAAAGAATGTTAATAACATAAAATGTGGCATGAGAGAGCTGGAATTTTGTATTCGTTCACTTATGTGTAATTAATTTAATTAAACGACTAAGTTTACATGGTTTATTATCAGAATTTTAGTTATTATTTCAACAGAACTTTATATAGATTTTTCTTTATTGCAAAGTCAAATAATTTTGCAATTAGCGATAGTTATTTGAAACGACTAGCGCTGTTTTTAACTATGCACTTTTTATGCGCGGATTGAAATATGGGGCTGTAATTTGTATTTAAAAACTATTAATTACTTCGTTGGTCCAATTTTATTAATTATACTCGTAACTGTAAGAATTTTCAGCACAAAAAAAAATACTTTTTCTAACTAAACTTTAATCTTTATAAAATGTTTTATATAATTAAAATTACAGATATTACAAGCATTAGTGGCATCACATTTTACATAATTTTTTCCACGTTAATCCGATTCTGAAGAATTATTTGTGATTAAGTTTATAAGAGTTTTGACAGAGGTAAATAAAAAAAAATAAAATAAAAAAATTGCTTTAAAAAAATATATATCTATTTATATATAAATATATATTTAAATATGCTTGTGAAGAATCATCTAAAACTATCAAACCTTTTATAGTTCATTTTCATACGAGAACAAAATAAATGCAAATTATTTAAACCACTTACCATTTACTTAAACCTTTTATTAAATTTCAGAAACTTTTGTTTTTGATCTTTTACCATATTTTTGCACTTTAAGTAAATAATACGATTTATAAAATAACAGTACTAGATCCGAATGAAAATAGTTCGTTACTCATCGCAAAAAAAAAAAAAAAATTAAAAAAAAAGCATATCATTATAATGCTGTTTTCTCTCCGAAAGTATGTATGGTAGCCCAGTTGAAATAGCTGTAATTTTCACCAAGTCAATTCATTTCCTTCTCCACCAATTAGAGAACTAACAACCTTCTTTCGAAATGAACTCTTCAAGTTAGCAGAAATATTTTTTGTAATGCACCATTACATTTCTGGCATAGCAATTTTTGATTTTTTTTTTCTTTCTGTCAAGAAAGAAAAAAAGTAGAATTCCTATTAATATAACTGTTCCAGGTTTAGCTAAAAGACTGCAATTTTATTTTCTTCATACTACACCTATGGGTTAGGAGAGTATAATTAAATGTTTAATTAAGAGAAGGAAGATTTTTTTTTAGGTAGCTTGGTAAAAACATCACATTTATTAAAATCTAATCGACCATTTTATATAAACATAGACGTGTCGAGCACAGAGTAGTGAATAATAATAAATTCATTAACAATTAATTTTTGTACAATATAGAATACATAGGAAATGTTTATATATTAATTGGCTACTTCTTAAATCAATTAAGAGATTCTAACTATAAAGTATTTTATTTATAGGTACATATATGTATATATTTTGATTATTACTTTCTATTTATTATTTATTTTTGTTTATTTAGTATTTATCCTGTTGCATTTTTCCTAATTTCAAAAATTGAAATTCCATTAAGCATTTAAAAATTTCATTTATATTTTAACTTCAGCGTGAAATGTACTCGTGAGCATGAAAAATAATTATGTTACATAAATTGGGAATGCAAGTTTTTAGTAAAATTCTTATTTATTTATTTTTTTACTCGAACATTGTTAACCCCATCTTCTTTAATATACCGGATTTAGGAAAAGGCGATCTAGTTTTCAATGCATATCGGTTATATATATATATATATATATATATATATATATATATATATATATATATATATATATATATAATAAATATATTTACGTATTTAATAAAAAGAAATCACCTCAATGGAATAAGCGGGACTTCGGACTGAATTTCGATGATATTTTGTTTCTATCTCTCTCTCAATTTCTTAGTAAAAATCATTTAATACATACGATATGTAATACTTTCAAATTGATTATTATTTTTTTATAAATTTATTAATTTAATCCCTGCTTTTGAGCCGATAGTGAATTTTCCAGTAATAAATAGGCGTTTGTATTACAAGTAGATCTAAATGATGTCGATTTATTTATATAAAAAAAATGAGCTCCTTATATTTGAATGGAGAATGCTGAGGAATGTTTACGGTCCTATCCGTGAGAGGGATGCTTGTCGAAGATGCACCGACAAGGAGGAGTTATACCAAATCATGGAGGTGGTGAAGTATATTTAGCTTGGGAGACTTCGTTGGACCGGTCATACAGCAAGGATGAATGATACTAATCCCCAAGAAATTCGAGACAGAGGTCCTACGTCGGACACGCGGTGTGAGAAGGCCAAAAGCAAGATAGGTTGATGGAGTGGCAGCAGATACTTGACTCTTCTTGATACACGGAACAGCTGCAGCACAAGCGCATATTGGCGGCGGCTGCTGGATAAGCTTTAGATTCAGCAATGGATTGTTGCGCCATCAAACTAGAAGAAAGAAGAATGTTTTTGAAAATAAATTAATCTAAAATATATTTAATTAAAGATTTTTTGTAATCAAAAACAAATTGGGTGTCGTTTTCAATAAACATATACTCGAATTCAAGCATCAATTTGATTCAATTTTAATTTTTTGTGAGAAGTTATTTGTATTCCATAAAATATAACATTGTTAGTAATACGAAAAGAAGAAGAAAGTTTAGTTGAGTTCAAGATAATATTTGAATCAGGAATATCGCAATGACAAACATTTCACAAAAATATCGCAGTAGCAAGTTGTTTGTAATAATTTGCATATATTCATATGCCTATAATTTCACGCTGAGAATCATTTGCATAATGGCTAGCCTATTATATATGCGAATATTTCACATTAAAATATCTTCGAAATAAAATTGCCATTAAGTCCATCCCTGCATACTTTGTACACTTTCGTCGACTTGTATAGTAGGATTTTGCTCTGCTTGAAAAAAATAAAATATTTTTTAACTTATAAGACTCGGTGGATAATTTATGCTTTTTAGGTGATTACGCGGAATAATAAAAACTCTTGTTTACTCTTAGCTTGCTGACGGAGCTAGAAAAACATCCTGGAATGGATTTCAATTTCTCGTAAACATTAATTCAAATCATTCTAGATTTTTAATTGCTAAAGTTCTTTGATATTAATTTTGTACATCTCTTTATTTCCATCAATTGATTTAATTTAAATACAGAATATTGTCTGTTTATTTACCGGAGATGCGTTGTAACCAAATCGATGTATTATGTTTGGTAGAGACGGATTTTTCAACGGATTTTTAACTATTCCCGATTCATCCAAACTGTTTTTTAAACCTTTAGTAAATTCAGAGTTCGCTTCACGTAATCCTGTAGAAATTTAAAAAGTATGCATTTAAATCTTTGAAGAAGAGTTACTAAGTCCTGAAGTTGAATCGATAGCTTATCAACATCCTCATCATAATACTAGTACCTACATCATAAGCATGATATACTTTTCAAAGGATTCATTCAGATATAAAGTTTCCAAAGCTTTATTAGGAGAAGTTACTACTCCACCGAATATAAAAAAAGTTCGACATCAAAATATAAAGTGCACATTTAGTAGTTATAATCATTTTAACCATTCAGAAATCAGAAATCTGTTACAAGACGATTGCTTAGCTTTTATTTATTATTTGATTGTATGATAAGATATTATGTTATAAATAAAGGTGTTTATTGTCATCAGTAAACCCCACTGCTGGCAAAAACCCCGTATGCCAGTCATGGTAGAAATTTTTTTAAAATATATTAATTGGTTTTGTTCTTGTGTATTCTGCGTGATATGTACGTATGTATACTCTTTCATTACAGGAAAAGCCACTACGAAAAGCCACCGTTTTTAACAATCTCCGAGTTCATACCCGTTGAAGCTATTAGGCCCAGAAAGCCTATTAGGAATCGCGTAAGGAAAGGTGGGTCGGGTAAGAGGGAGGAGGAGGTGGAAATGTATAAATATATTGCAACGCTCTACAAATAATACTGCTTTTGGCGAGGATAGAGGTCCTTCGAGAGGTCCTTATAACAAAAATAGTCGGTTTTAACATTGATACAGGCTCCTATAGATCCTGCCTTTTTATTAAATCGGAACGGACTATGTTAGCGAATAGAGGGACATTAGAATAAACGCTAAAATAGTCAATTTTAATATTCAACTCCTTCTTCCCGTATAAGAAATTAGATCTGAAAATTATGTAGGTAAGCTCGCTAGATTAGGAAGGGAGGGTCCCGCTACGAAAAGCCACTGTTTTTAACAATCTCCGAGTTCATACCCGTTGAAGCTATTAGGTATAAAGCCACATGAAGTACTGTCGCATACAGCGAGCCAAGCCAGTCAAGCCTTAAAATGCCAAGAGGCAAAAAAAGGACTGGAAACATTTGTGTATATATATTTGTATTTGTATATATTTGTATTTGTATATTCAATAAAATTTCTGGAGGGCTAGAAATAAAAAAAATAAAAATAAATTATTTTAAAATTACATTACAATAAAATGTAATGAAAAAATTGAAATATGTAACGTAGGAGTAGTTACAAAACTAGAGATTCAAAACAATAAATTTTATGTTTGTTACTATAAATTTATATCTTAAAATATTTATATTTATTGTAATTTTAGAGATATGAAAAAAAAATTAAATAATAAGGAAAATAATAACTAATATAAATTAAAGATGCCACTAACCAAAAAAATAATTCTAATTGGAAAAAAATCTGATGTGGGTACCACATGACTTCCTTGTATGCCAATTAAATTATAAATCGATGGCTCAAAAATTGATCCTGAATTTGGATACTAGTTTTCGAAGATAGCCGTAGGCATCTCAAAAACGACACTCGGCGTAGATCTATTGACATTAATACTCAAGCAAACATGCACACACACACCATTATAAAAATGTCACTGTTAGTACGGACCTCGTACTCGTTTTGAATATCCATTAAAATCTCGATTTTAGCACGATTCGTATTCCTCCCTTCTAAGAAGGAGGAAGATGAAAAAAATAAACAATTTCAGGTAAAATACAATTCCGGCTATCCAATTTGAACCAAAATCTAGTATATTATTTATGCTAATACATGAATTTTATTTTCCAAATTTGAGATGTTTTGTAATATGTTTTAATATATTTTTTGATGAAAATTTATTATGGCCTTCAAGTAAAGTACAACTTCCGCTTTTCAAATTTTGACCAATCTAGTGTGTTATTTTAATTAATGTATGAGTCTTATATACCAAATTTGAAAATTTTTGCATTATATTTTAAAATATTTTTTTTATGAAAGTTTTTTATTTTTTAATATTTTTATGAAATATTTTATGTTTTATGAAAATAAAACTTCCGGCTAGCCAATTTAAAAAAAAAATGTTTTATTTTTATCGCTAATAAAGTAAATAATACTCGTGTGTAAGGGGATTATATATCGAAAAAATACTTCCTATTCCCTTGTTGGTATGATATGCAGCTGTAGGAGATATTAATAGTTATACGTTAGCATCAATCATTCGAATAAATAGTGATATAGCAACAAATGAGGTTGAAAAGAAAATATAATAAATCACTAAGGCCAACATTTTTCTATAATCCGGGTCGGATTGATAACGGTTTTATTAACAACCAAGCGCCGGTAACGATGGAGTTCCAGTTACTTTGTCACTTCTGCTGCCAATTGTTATCTTAGCTATTACAATAACACTCTCACTATCGACAGAAGTTCCGCATTCACGAAGGAGCGGAATAATTCTCCCATAACAGCATTTCAAGAAGAGCCATAAAACGGCTAATAATGCTCACCTTTACAGCATCACAAGGTGTCTCTTGTTAAGCGTAATGTTCTCCCTAGTCCTGTTATACTGTAAACTATTTAAACCAGTTTCATGGCTCATGTTATTTGTTTAAAATGTTAATTGAGCATTTTACTATAGGGAGTGCCGTCACCTTTCAAATTGACGATCTAGAAACAGTTTGCCTTTTTTATAGGGGGTGGAATGGTTCATGTCTAGGATCGCATGCCGAAGCATAAGCGGTTAAGGATAATGGTTCAAAGAGGACATTTCGAGTGTAAACTGGCGAAGATAAAGTCATAAAATGCTTCCCCTTTATTAGATGGCCGTAAAGTAATAAACATCTTGCAGGAGCATAACTTGGTGCATTGCTCAGTCCTGTTAAAACATGTCTCTTAAATGCGAAATCAAAAAGTAACACTTCTAGGTAGTCTATAAACATGTAAACCTTCGTTTAAGTGCAAATATAATAAAAGTAAATAAAAAATGACCAACTAATTTCTGGAATATTGGGCTAGTAGTGGCATGGCTTAGTATACTAACTATATGTAACTTAGAATTTGCAGCTCTTGTGAATTGAAGAAAAAAAAAATAATGTATCATTCTGGAATTATACGTTTTTTTTTGTGTTTTTTTAGCCGAAAATTGGTTGGTGTTATCAGTGTTAGAATCGTGCTTTGATGCTACTTGCTGGGTTCACAAGAATACAAAATCATGTGACTGATGACAAATGTTAACCTCATAATATCTTAGGATCGATCAACCACCACTACTAGTCCGTCCTCCTTGACCATTCAATGGAAGCTTCAGTGACGATTTAATATATATTTATTTATCTATTATGTTTTAATTTCAGATGAAGTGTTTTCAGTTTAATAAATAATGGGTTTAATAAATTTATATCCAATTTTATTCCATCTTCACTCTTGTTTACCCGTTTTGGGGAAAACCATCCCCATTTTCAGAACATTTCTTTTTAAAAATTAATAATTATGGCATCTGTGAATACATAGATATATAATTAAATTATTATTGCATCTTTAAATATACTGATATTTACCTAAATTCACTAACATTATGTTTCCTATAAGTTTTTATTTTCATGAATTCTTTCCTACAAATACTTATCTACACACTTATTTATATATATTTACACATGCACACATATAAATGCATTCATACTTTAAATATCTATTTTGTACCAAGCCAAAAATTTCAGAAGTTTGCTTTGATTCAGGATTGCTACACAAAAAAAAACTAGCTTCAAATTTGTTTTGAATGCTTTTTAATATAACACACCTTTAATGCTAAATCCAGTAAGAATTGTATTTTGAAAAATAGATTATATTTGACTGTATTATAGCTGATCACGATTCTTTAAGGTATTTTCTACACCCAGAAAATATTAGGTACCACAGTATATAGTCACAAGGTTGGTCTATCTGTAATCTTAGGATGTCGAATTGAGATCTCTGCCTCTATGGATATAGTTATAGTTTTTCGTTGTTATCTTCTACCTATATTCCAATCGCTCAGATTTTCACTCACAGTCCCAAACACCATGTATATGGATCAAATTCATTTCCATCTATCAAACGAACTCTGTGATAATTTTCCCTTCCACCGCAGCGGTCTCGAAGATATAACATATGAATACAACTAATGACACTAATCACCGGACCGTTAGCGTAGCCTGATTGATCGCACATGCACAGAGGTTACCCAACTAGATCAGGACGGGTCTATCACAGATCGGCCGTTATACAACCTGCCTTAGCCTTTTCCGATGTTTCTTCTTAAAGTTATTGTGCAACTCCCCACGGCTAATGACACTTAATTCCTCAACATCTTGGAGCGCACTGTTATTTACCTCAGGGGATATTGATGTCGGTTCATTGGGAGCGTATGAAAATTGGAAGCTAAGTCATAATTGGAGTTCCAGTGGCATATCTAGTTATTGCTATACCGTTAGATGCCTCGGAGGGATGCAGGTAATTACAAATGTTTCTTTAAAAACGCTTTCAAAGTCCGAGATGCACCGTATGACCTTTTATTTGTAACGATTATCTATGAAGCATAGGCCATATGATATTTATCAAGGATGTTATTATCATTTACGGACCCTTACTGCTTAGAATTCTCTTACAATACAGTTACATTTTAATTAATTATAAATTTTAATGTTTTTTAGGCTTAGAGCCTAAAATGATTTCTAGGCTGGCAGTTTATAGGAGGAGGTTTAACTCTTGACAGCAAAATACACTTGCTTAGCTATGCCGAAGATTTGGTATTGTTAAGCGAATATTTTAAATAAATCACTAATGGCTGCTAATATAATATATTGTATACAGAAACGTAGTTGATTTTGGTGATACAGATAAAAAGAGGGGAGTGTTTGAATACTTAGAAATGATAAAGTATCTGGTATACAAGAGGTATCCAAAACAAACAAAATCCTACAGGAAATAAAAGCAAGATGAAAAACGAAAGTTGTCACCTTTCTGTCATATAGTAAGTATTTCTCCATCTCAAAATTACCAAGGTCGTGGTTAACATCCGGAAATCTAAAAGCAAAAATGCACAAAACTCTTATGCATCATTCGTCCGTTTCTGTTGTGAAACACGGTCGCTGATGTCTAGAAAAAAAATGGTGTTCGAAAACAAAAAAATACACTATATTTTTTTCCGATGAAAGATGAGTCTATGTGATTGACATCGCAGAATCGCGGCGATTGGAATTTGCGTGTAATATTGAAGTGGTGGATGAAGTACGAATAATTGGAATGATAATCAAAGCCTGCCTGAAGGCCAAACCAAGGAGTAGATGGGAGGATGGTGGCTGATCTTTTAAATTAGGATTTTGAAAGTCACGAAAAACCTGCCGTCATCGTCGTTTGTTCCCTCATAATTCGTTTGTTTTCTTAATTGATCGTAATCAAACGAATTACATAAGCTTTATCTTTTTTTTTTTTTTTTTTGTTATTCATTTAGATTTTCTTCAGTCTAGAAATCTTCAAACGTTTCTTACTAGTATGACATATTTTATGCATTTCTTTCTCTTACCTAATCCAGATACTCAGTATGTATATGTACCCGCTGAAATCTCCAAACTACTGTTATCAATTATAAATGATTGGTTAAGAATAGGTAATCTGGATGTTAGAAACATAATATAATAGCTTTCATATTGCTCTAAAAATACGATATAAGGAAAGCGAAAACCTGAAAAACATACTGCTAAAACAACAAAAATTAAAAAAAAATAAAATAAAATCCAAACTATAACTACTAATAAAACTATAAAGAGATTCTTTCTATACCTATGTAAATATTTTAAAACAATATTCAAGTCATTTTCAAATTGTTGAACATTTAAAAAAAAAAAAGGTGAACATAGGAAACTGATTCTCTCACGCTTAAATGATGTTTTTTCCACTTGCTTTGTAACGAAATGTATTTAGAGGGCTTTATCATTAATCGAAATGTTCTGAACATTTTTAGGAAATCTGAGTAAACAATATTTTGTTTGTTGGTTAGAAGCTAGTAAAATACATGAATAATATTTTAAAAATTGGAAATGCCTTACAATGTTTTCAAGTACGTAATAAAGTTATGTTAGTAATATATAGTACCATTTAATTTATCTGTTGTTTTTCATGAAGTATGAAATATATTTACAAAAAATCTTACACCCGAAAAAAATCTTAACCTTGAACCATGGCTTCAATTCAAAAATATTAAAATTATTCCTTAATTATCAAGAACCTTCTATAGATCGAAATCAAGCGAATCCAATTCTAATTGGAAAGTATTTGGTTTCCATAATTGATCCCTAGAATGTGTCATTGAAAGGCCAAACAAGCCGTGACATTTAGACCTCTTTTAAGGTTCGAGGTTCCAATTGGTCCAAATTACTTAAATACTTCTTCATCCACTATGGTTAAATTAATTCCTTATAGGAATTTAAATCGAATTTTCTAATTTAGTCAAACGTTGAAAGTAAATACGCGCATTGTTCGGGTTTTCTATTCCTCTTGAGTGTATAAAATATTTGAAATTTAATTAGATAAAGTTATATCTAAAATAACCTCGTTGTTCTAATATTGGAACTTATTTTCAATCAGATAATAAATATTTAAATTAAATTGTAAGGACACTAAACAATTAAATAATAGACAACAGTTTAATGCTCCAGATCATTCATATAATTCAGTAATTTTGTTTAATTATTTACTGATCATTTAAATATTTTTTTTTCTTGCTATACCTTAAAACAAACTGCAAAAAATTGATAGTGGAACTGACAGAGTACACTATTTCGGACTTGCCTTGGACTTGCCAGAGTACACCTTTTGGACTTGACAGATGTCTAGAATCAATTTGGGATCATTTTTTGAATGGCGTCGTTCTAACAGTTATAAAATTATAGTGTATGAAGATTTTGTTAAAGTTTCTGCATCTAATGTTTTATAACGGTTCATAATAATTACTTGGCCATTAAGTATTATATTTAAATTTTCGAAAATCTTACTTTTATTAAGTCCTTAAATGCTTGTGAGTCACTTTTTAATGTAGCATAATCTACGACTTAAATTATTTATGTACTTAGAAATGAAGTTAAACGGCGATCCTAAAGTCTGAATGAAAACTGTCATTGTTATATAAACCGTGATTAATCTGTCTGTTGTAATTCACAGAATGGATCTGGGAAGAGATTTGTTTTCATTACAATGTAGCTTATTTTTTCATCATTGGTGTGCTACAGTCGGCTAAATGAGTTTTAAACGCATTTAAATTATAGTATTTATTTATTATTATCAACGGCTAATTTATTGTTGTTAAATCTGTAAGTATAATAAATGATTATAGATTTAACAAGTTTTAGCTATTTATATCTGATACTGTTCTTCTAGTACTATAAATACCTTCTAATATTTTAATATTTCAACTTCGTTAAGTATTTAATTTTCTCGTTCTTAAGTTACTGACTTCGAAATCAATTTTACAATCTCAAATACACCATCTATCCAACTAACCGCGAGTTTCCCTATTCCGGTGTCTGTAAACGAAATAAGTCTTCTTTTTTTTTTCGTAAATGAAGATGACCGCAGATTGTGGTCTAACATTGAGGGTAATTCCGGCAGATAAGGTATAAATGTGATTTTGATGAAAAATAAATTTTTCTCGATAGGAATTTCTGACAATTCTTCTGTCGATATTGTATTTTTATCAAGGTTAAATACACTGCTCGTTAAGGTTTTATTTTAGTTTTCTGATCGATGACTTTTGTTTTTTTTAGGTCCCTCACTGTGCACATGGTCCTTTTAAGGAACGCAGTCAAGGTAAGATGCATCAATACTTTACTAGGTATCAGTAACTTAGATAAAATCAGAAAGAAAAAAAGTATGCTAATATTCATATTTAAAGTTTAAAATAAAATATATAGTATTTTCTCCACCTTTTGCGACGAAACGCGTTAATAAATATATATTTTTTTTTTCAAAAAGTTAGTCATATATTTAAAAAAAGTAAAATATATGTCACCAGAATAAGATGGTAATTGTAAAAGTTCTAATGTTTTATCTTCCATTAACTAAATTTTCTTCAACTACTAAACGGGCATATAGTATATCCGAAAAATGTGACCAAGGAGTTACGGAAGAAAATTTTTAAAGTTATTTACTGGTTTCAAAACTAGTTTAAAAATATCAGATCTTCGAATGCTATAAACACAATTTTAGTTTAAATTTTAATCATATTTTATACAAATTTTATTATTTATGTGTGACTTTGTTAATATTTACCGTTGTAGATTTTTTTTGTTGATTTGTTATTATTAGACAGTAATATTTTTGCTTGGATGTTAGTATTTTAATTATCAGATTAACTTCAGTTTTTATTTATCAATGAAAGGCATCTCAGTTTTTTCTATAAAACGGTTTACGAGAGTTAACATAGAATGAAGATGAAAAAAAGAATGTTTCTACTAACATAAAAATGGAAAAAAAAAAATCATATCTTTCTATTTTATTAAGATGGTATTTTAGAATTTCACTTATGATAATAATTTTACTACCTTCTAGAAATGTTTTAAATTTATAATTAACGTTTGAACAAATCTTTCTCATTTATTTATAATTTTTTCATACAATTATTTTCAACGTTTCGAAGCCGAGTTTTTTCACATCTTCAGGATCTTCCTACTCTATATTTTAATCATAGACTTTACTGGTTTTAATTTAAATCCTCATAGTCTTTTTACTCGGTCATATATCAAATATAAAAATGTATTGTGATTTTTAAGAGTGATTTCTAAAAACTTTCCTAGTAAGATTTATAATATACTTTGTAGCTAGCCGATATATCTGGACGCCGTCTTTTATAAAATAAAGTTTTACTCTCTACAATTGTTTAAAATAGAATTAACACAAAAATAAAATGATGTAATACGCAACCGTATATGTTCTTATTATTATTTTTTTTTAAATATTATTTATTGATAATTTTGAAGATGATAATACCTATTCATAAATAATATAACGTTTCGTTTTTATCCTATAAATTTATGAAACGGTGGCATAAGTTTTAAACGACCAGCTTCTAATATACAACCGAAATTCAGGTCGGTCGGAAATTCAGAATCGTGAATCCAATTGCCAATTCCAAAGTCCTAGATAGCTATAAGAATGATTTATTGTACAGCCGAAATTTACGTATTGACTTGGAAGTACTTCGTTCCGCTCGGAGTGGAAACCCCTTCGTGGCTTAGTGAAGCATTAAATAAGGAAGCGGTTGTGTTAGTTACGACCAGGCCCTTGAAGAAGAAGAGAACACTGACCAGGGTGTCCTTGTGGCCCTTGAGCTGAAGGGCAGGAGGCCATCGACCTCTTCTTGCCCCAGGTCCTAGGGCTGTCTTCGAACAATAGCTAGGGCTTCATAGTACCTTTGATCAAAACTTCCACAGAACCGACAGGTGTGTTCTTATTACAGTTGTTCTACATTTCTCGAATATGTAGACAATTTTAGAAATAATATCAATTTGGAATATGTGAATGTATTATTTGAATATTTAAAAACTGCTTATTGTTATTATTATTATTATTATTATGTTATTTCATATAACTATTCTATTAAAATATACATTTGATAATTACAATAGAAATTATAGTTTTTTTTTGTTGTTTTTTGAAAGATAATTTCCTTTATAGTCATACTATATTTATTCTAAAACCTAAAATATTTCCTCCAACCTCAAGAGAATGAATCGGTATACCATAGATATTAATATTTATACATCAATTTTAGGAACAGAGATTTAATACGTGAGAAGTCCAGTTCATATATGTACTGTCGGTTATGCATGAACTTTTCTTATTAACTGGAACTATTCACTGAGTATTTTCATTTTTTTAATTTTAATGAATAAAATAATAACTTTAGAAATAAATGATATGAAGACTTATTACTTAAAAAATTTCTGATTAAACTGATTTTTACTTTTTAACAGTTTTTTGTTATTATTCAACAATACAAGCCTATTCAGAATGTATGTTTATTATTTTTATAATAAACAACAGTTTAAAGTAAGTACGGGCAAACAAGTTTAAAGAATAAAATAATAATTAACGAAATTAGCTTCAAAATCTGACATTTTTTTCTGCTTATGATTTTGTTTTTAATTAAATTAACATATCATGTTTGTCTGTAATAAAAACATATTATATAAATAAAGGACAATTTAAAACTTCCAATATAATTTTCAATTTTATTAGATATTCACCCTTTCTCTTGACTTGGACTAATTCTAGGTCAATAGTCCTTCTTCTGGCATTGTAATGAATATTATAAACAAATTAAAGATATTTCATTGTTTAAAATGACAACAGGAGGGGATTTTATTAGAGAAAGAAAGTTCTGAAGATGGGGATGGTTTTCTCCGAAACTTTATCAAGGGTGTATGAGCAATAAAATTGAAAATGATATTGGAACATTTAAATAGACATTAATTTATTAAAATGAAAAGACTTCCCAAGAAATTAAAACAAAGAAGACATTAAAATATATTATATGTCCTCTATACTGTAGTCGTTCTGCTCATAATTTATAATTCCCATTTTATTGTTTTACTATTTCATCAAAGATATTTTTTGAATCATTAGTAAAAAATTATCATAATTTTAGTTAAAAAAAAAAGGAAGAAACAATTTTTTGAATCACAGTACAAATTATTTATGTAACTGGCTGACTTTTATATAGGACCGTTAATACAATCCGAATAGCGAATCAGATTTCTGGTATCATCCTCAAAATTTTAATTTACTAGTTAAATCAGATAAGCAAACATCAACTATAATTTTCAGGTAATTATAGCTATGATTTGAGCGATTATTTATTGATCAAAGATATTTTTAATGAATTATTAGTAGGTAAAAAAATACAACAACACCATTAGCTTTTGTTAAGATTATATCATTTAGAATTTTATATTACTCTTATATGCTTAGTTTAAGGGAATACCATACAATGAATAACATTCATTCTCTTGTTATATTTGTTTAAACAACGATTTCATAAGGTTATATTCCATGACCCTAAAGGAATGCTTCCAGTCTTTCTGATTGCTAATTCCAAACTGGTATTCAACCAACAAGAAAACAGTTGTATAACTGGAAAGATGATTTGTTAATAAATTTGGTGTTATTATCAAGGAATAGCCCTATTCCGAATAAGGACCTCCATAGTATCTTCGGAGTGTGACTTTTTAAGTTTACTATGCCATATTTGATGAAAAACACATAAGCGGGCTGCTTGAATCGAACCTAAAAAAATTTCTCAACTTAGCTTCCTAATCATCACATCAACTTTAAAATACCAAGATACCGTTTTAATATTCAGCGTCGATAATAAAATCCAGTAATTACCGAATCAAACACTGAGAGAACTTTCTGTTTTTCTAACAATTTTTTTTTTCAGATCAGAGAATCAGAAAAATGTTTTAAATTATTATTAACTTTTCCAGGTGGTTATTATATTAATTACAACAACGATTAGCGAGTTAACTGAACTTGGAATCTAGGCTGTAGGTAATTAGGAAGATCTAGTTCCCATGCGCTTTCAATACCTTCGTCTGTGACTATCGCAGGAATCGCGGCCATGCTTCCTTTGAACTATGGTTTTGTACGTTGAAACATAATATTAATTAGTGTAGAAAGTTAATTAATATTTTTTATTACTAAAGATTTAATGAATAACCGACGGTACCTAAATTAACTTGATTTTTCACTCACCTAATCCCTTAGATCCCCATAAAAATTAAACTTTAATTTTAACAGTTTTATCCTATCAAATTATGAACAAAACAAATGAAACAGAAATATCTCATTTTTTACCTATTTCTTGTTAGTTTCGAAAATGATTCTAAGCCAATAAAACAAAAATTAAACGGAAATTGACCTTTTCAACCACGAATATAATACTAGATTCATAAATTAAAATTAAAATATTTCTTTTTGAAAATTCAGAGAGATGGGGATAAGAAATGGGCCGAACTTTCTAACAGGTATAATTAACTTTACGACCCGTATTTTATCATAGATAACTCTAGAGCATCTGTCATAGAAAATTTGTTCCTAGGCCTTTACTGTCCCGGACTAAATAAACACAATTTTTCATCTAACCTACGTGGTGTTATAAATCTTTGCAATTTATAAACGGTTTTGGAATCCGTAGTGGTCGGTTCTAGTTAGTCCAAACCGCGAGGACATCGCTAAGAAGTAGGAGGACCCGCATACCGAAGCTTCATCATCCCTGAGCTCACTTAATAGTTGTCATTAGGACTAATGCGGTACTTTCTACAGTCGGCTTAAGGACTTCGTTGAAGTAAGATTTTCTCTCCTTCCTTTACGATAAATCTTACAAATACAAACATATATATATATATATATATATATATATATATATATATATATATATATATATATATATATATATATATATATATTGTTTTTTTCCTCCTCTTCCATAGTAATACACACCAACTATTCCATGCTGCAATAGGCATAGATACTATCATTATAGTGGTTGCCTTACGCTTAAATTTTAGTTAATTAATGTTTAAATATAAACTTAGGAATACAAGAAAGAATAAATTATGAAGAAAGATAAGAAAACAAAAGATTTGTTAACGGATTTATTAATAGGTTATCTATTAATACTTAAAACAAATATTCAATATAGATACCACTAAACAAAAAGTTTTAAAAGATGAACATTTTAATGATAAAATCGCTCCTAGTCTTTCTAGAGCAATACTATGAACCGAACTCAATGTTATCATTAATGTATAAAGCACGAGTAACCTGTTATTCTATATAACTCTGTTGAATAATAATGTTCCCCTTTACTATACTTACACAAATTATCCCCAAGCTTTTGCTTGCAAATGGTTTCAAGAAACTATTTATAAAGTTGTAAGGAAACCTGTAATAATCAGTTAAAATTTAATTATGTAAACTTCAATCGCCGTTTTCTTAAAAGTGCAGCTGCAGGATATGTCGGTATTCTTCTAAAGTAGCGATATATTTAGGTATGCATATATAGTATAATAAAATAACTATATATATATATATATATATATATATATATATATATATATATATATATATATATATATATATATATACATATATACTATTTTATTACTTGTTTATTTTCAATTGAATACTTGAATTATATTTAACTTCACTGAATATGTAAATTTGATTATTCTTACCATTCATGTAGTATGCCTCTAAGGCATGTATAAAATAATAAACGGTTCTTATGTGAGGTTACCACGTATGGAAAAGATGTAAAATATATATATATATATATATATATATATATATATATATATATATATATATATATACATGTATAATATATGACTTTATTATAGTCATAGACATTATAGAACGACTTGTTTTTTTTTTTTATGTATCTTGGTACACATGATAATAATAATTTATATTTATTACTGAACTTTTGAAGAACAAAATTGAAGTGACAGATCATCGAGACATCAACACGCGCTAGAACTCGGCCTGACGCAAGGGTAAGGTATAATAAATCACTGAGAGAACGCGGACAGGCTGTTCATCCCCGATCAGAGACAAAGGCCTCGGTGATGTCTCTATATCAGCCCTGGTCAGGAACAGAGGCTTCCAGGAGACTTCCAGGCTGCCTGGACCGGACAATCCAGTTCCACTGTCAGAAGAATGTCATAAGTAATGGATGAAAAAGTGTCCTGTCACATTAACGCTTATATACCCTCGTCTCAGCGTCCCCTCTACTTCTGCATCGAGTGATTTCTTTGTCAATATGTCGATAGTACCTTTTCGGATCCGTTAGATACATTCGTTTGCCCACTTCTTGTTCCCTACTCTAAAAGTGTTTATATCTGAGTACAGCATCATAGCCAATATTATGTCTTTGCAGTTATAAAAATAATTTTGGAGATATTACCGTAGAGGCTTTCAACTATACTGAGGAGGTAGGAAAGAAACAGTGTGAATTATTCGGCTTTAATGATGCCGACGATTCGGCCTAAGTTGTAGGACTTCATCAGGGCTCAACAAAACAAGATACAGAATAATTAATAATGTATGATTACATTGGATAATATGAAATAGCGAAGTAATATATGTTAAATTATTTGAGATACACATATATGAAAAATATATTTATATGGAAATTAAAAAATAAATTAACTGCATGTTCTCTTTCGTTCAATATAATATAGAGTTTCAATTAATTTTATTTGTCCAAGTTATAAATCAATCATAATTCAGGCTAAATTTATAAAGCCTAATAAAAAAAGATCTAAAAACTTAAATTTTATTGCCAAAAACACATGTAAATCTGAGCTTCTGCCTATTATACGTCAACTATCTTAGCTAATAAATAATGTCCTATACATTACTTAAGCATACCTTGCATTTTCTGAAAAATGCTATAGCTGTTTGGAAAACGAAGAGGTTTACAGATCATAGACAGCGACAACGGCCAAGCGACGTTATTATAATATAATTTATTATAATATTATTATTTGTGTATTGAGTTCCTGTGATCTAGGATTTCTGAGGATGGCACTCCCTGTACTGTGGATGGCACACATTTTTGGCAGAAACGTCAGCTTATATTAAAAACAAAAATAAGCAAATGTTTTTTTTTATGATCATTTCCTGATAATCGTTGTAAAATTTATAGCATTTCTCTCTTTAAACGGAGTTTTTTTTTCTCTCTTGATGTGCGTTGAAATTAAGTATGATTTGTAAAAGAATATTTCTATTAGAAGCGTAGCTCCTCTATCTTATGTATTAAATAAAATCGAATCTTTAACAGTCCAGACAATAATCGAGCGATCAATTATAGTATAATCTTTCTTCCCTTTTTATCCTTTCTTGATGCTTTCATTACTTTAGAAATCAATACTAAAGAAATTAATTTAACTCCAGTATAATTCCTGCAATGATCGGTCTCCCACAAGGTTCCTGTCTATCCCCAACTTTGTTTAATATACATCCGATTTTCCAAGTCACTTGCAAGTAATACGGTCTCTTTTCGCTGACGACACATCCCCCTATCGCATTAATACTACAGTAAACCGGTTACATCAAAATTAAAAAAAAAAAATTCATTAAATATTGCCAAAATTGGAGATTGAAAATAAACCCAAGTATGTCCGAAGGCACAATCTTTACAAAGCGATGGCTATACGTATACCTCCTTAAACTCTGTACACATTCTCAGGTCCAAAGCATTAAATTACTTAGTATTAACGCTATACAGATCCTTAACATTCACGGAATACTTTAATAAAAACTAAGATCTGTTATGGCTCACTGGTTTCGGGATCGACTTGCAAAACCAATTACAAAAAACATGAAAGAATCCAAAATAAATAGATGAGGATCTTCAACAGCTATCCTCGCTATACAAAAATTTCAACAATGTTACATGACCTAAATCTTCCTACAATAAAGCAATTCAATTATACACAAACTAAATTATATTTTGACAAAATCATAGCTTCTGAAAATCCTCTGATACAGAACATCTGCAACTACAATAAAACATCATTCAATCCATATACCCACCAAAGAGAGAAACATGTACGATTAAATTAATATTGTACATTTGCTTGAGTAGGTTTTTTTTTGTCATAATTTTTCTTACTATTATAAAAAATAAAAAAAATTAAATTGTGATTGTCTCCAATCCAGTCATTCATCATGAAAAAAGATCATCCGGAATCACGTACATAAAATACATTTACATTGAAAATATTGTAAATAAATGTATTATTATTATATAAAATCAATACTTCAATACCTGATTCCATATCTATGCTATGTGACGTGTCCTTCTGAATGAAAATGTATAATTACACAGGACAACGATGAAAAAACTTTTGTACTGAAAATACCTTATTCCTATAGTTTTTAGGGTGCTGAATCCAAATATGATATTAAAAAAGCTGTATCACCCACAATTTCTTCCCATTTTATAGTTAAATTTATTAAATTAAGCGATTTTTAAAGAATTGAACAGCTTTCAGTCTTCCTGAAAAAGGAAAAGCTACATATAAAGTTAGGCCTCATGAAACAATTTGTAAAGGCTTTGGCTAAAGATGGACCATGTTTCAAGTATCTCTGCCAAAAGTTTCCAAGCCTTTCAGAAGCTAAACTAAAAGAAGGCGTCTTTGTCGGACCTGACATTAGAAAAATGATGTTTGATGTTAACTTTGAATCCACAATGACCTTAAAGGAGAAAGAAGCATGGGTATCATTCAAGCAAGTCGTTACAAAGTTCTTGGAAAATGAAAAAGACCCGGAGTATGCACATAAAAATCTATAAAGATCAACTATTAAAGTTAAAAAGTTTTCAATTTTTTTTTTTTTTTGGCCTGTGTTATTAATTGATAAAGTACTTCGGATAATTATTAATAATGTTCCTGAGTCCTTCATTTTATAGTTTCAAGATTAAAAAACGCCGTTGTCTCATCCATCTCCAATATGAGTCATTTAATGGTAGTTCGAAATCCGCGTCCTTCATGTTGACTGGCCCGGATCCCTGTTGACCTGTGTGTTCAGCATCCCGACTGAAGGGGAACAACACCAACAGCGTCGACCCTGTAAAACGTGGAAAGCAGAAACGTGTTTTCTGCGATGTTTCCTTGGAATTTGCATCAAAAAGCGAGATAGTGGAGTGCGGTTGTAGCCGCCTTATCGACTGCCCAACGCCCGCTCGTAAACTGTTATAATTAGCCCCGGAGCTGAGGTATTTCGAACAACCTGTGGCTAATGTAGAGGTCTCAAAAGAATCTCAGGACAGTCCTTTTTTCAGAAACTTGAAGAACATTTGTCGAATGTGAAGTACAAATGTAAGGTTCTTATGCATTTCTCTAATTTCTCAGTAAATTTTAACATAGGTAAAACCTATTCTTAAATCTCAATAGGCAGAGTGTCTACTTACAAGGAATAAAATATTCTCTTTCATTAGAATCCTATACGAATAGGTATCTACATGTCATTGCCTGCATGAATGGTTTGATATAAAAAAGCGTCAGTAATAGAAGACTATCCATAGTTTCTCAATTGCAAAAATAATATTTTGTTTGGAAGTTCCAGTTAATTATTTTGTTTTAATTAAATAAACTTCGCGATTATCAATTTTAAAAATCACTATATGTAAATGTACTATGATGAAGTACGGTTAGTGGATTTAAGTGGGTATTGAGTTTATAATGTATCCATTATATGTATAAGTATCCATTTCGCTCAATATCTACAACTTAGTGGGCATTAAGGACACTATTAATTTTATTTGCGACATCATAAGAGGTATTGATCTAAGGAAATGTTACGCCAGGCCAAAATATAAACGCTCCAACCGACCGTCAGGGTGAAAAACATATGGAGTGTAACGACGGTCCGCAACGTTTTTCACTTAATTTAATTTAATAATAATAAAAATTGTTGGCCAGTAAATACAGTATAGTTAAAATTCACGATATTGATTGCATAAAATATGTTATACAAATATTGATATGAATAGCTTTCAATGTTTTTTTGTTTTTTTAATATTGATTATGTTAAAAATATAAATATTTATTAATAGGAAATAAACAATTTTAATGGATTTATAATTTTTATATGCTGAAAATTTTCACTATTCTTTTGTGTGTGTATAGATTAAATTATTTAATTTTCTAGCAATTGCAAAGGCATTGTTTATATCCCATTAATTATCAAGAATTACTTTATAAATCTGTACATTGAAATATTTCTAGACTGTCAAAATTATAAAATACGTGCTTACGTCCTCTAACATCGGTAAAAATTGAACAATCGAGAGGAGTGGTCGTCAGTGGGGCTCTTGAAATCTTCATTCCAAGCACTCCATTTGCTGCACTCCACCGTCCCATTGCTCCGTTTGGAATAATCGCCAGTGGCAGCCTTTAAATAATATACACACAATAATTATTGAAGTCTAGATTTTAATAATTTATATGCAATAAATGATTGGCCTTAATAAATAGAAAATGTATATACTGACTGGTACAATGCAGATACAATTGACATGAGGAAAATCTTTACAAAATAAGTAAATTATTATTTTTTAAAAATTAATTACAATTATTGTACAAAGAATACTGTATTTTATGGTAAAATTAAAATATATTTTTTTGAATTAGAAATAACGATTTCCCAATCTAATTTGAAGTTGCGGTTGAAGGTGAGGTTAAAGTCTCGAATCGTTATTTTAATAATCATAATTAATTAGATTTATATATTTATAAATCAATACAAAATACTAGCATAAATCACTCCTCAGAGTGATATTATATTACTTTTTAACACTTTCACCAATCTTTCTTCCAGCAGTTGAATTTATTCAACTTTCCTTTAGGAGACGAATAACTTCTTGCATCCTGATTTCATATCCTCATAGTTTTCATGTTGCCATCCTTTCAAAATATGTGTCAGTGTTCATAAAAAACTTTATAGCCACATTTTATGGGATGTATATACAGAACGAAACAAGTCGCTGGCGCTATAATTTTCTGAGTGTCCTGATTCGAAATGAACTGAGTGCATAGTCATCTTTTTGAATGATTACTTAAGAATATGTTATTTTTTTTTTTGTTTTTTGGATATTTTTTTTATCTTGTTATAAAACACTATCGAGCAAAATCCGAGTCAACAGCTCACATATCTTGAACGGATTTAATCCTCCTATATCAGTGTATATCCTTCGCAATTTTATTAAACGCAAAGTATAAGCTTTTTCATAATAACTAATTTTTAAAAAAATATATGTAAATGCCGAATCATAGTTTTAGCTATGACGATTTATTCCACTTCAATTATTACACATATTTCTCTGCCTTAGTGCTTCTTGCACTTTTTGATAAAATGTATACAATTTAATTATAATATTTAAAGGAGTAGGCAGTGACATAGTTATATTGAGTATAAATATAAGGATTTCATTTTTTTTTAAGTATCTATTATATGTACAATTTTTTTTTCCTATTAAAATTATGGAACTCGAAAATAATTTTATGATTTACCTATAAACTCAAAAAAATTGGCTTTAGTCAAAATTATTAATGGTCACTGTCTATGTTAATGGATGGTTGTCTATAAGACTTGAATCAGTTTTGTTCAAACATCCAAATCAAAATATATCTTGAAAGTCATCCCCGCCTTGCGCAAGTCTGAACTGTTATGTTTTCATCTTGTACTATTCAGAATATTTTGAAATTCGTTATGTTTAAAAACATTAAAATATCTATACTTGTATGTATGTAATATATGTGATTTGAAATGACTTATTTACAATACGAAGAATAAGTATTTATTCCCATTACAGAACCAATAAGGTCTCAAAAACAACGGTTACTTACACCGTACTATTGGCTTATGTAGGACAGGCATTCCGAAAATAATTTTTGCCACCACTACTACTAAAATTACCACCATTACCGTTACAGGAAGTCCCCCAAAATTGTATTTTGGACAAGGAGTGCCGGGTTACCACAGTCTAACCTTCCACCGCTGAATTACCCCCTCAAGGTCTTAGTTAATTCTCAGATTTTCCTGCCGTTGTTTGTCTTGCAACAACCTCATTATAAAATCAACCGCAAGATCGCTAAGTCCATGTTCGTTTTTTTTCTCCTTATAATTCTGGCTCCTAATTCGCGTTTCGAATAATGAACTACATTTCTGCGAGTAGGCAGAAGTTTAAATAGCTCTTGGTTAACGGTATACTTTGCTGCCTATTGTGGGACTTTCAAAATAAACTATTTTGATATTAAATTTTATATCCTAGTAAGCAAAAAGTTTTTGGTATGACGTAAAATATCTCCAAAAGGAAAGAGAACAAGGGGTTTATTTTATTTTATACAAATTTCTGACGGAACTTCTAATAAATCAATAAGGTTAATTTTCAGTCATATTAAAATGAAACGGGATACTGTTAAGAAATAACACAAGCAAGTCTATTCACTGTTTAAAAATATTCACCACACAAGGAAATACTGCTCACAGATAAATGGTATATTAAAAATGAGAAACACTTAAAAAAACTGCTGGCTTTCCATCCAAAAATATTACAGATGATCTCAAAAGTACTCTGGTGGCTCTAATTAATTACTCTAAAAGTAATCCACGTGTACTCTTTACCAACTCCATAATAGCCCCCGCGAAAATGGCGATGATCGACCTTCCCAGAATACGAGAAAGATACTAAAAAGGTGCTGAACGAGAGATCTCCTTGCTTGACCTAAAGTAACTGAATCAAGCCGGGGAAGATACATACTCTTCTTTCCTATGCCTTGCATATCATTATTTTCTTCAATTTTATAGTGTTTAATTCCTAATATGACAGTTCAACTAGTTCAGTGTTCAATAGATCATCCTAAAAACCAATTCTTAATCAAGAACAGTAATTTATGCCCGGTAACTTCCAATTACTCAAGTTTTTTTTTTCCACTTGGCAAGCAAACTTTACTCTGTTACTACCATTTCTTAGAAATTACCCTCGTAAGAATGTTCCGACTGTATGAAGAAACCATTTTCACCATTAGACGATCCCATACACATTATCGGCAATGGTATAATAAACGTTCAAACGGCCGTAAGCTCTCGGCAGAAGTAGACTTCACTTTTGAGTCAGTTATGCGGCAAATCACGGACACTAGACATTCCGTGGGTAATTATTGTTGTCCGTTTGCCCAGGAATCCGCTGAAGTATTTACAGATCCAGTGCTAGTAAAGATGTTCACACACACATTGTGGTACTACGGCATTTTATTGAGTTAGAAGTTGTGATTTCTTCGAATATTAAATAATTGAATGCAAAGTTTCTCTATTATGACATCCATTATGAATATACAATTCTCAAAGTAACGTTACAAATAAAATATATGATATTCTCAAATGTAAATCAATTAGGAATCTAATTTGCTGTAGATCAATAGTATTGGTACTATAACAATTAAATTTTCATTTTATGAAAAATAAAAAAAAAAGTAATAGTAATAATTTTAACAAGGAAGATGAAGAGATGAAATGTCTAAAACGTTTTTAATAGTGAGTAATTCATATGTTATAATTGCAAGATTCTTCCACTTATTCTAATACTATAAATTCTAATTTTGGAAATTTATACATATACTCTAAAGTCCCGATATCCGTTGATATCCGGATAATAAACAATCAATTTCCGCGATAAAACGAATGTACGCGAATATACAATATTCGAGTGCGCTCATTTTCCGTCAGTTAATCAATCTTAAAATTAAAGTTTTGAAACGATAAATGATGTATTTTGTGATTGTATTTGCGACGTATAGTAACAACTGTTAACAATCGCTGTCGCTTTAACAAATGTTAAGACATCACCGAGCACCAATCCTTACCAGACGTTCGGTTTGTAGGGTTTCGAATAATCGGGACTTCAGAGCAGCAGAAAAATTATGATGAATTTAAAGAAAAACTGAAATGAACATATGTATCTCCCGAAACGTCTATAATGGCCTTGATGAGCTCTTGATTTAGGACAATTTTTTTAATCATTCCAAAAATGAAAACAACAAATCCCAAAATTGAAGTTCGCTTTCTTGATTATCAATTTCATGTTTGGTTATTATAATCATATTTTTTTTTTGAAATATTTTATATTAAAAAAAAAAAACCTTCACTTTGCAAGCTCGTGGAAACAATGGGAGATGACTAGTGAAAATTGGAAAAATTACTATGAAACCGAGAAATAAAAAGTGCTGAATAACTTTTCACTATTCCATTGATCTGCAGGATCAATAATCTTAATAAGATGTGTGGAATATATATTTTTAGTCTGTTGGTGTGAGATGTGCTGTCTTAATCATTTATGTAATCTTTTCTTTTTCTGTTCTATAAATATCTTATATGTTCTGGATTTTTTGGTCTCATTTACAAACAACCTTAAACTATAACCCCCTACTCAGAATCCTAAACGACGTACTAATATACTGAATAGACATTATCCAAACTAAATTATCCTCTCTGCCACACTAATGCCTGAATCAATTACTTTAATTGATCGTCAATTAAGCCATACCCTCGATAGTTAACCCAAGGAAACCTCACGTCAGTCAAGATGGTTATCTCCGAGATAAAATCTTCAATGTGTAATAGATATATCTTTGCCAAGATCACATCTTGGACAGAAATGCTTCAATGAGTAACCCATTTGGTTTGCAAATGAGACCGATCAATGGATAAATATTAGCTAACTAAAATATCCTCGTTGGAAGTCGGGACATTAGAACGCAAGACAGGCCATTGATAATGTTCTTTGAGTTCTTGAAACCATCGGTGGTTTATTAGGACCGTTGCGTGCTGGCTTCGGTCTTAGTCATCGGGGGGTCTGAGTACTGGTCCTATTAAGATAATGCCGATGAAGTGCTTCCTAAAAGGATTCCATTTCTGCTCATTGTGATTTCCGCCAGAGCGACTCTATCCGCTCGCTGTCGGTTCGAAAAGGAGGTGTGATCTTTTTGCTGATTCTTGGTGAGGAAGAGATGTCCTTGCACGCGAAAAGTAACTGTGTGTTGAGTGTGTGATGGAATTTAATGACTAAATCGTGGCTCCTGAAAGCATCCATGAACAGGCATTCATGCAGCATTGGAAATGTTCTAAAGAGATATCTACAAATACTATATTTATAAAGGATAATCTATCTTGGGAGGCAGCCAAATATACATTTAACTACAAGTGTTAGATATATTAAAATAATGTATTTTCCTGCTTCACAAAGATCCTACATGCTTGCCTCCAGTGATGTAGACTTTACATATTTATTTATTTATTTAATGATCACAATTTTATGTAGGAGAAGCTTGTTTGGGGATACGGTCAGTGAAGAAACACAAATAAGAAAAAACTGAACTTTTAATTATGACAATGCTTCGCCGACGGCCAATATGCAATAATGATTTATAGATTTCCACTTATATTATAAAAAGAAGATAAATAAACAAATCTGAAAAATAATGATAATAACCAAGATATAGAAAAAATTAAGTAACCACAAGAAAATAATAAATTAATGAAATAAAACAAAAAAAAAATACAAATTAACAAATGGAATGTAACAGATATTTAAAGATACATAGTCGAATTATGAACATGTAGGGCGACCAGAATTATATGTCCCTTTTTTCATGTTTCTGGAATATAAATAAACAGAAAAAAAAAGAAAAAAGAGAATTGGTTATATATTTGATTTTAAGAAATATTCTTTTATTTTTTCTCTCTGCTGCACCGACTTTTTTCAGTGATTTTTAAGCAGTTTGATTGCACTTACCGCAAAATCTGCCATTTTAATTTTTTTTTTCGATTTAGTTATTTTAACAATTTTATTTATTTATAAATGTTTTTTATTCTATAAATCTGTTTAAACAAAGTTCATATTTAGTTTCTAATCATTTAAACAGATATTTTATTGTTTCATTTTGCCATTGAGTAGGATTTTTGGCATTGGGAATCTTCAGTCATGAGATCATTGAATTTCGTAAATCGCATAAACTTAATTTTAAGCGTGAGTAGTAAAAAGTTACACACGATAAGTAAAATGTGATATGAAACTAAATTCATCTGAATTTTATAATTAAAAAATTGCAACAGGTTGTGAATCATAATGAAACTATTTTACAAATGATATGTGTGCATTTTGGAAATATTTAAATAAAAATCAGATGAATAATCTATTAGAAGTGTTCTATGATGTAAGCTAAGTTTGTGCGATTTTTACATTTATATATTTTATGAATTTTTTTTTTTACCCAATCATTGCATTGCATGTCGAACCATGTCTTTCCCACCAGCATCATTTTCCAATGTGGTAGTATTAATACTAAATGATGCCATTTCATAAATTTTACAAATATAGTCCAGTTCTTTCATTAAAATAATACGTGCATAAATTGAATTGAAATTTCATATATAGTCCATTAGGCATGGAGAAGATTTGATAAACCCGGTCGTTTTTTATTTTTTTAAAGTAAAATAGAGGAATATTTTTCACTGAATAATAATAATATATTTACCCCAACTAACAAAGCACACCCCATTTTTGTGCACGTATGGTTACGCTTACACAAAGTTCTACCGGGCTTACACGGTCCGACGACCTCATCTTTGCTACAAAGGAGCCGGTTTCCAAATTCCTAATGAAATCTGTATGAATGGTAGTAATTTACTCAAGAATTATTTTTTACTATTATCAATAGTATTTAAAATAATATTGAAAGACATTTAATTTAATCAAATTTATTATTTATTAAGGTATCTTTTAGAGCCGACAAAAAAAGAAGTAGTTCAATAAAATAATTACATGAAAGTTAGAACTCTGGGGTAAGATAGTCGGAATTGGGAGGAGGAGGGTCAAAATAAAAATGAAGTAATTGTACAATTTATATTTAATATATCCGGAAGATTTAATATATTCAGAAGGGGTATAATGAGTAAAAATTTTATATGAACTCTTTGTTAATTTTTTTTTCTATAATCCTCATTAATATTTAATTTTAATGAGTAAAATTTCATTATTGCACTTCAAAATAATTATTGCGAGCTCTCCCCTTGCTGCATTAAGTTCAAGTTATGAAAGTTTATTTCAGATATCTCGCCACCAAAGGCGTTTATTAAAAACGCATCCTGCTTTCTCTCCGATGAGCATCTCACTATGTAAAAGTGTAAAATTATGAATGCATAATTATTATTTCTAATGTTCATCCTTAATTCCTACATACTAAGATAAACATCACACAATTATGATTTCTTTTTTCTTTATTATTTTTTTCTTTTTTGTGCTTATCGAATATCTTTGGTAGAGAGACGAGTTAAGTGTTATAACTAGAGCCCGGATTTCGTGGAGTAAAGAATTGTGAAACGTTCAAAAATATGATACGAAAAATAAATTTACTGCTATTTACGTCGTTTTTGCTTTAAAAAATCTGGTTATTTGGTTTTCTTTCATAAATTACATTTTTTTCTGAATAAATTATGGAAGTTGGAGCATTTTTATGTAAAAAGTGAAAACCTCATGAGCTCTTATTACGGTATTTTTTGCTACTTTGCGTGATTCACGCACTATGGCAACGCATTTTCTGCCCGTGTTATTTATTGCCAACTGATAAATTTTTTAATAACTTATTGCACGGTCAAGTGAGATAATCCCAAATTTCACCAGATATATCGATAACTCAATCCTTGTCGAAAAATTGATCCTTTAACCATTTTGCCGGTAGAACTTAACTCTTTGGCTTTACGATCCGTTTCGGGGGATTGTCTTTCAATTCTGATCATTTTTTCGGTTTTGAGTTTATATTTGAATAAGATATAATTAATTAGATGAAAACCATGAGCAAATAACTAACTATGTTAATATCACAACAGTTAAAGCATGAATCATTTTTTTGCTCAACCAATTTTCAATATTGGTTTTCAATTAGGTTGTACTGATTTTTAATTCCTTCACTCGCAAAAATTTATGCGGACTGTTGTTTGTTATCCTACCTACTAATTAATTTGTTTTCAATAAATGATTGAACATATTATTGTCCGAAAAACTGTGTGTATGCATAATTATTTTGCCGACTATAGACTGAGTGTATTTCCAGAAAATTGAATTATATTTAATGTGTTATAAATAGTAACGTATTACATCGTGAATCGGTCCTATGTAATTTTGGTTCAAGTTTATATTTTCAAGCAATATACACATTTTTTTTTTATTACGACTAAATGTGCAATTTAGTGCAGTAAAAACATAAAACGTGCAATTTACCCAAAATTGTTTAAAATTTGAAATTTCGTGCAAAATAAAACTTACATATGTTAATTCGGATGCCTTAATTCGTGTAAATAACTTGTCCCCGGATTTCAAGCAACCGGAAATTTTCTTTTCAATTTCACGAGAATCCAGGCTCTAGTTATATAACTTTCTGTCTTATTCAACTGAATGCCATATTCGGTGGAATTTCAATTTAAATAGTTCAATGAATTCAAAAATGGAGACATTTACAAATATACACAAACTTTATGATAAACGATATGGTTTGTAATTACATTTATCAATTATAAATTTATGTTACTACATTTATGCTACAAGTATTCTTACTTTTTCAATGGATGTTGGCTTAGGAATGAAGAAAATGATGCCAATGGTTGCCCATTAGTTTCAATGACATTATATCCATTTCATCCAGGAAATTTAATTTTTTTAACGCTTTTTTGTTGGGATTTGAAAGTTGCGTGGTTTAACATTTTGACCGATGATCTGTGAAGCAATGGTAGTCGAACTAGTTCATGAACCCATTACGTAGGATTTTTTTTTAAATTTGAAATTTGAAACTTCTTTGGTCTCTTTTTTTTTCAAACCTTGGGACTTAAAAAAGACAGAAACTAAATAGACGCTCATACCCAAACCTGTTTAGATTTTCTCGTGTACGGTCCAGTAATCATAACTAAAACCGCCACGTTTTCAATCGCATTATCATTAACTGTCAAATATTTCGATTAATGCTCAAATATTAAGACTAATAACAGGCGATCCGCAGTACGTAAAAAAAAAATAAGCCTACGTAACAACCGACACACCAGCCAATAGATATACGGACTCTTCATTTCCGATCCCACCATTAAACATGCAGTTGTCATGCACATAATTTCTAGGAGTAACTAAAAAGAAACTGGATGAGGGATCTCTGTCACTGAACCTGAATCAGGTCCGGGAAGAAGTGCTCTGGATCTGACATTCCGCATGGCTGACATTCCATCTTATCATCGAATTTGCTGATTGTTACTAATATCCTGCGATCAATGCAACTAGAGATTTAAATAAATAAAAAAAACATTATATACAAATAGAATGATTGATAAATAGATACATATTTTTAAAATTATAATTAGAAGAATATTTCTTGGCCTCAGTTGAACATTTGGGGATTTCCTAAGCCTGTCGTTTGTGCGATTGAAAAAAGTGATTATGGCAAAGCTGAGTATAAGGTGAAAATACTAAGTACTTTAAGACTTACAAGCCATTGTTAAGGAAAGGACAACGCCCTGGAGGATTTACCTGAAGACGTCCCTCAAGCTACCTGAGTTCGACGCAGCCAGACAGCCTGGAGCCACCCGGCTTGTAATGGAGGAAATCCTGAGTGGTTAGGGTCTGTTTCGTGCTATTTTCAATTTTTAAATATATGTTTATATTTGTATGTAATTGTTTATTAAAACAGTGAATATTCAAATTATAAAATATGTTGGTATGTGTGATTTTTTTCTCTCGATTTTTTAAAATCCAAGTCATTTTTTTGAGACTTCGGCATTAGACGAATCTTCGGCATTCCAAACCTAGGCCATTGACCCGGGCTGGGAAAGTACAAGTTTTACTTCGGGGGTCACTGGAAGTGAAACTCGAATTCCTGGTCCGCATAAGGAAGAAGCGACAATATATTGTAACATTTCCCAGGTGACAATTAAAGTCGCTTCTGGAACACAATCGGGAGCGGAGGATCGGTGCCGACCCCAAGTCAATTAGAATTGCTCCGGAGAGAATAGAACCCGGCCCTCTAGGGCTGGCTTTGCCTCCCAAATAGGGAGCATTAGTTTACATGTTGCTGGTGGATCTGGGGCAGCGGAGGTAAGGAGAAAATAATTATACAGTGCCCAGTCAGTTGTGGCATTAATTAATAAAGCTCTTTTAGTTCCTTATTGTGAAAGGGTGTTGTTCTTTTCAATCGCCTGTCTTTATTTATTTACTCGTGAATTATTAACATATGTCTTATCATTAAAGTTACTATGTCGTATTAAAATATTTTAGCATCTTAAATAGAAATGATTTATCATTAACAGTTAATGTTTAAAATTGTTAGTATAAAAATATGTGATATACTCCACTTGGTTGCTGTATCTTCGCTAATTTGGTCCAATAAGAATTTTTTGTTTCTAAGTTTAGGATTGCAGACCCTTTAATAATCTTTCAAATAGACATCTGTTCTGGGATATGTATAGTTTTCGAGTTTTGAAAACGAAAGTAACCAGGTTTCAATGGGTAAATGCTCAGAATGCTATAAAACATGACTACACTCGTTCAAGAGATAATTGTGACACAGACCAGAGGCTGAAGATTTTTTTTTTTTTTGGATTCAGGGGGTCTATGGAATAGATCTGTTGAAAACTGTACATCGAAAATATGGCCCATTTAGAATATTTTTCTTTCCTAGTAGATGTAGTGACGTCTGTAAATAAATATTGATTCCCCAAAAAAGGAACAAAAATGGGCACAGGTTATAAAATACAAACAAAAGTATACAATTAGAGCTACAAGATAGTACCAGAAAGAAAAAACTGATTTTAAACGATTTTTTTTATCTTATTTTATTATATTGGAAGATTTTCTTTTCAAAATAATTTTAAATTTGATTCATGGTATGATTAAAAAAATAGGTTGTTTCTTTGCGTACATAACAAAATAAAAAAAAAAATACAAATAATTTTAAACAATATCTTAGAGAGGTCTGGGAGAGAGGGGATAAGTTAATGAATATAGAGATTAGAACAAAGTCTAATTCCATCTAATGCTACATGTGACAATGATAGAAAAAGGTGGCTTGTTACACTCTTGTGATTAAGTTTTTTTATGAGAAATATTATGACTGTATATGACAATATACATTTGTAGATAATGGACCAAAAGAGTAAAAAATATTACAAATATTGAGTAATTTTTAAATATAACAATTTTACATTTGAAATTAGTACATATAGTTTTTGTTAATTGTTAGATTTTTAGTTATTATAAAGAGAAAATGTAACGTTGTTTCTCTAAATTTAGAATGGGTTGTCCTGAATATCGGGAAATTCTCCGAAACGTTGATAAAGTGATAATGTAAAAATGTGAAAACCGTTTTAATAAACATTAATATGAAAAGGAAGAAACTGACTTAAACCCCTAATAAAATTTAAAATAATTTTTTTTTATAAACTTATTCGAATTTTAATAAAATTAAAGTGCATACATTACTTTTTCATACATCGTAATATGCTTTTTATAATAAAGGAAAGAGTGGTGAGCGAATAATTCTAAATGTAAAAGTGATAACACTTACTCAGTGCAACAATTTGATACCATGATGAAGCAATTGGCTTCTTTTGCACTCAGTACTTCTAGTTTTAAAGATTTTTTTATTTTCCCACGCGGCGGTTAAAATGAAAACAGAGACTGACAAGCCCGGGCGTGTGCTAGACAAAGTAAGCATAAACCTAAAGTATTCGGTTAACTTACAATTCCGACTTTTTTCCAGCTATATTTGATTTCTGGCCCATAGTGCACTGCCTAATGATGAAATGGTAAAGAAAAGATTGCTAAAAGATATGGAAGAAGAAATTGCAGCCAAAGATCTTTAAGACTGAAGACTGAAGGAAAAAAATATCTCATTTGGACTGACAAAATTTTGACCATTTAAAATCGATTATTAAATAAAAAGAAATTAAAAAAAAAAAAAACCTGTACCACTACAACCCGATGAGGGTCTTGGGTTCAGTACTAGGTAAGGACCGTACTTGTTCCTAGACCAAGTACGGTGTGCAAGGAGGTGGAGTACGCTGTGCAAGGAGGTGATTCGGCCAAGATCACGCTCAGCCGCCAGGTTTTTCCCCTAATTAAGGGTACCCACTTTATAGAGGCTGTGTGAGCCCCAGGAGGGTCTCCCGATCCCACAGGGTTAATCCACGGCTGATTACAGAATAAATTATTATCTGCCTCAGCCGGTCTCGAACCCGGGACCTTGAGATTAGTAGCGCAGTGCCTTACCCACTGAGCTACCCCGTTCCCAAAAAAAATAAAAATTGAAATAAATATAAAATATTGACATTGGTAGCGTATATGCAGGAAGACCCTTTTGGTATTATAAAGCTTCTAAACATTTTTCTTGACTTTTATTGGAAATAATTAGTCACCAAGTTATTGATTTATAAGTTATTTATTTCAAGTTGGAATCTAGGTTTGATTCTTTCGTTTAAGATTTAATATCTAATTCATTGCCTATGTCTTATCTGTGTCCCTAAAGAAACCATAATTACTGAAAGGACTCTTATGGGATTAAATATCTAAAAAAATTAAACGTATTGAAATTAATAAATAAGGAATCCCACTACGTGTAAATAAAACTGTCAACCTTAACCTTTAAACATTCTTCAAAATATAAAAAAAAAGTTACCTAACGCATAAGATAGAAAAATGATTTATTTAATCTGGAATTGTAAGACCTTTTGTGCGTTATATAAGAACACGAGTTATGAAATTGCTCGTTTATGTAATTTTTTTTTTCTATTTATTTATAGACATGTTTCTCTAGAATCCATCTCCCTCTACGAGGCGAGAGAATACGTCCGTTTACCCGATCCGATGGCGGACAAGCGACAGTCAAGAGGCAGGAAACATTGAAGAATTTACACTAGGAGTGTGAATTAAAATTTCCATCCTGAGAGGACAGGACAAGGGACGAACAGGTGCTAAGGGTGTGTGGAAAGCCGGGGAATAAATCGCCTTTGACTGAGGCTAGGATGCCTTGCGACAGCGGGAGCTGATTGGGCCCTGGATTTGCACATAAAGAGGTGAAACCCGGGTCTAAACCCTGGGTATTATGCAACGCTCTGGAGCACTTCGTGTCGGCCTCCTCGTGGGTACCCGCACGCCAGGGTATTGGTGAAAAAGTACCTATCCACTTCTTCATCGGATTGGAAGATAAAATCTTATGTTTGTTTAGTTACTAATATCCTTGGAGTAAAATCATTCTCTGGACATTTAGTTCTCTCCTTCATCCAACTCGTTACTATTATTCTTAATTAACTAACTCGCATTTAACAAAACTCAACGTGACCAATTTATTCTGAACTTGTTATAATATCCTTCTTCATAATTAGTTTTCAGGTCAAATTTCTGTTTTTCTTAATATTTATTTGTTTAAATGTGAAATTTTGATGTAGATATTAATTTCTTTTTTTTTTGCACAAAAATATGATAATAATTAAACTTTAATTATTTGTCTAACAGTAAATCAATGAAGTTTATTTCTCAATTTTTAAGACATTAAAGTGTACTGTATGTCTTTTAAAAATTAAATGTTACATATAAAAAAAAAAAACTCAATATGTTAATTTGTAGTAGCATCAGAACTAACAATTCTCCCTCTCTCTCCTGTATGTATATATATATATATATATATATATATATATATATATACTGTGCATATGTATATATATATATATATATATATATATATATATATATATATATATATATATATATATATATACATATATATACATGTATATATATATATATATATATATGCACACACACATACATACATACAAATAAAAAAAGAGAAAGAGGGAGAATTGTAAGTCAGTACTTGTAGCATCAGTATGCTACAACAAATTAATATATTGAGTTTTTTTTTATATTTAATTTTTATTTTAAAAAAACAGTCAAACTTAAATGTCTTAAAAATTGAGAAATAAACTTCATTGATTACTTTGTAATATATATACATATATATATATATATATATATATATATATATATATATATATATATATATATATATATATATATATATATATATAGAGAGAGAGAGAGAGAGAGAGAGAGAGATGTATTCTTTATTATAGTCTTAGGGCATTATTACAAACAAAAGTTTTAATACAAATTTATTTAAATTTATTTAAACAAATAAATGTTTTAAAAATTACCAAAGTGCAGTCAATTTGATTACTACAGGCTGCATGTACTTGAATACATGTAGTGAATTCGGATATAATTATAAATTTTAGTAGTAAAAGAGAGGAAAATAACAAAATAAATAAATTTAAAAAAAACGGAAAGAATAAATAAGCAATGGAGGGTGAGAGAGGGAATTCTTATATTTTTATTATATATAATTGCTGGTCCACCCAAAAAAAATCCTTAATTATAATAATAATAATTTAATAAATTATAGATGTTTGTAAAATGTATTGGTGAAACCCAAATGTATTAGGAATTGTCAGCAAATCATATTGCAGATAAAATTGGTTATAAAAGACAACTCATTGAGAGTAAGCGTCATGAAGACAATTATTACTCTGCTAACATTGGATCAACTAATTAGGCTATTCCATGCTTTAGATATCCAGAAAGAATTAACGGTTCAGGTTTTATATTTTATTCAATTATGACTTCAGTTTTTACGATTGTAATAAAGAAGAAGTGATTGGACTAATTCATTTATTCAATCTCGAAAATGTTTTATTGCCTTATTTTATAGTTTAGAAAATTTATTAAACTTAAAAAAGCCGAACTAAGCTAATAATAAGCTCATTAAACGACCCAGAACTGGTTTACTCGTTGCATCATGAGCAAAGGAAGCACGTACGATAATACGTGTTTTGAGAAAAAATATTGTTCAAGTTTCGCAACGCTCACACTCCAGGTTTGAGATCTGTCACATATTTTAACCTTAAACCATAAAATACCTGCCACCTTAATTGCCTGCCTAAACACCTGAAGTTCGATATAAATAGGCTACTTGTAGAGATTTTGAATAGTGTTAATTTAAAATGGAAATGTTTATTAATTTCTTAATTTAAAGATATTTGTTATTTAGGAGTCTCAAAGCATTTAACATCAAAGCATATAACATTATATAATAATAGTTTATTATAGTTATATTATATATTTGTTATATATATGTTATATATATTATATATTATATATATATAGTTATATTATAGTTTATTAATAGTTATTATATTATATATAATAATAGTTAGTGCTTTTCTTATGCGATAAAATTATAATGGTCATCATAAAGATTATTTTCTTGATGAAAAATGGCGAACCAACCGATCCTTCTCCAATGCTATGAAAAGTGGAGGAAACAATCTTGGGCCTAGAACGCCTAAACTTTAAATATGCGTTTATTGAAAAAAAGAACAACTATAAAATAATTACTCAACAACACTAAAATTCGTTCTGTACGTATGTACTAGATAATACAACATTATTCCCGCAATGATAACCGATGGACTTATACATTTAAGCCTGTTTTAAGAGTAAATTTTATTTTATTTTATTTCTCTGTGTAATGGAACAAATGTCATATCAAATTGGTTAGGTGAGTGAAAAAATAAACTAAAAAAAAAGTGCGATAAAGAAGGTAACAGTGCATGAGGAATTGATTAGCGAAATAATTGAGAAGAAAATGGGTGATAAATTTATAATAATTTATACTTAACGATCCTTCCGATGGGAAATAACCCGTATTCATAACGAAAAATTAGAGTATTCAAAAGCCACTTTGTTGTGATTGATACCAGTTTTTAGGTAATCGCGAAATCGAGTTTCGTACTTTTAAATATGGCTATTGCGATATATCCAAGGAAATGTCTTATTCACAAAACTTATGAACGGCATTGTGAGAATTATTGCGAAGGTATATTTATTTGGATTATACGGATTTAATTTTTTAGGTAAATCCAGCTAAATTTATTAGTTAGATTATCATGATATCTGCAACATGAACTGGCTGACGAATCAAAGTAAACTCGGTCCTTATATAGCATGAACAGGTAGAAACACCCAGATTTATATTTATAGACTCGTTGTTTGTTCCCGTAAAGATAAACAAGGATTGCGTAACGGCCGTTGCTTTCTGGAGGGGTTCGTGATGTGTACAGTGACACCCTCGAGAGGCGGCGGTTGTTGCATAAAAAGGTCCTTCATAGCAGATCTACACCGAGTTGAGCAATACCAAGAGCAACAGAAACAACAGCGTCGTGATCAAGACTAAGAGCAGGGCGAATCCATTCGGACCAGGATCAATGAGATCTCTCATTCCTCCCCCATCTTTCCCCTTTCCTAGCCGAATTTCGGTTTCGCTGCTTAATGATAATCAAAGATACCTTGGTTACAGGTAATCCTATTAGAGGTAATAGGATCCAGAAATTATGCTAATAAAAAAAAAACTACCACTACAACGCATCAAGGGTCTTGGGTTCAATGCATAGTAAGGACTTACTATTTCTAGGCTAGCGTTTGTGCAAGGATGTGATTCGATCAAGATTACGCTCAAATATCAGGTTTTTCCCTGACCTAATTTATGGAGGCTGGGTGAGCCACAGGAGGGTCTCCCGACTCCACAGAGTCGATCTACGGCCGATGACTGAATAAATAATCTGTCATGCATTATGCTATTATATCCCTTTAAAGTATTTTCGTACTTAAATGTCCGAAAAAAAATCATTCAAGAATCCTTGTTTAACCACCCTTGGCAACTTTTCTGTTCAGGTAGGCATTTATGAAACCACCTAACAACTAAAAAACAAACTTTTTATAGGACTGATCTGTGAGACTGAAGAGGGCTTGTCACTTGTTTTTAATATAATTAATTTCTGGGGTTTCATGGTTAAAAAACATAAAATTAAATTTTGCTCTATTTATGCTACAATATTTAACAAAAATCACCTGTTGTGAATTCCACCATCTGTTATGAAAAAGGTAAAAAATAATCTATAAAATATATATTATAGAATTATTTTTTATATTACCTTTTAATATATAAAAGGTAAAAAAAGTATTCTATGATACTCCTTACTGATAGTCCTTAAAATTTAAGGTAGTTAAATCAAAAAACTATTCTGTCATCGCATTCCTTTTTGCCAGTTAACAAAAGCGTTGATTAAGGCTAAGGAAAAATTTAATTTCTTATTAACAAATTAAATAGTGACCACCTGTGTCCTAATTTCACTATATTAAATAATTTTAATTTCGTTTTTAAGTATTTATCTTTGTTGGGATACAGGTGTACAAAAATATTAATAAAAAAAAAAGAGAAATTATTTTTGTTTTTAATTAAAAAGTAATTTTTCTAACTTTTATTAATATATAAATTATACCTTGATATTGATTTATTAAGCGTACCTTTTCAAAAATATTTAATATTTGAATTTATACGACTGGTTTTGAACAAGACCAGTTACAGCAGAAAAAATATTTAAAATAGAAATGTTTGCTTTAAATTTGTTTAAAGTATACCTTAATGCTGATGTATAAAGTATGCCATTTCGAAAATATTTAATATTTGAATTAATATAACGGTTTTGACCAGAACCAGTTATAGCAAAAAAAAAAAAATTCAAATATGAAATGTTTGTTTTATTTTTTTTTTTTAACTATAAATTAAGTGTTATGTAAAACCACTGCGGTCGTGTTGTTCGGCAGAGACAACCTATGTATCAATGACAGGGAATATAACACGCTAAACGGATCATTATATTGGTTAATTGTTTTGGTTCCGAGGCCGAATTCGTAAATTAGTGGAACTGATTGCCAAAACAAGTCACGTCATAATCAGAGCAAGTTGGGATGTCTGCTTTAGTAATTATGATGGATGGTAGAGCTATAATTAACTTATCATTGGTTAAGAAATTGGTTAATTTCCTCTTTACATGATAATTATTCGTTTCTGTTATTGATGGATTTGTAAATTTATTAATTTTACATAAGTTTCATTGACATTTCTACATGTTTTAATATCAGAAACCTGCAGTTTTAATTAAAAATACAATAGTGAGACCATTTCCGATAGGTTCTTTATCTGAAATGATAATTTTGATAAAATTCTGTCCTATCTTTGTTATGTTCTTTTTGAAAATAAAATTAAATAATTTTTCCTTTGAATTTTAAAAGTTTCTTGTGCGATCTGGCATGAGAAATTAAGCAAAAAATAAAATGGCATGAGAAAATAAGAAAGATTAAAAAAAAACAGCATGAGAATGTAAGAAAAATAAAACAAATGAAAAACGCCCCCTAACCCTTCAATTCATTCAAGCTCAATTTCGAGAAAATTTATACAAACGGCATTTATACTGATAGCGTTGATTATTTATACCAAAAATTGAGATTAACAATTAATTAAAAATTAAAGAATTTTAGAACTTTATTGTATATATATATATATATATATATATATATATATATATATATATATATATATAAATATTTTAAAATTTCTGTCAGTGAATGTCAAAATTGCTATGGAATGGTCCAAATAAGGAATTATGATTGTTTAACTGATTCATTGAGTGAATTAAATAACTATTGATTATGACGAAAAATACATAGAGTTCTTAAAACGTAAGCTCCTAAAATTAAATTTGGTTGTAATATTGATGATAAGCATATTTAGAAACGCGTATATTTGAGAACTTTAATTCAGCTTTTTCAAGATGAAAATTTTAAATTTAAATAATCAGTGAGGAGTGATGATAATTTAGTTATTATTCTTAGAGTTGCAATTACTTAAATCATTGCTTTATATATCAAGCGATATTCAAAAATTATTATTTTACAAAAGATTAGTTTTTCCATTATTTATTAAATATTATTTAAAAAAATATACTTTGTATAATTTTTATTATATTTTTTGCCATTAGATTCTCTGATTGTAATTGAATAAAGTATTTTTTCTTTTAATTATTATTTGAATTAATAATATTTTATCTGTTGAAGATTTGGAGAAACAACTATATTGCTCTCTCGTTTTGTAAATGTTTCAGATCCCTGCATTGGAATAAAATTGTATTTTATTTGATTTCATTGTTAAAATCCCAGCATTCGATAATATATCTTAATCTTAATAAAAAACATTTCTTTTTATTATATTATTAGTTTATTTTATGTTATTATTCTATACATATGTATATTTTTATTTGATGGAAGGTTCGTTCTCGTAACTGTAACTAGGTTTTTTTATTATTCTAAAAACTATTTAAAACATATTTCTAATAAAATAAATATGTACATTTCATTTATTGGCTATAGAATTAATGGATTCACACATACTTCATTATGATCCTAAACTAGCAATCAGAGCAGGAAACAGGATTTTGCCTGGGGGCAAGCTTAATTTTGCCACCTCTTCTTTTATCCCTCCTTCAATCCTGTCCAGTTTTATGACAGTGTTTTATAGGTAGAACGATGTTTAAAACAATCAAAAAGCACAAACAAATATGTTTAACTTAGCCTAAAAATAAAATTTCTCTGGATATTTACCGCCGAGGGCAAGTGTCCCCTTCGTCCCCCATTCCACCATGCACTTAGGGACATTATAAGATTTATAACTTTGTGTATGATTCATGTTGTGTAACCTAATTAGCTAGACAGGAAAAATTCAGTTTATCAATGCTGTCCCATTCATTTTTTTTAAATATATATATTGTCTATATTTCATGTTATGATTATACTTCTGTTGATTTTTACGAATATTCGTCTGCTTGACAATGCATTCAATACTGAATCCGTCTAAATGAATATCCAGTTACTGGTTTTTTCCTTTTTTTGCCTCGTCAGATGCTTTTAAAATAGAATCTTAAAATTGATTTACGGAGTCATTGAAAGCCATATAGGCTGAAAAAATGAGGAATCCCAAGAAAAGGTGAGGTGACTTAGGCCTTTTGATCAGTCCAAAGTCGCTATTAACATCGGATGATTACCAACGTGACTTTTAGTTTCGCCAGTTCCTGCTCTAAGGCATTGAAAAAAAAAAACAAGAATTACTTTTAGCAGTTAGGAATTTTTAATGAATTACTTGAAGGCTACAAAACAAGATGAGCAATCGGAACTGAGGACTAAAATAAAATTTGTAATCTTATATTGTATGTTAATAATTGAATATATATATATATTGACTTATTGACTTTTCAACTAATTGGTTAAATAAAAACTTTTTTTTGTTGGAATATATATAGTACATTAATTTTAAACTGTTAATAGATAATTATTAATAAGATGTGATTACATTGAAGGTACACACACGTACACGCGTTTAAATATGTGTGTGTCTATATATAAATATATATATATATATATATATATACTCATCGTTGAGAAATTGTATGCTGAGAGTGGTGTTGGTATTTTTAATTTTTATTTTATTTATATATATATATATATATATATATATATATATATATATATATATATATATATATATATATATATATATATATTCCAAAAAAAATTATGATTTAATTGTAAAGTCATTAAACTTATAATTTAAGAATAATGTGCAACTGGATTGTTGCCCTTAACAGTTGATGATTTTTGCTTAAGTATATTTTCACAATTTCTACATAAGTATATATATTATATATGTATATATATATATATATATATATTACGAAAAACCATCAGAGTTTTCATAGGGAAAAAAGTCATTAAGTATAAAAAATATTATTTTGTAGGTAGCATGCAGGTACATATAAAATTAAAATTATGATGTTTTTATAAATTTCAAACCAAAAATATATCAAGAAATTTTTAATAATTAATCTGTTGAAGTTTCACCAACTCAGGCTAGTTGTGAAAATTTTTTTTCTCTTATTTGAATTTTACTCGGATTAGAGTCTAGAAAAAAATTTCTAGCAAAAAAACAAGTGGATTTTTGCAATCAAATAAAAAATTACTTAGTTTTCGTATATATAAATGAAAGTATGTTTTTCTTGCGGATACTTTAACTAAGTGTCCAGTTGAGAGTTTTTCACCCTCAAGAGCTGTACTCAGCCACAAGGTGGACACTCTCAGAGAGTTACTCTTGAAATTCCTCGCACTAATTATAAGTGGACCCGTAACGTAACAGTAGAAACAATGTGAGTGATATTCCACAATAGGATACCACTTATTTTTTTAGTGGAATTCTTCAAAACGAACATTCCTCTGCGGAACACCTTGAGAAATCCGGAGCGAGGCTACAGACAATATCCTCCTTGTAGATGTGGATGTGATGTAGTGACGATGGGCCTCTATAAGGGACAATGAGGAAAGGATTCGAGTCACGGGGCCAAGTTTCCATTGTGAGCTCTGAAGTTTTTCCTCGGCAGGACCAACTTAGGCTACTAATTGGTGTCCCACAAGGAGCCAGACTGCGCTCTATTAGCCGCTATAGACACCGTCGCTGGCATGTGATCCTGTCCATCGTCCATTGTCGCGGCCTATGCCGTCTGCATGCCGATCGTCCGTTTGCAGGCTCATTGACATTTTTCTTGAGCAGCCATTCATAAATCCCATTGATTGTTTTTTGTTTTTGTTTTCTTCAGTAATAAAGCGGCACAGGGTGCTTTCAGATTCTAAATATGCACTTGGCATTTTTCGATATAAAAAAAAAACTTCAGAAAAAAAAGAAACTCATAATACTTGATAATGCATAATGTGCTTCATTTTGTATAATTGACTAAAATAAGTCCACTACTATCTTCTTCAATTCGTTTTTCATTTAAAAATAATTGGAAATTCGGAAGATTGTCACACAATCGGTGAAGCATTATTTTAATCTAGAAGATCAGATAGGTATAATGAAAAGTTTGCGAATAAAGAGGGATACAAATAGAAAAGGAAATATTAGAGAAATGAAATAATAAAAGGCTTTATGGTCTATAGGTATACCTGATGATGGACAATTCTTCCGATCAATTAATGGACTTCTTCTCCATAACAAAAAACAAATTGAAAATGAAAGACAAAAAAAATCTTAACCTTTTTCGGAAAATGTGTCATTTAAATGCTCTTTTTAATGATGATACAAACACATTTTGGAAAAGTGGTGATTTTTTTATTACCAATTATTGATTTATTTATTTACAATAAGTTGTCCGGGCGATTTCATCTTTAGATATTTGCCAAATTTATTAAAATAACTACTTACTAAAAATAAACTAAAATTAACAGTGAATAGATTTTTTTATAGAGATGTAATAAGAATTTAAAATAATTAAGATTTTTAAAGCAATTAAGAGAAGAATTAATAATTAAGAGAAGAAAAAGCAAATTATTTTTCAATCGCTAAATTAAAATAAACATTTATATTACTCTTAAGGTATTTAAAACTACAAATAAATAAATAAAGTACAAATAAACATCAATTATAATTTGTAAACAGTGACACAAAATAAAAAAAAGAACGAGAGAGTGAGAAATTCTGTATTCAAAAGCATTGCTGCCAAAATACATGGAGTTGCTCTATATTAATTACACTTGACATAATATAAATTACTTTTAATTTTTAATTTCATATTAATTATTTATCTAAATACAATTTCATTATCATCACTAAATTATATTGCATCTGTCGTTTTTTGTTTTGTTTTCCTTATGCTCAAGCGTTCTATCAAACTCTCGTTCATCCCATATTTCTCTATTTCAGAGAATGCGAAAATTAAAAAAAAATAAACAAATGTTAACATTTTAAATTTGCACACCTGAACACCAAAATAAGTAAAAGAAAAATAAATAATTAAAAAGATAAGGATAAATAACAATAGTAATAAAGATATATATTTTGTAAATTAAATATCTACTCAGTTACTTGCCATATAGATGATTAACAGATTTATTGCAATGATTAACTAATTATTGCATATAAAGTAGCAATGAGAGAAAGCATTTCTTGGACTTCGTGAAAGTAAATTATTATTATTTTTACTCGTTTTTTCCCCTATGAAAGGTAGTATACATATCACAAAATTAGACTGAGGGCCTTAAATACGAAGTAGTTTTTTCTTCATTTATGCAATGATAACGTAACATTAAGTAGATGCATTAATTTAATAGCATTAACTTGCTAAGTTCAACTAAACAAACGTGTACAAATGTTGGTATGTTTGGTCTCATTGCTCAAAAATAATATTTACAGTATATTTCGGAGGATCATTGAATATTCCAGAATTTCTCTTGGCTTTCTCATTCCCTCCTCATCTCCGCGACGGTAAATCTAATTATATTCATTCACTTCGAACGTTTTCTATCTAACGGCGAAGGGAAATATATCGGTAAAGGGCAAGGTCGGAACGCGAACAAAAAAAAAAGAGAAAAAAAACAGAGAACTAGATTGCAGCCTCCGTTTCCTCCAAGCTGCTCTGTGAAATCTAATATAAAAGGCTTCACGCACAGTCCTGCAGTGGATCCGTTGCGCAAAGCCATCAGGAAAACAATCAGAACCGTGGAGGATCCAAATGGAAGATGGCGGGGTGCCTTCCGTCATTGTGCCGTCGGGCGAACAGCAATAGAATTAGGTTAAGGAGACAAAAAAAAAAAAAAATGTTGATGGAGAATTGTTGCGGTGATGGCTGGTTGAGCCCCTGGTGGCTGGTTTCTTTCGGCAGGTGTCCCCGGCAGCGCTACAATGGCAACCTTGTTGGTGCTCGTTGTCCGAGTGTTAGATTGTATTTCGGATTTAACTGAACATTATTGTGATGGTTTAAATCGAGTATTTTGGTATACAATGCAAACTTTTAAATTTATATCAACCTGATAGCTGAAAAAAAAGTTTGTAGTTTCAGTTAATAGGTTACTTTGTATTTTAGGGGGCTAATAAATAACCTTAAAAGATACAGGTTATTATTCTTGTCATTGTATTTAATTATCATTGTGCAGCTATTGTTTGCTGTTATCTATTTTCTATGTTTTTTATAGCAACGGAGTAAATACATAAATATTATGTTTTGTATTTTTTAAAAACATCCTTCGACATCCCTCTCTTTTGATATGGAAATATAAAAAAATATGTATTCAATATTTTTAAAAAAAGTGGGATACATAAAAATATAAGCATAAAATATAGATATTCTTAACGCATAATTAATATGAAGTTGAATAATGAATAACGTAGAAGTGATGATAATAGCAATTTATGTTCACATAAAAATGAAAGAGAAAAAATAGAAACCCCCCAAAAAAGGAAAAAGGTTTATAGAGGGGTATCCTTATTTGGATGACTCTAATTTTGTTTTATTTCTTTTTTATTTGATACTATTGTGATTATCATTACATTTATTAATCCACTTTATATTATTTTTGCTTTAATAATTTTTGTATTTGAATGTATTTTATCATTATTCATGTATACATATTTTTCCTATATTTTAATATCACATTTCCTATATTTCTATGCATATGATTCAATTATTTCATATTCCTACGTGCGATCCAACTAAATTTATCTTTCTCTTTTCTTTTTTTCTGATATCTTGTTTTGTCTGATGAAGTCCTAAAACTTAAGCCGAAACGTCGGTACACGTTAAAGCCGTCATTACCTTACTGTGTGTTCTATTTCTATCTGCAACCACAACCATCTTCTCTGTGAAAATGAAATAATATCATTAAATTATATTATATCAAATAACGATCATTAATGACGATGTAGCTTTTAATTAATTTCCAATTGGAAATTAAATTAAAAAATAAATAAATAAAAATACAATTTCAAATGGAAATTATTATCGTTATAATGTTACACAGCATCTAACCATTATACTCACATTCAATCCTTACGTATCGACTCACTTGTTCTCAGGTTTATTTTTGTCGACTCTGGAAGCAACCCCTTAAAGCTTTTAATGACTTCTTCTGACATTGGAAATAACGAGCATTGTTAGAGCATCGGATAAGTGCGTCTTGAACTATTTAAAAATTTCTCGACTTTCACTGTGTTACTATCATTAAAGATAATCTGTAACGAGTAGAAATAGAACTTGTGTTAATCATTAGTTTAAAACCAGATCTTTATAAATCAGTAGAAATTCCAATTCTGCGTAGAATCGATAACGGGGAATTATAAGGAGATAAAATCTATCTGGCATTTCGTAATCAGGAATTTCTTATGTGAATTCGTTTAACATCTCAGGAATTTTGGTTTCTTTTCCAGTTGAACTTTTCACAATTGTTTATGGGAATAAAAAATAAATAAATAAAAGTGCACACTATAATCCGAAAAGATAAATTATTAAAATAAAAAATAATAATATGTAACTTTTGATGTAACTTTATCCCTTTTATATTTTATCAATACATCTACACCAATACTGAAGTCCAGCAATCATAATTTATAAACTAATAGATTTCTTTATAAAAATATAAATTATAACTTATTTTTTATTAAATGCTTCGTTCACGTTTTAATATCCACATTAATCAATCAAAATTCAATTATTTCGAATACATTTTCTTACAATTACTTCTATTATTTTTTTTTCCACCTTCCAAGGAGGAGGGGGCGGAGTGTCCTCCGCCTGGATCCGCGGGTGATTGATCGAATGGTTTCTTTTAAAGTGTGAAATAGAAAATTTCTCTGAATCTCTGATGGTTTAGTATTCGCAGATGTTGAATCTGATGGTTCATCTTGATTCCATTCAATTCTAATGCCCTAATAGGAACCATGCCTAATGTGAGAAGGAAAAGTTGATTCGCTGATGGTATCTTCGTACACGGTGTGAGATCGATTTTTAGCAACCATCCATCAAAGTCCAAGTCAAGAACCTCTTCGGCCTCTTCTTTGATTTCGGCTCAAGATTTTACTTCTTTCGCATTTCGAAAATGGTTATTTTACAATACTTTTATCCGTTACTCAGTTGATTTTATTATCATAGTTTAATAGTGCGATATCTCCTATACTTATATATATATATATATATATATATATATATATATATATATATATATATATATATATATATATATATATATATAACGATTATCTTTATTCGGTAACTTTAAATATCATGCCTACTTAAAACAAAATTTTAATGCATACACCATACCTTACATTACACATCATTATTGTTATTTTAAATAACAATACCAAGTCACAGTATAAATCATGCTCTCAACCCTCTTGTCTGAAAACACCCGCTGAAGGCTAAAAAGAAGCTGGATGAGGTACCTTTTAGACCGATATCATAACTACAAGCCAGGAATAGGTGTAGCTTGCAATTTTTCTCTCTGCCCCTCATATAAATAATCATACTCCTTGTTATGGCAATTATTGTACTAGTTTTATAGATAGGATAAATCAGTGTAAGAGGGGAGAAAAAACTGTATGAAAATTAAAAGCATTGACAACTTTAAATTTTATTATTATGTCGGTTTCTCTAGATATTAATGTTGCGAAATAAACTTCGTTTAAGTTCTACTCTTTTTTTTTCTATTATATTGTCTACATTCATACAGAGCAAATTAGTCTAAAGTCATCAAAATACGGTATTATTTTTAGATATCTTCTTCAAATTTCTGTAATTAATATTTAATGTAATTGTGTTTTGTAAGTAGTCGGAGACAATGGAACGTTTCTGAGAGAGAAGATCACTTTTTGCTATTTGCCAAAAATACGGTGGTCAGTACCTTCATGAAATGTTAAAATGCATACAATCCCTACTCAAAAATATATTTACAAGTCATTTTTCCTCTTAAGTAATAAATATAGGATAGGAAGAGCGATAGCGCACTTACCAACAGGTTGTTAACCTATTAAATCCAGATTAGTAAGGTCAAGATTATTCCTTGGGTCCGCCATAAAATTGAAGTAAACCCAAGTGGAACCTTAGACAGGGAATTGGTGTGCCTTCTAGTTCTAGGTTAAGATGATAGAAAGATGATATAAGATGATAGAAAAGTCTGATGAATATATTAATATTATGCGACTATGGAATAGAATACACTTTGTTCTGGAACTAAGTATCTTAAAATTAAAAATAAATCACTTCTGGACAAACGGTATATTACAATAAATTAATTTTTAAAATCTACAAGTCATACATAATCATAAAAAATATATTAGAAAAGTTTGATATTGATAAAATTAAACTTAAACACAACATAAAAAATTATCTGGTTCAAAAGCGTCTATATAGATTGTGGGAACGTTTTGGAAAAAGAGGGATCTGAATAAGCATAGGAAAGAAACATAGTGGATAGTAGGAGGACGAGAGGTTTTAAGAGAGAGGTGGAGTAGGAAAAAAAGAAGTTTAAAAGAAGAAGTAGGAAAATATATATATATATATATATATATATATATATATATATATATATATATATATATATGTAATCCTCTTGCCCAAACTTTCTACTATTGCTGATCACCACTGCAAGCTAGAGCAAGCTTCCCCCATAATTACGGCAGGTTTGCAAGTCAATTACTCTTTCAAAGGCTATTAAAAAAGGCCGCAATTTCAAGTTTTAAGGCAATGCCTGTCTGAAAAAGATGGAGTCTTCACATAGTTAACTTAAGAACTTCTCCGGATTCTCGTTAGTAAGACCAACATTGTAATACGCAATTTGACTCGAAATAAGGCTAACGATTCCAAGCTTTTAGAGAACTCTTCGAAGAATCCCGAAGAAAAAGCTGCTGTATCCCGATCCGGGTTTCCACACCGCCAGCTCAAGGCCGCACCCGTACCATTGGATTGATGGAAATGTGCATAGGATTAGCCTAGGCTGGGGTTATGTAAATTGGGTTACTCGGCCTAGGTTGGCCAAGGTTGGGATCTCCGTGAGAATGGTCCGAAATTGTGACCTTTGTGTAGCCGCAAGTCTCTAAGATCAAGGACCGTGTCGAAACCATGGCCCTGGCTGGTCCTAATTGCACGGTTCCAGTAATTGCAGAGCGGCATCCAATGTCCGAGCCATTTCTTCCCTTTATCCTTTTTCGGGAGGTCTGTGCCATTTGCATTATGGAATAGATATTGGCTGCATACGTACAATCTTGTTCATTGAACAGAATGAATTCTATGTGGTAGAGGATCATAGATAGCAAGTGTCCATGTTAGGTGCGACGTTTCTCAACTTCCAACTTGTTTTCTCTAATAATCATTTATTTTAATCTAAATAGTTTTATCACCTTTTTTTTCAAATATTAAATCCAGTTGAAACATTTATTAGGTAGTATATTAGATTTAATTTTTTTTTTCTAAAATTATTGTTTTCTACAAAGTTAGTATTATTCTGATATTACCATAAAAATAATAATAATAATAATAATAAACTCGTGAACTTTTGTTGAATTCCGTTCATTTTCTTTTGAAGAATAATTTTTGAAACGATATTTAGCTCCAACTATTTAAAGTACCATGAAATAAATAAATAAACATTTAAATTTAAAATACCGACTATTCGATGAATAAGTTTTACTACTTTCAATTTTACACTGATAAATGGCATAAGCTGAGTGATTTTCGGTAAGGTAAAATTGTTGTTTAAAAATATTTATAAATCTCGGCGAAGAGTTAACAAAAAACCGCCAAAATAAATGTAATTTATATGCATATTAATTCCAGAAAAACATTATCAGTTGCTTTTTATAGGGCATAAATCAAAATTGGACTCTAAACTAAACAGATCATTTTCAATAGAAAATAAGTGAGTAATTTTAAGTGAACCACAAAAACCGAAATAACATTCATCATGACAAAACATTTTTTTTTTTCAAATCACATTTTCTGGACACGCAGGATACGGAAACGTAAAAATTAATTAAAATCTTCTTTTTTTTTTTTTTTAATATCCTATTATTATTTTGAAAATTAATATTTTATCATGGATATCAATAAATATTGATATTATTTGTATAGCCTAATTTGAAACGCTACATTAATGGATGAATAAGTTAACAAACGTAAATATAAATACACGCATTTTGTATTAACCTTTATGAAATGATATAATTGGAACGTAACGAAATATATGTAGCTATTAGTTCAGTGACACGTTTGTAGGCTTTTTTTATTGTCTATTGACAACTTTAATCATATCACGAATTGTGTATTTTAATTTATTTATATCTTAATGCATTTTGATGATGCCAATTTGATTCAGACTTATATCAAAAGTGATATCTAAGAAACGATAAGAATAACTTAGTCGTTGTGGGAATGGGGTCAAAGTTGGTGAATCATTTTACCAACAACGGTTCGAATATTCGAACTTTGCTAACATAGTATCTCTTGTTTATGCAAATTTATTGATAGAAAACTGAAGGAAAACTCTGTGATAGTAGCCATTGGTTCCCTCTCCCCCTTCCCTAACTGGTAAATAGCGTAGATAATGTATGCATCGAAGGCTATTACAACGAATTCATGAATAATGGCGGTTATGTTAATAATTGCCCCCAAAATTTATTCAACCTTTTCGGGCAATGAAGTTTAAATGTAGGGATCGTTTAAATGTTTATCAAACATCAGCATCACAGTAATTACGTATTTTTGTTTTTTAATGATTTTTATGGTTGTTTGCTCTTTTAATGTCCCATAATCAGAGTTTATTTAACTTGAAAATGACCTGTTACTTTTATTAATCCTGTTAATGACACTTGAAGTTATTGGTATTATTTTGTCTTTGTTATCTACAAAGAATCTACTCCTTCTTCATCTATAAGCTCATATGTTTTTGCGATTTAAGCTTTTATATATCGTCCTCCCCATGGTAAACTTACGAATGTGAAAATCATTACTTTTCTGGAGAGCAAAACAACTGTTACATTCTTCTGTGCATAAGGGCCGATTTCGATAATCTTATTATTTTATTTTTCTTATAATCTTATTTGTTATTTTTCTTTTGTCTCATAGTTTAATGTGTATTTACTGTTTTATCTTTATAATAATACGCATATTCATTACTTTAACATTATTTATTTATTATTTAACTTCAAAACTTCGGAATTTCAGACTTTTTCGTAAAAATGCAACTGCGATTTCAGCACTTTTCTATGTTGTAACAGATTTTTAACTTTACTACCAGCTGTATCAACCGAAATATTATCGACAAATAACAAAAACAAATCAAATTTTTAACATTCGTAAGTTTAACTTGGGAACGACAATATGATCTCATTCTGCCTCCACTTGTATTTAAAACCAGTGACGCTGCTAGGGAAGTAGCATTGAGATATCCGGTAATCTCTCTTTGCCCTTCGTGGACAGTTGTAGATTTTTTCAGAATACATATATATATATATATATATATTTATAGTATTCATGTTATAGTATCAATGGATATAATTATGAATGCGTGAAGGCTTATACTCCTCCTCCCCCCTCTTGTTCAAATAGATTGTTGTATTTTTTTAATACAAAAATGTATTTTGTTTGTATGTTTGTATTTTTTTCAATCAACAGATTGAGAAGAAAATAGTTTTTTATTTAGTTGAAAGATTTAACAGAACCACTTTTATTGTAATTAAATATAATAATTGATACAATAACAAATAATAATTAGAATAAATAATTTAACTTTTGTAACAGCGAACAAATTCATCATGCATTCACTTTTAACAAACAATTTTTTTTTTTGTATTATTCTTTATCTAACAACTTTTTTTTTTTGTTTCAGGTGAGCCAAGCTGTTCATGTAAATCTAATTGATCACAACAGCTGGTAAATTGTTATATTCTTGTGAAGCACATTTTTATGATTTTTTATTTTATGTCTATTCTAGGACTAATTATTTTAAATTTGAATTTCCTATAAGCTGAAGTGAAACAGTTATTTTAAGACAAAATTAAATAAATTCTGTTTACAACATAACCAACAGTACTTTATCTATTTATTTAAAGTTTTCTACATTAAAGATCCAATTAGTATTGTATAGTGTTGCTGTTAAAACCATTATAATAATATGTGATTACAACCATCGAATGTACACTTATTAATAAGTTTAACTTGATAGTAATTATAATTATTGATTATTTGTTTTGAACTCACCGTAAATCAAAGAGGTCTTACATCCAAATCCTTTTCGCCTCCGTTTTGTAATCACGAAAGTGAATATATGAAAGTAACTCACAAAATCAATCTTAAATTTTAAATGTGGTGTTGAACATAATAATTATTTCAAGATATAGGAAATTATAAAAGTTCATAAATAAGTAAATATATAAATAGGTATAAAATAGGTCTATAGCCATTATTATTTGTAATAAAAATAATTAACATTTATTTTTCGACTTTTAAATATTTATATAAGTTTAATGAAACTTTTTTATAAAAAGTATATATTGTATTTCATATAAAAATTAAAATAAATCATTCTTTTAAATTATTGGATTAAAAAAACTTATTGAATTTCGGAAAGATTCAATTCAAAATAGAGATTATATGTATAATGATTTATTAAAAAAAATTAATGTCACTTCCACCTTTAGTAGTATTAAATATCTATTAAATGATAACAGTTATTAGATTTCTTTTTAACTACTATTTTTTAATACCCAAACCTCTAAATTATAATTATACGGTGATAAAAATAATAAAAATTAAAAAGAAACTCGTAGCCTAAATACTTTTATTTATAAATAACCATTGGTAAATAACAATTATTATACCCAAGCCTTTCAAATAAAATGGTTTTAATTACTATTTTACGTAATATTGCTATTACTGATTAATAATATATCTTCTCTTTTTCTATTAAAATATTTTCTTTTTAGTAATTCGTTAGTATCAAGATATTTACTCATTATATTAAAAAATTATCATTTGCACAATTAAAGGGAATTTATCATTTAAAATCTCTCTCTTAATGACTAACAGATGGTCACAAGGCCATTTTAAAAATAATTTAACAAAATTTATGCTGATCCTAGAAAATGTGCATTTATTAAGATTATAGCCTAACCAGTTAGGCCTCTTGTGCAAATGCAAGGTCTGTTTACAGCTAATTTGTGGCGTCGGTTACGTGATATTTATTATCTATCGTAAATTTTAATTGCTATATATACTTTTTTTTAATTATACTAATGAGTAACTTTCCTAGAAGTAATTTTATAATCATGTCATAATTGGCTTATTGTTGTTATATCGGTAGTATAGTAGTACTGCTTTATGATGAAAGCGTCGAAACAGAATTGGATTCCTAAGAAGATAAGCCCTACTATTAAAGTAACATCAGGAGAAACATCATGCAGGTATTTTTTTTTTTTTTTCTGCCACAAAAATACATTTTGCTCCCCTGCGACGCAAGATGAGGAAGTAATGCGTTCGTGACAACTACTTCCATTTTTTCTCAATAAAAACGAATTACCGTTAAGAAAAAGAATTTTCTTATTTTTTTTTTTTTGTTTAGAGGACTATTCTAATAAAGAAATCCAAGAGTTAAGTGCTGGCCAGCATAGAAGGAATTTATAATAATGGCTTAATTTCTTCTTGACGATGTTTATAACCAGATTTTTCTAATTTTCGGTTCCGTTCAATGTTATTTGTAACAAATAATATCTTTATTTCTCTAATCTACATTTGATTCTTGAACAATATTTGTTAACATTTTCAATGTCCATCGACACAAACAGAATTCTACTTTACTCTCTTAATATATTTCCGCCTTAAATTCAAATCCGAAAATGCTTTTTGCAATCTCTAATGGCTTATTTTCTCTGTTAAATAATAATAATTTTTGCTTTCCATCATTTATAGAAGCGGATCTATGAGTTTTTAAATATAATCCATGGTCTAAAAATTTTCTCTCCTTGTACCTGAGATGGAGGAACGTAATTCTACCTTAAAGCTTTTTCGACGTTAAAATTAAAAAGAAATCCATGAATGGTTGGTACCACATTGCATACGAATTTAAAATGTTAAAAAGCTTAAAACTTTAACTACGTTCTTTTGTTCATATTCGTAAAATAAAATTCTCATTTGTCATCCTAGTTCATTGCCCAGCTGTGCTAAGTGATCTGTTTGAACTGTGACATTTATCTAAAATTTAATCATTTTAAAAGTCTTATATACTCTTATGAAAACTTGACGGTGAGATTGTGAACTGATGTGTAAAAAAAACTTATGTTCTGATAGAATTTTCACGACTAAAGCTAGTGTTGAATAAAAAATAATGCTAAATTTATGAATGGTCATGATATATGGATTCATATATGGATATGAATAATTTTTATGTTAAATCTGCCCTTGAAAAATAATATGAGCTATAGTTTTTTTTTTTTTTTAGGGGTATTCAGATCTTTATTTATTTATTAGAAAGTATTACAATATTTAGGCAATAGGTAATGTTGATCAATATGTATATTCATGCCTTATTTAGAGAAATAAAAGAAAAAATATGTAATACAATAATAATGAATAAATAAATTACCAATAATGATGAGCTATAATTTAAGAAAATATATTTTGACCTGATACATTTAAATAAAAGAAAAAAAACCAAAACACTTCTTTAATATGTGTTGCTGCCAACCAAAAAGGACTAAAAAATATACAGTTCATCTGCTGATGAAAAATGTTAGGATGTTAATAAAAAAATAAAATAAAATAAAATTGATGTCAAAGACAGGGTAAACAAAGAATAATAATTATATAACTTTAAAAAAAAAAAAAATAATTTGTTAAGGGTTAAGTTGAATGTACTCGAAAATAGATGAATAAAAGTCAAAACTTTTAGAAAAATTACTATAAAATTGATTAGATTATGAAATTGAAAAAATATTTTCACCACATTTTTTCAATGAAAAAATTATTTTTTCCCTTACTTTTAATAAGAATAATCAGTGAAATTAACAAAAAAAAAAATATAAAATGTGTGCATTATGAATAACATGTTAATGGCTAAAGTAATCGTGTTTTAATCATAAAATTTAGAAATAGTCCAAAACGGATAACCCCTCGTTTATTCTCCGAAAACTAATAAGACATATTCGAAATTCGTCTGAGCTATAATAAATGTAAACATTCAATTTGGCAAAAGTTGATTGATGGGTCCCTTCAAATGAGAATGATCTGTACCACCAGGAAAATTTATATTGAGTCCATTTCTGTCAGCTTTCGTAAGCCTTAGGTTCCGAAATCAGCAAGCAATTACTCTTCATTAGTTGCTCAACATTACGAAATGTTCTTGTCATCATTAATTCCCTTTTAAAAAGGGCCACAAAGCCTTCTCTTGCGCAGGACCTTTCTAGGAGCGTCTTCATCACGCCTCTTTCCGCGATGTATCCTTTACAATAATTTTAATTTTCCTTTTAATAATTAATTCCTTTTTAATAATTTTAATTTCCTTACAATAATATTAATTTTCGCATCAATTAATTCAGCTTTTTCTAGATGACTGCCCTTAATAATAAGGAAATAATCAGAAACGTCGTTATCTTACCTCATGCATTTTGAAAAGAAAATAGAACATAATAAAGAAAATAATCTCAATCTTGAAACTAATTATATTTTGTTTATGGATTGAAAATGATAGTACTTTAGATTTGAAAAGAATAAATACCATTGGTGCGATATTATAATGATAATAAATAATAAAATATAAAATCAAATAATATAAGTTTTACTTCTCCTAAAAATATAGTCCATTATTTTTATCGTAAATTTATTGGTCAATGAAGATGATCGCTTTTACTTCCATGGTGCTATTTAATTCTCTACAATACAGAAAATTGATTTAAATATTTACTTATTAATTTGTTTATTAAATCTATCATTAATATATTATTGTTGATGACTTAATTCCATTTTTTTTTAATTATTAAACTTATTTGTTAAAAGTAGTTTTAAACATTTTTAAATGGAATTCATTTATGTACATGTACATTTTAAACATTTTTTCTGTCGTATTGTATCTTAAAACATAAGAAACCTTATTAGCAACGAAATGATAAAAAAAATAAAATCAAAGTACCGTTTCTGCATTTCATTTTCATACAAACTAGCAAATGTACATAATTTATTTTTAGAATCAAAAAAGATTAATATAGTATATTAAAAATAATAATTAATCTTCTTCGCTTCATTTCTTGGCCAATGAAGCTATCATTTTTTAAGAAATAATGTTGATGATTTAAAATTTCTTAATTGATTTATTATTTATTATCCGTTGGGATTCTCAAATTTCATCAATGTGCATAATATAAAAACTATCACAGGTTATATTGAAATATAACATAGTAAATAAATTTTAAAACAAATAAATAAATAAAAATACTCCCAACAAAACGCGATGAAATTGGATAAATCAAAAGAAATATAACCATTTATTTTATCAACCATACTTTTAAATTTAATTACCACTTCTTTATATTTATTTTCCAACCAAACTAACCATGTTCATTGCAGCCGTCCTGTCGTACTGATATAACGTGTTGGCCTCTTTTCATCACTATTTTGTTCAGCAAATATGCCGTTTTATTTATTTAAGCAATGCTGAAACATGATTTATTAATACATTTGTTAATTTCGTATGATGGAACTTCCCGTTTATTGGCTGTTCATTTATAAGGAGCAACTCTCTACTCCATTCCAGAACAGTGCATTTGTAGTGGAATTCATGCACCAAACGTCAAACCATCAATATACTTACACACTTGGTGCTGATGTGCTGTCAACCTTCCGTGTCAACCCGTAACGTCATTATTTTTTGAGTACTAGATTTCTGTTCTCGATTTCTTGTTATCTTCAACGTTTTGACCATCTAAATTTTCCAAGTTTTTCACATCAATAAATTTTTAAGAGAATAATTAAGGAATTCGAGTCGTGCGGCCTTGTTCCGGTTCAGTCCCGTGACCTTCCGCTCCGCGGTCTGGAGCCGCGGCAACGGACCGTTTGAGCGCTGGCATCATAATTATTTTGGTATACTGTACCGTTATTGGCATTGGAGATATCGATAAAAATTCGTAATTGGAATCCGTTCGCCTTTTTAAAATGCCTATAAATGTCAGTACGTGATCCAGGATGAATAAAGTATTTTATATGTATTTGTTTAATTACTCCACGAATAATCCAATCCCAACAGTAATTAAAGGCTAGTGCACGTGAACTGAGCACACACCATTGGTCACGGCTACCCTACATACCGATCACCGTGATCAAGTTATCATTTTGGTACTCGGGTACTTATCTCGGGGCACGCCCTCTGTTGATTGGTACTTCCGACATTCGGAACCTGTTATTAAGGAAATAATTGAAAGGTAATTTAAAAAGATCGCTAGCTTCTGTCTTACTTAAATCATTTCCTTAATGAGGACTAATTTAAAATGGATTTCGGCTATGGTGTCGGAAGGGTGTATATTAATTAGTTTCAGTGTAAGTAACTTGTAAGTATAAGTCGATATGTGGAATCTGTATTCTGAATTACTGCTATTGAACTGTACTTTTTAGCCCAATTTAATTTGTTACAATTCATTAACCATAATCAACCATAACGTTGACATGAAGATACGATCTCCACTCATGCATTGATTGCATTGAACATAACTTATATGAGTATATATTTTTTAATATTCTGGAATGGGAATCTAATTATTTTATAAGTAGTTAGGATGGATTGAACTTATTTTGTTAAAATCATTTATTTTATTATTTACTACGTTTTATACTTTCATATACTTTAATAAGTAACGTTTCCAGACCACTACGTCACTTCTTCAGACATTCTCTGTAAAAAAAAAAAAAATTAAAATTGTAGTCTCGACACTGATTATCAAAGGATAATAATATAAAAATATAATAAAAAAAGAGCAAAAAAAAAAATATATATATATATATATATATTTATACACACACACACACACATATATATATATATATATATATATATATATATATATATATATATATTTATTTATACACACACACACACACACACACAAACACACACACACACATATATATATATATATATATATATATATATATATATATATATATATATATATATATATATATATATATATATTTTCGGTAGGCACTATAGACCATTAAGAAATTGATACAGACATGTATTGCTTGCGAGAGACCATACAGCCAGGAGGGGGTCACCCAACCTCACGTTGCTACGAACCATAGTTTCCATAGCAGGCTGTCCATAGCTCCATAACCAGTCCCTTTGGTGCCAATTCGGCAGTTCCTACCGACTCACTCGGGTTCAAGGACAGTGACAAACCGGTCAAGATCCATAGATTATAGCTGTTAGGAATCAGCAGGCGCACGAGGACCTATATTTCTTTCCCCGAAGCGGACCGTCCATGGACCAAACCTCCGGACGACTATTTTACGTCCTGGAAAACCAAACCGCTATTCGCAATTTAGGTACACGGGGTAGGATCATCACTCCTAGGCCCGGTCTGTGTGAGTAGCCTCCAGTAGGCTGACGGGCCTCACATACCCGGGGGAAGGGGTATATATATTTTTCTTAACCTTAACTATAAAAAAACAATTACAATTTGTAGCACATTGTAATTAATGCGGTAATTCAAAACTCATATTAGGTCAAAAGATTAAGGTCTAATCTTTAAGTAGCAAAACAATAGTTTAAAAACCAACAACTAAGTAAAACAAATCTAATAATGCGTTGATGTCTTGGAATGAGGTACCGTATCTTAGGAATCATTTTCTTTACTTTTTTGCATAGATTACAAACATTGAATTCGATATTGGTTGTTTTGTTATGCCTTTGGTAAAAATAAAATTTCAAAAAAAGGATTTTTTTTTTTGATTTTTTATATGTTTTTTTTTCTTTCAGGAAAGATGAATTTAAACCACAAACGTTATTCAGCTTAATATTATCGACAAAAATGGTCCAGCTACATTTTAATCTGAAAGTTACGACGACATCGCTTCAGAGGGACAAACTCTGTGAAATTGTCGGCATTTCATGAAAAAAAAACGCTTATTACGTACTTTACACATTACATATTCAAGAAATAAACGGATGAATTGATGTTTACCCTATTTACAATATTTGATAACTGTTTAATATAAGTTAAAGTGGACAAGGGTAATGAGCAGGGACGCCAGATGTTTTATTAAATGCCGACGTGTTGACCCACTTTTTAGAACAGCAATCTGAGCCAAAATGTCGGATTTTAATAAATAGTTACCACTATTTTATTTCTTCTTTACCGCCACCTGGATCATCTCGTTCTTGAACGTTTGTTTAAGTTGTAAAAACACTTAGTTCTCTGAAATTGTGCTAGTTAGGAAGTAGGTACTCAAAAAATAAATAATAATAGATTTGTATCATCTATTGCTTCATAAGGTAATGTTGAGTACCTATCGGTGGCTGAATTCATATGCCTTGGGCCTTACATTGTAATTGTTAATTTAGTTTATCCATAACAATAAACCTCATCACATTATTTAAGCTATTTTCTAACAAGTTTAATCATAATTTTAATTACTTTATTCCTTTTTTAGAAACTTCGATCGAACTTGTGGAATAATAGGACTGAGTAATATAAGCAAGACAATAAAATGTCTCCCAGTTTTATTGCTCTTGGTTGAGGCGAGGCTCGGGACCTGTATGGCATATATAAATTTGTTGCCAGGTCCTTTTGGCGAACAGAGAAATCATGTTGCATGATATTGATGCATGATATCCTCCCTAGCAACAATCATCGATCTAATAGCAGAAGGTTCTTATTTGGTATTGAACCCTTGACATTTAGCAGGCAATGAGGTAGAGGTTTTTCTTTTCTTTTTCTTTTTCCATAGGCTCCTTATTTGCCTCTCCTCATTAGAAAAGATAAATAGAAGGCATTTCTGTAATCGTGATGTTTTAATACTCGATCAAATACTATCATAAAATTCGTTGCTGTATCAACAATGATTGATTACCAAAAGCTATTTTTACTTTTCATACCATTTTAATGAAGATATCCTTTTTTTTTTTAGATTAAAATCATGATTTTTTAAATATTTTAATATCATCTCCGAAATAATTATTTTATTTTATAGCATCCACAAATTATCGAAACAAATAAAAAATAATTTCTTACATCATCATTGTCTGTACCATTGTCGAAATATTAACAAAATAGAGGGTCTTCTACAATATTTTAATACACTCTATGATCTTTTAAACATATGCTTGAAGTAGAAATCATTTATAGAGTTCAATCTAAAAAAATAAAACCGTTTATGTGGCATATAATAAAATTTAGATTTTACTGCTGCCTAAGAAATTCATAACATAAACCTAAATTATTGATAAATATGAGTTAATTTTTATGACTATATCTAAAATGACGGATGGATTAGGATAAGCTTACTCTAGAACTAAGCCTAAATTCAAACCCAGCAAGGTGCTCTTAGTCTAATAAAAACTATCGAATTGATCATAATATCCCATTTCTTCATCTACTTTTGTAATTATATTTTTGTTATGTTGATTCGTAAACAACATTTCATAACTAGATGACCCTATTTATCAGTAAATTTTCCAATTAATTTCCATTTATCCTCCAGGAATTTGTGAATGTGCCAAAGAATAATTTCTTTCTTGAAATAGTACAATATATTTATTTTAAATATATACTAAGCGAACCACTCATGAGATTTTATCACGTGTAAAGTTGTTATATCCGTAAAGTTATTATTAACTTCCTTTTCATCCATCTCCTACCTTACAATGTCGGTTCAGCCTGAATCAAGCTTATAACTTCGAAGGGATACTAACCATTAAAAACGAACTTTCAATGTTGCGCAAAGTAATCCTTGCATTACCCCAATCCTAGTCCATAAATTTACTGACAGATCGGAGTAAAGACACAGCTTAGGGATTTTAAGGCGGTGGGATACGCAGCTCCTAGACACCTAACTCCCAGGAGCATGTGACCGTTTACATGGTGGGATGTAAAACCCAAAAGCCGCGATTTACAACTGGGCAGTATTAATAAATCTCCAATAGGCTTGTCCGAAGCGACAACGCATCTATCATAGAGCTTAATCTGCCAGGTGTTCGCTACGTGTGGAGTGGAAGAAAGTGGCCTAGCTCGCCCACGTCGCAGTAATGATGTCCAAGATATCCTGCAGAATCTGTCTCTTGGAGTTCTACGAATGATTCACGCAATAAAGTGGAAGAAATATGGTGTCTAACACATGCTTGTAGATAGAAGAAATACTTTCATTTTATTATACGTTCCATAACACAATTTAGAGAAGGAACTTTCTCCGAATAATAAAACCTCTAAATAATTTGTTACAACGCCTTAATGTATTTTTTTTGTGAAAATAAACTACCTAGAAGAAGGACAAAACAATAGTAGAATTTAGACGACCACTTCACCAGGTAACTTTGTGGTAAATTTACAGCGGCTAATAAAATGGGCGTGTAAAGTTATTAGGATGGATAACGAACGAATTGAAAACTTGGTAATTTGGTGCAAATCAGACAGATAAGTGTCCAAGGGGTCGAACAAGACGTAGACGGGAGCGTTATTTTAGGTCCGATCGTGAAGAGTTTGGTTTTGATGGAGTTCAGTGAAGCATTTTATTATTTAGTAATATTAATTAATACTGGAGGTATTATTGAAACAATAGTATTACGTTTAATAATATATTTATAATCAGCAGGGATAGATCCAGAGATAGTTTTTTTTTTTTTTTTTTTTGAGGGGGAGAGAGGTAGAGAGGTAACTATTAGGGCAGTGCCGGAATTTCTTCTCCCTACCTTGCCTCATCCAATAAAAGTCAGCAGTTTTGTAACCGTATTATAGATACTATATTTCGAAATAAATAATACCATCTCTTAAAATTAACATTGACTGAATTAAGGGCAATATAATAAAAAAACAAAAACAAATATTTTCTACTTAACCTGAAAATAAAATTTCACTCCAAATTTCCACCCAGGGTAATTTTAAAACACCTTGTTCCGGCCCGGTATCGGGTTGACTATAGAATTTGGAAAACCAGGATCATGATTTTTTTTTCATATTCTTCATATTCTTTCTTTGAGGCGTCAACTGTTTTTAATTTCTAATCCATATTTATAACGGAATATCTGAAGGATGATATGTATAATTATGTGATTGTGTGGACTACCACCACACCTGGACCATATAAACTTGTTTTAATTTTTCATCAGGTTTAAAAAATAAAAAACGAGAGAAGTTTAACAGACTTATTTTATTTGAATTAATAAAAATTTTAATTACAATTGACAATTATAGAATTATATTTTGATAATTTCGACGATTGATTTCTCAAAAGGTAATTTCCCTCCTACCTGATGGATAATAGTTTATCACAGTAATTCACGAGTTTCGACGCTTTAGGTATATTTTAAATTAGTCGTGATTTTTTTGATTTTTTTCTCGGTGGTTATTTTGGGAGGGGAAAGTTTTCCTTTTTTCTCCCTGTGGATCCGCCACTGATAAATAAGATTATAAGTGATGAAGCAGAGCATCCTTTGCTTCGTTGTACATTTCATCATTTCTTTAGTTACTAGTTAATGTTTACTTTGTAATTTTGTTTTAGCATTGCAGTATTCCTGCCTTTGCAGCACATGCACTTTTCTTTGTTGACACCATATAGTTTGGCTTGCTATCCAATTATATTTTGACTTTAATTATTACGCATCTTTATGGATCACTAACACCATATCAATAACTTATAGCACTAACAACATTTTGGATCTCCTCGCTCGATTTTTTGTTGCAGAGATTACGATTCGAACACAGATTTTTCGTTTATATTATCTCTGAGATTGTTTAAAAGGAATGTTTATACCTTATAAAATATATTGGCTAGTAGGCATGTCAACAACTTCACGCTATTCCGTGCATTTCTTGGCCTCTAAGTGACAGCTGGTATGACTATTTATATAGCATTGAAGCCCTAAACCAATAAGAACTACAGAAAGGAATACAGCTCAATAAATCAAAAAGATCGTTTAGAAGAAGTCTTAATGATCAGCGCCAAAGTCCTAAATATCAAGGCCCTGCAGGTCATTAACCACTTACAGGAAGGTTCTCGGTTCCCACTGCCAGATCCCAAACATTTCTGCATCATGCAGTCATTAACATAGCCATGAATAATCATAGTGATCATAATGATTTTGCGATCATGGCGAGCTGAGTCATGGCTTTGAGAACACTGTCCATGATGAATTTTCTAAGAACCTATCGAGAATCTTATAGAAAAGATATCTAGAAAAATTTAGATATTATAAATTCATTTATTTATTTAGAAACACCACCCACAAACTGGCTAAATTAGTTATAAGTTAGCCCAATTAGTTATAAGTACAAAATAGTGCTTAATATATCAAAATAACATAAATACCTACATAGCTTTATAATAATTAATACTATTTACAAAAATATGAAATCAGTTAAAAAAAAAATGGAATCCAGCTTGAGTTATATGAAAATATAAATAAAAGATAATAATGAAACATAAAAAACTAAACAAAATGAGTAAAGGAATAAAAAAAGTAAGAAAAAGAAAGAAAAATCAGCTCTAGCTCATAGTAAGAAACAATATTTTATTGATCTTAAATTTATATTGATAGTTTAACATACAAAAGACAATTCTCAGAAATGTCGCTTGGTTATTTGATTTATATAAATGTATTAAAATCAGAGTAATTACATGATTATGTATTTTTAAAATTTCAGACTCTATCTAAGTATTCTGTATTAAATGACTGGAAAATGCTTTCCTAAAACATGTCCAATATTATTCGAAGATAAACTCATATCAGGATCCAGTATGCCACCTACAGAGTTCCACAGTTCAGCAATGTACCGATTAGGGCTCCTACATCCTGATTTATTAATAGTAAAATAAAAATCCTCTTTACCTACTCAATACCTACTACTCACCCTTCCCACTCTGAAATACTGTTTACCAAGCATGCTGGTGCTTGGTAATGTCATCAATATTGCTCTTGACAAGTTTAACAAGGTAGCGAATGGCAGATATTGTACACCTATTTTTTAAAGTATTTATGACATTAAAATCCATCATTAACGGGTTATTGGGGATTTACCAACCAGAGTAATATGAATATTTCTTAGAAAATAAATATTTTAAAAATAAATGAGCTGAATATTTAAACAGTGAGAAATACTAAATGCTTCCAATAATATGTTTAAAGAAAACATTGTAGTGTTTTACGCATGCACTTTTTTAAGTACCTGCTAATCCTCAACGATTTAAATATTTTGGCACTGTATTTAAATATGCTTTCATGCTATCGTTAGATAACGGATTCTGCTATGACAGCTATGGAACCGCTATAGAAGAAAATATTGTAGTCCCAAAAGGCGTTCGTTCTTCATTTTTTTACTAAATACCTTTGATATAGCTCCGACGTAATCCGATTGATTATTGGAGAATGACGGGACCTTAGAAATCGCTGACGTTAGCAACAGACTGCTTATTTTAAAAATCTTACTATTTCGATAGATTTAAAAATTATCGATAAGATATACATATATCGATATTTATATCCCTACTCCTGGCGGTATATGTACATGTATGGGGGTACAGGTACATGTATGGGGAACTCTGTTCTAGAGTTATTGAGAACGTAAAAGCTGAAGGTTAATAACTGACTACCGTAATCAAAGCTTTTAAGATTTAAATGGTTATAATTTGTGGCCTTTGAACTATTTTCTTTATTCAGTTTTCTTTTTCTTGGAACGTATCAGCAAATAATATGATGGCTAGTCGATGATGATTTCCAGAACCATGACTCTTACTTCCATTGACTTAGGTTCGAAATAACCCCCTCAAGGCTTCATGCTATAAGAGCGTAGTAACATTTCATCTGATGTACCATTGTTCGCTGAGGGTTGTGAATTTCCGATATTGTCCCTAAGGTCGGATGAAAGGTTAGCACAGAGTGGTTGATTATTCATTCGACGAGACTCCTCACTATCTGCCCCCTATAATCTTGAGGAATAAAAGAGCGCTGCCGCCAGTGTAGGAGGAACAAAGAGTAACCTGTAGCGGGGACTCGTGACTAGGAACTGGGACGTTCGTGCCGGCTCTAAATACAAATACATTTATATATCCCCCTCCTCCCCACCCGTCTCGTTATTCGGATTGCTAATTAGCAAGGCATTAGGAAACGCCTCATTATCATTCTAATGCCCGGCCACTCACGAGAAAAATCTAACGGTCACTTGACGAACAAAGATGGCAAGGTTTTCGAGTGCCCTGTTTATAGAAATCAATGAGTCGTGTGTTTCGGGACCGGGGATGTTTGTTGTTCAACTTTTACTCTGCTGAAATGTTGTTGCGACACGTCGCCGTACGTCGCACTCGAAAGAAGGACCAGCGGAATAATGGATCCTTTAGCAAGCATGACAAGTGTTTTCCATTATACTCATTGAAATCTCGGAAAGCGCATTAACTTTGTTAGTAAGGCCTTTGTTGTGTTACAATTATTCTTATAATTATCTTGCAGTGGAAACAGGGACACTTCGTGATCTTGTTTTATTGCTATTAGCTAGTCTCCCTTCTCAATTTTTTTATATTAAACAGTAAATATGGAAGGACCATGAAATATCATTTATTTATTGATATCTATCTCTAACGGATTATTCCAGTTCATTTAGTTCAAAAGTATTAGCATCATAAAAACCGTGTTTTCGTTTTCTTCTAGAATTTCTTTAAGGTTGTCTTCAACCCCCATATTCTTATGGACATGTAAACGTTTTGGACATACCTCAACACTATGCTTCGCATTTGTTAACCCAATCGTTGTTAAAACTTGTGATATTCAATTAAGTAATTCAGTGTAAGTAATGGACCGAACGATGGAGTATATTTTTGTTATACTTCTTAAAAACCATTGGTGGTGAATTTGCCATATTACCGAAAATATGATGATGTGTTAGTAGTGATTATTGAGGATTTTACTTTTTCGGTTTGACTACCCTTAACCCCGGCAAAAATACGATCAGAAATTCCTGAAACTTCACAGCAGATACTTTCGGTGACGTCTGCCTCTAAACCGTCAGAAATTGAGATACATCCGTGCTGAAAAAGTATATTTTCGATATAAATGTCATCGATTTTTCTATTCGATTTATTTCCCTATCTAATTTCTGTTATATAATGTAATTATAATCATTTTATTCAACATCCTAAACTGTTCAACTTTTTAAATTATTCTGAGTGCTAGCAAATTAGTTGACCATGGATTGATGCCCGACAATAAATAATCATTTTCTATTATTTGATATGAATATATGAATATTTTATACGTGGAAAAATAATGTAAAATAAAATAATAATAATTTGTGTTATTAAATTATCATGTAAATAGAGTATTGGTTTAACAAAACTTGTGACCCTAAGAAATGTTCAACGCGATTTTTCGTATATTTATATATAATTAATGTATGTTATTTATTAACAGTAGATCGCAAAAAAAAAAAAAACTTAAGTGAAATTCAGGAATCTGGTCATTAAGGAAAAAAACCTGAACTAGGCTAATATTCCACTCCGAATTCCGAGAGGAAAAAAAAACTATCTGATATTAGATCGAAGTATAAATTTTAGGTCAGAGCGATTGAGCTTACAGAAACCGTTGAGATAAAGCATATCAAATTATACCCATTAATTTTATTCCTAAAATCATAAACAATAGATGAAAATAATATGCAAAAATATAAGATAATGTTGCGTTATAAAATAACTCGTTAGATTACGAATATATTATTTAAATATATCAACTCCTGTATATTTTTAAGATGTTAGTATATATGAAATTATTATAGATTTTTCTTTGAATATTCTTTAATAAGTCCCATTTCTGTCTTTTATCATTAGTCCTAAATTGTGTTCTGCTCGTTGTTTATGTTTTTTTCTTTTTTGTTATCTTGTTATCCTTCATAATAAGTAAGCTTACTTGAGCATGACTGTCTTTTCTTTTTTTTATTATATAATTATATGTTTCAAGCTATGAGCTTTTATACATACTACCTCTGGTTTTATAATAATTCTTAAGGTTACGCTCTACAATAATTAAATACATGAGGATAAAAAAATAACTAAAAACCTCTAACAAAAGAAAAACAAAAAAAAAATAAAATAAGACTACAAAATGAAAAAAAACGAAAACAAAATATAAATCCGTACATAAAACTATCATCTAATTTACAATACTATATGTTTTACTCTTTTATGTTTATAAATGTTGTAAGGTAGATCTGCTTTATTATAGTTGACAATTTCCCTTATATGTCTATGAGAACTAGGCTCACATGATGACTGTCTTTAAGGATGTTCTAGGACCTGGTGATACTCAATACTGAAATTCGTACATTTAATAAGTATATCAGTATACTTAATAGTGCATTTTAAGGACAACAGACAGAGAGAAACACGGATGAGAATTAATTTTGAATTTATTCTCTTTCATTAGCAATAGATGTAATTATGCGATCGTTGTATTAAGAACGCTTTGTACGAGAAACACACTTTGAGATCAGTTTGCTTATAAAACATTCTCGAAATCGGGAGCTGTTCCTAATTTAACCAACAAGCACTGGCACGTGCCATGTTCAAATAAATCGGGCTTATGTGCCAATAAATCAGAACATCTACTAAGCGTGAAAGAATTTCCGTGTCAATTCGTGTCAGCTATGCTGCAGCCACCATCCGATAGCATTAGTCGAATCTCCCAGAAGACTCGTCCATACTATTAGCGTGAACGTCTCTTCCTCGTGAAGTAATTGCTGGCTACCCAGAGCTCTCGGGAAGAGGAAGACCGGGTCCGAAATAGGCTGACCCCGAATTAACCCTGTGTCCGCTGCGTGGGAAATGTCGAATCCAAGATAGAAATAGTCGATACGTTGCCATCAATCGATACATTAGGAGATAGCGAAGATTCCTGGAGGATACAAATGCCCGCTACTCCTCCAAGTGACAGGCAGCGCCTCATGATTAGCTTCTTTTGACAGCCGCGATCATCAGCTTATCGCCTATCGGTTCCCACACCTTCTGGTGGGACTCAGTGGCTTGTTACATTTTTCAAAATGATATGCATCCATTTAAATAGACACTTATTTTTAATTAAACTGTTAAGCATTCGGAAATCTAAAAAATATATGCATATTAGGTGAGATGGGGCAAATGTCGTATTGGGGTAAATGCGCACATAGGCTCTAAACGGTATTGCATCAGTCGAATAGTAGTTCTTTAATGAAATTATATCCTTAGCATGCGAAAGATACACAGCTTTTGCTATATTTAATAATAAATGCCTACGGACAGAAAAGGGAGGCATCATTATAACTTGTGCAAAGCTGATGTTTTGTGTTGTACTTACTGCTACTTATTGTACTATTTTACAATACTGCTTGTTATTATAGGAAAATTTAATGTTACTGTAATAGCTATACATATATAATGCATATGCATATATAGAGAGAATGAATAAAATTGCGAGGAAATAATTTTTTGTCTTAATAATCATAATAAATGGTAGAATATAAATGGAAATTTCCAAACTCGAAACCTAGATAGAGTCTCAAAAATAACGGAAAACAATCAACCTGTCGACATTTCTCAAGTTCAGGACAGAATTAGAGAGATCCTTAGGACAGAAGGAGAGAGAAAATAAACTTATATATAATGAACAAAATACACCACATCTCATATCCAAAGTCCAAAAAGACAACCTCCAGAGACAGCTCCCCACATCAAGATATATTGAGATACAAACGCATAACGAAGGAAAATGGAAGTTACATAACAATAGTTGGGAAACGTTAAAATAAAAAACAGCTGATCCTCAAAAAACAGAAAGTGCGCACATACCAAATATCCAAAAATGTATAAAACATTAAAATAAATCAAATAATAAAAATTAAAGAAATACAACAAACACAAAAGAAAAAAAAAAGTTAAAATGCAGAGGAGGGGAAGGTCCCTATCAAGAAACCAGTGATTACACAGCTATTCCACAAAATATATTGATATAGAAGAACAAAAGATCAAAATGAGGCATAATTGTTAGGATATATTTACTGGTCAATAATTGATGAGTAATTCGATCTATTGCCGGATGAGTTTCCTGCTCATCAATCAGATCAGGCCATTAATTCGATGGTGTATATAGCTAATCACCATATATATCACAGTATTCTCTTATTTACTACTGCATAAGCTGACCTTGACTCCTTCACAGAGATGTCCGAGGTATGGATTCATTTATCCAGACTCAATTGGATTTATCCCGATCCGATAAGAAAAGCGATAAGATCTAGGGTATACCCGGTAGCTGCCATTGCTTGTTAAATTAATAATGACAGAATTGATTGATGAAGCGGCCAAGCTTATTGTCTCCGGACACAATGGAGGAAGCTATTATCTCAGCTTGCTACGGTCATCAGCTGTAAACTGTTAATACTCTCCGTCAATGACTTTCTTCGCCTTAGTTGGCCAAACAGGCATCCATTATTGGCTCTTTCTGTGAATTTTTCATCGGATCAGCCAATCAGCTCTCGGCCTAAGTCCACAATCAGGTCATAGATGTCACTCAAAAATAACGTTGTTAGTCCTAATATAAGTTATATTCCGATGTGCTGATTTACAAATGTAATCTGGATTACAGTAATACTTCCGATTTCTTAAGAACTGGACTGGAATGTGGCCCTTGAATATGTTTTCAGTTGACGCAATTTCTAAGGCGCAGTAAGGTAAATTTTTAGAACTAGGAATTCAGAATCATTTGGAATTTTCTTCTTGTAATAGAAGATTTTACAATTATCAATTTCGGAATGGTTTATTTAAAAATTAGACAAGGTATTACCATAATTAAAACCTATCATACAGCGTTAGGTAGCCGCAATACCTAAAACCGTAATGGTTTTAAGAAAAAATTGTCGATTTAATATAAGTGTACAACTATGTAATGTTCCAAATGAATAAAGAAATGATAAATTTATAGGCTTAGCTATTATAATCAAAAAGGTGTAACAGGAAAATTTCTAAATGAATATTGAGACCTCTGATAATTCTTTAGGCCTAAAATTCGTTACAGTGAATTAAAAATATTTAATCATGTTATGTAATGTGAATATGTAACCTACTTCGAAAGACTTTTTGGAACAGGTCTTGTTAGAAAAAAAGAAAATGCTAGCTAGAGTCGCTGACGGCCGGCCATGTGAGGTCGACTCGGCTTATGTTCGTCTATTATGACTATATATCGACGTCGTTTTTATAATAAGACTTAAACGCCGAAAATTCGAAATTTATTTTTCAATTTATTACATCCCCTCTATCGATTCTCGCTCACGATATATCGAGAAAAAAAATTGGAAATGGTCTAAAAATCGACTATTGATGATGTAAGTGCCAAGTACTAACGACTCAAATTAAAGTCGTCACTCTGGTCTTAACCAGCGCTAAAAGCCTTAAAAATAAATTTTAATTATAAAGGTAGTGCCACCTTAATAAACTCCTACGGTATGAAGTAAAGAATAAAATTTAAAAAAATATAGTTTATTATTTGGGAAAAATCATTTCATGGGTTTCCTGTAAAATTTGCTATATGGCGCTTTAGCTTTTTTTCAAATACGACATCGATATGACCAATAATGACTATAAATGACCATTTAGAAATAAATAGATATTAGTTGTTCCACAAAAAAAAAATAATAATAATAAAATAAATTATTATGTAAAATTTTGTATGAATTATTTCCCAATATTAAAAAAAAATGTTGAATAAAAATACTGTTAAATGTTTTACTTTAATTTTTAAGACAATTGAAGCCAATTGGGTTATTTAAAAAGGCGTTATTTGTCGAATCCACGAATACTCGAGAACCAATTTCGAGTTTACTCAAAAATGCAAATTGCCTGCCTGTATATAGTAATATCTGCTGCATGCTAAGATCGCTATGCAGTTCTAGCAACACGATCAGTGTCCATAGAGTGTTCATTGCAGCAACTTCATTGTTCCATTGTCCTCCCAGACACATCTGTTGCATCCATTTGAGCCAGGCCAGCCGCAATGGGACTGCCTCGAGTAGAAAACCTACAAACTGGGATAGCTCGTTAAACTGGAAAACTAAATCGGGTATATCCAGGCCGCGCTGGAAGGTCGGAATGATTTTCCGTTATTATCGTAACAGTTCTGCAATCGTGGACCGTGCTCGCGAGATAAATGCCACTCAAGGTTGCCCGTTGCAGATCCACTCTACAAAACTAAATACAATTACCGCCGGCGATAATGTACTGCTTATGGTAATTATGATGATAGCATCTTCGTTGCTTTCTTGGAGTTTACGCTTGCAATGAACTAATCCTCTTACCTGTTCATTATCAGGTGGATTGATGCATATCCAATCTATTCCACTCTGTTGTCTAAAAATAATAATAATTATTATTATATATCTATACTAAGATGTACTACAGTCCTTGAGATAATAAAAATATCGATAAGGCCGATCATGTATTGGGCATCTCTACGAATGATAGCCTTTAGAGAGTTCACAATTTTATTAAAATTGCCCTCGACGAAATTTGTATTTTTGTTCAATCGTCAATTTTGAATTTAGAGGATTTATAAGTATATTATTTATTATTTGACAATTTGTGATTTATGAATGAACCCAGTTTATTACTGATTGGCTAAGTATTGAAGATTAAAAAAAAAATACCAAAGCTAATATAGGTGGCAGTTAATGGCAGTGATTGATTTTGGAGAGTACTCCTTTATTCACCTTACATACAAGTACAGAAAAAAAACTAATAACAATAAAATAAAAAACTCCTCCTATTCATCATTGTAAACAAATAAATAAAAACCAAAAATAATAAACCTAATAAATAAGTGGTTCTCAGACTTTTTTGTCTGGCGGCACACTCAAATATTTACGGTTCCCTTACTATATCTTTTATATTTTTTATTTGGGAAATAAAACAATAAATCATAGAATTAAATAAAATGGTAATGTAAAATATACAATTGCTGTATATTAATATATTTAAGTATAATTAATTAAGTATATGTAATGTAAAATATAAACAATATTAATTTTTAATAATTAGTATATTAATGTACCATTTTAATTTGTAATTTAATGTAATTATTTTAAAATTTCATGACTCCATCGTGACTTATTACTGGCACCCATTTTGAGAACCTCTGTGCTAAATATTTTTAAAAATCTTAATTTTTCTACTCTCATTTCTTCTCAGTTAATTTTACATTAAATTAGCTACTGGAGTTATTTCCGCTACGGTTGAACCCATTCTTGACCCAATTATATCGAAAATGTTTGGTATTCAAAACTCGTATTCCATAAATATTGCAAAGCACATGTTTTATAGTCACCAACAATTAAAAATAATTTATTCTTCAGCCTATTATCCTGCTTTATAAATAATTAATAAATATTACTGAATGCTTATTGCAACGCAAATTTGTTATTCTTAATAGAGATAAATCAAGTAAGCATAAAGGACTAGAGCACATTAGGTAACGATAAAAAAAAAAAAATTTATTGTATAATATTTTGAAGTACTTTATTTATTTATTTGTAAATCAATAAAGGCCAGCCAAGGACCACGCGTTTATGACTTTATGGCTTTCATCTTTCTTTCCTTTAACGCTCCTATGTCCACCTCCTTCCTTCTCCTCTTTTCCTCTTCTCCACCGTAAGGCCCTTCTTTCCCTCCATCATCCTTCTAAATTTCTCTCTATCCTGGTAGTCCTTTTCTCTGATCCCCAGTTTCTCTATTTCTTCCTTTATCTGTTTGGGGTATCCTTTGATGTTTTTAAGTTTCATCACCCCTTCAAAGATCTGCTTGCTCACTTTATCCCTTGCCCATCCTCTCCACGTGGCCGTAAAATTTCACTCCTCCTCATTGAGGTCTCTAGGTCTACAATGCCTTCGTTAAGGTCTTTGTTCTTTTTTGGCCAGTACTCTTCTCCCACTTTCCTTGGACCATAGCTAAACCTCCATATCTTTCTCTCTATTTTCAGCAGTCTCTCTGTGCTGGTAAAACCCGCTGTTTCTTAAATTACCCGCTTTTAATAAAGTACTTTATTATTTTTTATTTTTTTTATTCTTCATGATTTTGTTTTCAGTATAGTTTTTCCTACTTTTACCTAAATGTATAATTCAAGAAGATCTTAATTATATTAATTAATTTTAATTGTATCCTAGATTTTTATTTTTTTATTAATTTTAACCATCTTTTCTTAAAATTCGTATTAGCAATTGACAATACTTCTATATATTCAAGTAATAATAATTTCGAATATTTTAACCTTCATTTGAAAAAGCTTAAAAAATGAAATTAACTTTTTTTTGTATGGATTAGCATCATATACTTCACGATTTTCTTCTCTTTAAGTCAATTCCATTCACGCAAAGCATGGAAAAATGAAAAACTTGAAAAACAAAAACAATATTTATGGCACCCTTACCCATTGACCAGCTGGGTATAGTAGCAAGACAGATCCCAAGAGGAGATAAAATGGGAATCCCACAAGGAGCACCTTAGTGCTTACTGATTGCCCAATTAGTAAAAAAGAGACGACCTTTGGGACCATAATGACTCCGTATTAGAGCCTAAGTCCTTACCGGTCATTAGCGAAAGTGTTTTCACTAAATTTCACTAATTATAAAAAATGGCAGCTGTGTTCGTTATAGCTGCTAAGATCCAAACTAAGGTTGTAACTCCAAATTGACTGGAAATTAAAAATAACTTTATCGGTTCTCAATAGGTTTAAATTATACTGATATATGATATATGTATTCAAATTAGAAATTTACATCATCAACAAACATTTATTTATCTCTAATGAGAACAATTTATTTAAAATATTTCCATTAGCTGGTCCGTAATGCCCTCGCAAAGTTATGTGTAATATTTATGGTTTATTTAATAAATGAATAACATCTGGCTATTTTATAATAATTTATTTTCTGTATATATATATATATATATATATATATATGTATATATATATATATATATATATATATATATATATATATATATATATATATATATATATATATGTATATATATGTGAGAATCAAAAATATGATGTACTACAATATTATTATTTTTTCTAATACTTATCGTACCCCGCAAGTACGATAAATATTAAAAATACCAGTATTAAATACCAGAAATTTAAAAGTCAAACTCATCGATTATTCCTAGTAACTTATTATAATGGAGTTATATTTTATTATTACTAATTATTGTTTGTGGCTCAATTATGTGTTTATTGCCCAACAAAAACATCTACAAGATAGTTGTTTATAAAATTAATAGCTAAGCTTTCATCAACTTCCCTCAACACAATGATAGATGGGTGGGCGTATCCTCTGGATTACTACGGTCATTAGTGGTACTAGGAAGTCGTGAATAAGGTCAGTTGGATACAACTTGGGTACGATTCAGAGAAATGGTTATGAAATTTATTTCCATACATGGTGAATTAGATCATTTTGCCTACTAGCCAATTTCGTTAGAATTGAAATTTTCGATGTTCCGAAAGTTTGGGTCGACATATTCTGGAATTCAGCATCACACGAAATTAAATACTGGTTTCGGTTGAGTTTAACTAAGAAATATCAACATTTTTAATTTATAATTCTGTCCTCGGAGGTATAGTGCACTTAATCACATTTCTCTAATTTTACAAGGGAGCCGTTTTTAGGAGGTGTTTACAATTACCTCCCTTACAATTGGTCTAAAATGTAGTTATCTACACCTACCTTTGGGTAAAGCAAAAAAAGTTAAATAAAAATGGGTAATAATGCTAAATTGGTAAATAATAAATATCGTGTCCAATTATAGTAAGTATAGTGCGAGGTACAGAATTATTAACATTTCTTCGGACCATTTTTAATGTTTTTAAAAATATTCACCCTAGTTTTACACAATTAATATTTTTTTCCGAGCAATCTCTCTACAAAAATTCAATAGTTCATCAACAAAGATTTAAACATAATTAATGCTTTCAATACTTTCATATAGATTTATATTTTAATATTACTTGTATAGCACCTCTATTCTATTCATTATTTTAAATCCTGCATAATTGAATCACAATCATTATTACTTTAAATATATTAATACACTTGTAGAATACTGATGGGATCATTTAGCTATACAATTAGTTGACTAACAGAAACCTTGGTTTCGTCCACAGTTTATTGCCAAAATTCCTTCTTTTTTTTTCTGTTTTTTGTCAGTCATATTAAACATTATTTTTGACATCTGCTCACATGACAAGTTGGTTCCCGGAAGCGTTCATTTTAAATGATTTTATATAATATGAGGTGTATTGATGACCTACCAATTTAATATCCTTATCGATAATTTATCTAATCCAGATGAAAACTTTCTAAAATCAAATTCAAGACTATTTGTGGCAAAAAAATTAACAACAAATTGATGGGCACAATAAACAGATCTGACTTTAGCCGCTTGTGTTTCTAAATTTGTACGGACTTTATTTTTATAAAAATAATTTTAAAGATGAAACATTAATAACTGTTGTTCAATAAAAGGATGCAAATTTTGTTTTCCTATTTTCTTATTATAGTTTTATTAACAATCAAACCTTATATAAGGCTTGAGCACAGAAAACATAAAGAGAGTAGAAGCGGCAAGCAATGAAAAACTGATAGCACCAGCTTTCCCCATTCCAATGGCTCCATTACTATAATATAATATATCCATAACTACAAACAATGTTGTAGTTTCATGTTGTATATACAAAAAATCCATAGTCGGTTTTATTATTGTTCCCCATGTTTTGGGGATATTTGATCCGAATCTGGAGTCATTCAACAAAATTTCCGAGTGTGTTCGAGATATTCGCAAAAAACAACGAAATTTCCGCACTTTTTTTGGTCTTGCTCTTTTAACTTTAAAAGTGTGCGTGGTAGCGAAAAAATCATTCTTAATTATTTTAAATAAGACTAAATTTGCGTCAATTTGAGCTCAACCGCGGCTCGATATGTCCAATTGTACCAGAGATTGTGAGACTCAAAGAGACTTCGAAAAGTGATCATTTTTTTCCAAGAAGTAAAATTTAAAGTTTTGGGTAAACTTTTGAGCCAAATAAAATACTGATTCTTCCAGGAAAAATGTTAGGAGTGAAGTAACAAATCTATTCTAGTACAAATGTTTCTAATTCAAGTAACAAATATTGCTAGTAGGGTGAGCAATATTTCATTTGGGTGCATGAATGCCTACATCATGGTCAATGGTTAGTCGTTTTAAAGTAAATGCTACGGGAGGAGCCGTGTTTGAAATATAGGCTTGTCAAGGAAAATACGTTTTCTCAAGCGTAAGCGAAAGTAGTGGATGGAATTTGATAAAATTAATACTGGACCATTTTTACAATTATCCCCATCTTTTCTCCATCTGATTACATGAATTTATTATGGTTCACTCACAAAATTATTACAATTAATAAAATTACTATTTCATACATAAAACAAACAAAATAAACTTTATTTATTAATGTTACTGCAGACATTGTTTAAGTTCTGTAAGATAAGCATCTCTGATGATTAATAATGTTTTACGCTTTAATGAAAAGCGTGAATTGTATCTAATCTGACTCTGAATCACTTCGTATATAATATCTATTTCAGTATAATATAATCATTCCTCACAAAGTCAGCAAAAAAATATACATATCATATATAAATTTCCTAAAAAAAATAGACTATATCACTAATAGCGGACAGAGCAATAGAGCTTGGAGGGCGCCACTGAATATAATGGTCTAGACAACATTGTCGCTGCGGACAATGGTCAGTCCTTGTGGCGCAAAGGGGTTCGGCGGCTCTGCGGATTTCACCGCACTCTAAATCTTGCCTTTCGTATCCTCTGAGAATTTATCAAATTTGAGTTTTTTATTTAGAAATTTGAAATATTTTATCTACCATGCAGATTCATTCTAGAGCTGTAGTTACTTAGTGGAGCTCAGTGAGAAAATTTTGACAACCAACAGAAATATTTGCGCTGATATTTTGTTCATTAAAATTCTTTGTTCCAAGTAGGTATATACAGGAAAATGCTAACTCTTGATAAATATTAGGTATATCTGCATAACAAAATTTCAAAAATATTTTCGGATCTGTATCTTGCCCTTATGCAACAATAATTTGATTATAACAAAGCTTCTGTTGATACCTTGCTTCTTCTTTACGAACTATAGTTCGAGGGTGAGATTGAGAGCTCTGTGTTCGCGAATGACTTCCAGAAATGAAACTCGAAAGTCTTTAGAATATGGTTTTGTGAACTGAACCAGTAACGGAGCTTGACTTCTAGATCAAGCGGGGCTCTGGGCGATACGATACTGCGGCGCCTCCTTGGTTAAAGCTAGAAGCTGCCAGGAGGGTTTGGGAGGTATAGTATCCCTTCTAAGAGGAAGACCAATTAGTTTATGGTTTATTTATTCTGGCAGTAGATGTTCATTCCCGTGACAGCCTAGGAATAAATATAAACATAAAGGCTGTTAGAATAAATAAAACAAAACTAATTGTTTTATTTCATAATGACTATAAATAACTGGTGGCCTCTCTTAAAATAAAATAAATAAATTAACATAACAATTCATCAATGCTCGAGAAACCCATTATTTCTAAACAACATACCATGTAATTTGCGGCAGTTACAAATCATTGAATTCTTTATTTAGATTCCCATGAGTTTTTTTTTTCAATAATCGGAATAGTAGTTATAACATTTTCTTTTTTTATTAGTTATAGAATCGAACCACAACTAGAATAAATTTTGTGGCCTTATCATAATTAAGTGCTACGCAAGGAGAAATAACAGTAACTGTATTCTGCTATCTATAAAGCGTTTATCCATCACATCATCATAGTTACTTCTATAGAGCATATTCCTCTGTCATGACGAATGCTTATATATAAACACATGAGATCACCCACTCCACCTTGAGGATCAAATGGGTTTCCCATCGGGCACATCATGCCTTTCCCAACATAACGAACCGCTACTGTCCGCTCCTTTTCATCCGCTGACCGCTACTCAACAGTGCCGAAAGCGTGAAGTATGTAAACAGCTTTTCTATTTCCATAGGAAATTGAATTCTTCCAATTAAGCTGGGAAAAGTGGAACATTCTTCGTCCTTGTGAACGGCTCCTTTCTGCGGGATTGAAATAGATTCAGGAATATTTTTTAACTCCTTGCATCGCTTATCATATATTAGTTTATGGTATTTACACGTAGCATTCTATTTTTTTTTTTATTTATTAAATTGTTTTAATTGTCAAATATATCTATTCTATTATTCATTAGGTAATAAGCTACATAAATAAGTTTACCCATGCATACCAGTGTTTGACGATCCTTTCCCAAACTGATCCAAAGAGATTCAGAGCACTCTCTTAACCGAGAGATTGATCAAAAATTCTGGAAAAATGTGTCGTGATTCAGTCTGGATCACTAAGACTAATTTATAGAAACTTATTATTATTTTTATTGTTAGATTAAGCGAGACATTTCTTTCTAGTGAATCAACTCCCCAACCTCTGGTCATCAGGTTTTTAGGAATCTTTTAAATGAATCACGATTTAACCCTCTTTTTTACTGAATCGGAGAGACTCAGGCTTTTTTATTGAATAAGTGAATCAAAAAAATATTCCCTCTTTACAATCATTCTGATCAGATCTCTGAGTAGAGCGGTAGTTTTCCATCTATAATGCATACTATAATTACTGGGAAAAAAAATAGTTATAAAAATAATAATAAAAATAAACAAATCGAAAAAATAAAAAATAAATTAAGAATATTGAAATTATAAATAGAAATAATGGTAAACATTGATAATCAAGGAGACGATTGGTCAGAGAAGCGTTTATTATTAAAAATAAATAAATAGTTTTAAATTTTTAATTAATGCCGACTTTTCGGCCTACATTTCAGGCCTTCTTCTGGTTTACAAAGGACGAAATTCAACAGAAGTAAAAATAATTGAATTATTACACTTACTTGTAATGTTCATATAATTTTTATTTTACCGTGCTTTTTGTTACCTTGACGAAGACCTACCACATGGACCATAGCGTTGGCACTTACTAAATCGTTATTACCATTTTCTTTGTTAATTTTTACCGCCACCTTCACTTTGATTATCACAACGATCAACTACTCGATGTACAATAAAAATATTAGATAAACAAAGTTAAAAATTATAATTAAATTGTATTTAAATTATAAATTTGTTTTATGATTATAAATTCGAATTCTTACTATACTTATGCAAGCTCAATTACTAGAACTTAATAATTCTGGTAACATAGAAAAAAAGTTTGTTGTTCTGATTAAAAATCGATGCTACGCTTCGAAAAAAATTGGTGAAAGAACCATATAAAGCAATTAAGCCACTGTAATCCTCCCCTTTCAATACAATTATTACCAATACCTACCTCCTTATACCTTAAATTTACTTGCGTCGTTTAACAATGGTAATCATAAGTTAACCTATTTGGTTTTATATTTTCTAGTACTTGACATTTCTAAAAAATAATAAGAAATAGTTCATGCCGGAGTCCTTTTTATGATAACAAAATATAAATACCATCAATAAGAAAATTCCAAATAATTCATTAAGGAAAAGATGAAGAAAATTCAATCGCTAGTGTATTATTTTTATTTTTATTGCAATACTTAATCCTCCTTAAAAACTGTATTGTTATTGATTTTTAACGATTTATATACAAATTTATAACGTCTCATAAAATGAATATTTGTTTTTTATTGGTTTTTTGGGGTCAAGGCCCTTTGTACTCCAACTAGTGTCTGTAGGGTGGTTAAAGCTGCAGTTTAACAGCCTATCCTAGCAGTAATGGAGATGTTGATGTCTATTCCATTGTAATAAAAGAAATAATATAATAATCATTAAATGAATATTTTATTTGCTTAGAAAGGCAATGGTTTGTTTAATGGTAATGTCACAGCCTTGTATAATTGAGCTGTCTTATTTTATCTAAATTTATAACTCATTACAAAGTTGCCATTAATTTTTTAAATATAAAGATAATAAATAATGGGAGGGTAACGTTATTTTAATTTAGTTTTACTCTCTACTGTTGAACAATTAAAATGTTTAAAAATGGGATATGTATATTTTAGTTGATAAATACTGCAATATCCTTATTAAGTTATTATAAAAGCCATTATTTTTATAGTGTTTCCATTTCTATCTGAATATTGCCAAATACTTTTTGCCACTTTAGGTTAGCAATAACCGGTATTTCTTGAAGTATAACCTATAATAACTTTCAATTAATTATTTTTCGGAATTACCTTTTTCGATCAGACTTTATTTAATTAAATTTGACAGCTGCGATAAATCCTCTCTATCCGTTACTACACCTTGATCAGGATTGTTAGCAAATATGTGTATATGTTCGAACGATATACTTTCTTCGTTTATTTTGTTTCGGACAACAAGTATCTAAAACTTAGAAATTAGCAAATTAATGCATTTTTTTTTTTTTTTTTTTTTTTTCGAATCCGAATCACTTCAGAACTCTATTTGGGAATACGCAGTGCACAGTTTTATGTATTGTCTATTTGCTTGTTATTTAAATATTAAGAATAAATCAGTCTCACAAATTCCATGGAGGGACAAGTTATGAGTTTGTTGAGATTAAATTAATGTTATTTTGACGGAACGCCTGCAATTAATAAGTAAAACGAAAAGCATGAATGGGGCATTGTCTCTTTTATGGATTCATGCATCAGCCGCATCTTTTTGTGATATATAGTTTTATATATATGATGTAAAATAAGTTTTAAAAACATTCTTACTGCCATTATGTATTTTAATTAAAATAAAAATAGTTAAAAAATAAAGCAAGATATTGTTACATAATATTCTTAAACATAGGTTATCGCTGGAATACAGATTCCCACTCGACTTACGAAACAAGCGATTTGTCTATAATAATACACCAAGAATTTTTTTGATTCAGCAAAACGCGTCCATATAAACAAAAGACAAACAAGACAATCCAATTTTTTTCGTAAAAATTGTTAACGCTTGTTTCAACTCAGACCATAAACAGCGATATGAACTTACATAAATAACAAATACATCTCATTTCATTCTTCAGTTTACAATCATCCCAATCCCACCTGTGCAATATCTATCCCCCAACCTGTTCTTCGCTTACCTGAACGGAGCATAAAAAGTCTCTGGATTTTCCTGATTCGGCCTTAATGCAAAACTTTAATCAAGATTCTCACCGTCGTGCAAGTTGAGGAAAATAACATCAAATTTTCTTGGCGCGTTGCACCTCATTTGCAAATATATTATGAAGGAATGTATATTATAAGGAAAGCATTGCTGAAAATCACAAGAATGATTTCGAAACTAAACTTTCTACAATCAAATATTGTAACTGTTAATGACTTTTGGCGATGCCGTTGTTAGTTTGATAATAGTTTTCATAATTAATAAAGTTTTGTGTCAAAAAATGAAAGTTTCATGTCTAGTCTTTATATTAATACATGTTGAAACGTTGTGAGGCAGTGGCAATATCTTAACGATTATCAAAATTTTATTTTGATACGACTCAAGTCATTTTATAATCACGAAGCCGTTACATAAGGCGAGTCAAGTTGGCTGCTGTCAAAGAAACAAATAGGACGGGGTTAGATATCCGGCGATGACAGGGCAGCCGATGTAGATGATTACAATAGATGAAGATTGGAGGGGAGATAAGACTAACGCCTAGATAATGTATTAATGAAGAGTAATACCCCGAGGCGTCTGGGCCGAATAAATTACGTTGTGGATCTATCTTCCGAACCTCTAATTAAGTTCGGGGGGAGATCGGTTATCACCGTATGTAGTTAGTTCTGGATCTGGAGTGACCGGCGGCGATGACAGGTTTGAAAAAGGGGAAAGGGCTGAGCATCCTGTTCGGAGGCAGAAAAAGGATCCTCAAAGACGATTCCAACTCTCTTTGACAGCTAGTCCATAAACAGGCCATTCATCTGTAAAATTAAAAGTTAAGCATGAAATGGCGAATAAAAATCCTAATTGTTCATGAACTTGGGATAACATTGATGTTACGTTGTAGCGGGTTTATTAATAATTGATCATTATTTTAAAGGAAACAACAAAAAACTGCATCCAACACCACTTAGTTATAAGTCCAAACACTACATAGTTACCAAGCATAATAATCATTGAAAATAAGAAACATTTGTCATAAATTGCGTATACTTCTATTTCAATACCCTCATAAAATAATATAAGTGCAATTCATTTGAATTGCAATATCGTTAAACAAGGTTTATGAAAAATTTCAAATAAAAAAAAAAATGTAACATTACAACAGTCTCTCAGTTCTTCAGAAGAAATAATGATTTCGCTTGAAAAGAAATGCTTCACCAGGATTGTAAAAAGGTATAAAAACTTGAAGACACTGGGGGAGAAAACGTAGGCAGTATTATAGAGCGATTTGGCTTCTTTCTTTTTCCCTGCTGAAGAAGTGGATGAAAGTGGCTGGTAATGGGCGAAGAGGTCGTAGGTCGGCATGCCCACCACTCTTCCAAGTGGACAGTGCTGCCAACCTAATGGTGTCTTCTTTTATTAAAGTCTTCTAGAATTAGTATAGCAGGTACAGGTTTATTTTCAATAATTCAGATAGGTATGAACGTCACTAATATTTGAATTATTGATTTGAAAAACTCCATAAGACATTTTTTGGAAAAAACAGAAAAAATAGTCCCGGCAAAAGCGTAATGGTTCTAGACAATCCAAAACGACTGATAATTAAATTGCGGTTGAATCTGAACTTATTATATTACCAATTAAGACATTAATTGTGATGTTTACATTTAAATTTAAATTTGCTTGACTTATGGAGTTTTTCTAATCAATCAACTTTATGTATCAATAATTAGCAACAAATCTGTAAGAAAAGTTTATGAAATTTATGATGAAATTGTTAATAAAAGTACATTCAGACTAGGTTAGTCAGCTTCCGATTCTTCACCCTTTACACATATAGGGACTTTACTTCACTGACTCAAGGGTTTCTCATCTAAATGATAATTAAACACCATTACGAAAAGTGAAACTCTGTCAAATTTTAAATATCTCCCAAAACGTGACTTATGGTGTTTCTCAACTTAAAGATTCATTTAAGGTGCAATACATAATTCTATAATTTGTATGTAAAATTGAAATTACATTCTTATGTACAATTTCGAATTTAATATTTTTATTAAAATTCTAAAACAAAAATACTATTAAATATCTTAATAAAAAAAACTAGAATGAGAGTCAAATACTAAATTAAATTATTAAAAAAGTTGTACTTTAGAAATTAAGTATTCACCGAAATCAGAAGTCAATAAGGAGAGCACAAAGTATGGAAATTACTTTATATAAATTCGCCCCACATGAAATGTACAAGATAATACTTCCTATTCAATTTCCACCTATTTTAATAATTCGGTAGTTTTTGTTCGGAAGACCATCCCCAATGAAAGTTAATTAAATTTTTTGAAAAAAAATCATTTTTTTGAAAAAAAAAATACCTGAGCCCCATTTTTTATGAAGAATTTGGAACATATATATAAAATTCTTAATATATTATTTGGAAAAACACGATAGTATTAATTTTTCAATAAAGCAGTTAAAATTTTTGAAACAGTTTTTATTAATGAGGGAGATTTATTAAAACTATTAAATTGGGCTGAACAAATATTTATAAGGAATTTTCCAGCTAATTTAAATAATAATCGCAATGATTCAGGTTCTAAAACACACAACAATCCTCCTAAAAACTAGAGTTATTAAATTCTTTCCCAGTACAAGCTAAAAAAAATTATCTTTAAAATAATTTTATCAGTATGAATTATTAATTAAACTAATGTCATTAGTTCCGATTTTTAATCTTAAGTGATTTACTAATTAACAAAGTTAATTTTGTAACCCAAAGTTTTCTATCTAGGAATCTTTCTTTTCGAATGTTATTCATTTATCTTCAATTCTAAAAAAAAAACACAAAAATTCAAAAATAAGCAATTTAAAATATAGTTTGGTAAATTAGAATTATAAAACATTTATGAATCATGAATTTAATCAAGAGATCAAATACATGTTGATTCACACGAAGGTTTAAATAGATTATATCAAACAGAAAAGATTACCTTGGTTTGTTCTCGCACTGAAATAGTAATAGAAATGACTTTAATGGAAGAAAGGTGAGGAGTTTTTAGGTAAATGGTACGGTTTAGGAGGAAGGATCGAGATTTCCCGGGTAATTCCGGTGAGTAATTGTTTTTTCTGTTATGGATGAGAATAAATTATAGATTGGACTATTGCAGATATTTATTTGGTCGTTTAAGCAAAAATCTGGATTGGATTTGAAGGATTTTATTATTTCAAGTGCTTCATATATATTTAATTTGTGACTGTTTTCTGTATGATGTATTAATTTAACTCCTGAGTCTTCGATGAATTTATGTTTTTTATCATTTAAATGAATCGCAAAGTTGGAATTCTCTTTCTTATTAATATATGCACGTATAACGTGTGCTTTTAGAACTGAAGATGAATATATAACATTTGAAACTAGTTTTTATAAAAACAAAATTATAGAAGTGGCAAATAATTTATCAATCCCTAATTAGGTTGATCCTTCATACCATCATGCGCACGTAAACTGAATAAATAGTATACGTAACTGAATAGGACTAAAAAAACAAACAAAAAAACAAGTTAAGCTACCGTGTGAGTGATTCCAGATAATTATGTCCTTTATCATCTGTGCTTATTAAATATTCATTGATAATTTTCCTGGCCACTGATTTATGTGAATTCTTTATAGCGTTATTGCAATTTTGGTAGTCGGAACAGGGGACCAGTACTCCTGTCGTTCAGTCTTTCGAAACAGGTTATTCAATGTTGCGAAACTCATACGCAACATTAAATAGATTAATAATTCAAAAATAATGCGACAGCTCACGAAAGCGTAGTATATGACCCAGATCTTTAGACAAAGCAATGAAGAATGTATGCTTTGAAATTGTAGTTTTCTATCAATTATGAATAATTTTACTGTAAAATTTGTATACTTTTTAAATATTGATCTTGGGGAATAAGTAATTGTGATAAAATAATTCATTCTTATTCATGTTTACAGCCAATAAAAATCAAATAAAAATAATGGCCAATAAATCAGTAGAGAATAAAATAAAATAAGAAACTTAAAATTATATTTAAAATAAATTAAACATCTTAAACTTATTCATTCAAGACTGACTCTCCTCCACCTGATCACTAAAGATATACCACCAAGATGTCAACATTGCAAAAGTGCCCTAATTAATTAAACGAAAACGTAATAATAGCCCTTAGGGGACAATAATGGTGGTGCTGATAAAGTAATATCTTTTCTTTCCAATCTATATTTATTGAAGCATATACAATTAAAAAATTAATAAATAAATACGCGTTAATATATCATTTAGTAATAAATTGATTTAACTAACCTTAATAAATAAATAATTAACTTTTCAACCTTTTTTCGTTTTTCCTTTCACACTATGATGAATTGGGCGCTAATGGCCTAGATTTTTTCGCCTAAAAACATCAAAACAGTCAAACAGACATCCATACTGGAAAACTCCATATCAAGCATTTCACCTTTACTTGTAGAACAGGACTGCACTATATGGAAAAAAGAACTAAAAGATCACAAAGCGTATCTTTTAACCGCTTCACTGATTTGTATTTGTTAAAACTATTCATTTATATGGTTTTGGCTCGTTCCATTTGCCGTTAGACCAGGATCTTTTATAGGCAAGTGTCAACATTAGCTTCTAATGTTAAGAGATTAGTACAATTAATTTCGTTTAAGTACATTTCTTTAACTTGAAAGCATGGCCTGTTTTATGTTCCAGTATCTCATTCGCATCCACCCTAAAACAAATCATTTTTTTTTTTTGTTAATGATAGTAGATAATTTTGAGTTTTGAAAAAAAAAAAAAAGAATCTCATATTTCTAATTGTTCTTTCAGTAATATTAAAGGATACCTTAAGTTTTTACTACTCGGTAGCTTTCAGTTACTGTTACACAGTTTTATAAAAACTTTGTGTTTTTCACATTGCAGTAACCTTGCACGTTCATCAACGTGTTCTCTCAAATAACTCATAATTAACTGTATATAAATTTACAAAATACATTATATACCGAAATTTAGGGCATGACTTCGTTATTATTATTATTTATTATTTTTATTATTATTTAGACACGTTATTATTATTTTATTTTATACATTTTTTTATTTTTCTGAACAAATCTTTAACCGACTTTGCGTAGCCGCATTCCAGTCCATTAGCAAGGCTTATTGCTAAATGTTCATTTTTATGCTATGAGAACCGGTACTCAGCAAAGTCATTCATTAATAAACAATTCTAAAAAAAAATACATACATAATTAAAATACGAAAAAAATTGAAATCCGCCCTGCGATGATGGAGGAGATGTTGTGACGTTGGATTCAATCAATTTTGGGATTAGCCGCCGAAAGCCGAATACTTTAGCGAGGATTTACGAAATATAACGGTCGTAAATATTTTTAAATTCGCACCTCTAAGTGTCTGTGTTCTTATGCTGTCAAAACACTAATAAATTTGACAACGCTCTATCCTGAAACTGTTGTTGAATATTTATTGCTATTTCGAAATATCTGACAATCATGAATATCTATAAAAAAAATACATATATATTATGTACACATGTATGTATTATGTGTGTCTTTAACAGTAAAGATACTGAATCTTTTATCTACCATTATGTTGTAGTCATATTGAAGTGTTGGATTGTAAATCGCAATTGACATTGGTAAAAAATAGACATTTTCAAATTGTTTATATGAATAAAATTCCATATAGCTTATAACTTGATCCTTATATACATTTTTCCCTAAAATAAAAATTATATTATAAAATAAGATTTAAGATGTTGCAGAACAGCACCCCTTGATACTGTTTAAGTATTCCAGAAAAGTGCTGAGTTTATTTTTTATTTTTATGTCTTAAATTTTTAAACTGTTAAAAAAAAATATCCCAAATTAATAATGTTATATAATATAATATCAATATGATAAACACAAAAAAATATCGTTTTAATATCTTAAAGATTAATACAGAGATTGGTTCTTTCTTAATTTGTAAGCAGGTCAGTGGAATTGGGAAAATAATTAATTTACTTAATTAGAGATTGATAAATTATTTGCCACTTCTATAATTTTGTTTTATTGAAAACGAGTTTCGAATGTTATACATTCATCTTCAGTTCAAGGTTTAAATGGATTAAATCAAACAGAAAAGTTTATACTGGTTTATTCAAAACCGGTTGAAGAAACCATTACAAACTTTTCTTGAACTGAAGATGAATGTATAACATTCGAAACAAGTTTTCAATAAAACAAAATTATAGAAGTGGCAAATAATTTATCAATCCCTAATTAGATTGTTCCTTCTATACCATCATGCGGATGTCAACTAATTATTTACCTGCACCTGAGCAATTATTAATATTTATTGTCTTTAGAAAGTTCGCACATTAATACAAAACCTGCGAGAGCTCTTCAAGGTTTGGATTTGACCAAATGGAAATTGTATAACATTTCGGTTTGATTATAATTATTTTAAGGTGTTCAGTAGACCCTGAGTTTTTAGCATTCTTATTCATCCTTTGCAAAAATATGCTGTTTTTAAACAATTATTGTTATTAATTTTGTAATTTGCTATATTTATCAACCAAAATACTTTTTGAGAATCAATCAGACCTAGCAACTGCACTGCTTGAGGCCTAATATAGCATAGTTCGAACTGATTCAGACCAACATTGGAAATCCTAAGTCAGTCCTGACGTCCTCCACATCCTTTGCGTTGACAATTGCGTGATCATAAACATTTGAAACCTTGCATCAGTAACTAACGAGCTTGCCTGGCACAGTCTTCTAAAGTACGGGCAGAGCCAAACCGCAAAATGAAAGAGTACTGGGTGGGTTTCACGACAGTAAAGTCACGAAACTGCTTTAAAGCATCAGTTTGCTTTGTATGTTCTAGTTTGTGTACAATAGAGAAACAGAAAGCAGTTGCAAAGATATTTAGCAAGGAGTGTTACGAAAAATATCAGCACAGAGTCCCATATGCCGGATTGTTAAAATCTTCATTCCAGTACTCTGAAATATTGACACACACATTGGGACGATATGTATTGTACTTTCGTATAAAGTAATTTATAAATCGAGAAATATTTTTATATTGTCAAAATTAAATCTTTAAACATGTAAATTCGTTTCATATGACCTAAAGAATTCTTAGAAGACCCTGTTAACGAAAAAGTGGTAAACAATCCTAATGAAGATATATTAGACGACTGACTTAAGCATGACGATGCTAATTACTAGGAAAAATATTTAAAAAAAAAAAAATGAAACTTCTTCCCTCGCTTTGCCCACAGTTCGCAATAAAACACACTAGTGTTCAATTTATATATACGCCATTCAGCCCTGATGATGGTCTGAAACTTAGACCGAAACGCCGAAAGTTTTTTCTTATTCGTCTGTTTCTTGATTGACCGCATCCCCAACCAAGCTTCTCCTACATATATATTTTTTAACGTTGACCAGGTTTCATTAACGCAGTATTGTACAGTTTGACTCGTCCAACATAATCATCCAAGGAGACATAGTATTCCTGAAACGTTCAAAAAATCATATATCATTTTAAAAATATTGTATTTTATTGTGACCTGTGAGCAAAGTTGATGAAGAAGTTTAAAATGCGATGGAAGGTCAAACATTGAAACTTCTTCTTCTTCCACTTCCATCCGTATGCCTTTCAGCGTGGGAGTGTGTCTAGCCATCGTTGCCAGCCAGATCTATCTATGGCATTGAAAAAATTAATTAAAAAAACAGAGAATTGAAGCATTCCAAACTGTTGATTACAGCTTCAAAATTATTTATTCCATGAATAATAAAAATGATGAAATAATAAATAGTAAAAATTCATATATTTATTAACCTTCCTGGGAAAGTTTTTACCTCCTTTGAATAAAACTGAAAATCACTTCAAAATGACACCAAAAATAAGTTAGATGCTATTTTATCCAGAATATGGACAATCTATGTGTATTCGTTTTAATACCCTTGAATAATAAGTATTTATCCTATTAGCCCATTAATTTATTTAATGTGTATCTACAGTTTTTACATTGCCATACATATATACTACAACAATGTTGGACAAATTGCAATTTTTCTGTATATCGAAATTCCCACATTTTTTATTTAAGAAAACTTTAATAGGTTCGTCGGTATTTCACTGATCAATTCAGATTTATAATATGAATATCTGGTTTATAATATGAATATCTGGTTTATAATATGAATATCTGGTTTATAATATGAATATCTGGTTTATAATATGAATATCTGGTTAATCGTTTCAGGGCTAAACCTATTCACTACTATTTCTTCCCAAAATTCCACAGGGCCACCCTAAATGGGTTATAGCCTCGGGGCGCAAGCCTTCTGGAATAGCTTTTTTCATCAATATGTTGTTTTTATTCAAATCTTTTCACGAAAAAAATAACCATATAAACTGTTCTAAATGAAATATAAAATATTATATGTATGCATATATTACGAAGAAGGGGGCTTATTTTTAATAACCGGCGGGAGCCGAATATCTTACGACGGCTCTGCTTTATAAGAAAAACTGGGATATATGAAACCGTATAAAATTATATCAGAATTAAAAAAATATAAAATTGGCAGAAGAGAAAGTCAGAAAATCATTTTGCATAAAACCACTTTCTTCCTAACCTAAATACTAAATAAGGAAAAGTCGAGAAAGCAAGATATTCAATTGCCCTTGTTAATGAGAACCGAATTCGGATCCCGATAATATGTTAAAATAAATTCCGATCGAATAATTTAAAGCATTAATTAGTTCGAAGACATATCAGGGAAAAATTACCTTTTAACAAAGACATGGTTTTGATAAATAATTCATAATGATCTAGAATCACAATGATTTTTCAACAACAAAATTAATATTCCAGTTTTTTTAGGTATTTCACAATTATTATTTCAGGTTTCACATTATACTGAAAAAAAAAAAATTAAAAAAAATAGTTCGCTACTATAAGTAATAATTTTAGTTCCGTATAATATATCGCCGATTATCATTTATAACAAACGAATGTAAAATCGCATTTTAGGAATTCCTTAGTTTTATTAATTTATGAGAAGCATATTTGTAAAATCTCGTACACACAAATATATGGCTCTGAGAAGTAAAAAGGTCAAGAGATTTAAAAATTATTCGCAGTCGGATGTTAAAAGTAGAATGAAAAGCTCTATTTTGGTCTCTTGAAAAACAGCTAATTGAAATGCGTGATGGAGACGATATTTAAAAAAAAAAGAAGTGAATTTGAAAATAAGATTTAGCTCAATAATTTTTGGTTAATAGCTCAAATTGAAAAAATTTCCCAAATGATAAATGAACCGAATTAACATAATTTAATCCATACAAGTAAATGAGTAGCAGATTTAATTCACTGGTAAGATTTGAAGCAGGCTTTGATTACTTTGTTTACTAACTTGTGCTATATTCAATACCCCTTCTAGTAGCTGAAACCAAGAAACTCTCTCTATTCTTTTGGAGCGTTTCTAGAGAAACGTATCCCAAATTCAGTAAAATCGCGAAGCAATGTCAGCATAGGTTACCTAAAAGAGTTTTCTCGTAAACTACGTGTATTTTTTTTATTATAAAATTGTGAACATCTATATAATACAAGATAAGTATCGATATTATCTCAACTGTAATGCAAATGTCTCAATATCAGATATACAACAAAAACGTTTGTTTATTGTAGGACGTTCTGATACAAGATAGAAACGTCAGCCCGGACGAATAAAACCGCCGGAGCAGGCATAAGCTACTATGTGACCTATAAAGACCTGTTAAAGGAACCACTAGTCAACGAGAACATGGATGGGGGTTGGGTATCCAAGTCCCAACTGGAACTGGTTCAGGGCTGGAACTTGGTGATATCACAAATCACGTACGTGCAACTTGCCACTTATTGTTTCCGGGAGTTTCTTTTTTCTTCTTTATTTTTTTTTACTTTGGCAAACCATGCCCGTAATTTGAAAGCATTTAGGGACAGGAGTTATGGAATAATCTCATTAAGAATCATTAATTAATAAAATGATTATTTATAAGACCGTTCTATTTATGTTGTATATGAGAACTGATCTAAAGATATTTTATGCATCAAAAGAAAACAGTATAAATATTTGAGTCTTTTTGGCATTGCATTAATTTTAAATTTGTCAATGGAAATTTTTTAAATAAAATGGAAAAGTAGATATATCCTACTCTGATTTTATAGGGAATTACCGCATTGCTCAGGCTTTATTTACATTTGTCTGGGTAAATATTTTAAAGAGAATGATTATAAATAATCTGTTGTAATAAATGTTATTACAACATTAATAAATGTTATGACATAAATATCTCTTGTTTACATCGGTGCAGAGGCTTGATTATCAAAGCCCTGATGCAATGGTTTGTGTTGAGAAGACAATTTAGAGGAAGGTTGACGAATAGAAACGGTTAAAGAATACGAAAAAAAAAATATAACGCCACTTCATCTCGTTATACCGACAAAGGGCATGAGAGTGCCTCTAAGTCTCTTTAGTCCCAATTCAAGCTCAGTGCATAACTCTCAGTTCACCAGGCAACCATAGTCGAAATGGAGGAAAACAAGAGGATACTAGGAGTATTTGAGAAATGGAATCAAGATATCTTAGATACTGTTTATAGGTAGCGATGGATTTTCGGGTTATCTGGAAAAATGGGTATTTCCAGGAAAGATATTGGTCAGAGGTGATTTTCTTTTTTTTTTTTTTTTTTTTTGCAATCGAGCGGAAACGAATGAGGTGATTATTGAGGTAAAACGATATTTGAAGCGTTTTAAGATTTTGGTTTGCATATTCAAATATTTCTGTAGAAAAAAGCGTATATTACAACTGGTGTTATGGATGTATCATAAAATTTCTTTCCCAAAAAATTGATCCTTTTTAAAAAGGAGCAGCAAAAAATAAAATTAATAAATACGAAAACCGAAAAAGGCCTTTGAAATTTTATAAAAAGAGGATCCCAGCTACTACCGATTCCGACTATTTGACTTTTATTTCCTGGTGAACCAATTCAATAAATTTTGACCTTCCCACATAGGCTAGAATAGTTCATTAGCCTGAAGGATTTCCCATCCTAAAATTCCTATTACCTGAGCTCTTAAAATCCAACAAATAAAGAAAAAAATAATGATAATGTAATTAGGGATTGATAAATTATTTGCCACTTCTTTAATTTTATTTTTATTGAAAACTTAATCCTCTACTTAAACCTTGAACTGAACATGAATGTATCACATTTCAAACTAGTTTTCAATAAAAACAAAGTTATAGAAATGGCAAATAATTTATCAATCCCTAATTAGATTGATCCTTCTATACCATCATGCGGACGTCAACTGGTATTAATAAAGAACTTTTTACTATAATTTAAAAAAAAAAAAAACTATTTTTCTTAAGGCCTGGTGATATCCTGATTTAATAAAAAATATATAACAATTGTCACAAGTATTTATTTTTATATAAATCTGAAAACTTAAATATAAAAATTGCATTTATATTATATAGTGGAAGTTGTTTAATTATCCATGACTTCGTATTAAACAAGTTTTTTTTACCAATTTTTTTTTACCTAGAGAAATGTTTATTGATATTCATAAAATATCCATTGTGTTAATTGAGTCCGCGGAATTCCTATAGCATTTTGAGTAAAGTTGTACAAGCAAAGATAATTAAACACGCATGAGTACAATTGCATCGCACAGTTGGGCCAATAGCCGATCTAGGAGGACGAAAATCAATTACCATAATTTTTAATTGGAAATCACGTATTCGTCATAAATGAATAATAATAAACCTGTGATCGTTTTTAATTAATTAACTAAATTATTTAAAGGCGAATCATTTAAAAAAATAAAATTTCAAATAATTTTAAAGAAGTAGCATGAAATAGCATTAAAATAAAGAAAAAAAAATGTGGACAAATTTAAATTAATTTAATCTATTTCCTTATCCTTAGGATCGACATCCGTGGAAAAGTTACACTCTGACTAAAGTCCGTCATAATAGCTTAGCGACAAATCAGAAAGTGATGAATCGAGTGTCCCTGAAAACCGAATCCAATGGGCCATAATTAGAGGAGTTGACAAAGGGGTAAGTTGTCCCGGGCGACAGAATTTAGATGGAGACAAATTTTAAGAGTAATTTATGTTTACATCAAGTACAAAATATTTGCTACAGCTTTTTAATTGATTTTTTTAATGTTGTTTATTTTGACTTTAGTCCGCTACGAGTTTAGCTATTTTCGCATCACGTTGACTGGACGTATGAAATACATACAACCTGTGCTGCAACAGTTATTCCTTCAGAAGTTCTTCTCCAGTACTTTCCGATTCTTAATTTTATTTGGAGCATGCAGGACATTTTTTTCCGGTCTCTCTAGTCCCACCCAACCTCTATAAGACCGGTGACTTCCTTGGAAGGTCCAGAAAATTGACTTCAAGAAGCCATCTATATCTTTGAAATCAATTTCTTTCACTGATTATTTTTCCATAAACTCATAAATTTTATATGGAAATCGGGCTACATTGCCTTTCAAATCTGAATAAGTCTTAACACCTAGAACTTCAATTTTGTGAGCATTAATAATTTACCTTAAAATTTTGGAGATCTTTTCATGAAAAGAAAATTTTTTCCACAGTTCAAAAACTATTAGCTTAGAAATGTTGTTTAATTAATAGAAAAAACAGTGCTTAGCGCATAACTACGCATAATTTACTGAACATTACTTGAAAGAATGCAAAAAATACTATAAATGGAAAAAAAAAAAATTGTCTTGGAATACCCGGAAGGGTATCTTAGATATTATAGAAGTATTGTTCATCTATTTATAGCTTTGATCATAGCTGTTTTCGAAATTAAATTGTAATCAATATTTAATTGATAGTAGCTATGTTAATCGGGTGAGAAAGAAACGTAATTACCTGATTTATCAGAAGCCATCTATGAGCGATAAAACACCGACACCAGTTACAACTATAAATCTTTGTAGGCCTGCTTGTTCATGCCTGACTAATTCGTAATCTTCAGCGAGAGCATAATCAAACTTCGAAATTATACTAGGGCATTTTTTAGGTCACCAACTATTTATAGAAAGGATGCTTTGTTACACTTATCACATTTTGAAAATTGTTTTTGTCCTCCTAGATACCCTATTGGTCCCACTGTTCATTCAGTGTTAAAAACATTCGAAGAAATTGAAAAACGTTCGATATTTTTGTTTGTTTTTTAGATTTAATTTTTTCATTCATACAATATTCGTCATTCGCCACCTAAAGCTTTCTTTTTGTAGACTACCCATGAATCCCACGGATTCGTTGGAACATTTTTTTTTACGAATTATCGGCCTTAACATAAAGGGGGTGGTTCTACATGAAATGTTTTTTTTTGTGTGTGTTTTTTACCTCCACTTTTGTTAAGTATTCCTGAAAGGTTCAACATAACTATATGTAGGATTTGTTCTCAAGACGGACCTATAATTTACGAATGCCAATTGTACGAGAGGCAAAGGTCTAAATTAACCATGCCTGTAATTCTGATAGGAAGAAATCAGCCAATGACTGAATTCGAACTATAAAATAAATTTCGGACTGATTTAATCAAATTTGTAAATAGATTAGATTTTGAAAAGTTGACCCAAAATTGAAGAGGTAGCATAGCATTATACTATTTGTTAAATATTTATATCAATAATCTTTTATGTTTGTTATAAAGTATGTTAAATAGGTCTTTTTTTTTACTATAATTCTATTTATATACAATATATACTTAAGTTATTTAGCAAAGATTTTGTTATTCTGAATAATGTATGCAGTCTAAGGTACATAATATACAAATGTATGGAATGTACCAACAAATAAACGGTCCTTTCAAAAGGTTACTTTGAAAGGAAAAAATAAAAAATAAAAAGTATGTACTTGTACTCTTCTTACGAGTATCACATATTTTTACTTGGATTTGTCCAAATCCAATTACTTGTTTTTAGGATTTTTCCAAAATCTAATTATTGACAATTTCTTTACATTGTATTGGATAGAAAAAACAAGGGACCGGCAGATAAGCTCGAATTATCCACGATTTCGAATTAAAAACGTTCGGAGTAGCCGAGTTCGACTAACTTCCTTTTTTCTTATGTTGCAGTAAATAAAGACGCTGAACCACGTAAACAAACCTAAAAAAACTAAACGTTGATAAGAAATTTTTCTATCCTGAGGATACCTGAATTGGCTTAACGTTGACTGGTTAGTTATTATCTTCCAATAATATCCCATCATTTTATTTTTTAGGAGAATGCTTAATGATAGGAAGTTTTAATAAACAATTTGAAAGAGAATATGCAGTTGTCCTAAATAGGGTGGGGAAATTAATTTTTAAATTACTTTTCCACCAATGTGGTAACGATAAATTTGCATATGATAAGAGTTCTTGGTATTGCAAAGTTATGAAATGAGAGCCGAAGTAGTTAATGGAGGCGAAGAAGTTCGTCTAGCAGGGACATACAGTAACGTGTGTCAGGTTGTGCCGTTCACAACGTCAGATATGGATATTGCAGATATGTGAGTGGGAGGTTTAATTTAGGGAAGTTCCTTGGGCCTCTCATCAGATTTAAATACTACCCCACTGTTACTGTTGCAAGAGGACCTCATATAACCGAACTAATCTCGAAGAAGAAGGGGTACAATATTTCAGTGGTAATCGACTGACATCGATCAGCGGAAACGACTGCCCTCGATAGGTTCTCGTCGCGCCCTCCGGCTACCGTTCTTGTACGTCTTCATCTATCGAGGAAGGCCCGAGAACAAGAAATCAACCAATTAGGTCTTCCATTTTCTTAGACCGCTTATTATAGTCTCCGAGTGGATGGGGAAAATTAATCGTAAACCTTCATAATACAAAAGAAATTGCGGAGTTTAATGTTAGTAGTTGTAATTACGTCGTATATGTAGTATCATTATTACTGTCGGGCAATAAAAAAAGACAAAAGAGTTCCTAGTAATAAAACTTGTCCTCGATACGTAGAATTAAGATCACTTTCATTCGTATTGAATTCTTTATTTTTCCGCTTTACATTTTAGTCCTTAATGTGTTAATAAATCTGCAACACGTCGTTCGATTAAGGTCAATCTGTAGTTTTAAAACCATAATTTTTCAATTGAATGGAATAGTTGATAAACATAGATGTTTCAGAAAAAGAATAAGCTTGTAACTATTATTATTTTAAAGAACTATAGTCCACTGTCCGTATGATGGTTTAAAAAAAGGAGTAAATTTGGTTGTTTATGGGGTTCAACGGCCTCACAGATCCCTGCTTGAGCTTTAAGAGCTAGTTATCCCACAGGTTACCAACCTGTTCGAACCATAGTGAGAAGTTCAAAATTTATTATTTATTTCTGCCGCGATATAATAATGCTCAAAAGTCGGAATCATGCCGGAAACCTCTGCGGAGCGTACCGAAATGCTGCATTGGCCAATGCACACCATACTTAATAATGTTTATAAATTATTTATTAATATTATTATTTGATTTATCTCGCATTTGCGGATTCATAACTGAGATGAGGGACGAGCCCAACCATTTTTAATTATTCATATTAAGCATTTAAAAATATTCTTAATATCCTTACTTAGCACATCAAGAGGTAATCCTAAATCATAAATATATTATTATTATTATCATTGTAATTATATTTTTTATTTTAAATAAGTACGTTGACTTATCTATTATATATTAACTTATTGCTTGATTTTCAGACAGTGTAACCCGAAATCTGAAAGGTCATTAACCCGAAAGCTGTACGTGTTCATTCGGATCTGCCATTATGTTGGTCCACTTCACATTAGTGAATTGGACCAGAAACAAAATGTTATATTAATAACATTTTGTTTCTGGTGTAATTTAGTTTTTATCAAGGCTTGAAATTAAAACTTAACTTTTATTTTTAATCAGTATCGACATGACTGGAATTTTTATTTTCGATTATTTTTTCTGTTTTTTGGGAAATAGAACTTTTTTTTGTGGAACTTTTCAATGCAAATTTGAATAGTCCATATATTTTTGAAAAACTTTCATTTAAATGTTCTGTTAAAGCAATTCGTTTCACCAAAAAGCAAATCTGCTTTCAAAACCTCTTTTACCATCTATGATTTAGGAAAGAAATAAAAAACTCTAAGAAATAGAAATTTTTTTAGTTAACGAAAAATATAACAACAAATACGATTGTAAATTTCTTCCGTTGGCTCCTAGAAATTTTCTTTAAATATATCTTTTTTTTTCTTAATATTTAGTGAAAAGCATTTTTGTAAGAACTTAAAAAAATAAAAGTTAAACTTTCATAATAAATCTAGAACTTCACTAAAAAAAATTTTCTTGGAACTTTTGTTACATATAGCATTTTTCAAAAGAGTTCCTTCGAAACTGTTGAAATGGAATTTTTAGGAAAAGTTCCAGAAAAGTTTCAAGGCCTTTTTTTTATAATTGAATTAATTCTGTATTATTAGTTAGTAAGAAGCCAAAATATATAATTTATACTAGCAATAATCCTAATTAAACGCCATTTTTCGGGAGCCGGCCTGCAAAATTTTTAGTTATTAATAATATGTTGAAACTGATTACGCAAAAACTGTGGACATTTTTAAAATTTCAGTTACGATATTTCGATATCCGTTAAATATTCCTTTTTTCGTTTTCATTTATTGTAACAAATGCTTCAATCAGATTTGAACAGTATTTATTTATTTTTTTACTTTTTTCTATTATATTTTTCTTATAGTACCACCTCTATTTCATAAGTTTAAAAAATATATCTACAGTTACAAAAATAAATAGCTGAATCGGTAGCAACCAATGTTCCTAATTGGGAATGCTCCGAAAATCCTACTAAACAATTTTTTTTTTTACTAAAACTGGCAAGCGTTTTGTGCTTTATATGGATAATTGGAAAAACAAAAACGTGAAAATTAAAATTTGATTTGGATATGAATTTGGCGTGCTATAAAAACTTAATAACAATAATTAATACAAAGATAATTTTTGAAGTTGAAAAAGAATATTGAAGCTCTTTTAGGGTAAACCATTTGTCTCATGCTCTGGATATGACGCCATAATGAATTATTGCTAATTACTATTTACGTTTTTCAGCCATACTTCTTTTATTCTTGTTGGATCTGGTATGATCAAGCTCTCCAATTAATTTCAGCTTGATAAATATAAATCAACTTTTTGGATATCGGCTTCCGGTCTAGTTAAAATATTTATTTATTCCTGTTGGCGTGGTCAACTGGAATCCAAGGCCGTATCTAATCCAAAGAATAGACAGAAGAGCTTCCCTCTTGTTCTCTATGACAGAGATATTTACGACCGTGAGAGAAGATAAGAGAACAACTGCAAAGAGTGACAAGAGGCTTGTCGAGGTAGCAATGAAGGATGCCGATTGTCGGTCATTCAACTTTACGATATTCCCTTTCCTGATCCCGGACAAGGGTATCTCTCTTGTTGATAGGTCTTCGATAATAATTCACCTCACTCCGAGTTGGCTTCGTATCAAGGGTCAGTTATAACAAGAGCTCGAATTTGTATGCAATTTCGTATTTTGTTCGCGAATATTTTTTAAACAGTTGACCGAATAAGTTTTCGAATCAGTGTACTCGAAATGATGAAATTTTCCAAATTTTGTTTTGCATATTTAATGATTCTAATCGCGTAATGGAGCAATTTAGATGAAATTCAAGATCACAATATCATTATCATTTTCAATAAACAAATCAACGAAATAACGTTACCTTCAATAATTGACTTCTTAGAATATGGATTGTTTCATTTCCCCTGTTTTCCATCTCCCCTACTTGTCTTTATAAACACCACATTTCAGTTTGTTGCTCATTTTCTTAACCTTTCGGTAATATTAGTGTTTTATTTATATGCTTTTTAACATTGTCAAATAGTTTTCCTTTTTCCTTTTCCTTTTTAAATGAAATTATTGCTGTCTTTCTTTGGTTACCAATTGCAGGTTTGGATTATTTTGATGTTTTATTTTTTTTAAGTTTTTCCAATTACGTTTTTATTTAACCATTAAAAATCATATATATTGTTATATATGTGTATTTATAATTTTCATCTCCCGGCTTTCCATCTCCCCTTATTGTCTACTCACACATACACACACGGTTTCTTGTTTTTCACATTATGTTTTAATTATTTACATATTTTGGTTTATGAAAAAATAAATAAAATAAAATCAATTTCGTTTTATTTTTATCCTTACTCCAATTTCTTTCCTAGTTAAGAACTATTTGTAGACACATTAGTATATTTGAATATTTTAGCTGTATTATTGAATATTTGGAGATTTTTTGCTACATATTTTACAATTTTTGATTGCATATTATATGGCGTGTTCTGCGATTTTTTACTCCATAAAAATCCTGGCTTTGGTTATAACTCGAGCTAGCAACCATGTGTGGTTATAAATAAGAAAGCAACCGAAATAATGAAATTGAAATTCAGAAAAAATAGAATTAATGTTGTTTATTAAAGATCAAGAACTTATATATTAATAATAGTTCGTTTTACTCGCAATTCGTTTAACAATGTGATATTAATATAAATTCACTCTGTTACGTAAAAACCAATTCCAATGTTTGCTTTAAGCAACTTATTGATTAATTCGTAATTATAATCATTAACTTTTTTTTTGTCACAATTTATTTTATTTTATTGGTTTTTAAATAAACCAAATCATCTATGGTTGTTTTTAATGACTCCTGGCTGAGATATCATAAAAAAACTTGTGTCTTTCTTTTTCTTTTTATTTAGTTGTGTTGTAGCATGTTTTCCTGTGCATACAACTTAAATATTTATTATAACCATTTATTTATTAAATATAATATATTTAATAATATAATAATAATAATAATAATAATAATAATATAATAATAATATAATAATAATAATATAATATATAAATATAATTTATATATTAAATATTTATTTATAACTGATTCAGAGCTGAAAAACATAGATAAATATGATTAATATTTATATTTTCTTTTCAATTTTTAAAATTTAACTGTAAATAAATCGTCGCAAAACATTTTTGTTTTCTTAAAATTGAGCAATGAAGTAAATAAGGAAAAAATCATTAGGTCCATTTAATAATTATTAAAACATTTTAAGTTGAATTGCGTGGTTTTTACACGAAAGCGTGAAATCAATTTTTTTTGAGGAATTTTTTCGGAAGGTCTTTGATACTCTCATCAAAGGTTCCTCTATTGAAAAGAAGAAGAAAAAGACTAATTATTTCAATTTTATTGGTGTAATTAAATAAAATCGAGTAAAACATAATTTAAAACGTGTGGAAGAGCTTGGATAATTGTTTTTATGTGATACAGCCACTTATAGGAAATATCTAGTAAAAAAATTAAGAATATATCTTAAAAGCAAGATACCTGTAAAACACAGTAACACTCTCATGAAATTATTAACACTTTATCAACGTAAATGTGACCACACAACTGAGTTAATACAATATTTTGAAATAACTTTTATAATGTTATATCAAAATATTTATAACTTTTGATACTTGTAAAAAGTTGTAAAAATATTAATTTAACAAAAAGATTTAAATAGTAGTTCAAAAATCGAATATTGCAAACCACATTCTCACAGAAGGAGCATAGGTAATTCAACTGTTAAAAATAAATTAAAGAGTTACTAACCTGAGTTTCATTGATGATGAAAGCTTAGTCATTCTGTTTAATGATCTTCACTTATTTATTTATTTTGCCTTCACGGCGGTTCATTTTCTTTAATCACGACAGCGGTGTAGTAAAAAGTCTTAGATATAAAAAATATTTCACGCTAAAACTTATCCATTATCCATTATCGTAAATGCGATTCATTCTAACAAGGAATTACGGTTTCATTCATCATCAATGCTAATTTTCAACTTTAGGAAAACACATTATTCAACAGTAAACAGAAGTAGAAACTTCAGCTAAAAGCACAACTTGAAATAATTAAATGGACGATCTCACTTCTTGTCGATGATCGAAAAATTCAAGTGTTTCTCTGGACTTGTAAGACAAGATTCCATATTATTGCTACATCGAGCGGTAGCTATTTTGCATTTTGGCACTTATGCAAGAGAGATAAGTTTATTTTTAATTCGATTTTAAGAATAAAAGACAGGATAAAAGATTCGAAACACCTTAAGAGGACTTTCAAACTGTTTCGACTAATTAGCTGTGTGAGATTTTTGCAGAGAACGCCCGATAAGGTTACCTTTGCAACAGAACAGAGATTATGCAATATGACAGAAAATTTCGATGTAGATGTATTAAAAAAAAATGACTAACATTATTCACACTTGCCAAAAAAAAAAAGAAAAAATCTTCTGATAAATTGAAAAGATAAATAAAGATAAGGGCATGACAAGCATAGGAGGATAGATATGAGGATAGACAATTCACAACAGCATCTCTTCCGGGGCTTGAGTAGTTTGCAAGTTGTGACTTAAGATCCCTCATCTAGCTCTTTTTCGTCATCCACCATGAATTCGCTGGCATTTCAATCTTGGATGTTTATTGTGTATGTCTACGGATTTCGTCTTTAGCCGTGAAAGCGTAAGTAGTCATTCATTCAAGTATCATAGTGTGCTTATTATGTATTTATTGTGTAATCAGTATGCTTTTGTTTGAAACAAATTTTAGTCTTTATATATGTAACATTTATGATAATCGGTTATTAGTTATGAAATAAATGAGACTGTTCAGAAGTTCAGCATCTACCCCTTACTGTAATAAAATTCTTATCAGTATATATTGTTGTATTTTAAAACATTTTAAATATTTAAAGATGCTATTACAACTTTTAAATTAGATTTTTTGATTCTATGACCTGCCTCAAGCCCATAGTGGATTTGTTATTTCTTGATTTAAATTATATTTTAGGAGGATTCCTAATTTCCAATGTATGCGCGGAATTTTCATTTTTGAATAATGAATCATTTGAATAAACAACATCATTTTGTTATAATTTGAGTTTTATATCTGTATTCAAGAATACAACAAAGGAATAATCATGTAAGTTCTTATGTTGGAAGGTACCGAGTACATTTTCTCTTCAGACATCTCGGAGGATAATTGGGAAAAGTTTATAAATTTAAATTGAGATTTTTTTATTTATTAATACAATTTAAAAAATACTTACTGTCATAATCGATTATTATATGAAGAATGATTTTTTTAACAAATTCAGAAATATGCATTATAATCTTTTATTTTATCAGTTAATTAGTAATTATCTTTTTAACTTAAATTATATTGTTAAAATATCGGTTATGGATGGTACAATTATAGTAGGTAATGAACACCTCACAAATCCCTCCTCAAGGAGGAGCATTTAGCTCCAAAATTACCCCAAAACTTCCCCCACCCTTCTCGGGGAAAACCCAATCCAACCCTTAAGGCAGCCAAGCCCTAGGTAACTATTCAGTCTTATACCAGTTCTTGAAGGGTATAGTGTGTTAGTTCAGAAACAAACACTTAGTGCTCAGTTTTGAAGTTATATCTGAAGCTGTATCCGAATATTTTATAAAACGTAAGTAGGTTATGTTTTCTTATCAGTTCCAAACGAAAATCCTTAAGGGGTTGGTATAGGTTTATCATATTTAAAATATGTGGATGACTTTATTATTAAGATATTTAAGGCTACATAATAAAATTGCAATAAAAATTTTAGTAGGACCTTAGATATGTTTTATTTATAGAACCATAATTCTTTTGCCCTGAGAAGGTTGGATTCCTCTGCCTTTAGCAGCTGAATTTTAAATTTAGTACCACCCTTAAACTTTAGCTGTCTCCTCGAACTCGCATTGTATCTTTATCTTGCGTTTTGGAACCCATTTATGTCATTGTGTTTTGTTAAAAATTAAGGAAGAAGGTTTTATGTTTTAAAAATTTATTATAATTCGATAAGACATTGATTTATACGCCCAAAACCCGGCTGAAGCTGCCTGCGTATATGTAGGTGAACATAAAAGTATATTTTATGGGACGATTAACTTACTACACTTTATTGGGTTGTAATAAATCATCTATATTTATTATTACTTTACATATATTATAACACCTTACTTTTCTTTCAGAAATATGCGGGAAAAAGAAAAAACATAGTTTCGTTAAAATTTTAAATTAATTTGGTAATAAGATATGTAGTTTTGTACTGACTGTGTGTCTTTTTAATTGTCTGATCAGAATGTTACAATTTTAGTAATATTATTATCATGACTCTATATATAGTAAAACAATTTTCTTGTTTTTAATAGTTAAAAGAATAAATAATATCCAAGTTTACAATTATTATTAAACAAACCTATAATTTTAATATTTAGAAATTCTATAATGATAGTGTGTAAAATAGGGCATGCTTTTTTTTTGGCATGTTAATTGTGAAACAATAAAAAATGTTAAGTTAAAACAAAACAGTGTCCAGCACATAAATAAAATATGATAAATTATTTATTCAAGAGTGATAATAACCAGCTAAATCATGTTTTCCAGTGGTACCGAAAAAAATATTGACTCATTACCATGCTTGTGAAAGTCAGACCATATTGTAATTAAAAAAAGATAATGAAATAATTTGCCCCAGAGTATAGCCCTGAGGTACTGTAGTTATAATTGGTTTGTTGTCTCAGATGTTAAAAAATCCATTTATTTTATTTTATTTTTTTAAAAGCCTTTATGGTAAATGAAATAAGATTACACAACACAATACAAATAGTTGATGTATTAGTCACAGAAACCTACGCACCATCTGTGATAGTGCTATCTTAACTGTCACATGCTCAGCAATATCGAACGCTGTTACGAAAATTTCTAGAAAAAAAATTAATTCCTAACTTTATCAGAAAAATCGTGTAGGACAAAAATCAAGGAAGCTAAAGTTCATTTCATTTGTTTATTATTATAATATTAATTGAATAGTTTGTCGATAAACTGTATAATTTATACTGGATTTTGGTCGATTCCTCGCAGAGTAAAAAATAAAAAACAATTTGCCTTTTTTTTCTTGAACTTACTACTTAAATATATTAGAAGTATTCAACATATATTAGAAGATAAGACATACATATAAAAAGACATATATTACATACATACATATAAGAAGACATATATTAGAAGAGAATATTAGAAGAATTCAACTAGAGAAAAGAATCGATATGAAATATGAAACCAGCTATATTGCAGATTTTTTAAATATTTTTTTTAATTTGAAAAAACTTATTTTTTTTTAATTTTTGACATTATGTAAAAAAAAATAGTATCAATATATTGTATTATTTTCTTATGATTACTTTATGAACTAAATATGGTGAAAATGAGTTAAGTCATTATATAAAACAAAACAAATATTGGAACAATTGATTAACACACGCATATAAATATCTATACATACCCATACATATCATCGCATCCACAGCAAACTTCACGGACATACCTCAAATACTGATTAGAGATATGACTGCAGATGATGTACCTGTTGGCATGAGGAGACGACTAAATAGGAGGAGTTGGATGAGAAACCTTACGTGATTCAAAGTTTTGATTTTCGATACTATAATCAAATGTCAATATTATTCTGCAACAGGTGTAAATTAAGAATACAATAATAACTTAAATAACAATGAAAATTTCGAAATGTTTTGTAAATTCTACTAAAAAAACAGGAAACTTTTTCGGCATAATTAATTGAGTTTAATTTAGAATTAAATACATATGTAGAAAAATAACATTAAATCTTTTACCATTCCAACTGGTTTGTAATCTATTTTAAATTTGGTTTACGCATTTACTAGTTTATAAAATTTAACGAAAAGTCTAGACGAAATTTTTAAAATTTTGGTGTCTTGAAATTTGTATGCTTTTGCGCCATTATTACAAAGGCTTTGATATTCTGTTGGACACTCTTCTGGATATGAATAAAGTAGAGAATAAGACTAGGATCTCTACTGGAAATTTACTGTTTTGTTTTAAAATATTTAGTGAGTAAGTAGTATCAAAAGTAAGTCTCGTTCAGGATATTAATTTTCTTATTAATTGAATGAGGGGAGTGCATCGAGTTATTTGCCGAAAGATGGGTTCAAGTAATAACGATTACTTATATTTTTGAGAGCGGCCTGAATTTAACTTTATTCTTAAAATATGAAAAAATAATACGTTTACACTCTGCTATTTAGACTATTGTTGCCTTCTGGAACAGTAGTTGTAAAAACAATATTACCGATGTTTTGAATGATGTTCTTGAGATTTTTCACCGTAGTCTTTTCAATCCCAAATCCGGACAGACATCCTGTTCTCTCATAAGGATACTAATAACCCCCGAGCGTATCCTATTGATCGCTAAGTATCCAAACCTCATCCCGTACACGATAAATCACGACCTTCCCTAACAGGCCGTAATGAGGAGGAGTTCGGGCCGGCCGACATATCGATAGGTGCCATTAATCGATACCGTACATCGGAAAATCGACTTGGTTGATTACATTATTGTTGAGTTACCTCACCTGATTCATCCCGTACCGTTACGGCTCCTTAAAGGACGTGTAACATCTGATGGAACAACAAAGAACACAATAATTGATATAAAGATATTTTTCAATATATTTAAAATTTATGTATTTCAAATTTACGATCGTCTACCGCTGTAGATTTCTAGGACGTAGAGATAATTAAAATTATAATAGATATTTTTTTTTATTATTACCAGACAAAATTCCTACTATTTCATTATTTTTGTGTGTTCTTATTGTTTTAATTTATTTGCCTAGTTAATTATATAAAAGTGAACTGCTGTTATGTAGTTCCGGTACAATGTTATTTATGAATATTAATTGATTAAATTAGATATTCACTTTTTATAATCCCAAAAACTGTTATTTATAGCAAATCATTAACTCTGAGTGTGAGGCAACGTTTACGAAAACATCTTAAATTTATGACAACAGAGAAACAAAATAATTGATTTAAAGATATTTTTCTATATATGATTTACGATCAATTAGTAGCTGTAGATTTCTAAGGCACAGAGATAATTAAAATTATAATACATTTTTTATTTATTTTTATTATTACCAGACAAAATTAATATTATTTCATTATTTTATAATCTATATATGTCCCTGTTGTTTTAATTTATTTGTGTCGATTATTCGAATGTATATGAAGAAAGATTTTTTTAATAAATTCAGAAATATGAATTATAATTTTTTATATTATCACTTAATTAGTAATAAATACTTAAATTAGATAGTTAACATATTGCTTATGAATGTTACAATAGTAGCAGGTAGTGAGGTATGGCAATAACCCTACAAATCCCTCCTCAATGAGAACCACGTAACTCCAAAATTACCCCAAAACTCCCCCCACCCTTCTCGGGGAAAACCCAATCCAACCCTTAAGGCTACCAAGCCCTAAGTAACTATTCAGTCTTATACCAGTTCTTGAAGGGCATAGTGTGTTAGTTCTGAAACAAGAACTTAGTGCTCAGTTTTGAAGTTCTGAATCCGAATATTTTATAAAACGTAAGTAATATATATTTCCTTGTTGGAAAACGAAAATCGTTAATAGGTTGGTATACGCTCATTATATTTAATATATATGAATTACTTTATCATTAAGATCCACAAATATTTGAATAATAAAGTCATTCAGATATTTTAAATATAAAGAACGTATACCAACCCCTTAACGATTTTCATTTTCCAACTCATAAGGAGCCCTTAAATTTAAATTTTAGCTGTCTCTGGAACTTGCATTGTATCTTTATCTTGCGTTGCAAAACCTCATTTATGTCATTGTGCTTATTAAAAATTAAGTAAGGAAATTTTATGGTTTAAAAATTTATTATAATTCGATAAAACATTGATTTATGCTCCCCACATTCCGGTTGAAGCTTCATATATGTAGGTGAACATAAAAGTATATTTTATGGGACGATTAACTGACTATAAATAGTAATATAATTAATATTATTACGATTGTAAAAGTACCTCAGGACTATTTCCTAAGGCAGGTTGTTTAATTTTTTTAAATTGTAATTCCTTAAATGGATATTTAAGATATATATATTATTATACTGGACCAACTTTATAAATATATTATTTTATAATTTATTACGTTATGTTTATAGATTTAGCATTTTTGAGTCATCATGAAATAATTAACTGTTCTAAAACGTAAAGAGTATGCAGCGATCAGTTCAAATTCGTGAAGAATGTAAGTTGATGAACGGTTTTGCTGTTTTTCATATATTTTTTTTTTTTTTTTGTGGAAACGATTCTTTTAAAAATTCTCTATTGAGCCAACCATTGTTTATTACCCTGTAGTCATTCTTTTTAATAGGTTAGTTAGTCATAAACTGTCTAGCGTATAATGCTTGAAGCCTTTGCAACTGTTTGTAATAGTTACAACCTTTTTTTCAAACTTAGTCCAAGAAAAAATTAATTACATCTAAAATTGGTCAGGGTGAATGAAACATAAGTCTGAACAGTATATTATATCATCAATGTTTTAAATATCTGGCGTTTATTACCTTAACTATATCTGATTGAAATATCTCGTATTTATAAGGGGCAATAGTTGCATATTTTATAAAAATATTTATAATAAATGCTCGATTAATAAGTTTTTATTCGAATACCTCGTATAGGGGGTTCTAGCAAGGCCCTTACAAAGAAATTGGTCTTTATATAATTATTTAAATGTAGGTTTATACGAGGAGTTGTAAAATGTATACACAAGGTATGCACTTAAGCTGAATTATTGTTAATTTATAACTATATGTTTTAACCAATTTTCTATTGTATTCATTGCAAACAACTCGGTGGTACGTTACAATTGAGTCCTTATGAGATTTCATAATGTACAGCTGCTAAATTGCTATTGAAGCCTCGCCTTGCATAGAAATATGTATTTTTTTTTTAAATTAAATAAATCTTTAAGATATTTAAGAGATACGTATGCAAAACGTAAAAATCGGCATTTGGCATGCATTTTAAAATCGATCCAGCCATCACTAAGAAATATATGTGTAGATGTCATGTCAGATGATAATAATTAAATATAATTTGTTCGTGTTCACTTATGACATTCCTGTGTGTAGCTCTGCTTATAAACACATAATGTTAAAAAAAAAATTAAAATTATGTTTTGATTAAGACTATTATGATCCATCCCCACGCGAAAAATAATCCTATTTATGCTGCTGCATTAATATTATTAACATCCAAAATCCAGGTAGATAAAGTACTTAAATATTGTTAGTAATTTCGTAATAAGTCATTCGTCAGAAAGAAATTTGAAGTACTTAATTTAAAATATTTTGTTTTAATTGGGTAATTAAAATAATAAAACTCATTTTTTTCTATATTTTCTCGTTGTTTTTTTTTTTAATTCATGACTACATCGGTAAAAAAACAGTTGAAAGCATGAGTAGCTTTCATTTGGATACTCATGTGCAAAAATAATTGGTTAGAAATAATATTTATTGGAACCTTTGAAGTATTTTTCTACGATTTTTTTTTTTTCGATGCTTCAACCTTTTAAATATATGTATATATATATATATATATGTGTTAATTTTAATTACTATGAAGGTTTAATGTTCGCCAACAAACTAAAACTGGCTCTAGTTTAGATTTTTTAAAGAGAGTTAAAAAATAAAATCAGTGTTAATGTTTTGAACTCAGAAACCATAGCAATATTATCGAGTGTTTTTATGAGACAACTGGAATACAATTATTTCAATCAATATAAAATATCGTGTAAATTACCGAAAATTTTTTTTAATATTTTTTTACTTTAAAAATTTTGAGCACACTCGGAACTGAAAAAAAAGGTTTTTTTGTTTTCGAGGATTTTTTTCAACATTAATGTTTTTTGGTGTGATGAATCCAAATCTGCGACCATTTTTGGTATGGAAAAAATCTATAAGGGTTGTTTACTTAATAATTTAAACACTTTTTTTTAATTTATTTACAAAAATCAATGATTTTTTAATGTTTGTATTTTTACTTTTACATACTCTAAAAAACAAATGTTTAGCTAGCTGGAAATACCATGTCGACTTCATTTTTCAAACACGAGATATAAAATGAAGCACTTTCAGGGTGTTTTATTTATTTTTTTTCTCAGTTCCTAGGGCCCATGTCGCCCATAGACTGGCCATTCGGGTCCATTGGACAAAACAGTAGGATATGGGTCGATTTTTTTTCAATGTGGAATCATCCACAAAATTTTGATCAAAATCGGCGACGGTCAACTTGTAAGATCGTGCACTCACCTTGTAAGATTTCTTTTTTGCAATCTTCGAGTAAGATCTATTGGCCAAGACTTTCTGACTCCAGAATTAGGTTTCTACATTATCAATTCTAGGCAATGTATAATTTTTAAAGATTTTAATAGCATTGATGACTTTTTCCTGAGCTTTATGTTAGAAAAATGTCGAGCCTTTTAAAAAGCTATAAATTGAAAACCAACTAACGAGAAATATATTAATTAGATGAAATTTTAAGCCGACTAATTTCCAATTCTATTTAACTAATCTGTTACTACTAGATTTATACCCGCAGAGGATTACGGAAACAGAAATATTTCACATCACCGCCGCCCGGTTATAAGCACCTTGAATATATTTTACTAAATATATCCTTTAATAGGATCAAGGAGAGTTTTCTCCAGCCGCTGGACCGCTTAAACGCTCCAGCATGCTAAACGGTTTTAGATCCGCTGGGAAGTTAGAAATATTCCGCTCCAGTCTTATATAAGGCATTCCCAGTGTCCCTTGCTTAAGAGAACCTGGATCTGGTTTTGTTATTGTTTACAGGATGGAACGGGGATTACGTATTAGTTTATAAACATAAAACAAATAATGAAAAGCATTAAAATTCAGTAACTGTAGCAAGAAAAAAAAATGTATATCTTTAAATGTAGATTAGAATATTAAATGAGGACAGAAAAATAATTTATTATACTGATATCATAAATCACTCAAGTTTAATTATACATGATTGCGAAATTCCTCTTCAAAATATTTCGAATCCCAGTATTTTTTATCAAGTAATTAAAAAAATTAATTATAAATATATTAAACATAGTATCATATTTATTTTATTTTAATTACTTGAACAAAATTATATTATCGATATTACCAATCATCTGGATATGATTTATGATTTTAATGAATATTTATTTATTTACACGTTAGTTCAGTGCTCGTTCACTTTATAGAAATTATTTAGCCAATAATAGTAGTATTAATAAATTTATCAAATACATTTTTTAGTACAATAAAGTTATCTCAAATCAATAGCAGCTACAAATTATTTTTTATGTCTTCATTACTTATGTTCACCTAACGGAAAACTAATGACTTCATAATTTTCTCAATTTTATGAAAACAAGTTATAAGAAAAAAAATCAACATATTACAGCTTTTTGAATTTTCAGACTAGAGAACCGGTTGAAATATTTTAAATACATTATTACATGGATATTTTTTAATCAAAGTCAGTTATCAATATTCAACGTTAATCATTAAACCATAAGCCAATTTTTCAATGTGTATATTTAGTAGTTAATTTAAAGGCATTGATAACAAAAAATGCAGTCTGCTCTTTTGCGTTCAAAACAATGTAGGAACTTTTTGGGAAATATAAAATACGAATTTTTATATTCGAATGAGCATAGGTTTTATAGCGATTAATTATACGAATACACATATGAAGTTTATATAATTTAATATGATAAATAAACAACCAAAAAGTGTCCTGTTATTTGAAAATTAAATACATAATGTTTTCTGTAAAAAACGGGTAATTGGTGAAGAATTGAGAATAAAATGGAATGCTTCTGGACTTTTTTTTAATTGGAAAGGAGATGAAAAATTTAATTTTTTTGTAATAAATCTTTGATCTGCTTATTTTTATTTAAAGTAACTCTCTACTAATTCCCTGCCTGAGTTCGTTTTAGAGCTCTCTGCACATGCGTTTTATTATCACAATTTATTATGTGAAATGCATTTACACCTGATGTGTGTTGCTGAGCCTAATTCCTAATAACCCATTAATCAATAGATAAGTGTTATTAGCGAATCAATTAAAAAAAAAAACTGGCGCAGTTTTCATTCGCGTCTTTACTCATTCCAGTTAAAGCAATTAAAATACGCCACATTAAGGGAGAAATCGTCGCAATTATCTGTTATTTACATAATTTTCTGATTAATTGACAAAGAAGAAGTTATACTAGCAGGTTTGGATTAGAGATTAACAAGTACTTAGTTGAGGAATGCTTTTTTAATTCTTGAAGCGTCCATACGGAGCGGATTGGTCTAGGAAGATGGATCAGCTTATGCTAATGCGGCTTACGAAAGTCCAGATGGACTATTCGCATTTTATATTTAAATTGTACCACGATTATCTTGAAGCTCTTATTTGAAAACTCGATTCCCTTCTATAAATTATCTTAATTTGAGCCGATGTCAAATAATGACTAATGTCCTGGAAAATTTATGTAACATTGTTTACACCATTCATCAATCGAAAGAGGCCACCGATGAATGCTCCAATATAACCTCTGGCTATAATCTTGGAAAGTCATAAATAGATAATGTTTCTGTAGGGCATATAAATATATATATATATATATATAAATATATATATATATATATATATATATATATATATATATATATATATATATATATATATATATATATATATATATATATACATGGCAGTATAACATAAAATAATTATTTCCGGAGAAATCTCTTGAGGAATGTTCTTTACACTAACGTATTATTTCTGAAATAACGACGTAACGAGGTAAACGTTTATACGGACATATTTTATTGTTTCAATGTAATTTCGCTTATCCTAGATTCATTAATAGGTTTAGTATAAATAGGTGATAGTGGCATAAATTATCCGGTTATAAATTAATAATCAGAGTATAAATTTAATTTTGAAGCATGGACCATATCTACGAGATTGATGATAATCGATTTCGAAATTTTTTCCATGTAAAGCAAAATTTAAAAATTGAAGTTCGCCAAACCAGGCCAACCAGCGACCGGTTACTTCCATTTAATGCATTGGAATCTTTCCTAAAATGCCGAGTTTACAAAACTGGCCTTGTGACGCAAAATGTCCTCTAGTAATTTTTCGATTTTGGCGATACCAGCTTTCATAAAGATGAAATAATAAAGTTCTTTAAGGCAATTGTGAACACTACTTCTTTCTTATAATTTCATTTTAATTTATTACTTCACGCCCAACGTTTCGAGGTATTTTTCCCTCATCTTCAGGGTGTAACCTCGAATTATAAGTTCACATTTATTTTAATATGTATATAATAAAAAAAATAATATAAAATTATAAGTTCAGTGTAAACCCTGAAGATGAGGCAAAGTACCTCAAAACGTTGGGCGTGATGTAATAAATTTTAATAAATTGATAAGGAAGAAAAAGTGTTCTCAATTACCTTAAAGAACTTCATAATTAATCTTACATAATATATTAGGAGTTGTTTTAAAAATAAAAAGTTTGTCAGCCAGTAACGCGTAATGTGGCAATGTTTTTTTCTTGTTGCTCCATTTTGGTTTTAATAATTCTCCAGACTTTGCAGCAGTTTTCTCCATGCCGTCTGGATGGTGTTATTGATTGATTTGCGGCTGTAATTTCTTTAATCAATGCTATCCAAGATCGCGTAGTCTTTCCAAAATGAAGAAAGGTCGAGAGATACGACAAGTCAATCTTTTCCATCAGTAAGTTATACCTTTAGATCTTACTTAACCTTAATTAACATCTTGATCTTAATTAATGCACAACTCCGGCGCATAATTGTTTCACCGCTTCTGCGTCTACTTATAAAACAAAATATTTTTTCATTCATGTCGCCACGGATAATTCGCATTAGGGGTAAGCTACCTGCGGATAGTCAGGAGTTGGCTATGTAACACTAATATCGAGGACGTGACGGCCGAGTACGTTGGGGCGAGGGTCCCAGAGTGCCCGGTTCGGTACGTTGTGGGTTCGATTCCCGGCTGGGTCGGTTAATATTTATTTCGTGGCGATACCGCGAAATGAATCTTGACACTCCCACTCTGATTAGTACGCGGCGGTGACGTAAAAGTAGCCGTAAGGGGTTAGCAAAAAGGACCATAAGGCCCATTTGCCGGATTAGTTCCCCCACCAATATCAAACACTAATATCCCTATGAATAGTTTGAAAAGCCTTAAATGATTTTACGATTCATACCTCAATCGTTCCTCTGAACTCTAAATTTTTATCAGTTGTAAGAACTCGAGAACTTTTAGTTGACATCCGCATAAATCTTGCGGATCGGTAGCACATAAACTCGGAGCCTTTAATAGCATGATTTACCGTTTTTTGAACATACCATTAAATAAAAAGAACTATAATAAAGAAATTGAAATAATATATTACATAGCAAAAAATAACGGGTATAATAAAACCACTATCAATCATATTTAAAAAAAAAAATTACAAAAAAAAAAGACAATTAATGATATCTATTTAACAATCCCCGAAGATAGGCCCATCCCGAAACATTATGTTTTGATTCCATATTACGGCCCTATATCCATCAAAGTCGGAAATGAATTGAAAAAACTAGGATTAAACCCTGCATTTAAAATAGAAAAAAACCTATCCTCATATTTCTCTTCTCCTAAAGATAAAATAGACCCTTTCCAAAAAAGCGGAACATAAGAACTAAATTGTAATGATTGTGCAGCAAAATACACGGGAATACTGGAAGATCGTTAAATCAGAAATTAAAGGAACATATACGTGCATATAATAATAAGACAGATAATTCCAACTTTGCAATTCATTTAAATGAAAATAATCATAAATTCATCAAAGACTCAGGAGTTAAATTAATACATCACGTTGAAAACAGTCTCAAATTAAATATATATGAAGCACTTGAAATAATAAAATCCTTCAAATCCAATCCAGATTTTTGCTTAAATGACCAAATAAATATCTCCAATAGTCCAATCTTAAATTTATTCCCATCTATAAAAGAAAAAACAATTACAAACCAGAGAAGAAACCAGTACAAACTTTTCTGTTTGATATAATCCATTTAAACCTTGGTGGGTACCAACACGTATTTGATTTCTTGTCTTAATTAAATTCATAATTCATAAATGTTTTATAATACTGATTTATATAATTTAATATGTATAATAATACCTTTTTTATATTGAATTGCTTATTTTTGAATGTTTTGTGTTTTTAGAACTGAGGATGAATGTATAACATTCGAAACTAGTTTTAAATAAAACAAATTTATAGAAGTGGCAAATAATTTATCAATCCCTAATCGTGAGCTTTTTTTTTAACTTCACCCTTTTACTCATTTTGCTTTTGAATTATTTACACCATTACATTGAATGCTAAGATAATTTACCACAACTGCAGCTGAACCAATATAGATTATCCTAGGAGAGAGAGAGAGACTAGACAGAGAGGATGGTGGATACGGAGGAGAGGAACTGGGAGATCACGATCCCATTGTTGGAGCTAATGGAGGCGAGGGTGGTGGGGCCCGTTAGCTTCGTCGTCTCGTGGAACATCACTCTCATTCAAGGCCGTCATAAATATAACAGTTCTTCAACTCCTTCCTCAACGGCTGCCTTGGGATATCGCGGTTCCGTCTTCTGCATCCTCAAGGATATTTGTAGGCATCGCCTTCTTGATGGAAGCATTAGAAAATAAGCGGACTAAATAATCAGTACTTCTTGACGCTAGGCAGTTAGGTACGGCCATGGCCTACTGCTTGGTTATCTGCCGTAATTTCTTCATGATCAACCTCTTCTTCATTTAGTCCATTACCTGAGTAAGGCATCGTTTTAAAAAAATGCCTAACATACCGTTATTTTCCTATTCAGTCAGCGGATTTGTTGGTTGTCGATTCCTTATTTGACAGGTGCGAAATAATATTCGGAAGATTGTAAATTCCATTAGCGCGTTTCGAGTTTATATCATTATGCATAACTATTGATAGAGAATAGGGATTTTATTAAATGTGTCTAATAATAAGTAAAATTATTTTATCAAATATTCTCACAATTTATTATTAACCCCCTTCATTTCTTCATTTTTTATGTTTTTTTATGCTCATTTATTTTTCGTTCTACTGTAACCATGTTGCATTGCAAGGACTTTCTGTTGTTAAGTATCGATTTTTAGTATTTATAAGTTATTTACACTCACCGGGTGATGGGATTCACTCTCTAATTGTACAGTTTAGTTGTACACAACTAAAAATAATGATAAATTAATCTATTTTAAAAAAATATTTTTTTTTTTTCAATTTTGCGCGTTTCACAAATTTGTAAATTCATCGTTATAATGGAAGAATTTGTGAAAATATAACTGAAGAGAAAAGTCTGAAACACGTCAAAAGCATTTTTTTTAAATCTAAACATTATGTTTATAAATTTCGCCCGCGCCTTATGTATTTATAACAAATTGTTAAAAGATTTCTAATATGGTCAATATACCTTTTTTTAACTAGGACATTTTTTAATTTAGGTGATTAATTCTCACACAAAAAAAAAATGTAACAGTTCTTTAGAGGCTCGAGCATATTCATAATTGTAAAATAAAAAGGTGCCTTTTATTTACATTCTTGGGTTCGATCTTTGGTCTAATTTCTTTAAATACGATTATTTTTTCAAAATAGCAATAATTCAAAAATAAGGTTTTGAGCCTAATATGACTTTACCGGAGTGTCTTTGCAATGCCAAAATGGCGTGTTTAAAAATTTTAGAACTGAGAAAATTGGATTTGAATTGAGAAGCGTTATTTACAAAGTGGACATTTCCAGTTCCACTATTGTTTGCAATGTTAGAGTAAAAATTAATTTTTTCCAGCATTCTGAGCTTCATTTTTGCTTGAAAAAACACTTTCCATTCAGTATACCCACATTTGACAGGAGTGGAGCAAGCATTAAGTACAGCTTTGGTATCCATCAGATCTCGTCTATATTTGTTGTGGTCGGAAGTGGTGAAGTCCACATTTGATAGAAAGCTCCTCAATTAAGGTTACAGTTGTAAGGTAGCCAATTTCTTACTAAAATTGTTCGTAATATTTAGATTTTAGATTAGTGACGTAGCATGTTCAGTTAGGTATTTTATATTATTAGGTATTTTTATATTATAATTAGGTATTTAGGAAAAGAATAGAAAAAAACGCGCTAAACTGAATTTCTGAAATAAATCTGAAAGAAAATGGAATAAATTCATTTTTTAGCTATTATTATTGACAAGCCCACAACCAGCATTACATATTTAATTGAGTAATGGGTTTTATTATTTTGCAATATTTCAAATACTGTTGAATATGTAGGAACATCGAAATTTGAGCTCTTTCCGGATTTTTAACGGACTTCACTTGGTTCCATAAAGGAAACTAACAAAATGTAAAGAAAATTCTAACAAAAGAATAGATACTGGAAGAAATTACTTCACGAAAATTACCCAAAGTAAAAATATAATTCTTCCATGCATAATAATACACAAATAAGAAAAGTGATTATTATATAAAATAATTAGGAGTTTAAAATATTATAATTTTCAGAAAGTATAAAACTACTCGCAATGATTCATTGTTACCCAACTGTCCACATTTTTTAAGAAAAATAAATTCAAGGAGAGTTTAGTGAGAGTACCGTTTGGTAGTATAAGTTTTCTGTTTATTTTTTACAAGAATTATTTTTCTACTACTGGACACAGTAGTAAAGAAGGAAACATTAAAGAAATTTTAAAAACTAAGAAAAGAAAGGCTGTAATTTATGCACTTTTTTTTCTTCAAATTTATGCATCTTCGGAAATTTATAAAATTGCAGAAATAATGTATCTAAACTAGGTTTAGTCTAATATTATACCCGGGTTTTTTTTTTTTTTTTTTTTTTTTTTTTTTTTTTTTTTTTTTTTTTTGTATTTTATGTACAAAATTTTTTTACATTTTCTTCTGTGTCGGTTCCATATGGTGTAGTATAGTGGATTCACAATAGGGTTTTTCTATGAATGATAGTAAAACGAGTGAAATATATCGATATAAATCTGTAAATTAATTCAGTTTATTAAACCTGCTATTAATATTTGTCAATATAAGTTCCGCTACAGAATCAGGATTTGCGAAACCTATTGGACAATTTTTATTGCAAGGCCAGTCGTGCTTTTACATTTAGAGCAAAACTATTATGAAATAATTGACACCTGTTCCGTTAATAGTTGAGTTGTAAGCGAATTAAAAAAAAAAACCCTGGGCCATTTTTGATTTACCATAATTCGACTTGTTAAATTTGGGCACGACTGTTATTTTGCATGTATAATAGCTTAAATAATCATATGATAATATATAAAGTTTCTCTTTTACTTCCTCAGTTAGTTATATCAGAGAAAAAATTATAACCGGTTAAAAAAAGTATTTTAGATTTAAGTTTAATTACACGTTGTAGGGTCCATCTTCGTTTCCTTTCTCTAAAAAAAATTATGTTATGTCGTTGTCTTCGACGCCTCCTATTGCTTTTAAATTCTTTATCATTTTCAATGAAACGTTTGGGAAAAATAGCACGCTGTTCCGAGTCTCGATAAAATCTAAGATTTTCGAGTAAATCTCTTACGTGGCGAATTTGTCGCGTGAAGACCGTATGACCATGAGTTAATGAAGATCAATGTTGTGTGTTTCTTTCTGTTTCGTTTGCTGTGTAAGTGAGTTGTATAATTGTCAAAAATAAACAATGCTACTATTTTAAATTTTTTTTTTTTTGGCATTCCTCATGTCTTAATCGTGTTTTCTTGTATTCTCACCTACATTCATTTATCAGGGTTATACATTTAGTCTAAAAATAATGGAAATCGATATCGATGTGGCCATTTTTTTTTTTTTTTTAAACTTTCTGTAAACTAATTTTCTACGGATGCAATTACCAGTAATATCGGGATTTCGGGAATTATTTGGTTTCGTTATTTACTGCATTAATTTGTTTTATGCCTGTTCTTCTATTTCCTAAATACTGCCCGTTATCCATTGTATAAATAAAATGTTCATTGTTCGGTGATTTTCACTTATTCCGCGGTCTCTAGTAATAAATAGTGGTCTTTGACATGCCTTCTTCTTCAGGATGTGGTAATTTGAATAAGCGCCTTTTTCTTTTTTTTTTTTTATGAACTTGAAGTTTTTATGAAGGTTCGTAACTGAAATGATTTAATTTAAATTTAGTTATACGTAAGAGATTAACTTGGAATGGTGTTTAGAGGACTGGTGGCTTCCTATAACTAACGAATATCGACAAATTAAATTTTATCTCAGGGAAAACCAGGTAGAGGATTCAGTGTGAGTGCTGCGGTATGGCAGACTATTTTAAGGTTCACTGAAAAAAATATATAATAAAAATAAATAAATAAAATGGGTCACTTTACTTCCCAAGATTACCTCAGGATAGAGAATCGTGCACCTCTGCTCCTTCATATTCTGTTGCGATGCTTATAATTTTTATTTATTATCTATTATTATTTTTATAAATAATTAAAGTTTATTGCGTTGTGAACTCAAAATCGGAATCCAGGCACTTGTGTTCAAATGTTTGATGATTGTTTTAATGCTATAGGTTTACGAAAATTGGTCACAAGTGTAATTACTCCTGGAAAGTTGGCTTTGTGTGGTTTTCTATTACCGCTCATTGCGGCCATGAATTTTGATTAGAACGAAAAATGCGGCCCAAGTGGGTTAGGCATCGGAACCTCAGTTGTTTAAAGGTCAGTTATTTAAACAATTCATGTATGGCATAAACTTCCGCTGCTGAATAAATTTGTGATTTTACTTTAATAATAAATAGTAGAATATATAAATACTTAATATTAGTAATATATTTATTATTTTAGACTGAAGAATTTGTAAGAACTCGCTGGTTTTCAAACATATAATATAAGTGGAACTTTATAACGAATGGCATCCTATGTCTCTCTAGTACGTCTGACGTTTGACTTGGTATGTACTATTTTTAATCTGCATTAGTATGATTCCAGTCCTAAAGATGCCAGAATTGTAATACGTTAATGTTGTTTTGTTTTTTTTAAAGACTTAGGGCTTTGTTTCTGAAATATTTTAAATATAGTAGAATCTCGATAGCTCGGTAATTCGTATATCCCGATAATTCGTACGGATTCCCTGTTCTCTTGAAAATCTCCCTTTAATTCGTATAAAAACAATACAATCCGGTCTCCTCGATAATTCGTATATATTTTCGTCTTCCAAGTAATGGCGTTTTATAATTTGAATTTATAAATAAAAAATCTGGTTAAATCGTCATCTTTTTAAGAGGGGAGGAGAGTGAGTGAGAGGGGGATCTTATCTATGAATTTCTGAATTGCCGAATTGCTTTACCATTATTTTCCATTCATAAAAAACAAAAAAAAAAACCTGTAACCATACTGTTAACCGCCAGCCAGCATGGATGGATCTGAAAAGTTAAGATCGCTCCTATCATGAGCAAGTCCGCGAAACCAATATGGTTAAAAACATAAAAAGATTTTGTTTCCGATGGCCTATCCTGCCAACACAAAAACAGGTACGGAGAAAACCCGTGGAAAATTACTAGTTATTGATAATTGTACAGCCCACAACGGTACCCTTTCACTCAGTCATATTAATGCTCTGTTTTCGTCTGTCAAAAGAACCACTAAACTGCAGCCTCTAGACCAGGTCATAAGGTTTAAGACATTTAATACAAGTAGAGATCCAACTTCTTGACAGCATAGAGGATGGGAAGGAACTTAAATCTCATTTTCAGCAGTGAAAATTGCAAGCACAACATCTTTTACATGACTTAAATTCTCTCTTGTATGGAATCGCTTTACTCAAAATGAAGAAACTCCCATAACATTCTGAGATTTTGCCCATCTTGACGAAGGCTTAACGTCGGGCAGTCGGGTTCCTAACAGAGGAGGAAATTTTGGCTCCGTATGGAGGAGGCGATGCAGGTAGTTTATCAACGATTAGTTCTTAACATCACGTTTGCAACGTGCGTCATTTCTTTGCAAAATCGAATGCTGGTTTCATGGTATTTTCTGCTCTGAACATGTTTAACAAAGTCATCGACAAGACCCGTCTTTAAGGATTGCACCAAAAGAAAATAACCCAAAAATAAAGCTACGTCGTTTTTATGTACATACATATCAATACGAAGTTGTATTGATTTTGTTATTTCGTATTTTTCTTATTTTTTGCTTCCGGTTATTGGAATTCTCGGTATTTTGAATATCCCGCTAATTCATATTTAACTCTCAGACGCTTTACCTTTAATCGGGATTCTATTGTATCAATCTAATCTTATTTAATGTCATATTATCCTTCGCAAATAGTTGTATGCTTATTCGGAAATGAATCTGTAATTATATAAATAATTCAAATAAGATATTAAACAGATACCCATTATATCTTCCGCTACTTGTAAAGGACACATTCATCCAGCTTTCTCTTTTTTATTCCTGTATAATTATGCAAATATTCCTTGCCCGAGGGCTAGGATGCCATGCTCACTATCCAACTAATTGTGCATATCGGAATTGTTCAATACAATCTCAGTTTTTCCTCGAGCAAGATGATGACGCACAAGAATTCGAAACTTTAAAAAAAATATCGAGGTTTCTCCCCCGCCTACGCTACTTTCCCGTTTCGAAAACTTGTCTTTTTTTTTTGTTTAGTCTAACTTGACTCCCAAAGACCATTATACTAATGGTATAATGACATTGACGCAGTGAAAGTACGCACGCATCTATCATGAGATGATTGGGTCTGTCATTGAGTTGGAATAATATCTGGGCCAGTTGAAGAAGCGGGCCCCTGAACCGCAGCGTCTTTCAAGGTTTCTGATTTATGTCATTAGTCATTACGATTGTTTATTATAATAATATTACTAATAATGCTCTCTTATTCTCTAATATTATTAATTCATAGCTGTCATTCGGCGATTGACAGCAGCAGACCTTTTGAATGCAGAATAATAAATCAATTATTCAAGAGTTAAAAAATTATTAATTCTATTAATGTTTAATTCTATATTAATATTTTAAAATATATTTATAATTGTTTTTATAAAATAATTAATTATTCTATTATTAAAATGTACAATAGTTATCACTTTATCTGCAATTGCCTCGGAAAATCCACCATGTTATGCAATTACACATTTAAATGTTAAAAATATGTTTTTGGAAATCAAGGAATAATCTAAGATCATAGGAAATTTCAATTTTTATTAAAATTAGAATGAGGCAAGAATAATTAGTTATTGTTAATCGAGATGAAACTAATAAAAACGCTGCAAATTATTACACAATGGTTTATTATTTCCACTTATTTATTCCACTTGTTTATTATTCCACAAAAATATCTATTCTGTCAAAGTAAAAAATATGAAGCAGTAGGTATCAAAGGAAAAGAAATTTGAAGCTTGTCACAAGATGTTCGCCGTGAGAGTGCCGAACTGTGTTAATTAAAAAAACTGCGTCAATGCAAGTAGGCTGTGATGTAAAATGATACAGAGGAAATATTTGATGTGCACTTCACTAGGAAAAAATAAAAACGAAGTTCATAAAGCTATATCTCAGCTAATAATGGTCTGATTTAGGTGATTTCTAGTTCGTATTGTAGGGATTTTCGTTTAATTACAATAAAAGCACCAAACAAAAAAATTTTGCGGACGGATTTTTTTTTATTCGATATTTGGATTCTACGTATCTTGAAACGTAAAACCTCAAATTTTGAGAGGGGGTTACAAAAAAAATTTCTTTGGTCGATTCCAAAGGTCTATTATTGAAAATAATAAACCAAAAAACAAATCAGTAGTATGTACGATATATTTATAAGATATAAATAAAATTTTAAAACACTAATGAATTATGCCTGAAATGTTTAATACGATAATATCTAAGTAAGAGATTTTACAAGAATTTAGGGAAGCAGTTTTTATTAAAATTTTCCAATTTTCACTATATTTTCTGAAGCATTTTAGAAATTTTGTATTCAAACTTGTGGCCGTGATTTATTTGAAATGACCTAAAAGTTTTTAAGTTTATCTCAGGTTTTGGAAAAAAAAAATTGAAGTATTTAAGCAAAATGAATATGACTGATTATTTTTTTTAAAGATTTTATTTATTTATTTGTTGTGGTATATCCAACATATGTTGTGACAGAACATTCATTTGCCATCTGGAAATTAATGCAATAAACAAATCCGCGCTCATCCGGTTTATAGCGGTCAACTTAACAAGTCTCTTGGATATCGCCTCGAAAGTCGTCATGGTTGGTTGTTTGGGTTCGTGGTGGATATAAGTGTTTGCGGTAGAAAAAAAAGTTTTCTGTTTAAAAAAAAATATATACTGCGAGCATAAATGGTATTTAATTGAGATTTGAAATATTTCCCGGTTGAATTTCAACTGATAATAAAACGGCCCCCGCAAGGAAAAAATAAATATGCATATCTATGAAGATTCAACAAAAAAAACAAGGTTAATACAGCTCAGCGAAATTTTAAAACAAAACAAATCGTTTTTTCAATGCCAATGGATTTTATTTTAGATGCGTGATTCTCATTATGATAATCCAAATGTACGTTCATCAATCCAAATTTTTAATAGTCACTTTATAACGGGATCCAGGCTACCGAAAACGCACCGTGGATATAATAATGATGATCAGTTTGGCTAATATGTATAATTATATTTTAATAAAATGGTAATAATATATATATATTTTTTTAAATTCATTGGCACCAGACTAATAACATATGAGTCGAAAAATCTTCCCGAAATTACTGTCCATCAAAACTGCTCAGGCGAACCAATTAAGTCGCGGTCTGTCACGATCGTAAGTCCTTCAGAAGTGGGGTTGCTGGTGATTACGCATGCGTAAACAAATTCCCACAAGACTTCACACCCGAGCCCGGGGCTCATATGATAATGAGGAGCGGCGAAACCTGTAGCCGCTTCGATCCGTCGTTAATTATAATAATTTTTGCCGTTCTCAGATAAAAATCTGCTAGGCTGACAACTGTCCCGTTAGTTTACTTTATGCCGGGCTAAAAGAAAAAATATATATAACACTAAGAGATATAGCGCAGCCTTTAGCGTACACAAAAAGGCCGCTATAAAGCACGGGGGAGAGTTTGGGCAGTTTGAGTATCAATTTAGTGTCATTGCTCTCATATTAAACGTTTCATATCTTCCGCCGAAGTTAGAAAACGTGATCGACTGGTTGGATCAAATTTTAAATATGATTGGTCAAGAAACGATTTTGAAAATCTTACCGCAAAAAAGTAGAAAAAAGGTTTATAGAAAAACAAAAACAAAAAAAGAACAGCCTATCGGTTTTAGCTGCCTTGGAACATTTAATGGTCATTATTTTGTATAAATAATTTGTTTAAAAAAAAATTAAATACATAAATATATTTATATATAAAAAATTAATAAAACAATAAATTCTATTGGGAAAGGCCAATGAGATAAGTATTATTACATGGTCTACCAAACAAACAAATTTTTAATTATTAATATTTTTAAACATTTTTTTCTACCAACATGTTTAGAATTCTCACGAATCGTTTAATAACTTTTTTTTATCAAGCCACATACATGTTTTTAGATGATATATATATATATATATATATATATATATATATATATATATATATATGTGTGTGTGTGACATATAAAATATTGTTAATTCAATATTATTTTTGTTAATATTATTTTTTATGATATTATTATTAGAAAACTATGATTAGAGATAAAAACCTTTCGGATTTCAACATGCTTCTAAATACTGGCTTTGGTTAACCATGATACTGAACGAAATTGAGAGCCCTGTTTGACCAAAAAATATTTTAAAGCTCATTACTAGATAGAAAAAAAAAAACTTAAGTCGCTTTATTATTTTTTGTATTACTTTATTCATTCAACGTGCAATCTAAATATATTGGATTGTTGCAATACAGCATACGGATCAATCCATAACGTTCATTCAATATTAGACCAATCAATAATTAAATTACTTTAGTATGCATTTTTTTTTACATCTGTATTTTAAGTAGTTCTCATTATTTTTTAAAACCTTAATTTTTCTATTTCTGTCTTTCTTTATCCTAATGACAGATGACATATCCGATTAACCATATTCTATTCTTAGAAAAAAATAATACGTTTTCAAAATTTCGAACGCTAAAACGTTAAGGAAAGGAGTACACTGACATAGATTAACTCAATAGTTCCTATAAGAAAATTTTGGTTCAAGAATAGGAAAATATTGAGCTTTTTTATATCATTCGAAATAGTTTTATGTATTTAAATTATTTTAAATGTATTAGTTGGCATCCGCATGGTGGTATATAGCATTTCCACGTCAATTGTAACCTTTTCCAAATCAATTGTCACCTTTTCCATTTCAATTGTAACTTTTTCCATTTCAAATGTTACCTTTTCCATTTCAATTGTAACCCTTTCCAAATCAATTGTCACCTTTTCCAATTCAATTGTAACCTTTTCCATTTCAAATGTAACTTTTTCCATTTCAATTGTAACCCAACCGGACATGAAATAATTCAATATTATTCATTTTATTATTGAAAAATAATTATTTTAATTACATTAATGACTTTTGAAATAATTTCAGCATATTCTTTCGACATTTATTTCGTTTATTAGATAATTGATATTAAGTGCTAATTTCAAGTAGGTAGTTTAAATTTTTTAAATAAAATTGTCGTTTATTTATTTTTAAATATTTATTATTTTTATTTGTTTAGTGGGGGAGGGTGGATTTCATCGATTTGATGATCGTTCATAAGGTTTTCGAAGTTGTTAATGTCAAATTTACTATCGAAATTTTATTCGGCCATGAGTGTTTCTACTTAAATATTCGTTTTCAAAATTCTTCGGTATTGGCATCGTTCACTAGGTTTTCAAGGGCGCTATTTCCGAATTCACTATCGGATTTCCGATCGCATGCGCATTTCGCTTTTACGTTGCTATTGGGGATTTCTATGATAAAGGGATCGTTAATTAGGTTTTTAAGGGTTCTGATTCCATTTTTTTAGTTAGATTTTGGATTGCGCATGCGCGTTTTGCATATCCTTTCCTGTTGGAGTTTTTTTATGATAAAGGTATCGTTTATAAGGTTTCCGAGGATTCTGATTCCATTTTTTTAGTTAGATTTTGGATCGCGCATGCGCGTTTCTCATTACCGTTGCTATTGAAGATTTCTATGATAAAGGTATCGTTTATAAGGTTTTCGAGGATTCGGATTCCATTTTTTTAGTTAGATTTTGGATTGCGCATGCGCGTTTTGCATTTCCGTTGCTATTGAAGATTTCTATGATAAAGGGATGGTTTATTAGGTTATCGAGGGTTCTGATTCCATATTTTTAATTGGATTTTTGATCGCGCATGCGCATTTTTCATTTCCGTTACTGTTGGAGTTTTTTTTATGATATAGGGATCGTTCATAAGGTTTTTGAAGATTCCGATTCCGTTATTTTAAATGAATTTTTTATTGAGCATACGCATTTCGAATTACTATTACAGTGACATTTCTTTGGTACGGATATCGATTCTGGTTTCGAGGGTTCTGATTCGATTTTGTTAATGGGAATTGTGATTGAGCCATCGCTCTTCCATATTGATATTATCTTTGTAACACAAATCGTTAATTATGTTTTCACGGGTTCTTATTCATTTTTTCAAATTTTATTTTTTATTGAGCCTGTGCATTTCAAATACAATTATATTTGACATTTTGAGTATATCGTCCTATAAAACCTAATAAACAATAACTTTACCGAAAAAAGGTCAATGGTAGCGGTTATCCGAAATGAGGATGTTCGATGAAATATCCAATTCCAAAAAATAAATCAGAGCATTTGAAAATCTAATAAACGGCTCTTATAAGCGAAGAAAAGTTCATTAAGAACAGTCAATCGCAATGCGCACGTGGGATTAAAAATCCGATTGTTAATTCGAAAATATGAAGATTGATAACTTCATAAATGATACTGATAGCAAGAGATGTCAACATTAATAGTAATTTGAAATGCACATGCTCGATAACAACCTTCGAAATTCTAACTAACGGTAAACTATAAATAATAAATATAAATGAAACGCGCATGCGCGAACCAAAATCTAACTAAAAAAATGAAATCAGAATCCTCGAAAACCTGATAAACGATACCTTTATCATAAAAAAACTCCAACAGGAACGGATATGCGAAACGCGCATGCGCGATCCAAAATCTAACTAAAAAAATGGAATCAGAACCCTTAAAAACCTAATAAACGATCCCTTTATCATAGAAATCTCCAATAGCAACGTAAAAGCGAAATGCGCATGCGCGATCGGAAATCCGATAGTGAATTCGAAAATAGCGCCCTTGAAAACCTAGTAAACGATGCCAATACCGAAGAATTTTGAAAACGAATATTTAAGTAGAAACACTCATGGCCAAATAAAATTTCGATAGTAAATTTGGCATTAACAACTTCGAAAACCTTATGAACGATCATCAAATCCACCCTCCCCCACTAAACAAATAAAAATAATAAATATTTAAAAATAAATAAACGACAATTTTATTTAAAAAATTTAAACTACCTACTTGAAATTAGCACTTAATATCAATTATCTAATAAACGAAATAAATGTCGAAAGAATATGCTGAAATTATTTCAAAAGTCATTAATGTAATTAAAATAATTATTTTTCAATAATAAAATGAATAATATTGAATTATTTCATGTCCGGTTGGGTTACAATTGAAATGGAAAAAGTTACATTTGAAATGGAAAAGGTTACAATTGAATTGGAAAAGGTGACAATTGATTTGGAAAGGGTTACAATTGAAATGGAAAAGGTAACATTTGAAATGGAAAAAGTTACAATTGAAATGGAAAAGGTGACAATTGATTTGGAAAAGGTTACAATTGACGTGGAAATGCTATAGAAGGATCAATCTAATTAGGGATTGATAAATTATTTGCCACTTCTATAAATTTGTTTTATTTAAAACTAGTTTCGAATGTTATACATTCATCCTCAGTTCTAAAAACACACAAAAAATTCAAAAATTAGCAATTCAAAATATAGTTGGTATTATTATACATATTAAGTTATATAAATCAGTATTCTAAAACATTTATGAATTATGAATTTAATTAAGACAAGAAATCAAATACATGTTGGTAGTCACCAAGGCTGGTAACAGGTATACTCACCAACCTTGGTGAGTACCAACATGTATTTGATTTCTTGTCTTAATTAAATTCATAATTCATAAATGTTTTATAATACTGATTTATATAATTTAATATGTATAATAATACCAACTATATTTTGAATTGCTTATTTTTGAATTTTTGTGTGTTTTTAGAACTGAGGATGAATGTATAACATTCGATACTAGTTTTCAATAAAACAAATTTATAGAAGTGGCAAATAATTTATCAATCCCTAATTTAAATGTATTAGTTGAGATTCATAACACTATTTATGTATTTTGTAACCGAAGGGCTTGACTGGATGTTTCCTGAAAAATCTTTAACAAATTGAATATAAAATCTTCATAACGAATTTTGGATTGCAGAAACCGAAAAAAAATTTAAATCAACTTATTATCAGCATTTTGTAATAAAAATAATTTTTGACTTGTCTTTATTCAATTTTTTTTTTTTTAATTTCAGGAATCTGTCTGAGTTACAACACCTTGGCCGTCAGAAATAAGTACGTATTTAACAGACTATACATTTCATTTTTATTTAAAAACCTATATTTATTCCTGTACATGTCTTTTTGACGAAAATCAAACCAATGGATAATGAGAATCATGTGCTAGGAACTAATTATAAATTAAACCTGCATTACTTTATCATATCTGATGGTTGGTTGGTTTTTAATTGCAAACCTGCTTCTAAGGTTTAGTCACGATTTGAAATAAAAAAATAAAAAATAAAACTTGCTATCTTATAACAAGCTTGTACTACCTTGAAAAGTTTCTAATTTTATAATGTTAGATTAATTTACTATGTTTATGTATATGTTATAGTATTCGGTATTATTATTTTTTTAATTACTTTTTGAAAAATAGACGCATGACCAAACATTTTAATTGTCATTTTAGCTCTATTAATACCAAGTCCAATAATAACTTCGCATGCTTATTTTATACCCACCATTCCGCATTGCACAACCTTCTAAATTCAGCAGAGGAAACGTCTTTTTTTTCAGACCAAATATTCTTTACGAAATACTTCATTTTCGGAGACCTTTTGCCGTAATGGGACCACGTTTCGAGCCATGTTGGTAGCAACGTCATTCATATCTCATTCTTCACAGCCTGAATCTCGTTTTAGCCCAACTGCTTTTTTTTTTTTAATTATGTATACAGCTGCTTAATTATCTCCGAGTAACTGATTAGACCCGTTCCAAACCTAACCCTTTTAGGGAAGAGTCAGCGATCTTGGATATTGTCTCCCTCATTCATATGCAACGATGCTGATAAGTACGTTACGTTATCTTTAAATATTGAAATCATCCTACTGGCGCAAAGTGCTGTGAATATTATGTGGGTCATTAAATCTTTTTGAAATATATTTGGGCCTCAATTCAAATTTTGAAGTCAAAGGGAATTTCAGGAGTACTCCATCCTACACGCTATACCTTGAGTTGGTAAAATCCATCCAATGGCTGTTTATTTTTAAATTAATCATAAATTATTTGAAGAAAATGAAAACTTAAGTTTTTTAAAAAAAAGTATAGTTAAGGTTTCTAAATTTCAACTTATAATAATAATTTTTCACACTCCTTTTTGATAAGTACCCACACGATCATATCATTAGGTTAAATTAGATTAAAGAGAAATATTAGTTTTAATTTATTGAAAATTTGAGTTCGTTTAAATTACCTCTTGGAGAAACTACCAGATGTTAGCACTAAAATTTCGGAACTTCTAAACAGTTTCCATTTTTATTATACCTTATTTTAAGGGAATTATACTTTATAAAAGATTAATTATAAGGTTTAATTCACAATCTAGTCTGTAGAATTGTAAGAAGAGCTGATATCTTATGTCGCTCAATAGACCTGGATGATCTGGCACGTTGCCGGATTGGTATTGGATCGATAACAGATGGTCCGAACGCTACCGTTTGAGACAGCAATGTCATGGACAACTTGCCACCCACTAATGACTAAGTTCTTTCAAATCACCTCATGATGCCACTCTTACTCTGCACAGAGTTAAAAAGCCAAATTTTAACTATCAGCTTCTTCTTTGTAATTTTTAACACTTTTAAATCATCGTTCGGATTCCGAGTTCGAACGCTGTTGGGCAAAACGTTGGGAAAAAGCGCTGATTGTACCTATTGATTTAAATAAATATATGTACATATTGTTATACAATATTATTGTATTGTCTTAATTTTAATGTAGTATTCAAATGTATTGAAATACATTTAAAATTAAAAAATAAAATACATGAATTTATTTTAATAATAGAGTGATACGTGTATATTTTTATAATGGGCATTGGTACTTTCAATTAAAAAATAATATGATTGATAAGGCTTGGATTTTTTTGCTTTATATTTATATAGTAAGTAACATCTTTATATCTCAAATTTTGGGATTCCCATGTGAGATATAATTTTTTTTTTTTTAGATGATTTGTTTAATTTTAATTTTTTTAGTTCGTTGTCCTCTCTCAGTGCCGATTATTGAGCGAAGATTAAATGATTTTCCAGTAGGTAGTGAAACGAAACTTCTAATTTTTTTTCTCTTTTTTTTTTTTGTTAATAGCATTTCTCAATAACGCAAGTAAGGATGATATAACAAGTTACATTTAAAATTATAACAATTTTTCTAATAAAAACAGATCTTTGATTTAACTATCAGTACGCAGTTTATTAATGGCATAAAATCTCCAAGGAACTGGTTTCGCATGTTGAGTAGTTTTTGTCTCCCTTCTGCCATTTTTAAGGTCATAACTAGTTGTTAAAAGAAAACCGAACCAGAAAAACTGGACAGGCCGGATCTAACATTAAGGTTGCATAAAAAGTGATTTGCCAACATGTGATCTACTGGGGAATTTATCACTGTAACGATATTTATACATGGCTAAAATTAATATCTAAGAGTAATTTACTTGTTTATAATTTATAATTAAATATAAATATACTTCATTGCATCCATAAATTAATGTTTATTGTTTTTCTAATTGATAAAAAAATGAGATGATAATACCTGTATAAGTAAAATTTAATTACTCCTGTTTTAATGTTGTTGGTTTTTTTTTTATGGTTTAGTTACATTAAATTTAATTTTTTAGCCATATTAATTTCCCTAATAATTATTATCTAGGAGTTGTTACAATTAATAATATAGAAAAAAAATTTTTTTTTTTTTTTAGATAGAAAGTTTTATTTACATATGTACACTTTAACAATATTTTCAAATATTTTAACATGAATTCGAATAACTTATCCTTAAAATCAACAAATTTGGTTTTTGAGAATAAGTCTTATCTCATAAGTGAATTTATATATTGGAAAAACATAGGAAAAATTAATCAAAAACCTACACACACAAAACAAAATAGAAGAATTATTTATTGTCGTGCATAGTCGTAAATATAATTTTTTTTCTCCTTTATTTTCGCATTCAATATAAATATAAAAAATATAACTTGTCAATGATTTTTTTTCAGTAGCAACATGTGTTGCGAATATGAATGGATCACTTTTTACAAAACATACACAAAAATAAGTTCACGGGTTTTTTTATACACTAATAGAAAAAAAAATGAGTATTTGGTAGCGAACTACTAGTTTTGATCTTGGCATACCTCAATTAGCAATCCTAAAACGATTTCTAGCGTTTTGTTTTTAGTCTGAGAAAGCCAAAGAGTTTCCCTATTATATAAGTGTCAAAGAATAACTATAAATATTTCAATTGTGTTTATTATATGCTATCGTATTTTTATCATCGAGCAATTATGTTATACTATTTTTTTTTTTTTACTATAATTGTAAAAGAATAGGTATAAGAGGAAAAGTGAGACTTTGTAATAACATGAATTGATTGATAATGAATAAAGTTACAGTTAGTGAGTAAAGTAGTTTTGAATTATTAATCAGAGCATACCATTAGTTATTTTAGTTTTTTTTAGAAATATGAAAATTGAAATTTTTTTTTCGCATTGAATAAAGTCTGATTTACCCCCAAAATTACTTTTGTTGAATAACCGAATATATTTTAAATTTAAACAGTAACTTCTGTTCATTTCCTTAAGAGATAAGAGTTAAAACGTTTAGTCATTTTATACCTGGGTGTAACTTTAAGTTATAATTTTAACCTTTCGGTGCCGGTTTTAGACTATTAAACTCTCTAGGAAAGAATGAGGTATAATTCACTCAAAAACATTTATCTCCTAACTCCATTGATCGGCGCGATTATATAAATAAATTAATATTATATCAAAAAATAATTTAAATTCTTCCGTTTCTAAAAAAAAAACTCTAGATCATTGGTCATTTGTATTCTTTAAGAGAAAAAGGTGCGTCTGTATCAACAACAAACATTTTTTTTTTAAATTACGAAAATACTAAATCTTTTTAAGTGTATAATGTGACTTAAACGACTTAAGAGAAAGAACAGTCCTTTCTAAACCAGTTCTTTAATATGTTTTATTTGTATGTTTTTTTCTTCTTTTCATTCATAAATCACGTACTGATATCATCCATTTATTACAACTCCTAAGTCTCACTTTAGGATTTTAGCCTAAGGAGTCCTAAGTGATTTAAGACACTTGGAATGCAGATTTATGGTAACAACGGAATGGAAAACAGTTTTTAATAGTTAACCGTCGTTTATAATATTTATTAGTACCGTTTAACGCGTTGCTAAAAAGATAAAGATAGCATTTTTATCTCTCAAAAATTACATTTGAAAATTTAAATTATCAATGGAAATATAAATAAGCAAAAAAGCATAACCAATTTTGCTACCATCATTTAAGCATAATAAATTATTTCAAGTAATATTCTTTGTATTGCAAAATTATGAAATAATACCAGGATATATTTTCAGTTGTTATTATTACTGGGCACTACACATTTTCAAATACTATTTCTTATATTAATGGCTTATGAGTATTATTGTAAAATAGACCAGCATTAGTTAAAGTTTATTTCGGACAGCTTTTGTAAAAGATAGGTGATTTAAAAATAACGGTAATGTTTTAAATATTTGATTCAAGTACTGATACATTTTAAAATACATCAAGAAATTTCGGTTCGGTTAAAAAAACAAATATATATTAGCTAAATAGAATTTTTATTTATTGTCCTTTACAAAAGTATAAAAATTATAGAAATATAATTTAAGTTATAATTATCTTACAATTAGTAAAACTTATTTAACAACACAAAACCAACAATATGTTTAATACAAATTTTCGAAAAATTTTAAGATCTAAAGACATTTACATTTTGTGTGGTTTCTGAATTTTTTAATTCTTTGCCTTAAAAAACTGTAATTTTGTTAGATGTACTGTGGTTTAAAAGAAGGATATTGCTCCATTTAAATGAGTTTTAGACTTCCTCTTAATAAGGAAACCAGTTCAATGATTTAAAAATTGGAATTTTGAAAAACTTTCTAAATCTACTGAATAAAAAAAAGTTATGTTCAATGAAAAATATTTAACAATTTTAACTAATTTTAAACGCTGCTAATTATAATACTATGATTTATTATTCTCAAATAGTCATACCTGTATAAAAAAATTAATGATCATTCTGGAAAACGTCACATCTCCATAAATGGCTGAGATATGGACTAAAATAAACCTCTAAACGGCCGAATAAGATAATAAGATAAACCTCTAATCGGCCGCCATTTCGGGACAAAACGGCTGATGGGAATGTCGATTTCTGAGGATCACCCTGGAGTGGCCAGTGGTTTTGGTACTAAATTAAAAAAAAAATCGGCCCAGTAAGTAGTCTGGGGTGGGGTAAAAGCCGCGATAAAAACACAAATTTTGGGGAATAGTAAATTTTTTTTCTTGGCCAATTACAAGATTTATTATTGAAAATAATAGTAAATAATAAAGAATAATAATAATATAAGAATAATAATAATAAATAATATAATAGAATAATAATAATAATAAAAAATAATACAGAATTAATTAGTACATGTTTTATTAAGGTATTTTTCGGTTCTGATTTATTTTTATTGTTGATCAAGATCATTATTAGCCATGCCCTTGGTTAGTACTCTTTGCATACTCGTCCACGAATCAGAGGACATTATCAGGAGCAGAGGACATACGTGCCCTAAGAACCATTGGGTCGTGGTTTCCGCTCGATAGGCTATCGGAGAGGCCTGCAGATCGGAGTACGATAGGTCCGCAAGTTACACCAGAGGTTGGCCAATCCTCCGTGATTCCGCCGTCTCTTGGAGACAGGGTACTTATTGCATTTGTCCCGATCAGGCTAAAACTAACAATCCTTTTAATGTAACATTTATTTATTGTCTTCAGGGTTTGTGGAAAGCTTTATTGAAATAATTTCTTCAAGACGAATAATAATTTTTATTTTATTTGAGGCAGACTAGATATTTTTATTGTCATTCACTGCGATTATTAACAAATACTCATTACCAGATAAATGCGATATGAATCTGACTTAATCTTTAAGGTCGAATATACGAATTACATATCTTCCTCTTGATTATCTGTTGTTGACTTCTACACGAAGATAACTAAATCCACTCAGATAATGAAGAGACAGAACACTTTTATTTATTTTCGAACACAGATATGACAGAGATAAGAAAGTTGTCAGATTTTGCTGGACTGAAAGATAATATGAGGAAATTCAATATCTTACTTGAAATTACAACCATGATTTATTAATTCATATCGTAGTGTTCGCTGCCTTACAGTGTTACGTATTAATTAATAATAAATTAAGAATTTATAAACTTGTAAGGTATCCCCATGGGACAGTGCAATTCTCATTGCATATACGGAAACTATTAAATATCTTTTAATTATGTTTGATAATAAATTACGTTCGAAAGGACCACGAGTCCGCAAAATGTCAAGACATGCCGATAAATACAGCCAACATAAATTTTACCTTCTACAAGCAATCTAACCGACCTAGCTCATAAATATAATCGACATAAAACGCAATAATCTCGATCGATTAATTTACCCTTGTTCGATGGAGATCTGGTTAAATAAATATTCTGATACATATCTTCAAATATGAGATCTAGGCAAACTTATTAGTGAAATTGGAGGTTAGTTTTTTAGTAGGTAGATTTTCATTTTTTTTTTTTTTTTTTCTCTTAGACTTTGAGGTTGATAACTATCAGACCGACTGATAGTTCGATATCAGATATCTTAGAGTTTTTCGAACAGTATAATATTCCGGATAGAGAACCAGACGAGTTATAACTAACATGGAATGTTTTCTTATACATACATTTCGTTTGACAAATTCTGTCAAATAAATCCGTAACTCTGCTCGATATACTCTCAGATATTTTTTCATTTTAATATACACTATAGCAAATAATTATAACTAGATTTAGGGTAGCCAAATGTTAGATGCCGAAACTTTATACAAAGTAACTGAAGAAATTAAATCTACCCTTTTACAGTTCCTACAGAATATTATTATTTTTTTCGTGGTTCGATTTCGTCAAAATATTTTTCTATTTTTAGTGTAAAAAAATACTTTCAGTTCTTTTTTTTTTTTTTTTTTTAATGCTGCTAATGGACGCTGTCCCAAAATTGCCCGTGCACTTTAGTAGATCTCTATCTTGACTTCGATCAAGCCACACCTTCATTGAGTAGACATTTTATTATTAATTTACTTTTGTTTTTATCGTTTATGAAAAAATTATTTTCTTAAATTATTTTCGTAAAGTTATTTCTTGATAAAACTATTAATTTTACATTTTCAACTGTACATTGGTTCATTAAGGAAATTTGACGTTACCTAATGGTTTAAATAAAAAATGTATGCCAGCCCTAGGTAAATGCTTTTATAATTCTAGATTACTGAATCCTAGACAACAGGGAGGAAGAAAAGTAGCAGTTTTGATATTGTATAAGTTTGTAAATGTAACATTAATGTTAAATATTTTTAATATGAAAAACCTAACACTTGGACATGTAGCCATGCCATGTCAAAAGTTATTGGGGTGTGTTAAAACACTTTCTAAAACACGGTTTAAAAAAAATGAAGTGGTCGATCATAAGCCGACAAAAACCTCCATTCCATTTGGCATAGTTTGAACTGAAAACGAGAAATTCCTACAGAGTGAAATTCAGCAAGTATGTTGGGTAACCGTTGCAAAAAAAAAGTACAAGGCTATTAATTATTGACTGATTAATACAATAACCTTTTAACTGAAGGATAAAGTTATCCAATATAAAGATTATATATTAGATGAAGAATTAAAAAAATAAATGTTGATACATTTATCGGTTATTCTTTGAGTGGCATATTTTCTTGTTCACAAAGCCATTATTTGTTGGGATTCTTGATTGAGAAGAAAATTGTCTGATAGATTTTATAAGAGCTTAGTTATATCTTTCAAATGCAATAAAATTTTCCTTGATGGCATAGGAGAGAAGTTAATCATTATTCATGTTAATGACTTAAGAGCTAAATTATCTCTTTCAATTATAAATTTACTACTAGCTACGGAGCTATGATTTTTATAATTATTTGAAATTTAGCGCTATATCTCCATTTATCGATTTTGATATTTCGTTGGTGTTGGGTATTTTGATGAAAAATATCTGAAAAATCAATTGACAGAAACAATCTTGAAAGTCCGAACATCTTTTTTTCATATAAGATTTTGTTTTTCTTTCTTTACTAATTTCCTCATAGCGAACAGACAAAGAATATTGAGTAACTATTAATAATAAATTCACATTTTATGAGTGATGAGTAAAATTATCTGAGCTAGTCATAATGAGTAATAAACCTTTGATATTATATTGAAGGTACAAGATCAGTTCATTGGGGTTTATATTTCATCTAAATGCTCTCAATATTGTCCGTATGAATAAGCAATTGGTGAATAAATAAAAATAGTTCTCAATATTTTTTTCTGGTATATCCTGTACTCAGTTATTTTATGCTGAGCGATTTATTTCTCTATCAATCTGAAAAATGGATCTCGAAATACCAAGGAAGGTAGATATTTGCTTAAACTTCTAGAAGAATGAATGGCCTTTGGCCTCAGAAAACGATTTTTGTAAATCCTTTACCAAGGGAAAAATATGATTTGGTAAATCTGAACTAATGAGAGCGGTGATAAGTTACAGTAAAATCTTATTTAAATTAATATTTCTTGTTACTTAAATATTCTCCATTAATTATTTTATTTTCAATTTTTGGGGGATCAGCACCTTACCGAAGGATTGATATTTTCACAGATATAACATCGCTTTAGATGATGATTTCCATAACAATCCGACATAAAATATGCCCCATTCCATTGCAAATTCCACCAATTTGTAAGCTGGAGAGATAGAGGAGAAATTTGTGTGCATCACCAACTTGCATCACCGAATTAAGAAAATTGCGGATTTTAAGGAAGGGTGGTATGGCAAAGGAATCGAGCACATAGCTGTTGATGGATGGAGTTGTCTGAAGTTCATTAATGGCCAGATACGGAAATCCAATTTGGGTTCTCATTTCCTTAATGCAGATATAACATTAAATATAAATGCCTAAAGCAGATTCAGGTGACAATGTAACTATTCTTAATATGATTAAAACAGAAATTTAAAAAAAACGATCTGTCAAGCCCCAAAGAGCTACCGCTAGCTATTAAGATGCAGAAAGGAAGACTTGACAATGACAGCTGGATAATTGGGTTGGCATAACATGGGGAGGAGGGAGGGAGGGGGGGGGACGCTAAACCACAGCGTCAACACCTGTTACTCTCTTAATAAGGCCCCCAGCCATGTTATCTCAACAGCCGCTCCGAATAGAACACGCTAATAGAGAGCTGGGATGCAATTTGCTAGGAGATATATAGCGGGCGTTAGTAGCTAAATCATAGCACCATATAGAGAGAACGTACTTTAAGACCTTTGGATTTGAAAGAGTGCGCTGGGCTGGTCTGTATGACATTAAGGGTCAGGCGCCTGAGATCTATGACTTATGGAGCACGCATTGTGATCACGACCTCATGTGGGCTGTGACCTAGTAACGCCGCAATGTTTTCAAATGCCGGTAGTGAGGAAAGCTATGATGGATCGCGGATTCGGCGGAGATGGCTGGAGTTAGATCCCGGAGCTGGAAGAGATAAATCGGGATAGTTAACTGCTCAGTGGCAACCATCGTACATAAGTAGAAGGCAGTTGGAAGTCCTTGAACGGTTCTAATATTGATTGAATTCCCTGCAGTTATGGAAGTTATTCTCGTTTGGAAATGCAGTTCTAAATAAACCTATTACTAAGGGAGATAATTATTTTATATTACCTTTGTAATATATAATAACATTTTAAATTATTCTTAGTCGATTTTAAAACATAAAATAAAAGGGAGTTTGAATCAACTTCAAATTCGAACAGCGTCCGAAATTGGTTCTCGTCCATTAAAACCGTTTTTTAAATAGTATAAAAACTTTATAACCAATCAAATTTTAAATTAAATTAAAAATAGAACATTATTTTAACTGTAATATACATTGTGCTATATTTACTATATATGGATTCGAGACTGGATCCGCTACTTGTTTTTACAGCTCAAGAAACTACTCAAGTTTCTTCACGAGCCTGGTCCTCACCACAGGCCTCACATCCTCAGTTCACTCGCCACTCCGTGGGTCCAATTCGGGTCTCCGCAGTTGGTAATTGACCTCCCACTTCAAGAACACCGTGGAGGTCAAAGTATGATATGAAAACTATATTGTATTTTAGAGCATTGAAAATATTTTGTTGAACTGGATCCGAGAGATTAATGTTAGCTTATGTCAAAAGTTACTGCCTGCTTTTGAATTATCGAAATTGTCATTTAGATAAGAGCCAATTGCCAAAAAGTAAGGTACGGAGATGAATAGAGGAAAAAAATTATGGAATAAATGTTTGTTAGATTATTCAAATCGAAATAGGATCTGAACTACAAGATATTTTATTGTATCGACGACCTTGCCAAAGGCCGCGGTACAATCACTTTCTAGACCGATTTCAAAGGATATGACCAATGTCAGCAGATAAACATTGCCGGGTAATTGTCTTCGACGAAAAACGTTGCATTATGTTTTTGTTTTTTTTTAATATATTTTCCATTTGTCGCCTTTAAGATTGGGACGGAAAAGGTATTCAGGTTCTTAAGGTATACTTCAATAGTCTTTACTTCTTTAGTTTTATATTTATTACTTGTTAGCCATAAACATATTTTTTTTTCTTATTATAAATAAAAAAATATATCAACCAACGGAGAAAGCTTAAATATTTTTTATTGAACCTCGAGGCAGCTAGTAATTTTATTTAAGAAATTGATTGTAATAAATCCATAGGGCTTGGTTGATACCAATGCTTCCATAGAAGGTCACTTCCATCTGAAGAGTCAACGGAAGAAATGGAGAGTCATATCCGTTCCGAAAAAGAGTGATACACATCAATATGTTTATATCGTTCAGCAGAATAAGATAATAAATAGAAACCGCCGGAAAAGTGGATAGCCGGTTTGTTAGAAGTGCTTAAAGAATACCCATAGTCTGAAGAAAGTAGGAGCTCCAAACTTTAAAACTTGATTTTATGGAAATGAATTACGTGTGACTCCCCTTTCTTCCGTGGAGTCTTCATATCTTTCCTCATCGGAATTCGTTGAAGCAAATATTAAAAAGATCTTAGTTTGTTCTTCTTCTGACTTGGGATCAGATTCTAAAGAATATTGATTATCGAGACGAAAAGAGTAAGTTCGAAAGTTTATAAAATGCCTGCTTTGTTGGCATTCTTAAATCCACGCCTGTTTATTATCATTTCTGGACTTGTTGGCAGGAAATTCGTCTTGAGAGAGGATCAGGGGAGTTACCTCCTCCCTCCAATAATTTGAAAAACCAAAGTTGTTGGATATCCTTTCAAAAATTTTCGAAATTTTTAGATTCTGCTCCACTCCCTTTCTCCCTCTCTTCCCCCAATAAATTGCTGTTGCAATGTTCCTGCTTGTTGGCGTCTACTGCCATCTTAGCTTCATCCTTTGTCCTTTTAGATTCTATTTATTTGAAGATAAAGAAATACATCGTTATGAAAAAAAAGTTCTGAAAATGAAGAAAGTAGTAACTACTTAAAGAAAAATTAAGTTAAAACGAAACTTAAAAATATTTAGAATCAGGTCTCCAACTTCTATAAAACAATGAAATTATACTACTGCTATTAATTGAACTTAAAATATTTTTTTAAAAAATGAAGAGAATGATAAATGTTTTGAGAAAGAAGAATCTTATACGTTTTTTTTTTTTGCTACTTCTGATATCAATAGTTAGCAGGTTCCCAAATACAGCTAGCCTTGTTTATTTTACAGCGCTATCTGGAGTCTTCTTTAAGAACTATGGATGTTTAGATTGAACGACCGGTGTATTATAATGACTTGTAGTGACGTAAACTTTAAAGTCTTTATAATCAGGACCCGCCTTCTTTTAAAGGATTAAATCTTACTTGATGCTAAGCTGCAATCAAATATTTTACAATTAATCCATCAAAACCTGTTCCGGATATTCATCCGATGGAATCCGGATATTCATTCCGCCATTTCCCCTGAGGGATAGCTAATATCCTCCCCGGGGACCAAACAAGGCTGTACAACCAAACAGAGAATAAAAAAACAAAGAACAAGAGGCGTGCGGTCTGGGAGAGACCACAGCCTCTAGGAACTATTGTCTAGTTGCTGCTAGCGTTTCCTTGTTCCATAACTAGTCGCTCTTGTCGAATGGGATCAGCCTGGGGACAGCTTATGCAACTATCAGTAGTTAGTGCTGTGTTCCAAACCGTGTGGTTCATTAGTTGGGTCTTGGGGTGTGTCTGAGTCCTGGGATTCAGCCTAGAGGAGGGAGTACGGCTGGTACTGCACTAAAAAGTTTTATAGAAAATTTGAAAATATTAAAAAAAAAACTGACGTACTCTCCTAAAACCATTGTTGAAAGGCATGTTGCTATGTTCTAGTAAGTAGGTAATTATTGATAGCAAATACTAAAAAAGGGATATACTATTGCAAGATTCCAAAGTCTGAAGTCTCTCAAATACCAGTACATATCGAACATTCCAGTGGCTTACGCATGTAGGGAGACCTACGCAAGGAGATATCTCTCCCTCTCCCCCTTCCGAAATTTAAAAAAAATTTTAATGTTTCAAATATGATCCCATTTATGATTTTAATGTATGATTTATATTTTGAGCAATAATTTTTGATCCAATTTTCATTTTCATCCTTAAAGCTTACTTCCTATTTGGTGATTATAGAAAAATGATTACTTGCTCTCTCATTAAATCCCTCCCACGAAAAAAATTGAAATCAACGCCTCCCGTCCCCCGAAAATTCTGCGTGGAAGCCTGGAGCATTCAAACAAATTATTTATTGGATGATATTGGAGAGATGAACTATCTGTATTAGGTTAGCCTTTTTTAGACTATTGATGTGGGATGTGCTACTTTTGATCTGCATTTATCTGATCCCATCTTTTTCTGTACGATAATGTCTGAATCGCGAAACGCTGACTGGTTATTTATTTATTGGTATTTGAGAAACTTAAGGCTTTGTTTGGAATATTCTATTATTTCCTGATAATGCACTAGTTTTTAAAAGAGACAATTCTCAACCTATCGAAATAACATTTCACACGAATTTACATTGTGGTTTATTATTTTAAATAATAAGTTTTTAATCGAACACGAAAATTAACCACCCTCAAAATTTGAGGTTTTGCGTTTCAACTGCTGGACTGAGATTTGGCACCGAAGTCTTCTTACCCTAAGTTGATCTTCAGAACTCGGCATTACCATTTTCTATTTTTCATTTTAAAATGGCGACCGATTCAAGGTTTCATACAAATGGGAAAATATAAAGTGTTACGAAATCATTTTACCAAAGCCTTAAAAAAAAAAAAAAAAAAATCATTCCAAATAAATTTTTAATACATTTAAATAATAAACTATAATGTAATAATAACATTTAACTTTTTTTCATACATGATAGGTTGAATTCTTTTTCACATAAATGCTGTAATTCCCTACCCTTTGCCAATTTTAATTCCTACCAAATAGTACCTAAATTTGAGGTCTTTCAAAATGTACTATTGAGATGTACATTTTATTAAACGATTGATGAGGAATGTTTTTTAGGCAATTTCGAGATAACTAAAAGACACTTGGTAGGTTTCTTTCAAAAACTATAAAACTTATATCCACATTTACAATATCTAAATATTTTTATTAATTATCGATTTGGGGAAATCTTCAGGTCTTTTCATTATTCATGAAATTAGACTTCCTTATTATAGTTAATACGTTTTATAAATCACATGTCATGTTTACATTTTTGGACGTTTCGGGGTCTTTTCCCCATCATCGGCCTTCGATTTTTCTTATCAATAATATTTCTGTCTGTATATGTTTTACCCCTATTTGTCATCCTTTTCTTATACAATTTCGCCATTTATAATAAAATTGAAATATTAAAAATACTTTGAATAAGAGCATCTGTTAAGCCTATCTCTTCCTTTCCACATCTGAGCTTATACTGACTTTTTAAGCTCTGTAAATATTTCATTTGTAAATGTTAATTTATTTCGGCCTTCGAAGGGAAAATAAATAAAAAAAAAGAAATATATTAATCACTCGCTATCCTTGTTGAGTATTTTGGATTACTGCTATTAAAAGAGTCGTTATGGACTTATCCATATATTCTTTTGCAGGGCATGGTAAGAGCGATTAAGAAGCGACCAAACAGTATTTTCAAGCATTAAATTAAATCATAAAAGCGTTTGGTTCATTAAATTAAGGAGTTAAGTATGTTTGATATAGTAGTAAGCTAATCAGATGTTAGTAGTAATAATCTGGCCAGACTGGTATAGCTTGAGCGGTCTGATTTAAATCGAATAATTACAGCTCATTTAAATCTAATCAGTTTTGCTCCTTTTAAAATTAATAGTTCCTTATTGGCAAAATATTATATCGAAGTTTTGGTTAAAATTGAATTTTCAAGACTTTAGGTTTTTTCCGAATTAAGTAAGAAATCTTTAGCAATCTTAAATAGGTGAGTAACAGAGAACATCCATATACTCGTATGCTTTATATTCTTCGTTTACAATGCGTTGGAAGTGTCCCCATCCACAAAACGTACGCCTACATATTACAATAATATAACTGCTGCCATTAGAAAGAAAATAAAAATTATCTAGTCATATTATTGAAAAGTTTGCCAAAAGCTTGGCCTTTTGGCCTCCTGTCAGATAAAATTTCAGCTTTCAATATTTTTTAAAGGAAGAAAATAAAGCATATAAAAGAAAATAAAGTTCCCTTTTTCCACCTATTTAAAATTTATGAATTCTAAAAATAGCTTTATTTTTGGCAAAAATATATATATATATATATATATATATATATATATATATATATATATATATATATATATATATCAAACATAAAAAAATTGAAATTTAGAAAGATATTTAACTCGCAATTCTTTTCACGGGCAACGCTGTGCGGGTTCTTAGTAAAAATGAAAAAAAAATTGTTAATCTTTTATTAATATGTTATAAAACCGTCTGCCAAGAGTTACCTCTTAAGTATAGAAAATAAAAACGCAATAAAAAACAATGAAGATCACCTACATCGACAAACTTTATATTGAACAAATATCTTATTGAATTGTATTAACACCAACAACAAAAAAAAAAAAAGAAACAAAACCACATATGTTTTGCTATTTTTAACCAAAATGCAATATAGTTAATATTTGTATAATTTACTTGGGGAGTGTAGAACTAATAAATAATCCCTTTAATAAATAATAATAAACTTTATATCCATTAAAGCAAAATCATGACTCGTCCGGTTCTGTATTTAAAATTCAGATAGCTTTTCAACAAAGCATTACCTACGAAATAATTTTATTAGAAGTTTATAAAGGAGAAGCCAAAGGAAGGATATAATCATATATTAAATATATATGGTTATAGGGGAGCGGGGTGGCCCAGCGGTTAACGCACTTACAAGGTTGTGAGTTCGAATCCCGGCACTAGAATGAATTTTATTTAATTAAATTAAATAATTCAAGCAATTTATCCCGTCCCTCCCCCGGGTATGTGAGGCCCGTCAGCCTACTTGGAGGCAACTCTCAAAAAGGCCGAGCGTAGGAGCGATGACCCTACCCCGTGTACATAAATTGAGAATCGCGTTGTGGTTTAGTTTAGCTTTATATGTATGAATACCACATCGCGCGGCCAAGGATCTCCACGGTCTACAGTGCCAACAGAAAAAAAATAAATAAAAAAAAGTATATGGTTATATCCTCCCTTTGGCTTCTCCTTTATAAACTTCTAATAAAATTATTTCGTAGATTATGTTTTGTTGAAAAGTTATCTGGATTAAAGCTTTATAAAAGCTATATAAATATATATGAAAATTAAAGCACAATTACATCGAAACAGGACATTTTTTCAAAGTAATAAAGCATGAACTGTAACCATTACATACTGTTCTACTAAATAATATGTAGTCAATATATATATATATACAAATTTATATGTTATTATAAATATGGACCCTCTTACGTAATGACCCAGCCGATGACGTAAAAGGTAGTCTTCCGTTTCGTGGATTATATTAAAATCCTCCCTATTATCCCATTCGAAGGCACTGCAACAATCTAGCTACAGCTTTCAAACACAAGTGGACAGCTTAACCACCGCCAATAAATATTTATACATATAGAATTTATTCGAAATCATAGACAGGCGGGAGACATTGGGCAAGTCTCCAACGCCTTATAAATTTGTTTAATATTGACGTTTCCCCACTTTGGGCCAGGAAAATTGCCGTCCTCAATACTGCAGTTGGTTTAGGAGAACCGACAGCAGTTTTCAACAGAAAAACCTTTCCGAGACAAATGACAAGTATTTATTGCTGTGTACTGGTGAGTCTCGTTTCCTAATAAATAATTGAAATTCTCCTCCATCCTCCTTTATGATATTAAAAAAACAGATAAAAAAAAAATGAAGAGAAAAACTTTTTATTAATGTTTAAAATGGCTGTCAAAAGAAGCTTGGCCTTATCGAATAGAAAAGTAGAGACTATGATGGCCGAGCTTTTTGGAGCATCACTTGAGCACTCTCGAGTCACAAGTAGTGCAGGTTCGAATCCGGTCAAGAAGGATTTATTTCGTGACTAAGCCATGAGAATTAATCTCGATTTTCTCGCTCAGACTAGTATAGACTAATAACTATACAGCATTTAGTTTGGTGGATCTGAATGAATGTAAATAAGATAAAATGAATAAATATTTATAACATTTATTTATTTTATAAATTTCAATATCCTGTTACTGTAAAATATAAACTAGTCCCGAAGGAAGTGATGGAGAGAGCATCATCACTCCATACTATTGTAAGATATGCATATGACTCTTCATTGATTGTAGTGGTAAATTTTTCATTTTATTTTTTTCCCTTGAATAGATAGGTATATTTTTAGGGATTGATAAATTATTAGCCACTTCTATAAATTTGTTTTATAGAATCCGTCCCTCCCCCCTTCGATAAGATTTTTGGATCAATGGAAATTAGAAACTCCAGTTCTTATGGGTTTATCTATTTAAATTTTTTTTAATTACTCTTTTTTGTGAGGTATTTGATTATATTGTGCCCCAATCAAACGGTTAGTTGATTAATGACAGATGGGGACACTTTTCCGATTTATGCAACCACATTACGTTTAGAAACACGAATAAATAGATGAACAATGTATGGAAATAAAAAATATATACGCATGACATCCGCATGATGGCATAGAAGGATCAATCTAATTAGGGATTGAAAAATTATTTGCCACTTCGAGCACAAATTTGTTTTATTGAAATCTTTTGTTTCGAATGAGTATAACATTGTGTGTTTTTAGAACCGAGGATGAATGTATAATTCATCCTCGGTTCTAAAAACACACAAAAAATTCAATTATTATATGTATATTTTTTTTATTTGCATATATTGTTCATTTCTAAGCGTAATGTGGTTGCATGGATCGGAAAAGTGTTCCAATCTTTCATTAATCAAATCACCGTTTGATTGAGGCACAATATAATGAGATACCTCAGAAAAAAGAGTAATTAAAAAAATGCAAATAGATAAACCCATAAGAACTGAATTTTCTAATTTCAATTTTGCAAAGCTTACTGCGCTTCAGTTTAAATATACACTTTAAATGAGTGTAGAGTTGTTCGATTCAATAACAAATTCAAGCATTGATCCAAAAAGCTTATCGAGGAGGGGAGGGACGGGGAGTTCCTAAACCAATAAGGAAAAAATCTGGCTGTTTGGACAGATCCTTATTTTTATTGTAATGTTTTGTTTGCCTAAAGGTATACCAAATTGTGGGTCTTAAGATAACATATTTTTAGGCGTCCTTCTACCTTGTTTGAATAACTGAGCATAATCGGATCCAAATACCGTAGTTAAGCCCGTCCATGAACGTGTTGGCCAATGCAAACTATAACCTGGCAGTTTACCGTTTTTCGGCAGAGGTAGTAAACTGTCTGGATTTAAGGTCCAGCATGGCACGCACAGAACCCCAGGGTCAGGACTTACGCAAGTACCCTCTCATCGGCGCATACCCTGATTACCACCTTCTGATTTAATCCGACGTTGGGTTCTTCCCGACGGCCATCAAGCTGTCAAGGAGGCGGCGGGGGAACACCTCGGATCTACGGTATCGATGGGATGCCGCAATGGATATAAAGTTGTGTCTTCAACGTAACTTAATTTATGGCAAGTTTCGAAAGCTTCACGAGCTAATGGTCAAGCCAGTAACAAGTGTACCCTGTTGTTCTAGAATCGAAACAATTTACTACGGCCTTGCACAACATCCGGGAGTTAAATACGTGTAAGATTCTTTTATAAAAAAAAGTCACAGCACTGGACCATGAAATAGGAGGTGAACTGCTGGTCTGAGTCACCCTTACCACAAGACTTAGAAGGATTGTCAGAAAGTAGAGGACATTGTGCATTACGCAAGGTTTCGTTCTGTTCAGTTCAAGCACAGTTCAAGTGCAGATAGGTCTTTTTAAAAAAAAAGAACGAATGATTTTGCTAGAATTTAATAATTAATTAACTGTGTGGTGGATATAATTGTATTTTTTTATGAAACGAAATTAGTGATTTGCAAATTTTTAATCTTAAAAACTACAAGGAAGGTTTCCCTCGTTTAGAAGCATTCGCTTATCAGTAATGTTATTCATCACTCTTGACCTTCTGGTTTTGTCATAATACAATGAACAGCCAGGACGCCATTTAATAATGGTGTTATTAAAAATAAATTATTACCTTTATTTGAGTTTCGAATCTAGGTCCTGAAATAGTGGACGACTGCCTTGCTCATTAATTAAGGTACCGCTGCTATTAAATTATAATTTAATCACAAAAATTCTTAGAATTCTTAACATTTTTAGAAAAATATTGCATTCTTCTTATGTAAATAAGTATTTATAAAATACAGCATTTAATACCGGATTTTTCTTCTTATACCCCTCCTTCCATGTCGTTTGTTTAATCCTAAACTTTGAACTCAACTGACTTAAATGAATTAGTGGGTATATATATATATATATATATATATATATATATATATATATATATATATATATATATATATAAGGATAACATATTATAGCGGTTCATAACCAATCATAATATTCTCCATTATCAAATTCTTTGTGGAAATAAATGGCTCAGCCGGCGAGTACCCCATATATTCGAGACTCCTGGAAACTGATTCGGACGATAATATAAACTAATACCCTTGAGATTATGCACCATCGAGCTAGACGTGATTTACTATGGCGGGTTTGAACCTGCGGATGACAGCTGGGACGACGAATGCTAGAATCATAGAAAAGTACCTATGGTTCAGGCACTTTTCAATTGGCAAAGGTATATTTATAGCGAATAAAGACCCAACCAATAGATTCATCGGCAACCTTTCTTTTGTCTTCATATAAGTGCATTGGTTAAATCTCTATATTTTATGACACAATCAAGATCTGACACTTCCGAAGAATTAATCATTATGCTAATGGGCAGGCTTAATTTTGATCTATATTATAATTGATATGAATATATTTATAAAATTATATATATATATATATATATATATATATATATATATATATATATATATATATATATATATATATATATATATATTTAGATCTGGGTGGTAAAATATCCGTGCTCGGGTTTGCGGATGATTTGGTATTATTAAGTGAGGACCCGGAAACTATAAAACTGAATACAACAACGTTGATGACTGCTGGGAAAGAGATTGGCCTCAAAATAAATACGGATAAGACGAAATATATGGTTAGCAATAGAAACAGAGGCGATTTTGAGGATATAGATATAGGAGAAAATAGGTTTGAACACGTTGAGAAATTTAAGTATTTGGGGTCTGTGATTACTAGAAAAAACGAAATTCAAGAGGAAATAAAGGCGAGGTTAAAGGCGGGAAATGCTTGTTTTTTTTCGGTATCAACATTACTTAGGTCGCATTTTATCCAGAAAGTTAAAACTTAGAATATACAAAACTATTATCTTGCCTACAGTTCTGTATGGGTGTGAAACGTGGCCGCTAACCTTGAAGGATGAACAACGCCTTAAGGTATTCGAGAATAAAGTACTGCGTAAAATATTTGGTCCGAAAAAGGATGAGTCAACTGGAGAATTTAGGAGGTTACACAACGTGGAATTGCGGAGCATGCACCCTGTTAATATAATCGAAGTGATATCATCGCGACGGTTGAAATGGGCTGGCAAAGTTGTTGGGCTCAGTAACGAACGAATTCCTAAAAAGTTAATAAACGCTGAGCCGACTGGTAAACGTCCGAGGGGTAGACCGAAACGTAGGTGGGAGGATAGTATTAAGAGTGATCTAATGAATTTGGGTTTGGACGGTAGTCGGTGGACCGAGATTTGTAGACAGCGATTAGTGGTATCGGCATCGAACCTCCGGGTTCGCTAAGCCTTTTATTATTTATTATATATATATATATATATATATATATATATATATATATATATAAGTATATCATTTAAAAAATATATTGACGTATATTTATGTGAGGAGAATATTTCTATACTATTATATTCTTGTACTATTGGTACAAAGCCAGATTATTGCTTTTTTAATATTTTCCTTCAAGTCAATCTCTAGTCATCAGTTGAACAGGCAGTAAATAAGAGAATTAATTTTATTGTTTTTTTTTTATTATATATACATATATATTATATTTTACTATATTATAATTTGCGAACCATTTCTTTGTTCTGTTTACAAAAACTAAATATGTGACTAAGAAGAATTCACCTCATGTTTTACAGAAAAAAAAAGGTCAAATCTATAATCGAAACCCTGACACCAAAAAGAAGATAAGAGAAGCATCAAACATCAACAGTCATAATGCTGACAATAAATGTTGATCAGGCAATAAAAACCAAAGAGAAAACCAATTAATCCATAAAAGGCAGCCATAGTCGAAGGCAGGCAACACGTCGAGGAATGTTCCCTCAAGAGATTTCTCTGCCAAAGCTCACGTCGGCTCTGGCCAATTAATGGATAAGGTGCCCCATTAGAATTTAATGGCGGACGCGATTTGTCAAATCGCCCATTCCTCAAAATCACGTGTCGAGTCCGCCCGTCCGTCTGTCGACGTGCGTGCGTTCTGGAGCGAATGGGCCGTCTGGGCTGTTACCCGCATTAAGGTAGCTATGTCCGGAAAATGTGGCCTGTCGTTGACCAGCGTAATCTGGATTTTCTATTCTTTATTCGAGAAACTTCGGATGAACTGGAAAAGTGGTAGTAATCCATATCGGTAGCGACTATATCGTAAATAAAGAATTAAGGGACAGTGGGTTCTTTACTTAGCTTATAAATTACGCTAAATGAAATAATTAAATTATATATATATATATATATATATATATATATATATATATATATATATATAACTTACAATATAATCTTGACTCAATTTATTATGTTTACGTTTCGGAGAAATATTTCCTCATCTTCAGAACAATCTTTCTTAGCTTATATCTCCCTTCCATTGTCAACTTTATAAAAAATCCAGGTAAAGGATGACCTCAGACTCCCAGCAAGATGTAGACAGTTTGATTTATTTTAAGAGGTTGGAAATTTTTTATAAATTGAGTGAAGATTATATTGTATGTTTATATTGCCCTTCATTTAATATGTTCATAAGACCTTCCTAAGATATTCATAGATGGAAAATTAAATAATATGTAGAAATAATTTCAACCAGTCTCAATATATTTTGCAAAAGAAAATTGTATGTATTCAACCCATTAAAGTAAAGATTTCTTGTCACTTTATTTTCGGAAGGTTACAAACCGGCTCTACCTATCCTCAGTAAGATTGGATTCAACTAGTAATACGTCAAAATGTTTAATATGCATTGGCTTCATTTAATTTAATTCATGTTAAATAAATATTCTATCAAGAATAATGTACCCTCTGGATCAAATATCCCAAATATATATATATATATATATATATATATATATATATATATATATATATATATATATATATATAAATTAAAACTATCGAGAGTCTAGGATCTCTTAAGTAACAAGTAACAATTTTTCTCCTCTTAAAAAATCCCTGCAAAATATAGCTAACCCTTCTTTCAACGAAATCACGCCTACAGGAGTACCAAACCGATGTAAAAAAAATTATGATACTTAAATGTTAGTATATGGATATATAATTGTACAAGTTAAATTAAAAAATAAATAAATAAAAAATAGGTGATCCCCATCCATCTAGTTATTTGCAAGGCATGTCTATAATTGAATAAAATATAGTTTATCATCTAATTTTATCCGTAGGGTGATTCTGAGTTAAAAAAATATATTTTTTATAAATCTATTTTTTTCTTATTGTTTCCTTCAATCACCTTAACAATTGAACCACCATTTTCTACGGACCTATAGAAGCTTGTAGTATATAGTTCTAGAAAACAAAGAAAAGCAATATTTTTTCAAAAAATTGTACAAAATGGTGTTAAAACAACTTTTTTGTCTCTGCACTCAGATAAATATTATGAAATATTTTCACAGATTTAACGCAAAAAAAATTAAGTTCTCAGAAAAATATAGTTTCGTGTTTAAAATAGTTAATACCAAAATATTTCGGAAGTTCACTCTTTTTAGAATTCAAGTTTTATTTTCTAAAAAAAAAATATTTTCTAAGCTTGCATTCTTGTAATTAATGCTGTTTTGAAAAATAAATTAAAATATTGATAATGATTAACGTAAAATATTTGGTCCGAAGAAGGGATGAATTGATCGATATATTGATATATCGATATAATATTGATGAATATATCGATGGTTGAAATGGACTTACCTAAGGTAATATTACTAAATATTCAATGTCCGCGGGTAGAACGAGACGTATGTTTGAGGATAGTGTTATTGCTGATCTTGCGGATTTACTTTGGTAGACGGAGGTATGTACGCGACGATTGGTGGGATCAGCATCGAACATTCGGGTTCGCTAGGCCATTTATTATTATTAATGATCAGTAGTTATAACATTACATCGAGGTATCCTTTATGGGTCTAAACAAATTAAAATAGAGAGACTTTCCTATCAATTCCCATGACCGATAGGGATTTTACCATCCTATTCCTTACGCCTGTGAGGACATTATCTTAATAGGCAATTTTCACGTGAGTCAGGGTGTCTCGGTCCTCTAACTGGTGCCCTGGTCATAGGATTTCCAAGGAACTGGTTGTGTTGCGTTAGGCCAAGCGTGGGAAGATTACGCACTAGACTCAGCATACCGACGCTCTGCGCAATATTTATCGACCGGCTAAATCAGGCGTCCTAATAGATTGTTTGAATATAATTGACAGGTCAGCGGGCTGTCCTGCCGAAGAAGAAAAGAAAGAAAGAAAAGGAAGACTCTAGACAATAGGAAAGCTATATAAGGTAGGGGATTAGATATCGTTCCTGTCAAGGAAGGATTTGTTGCTTACAATATTTTGACATTGATATTGCAGCTTAGGGGTTGTTGGATGATAGGTCTATAGAATACTATAGGATCAACTTGTATAGGATAGGTCATATCGTAAAAATTATATTTCTTTTCAATAATATTTATGTTTTCAAATTTTGAGCAAAAATAAAATCATTTTAACCAAGATATATGTTGATGCCCTGTATTTTAAATATGGATGTGCTATATCTTGTCTGCATTTGTATGATCCTGTCTTTTTTTTTCGTCCCGAAGACTGGTGTTAAGAAAATACTTTTTTCTTGAATTGCACGCCAAATGGATATTTATGTACTTTATATTTATTCATGATAAGTTAATAACAAATAAATTCTTTAATAAATATTTTAATTTCGAAATCATCTTATTTCATAAATGACAAAAATAAATAATGTGGGATTAGATGGAAAAAATGTTAAAATAGTACGCATAAAAATAGGTATTCAATAATAAAATAATTATGTGCAATCCTGTAAAGACCAGAGTTTGAGGGCAGAAAAGTTTTATAAAAAATATAGGTATATAAACTTTTACATAATTAGCTAATCAGCAGCTCTCAATAAATTATTATTTATATTTTTTTTTTAAATATGTATTAGGCACAGAAGTATTCTGGCTATTCATCAAACTAAAAAAATAAATTAATTAATTAACCGAATTTTACGTAAAACCGGCTTAGCCAGGATGAAAAAAAAAAAAAAATTAGCTAAAAACGTGACCGTTTTTAAGTGGAGTGTGCCAAAGGAAGGAAATTAGTTGTTGGGATCTATTAAAGTTAAGACGAATAAGGGTTATTAAGATAGGCCTCCTCAAATGAAAATTTCACTTAGTGCTGCTTTCACCACTCTCAGTTGAGCAACGCCTTAAACTGCTCTGGCACGTATTGAACATTTGTTCAAGTTGTATAAGGAATTTAATTTCAATTTTATTCCACAGCTTGCATGTGTATAATCGCATGAACAGACCATGAGGGCTGATGGAAGGTAAAGGTATATAAAAAAATTAATGCGTGACGAACAATTTTAAATATTGAAACAATTTCATTTGTTAAATAATATATACTGGCTTTCAATACAAGCGATGAAGCGGGGATCTCCTGGAGTCAAGCTTTGTCATCCTCACTTTAAAAAAAAAAAAAACGGGCGCCAAATTAACTCGCCGCCTTCTACAGCAGAAGAAAACAGTTGATAAGCCTTAGCATCCCTTCAAGCCAAATCGTAGCCGTTTTTAGAGAAACCTTCATTGTGAGATGTTAAGTTAAAAAATGTCCTTTGGTGATCCTCACTACCTCAACTGCTCATAGAATAGAGAAAGTAAGTTAAATATTTGATGAATTTCTATTTTAAGTTTTCAGATTTTCTGAAATTTGGTGTTATGTAAATATGGAGGCTCTAAATTTGAGGCCTAATCAGTAAACAACGAATTAGCACAATAATCTCACACCTCACTCCGTCACTTTTTATTTATTATAAAAATTGTACTTCATTCATTCATGCCTCTAATTCAGTTGCTTTATTAATAGGCTAACATTTAATGACACGGTAGGGACAATATGACTGTATCATCATTTACGTGATTGATATTTTATAATTATATCATATATTCTTTTTTGCGATTCTCATTACGTGTACTCTAAGTAATTCTACTCCTTTAAAGCACTGCGGGTGTCAACTCAGTCAACCAATTTCTATCCTGTTCAAATTTTAGCGTTTTTGTTACATATTTTAAGCAAATGAGATAACCACTTAGGTGTATTAATAAATTTCGGCCCCATTTCAGAAACGCCTACCTATCTTAGATAAAGCGTCACATCTTTTCTGGGTTGCCAAAATCCTGTTCTGTCAACTTCTGTTCTACTTCTTGTGACCACCGGATCATTTCTACCCATAAAATAATTCCAACGAATCTTTCGAATCTTTACACCAGTAATCTCGAAAGGTCTCTTATTTTCCTTAAATAAGACAATATTTTACCATTAGCTTCTGTAAAAAAACATTTGAAAATTACCTCATAAGCAATTTTTAATAGATTATAATTCAATTGAAAATACTATTAAATATCATTAGCATGCCATTTTTAAGATAGTAAATTAATTAAAAATTGTGAATTTGCACATATTAATTTTATTAAATAATTTAACATTTAAATTTAACATAATTAAAAATATTCGTGTCTTGTGTAATTAAAAATAAGATATTTGACGCCCTCGGGTCCTAAAAATTGGGACAAGGACAATAATCTTAGAGAATGGCGAAAATATTTGCCAGTTCTTTAAAACGGAATCTGATAGCAATGAATCAATTTTATTTTATTTATTATTTTTTTTTTTTAATTGCTAATGTTTTTTCTTACTTTTTTTAATTTGTTTTCACGTCTATGAAAAAATATTATTATACTAGCTATCATACTAAGAAGCTTTCATACAAAATGAACTTGAAATGTTTAAAATATTAAAAAAGAAGTGAGCACCATCAACCGAGTATTTCGTTACCTTATTTATAATCGAACTATAAGTGATCAGGAACTTCTTTAAAATGCGATGATGCAGAGAGAGGAGAATTTTGTGATGCTAAGATATCATTAAAGAAAAATAGTCATTTTTTCAATTTCCTTTACATTTTTCATACATTTTAATTGTTAAACAACCAACTGATTCTGATCAGAACTACCTAAATAAAAATATTTTTTTATTCTTATATTTTTTATTGGTGATTATCTTATGCAGTTTATTATAATCTTCATATTATGATTCTATTAAAAAATATGAATTTTCGAAGAATTGGTTTAGAAAACAAGAAACGATTGTTCCGTAAAAATGAGACAAAACCTTGAAGATTATAGAAAAAAATGTTTTCAGTAATTAACAAAATAGAAATTTTTACAAGCATGAAGGTAACAGTATTCCATATTGATTTAATGATTTCCGGAATCTGAACTGTGATAGTTTATTTCAGCAGAGAGTTCATGGAAAGAAGTTATGACTCAATTCAAACTATAAAATAAATAATAATTTTTTAAGTTTTGTTTTTTATTGGAAAATAAATCAACCTAAACAAGCAAAATATAAATAGTCGACAGAGTAAAAATAAAACAGTACGTAATACCGTTTAAAAATACGGTAAAATGAGTTTTAAAAAATTAAAGTCGGTCGCCAACTTTTCGCAAAAAAAAATTAAAAACAGTAAAATAGAGCCATTTTTTTTACATTTAATTACAGATATTATGACTGTTGCAGGAAAACGTTTGTGGAATCAAATTGTGGATTTTAGTAATGCCTACTTACAATAAAATTTTTGTGCAAAAATAATAACTTATAAATAATAATTTTTGAAGTGTTGTTTTTATGGGAAAATAAATCAACCTAAACAAGCAAAATATAAATAGTCGATAGAGTAAAAATAAAACAGTACGTAATACCGTATAAAAATACGGTAAAATGAGTTTTAAAAATACGCGAAAATGTAAAAACAGGTGTTCTCAAAAAAACAATTTCAACAAGGCCCAAAATGTAAACTAACTAAAACTGTATAAAACTTTGTTTCCCCATATTTTCAAACGTTATTACGTACTAATTTATATTTTTCTCAAATTAATTTTTTTTTATACCTTAAACTTGAAAAAACCCTTTTCGTCACCTTTTTACCGATTTTATCTGAAACATATACAATTTGTATCTACTATTTTTCTCCTAATTATCACATTGAGAATATCCCGGGGTAATTTATTTAAAAAAATAAACTATCGTGCCTGTAATAGCAATCGAAAATTAATTCACTTTGATTCTATAACTCTACTCACAAAAGATTTTTTCTCGATACTCTTGATGTTCCTGTAAACTCGTTTGTAAATTTTAAATTTGTATCTACCTTTATAATATGTTTGTATTATTGTAGTATATATAGTATTGAAAAATAAACTGTAAAAATATCTGAGAAAAAAAAAATGCAAATTTATATAACTTTTTTGTCCCCCGATTATAAACGTTTTGATGAAATATTTTAATTAGTCTTTACTTGACATATGTTGGACCTCTCTTACATCAACTTCTTAATATCTCTTCACAATCCTTGTGGGGGCCTACCTGAGTGCAGTACCCTCCTGATCTATAATAGATGAAACATTTTTTTCTTTTAGCCACCTAATAAATCATTTGTTGCATTCGTCATGCTGGGTCGTGTTCGTGGTCCGTGTCCGTAGCTCGCGTGACCTGGCCGAGTGGCTTTAGTCAAGGTTCTAGGTAGTGGGGGCGAGGTACAAAAAGCACCGCACAACCCATCAACAAAAAAAAATTTAATCACTCCCTTGATCAGATCGCTGTGAATGCTATATGAGCCAGGATGGTTCCCTCCTCTGGTAAACTGTTTACCCTAGATACTTCATAACGGAAGGCGACCGCAGCATCGTGAGTGCAGGTTCCAGGCGGGGGTAACGTTTTTCTCACCAAGTCGTTACCTCCAAGAATTTCAATACAAGAGAAAGAATTGGAGTATCCACGATTGTTCTTCCAGTTTTCGTTCATCAACAGTCAATAAAGACTAACCAAATAGATATTCCATCAATCCAAGATTGTTCTACATAATCTGCAATATAACAGATCTATAGTCCAGCTTCTTTTGAGTTGTGGGGAGGCAGTTCACCAAATTTCCAAGATATGAAGCTCAAGCTGAGATCGTTAGCTGCTGCTGATAACACTCCGAACATCTCAATCTAAGTAAGAAACCACGAATTCACGTCTGATTCATTTAATGTAGTTAGATTATCCAAAAGGCTAAAGCCCTCTCTCAGAAATTCAAAATGTCATGGACAATGTACATATATAAAAATATCAATAAAAATCATGAGGTATTCGCCAGACTTGAGATCTTTCCTTTAGGTCTACATTATAAGATTCACCACTGATATATTTCTTATATGGGAATAATTTTTGATAAATACACCGAATGATATAATATATTTTTATAAAAGTCGATATATTAAAGTTAACATTTATCCAAGATACTTTTGGCTGCCATACAAGCCGTAATAGTATGCTAACGTCATTCATAACTTATTTTTAATTCTGTTTAAAACACTATCAAACAATCTCATCAGCAGACAGGCCCGTAAACATCACCCCAATCAGCCCATTTAGAAGATTTTATGAGCTTTATTATATGGTCATTATCATAATGTTACTCCAGAATAATCGCTTTTAATGTCTCCTTAAACAGCAGAACTGACAGTTCTTGACGAATTGGACAGTTGGGGAACTTCGAGAAACTCGATTTTTGGTCTGGAACAGGTTTTAGCAGATTTAGAACGAGATATAAGCTCGGCCAACGGGTTACAATATTTCGGAAACAGCTCACATTTCTGAAACAAATAAAATATGTATGCTCCAAGCAGTCAGCTTAAAAACGCTTCATTAAACAGGATGCCCCAGATGACCTGTCCCCCATCCCATTTAAATTCTAGAATATCAGAATGAAATTTGGTAGATCCCAATTGGGTAACTTACAGTTAGTTTGAAGCGTATGCCGAATTTGTAACCTACCGGAATATTCCTCCAGCGATTCTAACTCTGATATATTATGTTATATGTAATATGATTATGTATATGTAAAATATAATGGTAAATGTAAAATAGGATGGGGTATTTTTTTTATAATTACTTTTTTATATACGGATTCTGATGGGGAATGAAATTTTAATACGAATTAATTTCGGGCACTTTTTGATTCTCTGCGTACATCGACAATCGGCTCAAACTGACTTCAGGTTACCCAATCAGGATCTCCCAAATTTCATTCAGATATTTTAAACAATCTAGAATTTAAAGAGGAGTGGCAGGTACTTGAGGCACTCTATATTATTTATATCATATGTATTAAATAGTATAATTAATAAATGCATACCGTACTTAATGTAATCGATAAATATGCTATCGTGGGGGTACTAATTTATTATTTACCAGATTTCACCTATCTTTTTTTTTATGTACCTTATCTATATTACCTTATCTATATATTACCTTTATTTTTTTTTGTATTATTTTAATTTATTTTTAAAGACTAAACAAAATAATAATGGATAATTTTAAGTTATTTATGAAATAATTATCAATTTAGTTCCACTGATCTAATGGTTTCCTCCATTGGATATGTATTTTTTTTTAAATTAAGACTGGGATAACTGAACCACTGGGTTATGAATGTAGTCTTCTACGTCCTATAAAAATGTCAGGAACAAAAGTGGTAGGTAGATATATTTATTAGATCCAGGCCCTGTTAGTCGGTATTTCATTGTGTAAATAAAACTTTTTTTTTTCAACACGTCTTATTTCAACTATAAAAAACGAAAGAATTGCTTATATCTAATATTCGTAATATCGTGAATTCTTCTGTAACTATTCTTCGTGTGGACAAGAGAGTAATCGCCGACCAGCGGCCTCGACTTGAGGATTGGAATGGTCGGTAGCGGTGGGGCAGAGAGTGCAATGGTAGCAGTCCTTAAGAGGAGATACGTGTAACTGCTAACAAGGCTTTGTTCACCGGCTCCTGTTTACCATTGTAAGTCCTCCTTCAGTATTCAATTCAAAAACGGCCCCTCTCTAATCAGGAACAAAGTTTCTCTTTGTTCGGTCTGCTTCCATCGCTAAGAAATGTCTGGAGTCTACAGACACCTTGTATTGTCGCTGATCAGACGGATGAAGCAGGGCTCCGGCATCTGCTTGTGAAATCACAATTAGTGTTTTAAAATTTTATTTTAGTGGTTGTATTATTTATAAATCTTGTTATATAAATTTTTATTATAAATACTGCGACCTTCCTCAAGAAACAAAATAATTAATTTATCGTCCATTCTGTTGCAGGTAGAATATAATGTGCTCGAGGACTGGCTCCTGTGGTTAAAATGGAACTTGGAGACCGAACTAAAACTGAGAAGGCGGAGCTATTCGACTTCGTCAGCAGCCCTGAGAACTTGAAGGCGCTCGGGTTGCACGTGGAGACAGGTTGCGTTAGCAGTGAACCGACAACAACGAAAGAGACCAACAACAACCACCTCATGGTCAACATGGCACATTATGACGACATATGGTCCAACATAGACAGCAGTGTCCTCGACGACCTCAACTGCTGGACTCCTGAAGGCGGCGGAGGTTCCGGGAAAACCGACAATACCGACGGGGCGATTTACACTCTCACCGTACTCAACGGAGCGGAACAGGGATCCTGGTTCAAGCACGAGGAGAAAGAGGACAAGAACCTCGACATCGATTCTATACTTAGCGCCATACCATCCACCTTTCCCAACACCTTTCATTCAGAAGAGAACACTTTTGAAGATACCGCTTTCACAGAAAAGAAAGAAGAACTTACAAGGGTAGCTGAAATACTCAATAATTCTACCACTTTTAACAACAACAACGAATGGAAACAAGAAAATAATAACGAAGTGGATTCCCTTCTCAGGAACGCGCTGCAGGGAAAGACGTTATCGCGTTACAATGGTATCAAAGTGGAGAAAGTAGAGAAACCGGAGGAGGAAGAAAAGATGATGTTAGAGAGTCCGATATTATATGACAGCTCGACGATGATAGATTCAGATAATCCAAGCAGTGCACATAGCATGGAAGAGATGTTCTTGTCTCACCTGGACGTCTCCTATCCTGAGGATTACGAAAAGTTAAAGCGGATTGAGACCGAAGTGGCCGAATCCGTGGAACAGTATTGCCTAGACAGAACATACCTGCCCTCTGGGTCGCAAGTTCTCACACCTCTCATCCTTCAGAAACCTAGTAAGAAGTACACAAAGAGGTCAAAATCGACGGCTTCCAGTCCGGGTTCGTCGACGGGTGTGCGGAAAGAGAGGTCCCTCCATTACTGCAATATCTGCAGCAAAGGATTCAAGGACAAGTACTCCGTCAACGTGCACATCCGCACCCACACGGGGGAGAAGCCCTTCACCTGCTCACTATGTGGCAAGAGCTTCAGGCAGAAGGCGCACCTTGCCAAGCACTACCAGACTCACATGGCACAGGCCAAGAACGGAGTCACTTCCAATCAGAAACCGTCCAAGAATCTGATTTCTAGTAGCTAATCTCAGCCTCAGGATTAGAACTCTTATCTCATATTTTAAGTTATATTATCTTTTACTACTTTTTGTATATTTGAAATCCCTCTAAGGGTGGATTGGAGTAAGTTCCTTGATGTGAGAAGATTATTTATAAAGAAAATTAAATTAACAATTGCAGTGTTACCATAAGCTGTTGTAAAATTGTATGGATTACATGGTATTACATTCCTGTGATATATCTTCCTCATCTGTATGTATCTCTTCTAGATGAAGGCGTCAAAATACTCAATGTTTTCTCACTTTTAATGATTGATAAATGTCGAATATTTATTACTTGACCATATTTCATAAGTGTTTTATATGAATTTTTATTTTTGCCTCAATCTGATGCAAATTAAAATTGATGAATAACAGGGACCATCTGATTCTGTAAATGAATTTTAGTGCCTATGATGTGTTAAGCATTACACAGCGATAAAAAGCCATGACATATCTCTTAAATGCTAGGATATTTAAATCGGAAAATATTTGTTCCTAAACATTATAAAACGTGACAATTTGGAAGCGTGTTGAGAGTATTTTTCTATGTTTATAATTGTATTATAAGATCTGCTCTCTATTTATAAGTGTCTTATAAATAAACATTACTAATATTCATGATGTAGCCAAAAAAAATCCTGCGGGTGTGAGATTTATAATTGGGCCAAAATAAGTTGCCAATACTGTAAATAAGATTTTATAAATTATTTTGTTTTTTTGTTTAGTTTGTTTTTATTATTGTAAATTGTAGCATTAAAGACCCCTAGATGTTTATTTCTATAAACACAAACTGCCGAATGGGTGCAATATTAGTTCTAAATTTCAAGACTGAATTGATTATTCAGTATTTTTCTTGTTATTGATGTTGTACAAATAAAGCCATCCTTGTAACACATTGCTTTTTATTTTATTAGTTTTTTTTTTGTTTAACTGCCAAATGTATAATGTAAATATTATTTATAAGACGGATTGCCATAGATATTTAATATATATATGTTATAATAGAAATAGACAAACCCATAATTACTGCCATTAGCATTATGATAAATCTTATATATAATATATATTGTTTTGTTTTATAAAATTATAAATATATGTATAAAACTTGTTGTTCTCATTCCATGTTAATATGATCTTGCAGTACATGTGTTTTTTCTATATGAAAATGTCTTATGTTTTCAATAAAGATAATTTTTTATTTTTATATTTATTTTACAACAGAAATCGTTTTGTAACTTTCTTTAATTTCCCTCTTCCAAAGTTACATATGTATGTTGCATAAGTTGTTTTTATTGATACTGAGTACCTATTGGTAAAATAGATGTCAATGCAACCACAATACTTATCAGGCTTGTACCTACTGATTGGAAGGAACAAAAAGTTTCATGATTTGATTACAAAAACCAAGTTGAATTTTAAAGACTTGAGTTTGATCATCCTACATAAGAGAAGTGATATAATATCCCGTTTGAATATTTTCAGCTTAACACAATAACTAAACATGTTAGACATTCTGAATGATTCATGCATCAAATCATCTAAAAATCTGAAGTGAGATCCTAACAATTTTATTACTATAATTCAAATTAAAAATAACTTAAAAATTATAGCATATTTGTAATATTTACAATACAATTATAGTATTTTTATTAACTGTAGTAAAAAGTGAATTGATTAAATTCCTTACTAAAGATGGTAAAATAAGTTTTAAATATCATAACTATTTCATCTTAATTGAATTATTAGAATAAGGAATCGTTTACAATAATAAATTTTAAAATTTGCCTATATCTCCATTATTATTAGATAGTTGTGCTCTATTACAAGTTTGCTACAAAGAAAACATTAAAAATGGGAAGATTTGTAGCATTAAAATGATTTTACTAAGAAAATTCATTGTAAGATAAAGTTGGGAATTCATCGATTTCATCAAGTAGTGTATTGATATCAAAGCTTTCAGCGTAAACTTAATAGAATATAGTTAGTTATATTTCTTGAGTAATAAATAAGCCAGATGCACAGTAAAAAAAACTAAATGCTATTAAATATTTAAAAATTAATTAGTGATAATCAGAATAAAAAATGGAATAAAGAAATACTTTAAATTTTACTTCTATTTTTGCTATTTTGTTTGGTTTTATTTTTGGCCCAACATTAGGTGCCAAATTATTATAGCATTATGCAAAAATATAATTATCAGATCTCAGTGAAGACTGAGATTGAAATGCCATGTTCTTTCCTCTTAAGAAGAACTTAAGAACATATTAATAAAAAAAATTAACACATTAGATGGAGGAAGAAAAAAATTGCTAGTGGCTGCTCAACTGTATTGAGTTGCTGATTCTCGCAGCATACTGCTCAATCTAGTAGATTATATTAAAAAAGAAACAGAACAAATAGAATGCATACAATTTTTTTTGCTTCTAATAAAGACAGTGATGTATGATTTCCATTAAGTCTAGAAGAACGGTTCCTGGAATGCTCTGTAAATGATACTTTTCAAAATCTACCTTCTCAAAAAAATTACTTGGAAGAAGAATGGTTCCCTCCTTCTGAACCAAAGCCCTTTTACTGAAAATCTTTGCCAAATTCCTCTCTAAACCTTTCTACGAAGTAAGCATGCATTTCATATACAATAATAAAATTAAACTTATAACTAAAATAAGGTAAGTTCATAATTATAACAACCATTCATAAAGTACAAATACATATATTTATGTATACATATATATAAATTACCAGGTTTAGTCTTCATTTTTATTTTTAAAGATTATATTATTAAGATTAAATAATTGTTGGCTGGCATGAGTACCATTGCTATCCTTATTCCAGGCAGCAAACAATTTCTCTCATAGATGTCGCTGTCTCTATTTGCAAAGATGTACTCTGGTTGCCAGCTCCTCTCAATTGCATCTGGTTCTTAAATTATTGAAAATTTTAAACACACTTCATATTTACACGAAAATTGTGATGTCAAAGGGAAATAATACCCATCAGAAATGAGTTAATAGGAGAAAAAATAATATATAAAGATTTTTTTTTTTCCTGTTCTATACCGATTACATCCAAACGATAACAAGAGTTTTTAATTAAAACTGTTACCAAATTTTACAACAGTATATTTTTATTTACAAAGCGTTAACATGTTCTGTTAAATTACTAAATAAGTACCAAAAGATTTATTCAGAATTTATTAATTGGAGGTTAACGCTATTGAAGAAGAGTGCCACAATACGAAAAGTTTTGTTTTTCCTTTTTGTGCTTGGAAATGTGCCGTTCATGTATGTTTCTTTGACAAAAGAGGTCAGATTTCTAATCTCAATATTTACCGCAATAACAATTTATTTTATAGAATTCACGATTCATGTTTAAATGATCAAAAGATGAAGGTTAACTTGTTATGTTTTTTTAACAAAAAAGTGAAATCGTATTGACTAAGTGTCCGACTTGACTTATAAAAGTGAGTTAGGAACAGCGAGCGATAAACCTGATATAGCCTAACTTCAAACCCTTCTCATGTAAAATTCCATTTTTTCGTATTCTGGCACCCTTCTTCCGAGCCAAGGATATGTAGAAGTTTTACATGTACATTCTTGCAAATAACCTAATATATGAAGTGAAAACTGCGATCTATTATAAGATTTTGCAGAGACTAAAATACATTTGAAAAAAATTATCCGTGTCCAGTAAATAAATCATGTTTAGCTGACAGATCCTTATTACACCAAAGAGGTTATTCAAGTCACCTGTATTAGAAACTCTTATTTATAGTGTTAGGAATAAGAATGTTGAATATTCAAACTGATAAAATGTATATTCATTTCTGCCTGGAGAGAGCCCAATATCAGTTGATTAGTGTAATCGTGGCCTCATTTACCTCATCAATTAGGGAAATTTATTCGTCATATCCAAACTGTGATTAAGGATTAAATTTTATGACTTAATCTTTTGATGAATTCGCTTTATGTTCGTCCATTTGAAGTCGTGGCGTTTACGAGATGGTATGAAAGGTAGTTTTAGTACGAAACAATTACATTTCTGGGATGTAGAAAGCTGTATACTCAAAATAATTTACTGCACACTTTCCAGGCAGGGATTATCATTTTATATACGAAAGTATGAATCTGATTAATTAATATGTAAATAGGATGACTGAAAAAAGAAAAATATTTCTGAAACAAGAAATATTGCTCGTCATGTTTTATAGGATTTCAACTTGACTTATATAAATCGGCAAATCGTTACTAAGTAAAAAAAATAAAATAAAAAAACAAATTACCCGCCCGTAAACTTGAAGATAATTTTATAAATGTTGGGTTGTCCGGAAACTAATTCAGGTTTATGGTTCTAAAATCAAATCAATGATACGAAAATATTTTTATTAATCAAAATACGCTCCAATATTTTCGAAGCATTTATGCCAACGTGTTGGTAACTTTTCCATTCCCTCTGAATAGAATGTTGAATAGTTATTATTAACAAATTCTGAAAATGCATTTTCTAACGACTTTTGATCAATAAATTTTTTACCTCTTAAAACGTGGCCCATGTGTAAAAAAAAAAAGGTAGTCGGTAGGCGAGAGGTCTGGAGAATAGGGCAGGTGAGGAAAACATGGTGAATAATCCTTGGCACACATGGTGAATAATCCTAATAGTGAATTAGTCTAAAGAAGCCCACTAAACAGTAACCAGTAACCTTGGGAATGAGTTGGGGGCTTTGCAAGGTGTTGTGCTGTTTTTCCTTTGTCGAGCCACTGTTTAGAGTTGTAGAGAATCCACTTTTCATCACCTACTACATTCCAGCCAGAAAAGATTAGTTTCTGTTACGGCGCAAACATCGTAACGAAGATTTTTTGGCGGTCGTTTAATGCATGAAGAACCCAAGTTTCAAGCTTTTTTACCTTTCCAATTTGCTTTCAGAGAGTTTCTCCTCATATCTCACTTGTGAGACATGAGGTCGAGCGTTGTCTTGTTAGAGAATAGGCAGCCCTTTTCCGATTAACCAAAGATGGCTTCATTACCTACATAAATTGGTGCATTACATCAATCTGAGAGCAATACCTGGTTTCGGCAGGATTCAAAAAGCTGTATTAATTAGTCTGGCAAGTTAAACGACCTGCGCAGAAGTCCCCTCTGCCGACTGCGCATGGTGGGGAAGGCACGCTCCTACCCTTCCCCTACTACTCGTCCTCCCCTCATTTGGCCTGGGTCCTCATTGTGGCTATTGTTTTTATTGTGATATCCAGACTTTCTGTTAGAGTTGCAATTGTTATTTTTAGCTACCCTTGGACTTCATTTTTGATTTTCTATCGCAATTGATTTTCTATTTTTGATCGCAAGCAAACACGTGACTCATAGGCCGGTCCACAGCTCTCACTCAAATAGTGAGGTAGGAGAGCCTCACTAACATACTTCCTTTCCCTCCCATGCACACTTCAGTCCCATCTCCGATTTCCCAAAAGGTTGTTTTGTAACTTGGCACACATGGTGAATAATCCTAATAGTGAATTAGTCTAAAGAAGCCCACCAAACAGTAACCTTGGGGATGAGTTGGGGGGCTTTGCAAGGTGTTGTGCTGTTTCTCCTTTGTCGAGCCACTGTCTAGAACGTTTAGAGTTGTAGAGAATCCACTTTTCATCACATACTACAATTCTAGCCAGAAAAGATTCGTTTCTGTTACGGCGCAAACATCGTAACGAATATTTTTTGGCGGTCGGTAAATGCATGAAGAACCCAAGTTTCAAGCTTTTTTACCTTTCCAATTTGCTTTCAGAGTGTTTCTCTGCAAGTTCTCCAACATTTGTTCTGGGATTTTCTTCATTTGTTCCTCGCAAAACATGACGATCTAGCGAAGAAGTCCTTGTACTCACTCAAACTGCCATCACCCCAGACTTCATTAATGTTTCTGGCTGTTTGGGCCCCGTTATGACCGAATTTAAACTCGTTAAACGAAATTTTGCGAAAATCACGCTTTAGCATCTCAATAAAGTGAAATTCTGCAGAAGATAAGAATAAGTTTTGGCACCCTTACATAAGAATAATCCCTTAAACAAAAACAGTTTGTTATTTAGAGAATTAATATAAAGAAAACATGAAAATCTGTATTATTTTCCGAACTACCCAATAATAATATTGGTAATAATTTTCGGGGAATCTAGTTTTTTAGAATGCAATCTCATTATTTAATAAGATATGCGCACATTAGACGATTTCCGGCAATGCTGACAGCGATTTATTCAAGAAATAGTTTGTTTTGAACCATTGGAATGAATTCGGTATACTTGAAATCCATGCAGAGCAAAAGCAATAAAACAGTAATATAAAAAATTGTTGAATTATAAAATATTATAATAAAATTATATAAAATATTTTTTCTCGGCATTGACAAGAACCCTCGGACACTTGCTCAGTATTTTTGACCTACTATCACCAAAAAAAGTTTCATTGAAATCGGTGATCCCATATCCGTTGCCTCCCCTAGTCAATGATAAGTAACAACAAATTGTAATATAATTAATTATAAACGAAAATGGGCTTCAGATAAATATAGTGAAAATAAAATTAACGGTGAAAATAATTGCAGCTGTGACAAATCCATTACACATTACATCTCGGCTCAGGCTAGCTCATTGATCATAGCATGCCATCCCTCACTCATAACACAACTGATTCAAACTTCACAATATTTCAAACATTCAGAATATTATAGTAGAATTGTCACTAGACCCACGATAAGAATTACATAGTAACCATTCAAGATTTTTATTGTTTTTCGAGTTTCTGCTGGATCATCTGATTGTGCCTATTACTCTTGTCTTATATTTGAATATCGCTCGATGATATCACTCTCATAAATATTTGAAAAACTTCTGACAATGGCGGTTTTGAGTTAAGCCCCTTTCATTTCGGATGTGAGATATGTCCTACTAATACAGAAAACTATGTTAAAAGAAAAAACAATTATACGGCAAAACAGATTGGGACTGTGGAGCCCAATATCATCATCAGCGTCACTTAGGCCTCGCGTCCAAAATATGCCTAAAGCATGTGATAGCGACAATGTTATGTTGAAGTAAGGCCTCGCGTCCAATAGGTCTTGCATCCACTAGAAATGTGAGCGTGTGACAAGTTGTAGCAAACATCGCAGGTAGCCGAAGATATTCCAATTCTAGATGTGTAAACTGTGAGACGAACGGTCGCACGACGAATAGATCCGGCAAATGTCACAACTATTCTGTTTTCAGGATGTTTTCACCCTAATTGTGCGAAGACTCCAAACAACAATCAAATACGAAGAATGTTTTATGAAAATTTGAGAATATTGGCGAAAGGGGCCGCTTAAAGAGGGGCGCCAAAATGTCCCAAAATAATTTTTAACAATTTATTTTTCCCCTTCTTTTTTAGGCTCCGAAAACCAAATTTATTTTATTGGATTTTAGTCGAACATATATTTAAATCATATAATTTATCATATAATAATGTAATCATATAATCATATAATGGAACATATAATTTAATCATGAAATAATGTGTATAATAAGCAGATACCGATACCGATCGATACCACTAATTCAATATTCCGTTCGATAACTTAGTGGTATCAAATATTTGATTTAATTGCTTGAATGAGCGCCGGTATCGTATTTCCATAGAGGTAGATAACATGGAATAATGGCAAGATCCGTTTTTATTGCAATTAAGAGCTCGTTTACTGAATATAAGGTTATTTGAATTTCAAAGCCATTTTTTAGAGGAGATGGAAAAAAATCATAAACAGTGGTTAATTGAAAGCTTAGATAAAATTTACTTTCCGAAAAAAATAAAAAAAACAGTAAGCGTCTAATGAGTATATTAAAATAAATTAATGAGTTTATTTGATTTATTACCTGAGCCTCAATCAAAAATGGATTAATGTAATAATAATAGATAATACAAACGAATTAGTAGAAATAAGAATAACGATTAAAATATCACTAATGATAATAATAAGGATTTTAAAAAATAATTAAATAAATAAATTTTCACATTTTTATTTTATTTTAGGCGAACTGAAAGACCAGTTCTACAATTTTTATGTGGGCAAAAAGGTCTCTTTAAGAAAAATTTTGAGCTTATTCCGAAAAATCTATCACGAAAACGTTGATAAATGAATTTATATTCTTTAAAAAAAATATTTCATATTTGTAAAATAATATGTAAATGAAATAAAACAGTTTAGCTAACTGTGTGTTAACATAGAAGCAACAAAGCCCTATTTATACAGTGAGATCGTGCGCTCTCCATTCCGATTTCTCAGAATTCAGGAGTACAGTCAGAGCAATAAGTTAATAGCTCGGTTCGGGACTTGCCACACACGGTAGAACAGAGCCATGGCTCGGTGGCTCGGGTTGTTGGATTTTCGACCGGTTGGAGATCAAACCGAGCCAATTCAACCAGGCTTTCCCTCCCATGGTGAATTTTGGACCTGACCGGATCCGTTCGAGTTCTTGGCACGTTCGTGTGTGACGGTCTTTACATAGCAATGATTTGTGAAGAACCCAGCACTTGGTAACACTATTTTATTTTAGAAGGTCGCAGAGCCATCTTCTTTTCAGGGTTATTAAGCAGTGGCGTAGCCAGAGGGGGAGGAGGAGGAGGAGAGGTCCGCTGGTCCGACCCCACTGATGACAAGTTACGTACTAGCGAGTTCGCGAACTCAAAATATAGGCAAAGAGATTGAATAAAACTAGTGACATTAATGAAATAGTTAAGTTCAAATTAAAGGAGTTTGACAGCTCGATCACCGAGCTGTTCCTTAACGAGATCCTTATTTAGAAGATAAAAGACAATCATTAATATCGCTCTAGCAGCGTCCTTGCGCCGCCTCCATGTTTGGATAGAGCAAGCGACCCTGGATAGTGTTAGCACCTGCGGAGTCTCGAATCGCTGACCTTCCACGTCAAGATAGACCATGCAACACGCAACATAACTTTCAACGAATGACATGCACCAGCGGTGAGATAATGGCGAGATGTAGGAAGTATCCCAAATCATTGCAGGCGTCTATTGTGACTTTGCTGATTATCATAGCAACATTCATTCTGTAAGCCACTCGGCTATCAATGACAATGTGATGAATGCATTGGCTTTGCATACCCATTAGCACTATGAGACAAGTAACCAATTCCGCATAAATGGAAATTAGGCTTACTAACATTCAGTTTAATGTATTTCTTATTAAAACTGGCTATTTCTCTATATATATATTTTTACATGATATGTTTTTAAAGTCCATATTCAATTTAAAATGACTTTATATGTGACAGAATAATTCAGTAAAACTGTGAAATGGAATAGAATTTTTCCTATATTTTTTTTAAGGACATTAGAAATCTGACATCATTGATATTAAAACAAGATTAATTTTTGTTGACCTATGTTATAAAAGAAAACCCGTTGAAAAAATTGTTCATATTCTTGGATGTGGAATTCCTTTCAGAGGATTTTAAAGGCAAAGCCACACTAAAGGAACAGAAAAGATGAGACGTTTTTCAATTCAAATGATGTGATTTAAAAAGAAAACTCATTTGAGTTACCGAAAGGTGGCCACACCTTGAGGAGGGTCAAACTTTCTTTTGTCATCAGGGATAGGTTTTCGTTTCAATTTCCAAAAAAAATAATCTCCCTTTATAGATAGCTCTAGTATAGCCCAAACCCAATAGTGATTCTTTACAATAAAACGAGTGATTTTGAAGTTGACTTTCTGAAGAATTATAATTCTTTATTATAATACTTAATTATATCTTATACTTTGATAAATAAATGTTAGGATAATATATGGAGATTCCAAAAACAAAGCCTTAAATCTCTCAAATATCAGTAAACAACTAACCAGTTAATGTTTCACCAATTCACTTATCATCATTTATCTGTGTAGATCAACTTATCCACTTATCCTATAAGTGTAGATCAAAGACAGAAAATCTCATATCAACAGCTAAAAAAAAACTATCTTTATTTGGTTAGCATTTTTTAGAATGTTATAGTCATTATCATAATAAAAATTAATTATGTTATTTAAAGTAACAAATAATCTCTTGTATATTGTTTAGTGCTTATTCAGCTATTTTCAGTTTAGATGCCACAAAATTGATTACCCTCACATTATGTTCGAATATTTACTTTAATTCTCACTTCAACATTTAATAATTAAATACATTTAAAAAGAAGAAAATATGAGATTTTATTTAGTTGATTAGTAATTTGTGAATAATGAATAAGCCACTAATATCATTTAATTGTTACCTATTCACTAATAACAAAGGAAAAAAATACAACCTTTTCTAAATATTATTGTCAAAATAAGGATAATAAATAAATTTATTTTGTTATTTAAAATTAAATTTGCCCAAGACAGAAAGAAAATATACGTTAATTATATTAGCAAATATCCCAGATAAGGCGTTCTTCATAATAGAAGATAAATTTTTAAAAAATCTGAATTTTCTCATAGAAAATATTAAATCAGATAAATTCAGATTTTATAATTATTTTGCTTATTGGGGTTTGATGTATTATAATTTTATGCCAATAATATTGCTTTTCATTAGTTTAGTTTAATATTACAGAAGATTTTGGAATTCAATTCCCGGAGTCCATGCTTGATTTCATTATGCTCCATCTAATAGTTGGCATTATTATGATCATTTAAAATGATATAATTAAACAAAGTAAATAGTAGAAACCCAAAACAGATAGAAAACCTCTTAAATCCTTATAAATGACAGACTTGGATTGAAGAGGTACTGAAAGCTATTACTTAACCTGGTTGTTTCCCATGGAAAGTCAATTAGGTGGTGGAATTTAAAAATGTGTGCGAATGCAATTGCAATATATAAATTATATATATTGCAATAGTAAATTATTTATTAATTAATATTATGCAATTAGAACTTTGATTTTGAAGACCATAAATGGGCAAACTCTCCTACGTAATTAATGATGAGCTTTTATAAAGTGAGAATAAAAAAAGCTTGATTAGATGAGGCAATTAGTTTCAAAACCGGCTCAATCCACTTTTTTCACATAATGTTTTAAATTTATTTTTCACCAGTTCTCAATGTACTATATACATCACCTATTAAAACTGTATTGACCAAAAGCGTCTCAATCCAGTATAAAAGTGGACTAAAATTCATGGGCTTACCTGGGTCAAATACAGCACAATCTGTTTTTAGTGTTTCCTCTAAAAATTTGGAAAACAGATTGAGCTAGTTTCGAAACTAATCACCTCAAATAATCCAATTAATATTTATTATTATTGTAATGTATATTATTATATTTTGCTTGATATAGCTTTAAAAACATGTTTATTGGAAGATTTATACAGAAGTCTAGAAGTCAAAATATTTCCTTACTAGCTGTGCCCTGCGGTTTCATCCACGTTATATTTGTATTGATCTAAAATACAAAATAATCTTTTAAATAGTAACCTATAAAATGTTGTTCAGTTTCATTTGTTGCAGGCAATTTCAAGACATTGGGTCAGAATGACAATTATTTTTATAACCGGCAATAAAGTTTCACTTAAATAAGTTTCACCTTTTCACAGGGTCTTCCCCTTACCCTCCCATTTTATTTAAAAAATAATTATTTTCACACTCATTAAAAAGTTTAATCTAAGAAGAAGTTGGTGGATTGAGCTGAGATGCGGTTAATGAAAAAAGAAAAACACACAAAAAAGTGGAACTTATTTTTTTATAGTGTTCCAACGTTTCGTCCTAAGTAGTAGGGGCTTCATCAGGAATAAGTAAAAGAACAGGATAACAACTAAAAACAGGAATGAAAATTTAATAGAATAAAAAATATTGTATACCAACTTCTTAAATTACACCTATGGTCAACTCCAACCACAACAAAATTAAAAGTTTATGTAGTCAAGTTGATTCCAAAGTTGGACACTTTTTCTCTTAGCAATTTATTTATCCCTACTTCTCCATTCCAATGGGTTGAAGCATGATATTATAAAGCCTAAAGTCTTCCTCAATAAACGGTCTATCGCAAAAATAATTTTTGAAGTCGGGCTGGTAGTTCCTGAAATTAGCATGTTCAAACATATGAACTCTACTGTAATAGTATAGATTTTGATTCATTAATTAATATGGGTTAAAAAACAACCTTAATAGTTCTCCTCCCGCCAACAGTGGAAACATGAAAAATATTGATTAACATCAAAGTAATCCATAATTATATTATTAATTTCTAAATTTGTTCTTAGGGAACTCTTTAATACAAATTTAGATAGTCTAAATTAAACCTGTAGAAAATATTTAATTGCAATGAAGTATAATGCTGAAATAATTGTTAGTGGCAAAGTTGAGTAAGCAAGGTTTTTCCTGTTCAGATGGTTTATTTTATTCTTTGTGTAATGTGTTTTATCAAATTTACAACTATTAAACATTATATAGATGCTTAAACATTAACTTGTTAATATGATAGTTAAAGAGAACATATTTGAATGCTCTTACTCTATCTTACATTCTAAATTCAGTTGCATTGTTATAAATATGAATCATTTCGAAAACGGTAAAGTTCATCACAATATGATAATTTAATCTGAGATTTGCAATTTGTTGTTTGAAGTAGTTATGTGTTAAGTGGAAAAATATTCTTGCCTCTCAGAAATACCTGGTTTTCATTCTTTTCTATTATAGGAAGTATAGCAGTGAAAAATGTAAGGTTATCTATTCTCTTTTTACTGATTCATGTGATTTAGCATAGAAAATCTCTGTTCTTAATTCTGGAATACCAGAGATCTCCAAACTTTTTAGCCTAAGGTCCATATGTACTCCGCCAGTAAGTTCTAAAGGCCACATTAATTCCTCAACAAAATCTCAAGGGCCAAATCCTTATGACATCTTAAAGCACATCTTACAAACAAATTCCTATTACCAATTACAGTGAGCATGATGGAGGTGAGACGGGAATGAAGAAAGGCGTGCATTGGCACTAAAGCATTAACTGTCTTACTTCTTAACCGTCTCCACATCTTATGCAAGGATGGAATGTGGGGGAAGACTTACCCGGCATGACATCAAATGAAATGTCTTATACAGTCTCACTCCAATTGGCCTCATTAACCACGACCTCTGCGTCAATGTGTGCTTTGTTAGTATTATTATCTTCCCCAACTTGCTTAAAATTGGAAAATAAATGACTAAATAAAATATTTCATAATGCTAATAAGAAGGTACAATAATGATTAAATAATTCAGGTTAGTTGGTCGACTGTAATGTCTTATCATGGAATAAATAATCAGGATTCAGTCAACATGATTATTTATTGCAAAAGTCCACAATAAAAAATAAAGAGATAAATAAAGAGGACTTTTACAATAAAGAGATCATGTTGACTGAATCTTGACTATTTATTCCATAATGATTAAATCCTTAAAGTGGTAAAATTAACACCACATATAGAATATAATATACAATCCTTGTTCAGAATGAAATTATTAAGATTAAAGAAAAAAGCTACATGCTGTAAAGAAAATAAACGACATAATAAATAAATAATCTTTTGTCACAGCATAGATTCATCGATATTAGGACTGATTTCGAGTTCCACTTTGCTAAATTCATTTGACACTTGTAACAGAGATTGGATTATTTCTTTCTTTCTTTTATTTTTTATTGACATGAAGTATGCCAGTATTATCTTTTATTTGGTTTGTGAAATATAATTTATCATAAGTTGTTTACTTTTTATTTATTTTTAAAAATTCTATTATTAATTGGTTTTCTTTTTGAGAATTTGTTCCATTTTATTTTATTTGCACATTTACTCTTGCTAGTTGGTGTTATCATTTTTCAATATATTTAACCACTATGCCTATCTATTCCCTAAACACACAAAGCCATGCTCTTCCACCCCTCCAACTATACCAAGTCTATGAAACAAATAGAACTGTTATTACTAATATATATTAAATAAATATATATTAAATATCAGCATTATTGTTGGTTGGCAAATATCTACCTTTGCTATATATCGCCTGTAATAATATATCTAAAAAAAATAATAACATATGATTTATAATTTTCATTTATTATAAAGAAATAAAATATTATACCTTTGTAACTATGATAATTTTTAGAATAGTTTTCAACAACTGTTCTGTAACCATTATTAATTTATTTTTAGTTAGATATTATAATGATTTAAATAACACTAATGTAATTTCAAAATACTATTAATGTCAAGTTTTTTATTTATGTAAAGTAATATATGTGAAGCAAGAGCCTTATTAAGTAATTCCAATTTTACTATTCCAGTTGCAAGTATACGAATTAATTTAAGCATCACTATTCATTATTAGAATGATAAGGCTCCTGGTGCTGATGCACTCCCTGCTGAACTCCTAAAATGTGGTGGAAGTGAGCTTGTCAAAGCACTTCAAGACCTCCTCCTTCTAATAGGGCAGATGAGAAGATTCCCACTGACTGGAATAGGCCAATTACATAAAAAGATAGGTTTGTATGCAGCAATTATCGAGGTAACCTGCTACTTTCCTGTGCCTACAAGATATAGTCACACATTTTATTCATGCGTCTCTTACCGTACGCCGAGCGTGAATTTACCAGAGTGGATTTAGGAAAGAAAGATCCACCTCAGTCCAGATCTTCTGTGTGCGGATCATTCTGGAAAGAGGCCATGAATATCTTTATTATTACCTTTTATAAAACTCACCATCTTTTCATAGATTTCAAAGCAGTGTATGACAGTATAAAACATGAAGAGCCCTCAGGGAATTTAATCTACCTGAGAAACTTCTACACTTGATAAAGCTTTCTATGAAGGATGTGAGATATATGGTTAGGATAAATGGTGAAAGATCTGAAGAATTTCGTGCAGGCAAAGGACTACGGGAAAGGGATTCACTGGCCTATATATTGTTTAATGTGGCACTTGAGAAGGCTATAAGAGATGCAGGCTTGAGTGGACGAGATATAGGACAAGGAAGCATATTTACCAGTCTTATCCAATTGTTGGTCTCTGCTGTTGATATAGACATTGCAGGACGCTCTCTTCAGGTCGTGATTGAGGCTTTTCTGGCACTTGAAGTTAAGTGCCCAAGCAGACTGAGGCAAGCAGACTTGAAGTTAATGAGTCCAAAGTCGAGTACATCCTCCTAAGCCTCCTAAGAGCCTCCTAAGCCAGGTGAGACGGTTACTATTGGACCTCATAACTTTGAAAAAGTACCGGAGTTTTCTTACCTGAGGTCTGTGGTCACCCAGGTTAATAACCCCTATATTGAGATATTATATAGAGGATCACCGTAGCCAACAAATGTTAATTTGGGCTGGGCAAACAACTGAGCAAGTGTATCCTTTCAAGATAGACCAAGCTCCACTTCTATAAAAGTTTGGTACAGCCCGTATCGTGTTGGACAACATCTAAGGGTGCCAAAAAGGAGCTCCTCATTTTTGAAAGAAAAATACTCTGTCGTATCTCTGAAGGTGTAAAGGTTGAAGAAAATTGGAGGCGTCGCATGAACCAGAAGTTATACATTGCTTTTGGCGATATAGTTGTCATAGCTTGTTTTTTGTCATAGCAATGAAGTTAAGCTATGCAGCTTAAGATATGCAGGGCATTTTGCCAGAATGGCGAATGAAGAAATGCCTAAAATACTGCTTACACAGCCAATCCATGGGACAAGGAGGAGAGGGAGAACAAGGCTGAGGTGGTCAGATGGTGTGGCAGGAGATGCTTACAACATCCTTGGAGTCAGGAATTAGAAGGCGTCTGCACAAGACCGTGACGATAGGAAGCCAAGACCTGTAAACGGGTGAAATAATAATTCATTATTAGTACATTATACAACATCATAGTGGTTGCTAGTTTGCATATATATAGTTTTTGATTAATAGGAGCCTTATATATCCTTTTTAAATGTATTAAAATGGTTATACTCTTCAAAACTACCATTCATTGTTGGACTTTTATTTGCATAGATGGCTCAAAAATAGTCATAAAATTGGAAATTTTATTTTTTTTAAACTAATATCTTCTGTGTACACAGCAAAACTTTTAGGAAACATGTGGGTCATTAGTAATATCCTCGACTGTCTGTGTTGTAATTTCTACTGAATCAGAATCTGACCTCAAATTCTCGCAAGATCCCTTTTCTATAGAGAGATTAGTTTCCAAATTAAAAATTCATTAAAAAAAAAATAAAGAGTGCAGGTAGTAAGTTCTAGTTATTATGAATGTCTGGCCATTGTGGAATCATTAGAAATAAAAAGGCAGATCTGCAAACGATGAAGAAGAGACCAACTAGAAACAATATGAAAAAAAAAGTAAGGAACAAAGGGAAATTGAATACAAATAAAAATAAGGGAAATATGGATTATTTATTTTTATTTTTTTAAATTAACTTAAAAATCAGTGCAACACCTAAAAATAAAAATTATATCATAATATATACTATATCTATTTGAGCTCCTACAAGTAATAAATGCCTGTAAGATGACCATATTGCACAACCAAAAATCTTTATGTTCTTTGTGCCATTTATAAATGTAATAATATTTATAATATATAAATATATTTAGGCCTCCAGTAAGTGTGCTCTAATCCATGGCACAAGTAGGTGCTTGGCGCACTAAGTACGCCATCCTTATTTTCATCTCAATTCTTTAATATAAATGAACATTATGTGATTACTCATAGATTATTACTAAGTTCTGAGACGTAGGAAAATGAAAATGACTTAATTCGAAAAATATATGTATATGAGGCTTGAAAAAATCAATAATAAACAAAGTTTTATTAATAATTAATTTTCAACTGTTTCAAAACTTAAATTTAATCAATATTTCAAAAAGTACTCATATTCATCTTTACTTCTAAACACACATACAAACACAATTATGTTAGAATGAAAATTTTCAATAAAAGAAACAAATAATGTGTGATATTAATTGAATGTCCCAATTCGTAAATTTGAAAAATCTCTAAAATAAACCGAAATAATCATAAAAATGAACATTTTGTGAGCACATAAATTATTATTAGATAAATCTAAAAATATATAAGATAATGAAAAAAAAAAATCATTTGAATGTTTGAACAATTCTCAAAAGTTTGAAATATTCATGCAATGAAAATATGAAATAATCATACTAAAAATGATAAGTTAAAAACTGGATGCATTCAATGTCATATTCTGATTTATTGGTATCTCAGTCTTATGATAAAGCAAAAAATTAAAAGCCTTTTTGTTCTTCCAGACAGCACTTTTATTTTACCTGAAAAACTGGTGAGGTCATGGTGGCTGAGAGTTCCTCAAGCTCAAGTTTTGTGGAACACCAGTTGGAATCCGGCCTGGGCGGGTAAAAATTAATTTTGTGGTAGGCCCTTGGAATGAATCTCAACTTTCCCAGTCTGGCTTGTTGATAACCTGTAAGATATCCCATCCTGTTTGGCTAAATTTGAGTTGGTAAGGGCGTTACACAAAAATAAAAATAAAACCTGAAAATTGGCATGGGACCATTATTTACTTTTATAACAAACCACTTTAAATATAATCTAAAAGCCATTTTCCTTCATAATCAAAGTCTGCAACTTATTCTGACAATTATAATGCTAAGCAAAAATGTATTTTGATCAAATGCTTAACAATAATCTTTTTTGTTACAGAGTTTTTAATGTTTATGATAATCATTGACATTGAGCTGTAGTTCGTTGAGAACCAGAAAGTGAAAAATTTAGAATTAAAATGGTTAAGATAACACTATAATATCTAAAATTCCATAGGCGCTCACACTGGGAGGGAGAAGAGGAGAGAGGACAAGTATTTTTCTGTCCTCCTCCAATATTTCATAGTAATTTGCTTAAAAATAATTATTTTACTGTTTTACATGTTTACACCCCGGTTTTCCAGTCCAGTTTAATTTGTATAATATAATACTACTCATATAGTGCTACTCCTTTATGCCCCTCACCCATCTCATTTTATAACGTTACACTACCCTTCCCTCCCAATATTTCCTAAGTACCGATGCTACTGTATAAATCCCTAAATATCAACCTTGGCAGAAATAAATACAAATCTGATAGCAATTCATTTTTTAAAATTAAAAGTGTCTTAAAGGCCAAGAGGGGAAGTGGCAAATTTTATTTGAAGATCTTGAGATCTAGAGAAGAAACAAATTGCAGTTTATTTAACTTGCATATTTAAAAATAAAAATTCAGTATAAGAAGATTTGGTAACATTGTATTAAATATACATACTCTTTGATCAACAATAGAAATGATTAGATTTAGCACACAGGGAAGTATACAGATACCGACAGCTGTTTATGAAAGAATTAAATTTGTAGACTATTTGTAACCTTTTTATTTTTATTAAATTTCCTTAAGAAGGAAAAGGATATTAATTTATTCCAATATGTAGTTAAAATTATTTAGATACAATTCCCTATTAAGTATAAGGATTGTTATTACTTATATCTTTCTTTTTTGTATCAGGGTGTAGTATTAATTTATTATTTAATATTAATACTGTTTAAATCAATCTCCAAAAAATGGGCATAAGTCCATACTATTTATTAACTTTCATAATTATTTCTTCATATCAAAATATTATTCATTTAATTTTTCTTCTTTTTTTGTTTAAATAATCCTTGTCTTGATCTGATGAAGATTTAGGATATCCTTGTTCATGTCTTTGTACGTGAATTAGTCCACCTAAATCATCTCTCAAATGACTTGGTTTACTCTCAACATTCTTGCCTTCTGTACTTCTTGCAGAGTAATCGCTATGATTGTAGGTGTAAGTAATTACTATGATGGTGAGTGTAGTAAAAACATTCAAATTGAATAAGTAATGTGGAGACTAAATTTAAACTTACTTCTTTCACGTTTTTGTATTCAGTGATAAAACTTCTTTTTAAACAAGGGACACCTGAGCATTCACTGTATTTTCAAGTCATTGTTTTTTGGAAAAGGCTTTGGAGTCAGTTCATTTAAGCCTAAGGATGTTACTGGTGTAAACTATAAAATTTAATATTAATTATAAAATAATTTAACAGTTAAATAATTTCATATCTTAGTGTGGTTATTATAACAAATGGTTTCTAATTTATATGGTGTGTTGAAAATCTAGATGGCATGGATTGTTTAGATAGCTTCATTAGGAATTGTTCTAAATTGGGAGCATGCAATGGCAGAGCAAAGGGATGGGGAGAGCAAAGGGGTGGGGAGAGCAAAGGCAACAACTGCCCAGGGCCCCATGTCATAGAAAAATTAAATAAATGATTAATGCATCATAGACAAATTTATAGTTTTAGGAAACTCTTGGACTCCCATTTCTTCTTGGAGAGAATTCCATACCTCCCAAACCCCTTCTCTCCCTCTGCAGCCCTCCAAGATACAGGGGAGAGGCAAGCAAGATCGTATCACACAGGGTCCCCGCAAGGTCTTGATCCGCTACTGGGAACATGTGATCTAGAAAGCATAATTAGAGCTGAGATTTTATCATATATGAAGAAATAGGAATTCAAGAGTTAACATTGGCAGAAACAAATTTAAGGATAAAAAATAAAGGAAGATAGAAAAGAGATATGAGAGATGTGCGATATTCGAAATAAAATATTATTTAGAATATCGCACATCTCTCATATCATATATATCATATCATATCATATATCATCTCATATAATAATTCACTCCAGAACTGCTTTCACCTAAGAAGAATGGATAATTTTTATAGTTAATTCAATGAATAATTAAAAAAAAAGAAAAGTGCATTGTTATTAGCTAAATAAAGTAACCGTAATATTGATTAAAAAAATTGTATTAGGTATATAAGAGTAATAACAATATAAAAGGCATTATTTCTTATTAAGTATTTCTTATGAATTTATAACAACAATAGTAGATGGTAGGTTACGATTAATGGCGATAATATGGTTGACCGTGGAAAATGTATGTAGGATAATTTTGGTCAATAAATGAACAAACAAATAAGAAAAAAACTTTTTATAATGTGTGCCAATGTTTTGGCCTAAGTTTTAGAAACGTCAGCACACATTATAAGTTTTTTTTTATTTGTGTGTTCATTTATTGACCGCACCCCAACCAACATTCTTCTACAAATATTGCAGTTAGCTAATAACAATGCATTTCTTCTTTTTTTGTGTGTGAATTATTCATTGAATTTTATTTATAATGATTATTATAATTTATTTTAAAAAATGTATAATACTCTGCCAATTAATTTACAAAATATTATATATTTGTCATATCTTACCAACTAAAAAATAAAATAAAAATTATACATTCTTCTTAGCTGAAAGTAGTTTTGGAGTGTATAATATTATTTCGAACATCGCACACTTCTCATATCTCTTTTCTATCTTTCTTTATTTTTAAGTTTTAAATCTGTTTCTTTTTTTTTCAAGTCTTAAAAGTGAAAACAAATTTTTTTTACCATGCTGCTACATACCGATTTGTTTCTAATATTTTCTCCTAATTATCCCGTTGAGAAAGTCCCATGGTGATTCATTTCAAAGAATAAACCATCGCGCTTGTGCCGTATATTACAGTATTAAATTGAGCTGACACAAACAAAAACTGATCTCTACCAATACTAAGACCAATGACCTAATACAAATAGAATTTATGGAATTTGGTGCAATACTGAATCAGACTGTTCAAAATTAGATAACCAAACAAATTACCTATTAAGTCCACTTTTTCTTTCACTTTTGTTTAGTTACATTAGATGTTAGAGTTTTTCATTTCAGTGATTTACCGACATTTTTAATTAATTTTTATTACAGTCTCTTCTTTGATTTTCTCTTTTTATAGCATCATCAATTTCAGAAAACATTCATTAGATAGCTTTTTCATTAGAAAAACGTTTCAATAAGGGAAAAAAAGAAACTTTAAGAAACACAAGAGAAATCCTAAGAATAAGGATATTAAAATAATGAAATATTTTGAGGTTTCAAATAAAAAATGCTTCTTTGTTTTCATTTCTTGGTAAGCCTTTTAAATTTAATTAATAAAATTTGGTCATTAATTAATGAATCACTAGCCAGGTTTGACAAAGTTCTAACTGAACTAACCTTAATTTTAAGAAAATGAGTTTGAAAATTTGAAGTGCTAACACTTTTTTGATTAACAATAAAATTTATCAACATCCTCTTTTTTTTTACATGGCTTTAATTAAACATTTAAAATTGATTTAATAAAAAAATACTATAGCTAAAATGTGTTAACTACTCTAAATAAATAAATGCTTTCAGTTATGACTTTGTCACATTAGTAAAATGGCTATTTCTCTAAAGATCACAGTTAGAGGCAGCTTTTATTGTGCATTAGACCAGAATCACCAATAATCTCATATTAGCCAAAAATGTCAGTTACAACCTTGTCAAACCAAGGTAGCGAATTGCCAATCGTGGCTTATCTCTTGGCAATATAAATTTTATAAAAGTTGAAAGATATTTTATTGTTGAAATTTACAAGCGAGAATTCAAAGAAAGTTAGAGAATAAAAGTTCTGAAGATGGAGATGGTATTCTCCAAAGCCTATACAAAAGTAAATATAAAATAAAATTGAATATTATATTGGAAGTTTTGAATTCCCCTTTATTTATTAAAAACGTACAAGCATTTTCAGATTATAGACATCTTCATTAAATCATATGGATAAGAAGGAAGAAGTATAAGAATGAAGCATTATCTCTTAATCCTTATCCTCTTTGATTTTTAAAAAGCCTTTAACTCTGTTGATCATACTATTCCCCTCTTCAAACTGAGTGACATTTCCAAATCAAATAGTACTTTGGGCTGGTTCCACTCCTTCTTGTCTCTCCACTCCCAGACTGTCATTATTATCAACAAATCTCCCTTATCACCACTACTTCTCTCTCAGGGTGATCCCCTAGGGATCTTCCCTCCCACCAACCTTATTTTCCATCTATCTAAATGACCCACCAAAATTTATTCGTTACTTCCAACTTTCCAACTTCCAAAGTAACTTTCGTTACTTATTTAGATGACCTACAGATATACTCATCCTTTCGCCCTTCTGGCATGCTTGAGGCGTAAGCTCTTTTAAGCTCCAAGACAATATTGACAGTACTAACATGCTATGTATATAGACTTTGGCAATAAGTTAAGCCTGAATCAATAAAAAATTAAGACAATTCTCATCAGTTCAAATTTTTTCCATACAGTTCAAAACTCTAGGAAAAACCTCAGAGTTTTCTTGACCAAATTCTAGCATGGGGTAACCATATTTCCTAGATTACCAGAAAATCCATCTCAATACTCAAACAGCTCCTAAGATTTCATGATTTTCTTCCTCGAAGTATTTTTTTCCATCTTTTATTATTCTCCCTCATTGTATGTTTCAGAATAAATATTATTTATTTCATTTCATTCATTCTCAGAACTTAGTCAGGAAAAGATACTTGGGTTAAGTCAAAATGTGTATTATTCCCTGTTAACTCCTTAAAGATTTTTTGCAAAAAAATAATAATAATAATAACTAACTGTATTTATTAAATCATCGCCATTACTATGTATTTTATCTTATATATTAATTATATTTTTTATAGGCAAATATTATGGCATATATTTTTAGTAATATGCCTTATAGGTGAATAAACTATGAATTTTATAACATAAGTGAAAATGCTCAAACTTTGTTTATATCCTACTATTCTTCCACACTTTTATCACATTGTTATATTTTCTTTTATTCTAAGATTAATATTTTTGGAAGTTATACATGAATTTCATAGCAGCATAAGCCAAGTACCAAGTGCTATGCAAAAAACTTGATTCTGACCATATGTTGTTAAGAAATTGGTACCAACTGTTGGTATAAAAAAGAAAACTTTTCATGACTCTAACAAATCTCCATGATTTCAATTTGTTACATATGCTGACTCTATCAAAAATATTACATTTTCTTATTAACAAAAATTAATTCAATAAAATATCACAACACAAAAAAAATTATAATAATTTCTCTGCTATATCTAACAAAGTTTAAAAATATTTTTTTTTATTTTATTAATAAATTTTTAAATTTTATTTGTTTGTTTTTAAAATTTTCTTCAGAATGTATGCATATTACTCAAGAGGTGGCAGAGAAATTATTATATATTGATCTATCAATATATTTATTCTGTAAATTGAACAGAGAAATAAATAGGTATTGAGATATTTGACTGAGTTTATTTATAATAAAATTTTGACATTCTCAAAAAGAAATTTTCTATAGTTAAAATTATGTATTCTGTCATTACAGAAAATTTAAATTGAAGCTTATTAAAAAATAATAAACATTTGATTTTTACAATTTCTACAATATGAAAATGGATAAGTAAATATACTTCAACATAAGTTGAAATCAAGTGAATAACCATTTTAAATAGACAGTAATATTAATGAGCAAGGAGACAAAAATATGGCCTTATAATGAACCAATAAAAGTGTTGACAGTTCTATCTCAATTGTTTAGCATTGAAAATTTGTGACAAACTTTGAAAAATAAAGAAAGACATGAATATTTCAAAACAAAATTTACTTAAGATTTTACTTTCAGAATAGAGAAGGATCTGTATGGAAATTGGTGGAATCCATGCCTTTCAGCCTTAAAGCTATAATTGATGCCAATGGCTATAATTGATAATTAATACAAACAAAGTATTAATATCTAAACCACTTCTTTGACATTAAGCAGTCAAAGGTACATTTTTACAGAATTACAGATACTTTATGACTGGTTAATGTTGATTTGATTTATGATGCGTTTGAAAAAAAGAAATAAATAATTTATTGTTACTTCTTTACATTAAAAAATTTAATTATCTGCTTTACAAAAAAATTGAATTATTGCATGAGCAGTTTATGGTTTGTTTTTAGGAGTATTCCATAGTTGAGGAGCTAAAAACAATGCTTTTAATATACCAATAAAATCAGTGTTATATACTGATAACATTTAGTGTTCTGATTATTTTATACTTTATTGTTTCATAAGGTCATAATAGTTTGTTTATACCACTATAAAATTATATTTTCTTTATATATCTAAAGAATTCTTGTTATTTGTATTGAGCCTCTTTAAAATTGTCTTACAAATTAATTATAAAAACATTTTTTATTTTTTCAGATTGATGCTACACTTACATAAGTTTAGAATAAAGAAGAATTTTAGATCTAATTTTTTTTTCTGTATTGCTTTCTGAAGGATGTGGATGAATGTTTCTCACTTAATAGAATTTCTATTTCTTCCTCTCGTAGTAAAAGAAAGGGCTAAAGGTGGTATTATAAGGTATTCATATCCTCTCCGATAAAAAAATTGATAGGTATACCTGAAAATCCTAGTGAAAGGGACTGCTAAAACATTTCTTTTTAATGCACCTTAAAATACTTATTTATAAAGTAGTTATTTATTTAACATTGGGCTGTTTTCCTTGTATGTAACAGATTTTTCAATATTGTAGATACGATTTTTGCTTCTATACTTTTGATATTCACATAAATGCTCTACAGTCAGAGATGCATTGACACAGTTTTAGTAAGTTGATCTATATAGCCTAATGGTAGATAGAGATGGCCCAGCCGGGTTGTCAAATTCTTAATCTTATTTCGGAACATCCCTTCCAGGTTATGTTTTCTGGAGGCAGACAGGCATTATTATAATATTTGAGAAGATGGAGGCAATTTTAAAAAGGTTCATCAAAACTTTTTACTGCTGCTTTTGCTCCTTCATCAGCTTGTCTGTTGATCCTTATGCCAGGGACTACTGCAGGATTCTTTTCATGTCATTTTGTTCTATATCATTCCTTGACACTGTGAAAAATAATTATGAAACAATTAAAAAATATGACTTAATTTTGACAAACATCTAAATATACATACATAGACAGTTTTTATTTCCTATAGTTATTTTTATTATATATATATATATATATATATATATATATATATATATATATATATATATATATATATATATATATATATATATATATATATATATATATATATATATATATTCATCCTAGAAGATTTTTTCTTTTTTAAACTCAGCTTGATAGCTGTGCTTAAATTATTCCATGCTACTGAAGTTTCATTAGAAACAGTTTAGGAGAAGTAGTGTGTGTTTTATGATGTTACTGAAATGATTCATTAATTTTTTTTAAAAATTAAATATAATGTTGAGGGGTTCATATTGAAGAAAAAATTGTTGGTCCCATGGATTCTAAAACTTGTAGTTTAAGCAAGATTTTTTTAACTTTTTTAGTTTTTAGCTTAATTAACATTACTACAATCTTTTTATTTTTAAATGGGACCTTTGGATATTGAATAGACTGCATTAGTTAAAATTAAATGAAAGAAAAAATATTGAAAAAGAGAAAGCCATGGCTGGTAACATTTCATAGTAGTAGAAACCAATCTCATATTTATAAAAAATCTATCATGTTCACATATTATCATGTTACAATATTGAATAACTGGCATGGACAGGAGGCTTATCCTGGGCTTTAAGGCAGTTTTTAATAAGAGGATGGAAAAGTTTTTTTCCGAGGAATCGGACAAAAGGTTTTTGAACTATTGGCGGTTTTTAATCTTTACAAAAAAAATTGAAGGTTCTAGTTGGGTGCAATATTTGGTCAAAAACTTGTTAGTTTTAGATTCGCAAAAAAATTTGAATAGAGGATTTTTTAGAGTGCTAAAAACAAATTTGACATACTAAGTTTTTAAAATATATATATATATATATATATATATATATATATATATATTTGTAAATAAATCTCTCTATAGAAGAATACTGTTCTCATTAGGCACACATAATTCAATAGACCCTTCAGAACACTCTATAATTTATTTCTATCATTTCTGAAATTTCGATCACTCTAATATTTATTATTTCTTGATCCCAAATAATGGTTTTATATTATAAGATGTATGCGTTTAAGAACCTGGTCATGCATAGAACAATAACACCAACAAATTTTTTATCAAAATTGGTGGCAGACACACTTACACTCTTGTAAGTCCAATTAGTGAATTTTGTATGTTAAATGATTTATGCCATGTGGATATACAACATATATGGACCAAATGGATTTATTCATCAAATTGCAGCCAAATAACGCAGTGAATCATGTTATGCTGTGTTTGCCAGGTGAAAATATACGGTTTGCTAAGTGCAAAAAGGAACTGTGAATGTGAAATGTGAGTTTTTTACAATTTTCGACTTCATGACTTTTTCTTGAACGACCACGATATCGAAGCGGGTGCTCCAAATAGATTACGACCTTGTGTGACTGTGTCCAATGTGCTCTTGGGATTTCTCCCTCTTGCTCCTGATGATGCCCTGTAGTACTTTCCCCATAGAGCACACCCTCGTACCCTCAATAACGGACCATGTTCAATGGATCCAGGTTACCTCCAGATCACACTCGTTCTTTAGAGTTTTTTTACCGTGGTCCCTGTCAACCCGTCATAAAGTAGATTTAATTCCTTTAATACGAAGGTATCTCGGTCGCACTGGAATCTGGATTTGTTTCCAAGAAGTCGAAAATTGCTATAATTATTGCAGAAGTTAAGTTATTATAGTTGCTGGCTGATATGAAGATCGGTATTCTGTTGTTTTGTTTATAGTCCAAGAGCCGTGGCGAAATTTGAAGACAATTTTTAGTCATATATCCGTGTAATGTGTCTTATATATCCATGTTGTAATATATGGACACCAGACAAGGTGTACTTGTCTTTCAATTTGAAGCGGTCGGGTTTAAAAATGGCGGCCAAAAACTCGAATTTTTAGGACTTTTTTGTTTTTTTATCTATAATTCCTAAGCACAGAATTTGATGCTCTACAATTTTTATTGTACAATTTTTTATCATAGAGTACTCATTTCCGAGCTACAGATTCATATATAGTACTCTTTCTTTGTTTTTGACAAAAAAAGAAGATTTTGTCAAAAACAGAGACAGAGTACTATATATTTCCAACTTTTTGGGCATTTTTGTTGCTTTTCAAGACACCGTATCTCAGTAGCTGTTCCGTATTTTCAAAAATATTACATAAAAAACTTATAGGAAATTTATGGTTCTTTAAAATTGTTTATGACAAAATGTTTGCCTTAAATGCACTTGAAGCGAGTTACTGAGGAAAAACTGAACTAAGGGCTTTTTCTTTAATGCAATCGGAGTCTTCAGTTTGAATGAAAATACGAATGAGAATGGACAGAGGCTCTTCGACTTTTCTGCAGCACATGGTCTGGGTGTCGGTAGTACATTATTTCTTGAAAAAACTTCAAAGAACCACCTGAAGATCACCAAATGTAGCCTTAGCTAACCAAATCGACCACATTTCGATAGGCTCGCGCAATAGATCCAACTTTATTGTAGTAAGAATTTACTTATATATTTACTTATTTACTTATTAGCTAATGTGGATTAGATCCTTTCTTGATCATCGCCAGGATTCTTGAGTTCGCGGATATCAATGAAAAGAAATATAGTTAAAACACAAAGTCGTATTGATCAAATGCGTCTCCAGTAAAAAAATGGGTTCAAATTTATATTGCATCGGTAAAATATGGCACAATCATATGTTTTTAGGATCTACTGTAAAATGTTTGTAAATGGATAAAGCCGGTTTTGGAACTAATGGCCTCATTTACTATACCGCAATGATATTAATTTCCATTTTAAAATAGAGTGTCTAAATAATCCTCTACAATATATTTTGTAAATTGAATAAAGTTAGCAGAAGTGCTCAGAAGGGAGGAGGGAAGAAGGTATGTGCTTATTCCTCCATCTCTGATACCTGGTATATGTTGTACATTATCTATGCATAACATCATTGAGGTTACTACACAAACAAATGTGTATCACAAAAATAAAATTTTGCTGAGTAAGAAAAAACTCAATTTGTATAATTACCATTTCACATCACCTCATTATTATTCGGAGAACTGTAGAACTAAATTACTTCTTCTAGGAATATACTGGCATGGGGTTTATAAAGCCTGCCGTTCAAAAAACTAATTTAAATTTTCATTTATTATTATTAATGTATTATTACATATTTATTGTTATAATTTTTGAACTGTTCGCTTTTCCACTTCAATAAATTAATCATAAAACCACGGATAATAATCAAATATAAATAATTAATATTATAAAACCTTAATTTTAATATTACAACAAACGATAAAAATTAATAATTAGCTTAAATTATATCAAAATTTTGTTTATATTTTATTCTCCAAATCAATTTTCCTTTAAGAAAACCTTCTTTTTTGCCTTCGTAAAATAAATTATTTATGATTATAAAACATAAACGCACTGCAAGAAATACAGCAACATTAATAACCAAATAACAGCTGTAGCAGTTGGAACTGATAGTTTTAATTAACAGTTTTCCCATTCTGTTCCCACAAGCCATATTCTAGCTGACCTATGCCAGGCCGATCAGACGACATCTTCGAAAAACCAATAAGATAGATGAAACTGCAAGAAAGACATCAATGCCCCCGCTATGATACATATATCCAGTCATGCTCCCAAGCCTCTCTTCGATTTCTTATGGTATAACAACATACTCGTTCCGAGTATGATCTGCCAGGATGCCAAGGAGGTCGCAGAAACGCCTCCGTTGACACCCACTTTTGGACAATAGCTCCTGACGTTTTCAATTTCTTCGCGGATCCTATCCGCGTCGCCAAAGGGTCTTCGGTATTGTCCTAAGACGGTGGCGAGGGAAAGTCTGTGCTATGTCTTCTTCTCTAAGCTCACCCACCGGGCATTGTTCCATAGTCTTCCAATGCTTTATGTGACCACTTCTTCAACTTCTTTGTCAGAGCAATGGAATCGTCTGATAAGGGAGAATTGTTCAACCTGTTATTGTCCAGATATCTTTTTCAATCCACTATTTTCGTTTCTCTGAGCTACAGAAAACGATGTCTCCAAGTTATTATTTTCTGCTTTTATGGGTTTTCTCAGCTCATCCTGTCCATCTGTCTTCACCTTGATATTGCCCACAATCGATTCTGTAACCTTAGCATTAAAAATGAAATCGGTCTGTTTCTTAAGGGGAAGCGAACATTACTTTTTTTATTATGTTATAATTATTAATTTTTCAAGTACCTCTGCACTAATGTATTCCAGATAATTTACGAGTGCAGTAGAAATATTTTTCATTCCAGAAGCTATAATGAATACTATTAAACCAATTTGGAATGTTCTTTCAGAATAAAATTCACTTTGAAAAATGTCTAACCTGTAACTTAAAACTGATAATTTAAGTTATTTTTTTTTTTTAGCTTTTTTAGGAAAGTTTCTATTTTTGGGGAATAAGCAACATTTTATAAGAAAGTAATTGTCTGAATTTTTTAAAAATTTTACACAGCCATATAACTTATTAACACACGTGCTGAGTTTTTTTATTAATTAATTAATTAATTTTATGTACATTAAAATTAAAATACGTTAAATATTTTAAACTTTGAAGATATAGGTGTTCAAAAGACTCTGGATATCCTCCAGGAGTTAATCTTGCTCCAAAACTACAAAACAAAGTAATTGATCAGATGGATTTTGAGAAAATGATCACACAATATGATAAAGATACTATTTTAAAGATAGATAAAGACAAATAAAATATTCATGTCTACCTCAGTATCCCAATTATATCCCACAAAATGTCAGTTTTTGAATGAGGTTATAAAAAAATACAATAACAATTAAGTAAATTAATTGTTAGTACAGAGCTTTAATTTTAAAAGCCCATAAAAATGGGCTAATCGTCCTACAAGATTAATGATTATACGTTTAATGATTCGCCATTTTTAAAATCTCCAAGATTTAAAAATTAAGTTCTTCTGTAACCACTAAATTCATATAAAATTGGTCATTCATAATATAATTTTATATATATATATATATATATATATATATATATATATATATATATATATATATATATATATAATATATATATATATATTTTATATATTGCATGTATTCGTTCAATAGGGAAGTCTCTAGTCTTTTATGTATTAATAATTTTATGGTTAATATAATGTTATTGTAGAAATGTATATGATATTATTGTGGAAGAGTAATTTATTTATATTTTGTTGGAAAATTTACATACTTACTTTCCACATTTTATGATTCTGAGATCGGGTGCATTGATACGGTACCATAAATAAATTGATAAAGTGCATTGATGAGTTATAAAAATACCTCATTATTCCAAAGAGTTAGGCAATTGGGAATGCTGTCACTTTATAAAGATGAACTTCTTTTTCAAAATTATATAAATATCTTTAAAAAAAAAAAATTATATAATTCAATTATGCTGATAAGCGAGAGTGAAGTGATTTTGTTTAATTTAATACTCCTTCATGGCTCCTTGAATGGCCTAACCGATACATTTACCTAAGATCAATTGATGATCAATGATTAGTTAATATTATAAGTAAAATTGAAGAAGTTTAAAAAGTTACTTAATATCATTCGAAAAGAACTCAACCGAGAATATTTAATAGAGGCTTTTATATCACCATAAATATTGAATTATTTCAATTTAAAAAAAAAATAAGTAAAACAATAATCAATAATAAAAAAAAAAACAATAGCTTTTTAGCTTTTAAACTAAAAGAAATGAATTCATTTTGAGTTAACTTTCATTTGAGCTTTAATTAGTTGTATACCAAACAAAGTTTAATAAACGCATTAAACTTCATAAATTCGTATTAGTAAAAAAAAAAAAAATTGATAGCCAGAAAATAATATGTATGTCGCGAATGTTACGTAAAGCATGAAGAACTCAACAGCAAACTCCTTCCGTGGTTGAATCTGTCCTGTGATTCCAACGAAAAGAGATCCCACAACCAGCTTCTTTTTAACCTTCTAAGGTATTGCGTTCTTCTATGCATATTGTCTGGCATAAGTGATGTGATCATTCGCTAATCTTCCTATAAGTTTTTCATGAATCGTTATTATAGCGTTCATATGTCCGAATGGATAAGTCTTTACGCTTCCTGGCATTGCAAACATACCGAGGTACTAAAGTAATGATTTGGAAATACACTATAACCCCGTTAATCCGGAATAATGTAATGATGCATCTGAACTAAAAACTAAATTTACCACCATAGAAATCCCGGATAATAGGAAATATGATCAGTAAATAAATTTGTTGTTGATATTAATGGCATTTATAAAAGTAGGCAATGTTCAAAAAAGACTGGCCAAATAGGCTCTTTACTCTAAAACAGTAATAGGTAGTATTAAATATATTTTAATGAAACTGTTTGTTAACATTTTTTAACGAGTAAAAATATTATTTTTTTGTGATATTTTAATCTCATTAATTAATTAAATTCGATTAATTAAAATTAGAAAGTGGTTATTTCTCTAATGAAAATAAAACTTTAAGGAAACCTTCATATTTACTTTCCCTTACCTATATAATATATATAGTAAGGAGAAATATTGTGATAGTGAAAAATTTCGAATACGAGTTTTCAGCGGAAATACACATTTTAAGGTCCTCTGAATCCAAATTAACCGAAAGACCAAATTATATCTAGCAAAAAAGGTCTTTGTGTGGATATATGTGTGTGTGAACAGTATAGCTCAAAAACGAAAAGTCGTATATACTCTTGTATATATACTCTTGGGATGTTACAGTAACGTTTTCGTCAAATTCGACCGCCACTTAATATCACCGATTTTGCACTTTTCTCGAAAACGGCTCTAACGATTTTGAGGAAACTTGCCTTCTCCTTGAAGACCTTTAATTTTCCATACATGTAGTACGTAACTGAGGAAATGCAAGGAAAAAAGTTATGATGAAAAGAATATTTATATATTGCGCATAACTCAAAAAGTATGGATTTTATTGTAAATTATGTATACAATCATATGGAAGGTAATTCAATTATATAAAAAACAAGAAATGAACTATTGAAATCGGACAAGTATTTGCAAAAATACAGCATATCGGACTAACCGGCAATATCATCGATTTTACACTTTTTTACAATTTTCTCGTAAACCGTTCTGATGATTTTGATAAATGTCTTCTCCTTAAAGCCATTTAACTTTTCATATATTTAGTACATCACCGAGGAAATGAAAGGAAAAAGTTATGATCTAAAGAATAATTTATTTCCGTATAACTCAAAAAGTAAGCATTTTATGGTAAATTATGTACAAAATCATTTGAAAGATAATTAAATTCTCTAAAAAACAAAAAAAGATAAATATCTAAATCGGATCGATATTAGCAAAGATACAGCGTATCTTATAAGGACTACAAGACTCTAGATGGAAAGCCGATCGCGTCCGAAAGGAGACGTATGCGACCGAACCTCCTTTTGTCCACCAAACCGCAAACTTATCGTCAACAGTACACTCTGTAATAATGTACTGCAATATGGGATATAAAAGTAGAAATTAACTTAATAATTCCTACGATTATATTATATAATGGAAACAAAATGGGATTTCCATGGAAATTAAGCCCAAACCTCAAAATATATTTTCAGCTTGATAAACCAAAAATATATAGTGTACAGAATTGTCATACTAAAATTTATAAAAATTAAATATTCTTTTGTACGTTTGGGAGAGAAGGCGAGAAGAAGTACATGTTGCTGAATTTATTTAAATTAGTGTTTGTGTGAACTCTTTAAAATTATGTTAAAAATATTATTATTATAGGATTTTAAGGGAAAGTTGTTTGATGAGCGCACCGTACAAGATTTTTTGTATTTAAAAAACGGCTGAAATATCATCATAAATAAAAAAAAAACTAACAATATATTGTTATGGAATAGTTTAGGAATACCAATGAATTATTTGTTTAAAAAAAAAAAATGTGATCATTGAAATAGGTAGTGATAATAATAAAATAAAAAGAAATTAATAAAAGGAACTAAAATTTTCAAGGTATGAGAGGGTTAGGGTAGCTTTAAGGAAATAAAATACCGGATAATCTGGGTTTGGAATATGGCGGATAATTGCGGTTCTACTGTAATTGGAATCTGTTAATGTTTATTTGAACGAAAAAATAAATTAATAAAATTAAGTGTATACTTTCTTTATTTAATGACTGTAAATACATTTTAGTTCAAAGCCGTCTGACTTAATCAGAAAGTATCATTATTTTTAGAAGACTTTTTTTTCAGTATTATTTTCTTAGTAAAAACCACATGAAAAAAAAGAAAGAAAAAAAAATCAAAAGAGTACAGAAATTCTTCCTGAAATGGAAGCTTTAGCCGCTTATTTAAATCTCTTTGGCCAGGAGGACTTTTTAGAGGATTGACAGATGATCTGAGGATAATGCTTACTGGAAGAGAGCCCTTCCCATCTCTTCCTAATGGAGGGAAAAGCTTCCATCTACCCTGAATCCTCCGAGTATAGAGCTCAACCGTTAGAATCAGGATAATACGACGATGAATAAAAGATGGGGATATTACTGGAAGCATAGGCTGTGTTTACCGCTAGTAGTGTAACTGCGTCAGCACAATAATTTTCTTCTGGAGTGCGTGATAAATGAAACATATCAAAACTGAACAAAGTTGAAATCATAAATAATATTACATTATCTGTAATAATATTAAAATATAAGGTGGGAGGAGAGAGGAGATAAAGATATAAATAAGAAAAAAACAGAGATTTAGCCTCGTATAAAACAAAATAAAAAACAGCTAATTTAAGAGGTATTAAAAAAAAAGTATAATAGATAAATACAAAAATGAAGTGAAATGGAATATAATATCAGAAACTTGCCAAAAGGTTCCGAGCAAAATCTATAATCCTCCGAGGCGTTTGAAAAGATTTCTTTTTCCTTTTTCATGTAACTTTATTTCAAGGGTATTGTGCACACATGTGGTAAGTAGCTATTTCCATCGAAAATGTGTTAAATGCATGCATGTAACTAATCTAGTGTAAAGAATGTTTTCCACAAATATGATAAGTCATATCTAAATGATCGTCTTGACTGTTTCAATGACTCAACAAATTACTGTTTCAAATCTGATTCTAAATGACATAACTCAAATGTGATAAGTGCAATACAGTTCAAATGAATCGTGAATTTCAGAAACATCACAAGTCGAATTTTTTTTCTGTAAGTAGTTTTTTTATTTTAACATAATATTTTGCCCATAGCCTTTTAACGAGCACAGAAGCCATAGATATTCTTTGAAAAATACAGTAGTTATAACTGTCGTAAGTTAAGTGAATTTCAGAAACCACACATGTTCTGGATTTGTGTTTTTTTTCTGCAATTCATGTACGTTAGTTATTGAAATGGCCGCTAGGTGTTATAATTTTATTTGGAAGTTAACAAGATCATTTCTGTATTATATTTTGATTATTTTTTCATTAATATAATTTGAATGAGAAGAAATACAAATCACTGCCTTGCTAGAGTTTTTTTTTTTAATGTTAATCACTAAAGGTCAATAATGCATTACTTTCTCCACAAAGGCCATTCCTATCTCCTTTCTGATCGAGATTTTCATGTCGTGAAAAGAAAACTGCAAACGGAAGATATTATTTTTCCACATAAGCACTATGAAAACTTAATTTTGGTATCAAGTGCCATGAATAAAGTTCGTGTTAAATCTTTATGATCTAATGATGTATAGGATTATAAAAAGTGGTGGCCTAAATTTTACCGTAAGAAGGTAGTATCTTAAAGTAGTATCTTTAAGAAAATCCCACTAAAAAAATAATTACATTCACCATATCGCAATATATGGAATTTAAATATTCTAAACAACATGTTGTTGTTGCATTGGAAGTAAAAAAGGACGTTGTTGCGCTGAAATCTCACACATTTGTTTGATTTATAAAAGTTGGAACTATTCCTGAAGAACAGGCATGAACTATGAACTATACCGAACAATACTCACGGAATTGGGTGTATATTAATTAAAAAAAAAAAGAATGATGTTAAAAAATTTAAACAATATCTTCCAAGAAATGAGGAAGTAAATTAATTTTATTCAAAGATGTTTCCCCTTCCAGAAGAAGAAAAAGATGATGATATTTTAATGGTATATTTTAGGCATATTGTCGTGATCAATCCTTTATTAAACAAGTTTATGTAACATTGTATCATTTATTTTTGTCTATGATCGCCTATGGACCTTGATCATGCAGGATAGCTGCAAGTATTTCAATAAATTTCAGAAACCGCTCAAGTCCACAACATTTAAATATCTTTTAAAAACAAACTACGGTGAAAATTGTTAGTTTTGTTATTGTATTCATAAAGTTCTGATATAATCTTTTAAGAAAAAAAAAACAGGCCTCCAAATCAAAAATATAGTAATATGTTTTTTGAGTCTCCTGAAAAATTGTTAGAATTGGACTTGAGCTGTTTCTGCAATTCACGATTCAAATGGTGTTGAGCACAAATACTATAAAAGAGCTACCCGCATTTTCCCGAATTCGCTCTTAACAAATGTGTCCGTAACACCATCAATTTATTTAAAGATTGAAAAAAAAAAGTCATTGGATTGCTGCTAATCAATTTCTTCTTAGAATGAATGATTATGAATAAAATTGTTGAGTTTCATTATAAAAAGATAAGTCTGTTGATATTTATTATTTTGGGTAATAATAAACAATCATTTTTATTGTTTTCTTCTCCGACCATATGTTCAGAACGTTAGGTCTCAAGCATCAAGACACAACACTTGAGACTCTTCATTGAGCCATTAAGAAGGCTCAATGTCCTTCAACGTCTTGATCTTGTTCCGTGCTGGAGTACAGGATGTGGCAACAGGTTAGCCAACTGTACTCACGACCCGCTCGTAGCGCTTGGTCTATATACGTCGCTCATTGGAAAAGGCCAACTCCCTGTTTAGTCATCGTCATGGAGATAATCGATATATCAATCACCTATTAAATTTAGTCAGTAACGAAATAGAATATTTATATATTGGAAATTAACTAAACTTATCTAAACTCAGATAAAATCGGTAGTATACATCAAGTTCTGATAATACACACTCATCTGATAAGTATTCTAAGTTAACATCTAAACTTCATTTTTGGAAAATATTATAATTGAACAAGATGGTTACCGAAAATAACGAATACAAATAAAATTCTAAAACCTTGGCCACACCTTCATCAATGTAAATCAACTTTTCTCTCCCAAATGTTTTTTCGCGATTTTTAAGGAATTTGAATTACGGGGTTGAAAATGTCTAGTGAATTGCCTAATTGCCAGTACAGTTAAGGATTACCTTCTGGAATGCTAAACCTTCTCTACTCTGAGGCAAAACCTGAAGCTGGACACTATAATGGAAGAAATCCTCCAGGATGACGAAGGCACAATACGAAAACTTTTGGAATGCCTAATAAAATCAAAATTTTACAATGTGGTTTAATAATAGTTACATCATACGTTAATGACTCGAGGCGGAATAAATAAGTAAAATAAATAACAAATTAAATCCAAACTTAAAAACCAAGGGAAAATTCAAATGCCAATCCAAATCGTAATTAATATTTTTAAATTATTTTAAAAGCACTATCACTCGTTATAAAAAGACTAAATGAAAAACTGAGTAGCTGAATGGAATGGAAAGTATGTAGACTGAGCAATAGGAATAGATTTATATAGGATTAAAAGTATTCAATTTTAATAATGATTTAAAGATGAATCTTTTGTTTCATGACGATTTTAATTTAAGTCATTAATTGATTATTCGTTAATTTAAAATAAGTTACGCTTCTTCACGCTGAAATCGGGGTTATTAAATAAAAATAAAACTGTATCTATAAATATATATTTATTAAATACAAACAAAAGGCAAAAAACGCCCTCCCAAGGGGCGCCTCTGTCTCCGGCTATTATGAAAAATTGAAGTGGCTATACCCTTCCTACCGTCGTAAATACATCCTGGCATCCTTCCCCTAGTTATCCAATCCTGCCGTCCATCATACATCTTCGACCTCCTGTAAATCCTCTGTTCATTGTTGTCGTACTCGTTCTCGGCCTTCAGATTTATATACAGTGCCCCACTTATCCGCAGCTTTCGACTGATCTTTTCTTATTCGATCCTCATCCTTCTGGAATTCCATTCCTCATCCTTATGGAATTCCATTCCTCATTCCATCTGTCGCTCCAATACTCTTCCCAGCTTCAAATCCCGTTTATTCAATCACTTCCTTTCAATCCAATTCCATAAGAATTGTGAATAGATTTTCTTTTATTTCAATAAACATATGTAAATATGTACTTATAGATTTTGTACCTTTTTAATTATTCTTACTTCTTTCTAATTTTTGTTTGATCTTATTAATATAAGAAGTTCGTATGTTTTTTCATTTTAAGAGGTATACAATTAGACCATGAATAGTTATTTCTTATGCTGGAAGTTACTGCTTTATGACTTGTTATAATTTTCATTCGTATTTATTTATTGACTTTTTTTTTTTTATTACCTGTGAACTCAGATGTTCCTTTTTCATCCACTCAGGCTCTGAAACTCACCTCTCATTGCCTATAATTGTTATTCTAAAGGGACTGGTCCCGGAATAAATAAAGAGTTTATTAATTGTATTACTATTATTCTAATTAAAACATCTTCTGTCATCATCGTCATTATAGTCATTTCCAATCCGGTTGCCTATCATTTAGGGGTAATTTTTTTTTCTTGGCCGGTTAAAATGGTTCATTATTGAAAATAATAAACCAATAAATGTCTCACAGGTGCCATCCTATAAATAACGTTTTGTTAAGACATCATTCAGACAGTCATAGAGTTGGAAGATGAATAGTTTATTTGGAGGGTAATCGCATGTTTAGTTCGGTTTAGGTTACTTATGATCTGAGTATCAGGTTCATTATCTTGTATTGCTTAGTACTAGGGAATCAAAATGTAAAATTTAAATTAAATAATATATCCTTCCTTTATTAATTTCCTTAATTTTTAATGCGTTTCATGAAACTCTTAAAGGAAAAATATATATAATAAAAAAAAAAACAAATGAGGAGCTTTCCATCAAAATTTAATATATCCACTTTTGAAAAATTATTACAAAAAATTTAATAGGAAGACATCTCATGGAGATCATCAATGCAGTTTTTTTATTGAAAATGTTGATTTTTAACACCTTTTGGACAGGAGAAAATTTAAGATTTAAAATAAACTTAATAATCTTTAGGGATAGAATACTAATTTGTCAAAGAAATGTTTTTGAAAAGCGAATGTAATAACTTTTAAGAGAAACCTCCTCAAATATTGTCATAATAATGAAAATAATAGTCAGTTTATATTATCGTTGTAATAGTAAACATAATCAAAATTCAAAATCGTTTCCAGACAAAGATCCATAATTTTTTTTTTTTTTTTACATTTCTTATTTTTCAAATATATAGATAGTAATATATATGCATATATTATATTTATCATATAACATATACAAAATATAAGGCGGAGAAATATGAGCCAATGAGGTCATAGACCGGGGCTACGGTAAACAGAACAGATGTCGCTGGTTGGAGGGCGAGCTCAGTCCGCCTTCAGCTACCGCCCGTGGTGGAGTGTTAGAGTGTGCAGCTCTGTGCAGCTCTGTGCCCAACTACCGCGTCGTTCTGTCAAACAGGATTTTGGATTTTTATTTTATAAGTGTTTGGAACTGCTTGAGTGCCGTCGTATGGTTTCTGTATTCAAGACTGGTTTTGTCGCTGGATACTAAATAGAATTTTGAGGTGAGTTGAATTGTCATTTCTGATTTTAAATGGATTTTCTTTTATTTAAAAAAATGTGCATAAGGAAAAAAAATTGTATATCTAATATGTACTTTGAAATCATACTATATTTTATAAGTCTTAAAAATTTGTATATAAAGATAAAAATTTGTATATTAAGTATGCTGTGTATGTAATGACCCTATACAGTTGATCAGCACTCTTCCTAGCACACGGGATTCCTTAAGTAACGATTGATTAATAGCAATTCGTCCTTTTAAATATTTCGATTTGATTTTGAAATTCGCTTTTCAACTTAAGCAGCGATTTTGGAAAATGTCTTAAGGTATGTTCATAATACGTTGATTTATTTTTCTAAAAACTGTAATTAATACTTGCAAATTGTCATGAAAATCAAATTTACGAATATATTTAAAGCCACGTGTTCTCGTACGTCTTATAAATATATGAAAGGAACACAAGACAATTTATTATTATATGGAATAATCACTTTTGTGAACTTTGAAACAAATCAGACTAATAAAAATGATTAATTATCTACTATAATTTCTACTAAAATATTCATTTAACTTAACCATATCCTTGAATCCAATTTTCTATGACGTAGTCATTTTACAACCCTACCTCATTTAAACTCAATTCTATTATTATAAAATTCATTATTTTCTAATTTTATCAATAAATTATTACACATTTTATTCTGTAAATTATAATTTATCTATAGGATTCAAATTTTTGTACTATGGAAAACTTTGTTTGAAAATGGAACTATATATGTCGTGAATTAAAGGAAAAACATCGGACTTTTTTTTAAATATGAATATTCATTCAAAAATTTTAATTGTTAAATTTCATTAATAAAACAAAGACAATTATATTAAGTAAATTTAATTTTAATTAGCATGTATTAACTGTAATGAACCCCAATGATTTAGTTATTATAGGGCATTATTTATTTATTTGTACATAGCTCAGAACAACACGGAAAGGATTAGGACGCTAAATAGTACACAATATATATTCTTCAGGAGCACATATCTTGTTTACTAATCTGATTCATCCAGAACATTTTTTTTTAAATTACTAAAATGATTACCATTAGATTTTTTTTTTACACAAATTTTTTAAAGATATGTAGGTAATTAATAGTGCAGAGTTCAACAATTTACGAAAATTACATAAGAAAATTCAGCTCAAAATCATCTTTAACAGAAACTGTTGCAATGATCTTAGATTTTATTATTTTAGAAATATTATATTAAGTAGTTTTTATAGTGCATTTAACATTAAACAGTAGTTTATTTTAATTTTTTTCATAAAGTTTTAAATATAATTAGTCATTTAATGAATATTTAGATAATTGGCAGTATGTTTTCATCACTAGTTAAATAATTATTAATTATTACTTCATAATAAATTATCGCTATTTATGCCATCACTATTTAAAAATTTGGTTTTATAGGCATTTCATTTTTAAAAATTATTATTTTATATCAACTTGAATAATTTATTTACTTTTTTTTTTCCATTTTCCTCTAATTTATGTACTATACATAATATTATATTATTAATTTTTAAAAGATCTGCTGAACTTTTGCTATTCAAATCCAAATAGTTTTAAAGGAAAAAACATAAAATTGAGGAGAAGTGGCATAAATAAAGTGTGAAGTTGCATTTATTAAGTCACAAGCGAAAAAAAAAGTGAACAGAGAAAAAGCATAAGCTAATAATAAATAAGCGTTATTTACTACATTTTCAATTTATATAAAAAATGTGTTCGGGGTAGTGAAGGGTTTGTTTTTATTTTATTTTATTTCAAGAGGGCTAAGAATTTAAATAAATACAACATATTCAAATAACACTTAAAATTAAAATTAATTTCAAATCTGAAATCTCATCTTGATATATTTACTTTTCTATTTGTTTTTCTTCGCCGGTGATTTTAATGTTGGGTCAGCAAAGATGGCGGCACAGAACATTTGCTTTAAACTAGACCAGCCAAAATGATTAATTTAATTGGAAAATTTTAAGATCATCATCATTACCAAAATATATACTAACTCTTACTCTTAAATATATACTACTTACTAACTCTTTAACTAATTTATTTTTTAAACCATAATATCGTATTACCATAATGCATGTAATATATTATTATATCATAATAAATATTAAGTTGATTAATTAGTGAATAAAACAGAGACAAATATTTATTAAAATCATAAAATATTTACTCAAATCATTCATGCTACCATTGCACTTGATAAGATTGTGCTCAGGAAGAATTCTGCAAGATTATCATAACATGGATAAGTATTTGTTGTTGAGAAGTTTTCGTTAAAAGCATTATTCGAAGAACATTGAAATTAGAATTCATTAACAGTTTCTTTATAATCCATTGGGAAGTTTCCAACTATATACCGACAGGGTCAAAGCTGAAAGCCGTAATCGCCAAAACGAAGAAATTGAGATTTTTATTTAATATAGTTCGTAAGTGATATCAATCTAGATTTGAACCGTAAAAAAAATTCGAGAAATTTAAAAATAGATTTTGTATAAATCTTGCGTGAGATGAAAGTACTATCGCTAACGAACCCTTTTCACTTAAAGTATCAATTCCTTAATTTTCGCGCTTATGCCTTTCTACTTTGACACCATCGATATAAATTCACCCTAAGCAATCTTAGGGATATTTTGTATGGAATTCTAGTGGATATCCTTACGCAGGATATTCGAATGGAACGCAGTGATGAAGCCATACTTAAGTCTTCATATTCAAATCTCAATAATCTTTTGTTTCAACGGAGTCTCAAATTTCTTTGGGATTCGGTCAATGGTTTGTATTGACGTATGGTTATCCACCCACTCACTATAATAGTAATAGCCGATCATTGCATTTTCGCCCTAACGCAATACTATTCAAGATTACAGAGCTTCCAACTACCTGATGTGTTGTGTGCCCAACAAATTGGCCACAGTTCGATGCTCACAGACAAAGCAGTTTGTGCTGGGCCAGGGGTGCCACCTGCTTCATCCTCTTCATGGTCCATTGAATCGGGTTGGAAGACCTTCCGAGGGTGGGAAAACGCCCATTCGGAAAATCATGAATAAATATTTCATTTCATAAATTGTCATAATAAGTTAGGCATGAAATCCAATCAATATTTATATTAAAAAATATATATATATTCTATCATTAAATTAGTAATCTACTTAGATTTTTTTTTTCAAAACTAATATCTTAATTCGCGCTCCTCGTGGAAACAGTTCCAATTTGATGCTAACCTGATAAGAGCGTGTCGGGAATGACGTATCGAATCAGCAGCATCTCCTCTTGGGCTTCATCCACTTTCATTTGTTCACTAGAGATCTCTCCTCCAGCCTCTTTTCATCATTCTACTCATATTATTTAGCATGTTTTTAATTATTTATTATTTCTAAATTGGTCTTTTTGTCTAAGGTCTTTTTGCCTAACTTATATCTGAATGTCATATGTCCGTATGACATTTAATCATTAATATATTTATTTACAAATACCTATTCGCATTTATCATAACAAGCAATGGCATTGAGTAAATTGTCTGACTTCATATTAAATAATGACAGAGAGGAGGAGGATAGTTTCCAGCAGCACCTCTTTCCGAACTTGATTCCTTTACCGGAAGGAGATCTCCCATTCATCACCTTTTTAGTATTATCCTCATATTTGTGAGTAGGTCAACCGTTACTACTTTCAAAATTAGTTGGTTGGTATGTACGCGTAGATTATAATGAAATTCCAGGTTAAATATTCCTTATATATTGGTCGACTGTTGTTAGATGTGTTTGTATATAGAGTTTTCTTACTTGCCTGACAAGGGGCTTGTAGGAATTTGTATGTTTTTAGTTTCTGCTTTTAATGTTTTGAAAAAAATGTTTGTTTTGGAAATTTAGAGTTTGATGTTTATTTTTATTCATTTTTATGGTATTAAAGTTGTGTATCGAATTTATATCGTATTCGCTCTAAAACTTTATTATTTTCTAGCAACAGGACGAGCATAAGAGAGTAATATTTATTGAGGTCAGTAATTTTTACTTCTTATTTATTTCATTTTTTTCCCCGCTGACTGAGTCAAGGACTAAGAGTATTTAACCAATCGGAGTGAAGAAATATGTTGGGCTGATTTGGAATTTCCACATATTGGCACCAAGATACAGACACAGTAATATCCCATAGTACATTTCTTATACCAAGCAGATAACAAAAACGCTAAACAAAAGACCAAGGGCCAGTTGCTAAAAAAAGAAACCTGTACCACTACAACCCACCAACCCGCGAAGGGCTTGGATGCAGTACTTGATAAGGAACGTATTTTTTCTAAGCCAACAGTTATACAAGGAGGTGATTCGGCCTATAACACGCACAACCGTCAGTTTTTCACCCAATTAAGGGTACCCACTTTATAGAACCTGGGTGAGCACAAAGGAGGGTCTCTTGATCCGACAGGACCGATCCACGGTTGAAAACAGAATAAATAATTATCCGCTACTATGGAACTAAGATAAATTCTTGATCCAGCCAACCGGCTCTGAGATTCCATATAACTGTACTGCTTTCAGAGGTTAAAAATAATGGAGAAATTTAAAAAAAAAAATATTTCCATATATTGTTTTTAACACGCGTATGTTGGCAAAATAAATAGAGATCCGCGAACATTTTACAATTATTTTAGATTTCTAGAGCACATCCTCCGACCTTCGTGAGCATGTAACTAGCGGTATCGAAGACTCTTCGCCCGGTAGCCGAAGAGATTGTCCCCATGTCCCGCTCCGGGAAGCTGCCTAAAGATCCTGGATGTTCCGCTCTGGTTTATCCTCCACGGCCGTCATTATTTAAATCATGTCTCCCCTATATCCTCCAGTCCAGGGCCTCTCGTCGGATGTCACATCGATCTGGTCTACTTGTAACGCTAAAATGGTTGTTCTCGGGTTCTCGTCCGGAACATCTGCGGAAATTTTCTTTGCGTCCCAATATGCCAGTGAAATAAGCGAAATATTTGGAGAAGTACAATTCAAAAGAATGCCTGATGTAAAATCAAGAAACAATGGGTACAATGATTACTATGCTTCGGGGTTTCTGGGCCCTGGGAGTAACTGTGCAAGAGGTTATTTATATCCATATTTATGGAAAATATAATATTATTTGATTGGTACATCTTCATGTTCTCTGTTTCTCTCTGATGTGCCACTAAATAACATTATAATTTCCACAAATATGGATATAATTTATCCTTTGCCCGTTTACCCCCTGAGCCTAGACAACCCGGAGCACCTTATATCTTATAATTATATATAACTAGTCGTACAAGTAATTGAGTGTAACCATTAAGATATACATGGATTCATATAAAATGAATTTTTTGAGTTGTGAAGCATGAAAATTGAGAATACTGAACATAAGGTAAATGAAGAATTGAAGTCAATTTTATGTACCATATGTAAAAAAAAAGGTTCCAAAAATATTTAGTAAAATTTATAACAACACACTTATTTGGAAATATTGTTTGAATATTTTAAAATTATATATATATATATATATATATATATATATATATATATATATATATATATATATATATATATATTTATCTTCAATCAATTTTCCTTGAGGTCAATTAAAAACTCAGAAATTTTTTCTATTTATTTTTAGAATCTAGTATAAACATAAGAAATTATCATAATTTCTTATCCATATCTATAATACATTATTTTTTACAAAAAGTACTACTGAACCAGTCAATTTATAAAATGTAATAAATTTCTTACTTAAATAATATCCCAAAAAGTTGGATGTGTCACTTAAATAGTAGTTAAAATGACCTTGGTCAATGAATGATTAAAAAGTTCAAAGTGTGATTAGAGAAGAGCGGGTTTTAGTATTCAGTTATTTTTATATATCATTATTCCAAATATCTGGAGTAAACTTAAGTTCTTCCTTTGCATTTAAAGTGTTTTCTAGGTATTTTTTTCAGTCAATTTTCTTTAATTTTTCTTTTTGTTGTATTTTTTATCTCATCAAAACTGATTTCATGGGCGTGTGTATTGTTTACTATGTGTCTGTTTAGTGCTCTGTGGTTTCTATTGTATTTAATTGAATTTGTGATGTTTAATACGTTTTTTTTAGATTTTGAAGAGATTCACAAATATATATTTTTCCATATGTACATTGTAGTTGATAGATGCTATTTATAGTATCCATTTTTTGTATATTATCCTTTAGTTTGCTAAATTGGTTACAAACTAGTTTATTATATTTCAATGCTATTGTATAATTATTCTTTGTTCTATTGAAACAATGATCAATAATTGGATGTTATTGAAAACTAATGAAATTAAGGCCATCTATTTTTATCAAGCTTTTTCTTTGTGCCATTGTTATTGCATTACTTTGATTTAATATATGTTTATTTATTATATTATTATACTTATCATTATTGTTGTTTTTGAAGAATGTTGTAATTTGTAAGTGAATCTGTTTTTTCATAGCATCTGGCTGATCTAAATCGTTCAACTTTCGTTTTCTGGAATTTTGTATAAGGTTATATTATGTTAATACTTTTAATTTCTTTATATTGTTTGTTTACTCAACATATTCTCTTTTTTTTTGTTTTCTATTGTTTTATTTTAAATAATGAGTCATAGAAATTAAAAATTGTAATATCAAACTCAAATTTACTGTTATCTACAGTTATCGAATTTTTATGTTTAAATTTAGCTTTTTTTATTTGTTCCTTGATTACTTTTTGTGTCAATTAATTTTCGATGACAATTTTTCTTAATTTGTTAATTATTTTAGGATAAATTTTTTATTTCGTATTTACTGTATATATTGTTTGGTTGTAAATTAAATTCTTTTTGAAATACATTGGGTGATTAGAGTAAACATTTATAATTCTGCCAGAGTATTGATTCCTTTGTGTATCATTTACATTGTATTTCATTGTTCCATTTTATAATTTATATATCTAGATATGGTATCGTTCCATTAACTTATATTTCTTTTGTGAATTGTATGGCTTTATTTTTACTGTTTAGTATGTTGAATAATCATTCTATATTTTTCTTATGTTCACATAATATTATGTCATATATATATATTTATATATGAATTGGATAGGTACGTCAATTTTTTCCAATTCCTTCATCTAGGAATTTGTTCATAAATACTACTCAATATTTAATAATACGATAATATTTTATAATACGATAGCACATTCCCCATTTCCAATTCATCCTTAAGCTTATATGCATTTTCTTGGAACGTGCAATACGAAGATCAACAAATTCCAATCCTTCCATGAAATTATTTTTGTTCGTTATTGATGTATGATTTTTAATTGTTTCCAAATGATTTTCTATTATTTTTAAGTTAAGAAATTTATTAAATTGTTTTTAGATTTTATAAATTGACTGGTTCAGCATAACTTTTTATAAAAATAATGTATTTTAGATATATATAAGAAATTGTGATAATTTATTATGTTTATACTAGGATGCTGAAGAGGGGGATAAAGTATCTCCGAAACGTCTAAAAATAATTTTAAAAAACTACTGAGTTTTTAATTGACCTCAAGTCAAATTAGTTGAAGATTAACATAACACGGAGGGTCAAAAGTTGAAAATAATTTAAAATTATAATTTTAGGTCAAAAAAAATAAGTATAGACCCGAAACGTCATATCTAAATTAATTATTATATTTAGAAAAAATATTTTGATATCCTATTTTCATATAAGATGTATAAACCTACATATATAACTATTGAGAAGATCCGGTCTTAGTTTTTTTTGTTTTTTTTAATTTAAGATCATTTGATATCCAAACAAAATCAAGCACCCTGTTTCGGAGCTATGGTTCAAGAGATGTGATATAAGGTATTACCAACTTTTTAAATAATTATCCTATAAATTGTAAGCTACATATTGTTGACAAACTTTTATTTTAATGTAAATGTAATTAGCTAGTATTCAAGTTATAAATTTTTTGGCAGAAAATGTTTAATATAACTGAAATGTGGTCGGTTATAGATCTTCATATCCAATATTGTTAGTATAAAGTTATTTCAGCGTCCATATGAGCTCCAGCTAGTAACAGGTTATACTGCTGATTAAAATCCTATTCTAGTTAGAGTGAAATGGACGAGGTTTATATGTTTTATATGTTCGATGAGGTTTATATACGAAATAAAAATCAAATTTTGAAGTTGGAATGGAGCCTATGTACTTACATTAACCACATGGAGTGCTACTCCAAAACGTTCGGCTTCTGAGGAGCAAATCGCTGAATACTATTTCCTTCATAGTTTTATTTATTCGTTTAGTAGATTTTTCAATACTAACTGAGAACATCCAAGATTGACTTTAATTATTACATTCGTTTGAGTTACATAATAGGTGATAATATAAAACGATGACAAGCGGTGTGTGCGTCCAATATTTTGAGTGTTTCAAAATGAGCATAAATGTTAATAGATAAAAAAAATGGAATTGGGTTAAGTTCCAAGTAATAAGTTCCAATAACTTGACCCTCCTGAGTGCTGCAGGAGGAGGTTGCGGTCCGTTGTGCAGTCGATCGATGATGTCCTCGCAGGAAGGGGTCAGGTGAATCACTTCCTCTGTGCTCGCTGGTCGTAGCGTGGTGAAGTATTGTGACACAGAACAGCGTAACGTAAGTGCAGAGCGTAACGCGCCAGTGATAAATATCTTTTTTAAATTTATTTATTTGCCAAATGTACAATTTAAATATTTAGTACATTTAAATAACATAGAAGTGCCTGGCCCTTCAATTGATCGCAGGAAAATCCTGGCGGTTGAGTGTGCATAATGACCACACTACCTCCTTGTCTATATTCAGGAAAAAATGCTTCCTTACCGATACCCTTGATGGTTCGTCATGGTTAACGTTTTCTTATTGTTTTACCCACTATTTGCTTACGTTTTTTTAAATTCTTGTAATATTTTAGATCAATCTTATTTATTTACATATTAGATATACTCTGCAAAATGTGTTTTAGTAACTTTATAACTACTAAACTAAAAATAATATTCCATTTTAAGAGCTTTCTTATAGCTTCCTATAAATTTTATGGGAAGATTTATAAGAGATTTCCAAATAGACGTCTAAATCTCCAAAAAGATTTAAAGGAAACACTGTTATATAAGTGAACCTTGTTTTTGTGTGTGCCAACGTTCACATTTAAGAGATTTCCATACATTGTTGGTTGATATCTTGTTATGTGTATTTAGTCTTGATGTTTGCAATTTATGTCCCATTGAGCCTCCCTTGGTTGAGAACAAGTGAAAACGCAGAAGTCATTAGTGACTGGAAAGTTTTCCATCTCGAATCTCCAGCATTAACATTTCACAAACAGGTGATGAGCTGCCCGGGTTAAAGCAATAATTGAGATATGTAAATTGCACTGACTTCTCACGAAGCCTTCATTTCTCTTCTCACATTTCCAACTGATGCGGTTTTCGTTCACAGTTGCTTTGATGGATAAATTAATTTAGGAGTGCGTCCTTAAATATATATTTATTTTTCATCCGGAAAATATTAAAATTTATTTATTAAATTAAATATATATATATATATATATATATATATATATATATATATATATATATATATATATATATATATATATATATAAATAAATTTCAGTTCAGCTCGTTATTATTAATATTTTGCAAAGAGAAAAATGGGCTAATACACAAACATCGATTCAGAATCTTCACCCATCGTCAAGTAAAGTAAAGTATTAAGTACTTAATTTGTAATGTTTTTTAGTTAATCATTGATTATTAATTATTAATTCTTCATTATCAACCTTTCCCAAATTCTTCTCTTTGAATCCCAAGTTTCACCTTCTTATTAGAAGTGTTGTTCTAAATTTAGTCCTTTTATTGCTTATATTCAGTAACCAAAATAATACAAAAAAGATTAGTGAATATAAACAATAAAAGGGCTTAGTTTAGAACAACAATTCTAATAAGAAGAAGAGGCTATTTAAAACAAGAAAAAATGGCAAATATGTGAAACTTAGGATAAATAGAAATGGTTGATGACGAAAAATTTTGACATATATAATTAACACATGAATAACCCAAAAAGGTACAAATTAAACTACCTCAGGTATGAGCAAAGAGCTCGAAACGTTGTTGGTGTGTAAAAGTAAATGAATAAAAAAGATTAATCCTAAAGAGTTATTAAATGAATCCCTGGTAAGATAAAAATATAGCAAGTTAATGTTTCGCCAATTCAGATATCCTCAGGACAAAAAAGTTAAGATCATATAAACGCAAACCAGCGATAGTACATCTCACCTCAGCAGCTAAGAAAAGACTAACCAAATGGAGACAGTACAACATATGCTTAAATATCTCTGGTCTCTGATTTAACTCCATTTATATAATATATTTTTCTGCCCTGATGATGAATGAATTGGCGAAACGTTGACTGGTTAATTATTTCATGGTATTTGAGAAACTTAAAGTTTTTTTTTATAGCCAATAATATCCTGAGAGTAACTTTTTTGAGTTTTTATTCTCATTCACAAAAATATATTTTGTACATTTAAATTGAATTTTACTCTATATAAAAGTCAAATCCTTCCCCAATTTAATAAAAGAAAATACCTGTTTTCTGTCTTTATTGATGATACATAATAAACAAATAAATATGCGTTGGGATTATTTCAAAGGTTAAGGTTAGAGGTTAGAGCTGCGAGAGAGATATATATATGCGTGGTTTATGCCTGTATGTAACCGCTAGTTTTTTTTGTTTGTTTTTTTGAAACTGGTAAAAAATGTCAGGTTGTATTACAGAATCAGAGCAGACATCCGACTGGAACCGGAATCCGACCGCATGAAAATTATCAAAACCAACGTCCAATAGAGGAAGCAGAAATCGGACAAATTTAAGTAAATATAGTTAATTCTATGTAGGCGGCCACTCTAAACTTTCTCTTAAGACAGATGTTTGCTATAAACACTAACCCTAAGATGAGTATCGGGCATTGATCAGAGAATTAATAAGGCGAATGGGGAATTGTACTGACCTATATTGTTTGTCGACAATATGGCTAAGTCGTGAACCTTCATCAGTGCCTGCTCCAAAACCGTCCAAAACATTTATCGATAAGCTAACATCTTGTTACATGATCGACGCTTTGGTGCTCGTAACTTTGGTGGAATCGTACGGATAAAATTAGTAATTAATTATCTGCTCAGGTAAATATACCCTCCGAAATTTTGATTTTCGGATATGATATTTGAATTAATTAACTTATTACTACACTGCTTCCAAAAGAATATGTTGAAAACTAATCGCGACTAAGCCTGACCACAAGAAAAATCGCAATCCATTATAATATTTATTTCATTTAATTTTGTGATATGCTAGATATGATCTAAATTAAATACAGGATGGAACACAAGGAAACTAAATAAAATAAGGAAACTAAATAAAATTGTAATAGCTTATAAGGTAAATAATCCTGCCCATGATAAAAACTTTGATTATAAAACATTTGCAATTTTAAAAGATTTGTTATGTCCGCAATGCCGTTTTAAATAGGTACTATGTTCACTTCTAGATTAGGTTCATTAACAAATTTAGATAAAAGTTTAACTATTAAACATGATAAATATATTTATATTATTATTGATATTATAGATGTATATAATGTCTAGCTGTAGATTGATTAACATGCTGTGTATGGAGTAACCAAAGGTATTTGGTATAAATATTGCTGTAAATAAAATATTCCTCTCTCTGTTACCAATAGATTAAAATACATTTAAAATAATTGATGTATTCGCAATAAAAGTAAATTGAGTAATGATTCACTAAACTCTTCCAAAGTCAAACAATGCTCATCCACTTCGGTTCTCGCCTTCTTCCTGCTTCACGACGTTCCTGTTTTTAATTCTACATTTTAAACTTTCTCCTTCCCTTTTTTGTGAGTTATTCATATGATAATCGTAAACAGGGTGACAGGAGTAAAATCTCAAGAGATCGTCCCACACACTGAATTATAAGTCACTTTATATAATTGCCCACAGGAATGAATATGGCGTAGGGTCTAAACATACTAACAGGGACTAAAAAATCACAATAGAATTATTCAATAATTAATTATCATCTGTCGATCCAAGCCTACCCTAGATTTACAGCTAATCACTTATTCATAAAACTTAGTAGTTCTGGGTCACTTGCCGTTAAGTCCGGGTAAGCATGTTCTTCGAAACAGCATTATTCGAAAATATGCAATTCTTCGAAAAAAATATATATTTAATACCTCTTTTAATTAATGTACATTCGAAAAAAAAAATTTGTGTTCTATAAATTGGTATTGGTATTGGTATTGGAAGATTCTCAATAAAGACTTAAGACTCTCAAATAACAGTCAATTTCTAACTAATTCATAATTAATTCATAAATTAAGGAAAAGGCCAGATACAGTCACATCTCACATCAACAGTTTAAAAAATACTAACCAAATAGAGATAATTAATTCTTATAGTGCCGAAGGACGATATCCTTGTTCGTAACATTTGTTCGGAAAGAGATGAAATATGGTATATTATATTATTATTTATGATATATATTGTGTATGTGATGGCATAATATTCGCATTATGAGAGAACTTTGTCTTAAAATAAAGTAATATAAATAAATATAAAATAAAATGATACTTTCGGTCGGCACTAATTGGGTAAATATTTAAGGAAAGAGGTAAAAACTATATATTATAATATTATTTACGATATATATATATATATATATATATATATATATATATATATATATATATATATTATATCTTATGGCGTACTATTCGCAATGTGAGAGAACTTTATCTTAAAATAAATGAATACAAAGTTAAATGATACTTTCGGTCAGCCCTAATTGGGTTAAGACAGTTTGATATAAAGACCCTGAAGGAAATGGAAGGTTACATTAGCAGAGCTGAAAAAAAAAAAATATGTTCAAACAACTGATCATTAATATCAGAATAACTAAAAATAAAAAATATATAACTAAAATCAAATTAAAAAGGCCATCTAGTTAAATTTATATAAAATGCTAAACATTTCAGAATAAAAATATATTGGCGTTGAATTTTCGATCTCATTAATTTATTTTTTATATTTATTTGTGATTATATTAATATTATCAAAAGTTCAAACTACACTGTTTGAATGACGAGAGATGTTTTACATCTAAATAGTTATATACGCCATAAGATGTGTTCTCTATTTGGTTAGTTTCGATCTGATCTAGTGATCAATGGTCCTGATGATGACTAACTACTATTTGAGATTCTAAATGCTTTGAAATATTAAAAATTATAGACTAATCATAATTTTCGCATTCATTAATTATAATAAAGTTTTATTATCAAATACTATTTTTCGTCCACATTACTTTTGCAACTGCATTACTGCCAAAACTGAATTATCCTCTTGATTAGTATCGTCGTCAAACGATCCTCCAGTTCTGGCTTTCCCTCCCGCTGGAGTGCTCTCCTCTTCCGGGGCGGCCAGAGTCCTTTCCCTGACAAATTCATTACCCTCCAGAACCCGGTTGACATAACTTCTCTATCCCCAGCTCGACTAATTAGAGAGTCGTGTTGTAATCTTGGACAGCAATTCCTCGGGGGAGAGGAATCGTGGACGTAATTATAAATTCAGGATATGACGGTGTTACATCACCAGCAAATTCTAAGGTAATAGAAATGTTATTAAACTGGAGAACGTGAGTTTTAATTTAGTTGATCTGAGAAAGAAAGGGGGCTCCGTGTTTCCTCAACATATTTTTTACCGCTGAAATCAACATCTCAATATGAAACAAAATACTTGAACTACATTACTCACGTGTTTCCCGATATTCATAATCGCAAATTAGACGGAAACTTTATACATATATGAATCGATACGGACATAAGCCTCACATCTTAATGATATAACATAAGTAAATCATTATGGTTCAGTAAAAATAAAACACTCACAAAAACTACAATCCACAATATTAATACTAATGTTAAGATCACCACGGTTCGTAAATAATAAAACTCTACATGCTGACTTACATTATTCAACAATCGGCCAACGCACATAGATAGCAGATGCGCTTAAATAGAAAGATTGATATGCGCTTACGAACATAGAGTGTAGATACGCTTTCATACACTGCACGGAGATACCAACTGATTAGAGATATGGACATCATCAATACTTGGGGAAGGCTAAAAAGAAGCAGAATGGTACATCTTCCGTGAATTATGGTGTTCGAATTAAGCACGGAAAGAGATGCTGCTAAGAGTACAATCCTCCCCGATGACGTGAAAACCATCATACTATTCTTGGAAATGACGCGGATTAAGATTTGAATATATATATATATATATATATATATATATATATATATATATATATATATATATATATATATATATATATATAGCTTCGTTCGGTTAAATTCATAGTATGATGGAGATTAGGCAATAAAATACTCATGCATTCTTAGGTTTTTACAATAAAACCACCATCTCTACATCCATTTCAGCCAGACATATTTTTCAACAATGCACTCATTGCATCTCGGATTTAACAGAGATAATTCAATGAAATTAATTTGTACTTTTTTTAATGTTTAAGCATGTGTTCACTTATCAAACTAACCCTTTCCAGAACATTTTCATAAGTTAAAGCAAATGTGGGTTTGTGTGTTTGCACAAGATCAGAATTTTATTTTTTACTCTGATTTCTTTAAATTATTTATTTCATTTCATAATATTTTTTTTCCCCTAAGCTATAGTTTCTCCAAACCATTATAATGAATTCTTAGTCATAACTATAGGCGATGATAATCAAAAGGTCTTGCGCCTTTGAATAAAAACAAAAAATCATTTTTATGAAGAAAAACAACTTTTTTTTATAATCTTTTAGGATTTCTAGACATTTTTTTTTCTCACTTGGGGCCGAAACTGAAAGGACAAACTGAAGCCATTGTGTGTAGATCGGCAGAAACCTTCCTTCCACTTCCAGAATCTCACGTAGCATCTACCTTTCTTCTTCTTGTCTTCGATCTGGATGGTTCGCCCCATCCAGGGTCTGGGGGATCTGGTGCACACATTCTGGAGATAACCGTCCCGGATCTAGCACATGTTACTTACTACAGGGACACTAGAGACTGGACCACATTATGAGATGACTCAGATAACAAAGATAATGTGCGTGCCTAAAGAGGAATTATGACAAGGAGACCGACAACATAATATATACTTAATTGTAAACTTAAGATTTTAATAAAATGAATTAATGACCTCTAATATGAGATAATTTAATAAAAAAATGTTAAACAAATGATAGGTAACTTGAATCTTGCAATTAAATATATAAAACTAATATAAATTAACTTTTAAATAGCGTTACTATATTAGTTTTTTTTCGAAAATCTCTTTCATATCATTAAGAATATATTGTATACCTAGATCAAACAGTATCTAAATGCTCAAAAATATAGATCCTTGTTAATCTTCAGAATTCTGATTCAGAATTTACGAACAAAGTGGAGCGAAAAGGATAAAATAAAATTATCAATATTTATATAACCAACTTTCAGAACCGAAGGTACAAATAAATTGTTGGACCACACTACTTTTTAGATCCGAATAAACAGTTCACTAAAAATTCTCATTCGACTGTGTTTTGGTCTACCTTTTTTTATACAGTGACTCATAAAATTATTGGTATTTTTTTTTTAACTTTCAATGGTTTTACAAATAAAGCAAAATGAAATTAAAGCATTAAATTTATCCCTCTGGGAAGATATAAGATTGTTGAACTTATTTCCAAAGCCACATTCCCACGATTATTTCTTGTTTGTTGGATGCCGGATTCTGCCCCCTTAAACAGATTTAAGATATGCAAATTAAATGAATCATTCCTGATTTATGTTACACGTCAATTGTCTTCCGGTCTTTTTATTATTTTTTATTTTATTGAAAATATAAATTAAATTCTTAATAATAATTAATTTAAAAAGAAGGACTTAAAAACGCCTGTATGAGCTTCTATAACTATTTGTTAAATTCAATTAATTAATTTATTTGATCGAATATTTAGATTTTTAAAAATACCAATGAATTTGCCGCCCTCTAAATTCTACAGGAAGGGGTTAGTGTCCCCTTTGCACCCCCTCCCTACCTGTAGTTCCGGCCCTGCTTGTTTTTGGTAATAGATGGACAGGAATTTCATGATGGGTAAATATTATACGTTAGGATTAAATGAAACGGAAGACCGTTATTATTTTGCTTTCAAATATCCAAAACTAAAATTTAAACGAGAATTAAATGCATACACATAATTATTTAAACCCATATGGATAATAGCCTCACAGATTTACAGTTTACCAAAAAAACAAAACAACAAGATTATATTTGATTTCGTATAGAAGTGGAAATTTTTCTAAGAGTTTTAAATAGTTTTCTCTTATTTTTTTCTCTTAATTTTTCAAGGAATTAATAAAATCTTCAAATATACAAACATGTTTTATTCCTGCATCTTTAAGGTTTCGAGCCCAAGTTGGCTTATCGTCAGGTTCCTAGTTTCCAAATATCAATTGCTAAGATAAATAAGTTATGCGCAAATAAATACATCAATAAATAGTACATTTGTTCAAAATTATTACATTATACAATTATGAAAAATAATTTTTACATTCTTCAAAAAACTAAAGAATTTTATAGTTTGATGAACCAAATTAGGCTCGAAAGATTGTAAAAGATGTAAAAATAAAACATGTTTGGATATGTGAAGAGTACATCCTTAAAAAATTAAAAGAAAACAAGATTATAATTAATTGACCCTTTTTTAGATATCTCAGTCAAACCTCCTTTTAAAAAACATTAATTCTAGCTTTACATGTAATATAGTTGTTTTGGGTTTATTGCTGTAAACCTTAATAATCTACCGAGCGAAAAAAATGTTTAACTCCCCCCCTCAAAATTTGAGGTTGTACGTTTCAAGATTCGTAGAATTTAAATATGATAAATCTATTCATCGGCCCCCCGGTGCTTTTCTCCGATTTTAGGTCACAGAGCTTTACATACGTAACTCATGCGAAAATACCAGTCCCATTAGGTCTGTTTGCACTTTTACTTGCACTAGACTTTATAGGAACCCAAGGCGACTGTGGGAAGACCGTAATCAAAATGTTTAATCAATGAACACAACCTAGCGAGAGTATACACTTTCTTATGAAAGCTGCCGAAGTATGGACCATTGTTTGGAGAGAATATATCTCTTAATGGCTCTGTGGGATAGGGCTCGCCAATTACAGTAATTACGTTGGCTTAATAAATCACGAGAAAAATCATTAAATGTCTCATTAAAGGCTGTAAAATATATATATGTATTAATAGTAATCCAAATTGCATGCCTTCTGTTAAAGCGAGACGTAGTTCATTTCCTTGGAATAGAGTAATAATGCCTCCAGTGCTGTCAGAGATGTATGCTTCAGCCACAGTTGATCCTGCATTGCGTACGGTTATCCCGCTCTCAGGCGTCAAAGGAAATAGTATTACGCTAAACGATGGAAAATGGCACTAAAAGGACGAAATGCCTTTCCGTCAAGCGGATCGGAAATCGTCTCTCGAGGAAAAACAGTTTCCCCGATACAAAACGGTTTCCTGTTTGTTCAAATAGCCCTCTTATATATATTATAATAGCCCTGCATGACGAAAAATTGTAGTAGTTTTTCCATCATTATGGACATGTCAGAGAGAAAGCTGGTTGGTCTGCAACTATGGGAACAGCCTTGAACGTTTTTTTTTTTTTTCAATCATTGGCCAATGAAAAGCTTCTGCTCATCTGCAAGTCAACGAAGGCAGCGATCTTGGTAATTAGCGCAGTGTGCTTCCACGGTCCAGTGGTTATGAATCATCAAAAACTTTTTTTTTTATTCGTAGCACTGAAAAAGGGAATCTATCCCAAAACAAGGAAAAGTAAAGACGAAAAATTGTGCCATCAGCTCCTTAGCCAGATTGGGAAAAGAGACATACACTTGGCTAGTAAATTTGGTAAATGTAACGAAATTATTGTTAACTTCTGATCAAAACTGTAACCGATCGCAATAACCGCACTTGTGGTTTGACATTTCAGCAAATAAAGAATATAGTGTTGCTCAAGTGTTCGGCTGTGGGAAAACTCCTGTCAAACGGATTATTTATGTAACGGGACTCGTGGTTCTGATCAATGGTTATTTTTTCTCAATACCTTGCCATCTCAGATAATCCTCCGAGGTGTCCGAAGTGAAAAAGGTACCGTGATCTTACATATGACAATGACTGGCCCTAATTTTATTTCTACGTATAGTAGTATATATTATATAGTTGATCCTTAATATCTTGAATTTTTCTAATTATTCGGAAAAACGACTTTAGAATAAAAAAAAAAGGAATCGTCAAAAATTCTCCATATTGAATCCAAAAAAAACTTTTAATTTAATTTAGTGTTTAAATTTTACTTTACGTTACTTTACTTTATTTTATTTATTTAGTCTTTTTTAAATTTCCTTGACTCTATTTTTAGTTTATCTATTCCTTTTAATTTTATATATTTTGTATATCTTTAATTTCAATTTTCTTTATTTTTTTTTTCATTTTTAAAGTTTTCTATCTTCAATTTTTATTTTATTTATTTTGCTTATTACTTTATTTTCAGTTATTTAATGTATCGATTATGAATTGAATATTAATTAATCTAGATGAAATTGGTCGATATGTAGGTCAAAATTGAATATTTTTTTACTTTTTTTGGTTTGAATTTAACAGCCACAATGACCATCTCCTAGATAAATTATAATTTGTCTGTAAATATTAATGAACAGTCAGACACACTCACACACACACACACACCATTACTTATAGTCAGTGGCCGTACACAGGGGAGGGGATCAGGGAGATGCATCCCTCCCCTCCTCTGAAATGTATGAACAAATATTATTTTCGTTCCCACCTACATAAGATTTTTATTTTGAGCAATATTTTTTTTATGGTAATTTTTTGGTTTAACATTAGTTTTTGGTCAAATTGTATTGCTTATTGCCTTAATTGTAATATTTCACAATAAAAAAGTGTAATAAGTTTTATGAAGTACACATTGTATTTTATTTATGAATAATTAATTATATTAATTAATTTAAAAAAACAAAAAGATACTGCTTATTCCGAAGGAAGTTAAAAATTAGATATTTTCTCCCTATTATTAGTTTATTTTACAATTATTGGTAACAATCATGATATTTCTAAGCTATACCTACAATGATTGAAACCATGAGCATATTTTTGTCACTTAGACTTAAGATTCGCTTAAAAAGCTACAATAATCCATATTTAAAATTTAAAAACATTTTAAATTAGTTCAATAATACGATAGATATAATGTTCGAGGCATACGTGCTATTTCCCATAATCAGCGTTATCCTGTCCATATGGAAAGTAATGAGAAAGTATTTTCAGGTTTCCTGTACTTTCCTTTATTATGTAGTTTAGTATAATGGAAAATAGAAAAACTCTTGTTATACTCGTTCGGTATATTACAAATTTTTACTGTCCGTTGAGTATTTCCCCCAAATAAGAAAAAAATCAAAAAGAGTTTTTGACTTATGTACAAGATTCCTCCGAATAAGATACTATTATTTATAACCAAGCAATAAATTAATTTCTATCAACTATGAGAAATAGAACAGATTAGAAATGAACTGCTCAAGCTATATTAATAAAAGGAGCAATATAGCTCATTTTATTAATATAGCTTGGGCATTTCATTTCTAATCTGTCCTATTTCTCATAGTTGATAGAAATTAATTTATTGCTTGGTTATAAATAATATTATCTTTTTCGGAGGAATCTTCAAAAAGAACTGGTTGTGAATTTTTAACAAACAATGAAGAATTTATTTTCATTATTTCGTTAAGTGCAGTAACAGGGATCAGCAACAGGTTAAGTCAACAGAATCCAGTATTGAAAAAAATAAAAAAATATTTTATATTCTGGGCTCTTTGATATATTAGCGATATCAGATATATTCAAATCCATTTTATTTTTTTTTGACCGAGCTTAAGCGAGTCCTCTTTCAACTTGACCGTTTGGCATTTCTCCTAGCCGTCTGTCTCTCTGCTATGCGATTCCGATAAAACGGATCGTTAGGTTTTTTTTTCAAATTTGGCACAAATGTTCCTTGTGATCAGGGAAACTATTTTTGTGTAGGTAATTTAATTTGTAATCCTGATCCAAGATGGCGGTCGTTTTAATTGTTCCTTATCAAAAATCAATATCAACAAAAATCTTTTGGTTTCGCGGTTACGAGGAAATGCGTTGTTTGACCATCTTCAAATTTGACGTGAACATTCCTTGAAGGTATTCGACCCTTTTTTTTTTGTTATGCGTATCGACGCGGATGGTGAAGGGAAAACAAAATCAGTTAATTATAATAATTGTGAGGAGATAAAATTTTTTTTTTTTAATGAAGCAATTGATCAATTCTATAATAGATTCTCTGATTAGTTGTAAATTGTCTATGATATATCTTACCTGAATCTTGTAGAATCAAGGTGATTTATTGACATTGAGAATTGCCATTGTGTTACTGATGTCGTTGATGTTAAAAGAGGACAAAGTGATCAGAAGCGAAAGAGGTTTATGCAATGTCATATTCGTATTTAGCAGATATGTGTTGTGATTGGAATAGAGGGATGTATTATAAAATAAAAATCCCTAAATTGATTCGCGAGGTCGACTGTTTTAATTAATCGAAATTTACAGCTTTGTTTTATTATTTTTTCCTTGTACATTTTTACTTAATTATAAGGTAATTAATATTAGATTGCTTAACGTTTAATTTTTTTTTTTTTTTAATTTTAAGGATAGTTTATAAATCTGAATAAAGTAACAATCTATTATCAAATGTGATAATATGGAAAAGATTAAAGTACAGAATAATTAAACGTAAAAATTGCTAGTAACAGTTTATTGGAGATACACGTATAATTTTACAAAGAGGAATATTAACACAGTTATGACCTACCTTGTTGTTCTTCAGTAAAGTAAGTGAAGAAAAGTAACCTTATTACAGCTTACGGACAAGTTTTTAAGAAAGAAAAAAAAATCATGCAAGAATATGGAGGCCATTATTTTTATATGATAAAAAAAAAACAAAGGCGTAAAATGCCATATCACAGTGTATTGAAGAAACTTGTCTTCAGTACTCTTAATTTTTTTAGAATGAGTGTTTCGTTTTTTAATGTATTCCATGCATAACAGTCATAATCTATGAATTATGAATGAAAAAAAAAGGTCAACTATTAATTTAATATTCATGGCTAATTTAATTTATTATGAACATTATTATTTTTATGTTTATGTTATTTTTTCTAAATTGTTTTAAATTTTGATTGCTCTGAAATCACAAATGTTGGCCCTTTTTACCTGCGCGTTTCTACGTCTATTTTAGCTCTTGTTATTATCTATACCCATGGATCCAGCATTCTTCGGAAATTATTTTATCCAATTAGTTAACGTGGAGAAAAAAAAATACAATGATTATATGTTGTGCAGTGATATACTTTACAATAATATAACACCTTTATTAAAAACACGATAATAGCAATATAATAAAAATTTCAACACATTTATAAACATGATTAATTTATCAGAACATAATATGTAACATATTATGTTTAATATCTCGTTTTGGTTGGATTGGAAATTTATATTGGTTTCGAATTTTTTTTTTTTTTTTTTTCATAGGAGTTATTCCTTAAGTAAAGGATTGAATTGAATTCTAAGGCCCAAAAGCATAACCAAAATCCTTCCGCAGAATTCTGAAATCCATTTTGCAGACAGTCAGATAAAAATTTCTGGCATTAAAGTATAGAATTACATTAAAATTTCATTACTAAATTTATTTCGTATTGTATTAAAATTTAATAATTAATTTATTTATATATTAACTGTTTAAATTGTCAAATATTACAATCAACAATTTTTAAGAGCAATTAGTAATAGTGATATAGCTATCCATTCAGATTATATTTAAAAACAAAATGTAAATTAATCAAATAATAGAAAATGAAAGAACAGAGAAAATTGAAATTTTAGTTAGTACAAGGCGTTTAAATTTTATGAAATCATTTTGCTGAAAATCTTCATTACGTATCATAATAAATTTTTTAAAGAAACAATTAATGTTTTTTATCATGCATTTTATTGTATAGACGTTTAATGATTTTGAATTTCATTTATTAATGAAGCTGCTCAGCAGTTTAGAAATGGAAAGGCAACGGAATATTTTTATAAAATTCCTTTTTCTTATCGGAAAAACTAAAACATAAGAAATAAGTAAAATCTCGAAAATAAATTCTTGATCAATTGGATAAGAAATCGAATAATTAAAATAATTAATTATTTTTTATATTATATCTATTCCTGCTATGCGTGGTAATAATCGATTTATTAAAAAAAAAAAAAGGAAAAACTGAAATCAAATAAAAATTTATTGAATTCAGCAAAGTTTATGTAGTTTACTGCACTGTATGTCCTTATTTTGTTTTTTAAAATTAAATATTTAACCCTGCATGAACTTCATATTTATTTATAATTATTCATGAAATTATTACAATATCGTTTTCTTCGAAAGCTGAAACACCAAATCTAGGATTTACAAAGATTCCGAAGGGCCCTTTGACAGTTCTGTTGCGTTTTAACACAAAAACATTCTTCCAGTTTAAAAAAAATTTATGATTTGAAACTTGAACCATTATTGAACCCTAGATCGCAAACATCCTTGGAAACCTTGAGTTGCTGTTGAACTTTTTAGGGCGTGAAAAAAGAGAAACTATCTTTAGTCAGTGAGAGGCTGGCACGTAGCTAAACTCTGCAGATTGAACTACCTTTAATCATTCAGGATTTTTTCTTCTTCTTAAATATTCGAAATTCGGAAATATAAGTGCAATATGGTTGTTCAAATTTGTATTTCTTTTATTTCAAATAGTCCCCCCATTTCGAAATGTACGTGCTACTGAGTAAGAACAATAAATACATGATTTTGATAAGTTGAAGTATTAATTGATATGATTTTATATCTATTATTACAATGATAAAAGAATCTGTAAGTCTCCATTGGATAACATTTTAACAATCGTTAATAGTTAACATCTTAAAGATTTAGATATATTGTCGGCAAAAAACATGCTGATGATTCATATTACTAAATAAAAGGATTAGGCAATTCATTTTTCTGTTTTTTAAGACTTAAAACCTTAAATATTTTACTTAAGATTAAAATAAACCTCTATTTAAATTATGTATATTAACTTCTACAACTGGATGAAGGATTTCATGCTGAATCATTAGCGATTATCCAATCCGATCTTATGCGGCAGTATAAAAATCAGTTCCTTTATTGATACTTTTATTACCAAATTAAATTATTATTTGTATTTTATTGATTTAATATAAAAACGGATTTAAATTATACAATAATTAATATTATTGCTACTTATTACCGATCATATTTTTCAATCTGTTAGAGGTTGTAATAGAAGTTCTGATAAAAATGTGCGAGAAAGCAGGAGTATCACCTTTTCTTTTTTCTTTTTATTTATTATAGTCGGTCACGGAAACCGCAACACTCCTGAGAATGTTCGTCTCTTGATTTGCCGTAGAACAAGGTAAATGTCAAATTCAACGCTTTCTTTGGAAAAGCTCAACTGTCTTTAATAATCAGCTCTTGATGTATAAGAAAAGTATTCATATATGTGGGTATGTCATATATGTACTTTATAGCCATTAATAAATAAGTTAGAACACTGATAAGTCTATAAACTTAGACTGAATAAGTTAGACTCTTGCGTGAACAGAGTGAGGTACATATTCACGTCCTGCACATAACGAATTTAAATTGCATAACAAAGCAGTGATATTTATAAGTTTATAGACTTATAAAGAAAGGAATAGTAAATATTTTACACGATCTACTAAAAAAGTTCTAATTGTAAATAGCTGGAATCTAGCGAGTACTGTTTCTTAACTTTTCACATATTTTTTTTTTTAATTTTATTTATCTTTTATACTTAAATATCTTCTTTATTTTTCCAAGATTTATGTATTTTTATAATTATTTTCTTTTGCTAGTTGTATTAAACAATTATTGTTATTTCTTTACTATTATTTATTTATTATTATTTATTTTAAGCACTTTTTTTCATCTCATATTTAATGCTTGATTACATTCATATTACATTAAAACTGTTTCATTATTTACTTTTAAATATATATATATATATATATATATATATATATATATATATATATATATATACACATAATTTTAGAATACAAAATACGGACTCTTCAAAAGGTTGTTGTTAACTGGCAAAAATATAATAGAAAAATAAACTTTATTCTGGGACTAGGTCTCTTAAGAATGACACGTAAAAGAAAACAGAAAACATTTCTACCCAAAGACTACATTTAAATCAATTAATATTATATAATAAATTCGATAATAATATATATACGAAAAAAAATTAAAGGTTCTTCTGGTAAAATCTAAAAAATAAAACCTAATTGTACTGACACGCAAAAAAAAAAGACGAAAAAACAGAACAATAGAGCCACTTGACTCGCCGTAAAGGTGTGACGTGGGAGACCGTCTCGAAGTACCGATGGCAAATCTTAAAAAGCAGTTCATGAGACGCTTAAATCTGTGGCCGAGTACAATCGAGAGGCCACCGTATGTATACCACTCATCCAAAGTCAAAGTGGGGGAATATAATTTAGGATACGAGGAGCTTACGGGTGGGTTGTGGAATAAGATATGTAATAATTTTAGGGTGCTTATTGGACTTCGAGAAATTTGAAAATTTGGGTGATAATAATAAAATTAAATAATAAGTAATGATTACTAAGTTGGGATAATTTGAACTACGGAAAAATAAATAAAAACTCGATAAGAAAAGAATTTTAGAAATACACACAGGCATTCCAAAATTTTTGTCACTGCAAACAAATTATTTTATCTATTTAATCCAATTATTGGTATTCTATTCGATGAGTAAAAGATCACAGTGGTCATTTTGTGTAAATAAGTCTTATTTATTTTTAAAATTTTAATTTAATTTTTTATTTATATTTATTTATTTATGTTTATTTTTAGTTATACTATATTATTTTTATGTAGTTATACTTATTGTATTTAGGCATTTTTACCCCATTTTGATAACTTATTGCAAATTGTAAGCATTATTGCATTATATATAAAGTATAGTTAAGTGCAATACGCTGAAAGAAAATTTTTTTTTGTATCCAATCCCTTCTCTCACCTTTTTGTTTATTTTTCTCAGCCTGTTTATTCGAAACATCTCGAATCAGCTCCTTTAAAACATACTATTTTTAAAGTAGCTGTTTTTATGGAAGTGGCAATTTTATATTAATTTTCTTATATTCTAGAAGATTTGTCATAAAATGACAAGATGATAATATGACAAGATATAATACATATGATAAATATGATGGTAAATTTCAACTTAATGCAATCCAAATTGTACGATAATTAAGCTTTGATTTTTTTCATTCATTCATATATCAGATCAAATATATTTTTTTTTAAACGTAATGGTTCAAAACAGCAAAAGTATGAGTATAATTAAATAGCGATATAGTATATATCAAATAGGGAATAATTAAATGAATTATTAAAAAGTATTTAAAAAATAAAGTTTTTTTTCATTCATTGTCCTCCGTGCGATCTCGCAAATCACTTTACATTTAATTTTAAAAATACTCACCCTCAGGTTGCAATACTCTTAATATGTTGAAACTATTTTTTTTTTTTTTTTATTAATTCCTTTCCATAATACTGAAATAATCTTTGTAAATCAAACTACCTGCTAACACATCTCTACCGCAGACTTGTTTGTACTTTCGCCAGTCCAGTTAAGTGAGGATTTATCCGAAGACGAGCTATCAGTGTCACTCCGTTGCTCCAGAACCTGAAGATCGTTACCATCCGCTTTCCCTGAGCTTTCTGTGAAATTCGTCCGTTCTGGAATCTACCGATCGCTAATAGCCTTTCTTGCCCTCCTCCGCTTCTTGGCTGCTTCGGCCTTGGCTTTCCCCGAAGGAAAAGGAAATCATTGTTATCGGGATGAAAAAAAAAATTGAATATCCGGTCGTAATGAGGGATGAGCATAGTATAGAAAAAAACTTTACGATTGAAAATTATCGGTCGGGAAAGGCAAGAACTGTTTGATTAGCCGGAACAGTTGGCAAGTGGAACACAATGGACCGAGTTAACTGCATTGGTGTCATTATGGTGTACAGCATTCCTCAAACTCCAGTACTTTCCTTTGTGTTCTAGCGGGACTTAATCTATTCTCATAATGTGTATATCGACATTATTAATTTTTGAATTATAAATTATACTCTCGTATGTTTATTAGTTCGTATTTTTAATTTCTTATTTTTCTTACAATGGCTAGAATGAATAAACTTTATTTTAAACATGATATTTTAACCTTAAGCATAATATCTACCTAATATTAACAAACCGTTTTATCTTGGATTCGAAATAATGTGTTTTTTCATTAGAAAAGGTTTCGGAGTAATATAATGTAAAATTGGTTTCAAACTATTGCTCCGAAACTTCGCAGGGATCTAGTTTATGTCATTCTGAGAAAAATTCTCCATTGGAACAAAAAAAATCGATAACAGAATATTGAATAATTCGGGAATTAATGTCTCGTTTTGCCTATACCGAATGAAATGGCAGGGCAGCGGATACATTAACCTATTCAGCGATGTATATATTTCAATTCTTACTGGTTCAAATCTATATATACACCCCATACTGAAGGTTATGTACCTACATATCTGAACCAGTCCATACGCAATGAAAAATAAATACATATATACACAATAACTAGGTAGAGCAAAGAAAGCTAAATATAAATATGTAATAATGTTAAATAGGTACAAAATAGACATAGTGTCCTATACTTCCGAGTTACGAAATTAATAACATGTATATAGAAAACTGATCAAAATTGAATTTATTTGAAGGCAATTGAAGAGTTTTCTATCAAAAGTTAATATATCCACTTCATTAAATTAAAGATTTTTTTTAAGAATTTACATTCTACACCCAAAAATTATTCAGATTATCTTAAATTTTCTCCCCTCAAATGCTTGTTACGCATTGGCGTTTTCAATAAAAATTTGCCTTAGCTCCATGAGATGTCCTCCTAATAATTTGTTTGTTATGATTATCCCAAAGTAGATATATTAACTTTAAATGGAAAGCTCCTCAATTATTCAGTTATATCACTATGTTACTTTTGATTTCATTTTATCACAGATTTAGGAGAAAAATAACCAAATGAATATAGAAATTCAGGGCTTTGACGCGATTTGTCGACTGCTTCAGAGATGGAATTGTTTAAGCTGGTACAGCCACCCACAATCGTGAGGCTGCTGAAAAGCATAAATCCTGAGAGAGCTGCTTTATTTAAGGGCGTTCCAACCCTCGAGCGAGGCATTTTAATACAACCTTGGACTCGCAATAGATTCCACAGGCTCAGCAACATTTTTCAGTTCCATAGGTCAAGGATCGTTTGGAGTAATAGCTGTTTACCATGCCCAGGCCTCTAGGCTTACCGGTTTGAATTCCTCTTTTAGGCAGACATTTACTGGATAAGATTACAGTATAAAGCAATAATACCAAGGAATAGTATATACGTATATATACTATATATATGTATGTATATATGTATATATACATATATATATATATATATATATATATATATATATATATATATATATATACATATTAACATTATTGCTTCCCTGTGATAATTATTTATGTTCCACTCCCGCAAATTTATGTTACAGGCAAAACTCAATACAATATATCTAGGAGTATATTATCCGTAGTCCCAGATAAAGCTAAGTATGACCCCATAGGCAATGCAAATCCAATTTTCAAAACATTAACTAGCCTATAATTAAAATATTTCTCTGCTGATCTAAATTTATCTAAATGTCTTTAATACGTTCTTAAAGCACTTTTCTGCACAAATAAAATTAAACTTATAATCATTAAAAAATGCAAGTCCTTAAATATAAAATTAAATTCTTTGTAAAGCAAATTATAACTACTTTAATTTATTTTTCTCACGGAACTTATTTCTTACGAGGATCGGGACTTATAAAAAACTTTTTTTTTTTTGTCGATAAATCAGATTTTCTACAAAAGCATAGAACCATGAGCAGCATAGAGCTGGTAAAGTCTTTTTCTTTCCTGTATTTGATGTTACGGGTTCGTACTTTATTTAAGATATTATTATATTCTATATGTTGCTTCCCCAATATAGCAATATTTTGAATCGTTTTGGAAATTAAAGAAATATGATTTAAAGATTTGGCAACGGCAAATTTTGCCCAAGGAAACGAAAGCAGACAAAAAAGGTGCTAGAAATGGATGAGTAATAATTTCTTATATGAAATCCAATCAATGTTTATTGTATTAATTAGAAATATTCTTTAATTCAGCAAGACATTTTCATTTGGTTACTTTAACATGATTCTTTTAAATAATGCTACTTTCCAACATTTACATTTCTCTAAAAATTTTATCTTTTGTTACATATCCAATTAAAATAAATTAAAAATATAAATAACTAATTAAAACATTTGCAACTGGTAAAAAACGTGGAATTTAAAAAAAATAGTAGCATTGATTTTTTTTTTTTTTTTTTTTTTTTTTTACTAACGCCAAACAAAAATAGTTTTTTCCTATAAGTGGTCCTCGTCGGGTCATCTCAAAGGGAACATAAATTAAAATTATATTAAAAAAAATTTTATGTTCATTTTGGGGTTAAAAAATCAAAAAATCACAAGATCAATCAATATGTCAATGATGAAAACTTTGATTTCTTTACTCTTTACTACTCTGAAAACTTTGAATATAAAAATGATCCAAATAAAAACTAAGAAATGGGAATTAGGATTGTTGACAGATGCAAATTAATATTCGAAGACAAAAAAAACCTTGTAGATTATTACACTATGGTTTGCTGTATATAATTGCATATCCAAAAGAAATTTTAAAAATTATTTGAATTGATATTTTTTTTTCAAATTTGCTTTTTAGACTTTGGTATAATCATTCAAAAACACTATATTTTTCTTCTAACTTCAAAAACGGCTTAGATATGGACGTACGAAACCTCTAATCGGCCGCCATTTCGGGACAAAATAGCTAATTATAAAGTAGAGGATAGTCTTGGGGTCATCTGTGACTTCGGTGCCAAATTAAAAAAAAATCAGCCATGTAGACCGGGAGAAAAGCTGCGGACGACGGATGGAGGGTTTTTTTTTGTTTATTCAATTTTTGGAATGCTTGAAACGCAAAACCTCAAATTTTAGAGGACTTTAATTTTTTTTGTCTTGGTCGATTACAAAGGTTCATTACTGAAAATCATAAAAAAAAACAAATAATATATATAAGTAACAACACGCCACTATCCATTCAGTAGTATCCGTTCATAATAGTAGCTTGGGTATTACTTTTTTATTTTTGTACATATTTGGTAAAATCATGAATTTTGGAATTTACAAATTCTCAGGAACCAATAATGTATATGAAGTCCCTAAAGGCTTGGAACTGAAATTGACATGCTAGTCTGTGGCTTTTTATGAAGTGACGCTATTTTATCAAAAAAATGGAACGCTAGTGTATCTAGCAAGTTTGGTATATTTTTATATTTATGATAAGTAACGCTGTTCAGTTCCTTAGAAAAGATACGTGAGTGACGAAAGGCCATTATCAGCCAATTGCTCTACTCTGTATATTTCTCAGAAAAATTTGACCCAGCAAATAAGTTTATAAGCAAGCACCTTTACTTGTTTACACAAAAACAAAAATAATAAATTAAAATGTGGCAATAATACACTGAAATTTTGATTTATTAAAAAAAATCTTATTTAGAGGAAGTACTTAAAATGACTACTTGATGAGTAGTACTAAACATTAGCAACTACTATAACAAATAGTAGCGGTAGACTTGTAGACCAGTTAGTCTGACCTTTCACGCTGTTGCATTCGGTCCGATCGACGGAGTTGCAACAAACCAGGAATAATCCTGGAGATTTCTTTGAATAAGAGCACCGCGCCTTGGTTCTCTGTAGCATGACCTTTCTTAAAGCTGGCTCAATCTGAATATACAACGCTGAGTGACAGTGAAAGTAAAGCCATTGTCTGTCGTAGCTGCCTTCATCTTGGAGAATAAGAGATCTCGAAGTGTTGGGTAACAGGTGGTTTCGGCAGAGGCAGAAGAGGTAGAACTATTCGGACCGATGATTCATAATCAAATTTTGTTTTAAAAATTCGAACAAAATACCTAACGATATCAAAGTCACCCTCAATAATGAATGCTTGTTAAGAAGTCCTTCAAGAATCTCCAACGCATTATCTTGGCTGAAACTTGGTTCTCCAATTGAGCGCATTTCTTTTCAAGTCCATTTTTGGAGATGCATGACTATTCATTTTTCCTTTCACACAATTATGTCATTTCAGATGGTGAATTACTTAATTTTTATATTTATGACCAAAAATGGAATAATATATATGCTGATTATGTAACTTAAGTTAAGAAAGGTTTCAGTTTTCACTTGTAATATTTGGATTTTTTGGTTTGAAACATATATCATGCTCGAGCGTGTATATGTATTTTTGTCATTATTATAAAAAAAATTCTCAGATACAATCTTCGAGTTAAAAATAAATAAACTAAATGAAATTAAATTATTCAATGCTAACAGGTAATCAAGGTAAAATTAAAAATAATAATAATAAAATAAATTTATATGTTTAAAAATATAGAATATGTTATCTAAAAAAAAAAAAGGAAGATTTTTTTCATATAAGTATCCTCTGTAAGTCTGAGGTAAGCTATATGTTCTAATGTTTTCAGAGTTCTACAGGGGAGTAAAAATAAGTTTCAGACCGTATTGTATTACTTGTTGGGGATATTGATCAATCTTTATATCTGAAGTGTGATAGGTAGAATGATGCAAACAGGATAATAAAATCAAAATCAGCAAAATTGGAATTACGACTGTTTACGTCTGACGTACAGATATATATTTAACCAAAGATAGCGAAAACTCAAAAATGCAGAATGTTTTGGAGTGATGTACTATCTTAATTCGGTTATTCCTTTTAGACTGTTGATGTGAGATGTCTCTGTTCAGAATTTGTTTGATCTGTCTTTTTCCTTCCAGGCAACAACTAAACTGGTGAAGCGTTGATTGGCTTATTATTTGCTTGTATTTGTGAGATGTAAAGTATTGTTTTGGAATTTACCAATATATCATAACTTTATACGTAATATTGACTATTTTTAGCGCTTTCTAGTATCTTTACTTTTAGAGAAAAAAGTAACCGATAGCTTCTCATTTTCAATTTGCCGAAAACCATCTTTACTCGACGATCCTACTATGGAAATGATCACTAAAAACATGACTAGCAAAATCTTCGCAATAATAAAAATATACTTCGATAAAGGACCGCTCGAAACAGTCGGATTGATATCAAATCGGAAAAAAATCACAATATATTCCTCCACAGGTTTTAAAAGTCATTGTTTTACTTAAATATACTTTTAGTCGATGCACATATAAAATTAAAAAATTCACAAACTAATCGCCTTCTCTGAGGCATTGAAATGGAAATCTGATTTTCTTTTGTCTCTTAACTTGGAAAGTTTTCCACAGGTTCCGAATTAGCCGGAATTAAATGTTCTATTGGTCGTTTTCTCCTCGTTTCTAGTCAAGAGATTTTCTCTTCTTCACGATAAATCAGGCGGATGAGTCCATGAAAACGATTATCTAGGGCAACAAATATCTACTTGATGGGAATATCCTTTTACATCGTAAAAATACTGAGATAGTTAATTAGGATCAAATGAAGACTGATTGAGGTTTGATGTTTCGGAGCTTAATTGTATGTATTTTATTAACTTTCTGTACATTATAAAACATAGCATTCATTATGTTCCTCAACCGTCTTTGCATTTTATTTGCTATAGTATAAAAGGCAACAAGAATGTATAAGAAATAATAGAAATTCATACTATTCTATGACATTACTGAAAAAAAAAAGGACTAGGCTTTGTCGATAGTATGATGGAGGGTTTGTACTTTGAACTTGTTCCGAATCGCAGAGCTATTTATTTACTCCACTGTTCAGCCGAATGAAATTTTAATTGGGAAACGACTAAAATGGAACACACATAATAGACTTGAACTCATATAAGACTTTCCTGAAGCCTACCTGGACCAATAGGCTTGATATTTAGGGTAAAGCGAAATTTCCAAACATTAAACACATCCAATCCTTTTAGTACCAAGTCCTGCGCACAATAGTCCATATTATGTCCTCCAATGGTCCATATTATGTACCAAACAATACGACATAACCTTAATATTCCATATATGTTAGACCTTATTCCTTACAAATTTTCCTAATTTCAGTTTAATTTAATCAGTACATAAACCATCCTTATCCCTTTACACAATGCATATATAGCTCCACTCATCTTCATAATACTAATCGAAGGTAGAATTGCAGTGGCCCCGAAATATTTTGTGAATATGAGGATGTGAACTGCAAAACTCCTTACTTTCATTTTTTTCATATTGTGATGTAAGTAGGTTTGCAGTCTACTGGCTGCTGGATGAAGAGAGTTTTGCAGCAACTACTGATTTTTAGATGTAAACAAATAAAGGAAGAGGTAAGTTCAGACAGATTTGGACTCTTCATTCGGACAGTAAAAGCACGGGAATAATAATAACCATTACCAACTCTATTTTTATAAAAAATTGAAGTAAGTAGTTTCGCAATTCATACCCTCATATGTATATTGGAGTTCAGTCATTCAAGTCCTCAGCGTTTGCATTTTTAGCTCGTTCATTCAGCTTCTCCAATGATCTCAAGAAGTGTAACCAAGATTGGCGCGGAATTTTATACAAATATTTTACCACATTATGAGCAAGAGTCCCGCTTAGTTAATTTCTGTATTTTAAATCCTCGTGTTACAATACAAAGCTGATTTCTGAGCCGATCGGTCTCATAGATACTAAATGATAAAACTCTGTTTCCAAGGAAGTCAGAAACTACTTCGCAAATCGATTAGCTATCATGTTTAAAGAACACAAAACAGCCGATGAATCATTTCAGCATCATGCAGACTCTACACGAGCATTGGAACGTAATTGATTATTCCCTGCTTCCGAGACGTGAACAAGTCACCATATTTCGCCTAAGAACTATATGAGAATTTAGTGGATGAGCTCATCTATACGATAAGATCAATATCGGAGAAAGTTCGCTCTGCCTTTGTAAAGCAGGTGATCAGGTGGCAAAGCCTCTACGCACTCTCTTTGAGCAACAAAAGCGAAAAGCAAGAGAGTAAGTAACAAAAATATTTTTGGTATCCATGGTTTCACCATCTATAAATAGTGGATAGTGAATAGAGTAAAATAGTTGAACGAGAAGACTGAAATAGTTTCAGCCACAAGAACTTTATTGCTATTTATTAAAAGTAGACTAGTGTTCGATATTACTTTTTATTCGGCGTTACCGTTAAAAATGGGTTTGATCTTGGAAGATGATTCTTCAAAAAATATTTCAAAAACCACTAAAACTAATTAATAAATAATATTCTTTTAACCAAAGATAAATATATATATATATATATATATATATATATATATATATATATATATATGTATGAAGGGGTGAGAAGGCCCGAGTGGCAGTCAAAAAAACGGATCACAAATAGTAAAAACTATTTATTTTAAAGTTTTCTACTTATTCTTTAAATTATTTTTAATGATGAACATTTTCAATCGATTAAGAAAAAAATGAACCTCCCCTCTCCAAAATTTGAGGTTTTACGTTTCAATATATGTAAAATATAATTCGTTTTTACTATTTGTGATCCATTTTTTGACTGCCTCCAGGACCATCTCATTCCTTCATATAATTTTTATGGTCAGCTATTAATTACTTATTATATGTATATATAATCCGATTTTTAAGAAAAAAAAATTTGAACGATTTGCATAGTTCACTTTATAAAATCTGAAACGCTGCAAATTATATATATATATATATATATATATATATATATATATATATATATATATATATATATATATATATATAAAACCATAGTTTAATATTTTGCAACGTTTTAGTTTTATATAGTGAACCAAGTAAAACATTGAAATTTTTTTTATCTTAACAATTTTGATATATTCACTATTTGAATTTACTTTCTTTCTATATCTATACACCGACCTTGTGAAAATTTTGTATATGGTTATTTATCTTAATTTTTTGTATTTATTCAATTTCTATTTTGTTTGTATATTTGCCTATGTTTTACTATATTTTATGATGTTGAGTTTGGACCAACCCTAATGGGACTTTCACCAAAGACAAATTCGTAATCCCTCAATAATTTTATAAGAGCTAGTTATTTCAGGGAGAAGATTTTTAAATCAGCAGGTTCGAATGAGCCTAATAAGTCGTATTAATATTCCTAACTTCCTTTCATTACCTAATCATAGACAATGCATAGAAAAAAATATTGCTTAAATTATTTCCGGCTTTCACTTTCACCTCAGTGTGGTTAGGCCTTATTTTGTGGTGTATCATTCGATATATCCCAGAAAAAATTCCACGGTGCTCTTATTAAGTGAAGGTAACCTTCCGAGGAGTAAGTACTGTGTCGATAATATGAAGCGAAATAACATATAAAAACCAGTATCACAAGAAACCATAAAGCGTCTCGAGACTTCAGAACTTGGTAAGGAGGACCGTTTCTTGATCAACAGTCATTCAAGGATTTGATGTGGTCAGCTTCGGTAGTTCGGTATTTTACCTGTTGCAGCTACCACACTCTTATCATCATGAAAATAAAACAATAGTACTATAACGAACATCAAACTAATAATAATTCGCAATAAGTGCAGCAAGAAGCAGTCTTTGGAAAATAATCCATGCATGTACCATAAGTTCCACGGATGAAGGAAAATTGCAGAGCCATTCTCAAAATTCTTACGAGGTGTTAGTTCTGTATCTAACAAATGACTTCTAGGCCGTGTCGAGCGGAAATTTAAAACCTTACATGATCATCTTTCATGTCTTTGCACACAATAGGTTGACGAAGTAAACAGGATCACTTTACACTAAGTAAACTTGGTACGTCATTTTATTTGGCAATGCCATCATCATCCAACTTTCATCCTAATTTTCGCTAGAAATTTAGGATGAAAGATCTACCTCGCTGAAACCTATAATGAAATGCTTGATTTAAATCAAAACTGCTTTAGTTTTCTCATTGAACTAATATATCATTAAGAATAATGCAAAAAAAATCAAATAAATATCAATATTGTAGATGAAAACATTTAGAGGGGCGTGGCGTTTAGAGGAATGATTAAATAATCATATTTTCTTTATTATAATATAAAAAAGGAAATATGGCTATTTTTTAATTAATGTAATTTAGTGCTAAATAAAATGCGATGACGTAAAACATATTTGAGGTTTGATTATTTCCACTATTCCCACAATCAGCTAAATTGTTACTTAAAGGTACCCATAGATCATAAATGTTTAAGAATGACGGCTATCGAAAAGTAGTTGATATGAAGAATCCATTGAAATAATATAATTTACAAAAAAGAAAAAAACTAATATAATAGGATTATACTAGAATATATGTTTTAAATACAGGACAACTATAAAAATAGCGTATACAGAGCAAACATTTTTTTTTTTATCTGCAACACTAAATTTAAAATAACAAAAAATACGTATTTAATGTTTATTTTATCTTGATTTTACACTTACAAACTATGTATATACACAAACTTTGTAAACGCTGTATACAAACTGAATTTTTGTATATGTCTGAACGTACAATTAATCTATATAATATTTAATATCTTGTAGAGAAGTTGTTGAAATGAACAGTAAATGTTTCCATTTTAGGTTTATCTCTCACAGGCAGTTAAATTGAAATTATCTTAGATCCATTTCACAATCATGCTGAGAGAAATAATAAAAGAAATTACTTTATTAAATTTTTAGGCCGATGATTCTAAATAATTTAATACAGAATTTTAGCTTTTTTGTTGATTTTTATCAACACATTTGGAAAGAAAGTTATTTATAATCCATAATTGTTTGCAATAATTTTAATATTAGTATTATTTGGGTATCTTGTATGATATATTAATCAATCACTAAAAGTTATAAAGTAATTAATTAAAATATGTATTTTTTTTTTTAGGTAAACGCAAAGTCTTTCATCAACTACAACATTGTCATTAATGGTAATGTATCAGTGTTGCCAATTATTTTGGTACACCATTAAAGAAATCACATCATAGAATAATATTTAAAATTATGGCTAGATACGGTTGTATATTTATAATTTTCTATATTTCATCTTATTACTTTCAAAATGTTCAAAACTTTTACCATTATAATTTTTACTATAAAATGAAAATTTAACCTCTTCGTTATTAAGTGCACAAATACCAATGCTATTACTGTTTTATTAGTTGGCAAATGGTTGGAATCTAAAGAGTCCCATGGAAATAAATAATTAAACTACAATAAATTATTTTATTTGCTCTTACCAAGTATTTTTAATGAAGAGTCGTTATTAAATGAAATCAGGTTCAATATTGTTTTATATCTAAATTAACATCGTAATTAGAAAAACTATCATTAACTAATCTCTAAGAGATCTCGATTGTTATCATCTCATTGAAGAAAAAAAAAATCACTAAAAAGTTTTGTTGATAACCTTGAGGTTACAAACGCACCACAAATTTCTGGGTTGAGTACCGAGAACCTGAATGAAATAATTTGGTCTGAAATTAATTGTTTATTAATTAGGTGTTTAGTTTTTACATTTAAATCAATATTATTTCTATTCTTTTTTTGTGTCGACACATAACTGATGGATGATCAATTTTTATTTTTTTTTTTTTTGGCTTAAATTTACTTTATATGAATAAATATGAAAAAAATTGTGGTCAATTTTTCATAAATTGAATGTTTACAGCAAATTTGAAATAGGAAAAAAAAGTTCTAAAAATCCTTCAAGCGTTATGTAAGAAAGTTTAAAAAAATATAATTAAATTAAGAAACATTGATAATTTATTATGTTTAGGTTCTTTTAAAATTTCAAATGTAAAAGAGAGTTAGTTTACTCTGTGTTTTTCACTTTGTTATTGTTATCACTCATTATGTTTTATTAGCTAGCTGTATACATATATTTTATGTTAACATTCAAACCTTTATTTGTGTGTTTTGTAAAAAGTTAAGAAATGTCAAAATATACAATGAATAGGAAAATCAAAATCTCTCGATTCAACATTTCTCCTAAATAAAACAGATTAAAAAAATGCTCAATAGGAACCTATAAAAAGAGGTTCATATTTAAAAAAAATTAAACAAAGAACTCTCAAAAACAATTTTGTGTATATTTTATAATATTTTGATATAAATTTAAGTTTTTCTAAGATTCTACAGAATTTGAGCCAATTTCCTTCTCCTCTCGATCTGAGGAAAATCCACTTCAAGTCCACCATGAAGAGGAAAGTTGCAGACCGTCAAGTATTTAAATTGATGCTTTAACAAGGCTTTCCTCAGGCTGTTCCACAGTTTCCCGGTGGTTTTCTAGGCTTGCTAATCTTCTCCATCAATGGTGAGATAATTTTCGAAAACAAAGGAATAAAATTGCTTTCGGATCTTTCTTTGCACCAATCGTGGAGTGTCCTGACGAAGAGTCAATGAAGGATTGTTTTCAACTAATGTTGATGTCATATCTGATAAGACCCGTTCAATTTTAGCTATCGTGTTCTTTATCTGAGCTACTGTATCTTGAACTATGGTAATAGCAAAGGGAGTTTGTTATCTTTGGAATCGCTCCAGCGTGAGTTAGTTTCGCAACCAGATCTTAGGCCGCCGTCAATTTAATATTTACAGAAGAACTTATATAATTATTAAATATTAGTGCTATTGGTACTTTTAAGTATTACACAAGATTCATAGCATAATTGCTAGATTTAGGATGTCTACCTTATAACAAGCTGTAGATTAGCTGCCTGAATTCATGGCGTTTAACTCTAATGCATTAACGGACTTTTAATAATGTTTTTTTCTAGCTAGATTTATGTTTGTTGTTCCTGTTAATGTTTTTTAAATAATCTATTTCTATTTCATTTAAATTTATGTGTGAATTTTATATTGTTTGGAACTTTTATTTTTTATTTTCAAGCTTAAGTATTTTATTAAAGATTTAACAATTGTAATGTTTGACTACTTTCGATTAATTATTATATATAAGACGTATTTTATAAATTAATAAAAAATACTACAGAATATAAAGATGGGAAAAACGATAAAGTAGGTACTTACCAATATTTTTGCTTAAAATATACCATCAGTTACATTTTATTATAGGTATTTCTTTCATTGGCTTCTTTGATCCTTTTATTCTTCTTTTAATTCTTCATAAACTCATACTCCCTGCTTCACTTTCAGTTCGGCGGTCGAGCTTCCCGGTTCCCATATGCTTTCGATATCTTCCTGTCTTCTGCTAATCACCGATTAGGTTTGCCGAAGAGGAAAAGTTGTAATTGAGTTGAATGCGTTTTTATTATGCATAAAATGGAATATATGGTATTCCGGGATTTGTCATCATATACCTTTTGTATGAAGTACGTTAGAAAGGGTAAATGGAATACATATTGCATGATTAAGTTTGATTAATTGGATTAATAAAGATTGTTAATGTAATTAAAAAATATATTGCTTCTTAATACAGGCCATCATTAATTGACTAACTTTATTAATTAATGAGAGTAGAATATTAAAAAAAATAAGAGACAAAAATGACTATTTGGTTATTATTTGAAAATTCGAATTCATAAGAAACTTTATGACTTTCTTGTAAATTTTGACATTAAACACATAACCCTTCATGCAATATTCATTCCTAAACAGGTCGATGCGATTAAAATAGCCTTTGGCAATTTCCTTGTTTAAATATGTTGTTTAATTATTAATTATTGCACGTTTAATCTTATTTAAGACACTACTTATCTAGCTTTCATTATTTTTTCATGTTCTCATTCCTTGGATCTTTGATTTCAAATATGACATTGAAAAGCATATTTCTGTTTTAATAGGTATTTTACTGGACCAGATAACATGATGGTCTATTAGGACGTTATTAGAAATAAAAAATAAAAAAAAAGATTAAATCTCTCAAATACAAGTAAATAAATAATCAGTCTTCGTTTCGCCGTTCTAGTTTTCAGGACACGCCGATGTCTCTGGTCTTTATTTATGTACTCTTATAATTTTCTGTTTTAATGCCTAGATTGGCGAACCATTCAACGGTTTGCTATTTACTGGTATTTGAGATACTTCTTTTCTATCCAATAATGTACTAATAGACCATCATGTTACCTGGCCCTTATGAGACCTATTAAAATTGAAACAGATTTTACAATGTCATATTGGAAATCCAAGATCCAAGGAATGAAAACATTAAAAATAATGGAAGTAAGAGAAGTCATATCTTAAATAAGATTAATCATGGAATATCAAATTAAACTTCATATTGAAACAAGGAATCTACCAGAGAGATTATCTATGGCTATTTACACACATTTTCCTGTTCAGGAATGAATATTGCATAACAGATTATGTTTTTTAAGTCATGAAGTTTCTTATGAATTCGACTTTTCCAATCATAAACTAACAGGCATTTTTGTCTCTTTTATTATGAGTCATCAGATCATCAGTTAATGAAGAGTATCAATTAATAATGACATATGCTGAGAAGCAATAAATTCTTGATTAAATTAACAATCTGTATTAACCAAAATAATCAGATGATTCAGACATCGTATTTCATCAGCCCTTACTATCATACTTCCAAAAAAAACTGTCCAAATGACGACAAATACCGAAACACCAAATATTCCATTTTATACATATTAAAAACGTATTGAACTCAATTACACGAGATTTAGAAATCACAGTGGACAAAAAGAAAGGGAAAACAGCTTTTCCTCTTCGGCAGACCTAATCGATGATTGGCAGAAGACAGGAAGATATCGAAGGCTTATGGGAACCGGGAAGCTCGATCGCCGAACTGAAAGTGAAGCAGGGTATGGAGTATGAGTATAGGTCGTTTCATCTGAAGTGGAGTATCCGACACGTTTTCTATGGCCCACTCTCTCCGATCACGAAAATAGTATCACCATAACCACTATTAGTGGCGGCAGTCACCATATCTAAGGAACAGTTTTCACAGTCCGCGATGTATAGATCATTGATGCGGCTTACAATGGTAACGGTCCTGTATTTGTCACCTCGATGAGTTCTCTTCCAGTGGCTATTTGCGTAACACGTTGTTTGTATCGAAGGATTTCCTTGTAGGAAGGAGTAATAAGATTGTGATTCTCAGACCTGTTATTATGTAATTTGTTACATTTTGAAATATGTAATATATTGTTTTCCTTTATTTTTTTTTTGTTGGTTGTACGTCGAGATAAATATAAGTTGGTAACACATTTTATTCCCATACTAAAGCATGAAATGCAAGTATGAAATTTTTGACATTTTAGGCATTGATTTAAAATATCTGTCCGGTTGGGTTGTTATATATTAGTTAATTATATATATTAGTTATATATTAGGCCGAAATTTCGGCACATATTATATAAAAAAATTTTTTATTGTGTGTTCATTTATTGACCGTACCAATCTCCTTCATACTTTTCCACGGTCAACTATACTCTCACCAATAAAAAAAACATTGATGTTTTAAATAAATTAAATAATATGTTAACTATATATAAAAAATATATCTCCAGATTGTGGTCCGTATTTGAATACTCAAAATGTTCAGGGTGTATGTTAAAAGCTCGGTGGCGTAGCTAATTCAACTGGCCCTCGAGACAAACTTCAAGATTCCCTCTCTCTGGACCGGAACTAGGAGGAGAAAGGGTGCAAAAAACAAGAGGGTTGTATGTTTCTAGTAAATGTTTATTTATAAGATAAGATACCAACAAAGTGTCGGTACCGTCACTCATTCAAGCACATAAATCAAATATTCGAAACCATTAAGATATCCAAAGGAATATTGAATCAGTGGTATCTATACCAAAACTACTTGGAAATTGAAAAGAAAGTATCGATACTTTGCTTGTATCGATCGGTATCGTAAGTCCCTATCTGCTTATTACACACACTATTTCATTATTACTAATTTAAACGTAGGTTCGGCTTAAATCCAATAAAATAAATTTTCTTCATGCGGTCCCTTCGCTCTACGCTAGTTAGCTACGACGCTATAAAAGCTTATTATACAGTAGCAGTTAGAATCAATTTAAAATATTGAATATACAAGTATGTTATTCAGCTGTTACTAATTTCCGTTAAAATTCCTGTATAGTTCTTGAATCTAAAAACTTTTCAATTCTCCACACCATTGTAGCCGACAGCATACAAAAGCTTTGCAACAAGTGTTTTATTGTAGTTACGCCTTCTTGTGAATTATCATTTGTACTTCCATGTTTCAATGACATTTAACTGACGCTCATCAGAGCCATACTTGCCATACATCTGCTTTTCTCTTCCGATGAAAGTCTCCCCGGATGGAGACCACTTAAGATGTTAGCACTGTCAACATGATATCGTTGCAGAGAAGAAAAGTCCTCAGCTTTCAGCGGTAATGATGCCTTCATGAAGTTGTCATCTCCCTTCTGCTAAATGTCATAAAATATGTAATGGTGATCTTATTTTCTTTTCAAAAATAAACATACGTCATTTACTTTTCAAAAAGTACTGCAAAGGTAACTGTAATGGCCACCTGCTTGTCTGAAATACTATCTATTAACATAGATGCTATGTTAATATATGGATAGATTTAAGTTATCAGAATACATTAATTCATATGAATGAATTTTATGATAAATAAATAAATAAAATTTTAAGTATTTCTGTTATACGTAGAGATATTAAAACTTTTTTTACTAATTATTTAAAATTAAGATTTTGAATAAGAAAATTTTCTTCTTGACCTGCTGATCACAAATAGTTTATACGGTCTATTCATTCTATTTATATATTCTAATAATTAAAGAGATAATTTCATTGCCAAGAAGTGCTTTTCTTATCATGTACTTCTTAAGATATTTTCAAAAACTAGAATGTTTGGAATTATATGGACATGGCAATGATCAAAGATTAACTTTGATTATACCCTAAATATAATGAAATAAACATTATAAATAGCCGTTGTTCTAGTAGCTGTGGGTTATGAACTCATTATTATCCACCAATGCCTGTTAGGCATTGAATATTAGGCGAAATTATTGATAACTTGAAAAATGCATAACCTTATATAAAGTATACAAAAGATTTACGACTTCGTAAAAAAAGTATTAGAGATTGTGGGAAGCGGAATAGTCTGGTGTTTATCAAAGTTTAGCGTCGGAAGTTGTCCAAACAATGGTCGAATCAAAGAGCTCCTCCAGAGCCGGTCTAAAAACTGGCAGACGAAGGAGTTAACAAGTTAAGTCATCCGCTCCGGAAAACTCCCACAGAATTTTCCGCTATTGTCTGCTTCGCCGAGGAAAGCTCGCGATTTTCTCTAGTTAACGGTTTCGGGAGGAGGGTCGTGAGCATTTCAAATAAGACTGACGTAACCACAATTGGATTCTTTCCAATTTAAACTTGGACTGATAGAATCAAAATGAAAATTCTTTTTAACATAAAAGTAATGACCCTGTTTTTGTTTTTTTCATAGATTATTTATTATTATTGTTATAAGGATAGAGTTCAAAGAATATCGAAGTAAAATATGTTCTTCATTACAAAATTCTTCCACCCAGTTCAATCTTCTCGATTCCAGTGTTTTCCCAGCCATTTCCAAATCCGTTTCCAGATTAGCAGACGGTACCGTGCGAACGGCTCCATCAGATTGACAGGCGATGGTAATGACGACCTTCCTGAACACCTGGAGCGCCCCGAGATTAAACCAGAGAACCGACAATGGTCTGACTGTACAACTCCCCCGCAACGGTCCTGGTTAGCGGTACCCTCAGCAATATGGAATACTTCGGTGTTTCCCCCTCGGTTTCCTGTCTCTTCCTGGATTTTCTTTCACTTTGGCCCGTTCCTTCGATCCCTCAATATCCGAGGATGACGAATCATCGGTCGGTCGAGAAGGTACTGTATCGGCTGAAAAAGGTGTTTCGCGGACTTGTTGATCGAATCTCCGCGATATAAATCAATAAAGTAGTATCAAAAAGATCACCGCTAGTAATTGAACTGTTCCTACAATACTTATATTTAAAAAAATGGATTCTTGAATCGCATATGAACTGAATAACCGTTTCCTTCATTTCGCAGTGATTCTAATAAACGCCTATTGACTTATCTTTCAACTAGATTCAATTTGTTTTAGTTAATTACGTTTCTTTCGCCAATTGAATCGTTTATTTCAGAAAGCCGCTAACAGCACTTTTTTAAGTGTTCTGGAAACCACACTATGTTATGTCACTTGTCATGTTTCTATACTAAACATAACATTCATTGATCATTATGAGGTACATAGCAGAAGGATAGCTGACGGGTTTCTGCATAAAATTATACCTTTACAATGAGATACTGATTCCGTAATAAACGCAAATTGAATAAAATGTTTGTTAATGGGTTTTCTGAAATAAAGGATTCTATTATAAAAACATCAGGACTCAAGAAATTTCTATTTCGAATACTTACCACAGTGATGCCACCCATTGGTATTAATATTTATAAGTCACAACTACAATATACTTACAAAGTACTCTCCATTTATTTCTGTAGTTATCAATCCGTTACAATGCTATAACTTAATTATATTCACAGGAATACTGCTCCTTCAAAGCCGTCTAAATTGTCCCGTTAATTCGTCATTCCTCGACCTTAAAAAAAAATTAATTTCCTAACAAATTTTACAACCGGTTTTTTTTCTTTTTAAATTATATTAAAGCAGCTTGGTTCTAATAGGGACAGAGAGGGTTGACTTTTATTTCGTAAAAATTATTATTAAACTCTTAATTAAAAATAATCGAAATGTTAAGCAAATATCAATATAAGAATCGGTAATAGAATTCGAGAGTCGCAAAGTTTTGAAATTGGGCTCTTTGCATGTGCGTGCATAAAAATAATTATTTTGAGATAGTTGCAATAGAGATATTTGATATCGAAGTCACGAAACAGTTTTAAGTTACAAATATTTTGTAACTGATACCTGTTCCAGTAACCTTTGGGACATACCACGTTCTATTAGCACACTGAAAACAGAAACAGTGAAAATAAATAGTTTTGAGCTCATGAAATTTAAACTATTTTGTAAAAAAAAAAAATTGCTTAAATAGGTTAATCTTTTTCTTTAAATTGAATTTTTCTTTTTTAAATATTTAATATGGCTGTTAAGGTTAACATGTATATTCTATTTGCTGAAAAATCTAAAGCGCTATTTTTTGTAATCAAAATATAATAAAAGTAATAAAACCTCAGAAAATAAATTAAATTCATTTGACAGACGAAAGACTATCTTGAAACTCACTGCTTAAAGAATTTAATACAACTAAAGCTGAATGAGGACATAATTTCAAATTCCAAAATGACTGATTCAGAATGCAGATGGCAAATTTCAAAATCTACCAAATTCAATTTATCTGTTTCAACAAAATTCGTACCAACACCACGTTCTCTTCAGAAGAAAATATGAACAATTAATTAATTAATCTTAAGCCTCACTCCTCATCAAGAAATTTCGAACGAATCAGATTAATGCTTATATTGTATTGTAATATATCAAATAACTGATCCCTCATTTTCAAATTTGAAAATATGACCCCAGATTCTGTTTCTACAATTCCTGAACATTTAATTTCAATCGCATCGTATGTTTGAAATTTTAGTCTCCATATATCTCTATTTTTTTGTTTTTAAAATTCTTCGAAAATATTTTTACAATTTATGTTACAGTAAGACATTACTGATTCATTATTATTTCTAGGCTAGAATATACCGTTCCTTTGCAAGAAAAGTGTCCTAACTCGATAAATCGGATTTTCAAGTTATCTGCAAAAATAAAGCGTTTTTGAAGTAACTTAAAAAACTAAGCGTTATGAAGTACTTTTTATTGTTACAGCATATTATCTTCAACTTCAAATCTGCTTGACAGTGAGCACTTTTCATAGAAATGTTCTTACTCAAATAAAATTTATTATAAACACAAAAAATTTTTATCATTATTTAAATCTTTCCTTCATTAAATCTTTAAATCTACATCTTGAGGCATGATACATTGAAAATAATTAAAAATCAATGTTTCAAATCTTATTCTCCCTTTATTATGAAAAATTGAAAACTTTAAAGTTGTTTAACTTTTTCTCCGAAGGATTCTTGTTTGATAATGTTTATTTTTAGCTTTTTTTTTTTTTTTACCGATGTAATATGACACTCTCGCAGAGTCTCTAACATTATACCGAATTGGAAAGGTAACCACAGTGTTATAATCGTATTATGCCTTTCGGTAATAGGGAACCATATCTAAATGGTTACACTTTCCATCTTTCACCGGCGGTTATCTCCATTAATACTGCCATGGATTTATGGAAAATTGACGAGAATTTTCCACCTCATTTGCCTTTTATCTCTATTTGCAATCGTTTTGTGTCAGCTGGTATATGAACTAGCTCTGAGATAATACGTCTGATTATTGGAGTGATGTATTTTCAAAACATCGCCAAGTTACGGAAAATAATTATATAAAGTGGTTTTAATGAAATATTCTTCACGTGCTTTTACAGGAGCGAGTTTTTCACTTCCCGAGAGGAAGAGGGGATCGTTGCATTATATGACGTGGCATTACAACTCTCAGAGAGCTCACTCCCGAACTCAGAGGCCTTTCCAATTGTGAGTTTTACCAGAGTATATCTACCACTCTCGAGTATGAGTTTAAAAAGGCTTAGGCAGTTTTTAGTAATTTCTTCCATCTTCAAAATTATATCTAAAAAAATGAAATCCAAGCTATCAGAAAATCTTTTTAGTACAAGAAGGTTTGATCTGATTTTTTTGAAAATTTGTCATTCTAAAACACGAAATAGTATTTTCGAATTTTCAGTAAGGTCGGTAATTACAATAAATTTTCATATGAGTAAAAATTTAAGCTCAGGGTATTACATTATTAAAAATGCAATTATCTTTTTTATATTGGAAATATAATTTTCCGTAAACTTTAGGTAGTTTCTGAGCTCAAAGATAAAATATTTTTAAAGGAATATAAAAGATAAATATGAAATATGGCCCATGTATTCACCGACAGGTCTCTCTTAATATTAGCTATTATATACATTATTTAGCCATAAGTATTCCTAAATTGCATCGTAATTCATATTTGGTGCATATTTTTTCTGATGAAAATAATTGGAAGAATAAAAAATTGATTTAAATAATCATATATTATTTTTTTTTGTTATTAAAATTATTCTTGAAATTACAATGAGTATGTTCCGTTACCTGTTTTCAAAAAAGTTTAAGATCATTTTTTTCAGTTCCACTATTAAAAACGTACAACAATAGCCTTCGCAGGTATCTAAGTAGCACAATTTTAATAAATATACCTATATCCATGTATAAAGTTTATTAATAAACATTTACATTATTATACTCATTTATTGTGTATTGCTCTAAATGTTATATGTTCTTAATTCTTGAAAAAGATTTCAAATTAAATTTTGGGTAGAAGCTATGCACTAAAATTTACTTACTATACCCATTTTCGACCTATGTCCAAAGCATTTATATGAATTCTTCCTTATAGACATATATATATATAAATCTTATATATATATATATATATATATATATATATATATATATATATATATATATAAATCTTATATATATATATATATAAATCTTATATATATATATATATATATATATAAGTTTTATTTACACAAGCCAAAATTTTTACGATCCATAACCTGTAACTTACCGTACATTTACGAATTAAGTATAGACCAACTACAAACGATTGTATAATTATCTAGAAATTACTTGACATTGTCACAAGGCTGAAAAGGAGCTGGATGATGAACCTACTGGAATAGCTATGAAAATACTGGAATCCGGTTAATGAAAAACGATGTTAATGTTTTTTCGATGTTAATGAGAAACGAAAAATAGATACCACTGGGCAATATTCTCTTTAATGCCTCTCAAATTATTTTTTTACACCTATTATTATTATAAGTTTTTTTGCGGTTAAGGAGATGTCCATGGCTAGTAAAGCAACTAAGGTCACCAAATGTTTTTAATGTAAGTTCATTTAGCTCTTGAAAGAAGACCAAAATAGTCAGAAACTTTCTGATTAAATAAAATATGGCATCAGTTATAAAAGATTCCCTGCTCAGCAGGAATCTTTACATAAACAGGCTATGGTAATCTCAAGGTGGGCTCCTTGTTCAACAATGCGAAAAGCTTTATTTTATTTCTTCATCTATTATACCATTAGATACATCTTCGACAAAATATTTTTACATTACATAATTCCATGGTAATCAATGAACGGAACAACAATATTGAAGATCACATGTAATGAATGAGGGGATCTTACTGCACGAAAATCGAATTCAGCATCCTTCAGCGTCCTGTCACGGTATATGTCAGTACTACAATGCATATACATAATCCTATCAGAGTAACGAGATAGAAACAGTCAATCCGATATCAGTCCTCCAATCCTCTTATTCTTCGGATTCGCAGTAACCGAACACCCCGGATTAGAAGACCCGGTCGTTACGAAACGGACACCCCAGAGATTTTCCAAGCAAGGATAAGCAAATCAGGAAAACTTCCAGTTCCTGGGCGACAGTCGTTAGGTCCACTGCCTCTTCTTCGACCGTCATTGTCAGGCAAGTTCTCTCAAAATTACTGATGTAACTTTCTTTTTCTAACAATGACAGCTGTCTTTTTGGATGTCATGTCATGTTTGAGCTTTTTGCTTTAGCTGGTGATTTGAGCATTGATTCTTGGATAATAATTTGTTAAATCACAATGGTAATGAAATTTCTATTATAAAAAATATTACGCAGAAATGTCTGACACTAGATACATTGCTCACTGTTAAGAATGGTATATAATACGAGTATTTTATATGAGTACATATTTGGCCATATAAAAAAAAAATAATATAAGCACCTCTGCACTAGATAATTTACGAGTCCAGAAGAAATATTTTTATATAACAATAGAAGAGAAGCTATTACAGAAAGTTTAAAATATTTAACATATTTTAAGACAGAATAGTGGAGAAGATATGAATATTATTAAACCAATTTATAGAGGCCTTTCTGATATTAATTTCAAGAAAATATATCTAGTCTGTAAGTTGTTACCTGAATTTTTATTTTAGTTTTTCCGTTTTTTCGAAAGGTTATATTTTTTCCAAATAAGGAATATTATTTTTTCAGAAAGTAATTGAATATATGTAATTTCTACATGATCATATATGCATACATATATACATAGTCATCGACTATATTAAAACATAACATTTTTTTAAATTAAAAAATAATAATATTTAAATACTTAAACACAATTTAAACACGTTAAATATTTTTTGCTTAAAACACAACTTATTGTAAGTAAACAATTTTCTCCTACAGATCATTTAGGTATAGCTACTAAAAAAAAAGTCAGGATATGTACTAAGGGCCAAAGTAACTAAAAATATTTTAAAGTTATTTATCAAACAGATTTTGAGAAACCTTTTCTTATGTTAACATGTAACAGTATGGGGATTTTCCCCTTAAATAACAATATCATGACACAGGACTGGTTTGAAATTACCTTTTAAACCTACAAAATGGGATGAATTTGACGGAACGTAAGTCTCCTCAATTCGAGAAAAATATCAGATTTGTCGAATTGACTCTAGTTTTTGAAATAATGGCAATATAAACTGTGACTAATCTAAATTTTTTTACAAAAAATAGTGTCAATTTGAACAAAGTAACTAAACATCGTGTACCTTAGTACATTAATGTATCCATATTCACAACCAATATCTATTCTGCAAGAAAAAAGTATTTTTTTGTTCCCGAGTGTATCGATGCAACTAAAGTCAACGTGCAAAGTCGTTTGTCTGGAAAACGATAGTCATTAAAATCTAAACGATTGCAAGAACGTTAACTCGTTGATGTTTGATAACTAGATCGAGAAGTAATTAAGAGTATTGTTTTACGACGTTTTACCGACCTTATAAATTTAGATTTAGCAGAGATTGTTGGATTTTCCGACTTCAAATCTTCGGGTTTGCTGAGCCTTATTATTTTTATTGGAACTTGCATATAATTGAATATGTTTTACATAGTTATCATCTACAAACCATTATTAGAAGAGGAATTCTCAGTGTCCCATATAGTAGCCAACAGCCAATAGGCGCAACCAGGAGCATTGTCGCAGAACAAGGAAGACATCTGTGGAGCTGTATCGGTGAGCGCTACGTGAGTGCACGTCCCACCGCAACCCACTGACCCACACTCCTATCGGCTGCCTTTGTAGTACGTTCCCACTATTATAAAAATAACTTTTTATACTATTAGGCCGTGAATTGACAATAAAATGTATTCTAGCCATAATATTAATTCAGAAATAATTTAATATATTTTGATTTTAGATGACAAATTTTGGCATTAACAAAACCTCCCACCTGGTGGTTGATGCTATTTCAAATGGTCTGGGGACCATCCTAGTGGATATCAAAATAATTTTATTGCGTAGAATCCTTAACGCCAACTCAAACTCAGTACTGGCAAATTGAACGGGAAATGCTAGTCATTTCGTGGGCCGTTGACCATTTCAAGTTATTTTCCTTCAGTTCTAGATTTGTTCATTCGGATTATGAAATACCGGTTAGCCTGATGAGTCCCACTCGAGCGAATTTATCACCACGTCTAGAAAGGCTGATTTTCAAATTACAGTGCTATGACTTTCAAGTAGAGCACACTCCAGATAAGTCAAATCCTTCTGACTTCCAATCCAGACATCCTGATTCTCAGCGATTATGTCCTCCAACAGTTGAGCACCATATCAATGCGATAGCTCACGCCTTCATGCCTAATAGTCCGCAAGTCCGTGGCAAAAAAAGCTGACATTTCATACAAGCATATATAATGAACATGTCCACAACCCTGACATGAAAAATGCACGTCTGCCAACTTATAGCCGATGGAATACAAAATGGCGGCAGAAAAACTTCGAAATTTTAGAACTATTCTTGGTTTTTCACCTATAATTTCGTAACAGTGCATACTATCGAAAATGTAACAGTACATTAAGTTAAATAGCATCGAATTCTGCGTCTAACATAATAATTTGGTTTACTGGTGTGTTCGAAGACCATGGTCAAATACGACTATTTTATCAAAAACAGAGACAGAGTCAGCGACCGTCGTTTTCGACCACGCCAGTTACCAAAATTATTATGCTATGGTACTCATTAGGTGCAGAATTTGATTTTCTTTAATTTAATATACTATAACTTTTTACCATAACTATAACCATTTAAGAATTATAGTTAAAACGTGCATTTTTTAGAGAGATTATTGTGATAATGAAAATTAATATACATATGTAAGTGTTCCTTTGAAAGTTTTAAATATTTGGCTGTATGTAATTGACAAAATATATTTATTATGGATGTTTAAGTTGTAATAAAGAGCCTCAAGATGAGGCAAAATTGATTATTTGTAAATAATAATAGTCAGTTTACTTGTTTACTTATTAAAATCAACATTTTCATATTTAAATACTTCCATCATGAATAAAACAAACTACTTTAATAACTTATTTTGGTGTTGTTTTTTTTACAATAGGCACAGAATTTGTTAAAACATTAAATGATTACTTTTTAAAACCACAGTTACCTAGCAATAAAACATATGTTCGTAAAGCTTTAATTTCAATATTGAAATAATTTTTTCTACAATTTAAAAATACAACTAGTATGTTGGATTATTGGCCTTCCCAGTAGCTTGTTCTTGTATTTGTTTATAAAAGAAAAAATTGTTTGTATTTTTTTTAAATAAACAAATTCTTTCTTTAATATAACCTAATTTATGTAACAATAAAGCACATGTTTCTTGCAGAATACAACGACTGTTACTAAGTATATCACTTATATTTGATACAATAGTTCGTTCGCCTTACAACCATAAGCGGAGCTGAAACATTATATTTATTGTCTTCCTGGATGTATTTAAAATTATATTTCATTTCCAAATTATTTTCGGATTAAGGAAAGTTTCGAACATTTTTCTAGGACACGCATGGAAATTTTGATACAGTGCTCACAGATGAGAAGGTATCTCGAGTTCTAAGAGTGTTAACAATTTTTTTTTAAATGGGTTTGGATATAGCGTTCTAAATCTTTACGTCATCAACTTTGAATAAATGCGAATATAAATGGTAGTAAATGTTAATTAAAAAATCTAATAACATGGATTTTAAGCAAATTAGGCTTAGTAACATTTCTAATTTGAATCAATGCAATATTTATTTATGATTTGTTGTAATTTATGATATAATAGACACTAACTCAATCAGGAAAGACACCTCATACCCTAGGGCAGATAAAGTAGCAAGAACAGTAACCATAGATCATAAGGGCAGTATGGGTACGCAAGAGCCTAGTTATGATCTCCCAACCGCCGTATTTCACCAGTGAAAGGCCAGTGCTACTCCGACCCTTTGAAGCAATCATTAGTTGAACAGTTCAAGCAAAGGTCAAGAAGATTATTAGTTAAGTGTCTCTGTCTTATTATGAGATTATGAGGTTTATGGTTCATATGGACCATTAAAGTCAACTATATGTTATGATTTTTTATTTATGTATTTGTGAGAAGCACTGCAATGAAAACGATATAATTTGTAAGAGCGTTATGAAATTTATATAGCGATCACATCATCAGCGGCGGATCCAGAGGTAATTTTTAGGGAGGGCATTTTCATCAGGGCAGGGGCGGGAACTAGGATTTTTTGCTAAGGGGCAAGCTCAATTTTGGCGCCCCTTCTTTCACCCTCCTCCCTCCACTCCCCTCTCCTCCAATAAAAGTCAACAATTTTATAACAGTGTTTTAGGTAGTAGATTTCGAAATAAATAACATCATCTCACAACGTTAAGATTGGCTGAATTAAGGTCAATACTATTAAAAAGCAGAAACAAATATTTTTTACGTACCCTAAAAATAAAATTGCGCTGGAAATTTGCCGCGATTTAAAATCTGCCACCCGAGACAAGTGCGGCCTTTGCCCTCTTTCTCCTCCTAGTCCCGATCCTATATCAGGGTGACCACTGAATTTGGGATACCCATAAATACAATACCTTCTTTTAATAGTTGTGTATATTCTTCATTTGAGGCACCAGCCAGTTTTAATTTACCATGCATATTTAAAAGGGAATATGGAAATGATATGTAAAATTATGTGATTGTGCTGTCTTATCCTATGTCAGAAGGGATTGACAAGATATCTCAGCAATTAATAACCCAGTGACAAATGATACAGTTTGAACCAATTCCCCTTGGTTAGGATTCCATTTATATGAGCCCAGCGACTTGACCGCTCGACCACATGAGCTTGAGTTTTCATCAAGTTTAAAAACTAATAAAACGATAGAAGTTTAGTGCGCTTATTTTATTTAAATTACTAAAAAAATTAATTATAATTGACAATTATATAATTAAATTAGACAATTTCAATGATCGATTTCTCACAAGGTCAGCCAAGGTTATATAACACATATATTTCCCTCTTACCTAATGAATGATAATTTATTACATTTACGAGTGTTGGTACTAGTATGTATATTTTATTTATTTTTATCTCAACGCTTATTTTGGGAAGGGAAATTTCATAACCCCCTACCCCAGTGGATCCGCCACTGCATTTTTAAATTCAATATCTCATTTTACGGTAGCGAGTCTTCAGGGAGTTAATGAGTTATTTAAAATATTGGCGTTCGAAGCATCCGTTTATGTATGTGTGTATGTGTATATATATATATATATATATATATATATATATATATATATATATACACATATATTTATACATGCATATATTTTATCTATATAATTTTATATATTTTATTGGTGTTGGCGTCCTTTTCTACTCTTATTAAGGCATATAGTTAGCAAATCGCTTTCAAGAACACTTAGCTCGTATTAAAAGCTAGACTAATTGGTGCCTTGTTAAAATTAGTGACAAGTTTACGTATCCAATCAATACTGTTGGGCTAACAATGACTTTTATTCAAAATAAAGCAAGATATTTGATATTTGGTGGTTGGAAGAATAGGAGGGCGTGTGAAAGACATGATATTGGAGGCAAGTTAGATGCTATGGTAGATAGCTACCTATAAATTAATATGTATTGTTAATAATATAATTTATAAAATCACAAATCTTATCCATCACTAAAACAAAAAGGTATAATAAAAATTAAAAAAATTAATTGTGGCCTCAAAAAATAAATAAATAAAAGCTATAGTAAGAAATAAATAGTAAATGCAAAAAACATGTTACAAAATATCTGGAATCAATGAATACGCTCAAAAAATAGAACAGATTTTTTTTTTTTTAAATGGCGTTAGTGAAAATTAGTGTACTCTATTCTTCAAACTCTTCGTAGGAACATGTTGAATAGGTTAAACCATTCTAAGAATCATGTTAGAAACATTTCAGAACACATGTATGAATGATAAGACATGCTTAAATAAATAATGAAGCTATGCGAATATTGGATACTGAAGAGTAAGTAAATACTGAAGACTAGTAAATATCATTCTTAAAATAAATTAACCGATGCATTGAAAGATGATGAATTCGGTTGGAACGATAACTACGCAATTATTAGTGAGGCGTACTTTGTTATTGCAAATTGATAGAAACAGTTCGCTGCTTGTCATGATGCTTGTCCATATGTAAATAAAAATAGGAGGAAAACCATTTCAATAGCGGACAATGCTTCCTTTGGTTGCATTTAGACAAAACATTAACTTGGCCTATGCATGTTATACAAAAATTCCTGGAACCGACCAAGATGATGCGGACATTTAGTCTGACTAATTCACAAATTTCTTAAAGTTTCCCTAATGATCAAATCACTACCTTTACAAACAAGTTTTAGAGCCCACTAGCAGTTATAGTTTGGAAGGTTTAGACAGAAATGTGGTCGTGGGGGATAGGAGGAGATGTCCTCCTTCTCCCCCTTAATAGTTTGAAAGCCCGAAAAGTTGGCAGATTAGAGAACCTACTCCAAGCTTCTAAAATTGTGGAACTCGCAACAGGCTAGAGAAACGTTCAAACCCAAAAGAGTTGGGAAAATCAAAATATTTCATAAGATAGATGGAAAAATTAGAATATTTGATATCGTTAGGAAATCCGAGCAAAATTGTTGGGAACTTTTAGATTTCGAACCAGCTATGGAAGTAATACATTTCTTCTCTCTCATCTAGCTCTCTTGAATTTCCACTTGTTTGTTGAGATAAGGTACTCCTAATGGTTAGATGCTTAATAATGATTATATAAAATTTACTGCATTGCTTCTGTCATCGATATTTCTATGTCTCAAATATAAATATACTGATTGAGTGATAAGAATGGCAGACAATGTTGAAAAATGATAAAATGTCGATAATTATATGGTCTATTATCTCCAGATTGAACATAACTGCCCTAGAAGAACTGGATTGTCTGCTTTGCATGAAAAAGATGTTCTAAAAATGTCCATATTTGAAGAATAGGCGGAAAAATTTCGCGTGTTACATCTAAGAATCGATTTCTTTGTGTACGAACTTCCGACCTACTTCAAGCGGGGTTTGAATGTTATATTTTTTCATATATACACTCTGTTGCTTTTATATTTATCGTTTTGCATTTTTTTTTTTATGTTTCATATACTGACAATTATTTACACGAAATATTAAGTTGATATTAACACCTATCATAGAGTATACTTCTTCAAGTCCTAGGAATACGTCGAATCAAATTCTTTATGACATTTGTAATCACTTTTTGGACTCTCTTTAGTCGTTTTTCGTAATGTTTCTACAAAAAGATTTTTACATTGTAAAATAATTGCACCCCACAAGAAATCCTGTGCCACTAAAATCGGCCTTATCTGCTTTGCAGCTATAAATTGTTCCGTACGTCATGACAAGGAAACATAGCATATTCCCCTGAACGGAGTAATGAGAGGTATATATTAGCTACAGGTAGGTTCCATAGAAGGTATGGTGGTCTCTATTACTTCTCTGTCAGAGTAAATCTTTAGTCCTTTCTCTTTCTCTATGTTTGCCCTCAACCGCCGCTAGTTTTGCCAATGAGCTCGTATATTACTAATGTATATCCTTATTTCCATTCTCCGATTGTATGAGATTACAATGATAAGTATCCTCATTACAATTTCAAAACATAAACAATTAATAATGGATAACTCCGTATCAATATGAAAAAAAAATCGCATTATTCTTTTTGGTTTCTTTCTGTTCCTGAGAAATAATAAAATTAGGAAATGTATTCTTGAACTCCCTACCTTCTGTTTCTACGTTTATTCCTTCAATACCAAGATCCATACTGCCAATTATTATTAAATAAGGACATTTCGATTTTTACACTCATCTTCATCAAACAGAACTGATTTATTCGGCAAATATTTTATTTTATTATTTTATTCATTTTCACTTTTGAAATGGTGGAATGGCGTCTAGAGAACTCTCTGCTCACTGAATCGGAACTTGAGTCATGTTTATACGGAATGACGGATTGGTGGGACACCCTAAAAAAGCGCTTCAATCCAAAAATACAGTTAGCAATGAAATTCTTTCCAATTTTCAAAGGAAGATAATTCTTTATTTTTTAACCTCAAATTAATATTCAGCGACCTCTGAAACCTCTTTGAAGTGAGATTTAAGCAGATCGAGTATATATTGCACTTGTCATTCCGCCATATTCGATTCTCATTTTTAGAAAGATAGAAATGCTTTATTAACTAACAATTCTGCCCACATACAAAATATATGTACGATTTACGTTTTTTTTTTTTCCTTTTCTTATTTTTTTTTTTTACCATTTAGTCATTCATTTACTACAGTACGTAGTATTTTTATCTTCATTCAATTACATTACATCTTTTTCTATCTTTTTTTAAATTTTAATCTATTCTACTATCTTCTCATTTCTCACACAATTTTCTTTACTAGTTATCAATTAACCATTTCTTAACTTAGTATGCAATTTCTACATAATTGAACAATTTATAGAATTAATCTAATATTAAAATTTGAGAGCGCACGTTTACAAAACAAAAGCCGGTAGAGGAAAATACATATATATATATATATATATATATATATATATATATATATATATATATATATATATATATATATATATATATAAATATAGATCCAAAAATACGAATATATAAATATAACAATGAACCCCTCAGCTAATTTAAATCTGATTCAGATTTGTTAATCACCAAAACTTCGAGCATTATGTTTTCAATGAGTTAGTCGATTTCAAACTTTCATCTCCTTATCAAATGTTCAAAGTATGGCTTCAAATTTATCAATAACTCAAAAATTTGAAAGGCAAAAACAAAAAACGGACATAAGCCATCATGATAATTTCAAGGGGATCACTGGTAGGCGATAGTTTATTCTCTTTCATAACAATTATTCGATGGCGGATGGTAAGGTTTCTGGTAGATTTGATCCTTCGATTAAACTAGACCTCCTAAGCCTTCATTTGATACTTGTACACCAAATTGAACAGCAAGGTTGTCAGATGCTGCTTCGGATTTTCTGCTGTATTGTTCTCAAATCACTGTTTCAAAATAAAGATTCGTGTTCATATCATACCATTACTTCACTCAGTCAGGAAGTGCAATAACTACAATTCAGTGTTTCGTGACAACTAGATATTTCAACTTTCCTAGTCATAGAAAGGAATTTATTTCTGATGATCAACCTATCTATTTTTGAATAGGATACATGCTTGGTTGGACCATCCACAACAGTTACCTAGTTGTAGTATCTTGTGGATCTAACCTAATGGAATTATTCATCTTTTTCAAAAATTTAGCTACCTATCTGGTTTCATTTATAAATAGTATAAAGTACGTTTTAAGCGAAGTCGTGTCCTATTTCTTATGAGGTATAGGTAATTTCTCAGAGCATTGGCTTCCAGGATAGATACATTATATATAGGCGACCCGAAACTGGGGTCTGTAAATTACCCATGACCGACCCAAATAAAATATTGATGCAACGAGAGTCTGAAATGGCCTGTTGTTTTGTTCAAGTTTATCATTAGGGAAACGTGAATTTTGTGGTGAATTAAATGTTTTTTTCTATTTACTAGTTCTAACAGTGGGAACGAAAAGTTTTTCCAACTTTAGTCTAGAACTCCCACACGTACATCATCCACATGTATTTATCTTCATCATTTATTAATTATTAATAAATATTAAATCAGAACTAGCATGACCGCATTGATAGACAATCAAACCCTATCAGTTGATATAATAAAGCAATTGCTCTGGTCCTCTTTAGTAATTCAAAATAAATGAATAGTAGTCGCTGATAGTAACAACCTACAGCGAACAGAAGAGAAACTTCGTAATAACGAATGAGTTCAGCCTCGGGTGCTCTGGATATGGACTTTAAGATGTTATTACATCGAAAAATAAATTAAAACTCTCTATTCTTGTATAGATTACAATCTTGTAGAAGAATATTAACAAAAGTAATTAGTTTTTACTTCTCTATTGACTAAGTGTACTTACTCTATTGCGATCTCTTTATTCGATTAAAACTGTTCAACTCCATTGTGTTATGCATTATAACGTAGATCGAAACGATGAAATTTCCACCGTATCCGAAACCTTTATGTGTGACATCAACGTGCGTCCAGTTAGTGAAATGCGGATTGCGTGTTGGTATCATGTGCGTGCGTCATTAACCAAACAGAAGTAGTCACTAGCATCAGTGGATCAGTTGGCTTAGATCGATGCGTTTTTTAGGTTCTTGCTTCCACCTGCACACTAAACTGCCAGTTATAATATCAAAAATATTTTTAAACAATATCGTACAAGACTATTTATTGGTATGCGCGTTTGCTTTTCATTCCGTTGATTACCAAATTGTTATCTATAAAAAAAAAATATATATAATTTTTCTTATTTAAAAACAATCATAAATACTAGTCTCACTATAATTAAGCAGGTTTCCATAATATAATCGGACTACTGTTTAAAAAAAAATGGTCGAACCGGAATTACAACAAAGCTCGTACATATATATATATATATATATATATATATATATATATATATAAATATTACATCAAAACATGATAGAACATTTTTTTTAACGTTAAAAAGTTCTATCAGTATTGCATTTTGTTGCATTGCCAAATATGCCAAGAATTGGTTTCGGAAGGAATTTAATAGTAAATTCTATTTTACGCTCCTGCATAGAGCAATGCAGGAGCGTAAGCAGAATTTTTTCCGGGGGGAGGGAATTTAATAAGAAGAAGTCATGTAATCACCTAAATGTATAATTGTCAAATTGGGAGTAAGTTTTAAGGTTAAGCGTGATAATCGGATAAAAAATTATTGTTAAAACTTACCAAAAATATTACTTAAAATACAAACTTTATTTATTTTTTGTAAATTTGGGGGAGGATACTCTCCTCTCTTCCTTTCCTCCTACTGTACGTCCCTGGAGCAGTGAGTGGTTCTCAAACTTTTTTGTCTGGTGGTTCACTGAACTTATTAATCAAAATTTACGGCATCTCTGTTATTATTATTTTTTTTATTTTATTTATTTTTTTAAATAAAGATATCATGAAAGATGAAGAGATATCAAGATGTAAATATAGGATGAAAATTATTTGATTTCTGGTGATAAAATGCAATAGTGGTGTTTGCATACTGCTATAAGTATTGTTACAGGTACTTCTTCCTCTCATTTTCATGTGCATTCAGACTTTTATTTAATTATTTAAAACTCTCGCGGCACCCTTGTGGAACCACTGATTTACTTCGCATGTCCAAAAATGACTGATTATAGTCATGTAAATAAATTGGTAGTTTTGGCTAACAGTTATTGATTTAAAATGGGCAGTTTTACCACCAGTTAGCTAGAAAAACAATACATAAATTAGTCGAAAATGACAAGAAATTTCTGGTTTGCACGAGGATTTCTTGTGCAGGTAAAGTGCAAAGGATCTGTTGAACAAAGATTAGCAATATACTATTAAAGAATAGAATATGACAGGATTAACCCATTAATTACTGCATATTTTGAAAGCAATTGATAGATTTTAATCTATTTAAATAAATTTATTAAAATATTTAATATTTTACTTATTTTTTAGCTTCGAGATCTTTCATGTCTTTTGCCTCCCTAACTAATCATCCTGATCCATTCCCCTCTATCGTGGACTATCGTTTTACTATTTATAAACTGCATTTGATTTTAACTTTTATTGGTGGTTTATTTTATTACTTTTGAATCGAGTAAAAAAAAAATTAATAAATTTATTGCTAAAATACTTAAAGCTATTTCTAATAAATAAACCAGTTTCCTAGAATATCTCTTTGTATAGTGGACCCTCTACAATCGGTAGTAAACTATTGTTTACAATCCTCGGCCTCACGTCACAATCGGACTACATTGAGTAAGGTCACTGATGCATCAGAACTACACCGGATATGGATTTCCGCTAATTATTGTGTGTCCGCGTAGCTGTTCTTGGTTTCATATATAGTTTGCTTGTTGTACGCTATATATTCAACTATAACGTCCGTAGATTTTCAGTGGACTAATCCCGAAGCGATAAGTTCAAGTACTCTTAAAAAAAACGTTTTACTTTTGTTCTGGTATTGCTTGGATCCTCTTCAACAAAGAAAATGCGACCAAATAGAAGAGGTTCAGAAAACCTTTCTTTTCAGGAATCGGATCAAAACCACACATGACCTAGCATAATTTAAATGATTCACAAAACCAGTTAGGATCGAAGTGGGATTCTATTTCACCTACTACCGCTGTCTTTCCAGAACTCCTATCGTTCATTCCAAAAAGCTAAACATTTGAATCACTTAATGATCGGATCATTCATAACTTTAGAATCCTCTCCTTTAAGTTGTGCATCCCGCTTCTGAATACTCTTAATAGCTAAAACGTTTTGGCTGTATTATGTCCTCTCTGTAAAACTAAAATAAAATACACGTTATATGATGGAGATTACTCGTGGAAATTATTTTAATTATCCATTTCTACTTTGTTTGTTTTTTCTGAGACTCGTGCAAAATTCATATATTTTAATTACATATGATGTAGAGTAAATATTGAACTGTTTTATGTATATCGCTATTTCTTGGTAAGTCTGTAATCCGCTGCAGTGCTATTTCAGGTTTAAATAAATATGATCATATTTACTGCTATTTGACAAAATTAAGGCTTTGTTTTTTTCTCTTGCTTTTTTTTTTTCGTTTTTTCTCTTCTTAATTAACTAGATTTATTTTTTCATTACTGCAGAATTGACCTCAATGAAAGCTCGTGTGAGCCATTTTGTAATTCTTATTGTAAAAATAAAAAATCATATAATAAAAGGGTTAAATCAATCAATATTTTGGAACACTATGATTCAGAATTCAATGATTTATTTTACATACATAGTATTATCAGTAAGGATAAAAAAATAATCCATATTTTCTCATTTTTAGTTTTTATCTAGCAGGTGTTTCTGTCTAGGTTTTTATTTGTCGTCTGAATATTTCGTATATCAGTTCAGGTCATTGATTATGGACATATTTTTTTTGTTTATATATATATATATATATATATATATATATATATATATATATATATACATATATATATATATTATTGTTCGTAATCTTAACTTCATGATAATAACATGAGGGATTCAAGGACTGAAGGCGCTCAAAAGGATTTTTGATCGTAATATATTAAACATAATTACCAGCAATTTTTTAAAGAAAATAATGATGATTTAAAATAATAAAATTAAAATTACGTGCTTTGCTTACCAGGAATAAGTATTACGAAAGTGAGGATACGAAATGCCTATGTGCTAATAGACTTCCTTACTTGGGTGGAAGCTGTATCACCGTAGTATAATTTAAAATTTATAATTGTCCTAATAGCTGTAATAAAACCCCCCAGCAATTTTCAGTATTTCGTGATAACTTCAGCAAGGAACGACTGCCTAATTCTCACAATCATTGGAGAAAACGTTTCCAATTATATCCTTGCCTTACCGCTTCAGAGGGCGATAAAGACGCTGACTCGTGAGGAATGCCGTAAGGGGCTCAATGCAATTCACAGACGAAACTAACGCAGTTTTAATTTAAAATCGTTAGAAATTACAATCTTACGACTTTATTTTAAGTTCTTTAATCATTTTTAGTTAAAATTCAGATGTTTGTCCACAAAAAATATCCATATGAATAATGAATAGGCAGTGTATATATGTGTGTCTTAAAATTCACTAAAAGATGATTTACTTCCTCAAAAATTTGTTAAATTGAATAACTAAATATTTTAATTTAATTTTTATAAATATGATTATAAGAACCATGGCAAAAGAATAGACGAAGGGGATTCAGGATAAAAAATAATAATAAACATGAATTCTTTTAAACGCCTGCATTTTTATAGTTTGGGGGAGGGAGGGAGAATAAATTTCAAAAGTTCAACGGAAGATGTATGAATCTAAATTTTCAGTTAAAGTTGTAACATTAATACTTTCCACATCAAATCAGCCAATAAAAAAATAATTGTAGTCTGTAGGTTTTTCAAAATGAGCGAAAGTGTGTGTTTGTGTTCTGGGCATAAATAGAGTCGAAAATTGAAAATTTTCGTTTTCAGTTTTAGTTTTTGAGTTATGAAGTTTTAAATATCAAGCAAGTGATTAACTAGTTTCTTATACAAGAAAGTGGCGATCTAGTTTTTAAAATAAAATAAGTGTTTTAAGGAGTATACCTTTTTAGAATATCTTATTTGCAACTGATTACTTTTACAGGATTCCTTGTACACAGTAAAGGATGTATTGTAATCGCGATAATTTCAGATTTCAACGAAAATATCCATTTTTACCATCCCTGAATCCATTTTGACAAGTTTCGTCGTGACGTACGTTCGTTCGTACGTAACTCGCATAACTCAAAAACCGTAGAAAGTTAAAATTTTGTATTTAGGATTAATGTAAAATCTAGTTGTAAACCTTCCTTTTTGGCCACTGCATGATTACCGGAAGTAGTATTTTACTTGAAGGTCATTATTGATTTTCATCAAAAATTATATTAAGATATAATGGGAAATTTCTCAAATTTGGTATATAAGACTTAAACAATAATTTAAATAACATAATAAATTTGGGTTAAAATTGGCAAACCGGAAGTGATGCTTTACTTGAAGATCATATTAGACTTTCATTCAAAATTATATTAAAATGTAATGTAAAATATCTTAAATTTGGTAAATTTGACTATTGGTGGCGTAAGTACCAAATACAAATGTCAGTAATAATCTCAGTCGTCACTCTGGACTTAACCAGTGCTAGAAATCTTAAAAGTATATTATAATTATTAAGATTTTGCCAAGTAATAAACTTCTACTTTATACAATAAAGAATAAAATTTAAAAAAATATATATATTGTGATTTGGGGAAATATCGTTTCATGTGTTTTCTGTAAAGTTTGCCGAATGGCGCTCACGCCTTTTTCAAAAAACGACGTCAATATGGTTCGGTGATAAAGGTTATAAACGCGATTTTTTTTCTCGCTCTAATTAAACAATTTTATTACTTGTTTTAAGTGTAAAAATTGAGTGTAAAAAACTTTTTTTTCCTCCACATTTGTGAGCTCAACAAGTCTGTAGCAGGAGAACAAGAAATAAGTTTAAGAAATAAGGTTCTTTCGCTTAAAATTTTGAAAACATCGATTTGCAATGCTTTATCTAGTAACATAGACAGTTCTAATGTAAAGGAACACGAAGAAATCTCTTGGGAACTTGAACTTGAATGTACAACATTCGAAACTAGTTTTAAATAAAAACAAAATTATGGTAGAGACAAATAATTCACCAATCCCTAATTCTTGGGAACTTGTTACCAACTGAAAGAAAACAACATATAATAACAGAATGAGACCTCCAGAAACAAGAGCTTATGTGTGTGTGTGTCTGTATTTGTCAATAGATGGACGTCGAGACGCCGAGTGTCGTTTTTGAGGTACAGCTATTTTCGAAAACTATTAACCAAATTCAGAGTCACTTTTTAAGCCAGCGATTTATAGTTTAATAGGAGTGCAAGGAAGTCATGGGGTGTCCACATCAGATATTTGTTATTATTATTATATAGCATCATTGTTTATTGATTTAATACATAGAATAGAAATAAAACTGTATTCTTGGAGGATATCCCCTAAGAATAACTATGTTATACAAACAAATAAATAACAATTCTGTGTTACATATTGCAATAAACAAATAAGAATCATAAATAATATAAAAATAATAAAAGAAAAAAGAATTCTTGTGAAGAAATATAAAAAATAGTGACGTTTTAGCTGTGCTTTGATTTCCCAAATATGATGAACTCTAAATTGTTCGATAGGTAAACAATGAAATAAATTAAAGAGAGGTTATTATTGTCAATTAATATCTGTTAATAGTTTATGATTGACGTGTACATTATGGTTTATATCGCTATTAATTTCCAACTAAGGCAGAGCAGCAAAAGCGCGTAGCAATTCTGTTTAAATGTTCCGCTTTCTGGTTTCATTCCGTTTTTATGGTCTTAGGTTGTGGTTGCCATCAAAGATTATTATTTTCCTATTTGGCGCCGTTTTTTCTTATAATTGTCTCTATTATTAGTAGGAGAGATTACTTTCTAATTTCTCTAGAGCTATTTATAAAAGGGAAAAAATTAATTCTGCTATACAGATTTAGTTTGGATTGAAAAAAAAAAAACTCTAATAAAACATTAAACTATCACATCCTTATTTTATCACGAAATTCCGATGTGTTTTATTTCCACCGTATTCAAACAGAACACAGATATTTCAACTTAACCTTTAAATCTGACCTGTTTTCATTTCTTGGTGAATAATAGTTAGATATAATTTTAATTAGGGATTGATAAATTATTTGCCACTTCTATAAATTTGTTTTATTGATAACTAGTTTCGAATGTTATACATTCATCCTCAGTTCAAGGTTTAAATGGATTATATCAAACAGAAAAGTTTGTATTGGTTCCTTCTCGCATTGTACTAACAAACTTTTCTGTATGATATAATCCATTTAAACCTTGAACTGAGTATGAATGTATAACATTCGAAACTAGTTTTCAATAAAACAAATTTATAGAAGTGGCAAATAATTTATCAATCCCTAATTAGATTGATCCTTCTATACCATCGTGCGGATGTCAACAGATATAATTTTTATTGAGTCTTTTATTTGTTTTGAAAAAAAAAAAATCTAATAGATAAGTCTCATACCGCAAAATAATAATATACGAACAGTGTTTAATAATTTGTTCTGTTCAACCACCAAAATTTTTCTGATTTGTTTATAATAAAATAAATAGACCTCCGATAAACACGATATAGAACATTTACTTATGTAAGGGCTATACCCCATTGACATATTGTTGTGCAGTATACTGCACAATGTTAGAAGAGCATCTATTACATATTGATAGCATCTGTTCTGGAATAGAGATACTATCTAGTACAACAGTTTATATAAGGTTAAAGACTGAAACGACAAAGTGATTTTCCTTTTATTCGAACAATCGAATTGCATAATGCAAATTCTCGTGAAATTGATGTTTCAACAAGCTTATAGGCATCAATCAGAAGGACACATTCCTGTCATAGGCGTTTGAAAAGCCTGAGTGTAAAATGTGCCAAGTCAGAGATACGAGAAATTTGTGTTCCAAAAAAAAAAAAAAAATATACACCCAGCAAGATTATGCCATGATATTTAAACACGTAAGAGACACAATGAATAGAAAGTCTATGAATGATGCATGCGAAATGGGTGGAGTTGGGGCGGCATTTGCGAGCACCTCATTGTATTCTTTTGAGGCGATAAATTTTAATAAAAAAAATGACAGCTATAAGAACTCGTTTATCATAATAATTTCATACTGAATGTTTGCTATTATGCCTTAAGTATTTTATTATTATATTTTCTTTATTCTTATAACAGAAAAAAAGGATAGATTTGCAGATTACGCATATCATAAAACAGTAATCAACAGGATAACCGAATTCAAAATGTTTTTTAGTAGAATAATCACTTCTATTAAAGATTTGTGCAATACGATTTTCAAACTGAGAGAACGTTTTAATAAACCTACACCCTTAGTTTAATACAATCATATTATGCTTATTGATTACAAGCTTATCCCCCCATTGATCAGATCCGCTACTTAGGACTTGATCTGGTCAAAAGACTAACTTCGAACTTTTTACAAAACTGAATGAAAAGACAAAAAACTGCTCCAGTAATCCAGAGCAACGCAACTCACCGCTTCTGGATACGATCTTGAGAATCAAAATTGTACAATCGAAATGTATTGAAATTCATTTTCCTAGACAAAAATTTGTGATTTCGAGGTCATGCATGTTGAAAACAAAAGTTAGAAACATGGCAGAAAATCAGCGCTACAACTGCTTAGTAGTTAGGAAAATTAAAAAAATAGGCGTGCTATAAACGCAGAATTCTGTGCTATAAACTTTAGTTATTTGACATTTTTCATTTCGAATAATCGTTTTAGAGTCACAGACATGTAAAACTAACCATTACAAAAAATGGTAAAATTTTCTTATTTTGAATGCCGATTCTGACCGCTAATCTAAATTTAATATTTGTTTGATTGAAAAAAACAATTATAATATTTCTAAACCAGAAATTATTTAAGTTTCAGATCGTAGATAATCAAAAATTTAAAGGGTATTTGGTTCTGGTTTCAAATTTGATTTCATCGATCATAAATCTGTTCGGTAGGTATACTGTAATTTTTTTCCGCCAGGTCTAAAATTAATTTTCAAGATATTTTCCATTGGGTAAACTCCACCCATTTCGCATGCGTCATTCATAGACTTTCTATTCATTGCGTCTCTTACGTGTTTAAATATCATGGCATAATCTAGCTAGGTGAATTTTTTTCTTTTTGGAACAGAAATTTCTCCTATCTCTGACTTGATATAATTAATTTGGTCTGACGATAAAATTAATTTTCAAGATATTTTTCTACGAGTAAACCACTTATGATTTCTTATGTGTTTGCGTTCTCTCATGTGAATTTTCACAGGTCTTCTGGTAGTAGATATAAAATTGATCATCTTTATAAACTAAAATGTTCTTAAATAACCAAAATGTCTGATATATTTATCATTGATACATCATAGCTTTTAACAAGTAACAACATTTAACAGATTAAAAAGATGTTTATATTAATCATTATTTTCGCTATAACACGTTAACAACTTACAATCTCCAAAACACATACAAATTTATTTATACATATACATCAAGATATACAGAATAAAAGTTAAAAATCATATTACCTAAAATCGCTTTGATCTATTGTAAAATCATATTTTTCTGATTTGTTTACAGACTGAACAAAGAAATACCAACAATAAAAGCCTATAAATTGTCGGAATTATTTTTTGATGAGACGGTGTCTGGAACGTGATACTTTTATCGGAGTAACGAAACAGTTACATCGTAACTTAAAAAACCATCAGTCTCACTCGTGACTAGGAGCTCTAAACACTATCGTAAGACAAGACAACCAGGTCGTTAAGGCTGTGTGAAAACTATTCTTTTTTTTTTTTTTTTTTTTTTTTTTTTTTTTTTTTTTTTTTTTTTTTTTTTTTTTTTTTTTTTTTTTTTTTTTTTTATCCCCCTACCTGACCTTTCGGTCATACGGGGTCGTGGTGGCAGTGGGGTATTACGCTGGGGTAGCGTATGCCACTGCCACCAATAATCAACACATTTATTTACAAATTCTTATATTACATTTTCTCTGAGGGTATTATATTTCTGGGTACAATTATTATAATTTCCTGCTACTGTGGTGCAGCCCAGTGTGCGTTTGCACGCCTTAGGGCTGCACCTTGTCTGCTACTACGGAGCAGCCCGGTGCGCAGTTGCGCACCTTAGGGCTGCTCCTTATCCTCTCCATCCGTCCGGCACCGTCCAGCCCTCCTGGTCAGCCGCATCCGTCCGGATCCCTTCTTCAGCTCCATCCGTCCGGATACTGGTCCAGCCCTCCTGGTCCACCGCATCCGTCCGGATCCTCTCACTGACTGCATCCGTCCGGAAGCCGGTCCAGCCTTCCCGGTCCACTGCCTCCGTCCGGGTCCCATCAGCCATCCTCAGGCTCGCCGACGTCGGGTGGTCTGGCCCTTCCCAGTGTGAAGTGCTCAGGACCCACCACCTCCTTCCACCCGTACACGAAGTCCTTGAAGAAGGGGTACACCTGTTCCTCCATCAGACGGGGGAAGTCCGACTCGGCGAGGGCGAAGATCCCGGTACTTCTCGACAACCTGGCTCGGTGTCCTTCTACTGCAGTGCAGGACACGATCACGTGCTCTGCAGTCTCAGGGACTCCACAGGTGGGGCACCGGGGGTCTATGTCCTTTCCATGTTCCTGTAGTTTCCCCCGGAAACCTCCATGCCCTGTCAGCATCTGCGAGACCCAGTAATCAGGGAGGACCCATCTTGCCTTCAGCCTTTCTTGGACGGTGGGGAAGAACTTCCTTAGGGTAGCTCCCTTCTGACTCCCGTGAAAACTATTCTATTCACGGAATACAATTGATCAAAACATCTGGGAGGATGTAATAGAAATTGTGTTATTAGAATACTACAGTAACACAAGATGTCCTCAATGGCATGAATAATAGAAGATCAATTTCATTTTATTTATATACATAGGTATATATGGATAATTATATATACATTGGCGTATATACGTATATGCGTATGTACGCGGGGAGGAGAGGTTTCATAGTGATATGACCCTCTTCCCCTCCCTCCCCCCGAATTTTTTTAAAAATATGATTTTCATATGAGTTTTGTTTTCAGTAATAATTTCTGATCCAATTTTCGTTCTTATCTATAAAACATTCGCCCTATTTGGCGATTCATAACACTTAATGATTACTTGCCTCGTCATTAAATCCCTCTCCCCAAAAAAATTGAAATCCTCCCGAAAAAAAATTCTGCGTGCGCGCCTGATTATATATAGTTTAAATACATTTGAAAATGAAGTCCAAAAGATTTATATACATATATATATATAATTACGAACTTGGGAATGGTGTAAAAATACTTATACAAAAAAGACAAATTGGGCTTATAAATTTAATTTAGATGAAAAATTATTATTTAATTTATAAAAAAAAAACTGGTTACGATGGTGCTCCTTAAACTAATTGTTAACGCGTTATTACACATTTCAATTGGATTTTTTTTAATCTATGGTTAATAAAACCGTAAGTTATTTACAATTTTAAAAAATAAATTAAATATAGCAAATAATAAAAGCTGCTATTTCTAGTCTGTAGTATGTTATTTAGTGTAGCGTAGAATTAATATTTGAATTTTTTAAAAATTAAAAAGAAAAAAGAAGTTTAACGATAATTTTAATAATTAGAGACAAACTCTATTTGTATAGTTTTTTTTTCTCCTGGAAACAAATGTAAATAAATAATAATAAAAGTTTAAGTATGTTTTATAAAATATTAATTTACGTATTTTAGAAAATCACTATTATGAAAGACAATCTGGATGTGTCAAAAAAATGAAAATTAGTTAAGTTAAGTTAAAAATAACTTGAGTTATGTTAAGAATAATTATTTTGTAACTAAGTTGATCAATATTTTTTTTTATATAGAGGCTCTAAACTTTACAATAAAATGATGTATTAAAATAACGATTTTGTAAAAAAAAGAATATATTAATAAAATAAATGTGTGATTAAGTAGTTAATTCCTTGATCTAAATTGATAAATATTATAAATTAACTGTGAGTATTCATAAATTATATGGAACATTGAATTTCCCGTGAAAAATTAATGATTATAAATTTAAGAATTAAGAAAATCATTTGATTCCACCGAAACATTAAAAATTCACGACATTGTCACTTCGTGTTTTAACATTTTCAAATAGTTGCTATTAGTTGCAATATTTCTTCCAGTATGCAAAATTTTCTGTTATGTCACCCCTGATATGTTCTCTTAAGCAGCTTTCGTCAAACAATTTGTGATTTTCGCTCTTCTTTGAAAAATATGATGGAAGTGCGCTGAGCAGGAAGCGCGGTTACAACACCATACAATTCTTAAAATCTCGAGTCACGAACAGCGCCCACTCCAGATCGCTCAACCAGCACTTATACGCTATAAAGCCCTCAAGCATTAGTAATTTTCGCAATATTATGTAAGCTATTTTAAATCATGTTTTCTATTTCCAAAATATTCCGTACTTCTTCAGAGACATCGTCATAATAAAAATAATATAAAAACAACCAATGATGTTGAATTTTCTATGGTTTATTTCAAAACGGGTAAATAATTTAACTCGTCATTATTTACAATTGTTAGGCAATGCGATGCTCGATAAACCAACTGCTTTGTAATGCAAATAGTCCTCAAGTTTCAAGTAAAAATATGTGTATCCAATATCTTTCTTTGTATCCAATAAAATTCAAGTCCAATAAGCACGTGCAATGTCTTTTCCTAAAAAAAATATTGAATAATCACGCTTCAAATTATTAAACTGCGGTTTATTATTTCCAAATAATTATGTATCCGAAACAAACAGAAAATTTAAAAAAAATTTTGAACTGATTATTTTTTTTTTTAAACAAAATATTTTTCATCTTCATAAATGGACGTATAAAACTCTAATGCACCGCCATTTCGGTGCAAAACGTCTAATGGTAATGCCAAGTTTTGGGAATCATCCTTGAGTAAAATGTGACTTAAGAGCCCAAAAAAAAAAAATAAATGGCCTAGTAGTCTTAGAAAAAAACTGTAGACGGCGGACGGACGGATTTTTTTTATAATTAGATTTTTGGATTCTACGTATCTTGAAACGCAAAATCTCAAATTTTGAGAGGAGTCAATTTTTCTTTTTCTTATTCGATTACAAAGGTTCATTATTAAAAATAATAAACCTAAAGTTGTAATCAACACGGATATAATTTATATTTATAACAACTATACATTTAATTACTTTTTATATATATATATTTTTTTTTTTTTTTTTTTTCTGTTGGCACTATAGACCATGCAGATCTTTGGCCGCGCGATGTGGTCTTCTTACAGACATTTTTTCGCTGGCGAGAACTCAGACAGCCTGGAGGGGGTAACCCAACCTCATGTTGCTGCGAACCATGGTTTTCATGGTGCAGCGGCAGGCTACCCATTGCTCCATAGCCAGTCCCTTTGGGACCAATTTGGCAGTGACCTTCCCACCGACCCTCTCGGGTTCAAGGACAGTGACAAAGTGGTCTAGACCCACGGATTATGGCTGTTCGGGGTCAGCGGGCGCACGAGGACCTATATTTCTTTCCCCGAAGCAGACCGTCCATGGACCAAACCTCCGAGCGGCTATTTAATATCCTGGAAGACCACAACGCGATTCACAATTTAGGTACACGGGATAGGGTCATCACTCCTACGCCCGGTCTGTGTGAGTTACCTTCAGTAGGCTGACGGGCCTGACATACCCGGGGGAGTGGGGATAGTGGCAGGCTACGTGGATTTTCCCCGGTAGGCGGTCACCCATCCAAGTACTAAACACGCTCGACGTTGCTTAACTTTGATTAGCTATTGCAAACGCCTTAGTCCGCTCGGCCAGCCCGGCCCCCATATATATATATATATATATATAAGTTATGCGACGGCGAACAAATTGAATTAAAAAAAAGGAAAAGGACTGAGAAATAACTATCAGGACTTCTGAAACAAGACTGTTTATTCATAAAAGTAATCCTCCTTATATACAATCGGAATGTTGTTTACATTCCAGGATGGTATTAAGGTTGATACTGCCACGCTCCGGTCTTTAACTTATATATATATATATATATATATATATATATATATATATATATATATATATATATATATATATATCTGGTAATGTAGTAAATCACTTCTTGAACAAACGGGTTGTCGCAAGTCAGTAAAAACCTGTACACAATATTTTTTATAATATTTATATTCATTGATTTAACCTTTATTATGAATTGATACTTAACTAATTAGTTGATAGTCACATGTTCATAATTTTGATAGCTAATTATCAATAAAACATTATTATAAAAACCAAATTTCACAAAATAACTGGGCTAATATTAAGTAACTCCCCCAGAAAGCAAGAAACTAGCCGTTTAAAAGCACATAACGGAAGTACGTTCCACATTAAGAAGACCGGATAACGCTATGACTGGTAAAACACCTTGCAAGCTGTACTGTTATGAGGGTGGCACAACTGTTTCTTAAAAATGTTACTTCTACAACCGCAGGGGAACGGGAAGGTGGGAAAATCGTATATTCTCGATATTGTGCCTTCGTTAACTCACGTTGTCACCAAGGTGTAGGAAGATGGGACTGTATTGCAAATTATAATTGGGACTGTATTGTATATTACAAATTGTCATTGTATTTTACAGATTGCTGTATGATCTATATGGTTACATTTGAATCAGTGTAAGAAAATTAATAACATGGCATCTTGTATAATTCTAGAAGTATCCACATCTGAATATTATGAATATTGTAAAAGTTTTATTTTGTTATAGCCCGATATTAGGAATAAATGCGGGAGAAAGGAAACGAATCTAGATAGTCCAACCTTGAAGATCTCATGACTGTAAATATTTCTTCTAAATTGAATCGAAATTTTTAGCTTCGTGTTTCACGTTCAGCAATGTTGGTTGTGTAACGGGAACTTTGGTAAGGCTATTGGCTAACATTTAAATTCATGTTTGCCCCATACTATCTAATTTTTAGATTAGTACTTTTGTATTTTATGTGCTATAGTTTTAGGATAGAAAAAAAAAATGCTTCTGCATCAGTCAGAATAGCCATGTCACTAGGGGAGAGGAAGTGAATTATAATAAACTGTTTAGAAACAAAAAGGCCTTATTTATGTAATATTTTTCATTTCTTAATTTTGAAATACATTTTAGCTTGAAACATTTTTCTGCTTCATTTCATTCCTTTGTCAAACACAATAAAAACTATTTGTGTCATTACCACAGAGGTTTCTAATCATATTGCATGATAGATCTGATACATCATTTACCTGTGATTTGAATACATGTAATTATCTGATATATTTTTATTTTATTATCTGCACAATTCATTAGATAGTATTCAGTACTATTTTTATAAGTTTGCACTAGATTCTCATTGTATATCTTTAGATTTTTGTTTTGCCCAAGCCCATCTAAACTAAAATCCTGAGTAAATTCCTGAATTGAAAATTTCAACATCTGAATCTCAGCAAGAGTATTGAATTTTCACCACAGTGACTACAAAATACTAGTCATTTACCTCTTCATTTTTTTTTTTTTTTTTTTTTTTTTTTTTTTTTTTTTTTTTTTTTTTTTTTTTTTTTTTATTCAAGTGGACAAGCAAAAAACTCAAGATCTACATTTAAACTGAATCACAAAAATACCTCGAATAGTTCTCTTTCAGATGATATAACTTTAAACTGCCTGAATCAACAATGCATAATAAAACAAAGTATGAGCAATCATTAATCGAAAATAGTTGCTGTCAAAGCACGATATTCTCATTGAAATTTTCAATAATATAAAATCGTTCAGTTATGTAGACGCTTCGGGTTACTTTCTAATCTAGTCCCTAAAAGCGCAGTATATCATTGGAGACATTGTATTGTTTCCACTGGCCGATAATTTGTGGTGTTGCGCACGGTCACCATCTGGTCACTCTCGTGCTTAGCATATAAGGGTCAGCTTACGGTAAAGTACTGTGAAGCACACTACGAATGTAATATATATAAGGTCCAAGTTGTAACATGGTTATACCTATTCATAAGCTTTCCTCCGCCAGCTGTTTGTTTATGCTGTCCCAGTTTGATCCAGTAACAAAATTTGATTTAGTAATTTGCATTATTTCTTATTTGAAAGGAATGAATATTAAAAACACCAAACTTTAATAGCTCAAGTGTACCTATGAACTATGCCAATGAAGTAATTATAATAATAAGAGGTAAAAACTCTATAATTATTACATGAAATTCAGAATTTCTTTGTTCATCTCAAAATTGAATAAACCAATAGGCAATAGATATCAAACAGTCGAGAGGTATATAATGGATTTGTCCTGAGTGATATTAAAGATCAAACTGTAAAATAATAATAAAGAAGTCAAATTATAAACGAAAATGGATTTCAAATAAGACAAATTACAAACCAAAATGGGTTTCAAATAAATATGCAGAAGAAATAAAAATGGTGTTGAAAATAATTGCAGCAGTGACAAAGAACACAAATCCACTTCAAATTACCACTCACGCCAGCTGATTGATCACAACTGAGCCCGGATATCGTGCAGTAAAAAAATTGTAAAACATGCAATAAAAATGCCAAAACGTGCAACGAAAAATAAAATTCTGCCTTTTAAGTCGTTTATGATTAAAAAAACAAAAATAAAATCTACATATTTCTTTTCTTTCATAAATTACTAATTTTTCTTAATTAATTAGGTAGGTTGGAGCATTTTTATGTAAAATGTGAAATATTTTTTGCTACTTTTTCACGATCATACGTGATTAACCCACTATGGCAACGCATTTTCTAAGTATTTTTTATTGCCATCTGATACATTTTTTAATAACTTATCGCATGATGAAGTGAGACAAACCCAAATTTCTTCCGATATATCGATAGCTCAATCCTTGTTGAAAAAGTTAAACCATTCATCTTTGCCGGCAGAACTCAACTCTTTGTATTTACGATCCATTTTGGTGGATTGTCTTTCAATTCTGATCATTTTTCCCAATTTTGGGTTTATATTTGAATAAGATGTAATTAATTAGATGAAAACCATGAGCAGATAACTAGTTAATATCGCAACTGTTACAGCACAAATAATTTTTTTTCTCGACCAATTTCCGATATTTGTTTTAATTAGGTTGTACGAATTTTTAATTCCCTTCACTCGTAAAAATTTATGCGGGATGTTGTTTGTTATCATATCCACTAATTAATTTATTTTTAATAAATTATTGAACATAGTTTTGTCCGAAAAACTGCGTGTATGCATAATTATTTTGCCAACTATAGAGTGTAGCCAACTGTTGAATATAAAAGGAAGTGAATGGATTGTTAAGGATTAACTGGCTTTCCACGAATCTGAAAAGAACAAAACAAACTTCAATTTTCAATTTCAGTTCCAGAATTTTCTAGAAAAATTAATTATATTTAATATGTTATAAACAATAACGTATTACTTCGTGAATCTGTCCTATGTAATTTTGGTTCAATGTTAATATTTTCAAGCAATTTACACATTGCTTTTTTTTTTAAATACGGCTAAATGTGCAATTTGACGCAGTAAAAACATAAAACGTGCAATTTACCCAGAATTGTCTAAAATTTTCAATTTCGTGCAAAATAGAACTTACATATGTTAATTCGGATGCCTTAATTCGCTTAAATAACTTATCCCCGATCGATTTCAAGCAACCGAAAAAAAAGTGCAATTAGACGGGACTCTATTAAAAGAAAATATTGTATTTTAAAGAATACATTATTTATAGGAGCAAACAATTATTTTATAAATATTCAACTTAGACGTAAGGCATTACTATCATTTTAATTCCTCAATCGTCACAAGAAGTGTGATAATCAGTAAAAATGTTTTTGTCGAGATATAACTTCATTTACACGTTTTAAAACCCTCCGATTCCAGAAACGTTGTTTTAAAAATTGTCTAATATTTAACATTATTTGTAAGAACATTCTCACGTTTTCCGTAATTGCTGGACCGTTTGAGTCCAAGAGAAATACGACGATTTTTTAGATGAAATCTTACATGGCAGAGTTATAAGCAAATAGCATTATGTATGACAACAATTGAAGTAATTCATAAGCTACTTTTACAGATTTCAGTTTTGGTAGGCTGATGAATTGTATAATTTTTGGTAGTTTACGTTTGCCACCTTTGATTTGAGATATTCAATATTAAATATTTTAAAAAACTCCAGACAATGCGTACTTTTTTTTCTGCTGTTATCTCGAAAAAAAATCTTTGAATTGTCAAATATTGCGCATAATGTTTATGCGCAATTTTATAAAAATTGAAGCGGTCCACTCTTGTCGGGAAATCCTCCTTGGGCACTTCGAGCCTCAAATAAAGTTGGTGCCTGACCCTTCATTAAGTTGGGAGATAAATCTGGCAGATGAACGATGAACTGTCCCCATCACCTCCTTGCATTTCCTTTTTGTCACGAAACAGTACGTCCTTTTAACCAATTACTCAATACAAAATCCTTTACACCATACCAATTAGATACGTATGAGGACAGGCATATAACATTTTAATTTTTCTAATTATTATCACGATCATATATTTTATTACGGCTATCTAAAATCCAACTTATCCTTTTAACTTGCATAATAATCAGTTTTTTCAAAATCTCCTCTTTACAACTTAACAGAGCAAATCGTTCTCACTGCATTCATTGATGGAAATCAGATTTCTTCAGAGGCAGACTATTACCCAATCTTCCCCTCTTAGCGTCGTATACGTTTTTGTAGGGCAAGACCCATTGATGCATGCGGTAGGTATAACTTATTAATTGTTCTATCAATAACTTTACGAAATAGTTTTATTATTATTATCGCAAATAAAATTTTTCTTAAATAACTTAATATATTTATACTTCAGACTTCCCGAAATAAATACGCATTTTGCCATGGTGGAATCCATGCCCAATGATTACCTTCTAATCATGTTTCCCGATTAATTTTCTATAGCCATCTGAGCTTTTAAAATTTTCCCGCACTGTTATTCTTAGTGTAATACCTCTTACATCACTTATGTATATTTTTAAAAAATAAACGACCCTTTTTAACGGTGGATATAAATTTGCAATGTAATAGAAATTGTGCGGCCAAACAAGGCGCAGTTACTGCTGACCCTTGCTTACAAGACTGTAGTACGTACAAGGCCGGGACCTTTCGCTGACCACACCTCCACATCTTCAGCCGATGGTTGATCTGTTGTTATCCTTCACGGCTGTTCACTGCAAGCGGATCGATACTGGAGGGGGCAGCTAGCTGTGAATAATTTATGGGGGTATTAGTGCGCTGGAAATGGAGAATGTTCAGGTGTTGGTAATAGCCAGTGGGAAATGCCCAGGCATTCCACTGGATGTAAGTTATTGATCATACTTCATTCCCGTATTTGTACATGTTTATATACATATACACACTAGATTATCTTGAGAGCAGAGTATTTTTATACATGTTTGATCAATATTGAGGTATTGAGTTGCTCATGATTGTTCGAATAAAAATCATGTAATTAAGTTTAATTTTTTTTAAAAATTAAAAATATAAAAGACAAAGAGAAATTTATTTGTTAAATTGTATTAACTGTCATGGGAAATCCACAAAGAATATGGTTTAGAAATTAAAAAACGAGAATTAGTTTGTCATTGAGAACACTAATTGGATATAGGCCGATGAAAGGTCCACGATGTCCAGAATATAATGGCCCCAGGAATAGAGGACGTAATATCCTTCAAGTGACATCTTAGAGCGTGTAATAGCCCGAACTGGAACACGCCATTCACCGCAGCCCCAATTGACTGGAGCCTCCAGTTTTTGCTCCAATGATATTGGCAGGTGTACATTACCCTGCCTGAGTAACTGTACTCCTGACTGATGGTAATCCGCAGGTATTCTGGTAAAGTCAGGTCTTCAAGCACGAACGACAGGAAACCGTTGAGCAAAATAGCTGGGTTCACCTCTGTCACTGGGTCATTGAGACATTAGATGTTTTCTCTAGCTACGGAAATAAAGATTATAAAGAAATAGCAAGAATCGTAAAATTTAATGATAAACCATTTTTTCGACTTGTACACAAGTTTACATTGGTTCAAAAAATTAATAAATAGCATAAAATGAAATATATTAAGGTTGTCTTACCGAGTCAAGGGTTAGTGTGGTTATGAATTTAATATAGCCTAACCTACTCTAAAATCTATTTCTAAACTTAAAAAAATATGTTGCCGGATTAGCTTCGGATTAAAATATAATTATAAAAAACGAAATAAATAATATAATATAAAATAATTTACAATATAATATAAAGTATATACAGTATAAATTAGTCCATAATTGACCGATAAGTCTGGGTAGACTTTAGTCTAGAACTATGTGTAATCCTCGACGAAGCCACTGGCCATTAAACAAGTATAATGAATTAATCTTGGAATAAAATAATAATTCTTTAAAAATATATTGTGTAATTTCCAGAGCAACTGTTCATTAATGATATTTAAATTCTAGATTGAAGACCTGTTATATGATTGATACCAGTCACCGGGACTTTTAAGGGATCCCCATGAGAACCGTATCGTCAAATGAATGAAATATTCTGCACTGAAAATAAGATGGGGTAATAAAAAACAAGTAATTTTTCTTGGTCATAAAGCAGCTCTCTCTAAAATACGTTTATTACACGTTTTCACTGTTTTCCTTCTTCTGACACGTTGACTCGATACTTTCTTTAGCTTTACGTCGCTTTTCAGCAGCATCAACTTCTTTGTTTTGATCCTTGTTTCATTAAAATTAATTTAGTGGCACTGTAGTTTCATTTTTGCCATCAACAATGTTTCAAATTGCTTGATGGCAAAGTAATGTTTTGTACATCAAACAAAATTAATGTGGCACTTCACTTTTTCTGTTAGTAATTTATTATTATTTTAAGTAGAGTGATGTGAGGTAAGTGCGTTTTCAGGGTAAGTTCGTAATCGTCTTGTTAAATCTCAACCCTGAACTGGTAAGAGTTGTTCTTTACGGAACATGAAGCATAAACATAAGTATCAGAAATAAGCAACAAAAGTTCGCTAAGGTGAAGTATGAGTTGTAAATCACTTTACTTTTTTTTTTTGCAGGTCTTATTCCTCAATGGGCTGTCTGGTTTAGTCAGAGCGTCCCTCCACTTCTCTCTATCCCACCTGTCCTCCTCCTCAAGTCCCCTGCCGGACATCTCCTCCTCCACGCAGTACTTCACTGGGTTCGAGGTCTTCCTCTCCTCCATCTCTCTGGCTGTTCCCTTTGCAGAAGTCTCTTCGGCCACCTACGTTATGGAACCCGCTGGCAGTGCCCATAACATTGCAGCCTGTTCCTTCCAATCCTATCCGGAACTCCCTCGGTCATTCCTAGCCTGCCTCTAATCTCCTGATTCCTGGTTCTACCCAGCCAGGTAATCCTCAGACATCTCCACCAGAAATCCATCTCTGCCGCTTGTAATTTGGAGTAGAGTCCTGGGTTAAGTGTCTAGGTCTCTGCGGCGTAGCTGAGGGAGGGCTCTGCTATACTTTTAAAAACCCGCCTTTTGTTGTCAGATGAGATGACCATGATCCAAAGAACTGGGTGCAACATTTGTAAAGTTATATGTACATTGTAAATTAATTTGTAAATTAAGAGTTGTAAATTAATTGAAACCTGTTGATAAAGTTGTGTCTTTCAACATCTGTAGTACAGTTGTATTGGTGTTTATCTATTAGTTGAACTTTTTATTTATTTATTTTTTTGTCCTGAGCGGATCTTCAAAATACTTTGTGATTTACATTATACCTTGATAGTTTTATATTTTTTAAACGCTTGTCCGCAAAATTTCCGCTAAATCGCGTTTTATTACCATTTCTGAGCTCTCCGTTGTGTTTTCTAATGAAAACTGACACAGTATATATTTGTATAAATGTCGTTTGTATCTCCGTACTCCTACCATTTGTAAAAATATCAGACTCTCGGTATTGAGAGACTCACTCTCTCAATGGAACCGTATCCAGATTAGCAATTATTTCATGAATAACGTATTTATATATACTACATACTATATTCAGTAAAAATATCTCGGTGGAAGTCGGTAGAAGTTTTTAAGTAGGTAATCATATTTCTTATGATCGAAATAATATATATTTAATATACATTTAAAAAAAATAAAATACTGATGAAAACTTAGTTGCTGGAACGTCATCCGTTTTCTGATGCAAAACAAAGCCACAAAAAATAATTTAATAATTGATTTTATTACTTTCACAACGAGGTGTGCAAATATACTGAATCAGCATCATGATTGCTTTTTGTGTTTACGCTTGTGTGATTCTGATGGAATTTGCTTAAAATGATTAGTAATTTGTAAATAACATTGCATATGTTGTTGTTTCCATGAGACTAGTATTATTTTTATTTTTGTTTTAATGTTAACTATTTCTACCTAGATAGACGATTCGTCCCACTGTACACTGACTCAAATCGTGAAAAAAAATTGTCATCCTCTTAAAATGCCGATTCAAGTATATCCCTTCATTTTAGAATAGTCCACCTGCCCATTATTTCCAGGTTTACTTGGGAAAAAATGACATTTATACAGTTGTACTTGCTTAGCTCAAATTCTCGCTATCATAAATCATACTCTGAAGAATGGAATTTTATCTCAAAATTCTGATTCACTTCATTTCTTCTCCGTTATCATTGAATATGCAATATACTGTTGGCACATCTATTTGACATATATGACACATGTGAATGGTTGGCATTTTTATATGTAGTTTTTGTAATTTTTTTGAATTATTTAAATAGTTTTTTTTATAAATGTGCATCTTTTGAGCGCAGTGTTCTAACTTATTTCTCATAACCTATTAATTAGGCTTCTATTTACTTGCGGAAATAGTACCCAGCTGCATAAATCTGTGGACGATAGTGATAAGGAAACTGTAAACAATAGCTATAAATTATAAATTATTCAACTGCTATTTTCTTTTCATGAGGTGATTTCTAAAAATTATCATAATATGAAAGGCTTAATTAGCATGATTACTCTTAATTGAGGCATATTGCGTATAAGTACTTTCCCGTTCCTTTATCCTATCAGAAAATCTATATAACTAAAGATATTAAATTATATATTAGATTATATATATTTTTTATATATATATATATATATATATATATATATATATATATTATATCTTATAGGGCTTGGTGGCCAAGCGGATTGGATTAGGACTCCAGGACTCTCAAAAATCACCATTTTTACCTACTTCTTTTTCAATTTTTAGCTAATTTCTGATGTATTGTCTTTTACTCTTCTTCTGTATCTTGGATATATTTTAAGGTAGTGTTAATAATAAATTTGCTTATTTAGAACCCATCTACGATTCGTTATCGAGGGTTTCCTGTTTATTCGCTTCTTAATATTTTTTTTTTAGGATAAAATATCTTACCGAATCGAAACTTCATTTCTTATTTCATTAATACCCCTAAGATGTTATGCTATCGGTTCTGTCGTACTCAATAATAAGGAACGTTTATGTTCCTCCAAAGAAAATTAATTTCTGTTAACCCAATCTCAGCACTGTACAGAGGTATCGAATGTCTTCATCCTCTGAGGTCGAAGTGGGGTGAAACCCGGAACCAAGGCGACAGAACAATGCCAATAGCAAATTGATTCAAATCTTATTGTATAAGATAGCATCATGAATTAAAACGACCATTAGAGTGCAGTCCTAGTTTTCATTGTTTAATTATACTGTGCCCCGAGGGGAAAGTTCCGCGAAGTTTCCTCTTCCAACACCCGGTTCAAATTCTTTGACCGGAAGCTTTTCATCTTTCACCAGTTCCTGACCATTAGAAGATTCAAACGCTTCAGTAGAACTGTGGTTAACTAATTAAATCATGTGCAATTTGATCCTATGTCCTTGATCATAATTGATTGAGGTTCCTTTTGAGTTCTTGGAAATATTCATTCATGCCAACATTCATGTATTTTACTCCTATAAAATTTTACATTATTATAAGTTTATTACTTTTATTAACCTAATTATAAAATAATTTTATTTTTATTTCCGTTCCAGATTGGCCGATGGAGATGTGACCGATGACAAGGGGCGTGCGAGGGAGCCTTAGAGAACATGAACACTCCCCGCAATCTGCAGCTACTCTTTTTGTGTATTGCCGCCGTAGCGGGTGAGTACATATTTTGTATTTATCTATGTATTTATAACATAAATTAACCTTCAGATTATGGAAATAATATCCATCCTAGAGGTCAAATAGGTTCTCTGCCATGTTATTGTGTTGGCGGATGAACATAATAGAATATGATTTTATTCCACAAATTAACAGTGAGTCCGACCTATTGGATATGTTGCAGTAATTGTAATAAGCTGGTAATTTTACATAATTTCTGGTTTTTATATATAATCTGGTAAATGTGTTAAATTATTGAATATTCATCATATTAAACGGTGAATTTAACATTACATATAATTTCCATCTAGTAATGGCGAATGTGATTAAAATCTTAACTTTTTCATCAGGTAGAATACTGCGAAAGTTTTTGAGTAGTTTCTATTTAGAATCGTTTTAAGGAAGGAAAATATTCGTCATCTGTTCCACGTTCACTTCTTTCTAAAAAACAAATATAAAATAACAACCATTTTTCATTATTTTTATTTTTAAAAACCTGTACCCCTGAAAAAAAAAACCTGTACAATCCATGAAGGTCCTTCGATTCAGTACCACGTAAAGCCAACTGTTTCTAGGCCAACGGTTGTGCAAAGAGGTGATTCGACCGAGATCACGCCCAACTGCCTGTTTTTTCCCCCAATTAAGGGCACCTACTTTATAGAGGCTGGATGAGCTCCAGAAAGGTCTTCCGATCCCACAGGGCTGATAAATAATTATCTGCCACAGTCGGTCTCGAACCTGGGTCCTAGAGATTAGTAGCACAGTGCATATAGTTTTCATTATTTATAGTTTTTAATCAATTAGGGGGCTTCGACCCTCATTAATGTAACAAAGAATGCACACTCATTAATTTATGGAATAATTCCATGTGAGCTATTCCATAAGAAATATCGTAATGTAAATTCTTATACATTTTGTGAGATATTATAAAGGTGATAACGTATTTAGAAGATTGGATTTACATGTGCTTTTGCAAACACCAAACAGAAATACAGATGTGAATGAGAATGTACACCCATCAATTCATGGAATGATGTGTCTTATTAATGAGGGACGAAGCCCCCTTAATTTGTTGGAAATTGTAAGTATTAAAGAAGAATTGTGTTTATTTCGATATTTATTTCATCATAAAAGCAAAGCAGCTGCGCGAAATGTAACATTTTTGTAAAGTTAAGGGCTTTTATCACATTCTTCATGACGAGTTGGGTTACATAAACTCGCCGGTTAATTTGATGAATATTCAATAATTTATAGTATTTACTAAATTTAAAATTTAAAATAATAACAGAGAATTATGTAAAATGGCCGTGTAAAAGATGCATCTATCGGTCGGCACCAAGAATTAAAAAGAATAAAATATAAGAAATTTTTACAATAGTCATTAATCGGACATTTTAAAGGCTGCAGGGGATAAGTGAAGAATAAAAAAATAAAAACCTGCATCCAAAATATTAAACGAGCATATATAATTATATAAAACATATAACGAGCTTTTGAAGAACTAGTGTATATAATTACTTGGAAGGGAAAGGAAGCATGAATTAATGCATTGATGCATTAATATTAAAAATAATTAAAAACGATTATTGAATGAATCTGTACATAACTATTCAAGTGTGTTCGGCAGTCAAGCGAACTCAAGTATTATTTAATTAATCTTACATATCACATAATATCCTTATATTAATATACATTAATTAATATACATTAATATACATCCTTATATTAATATACATATCCTTGTTTATTACTAATTAGTCGTAATCTTAGGACTCTTAATAACATATTTCTAAATAAAATAAAATTATTGCATAGAAATTTCGGTGTTTTGAATTTTTATTATGAGTTTCATCAATACGAATTTCTTCAGATCCTCTAGTTTGAATGTAACTCTTAACCGTGCCATGTACATTGCATTAGTGAATAACAATAAATATAAACAACTTAAACATCATTCACTGGTGATCTAAATTTTTTATAGATGTAAACGAATAAATATAGCTAAAAAAAAAGAAAGATATAAATTCATCCAGCGCCTTCATTTTTCCAATAGATAAGCCTGAATGACAGCAATGTGTTCTTGACAAGTCAAGGTTCTGTGACAACTATTTAAGTATTTGCCGTCAAATCAACCATTAAAAATTGTATACCGAGGTTTCAATAAGCCTACAAATATACGTCTTCTAAAAAAACTGTATTTAAGAACGACCAAACCGAATCATTAAAAAAAATTAAAACGGGGATGAGGAAAACAGTTTAAGAAATTTACTTGGAAAAAACATTGCAAACTAACTGTTTTGATTCATCTTATTTATAGATTTTCTGATATTGCTTGGAATTAAATTTTCAGTTGGCATATAAAGATTTTCTCATTGGTCGATGTTCAAAAAATTAAGATTTAATCGTTATAACGTGCTGTGAATATTATATAAGGGAATAGTAGCAATTGAGGCATTCTTCGGAAGAAGTGCCCATAGCAAAAATCATTATTTGAGAAAAAACAAATTGAAAATTTGGTTGGATTTGCATTTCAAAACCAGGAACAGTTTTGAAATGCAAATTAATTAATTAATTAATTAATTATGCAAGTTTCAATTCAAAATGCAAATTATATTTTAACTATAAATGATATCCATGTATTTAATTTAAATAGTTTTAAATATTCGGCCATGGGCCCTCCTTCCGGAGATGCATCGATTGATTCTTTATCTACTGACTGTATTTTATATATGTAAGTAGTGAAAGGCGGTTCTAAGTAAGAAATAGTGGTTCTAGAGCCACCGTATAAGCCTTTTAGGGGCGTATTTCCTCGGAATCAGCACTCAGGGAGAGCAACTTGGAACTTTACGGGACGCTTTTGCACTTTATACTCTGGGCCGAACCGAACTTATTAGTCCTTAAATAAGGCTTAACCTTAATTAACACTAATCCTTAATCCTATTTTATATTTTTATCATAACAGGTTCGGACATGCCCTGAACCTGTTTTCGAGTGCCAACCCGCCTTAACCTTATATATATATATATATATATATATATATATATATATATATATATATATATATATATATATATATATATATATATATATATATTAAATTAATGTTTCGAATTATCGACATATTTGTGCTAATAACGTAATAACATTATACTAAGGATATATATATCCTTAGTAGAATATTATTAAGTTATTAGCACAAATATGTCGATAATTCGTAACAGCAATCAAAAGGATCAGGGTCCAAACTCCTAAAGCATCCCGCAAAATTCCTATCCCATAATGCTGATTTTGAGGAATCTTTTCCCAAAAATGTTACCCGGTGGCCCTGGAACTCCCATTTCTACCCTACTTATGTATATTATAAGGCACCTTAAATAAAATCTCGTGGTCTAATTAAATATATTTATGTCTGAAAATTTAAACATCATTTTGTTATTAAAATATGTTGAAATGCTTTAACTATATTCATTAATAATTATAATAATTAGATAATAAATATTAGATGAGTGATATTACACTCATCAGAATATTATTGGAAAATAGTAAGATTTAAGTTTCTCAAATACCAGTTAATAATTGCCGGTAAACGTTTCACCACTTCATATATAAATTACAAACATTAAATGGATATTATTGTTATAACTAATAAAACATTAGTAGATAGTACCGGTTTTTTCAATTCCTTGCAGCAAATACAATGGATATCAAACCGCACTTTCGATTCTCCCTTGAACCGGATTACCAATAATCCCTGAACTCTTTGATGTAAATGATACCTATAATAATACTATATATTATAATGCCCACAATCAGTTGACACTTGTCCCCCCGAACAAGGACCATTCTCCGAGCGACCCCGAGTGGGCAGAGGCCGGCCAGGAACACACGAGGACCCTATCAATAGTGAAAGGGTATCTGTCTCAGCGGGGTTGAGGAGATCAAGGCCTTCCGGGAGGCTAACTGTACCGAGGGGGTTTGTTATCTGCAGCAGAGTATCGTTGGCATACCACCGCTCCCATAGCCCGCAACTTGCAGTCATTAATAGCGGTTCTTGTTGCAGCTTCAAGGTCCATCCTGTATCCACCAGCTGTTCTTTCTAGCCTTTTTCTGGGCATAGTTCAAAGAAGGATTAAAAAAAAAAAACAAAAAAAAACTATCAGACTAGATGGTGGGTATGCATCAAATCCCCAATAATTATCACCTTGTACAGATTCTAATGAAACTAGAAACAAAATACGACAAAAAGTTATGTTCTTTGTGTGTATTGGATAGTCTGATGAAATATATTCCAAACTATTTCGTGAACTAATCTATTTCGTAAAATCTGTCAGACGAATAAATACCACAAATTATGTCAAGAGAAATATGAAGCATAGTGTTGCCGAATGATAATATTCTTTAACAAAAAAAAAAAAAATCAATCTGAAATAATTTAATGTCATAGTTTTTTTTGGATTATGTAGCGCTTTAAAGCTTGAGCGGGGTAGCTTAGTTAGTAAGGCACAGTGTTGCTAGTTATACCCAAGCAGGGGAAAGCCTTATCTGAAAGCATAACATCAGACAGCTACCCTTTCAAATATGCCATTTTGAATTATTTTTTTTTAAAACATGAGTTGTTTCATATTCTTTAAATCGCTTTCACTAATTCGTAATTTGATTGTTATTTCAATAACACAGTTTATTGTTTGGCACATACGCACAAAAAGTATATTCTTTAAGTTGTTCACCAATCGGCAGACAACACAGCTATCTCTGCTTACTAAACATCAAAATTCTACTCAGGCATAGCAAAACTTGCAATCTTTGGAGTAAAGAAATTCAACTAAATTATTATAAAATAAGTTTCAAACCATTGCGTTCATACTCTTAGACATGAAGCCCTCTCGGTTATCGGACAGAGCAATACCCGACTTAAATTATGACATGAGACCCATTTAATAGGAAAAAAATCAGACTTTAATAAATATGAGATTGTAACCAAAGTGCTCGCTATTCAGTCAAGGCTGCTAATAAAAATCGATTCTGAAATTAGCTTCTTAAATCTGCAGTTACCCAAAGAGCTAAAACCTGTACCGTTTCCATGTCTCAAAGCTTGCAAAACTGTCTCAAATACACTTCGAGTGTATTCAATACCTCACGGGCTGTGATTTTTTAACTAATTAAAATATCACAAATAAAAAATTCTTGTTATAATAATTTTTGGAAAATCTTCGAGGCAAGGAAGAAATGATGTTAATAGGCAATTCCATAAAAATATGTAAATAAAAATTAACTAATCAATATGAAAAAATTGTCCGTTATTGTGAAATCAAAAAAGTTGTAATCAATAGGGAACAATTGATTAAGTAATGTCATTGAAAGCATTAGGATATTTGGCAATGGAATTGGAAATGAGTTAGATTAAAACATAGATTTAACAAACAATGGAGAATGTTAATATGATTGCTCTCTGACGCTTATTTTAGCCAAACAAACGATACCCAACTGGCGAACAAACTATTAGTAATTAGCAATAAATTTAAAAAATCACTTCTGTATGTTATTAATATTTTATTTACATAGCAATACAAGTCGAGCCACACACAAAAGGAATTGATAGTTTTCTGATCCTTGTTTAGACAGTATCATTCACCATTAAATAAGATTATTTGTAAATTATCACGAATAATTCAAGTTTGTCCATTCATGGCGCACTGCATAATTTATCAATTTTACTATAGCAATTTTCAGATAATTTACAATATGTCGTATGAATTTGTGATTAGACTTACCTCATTAGCGTGAATAGAAAAGGTCAGTTTTCTTGTATCCTTTCTAATGCTGAATCTAAAATAAAGGTTACAACGCACTACATCTAAGTTTTCAGAGTATATTCAGTTTATAAATGTATACAACATTTCTTTTGTGATATAGTAAGGGTATATGGCTGCGTTTAGGCTGCGATCCAAAAGTCACAGGAAAAAAATCTGGGTCCTTATGCATATATTTATTAAATTTGTTTTCTTTCTCTTGCTTAGTATTCCTGTGCAAGAGGAGTTCATTAACAAAATGTACATAATCCATGCGAAACAGCATAATATATGAATGGGATGTTCAGTTTACATTTTTTATTACCATAATGTATTATACAAATGTAAAACAAGAATTCTAATAAAAAGACTTATTTTGAACATTTTTTTTTTTCTCCTTCAATAGTAACTCTATGGGAAGGCCGTGTATTCGTAAAATTCGCAGGCATCTTGCTACAACCACAGCAATACTACCCGTACAGTATCTGTTATTTCGAACATGCATGTAGATTCATTTTTAGAATTTTTACAGATACGTACATAACAGAAAATTCAAAATTAACGAAACAGAGGTAAAATTAAATTTTATAAATATCATATATATATTGTTTTTATCTACATACATTTTCTTAAATATAAGCATAGTGCGATTAAAAAAAAAAATGAACAGTTAAATAATCAGTAATTTGATCAATTGATTAAAACTGGATTTCTTTTGAAAGATTGAGATGAAAGATTTCTTTTTACTTAAATGGATAATGTTTAATCCTTAAACAATTACCGAATATGCCACAATAGTTGTATTATTGTATTACAGACGATATGTTATAATAAACAATACGATATGACATAATAAAAATAAACCAATAATAGGAAATGAAGCACAAGAAATATTAGTACTTATGAATTTCTATAGAAATGTTACAAATTCACTATGTGAGCTTAAACGGTTTTCATCACTGTACTGAAAAAGGTCTAAGATACAGTCTGTTAGATTCAAGCGTACATCAGCGTTTTTTTAGTGTACTTTGGTGGATTTCGGGCATGTGTGCAGTGCCCAAAGTCGGTTTAAGTGCTGTCAGTGGAGTTGATGATGAAATCGTCCTGAATGAAATCAATAATGCTATATATTATGTTTCTGATTTGTTGCAATGCATTTTTATATCTGATTTGAATGAATTTGAAATTCTTTTCTAAATGAATACAATATTTTAATTTATTAAAATTTGTTGTTTTCATTTAAGCACTGAACAATAGTAACTTATAATTATAACTTATTATAATAACTTAGTATCTTTGGATGCCATAGGTAATCTAGGGAGCTCAAAAAAACAAGAAGAATTTTGCGAATTCTGATTACTGAAACACTTTAGGAATAATTTCCTAGTCTTTTAGGCAAGCCGTGAATAGCGGGGAACGGTATGTATTTTTCGCTTTCGCCGGAAGTAGCAGTAACACGCTACTGACGTCACCGAAATGGTATATCATAGATCCAATGACAGGTTCTCACTTATTTACATCCGGAAGATGATTGCATCCCCTTCGAGTATTGTTACTGTCGGTTACGTTATTATAAAAAGTCGAGAAAATATTTTACTAACAATCGAGAAAGGCCTCCTGAGTAAGGATAATAATGTATTTTTCTCTTTAGAAAATTGTTTGTTTTTTTGTTTGCTGTATATGGTCTCCATTCATAACTCAATTTTTATTGATTACTGTTGTTTGAATTAGCTTTAATTTTATTAGTTTTAATAGTCTTAGAAGAATCTGGTTATAGATTTACAAGTATCAAGGTGTTGCTTTAAAAGGAACGTTCCATTGTGCAAATGAAGAACCTGGACATCCAAATAGTTCCCAAAACTGCCAAACAGAACCAGAACCCTATTAAACTTACAACGAACACATACAATCCAATCCGACTATCATGGTCTACACATGCTCTGCACGACCACTATCCAAATTCTCTATTCCTATCGATACAGTTAACCTCTTGACTTTTCACTTTGGTACTAATATCAATATTATCTTGTGGTTAAGGAACCAAGACCTACCCGATGGAGATTTTATGCATGGTTACCCCGGCAAGAAGAAAAAAAAACCGTTGCCAGTCGGCTGATCCTAAAGTTCCCCAATTTTCCGGTATCTGGTTTTGAGGATACTCGTCAATAGTCAGGCCAAGGGTGCGTGAAGAGTGGTTATATCCTTATAGTTATAAGCATTAGCATTAGAATTGATCGAGAGGAATTGAGTAAGAAGTGAAAAAACCCTGCAAATTATTGTTCAATGGTTTCTTATTTCCGTACAGTTATATTTTAATAATATCTGGTATGTCCATACACACGGCTTTCCTTATCACTTTTGTTTATAGTCAAGACAATTAGATTATCTTTCAAATGAGCATCTGGAATGTTCCCGAAGATATATTTCATAATTAATCAAAGGTGAACCGCTTTCCATAGGAATATGTGCAGAATACTTATATATAACAACTAATCATAAAAAATTAACAGCAGAATAATGACGGTTGCCTAAAGCAAAGAAATTAAAATTATAGACCTATTGAGCTAAAACTTAGTGTTTGTCCCTAGTTGATCGCCGTGAACTAAGAGTGTTCGAAAGTAACTGTATCAAAACAAGTAGTGGGGCATGTATCAAAATGGAGGGTGAAATGGTACATAGGAAAGTGTTGGAGGCGCCCATCAGTGGAAAAAGAAAATACTATTATCTTTTTGTTTTGTAGAGAATTTTATATTATAATAAACTAAAAACCATCCTTTTTTGGATACCTGCTTAAATACTTTGTATTTAATAAAATAAAATAAATCTCTACCATAGCCTTCGAAGAGGCAGTATTGGATAAGAAAGTACTTTTTCTTCACGGTCACCCTACCCGATCAAGATAAAGTCAAACTACGATTGATAGAACAGAAAATAAATGCTTCTAATATCTATGCCATGATTCGAACCTAGGACCGAGGTTTCTTGCAAAGTGCTTCAAAATAATCATTAGTGAAAATAACAATCTTACAATTTTCGCCAACGAAGAAATGTTTAAAATTTAGGCATAAATTGTTTATGAAATCCATTTATTAATTTTTAAAACACTGTTTAAAAATAGTGAGATTGTTCCAGTAGTGGCCACTCGGATAATTACATTGTGAAAATAATGAAGTAAGGCTTTGATTCAACTTTAAACTTAGAGTAAATGTAGCTGATACAGTCTAGAAGTGGTTTAAGTACTTTTATCAATATAAAATCTTATGTTCTGAAGTGACAATAAGACCCTAAGCATTATAAAATAATAAAACATTACATTAATGTGTTTCAAGGATACAAAATTAGACTTCGACCCAAGAAAAAGTAGTAAAATGTTTGTCCACGATGAGGTGATTTCCATTATTGTAGAAAATTCCATGTTTAAAAAAATATACTAACTACTATCAATTAAAATGTTATTAATCATGCATTTAAAAAGGAATAGCTGGTGCAAATCACTGTATATACATTCAATCTCAAAGCACCAGTAGAAACCATTGGATCAGAAAAAACAACGAAAATTCCCTTAACTGGTTCCATTGCCGATAATTTACCTTAGATATATAAAATTATATTAAGAAGATAGGCGAGTACTTGAAGGGACGGTCTTGCACTGAAATATAGATAGGAGTATTACATAATATATATTCATCATGAACCAGTTATCCTCGACATACCATCAGGAACCAAGACGACAGAGGTGCACTCCAGACTATTCAAAATAACAATATTGGCAAATTATTATTCCATTATGTAAGCCCTGAATAAATCTTGACCTTCCTATTGGCTAGAATAGACAGGCAACCTGTAAGATGTTACGCTTTTCCTCTCCTAGTTGGAGTACATAAGGACGGTAAACCCAAATAACAAAAAGCAATTCGTTTTTTAGTGATATTTATAATTTTTTATAAATATAATTTTTATGAGGTATTTCAGAAATTCTTTCATTTAACACACTGCTCTCATGACAATGAAGTCAAATTCAACGTGAAAACCCATCTTAAATTGATATGAAATCTAGGACAATTCATATGGATAACAACGAATCCTAATCAATTATGGAATATCCCTCCTACGATCCTGTAAGATACCATAGGATTTATCTGGATCTTCTTCTTACCTATAATCACCACATCGAAATCAAACTAACACAAGCTTATACAAGGCTGGCAATTCTATATCTCGACATCAACAGAAAATCCACTCTGAAACCAGGAGGTTACAACTATTAAGATTTAAAAAGCAATACTCATTACTGAAGTGCGGTTGTAGAGTGTGTGGGGTGCAACATCCTGCTTTAAACATAGAAATTCCAACATCATTCCGTAGACTGAAACCTGGACTATACAGAGTGTCCCGTAAGTGACCAGAAATAGTTAAAGATGTGATAGAAAAATACCAGAGTAACAAAAAGTACATATGGACCATGGACAGAAGAGCATAAAATTTAAGTTTAGTATTTTTTTTTTTTTAAGGTTGTCACGTTTTTTCTTGAATAGGGAACGATAACTAATGAACTATTTAAATTAGCTTATTCCCAATTGTAGTATTGTAAACTAGATAAAGCGTGTATTAAAAATAATTAAAATTTGTCTTGTCTTGAAGGCGGCTTTTGAGCGGTTAAATTCTGTTTTTCGTAAAACCATAGATTATTCGGGATTTTTTTTTTTATGAGCCTTCTATTGCAATAGAGATTCCCTACTATTAGAAAATCTTCCTTTTTTAATAAGCTTTAAGACCATGTTAATTAAGTTGATGTCTGTTACTGATTAAGCTGGAATTAGCCTCCAGTTTTGTAAATCATGTGAAGTTTTACAATCATGTGATTGTAAATTATGTGATGTGAAATTATTTCTCTCCAAACTACCACTGTTTTCAGTTAAAATCTTAAAGCCCTTGACCCTGGTCACGGCACTCTCTCTCCTTTCCAACACAGCTGTGTAATGCAAGGACCTCTGTCTCGTTAATCCTCATTTCATTCAATTTTTTAATTAGTCTTTCAATGATTCTTCTCTGGTTTCTATCCGCAGGTTCCTGTAAGTTCGGAGGTGTTAAGTTCGGGCATCTGGGCGGCTACATCACGGGTCCATTCCACCCTCTCCAGTCCTATTATAGCATGATAATTTTTATTTATTTTTTTAAATGCAGCATTCATCCCAAGAATAATTTTAAAAATACAATGAAATAAGATAATTTTATTTTCCATCACTATTTTTTTATTTATTTTTTTTTTGAACATTTACAGTTGTTAAATATGTATGGACAATGTGAGTCGTTTTGTATCTTTTATCGTATATTTTGTATAGAACTAAACCCCCACTTTGGCATTAGTTAAATATTATTAAATAACTGTTAAAATATTATTATCCATATATGGCTCATCAAGCCGGTGTGGAAATAAAGATCGATAAATGAAATCATAATCGGAGTTTAGATTGTAAAGGAACCATGTAAGTAGCACAAAAAAAGAGTAAGCTTGCCCTAAATATAATTAAAGAAATAAACATATTCATTAAAATGGTGAGCATCTTCAATCTTCTACGGATCGCACAGCAATGAGGTTGTACATGTAGATGGAAGATGGGTTGAATACAAACGGTACAAATGAAAGGAGTTGAGGAGTCGATCCACGATTCCTTGCTACCGTTGGACAGCTACAGGCAGCCAAACTCATCATTATTGCTCAGGTTTGTTACTTAACAACTGCTCCACCAAATGCAAACAGTTAACTAACATTCCATCGCAAGTAGCCATGTTCGAAATTCAGATTGCATCCTCTTACCTCAAGGCTTTGGGTAACTGTAAATTAACAAGGAAAACATGACTCATTTTTTGTAATTGTTCGTTCGATATGGAAATAAAAATTACATGATTCGCATCCGTTACCCATTTGACTAACGAAACGATCTGATGGATAATGTTTCTTAAGAAACTGACAGCTATTTGGAATAGTTAAAAGCCTTTTTCGCTTTCCTTTCGTCAGCAGCTGCAGAACTAATCCATTTGTTCTTGAACTATCAGGAAATAAACTTTTTTTTTTTTAAATATTCTTTATAAAAATGTTACGATAGTTTTTACTTACTTAATTACTTTGTGAGTTTCTGATTCCGTTAAATCAGTTTTCTGATTTTTTTTTCTTGTTTATATAAATCAATGAACGATTTTATATAAAAGATAGTAACTACTATATTTCATGTAATTATAGTTATTTATATTCGAGCTAGAAGCCGTTTTATTACCAACAATACAATTCTGTATCCATTTAATTATTACTCAAATTCTTTTTATGCGTATTATCTACAGATAACACAGAAAAACTATTAAAGGTATAGTGGCCATTGAAATAAATTTTCTTTAGAAGGAAAACGGAAGTTACGAAGGGAATTGCTTTGAATCTATGTACTTTCATTTGTTATTACTTAACAATAGGTATTATAAAAAGCATCTGTCCAAAATTTGTTATTTACGATTAAGGGAAACGTCATTGTCAAACAATGCCTTCAAGAAAGCTCCTTCCCTTATCCGCCATTTTTTTTTAATCGTCTTTTGATTTAAATTCTCAGTTAATTTCTTCAGTTCGAAAGACAAAACTATTTATTCGTGAGATAATTTTATATTTAATTATTAATGAATTACGTGTTCAAAAGATACTTTTTAGTCGTATTTTCCTCGAATGAAATAGAAAATTCCACTGGGTCGAAGGCCGGCGATGAGGTGCGGGACTGCGTTTTCTATCTGTTTCATAACCTCTAGAACTCGATTATGGGAGATTTGGAGATGTCTAAAATATATATATATAAATATATAATATATATAAAAAAATTATATATATACATATATATATATATATATATATATATATATATATATATATATATATATATATATATATATATATATATATTCCGCTACATTTGAGCACCTACAGCGGTGCTCAAATGTGCACCCTTTGGGTCAAATGAACTGAAATTTGGTATGAAGGGTTTTGTACATTATCAAAAGAGTATGGGTAAATTTCGGTATGTTTACCTGATATTTGGGTATTTTAAAAGTTCTGCGCATCTCTAAATGTTTATAATGGTGTGGGTGAGTGGACGTCTCGACCCCGATCGTCATTTTTGAGATCCTGCTATCTTCGGACACTAGTAACAAATTCACGATCACTTTTTGAGCCACCGATTTATAGTTTAATAGGCCAGTAATTTATAGTTTAGCGACGGTGCTCTGCTGCTCACGGTTTTTATCTTTGTTCAACTACATTTTCAGATTAGTGATAATACGCTAATGTATAGATATGTTGGTTACAATTAAATTTTTCTTTGTTGTGTATATGTAAAACATGGATAGATGTAATTTAATTTCATTAATTATTCAAAATTCGTTTCTAGATTGCTAAATAACTAGTCTGATAGACATTATTTTAATTCATATATAAAAGCCGTGAGTATAACATGAATAAATAAAAATAAAGTTTGTACTTTTGGCAAGCCCCAACACCAGATTGAAATTTATCTACATATCTGTAGAAAGATGTCAAGAAACAGTCGTTACAAAAAAAAAGGTAGGTTAAAGATGAGAAGGAAATACATAAATATTAAAAACGGGTAAGAAAAAAAAATGTATACTACCAAGGTTCCATTAGGATTTTGAAATATTATTTTCAATAATAAACCTTTGTAATCGACCAAGAAAAAACGATTTGACCCTAGCCTCCTATAATTTGGACCAAAGAGTCACAGGTCACCATGATCACACCATGATCCTCTGAGCTCGTAATTACCATCAGCCGTTTAGCCCCGAAATAGCGGCCAATTAAAGCTTCTTACATCCATATCTCAGCTATTAAAAATATTTAAAAAAATAATTATAAAAATTAATAAATATTCAATTCAACTAATTTTTCAATTTTGTTTTCGAAACATAATTATTTGAAAATAATAAACCATAATGTAGTAATTTGCAGGAGGGGAGGAGGGAGGGTTTCAGAAAACATTTAAAAATCCTGAAAATAGCTTCTATGTTACGGACAGGTCTGGTGTCAGGCCAGGTTAATTATTCAAACTAAAAATTCTGCTATATTAGCTAATTAATTTACCAATTAATAAATTATTTTCTTATTCACTTCTTGTTTTATTAAAGTCACTCTCAAAACTGAAATTTTCTCGGTCACAACAGAATAAATCTACCCCAAGTGCAGTTCTAATAACGCATCGACTTATTTTGAAAGAGGTGGCACCCGCTGTGTGCCACTGTTCCGCGACGGTAATCACTGGTCAACAATTTTCTTTTTTCGTCACCTGTCCCCTGAGGTCTGACATGTTTTAGTGCCCTATATATCTACAAATATCTTGGACGTTTCGTGGGCTTCGTGGCAGCAGCACCGATTACAATTTCGTGAGTGACTTCACCGATAGCTACTAATTAGAAACACACTTTCACTACAGATGATGGATGTTTCACTACACAATGCTATATTATTTGTAAATGGGGGCTTAGTTGCTATGGTTTGGAATGAGGAATTGATTAATATTTTGGTACGCAGATATCACTTTGAACGCATTATCTACTTATCTTTTCAGCCAACGTTCCTTTACATAATTTTGGAGAGAGTCCTAGTTTTAAACACTACGTTTTAAATTTCTACTAAGAAAAAGAGGAATTAATATTAAATATTAATTGATTTAATTATTAATTTTTTTAAGATAACTATTGTACTTAAACGAAATATTAAGGGAGTTGAAATATGATGACCTCGCTGTGTGTTGATCTCAGTATTTCTTCATGTTCAGGAACGATTTAGAAAAGCAATAATAATGTCGGTTCCACAAACTGTAATACCAACAAATTCTGGATCAGTCACAAAGCGTCCTTGATCCTTTCTCTATTAGCCGTGACTCGAACCTAAGTAGTCATTTTTATCTTTCTTTACTATCAGCATGTCCCGGCAGGTCACTAGATAGGACCTCACACGCAACACAAATTACAATAAGACCTCCGAAAACAAAAGGTACACCTTGACCTCTCAATACCTGTAATTTACTCGGGATCGGCCTCAAACACCGACATTACGACTAAGGTGTTCTTTTAGGATACGAAGAGAGATAATATTGCATTTAGAGGTATACCATAGTTCTGGATTAGACGTTCGATATGATTCTGGATTTAATGCGGTACTACTTTAGCGTTGGTCGCGGTGTGAGAATTTTGCGCAAGCTTCTAGAAAAAAAAATCCTACTTTTTTGTTTTAATTATTCTTTATTAACATTAGCTCATGTCGGTCATCCACACACAATGCTTTTTATATTAATTTATTGATACATGCCTAGATATTGTTGAAATAAATTCCACGAAGCAAATACAAATGAGAAATTAGATATGTGGGTGCACCTACTTGAAGCAGTTGCCGTTTCAACTGTTAACACATTTAGTCAGAAAATCCTCCATTAGATCAATATATTTGCTATTTGATAACACAGAAAATTATATACAATACTAAAATAATGAGTCACCAGACGTTACGCCATAAGATTCCCGTTGAATTCTATGACAAAAATATTGGATAAAATAATTATAAATTATATTCAAACAACTGGAACATGTGCACCTATTCGCTCGCTAAAATAATTCGTATACTTGACTGCATTTATTGATAAAATTACTTTTTCTTCATTTGTAAGTATGGTTAGTTTTCCAAATTAATATGGATAATTATGCTTAAAAAGAGCTTTAAAACTGAATAAATCATCACATAATTATCTTGTAGCTTTCACTCCTTTGTCAATTCATCAATTCATTTGATATAAAATCTGGATTTGTAGCAAAAAAATACATAATAAACGTGTTTTGATTCGGAAGATCATCCGACTTTAACAAATCCACTTTCAATCATTTTAATTAATGATTATACACACCACTTAATGAAAGAAACCTGATAAAATTCAATTTAACGTTGATCGAATAAAAGATTATCAGGCAACCAAACGAAATAGTTATGGTTGCCTGTATTTTGACGTCACACTGCGGTCTAACAAAAATAATTGCGTTTACATATTTTAAATTTCGCGCATATTTATTGCATTTTTGTTTAATTAAAACTTATTATTTAGCAAAAATTTGGAAAGAAAAAACTATTTAGGTTTTAATCAATAGCAATAAAGATTGCAATGAACTAAATATATTTTTCATGCATATATCTTATTCCTGGCAGACATATTTGTGTGCGTCCGATCTTTAGAGCGATCATAAAACATTTTATAGCTTGTGTTGCTCCTCACCATCATCAAAGAGCAAGGATTTCATCCAATGTGACTAAACTTCAATTACCTACTCAATTATGTTGGCAGACAATATAAAATTATTTTTTAAGAATTCTACCCTCTGGAACTAACAACTGTATCATTGAAATCGCTGGTACTTTTCTCGTGTATCATTTTTCCTACCTTTCCAATGGACGAATAAGTATTGTCGGCTTTCCCCAGGCCGCCTTCCTTAAAGGTGATGACAGACATTAAGGATTCGCACTGAATCCTCGGATTGGACACCCGAAGGAGTTGCTCTGTCACCGTGAGAAGACCGCCGAGCTATATGGGTTAATAGTGGGCAACGATAACAAAGCCTGTCCGACTCCAATCGACGGGCTCTAAGTGATTCTTTACAGATCTGCCTTCTTCCTCGGGCCATTTTAATCGCTCTTTCGGATCAAATGTACATCAAGAGACCTTTCGATCCTGATGAACACATTTTCTTTTGTGACAGTGGCTTCAAAGAAAGTAGAAAAAGTACTTTCAATACATTATATATATATATATATATATATATATATATATATATATATATATATATATACATATATATATTTGTTTTGTGGGTCTTTGATCGCAGGGTACTGATTCAAAAGATATGAATTAAGTGAGATCTTGAGAAAAAAAAATGAGATTATTTCTTCACCTTAGGTCAAGAAAGAAAAATAATCATAAAAATACGATACAGAACTATAGTCGTATAAATAAATTTTTAGTCCCTTGAAAATGCTCTTGCAATGGTATAATTATGTTTTTTTCCCACAGTTATATTATTTGTTTTCGAAAGTAGTTAATGCTTCATGAAGACCTGAAGGTTCATTCACATTTCTTTGTATTCATCATACTTGCTAAAGCTCATTTCGCACTATCATTATTAAGTTGTAGACCTGACTCTAGATATAATCAAGAAGATTAGGAGAAGGGGAGGTGGCGGTCTCAAGAAAGAAAATATAGCAGTAACTCTTATGAAGGCCTACAACTTAGGCCCAAACTTCGGCATAGATTAAATGAAGTTTTACACCCACTGTCAGTTTTCATTCTTGAGGCCAGCCTTCTCCCCATGATCTGCTTGATTGCATCTACAGTCAACGATATATCCGCCATCATAAGTACAATCCTCTAAATATGAACACCTTATTGTATTCTATCAATACCTTTCAACATATCCGAAAAATAAAAATAAAGTATTTCATACAAAATCAATCCTGAATAAATATTTGTATATACGAAAAACAAATAAATAAAATCATAAATTTTAAGAATTACCGAGATCTGTAATATAATTATAATTTATGGTAACTTTGACTTCAGAGTCTAGAATGGGATGTGAGCTAATACAGCTACAATCAATTTTAATTATTTGTATACATATTCCATCCGAATCATCTTTTCTGATAGAAAAGTAAAACAAACTAGCATAAAACACTCCGATCTAGGTCAACTATTTTATTCATTATTTCTATTGGAAGAACTTATCTCCATGAAAGCAGCCATATTGACCCCGATGTGGAGGCTGCCATCAATAACTCGTTAAATTTATCTGGACGACCCTTCCACTGTCCAAATCTCACACAGCCTCTCCTCAACCTAGATTCCAGACCCGGAACCGCTCCTAACGTTCCAGGCCAAATTGATCCAGTTCAGGTACTCTTTTCGGAAGCGAAATGTAACAGTATACCCGTACAACTATTTTCTGTCAGTTATATTATATATATATATATATATATATATATATATATATATATATATATATATAATATAATATATATATATATATATATATATATATATATATATATATATATATATATCTTTCATTTATTGTTTAAAAAAAATATTTCAAAGTTTATATAGGTTCAAAATGTAAAGGATATTCTGACTAATTAAGACAACTCAGGATCGATCTCGTAAATTAATTTAAGAATTGATATGATTTATTTTCTTTTTATAGAATTTTACCAAAAAAAAAATATCTGATGTGGACAACACATGACTTCCTTGTACGCCTATTAAACTATAAATCGGTGGCTCAAAAAGTGATCCTGAATTTGGTTACTAGTATCCGAAGATCGCAGTATCTCAAAAACTACACTCGGCGTCGCGACATCCATCTATTGACACACACACAAAAATAGGGAGGAAAACCAGTATTTTACACTGAATTTTAACACTTAAAACAAGTAATAAAACTGTTTAGTTGGATTGGAAACCAAATTGCGATTATAACCTTTATTACCGAAACATATGATTTATGTATTTAATTTAAATATAATTATTGAAGTAAGCTTATTTTGACCTTTAAGTAAAGTACCTTCTTCGGCTCACTAATTTTAACCAAAATATAGTAACTACATTCACATCAATATGAAAGTCCTATTTACCAAATTTGAGAAGTTTTACATTATATTTTAATATAATTTTTGATGAAAGTCTAATATGACCTTCAAGTAAAGTACCGCTTCCCGTTTTAGACCAAAATTTATATATAATTGTATAATTATAAAACTTATATATAATTATATATTATATTAATAATTTAGACCAAAATCTAGTATGTTATTTAAATCAATATATAAGTTATAAATACCAAATTTGAGAAGTTTTGCAAAGTATTTTAATATAATTTTTGATGGAAATCAATTATGACGTACGAACGTACGAGCGTACGTACGTACAGACGCCACGACGAAACTAGTCAAAATGGATTCAGGGATAGTCAAAATGGATATTTCCGTTGAAATCTGAAAACCGAAAATTTTCGCGATTACAATACTTCGTACAAGGAAGTAAAAATGCATTTTCGTAGTAAACCTCATAGCATTCCTTTAAGTATACTAATTATAATTAGTTTAGTAATAAGTAATAACTAAGTTAAATTAAAAACTAGTTAAAACTAAGTAAGTAATAACTAACTAAGCTAAGTGATAGCTAATAACTAAGTTAAGTTAACTATGTAATAACTAACTATCTTTAGTAATAACTAATTCATAATTAGTTTAGTAATAATTATTACTACTACTGGTTTGGCTATTTACTCTGTGTGGTGAGAATTATATTTCTACTACTATTATATTTCTATGTTGATTGAGGGAAACCAGATATCTGTTGGCAAAAATTGTAACATCTTGATGCATCATGATTGTATAATTATAAAACTTATATATAATTATATATTATATTAATAATTTAGACCAAAATCTAGTATGTTATTTAAATCAATATATAAGTTATAAATACCAAATTTGAGAAGTTTTGCAAAGTATTTTAATATAATTTTTGATGGAAATCAATTATGACGTACGAACGTACGTCATAATTGATGCATCAAACATCTTGATGCATCATGATTTTTTAATAGATTGAATAATTTTCACTTATAATAATAATAATAATAATAATTTTCAAGATGTTTGATGCATCATAAATGATGCATCAAACATCTTGATGCATCATGATTTTTTAATAGATTGAATAATTTTCACCAAATTTCAATGATTCATCAAAGGATAGGAACGATTAGTTAATTACAGAGGTAAGCCCCCATGGTTTCGGGTCAAAGCGCGATCCGTTCATTGCAGGTCCGTTCCTCCTTCAGCACCGTTTCTTCAGGCTGACCATTAAACAGTGTAACAACCTCGAAATTGAAATTTACAGATCTTACTCTTTAAAACAAAGTTCAATTACATCTAGATTTTGTTGATTATTATAGTAAAAATTAAAAAATAGATACCATCAACTATCATAGGCTGTCATAATTGGCTCTAATGCTGGAGGAAATCGTTTGAACTCTAATTGATTTCCTTCAAAGATCAAAGTTTATAGCAGAATTTAATTTAATGTTAAACTAATACAGATAGGTTAATCTAATTAACTAATGGCATTTGAGGACAGATGAAAGGGCGATTTAAACAAAATAATAATAAAGCAATTTAGAATACATTTAATATTGGGCAAAACTAAATTCAGATCTTTATTTTCATTGATTACTGATGATGGAGCTAGTAAATGCATCAGAAGAAAATGAACAAGAGTAAATGGTAAGGAAACTTTTAGTAGATTAATCTAAGGTTGTTTTGGAAAGAAACCAGAGTATTGACCCTTCTATTTATTGACTCATCCATCATTGAGAACTTATATATTTTTTTAAATATGTATTATAGCAGCATGTTTGAGACAAAATCTATGTTTCTTAGTCTTTCAAGTGATCAGAACCTCCATTTACTAAAGATAAGAGATCCCGATGGTCTGAGACGATGATATTTTTTGTCTGTTTACCAAATCCCAGAAGGTTTATATTTCCACAGTTTCCACAGAACTATATATTTAAAAAAAATACTATACTAACAAGAGTGAGTAAGTAGAGACAAAACAGCTCACCACTATCTTCCACTATTAGGATTTAAGTTAGTAGGTTAGTTATAAGACAGACATAAATACAAAAAAATGGGTGAGGCTCATCATGTTCAATGCTAAGGTTATACAAATTCACATTTAAATAACAAAGAAATCATTTCATGACCATAACCCGGTCTTAAATAGTAACGTAGTTACAGTACAAGCCATTCAAAATAATGAATTTTTTGTTACTGTAAACTTATATTTTAAAATATTTATATTTATCGTATATTTGGAGATAATTTTTATATAAAATTTTATAATTTTTATAACTAATTTCAATAAAATCTCATTTCCAACACAACAGTTCGAACACCATCTATCTCTCTTGTGATCTTTCTCATGCAGATATAGTCACTCCCTATTCATGGAATTCTAGTTCCTTCCAGCCACATGAACAGAGCACGATGACTGCCTGGATAAAGGCCTGGAAGCCGCAGATATTCTTAAACTGCTGCGGTCCGAACTAACTGTTCCCCTAATACAGTTCGTGAACTCTATCGGCTTTGGTTCCGTTCACGCTGCTGATAGCCGATAGCAATTACAATTTTGGAATATGGATATATCTCTATATATTACTGGATTCATTGTCAAGGGTATTTATTTTTCTGTTTTTTTACGGGTCATATTACGATTTTAAATAAATATATATGTATTAATGGTAAAGCAAAAACACTAACATAATAAAAATAAAAAAATATTTATTTTGGTGTTTTTGCTTAACCTAATAACACGAAGAACAATATAACATGAAGATAAATACTACATTCAATCTTTAATCGAACTGACCTACAAGTTGCTGTACCCAAGTAAACTTAATCAGAAACAGCATGTTTCTCGGTATCTTTAGGCTTTAGGAAAAAACGTAAGTGAAGATTAACATATTTTATTAATTTTATTTTTCAGGAGTATAAACATGAAAATACTAAAGATAAAAATATGTTATAAAAAAATCTGATGTTATTCAACAATTATACAGTGTTATCTAAGTTATTTGCTCTAAAAAATTTTTTTTCAATGTACGCTTTAAAGAGTATTTTGATGATGTTTAGTTCTTGGAAAAAAAATTACTCCTTGCTTTTATATTTCCTCTAAAGCCTATATGTGATCCAGAAACATGCTGTTCATAAATAATTTTACTTTGGTGCTAAAGTTACACGTAGATCAGTTCGATTAAGGGGGTATTGATCGTCCTTCGCGTTATGACGTAATGAACACAATCATCAAATATTTATTCATCTTAATAATAATTAAATCTTAATATATTTATATTAAATAGTTATAGAACTCACGCGTAAAAAAAACAAAACGAATAAAGTGATAGAAGCATTTAATTTTTTTTAAAGAAATAGGTCTATCAACAGAATAACTTAACTTTCTATTTATTTTTTTATGTTTTAAGCATAAATATTGCTTGGCTCGGATATAAATTTCATCTTTTTTTTTACTTTTTAACATTATCTTATTTCTATATCTTTCGATTGCATGCTGTAGTTTCTGATTTTCAGGATTATTCGTTTATTTTTTTTTTCATCAAATAAAATCTTGCTTTATTTCAAGATGCATCGTTTCGTCTTAATTTTAATTCATCGTAAAAAGTCTATAACGACTTAGATTTAATGTAATAAAGAACGCATATAGAAAAGTCTGACGTTCTCTTTCACTTATTTTTATTTGATTTAGTTTTTTATCATTTGCTATCAACTTAAATAATGAAGAAGGTAAATCATAAAATTTTTATTTAAGGTTTTATAGAATATTTTCTTGTTTTTTATGTTGAAATCCGTAAGTTATTTTTTTTTCTCGCTCTCCACCTTTATTTTACAATATATAACAATGTATACAATCTATATAATATATATATATATATATATATATATATATATATATATATATATATATATATATATATATATATATATATATATTGGTCTCGAAAGAATTAAATAAATAATTAAATTAAAGAAAGAAGGCTGTTAAACTTGAAATTTTTTAAAAGGTTTGGCTTATTAAAGCTTCAGATTTGTCAATAAATCAATAATGTAATTCTTTGAAAATGTTTTCCGGTAAAGTTTAAAAAAATTACCACAAATCTCTTTCCATTTTTCTAGCTACCACTTCCCTTTTTCAATTTTAGAATATTCTCAGTCTGACCTTGCCTCCCTAATCGCTAATAGGTAAGAGTGAGTTTTTTTAATTATATATTATCAACTATGAATAGTTCGGATGTATTGCAGTTTTTTAAAAAAGAAAAGTGAAATCCCAAATATAGCCACCTGCAATTATGCGTCGAAAGGACTTCAGATTACATCTTCTTACACATCTCGCTTACGAGAATGTTCGATAACGAGCCATGAAAATGTTTATCGACCCACTAAATAGTAAATCTGCGGTTGATATATATATATATATATATATATATATATATATATATATATATATATATATATATCAACCTTAAGTTAATGAAGGTTCTGAAATCAAGAATAGATATTTTTTTTTCCAACTTTAGTTCCTGACCCTACTTTATTTTAGTTTTTCTTATTATCATAACATTCATTTTTATGGGACTTGAATTGTTACTCATAAAATGATCAGTAGTATTCTGTTACTTAAAACAATAACAAATACATAAATAAAGTCAGCAGTGCACCATTTAATGGTATAGACCATGTTGATATTCAACAATTGCATAAATAAAAAATCTGGTGCGGTGCGCGCATCACACAATTTTCCCTTACCGTCCTGTAATAATTATCTTTTTAATATAATTTTAAAGAGTTCGCATAAAACACTGCTTCTAATAAACTCAGCAGCACACACATTTTCTCGCACTTAAGTACAATAAACAAGTTTTTTAAGCAGTTTTAGTACAACAATCCTGTACACTACCTATATATTTTAACTTTTTAAAGTTGCAAATATATTTTAAAAGTTTCTGGTTTAGTTTCCATGGAAACATTTTCTTTCCATTAAATAATGTGAAAGTAGAAATTATTAAGTTAATTTCTGTTTTTGTATTCTTAACTAAGAATACAATTAACTAAGAAATGTAATTACTTTATTACAGAGCGTATGGTTTACAACAGATTGCCGGATTGCCGGGAGGAGGTTCGGTTGCATCCGTCTCCTTTCGGATGCGCTTGGTTATCCATCGTCTTGTGCTCCTCATAAAATACACCGTATCTTTGCTAATACTGGTCCGATTTTGATGATTATATTATAATTTTTTAGATAATTTAATTATCTTTCCTACAATTCTACACATAATTTACCGTAAAATGCCTACTTTTTAAGCTATGGGCAAATAAAATATTCTTTTCATCATAACTTTTTTCTCTGCAATTCCTCGGTGATTTACTATATAAATGAAAAGTTAAAGGCCTTTATGAAGAATAATTTAGGAAAGTTTCATCAAAATCGGTAGAGCCGTTTTCGAGAAAATTGTAAAAAAAAAAGTGTAAAATCGATTATATAAAGTGGCACTTCCGGTTAGTCGATTTTGACGAAAATGTTGCTGTAGCATCACATGCATGTACCAACCTTAAATACGTAATTTCAGTATCGTACAACTTTTTTTGTTTTTTAGCTAGACTGATCACATACACAGACCATTTTGCAAGACTTGGTCATTTGGACTCAGGGGACCTTAAAAACTTCATTTCCGTCAAAAACTCGAATTCGAAAATTTTCACGATCGCAATACTCCCCCTTCGTATATAGGTAAGGGAATGTAAAAATTGTAACGTAAACTTTAATTCGCCATAGCATTCGTGAATTACTTTTTAAGTACTGATTTCTTGCCATCATCGCCTTATAAAGCTGGTTACGACAGAACATTCCTACACATGTTTTGGCCCTGGTCCGTCATTGGAGTGAGGTACTCTATCCTGAGGCAGTGAACCGGCATTAGTAAACATTATTCCGACCTACTTTGGTTGTGTGTTGCCGAATCGTAATAAGCGCATGCGCCCTACTGAAGTAACTATATATTATAGCTGTCCCTCACACAGACATGTAAAATATACTTTGAGTGCCATTAAATACTTCGGAATGTTTGGCGGCTCTGCTTCCATTTCATAAACCCACCCTTCAAGATTATTTCAGGTGCATTTTGTGTGGCTTATATTCTTCAATGATTAAATCTGAAAATTTAATGGTCAATGGTTCTTACAACAAAGTAAACTAGGTGATATTTTATAATTTACTTCGTGACTTATATATTATAGATTTCCACCTAACTATGAATGTTGTTGAAACCCAACTGAAGATGGGTAATATAAAAAAAAAATCAATTTCGGTCATTTGGTCGAAGGAATTATCGTATTTATAATTGATATTTTTGCTAAAATTATTACTTATAGTATTACCGTACAAGTATACTTTGATGGTCATACATACTGTTAGCCGCCAACATGGATTGATCTGAAAAATTAAGTTCGCTCATGACTGGCAAATCCGCGAAAGCAAGGTGTTTTATGAACAAAAATGTTACCGATATACCGATAACCTATCATGCAAACACAAAAGCATGTATCATAAGCGAAATTTTCAACTAATGGGTACAGATATGAAATAAAAACTGGAGAAAATTTTCAACTGTTTATTGATAATTGTACGGCAATTATCATCATTATGGATCATAATGATCCATGGCTAATAAAAATATTGTTTTATAAATATTAATAATTATATTATTTCATAACCTTCTTCACAGTTTAACATTATACTCATTTGATGCACTTTTCTTTACTTTTTCATCCATTTCCTATCGATATATCGATATTTTTCTACCGATTATCGGTGGATATCGATATTTGGTTTGGCGATATATCTAAATATCGAATATCGATATTTTCTTTTCCATGTTCCAACCCTAATCTGAATTGAGTTAGAGTTAGAAACGTGCCTTTCGGGGTCTCAATATTTTTCTCTCAATCCCGCCATTTTGATATTTTCAATTTTTTATTTTAGTTACTATTAAAGATAATTTAAAATATGAGAATTGTGTTTTTTTTCGGGATTTTCAAAATGTTTCGCCCTTCTACAGTAGAGGGCGAATTTTTTGTCCAAATTGTGTTAGAGGATTGTAAATTTGTATGTTAATTGAGTTGGAGTGTCTTTGGAGTCTCAACTTTATGCTTCCCGCCATTTTGATTTTTAAATTTTTTATTTTAGTGAAAATCCGACCTTAGTGACGATCTGTTTTTTTGTTATTTTTAATTATAATTCTTTTCGCACCGAAACACAGCTTCATATAGTGACTTTTGTTGATGAATACAGACACACTACAAACGAAACCATCACAAACTGTTCGGACGCACAAATATTATAATAAAACAGCGGTGACAACGTCTTATTTTTAATTAATATGAGAAATTATCTTCTACTTGTCTACATTTTCTTCTCTAACAGACATATCATCGAATGGGATGCACTGTTGAGCAGAGAAGTAAATAATTAGCGTTTAACACTTCTTAGATAATTCCTATTTTATTGTTCCTCTATCTATTATCTAGATTAGAAGTTTCTCTTTCCCTCGGGGTATTAGTTCAGGTCTTCTTTAAAGGAAAGACTCGCACGGTTTCTATCATCTTGAATTTATTGGTGATTATTTTCATATTTCCTGATAGTTACCCTTTTGAGAAAAAAATATCCTTATTACATAGTTAGGTTTGAGGATCACAAATTTAACGTATTACGTTTGGAAAGTTCAATTTCATTTTATGTACCTTCAACTTTCTCCTTTTAAGGAAATATTATAATCGTAAAATAAATTTTATCTCAACCTGATTTCCACATACGCCTCAAAGATATATAGTAATAATAAATTCTTTATTTATTCCGGTACACCTCCCTTTAGAATAACATTACAGGCAATATTAATTGTATGCGGTATAATATACGGAATATCCAAAATAACTTACAACGGCTACAATTGAAGACATTCTTCTTATAAATAAATAAATTAGTACCTGCGTACTTCTATACTTACATTGATATAATTGAAGGCATGAGTGGGTGAGGGTGCTATGTAACGAATTTTCGAAAATAGATTTTTACATACTCTTTTGTATGTAGATAGATTTTTAATGAAGCTTTTTTGTGCTTATCTTTGCCTTGTAACATTAACAACCCGAGATTTTTGGTTAATCGCATAATTTCGCAGATGTTTTTAAAAAATAACATAAAAGAACTTTATTTGTTATTTGCTCAAAACTCATCTACTTAGCCTTTAATTATATCAATGTAAATACAGCAGTATGTAGGTACTAATCTATTTATTTAGTTGTTTTTTTTCGTCTAGTTGTTATCTCTAACGCTAAGTCATTGGCGAAACTAAATCGAATTATAAAATTCTATTTTCTTTCAAAACTCCAGCAGCGTCGATCTAGTATCTCTTCAAGACTGTACTCGTCTTCCATTTCCAGATTTCTAAGAATCATTGGAAATTACAAGCATTCCATAAGAATAAGTTTGATAGTTTATAATACCCGGTAGTTTTCATAGGCTAGAGCCTCAAGACCTCTCAGAAGATAGCCTTGAAAATTTGTAACGTCCACCGCCAGAACTGTCACTTCTTTTCTAAAACGGCGACAGCTCATGTTCCATTTAATGGGCTTTTTTATTTTTTTTATTTCCTTAATGTTCTACTTAGCCTTCATATTTTTTCACATTTTTATCGTATTTGGTTCACCAAAAGTTTTGTTCTGTCCTCTGTTCCTGGTATAAAGAAGGCTTTGACGAGAGTCAAATCTTTAAGAGTCAAATGAGCAGCATAAAATGTAGCACAAACAAAAAAGGTTATAATTACTTCATATCATTTGTGGTTAAGACATCCTAATCTTCCCATTCAGTTTTGTAAAGACTTTCTTATAGGAACAAACTGATGTGAGAAATGACCATGGCTCTGGTGTCTAAGTAAAACAAGAGGGCTCAAAAGGAAGTGGATAAGGGATCTCTTTTAGTGGACATTATTTGTTTTATCAATCTCTGAAAGAAAATGAAAAGAAGTGAGGTTTGATAATGAAACGACACAACCTAACACTATGTGAATTGGAATTGGAAGTTATTTAAATTGTGTAACTTTTAATCCACTCCTAATTGAGACGGATTTTGGTATAACTTGTTGCGGTGACTAACTACAGTGGGAAGATGGGGTCGGTATTCGGACTCATTATCTTAATTTTACAACCATCCCGCTCTACTCACTCAGATATTATGGCTCAATTAATTATCATAATCAGTAAATCATTCGATTTTTGATCGTCTACCCTCATTTCACATCAATGTCTAAGGAACATTAGTAATGCAAAATGTCAAGTTTCGCAACTACCAGATATTAACACTATTAAGTATAGGCATGTCAAGGAAAGGTGTAACAGATTTCATACAAGAGAGCTGTCAGCCGGATCCCAAGAGCTTCATGAGCGTTTCAACACGATCCGTGCCCGGGGGCGATGATGAAACCCACTCCAGTTCACCTGGCGGCATTGCTCCTGCTCTTGAGGCCGCTGAAAACGCAATATCAATAGTCGCGTTTCCCAAGATCAATACCAACCAAAGAAGGAGCATTGTGAAAGGAAGATGATTAAATCATGGAAGTAATTGCCAGGGACTTGGAAATACCAGTTCAAAGTGATGTAATATATGTATATACATATATCACAGCAGATTTATACGTTTACCAAGGAATGATAATTAACTAAAATATAGTAGGTCTCATCTTTAATGTTCCGTAAAAATGATACAGCATAGGTCAATTAAGACAATGAAACGTATTGTAAAACACCTACCGCTAAGCGCCAAAAAGGAATAAACTGTACACTCTTAAATTTATTCAACAGCAACATTTTTCCTTTTTCCTTAAACAGACTATTTTTCATTATTCATCTGAATATTTGTCTACCTAATATCCTTTTTTTGATACCCGGAGGGAAGCCATATTTCAACTCTTGGAAACGTAAATGGTTCTTAGGATTTCAAGGGCTTTTAATCATATAATTATTCGCTTAAGAGTATGAACATCATTTATTTATAGCCTACAGGGACATAGACAGTCTGGTTGTCGAATAGCAAGGGCAGCTCGAATAATTAGCTTATTCGAATAATTAGCTTACCTTAGCTCGATAGTTTCATAAAGATGAATTCGGTAGTGAATTTTTCGATTAGCACACTTTTAAACAAAATTACATTGGCGAATTGGTAATGATCTATTAATTTTGGCTGGTGAAGGTCGGACTATTCACTTCGCCGAGGCTGGCCGTCTATAGACCTAAACCTCCAGATTGTCTCCTTAAAGTAAAAATTATTTCTATCCTTCTTTCGTTTTCTTTTCCTATCTCAAAGGAAGTTGATCTATATGAGGAAATATAATTATGCATAGTCACAGTTCTGTCATTCAATGATTGTATGAATGAGAGAAAGGTAAAAGATGAGGAGTAATGTAAGGAGCTCAACGAGGATAACTGTCAGCAGAATCCGGCAATCGCAGAGAACGGCCATCAGTGAATGATGAACAGTGAAATATTTATTGAGGTCTAAACCTAAAGAGTAAAATTAATAACAAAATCCAAATGGTCGATGCTGAAGTTGCCAAACGGTTATACATCCATCAAATCTAATATTATAGGATAGTATACCTAGTAATGACTTAAGAGACGTCAGAGTAATAAGTTAACAATGCAATTACGATCCTCCCTCTGTACGGCACACCTCTTGCATCAGAGAGTACCCCTGCAATTAGCAGATGGAGGATAAGGGTAGATATAATAGGAGGGGGACAGAGGACCACACCTCCAGCGGCTTACACAACACAAGGCTCCAGCTCCAGGGCTCCAAGAGATCGTGACCGGGACACGGGTCTATTGCTCGTTAGTACTGTCCGCTCCAGGATCTGCAGAACATGGCACCCGTTGCATTGGCCAATGTTCGGCTGGGAGAGATCCATTTATTTAGTTTGTGAAATACTCCTTCCAACATTCATTTAAATATTTTTTTCCCAACTAAAAAAAAAAGAACTTAATCGAAAAACATATGTTCATCCAGCGAGAGGCAAAATAAATGGTCGTTCTGAAGGTTTGGACCACAGTTTATATATATATATATATATATATATATATATATATATATATATATATATATATATATATATATATATATAGATTTAGATAATAATAAAAAAAAAATTTAAAAATATGAACATCACAAATGAAAATAAATAGATAGATAAATTGAATTATAAAAGAATAAGTATAAAAACAAAATAAGAAAAATTTCAGTTATAAGTCCAGATCTAAACATTACATAAAATGAGTTGTTTTGCAAAAAAAAAATTAATTCTAGTTTTAATTATATTCCTGATTTATGATAGATTCATAGGTCTGTTATAAATCATAATGGACTGCAGGGATATTAAATTATCAATTAATTGAAAACCAAAACAAATCATAAAATATGGCCGTTATTTCTGGTGCCTAGTGTTGTACAAATATTTTAAAAAAATGTATACTTAGAATATAATATCAGAAAATATTTCTAATAGCCATATCAAAAAGTTCCAATATAAAATTTCCATGCATAAATTAACTTAAGATTGTAATATTCATCAATTTTTCTTTCTATATTACTAATCACAATTGTAGTTGAAAACAATAACTAAAATGATTCAAATGGAAATAGGTGACGAATGTAATAAAGCTAATCAAAAGTGGAAAAGGTAAGACGGGAGATATCCGAGACACGGTTTTCCAGGAAAGAGTTTCTACACGCGTGTAAATAAAATAAAATTTTAAAAACTTTCCAACAGATTTACTGTGCGGTAAAACTGTATGAGTTAGATTTCATTGTGTGTATCCGTGATCATCTGAATCCTTTACTGAAGCGCCGAGTGGGGTAGACCCGCCTAGATATGATATATGCTACACGGTTTGCACTGATAAAACGATATGCCCTTTGGAACTACCTGAAATATGGATACCTGGAGGGATATACGAGAATAGAGGGAAGGTACTAGGGGCAGCCCACGACTTTGCGTAACACGACGCCCTCCCTGTTCCAATCTCCGATGCAGAAACGTGACTCGTAGCCGCTATATCCAGTTCTGTACTCCCTACAGTTCCTCATTGGCCAATTAAGATTTTTTTTCACTACGGCCTGTCTCATTATCCTCCAATCCATCATGATTTCTTACATCTTTACCCTTCATAGGCATTTTATTTACCATACATTTTCTCGCTTTCCAAGCGGTGTTATGATCGTTTTATAAAGATTGTACAACTTTTGTAAAGATTGTGTGTGTTATTCCTGACAGGCGATGCTGGTATTTCCATTTGTGTTACGAAAACATAGTGTTATTTTGCATTGGGAAACTTCAGCGATATGGGTTTTAATTCAGAACGATTTCGTTTAGCAACTGCAATATATTGTAGCAAGTTCGCAGAAGAGAAATCAACATATCAAGTTGAAACATACCAAATGAAAAGCAGCATAATAACAAGTTTTACAAGAACAGAAAAGACTACAAGAAAAACAGGTATACGATCCGCAGTAATTAGGAATAACATGCTATAGTAATGAGCACTATGACATCATCTTGAAAGCCTTCAATAGTTTTCCTATTGCGCTTTTTTGTCTTATATGTGGAAAGAGTTTCAATCCTTTGTAAGAACACCGAACAATTGAAGACATGATTGGATGAAGGTGCAATAGAACACATTTTCGGATATTGATTTTTTTCTTATCAATGATGGTGCTATTTGCTTATTTTCGCCTTGTAACATTAAAACCCCCAAATTCTTGGTCAATCACATGATTTATCAATTGATTGGAATGATCATGATTTAAAAAATTATATAACAAAAAAATTTGATTTGTCAAAACTTTAAATTTGTAACATAATGCCATCATCCAGTTATGTCTTCAATTAGCACGGAACTAATTGTTCGATCATTAATATGTATGAACGCAACTTTAGATAAAATTCAGCGGGGAGGGAAGGAAAACCATAAAGTTTTAACAACAATAAAGCTAAAGATTTAAATGATGTATACTAATTGTATAAAGGAAGAAGTTGGTTTGTGGTGCGGCCAATGACCAACACACTAAGTGTAACATGAAAACTATTAATTAAAATAACTAATAGTATGAGTGGGGAGGGTTATACTATTATTCCACTATTATTATATTATACTATTATAATATTATATTATATATTATACTACTATACTAATAGTATAATAGAGCTATATATTTTTATCATGTTTGTCATTTCTGTTTATTAATTTTTTTTTTTACTATTACTGGTGTTGCCTCTGTTGTTTTCAATGCTGTTATCTTTTTTTCTTTTAGCCCCGATGATTGCCTAAAACTTAGGCCAAAACGTTGGCACAGAATAAATAAGTTACACTTATTAGTGTGTTTGTCACTGACCGTACCCCCCAACCAACTTCTTTCTTAATTATATCCATGGTCAACAAAATTTACTCCAATACTAATTGTAAATTTGTTTGTTTTTTTAAATTAGTACAGTCAGAATATTGCTGGTCTGAAAAAAACATACTCTATAACTAAATTTTCTCTGTAGAGCAGTTTCAAACTTCATTCTGAGCCATATCAAAAAATAAAATTCATTTAAAACTTGAACATCATGTTAAAAAATATTTTTTTAACGAAACCAAATATCTCCCAAATGATAATATGACACCATAATGAAGCTTAAATATTTTAAATAATTCTTCTGAAAAAAATAGAGTTAGCAGGATTTTTTCTTCAACACTAAGCAAATATATTCTGTATATATATATATATATATATATATATATATATATATATATATATATATATTTTAACTAATTGCAATCTTACTTCCTTAATTAGTTTCTTTATTAGTCAAACTAATGCATTAATATATGATAATTGTTAGAGTTTCGTGATAATGATCCATTTCTTCAGAATTGAAATTGATATATATATATATACAAGGATATAATCGGTTCATGTTAACATTGGTATCATTATACGTCAATTATTTAAATTCATTAAAAATTTCTAATAAATATAAAGAATGGATATCAGATTCAGTTCAGAGGACAGAGATCATAACCATGAAACGTCAACAATTATACGAATGTATAAGTTTCGATTAGTAAAAAAACTAATTACGGAAGTTAGATTGCAATTTATTTCAATTGACTTATGACTTTCCCACAAAACTTGAACAAGAATAATTTATGTTTTTGTAAATAAATATAAATCAGTATCTAGCAACTACCCATCTCTTGAAATAAGTTTAAAAATATCTATTGGTTTTAATTGAATGGCCATTTAAAATTACAGTTAGTGGTTCTCCTAATACCTATACTTCTAAAATGAAACAAGTTTACAATAATAAAATAAATTATCAAACCATTTCTGTACTAAAAACATTTAAACAATTAAAAACAAATTCCCATACAAGCTCACATTTGATTGGCACATGCCGAAAATTCTCCGCTTCACTGCAAGTTAAACGCACCCTGAAGCAAAGCACTTAAATTAATTTAAAACTAATCAAACAGAACAGTTCCATTCGTTAATTAATTATTTTGCCTCACAGCTCCTTGTGAAAGCAATAGGCAAATCCCGGATACTGTTGATTCAGAATGGAAGTGCGCTTAGAACTGAAATCCTGTTTTGTAATTTCCCTTTTTTGTGGCGAACAGGCTATCGAATTTAAACACTAATTAGCACATTAAACTTCGCTGTTGTTTTATTATGTTGGTCAGCCTGTTTCCGCTCATCCTTCAATCCATCGGATTTGGTTGGCTGGGTTCTGTTTTTCAACAAAACTTGAAGCTGCCCTCCAAAAGTATTTTAGTACATGTGATATATAATATATTCTGTATTATACAACACCTACCTAATAATATATAAACACATATAATATATGTAATGGAACTATTTAATTTTATGTTATTAAATAATGAGAGTAAAAATTCTAAAAAAGTATCTATTATTAGGAAATTATCAACTTTCAACTGATCAAGTTTCAACTTTTTCAATTAACAACTGGTAGAGCAAGTGACAACTTTATCAACAGGTTGGATTTAATGTTTTTACAACTCGTTATACGTCATTTCAGCGAACTTTCATGACTGATTTCTGATACATCAGTGTTTAGGCTTCATGCTCCGTAAAGGGCAGCGCTTACAAGTTGAGGGTTTGGATTTAATGAGGCAATTACGCACTTATTCCGAAAACGCACATACCTCACATCATAACAAACTGTTTTTAGGTTAGTCTTTTTTAGGCTGTTGATATGAGATCAGTTGTCTCTACTTTTCATTTATGGGATCTTAAGTACGTATCCTAAGAGATCTTAAGTCCTGATGATGATTGAAATGGGCAAACGATGACTGGATAAATAAAATTCTAGTTAATAATGATATTACAATCTATCTCTTCTTTAAGTTGTAACAAATTTTATTATAAATAAAATTATAATGCTAAAATGTGGATCCAGCTCTTTCAAATACGGTGGGAGGGATAGAGGAAAGAAATCAGGCAATTAGGAATGATCCAGGCGAAATCACCATTTTCCATATCTGCTTTTCAAGGTGTACATGTAGTAATTTTTGGAAAATACGCAAGTCGAGGCATTTCATGGATTGTAGTAGTAACAGATTTATTTTTATATTTTAATTTAACAAATTTGTTTTTGTTAAAATGGCTAAAAGAATTTGAATCGAAAATAGTTCAACAGTATTTTTTCTTTTAAGGGGTGGGGAGATCATTAGGGACAGAACTCCTAAGTATCACTACGACAGAAAAAGTACGATTTCGATAATTTTCAAATAACCACTAAGAACTTAAATTGAATCATATTTCATGAAGGATTCCTCAAGATTTTCCTCAATGCTATCGGAAATGATTTGAGTTGTGGGTTCCGAAAAAGAACGACACGGTTATCAAAAAAGTTACAATTTGCTAGTATTTGTAATACCCTGGCCAGGATTCAGCAAACAATAACGCATTAAATTAACAAACCAAACTTAACAAAGCTGGTTATGTTTGGCATTAAACTTTATAATTTACATCCTTCCACAGGCGGATTAATCCAGCGCGGGGCCAGTGCAAATGTTACCAGGAAGGTTTTGTATAATAAAATAAAACAAATGACCAAAGTGACCAAACTTAGAGATAACATTAGACAAATAATTTATCTTTGGAAGTTACATTCAATTATGCACAATCATAATAATAAATAAACCTGAGTTTTGTTGGGAGAGATAGCATAAGTCCCAATGCTGCCGAAACCCACTATTTCAGAAATGGCCAGGTGGAGGAAGGAAAAAGAAAAGAAAAAAATTTAGAGTAGAAGGAAAATGAATTTAAAAATAAGATTTGATCTTCCTACTTCCTACTAATAAATGCGAAAGTTTGAACAGCATTTTATGATATGACAAGTTATTCATGATGATTATTTATAATAATAATAATAACGCCTTTATTGAAAAGTATTATTCCTACACCCATAAATTATTGTACTCTTGGTCACAGACCATCAGAGGAAAGGCCAACAACAGACAATATTGTAAAAACTTATTTATTTATTTTAATAGGTACCTAAATGAACACGATAATACAAACAAAAGTAAATAAAAATGTATGATTGAAGGCGACCGAGGCTCAAAATTTTCAAAAATATTTCATTGTTTGAAATATCTTTTGAAAAAATTTTATTCGAGGCAAAAATATCTGTTAACGGTATCCGGGGATGTTAGCTGTATGCGCGGGGTCCGATTCTGCTATATGGTTAAACTAGTTCTGCATCTTTCCATTAACCTTCAAGTCCGCTAGTTGCTAACCTTTATTCCTAAACCATTCCCTATTGCCCTCCCCAGAAGTGAGGAAAGATGCTCGTAAACCCTTTTCGTTTATCCAAATCGCTGTTGAACAACATACATGAATGTTGTATGGTGAATGGTATGCCCACTGCTTCCAGTATGTGGGTAGGAGAGCATTAGTCAAAAATGTTGCTATATTATTTCTGCTCTACTAATATTAAAATATAAAACTGAATCATTTCCATAATAGTGAACCATTAGACAATAATGCTTTTTGACGTAATACTGCTCATTTTATTGACAGATTACACATCGCCATCGACAGTTTTTACATAAACGAAACAAATACGTTCCTTTTTCGTATACATTTTCCAGCATAGTTTCAGACACTGCCACGATTTTAGCCTTAATCGCCGTTGCCTGTTTTCCCTCCATCCTCCAAACCCCCTCTTAACCACTTACGGCTCTACTATGCTGGATCACAAATTTCACGGCTACTTGTGCATTTCACAGCAATGGAATACGATATCCTCTTTATCCTCATTATCTCAGCGCTAACAGGCGAAGAATATCACTTCCTGGCTGAAGAACACCGAAGATAAGTTACAGTATCAGATCTGAAAGTACTTGTAACTGCCTCCATAACGTGTTTTTGTCTGGGAATTACAATTCCATTAATGATATTGTAGTTTGTACATCATAAGAATGCAGTACTTCCTATAAAAAGTACGTTACAGACAGGCCTGTAAGATATCGCTGTAATTGGTCGTATTCCACCCTTATTTACACCTAGAAGAAAGAAATGTAATTGCTATTTAATCCTTTGATTATATTTATAACTGTGGAGCAATAGTGAATGGAATTAAGACGATTATGTTTGGGGTGCGGTCAGAAATAAAACACAGAGTAATGTAATAAACTGTTTATTGTGTCACGAAGTTTCGGCCTAAGTTTTAGACATTTATTAGAGCTTAGAAAACAAGATACTTGCAAGAATAATAGAAATGAGAAGAATCAATACAGGGGCATTGCATGGAGAATATAACAGAACAAAATATAAATTTGAAATTATAAATAATAATATACAAGAGCAAAAGCTCAAAATGAGACAAATAATGGTTAGGGAATAAATGGAAAATTCAAAAAAAAGAAGCCAAGAGTCTCAAAAATAACAGAAATAAATAAAAAAATCTGTCGATATTTCGCCAATTCAGGCACCATCACGACAGTAGGACAGAATGAAATAAAATATAAAGAGAAAAAAAACCTAATAAGAACAAAATACAGCACATCTTAATCTAGAGTCAAAAAAATCACTAATCAAAGACAGAACCCCATCCAAAGACAACCAGGCACATACTTAATTTGTATACATACTGAGGAAACACTCGCACGAAAAAACCAAAAATGTATTAAAGATTATAAAAATAAATTAAATAATTAAATAAGAAAAGATCAACCAAAAACCAGAGGAAAGGGAAAGTTTATGTGCTGAGAAGAAGAAGATTCTTATAAAGGAAACAGTGGATAAACGGCTATTCCTCAAAAGATATTAATATGCAAGAGCAAAAGCTCGAAATGAGACATGAATAATTGTTAGGACATAAAAGGAAAATTCTAAAAAAAGAAGTCAAGAATCTCAAAAATAACAGAAATTAATAAAAATATATCGACAGATGATTTTTTATTTATTTCTATTATTCTTGTGACTCTTGGCTTCTTTTTTGAATAATGTTATATATTTATATAATTTATATACAAGTATATAATTTATATAAGTATATAAATTATATATTTATATACTAAGGGGTGTTGATGAAACGGAAAGTTAGCATTGAGTAAAATTATTCATGATAATTTGACAACTAAAATCATTTCAAATCCTTTGTTAAATATTCAAATCAAGGATAGAACACACAAATGGATTACTTGGACGAACCCCTGTACTCTAAAAGTTTTCATCTCACAGCACAATGACAATTACAATTTCACTAACGAAACAGTAGTGATAAATAATGTACATACTATAAAAAAACTCTGAACATTTTTACCTATACATTAAAAAAATTACTTTTTAAACACGTTTAGTCAAACCACTTAAGGAACAACATTGTTGGCGGAGCAGAAGCCGGAAGGTTACTCATGAATGAAAAAGCCTTTTCTTTCTACATAGCTTCAGATATAGCTACGTTGTCAAATATACCAACTATAATTTTTTTTAAAATCTTTTTATTTGTTATAAATTCTTTTAATCGGATGCACTGATACGCAAGTCAGTTGTTATTTCAAAAATATGCTTATGATAATAATGGCGCTTCAAAAGGTTCTTTCTTAAGTAGTTTATTTATTTTAAGGTTACTCATTAAATTATAAACCCTCATTTTCTAACACTTGAGCTAACTCTACGTTTGTCATTTGATGCTCCTCTCAAAATGAATTGTTCGAAGATGCCATGAACTTACTTTTGCTTTATTTTCTCGTTAGCAATATTCAGATCAAATTATAATATTAATTACACGAAAAATTAATTAATTAAACCGACAATACTTTAGCTTATAGAAATTCAAATATATATATATATATATATATATATATATATATATATATATATATATATATATATATATATATATATATTTGAATTTCTATAAGCTAAAGTATTGTCGGTATATATATATATATATATATATATATATATATATATATATATATATATATATTCACTACATTAATAATAGCCTTGCACTATGCTTTGAATAGCATGAATAATACTAATATACTTTAGAAAGGGAATGTAATTTTCATATTTAAATTTCCTTTGAAATGACAACGTAGTTTATGAGCTGCACAATGGAAGGAATAATGAGAGAAACTGTGAACCCAAGAAACAGATATAAAATTGAAAGGTAAATATACAAAAACTTCGGAACTGTAACTAAGGTATTTTTCAAAATCTTTACATGATGGAACAAAAAAAACTTCTACAATTGAAAACCAGTCAACCAATCGGTTGCGTACCTGACTGAGGTCAGAAGTCAGTGCCCCACTCATCATAGTATCACATTTTCTCGTTTCTTCGTCGTGGTTTTCCTCTTAAGAGCCTTTCCCATTTCTCACACCTTTACCACTTTCGTTTTGTAGCAAAACTAAAACCGCACTTCTCGATCGACGGGAAACGCACAGTGCTGTTCTGTAGGAACGCTGCGAAGGCCAACAAATTGTTACCGCCTAGTATTCCAATTACGATCTGGGCACGTTTGCTGTTCAGCAAATATGCATCAGAAACTCTTCCGGGAAACAAGAGCGTTCAAAATGAAACTCTGGGATAATGGGTGTAGGTTTGAATTGATTCACGTATTGATATCGGAGTATTGCCGGATCTGGATCAGGAATTATGAAATTGTCCTTTGTCTTGAGAAATATTGAAAGCCCGAATAGAATGGATTGATCGTGGACAATTACTGAACCGTCTCGCAACCATACTTGTCTACTGTGGACATATTGGCAAACGTTCCCCGAAACAAATCTACTATGGAACAATCTCAAGGACGTAATGGATACTCGTTTGGATGCTTTAACAAATTGAGAGGGATCTTAATTTATAGTTAATTAAGTCCGATTTGGTTTACTATTTCTGTGCACAGCTAAAATATTTGAAATGAATATTTATTCATTTCAACCATTACCCAACGTTAACTCGAAAAAAAAAGAGAAGAGATTATGGTCTTAATAACTATATAATGTAATAAAAAAAAAGTAAAATAATAAAATTAAATTATAAATCTTTATAAACTTAGTAAATACGTGGGAAAGCCATTTATGTATGTAGTATTCTCATATTAGTTCATTTCTTCCCCATTGGATGGTCCAATACCTAATAAATTGTTTAATTTAAAAGAAAGTGAATAAATAATTTAGAAAAAATTATATCAAAGGCCCAGAAACACCCTCCATATAATTTTTTGCCCTAACCAATAAAGGTCATTCCATGGTCATAAATAAAAAAATAATTTTTCGTTTATCGTCTTTTATTCAAGAGTTATATAATTTTGGCCACTAAATCGACAATTTGTCCCGCCGAATGCCGTTCGCTGTCCGCGGCTTTTCAGCTAGGCTAGTTGACCGATTTTCTCGAGATTTGGCAACAATGTGAAATGTTTTAAGTGCAATTATGACTATTTCGATTTGAAATTTTTATAAAACAATGCGAAGGAGTGCGAAACATATATATAAGATTGATAGTTTTTGAACAGATGTCTAACTCAAATAATCTTGCGTACGTTTAGTGTATCAAAACGTTTACAACCGACAAAAGTCGCCAAGAACAAATATTGGACCGTGAAAACTGCCGTTTATCCGGTGATATTGTTTTTCATTCCTCTCGGAAAATCTGTTGAACTTGTGGTTCTCTCACGTAATGCACGTAATCATGCCATGCGGTTTTTTCGTAGATCCATTCTTTAGTTTTTCACTATATTTATAGTTGAACGTGTTTGGTCTCTAAGTTGGTGATAAATATTCAACTTACATAATGTAATATAGTCATTATATTTTTTATTATTGCGGAGTGGAGAACTATAGGCTATGCAATACTTATGTGAACAGAATTATTTATTAAACCTAAAAATTATTTTTTATTTCACTAATTCGAAATAAATGTTATTAACAATGAGATATTTAATTTATCATTATGGTTAGATTCTTTTTAAACATAAATGTATATTTTTATTTTAACTAATGAGTTACTGGTATTAGTGGGGGGAGCAGGGAGAGGTGAGGAATTCGCCAAGACCTTTTCGTCCTTTTTGCAAAACTCTGATGGCTGCCAAGCGGTTACCGCCCTGGGCTATCCAATTTGAGAGTGTTAAGATTCATTTCGCGGGACAGCCATGAAATAAATATATAATTACTGACCTAGGTGTGAATCGAACCCACACCGCTTCAAGCCGGGTACTCTTAGACCCTTGCCCCAATGCGCTTTTTTTTCTCCCGTACTCCATTTCATTATCATATCTATTTCCTTCCATAATATGCTTGCACTATCTCGATAATTCTGATCCTTCAGTATATGCTCCTGATAATCATTTTGAACTTTATCTGCTATATCTGAACTAAATCTAAAATTCTCCTTGGAGTAAGTATATGATTTAGGATGTAATACTATTATATTATATTAGGAAATATAATACTTTCACGTTTTAATTGTTGACCTTTTATTATGAATCCTTTTCATTCATTTATAGATCTTTTTTCTGACCTTATTTCTTGACGAACCATTTCTAGTGGTTCTAAACAAAATTTGCGACCGAAAAACTTCCAGAGGACTCTCTCCTGAAAGCCATTTCCGGGCTGATGTTAGAAGAGAGAGAGGGGTGAACACGATCGCCTCGGGTGAACTCGCCCTGTAACCACGACGAAGAGAGTGGTTCGAACCACTCATAACAATAATAATAGAAGCGATGGGATGATAACTGATTCGAAACATATCGCAACGAATGAAGCGGGTCAATAAACCGAATGAATGACTTCAATTTGTACATAATCCATTTATATAATCGTCCCTTCAGAGCAGAACTATCTTGTATTCAAATTTGTCTTTTTCTGTTTTGTATCCCTTAAGACAGTCCAGAGTAATGTGGATTTGGTGCCATAGAAGCATATCTGTATCTTTAATATTTAATCCTAAACTTGGCCATGTGTCCACACATGATAAAGTTCTTATATTCAATTATTTTCATGATACGATTATATTATTCAAATTGTCTCTCGAGTTTAAGGATATACATTTTTTAAATAAATATTTGTAAAAAATATTTACAAACAATATTTTTTCGCATTTCATATCGACGTCATTTTTTGAAAAAGGTGTAAGCGCTATTTATCTATCTTTACAAGAAACACAGAAAACGTTTTTCCCCATTTCTTTATTTTTATTTTATTCTTTATTCTGTACAGTAACAGTTAATTAAGGTGGCAAAACTTTTATAATTACAATATATGGTTAAGACTTCTAGGACTGATCAAGGCCAGAATGACCGCAGAGAAACGTCAGGATTTGGTGCTTACGTAATAATCAATAGCCGATTTTTAGACCATTTAAATTAATTTTTTTCGATACATCGTGAGCGATAATCGATAGGGGTGGTGTTTACGTCACATTATAAATTGAAGCCTAAATTTCAACCTTTTTACACTTAAGCCTTATCCAAAAGAAAGAAAACTACGTCGATTTCATGAAGTGATCAAACAAAAATTTTAAAGAAAATCTCTTCTGTAAAATTTAATTTTCGGCATCTGCTCTGCAACGACGATTGTAGCCAAGTATTTAGACATTTTTCCAATAGTAATATTTTCGACATTTTCTCGATTCTAAACGAATTCAGAGCTGAAAGAATGGTTCGCAATTTTCTATTACTGATGATCAGATCTGACCATCCGATAAAGCATGAACCATCTTATGTGTCTACATCTCTACATCTCTTCTTTATAGATCCGTCATCACTGCACTGATGATATATGTTGCCTCAAGATATTCCCAGTTGACAAGGAATGATGGCTGTTGATGAAGCCTATCCCTTATGTCATCGATATTGGTCTACTCGCCTTTCACTCCATCGAACTATTACTGTCACTGTACAGAGTTGTAATTAGCGGGTTCATGAACGGAGACCTATCCAGTTATTTATTCTTACACAATCACAAGTTTAACAGATATATAATATTTAATTATATATTTATAATCATCTGTCCTTCACCGTCACTAATCGTTTTCCGGACCAAATAATCTCTGATCATCATGATCATAATGAATTATTGCTACATGATCACTTGAAAATAAATAATGCGATATTTTGCTAACCTTTCCCTATCGAAACCAAATTACAAGGTGCGGTCAATCGGAAAAGGTCAGACTATCGGTTGCGTACGTAGAGCTACAGTTTTCGATACTATTAATCAACTGAGTTCCCCTAAGGAGAGGTACAGAATTTCGAAACCACCGCTGTGTTTATATCCTCTCTTTTTGAAATTCTCCACGTATCATAAATAACGTCTGACGCACTTCAGAACTTTTCGAATGCTTAAGATGAAAACAGTTGGGCGATGGTGAGTTACAGGCAAAAACCTTAAGGGATAACCTTTCAGTTCAGTGTGCATGCGCCTAACAGTAACTTTTTTTATTGAAATAAAAATCGACTTACGAATTAGTGCACGCGATTCGAAGTATGCAAAACAAACCAATCGATATGTTAAATATAAAATTCAAGATGGTATATTTGAACAGGTAACTGTCTCAAGTATGTAGGGGGAGAAAGCTTCCTCCTCCTTGAGCGTAACCTCCCAGCCTAAGCTCCGCCCACAAGGTTCTTCCTCAAGCTTGCTTGCCTATACTCCTTACTAATTTGCTAGTAGTGGTGCGCATTAGAATTCCTCGTAAGAGTTTTCCTCAGCGTTTCTTACTATCATGCTTAAAATTTTCTTGATGGACAAAATAGGACTTTCTATTACAGGATCAATTAATTATAGGAAGTTGTAAGTCAAGAATCTCGAATATTTTATAATTAACTTATTTACTCACATCTTCTTTTTTTTTTATACTGAATCATACAGACATATACGACTTAAGAATGAAGTCAGCTAAAATCTTGTGTTCGAAGGATTTTCTGCACTTTTATGCAGTCTTGCCTGATGTATATCTCGCTCATCGAGAAAACATGGTTCAAACCACCTAAAATCAACTTCCAGGTTCAATAGAATGCATCGAAATCATTGATTGGAGTTCCAGTACCTCTTCATCGCCAACTTTGTTGCGAAGAGTGACCAATGAAGAGATTTATCCGAAGATCAAGTCCGGTGAAACAGCGGACGATAGGAACTTCAATAAACCATGCCTCATGCAAGGGGTTGAACGCTGCGTGAAGCTGGATTACTGAGCCGTACCAAAAAGTCGTCAATCCGAAGGCAAGAGATGGAATTATTAGAACTACGCTTCTTTTAAAGACATTTATGCCAAGTTTTTCGAGTATATCATTATTAAAATTACCAGAAGATCTTAAGAACAAGTAATAAGAAATGTATTTTAACCAAAAAATTTACACAAACAAAAAGCTTTTCAAGTTTTAAATAAATATCTGTATTTTTGTAAAAAAAAAAAAAAAAAAAAAAAATATTTTTTTTTTAAGGGTATAATTAACATTTTAAAATTTATTCTTATTTCCTGTACATTTTTGTATTGATTTTATGCCAAAAGCCATTTCGTAAACATATGCTTAAGTATTTTGCAATTTATTAGAACATTAGTAAAAACACACGTTTATTCAATGTTTAGCAGCAATACCTAGGAATTGAAAAAAAAAAACATTTTCTTTTATATGCATTTTACTGTTCTACCCTAAAGACATGTTTTTCGAGGTTTAGCGTTACAAAATTATAAAAATGTTTATTTTCGGCATACCCTAATCAACAGTTTTAAAATACCATGACGACTGGATTTTTAAAGGATTAAATTTAGTTCAGTTATTTTATAATTACCAAAAGCCTAAAAAAATGTAAACTTAAATAACAGAAGAAGTTCCTAAGAGAGTCACTGAGTAGCATAAAAAAATATGTGTAGTGAATAGATTGTAATTAAATATAATCAATTAGTTCATTTATGTAGGTCTACAATTCATATAAGGCAATTGCATTTAATATTCATACTATACCTCGTTCGGATTAAGACACAGTCATTTTGTAATTTGTTCTCTGAATAGATTAAGGTCCAATATCATTTTGAATTCAATAAGCCAAATTTGGATTTTAAATATAAATATACATTATTATTTGAAAAAAGGATGTTGACATATTTGTTGCATTTACTAGTCCCCTTCACCTGCGTTATTATAAGTGCACTGTGCAGCCTCTAACCATAACAATTACAGCCACATTTCAACACAATTACAACCTGTGAGTTTGTGGAAAATGTTAGAAGGCGCCCTTAGGTCAGTTTGCGATACACCTTGAGATGTTACGAAAACCTCACAACGACTGTGGGGCTCGTTATACAACATGGAGCTCCGAGACTTCCCCTACGCAAGATCACTGTCATTAACCATCCGCCATTAACGCGAACAGTCTGCTGTGGAAATTGTGCGGTATGATTCGAGAGAAGGAGAGGATAAACAATGGCTTCTGGAGGTCGTTTGCATCTTAAGTGGGGTCCTTTCTTGGGGCGGAGCTTATCCAATCGGGTCAGAGGAAAGTGAACGTGTGCAAGAAACGGCAGGAGTCGACCGTTAGTCTGTCGGCTGATGAGGACTCCCAGTGTGCCGGATGTCTGGGGAAGTAAGGCATAACTCATGACAGAAATGGGTATGGGTGCCAAGAACTAACTAGCTAAGAGAGTTAAAAGGTAGGTGACCTTAAAGAAAAAGTTTGTATTTTGTTAGCGAATACGTAGGTACTCAGTACAATCGATTTCGTAACAAATTACAAGGATAAAGGATGACACTAGCATATACATTGGACACTAACAGTAGGCTTGAGAATAAGAAAAAGTAGGTTATTGAAAAAGATTTGGATGAGACATCTACTCTTGTTATCCCTTTAAGGATATCAATGTTACCGATGGGAATTGTTCTTCCTAGCGTACCATTAATTATGCTGAAAAGTAGACGATCATGCTGAACAATCTGTTGATCGTCAATTTATATTTGAACAACTATGGATGAATAAAACAATATAATATCTTCATAAAACTCTCCAAGTCATTACGAAACTGATCGATCTGATCAATAAAATAGAGACAGAACCTATTCCTGCAATTCAAGAATCAAACTACACCAAAATGAAAATGAGTCAGAGAAAAAATGGACCATATACATATTCACTATCATACATTCACTATGTAATCACTAAATTTATGGCATTTATGGCTTTTAGACTTGTTAAAGTTGTAGTTCTATATCGATACAGCTATCGTTACAGGATCAATTTCTGGTCTTTACCTCCTGCTGATACTTAAGACTGCTAGTTAAAGTAGGATAAACAACCATGTTTTACTGCAAAAGTTCTAACATCAACTCTGATTAATATGGAATGTAAATGACTTGAGGCTAAACTACCGGCAATTAGCACATTGCAATGACTATTGTGCCAGAAGATCTCGAGGTCGTCTCTTCTATTCAGATATCTCGGAGAATTATCAGGAATAACTTTGGATACAAGGTGAACTAGTTGTAGGTTTGTGTGGATATAAAGTATTTTAAGATCCAGATAATTTAATTTGCGAAATAAAAAGGATTTTAGATTGTAGGAATTGGAATACTTAGGGTTTGTGGAGTACCGAAGCTCAACTTCATATGTCCTTCAGTGCCTATATTAATATATTAGTGACATAATTTCATTCATTTTTCCAAATCCAAGGAATTTTTCTTCTTTCATTATTAATAGTATTAAATATGTAGAATAATGACAGTAATAATATAGAATATAGAATAATGACAGCTTTTCTGCTGTTATGTCCACCATTTCTATTTATTGCGTATGCCAAATTATTTTATCCATTTCTTCCATTAAATTAAGGACATATTCGATGTATTTTAGTTAAGACATTTTTTTTTACGTTTTAGCCTCTTTACGTTCATTATTTTGATCAACCACGCAGTCTTTTGATGATTTCCTAACCATCGAACCTTCCACGTATGCTGTTCAAAGAGTTCTCCTCAAAGAGGAATTATTTAATAATTATTTGACTACAAAGTTTTTTTCATACTTTTTTTATTCAAAGATCTTTGTTACCACAGTTTTTACTATACAACGTTGGAAGGGTTTATAAGAACTTTATATCGGTCCATGTAACAATGAAAAGGATACAGTATCAGATGTATCCCGGTATTTTTTTTCTTATGATATATCATATATATTTATTTTTGAATGAGTTTTTTCTTTACAGATACGTAACGACGCGGATTTATGTTGCTCATCGATAATTTCAGGAGTTGTACAGGACTCAACATTTTTTCAGACCTGGATCAGATGACAGCTGAAAGTGGACATAGATTATAAATAGCTGGAAAATTACTTCCTCGCCGATACATACCAACTAAAGTGATAGGAATAATGTTTGCACTGGCTGCAACTAGCACACCGGTCATTAGAACGTACCATCATAGATCAGATAGCGATGCACGGCTCTTATATAACATGCATTTTCCGAACTGCATTCGCAACTTTGCGCCATTCATTTGCATACGTTGCGGTGCATTCGCTTAATTTGTGATACCAGAATGACCCGTTAGATGTTAAAGTAATTTTAACGCTTGGCACTTGGAAATAGATAACATCTGGATCGCTATCGAACCTCGGGCGTCTCGGGCGTCTTTCAACATCGAAGAAACTGATCGTGCTTTTTGAATTAATAATAAAATTTATCGAAATTAACAAATACATTCCACTTCACAAGTTAGAACGCCAACTCTGATTAATATGGAATTTAAATGACTTCAGACTAAACTAGCATTTTAAGGACTATTATGTCAGAAGGTTCCGAAAAAATCTTCTATTCAGGCAGCTAGGAGAATTATCAAGAATAGATTTGGACATAAGGTAAACAACTAGTGGGTTTGTGTGGGTGTAAAGTATATTAAGGTCTGAATAATTTAATTTGTGAATTAATAAGGAGCATATGGATTTTGGGAATCGGAATTGACAGGAATGCGTTGGGTCTGTGCACTATCAAAACTCAACTTCGTATGTCCACAAGTCTAATCATGGTCATGTAGATAAGATGATAAATTAGGAGATTAGAGCTTGTACAGAATGAAGTACCAAATACTCGAAATCAATGGGATTTTTTGTCGTTTTAGTATTGTATGAAGATTCTTTGTTATTCGATGTGTGTAAGCACATAAATTATAAATGATGATTTAACCCTTTATAGAATTCTGGTACACATTTTTTACCAGAGCCAGATACGTCAATTAGAATTTTGTAAATAGTTTCATTGGTATATACTGGATGGCAGCAAGTCTAGGACTCTACCACCATCGAAATAGCCGAAAGAGAAAGATTAGTACAACGTCAGTAAGAGTGACCGTCAAGCGTTTGTCTTCAAGCTACAATTGTTACCAGTGTTGCTCTCATAAAATTAAAACCCATAAGTATAAAATCATTTTAATTATATTACTCTATAAAAAACTTTTAAAAATCTGTTGACAGGATAATATTTGAATATAATCGTGGAGATTGACACCGTTTGTTGGTAACAACTTGGGTGAATCTTGGCAATCTTTTTATTTCAATAATTTTATTTTTTTATTGTCATTCCAAATTAATCCAATGCAATTAATATTATTATCAATTAATGTAATTAATTTATTTCTAATTTCAATGTAGGTAAATTTTACTTGTAATTAAGTTCAAAGATGTCCAAAATACCATTAGAGTTATAAATAAAAACATTTTTATAAATTTGAAACGTTTATTTATTTTCTAAAAGAAGAGATGAGGAATTTTAAACTCATCTACACAGTTCCGGTTCACGAAATGTATCAGAGACCTCCTAAGATAACGCTTCTTCAAACCGACATATGTTTGTGCCAGCCTTTAATTTTCTAGTAAAAATTTTCATAAAAAAAACAAAACACAAGAACTAAATATTAGGTACCTAAAAGAATAAATATATTCGTAAAATATATTTTTTTGGCAAAGCTCGATAAATTTGTCCTATACAGGATAAAGAGATTTGTTTGGGTTAATTTTAATCCATCAGTATTAGCGCTATTATTCAAGGGTTCTAAGACGTGATAAAAGAATAATTAGTAAATTAATGAGGCATAATTGATTACGCGTATCATCAAGGCTGGGTCGTCCAAAGTTCAGGGACGGAAAAACTCTTTAATCATATTTTTTTTTTAAACTAGTTAGTCACTAATCAGGTAAGTTTTATGTAATTTAATGCTTAAACAAATTGTTACAATGGCTTGATGCGATGACAATGGCACGGACGACCTTGGTTTGGTTTAGTGTTGGAGGACAGGCGGGGTGGAGTTGAGATTATGGGGCACAAATTTCTTATTCGCCTAGGGCTCCAGAAAACCTAGAGCCGCCCTATGACCCTAGGGTCATATGCTTAACGAGAGACACAAGAGCAAAGGTGGGTTGAGATATCAGCTATATATGCATTGTAGAGAGTGTGACGTAGGATGACCTACCTTACCTTGTGGAACACCGATTGACTGAGAAAAAAAATAGGTGCATAGGAAAAATTATGATTTACTTATAAAAATTACCGTTAGTGAAATGAAATATGTTGTCATATCAGTACAATAGTTCTATGGCTGCATTTATGTGCTTATCTATGTGCTTAATTACTCTCGGTCCAGCTATACATAGATAGGTATACCAGTTTTAAATAATAATTAATTTAATTATTCCTATGGCATTGATGAGTATGCAATGTACAATTACACAATTTGTTCCATAAGGAGTGCATTGTGATGAATGCGGTAAGCTAAAGCGAAGAGTGCTCAGGCCTCACGCTGCAAGATAACAATAAAAGCTCTTTGTCTGTGTGCTTTCCGTCAACCCGAGATGGAAATGTTGCAATTTCCACTTCCTACAACGATAGTAGAAAAATCATTATTGCGTCACAATCAGCATTATTTATGCAAGAACTATTTACTTTTAATTAAGTGCACAGTCATACATTACATAAAAGTGCGGACGAATATTGTTTGCGCAACTGAATCCTATGTCAACGGAATAAATTGAAAATAAAGTTTTAAGAGCATATGTGCTTGTCGATAACGGTTATAAATTTCAGCTATTTTTCAAAATTGGTATTGGCAAATCTAATAGATGCATAAATTAATTATGAATATAATAAAAAAATAATCTAAAATTCCATTGATGTTTTAACAACTTTTCGATATAATTTTATGGATGTAGTTTTTAGAGCAGCTAACAACCTTTGTATCCTTGTCACTGTTGCAAATTCATCGAGAATGCGAGTCACGCTAACGATTTCTTTCTATGCGCGTAGGTGGATTTGGAATTATCGAGGAATCTAGGTTATGAGCTAATAGGTTCCTTTAAAACTTGATATTTTCTCTAAGGTTAAATTCAATATCCCAATCTTGAACTCAAGTTACATAAATAATTTGGTACAATGACGAACAAATTTTGAAAATTTTTGAAAGCGCACGGAACATTTTAATAAGAATTTATATTTGATAATAATATCTTTATCTAAAAAAAAAAATCTATTATGAGATAGTTCAGTAAAATTCGCAAGATGGAGAATCGCAGACTACTTACAATTTATTAGTAGAGGTAAAATCTCTATTGAGACAAGTTTATAAATGTTTAAATTGTAAATTATAATATCCCCTTCTCTTCCCTCTCCCCCTCCCCTAAAAAAAATATATAAATAACCACTTTTAATGAAAGCAAAAACACATTTTTTTCTTTTGGCTTTAATTTTTTGCTGTCTAAGCTAACCCAACTACTGTCTATCTTAGGGTATTATTTTTCAGTTTCAGTGGTATCTTAACTTTATTCCATTTTTATATTTAGGAGTCTGCGAGGTCTCTTGCTAATTACTGTGTTGTTTGCGGTAATATAGATATTCACTAATGCGTTGGTTTTATTCTTGCGCCAAATTCATAGTTTAATTTAAATCATTATAATTATTTTTTATTGCTTGTTTTTTAGTTTTTGAGTTCACATATTAATTAAACAGAGAAAAAATTTACAAAAACTATTTTTATTATATTTTTGTAAGGCTAAAACAAAGCCTTAAGTCGCTCAAACACCAGTGAATGAGGGAAAAGTTAGTATTTTTCCAGTTCAGGCATCATCAGGACAGTAAAAAATGAAATAGCGTATGGAAATGCAGACCAGACACAACACATCTCACATCAACTAGATAACTTAAAAGGACTCACCAGGCAGATATAGTTCATCGCTCCAAGACAATCCAACTCATCCTGAAGGAAATACAGGTCTTGTTTTTTTCTGCCTCGACGATGCCTGGTGAAATGTCGAGATGTTCCCCTAACTGCTGTTTGAGGGCCTTGTAGGTATATTAATATTATTATACTCTTAACTTGAAAACTATTCGTCGAAGATATATTCACATATAGCTATCAGCAAAAAAATATAACACTTCTTTCTAAGTGTTTACAGAAGATGTATTATTTATAAATAGTATAGTGATAAATTATATAAAATGCAAATAAGTATTATTTATTATAAAATGTAAAATAAGTAACTAATAATTTATAGACACGAAGAAGTTATTGAGTATAATAAAACGGAGAAACGTAGAACGGAGAATTTCATGCTCGAGTGGGCAAGGCGGCGTTCTCCGGCGTTCTCACTTCACTGAATTTCCGAGTAGCATTTATAATTTTTTTTTTTTTTCAAAATAACCATCCTGCATAATTAAAGTTCTCGAAATAATTAGAATTCATTTTAGGATATTTTTAAAAGTTAAGAAGTAAAGGAAAATATGTAGTGACGCTCAGAAGTCCTTGTCTTTATCTTGCTATTATGGTCCGGCTTACTGTATTTTACATTATTATTGAATTTTAGGGATATTATTCACTTTAAATATTGGTATAATTATAGTATTACTTCAATAAGCCGGTTAGTAAAATTCTCAATGCCTCTGCATAGACATTATAGGCTATTATCCAATTCTCAAAACTCCTGAAGAATTGCACTATTTAAGTGACAATAACAGTATGTGATAGAATGAATATAGAACCTGCAGATTTTTAGCGAAAATAGGAATGAAAGCTGAGAGGAACCCCGCCCCGGTCGATACGGTATTTCGTATCACCAACTGACATATATGGAGGTCAACGATTCGATATGGCCTATTCCCCAAAAGGTTAGAGTGTCACAAAGAAAAGGTAATTTCGATTTTCCGCTTTATTAAGTGATACAGCTTCCACAAAAAAACAACATCAATTTCAATGAGAAAAAATCAATTTCAATCAATGAGTAGCCTTTGTGAGGATCAAAGGTAGTAAATCAATTTATTTATAGGCATTTTATTATCAGCATTTATCCAAGAGTCGGACCCAGACTGTATGTTATGCGCATTATCCTTTAGTCTATTATTTTATGATATCCCGATTTGGAGCTTAGGTTATGAAGATAATTTGGAATAATCAGGATCTAAAGTATTGACGTTGGATCATAATGCATTCAAGTAAAAAAATCTATTATGAGCCGGTTCAGTAAAATTCTCTTTGGTGGACAATCACAGACAGTTTAGAATTTATTAACCCAGTAAAATCTCCACTGGCACGAAATTTTATTGATTTCTTGCATAATTAAAACCTAAAGGTGTTTTAATTTAGGGACTTTTATTCGGGTATTGTTCAAGCTGTTAATAAACGAATAATAAAGAGGGTTCAAATAATGATGTATATGGAATGTAGAAACTGAAACGATAACATAATGGTGGAATTAGTAAGCGTGGGGCATTTAAAATGCTGATAAAAATAAAGATATAATATTTTATATCTGAATAAGAAAGAGTATTTAAAAAAATAAAATTTAGATAAAAATAATAGAAAACTTTATCTAACAAATTGAAGACCAACCTTCGGCACATTTCAACAGTTTTTTAAAAGTAATCTGAATAAAATATTCAACTATTAATGGATCCCGAAAAAAAGTTAGTAACTTCAAAGCATCGTCTAATTAACGATAATTCGAAAAAGAATGAGGAAATAAAAAAAAAAAATTGACGCTTTAATTATGGTATTTCTCAGCTATTTCCGAAACTTCGCATCAGATCAGATCTGCTAGTAAATATACTAGGAAGTTTTCTTCTAACAATAACAAATAATAAAAAAATAAAAAATAAACAGAAAAAAAACTAAATATTCTGCATAACTATAGATGAAAAGATCGTATTTATCACTAGTTTCTGTTTTGTCTAATATAGAAGCCCTAATTTGTCTATATAGCCCTAGTCCTGTTACCAATGTATTTTCCAATTTAGGAAAAATTATTTGGTACCTTTTATCTATTTACTATAAATCATTCTGTCACCTAAATATAAAGACCATTATGTTTGTTTCCAACGATACCTTACCTTCTTTCTATACCTGCATTCAAAAATACTTTAACATCTTAATGCATAAACTTCCTATTTAGTCCTTTATATGGTATTTCAATAATCTTAGTATATTAATATCGTGTCACTATTATATTTGTCTAACGTCATTTTTTCTTTTTATTAAGTATATTATTCTTAGTGTATTGCCGTTTTATCTTTATCAAATTCGAAAAGACTACTAATTGGGTCTTTAATAGCTGATTGTTAAAGAGGAGAGATGAGTCCTCATTTCCTTAATCGCAATAATTAGCTGTCTCCACTACAGCGAAGATATCTAGGCACGGCATCTCCAGAAGCTTACCATTGTCCTGAAGACTTTCATCTATGTCATACTCGAGGCTCATAGTAATGCATGGTCCGGGTACTTTCACCTCAAGCTTTGTCTAGTGGTAATTAATCCTCCTCATCTCTTATCGATCGAGACATTGAGGTCGTTCTGGAGCAAGAATCCTCCTTCCCTACTGGAGGAGTGGACCAGTACATCCTGGAGGAGGCCGGAGCAAAAAGACCAGAACGACATCCTAGCGGTCGCTGTGACGAAGCGATTGGCCCGACGAAGGTCTAATTGCGTTGGCTCTCAGCGGTCCTCAGGTCTCTTAGTTGGCAGCTGTCTCCTATCTCGGCCCTCATTACCATCTCGAACTTCTTCGGTTGTCTTTGATCGGAGCGGCTCCTGATTGAGTCAAATGATATTATTCCTGTCGGGGCTCTGCATACGGTTGTCAGAACAGAAGACTGATTGTTGAGAATGACCGGCAACATTCTCATTTCTTTCTTTCTTCTACAACTTGTTTCCGGGTTCTCAAATCATCGGGCTTATAACAACTAATGCACTATTAATCCTTGATTTCATTTATTTTAAAATGTAGATTATAAAAATGAGATTTTTTTTCATTTAAGTTTGCATATTTTAAACATATGCAGTAATTAATTGAAATACAGTAGAATATGGATTATAGAGACCAAATACAGGAAATAATCCGCTGTAATGATGCCTTATTAAAATAAAATAAAAAAATAATTGTATCAAAATAAAAGTGTAAATATAAAGAGCAAAAACACAAAAAAGTGGCAATTATATTTTCATTATTATTTGAAGATTCCAAGCAAAGACTTTAGCATATTAAATAGTAGTAAATAACTAAACCGTCAACGCCAACAATAGGGGCGGATTTGTTATCCTGTCACCCACAGGCATGGCAGATAATGCCACCCCCATAAACGATTATTGCTTTATGGTTAAAAACTAAGTGCAGATTATTTTTAGTCCCTTTTTTCATCAAAATAATAGAGTTTGGCACTGTTTCAAAGGCCTTTGGAAAAGAGTGGGGCTGCATTTTATATCTGTTTCATAACCCCTAGAACACGATTTTGGGAGATTCCGGAATGTCGATCCAATAAGCTGAAATTCGGTATGCATGGTTGTTTTCTAGGCAGAACAATACCATAGAAGTGAGGGTAAATTTCGGTCACAATTAGTACATAAACCACTAATTTGCGGTTTTGCGCACCTCTAACAGCCTCTCCACATTGAATTAGAAGGTTGAAAATTTGTATGTTGAACTGTGTTGATGTTAGAAAAGTGCTTTCTGAGGTCTAAACTTTTTTCTCTTCCATCCTCACCTTTTCGAAATTTTCAATATTGTATTTAAGCGAAAATACGACCTAAGAGGCCGAGCTACATTTTGATATTTTCAGTTTTATATTTTAGTGAAACCACAACCGTAGTGGCGGAGTTCTTGTGCTAACGTTTTTTTTTTATATTCAGGTGTACTTAATTGAGCTGTTTTTAAAAATTACCAACTCGGAAAATATAATTTTACTAAAATTTTGCCGCAAGTGCCTAGTTTTCCAGCGCCTAAATCCTCTAGTGCATATAGTATAACTTTTCATATAGTAGATAACTAGATAGCAAAACCTTTAGTTTCTCAAATACAAGCCGGTCAACGTTTCGCCGTTTCAAGCATCATCAGGACTGAAAACCGAAAAATCACATTAATGAACAATAAATAATTAAAAATAGCACATTTTAGTTAAACAGCTTAATGAACAATAATCAAATAGAGATCGATTATCTATTGTTTACATCGAAGATAAACCATAATGAAAAAAAAACAGAAGTTGGAAATTAAAGCTTCTCGTTTTCTTCACATGTTCTATCTCTGGTCGTTTATCCTGCATTAGGTTGTTGACGTAAGATGTACTACCTCTCTATTTTTTAGAAACATACTTTAATCTCCATTCTTCAATACGGTTTTAACAATAGACGAGAAATGTTCCAGATCTATTTGATCAATCTGCATTAGGCTTTTGACGAGAGATGCTCTATCTCTTCTTATTTAGCTTATATTAATGTGCTTTTGGAGTCTATAGTCTTGACAAAGTTTCATTTATTTTATTTTAAAGAATTGAATAATATGTTTAATACATATTTGTTGTGATTATAATACTGTTTATATGAAATTATATTGTATTATATAATATTTATTTATATAAAAACTTCTTATTGGGAGACAGATTTCAAACTCACGTAAGAACGCGCTTCGATTCACGAAATCTCATTCAGTTGGAGACTTCCAACCTTCCCTAATCGATAATAGTGCAATTATATCGATTATCACTCTAAGAAAATAACCGCCTATTCTCTTCCTACTTTTTAATGATTTTCCTATATCATATTTCACAGACCAAGGAGGAAACGAAATTATCTTTGACATAATCTCGTAGGACTCTTTAAATAGAGTAAATGCTCTATCAAGATAACCGAATTCTTTCGAGACAACGCAATGTTCAATTGTGGTGTTTTCTGAAATAATTATAGTTACGATTTCGGACGTCTCTTCTGTTTTCACTTCCTTCTTTTGCTTATAGATAATATAATTTACTTAAGATGATATATTTCTTTCTTTTTTTTTCTCCTGGTTGTGGAAGTTACCTTAAGCAATTATTTCGGTGATCTCTCCATAATAATACAACTATAATCTCTCAGCCAATACAATTTATTTTAATGTTTTATAACAATTCAGATTCTCAAACATAAGAAAATTGTCAGAATTGAGTAAAATGTTGATTCGCATCCACAACGATTTGTTTCTTCAGGATGTTCTCTTTCCTAATCCATGAACTGTGTGAACTTGAATCTATCATCTCTGGAGAAATTACTTTCCAAGTTACCACCGCTTTTAATGCGTGTCCCTAGATGTAAACTTTTCCAATTTTACTTTCTATCCTTCTAAAGTGAAATAAAAAAAAAAATCCATTTTCTTCGGTCAGGAAAATGTGAGCGGCGCTCTGTCGAATTCGATCCCCTTCGTTTTTGCATGTGTACATCTCTCTGTTTTTTTTTTCCTTTAGAGCTCTGGTAAAATTCGAAAGGTGAAAATAGGCATTGGTATCATTCTATAAGGTTGCAGTCATATCTTTTCTATAATTCATAAAGCTCAACCTATTTATATATAATAAAATATTTAATGATTACTCAAGTCAATCTTTTAGAGCAGGAAAGAATAGAAAGCAAATTATTCTTTTACTATATCCCTTAAGATTGACATTAAGTTATAAATTAAACAAAACAGAAATCACTTCTGGCCAAAAGGCATTTTAAATCATATTAATATTAAATATATATACATTCATTAGGTACAAAGTAACCAATATGAATAAATAAATACATCAACAAGAATAATAAAAAAACACATTAAAAGAGGAAAAAATAAGAAATCCTAATATAAAATATAATCATAAAAATAAATATATAAATATATTTATATCCATTCGATGAAACGTTAATCTTTGAACATAATTAATTTTATCTGATATAGATAAAACTGAAATCAAAATTATGCAATGGATCGTATTTTAAATGCGTAATGTATTTATATTTTTTTATTACTTCCTTGTATGAAGTAAATTTCAGATTTCGACGGAAATGTCCATTTTGACCACCTCTGAATCCATTTTGACTAGTTTCATCATGGCGTCAAACAAACGCAATTTGTTTTCCAATCCAATTAAACATTTTTATTACTTGTTTTAAGTGTTAAAATAGAATGTAAAATACTGGTTTCCCTCCCCATTTTTTATTGTTTTATTGTTGTCACGGAACATGGAGAAATATCTTGGAAACTAGTTACCTACTGAAGGAAAACGACATATAATAATGGAATGAGACCTCCAGTAACAAGAGTGTGTTTTTGTGTGTGTGTGTGTGTCAATAGATGGATGTCGGGACGCCGAGTGTCAATTATCGGAAACTAGTAACCAAATTCAGTATCACTTTTTGAGCCACGGATTTATAATTTAATAGGCGTACAAGGAAGTCATGTGTTGCCCACATCAGATATTATCACATTTATTTTATTTAGATTGTATTTTTAAAATTAAAAATCGTTCAATGGTTCTAGAAAACATGGGGTCCTTAGAAACTAGAGGAGAGTGATCGATTTTTTTAAATCGAGAATTCTAAATTGTTTAATTTGATTTTTTTTATTTTTCTAATAACAAAACTCTTCTATATTAGCTTGAAAAAATAAACTATCATTCAGTACATAGAATAATCAAATATCGTTGTTAAATTATTTAGCTATTGTTAGATTTTTTATGAAAAAGTAAAACGATATTTATCAATAATACTATGCATATAATGTATATATAATGAGTCTAATATGTAATTGGGGATCGATAAATTATTTGTCACTTATAATTTTTTTTTTTATTGAAAACCAGTCTCAAATGTTATACATTCATCTTCAGTTCTAAAAACACACAAAAATTCAAAAATAAGCAATTTAAAATACAGTTTGGTATTATTATACAGATTAAATTAAATGTAATGTAAATTAGTATTATAAAACATTTATGAATTATGAATTGAATTAAGACAAGAGATAAAATACACAGCTCATAAAATATTTTATAATACTAATTTATATTAAATTTAATTTAATATGTATAATAATACCAAACTGCATTTAAAATGTTTATTTTCAAATTTTTGTGTTTTTAGAATTGAAGATGAATGTATAACATTTGACATTTGAAACTAGTTTTCAATTAAAACAAAATTATAGAAGTGGCAAATAATTTATCAATCCTTAATTAGATTGATCCTTATATACAATCATGCGTACATAACGTATAATATTTATATTATGTATGTGTGTATATATATATATATATATATATATATATATATATATATATATATATATAATATATATATATATATATATATATATATATATATATATAATTTTTTTTTCAATCTTTATATGCATATATATTATTTTCAAAAATATTCCGTTAGTTAAATTGTGAATATACATATTCACAATTAAAATTAACATACATAAATCTTTTTTAATAAAAAAATATTAGCATTTCAAATGGTATGAACAACTGATGATGGGATAAAAAGTTGATCTTTCTTTTTTTTTCTTACTGTTTCCCATGACTAATTTTCTCTGAAAACAGTATATATAATGCTCAATTTACATCTGCCTGAGTCTTTCTGGAAAAAGCATCTCATAAGTGTTATGTAAACATCTGCCTTGTTATGCCAGTTGTCAATAAATTGACAGGTTTCCCCATCAATATACTCTCTGGGTTAGACATAATGACCCCTATTTCTGGACCTTTTTAAAATAAATTACTTCCGGCATATGTTAGGCCTCGCATTATGAAGACATTGTATTTAAAATATTTATGATCGCTCTTGGATAAAGTTCAATTAACTCTTAATTATATTAGGAAGGCATCGTATTTTTCAATAAAACGTACAATTATTCTTAATTAGTAACTCTTAATACAATTATTCAAAACAAAAATCTAAGATTTTAATAGGCAGTTGTTCGAAATGGTCTGCTCAGATATACACCATCATTGAAATTAATATTCCGATTGATAATTTAGTGCACGAAATAATTTTATTGAAAAAAAAGGTCATCGATTTTTTTCTTAAATGAATAACTCAATTTATCATTATTCCGTTCTTGAATGATCGAGTTATCTTGATTTTATGAATAAAAATATACATGAATATACGTAATAATTTCATAACGTTGGAACAAACTAAAGATCTCGTATCGTTAAATAATTCCAATTTAAACATTTTTTTTGTAGGTCAATTAACTTAAAATTTTGAAAAGCTTTCGAAATTTCTATTATGCTTAAATAATTTCAATGCCATCAATATTATTACAAAGTTTTTAAAATTTACAACTTATAATATTTCTTAGATTAAAAAAAAAAACTTTTAAAAACTTTGAGATCCTCTCATTAAGATAATATCATCGGTTTAAATTCAGTAAATTTGTTGCTATAAAAAGTTTTGGGCATAAGACGTCTATATCTGCATCCGAAGATATCTTTTCCTTAATGTTGGGTATGAGGAGCAAGTGAGTCATTCTAAAAGCAGCAACTTACATTCGCTAACTGTTCCCCGAGACGACTTCAGCTGTGGGATAGAGCAAGCAAGAAGAATACAGCATGATGACAATACTGGCATTCAGTGGTGTTGAATACATTCTTAGAAGAGTCCTGGGTCCTGACAGACCATCAACTTCTTTTGTGTTGCTCCAGAATGGCTTAATCTACTGAGGTGGTCTCTGAGTCTGTTAGTAATGGCTTCTCTTTGACGGCGGCAAATTGAATTGTGTTCTTTTCAGTCATCTTCCGTCGAAGTTCTGTGGAGTTTTCTCAATTAAACTTCATTGCTGTTGGGTAGTGAGTGTACACATGAGAACTTTATTTTCAATTTTACTGAGACTAATTTTCTTAAAATATAACGCATAAAGAAGCGGTCGTCATATCCTGAGATATGGCACGAAGCATATTTCGCCTCATTAGGGCGAAATAGTTTAGAGGTTTTAGTTGACTACTAGATGAGATATTATAAAAAATTGCAACTTTTCAGTTTTTATTTTTATCTAAGTCATGTTTTAACTTCATTCCAATAATTCTCAACACAAATTATTTTTATGGTCATATTCAACGTAGAAAAAATGATTACCATTGCGTCATTAATTTAAATTATTTTTTTAATTATCGCCCGAATTCTCAAGTAGATTAGTCACATGAATACTACTCACCTTGTAGTCGATTCAAAATTATGGTTTCGGTCCATTGTGCGACGCTCCTGTTTCGAGAATTCCGGGGTAATTCCACCGCGGCCTCAGGTGTGTTGCTTCTGGGTCTGATTCTAATTTATATAAGAATATCCATGGTTGACATTCCGAGTGACAATCAGACATGAACAAACGGGATACCTGAACTTTTCCAATTTGGTGGAAATAACTCTTTCTCTGAACTTGCTGTTGGTTGTGAAATCCACTGTCTATTGAGAAACCACCCGACCCGTATTTCCATGTGGAACAAGAAGAAGCTTGCTGCGGAACCAACCGGTTCCTGGTGGATACGGTAGCCGCAAAGACAAAAGAGTAACCAGTTAGCACCGCGGGGGAAAAAAAGTGCATTACTGTTGCGCCAGCTTAGCGAATTACTCCAAACCGTTCCAAATCACTTCTTGGTCTTCCTAATGCCATTGCTTAGGGAGATGTCATAACTTAGTAGCCAGTCGATGCGCTCTGCTTATTATGGTCAGTTTAATCTTTTAGTTTAATCCTACTTTAAATAAAGTAAATCTATATTAAATAAAAGTAAATTTCTCTTATTATGAAATTAGTTTCTCATTCTATATAGATGTACCAAATAGAGATGGAAAATTCGCTCGTAAACTGATTCAAAGAGATATTTGAAAACCAATTATTTGCATTAAAAAAAAACTTATGGGCTCAGTTAAATATAAAGTGAACTTTCCTAGTACTTATTCTAAGGTTGTGGCCTGAGTGGAGAGCGTGCAAAGGGGACTGGCGTGTAGCGTTTTCAACTATATCATTGATATAAATACACCTGTCCTGGATCAGAATAGGCGGGGAGCGTGCTGTTTACTGTGTGGTGTAGAAAGCAGCGTGCTTCTCAAATCAGTTTGTCTTCAAACAGCGTTTGGAGAGCGGGTAAAATGTCATTATCATTATAGAGATTATTATCGAAATACAGAGCTAACCTGTATGTTATTAATTTTAGGAAAAAACTTAATAATTATAATTACTTCATAATTATATTATATGATAATTAATATATACCTAATAATATAATACATATAAAATATAATAATATATAGTTATATATATATATATATATATATATATATATTTATATAAACATTTATATATATATATATATATATATATATATATATATATATATATATATATATATATAAACATTTCCAAGTCATGTTCAACTTTTTTAATTCAATAAATTAATATAAATCGTCTTTAAATAATTATGTTGGTTATTTATTATTAGGTGGTTATGGTTATTTAAATTACTTATTATGGTCTATAAATAACGTGGCTTGTTTTCATTTAATATTCTTATCGATTTATTTAAATTTTTAAAATATCCTCAATATCTTGGGTTATCGGGGGCCCTTATTATTAGAGCGATTTAATATTTGCGGAAGTTGCTTATGTTATTTTATCAACTTATCGTAAACTAAGATTCCGAGTGAGACCCTCATCGGTAGCTGTACAGTGGGACATCACTTTTGAGGGATCTAGAGAGAGACTCATAGATAGTGACTCATTAAATGGAGAAATGTGCATTGACGGTAGCTTGAAAAAGTTCGCAAGAATTTGAAGAGAAACAGAAAAATATATAAACAATTGAGCACTGGAGAGGCTTATTAATGACTGCGGAAGGGGCGGACAATTTTTTATAACTTCCAATCTTACTGGCATATAACTTTGGAGATAACTTATATAACCGCGCTATAAAATTTTGTTGTATTTTGAGATTTAGCTATAATATTTTTCATGCGAATTTATAACAATGTTCTTCAACTTTTAAAAACCTGTAATATAACGTGGTTTGTTGGTGGTTTGTGGACTGAGATTTAGCTATAACCCCTCCCAACGAACTTACCTTAAAAAAAAAATTAATTTAATTCCAAATCTTGGATAATTCAATTTTTTTCAGTGGTCCTCAAGTTCGAATTAGTCTTAAAGAACTCGCGTATGTGGCAATTCTACCGCACTTTTTTCTAAATGGCAGAAACTCTTCATTTCTAATGGAAGTACTCTACGCGCCCTCTGTATTTTCAAGTCATTAAATAAGGCGCACGATGTCATCACCCTCGATTTTTTCGGTCATCTGATCAGTGATTTTTTTTAATGAGTATATATACATATTTAAGTGTTTATATTCGTGGTTTTCGGAAGGAAATGTAACGCTGAATCGAATGGACGCAGACCCGTTTTTGTAGCTTTTATTGTTTTGAGATACAAGCCTCGCAATGGAAAAATAACGTGCCGTGGAGGGGGTACTGGTGCGACTCAAAGAGTCATGAGTACTTGAGGATTTAGCCAAATTACACTGTACAAGTAAACAACCAACTTCGCCAATGCGGGAATCATCAGGAAATAAATAGATGAGATCGTATAAATGCTAACCAGAGATAGCACATCTCACATCAGCATCTATAAAAGTCTAACCAAATTGTAGTTAATACATCAATCCATGACATTTCAACACATAATGATATGTTAAAGTATGATTTAAAAAAATAGAATAAATTTATAATAAAAATTCTATCATTGAACATATTCCTTTGATGTTATCACAAGAAAACTCAACTATTGCTAGTATATTATTTCAATTACTTCCTCATTTTCTTTTATGGCAGAAAAGCAGTGTTTCCCATGATTATTAAATCCAGTACTTTAATAAGAAATTGCTCTAAAAGGAAGAAAGGAGATACTGTCTAATGGAACTCTATTACCATTTTCTGTAGAAGGGTAGAGCTCGTTATAAGTGTATGCTATCATGACCTATTGCAGGTTAGTAAACCTATTATTTCCGTGGAATCTCGCAATCTGGTATCTCGAGCGAAACCGCCCAATAACTTAGAAATCTTTTAAGGATAATTTATTATTTTAAATTATAATTTTATACACCAAATATTTCGTGGTATTTGGTTTAGGCAAGAAATGATTTTCCCAGAAATTTCCTTAACTAATCTCATAATTGTTCATTCCTAATTTAATTTTGGAAGCCTAGCGAATTTCCTCCCAGAATAAGAAGAGGGAAAAGAAATGTTTTCAAAATCATATCAGATATCAGGTTCATAATGAATTAATTAATGACAAAAATCGCATACCTGCTATAACATTAATTTACTAAACGTTTTAAAAAAATTTATATCATCTTCAGATCATGTTTCGGGAATTAATATTTATTAATTCCTTAAACCATATCAAATTTTCTTTCAAGACTTATTTCAGTCTTTCAATTACTTATTAATGATTCTAAGCTTTCCTCATAATGCATAAATGAACACTAACATGAAATATAAGTTGTTGCAGAAAATTTTACAATCTTTAATCTGCATTTAATCCTTTAGTTATTAAAGGCATAAGAAGAAAAAATAATAAAATATAAAAACTATTTGCAATTTATTATTAAATATATTGTATAAAAATATCTCACAAGTAGATTATAATAATAATAACTTTTAATATACTATAAAAACCTCTTACTCATTAGATTAATATAAATAAATTAATTGAATTTATAGGAATATCATCATTCCACAGTGTAATTTATTAAAATAGAAACTTTATTTATTTATTTTTTGTTTGAATAATCGGTTTAGTATCTAGAAATTTTAAAACAGATGTACCTTTCTGATATGAATTGATGAAGGCAGTATATGCGAGAGGGGAGAATCAGGGAGACACAACCTCTCCCAGAAAAACTTTAGAAAAAATATAACTTTGGTATTTTGAGTAATAATTTGTCATCCAATTTTCATTCTTATCCTTAAAAGAAGCCCTATTTGGCAATTATAGACACTTAATTATTACTTACCTTATCATTAAATCCGTCCCCCGAAAAGAAATTTAAACATCACCCATTCCAAAAAAAAAATCTGCGTAAGTGTCTGGATGTAGGTAGAAGGATGAATTTCGAATATTAGGAATTCACTGTAAAATATTACAAAATTGAAATTATATTAAAATAAACCAAAATTGAAATTAATTATTCTTACTGTTATATCACTAATATATGAGTTGATAGTATATATTTAAATATTAAATGATATATAATTCGAATCAAGCAGTATTTAAAATAGGATGTGCGAAAATTTCTGGATGAAACTTATAATAAGAAGACATTTTTTTAAATAGTTATAGTATTGATTTTTGAATTAATTTCAAATTCCCATACTGTACTTTTGATTAATTGCATATGTAAATTACTTCAACTTAGAAAAGCACATGGGGATCATGATTTTAGATTTTAACATAAGAACCATTATTAAATTAATTGATATTGAGCTCCATGAACTGAATGAATTATTTAGCTCCATCAATTGATGCTCTGATTGTAAATAAACAACTGAAAAATATTGATGATTTTCTTCACAATTCCCAAAATTATAATTTTTGATGTATAAACTTTTATTTGTTGAATTTTTGATTCTATTATGTGAATAGTAAAATTGCTGTTGCTATGTGAAATTGATTCTTTCGGTTTTGGATTTTTGAACTTTGTTTTCTTAAACACGTTTATTGTTAGATATATATTGTTTTGTTTTTTTGTCAAACAGATCTTTGTAAATTAGTTTGTATTTTTTTAACGAAGGCGCTTTTTTAATACTATTACTATAAGATCAGGTAGTGAGTGGTACGCCGTTATCTGAAAAGTGACAGAATATTTGGGAACCCCTTGTGAAAATTATATTGTAAAATATATCTATATATATTTTCAATACTAACTGATATTAATACTCATATTAAATACTGAATCAATTGAACTTTAATTTATTGAGCAACGAACTTTTTTCCAACGAACTTTATAATTTATAAAAATCTTGTTAAATTTTAAAAAAATCATTACGCTAAATAAATTGTGTGGATATAATAATACTATATAATACTATCCAGAGAAAATCATAAAAAATGTTATAATGGTCTCGTTTCACGTATTCTTAATAAAAAAAACAAAAAATAAAATAAAATTTAACTTTTATATATAAAAACGTAATATTTATCATTATCAGTTCTTGTAACATTAAAAACATTAGATAAAAAATAATTGGAGATGCCGGGGATCGAACCCGGGGCCTTTCACATGCAAAGCGAACGCTCTACCACTGAGCTACATCCCCTCCACAACTAGTATTTCCTTCTTTACGCCTGATTACCTCATAATTAATGAGATAAAATTTTTAATTAATTTTATAACAAATTGTATTAATTTTAATTAATCAGTTGTAAATGAAAACATTGTTTTAATAATTGATAATTGATAAAGGCGAATATAAATGTTTTACAAAAATTTAGTACCTGAAATAAAAAAACACCACGTTAAATTCTTATTTTAAATAAGTTCTTTTGATGGCACTGAAAAGGATACGCTTTGTCCCAGAACCTCTTCTAATCACCCATAATTCCGGCGATTCTTCTTCAGCTTCTTTTTCGAGTTTCCTGCAGCTCCTGAAGGTTTTTGCTTGTTCTGTAGTTATCCTTGTGTGAAGGAAGAAAAAAAAAAAGATCACAAAGTTCATTGATTCAAGTACTTGCACTGACTTCTTTCCTACTTAAAATAAGACCGATTGAAGTACATTCCTTAAAAGTGGTTTAATTCAGGAGAATTCACAGTGTGCTCTACGCAGATATTTATTTATTTATAATGGATGGTATACAAAAATATTCATAGGGTTTAAATTTATTTAATGCTAAATCTTAGTTGGGAATCATTAAATCATTATTACTTTGACTGAATTCTATAGGATTTTCGTAATAAGAATATATGATCCTGCCTACAAAAGTAAGATGATCTTGAGGAAGCCGAATGATCAGGCATGCTGACTCTCCAGAGTATGCCTATATGGACCAACTAAGCGGGACATACACCCTGAAGATATCTCACATCTCCACGCTACAGCACTTCATGGTGCGCTACTCTTCTGGGTCACGATGAAATTTTACTTAAACCACATCCCTTCTTTCTCTATCCTATCTCACAACTGCTCCAATCGTAAATTGCACTGTGTCCTGTCTGGCAAAACTGATTTCTTTTGGTGGTATAAATTATTTAAAAAGTGTTACAAACCAACCGTCACTGAAGTGCTGTAAAAAATTTTTCTTTTTCTTTTAAAATTTGAAGAAAAACAAAATCCTTGGTCCGTGTAATTCAATAAAAAAAATTAAAATATATATTTTGACCAATGACTATACTTTCGATATCTAAAGTAGTTAAAGAAATACCATCAAAATTGTGTCAATTACTCGTATAGGAATATTTTAAATAATTTTAATTTTACATTGGTCAAAATATATATTTTTATTGCATTACACGGACCAAGGATTTTGTTTTTCTTCAAATTTTAAAAGAAAAAGAAAAAAATTTTACAGCACTTCAGTGACGGTTGGTTTTAATTTTAATATTAGCTCTACTAAAGATGATGATTAAAAGAATTTAAAATTTAAATAACTTATTTAATACTACGTCCCCGAATAAGCTCTGGTATTATGGTACGAGACCAGAAATGTCGTTTTTGCATTATAAATTATTTATTTTATTAAGTATACAATTGTTATACTTATTCTTCTTAAAACAGAGAAAGAAAATGTGTATACATATATATGTATATGTTAACATCCACACAAAAACACACACACAGATAGATAGATAGATAGAAGGAAGATAGAAGAACTATATTCTGGGACTAGGGCCCTTAAGATTACAAAATAAAGATCAATTAATGTTTACAATACTTTCAATAACATAATAAGCAAACAATATAAATTCTTGTCAAATTCTTGTATTTAATAAAGAAGTGAAACAAAAAAATGTAAAATTTAACGAAGCCATTTCTGAGGTCATGGATAGGTTTGAATATTTATAGATACTTGCTTTGTTTTTTTACAAAGAATGTTAGAGATGCCTGTTCACATGAATTTTGTAGAAAATAGGCAAAGTTAATATTTTAGAAATAAGGTATAAAAAGTAAGGTATAAATTAATAAGATTTTTTTTGTCTCGATCATATGTACTTACCAAATATGCAACTAATATAACATAGTAGAAAGTAATTTAAGCATTTGCTTTTATAACTTACACGTTTATAATTTTTCTGATTTAAATTAAACAATGAATATTAGAACTTTGGAAAGTAATAAACTAAACTAATCAATTCGAATTGACTGGGATATCAATAGAAACATTACTAGATCTACCATCACCGAAACGAACTACATTACACTTGCCGCCGGTACTCACCTGTACTACGTACCACCTGCCACCTGCCCCTACTACCCAATTCACCTGTTGTCGTGACTATGATCCTATTTACAGCCATTAGGTTGTAAGGGTCATGTTTTCAGTACGGTTGGTAGTGTTCTTTAGTAATTGCTAATATGACTTGGTTGAGCGGCAGAGCGTACCTTGCCCTTCCGTTAGGACTACTTTTTTCCATCAAGTCCAAGATCTGAGTGACCATATGCCCGCCTTTTAATATTCTGGGTCAATGTTATAGTTTCAATGTAAAGACTAAGATTATTGACTTCAGCTAAGATAGCATATTCTTAACGATTTGATTTGTTAAACACAAGTTACAAAGCCTGTAAATGAAAAAAATAATTTGAAAGAATCTGAGTTATTCTTCTGGTTTTTAATGTCCTGAATTCAGGTAGTTTTATTTTATATATATATATATATATATATATATATATATATATATATATATATATATATATATATATAAATTACATAACAATAATTTTTGTTTTAGCTTGGCAAGTGGTATATGAAAATAACATTTAATTTAGTTTTAGGCAACTGGGTCATGAAACTACGATTATTTTTATTTCAATAAATATTTAAATGAAACTAATATTTATTTTATTTTTTTATTAAAAATTGAATGCCACGGAAGAAATCAGAACTATTTTTAAACATATAAACTGAAAAAATTCCACGATGAAAACATGTATCTATTTATACTTTATTTTATTTCACGGAATTTCAATGCAAAAGTTTTTAAAAACAGTGTTAATTTTTTTTTTAGTTTACTTCAAAAACGTTGTTTATTTTCAAAAATCAGTGAAAAAAACGTATGTATTTATACTTTTTTTATTTCAATGCACAAGTTTTTAAAAACAGCGATTATGTTTTTTTAAATTTACTTCATTTATTTTCATTTATTCATTATGTATTATATTTATTTATGAATACTTATGAAAAAAAATTATTTTTATGATTCAATCATCTTTTATTTTTTAATGTCAATGTTAATGACAAACTCGATAAGTTTTTTTAAATTTGTTTAACGCCTCTACTGTAGGAGGTCATTGTTTGTGCTCGGGAAAAACTTTATTGGTTAATAAAGCAATAAAAAAGACATATTTTTTAATGTAATTAATAACTACACTTCTTTCAAACATAACATATTTTCTTTTCCAAACCTTAGCAACCGATTATTTATTTATTTATTATTTATTTAGATTAATGAATCCAGGTATGACCAAATAAAATAAAGTAAAAACAAGTGTTAGTCAAGTGTGGCCCTGAATAGGTAATAGTTTTGTTTTAGATAACTTATAAACAAAATAATAAATACAGGTAAAATAGAAATATTTTCAGTGATTTTAGTTAGTGTGAGTCTAATAAATTTTCCCCAAAGTATGATTTTAAATTTAATTTATTTTTTAAATTATAAAATTTGTTAAAGAATAGATGTAATATATAATTTTTTATTTTTATTTTTTAAATTCCATGTCCCCAATGGAGGAATTGTGATTCAATGTGCTAAAAAAAAAAATATATGTGCAGTACAGTTTAAAATTAAAAAAACAAATACTGTTTTTAGTGGTAAGTTTTAATATTTTATAATTAAACATAGGTGACACACTAGTATATAATTCGAAAACGGCCAACAAATTGTTAAATAAGGCCGAAACTTTACAAAAAAAATAAAATCTGGTGCGGTGCGCGCATCACACAACTTTCCCTTACCGCCCTATAATAATTATCTTTTTAATATAATTCTTGATGCGCTGTATCTTTGCTATTATTGGTCCGATTTTGATGATTTTTTATTCTTTTTTAGATTATTTAATTACCTTTCATAAAAGACTATAGATAAATTACCGTAAAATGCATACTTTTTAAGCTATGCGCAAATGCACAAGTGCATAGATGATTTACCATAAATTGCACTCTTTTGAAGTTATGCGTAAATAAAATATACTTTTCATCATAACTTTTTTCCCTGCAATTCCTCGGTGATGTACCAATACATGAAAAGTTGAAGGTCTTTATGAACAATAATTTTGGCAAGTTTAATCAAAATCGTTTGAGCCGTTTTCGAGAAAATTGTAAAAATGTGTAAAATCGATTATATAAAGTGGCACTTCCGGTTAGTCGATTTTGACGAAAATGTTGTTGTAATATCACATGCATGTGCTAACTTTAAATATGTAATTTCAGTATCGTACAGCTTTCCGTTTTTGAGCTAGGCTGATCACATACACACAGACACACAGACCATTTTGCGAGACTTGGTCATTTGGACTCAGGGGACCTTAAAACAAGTATTTCCGTTGAAAACTCGAATTCGAAAATTTTCACGATCGCAATACTTCCCCTTACTATATACTTCGTATATAGGTAAGGAAAAGTAATAATAATATGACTATGTGGTCTTTTATCTCTTAATCTAAACTGATTAATTTGACAAAGTAAAAACTATATAAATATAATAAAATAAAAAATACATGATCAAAATTTCTCCATTTAAGCACTTAATATTTAACGAAATGAACTTTTTAGTGAATTTAATCTTGCAATCCTTCGTCAGAAAAGTTGCTTTAACAAATTCCCATCTGTCTTATCCACATAGGATGTTAGGGCAGTATCGTTAAAAAAATTAATATGAAACGGCCAGCAAAAAAACCTATAAAACCTGAAAGCATGAGCAATTCTCTATAATTTCAACATAAAAAAATAACAGCATTAAAAAAAAAACAGCTTTCGAATGTTTTACTCATAGATCAAATTGAATCACAGAAAATATTTCTCATACATGTTTCACTTATCAGCTTTCACATATGGAAGATGTTTCAAATATCTTCACGAGATATTTCCGCATCAATTAGAATCTAAATTGAAAGTCGTGTTTTTTTGTCCTCGGTTTTGAAAAACTGTATTCAATCACAAATTTCATTAAAAAAAAACGTTAAATGAGAGAGAAACTTGAGGATTAATCAAGAATGTTACTAGCAATAATGCCTTAAGTTATTATTGTTTTTTAACTATTATAACAATTCGCTAATTCTTCTGTTGTCATACAAAATAACCTTGCTTGTTACAGCATACAGAACGAGAGAAGAATAAGACTTCTAATCTGAAGACATAGATCATAAATAAACTATGAAGCAGGGAAGTAACTAGGCTGGGGCAACCGGGGCAATGCCCCCAGGCCCACGAGGTAGGGGGCCCCCCAAGACCACCAAGGGTTCAAAAGTTGAAGTCTTAATATTTCATTCAGAATCGAAATCACGATATTTCGTTCATTTCTTTTCGTACTGTATTTTCAGATAGCGAGTGCAAAAGCAGAGCGCTCTTTTTCTAAACTGAAATTAATTAACAGTTATATTAGATCAACGATGGGTCAGAATCGACTAGCAGGCTTGACACTGCTTTCAATCGAAAATGAACGAGCTAAAGAAATTGACTTTTCTAAGTTCATTGATATTTTTTTACAGAAAAAAATCTAGTAAAAAGTTATTTAAGTGGTCCAATATCGTCTACACGGTTATGCAATGACTATCCTGCAAGTTCCTATAATCAATTAATCATAAAATATCTTATGTGGACAACACATCAACTCCTTGTATGCCTAATAAATCGGTGGCTCTAATCCTGTATTTGGTTACTAGTTTCCGAAGATTTGCAGTGAAAACGACACACGGTGTCGCGATATCCATCTACTTACACAAGCTCTTGTTTCTAGAGGTACCACTCCGTGATTATATGTCGTTTTCGTTCAGAATGTAACAAGTTCCCAAAAGCTTTCTTCGTGTTCCGTGACAACATTAGAACTGTCAACGTCACTTGATAAAGCATTGGAAATCAACATAGCTTATGTCAAATTCTCCTGCTGCAGACTTGTTCAGTTCACTAATGGGAAGGAAAACAACTATTTTACATTCAATTTTAAAACTTATGACAAGTAATAAAAATGTTAATGTTAATAAATTAGAGTGGAAAAAATATCGCGTTTGTAACCTAGACTACCGAACCATACGATCTCTGTACTTAATTTTAATATAATTTTTTATATAATTTTATTATGACCTTCAAGTAAAGTACCCCTTTCTGCACACTAATTTTAACCAAAATCTAGTATATTATTTGTATTCACATATCAAATTTGAAATGTTTTGCATTATATTTTAACATAATTTTTTATATAATTTTATTATGACCTTCAAGTAAAGTATCCCTTTCTGCACACTAATTTTAACCAAAATCTAGTATATTATTTGTATTGATATATCAAATTTGAAATGTTTTGCATTATATTTCAATATAATTTTTGATGAAAGTTTATTATGACCTTCAAGTAAAGTACTACTTCCGGTTTTCCAATTTATACCAAAATCTATTATGTTATTTAAATCAATAAATAAATAACAAATACTAAATTTGAGAAGTTTTGCATTATATTTTAATAATTTTTTTGATGAAAATCAATTATGACCTTCAAGTAAAGTACCACTTCCGGTGATCATGCAATGGCCAAAATGGGAGATTCACAACTAGATTTTACAATAATCCTAAATAAAAAATTTCAGCTTTCTACGGCTAACCGTTTTAGAGTTATGCGAGATACGCACGTACGAACGTACGTACAGTGGTCACGAGGAAACTAGTCAAAATGGATTCAGTGATGGTCAAAATGGATTTTTACGCTGAAATCTGAAAACCGAAAATTTTCGCGATTACAATACTTCCTTTACTTCGTACAAGGAAGTAAAAACACATATTTACATCGTCTCAAATGAATTTGTAGAATTATAGGAGTAACATAAATTAAATATTAGATTTCTGTTAGTTTCATTATCCCTATAATTTCCATGACCTTATTAGGTATAAGATTGTGCTTCAGATATTTTCCATTTCATACGCTTAGGTATTTCCATTTAATATTGTAACTGTATTAATCGTTATATCGAATGTATTGTTAAAAATGTAAAATAATTTGACTAAATGGTAATTCTAGTTTACAGTGGACAGAATACATAAATTTGAACACCTTATTGTTTTATCGGTAACAAATTTATGAAGCGTGGGAGGATCAAGAAAAATATGTTTCATTATTTACCCAGTGGATCAAAATAGCATCCTTCTCCAGGGACCCCTAAATGTCTAGTTACGCTCCTGCTCTGGAGTCTATTGTGTAAGGATGTTTTTATTGAAAAATTATTTTAGATTACATCTTTACGTGTTTATTTACTTAACACCCGTAATTTCACTAACGTCATAGTCATGGTTTTATTCTCCCCATCTGGTAATCTTACAAATTGTTAGTTTAGCGTCTTCTTTTGTCGGACAGTGTATCTAATAATTTACAAATTGATTCTCTACACAAAGAAGCATTTTGAATTCAATTAGGATTAGATGGTTTTGTGTCCCGGGAAGTAAATTATGGATTATAATTTGGTAAGAATACTTAGTTCTGATATAACAATTCCGAGTGATTGAAATAAACATTTTTATTAAAATTATTACGAACGTAATACCTTTAATATGACCTCAGTTTGACTTTTTATTTTAATAGCATGTTGAATGTAATATTTATTATCTGCGTGTACCCCGTTAAATTTCAATTTTTCTGAATAACATTCATAAAACTTGGATTAAAGCAATTTTAGTTTCATGAATAAATCAAAATACTTTTCTTGAAAATTCTAAACAATTCCTGCATTAATTTTTTTTTTTTTTAATTCAATCTTCATAAAAGTTGTGACTGAAAAGAAATAAACTTTTGAAAGTTATTTTAAATAGCTTCAATTTTAAAAGCTGAAGTTTTTGAAAAATAGTCATGAAAAGATATAATTGATCTGGTGGGTGCTGATGAACTTCAATTTATAACCTTTGGATGTTTTTCGTGTTCAATGGTGAAACGGATAAATATTAACCGTATATAAAAACGTATGTTTTGGTATAATTAATAATTTATTCACTAAGGAATTTTCATTTTATTCAATTTGACTTTATTAATATCATTCACAAAAGGGACGTTTAATGTAATGCCATCAGATAACACCTTAAACTATATTTCGCAAACAGTTAAAATTTATAGTTTTGAATCCACTATAAGACTTAAATGTGATACTTTGCGTGATAATTGCGTTCCTACTAAGTCAAACTATCGAATATGAAAAAATGCGATTTTCATATTTGTCACTAAAACGAAATAGTTCAGAAAGAAAATATATACTTAACCACCAGAAGATATCAACGCTCGATGGTTAGGAATTCAAGACTATCACAAAGCATGCCTTAAATATTTCCCTTCAAAGTTACCAATATGAAAGTCCCATTTTTTCATATTCAATAGTTGGATACGTTTGGGACGATATTATCGTACTACGGCACCAACATGGCTGGACTGATTTATCAACGATCGAGAAGGGTTCCCATCTACTGTCGATATATTTTAGTGTTTTGGTTATGTTATGCGCATTTTTGCGTGATATTATTCATGCGAAAGCAACTGTTTGCGCGTAAATCATAATCATGTTCGCACCTGGCATGATGCGTCATGCTAGTAATACCCATTATGTATAATAATATGCTAGTTCAACTTTTCAAAGAAATCATTGATTTTCTTGAAAACTTTTTTATAACATATACATCATTGTGAAATATTTAGTTTTTATATTGTATATATTATTACACCAACGTGCTCACTTAAAAAAAAATGTAATAATTTCATTCTAAAATATTTAATAACAACAAAAGCTCCTCGGTACGAAAATGGCGACTTACACCAACCATAAAAGCCGCCGATTGTCACTACTGTAAAAATAAAATTTAATTTATTAAGAAAAATTCCTGACCTTAGAAAACGATAGGCCATAGGTAATGTGTATTGGATTACTTATAAAAATAGCATTAAAACGAAATATAAAGTTTTAAAACTTTAAGTGGTATAACGCTCTAACTTACGCCAGCTATAAAAGAAATGATAGGTTATCATACACGTTACCAACTTATTCAAGCTAGAGAGCGAGTTGAAATTTATTCCATGGATTGATATAGTTTTTAACGAAAAATTAAATGCTTGGGTGAAAATATTATTCACTAGTAATCATCCACAGACAAACCTTGTTCTTAGCGGCTTTGAAGACAAGATATCCTGGCGAGCCCACCCTTGAGGAGTTCATGTCCCCACAGCTCGACTTTCCCCATCGACCAATCGCGTTTCCACTTTCCACTTCCTGTAAGATACATCACCGGGACGGACAGAGGAAGCCCCCAATCGACCGGTGATGGATGTGCCTATGATGGAGGGAGGTATCGAGAGTCGTTCCGGCGGATCTTTTCGGATGGTAGCCAGCATTCGCACTGCCTGGGGGCAAGGATAATAGGAGTAGAAATTGAAAAGAAATCGCCGAACAGCGGAATGCTAGGGAAAACATGAAAGCAATTCTGAGATTGTAGTTCGGGTGTATCTTTAACTCACCGTACAAGACAATTTAAGATTCGTCAGAATACACCGAGCCATATCAAAAATTAGTTTCAAACGGTTCGATAATTTAGTGTATTATTGTATGCGAACTCTCTTTTTTAAACATTTAATTTTAAAAGACCAGTATCTCATTAAAAGAATTAAAGATATTTTTATATTGTTTTTCCTAAATGTTTTATTTTTAATCCTAGATTGTGCATATTGTTTTCAATCGTTTTTTGTTTTTTTAATCTTTGCCTATTAGCTTCATAATTTGTATTTCATAATCTTAATGTATCCATTTTTCTTTTTTCATAAACTCTTGCAAAGTTCGTCCTTTGGCTGCCCAATATTTATTTTTTATTTTATATCCATCCATGTCGATCAGCCTGGATGAGTCGACAATAAGCGGATGAGGCCTAAATAATGTACTTAGCATTTCAGACTTGTAGGAGGTCAGTACTAATCGTTACCTACTCCCAACTTGAATTTTAAAAATATTTTATTCTATTAGATCTCTTAACCAACTCCTTTTCATCCTTTTTCTGGTATAATCTGGCATATGCATTAAAATTAAATTTTTAAACTTTACAAACTAAATTCCTCACGAAGAAAAAACAACCAACCATCCAAGATGAGATAGATACAGAATCACTTTCAAAACTGTGCGTGAGATCTTGGCTGACACTTCCTGTAATTTTGTAGCGTCTTTACCACCTGTTCTTCCATTAGTAGAATTCTCACGGTCTTAATATAAACAGCAGTTTTATGGACTCATGAAAAAGCTACATATTGTCTCTACAATGTCCAACTTTCGAATATGCGAACATCGTATTTTCATATTTGTCACTTTAAAGCGCTAAAGTTTTGAATTACTAATCCTCCTTGTGCCTTTAGAATATTAGGAATTCAAGACTTTGCTATAATGTCTGCCTCAACAAGCGCGTTTTAAAGTAACGAATATAAAAATACCATTTTTGCATAACCGATAGTTGAACATGGTGGAGACGATAATATCATTAATTACTCATGTTTTAAAACTAATATCAACAAATATTTTTTTTTATTATTCTGATCTATTAAAATATATGTAAGTCCTATTGGACCTTCTGATATATTCAAAATATCTTATAGCTCGGTTATCCCTAAACAATAATTAATAACAAAATATCTTGTTAAATTCTTAGTTCGTCCTCAGTATAAACCTTCCGTTTCACTTATCAAAAATTGTTGATTGCAGAAACAACAATGAAATAGCAGTAGCCCACTGATTTATCTAAATGACTTAATGTTAAAACTATTAAATTATATAACATTAATTAATTAAGTCAGTCTGTGATATCTTTATTTTGACTTATTTCAATGTGAACTATTAAACTGAACCTTATGAATAGTGCATGCGTAAAACATGCTTTAGGTTACATATTTTTATTTTATCTTGTTAATTTACTAACTGTTAATTTATTCTTATAATGCAAGTAAGTAACTAGTTTTTGTTTTTATCATTTTAATTGTTTGTTGGTTTTTTGTTTTTTCTGATGCGTTCTAGGAACCATACGGCAATTTCAATTCAGCCTTCCATGTTCTTTTCTCTTCCGTTTTTTCTATATAAGCACTATTTGAACTGATGATATATTCAAAAGATCTTATCAATTGGTTGTAAAAACACTTACACCAAAACAATTCAACAATTCATTCTGCTTGTTAATGGCAAAGTTCCTCCGCAATATTTCATATATTGCATATTTTAATTCATTTAGGTATAACGCGTTCCAAAAGGGTTTTCAAATTTGAAATTGAACTTTGAGGGTTTTGCCGACCTATACAAATTGTTTTTATTTGGTAGATTAATTAGTAAAAAGCATCATATAAACTTGTATCTATCTCTAACTACTATATCTACATAATGAACTATCCCAAAAAAAATATAGATCTGAGACAACCTGAAATATAAACTTCTGATTTTCAAATATAATGTGGACTTTACATTTCAAAGAAAGGGTGAATTGCAGAAACTAACCACCAATCTATCCCATAAATTGTAATTCTGTAATACACAGTTATTAACTTTAAGACAAATAAAAAGTAAACCACTTTATAGCAGAACGTGATATTAATACCAATATCCCCAAAGCTATTGCGAGTAGGTATGGTTCTGAAATTCTGCTGAGCACGATTATACAAAAAGCATGAATGGAAAAATAGTTCATGATTCTACTTACAATTTAAAGGTATTTTAGAATTCCTTATACTATTTTAAATTCTGCATATTTTACATTAAAGGATGCGAAGCCCAAAAGGTAATAAAAGTTTTGTGTTGTTTTTGGAAACTGGTATTGAAATTTGAGAGTTTTGCAGACGTATAAAAAACAATTTCAAATTTAAGTGAAATAAATATTGGCTCTGGTTGAAAAAGAACTAAACGACAAAAATCTGGAACGGTTTTCTTTAAATTACACTTATGTACACAGTAACCTTTTTAAACTGACCTCTGCAATTGTAATATCTAATTTATAATAATTCAATAAGATAAACACAACTCGACATATGGATAACCACTAAACCCTATATTTCTGCAAATGAGAAAATTGAAATTTTTTTTTAGAATAATAAACATGTCAACTATCTACTTATCTATTTAGTCTTATTTTCAAAAATTCAAAAATATACGTGATTCTAATGTATCGTAATCTATCTCGCGTTGATAAATTATAATTTATTGATAAATTATATAATTGATATAAAAGATTATACATTTATTTTTTTCTGAATTTTATTAATTTGAATGATTCGTACGCTTCTATGACTGTGGGTCTTTTTGTTTTTTCTCCCCTTTTAAATCGATGGATTAAACTTGTTCAAACATATTTTCAATCTTTATTTGAAAAGGATCAGGTCTAACTGTTCTATTTTAATTTTCTGCTTGCGTTCAACGAGTTAATTCTAGTTCCGATCCCATACACTAATAGAAAAATGTACAATGGTTCAGACCAATATAACCGAAGAAACTTTGAAGGCACCCAGAGACTGCGGGGAAAGGATCCAAAGAAGAGGAAGTACGGTGGGTGACCACAGCCATCTTGCTACACCTGCCCTCCACCGTGGTATAATCACCGCGCACTGCCTGTAATATCTTACTGCGCCAGTAAAAATAGCGTGATCTAGGAGGCTGTACTTAGGAAAATTAATGTTCTTACTAGGATGGCGTATGTCTCTGTCTTGTTAGCGACACGTGGACAAAATCTTGTCTAGACCGCTGACAGGTGACTTGTCTATGCGGCAGGAGTTTTTTACATACCACAATCACAATGGAAAACCTATTTGGCTTCTTGGAAAAAAATTATTTCCATTTTTGGTTAGATCTAACGATCAGTTCTGTACACCAATAGTTATAAAAGTATTCTACATGCAGGTGTACGAATTGTGTCTTAATGTACCTGTTTAAAAGAAATGTATGTAGTAAATGTATCTTACGGGATACATAATTATAGTGGGCGCGACTTTATTGAATCAATCGAATCCTAAACCAATCCCATGAACAATAAAATATTGTTTATATATATATATATATATATATATATATATATATATATATATATTTCTATTTTTCTTTACATACGGTATGAATGTGAACGAGTAAGCACTATTGTATACGAACCAATAGTGGCAGATTATAATACGTTTAGTAAAAAAAATATTAATTAAAAAAGTATACCCTAATTATTAGACTTTCCCTTTTTACCCATTAAGTGTCTCATATCCACAAAATAAAAATTTAAATAAACTTCAGCTTCTTATAAACTAGAAAACATACAATTTTAAGCTTACTTAGCGGAGAAGGAATTATCAATTAATGAACCTCTTTTAGTTTTCACAGGCTAAGCGACACCACTTGCCGTTCTTCGAGCTAGGGCTCCCCGCCTATAAGGCGGTAGTAAATTGCTTCGTGAGGAGCCGTGAACTTTGGTGAAGGTGGAAAGGTTGGGCGGCTGTAAATGAAAAAGATCCCATCGCTTTACTCGAGATTCGGTTAGCTCGTACTCATGTTGATATGTTGAAAAGGTCAAACGGTAATTCGATAAAATTCGCTCCCGATTCGGTCGTATCGGTCCTTTTTAAATCCTGATTGATTCAGGCGTCCAAGAATAAAGACGTTCTTTTGGTTGATAAGGCTGCTTCTCACCAAAGAGTCTAAGTAAATAACATCAACCTGAGATTCAGATATTTACAGTAAAAGAAAAAAAAAATTGAAATCATCTTAATAAAATTATAGTTCCAACAGAGCAATAAAATGTTTCAATGTCTGGTAGTATCGAAAGGTAAAAGACAAATATCGCACTAAGATAAAGACAAAAATTAAAATACATTTTAAACGAAATAGAAACTAAATACATACCCACCCCTGCATGAGTGGCCTGTGCCTCGCAGATTCAGAAAAAAAGAAAAATTAAAACCATTTATATTCACATTTTTCAGATTAATAACAGAAGTTCCTTTATTCGGAAATAACAAAATGCTATATACCGACATACACCAATCAATTACCGACACATACGAACTCTTTATCTTCGCTTCTTATAATAAACTTCATTTACATATCAACCGAATGACCAAGCATATGCCTTTAGCTGACATGCCAATTTATACTAGAAGGCGACTAAAATGAAGCTGGATGAGAGATCTTTCGTGAATGAAGTCTGGGAAGAGATACTTCTAGATATTGTCCTTCCTCATGCTTGACATTCCATAACCACATTATAGTCATGTGACAGGTGCAAATGAAGAGTTAAAGTTAAAAACAGTTCACTAGCCCTTTATTTATTAAAGAAGGATATTGTATTAAATATTCACACTTTAAACTTTAGTTAGTTCGCGAAAGTAAATAATACTTTACGTAATTAATGAAAGGATATTGTTGTTGAACACAATGATTGCTTTTAATGTAGACTAAGGCCATAAAACTGACAAGTAAATGTATCCTTATTGACAGTTCTGCCGTCACTCGGTTTACCTAAGGCCTGTAATTCAAAAGATTGGCCAGTTCCGAGGGTCACGTACCGGCTGAAGAACTGCCAACCACCAATGACCATCGAAGGCCCTGACTAATCGTCGCTGCGATTAAGGCGATGCCTTCAGTTGATGGTAATCACATGGTTCTGCTAGCTCTGAGAAAAGCACTCTAATCAACGCTCATCTGTTTTCATGTACTTGAGATTACTTATGTAATATGGCTGCCTAGATCATGAGTCCATGGAAACCATGCTTCCGTTAAAGTTAATCTACTTAAAACTTTGTTTCTTAGAATAACCATCACTTTAAGTTAGAAGACTAGGTTTGATGACCTTAACTTATAAGATACATTGCATTAACCATCTATAAGACACAGGGTGAATATAAATTTCCATACCATGAACAATATAAAAAAAAAAAAAAAAATCAGCGATCAAAATTTTAATGAAACATTTAATTTCTAAGAAAAGCTATTCATAAAATTTCCTAAACTTCATATAGACCCCAGAGTCTATTGCATACGTTTGCATTAACATCAATTGAAAGAATTGTTTTCTATAATTTTCATTATACATTTATTTCTTTTACAGGTTTAGACAACAGATGTTACCTGGAAAATGGCGGTTCTGGCGAAAACTTCTTCGCGAGCGAGGACCTGCCCCTTGGTTCCCTCATAGGTAATTGACTCGAATTTTATTTATTATAAATATAAATTTATCGATTTTTGCCCATTATTATATTATTAGATCAATTAAAATTGATTCTATTTATTTGTATAGTAACTTTATATCAATAATTGTTAGAATAAAGTTTTCCTGCAAGTTATTTTATTTATTTATTTGTAAATTTATGTGAGAAACTACAAAGAAGAAGAAAAGAGTAGAACCAATAAGCCGTTTAATTTTAAGTCCCTGAGGTATATTGAACACATCCCTTCCCCATAGTTAGCCAAATGTCAAGTTATAACAAATTCCCTAGCCTGTTTGCTGTTAACCATTGTGGTCAATTAATATTTACTTTCTTTTCCACAAATTTGCACAAATAAATATTATTTTAGATTAAATACATATCAGCAATAATTTAAGTTATTTGTTGTATTGTTTGATTTTTTGTGGTATTTGTTTGAGAGAAAAATGAAAAAAAAAATCAGTAAAAGTTAAAAAACAAACATCTAAATAAATAAAAAGAAAAAAAATGCAAATATTGTTTTTATCTAGTTGAAAATATTTTTTAACAAATAGTTTAAATAAGATGTGTAGTATGCTATTTGCTCAATATATATAGCCAGCGTTTTTTTGAAAATATTGTGCCTATATATCTCTCTCTTAAAAAAAAAAAAAAAAAGAAATAATTACAATAGCTGTGGCATGGATATTTCTAGGAATCTAAATTTACCAACACAAAATTACTAACTTTTTTTTTTAATTCTATGGATCAACATTGTCTAGCTCTAGAAAAGATGAATTTGACTGAAGGATGCTGAAAATATTTTTCAACAATAAAGTAGGAAACAAAAAAAAATATGAGTATAATAAATTATTACATTATTGTACATAAAATTTAAAATTATTTTTTGATTATAGTAGTTATTAACTAATTTGTATCATAGCTTAGCTTTGATATTTTTTTATATTTTTTCAAAACTCATTCAAGTGGATTACCATTTTTTACTAAAAATGCAGGTTGTCTTACTTGGTCATGTCTGACGAATGTTGACTAAAGCTATTGCTCTAGGATTTACATATTCAAAACACACTTAGGCCTACTAAAATTATAAGGTGTACCACAATTATTTTGGCCATATTTTATGACAGTTCTGGAAAACTATCATATTTCACTATTAACTTTGCAGTATTTTTCATGATTTTAAGTAAACCCTATTCTGCACCAAATTCTAATTATTACATCAGTATTCTTAATAGTGAGGCTAAAAGCAGAACAAAAATTCTGTAATATTTATTCATCTAGTTATAAATAGATAAATTTCTGTTTAGGTTAGTAAACAGCTATTTATTTTGTTGACTTTCGATCATTTATTAATTAAGTATATATTCAAAATTAAACTTGATTTTTCAGGTAGCCTAAGGATAAATGGAGATGTGGGCCCAAGGGGTAATATAGAGCTAAGACTAGAAGAGGTAGATAGTCCAGTTGTTATAGAACCAGGGACCAAAAATTTGACACTAATAAAAAAATTAGACAAAGAGGTAGGCAAAAATATTCATAATACATAACAAATCAATTGCTTTGAAAATAAATTAATATTTATATATTTTTTGAATTTAGGGTGAAAATGGGATCTCATCTGTATATATTCATATTTTGTGTACACCAAAAGGTTCGACAGATCCTGTAAGTATATTAATTAAAACACAAATTTATCTAAATTAAATTATCTAAATAATTTATCTAAATTATTTAAACAATTGTTTTTTTTTTTTTTTTTTTACAGATTAAAATCCCAGTTAACATTAGAGTAATGGATGTCAATGATAATGCACCACAATTCGAAAATGGTCCTTATATTTTGAACATATCAGAGGTATTGGGCATGATAATAATTTAATTTTAACTATTTAATGGAATCCGATTCAATTCCATTATTATCAGACACTAGAAAATACAAACTTATCAAATTTAAAGGATTTATTTTCTGAAATAGAATTTATTAATTGTAAATATAAAGTATCCAGAAATATTTTATAATTAAGTTTGACTAATTATTTATAATTTGTCTTGAATTATTTGTGTGCATTTATGAATTTTTTTATCTATATTGATTGTTTACAGGTAACAGTAGTCGGAACCCGGGTTCTACAAGGTGTCAGAGCCAGGGATAAAGATCAGCAAGGGCCTTTCTCAACTGTACAGTATACCGTTCTCCCAGGACCGAATTCAGTAATTTTTTAAAAATTATTTTGTAATTTACTTTAAAATAATTATTGTTGCTACAAGCTTACTAAAGAGTTAGGTAACAAAACTTCTTTTTTATATTAATTTGATGTTACATAAGTGGTCAATTACTACAAATCGAACAAGTTAAGTTACTATAAAACAAAACTTTTAAGATTGCAACTGACGAAGGGCAATTTCAACTTGCAAAAGCAACTTAGTTGTTAGAATATGTCTTTTCCTCTTAAAAAAGAATTTAAATGTACAAAATATTACCCTAATCATTTCTGAAATATTTAATATTTAAAAAAAAAACACTGAGAAACTGAAAGTTTACTTCAAGAAGATTAGTAGAAATATTGAGAAAACTACCGCTCAATATAGCAAATATAAGTACTCGAGTTGTAGGAATTTATAACTTATACAATCCATTTTATCATATTTCAAGTTCAAGTGAATAAACACTGTTTCCTACATTTTGATTCCAATACTGAAGATTCATTAGAATTATATTTTGGTGGTTACAGTTAATAAGTTGGCAAGTCAAAAAATGGCCAAAATGAGTCACGATCATCTCCAAATCCTGCTGCACAAGTGAAGAAGTTTTTAACTCACAGCTCTCTTCTATAACTCGGGAAGAATCAGAGTTGTGAGTTACGAACTTCTTCAGTGTGTAGAAGGATCAAAGTACACATAACTCATTTTGGCCTTTTTTAATAACTTACCAACTTATTCCCTACGACTGCTGATGTTTCATCTAATAAGGATAGGCATCTAATAATGAATGCTTGCATGGTTAATGGCATACAGACAGACTCTGATTGTTTGGCTATAGTGACAAGATAAAATATAATGGAAACTACTTACGAAAGTTAAAAATGTTTCATTAATTTTACTTCATCGCTTATAAATTGCATCAGTTTAAATTAATACTTTGAACTCAAATTATTACTTTTTGAAATACAATATATGCAATATTATTTTTTTAAACTATTAATGCTGTTTGTTTTTTTAGGACCATTTCGTATTTGTAAATGGGCTAGAAGGTACTCTAGTCCTACGAAAACCTTTAGATTATGAAACATTACCCAACTTTACATTAACTATTCGTGCTCAGGTATGTAATTTATTATATGCATCTCCGTCTATTAAAAAAATTATTATGAGAAAAGGAAATATAACCTGTATATGCTTTCAGGATCAAGGTAATCCACCCCAATACTCGGACACATCACTCTTTGTAAATGTGATTGATGCAGATGACCAAAATCCTAGGTTTATGGATGAAAGATATTCAGCCATCATTCCTGACCATGCACCTGTGGTAAATAGAAGTTTTTATTTAAAAACAATATTGATAGAAAAATGGATATTTAGGCACATTCATATTGACAAATTACCAATTGTGAAGCCATTAATACAAATAATAAAGGTGACCAAATAAATATGGCAAATTCTAAAAAAATAAATATAGAAAAAGATAAAATTAAATATTTTTTGTTTAAAATTTACAAAAGTAATTAAAAAGCTATTGGATTGTGCCATTAAGCATTTTATATATATTTTTCTTTTCAAGGGAACCATTTTAACAATAAAGCCTAAAGAGATATCAGCAGCAGATCAAGATGTGGGTATTAGAGCTCCCATATTTTATTCATTCAATTCAGGTAAAATAATAATAATTAATAATATTAAAAAAAATTAATTAAGATAAACAACGATAGTCATTCATTAATTATCTTTCTACAGCTGGGAGCGATTACAAGTTCTTTGATATTGACCAAGCGACTGGAAGAGTAACTATTAAAAAAATGATTCCAGAAGATGAACTTCTTCAACCAGCAACACTTGTGGTCAGAGTAAGTATTCAACATCTTAATCGCATAAAAATTATTTTAACTACCAATATATTTCACTCTATGTTAATATTAAGTAATTGATTTGGTATCAAGAGTCATTTTTTAAATTTGATCAGAGAATACAATGTATTAATAAATTTAACTCAAGCACTTAATTATCTATAAATTAAAATAATTTCACCAATAAATTGTTACCAGGCGACTCAAAGTGATAACAGAGATCGTTACGCACTTGCTACCCTCGCCGTAAGCAGACCAGGAACATCATTAAAAGAATTGCAATTTTTACAGAGCCATTACTTAGCTGGCGTTTTAGAAAATGTTCCTCTCAACAGTGTTCTTCTGACAGTGATTACAAATCGACACAGAGACAAGGTTTATAACTGTTAACTTAAGTTTTAATAATTTATAATTCCGTAGCTAAATGGATGTTCAGTACAAAAAAAAATTTAAAAACACCTGCATCCCAATACTTTTTATATAAATAAAACTTATTAACTTCCTTCTTTTATATTCCATCATAAATTTTTTGCTTAATAAATTCTATGAATGAATTTAGTTATATAATGCAGAGTATCTACTTAATAAAAATATAAAGAGTTATTTATAGCTGTTATATTTATAGTTAAATAAAACTTATTATGGATAAGGTCAGTTATTAGATTTTTGTTTTCTATTTATACAAATAGCAATGAAAAACCGATAGTTATTTCAGAACACTTAATTTAGCATTAAATCAAAACAACAAAATGATATTTTTATTAATTAATTAAATAGAATTTAAAATAACATAATATTTTTTTTTTTTTTTTTAAATAACAATATGTTATTTTAAATTCTATTTAATGCATTTAAAATAAAAAATTCAAAAAATAATTTTTGTGATATGTATGCTATAGAGACTCCGTTTTTCCCTAAACAAACACGCAGACATGTTTGGCGTTCTGCCGACTGGTGATATAATACTGAAGAAACATCTTGATTATGAAAGTGAAGACACCTACATATTCCAAGTATTTGCTACAGATGGAGTCCAGGTAAAGATAGATTCTATATCAATATTTTAGTAGAATTCAATTATATATTTAAAACTAAAATAATACTTCCAGTTTATTAACTAAATAAATTCTTATAAGTTGTATGATGATCATTTAAATAACGATGATCAGAGGCAATATGGCTTTCTATAGTTGATTTTTCATTACACACTTAATTATTTTATTTTATTATAGAAGCATTTGGGGTCATTTTGACTAAAACTATTATTAAAATATAGATTTTAGGTAAATAAAATTTGTTTGTTTTTTTCTTACGCTGGATTATCTTGGCTTAAGTACCTAATTAAAAGTAGAAAGTTTAAATGCTTTTCATAACAATTTACCTATTTATTTTTTAAGTATGATTTTAGAGATTGATTATTATTTTCATGAGTGACTTCTTTTTGGTAAAAGTTTCATGTGAAAAATTTACAAAATCTGAGTGAAAAAAATGAATAATTTTATTCTTGTGATAATAAATTTAATTTGAATATTAAAAGAAAGAAACTAACTTATACCTAACTATTCTCTATACTCTTCTTTCTTCTCTCAAATTACCAGGGTTAATCTTTAAGATGATATTTTTCAGAATGCTAGTGCCTTTGTCAATATCAGTGTTTTGAATGTGAACGATTGGGATCCCAGATTCAGATTCCCTCAGTACGAGTTTTTTGTGCCAGAACTTGGATCAGGAGGTGAGGCTAAGGATATACCTGTCGGAAGGGTTGAAGTGGCAGATGGAGATAAAGGCGACAAAGTCAGCTTAGCCCTTCATGGTTCAGCTGCTAGGTAGAAATAATACACATTTTTAGATTAGGTTCACTTTTTATTTAGGTAACTCTTAGATTTTCTTACATACATAGGAAGTCTATTGTATAATTTAATCATTAATTTTTTTTAATATAAAAATAAGGTATCTTTATCTTGATAATCAAAATACAGTTTCATTGCATTAACTTTAATAAAAAATGAATATAGTATCGTTTTAAAGTTTTTCCCAATTGTATATATGTTTAGGAAAAAAAAAAATTAAATTCAAAACATTTCACATTAGGATATAACTAAAATTGTGAAAGCAATATAGTAAGTGAAAGCAATATTCCATTATCAATCAGGAGTATTCAATATATATTGAATGGATTTAGTATCATTTGAATAAATGAGTGGATGAAGGTCTTATGTTACAATTTTAAAGTTTTGAGAAATTGAAAATTAAAGTTTTTAAAGACATGATCTATTAAATCCAATGAGAAATCAAACGCTTAACCAAGATTGTTGGGTTGTTAATGTTACGAGGCAGAGATTAGCTTATAAAACCTTCATTGGTAAGAAAAATCAGTTGAAAATTTGATACATAACACCTTCATCCACTCATGTTTTCATTTATTACTTCAATTTTAAATGTTAAGCTAAGAAAATTTGAAATCATTCCAAAGGATTTAAAAGCAGAAAAATTAAACCATTTCACATTTGCAGGATGTTTACTATTGATGATGAAGGAATCATTAGGATCACTGATCTGTCTGCACTGAACAGTAGTACGGTTCACTTAGTTGCCGTAGCCACTGATACTGGCATTCCTCCAAGACAAGTAAGCAAAAAAAATTATTTTCTAAGTACTGACATTTTATTGAGATGAACATGTTTCATTTTTATTATTTGAGTATTCATTAATCGTTTTGTATGAAGTTGGACAAAGACTAAAGAAAAGTTTTAAATATTCTGATAATTAGTTTTAAATTTTTAGGGGATGGGGAAAGGAGGATTAGTTAAGTGCTGAAAATAAAAAATTTTAATATACATCTTTCTTTTTTTTTTTTTAAGAAATTGGAAAAGTAAAAGCATTTATAATATATGAGGTGATTAGTTCCAAAATTGGCTCAATCCACTTACTTTGCAAAATATTTTTATTTTATTTTACATAAGTTCTCAATCATCTAGCAAAGTTGTATTTCAGTGAAGTATAAAAATGGATTTAAAATCATGTGTTTACCTGGGTTAAACAGGGCATAATCACATAATAGTAGAGTACAGAATAAATAAGATTAAAAACTGAATACTTTTTTCACTTCCAGGCATCAGTTCCAGTGATAATACATTTACCCGAGGCCATTGTATGGAAAAGTGGAATAGCAAACAACATGATCATGATGGCAATATTTGGAGCGATTCTCGGGCTTCTCGGTCTAATTATACTAGTCCTGATTGTCTATATTCACAAACAGTAAGTAAAATAATTTTCTAATCATTCTCATATCTGTTAAATATCTGAAGATTCAAGAATTAAATGCTATTATTCAATGACAGTAGGCAACCAAAATCAAAGAACCAGCTAGCAACAACAGCACAAGTATTAAGTGCTATTGAGTCTGAAAAAATGCCACCAATGACCAGGGATTCAATGCTATTAGGCAGTGAAATGTCAATGCTTGAAAATAATAATTTTAACGATGGCAATATGTCTATGAGAAATGAAAATATGACCTTTGTATCAAACACGAACAACAAGAATGGGAAGGTTGAAAACCCAGTCTTTACCCAAAATGGAGGGACAACAGTTCCTAATAGCAGTTCCCAATACACCGCTACAGTCAAAAGTAAGCATACAATTTATTCCTAATCATTTTCACGAATATATTTGAAATTTATCAAATATTTTCCATATATTAATAAAGCTGATGTTTTATTGAAACAAAAGAACAGTATAAAAAAAAATAAAAATCATGAAAGATGTTTTAGTTAGGCCAATTAAAGAGTCAGATAATCCTTCAGATATCTCTTGATTATTCTGAACAAGATAACATCAAAGTAGATAAATTTCCAATCAGCTATTTTTTATTACTTTCTCCTTATTTTAATTTTTATGTATGAAATAAAAACCTATCATTGTATACATCTTTCCTCATTTTACAGAGAATATACAGTAAAATAAAAAAAAAAAAAGTCAATAGTATCATATTTATCTTCTTAATTTTCGAAAATTTTACTCAACACTATTCAGTAACCATTTTAGCAAGAAGCTGTTCATTTTTATTCAAGAAATTAAGTTTGAAAATTATTTCTATAGAAAATATGCATAACATGTAAATAAAAGAGCATTTGTAAATCTAAGTTAGCATCTATTAATAAAAACGTTTTAAATCGATTAATCGTTTGTCAACATTTTACACTAAATAAAATAAATAGTAAATAAATTCCAGAAACCAATGTGTATAGTAACAAGAAAAGTAGCACTAATTAAAAAAATAAATAATTGTAAAATTTAAGATAGGATTTTTTGTCATAAAAATCTGTTACAAAAAAATTTCAGGTATAATGGCACGTAATACAAATGGTCGTCTGTCAAATACAGCTAATCCAAAAAAGGCAGCCGCACCGTCTCCCCCACAGTTACCATCGCAACAGAGGCTGGGTGGAACTCTTCAGAACAGGGTCTGGCCGCCAGGCTCCATTCCAAGGACAGTTAAAAAACTGAGCTGGGATGATGAGAGCGATTCATCCCCGGGAGGAAACAAAGTAAAAAATAATTAAGTAACATCTTATTTAGCATAATTAAAAGTTAGTCCTTTTAACATTTCTTTATACATTTCTGTGACTAAAATCTTATTTAAGAATCAAAAGAAAAGGAATATTCATCTGGCTGATCAATCGTTGAATTAGATCATTAACAGTTCTAATACTAATGTTTAATGGCATGAAAAAAATAAATTTTACATTGCACAAAATGTATGCTTGATAGATACTCAAAGTAAGAAAAATTGTAAAAATAAAATTTGAAATAATTATTGTAGTAAATTAAGAGAGGAGGGAAGTAGCATAGTCAGTAGAGCATCTGATTCCTATGCTGAGCTAATCCTATTCAAATCCAGAATTTCCTTAATATACAGAAACTAGTGGGGTTATGCAAAGTGGTTCTACAGATGCTTCTAGATAAAACCTCTGAATTATGATTTTTCACTACTTTTTTGCTGTCCTGCAGGGTCATCTTAATAAGCCTGATAACCTTCAGAGAACATCCTAGAAATTTTAAATTTCCATACTGTACGTTTCTTTTTTTACTAGCATAGGCTCACTTATAGTCTGCAAAAAGGTGGTGTGGTTCTCTATTCCATTCACGGCATTTTTCAAGCATAATTCTCATGCAAAAGATGTGGTCTATTGTAGATCTTTCAGGGTGGAACCACACTGATACTTGCCTAAAACCTCTTCCACTCTCTTTACAACTCTCTTCATCAGCAAAGTTGACACCTTGTAGACCATGCACGACAGTGTGACACCTATAGTTTTTACAATCCAGTTTGTCCCTTTTTTTATGGATTGGTAAAACTGCAGCGACCTTCCATTATTTTGGCGTATCCTCTTTCATCCAGATTTCCCATATTAGCTCATATATTTTCCACCGTAGTGCCTCTCTTTCTAATTTGAGTGCTTCTCATGGGATCCTATCAATTCCTGGTGCTTTATTAATTTTTAAATTCATAAGTATTTCTTATATCTCCAGAGTTGCTTCACTGTATCCTTTTTTTTTGTATTCTTCACTGGCCTGTCTTGTATATCTAAGTAGCATCCTTCCATAAGCTTTTGTCTTCTGTTATACTGCTATTTTACATTCTTGGTCAAATCAACTGTTCTTTTTTTCTCTCCTTTCCTTGCCTATTATCTCTTCTGTAGCCTTCCTGGCCATTTCATTTATTTTGATCCATTTGTTTTGGGCACTTTCTTCTTTTGTCTCAAGTGCATTGTATTGTAGATTCTCTTCCACCTTTCTTATCTATTGTTGTTGTTTTCTTTCTTTGTTATCCCTCTTGGTATGATGACCAGTCTTTGTATTTATCTCACCAAGACCAGAAAATAATCACTTGAACAATTTGCACCCCTGCAGCTCATCACATCATCAACATCAATCATGATATGATCCATCAAGTTCTTGGTTTTTCCATCTGTTGAGGCCCATGGTTCCAAATGGATAGATTTATATGGAAAGGCTGAACTTGAGATTTTAGGTTTATACTTGAGGCAAAATCTTATGGAGGCTAAATTTTCCTGTTCCTCTTGCCAAGCTTACTTCCATCCCAATTTCACTATTAAAATTTCCAAGAATAATTTTGACATCGTATTTTGGGAATTTCATTAAAGGTTATTCCTAATTGTTCATAAAAAGCTTCTTTTTCCTCATATGTCTCCTCTTCAGTGGGCACATGCACACTTACCAGAGAGATGTTAAAGAACTTTTCTTACAATCTTAAGGAGCATATTCCTTCATTGGTTGCCTTATAGCCCAATATATGATGCTTTATATTCTTTCTTACCATGAAGCCAGTTCCAAACACATTTTTCCTCATGTCATTTTCGAATACCTTCAACTAAAATTTACTATTCACTTTAGTAGCATTTTCTCCAGCCCTTCCTTCTATCTCTTCTCATAAAACTGTTGCATTTCAAACCTTTATCAATAACAGACTTAATCTATGTTGTATCCTAATGATCCTCTATGGATAGATGTATTTATACAGATCCTTTATTAATTGTACTAATGTAGTGAGGAATATCTCCCACTCCTCTTATCTTCAATATTTCTTCCCAAATCTCTTCAAAAATAATAATCTACTTTTGTCTTGGTTCAATGTGTATAATTATGAACACGAATCAACTTTTACATTTTTCAAGAATTATTTTTACAACTTGATCTTTGTCAAAACGAAACACTGACATTTAATAATTAATTAGCATCCTCAAAAGCATAAAGATAAAAATGTAAGATAACACTAAAATCATCAAATCACACATGCAAAAATCCTATGCTAAATTCTTAATTAGTATCCAGGTAACATTAATAAACCATCACTGTAACAATGAAATCTATGATCATAATAAAAATCACACATTGCATTGTATAATGCATATTATTAAAATTTTACAAATTTATTATTTTATTAGTTGAAATGGATGGTTTAATAAAATATAATTTTCTTCTACCACCAACTAATAGAGATAAATAATCATCTTTAATAAATTAATCAACTAATGACGCAGAAGAAATAAGGTTTTATTCTAACCTACTCAAATGTTTTCCAGATTGAAATTCATATATTACCAACACACATGTGACTATGTTCTGTCATTGTATCACAAGATGAGAATAGTCTTAAAGTCGAATTTAATTTAAAAAATAAGTAATACAGTAATAATAGCAGCAAGGCCACCTTGTAGTCAGGCAGTCTTGCAAAGAAACTAAAAATAACATTTTTACTTTTCATTTTAAATTCAGGCTGTTTTAGTTTTGAGCACATGATTGTAACTTGAACTAGATTCATGAAATAACAAAAAAAAAAATTAATAATTAAAAAATATAAATAAGTAGCTCTCTTATAAGTTCAGAGAAGGTATTAATTAAAAAATGATATAACTGAATTAGCTCATTAAAAACTCAATTTTTATCACAACCACTGAATATAATGGGTGACATGAAATTACATCTTTCATTGAATTTCAGTGGTTTTTAAAAAAGTTTAGTTGATTGATAAAATTAGTAATATTATTTAAAAAGTGAAATAAAGAAATCATTGCCCATTATTCTAAAATAAAATTCATAGCAGTATAAAATAAATCATTTCGTTCACACTGCTTTACACCAAGATCAGGATCATTTTATGATTGTATCACATGAAATGTCAAATTTTTTAGGATAGCATTGATAAAGCATAAATGGATACAAGCATATTTTATTAATTAATTAAAATGTGATCTTCAATTCCTTAAAAATTCTTTCAATGAACAAGTTGTATATATATATTCTAATATATTTATTGTTTTCATTATATTTTATCATTACATATATGTGTATATCTGTGTGTACATGGGTGTGTATAAAATGTATTTTTATACTTTTGTAGGTTGAAATAGACCCAGATGTAAGTGTGACACCCCTTGGAGATATCAAAGCTTCAGAAAACATGAACTTAACAGTCTATTTTTAAAGAAAAGGACATTTGTAATTAAAAGTACTGAATAAATTCGAAATAAGACGTATTACCGTAAATAACATGTGATTATTAATATTGAATGTAGCACTTGTTTTAAATAGTTGAAAAAATGATCTTTCCTGTTAAATCCAAAGCACTAAATCTCCTAGGCAATAAGGAAAGTTATTATTCAATTAGAAAAGCAATTATTCAATCAGGAGAGCAATTATAGCTTTTCCATTATTAAAGATAATTTAGTCAAATTGATCAATCGAACTGCTAGTTTCACATTATTTCCTTAAAAAAAGTTATGAGGAACGATCAAATCACTATTGGATGTTAGACAAGAAAGATATTTAACATTATAAGAGGCTTGTTAAAGCACTGACTAGTGATAAAGTCTATGAAGAAAGTATTTTATTTTAGAAATGATAGCAGGAAAGATCTGAGTTTGATTACTTTAAATTATTGTTATAGCATTTAAATATAAATGTACATAAAAAAATATTGTTATGTATTATACCTAAGCTTTATTTTAGTTACATCGAACAGTTGTTTTTTATAACATAGTTGCATGCATATTTTTATAAAACAATAAAAATAGATTTAACAACTGTACATAATATATTTTGTTTTTGAAAAAATAAAATAAATAAATAAAGACAAAAGAAAAAAATAAGAATGTAATAATGAAGTGGAGAAGTTTTAAGTCAATGAGAAATTGTAAATTTATTTTCTAAATATAAATCAACGAATCAAATAGTTATGTGTAAATTGTAAATAATATAAGACAAATAAGTCAATAATTGTAAATCTCTTATTAATAAGATTCAATAAAATTCATTTTGATTTAGATCTTGATTTATTATAGTCCTTTTAATAACTTACTTTTCATTGGGAAAAAGGTGTTTTTAATAATGCATTACATCATAGCCAAGTCCAAATTAATCTTATAACTTAGCAAGGTCAGTGTTGTTTTATCCTTGGACTTAAAGCTATACTTTGCCTGTAATCTTCAACATCCTGTTCCTTGAATCCAACTATTATAGCATACTTGTAAGCACTAAACACAATTTAAAAAGATATTTTCTCACCAACAAAAAAATATTTATTTCTAGTTTCATCAACTAAAAAGATTAGAATGGATAAACCTAGAAAAAAGTTCCCAAGAATACAAAAAAAATAAATAAAATAATTACAAATTTTAGTGAGTAAATTAAATCAAAAGTTTTTAAACAATCGCCAAATCCATTATTAAAATACAAATAATGAGCTCATAATTAGCATATAACTCATTAAAAGGTACAAAAAAGGAAAAAAGGAGTTTTACACCCTCCCCCTCCCTCCTTCCAAATTCTTTCTGGGAGAGATTCAAATGTTTTCTAACTACGGCCTTATTAAAATATGCGATTAAATTAATATATACAGTTAAGTTAATTCCTAATACTATACCATTCGTTTCGAAATCCAGTTAATATGCGACCGAAATCCTAGTATTATTTTCTTTTTCGGTGATAAATGAAAATGCGGATAATTCATTGTTCAATTTTCCGTAAATTTTTCAAGTTCCAGTGGCTTTTACTATTATTTCAATTGTTTTATAAAAATCGAATAACAAAGTATGAGAAAGCAATTATATGAAAAACATTTTTTTTAAAGTATCATTTATTAATCGCTAACACAAATATTTCAAGTACTATAGAAATATATATTTCAATAAGTGTTTTCAAAACGAAATTACATAAGATTGGTTTTCAGAAGTATTACGATAATAGGATTGTCACCAAAGATTCTGGACGAAATAAATAATAGATTGCGCCACCGTAATGAAATATCACGATTTCGTCAAAAAAAACATATAACAATGTCCTAAAAATATTTATTTATTCTACCGTTTCCTATATTATGATTCTTATATTAGTATAGTATTCTTATATTCTTCTTTAGAGAAGAATACCATTTAATAAAATAGCGGATGTCTAGAAAGCATATAAGAAATAACAAAACTCAATCGCCTGAGAAGTTCTCAAAAACAATTAGTTCTATCTTGCTATGTATAAATATTCTATGTTGAGTTAAAATTAGATTTTTCATTGTACAAGAAATTAAAATATTGTCCCAGCATCCATTCTAATAGTACTGAAAACAATTAAGTTAGATTTACCTGATCTGCAGTGTTCCTAATCATGGATAACTATATCTTATACATTATTTTTTTAAAAATGATCAATGATCTTGAATATATTTTTTAAAAATTAATGGGATTATCATTATTAATTTTGCATTTACAGTGGTTACAATAAGCATTCATACTTAGTTTTTCGGGTAAACGTATGTTTAATAATTTATTTAACATAAATTAACTGATGGATATGATAGCAAACAGTATTCCGCATTAATTGGGTACAGATGAAGAAAATTAGAAACCCGTACAACCTAATTAACAAGAAAAATTGAAAATTTATCGTGCAAAAAAAGTATTCATACAGTAACAGTTGTGAAAATAACTTGTTAGTTTGTTCCCAGCACATGGTTTTCAATTAATACATGATCCTTTATTCAAATACAAATCCAAAATGGACAAAATGATCAGAATTGAAACACAATTCCACCAAAATAGGCCGTAAATTAATGAATAAGTTCTACCTGCAAAGATGAATTTTTGTCTCACTCGACCATGTAGTATATATTTAACAACTTGAAAATCGGATCAGTGGACAATAACAAAGCAGAAATCCAGCAAAAAGCAGTCGAAAATTCCCAAATAAGTGCTCGAGAACTTATAGAACACATCATAGAATGTGGTAAAAATATATCTCTCCAAACTGAGAAATAGGCTAGACAGAAAAAATATATTATAGTTCGCCTACCCAGCTGTATACAACCCGAAACCAGGACATTACGAACACAGTGCTCAATAGACACTTTTAAATTTTTGGATTGTTAGGCTTCACTGTTCTTCCATCAAACCTCTCCAACTTAGATCTTGAATTTGCTTTCATTGAAAAACAATTATCTGAAGGGGTTTGTTAATATGCTGTGCAAACTACATTTTTTCTGAGTAGCCAATTTTATGGAGCCGAGTTTGAGGAGTAATATATATACCATATGTTCTGCGATATTTTTACACAATGTGTTCTGCAAGTTTATGAGAACTTATTTGGGGATTTTTGTCTGCTTGTCGCTAGATTTCACGTGATTCAAGTGGTATCATAAAGCGTTTTCTGCTTGTGTGTTGTTGTCTACTGACCCGATTTTAAAGTTTTTAATTATATAATGCATGGCCGAATGAGACTATCCCATCGTTTTTCCGATATATCGATAACCCAATCCTTGTTGAAAAAAAATTAATAATTCATCTTTACAGGTAGAGCTTAATCATTTAGATTTACGACCTATTTAGGTGGAATTGTGTTTCAATTGAAATCATTTGTCCCATTTGGCTCAATTTCATTTCATTTCCAATTCTAATCATTTGGCCCATTTTTAGTAAAATGTTGGATCTACGAAAGAGTAGATCGGCATTTTACTGAGTGCCTGCTCACATAACCTACATTATCACATTTTATTCAATTAGAAAGGTGATCAGGTACTCCGAATCAATAATCGGTACTTATTTGTGGAGCACGCGCTCCATACACTTAGTAAAATAATAATTAAAAGAATTTTAAAATAATAATAAAGAAAATCAGTTTTGAACGAAAATCTGTTTAAAATAAATAATAATTGAGTATTTAAGTACTTCATTGTGTAACTTCTACTTATTCACATCGAGCCAGAGCACCTGCTCAGTTTTTTGAGGGATGAGTACGTGCTCAGTTTTATCACAACTGTTATGAATACTGTACGAATACTTTTTTTGCACGATAAATTTTCTATTTTCTTGTTAATTAGGTTGTAAGGGTTTCCAATTTCCTTCAGCTGTAAAAATTAATGAGGAATGCTATTATGAATGTTATATTATGCTATTAGGAATGTTATCATATCTATCAGTTAATTTAGGTTCAATAAATTATTAAACATATTTTTACCTGAAAAATTAAGTGCACGAACACTAATTTTGACCACTGTAGTTTTATCGCAAGAAATGTGCTTATAAAACAGTTTAAAAGAAAAAAGTACAATGGTTTGATCTTTAAAAAATTTTGTGTAGGTGAAAATAAAAATAATTTGTTAAATACATCGTTAAAAAAAGTACGTGAGTTGTTTTGGTTTGTCATCAGCATCTTTTAATGCTTACTATATTATATATATATATATATATATATATATTATATATTATCTTATATATATATACATCTTTTAATACCTTTCATTAAATGAATTGTGATATGAAACTTGTAATGCATATGATCAATGAATAACATAAAAGGCAATTAAACAATCAAAAATGGAATATTTATTGTTTTACATGAATTATATCTCATAAGAAAAATATACATATAACATTTTCTATATTTTTTATCAACCTAACACGATTCTACTTCCAAAGTGAGCACCAACTGATGTGTGTACAGATATAAACCATTAATAAAGAAATTAATAAAATAAATACAGAGCTAGCGGAAAAATGTAACCTCAAATAAACTATACTCATGTTTTTAATTTAAATATTATTTTATGAACATAACAAGAAAAATTATTAAAACATAACAATAATGTGTTTATTTTAATAATATACATCTAAATGTATCAACTTTTTCGATAAATTTGTTTATTTCGCATTATTATCTAAGGAATTAAACGAAATTTTCAAATTCTTCATAATTTCAATTTTAAGTTTCAAAGTTTTTAAAAACTATGTCGGACGGCAGCATTGGAAGAATTGTACAGGCAAGCGCCTGTTTTAAAATGAATATCAGCTCTATATGGTAAAAAGGAGCAATTAAAATCCAAAGATAATAAGGCACACAATGGTCTACTTAAACCAAATTCCTAAGGTGTCAGTTAGCACCTAATTTTAAAAATATTACATTTATAAAAATATTATTACAGATTACATTTAGGCAAAACCGACTAGTTTTCTTTATAACATTACAATATACCACTACATCTAACAATAAAATTGCTATAAAAATATTTCTAGCCTCAAAAGGCCAACTAAGGCATACAAAAAATATTACAAAACAGTAATTGCTTGTATTGCAATTATACAAATGAAAGTATTTATAACAATTATATAACATAACTGATTTAACAGCAATTATAATGAACTCCTTAAGTCTTTTATTGCCTATTACGGTTCAATAATCACTTAAAATAATCAGTTAAGATTAAATAGAAATCATTAACATAAAAAATATATAAAAAATGAAAGGTACAAAAAAAAACTGAATAAATTATATTCTCAATGTTTTCACATTTCAATTTACCATCAGGACGTTAGTGATAAAATTAATAACGTAACTACGTGGATCCTCAATTACCTGTTAAATTCAATCAACACTCATCTTACTTTTTTTTATTAAATTTTTTCAAAAGCACCAGTGATTTTCGCTTAAAAAAAATTTAATAATATTAGAAGGTATCAAAGTTTTAGCAAACATTTCCGAAATTCGATTTTTTTTTTCAACAAACTTTATACACTTAGTTAATCGAGTTAGTAAAACTTGAGTAGGTAAGCCAAAACGGATTGTAGTCTACTTTTGCAGTTCTGTTTGTTTGGGGATGAACGATATCAGTTTTAATATTTTTTAGTTCCTTCCGAAAGTATTTAAAACACGAATCGTTCATTTTTTTTCGAGTGAACAGTGAAATTATTGATCAGGATTAGACTCAAATGTGAAAAAACTTTAAATATACGTAAAATATCCTACAATTATTTACGCTTGCGGCTATTTTTAAAAATTGAGAGAAAACTTATTCCAATATTTTGCAGATTTTGTAGCTAAATTCGCCCTAAAATATCAATTTCCCGTCATGAATAGGATTCAATCGCTGATGTGATTTTTAATAAAACAGGTGTTACTAAAAGTTACTAGAAATTTAATTAATAATTCAGAATGCTTACTAAAAAAACTATTGAGTACCTACTAACCGAATTTATTGAGCAGAGCTCATATTTATTTTATAAAATTGAAACGAATCGTTTAAAAAAGAAACTAGATTAAACAAAATTATAAAGAAACCTAAAATATAAATCAGTCGTATAAAACCATGATAGAGAGAATCTAATAACTAACATTTTCCCCAATAAATCAGTCTAATTTTTAAGACTACTGTCTACAGTCTTGACTACTAAATATCTAATAACACTAAACAAATAAACAAAAGTAAAAATTTTTTTATAAAAATTAGAATTAAGTTTTCAACTAATAAATGCCCATACCAGCAAACAATATCAAATCATAGTCCCTTATCATGCGTTATGTCGTACAAAAGGAAGCAAATTAAATATATTAAAAAAAAAATTAATAATATTTAATGTTTGTTTTTGTTTACAGGCATAAAAACCTTCGGCCATAAATGCAATATTTTTGCGTGTTTATTAAGATATTATATAAATTTTCACAGAAATTCTGAAAGTTCGAAAATATAAGTATTTCAGATTTTTGTATTATTTAAAAAAGTAATTTCTTAAAATTTGGATAAATATAAAATAACATACTGTTCTCTTGTTTTTTTTTTAAATATAATAAATTACATCAAAAACGCAAATTATTATTATTTTCTGATTAATTGTTGGTTTCTCCGCTTTTCCCTCGTTCTATATTAGTCGTTAAGTGATAGTCCACTGAAAAATTTATCATATATTTTTATTGGCAAAAAAGAAAAGTGTTTACTTATATATTGCAGTGGTGAACGCCTACATAGTGTGTAAAAACGCAAAACAAAAAATAATAAAGCATCTATCTATTTTGTGTTTTATTACCAACGTGATTAATCCCATATTACATTTGTCTAGATAAGTTTATCATGGACAAACCATTAAAAATATGTTTTTTGAAGATATTTAATTTTTGTATTTAGCAATATTTTTGCTAATTTATTTGATAATTTATTTAATATTTTTTATATATTTATGTTAATGTTAGTTTACCAGAACGCGTCTCTACAACTAGGATATAAAATTCTGCTTTTAAGAAATAAACAATTAAGTTCCTTTTATTTGAAAACTTAAATAAAAAAAGTATAAAAAAAAAAAAAAATGAAAATAAATTGTTATTTTAACTAGAATAAACTTTCAGACTAGATTTTTTAAAATTTAAAATATAGGTCATGACAATATAAAACCATGAAAAATTTCTCAACAATAAACTATAAAAAATCATTAAGCAGGCCCAGGATATTTAAAAAATAATTAGGCAGCAATTAATGGTAATTAAAATAAATAATGTGAATTACAATATGCTTAATGATATGTATATTAGAGCAATAACACACAAAACGACTATTTTGAAAAGTCTAATGAATTTTAACATGTTAAAATAAACAACTAAAATTTTGTCTTAAATTTCCTAATTTTAATAGAGATACGGCGACTTATAAAAATATTCCTGATTTAAATTTCTTTAGCGGCACGAAGCTAACCATCAATTGGATAATGAGTAACTTTATCAGTATGAGTACAGTTTATCTATTTAAATAAATTTATTAGATTTTTAATTGAAATTTTAAATAAATTTTGAAACAAAAAAATAGGAAAGGCACCGGACTCCCACAATCTGGAGATAGAAAATTACTTTCTACTTTATCAGCCACGGATCGTCTCTGTAATACCGGAGCATGTCCTGGGGCTCACCCAGCCTCTATAAAGTGGGGACCCTTACTCTTCAATAGGTTAAATAGTTGGCCATATCACTACCTGGAATAACCGTTATTCATGTGTCAAATAGATATACCCTTCATGGGTTTATAACAAGAGGCATATTTTAATTTAATTTATTTTCAATGAACATTAAGTTTCAAATTCTATGTATTCACCTTTTGAATGTAAGGTATTTTTCGACTATGAAAATGTACCCAGCTAATACATTTTCACCAAGTCAGTCAAATACTTAGGTCTTTTGATTTATGAACGATAATATAAATTCGAATATCATCGTGTAGCAATGCAATGGAGACAAACCAAACTGGATTGATTTGATTTGAAATTAAAAAAAAAAAAAAAAAATCAATAATTATTTTATAAAGATCTTTTATCTTACTACCACAAATACAACACGATGGAATTGAATAGAATTGAGACGACCACAAAAGAAAGGTCAATGCCAGCGATTCGGAGTTGTTTTTTTATTTGACTCAATTCTACTAAAACGTTCTAAAGTCTCCCTTAAAGTTAAAAAAAGAAACTAAAACCGCGACTAGAGAAAATGTTGTAGTGTCTCCTTGGAATTTATTGCGTCATCTTATATAAGAGTATTCGTGACGTATAATCAATTTGTTTCTCAATGCTATGAACATTATCTTATTTTGCTTTAAAATTTAGGATCCATTAACGTAGTAAATAACCAATGAACTACAATATTAGGTAATAGAAAAGGTATTTTCTTATAAGATTTATCTTCTAAAGCTGTCTCATTCAATTTTATGTAATGTCGACCCATATTTTGAAACGATAAGAGTGCTGACGTACGTACGTCGAGATAAAAAAAAAATCATATAAACTTTATGAAGTTGATATGTATGAAGAAAAAGCACCTACATGACTGTATTTAATAATTGGGTTGTTCTCAATCATAGTTTTGAGCAAATCTAAATAGAAAATTTTGTTGTATTTGCAGTTCAAAACTGTATCTGTTATTAAATATTTGTATATTTTAAGTCTCAATTTTAAAGGCATATGTATATGATAAATGTTAAATGGATGTATGATAAACATTATCAGTGTATTTAATTTAAATAGCTTTAAATATATGACTATGAGCCCTTCTTACGGAGGAGGCCTCAATTGCAATACAAAAAAAATTTGGGAGATATTTAATTGTTGGGTGCATTTATTTTTGTAATAAATCCATGTTTCGCCCGCAACAGGGTGCAATTGATTAGTAAACATAAACTTTGGTGTAAATTGAAGAATTAGAAGTGTAATCCTATTACTTTTCGCAAATCGGCTCACTAATCATAGACTATATACGCACAGAGGATTAATAAACATAAACTATAGATCATAGATATTAAAAAATCAGTGAATAGTGCAACATATTGTGATATATTTTATAGATTAGATGTTTTAGAAAAAAATTTCTTTTAAATGTGACGTATCTGACTCTATTGGAGCAGTACAAACAGGACATTCATTAAGGAACTAAGGATGAACGGAGATAATTCAGGTAAATTAATACCCTAAAATGTAGGTAAATAAATAATCTATTTACCCTCTCCCCTATCCATGACTTCCAAGAATGTAATCAAGATCAGCTTCATAGATAACAGAACTCTTAAATAGTATTTTTGACTTTTATATGGCATATACCATTTTTTTAAATTAGTATATATGACTAAAATTTTTGACTAGTACAAGTAAATTTCTTCCATCATTTATTAAAATATATAAATGATGTTCATAAATTAAATGTTTCAATTTCAAACAATAATTACATCAAAGGAAAAATAAATCAAGAAAAAAATTAAAATCATTTTCATTGACATTGAAAAATACTCCTACATGTAAAAGTATTGGTGTCATATTTTTTTGAATGGTGAATGGAACTAGGATTCAACACTTCTCAAAAGGTTTCATCGGAACACTCAATCAGTTCCTAGCCCCTTTATCTATAACCACATATATATATATATATATATATATATATATATATATATATATATATATATATATATATATATATATATATATATATATATATATCGATGTTGGTTTTTGAAAAAGGCCTGAGCACCATTGAGCAAATTTTACAGGAAACACATGAAACGTTTTTTCCTCTAATAACAATATATATACATATATATATATATATATATATTTTAATTTTATTCTTTGTTGTGTACTGTAGGAGTTTATTAAGGTGGCAAAACTTTTATAATTACAATATATTTTTAAGACTTTCATCACTGATCAAGACCAGAGTGACGATCGAGAGTAGTCAGTATTTGGTGCTTACCCCACCAATAGTCGATTTTAAGACCATTTCCAATTTTTTTTTTCGATATATCGTAAACGGGAATCGATAGAAGTGGTGTATACATCCCATAATAAATCGAAACCTAAATTTCGAATTTTTGGCGCTTAAGCCTTTTTCATAAAACGACGTCGATATATATACACACATAAAATTATTGTTACTGGTTTATCCAGAAATGATAGTTGTGGAAAGATGGAAATTGGAAAAGCTAAGAGGACATTTAATCAGAGAAAGCTGCACCGACAAAAAACTGGATATTGTCATCATTAAGGGGTTTATACAACAAAGCCTTGAAGGATTGAAATTACAACTACATTATTTTTGCTTAATACACATTACTCACCATTTAAACCACATTTGTTTATAAACATTAAAAGTAACCTAGAAATGATTAAAATAATAATTGTAAGGTTCAGCAAGGAAATCATGTCCTCAAAATCAAATCCAGTCTTCCATCTACAATTATTGAATTGATAGAACAAAAATATAAATAAAACAAATCAGATACAACATTTAATATATTAACAGACTCTTTTGGAACAACTCAAAATAACATTTATAATACTGTATTAATTTTAAAATCAACAGTATTAATGAGAAAAAAAATTGTTCTATTCCGTTTATACATAATATATACAATAAAACTAACAATTTCATAAATATTTTACCGTTTTAAATTAAAAAAATTATATTACATAAAATTTTCAATCTAAAAATTAGGTACATCTTTCAATTTTTAAAAACGTATATCTTTACATTTTTTTTATTTTACCATATATGAAGGGTACAGGAGAAAAACCAATGATGGCCCATAATTTACCTATTTTCAGCAGTTTACAATTCTTTTGGCCTTGATGAGTACTATTAAATGATTATTCAATGTGTTAGAATTCGGAACACCAACTGGAAATCACAGCCTAAGTTATTATTATTATTTAAAAAAAAATATTTTGTTGGCAGGAAGTAGGAAATAGCAAGGAATGTCACAATAAAAAGAAACAAGGCTACCATAATTTAATGATAAATCAACATTAAATTATTGCGTGAGGAGTTCAATTGTTTTTATTAATGCGTTACTTGGTCGCATTTGTGAATTAAAATTTAGATTCATTTTAAAGTATAATAAACTAATTCTGATGAAGATCGTGAAAGAGTAAGTCTATTCAGTTCGGGTAAGTCAATGGAAAGACGCGAAGAGTACTTTACATAATGAAGAAATTACTGCAAGTTCGGCCCCAGATTAAAAGTCGTCGACTCTTTCTAAAGAACTTTCTTCTAATTCTCAAAAGCCATACCAAAGTAGTTTAATACCAATAGTTTCCTGTAAGATGTCGCCTGAGTAATAGGCCGCGTTCGTGTCTTAAAAAGAAAACTGGATTCTTCTGAAAAAGAAGAGGTGGATAAGGGTTTCAAAGTCTTTATAGCCATTAAAGTTATATTGAAAGGGAAACTCGAGTTCCAAAAAACCATCTGAACATTGGAAACATAGCGACAAACACACGTAAAAAGGAAGGATCAGTGTAGTATGCATGACTGGAATTAAAAAATAAAAAATGTTCCGAATTTTCTAAATAAAATACCCAAAATTTCCTTTGAGATAGGAGATAGGGGAATTTTAACAAGCAATTGAACATGTTCATTGACTACCCAAGAACGTATATAAAAATACTCTCTGTAAGAGTAAACCTGAAATGAAAACAAATAAAATGAAACCACACAATGGATAAGGACTCTTCCATTACTGCTATCCCCAAATAGTGATCATATTACTGGTTTATATGGGCTTGTAGCGATCTAGTTACTGGAAGTTTTAGATTAACTATCAGGTAGTTATTATTTTAATAAAGTAATTGATTGGACTTTTTTGGAACTTGTTATGATAATCCCTAACCTCCCCCACTGGGTATTAATCCATATGATGGAGGTTGACCAACCCTGGAACTCATCCTGGAGATCAGACAAATATGTCTAAGGTAAAGATAAGAGTGGCTGGTTTTTTAGAGTTGTGATGTGGTTATTTTTACGAGGTAACACATCTCGCTTGCTGATTGGTAGTAACTAAGGACTACCTACAGTCAAAACTGGTAAACCAAAATAATCTTCTAAGAAGGCCCCACAAATAGAAGAGGATCTAGATAACAAAAGGTTACAGGATCTAATGAGAGGGTATGAGAAAAAAATAGACAGATATGAAGAAGAAGATTCCTTTTTCTAACTTGGAAAAAAGAAGCTGAAGCCATAGCTACAGACTATGCATTCATTTCATATCATACACAAAAAATATGAGTGTAGAATATACGGACTATATATTCATAATATACCACACAATATTTTCATTCCACTCCATTTTTAAACATGGCATGGAGATGTTTCTTTCTTTATTACATTATTTTTAAAAGCATAAACCTGAATGTAACATAGTTTCACATCTTCTGCAACTCTCCTGGAGATAAAAATAAAAATTACACTGTTGGAAGGTTTTTCCATAACATTGTTCATACAGCCAAGAGACTGGATTTGATTGAAACTATGCTCATATAAAAGGGCATCTTCAATAATTCAGTATTATCTTATTCTAATTGGCTAATAAGAAGGCTGATAATACGATGATAAGAAGGCCGATAATACGATGATAAGAAGGTGCCCACAGATTGACTTGAACTCTACCACCATTCAAGAAAGGAACCAGATCCATTTAAAGATGTTCTAGTCCAACATGAAAGAATAAAAAAATCTTTCTAAAGCATAACTTAGCCTTTAAGAGGTCATTTCTAATTCGAAAAATCATAGTACGGCAAATCACCTTATCTTGTTTACCATTGTGGTTCTTATAATGCTCCTTGGGAAAATTACCGCATCAATAAAAGAAACGGATGAAGAAACCAATTATCGTTCAGTCTTCAAAAAGAATAATTAATAGAAATAGAGTTTAGACTGGATCTAAATCATACAAATATCCATCGTAGAATATACACTTTCAAGTTTGAAAAGAAGTTTGTATACCATATTGATTTTTTTTAATAGAAATTATCCCACTGTAAGTCAACTTTTTTAATTTATTATTAGTTTGAAAATGAATTTTTTTTCAGTTCAACAATATTAGTTATGATTTCAAATCTATCTATCTTTTCAAAATGTAAAGTCAGAATCATTTGAATAAAAATGTATTTTAATTAAAATGGAAATAGTGACTTTCCTTATATCGCTCCAGTAATTTAAGGGTTCATAAGATTTTGTTAGAAAAATTATGAAAAAGAATATGAAGAATAGAATTTTCATCAAGATGTCTTAACACAGAGCTTAGTGGATGTTTGGTGTACCACAAAAGAAAAATAGTTACTTTATAATCTTGCCTGAGTTTTAACAAAAATATTTTAACTTTTAATATGCATTTTTCATCTGTACCCTTCACTTATTAAAATGCTAAATTTTTAAACTACAAAAATGAAATACATCTGTGGAAGTAAATAAAAATGATAATCCCATATACAGTTAAAAGAGAAATTGCATGTACAGATTTTGTATCCGTTCTGAAGTTACAAGACCCATAACATTCATGGAACAACAAGTTCCAAAAAAAAGAACGCAAACTATGTTAGTTTAAAATTGTAAATAGTTGCCTATAACCCTGTTGAAATAAATATTACAACACACATGTTTGTGCTAGATCAACATATAAATCAAATATTTAAGCTACAAGAAAGACATAAATTCATTGTAAATCATAATTGTGCATTGTATTCAATTGAAGATAATTTTAAAATAATTTAACGATTATTGATTTCAACAATCGTACAGGTAACTATTTAAAAATACGTCAGCACGTTGTGTTCTACCTAGAAATAGATTCATATTACATCATTTTTTTCCTACTTACATTTTCTACTATCAGAAATTTAAAATTCAAGGTTTCTTTAATGTTTCTAAAAGTAATCTAAATTAATTTGGCTTTCATGGTATTCAAATAAAAGCAAAAATAATGTCTTTATAAGATCTTTTTCAATCCTTCATAAGCAACGTTGATTACGCCCCAACTGATGCAAGATCTAGTGTAGTTGAGGTGAACCCCTCTGAAGAAAGCCTTGATACTTCCACGCTCCAAGTAGATTTCAACAATCGACGATATCACAGACTGAAATGGACCTCCGATTCGACTTTGCATATGGACTTTCAAAACATTGCATGGATAAAATATTGTTGAACACAGAGCTCCAATCATTGCCCCAATAGCAAACTGATTGGCTACACGACTGGGAAAATTAGTAGGTTCTGGAAAAATTTCTTTTGCTTTGTCTCGAAAAATGAAGAAAAGAGCATTTGATGGCCCATTCCGATAAAGAACAGGTACAAGGCCGCGATAGAATTCTGCAAAACCATGTTGATGCCAAAGCAAGTTCATTGCATGTTTCATATTTAACACTTCTTTGTGGTATCTTTCATGTTGAAGCAGGGTTTGGACTCTTTCAAATGGTACCAAAATACACTCTATAGTGCCAGCAACGTTAGCTGCTATAACTTTTGAAAGAAACGGATTTACATTTCTATCTAATAGTGGCCGCCGACACTTATCATACATTCCGAACATTATAGAAACAGAGACAGATTTTTGGCATAGTGGTGGAACGACACCTCTGTAAAGTCGAAAGATACCTTCGTTGGCAACTTGCTCTACTGCTGCGAGTGTGTTCAAATTATGTAGCATCTGAAAATTAATCAGTAGGATTAGCAAAAGCAGAAGAACAATATATAATTTGAACTTAAAAAACTAATCATTAAAATGTTGGAATATGCAAAAGCAACATAAAATAAAGTAACTGTCAATGTAAACATACTTAATTAGAGAACCAATAATTACAAAATTAAACTAAGAATAACACTCTATGGCTCATTAACAACAATATTTAATTACCGAAAAACATTGTCGAATCTATAAACAATCATAGGATAATTTATATCCTATAAGGATAAGTTTATAGGATATAATATAAACAACTGAAAATGAGCTACAGAGCATAAATTTAATACATACTAAAAATACTGAAGAACACATGGTGATGTATAGTGCCGGCAGAGCCTAAAATTTCCATTATTGGTTATATACCAATATAACAAAATTAAATAAAGGTGAAACCATTTTCACCAACCCAGATTCTTGGTGAAACTTCTTTTTAAGGAATAGAAAACACATCATAAATTTAGCATAAAATCCTCTAATATTAAAATTCAGTATATTAATTAAGAAACTATCCAGAATGAATTGGATAATTTGATTTACGAAGTAACTTCATCTAAATAAATTTTCTGATTTAAGGGCTGGTATAATATTATGTATGGTATATCGGTATTCTACATATTATATATATATATATATATATATATATATATATATATATATATATATATATATATACATATATAATGGATTGGGTTCAATATGCAATGCCATGTCACAGTGGTGGCTGTTGGAAACCAAAGACTGAGTAGAGATAGATGTGAGCAGCAGAGGATATAGGACACACCTAAACACCATTCTTAACGGTTTCTGAAATTAAAAAAAAAAATTATAGTTCCATTTATTTATGCAATTTCTAGTCCTTTCTGAAAAACCTTAAGATAAAATATATTTTGAGCCCTAACAATGATTTTTAAGCCATCTACAAATGGGGATAGTATATGTGCCCAGAAAAGGCAGGCAACGAAATGGCCGGACAATAGGCTTACGCATGAGGACAGTACTGGCTTCCATAGTCAATAAACGTTTTTTATTATTACATTTTCTCAATTTATTATTTCATAAGACAGAAAATAATTTTTTTTTTTATATTTAAAAAAGAAATATTTTTGTGTGCTCAATTCCATTTTAAAGCATCCTGAGCCCAATAATAAAATAAAAATTAGCCTGCAATATATTACCCAAAAAGAGTAGTGAGTTCAGTACTTGAGAAGGCAGTATTTGTTTCTCGATTAACAGTTACACACAGCGATGATCTGGCCAGGATTATATTCAACTGCCAGCTATGTTCAAGGATCGGATGCTTAAAAATTAATGAAAAACAAAATCAAATTTGAATGAAACATCATTGCAATTAACAAGCAGTTGGAAGAATATGGACAACATGGATAAAGGTTTTAAATTATGGATTTCTTAACTTTTATTAATTTTTTTAATTTAAGTATTCATTCTACAGTATTATCATTGAACTCTCCCTCTTCGCCTTGTTGGGATAACATTCCATAGTAGTTCATAGTTTATATATGTTTCTAAAATGTATCGGTATTGTCTGCACTAATTTTACACAAGTAGTTGGTGTTGTCTTCACTTCTTCAGATTTTGAACACATTTGGCAAAGAATTAAAATCACAAAAGTAGTTCCTTCCAAAACAGAGTCCAGTGCTCAACTGGCAGCCAGTTACTTTTAAGACACATCTGATAATGTATGCCACGAGGTCACATCCTGACCCACTGACATCCAATAAACTCAACTCAAACCTATTTTAGTTTTGTGGCTGCCAGTAGCCAATTGGGCGTTGAAGTGGAAGTACCCCTGCAGCCAGGGACAGTAGAGGGATAATTACTAGTGGCCATTACTGGAAAAAATATTGCCGGCCACCACTACTATCTCTGTGTGCAGTGGACTTTAGGCCTGCTACATACTGTACACAGCCCATAACTACCTCCATTCACTCAATGGCATACCTACAAGTCATAGCTTTGACATGATATTGTTATTGAATCCAAACTGATATCTCTGTCAATTTTTAGGAAACAGTGCTAAGATTTTGCTTTATCTGAATTGTGAATCTTGCTAAAAAGAGAATCTTGCTATTTTGGACTTAATATAAGGAGATTAAAAGGATCTTTTAATGTGAAAAAGTTACTTTGAAATTTGGAAGAACATTAATTGAAAAATAATCATATATATCATTCTTAATAAGATTATATACGATGTATATACACATATATATATATATATATATATATATATATATATATATATATATATATATATATATATATATATATATATATAAAACAATTTTTAAATAAAAATTAAAAAATTATGCTCTTAAGAGCTTTTTATTATCAAACTAATATTACATAAAATTAATAAGTTTTACAGAATTACATAAAACTAATTTTTCAGAATGCTATAAGACCGAAAGAACAGACTGTTTAATAAATAATATTATATATTTAGATATATCCAGTTAAGTACAAGCCATGATTTTGAAAATAAGGAATAAGGAAACAAGGGACTCAAGGCCTCTTCCGGGGCCTAGTGCCCTTTCTCTACAACATATGAAAAATAATATCAAGACAGCTTGCTTGACATGACAAACTTTAAATAATTTAAAAGCTTATCAGCAGTACCCAATAACCAAAAATAAATTATACAGTTTTAAACATAGTATAAAACTTTCTAAATAATATAACAAAAGTAAGAATTAGATTACTTTCTTTTCCAATAAAGGAAACAGTTTAAAATTTAAGAGATTGCACATACTAACAAACAAAAGACTATCCTAAAACCTGTTTAACTTGAGTTTCATAACATTAAACATAGAACAAAATAATAAATTAATCTATAATTAATGGGTGGTTTGTATAAGTCCAATTATTCTCCGAGGGTTCTTAACACATTGTCTTTCCTGATATGGGTATATGATTACTGAATTTGTATATATCTTAGCAGATTCCAATAGCCTAAGAAGTGGCATCTTAGCCTTGCAATAGCAATAAATGTGCAAATAAGCATGAATTTTAATTATAAATGAAACTGGTAGGTCTGAAAATGCCCTGGACAGGCAAATGATTAATAGAAAATTGCCTCTAGTGTGCTACTTCATGAACAATCAAAATCAATATCTATTTTGTTGTATTCTCCATATCTAATATGTTTAAAGACATATGATTTTGTAAATTCAGAAATAAAATTAGTATCCATTAATAACTTTTGTTGGCAATTCAAATTATAGTTTAAAAATCAAAAACAACTTTATGTGCTCGGGCTTTGTTCAAGAGCTTCATCTACTGTACAACTATGGGAGAAAAAAAGCCTAATTTACAAAATTTATACATACAAGGTCTTAAGAGAATAACAATAATCTGAAACAACTCAAAAGGAGGAAGAATTAAGGGAGTTCACAAAAATGAATGTACAGGCAAACAACTTAAGGAAGAACCTTGTGGGCGGAACATAGGCCAGGAGATTAAGCTCAAGGAGGGCAAAGCGTTCCTCCCTCTCACCCCCCCCGTAATAACTTCAGACAGCTACCTATTCAAATATGCCATCTTAAATTTTAATTGTCAGCATTTTAATTTGTTTTAAATTCTTTCAATCGTGTATAGTAATTGGTAAATTTATTGTTATTTCAATAACAAAAGGTTATAGTTAGGCTCACAAGCACTAAGAGGTTCTTCCTAAAGTTGTTTACCTAAACTCATTACATTTATGAAATCACACTATAAACAAGTTTCATAAAGTCGCATTAGAAATACTTATTCAAAACAATACAAAATATATCATTTTACAAATTTATCTTTCTTACCTGCCTAAAAATAATTTTGTTAATTGGGAATGTAACTAATATATTCACTGTAGCTGCTCCCCATCCACAGACAAATTCCTTATATTCACTGGTTGAAAGGGATGGTCTAAGCAACAAAGGGGTGTCATTTTGATTTCCAATGTGAGGAGCCATGGCATCGGGTTTATAGGCGCAACCAAAGACTACTGCAAAATAGGGAGATAAACCTAATGCTTTAATACTCAAGAAAAAACACATATTTGACAGTAACTACAAAAGTTGGTGAAGGTGCATTTGGTCCAACAATTTTGTGTCTAACGATTAACAACATAACTTACCTTTTACTCATTTCGAAACCTAAAACCGAAGTTAATAATTTTATCGGGTTACTAATTCATGTTCAACTCGAAACACTTCTTGATCCCCCCCGTCACCAGGGTAGGAGCCCATTGATAAAGACTGAGCACTACTGAAATCAGATTTGATAGGAACCACAGCCTTCTCAATCTAGGACTGTAATAAACCGTCATGAATTTATATTATTATTTTTTCCTATCGCTATAAAGCAATAAAAAATATATATAACTTATTAAATCTAAACATAATACATTACTTCAAATATATTACATTACAAATTAGTTTTAGTTCTAAGGTCGCCTACTTTCATCTTTTAATTTATAATTACACGCTTTGATACGTTTTACAAAACTTGAATTGTTTGTTACGTGGCATGATTTCAGTTCTCTACTGCAAACTATCCTTTCCAGATTATAGGTAAATATTTTGTGATTTTCTTATTAAAAAACACTCGATTGCCTGTCCACCTGTTATTCTTAACACTGGTGAATATTTTTGTTTATAACAGTTTTACTGTTTGTTATCTTTGATAACAGACCTATCTCGTTAGATACGACGTGTTTATTATCTATCTATTGTTATGCTCCTTATATTTAGTTTGTATGTTATTATGTTAATGTGTAAGTGATTTAATGATAAAACCTCTGTAATTTAAATTATTTTATAACCATACTGTAAAGATCTTTTCATTAGTTCCAGGTAATATCAAATCATGCGGCAGCTTAAAGGTAAAGTGAAAGAAACTAATAAACAAAAAAAAGAAAGAAAAAGAGATTTTGTCGAAAACAAGAAGAAGATTTTTACTATTGCGCTACCAACATTTGCAGCAGTGTTTATACTCATATCTGTTTATGTCTATTTCAAAACTAGGCCCAAAGCTCTTGATGAATACTAAATACCCTTGTGAGATTTTTCTGAAGCATTGTGCATTATTGAGTCAGTATTAAAAATATATAATGATATATTCCTTTCATTAATTGTTTTCATTCCTACTTGTTTTCTAAAGACTGATTTTTTATCATATTAATTGTGGTGTCTCATCTATTCAATGGCTGTTTGGTATAATATTTTCTATTTATTGTTAAATTTGTTAAACATTTGATGTTTTGTTTTATTTGATTTTTATATTGTTATTTCAATGATTTGATATAAAGATATAATATTTCTTATATGATATTATCATATAGCATGTGGACCATTGCTTGAGGCCCCTAAAGTGATTTGATTGTCAATTTATTTGCTGGGATGAAGATCATTGTTTTGAGATATTTAACATCTACTTTATTGCTTTAATTATGAATTGTAAAAAGTATATTTTTCAAATCAATAAATATTTACCTAAGTAAAAGTTTGCTATTTATTATCCTATGTTCATACTGTAATTAAGATTATTTTCCCCTTAATTGATTATTCGCTCTAACATCTTAAGCTTTTTGGCCGATTAATGCCATAATCTTGTTTTTTCAAATTAAATTAGATTAATATGGTTTCATATTCTAATTAGGTATCAAGTACTGTGTCAAATATATTTATATAATGCAACTTAATTAAAGAAAGAGAAAATACAAAATTATCATTTCTGACAAATTTAAGTTTTCATTGGGAGTCGTACATCTCAATGAAGAGCTGCATTCACCCATTGTTGGTATCTATTGTTTATTCTAATTAGTTAGTAGTTTCAACTAATAAAATGACCCTTGTAGTTGTCATTTGAACATTAATATTGTCCGACTCTTGGATTCGTAGACTTATGTCTCTGTATACCATTTCCACATTCCAGGTAACGAGGTATACTACTTAATGATCTTATATTATTAGTGATCTTATATTATAGTCTTCTTAAAAAAGTACAAACTGATTTACAAAAGTTTATTTAATAAACTAAACATTATATTCAGTTGACATCCACATGATGATATAGAAGGATCAATCTAATTAGGGATTGATAAATTATTAGTCACTTCTATAATTTTGTTTTATTGAAAACTAGTTTCGAATGTTATACATTCATCTTCAGTTCTAAAAACACACAAAAATTCAAAAATGAGCAATTCAAACTGTATTTTGAATTGCTCATTTTTGAATTTTTGTGTGTTTTTAGAACTGAAGATGAATGTATAACATTCGAAACTAGTTTTCAATAAAACAAAATTATAGAAGTGGCAAATAATTTATCAATCCCTAATAAAACATTATATACCACAGTGCATTTGCTTAATGAAATAATTAATTGAAAATTAAGTTCAAAAGTTTATCGATTACATATAATACACCCATTTTGGAATAGTGTGACAACTCCAGTCTTATCATTACTGCTATCATAATTTTCCAAACACCATAGGTATAAATATTATTTTTTATTGGGACATTTTTCTTGTTGCCTATTAACAAATATCTTTTGTTCTTGAGTTTAAATGTATTGAATCTCCTTTTTTTTAGGAGATTTTGAGTTACGTTTTTTAACTGCGATGTTAACTCATTTTTACCAATTGTTTAGTTTCCACACTATTGCAGGATGGGTGCCATAATATTATATAGTCTAAATATTACAACTACAAAGCGTCACTTTTGGAACTGATGAAGCTAAGGATCTTCAATACTAAGTGCATAGGCCTTTACTACGGTAACTACACTAAATTATTTTTATTAATTGTAAATCATATTCGTACATCTTTTAGTTGAAACCACCGCTCCTTCCTAATAAGAGCAACTTTATACGGTTCAGAGTCATGAACGATGACAAAGGCAATATAAACTATTGACTCTAGAGATGGATTTTTGCAGAAGAAGCTGTGGTATTTACAGGTTGTAGAAGGTTCCAAATAGGGAAATAAGAAATAGAGTCGGGGCTGAAGTAAACATTCTAAATGATGTATGACACATCATACAAATAGAAGAAATGCATTGGCCCCTTCGAATACTTAAGTATTGTCCAGAGGAATGGCAAGGAAGACCTCAGAAGCTGTGAATGGAAAAGATATGACTGTTCGGGATTATTAGAGGAAAGGAGTATCGGAATGTGGCATAGTTGCAGCACCCAAAATAGTAATAATAATTGATGTTTTCAAAATATATATTTTTTTAAATCCCTCATTGAACGTGTTAAAATATGATTTTATCCATGGCATTTGCTTGCTTGATCACATACTACCCTCTATGAACTCCTGGTCCTAGTTGATATCTATTTTTTTTTTTTAAATAAATCATTATTCTTGTTTCTTTTATTTATCCTGATTGATTTTTTAGTAGTTTTTCTTTTAAATCGTCATCTGCATGATTATATAAGTAATATAATGGGTTGTGTATTCTTTATTGTAAATAATAAATAAAGTGCATTAATTCAATTATCAGTGTTACTAATATAATTGTATTTTAAATTTTTTGTTTGTTTTTATTAAATTATTCTAGTTTAATGAAAGCCGCCACAAATTAAATCTGTTAATGGAAAACAAAATAAGTACATATTTAATGTCATCTGATTTTTTTTATTTATTTATAAATTCTCACTCATCAACGAGCGCTGACATCATTATATGGCTGATCAGACATTAGAAAGAATCAAACCCATTAGTATCTCCTTTTTTAAAATTCATGACTACCTTGAAATGAGTTGTTTAAAGATATATAGTTTGTGAGTACTTTATTTTATTATGCTTCTTACATGGCATCTTGTCTCTTATACATTATACTTTAAAACCAAAAAAATTAAGATTTTCTCATATTGAAGTGACTGTGTGCAATAGTGAGCATCAATTGAATCATGGGTTAACCAGTGATTGCCTATCTGGTCTAAACCTGCTATTGGGCGTTTGAAGTTGGTATTATGGGTAAAAAGAGATTTAATGATTTATACAAAAATTTATCCGATGTACTTTCTAGTCAAGGAAAGAACAGGAATGAGTTCTAGTAAGAACAACATCTTATTATCAGTATTTTATCAGCTTTGGACTCTCTTGGCCCTGCTGTGTGAATTTTAGTAATTTCTCCAGGAACCATGTCGAATTACATAGAACCATGATGCCCCTATCATATTTCTATGTAATTAAATATTATTGGATATATTACTAATTATTGGAAATATTACTAATTATAGGATCTAATTAAAAATATATGTTATTGTAAAAACTAGAAAATCAATGTTATTTAAAATAGTGAAAATTTACATTAGCCAATGTTTACACAGCTGTAGTCTGCTCAAACTCAGATTTAGGATATCTGAGTTCAGCATGTAGAATATGTAAGGATAATAATTTAGTCAATTATAAGATGCAGTATATTCAAGCACTTTTTTTTTATTCTTATATATATTTTTTATGATTTCTGGGACCATGAAAGGCTATCTCGTATCTTAAAAAGACAATGTGATAGAGAAAATGAATCAATTTTGGATTCAGTGCCAAAATATCTAGCCAAACAAAAATTGTGTTTCTCCCGCTGTTATGCTATTTCATACGTAAAGAGAGAGGGTCATAAACCCTCCCTCATATTATGTTTAAATTATAATTATGTATCCATATATGAAAATAGTCCTTATTAAAAAAAGGGCCGAAAGGTTACACAAAATAAAATAAATACTATGTAAAAAGATTATTTAAAAAAAAATGGGATTTAAGTGTTTTTATTATACTGTTATCTCTATACTGATTAATTTTATAAAATAAATAAGACTCCTATTTAATATAATGAACAATCATAATAATGTTATTGATAAATTATATATATATATATATATATATATATATATATATATATATATATATATATATATATATATATATATAAATAATACTGTTGTATAAAATTAGGTAATAAAAGAAAGAAAAATATTGTATAAGATCTGCGTAATAGCTTGGAAAATTTTTTTTTTGGATTTCAACTCATAAGGTGGAAATTACAACACATACCTTCCACACACCTATAGAAATGAGGTTATGCTGATGGCATAAGTAAATTTAAAACTTGGATTATATAGTAGAAAGACCCACCAGATAATGTACAATTATTATTGAGCACAAATTATCACCTGATTTTCCAAAAAGGGTGAATTACTGGAAAGTCTTGCACCTGATCTTAAGTGGATAAAATGAAAAACTTATAAAAGTTATAAATCCTGTGAATTGCACTTCCATTTAACAAACATTTCTTTATATATCGAATTTTTTTCAAGAACTCTCATACCTTATTAGAAAAATTCTTTATATGAAATAAAAATTTTACATATCATTTAAAATAAAAGATTTTAGAAGCTACTTAGCCCAAAAATTTCAAGTCATGTGCCAAGGGAAATACTGCATTTATTAAACTGTTACATCTCAATGTGATTGCCAAATATAGGGCTTAAAAATTTCTTAAGAATAAGTATGAGTTTTATTTATGTTTCATTTAATCCTGGTAGACAGAGTTCTTAACTTAATAATTAAAAAAAGGAATGTAATAAATAAAAAATTAGAAATCGTAACTATATTTTTTTTAACTAAATATAATTGTTGGAAACTTTTTACAAAACTTATAATAATATTTACAATTAATTACATTCATTTAATTTCAAAAACTCATAAATTCTTTTAGATGGTAGTATATATGAATATATTATCTTAGTCTCTAAAAATATAAAATGTTTACATTATAACTATCACGGCACTTACTGAAAACAATTCTTCATAATTGGATAGCCATGGTTTTGGCTAACTAACCATATGAAGAAATAGAAATTTATAATAACATAATTGTTTACAATTTTAATACAATTACAATATATTTATAAGTTCAAATTAATTGGTTAAATAGGAAAAACTAAGATTATTTTAAGATTAAAAAAATGGATTATTCTATATGAATATCTAAATAAAATTCCTGTTCAAAAAATAAATTTCATAACAACTTGAAGGAATTATCTTCTATTTACACATATTAAAAGATTTTGATTTTTCACTTCAGGAAACAGTGCATTATAATGTGACTGAATACTAATGTTCACAATATAAACAACTAACTTTTATATAAACCTTCAAAAGGTAAAAGAAAAAAAAATGAACTCGTATTTAATCAAAGTAAATACAATTTATAATAACATATCACACTATATTCAAAATTTACAAATAAATAAGACTAGCCAAGCATTATGCTCTTTTTCGAGAAGAAATGTAGTAAAATAAAAAGGAATGTTAATGATCAACAGAATAAGTAGAACCCTGATAAATCTTCACTCTGTATCAAACATTCTCTAGCAGCCTGATTCAAATAATAAAAACATCCAAGTACAATTAAACCTCAATATAATGAAATCTTGAACTATTATTAGAAAACAACTTTTTGCATTTAACAAAGTAAATAAATAAATACAAAAATTGACATTTTACAAATTAAAGATCTGTGTATTGACATATCTATTTAAGTAGATGGGTAATTATGTAAAAAATAAATTATAGGCCTCTTACTATTGATAAAGTGATTTAATATGCTCCTATTTCGGGTATTTTTGACTTTAAAGAATTAAATTGGCTTCATAAATTAAAAAAGTGACTCAGCATTCAAGAAGAATTAGAAGAAAAGTGAGTGGTTTAGAAAACAGCAAAGAAACAAATGAACTTGATTGCGGCCATGTCCAATAAGGAGAAATTGAAGCTTTTTGTAATAGAAAAATTTAAACAACTAAATTGTTTCTGATGTATGAAATCACTTCAATTTTAATAAAATATCATACGTAATTTTGGCAATTTCGATTTACGAATGTACAAATATAACTGAAGAATGAATCTTTTAAAAATTGTAGCTGTTATTGTTTTGCATTAACTACATACATATGCATGTCAATGATGAAATTACATCAATGCAATTATTATATTTCATTGAGTTTTCATCAAGTTCCAAATATAGAGGTTCAACTATAATTACTTATTCAATAAAAAGACTTAACAGCTTTCTTCAAAGTTTTACTTTGTCTAAAATAAAAATGGTTAACAGAGGTCAATTGGAATAGTTTCAAAAATATTTTCAAAAACTATAAATCTCATAATTTGTATGATTAGAGTGATAAGTTAAAAAGGCTCTATAACAGTGATGAGCAAGGTTTTTTTTTTTTTTTACTTTCTGTGTGTAGAGAAAAATAAAAATTTATTAAAACAACAGAATTACCAAATATTAAAAACGAGTTATGATTTTCAAAAGTTAAAATACAAAATTATAATAACCGCATCGTCCTTGATCAAATAGCCAACTACCTGTTTCCTGCAGGCCTCAGGTTGCTCATCGCTGCTCTACAATGTGTGGATGTGTGGTTATAACTATTAAGGGATGCATATAAATCAAAGGTATTTTTCAATAAACAACTACATAATTTGTAGCTGATAAGAACCTACTGACAAGCAATTAAGTACCAAACAATTTAGTTACACCCTGCTCAAGCATATTGAACCATTTAGTGTTAGTATACACCTAAACAAAGTTTGAAATCAAAGCATAATATAGTAAATTTCAAGGAACTACTTAGTAAAATTCATAGTATGTACAAAGTATTGTTAGCACCTAAATTTTACAAAAAATTAAAGTCTATTACAATCATATAAAAAAACAAAAGCTACATCAGTCAGAAAAAAACTGTAGCATTCGATTACATTTTTTCCCCTTTACATCGTGGTAGAGTTCGAAATCTGTACAAATAGATACTAATAAATCTAAATCAAAAAGATCTTATGCAAATATTTCTTAAATATTATAAATCTTTTTGCAATTAAAAATATACTAAAAAATAGTATATTTTTGGCACAGCCAATTTTAAAATATTTCACTCCTTTGATAATGTAGTAAATATCTCCTCTCAACATGTACAACAAAATTCCAAATAGAAAAATATTCATAAATCAATATTATTTTTTTGATATCAAACTAAAAAAAATTAATTTAACATGTAAAATAAAACATGAAAATTTCATTTAACATTTCATTAAATACAAAACTATATTTTTATTTAAACATTTCAGCTGTTTTGTTTTAACTAAGTGTAAAATCTAATTCATCAATTCATTAAAAAAATGTAAATAAAAATGAAAAAACATTTTACTCTGACTCCTCAATAGTATATAAAATTATTACTTACTACTAATCATGACTCATTACCACAGAATTCCATTTTGTGAACCCGAAGCATCTGCCATAAACATATGTAAATCCACTTATTCATGAATCAATTATGTAATTCAAATAATTACAAAAATATGTAATTTCATAAATCAAAAATTTTATGATTGGAATTCAAGAATATGCATTTAAAAATATAACCTTAAATACATGGTGACATCCTCAAATAATCTAACAATCTGCGAACATCATTTCTCCAAATCATTAGGAGGGGACCTTATCACAATTACAGCTGTCGTGGTTTTATTATAAAATCACTTTTCAATATTCCATTTTGCTTTTTTCTTATGTAAGGGAATAATTACAAGTTTTCTAATTTCTCTCATTTCATTAATGATTAGTCACTAAACATTAATAAACAATATATGGTATTTTCAGGGGCAATGTCTTATAGTCCAATCTAATAAAAAAAGTAGCTAGATGAGTCAATGAATGCATTGATTATTTTGACAGTTTAGATTAATTTGGATTAAACACAAAAATAAAATAGAATTCTGAATCTTTTGTGTTTGGATTGTTATTATATTAGCCATTGGCTTAATTTTACAAAATTCAAAGGGAACTTCCTCCGAGCAAATAAACAATAAGAGGGACAATGAATGTGATAACCACAACATCACATTTTGGTGCGCCTGAAATAGAATTGCCATGAGTGTTTACTACAGAGACATTATGTCGTAAATCTGGAATGGGAGGTATCTCATTCGGTTCTTTATTGTTGTCTTCTGCTTTCGGTGTAACAGGTTCTGAAGAAGCTGGGTATGGAACTTCAGTGATTTCTGTTGGCGGCATTCCTGATCCCGTTTCATCGATTCCGGCACCAGAACCACTCCCAGAGCCATAAAACTCCTCTGAAAAAATAGAATAAAAGATAACTGAAAGCAAAAACTTCCATTATTTATAAAACTATAGAGCTAAAAGGTTGTATGTATATATATCACAGTTTTCCCAAGCTAATTGATTAATTTATTTTTAATATAAATTAAAACAGAATTATAAATTTTTAACAAAAAAAGGAAACATCCAACGCAGATGGGAAGAAAATTTCTGAGAGAGTACTTGGACTGATCCCAGATCATCATAGATTGAAGTAGATTCATCCAAACATAGTCTATAGTCTGGGAGCTGGAATGCAAAAAAGTTAACGTAGTGATATCAAGATAAAAAATTTTGGAAAGCATAACACCATGTCTTGTTATTAAAGACTTTAGCTGAAATATGTACCCACAGGACTTAGGGTCAATAACATGGAGTTGGAGGAGACCTAGGTTAACAAGATTAGGTTAGTAACAAGATTAGGAGAATGGCCTTTAAAAGTTAAGAATTGGTTGGGTACTGGAGAATCGTAGCAGTAGATAACTTAGGGTGTCACAAAATATGAATGAGAATAACAGGGGTGAGGAAAAGGTCCCAAGAACCGGCTTTGTTGAATGAATCACATTAGCAAGTAAAAAATGTACTAAATTATAGTTAGGAAATATAAAAAGTTATATATATATATATATATATATATATATATATATATATATATATATATATATAACCTCCAATCAAAAATAAATCAATATCAGTGTGTAGTAATTGATAAAGCTTATTGTTTTAAAGAAGAAAAGATTAGATAATATTTTTGTTTTAGTTTTTAAGCAATTTTAATTTAACTGAATGCAGTAAAAGGATAATGTGAGGCAGGCAGATGCGAGACAGTTTTTTTGGGCATAATGATTGCTTTATAATTCTATCTTGCTTTCGGAAGAAGAATACTTAGCAACATTAGGTATATTTTGGTTTCCATTAATAATAATAATTACTATTTTTGGTGATGTATCAACAAATTTTTTAATTGATAGAAAACGTAATTATCTAATTTTTTTTAATTAAATAAAGAAAAGTTCCACACACTATTTTGAACTCGTTAATAATGAATATATTTCTATCATACGGCCAAGCAAACAATAAAATATAAAACCATATAAAAAAATGATATTTGATTTCCACAACATAATATCATGACCAAATGAATTTCGATAATATTTACCATTATCAATCCATTCTACGTCCATGCCATTATAAGCACTTTTAAGCCTGTTATTCATAGTTTTCAGAGTAAAAACCTGTTCGTTAACAAGACTGCTTGGCTGAGAAACATCAACGGTAACTTCTGGATTTTTTTGTTGATTTACAATACCATCTCCAATGACATCAGTTACATATCTGAAAGTTATAAAATAATTAATTAATTAATATTCAAAAACATAATTTCATAAAAAATAAGTTATCCAATATCCTTAATTATTTAGAACACATCAGGTAAATTTTCAAAAAATTATATTAAAAGAAGTTAGTAATAATAATAATATATACACAGTATACATTCCATTACCTATCTTTTGATTTGCCATTCCAACAAGGATCTTGGGTGCTTGCTGTAATTCCTTTCCCACACATATGATAAGGAAACTTCTGCCAAAAATTTTTAGTATTCTTCAATGCCTCTCTAGTCTCCCTTAAAACACTCTCAAGTTTTCCCATTTCTTCTCCACTTCCATGGTTACTGTCATCTCCACCACCTCCTCTGTTTGAAAAATCAAAAGTTTCTAGTTCAATTTCACCAGTGGCTCTTCGACTTTTGTGAGTTTCCAGTCTACTTCTAGTCATGTCCCTTTTGTTCCTGCCCAGTGTGGGTTTCCCACAACCTGTAAAAACCTAAAAATAAAAAAAAAAAGATGTTACATATAGTTCCATTTTTCCATCTAGACACTAATTTTTAAGATAGAACATATTAAAAATCTATCCACCTAATTATTTTTATATTAGGTAAGTATTTATAATTTATACAAGAAGTTGCATATTTTAAATAATTTAGGACCAGTTGCTGTGTCTAGGGGTAATTTAGGACTTCCTAGTACAGAAACTTTCTGAATCGTTGATTTGAGAAACCCCATAAGTCACTTTTTGGGGATATTTAAAATTTGATGGATTTCCATTCTATTGAGATAGACATGTGTTTTGGGAGCATAGCCTATAAGTCCAACACATTTTCAATGTTTTTGTAATGGTAGGTACTAATCATTTAATTTAGAAACGCCTTAAGTCAGTGAACTTAAGTCAGATAAGTGAAAGGGATGAAGCATCAGAAGCTGATTAATCTAGTCTGAATGTACTTGTATAAACAATTTCATCATAAATAAACACTTTTTAAACATTTATCGGTAATCATTATTTCCCTTGATTGGCAGTTGATTGATTTGAGAAATCTCATAAAGCAAATTTTAATTTAAACGCCATAATGAGTCTTATTGTCTTAATTGAAAATATAATAAATCCAGACTCAATCACATTTTAATTGTCAGTTCTTTTGGGTTGCCTTGAATCTTCATGTTTTGGCCTAGACTGTTTTTTTATTGTTTTCCAAAAATTTGTTCTCAATGACATATGGTGTTTCTCATATCAATGATTCTACTATTCCAATACCAAAAAAAATTAATGCTGGTTTTCAATTAGCTGCACAATAAACTAGTTCTGGGTTAATTTTATTTTGAAGCTAACCTTATCCCAAGACCTGTTTAGCCAGAGGTGGAGAGGCGATTACAGGTAGTCTTGATCTAGAACCAAGCCTAACCCTTAGATTAATTAACCTAGCATTATAAAATAAGGAAAATAAATGTAAATTAATAAATTCCCTCCTACGAAAAAACAAAACAATTGTCACTCAACATTTATTGAAAAAGATTGAAGGGATCAATAATTATTTTTATATTTTAATAAACATACATATTTTATTAAACTTAAGTCCTTTTTGTGGAACTACAGGTAAATAAAATAAAAATTTGTCTTCATTATCTCTGATAAATTTGTCAAGCACTATTAAATTTCACAATACACAATAGCTTATGATAGATAAATAAATGATAGATAATACATACCCTTTGAGAAACTTGTTGAGCATTTTCTTGGAAGATCATAATAGCTTCAGAAATTTTTATGTCAATAGGCTCAACAACCATTTCGATATTGAATGGCCCGAGAAGTCTGTCAACTACCTTATCAGTTACATCTGGAAAGATACATGAAACGATATATCAATAACATTAAAAATATCAAAATTAATTTATCATACATTTTACTTTGAATAAAAATTGTGTTAATTTTTTAATAAAATTCTTTACTAAAACATACAAATATTAAAAAATAAAAATCTCTACTTTGAATAAAACTTACCAATAAAACTGTTCCAATGTGAATCCAATACAGAATGGTAAGCTAGGCAACCTTTCATTACATTCGTACAATAGTTGGAACAAGGTTTCAGTTCACTTAGGCCACTACAGGCTGGACAATGGGACATCTTAGCTACGGCGGTGTGGCATGATTCACTAATGGTCATCTATGAAAAAATTTTAAATCATAATACTAAAGTATATCCAAGAAAAAAAAAATGATAAAAAAAGATAAGACCATATGAAAAACAAACATTAATAGAATATTTTATTTTAATAAATAACTTCAATTTTAAACTTCAAAACCAATCAACTCACATTCTGCATATTTTTTACAACATCTGCGGCAACATGCAGTGCTTGAGAAAATGTCCTTGTAGCCACAAATGACCTCTTAAGTAATGTTGACAGTTTACTTGGTACATCTCCGAAAGGCTTTAATTCCTTCATTCTCTCATTGACACATTCTAAATATCTGTAAAATACAAAAATAAATGTTTTACACGGATGAATGCGATATATTAAAAAAAAAGTAATATAAATATTGAGTCTAAACTGAGCTAGTTAACATATTTAATATTTATATATAAATGAATAATAATTGAAAGTATAATTATGAATAACTTTTAACAAAAATATAATAATATTATACATAAACAACGTAGATAACATCACTAGCATAGGGCAAAGGCACACTTCTGAAGAAGTAACACTTGATGTTATATCAATTCAGATAAGTACATATCGCTGAATTTACTAAGGGGTTGGGAGCAAATCATTTATTGTATAATTAGTTTTTGTTTATTGTATTATCATTATTTATTATGTAAAGAGTGTACTTATAGAGGTACAACCATATTTACAAAGTGGTCAAATATATTTACTTTTTCCTTAATTTTGGATTTTAAAACTATACCCCTACATGTTTATTGAATAAGCTAAGCAGTTTTCTTCAGGAGGTTGAGAGCACCCCATTTCTAACCTCACCATTTAGGAAAAGATCCCTCAGGTTTTCCAGGAATCAAACACATAGGAACCTGTAAGAATTAAGGCAGTTGAAAATACAATACTATCAGTTTTACTACTTCACTTTAGCTCTCCCAACATGGCCGGTGGGCACAAACCATAGATCAGGGGTGGTAAACCCTAGCGCATTGGATGATTACAAGTGGAGCATTGGATGGTTTAAAGTGAGGCACTGAATGATTACAAGTCATGATTGCATGGCATTTTTGCGCCTATATGTATTTTTTCTCATGTATTCATGAATTTTGACTATATAGGCGAATCTACAGTCTTTGGATGTCGTGTCGGTAGACGCAACATGCCAATGACGTCACATGAACGAGTTTTCAAAAAAAATTTGCATACAATAATTTAAAAAAATAATTATGCCTATAATTATACTTCTATTGAAAACGAAGCGAACACCCTCTCCTACGATATCATTTCTGACTGTTTTAGGTTGGTGCTTAAAAAAATGGCATAAATAAATTAATTTAAATGCGTGATTAATTATTCCTTTGTCTCTCATAAGTGAAGCAGATCCTGCCCCTATCTCTAATTATTAACATAAGAAGATACCAAAAATGCTCAGTTATAGCATCTGAATACAGCATCTGAACTCTTCTGTGAAAAAAATGGCGGTTATGGTATGCAAAGGTCACTCCTGCCAGGATCTTATCATGCACATTTGCTATGAGACAATAAATAAAATACAGTGGCGTGGACACTAATTTTTTTTCGAGGGGAGGAGAGGGGGTTATAAGAAGAAGGCAAGGAAATCATGTCCATAATGACAATAATCGTTAAATTAGGAGTAAGTTTTAAGGATGAGCACGAAAATCGGGACAAAATTCATTGCTAAAAATTACCAAAAATTTTGCATAAAATACAAACTTAATGTTTTATCGTACATTTCGGTAGGGGGGATATGTCGCCTATCCCTTACCAGCTTACTAAAATATTTCATAATAGGTAATATTGTTTGGTATTACATAATGAATAAGTGCTGAGAAAATCGACACATAAGATAAACTGCATGATAAACATATTGAAATAACACTTACTTGTCATCAAAAGTATATTGGGCATTAAGGACTGTGAACATTTTTTGATAGAGTGTATTAAAGAAGTCGTCCATGGCGTCTACCAAATCAACCTGCCCAGTTGCATAGTACTTTTCCAATTCCTTGAATAAATCGGTGAAAACATAGGAATTCTGTTCGTAAATGATGCCGTATGTTTTAGTGAACATGTCATGGAAATCCCTTTTTGACTTGTTTAGCATGTCTTTGAAGACATCTGAAAAAGAAATAATAATAAGAGAAATTAGATAATAGTAATGGTTAAAAACACAAACATTATTTTTTTAATATACAAAAGCCCATCTTGTAATTTTTAGCGACAGGCATTTGTCAAAATCGTATCAAAACTATGCACCGTTATAAAATAATTACTTGAAAATAATAATGATGAAATTAATAGCAATAGGATTTGAAGAAGAAAAACGCTTAACCTGAACATTTTTTTCAGATTTCATTCCATCTTATACGATTTTCTCTTTTTGGTCGTAGTTTCGCCTTTCTTTTTCAATTTAAAACAAAACTTAAAATTATCGTAGCTTTATGAGTTGAGATAGCGAGACTGAAGTTTCAGGGAAGGCACATCAAATCTTGGCTGACTGTTCGGTAGCCTTCAGTTCTCATGATTTCTCCTTCAACTCGGTTCGCGGGACGATCAGTGACTTTCGATATCTCATTCGATCCAAATTCAGGTTCGATTTATATCGAAAGAGATTATATATATATATATATATATACATAAAAGGATTTTTTATGTAAGAAGTTTTCTTCCTGATAAAATGAAGAGAATTTTTATTTCCTTTAGGGGGGAAGGTGGGGCGGTTGATAATAATTCAATTCTACTGGTATCCTCACTCAGTCTCCACTGGCTTTCAACACCAGTGATAAGGCTGGGAGTGAAGTTTGGCAGAAGAATGTAAATATACTACACAAGAATTAATGTGCTCAAGATGATTTATTTTATTTTTACGTAACTTTACTTTTCTTTACCTTGGCTTTTTACTTATTTTGCTGTTATTTATATGCCAACATAACTTATCTATCTATTTATTTTTATATGTGATGTATATATATATATATATATATATATATATATATATATATATATATATATATATATATATATATATATATATATCATTTTACTTATTTTTATGATTATTAAATATTTTATTTATTTGCCTTAAGTTTGATACCCCAATCAGATTTGAGTTCGCAATTTATTTCATGTTAATTACTCTCCTTATAACAGCGTTGACGGATAAGAAAAAATTAAAACGAACTGTGAATTTAGACCATGCAAGCTAACTTGATTTATAAGTGAAGTGAAAAACCTACATTACAACGAAAAATAGAACGATTGATCATACTGTTAATTTGAATATTATTTTATGTCTGATATTTTATATCCAAATTATTTTATTAAATATAGTGTGAAAAAAACAATCTTGTAATTTTTAGAAATAGATCCCATATAATTTTTTTCAGATTGCGATCGTAAAGGTTATGTCCATCTAAATCGGGGCATTGACCCACTCTGCGTTGGATAGACCTTGTTTACAAAAATATAGAAAAATGTATATTCAAACATCTGAATCCTTCCAGTTCTACAGAGCCTTGAGAACAGGAGCATAACTAGAAGGTGGCAAATGCCACGGGTCTCGGCCCAAGGGGAGCTTTGAATTGGCCTTTATACCAATACAATATAATATCAAATTGTATTTATGTGTAATAATGCAATATTATATGAAGTAATACAATTAATGACTAACATTGTATTATTATGTATAACACACAGTCGCGTCTTCAAATTTTGAGTAAGAAGCTAAGAGGGCCTGAAAATATGGCTGCCACGTGCCTCTAAATTCATACTTACTCTACTTGAGAATCAGGACTTGTCCTGAGGTCACATAGAGTAAGTCAATCATATAATAATCAATAATCATAGATCAATAATCATATAATCAATAATCATAGAGCGACTGAGGTCACAAATAGACGGTTTCGCTCCAAACGTTGAGGGGCTAATAGGATTTAGTGATCTTATTTTTTTCCTTTCGATTTTGTACTACGATTTGTTCCTGCTTTGCATGACTGGCCCCAGGGCCCTTTGTTTTTGGAGTCCACTTCTTCCTAGAGAATGTGACCTCCGGTTCACGGGTCAGGCCGTTCTGCGAGTCAGCGGCCGAGGGAGTCAACTAGGGTCCAACAGATCTCAACAGAGAATACTCTAAATGAGTCTGAAAGTGCAGTAGTTGATGAATACGCATCTTTTCGAATAACAATTAATACATGTTTAATGTTCAATGAGGGTAAGCAAATAAATAAATTGATATATTAGTGAGTCCCGTGTTCCTGGTTGTCCAACTCCGACTTCATTCAGCCAATGAAGTGGCTAATCTTAATAAAACGATTCTTGATAGTGATAACTACCACTCTAATGGATTACTCAATGATATTTGAAGAGCAAATATCTCATAATATTCAATTTTAATTGAATATGTTGAGTTTTTTTTTCATTTAGAACGACTTGATGACCAATTGGCAATTGGAAGTGAAATTGGGGAATATTCCCGTATTTAGAAAATGTTCATGTCATAAAATAATAAAATTATGATCCTTGTAATATTTATATTGTGTCAATATTATTATCATGTTTAAAAGAGATACCTTCTTCTGTCAATTTATTTTTTAAATTTACTTTTTCATAATTTTAATTCTCCCTTCTTATATATTTATTTTCTACTTTGCACAATTTCCCATTTTTTTTTTAAATTTTCCACTTCAAATAGCTCAGAACTTGAAACAGAACGCAACATCCCAAAACGACAGGTAGGACAACATTACGGATAACCTAGGACGTGGCTTTAAAATTGTAATTAGTTAAAAATCTGATCTAGCTGAAGAAAAAAAAATCGATATAAAACAGAACTACGAAAAAAAAACTAAAAACAAGGTTTAAATTTAGACAGAAATGGTTTGTTTCTGTTTAAGGTATTGTACCAGAAGGGCAGTGCAGGCGGGATAACAAACACACCGCACTGCCGTGGGAATAGATGCTTTTGGATCAACAAGAGCTTCCTGGATACACTAAAAAAAGATTTCTATAAACAGCATTATTTCTTACGGTTCTTCGGTTTGTCTTATTGATGATTAGGCTGTAAATTAGTTCGTGAGTAATGGAGATTCAAAAACTACAAGATGGGAAGATTCCTGAGGATGGGATGGATGGGGATAGGCAAATAAACTGTTACATGTAGAAAACACTAAACAATAAGATGGTTTAAAATACTGTAATCAGAAGAGAATCTAATGGCGAATGATGAGTAATAGAAAAAAAAAAGTGGAATTAAAAGAAAAAAAAAGAATATTAAGAGTATTCTTCTTTTAGAACAAAAAGAGGCCAGTAAAAAAAAAAAAAGTAAAATAAACGGTTCTTGATGATCTAGAATTATATTATATCTACATTTCAAAAAAGTTGAAATCGCTGACGCCGGCCTTTTGCGTATAGAAAGTGCTTCGTTTCTTGGACTAAAATCAATCCAAGTAATGAAAATGTTATCTATTATTGAATACTCTTCCCCTCTACCTGGCTTCATTATCACGATGTTACCTAAATTGACACAATCGATTACGGGCGAAACCAGACAGTAACAATTTTGACGAATTATTAATGACTGACAATGTAATTCAATATTAATACAACTTTTATAGCAACGTATTAAAAAATTCAATTCGATATTTATGAGCCGGGAACTTAAGCAGAGCTTTTATTAAAATATTTTGATCTGATTTTGAATCGAAATATTATTTATTTTATATAATTTTCATATAATATAATTTTATTAATAAATATTATATTCATATAATATTAGTTTATTATAATATTAGAGCGATTTTTTTTTTTTAGAAAAGTGTGGTTGATGTATTATCAAACCAGTATGTACAACTGTCTCACATTAAATACAAAAATATTGATATTATTTTTAAAAAAGTACTATGCTGAAATGTTCTGTAAGGATTTTCTGAAAATCAAAGTTTGGATAAAGTAAATACCCTTTAAAACTGATTTGCCCAATTACATATATACATTTATTTTGGATGTACACATAACTGTTATAAAAAATCAGAACAATAACGAAATTACAACTCAGAGTATTTTTAATTAAATTAAAAATATTTGTTCTGTATGGAAATTTCATGAAAATAGTAATTTGGAATTATTCCTTCAATATATATATATATATATATATATATATATATATATATATATATATATATATATATATATATATATATATTTTTTTTTTTTTTTTTTTTATTTAGGATAATTGTAGTACAAAAGTGATAAATTTCTTGACAAAACCCTCTTTAAAATACCTCTGGTAATAGCTTTCTAATCGAAAATATAATTTTATACTTTATTACTTAATATTCCAGATTAATACAAAGTTCGAAATAATTGTATTGACACTTTTAAGGGCAATAATTAATACAGATATACCTTACTAAAAGTATCTCTTTACACCATATATATAGACAAAAAATTAATAATTAAAAATTTATAAATCAAATCAATACATCAAGAAACTTAAATTAAAACATCTAAAACACAGCAATTGTAATGTGCACTATTTATACTCAGCCTATTGAACTCCGAAACAAGCTTTTCTCTTTTCCCCACTAGAGTAGGGTCTATCTATCTCAACTAGGTTATAGACATTGAAAGCCAGCGGTGGCTGAGTGATGGTTATGAGGACTTGCGGTAAGATGTTGCAAGGACTCCAACAATTTTTATTGATAAAGAAATTATTGTGGTTTACTTATTATTACGTAATATATGACTCACCATCGAATTTGATTGCTCTGGTCTTCAGAACGGAACTCATATGCGCCAATGTCTGGTTGTGAGCATCGAGAAACTGCTTCCGACTGTAGTAACTCAATTGCTGCTGCATACCGTCGGTACAACAGTGGTCTACACCGCACACCCGCACATCTGCAAAAGTTATATAACATATAAGTATACAAAATAAATGAATAATATATATATATATATATATATATATATATATATATATATATATATATATATATAATAATATAGAATCTTACACAACCCTCCTATAAATTAGTATTTACAAAATGTAGTCCTATTTTGTATCACTTCCGACACTATGCTCAAGCACTGCTTCTTTGACACTGCTGATTATTCTCAAGCAGAATAAATAAAAACAAATTCTTCAAAGTATGAAAATGATATATAATTTATTAAAAAATAAAATATGAATGTTTTAATTTAAATTATAATGAATGTTTCAATTATATTTCCTACTATTCAATTACAAAACCAACCAGATCAATTTCCACTTTAAACTCCTACTTTAAAATTTTTATTTTATAAAAATTAAATATACACCAAATTTAGCTTTACAATATATATATATATTTCTAACAAATATAAAAATGAATAAATGAATACAAAATTCACATCGTCTTCTCAAAATTCTTACTCATACGGTTCTATACTTATTTAATCGTTTATCTAATTTTTGTTTGTGCTATATTTATTTTCATGTATAAGGTACTGTTTAGATATAATTAAAGAGAATTCAATAAATAAAACCAGGTAAACTATTAATACCAACCTATCACAATTATTTAAATAGTTTCTAAATACGAGCAAACTGACTACTTCAAAACGTTGCTCGACTTCCAGACTATTTGCATTTTAATTGGGATTCGCGGAATAGAATTGGGGAGAAAAGTTTTCTTCAATTGAAATATTTATCCGCTCAATTTTTACAAATTAAAGCGGGATTACTGGCTCTTAATTTGCATTTTTTTTTACTCTTTAATTAAAGAAGTAATGAATTCTTTAAATGGAGACCCTGGGATAAAGATTGCCAAACTAATTCAATCGATAGAACTGTATATAGCATTCGTATCGGGTTTCGCACAGTCAGCGGGACACGATTTAGCAGAATAAAATCCTGTTGAGAGAGAGAATTTTTCCTTTTTTTTTTCTTTTTTCACCCATTTTTATTAAAATTTTGTTTCATCTATCAGGAACATATTATAGTACAGGAAAAATAAGTCTAAATCAACAACATAACTTTGTACATTCATGAAATCTTTTTCATAACTTTGTTTTAGTAGTAAGAATCGAAATCTGCAGAGTCCACCCTAATTTCCTGGGGCTAGCCTAAGTTACTCAAAATCAGAAATAACTTCTAAACTATTGATTGTATCCTCATGGGAATGGTCTTATTCGATTCAGAAACCAAAAAAAAAAAAAAACTATAAGAAACTCTACCTTGCTTGATTTTAAACTACATTTTGATAATAAACAAAAAGCAAAAGATGTGCAACCGATTCTTACTAATCCATACCTTTGTAACTCGAATTCTTTGATATCAAGATTTTTTCATCAATCTCCAAAGATAATCTCGACAAAAATAAAGTATAAAAAACTATTTCAGGCGAAATTTCACCTCAACTTCAATGAAAATTTTTTTTACCTCTACAAAAAAGAAGATTATAGTATAAAATAAAATTATTAAAAACATTTATTTGTCAAAGCTTATCCTGTTATACGAATTTTAGCTCAGCAACGTAAATGGTACTAAAACAGTTCTTAGTATATATCTCGAGCTTTTTACACACTGTTTACGGAAAGTTTTCTTTTGGAATAATTTTATAGGCATTTTAAAATAACTTTTTATTTTTACAAACACTTAGGTGTTAATTAAAAAAATTAACCGCTTTGGAAACATACATGTATTACTTTGTTTTCCATTTTTTTTCATTCAAATCGCTGTGTTGCAAACGAAAATATAACTTTTATTCCTTGAAATGTCTAAACTCTAATATTAATTTTTAAATTATTATTAACCACGCGTGACATGGAAGGGATTTTTCATTCCCTTAAAAATTTTATTAACGAAAGTTGGCAATCAGTTTGTTCATTTTTTAAAAGTCAGCATTATTTTTTCTTAGTCCATATAAAAGAGGAATAAATCGAAATCGATACTGTGTTAATGTCGAGGTAATTTCGGGCTGTATAACGCCATTAAAGGTCAAGCAATCAGGAGCTACCCGATTCTGATTGAAGAAGCTAAGAAAAAATTCTTAGAAAAAAAAAAAAAAAAGAAAAAAAAAGACTCCAGACCGGGTAATTCCTACGGCCAAAGGTTCAGGTTAGATGATGAAGCATTGTGAAGCAGCAAGCAAGAACTGGTAAAATATATAGTGAAGTTTTTTTAGATAAACTGAAAATTAATTATTTAATTTTATTGGATATTTTTCAATCTTAAAAATAAACTGTTATATTTCATCAAGAACTTAGGAACAGAGTGGTAATTAGTCATAACATAAAGTTTTTATATTCCACCTAATCTAAGTCCCAGAAGGTTTATTTCTATATGAATTGGGTTTGGATTAGAGTTCATTCCACCTGGTAAGGATAATTGAGTAGCTACTTAAATCATTAAACAGTAGTCAGTAAAGAAAACCTATGTTAGGTTTGAGAGGAATTTCATGTTACTGATAATAATAGTCAACTCTTTCGTTGGCGTTTTCAGTCTAGGTTTGATTCCGTAGGATTATCTTACTGATAAAACTTATTCAAGGACCTACTTTGTATATATAATTACTGTACTTAGAAACAGTAACCTAATTACTTCTACTATCTAGGAAGAGGAAATATTATCATCTCTTATATCTCTTACGGCATTCGACCTCTGGCAGACCAAAGGAATTCAGATCTTTCCATGGTCAGTTTATCTCATCGTTCAATTTTTTTTCTAATGTCTGCTAAAATTTATCCCGTGTTCAGGTGACCTGCATTGACTATTTATAATTTAAATTAGCGGACAGATATTGTTATATGTGATGGCTTTTCTGTCCTTATATGCCAGCAGAAAATCTCTGTTGATGATTTAAAGTTGGCATTAACATCGTTTCTGTGCATTTTTTCTCTGCAGAAGTGCTAACTTTCAATGTTTTGGGATAAACATCTAGAACTTCATTGCTCCATGTACCCAATTTGTAGGATACCTTTCATTTATTGCCTCTATGGTAAGGAATTCAGTATATAAACTGGAACTTCAATCTTGAAAACCAAATGACCAAGAATAATGTTTTCAGTGTTATTATGAAACAAGAAGATACGATAAAAAAAACTTTGAACTATTTCTTATAAAATGGTTTAGTAAAAATTTAAAAATATATAGGTGTATATAAATGAAATAAAAAATCATAATTATTAAGAACGTAATAAAAACATTTTAAAGTATATCAGGACCCCAAACTCGTTCCAGTCAGACTCCAGAAGACGGAATGCGGAGCCTCCAGCCAGGTCGCAGACGGCAGCTGAGTCAACTCCGGGGAAGAGGAAGATAACGATATCGAACACTTCATTCCCCTATCAACTTCTTTTTTCTCAACTGTTCGGTGAGCCTTATGATTTTTTTCCCCATCTCCACACTTTTACTGCCAGTATTTACGGAGGACGCACTATGTGGAGACAGGATAAAAAACAAGATTAGATAATCCACCGACAGGGGAGAAATAAGAAGAAGAAATAAAGCTAGAGATAAGCGAGGTCGTGTTGGCCGCTCTAACTTCCGCGGCGGCGGCCTCACAAAGATTCTTCCCACATCTATCGAGAATGTACTTTGTATAAAAATTCTTGTCGCAAGTAAGTAAGTTGTTAAGGTACAGATAAAATGGTCTAATCTTTAAAAAAAACCTCAAAAAATCTTTGATACACGTACACACTATTTGAGTTGCAATGTTGGATTAATATCTTTGTATGCGCTTACTTGTCTGTATATTTAACAATTTCTGCTAGATCACTCTTCATGAACATTATCGTATCAATTTTGTTTTAGATTTTTTGTTCTTAATTAAGTAATTAATTAATGATTTAATCATAGATATTATTCATTTAGAATAACTAAATATTAAAGCGAATGGCGTAAAATTGAATTCATCGAGTTTACCTATATTTAATATTTGCTATATGAGATTAGTATTTATCATAAATATTAGCAATAAATGTTATCATAATTATAACAATAAATATCATAAATATTAAATAGCAATATGCTATTTAATATAATAATAAATAAATAAGTTTTATATCCACGCTTAATACGCAGCGTGAAAACTCATTTTTAATGTCATTGTAATTTTGTTGTTGTAATAGTGGATTGGGTAATGTTGCCAACATTGTCTTGCGTTTTATTAAGCCACCACAAAATAGCAAACATAAATTAGGCCGTAAAACAAAGTTTGATACCGGATTCTGTCTGGAAATAAAATAAAAAAAAAAAAAAAATCATACATATCCAATAAAAAAAAATATTACATTGTTAACAGGCCTTTTGTATTTTGTACATCACAATTGTTATTGTTATTAATCTATTACATCAGAAAAAAAAGTAGAACGTTTTAAGAAAAAGTTCCTTAAAACAATCTTATACGTTGTGAAAATTCTCTATAGACTACTAGCTCATATTTTTAATTAGGTTTCTTAATTGATTCATACTTTATTAATATTTATTGGGAAACTTTACTTTTTACCACTCTACAAACTATTAAACAGACAGAGAGACTCCTTTAAATGTAGATCTTCTAGGATATATATTCCTAATAATTAATAATATTTGAACCATGTTTATTGTTTCCGTTTTATTGGAGTTGTAGAAAAAAAGAAATTACCACCCATTAGGAAAAAATAAACACGGTAATTATTGTTTTAAATCATATTATTATTTTTTCTTTCAACTCTCATTTTATTTCATTCTTAATTCAATTTGTCATTATTCCATATATTTTATCTCTTCTCCAGTATCTGTGATACATTCTAAAGTATTTTAGTATTGACAATTTCATTGGTAATTTATCTATTATTTAAAATTATGATACTTATGAGGGGTAAGTTCCCATATAAAATTCTGGAATCATAATTATTATAAGTCTTATCATTCATTATATATAATATGCTAATACTAATAAAAAGAACACGATATATATACAATATATATTATGCTCGTAAAAAATGGGAATATACATATTTCATTCTGAATAATATTTCCGTGCCATTAACAACTTTTCAATAAATTAATATTATTCCGATCAATAAATATGTCAATAATATAAATTAGGACGAGTTTTCAAAACTTAATGATCTCCTGGAAAAAAAGTCGATCTATTTTTTTTTTTTTTTTTTTTTCCAGAACGCCAACTGCACATGAATAAGCATTAGGAATTAAAATAATTTACGACAACCGAAGAAATGCAATTATAAATATTAATAATTCCATTTAAATGATCAAAACGCCGGTTCATTAGAATATTAATTAATTCGTCGTTTTAGAAAATTGATAATTATCTCTACACATATCAAATCTGAGTAAGATGTTACGTGGGACATTTACATAGCATAATAAATAAACACGTCTCAAAGCTATGTGTGGGCCCGATCGGTCCATTAATATTTTCGTTCTATTTCTTCATTGATTTTTTGATAATTGTTCAACAAACTAATAACAACGCTAATAGATTGTTTACAGATAGCCATTGATACCTATCAGATAATAATCTGAGTTTATCACTCGATCATGTGATATAGATGGAGCATGTCCTTTTTAGGGTGTAGTCCGTATTATTAGAAACTGTATAGATGATTTAATATAACCTATCAGGTTTCTTCCTGTTGTGTATATTATTGATACTTTTTTTTTTTTTACATAAACATCTATTCATTAAAATATTCATGATTTGTTCATATAGTATTCTTCCTTCGGTTTCTAGATGAATACGTTAGATAGATGGATCGCTGTAAAGCCTACCTGTCAGCGATAGAAGGGGATATCGATGTTTGCCCATACAGAGCCTTCATGAGCGATTGGTCTCTTCTTGTCATAGGCAAGATGGAAAAAATTAAATTTTAATACTCGTATAAGAAAAATCGTTCTATCGTTGGTGTTGCCAACTATTTCTATAGATATTTCTATAATCGCTCCTCTAAGATTGAGAACCGTTTTCGACGAAACTTAAGAGTTGTGAACCTATTGTTTCAAAGTCGAATGAAGTTTCGGAAAAATATTTTCAATCCCAGACTTATGTAATGTAGAATATAGAATATCCCATACTAGAAGAAACTCGAGAAAACGCTGATTTTGTATGCTTTAGTAAATCGATTAACTGAAAAATATTTAGTGCTTTTTTTATTTTTATTTTGTTTCTTTGCCAACCAACTAAATAAAACAAAACAAAAAAAAAAAAAAAAACCAGTACGTTTTTAAATTTTTTTGTGAGAGTATTTTATAAAATTGACATAATTTATTTTCTTGATCCAAAGGCTCGTATTATTTCTTCAATTTTAAATATTAAAATTATTATACAAACACAAATATTTTATATATATATATATATATATATATATATCCAAAACTACTGAACTGAATTCAATTAAAAAAAACGTGGAGCGTTAAACATTAATGGCTTTTAATAATTCATTGATTAATTATAATTCACTAATTAGTGAATATCAAATTAACAGAAAATATAATTTAGGAAATATATTTTGTGATATATACCTAACTATTAAGAATCGTAAAAATATTACAAAATCATAAAAAAAAAAAAATTTGTTTAAATAAATCTATGAAAAAGGATTACGATTTGAAATTTTAATTAGAAATCTCCTGATGAACTTTGAACATCTAGGAGAACCAATAGATGATTTCGAGGATTTTAATACATTTGTTTAAATAATAAACAATTAAAACGTATTAACATTATTTCTCACTGTTCCCACATTTGTTTGTTGTTTTTTTTAATAGTAAGACCACAACAGTGCCTCATTCCACGCCAATCGTTAAATGAGAATTAGATTTGGTGTTGACATGATTTTTTTTTTTGCCCCTCAGAAATTTTATTTATTATTTTACATATATACAACAAAAATATAATATATATACAAATTTTACAGTTGACATGAATGATGTCAATATAAATAGAATACTTTTCTTGTCAATCTGATTCTACGACATGGTACTTACAATTGAAAGGGTTAGTGGATAAAGGAAGTATGCAACAGCAAGTCTGTTTTGATATTTTACCTAAAAGTTGTCACTGTGGTAACTATATTTTTAGTTATTTTTTTTTAGTTCTTACGAAAACATATTATTTTTAATTAGGGATTGATAAATTATTTGCCACTTCTATAATTTTATTAGGGATTGGTAAATTATTTGCCACTTCTATAATTTTATTAGGGATTGATAAATTATTTGCTACTTCTATAAATTAATAAAAATAAAAATAATTAATAAATTAATAAAAATAATTTATAGAAGTGGCAAATAATTTATCAATCCCTAATTAGATTGATCCTTCTAAAACATCATGCGGATGTCAACTGATTCTATAATTTTGTTTTTATTGAAAACTGGTTTCGAATGTTATACATTCATCTTCAGTTCTAAAAACACACAAAATTCAAAAATAAGGAATTCAAAATACAGTTTGATATTATAAGGCATATTATTATACATATTATTTCTGTTGATATCCGCATGATGGTATAGAAGGATCAATCTAATTAGGGATTGATAAATTATTTGCCACTTCTATAAATTTGTTTTGTTGAAAACTAGTTTCGAATGTTATACATTCATCTTCAGTTCTAAAAATACACAAAAAATTCAAAAATAAACAATTCAAAATGCAGTTTGGTATTATTATCCATATTAAATTAGATGTAATATAAATTAATTAATAATTAGATGTTTTATATTACATCCAATTTAGTATGTATAATAATGCCGAACAATATTTTTAATTGCTTATTTTTTTATTTTTTGTGTATTTTTAGAACTGAGGATGAATGTATAACATTCGAAACTAGCTTTCAATTAAACAAATTTATAGAAGTGGCAAATAATTTATCAATCCCTAATTAGATTGATCCTTCTATACCATCATGCGGATGTCAACTGATTCTATAATTTTGTTTTTATTGAAAACTGGTTTCGAATGTTATACATTCATCTTCAGTTCTAAAAACACACAAAATTCAAAAATAAGGAATTCAAAATACAGTTTGATATTATAAGGCATATTATTATACATATTATTTCTGTTGATATCCGCATGATGGTATAGAAGGATCAATCTAATTAGGGATTGATAAATTATTTGCCACTTCTATAAATTTGTTTTGTTGAAAACTAGTTTCGAATGTTATACATTCATCTTCAGTTCTAAAAATACACAAAAAATTCAAAAATAAACAATTCAAAATGCAGTTTGGTATTATTATCCATATTAAATTAGATGTAATATAAATTAATTAATAATTAGATGTTTTATATTACATCCAATTTAGTATGTATAATAATGCCGAACAATATTTTTAATTGCTTATTTTTTAATTTTTTGTGTATTTTTAGAACTGAGGATGAATGTATAACATTCGAAACTAGCTTTCAATTAAACAAATTTATAGAAGTGGCAAATAATTTATCAATCCTTAATCATATTATTTCTATAATTGGTGAATATTTTATTCAGTGTGAATTTTTGTTTTAATATGAATTCAAAAAATAAAATATATATGGTGGATATCACCTACCATTAGAAATATGCTTACTTGTTGTCTCATACCTCCTCCACTAAACAATATCTAGTTTAATAAGACTCCTAGAAAGTTGCTAAAGTACTTTTTTTTTAAGTACCGAAAAACAAGCCAGCAGATACATCCTTCATCCCTGACAGTAACTCCATCTGACCAAAAATGTTACCATAACTCCTTCATCCTCTAATCCCTTCAATTGAACCGCGAATAAATACTAGAGAATAAACAGCTCGAAGGATTCAAGATAATCCGTGAGGCAATTGTTAAATTACGTAGTTTATTTTCTTTTAAAGACGTAGAACGTTGAGGAATGTCATCTGGATATAATGAAGGCGCTATTACAAAATTAAACAAATATACCTAATGAGCACTACCACCTGAGTTATATACACAATACAAGAGTGCCACCTTTTCAGAACATTGTTCAACACCGCAACGCCATGCATTACAAAACTATTCGTCTCAAGATTCTTTCTAAATTATAAAATTCAAACTATTTTCATACATTGCACTTATACCGAGGAGTAGTGTCAGACAGGCCATGGAGAATAAATCTATTTTCTGCAGGACTGACACATGCCTGTGGATTAGGTTAGGACCATGACAAAGCAGACACAATGCACTATTAGCAGGTTCACTTCCTACGCCAGTGTCGAGACCAGTGGTGATTGATGACATAATTAAAAGGAATTGCGTCAGTCTAATAGCGACGGGAGAACTAATACACCGGCGTTTAATACGAAGGACAAAAAGAAAATAAGGATTTGATTGGCCGGTGAGGCGAGATAATGGAGGGGCGATGTCCTAACCTCCTTATTAAAATGGTATTTGCAATGCAGATGATGCCACGCTTTAAAGATTTATACGCTTCCTGGAAACTAATCGATCGGATGACACCCAACCACTGATTACAGCCTTCTTCTTGGCCCACCAGGCAAACGTCTGCAGGAATGCTATCAACAAGCTTATTGAGAGATGAAGGGAGTCTATGATGCTCGAAAACTAACTGAATAAATAAAATATATATGTGCGTGTTTGTGTATGTATTGTAAAGCTAAAATTGGTGTATATATCATTTTTATGTTAAAATAAAAAATTTTAAGTAGGAGTTCAAAGTGGAAATTGATCTAGTTGGTTTTGTTAATGGAAATGAAATTGAAACATTCATTATAATTTAAATTAAAACACATTCATATTTTATTTATGAATAAATTCATCATTTTCATATATAATAATGTGCATATGCATTTACTTTGAAGAATTTGTTTTTATTTATTCTGCTTGAGAATAATCAGCAGTGTCAAAGTAGCAGTGCTTGTGCATAGTGTCGGAAGTGATACAAAATAGGACTACATTTTGTATATACTAATTTTAAATTCATTAATAAATACAAAATCCAACATAAATTAAAATTTGCCGGAATTTATATGCGTTAATAAACAGTGAAGACAAATAAACAAAAACTCAAGGAGTGAGAAAATAATTACGGACTACTTTTCCATAATTAACGATCGTTAGCTTACCGGCACTAAGAAACTAAGCAGTCTTAATTAGTGAGTCGTCAAGTGCAGACGTCTTCAGACTTGAGGTTGGAGTTAAATGGTGGCTCCGCCAGATATAAGGGCCAATTGAGATGAAAACGAAAGAAAATTAAAAATAATTTTTATTCTGGGCACCTAGACCCCTAAGAATAATAAAAGTGTACAATTCCAGTAACACTTGTCTTGTATGCAATAATTTATTTTTTCAAAACAAGTTTCTTGATACAGTGAAAATAAATAACTAATGCATGAATTCGAAATTAAATCAACTAAATTATCTGTTTTACAAACTCCTTGCACCTGAGTGAAGAGTATGTTTACAAGAAATGTGTGCTCAAGTTGCGAAGATAGGCAAGCAGTAGCCCATCAATTCGCACGTTGACAGATTCAGGGGGTTCACTGCACAAGCGGTGTGGATTGCGTCTGTAAAAATGAAGGCTTTCCCTATCTGCAGATTTACTCAGGCTCAAATAAGTATTTTCTATTCTAATTCTTTTTACTACTATAAAAAAATTATATTTTCTTTTATAAAGCTAGGAGTATCACGTGCTCATAGGTACAAATGGAAAAATCGTCACTCCAAGGAACGATTGTAGTTCTTTTGGAAGGCAAACAAAATTACTTATAATAAACGCTTCTATAAATAATAAATTGTAACACAAAATCAAAAGAAAAAATGATAAGAGTAAAGTTAGAAAAGAGAGATTAAGCATGCGGCGGAAATTTAGATGAGAATTCAGCGCTTGCAAAAAATGTGAAAAAATAAAACTTGCCTATTATTATTTCCGTTGAGCCCCATCTACAATGATAATGCATTAATACATAATGCAAAAAAATACCTATATTCATGACATGGCTCCTTTTAATCTAACGTTTCAAAAAAAGAATGTTCAGTATCATTTTTGAGATGCAACAAGGGGCTAGAAATAAACATAAAAAAAAATCAAGAAATAGTAACTGTTAGTTATCAGTTACTTTTAACCTGAATAAAAAAATTGAAAGAGTACTATTGACAGCTCATTGAAAATAGTAACTCTTCTTTTTACATAACATTTTTAATTTCAGTAATCATTCATTTCATATCAGTTTTATGGTCATAATTCAGATATTTTATATTAAAATAATACAATGAAAAAAATATAAATGTCAATCCCATCCAGAGAATATAAGGTCATCTAAGCTTCGGCGTCCGTGATTATCGGGTGCAAGGTACTAGAAGCTGCACTTTCGAAGACGGCTGGGAGGACTTTACATAATGGAAAACGGTGACGAAGCAGTAAGGAATGCGGTAGCGGTACACTCTCGCGAAGTACTAAGCATCCAGGAGTTAAGTGCACTCTCTCCGGCCGTCCGGGAAGGATTTGCGCAGTCATGCTACATGATTTTTATGATTTTAGAGATTTTTATGATAATGAAATAAGTATTCAAATGACATGGTCGGACGAATATGAAAATGACATGAAGAACCAACATGTTTTAAGTATAATCTTTTTTTATTTTGCTAATTCTACACGTAGGTATAAATTTAAAAAAAAAATTAGTATCGCGATTGTTAATATTTAAAATTTGGTTCAATAAAACGTTTATTCGCATAAAAAAAGGATTAAAAAAAATGAAATAATCTACATTTCGAAATGATTTAGACCGTAAGTGAAAAGCTCTATACGGCTGCACGCTATGCGGCTGTAGTGCCATCATAAAACACACTGAAGTAGCACGTTCCCTATGATTCGAGACGATTTGATGACTACAGCAAAAGAGTGGGCTTACAACCTCTTGAAATCCTTCAAAGCTACTTACAAAAGGGAGCAAGGCCGTATTAGTGAAGTTTTGAAAGAAATCAATTCAATTGTGTCTCAATGAAGGTGCTATTCAGTATACAGCGTGCGTGTGTTTAATGACAGGCGTTGGAAATGAAATCACAGAGTCAATGAATGAGAGTACAGATTGCATGTGCATGACACAAGATTATTCGCAAAGAGACACGGATCAATGGAAGCAGATATCACATTCAGGATCTTCGTTAGTACAATATCAGGTATTGGTAATAATAAAAGGCATAGAGCACCCGAAGGTTCGACGCCGATACCACTAACTATCGCTGCCTGCATACGAGTATCTCCGTCTACCTACCCCCGCTTAAACTCAATTCAATCAGATATTAGAAAGCAATATAATTGTATTTATTCAAATTATATTAGCAATACAAAAGCTCTTGGATGCATTTGACTGAGCTTATTTTTATTGAACAATCTTGAAGAATATTATTATTAATGGGTCAGGAGATTACAGGATCATCCCCTTTTTAGCTTGCATTGTAGATTATTAGGTAGCATGGCGGATGAAAGATATTGTACAAGCGGTAATTTAAAAAGGATGCATGAAATTTGCTGTTTCTTAGCAAGCGTATACACCCTGTATGAATATAAGACTTAACAGAAGAAATATTCATGTCTTTGGTATTATGTGATCTGAAGTAATCAATGTTGGATTTAAATTATATCAAATTTCTTTACTTATTGCTTGCATCACTAAATTTACGACGGAATATGTATTGAATTAGCATAAAATGTATCGATTATATATTATCACTAACACAGTACAGGTACTTTATTGTTCAATTCATTGTATTATGTAATTGAAACGTAAATACTACGTATTTTGTAGGAGAGAAGAATACAGACAGAACTTAAGGCAGGTCGGCGAAGATACAAACCTGAGTGGAATATTCAACAAGGGAAGATAACCGGTGCCTATTTTCTTTTATGGCTGCCCAGGTAACAAGTGCATACCTCTATAACCTTTTTACACATCGCAAACACGTTTTAGCAAAAAAAGAGGATGTTTCATTTTCATTGTTGCTTTATTTTTTCTTTCCCACGCCAAGGTTATTTATTTTTTCAGCATTATTAATAATACATTTAGGGTAAAAATAAGGTATATTGAGTAATCAGATTATAATTAATGTATTGTAGTTTTATTTACCAATCTATAAGGGCTTACCGAAGCCATGAAACACTGGTTACGAGTTAATTACTTGAAAGAACGGTTTCTAGAAGTGCAATTATAACAGTAAATAGCAAATTAAAAATTATATGAAAAATTTAGAAATGAGCAAAGGTGTCTATTCAACACAACTTTATGAAAATAACTCCTTAGAATATATTTTTTCAAAAAAAAATATTAGGGCGGTATCTCATGGAGGTAAGGAAATTTTATGTTGAAAATGTTGCTGTGTAACACCTATTTGACATAGGAAAATTTAAGATTTTAAATAAACTGAATAATTTTTAGGTGCATAACATGATTTTGTAAAAAAAAAAATGTTTGGTCTTGAGAAGTGGATATATTTGATACAAAACTCCATTTCCACCATTTCCGCGCCTTTAGACTTAAGAATTCAACAATTCTCAGAGTAGTAATTTTTTTGACAACTCGATAAACTTAATTAATTTCAAGTAGCATTTAAGAATTATGAAACTGCGGCTTCTTTAAAGGATATTCTGAAGAAAGCCACGAAATGAGGGGGCAATCAGGGGAGTATTTAAATGGTAATAACTCACAATCTATTAAATATTCATTACCCAAAGTCAAGAATGCCAAAATTTGCATTAAATTTCTATGACAATAATTTCCTGTAATAAAACGCTGGCGAGTGAATTTTAACGAAGAGCGAGCGAGGGGGTGGGATACAATGATTATTCATAAGCGAGGCTTCGTTATTGTATCATTAAAAAGCTAACTCATTATTATAATAAATATATTTTAATTAATTCAACAAACCGACATGTAATTGAAATTAATTTATGAAAAACATCGCCCACTGCATAACAGTTTTCGGAAAAATAAGCTGGAAACAACGGCACGTAATCAACATTAATTCTTGTATATAAAATATATTAAAAATAAATAAAATATTGAAACAAATGCATTCATTAAACAATTTTATCAATTTATCTCTAAAATTTTACGCATATTTTTGTACTAATTTATATTTTATTATTTATCTATTTAATATTGTAACGTTTACCAATTATTTGTAATACTTTACTAATCCTATCTATTCTTCTTAATTTAAAATCCTTTTCTAATTTTAATTTTAATATCCTTTTCTATTAAAAATTAAACTTACATTACAATCATCTTTGAATCTTTGAACTTTCTTTGAAAATTCACTTTTGAACATTAAATACAAAATAGGGGACGTCACGTTAACTTTCACGTACTGACTCATGCATCTTACTAATCAATCCTCTAAGGGCCGTTGTAAATTAAGGACAGCAATAATAATAATATGAATAAATAAATCGATTATAAAAATGATATCGATGTCTGACTTAAACACATATCTTATAAGAAGCTGATAGTGCTTTACATAATATTTTCGGTTAAGAGCCGAAGTGAAACTCTGGAAGTGAATCTTTTCAACCCCGTACTCTCAAGATAAGTACTTGAAAGAGGGATGGATGGCCCTCCTTCAACCTAACCTGAAGTTCTTTCACGGCGAACTCCCTTTCTCAAAAATCTTACCGAAATATCAAATTCTCCTCAGAAAGAATTTATTCCAAATAATTATTTTATTTTTCCTTGCAACTGAAAATATTTCTCTTCAAGTACTTCTGAGATAATAAAGTTGTATTCTGATAATTCCTTGTTCGATTATAAATATATCAAATAAATATTCAGATAATTTCTAAATAATTAAAATATTTGAAATAATTTTTAAATGTTTTCATATAGGTTATTACTTCTTGAAGCGTAGAAATTTCAAACCCATCCTCTGAACTAAAATTACAATTTGAAGTAAAATAATATTTTTTTAATTAGCAATATCTAGTTAAATTTCCTAAGATTTTTTTAAAACTTTATTAAATAAAATCATAATTTATCTTTTTTGCACTGACGCTCTTTCTATCTTCATTTCTGTGTTTTAAAAAAAAGGCTGTGGAATCTTGAAAAAAAAAATTTATTTGTATTACATTATCTTGGTATATTTGAAACTCTTAATCTAGTTTTGAAATAAAAAGCTGTGGCTATTTGCAATTTTATATTAAATAATAGTAATTATTTTTATAAAATTTGTAAATGAAAACTTTTTTGTTGAAATAGCGATTTATAATTTCCTATATATAGAGAGTAAATATAGTTCGATTTCTGCCCTATACCACTTATTTTCTTACCTCCAGATCTTAAAAAAAGCTTATTGTCCATCACTCACGCGGTCATCATGGTGCATTTCAAAAAATTTAAATTTCCAACGAAAAAACTACTTTTGATTTAGATCATTTTGTTAGGATTAATAGCCGAGCATCAATAGAAGGTACAGGCACTTAATTTTTTTATTTAAAAGCAGCCAAAATTATCAAAAATTTTATCATGAAAATATGATGTATTCTGAGAGATAAACTATATGTTAAATATGAAAGCCAAAATATAAGAATTATAATTAAAAAAATGTTATTCACACTGCAATCTTAAATTAAAATCATACAATAAATTCTAAAAATCAAAAAGCAAATCTATGTAACTAAACCAATTAATAAAAAGCACATTTTACCAAGCCGTGCCGGGAAATATTATGGCAGGCTGAATTTTTTTTTTAAATTGAAACAAAAAAGCTAAATTAAAAACTGTGAGGTCTGATTTTTAAATATGAACACATACAAATTAATTTAATCCAAAAAAAAAGAAATAATAATCTATGATAAGTATTTCTTTGAAAGCCAACAAACACCACCACGGTCTACGAAATCCGAACTTAAAATTTGATTGAAAGTCTGAACGACCAAACCAATTGCAAGAAAATAAATCGAGCACAAGCTTACTAATTTGCCATGCTCAGCAATTAAAAAAAGGTTCTAATTTGATACTATTTTTTTTCGGGCGTTGAACCCCGTGGGCTGCCACTTCAGCCTCATTCGGTTTCTATTTGGAATTCCGTCAACCCACACGCGACACTTGAAGGCGGTCTGTCAAGGTGAAATGATTCGGACAAGGGTAGGGGCAGATGTTCTCACAAAAATTTATTAATAATACTTAAATCAATCATTTTTGTCATCGATTGTCACGCAAATTAAAGGCTACTGCGAAATCAAAGATTGTATATCTGAAAGTTATATCTTAATCATCGACCATTTTTTAGTCTACTGTATTGTTCGAATATTGACAACTTAATGTCAAATCAAATTTAAATATTTATCAATAATATATTTTGAATAAATGTATTTATTATAACTCGAAAATAATTAAATTAAATGATAATTAAATTTCAAGTAAATTTGGTTTAGCCTTTCATGCATCAAACTAACAGGTTTCTAATAAACTTTACCTGGATGGACTTTACACTTTTTATTTAGAAAATATACCAAATTGATATTTAATTTAATTAGAAGAATATGATTTCGCTGTTATAAATCTCTATATTACTGAATTAAATTTTTTAATTTCGATTACTGAATATATTAGTCATTAAATAAATCAGATATTAGGTTCTATAAATTTAAATAAATTCCAATCTTTCTCCATACCGATTTATTTCTAATGAAATTCGAATGAATGAAAATCGAACATAATACTCGAATCTAGACGATGATATAATAAACTTCCTCACGACAGTATAACATTAATGTTACCTTATATATAGTGCAGGTTAAAGCTAAAAGAAGAAGAAATTCATAAAAAATAGAAACAATACATCGTTAATTTCGAATTCATATTGTATATCTGTCTCATCGAATTAGCATAACAGAACAGTGACAGTTAACTAATAATAAAATCTACAATTTATGATTTCTACAATAAGATTAATAAAAATAAATGACTTTAAAAATTAGTTATAAAACTGAGAGAACAAAATCTATAAAGCAGACTATCAATCAGAAGTAAAAATACTTCATACAATTTTAAACACATCTTAAGAAAAATTCAATAAATCGAATATATTGACGTTAATATTTTCAAATATCGTGCTAGTTGAATATATATATATATATATATATATATATATATATATATATATATATATATATATATATATATAGATATATGTATATTTATAAATGTATATATGACTTCATATTTATTATTTATAAATAGATTTATAACGATAGTCTCGTTCAATCCTTACTTTAGAGAATTCAAGCGTTAGAGTTTGGGAAGTGAAAGAGAATTGAGATAAAAAAATTGACAAAGGGATCTGAAACTCACAAACCCTTTGGATTCCCTAGATGTTCGGACTCGTCAAAACCCTTCCCAAAAAGGTAATGAAGCCACGTCCCTAAGCGTGATCTAGCCAAGGATTTTATTTCAGCATTATTATAAATCTTCAATAACGTCTTGTTCAAACAAATATAAATCAGACATCTGGATCACTAAACAGCTTCGCAAATTAATTAGGAACTTTAAAAATGAGTTTTTTGTGGTACTTTATATTTTATAGGAGAAAGTTGTATTTACAACGCATCCTTACATCACACTTCTTAATGAATTATTCAATCACAAAAACCTTTAGCAGTTGAATGCACAAATATCGAACTCTGAACAGAAATACTTACCGAAGAGCAATACATTACTTGCGAACGTAAATACATATCAGTTGGATTTATTATTTGATAAATTGTGGTCAAGAATCTGTAACCCACCACATTCGGAAGAGTTCGCCCTTATTCAGGTCTTTCAAGAGGACCAAGTTCATGAAAGATGACCAAGTTCAAAGAGGGCCTGTTTGATTCCTCGGGAGGGAGGGAAGAAGGAACACCCTGGAAGTTTATTTACTTTTTGTTGATTTGTTGTTGTTACTTACTAGGAGGGAGGGAGGTTGGTAATGTACGACCAGGATCCTCCCCGTTGTAAGATTTACTGCTTGACAGGAGACACCCGCCGATCAATCGGCTCGGAGTATACGGAATCTTCCGCTATACCGATTAATCATTGGGTGATTCATTAAGGTCGCTATTCTGGAAGATGGAGGATTCGATAGCAACACCTCTAATAATGCCTTATATTTCATATTAAATTAAATCCCTCCTTCCACGAAGCGCTAGATTTCCCCAAAATACTTCGATTTATGTAGAACAGCCTGTTCTATCTGAGGATATAATAAAAAAAAAAAATATTTTTTTCTCCTTTTTATGATTACTTTTACAAGGCTAAATATAAATTATTATTTTTTATTATTATGATTTCGCATGAAATAACAAATTATTATTTGAAATTATGACGACATAATATTTCACCTCCCTAAGATTTCATTTTGAGGAGAGACAACAAAATCATAAAAATAAAAAAAAACTTAAAACTTCAAAGAATTGTAAGTTGATTCTTAATAATTCAGCATTTAAAATATAACCAGTTTACGTACACATGAAAGTATAGAAGGGTCAATCTAATTAGGGATAAATTATTTGCCATTTCTATAATTTTATTTTTATTTATTGAAAACTATTTTCAAATGTTGTACATTCATCTTCAGTTATAAAAGCACACAAAAATTAAAAAATAAGCAATTCAAAATACAGTTTGGTATTATTATACATATTAAATTAAATGTAATATAAATTAGTATTATAAAGCATTTATGAATTTTGAATTTAATTAAGCATTTATTAATTAGTATAATATTATTATTACTCATTATAGTATTAGCTATTATAGCATATTATTATTAATTAGTATTATAAACATTTAATTCATAAATGTTTTATAATACTAATTTATATTACATTTAATTTAATGTGTATAACAATACCAAACTGTATTTTGAATTGCTTATTTTTGTGTGCTTTTAGTACTGAAGATGTATGTATAACATTTTAAACTAGTTTTCAATAAAAACAAAATTATAGAAGTGGCAAGTAATTTATCAATCCCTAATTTAAAATATAACACTAGACTACCATTTAAATGCCAAAAAATAAATTTATACTGATGCATTATGCAGCTTACAAATTTATCCCTAACCACACTTCATTCACAAAACCCTCTCTTATTTCAGAATGATATTATTCGCAGTGATCTAAATATAACTTCTGCTCCAGACGTGCCCTGAAATAAATGTCTATCTCCCACCTTAAATCCTTTATACGCTATTCTCAAATCCAGCCATCTAATAAATTCTAGAAAATACTCCGAAAGGATGAGAAAATTCATGGATGCATTATCAACATTTACTATTGGCAATTTCGTTTCAAAAAAGGACAACATGTGGTTCGCGAATGTTTAATAGCTCGGAAGGCTTTATGTGTTATGGGCAACATTGTATTTCTAGATACAAGAGGATATCAATACGGAGAATATCTGCTGGAACAAATCAAATAATCCGAAATAGATTCAACAATTTATAGCTGAACAAAGATCTAAGAAGTTGAAATCGAAGAAGCGTAGCCTTATGTACTCTTGTAAAAATGGTAATATTTGCAAGTTTATTATAAACAGAATTACTTACAGTAGCGTAATAATAATAATAATAATAATAAATACTTTATTCTGGGTTCCGTCCCTTCAGAAAAACAACACAGGCAATATTTGCTGAGCTTTAGAGCCTTAGAGTAAAATAATTAAAATAATAATAATAAATAAAAAAGGGCAAGAGAATCAGCTAATAATAAAATGAATAAATAAATAAAATAAAAATAAAAAAAAATTATAATAAATCATAAGACAAAACTTTTAGACCTTAAAAAAAAAAAAACTCCCAATATTAATAAATTAAAAATATAGCTTTAAAAACTAATTAATAATAATTAAAAAAGTACAAATTTAAATTGAAAATAAGGAATACCAATTTACAATTCTTTTGGAACTGAATAGACAGAAAGTGACTGAATAGACAGAAAGTGACTGAATTGACGGGATTTGAAAATGAGAAAAGTATTGGAGCGCTTATAGGTATTACATGATAGGTATACATTGGCGTATCTATCAGATGGGTCGGATTTGCTCTGCTTATCTATAGCCAACTTCTAAAAATTGAACATTAAAAAATGAATAATATATAACTACACAAATAAATCAATTCTGTGCCTTGGTCAGAACTAGGACTACTAAATCCCATATATCAACTCCGATTTCGATTTTGAATATGTATACGATTTTTAACACTAATCATAGCAAATTAATTTTGGCACTTTTAATAATAATCTATTAAGGCTGAGGTAGAATTAGATATAATCTATCCGCTCGGCCTCAACAAGAGATCCTTCCAAGAGATAATCAAGTTGCTGAGGTCCTACAATTGGACTCAGACGTCTGACCACCATTACATGCAGTTTAAGCTAACCACAGCAATTAGGAGCTCTTGTGTCGAGGTTCCAACATACTCCGGCTAGCAACATCGTTAATTACAGTCGCGATACATCGCTTCGCGGATCGCTTTTAGTTCAACCCTAATTAGGAGAGTTGACGGTTGCTGCAATTCTGTATTTCAGGAGTAAGATATAATAACTGACGTAATGCAAATATATTAACCAGACATACAAAGTTTAAAAAAGACTAGTAAAATAAAATAAACAGTAAATAAAATGACATAAAAAAATAATAATAATTAAACAAATATGTAAATCCCAATATATACTATCGAACTATATGCCTTGATTGTTGGTAATCATAAAATAACAAAAGTTTATCATAAAACAATATTACATTCCGTAGGTCAGGTAAAACAAAAAGATAAATAAATAGGTTTTCGTTTTTTTTTTTTTTAAGTTATTTTTTACCTATTATTTCTAGACGGAATAATATTTTTTTAATTGTTTATGTAATGAATTATTAAATTTTATAGAAAATAGAAAACATTATAATGATTATATGTTGCACATGAAAAAATTATGATTTCATAAATAATATTGCCATATTCGGTTGTTTCTTTTTGGTTTACTCACGATAGGCACATTAAATAACTTGTTCCTACCATTTATGTTTGAGTTATGCCTGACATTTTAGCGAACAAGCCTTTGACAACTGATGTCAAACCCTGATACCAATAGCATAAAATAAATTGTTTATTTAAAAATTATAAATTTACATTTGTCTAGTTAATATATATATATATATATATATATATATATATATATATATATATATATATATATATATATATATATCGGACTCTTAAAAGAGAACCTACCGATGAACCTAAAAGAGGCAGAGACAACAGTAGTAATAAGACGGACGACTGAATCGAAGGGCAATTTAGAGTCAGTGGGACAGTCAATAGAAGCTGGACAGATTACTGTAATCCTCGCCATTGAGGAAGCCCAACAGCCTTGACCCTCAGTAATGGGGAGACCACCGGCCAGGACACGTCTGGACAAATAGGTCCTCAGCAGCTCCACTCCTGGACAACAATCGCTAAGTGGATGTCGCCATCCGCTGGTGTCCGAGTAGTGGAGATGGATCAGGGAACTAAACTTCAATAGATCAGGGAAAGACCAAAAGAAAATTATTGGTAGATTTATATAAAATTTAAAAAAAATTAAAATGTTATGTTTTAAATATATTTTCTTTTTCATTTATTTATTTTCATAATAATTGAACAAAATTTAAAAACATATGAATTATTTCAAGTTTTATTCATAATGCTTATATAAAGTTTGCCAGATGCTTGAAACAGTCAGTAGGAGAGAGGTCAAGCAAAGAGCGTGAGTGTTTCGTAGGACTCGGGCAATCGTCGTAGGGTTGGTTGTACAGCTTGTGGCCGGGCATTATCTTGGAGAAGGATTAATCAACGACCCTTCCAATTTATCAATGACATTAGGTTAATCACAATCTGGGCAAAGACATTGAACCTTTCCTCACGATTGAGAAGGCTGTAGTGGATAAGGGAGAGTTCGGTGGATGATACCGACAGTAGACCACCATACTGTGACCATTACTTTTGTCGGGTGCAAATCAGGCTTGTAAGTCAGAAAACCAAAGCTGCACTTGGAACTCGTTAATTTGTCCCATGGCCCCCAACTTCCTCCCGCTTTGATATTATGAGCAGTTTGCGCGGACTAGTTCAAATTGAACTGCGAACTAGTTCAAATTCGTACAAATAAATTTGACGAAAATTGCTCTTTGACATTTTCTTTTCAGACTGGACAAAATGATTTTATTGTTTGAATTTTGGGTGAAAGAGAGGATATAAAATAAGGTTTTTTTTATTGTATTTATGGAATTAACATCAAGAATTTATTTTATGTACACGATTTGTTCTAAAACGAAGCAAAGGCGGAAACCTGTATTATTTTTGCACCAGCCCTATATATTAATATTTCCTGCAAAAAAAAAATTTCCTGCTTCAAGGCTAACCAAATAAAAAAATTATTTATGTAATGTGGCTGTAAGAAATAATGAAATGAAAACTTGTTTAACTTAATTTAAATCGGAAAACTAAATGGCGTGACGTTACAATGAGTGAGGGCTAGTGATCGGCATCACACAGTATGACATTTAGAATTGGGTGATGTAATATGAAGCTGTCAAAATGTATATAGTATAATGTGATATACAACTCTCTGTATAAATTTATAAAATATCCTATTATATATATATTTTTTTTTTTAAACCTAGCTTAGGACTGGTATAATATTTCTTCCAGTTAATTCTATGTTAATCAGAAGCAAAAGTTATCCAAAACCAATCTAAAGCCATGCCAAAGCATCAAAGGAGATCCCAGATTAAACAGACTAAACAGTTGAGGAATTAACTGAAGACGAATAAAACTAATTAAAGAAGTGGTGCCATCACTCGGAAAACTCTAGAAGAGCTCAAGTGCCGAGAGGACAACCCCTGGCCAACTACCGGGTCAAGAGCTTCTTCAATCCCATCCACTCCTTCCTTCCTCAGTGTCTTCCCACGCTCAACTTTGTCCCCGTCTTCAACAGCTTTAACTTACAAAGCCTGGGGAAGTTTAAGAATAAATATAAAGCGGGCATTAAAATGCTAACCACAGGAAATCTCATAATAAAGATGCTTATGCCAAATAACGTCCAAGATGTAGGTAGATACGGAGATAATTGGTCACAGGGTGAAATAGTTTTAAAAAAAAGTTATGATTTACAAACAACCATTGAATAACAATTTCATTTTTTATTCAGAAATAAAATAAATACCTTATTTTTAAAAAAATATCCACTAGTCGACATTATTTTTTAATTTAATTGAATGGCTAACACCAATGCACTCACAATCAGTCATCAAACTTAATAAAATCTTAAGGTCCACTTAAATTACAAAAAAAAAATAGTTAAACAATTAAGTTGCATTACTTTTAAAAAATAATGATTTCCTGTTCTTAATTAAATGTTCCACTCAGTAACAACTAAATAAACACTTATACGAGGACAATAACATATCAATTTTGTAACATATCAAAACATAAGATATTATTTCTAACAAATAACATGAAGGTAATTCATTTTGTTTTTAAATATCATCAAACGAATAAAAAGTCTATATGAATTATAAATATAATGCGTGATACATTTTTGTTTAGACCCATAACGACTTTTTTAATTGTCAATTACTTATTTATTTGTATAAGGCTGTAAGATCTGCATTCTTTAATGGTAATCCTAATTTCAAATATTAATAAAATAAAACAAAAACTAAAAAATTGATAAGCACATATTTATAAATTTTGATTGAGATTAAGGAAACTTGTCACAATTCTTTTGGAATTGAATGGACAGAAAGTGATTGAGTAACCCAGACTTAAATGTGGGAAGAGTATGGGAGCGACGGATGGAAGAAGGAATGGAATTCCATAAAGATGAGAATCAATAAGTAAAAGACCTGTCGAAAGCGGATCGGTGGGCCGCTGTATATAAATCTGAAGGCCGTGAATGGGTATGGCAGGAATGGACAGAGGATTTGAATTGAAGGAAGTCGAAGACGTATGATGGACGGCGGGATTGGATAAGTTGGTAAAGGAAGGATGCCAGGAAATACGATGGTAGGTAGGATAGAGCCACTTCAACTCCTCATAAAATCGAGAGACAGAGGCGTCCCTCGAGATCCCGAAGATGAATCGTACAAAACAATTTATCAAAGGTTTTATTTTCGTCTCGATGTCCCCAGAGACTCCCTCAGTAGTTAAAGTGTGGAAATATTAAGGAGGCAACTAGGAGTCGAGAAGGGTTTAAAATGGTAATAGAATACGTAGGTAATTTAGTCTTTAGTAGTGGTGGATTAAACAGTGAAATCTCGATAAGTGTTTAGGGCAGCTACCAAGTGATTAACGTGATCCGGTAATAATTGATTTTAGTAACCAGTGAATTGATGATTCACTGGCTTTATATACCGCTTACTGGCTTTATTTTTATAACTCGAATTTTCATACTCGAAATTATTGAGATTGGAGAGGGAAGTTCCAGTTAAACTGAATTAGGTATTATTGAAAAAAATAAGTATACATTGATGTTTATATATTCTACATATTATCTGACAATAAAGGATCATAGTTGGTAAAATTCATTCCTCGCTAATATTTTTAGTTGTTTATCTTAGTGTTTATGTTTATTTTAGTTGTTTAGTTGTTATCATAACTATTGATTAACAACAAGGTTATTATACGACCTGAGGAATATTCAAAACAACGTTATATCGTCGGTTCGATGGTAAAAGTGATCAACTGCATTTTTGTGAAAATGAAAAGTGGTTGCTATTTACCTGTATCTGAACTAAATTTACGCTGTATTATTGACAAAATTGTGAAATTATCAATAATCAACTAATAATTATTGATAATTTCACAATTTTGTCAACAATGAGGCGCCAATTCGGTTCAGGCATATGTAAATAGGAACAACTTTTCATTACCACAAAAATGCAGTTGATCACTTTTATCCCTAAACTAGCGATAAGTAACAAAGTAAAATAACATGAAATTATAAGATATGTCCAGATGATGAATTCATAAACTATAAAATCTTAATTTCTTTGTACTTCAAATTAAAACGAGTAAAAGGAGTAAAAGAAAAAGTTTTGAGTCGACAGGATTGGAGATATGGCAAACCGATTGGTTCTTAAAGTCGCACGCTATTTGTCGGCATATATAATTAGCTGCGTTTATAGCGTTCCGCGAGAGCGATTACTCCGATTACAAGCCATCCGGAGTGCAATGGATCACGTGGGCAGAGGATAAAAAATTTAAATGCGCCAAGCCAATTTAACACCATCTGCAAAGCCCAATTTGAGCGGGCATAAATAACGCATCATCTGACAAGGAGGCAGTTAAGAGGTAATTTATCCGCGCGGCTGATTATTAAAATATGATTTTTTTTTTCTTCAGCCAAGGGCGGACGTAGGCGCCGTGCTTCTTCGTAGAGCAGAAGGCGTTTGGAAGATCTTGGGCGGCGAACAGCTGGTTTTGGCATCGAAAGCTTTTTCGGCGTTTATCTTCGGTGATAATGCGAACCTATCTTGGAATAGTTTTCTTTTTGAGATAGGAATAAGACTAATCCAACTCAGGAATGGGTTCTGACTTGCTGAAGGAAAACATTTATTTTTTTAATACAAAATACCTGACGGAATTAAAGCTTAAAGTCGAATCCCAAGTCGAATAATTCTTAATCAGGTATGTGACGTTTCATTACGAGCATAATTCATTTCTTTATCCGACGGATATAGTTCAGACCAACTTGGAATAAAATTTTAAAACAAAATTATTATAATTTGGGGTGAAGAGTTAGTTATATAGATTTAAAAGGTTGTCATATGATTATATATCACAAAAACTAGTGAAAATTATAATACTAAAAAAAAATCCTTACGGATCATGGAAACGACTGCAACCAGAGAAGACCCATGAGTCCATAATCGATACTGTTTTCCCGGACTGGAAAAGCGAGGCAGTCGTTTCAGATTCCACGCAGGGGCCAGGAAATCACATTTCACAGTCGGCACGGCACGGAAATTCGTACCTTTTTAATATTCAGGAATTCTACTGGTTCCTTGCTATTTTCGGCAAGAAATATAATAAAAAAAAAAAAAATAAAGGTAAATGGTTTGTAAAACATCTCTGATGTACCTGTATATACGGTTCCAAATCGTATTACATCCAAAATATTGTTTTGGGGAAAAGTGTGCTAGAACTGGAACATACATTTTTTTTCTTTAAATTTGAGATTTTGGTTGTGCATACATGCTCGAAATCGTCAGAATAACAAAAATCTGCCTGCAAAAATAATTCTAAAATTAGAAACCACAACACGGTTCTCTAAGCTGGTAAACATCATCAGCATCAATAGAAAGAATAATTATTTCTTCTTTTTTTTCCTGTATAACATTTCAAGACTTAGATGTTCCCAAGCATTAAAAGATTTGTGGTTCAGTAACCTATGAAAGACGACTAGGAAGTCCAATTTCATGGAGTAGATTTTTCATCACGTACGAACCATTATGTCAGAATGGACCCATAACAAAAGATACCCATAAAGAACAGAATAGAACATCCGTAGTAACTGTGGTATATGATTCGCCACAGGGACCGTAGCTCAAGAGGTACTGGAGCCCGTAACTTAAATCCCGTATGCAACTAGGATCTAGCAATAGATCCTATCTATTGCTAATTTCTATATGCTTGATTTGTGACACACATAAGAGAAGCTTAAAGTGTCAAATTGTTTTCGGTAAAGTGCCAGTGGTTTGTCAAGGAAATATAAAACCAAATAATAGGCTGCGCTAAATGTCAAAGTGTAGGAAAATGGGTTATTCCAAAATCATTGTCTTCGATTTGATAATGTCGGTTGGTATGAATAAGTGAACATAATTTGGAAATGTCTGCCTATCATGTAGTATCGTCCAGGTTAACATTTATTTTTTTTCTCAGGTCGATAATGACAAAAACGTTGATCTTTAAAGTAAAAAAGAAGCTGGATTTTGGATTTTCACAATGAAAAGAAAGTTGTATTCACCGTATCAGAATCCCAATGAGCACCTATGAGAAAAGTTTGATTGTAAAATACTTGATCAGTATATCAAGATATTCGGCCTCCGTATTGAAGCGAACCCACGGAATAAATCTCGACCTTCACATCTTGGCTTGAATAGATAACGTGTAAGATACACCCTCTCTTCCTGGCCAAGTTTGCCAATGTAAAGAACAAAAAATAAAAAAGGTAGATTATTTGACTATCCATGGTTCAATTTAAATATTAATTTAACCTAATATTTCTGGAAATAAATTTATAATATTTGTGCTTAAAAATCTTCAATTAATTAGAAGCTCACATACATCAAGATAAAACAATAAAGTTAGCGAATTGACCATATCACGTGGCTAAGCTATATATATATATATATATATATATATATATATATATATATATATATATATATATATATATATATATATGTGTGTGTGTGTGTGTGTGTGTACAAATTTTATTTATTGATGCAAAAGTAGAAACATATACATATTATTATATCGTATTAATAACTAAAATATTACCATAATATATTAAATCTTATGAATACAGTTGGTATTATATCTTGGTATTTTAATTTAAAAACCTCTTATTATTCTCTTATGATCTATTGTCTTATTATAAATATCATTTTCTGTATACATATATATATATATATATATATATATATATATATATATATATATATATATACATATATATATCCACACACACATACATACGCATACTCCTTGCCCTTATTTATTCTGATAATTTCTTTCAATTACGACAAGAATTAGAAGAAGTCGATCGGGGTGAAGAGAGGAGGGGAGGTGCGGTCAATGAAGAAGTACACACTAATAAGTGAACCTTTTTTACCCACGTTTCGGCCTACGTTGTACTTATTTATGTATTTAAAATGTTGTTCTGTTATTTTAGAGTTTTGTCCAGCAGATGAGGAAATTCTCCGAACCATTGAGAAATATGTGATACAACTTTATAAATAAACAGAAAATTCGAGGAAGAAATTTATTTCATAAAAACTATCCAAAATTATATTTCATATATTTTCACATAACATAATAATTGCCATATTGTCATATATTTTGTTTTTTCAAGCCGGTGTTTTAAATATCTGTCTACCTATATTTCCTTACATTTATTCATGTTTAATACTTCTGAAATTCAATAATTTATTGGTAGTTATCTTGTTTTGTTTATGATGAAGGCCTACAACATAGGCTGAAACGTTGAAACACAATCAAAAACAAGTTTCACTTATTAGTGCATGCTTTTTCAATGACCACACCACCCCTATCAACTTCTCCTCAACAGGTGTGATCCGTTTGGAATAACTGTTAAAAATGAACGCATCAGATTGGCAGATTGGATGTCCTGATTTTATTAAAAAAATATTTTTACTATTTCAATTAAGAAAATTTATTTTTCATACGATACTGGATCATCTTCATAAAAAATCAGGATTTTTTTACCGCCGTTACCGAAATAAGCTAAAATTAAAGCATAACTGAGAAGGACCTGAAAAACAATTAATATTTCTAGCTAATTAAATCCAGAAGCCATTAATGTAAAGCAGGGTCACATTAAAAAGTCGTTAAAGAAACAAATGACCTTGTGTGAAGGGAGTATTTAAAATTTAAAACTAATTTACTCAACACAAACTCACTTATAGCCTGTTAATTACTGCATCAAAATCCAATTAGAGTAATCTAAACACGCTATGTTTGAAATTGCATGCTTTTCGTATTTTCCGAAAATATATCCTAAATTTAGGTCAATAATTTTAAAAGGAATAAAACATGCGAATACATATGACTGCGAAATACTTAGAAACTAAAACATTTTAGGAAAAATTCATTGTTCATTTGAAAAAAAAAAATTATAAAAATATATTCCGAATAAAATATATTTATAAATTTCTATGGGTAAAATTGATTTATGCATTCATCAAATTTGAATATATGAACTTCATTAGATATTTAGAATTTAGACTAACATCCAGCAAAACCAAACCAGTTCTTTTGCCAATTTTTTTCATTACATCAGATCTGAAACGTTTATTTAATCTTTCCCTTCTTTTATTACATTATCCTAATATTAATTTAAATTAATTGATTAATATACAAGTTTCTAATTAGGGATTGATAATTTATTTGCCACTTCTATAATTTTGTTTAAATTGAAAACTAGTTTCAAATGTTATACACTCATCTTCAGTTCTAAAAACACACAAAAATTCAAAAATAAGCTATTCAAAATGCAGTTTGGTATTATTATATATGTATTAAATTAAATGTAATATAAATTTAATATGTATAATAATACCAAACGGTATTTTAAATTGCTTATTTTTGAATTTTTGTGTGTTTTTAGAACTGAAGATGAATGTATAACATTTGAAATTAGTTTTCAATAAAAACAAAATTATAGAAGTGACAAATAATTTATCAATCCCTAATTAGATTGATTCTTCCATACCATCATGCGGATGTCAACTGATAAAAGTTTCTTTTTTGTGTATTAGTTTTTTTATCGTAGGTACCTATTTAGGTCTTTACTTGTGGGAACTTAAAATATTAACATTTGAATTGTTTTTAAATTTTTAATTATATACAACAATTTTATTATGTTGTGAAATTGCGTAGAATTGAAAGGAAAATAGAAATATAAAATAAATGAAAATACAAAAGATAGATTAAAATATAAAGAACAAACAAAAAAAAACAAATAAGTAATATGATATAGTGATTATAATAATAATGTATGGCCATAAATAGCTGAAATGAAAATTGATGTATTTATATTATATCTTACAATAGACAGATAAGTATGATGTGTAAATATAGAAACCAATGCATTTGAGATTTCAGTACGGCTGGAAATTTTATAGTCATAGAGAATAAGTTGGTAAGTTGAAAAATGGTCCTCCTGAGTTGTGTATTGTGAACATCTCCCAAGACTGATTCCGGGCTCTATCTAAATGCTTCTGTCCCTTGGTCCCCTCCTAGTTCAGGCCCTGAACAATACACATAAATCATTTGGGCCATATTTCGAAATACCAACTTATTATCTGTGACCATTAAATTATATTACGGAATACGGAATATGAGTAGTACTGAAACAATAGATGAATAAAAATCATCAAATTCATTTATATAAATTATCTTTAATTATTTATTATTTAAACTTCGCATGCTGAGGAGGCCTTATTTTTATCATTTTTTTAACTTTTTTTCAGAGGGTCGTTCCTCTGCATTACGTATAAGATCCTATAAATAAACAGTTTCACCAGAACGATATCTTTCAGTTTTTTTAAGTTGCTTCGGAAATAACGTAAGAATTGAACGTATGTGCTGATTCGCGCTTGATAATCTAAATCAACGCAATCTGACATTTTTTTTTCTTGTTTATTAAAAATAAAATAACATTATTGCCCCGCTTATCAATTTGAATGTTGGATCTCGTTCGCGTGTTTTGGGTTCAGAGTTATTTCGAGGGCGTGACTTAGAGAACAACATCAAACTTTGTCACGGCATATATCACGTGTCTTTGTATAACGATCACAAATTTCAAGTTATATGCATTGAGTTGTGAATTAAACTATTCGTTTTATTATTATGCGATGGATTCTTCAAATTGCGAGAGAAGTACGTAGGATTTACGATGACTTGCCCTTAAAAATGGAGAATAACTATCAACTGTGAATTAATAAATGATAAAAAAATAATCATTTAAAAAAAAGAGACATAACTTATTATTATGCTATTTTTGGAAGATTGCAAACCATGAATATCTCAAACAGCAGTAAATGAATTGGTATAGAACGTACCACTTTGACAGCTAAAAATGATGTACTATCAATGCTTTGACTTTTTGTAATTTTACGTTTAAAAACCTCTGATATGATATAACGGTACTTATTAGGTATGCCTATGCAACCATCATGAGAGACTTCTTATACAGAATCCCTTTCATAGATGGTACGAATGGGATCCCGTCCATAGTTATTTTTAGTCGAGGCATTTGATGGGCTTAAGTATCATAGCATTGGGTCATGGATATCAAAGCAATTCCAAATGCAGTAATGAAAGCAAACGCACTCGATATGGAGTTGTAGTGCCGGCCAGCATAACAATGCATATCGCTGGCTTGGAAGAAAAGTGCATCAATATGAATTTTTTTGTTTTTGCTTGGAGAACTTCTAATCTAAGAAAAAATGTCAGATTTTTAGTTTCAATGTTTAATGTTATAATAACTTATTTTTGTTTACTATGAAAAGCTGTCACAATTTAATTCATGTTTAAATGATCAAAAAATGAAGGTTAACATTATTATATATTAATACTTTATTTTTCGAAGATTAGCCTATATAGAGAACGCTGCCTCCGTGGAACCATCCGATCTGTAACGTGATTTTTATTTTATTATAAGATTTTTTGAAAAGCACTCATGCGTTAAAATATAATCAAATTGTTATTCAACGTTTTGGACCGTCAGTAGATCCTCAGAAATAGTAATGAAAGGGGACACATTATGAACAAAAAATGGAAAGTATTGTATGTTTATAAAAAAATACATAAAAAAGTGTATTTATTTATTTTTTTATAAGGACATATAAACCATTTAGTTTATAAAAAGTATAAAGGAAATGAAAATCCAAGACGCTCAATATGATGATAGCTGAGCGATTAGAATTTTTCCTGAGGATGATGAACTGACGGTCTGAAACGTTGAATAATTATTATGATAGTAATATTATAGTAGTTAGAAGGTTTAAATTTCCTGAAGTAAAACATATATCAAAGAACATTACATTTTTTTTTAACAAAAAGGTAAGTAGTATTGGCTAAGAAAATTTCCTATTTGATGATTCAAAGTAAGCTAGAGAGAACTATGAACCTAAATAGGCAAACTTCAAACGGTTCTCCTGTAAAATTCAACTTTTTCGTATTGTGGCACTCTTCTTCCAAGCCAGCGATATAATGTTTGCATACTTTTAGTTAATGTTAAATACTACAAATTTAATGATAAATCAATAACATAATAACTGCTTAATAATAAAATACGAGTATAGCTACAGTGGCGTACGCAGGAAGGGAATCAGATGAATATATCCCCCTCACGAATGCACGATACAATATTATTTATTATTATTTAATATGATTAATGTTGTATAATAACGGTATAATAACATACATTTTAAATAGATGAGCAAGAGAGAAACCTCCATATATCGTCGTTGCTTCCGTGAAACCTCCGATGTGACCAAAAATCAGTAACACGATTTTGATTTTATTAGAAACATGTTTTTATCTCCTATGTGCTGATGAAAAGCGCTCGTGTTTTAAAAAATCGTAGCATGATTTAAATTGGTCATAAAGAATCCTTCTATTGCTAGTGTTCATCGGATACACAACAGTAACCGCCAGAAATCACCCATATGACACTTCCAAGATTTCAGATAAATAGTTTCACAGAGAATTACCTACAGGTTAGCATGTATGAAAGTTCTCCTTTGCTAACATATTTAAGACTTCCTACTAAATTTAGGGAAGGGATAATATAACATTATGAATTTTTCCTTATTTCAAATAAATGAAAATTATATTTATTACGTTATTCATTCTATTATAAATAAAGAATTAAAATTGGCTCAATGAAGGAAAATGTGTGATGTGTAATCTAACAACTGTGTGTTAAAATTAACATATGTAGTTGAATTTGTATGAGTCGTTAGTAAACTATAAACGCTCATTGCTATTCTACCGATGGGCAAGGTTGCTGAGGTTCTTGCATATTTAGTAGGATTCAGATAGCTATAATGTCCTTTCTATGTCGGTTTCCATCAAACACAAATGCGAATTCAGCACGGATAGCATTTGTAATCAAGTTGTAACCGAGCGATGTAGCAATTGAGATGGAGAAACGATAAATTAAGTTTTATGTAACGGACTAAGGAAAATAACTCAAAGTCCCGGTCACCCCGACAAAATGAGAGCCCGTTAGGACCACCCATACAGCAAGAGATTGAGGAATCCGCTCGGGGATCACGAACGGATCATCTGGAGTACGGGTAATGGATGTACCCCGGGGATGGGCATCGTGTCCAAGAGCCCTTCGTGTAGGATATTCGGCACTTCAAACCTTTGACAGAGAGAATTATTGATGGCCTCATCTCGTGTATACCTGCTCTATCGGTCGATTCCAGGTCGGCAGAAAAGGGAAAATAAGTTTGCTAACGAAAAACAAATGTTCACTTTTTTACTCAATCAACTACTGAAGTTAGAAGTTAGATGAAGTTTAGTAATCGATATATAATTTTTTAACGATATGTTTAATTTGCTAATTTCAATCCAAAAAGAACGTTTAGAGATATGCAGCAGTCAGATCATAATCGTGACCGATTAATGAAACAATTAACGACATGAGAAAAAAAATTAATAATAACAAATCAGATTTTTGTTAAAAGGACAGATTTTTATTTATAGTTGTTTAAATTAAATTAACTTACTATAAAATTAAATAACTTTAAATAATAAAAAAAACTTTTTTTATATATTTTTAACTTATTTCTCCTTTACATTTATAAAGGTGAAATATTTATAGAAAATAAGTGGTACGTAGCGCAGTAAACTATTGATATAAATTTATTTCCTTCTTGTTATAGGCCTTGAAGTCCCACACATTGACAATATATTACTATTGCTGTAATTTTTAGGTCTTCCTTTTGGTTTAGTATTTTGTCTTCTAATCGTTTATCTTATTTGAAATTTGTAATAGTTATAATTGCACAGTAAAATCAGTTTGCCAATATTTTTAAATCGATTCAAACGAAATTAAATATATCTATATATGAAAAAATAGACTTACACCAATTAAAAAAATAACGGCTGATAGGATAACGTTCTTCAATGGCACTAGTCAAAACATCATTCCCTAGTCTGATTGTATAGCTGATAGTAGGCGGGCCTTTGCATGCCATTAAATCGGTGGTAAATGTCTCAATGGAGATGTGTGGCCCCCATCGCCGAAGCCTAATCCACTAACAGTAAACGGCCCCGATGGGTTAAGTGATTGAATTAGCCGGGGGGCCTAGCAGAAGACTTGTTGGGGGTGTCACCCTCTCCCTTCGCTCCCCAGGAAATCAATACTTTTCTTCCGATGGACAATACCGTTGTTGCCCGTTATCGCGGCCAAACAGAGTGGAACTGCGGCTCTTTCCGAAACTCATTTCGAATCGGAATACGAGCTATTTCTGCGGTTGGAAGAATGGGACAGGAACCCCTGACCTTTGCTTGAATGCGAGGTAATGATCATCACAGTCGTCACGATGGCAGGGCAGTTCCAAAGGTAGAATTTCGGCTGATAGAAAATGAAGCAATTACTAGTTTCTGAAAAAGAAAAATTTCGGAGCCCCTACATCTCCTGTAAGATGCGATCCGCATCGCATTTGTCGCCGTTGACGTCAGGGGCGTACGCAGAATATTTTTTCGGAGCGATTAATAATAATAATGACATAAATGACTATAATCGCCAAATTTGGTGTGAAAATTTAATCAATAGCTATTGATAAAATAACCAAAAATATTAAAAAAATTTATGTTGGTTGGTATGAAAATTAGATATTTTCATACATTTCGGGAGGAGGGAACATATCCCGCTGATCCCCTTCCCTGCGTACGCCACTGATTGAGATATTTGCAATGTTACATAACAATTTATGTTGGACACCTTATCCTATAACTCCTACCAAGTAAGCTTACAACTATGGAAATCATTTAAATAAAGTAAATGATATATATATATATATATATATATATATATATATATATATAGATCGTCGTCGACCAAACTATTTGGGCATTTCAGACCCGGATCGATCACTATAAAATCATTTTGCGTCAAGAATTAACCTGGAGTTTCACTTTATGCATCCGGTCCAGCTGAACTTATTTTTTAAATATAATTTTAAAAAATCAGAACTATTTTCATTTGTTTTTAAAAATTGATTTAATCCGATCTCTAAAAAACTAATAAATGCAGTTTTTGAGTCTCTCTTTTTTCTTTTATTTATTTACAATCTGTCATAATGGATAAGAGATAATAAGGGATCATAAGGGATATCTTGCATATTTTATGTATGATGTATTTATTTATACTTTAAGAAAAAATGATTTTTAAAATTAACGATTAATAATTAATTAACTATATTCGTTATATTGCATTTTTACAACTTACAATTAAATGGGTGAACTTATTTATCCATAGTTCCATCTTGTTTCATTTCCATCTTAACAATTATAAAGGCATAAAACAATTGAATCATTCCTTTGGCTATTTTGTATTTTTACAATGACATGAAATAGTGCTGTTGAGGAATTTGTTCGAAGAAATAAAATAGTTATAGAGGGAATAATAACGAAGACCTATTCACAAAAAACTTGTCTGTTAAGAATTGATGATCAAAGAGTGAATGATAACAGATATTAAACCATTAGTATTAATAAAAAGACACCAGCAATATATAACTTAACTCTAACACGATACATTTATCACATTTATTTACATTAAATTATTTTTATATCAAAGTATTAGTCATGGGCATTGTCCTCCTTAAGACTTACCTGATATCATCTACCATAATTTATTTAAGGGATATAAATCTTGTGTCCTCACACAACTTTCACATTCTTCAAACTTCTTTTGACCTTTATCTAGCTAGAATCGTTCCACAATCTTCACATTTTTTGTTTTTAATTGAAAGTAATGAAATAGCGAAACATTGTTCTTAGCAACTTGAAGAATCTTTCGAACCACATATACATAGGAAAGATTTTTATATTACTGGAACCCAACGAGAATTAATTTAATTAAAAAAACTTCATGATTTTTCAGTGTGTTACTGATTGAAAATATCCACACTTCCTCAAGTGACTTAACGTAAACCTGTCCACTTGAGAGAAAATCGAGCGAAAAGTATCGAGAGTAACTCTGCGAGAGAGAGAGAGAGCGAGAGCTACCTGGTTCTAACCGACTTTCAGAGCAATGTCCACCAGCGAGAGGGTGTGGAAAGGCTTTCGAGAGTGAAAACTCTCAAGTAGAGGCATAGCTTAAACAGAAATACTTAGAATGAGTAAAAATTGAAGGTTATCTTATAAGCCATTCTATTTTGACACTAAGAGAACATTTTATATAAAACACGTACATCATCAGATACCGAGATGTGTTTCGCATCACGAAAGAGAAGATGGCTAAAGACTTAGTTTTTCCGATCAAATAATAAATTACATAAAGAAAAGTTTTGAATGGGTGTATTGATTTTTACTTATAACCATTCATGCCTCCACTTACTAGTAATATAGTAATAAAAGTTAAAACTATGAAATTAAAAAATAAGTCAGCACAACTGACAGCCGGGTTCGACTCCCGGAATCCATTAGAATTTTTAGAATCTTTCATTAAAATCTTTTTTTAAATGGCTAGGATCTAGAACGGTCTCCACTCAGTATAAATAAGTTACTACTTGTTTAAACAATTGTCTATTAAATGCCAATTCCATTATTTATTATTTCTTAATACAATTTTATAAAACATTTATACAAATAGCAGTTTTCATTTTTTTCGGGTTTAAACTAAATATCATTCCTTTTTTTTATTTCAATAAATGTTATAAACAGAAATTAATAGTTATGGGATGTTACATCTTCGTATATAATAAAATATATTATATTTTAAACGTATATTGTGAGAAATATGTATCTTTTATGGAATTAAAGTGGCCTGTTATTCTCTAATGCAATGCCTTACGGCGGAAAGTCATTTGGTAGGTAAGCCTTGCTCCCCTCTAGAAATGTGGCGAGAATTTATTTTATACCTTTACCATCAATTATATAATTTAATTTATATTTTCTGTGGAAACGATACGAATGAACTTCTATACCACTATTATTATTGTTCTCAATTGATAGAGATGGAAATTATTACAGTTGATTTGATACAATAATTCCTTTACTGCGTATAGAGGAAGTGAAAAGGATCCTTTTTACCATCCTTGATAAATATTACGCGTACTAATATGAATCCGACGTTAAATACTTATTTATTAAAACAGTTAACAAATGCCATTGACCCAGGAAATATTTGTTGTTAAATAATGTTTACAACCCAGGAAGTCACCGTTGTCCTTCCTGATTGTCAGCATTAAAACAAGTTCTATTTCCTTAAACATCCCTTCTCCTATTGTATAAAAGCCTATCTGAAAAGGACAGACATAGCAATAGTAGTAGCTGTAGCAGTAGCTGTAGCAGTAGCAATAGCAGTAGTAGTAGCAGTATCATAATGTTAATTAGAATGTAAGAATCAGTATTACAATAAGTATTTAGAATGTAGGACTAGAATAAGAATTAGTCTTAGAATGTAGTCTTAGAAGCAGTATCATAATGTTAATTAGAATGTAAGAATCAGTATTAGAATAAGTATCTAGAATGTAGTATTAGAATAAGTATTAGAATGTAAGGTAGAATAAGGTAATGTGAGACACTCTCACTATGTTTAGTATTAAGTCTAATTATAATATCTTTAGAGTCTATCTGTCACTCAGTAGCCTCATTATATACATATATATATATATATATATATATATATATATATATATATATATATATATATATCATGTAACTTCTACACTACTTGATAAAGTTATTTTTAAAGCTCACACTCACCGACCTTTTTAACTAAACGTACTCTAATTTACGAGTTACACATAGAACTCTATACGGTAAATTTTTCAAGTTTTGAACCGATCTCCTGTTGAAACTCCTTATAAATCAGCTATAACCAATGCGACGAGAAATTCCACCCGAACTAGAAGTGGAGATTGGGAAGCAGAAGATCGTGGCAAGACTCGAGGAATGCCAAACACTTTCCCACGAGCAGTACCTGGCCAAGAGGGCGGTACGGGAATTATGGCTTCAAAAAACCACAAATCAAAACGGAGCCGTCCTCCTGTGGTCATTTCACGGGAGCATCTGTAGTGGTCTAAGCTCTTCTAGCTACTTAAAATTGTTCCATTAACGATAAGAATGTTAATAATTATTTATAAATTTATTATATCTTCTTGTCAATTATATAGTACGCCAAGAACATTTAATAATATATGAGTGAGTGCATAATCGTTAATATATTATAATAAATAAATAAAGCATGTGTGCTAATCAATTTATTTCCTCCCAATAGACATATTTACCCAACACAATTGATTATTTATTTAATTCACAATTTTTACTTCCTTGTACGAAGTAAAGGAACTATAGTTATCGCGAAAATATTTGATTTTCCGAGTTCAACGGAAATAACCATTTTGACCATCCCTGAATCCATTTTGATTAGTTCCGTCATGGCGTCTGTACATTCGTTCGTACGTTCGTTCTTATATCGCATAATTCAAAAACGGTTAGCCGTAGAAAGTTGAAATTTTGTAATTTGGGATTGTTGTAACATCTAGTTGTGAAACTTTTTTTGGTCACTACATGATTACCAGAAGTGGTACTTTACTTGAAGGTCATAATAAACTTTTACCAATAATTATATTAAAATATAATGCAAAACATTTCAAATTTTATATATAAGATTTTTATGTCAGTACAAATAACATACTAGATTTTGGCTAAAATAGGCGTTCAAACAAGGAAGTTATGTGGTGTCATATCAGATATTTTTAAACTGTTTTTATTGCCAAGCATTACAATCGGTCACAGTTAAGAACATTAACTAACAGCGATAAATGTATTAATTCCTGCCATATTTAAAGGCAAATATAAATAAAATAAATTAAAAAAATAAACAGAAAAAATAAAGAAAATTGACATTTAAATTACTATACAATATAACATTACATTATATTATACTTTATACAGTACATAATAATATACTTCTTAATTAACACAGCTATACTTATTTATTATTACTATAAAAATATTTCCTTTTAAATATTTTATATATCTAGTTTTATTTCATTATTTTTTATGAATTAATTTTTAATTACTTATTTGATCAATACAATCGATTTAATTATTTAAAGATCTAATTTAAATAAGCGGCATTTACTTTTCTATTCTACAAAAAACAAAACAATGAATTTTGCTTTGAAGGTTTCATAAGTGAAGATAAGACCTAACACTAATTCAAGAATTGATAATTTTTTAGGGATTTTATTAAATTTATTGTATTGATATTCTTGTTTTATTAAAATAAAATACAGGAATATTAATTTGATTCAATTCAGTAGTTCAATGTCTATTGAAACAAAAAATAATAGATGTATAAATTTTAAATATATATATATATATATATATATATATATATATTCTAAACTATAATAATAAAATTAGGAAAGCTATTACTTTTCAAGCAAGACTATGCTTTATCTTAAGAAACAAATATATTTCATTAGCAAGCTTTCAAAACAGAAAGACGAATTAAGTAATACTGATACTGTTGATGAATCGAGAGATAATTAGAGTATTAATTCATCCTAGGGAGCGCAGGGAAATGCGAATGGCTTTGTGAGGGGATGATTCCAAAAGGAGGAATTCCTGAACCTTGTCAAGTGCCGCATCGTTTCCAAACCAGATCAGCTCATAAAGCATATATACTCTACAACGTCCTGAGACTCTCAAGATCTACAGTGGATGGAGTCGACAAGAGATAAAAGAAAAAGGAGAATAGCTGCGAGCCGGCAATGGGAATCTAATTGGGAAATGAAAGGGTTATCCTGCTTTCCCACGAGGGCTTGATGGAGTCATCTGTAGCACAGGAGTCCTGTCCCCACGGCTTTGTCATCCCGTCTACTCTTCACCTGCCAGGGATTACTACCCCAACAAACATAAATACACCAAATGTTTTTTTTGTTTAGTTTTTTATTTTAACAGAAATAATATTGGTAAAGGTTATTAATCCAACAATAATAATCAATTAGAGTTTTTAAAATTTCTAAATTTTATTATACTGACCATTTGTAGTTTTTTATATATTTTTGTAAATTTAGAAGAAAGTGAAAATGACCCAAGTATTTGCTGAACCCCAAAACATTGTATAAATAAATAGCTCTTCTCAAAAATAAATTTCTCAATTGTCAAGTGTTGAACTCATAATGCAAAGATCAGTTCACTGTTAACCATTGTATTTGAATTGAAACTAGTTTCATATTACTTATTGTTTATTATACCTAAAAAGATTTCCCTCTGAAACAACCGTTATTATTTCGTCAAAATTAAAAATTACTGTAATTTTGAAATCTTGTAAAAAATACTATTCGATTTCATATAATGACTGATTTTATTTTTTATCAAATCGTGGCATCTAATTTTGTAATTTCGAATTGTAATAAATTACAAAAATTCGGATTAATTACAAATAGTAAAAATAATGAATAAAGAAATAATTGAAGGTTCCAAAAGATGATATTAATTGCAAATTTAAAATAATTAATAAGAGGAAAATTAAAAAAAAAAAAGACCTTAAGTCTCTCAAATAGCTCTAAATAACAAGGTAACTCTTCCCAGATTCCGGCATCAGGACTAAAAAAACATAAAATGTAAGACAGAGATCCAACATCCCAAAGATTCTAACCAGAAAGAGTTAGTGCATCACAACGATACAGTTCAATATATCGCAAATTGAGAATGATAGGGGCAAAATTCAAAAAATGTATTTTTGTTAGAAAGAAATTCAACATAGAAGATCCCAAGGGGTTTTCTTTGACACATGTTCCTTGCAGATCACCTAGTTTGTCTATTGTCTTGGTCTCATATTCAGTTTTGCCTCTTTCATTATAGATGTGAGTTATATGTAAACATAAAGAGTATGATGCACCATTTGGTTCTTTTTCAATCCTGATGATGCGTGAATTGACGAAACGACGAGACGAGCCGTTACTATGAGACCGTATATGATCTGCGTATTCCCATTGATAGGCAAAACACAGGTCGTGCTCTAGGACTTGATGCTATAGAAGCGGGGATCTCAAATTATAGTATCCTCTACATTGAAGAGTAACTACTGGGAATCTTTAATGATTGCTTGGATAGGGGATACTCATTGTATATAGTATATCATATAGTATATAGTATATCATACTCATAGGATACTGCGGATCTCATAGTAACGGCTACTTGAGAGACATAAAGCTTTGTGATGATATATTCCGATAATATGCAGAACAATAAATTTTAAATTATAGCGTTTTTATGAAATTATTTTTGCTGACATCTATCAATTATTTCTTAAAATCGCTGTTGTATCAGTCCCTAGTTAGATCCCTTTTAGCTCCATAAGCTTTTAAATTTTAAATACCTAAAGTTATCTAACTGTTTCTAATTTTTAAGGAGGAAACAAATCAACCCTAAAGAAGATCTGTTAGCCCTTTTCCTTCAAAGGTTTAAACAGGCCAATTTAAGAAGAGCGGACATAATTGCTCATTAGCCTGAAAAAGGAAGGAAAAGTTACTGCCTATTAACTATTCAAAGGATTCAAACTTCCAACTCACCCTTGGTGCTCTAATAAATAACTCCAACTCACCTGAAACATATACGAGACAGTTAGTACAAGAAAAAAAAAACAAAGTTAGTTGCCTTAACATCTACATGATGCAGCATAATGGATATAATATCCCTTAATGTCCCTTAATAGATGCGTTTAAAAATTTTATCTTATGAAATACAACATAATTACGAAGGCAGACTTACTCAAGGGTGCCCAAGAATTTCTTAAAGTTAACACAAAAGGCTTACAGCCTGCTAGGGCACCAGCGTTTACCTATTTTACATAACAAGTGAGTTTTTCTAATGGAGGGACTAACCTTATTTTCTTTTTTAACCAGTTTTTTTTCCCGACATCTTTTCTCAAGAGGTGGCTCAGCCCAAGACAATATGGGACGAACTCGATGCGACTACCTAAAGATATAGTAACTCAAAGATGCCGAACTGTATAGAAATAGGCCGGGGTCAGGTTAAAGACTATATATTAGAATAGTCTTTCATTTTATTCTTTTCCTTTCTTTGGTTTTTTTTTTTTTAAGATATTGTTGGTTGTGTTGTTCGGAATTATATCTGAGTTAAAGGTAACTACAATCTACGAATTTAAAATTGTTTCATTTTTTTAATGGAACTGCAGATACCGTCTTAGAAAGGTGGGCGTATTATTGATAGAATAGAATTTTAACAATTTTCTTATTGAAATTTATTTAGTTAAATACGCATCATGCAAATATTTTTATCGCTCATATTTTATATTTATAAACTACCCCATTCATTTTTTTTTTTTTTTAGATTAAAACAGAGAAAATAAGATAAATGAAAATCTTTCCAATTTATTCTTTAGATCTCATTAACTAATTGAAGAGATGAAAAAAATATCCTCACAATTTATTTTATTGTCGAATTGTTTTGAGATTAATTCATTTGATCTTCAGGCTACTATTTTGTCATAACTAAGGAAGTATCCATATGTAAAATAAGATACGAGTTAATTTGGTTTGAGTACAAAACGATAAACTATAAATAATTTTAATAGATATATGACAAATAAACCGAATCAAAACTTTTGTAAATATGAAAATTAGTAAAGCATTTTCATATACATTAATGAAGAAGAGATAAAATTTGTGTAGTGAAGATAACCTCGAAATGCTGTGACAAAAAAAAAATAAATTTTTGCACTTAAGAACAACTTTTGTACAACATTTCTGAATTTCAATTTTGAATTTTTTAAAATACTATGAATAAGTCACCGAATAAGTTATAGCATAGATTCATAATAAAAACATTTAATTACATTTTAAGGTATACGAGTATATATACTTATATAAGTTCAAAATTAGTAATGAATTATCATATTTTTGTGAGTGTTACCTTGAAAACAAGCTAAAAATTTGTGAATTAAATAGATATTTAACAATCATATTTAAAACTAGAAAATAAACTGCCAACAATATTGGCACATATATTTAACGAATAATGTGTGTATATGATAATCTCTTTCTCTACAAAGACTAAATCCATCAGTAATGGTTTATTAATTAGGAATTACAAGAATATCATTACTTGAATATTGCCAAATATAAATTTGCATTACAGAGTGAACATCCTGTGATTAATTAGGCGAAATATATTATCCATAATTGGACAAGCCCGAGCAGAGAAACAAAAACATATAGATAATTAAGAGGTATAGTTCAGGTGTATGAAAAACCAACAGAATTCATCAATATTTATATTAATACTTTGTTATGATTTATATCTAAAAACAATTGTAGTACGTTATGCATAATATGTTAAAATTATTTTCATACAGATGAGAACCATTTTGAATAAGACATTTAATAAAAGATTTTAGATCCAAACTGAAACGTGCTTGGCCGGAAGAAAACTGTAACAATGGAAACAAAAATTCCTGAAAAGACTTCCTGCAAATCTTGCATGCATGCAAAATACTGATCTGCTATCATTTTGTGTTTCAAGGAACCCACGTGACTTCAACAGTAAATATCGTGTTACTACCGCCTAAGCTGAGCATGTCTTTATTACCCTCAGGTGTGGTCTTACATATCAACCAATCATCCATTAGAATTATACATATGTGAAGGTATATAAATAATTAAGAGAGTTTGCTTACTTCTGCGATTTGCCAAACTCTGAATTGATAAATCATCAAAAAACATGAATGAGTTAATAATTAGAGTGTTCATTAATGTTATAAAAGAAATAATAGAAACGAATAATATTTATAGTTTTTATATTTATATCTATAATGTATATTATATTTTATCATCTATTTTCATTTCCTTAATTTTTATTGGTCTCGCAAAACGTTGCCTGGTTAATTATTTAGTGGTATTTGAGAGACTTAAAGGCTTTGCTTTTGGAATCTTTTAATTATATCTTTACGATAATGTTTATTTTTTGTCGTTTTTGTATATTTGCTCTTTTTTCTTAAATTTTTATTTATAAATTTGTCTTATTTCCTTTATTTCTTTAATTATTTACATTCTTCTTTTCTTCCTTCCAACTTTGAGATTGCTATCATAATTAATTAGGAATATTTTAAAGTATATTATTTTTAAGTGATTCATGTAGTATCCCATATGGTGTATGATCTATTTGTTCAATAAGAATAGGTTTCACAAGATATATATATACATATATGTATATATATATATATATATATATATATATATATATATATATATATATATATATACATATATAAAAGACACTAATAGATATGTCTGATTCTCGATCATAATATTTTCTTGAGAAATAACGAGGTCATCACAATGCGCCAATAAACTGATTAATTTTTTTTCTTCTAGTCAAAGCCACTATCAAACTACGGTTCCAACCCTTAAAAAGTTGCGATTGCTTTTTTGTTATCATTTGAGCTGATTCGTTTTGTATAGGAGACGATCTACTTACTTAGCTACTTCACTCCTTAAAGATTAACTTCGACTGATTTATTATTAGGTAATTTTTATTTATTGTTTAAGTTTATTATTAATTATTAATAAAATTATAAAAAGTGTTTTGTAATCATACTAAGTAAAAAATTATTTGGATTCCTTTTATTATTTTTATCTGTTTATTTTATTTTTTTTGTTTTTATGGCTTTGGTATAATGATCTAAAACGCTTTATATTTTTCCTCTATCTTCATAAATGGTGAGATGTATAAAATATTTAATCGGCCGCTATTTTGAAACAAAATGTCGGATGTTAATCTCGAATTCCGAGGACCATCCTGGAATGACCTGTGACATTAGTGTCGAATCTGAAAAAATCGACAGATGTATCTTTAAACGTAAAATCTCAAATTTTAGAGAGGTGTTAAAGATTTTTTTTCCTTGGCCGAATACAAAAGTTCTTTATTGAATATTATAAACCAAGAGATTTTTCGAACATAGCATATAGTGAGAAAAAGTAATAATTGTTATTCATCATTTATCAATCGAGTGATTAAAAAAGTATAAGAAATTTCATAATGAATTTGATTAAATGCATAAAATAATTATAAGTAGAAAACAGAATAGGTTAATGTGTAACGCCAGAATATATTTCTACTGAGGAGATACTGAATAGTTTATGGGATAAAATTGCTCCAAATTTGAATAAAATTGAATTACTTGATTTATTCTACTTTATTTTGGTCTTATCTTTCGACAGCCAACACCCCCTCCTGCTAACCCCAAGGTTGTCTCGCTATTCAACTCCATGTTTTTTATAATGCAAAGCGACCTCATAAACATTGAAGTCAAGATTAATATGTTCAGACTCAATTTCTGCTCTTCAGAGTGAAGCAAACTTTAAAAAAACCCACATTAAATAAAATGCACAATTATTTAACAATATCAAATGATCTAAATAAAAGTGTGAACTTTCTCTGGACCCCAGGACAGTCCGGGATATCAGGAAATGAGGCGGCAGACAATGCAGCTAAAGAAGCTGCTCATATGAACATTCCTTCTCTCCAAATATACGAGTAAAGACATATCTAAAAGATAGAGTTAGAAAAAATGGGAGTCTATGTGGGCAGAAATTCCACTGACTAATAATTTAAAAATTATCAAAAAAACTACAAATCAGTGGATAGGTGCTGTTAGGGGACAGAGAAGAGAAGAAGTGTTGTGTCCAGGATGAGAATTGGTCATACCAACCTAACTCACAGACATTTAATAACAAAAGAAGCCCAACCAAATTGCGAAATCTGTCAGTCTCCATTAACTATACAACATATAATAGAGGAGTGCACATTACTGCATCAGGATTTTGTAAATAATAAAATACCTCGTTGTAGAGAATTAGCATTAAAAGACTCACCAGCATCAATCGATAAAATCATAAAAACTATTAAAAGAAACTCGATTATACCATAAAATATAAGAATTTATAATAAAAACAAGTCTAATAAACAAACAAAACTTATGAATCATTGAGCATGGCAAAAGGAAATAGTCTGTATTAAATATATGTTGGACCTGTGTGTGTGTGTGTGTTTATATCTATGTGTGTATATATGAGTATATGTAAATAAATACGGTGTATGATGTATATATTCATTATAATGTATCAAACTATAAGACAATAACAATTGTTGCAAACTCCAAAACATAAATGTAAATAAAATAGCATATCCATAATATATGAATATGTGGGTATGTATATGTGTATATATATATATATATATATATATATATGGATGTATTTCAATATAAGAAAGACTTGAAAGAAAATTAACTATTCAAATAACATAATTTAGACAAAGATAAAATCCATCGAACTTAATATAAATCATAATATTTGGGAAAGCAAAATAAGAAATAGAAAGAAATCACTATATGTCAATAGTCATAAGCTAATAACACTGATAATCCCTATAACCCATGCAAACAACACACCAAAACAAATTTAAAATTACAAATAACCTAGGTTAACTATAAAGGACGTAATGACCAATTAGTCGATCGCCTAGAAAAAATCGTAATCTATCTATCTTGAAGTCAAGAGCCTCTTTTTATTACATAGCTGCTTTTTAAGCTGACTAGGCCACACACACACACGGGCCTGTTCTCTGAGCTGATATTCAATTTGCAACTTTTTTTTCTTTCAGGCAACAAGTCTTCCTAACCCACCCTTAAACGTCGTGCATCACTTGATATATAAAATAGTAAAAAAAATATGATATAGATCAGAGAAGAAATTAGAACTTTAAATTATCTAATAAATATTAAGAGTTATATACGGGAGACGGAGCTATCAATTCCCCACTAGATTAGCGCCTCATCCCTATAATCTGACCCCCGTGTTCTATTAATAGAGAGCCAAAGACCCCCTCATGGCCTGTATAAATAGAAAAACGGTCGGTAGATAGTGCTAGTGGAGAAACAAAGGCAACTAAAATGGAATGGTGTCTGAGCGTAGATAAAAAAGTGTGGTAGGTCCAGACAAAAAAATAAAATAAGACAGCGAAGAGTGAAAAAAAAGAGGACGCGTGAGAAGTGGGGTCTAACATTCCAGCGAGGTATTGCCCGAGCTACCTGCCCCTTCGAGAGGAAGCATTTTAGCCAGGATATTTAATACAAATTAGCTGTTTGTTTTGTCAGCGATGGATCAGGGGGCCAGTTCTCTTCATTCGGTCCAGTTAACGGATCGTCAGTATCGGATGGGTAGGTTAGGAAGACAAGTCGAAGAGACACAAGGGGTGGCTCGTAATTATCTTATCATTATTTCCTATCGGGTTTTCAAATGTGTATGAAAGTATTTGTTTAAAAAAAAAAAATAAAAATAAATGTGTGTATGTATATGTATTATATATATATATATATATATATATATATATATATATATATATATATATATATATATATATATATATTGATATATAAGACATATATAACATATTATAATAGGATACTATATTTTACGAGATACACATTTCATATATATAAATGCAGAAAAAATAAAATTGTTGATATGGTAAGGGGAGGGTTGGGAAGATGTGAGGGGGATATATCCCTCTTCCTCCTCCCTTCTCTCCGAAATTTATTAAAAATATGATTTTCATACTCACCAACATAAAATTTGATCCAACATTCATGGTTTTCCTTAAAAACTCACATCCAATTTGGCGATTATAGACACTTAGGAGATTGCTTGCCCTCGTCTTATGAAATCCTCCCTCCTCGAAAACAAATTTAAATTCCCTCGAAAAAAAATTCTGCGAACGCCCCTGATAGTAAAGGTAAGATTAAAAAAGAATAAGTCTATAACTTGAAAGGAATAAAAGAGGAACATATCTCCTACTTTGTGTGAAGAAAAGTGGGGCATGCCTTCTACTTAAACGTTTTTGAAAAAAATAAATGATAATAAATAAGTAGAAAAAAATTAAATAATATTATAGATAGGAAAAAAATAACAAATTGAAAATATTTCATATGAATTATTTAATTTTAAGAGAATAACAAGAAGAGAAAAATAAGAAATCAGGGTAGGCTAGACGTTAAAAATAATTTATAAAACTAAAATGATACCTCATAACGTAATTATAAACTATTACATGAAAATAATTGTTTCAGAACACATCTATTTTATAAGCAAAGTTAAAAAATAAAATAATAAAAACTGTTTGACAAAGCCTTTCAGTAATAATAAATAAATTCTATTTAATTAATATTAATAATAAAATTAATGCTAAAATAATTTTATAGACTCAGAGATCGATAGGAGACTCAAAAGAAAAGAGTGGCAACTCACTGAACTGAATTACTGAATTGAATGGGTGAAAGAGGTGAAAGGGAGTAAGTTAATGAGCGAAAAAAAATTATGAGAAAATATTATTTTTCCCCCCTCCCTCTCCATACCTACCCCACGTTACCAACAATTATTGCTAAGCGGTGAGTCAGAGTCTGAAAATAAATCACTCATTCCAATCAGAGAATTATTCTGATACGATCTTCCTGAAGAGTTACCTATCTCCAGAAATATTAGTTCTAAGACAATGATGAACCCCATAAGAAAGCCAATCACCATTGAAAATTATATTTACTTAGGTTCTGATAGCAAATCATATAATGTGTGCATATTTATATATTTTAACTGGAAAATCTTTCTAAATTAAATATAAATTACATCTGAAAAGTGCTGCCTACTTCCAAATAACTACTTATATCTCTATATTTCATCAAGTGTACAAACTACTTGAGAATCAAGACAGCTACCGCTGCTTCTACCCTTTGATTCCTAATCTTATCTAGACCAAAGCACTCCCTTTTCGACCCTTAAACTTAGGCAGACGGAATTTATCAGTCCCTCGCCGATTCGCGCTTACCTGTTTGGCAAAAAACACTCCATTGGGACTATCTAGCTGAATCCGTGCCAAACTGTAACATCAACTGGCTCAGACCTGAATACAATGGATCGGTTCCATTTCAAATAGCAAGTAAAACTTTAAATGCTGTATAAATTTGCCTATATTAAATGCAATACATCTTAAAGAAAACATTTTTTATACAAGTGTTAATGAAAATTATATTTTTAAACTATAATTTTATAATATTAAAATTATAATTTTATATTATTTATATTTTTTAAACATCTAATTTATTAGTTGCTGTATTTCTCTTATATAACATTTATAGAATCTTATATTTAGGTCTTGACATATTTTTTGATTATCATGTTACTGCTAAAATATTGGTCAAATGTTAATAATTATTCCAACCAATCTCTGATGTCCCTAGAAAATTTATTATTCAAACAGGCATTATCATGTATACATCCTTGCCGTACTACACAAACTTACATTTCCAAAGATCATTTCCCAAATTTACAAGACATTTCTCCTAACAACCAAAAGAGCACTGTTTGGAAGTCCTCGATGAAAAAAGAGGTGTCGGCCTCTGGAGCCTCCCGATCGCCATATCCGCCCACGAGAGTAACGGGACTCTTCACTATTTAATCCGAAGCTTGGAAGAGAATGCAAACTATGTTTTTACTTTTAAACCAGGTAGTTTTAGAGAGCCTGTGTTGACAGCTTCACTGTCCCAAAAGCAGTACTGCGTAGTTCGTTAAAAGGATAGCGCTTTACCTGGACTGGCGCCGACCAGACCTGTCCACAATGGCCATTGTCGAAAATTTTTGGCACCATCGGCACTGAAATTCCTTCGGCGGTGTCGGAAATATTTTGGCAGCTTAGTGTCTGTCTCCTTTACTCACGAGAGGAAAGGGGTACTCAGACACTTGGAAATACCTTTGTCTGGGCATTGCACAGTGTCTTGTGAAGTACATCCACCAGTAGCCCTGGTGGTCGTAAAACTTGCCTGAAGCATTTAATGTTATTATTTATTTATTTGCATAGTTTACGCACACATTGAAGCACTTAAATCAAACCCAAATACATTTATGTTCCCAAAACCTCTTCATTCTGGCTGACCTGGCTGCCCTTTCTTCATCAGATATGACATATTGTTCGCGTTGTGCAGCTTTACATGAAAATCTTATTTGTTTGTTCTTGAGAATCCTTTTTTCTCCCCTATTTTCAATTGATTTCGTTGTAATATTCAACTCTTCTAAATAATTCTGAACTTCTTTCAACCAATTATTTTTTGTTTTGCTTTTCCTAAAGTAATTAAATAGTTGTTTTATTATCCTATTATCATGTAATCTAGATAGATGACAGAAAAAGGCAATTCTTCTTTTTCTCATCGTATCTATTATAGATTCACTTTCTCTGTAAATCACTGCATTAGGCAACAATCTCCATTGTCCATCTACCTGATGTTTTTATTAATGATAGTTCTGAGTATCCTTCTGTCAATCTTTTGCAGTGTATCAGTTGTTGCTTTGGTGTTCAATTTAAATAGTACTTCACAAGTGTTTCAATTAACTGAAGATTTAGCTTGCATCATCATCTTCCTTTCCCAAAACCACTTCATTCTGGCTGACCTGGCTGCCAGGTTTAACGACGGAACAATAATGTTGAAGTTTAGCATTTATCGAAAGAGATTTTTTCTTGTAATTTGGCATGTAATTCGTTGTACTCTTTTAACTTGAATGTTCTGCTTTCTATTGATGATTTTTCATTTGAGTTCCAAGTTATAATTTCACCAAGATATTTAAACTTATTTACAATTTTAATTTGTTTGGTATTGGCTAAGGTAATGGTTGGTGCTGTAAAAGGGAAGGTTGGAATTATTTCTGCTTTTTCATATGAAATTTGCAATCCAACTTTTCTTGCTATATTATCAAGTTCTTCTATTTGCAATTTAGCTTGTTCTATATCATTAGCAAGGAGTGCAAGATCATCATCTAATGCGAAACAATTGAGTCTTATTTTTTTCATAGTAAAGTTGAGTCTCATTTAATGTTTTAATGGAAACGGGAAAAAATATATGGCAGTAATGAAATAGAATTGAAAGTGTGTGCTACGTACTTGCTTCTTAAACTAGCAGTTAACTCTAAAGGCCATTTCTTTTTTATTATTTTTTTTTTTATCTACTTTCTTTTTTATACAATGTAATTAAATTTTCAAGAGCACTAAGAAAATACTGAAAAAGTTCAATAAGTATCGTCGCAGCGTTTTTAATAAAAAATTCAAAATTTCTAATTTAAACTTTTGCCTAAAACATTTAGAGGTATTTCGTCTTCTTAAACAAACAGTTGAATTGAGTATTTTTTAATATGAAATCTTGTCAAATTTAAATAAAAGACCAACGGAATAGTGGAGCCTAAGGGCCGAAAATCAAATTTCACGGATCCGACTTTAGATTACTGAGGAAGATAAGAAACCTGATTTTAAGATTCCAATCCGCAAGACGTGATTGACGTTGGGGAGATGAAGGACAATATCCGTTTTGTCAGAACAGAGCTTCCTTGTCGTGAGTTCGGAGCAGGAAATTAACTATGGCCTCAAGATAAGATTTTTTTAGATGATGTATTTCCCTATAATAAATCATTTTAATAATTTCGAGTTATTCTTTTCTCATTATTCAATATTAATCTCCAGTGTAGGAGGGACCATCCGAAATATAAGAATGAAAAAATTAAATGTTTAAATATATTTCTCGCGTTGATAGCCTAGTGATGATACCCAATGATTGAAGTGATGAAATTGAATATCAAAATGATTGTTGTGACTGGCCAAACAAGACGTCAAGATATTCAAACAGCTAAGTAAACAGTATATATCAATTATACTGAACAGGGCTCAGGTTGGATTTACGATTTACCTTCGGAAATGATTTCCATATTCAAAGCTGCTTATTTCGGCGTATTGTGGTAGAATGTTAAATAGATGCAAATAGACAGTTGAAAGTGGTTGGGAATATTTGTACAGGCTGGCGTCCTCTACGATGAGCTAACCAAACAGGAGCCTTCTACGCCTCGAAATGGCATCAAACCTTAAAAATAAATAAAAAAGAAAAAATACATACTCAGGCCTGCTATTTTACTGGCGTTTCTTAGAACTATCACATTTTTCTGTACAGAATAAAAACACCAAATTAAGCTTATGTGCTCTACAAAATCTGAAAAATGGAATAAAATTACCTAAATAAAAACAGTTCGATTAGTACAATTTAAACAAATAAAAAAAAAAAAAAAATTAAAAACCTCATAAATAAAAGAGTTCTAACATTAAATAATAAGAGTTGTTCATTATATTCGTTATAAAACAATTTATTTTAATTATTGCTTAGCATCTATTTAGCAATATTTATTACCCAATGATAATATTCATGATGTTAATGTTAATTAATGAGAGAAAAAAAATGTTATTAACATAAGATTAATTATTGACATAAAATAGGAATAATTATTGAAAAATCCAAAGTTTGAAGTCAATAATATTTAGTAAATAACAAACAAAGGATAAGATATCGCAAATGCAGACCAGACACAGCACATCTCACATTAACAATCTTAAGACGACTGACCAAAAAGAGATAGTACAAGTTTCTTTTAAGCTCATATCCGATCTCTTAACTTTCTCCAGCGCACATAATTCTGGAATTTTCAATAGAATTGGGAAGATTATATGACGGATTCTTATATGAAATCAAATTCGCAGTTAGCTATCACGCGTAGTCTGACAAGTGCGATTCTAGAAATGGGTGATTATAATGACTTGGCACAAACGCTGTTGATGCTGGGAAAGAGCCGCATGAACAGTTCAGCGCCCACTTGCCTTTGCGCTAAGAGGCTTCCGGATCGACGTGCCTTTGCTAAGATTGTTGTAACGAGCAGCACGTGAAGAATCATTAAACACACACTACATTTCAGAATTCTATTATATCCCGAACTTTTCAGCAAAATGACAGTCTCGGTTCATGTTGAAAAAGGATTATCTGAGTCAATGCTTAATATGGGGATCTGTATATAAGTTAATTTCATAGCCAATTCAATAAGCTACAACCCTTACTATGAAGGTATTTTTTGATACAAGGCTTTCTTTTGGAGGAAAATCAAAATGTGTGGTTTTTGTATTAACGCCTTTCCGAAGCCTCAGATTACACCGATATAACATCACTTTAGAATTTGGTTTCCATTAAGAATCCATCTTAAAATATGCAGCATTCCATTAAAAATTCCAGAATTCTGTGGGCTGGAGAAAGTTAAGAGGTTGGATACGAGCTAAAAAAAAACTTAAGGCGACACAGTTGTGCCCCCTCAAGTTTTGTCTCCAAATTCCAAAAAATGTGGATTTTAAGGGCCGTGCCAATCAAGTCTTGAACACTCTGCATAGTACTCATTACATCAATAAGGGTTAGAAACCGTTGGATAATGCCGAATCTACGTAACACATCTGTTTGAAACTGGTGTTAATAATTGGTTAAATAACAAGTAGCCAAATCAAAGAGAATTAATAAAAAAAAAAATACAGGAGCGGTTGAATACTAATTTTTTTAGCGAAACTGTAAAATATGCACTTACAATATCTGTGGGGTTGATCATCGATACATGTATGTTCAACTGTCTTGAAGTAAGGTGCTGTTTCTAGTTCATTATTGTCATTATTATATCAATTGGCGAAACGTTGGCTAATTATTTATTTAATGATATTTCAGAGTCTTAAATCTTTGTTTTGGAATAATTTAATAATGTCTTGATATTTATATATTTAATTTAACAATATGAATATAAAGAAAAATGGTTAAATGAGAAGAAAAAAAAAAAGATTTGAGAAGAGAAGGAAATAGGCAAGAGAAGGAAACAATATTAGAACAGAATAAAGTTCTTTGGGTACTAATATTGGAACATCCACTGATAAGTACCTTAAATTTTAAAAGTAATGTAAACATTCGAACTATTTCAGAAATTCCAATCGGTGATGTTTGCTCCTCGAAAGTAAAACAACAGAGTCATCAAAAAGTTAGCGACGTTGGAGGCTCTCGAAAAGGGTAGCTATATTTACTGTAAATATAGGACTTCCGCTTCTTCTTGTCTTAGTTTGTTTGGATAGCGACTATAACAGGTTATTTTTATGGATCTTTAGAGGGAGGTATGAAACAAAAAATTATAAATATCGAGAATCGAACTGTTCGCCATTCTAACCTGAAAGAATATAAGGATAAATGGTTTTTGACCTCATTAGGAACTTTCATACACACCAAAGAGCTGCGCCACAGAACAAATACTTCAGAAGAAGAACTAAAAATACAATATAAAATTTAAGGATGTTAAAATGAATTAAAATATAATTAATTTATACTTGTATGTATAAACAAAAAACAACAACAACAACAAAAATGGTTCAGCACTTGGAGAGGACGTACGGTTTGCTGACCAACGGTAATACAAGAAGATGACGTGGACAGCATCCACGCTCAACCACCAGGTTTTTCCTCTAACCCAACCACTTAATAGAGGCAGGATGTGCCCCAGAAGGATTTCTTGACTACAGGAGCTGCTCCAAGGCTGTTAAAACACAGATAAAATGTCCCACCAGAAAAAGAACCTGTGCCCAGGAGTTAAAAGATTAGTGCATTGCCCACTCTTGATTTATATAAATGAAAACATAATTAAGAAAAAGAAAAAAATTATATCGAACTAATTTAATTTTGCAACAGGAGCCGCATTTGATTTCCTTAGTTGCTAGTAAAATAATATGTATATTATACACAAATTGCATTTGGATATAAGCTCACATGGCCCAAGGTTATATAATAAAAACAGGTTGGTAAATACTTGAAAATAAGAAGCGGACGGTAGGGAAATATCGATCCGCAAATACCTATTTCATTACCTTCAAAGAGGTGGGGGAGCACTTGAGGCACTTTTCTACCTGCTCTTTTGATCTCTCCCACATTTAAAGTAACAAGTTCTTGGAGGGAAAGACTTTCAATTTCCCATTTCTCTTTATGCACGCTATTCAAAGTGCTTCTGTACTAGGAAGGCCCCTTTGGGTATGCAAAAGATGGCTAGCGTCTACGTCGCATTAGCTACATCAGCAAATCATTTATGTGTCTCGACAGCTACCATTTTAGGAGGAACAATAAGGCTTACTAGAGGGACGGAGAAAAAAAATAGAGCGACGCTAATGTAACTAAACGGAGGAAAAATTAGAACTTCAACCCGAACCTATGTAAAAAACAATGAACAACACAGTAAAAATGCATACATACTAAAAACATAGAACAGTATTAATTTTATACTATTAATCATTGTAACGTGCAGAACAACAGAAAGATTATGTAGTAACACAAGGACAGAATTTTTTAATTATTGTTAAAAAAAAATCCATTTCCAATAGCAGGGGAATAAGCGTAGGCTTTATCCATTTAATTTATAAAAGTGTTGTTCGATTTTACAATAACTTTCGGTAACGCCCATAAATTATGATAATAGAAATAAGTTTGTAACTAGAATAATTTTCGGTTATAATTTTATAAAACTTCACTAACAATAATTTTTCCTTAACTATTTAAAAAAAATATTTTGCATTGTTTCTCTATTTTTTAAAATATTTCATGCGCCGTTATTTATTTCATAGATGTTTTCTAGCTTTTATTTTAATTTCTTCAGTTTCCATCTGAACTGCAATGGCATGAATTTCTATACATTTTTATTTAATGGATTAAATATAATAAATCAAGAGAATGGGTGGTACCATCCAACGTAAGTGTCATTATAATCGTTGTAACCAAATACATAGGTACATTATTATTTTATTTTATTGTTTGATGCAGCCAAAATGAATGCCTTCCTCGCAGAATTAAGAATAAATAAATAGCATATATTAAAGTTTCTTAAGAGGTAATTAAGACAGTAATTAATAAATTCTTAAGAAACCTGAACAACCTACAATTGTTCCTGGGTAGCTTATAGGCGTTAAAATATATCAATATTTATCAAAATTTACGTTCTTAATGCATTTAGAGTTTACTATAGTATGATTTAACTTCTTTCGAAAACTACGTAGTCATTAGCTGAGAGATCCTACTTTAGCTGCTTAGATGGCTCAAGAACATGGAAATATTGGAATTGAGACGTAGCCCACCGATTGTGTGTGTTCCTGGATAATACCCGATTTCGTGGCCAGATCGTGGTCCAATTAAAATAAGACGTTCCGAAGCAGGTTCCCATGAAGACGCGGCCACCCGTGCAGGTAAATAACGCTGTCACACTAAGTACAAGCCTATATCCTGCCTAATGCCCTGGAAGGACATTAGCTTCGCTGACCACCTGGATCTGTGACTAATACCATGGCATTCCTCCTGCCCATTACCCGAAGGCTTAAGGGTGGTCGGATGTCGGCGCCCAACAGCTCTGTCCTCAGCTTCGAGTCTTCAACACGATTGTATATATTGACAGAGTATGCTCTTCAAAACTGAGAGAGAGAGAACAGGGATTTGCGAACTCGAATGGTCCATTATCGAATAGTTTGCGTCAATAATGAATGAATCATATCAGTTGCTTGGTACTAAAATAAGCAAGTCTAATTCTTTCAAGTTATGGCCAGAAGCGTTTGGAATTAAAAAGATTCTCAAGTTCCTCACATCTATACTCCCGACTTCTTTGAATCGCGAAAATTACAATGTATTTATAAAGCAGTGGATTACAAAATATTTTTTAATATAATGGATGTACTTTTTTACAGAATGGTTATCGCTTAGTTGTCGCTATGTTGCTTTATAGCAACGACTCATTTGTTATTATGATAAATAAACTTAAAACACCACAAACATTGATAAGGAAACCAACATAGTGGAGGAAAGACGTCGGTTTCTAATGTACTGTGAATGTAGAGGTTTGGATTAAAAAAATACAAAAATTATTACCAGCCTGATTACAAATTAGGATGGGTGTCGTTTTTTCCCCCTCAAATATGGATTCAATTTATAAAAAAAATTGCCGGAATAGCTAAATAGGTTTATAAGATTATCGATCTTCAAGACAAACTCCTTCTTAACTAATACTTGAGAATATAACATATTTTGACGCAAAAAAATCTTTCTTATTTCAACTTATTTTTAATATCATTAAAATGAATACTATCATGTTAAAAAAAATAACAATAATAGTTGATTAGGGATTGATAAATTATTTGTCACTTCTATAAATTTGTTCTATTGAAAACTAGTTTCGAATGTTATACATTCATCTTCAGTTCTAAAAACATACAAAAAATTCAAAAATAAGCAATTCAAAATATAGTTTGGTATTATTATACATATTAAATTAGATGTAATATAAATCAGTATTATAAAACATTTATGAATTATTTATTTAATTAAGGCAAGAAATCAAATACATGTTGGTACTCACCAAGGTTTAAATTCAAAATTTAATTCTATCTCCAAACAGGTGATTACAGAACTATTGAATGCGGAGCAAAAAGATGCCATATTTTTGAATTTTTTGTGTGATTTTAGAACTGAAGCTGAATGTATAACATTCGAAACTAGTTTTCAATAAAACATATTTAAAGAAATGGCAAATAATTTATCAATCCCTATAGATTGATCCAATACTATAGGATGATATACTAGATTGATCCTTCTATACCATCATGGGGATGTCAACTGAATAATAGTTGAGATATGGCGATCAAAATGTTCGAAACAAAATGCTTTCATGTAATGCGGAGTCGAGGGAGGAAGGTGGGGGACTGTAACGGTACCTTGGACTTCATAGATCACCGTGTTTTCATTAGGCCATTAGTCCCTCCAGAGCGGATGTTTACCAAACCCTTGTTGTCTCTCGAAACACCGTCTCCAAAGCGCCAGGTTCTTCTATTTGGGTTCATAAGAGGCTCAATAACAAGTTCCCTCAAATCTGGTTCAGGTCTATTCCGAAGATGATATATTCAGCCAGAGAAATTATATATAGGTACAAATTATTTGAAGAAGGAGTAAAAGGGTAATATTGAGAGTTTACATTCTCAGAGGGAGACATGAAAGAAAAGTAAAAAGAAAAAACTACGGAATGCGCAAAGAATATTTGTGATAACCATGGTGCTGAAGTTAAAAAATAAAGGATAATAAAATAATTATGGATAATAATTGATAATACTCCGATAATAAGCAATTTAATTTTAATAATACTTCCTGTTCAAATTCATAATAAGTATATAATGAAGATTCTAATGCATCACACGAAGTCATATTTAATACGTTTCACCCTGCTTATTTTAATTCAATCTGGTTGTGCAACGCAAGATACTACTAGAATGTAATGTCCACACCTCAGCACTCTCGAGTCAGAAGCGGCACCCGTTCCAATCCGGTTAATTTCGTGGCAGACAAACCTTCACAATATGGCAAGAAAACTTTAGTAACCATGGCAGAATAACATACCTTTTCTGCCAAAGATAGGGTGCATAAGCGCTGCAAACCCATCACTCCCGTTATTCACTAATTATACTCACTCCTTCGAATTTAGGCTATCACTCTGAACCAATAAATCCATGTCTTTCCAAAATATGAAAATCGAGGGCATCCTAAAATACTTTTTACCTGGCTCATGTTACCTGTAAATTATTAAAACCAAAACTGCACCAACCCGAGTATTCTCCGTTCATATAATTACTTTCCCATATGCCGTTTGTGGTTAGTTTATATATTTGTTTTGGTTTATAGCTCTAAAACCCTTAGGTCATAAACACCCGTGGTTTGTCATTACAATTTATCATAATAATTGTGGTTAATGCAAGTTAAAAAAAGGTTTATAGATAGAATTTCTTATTATTAAAAACTGCTTTAGCAATTATTATTAATTTTTTTTTTTACTTACCGCTTCTGCTAAAATTAAATGCCTTACATTTATTGGAATGTTTTATCCAACAAATTAATTTTAGGACAAAATGCGATTCTACATATGTATTGAAACGCAAAATCTCAAATTGGGAGAGTTAAACATTTATTTTTCTCGGTCTATTACAAAGATTCATTGAAAATAATAAACCAAACTGACTCATTTTGATACTTTTAATATTTTTGAAACATTAACAAATTAATAATTTTTCCGATTTAAATGTACGTTTTGAAAAACTTTTAACATATTTTTTTAGAAAAAAATATAATTATTCTGGCATTGTTAACAGTTCATTTATAGTTCTTGGATTTCGCATCCTCTCATACTTTGTTTCACTTCGGGAAAACATCCACTGTTGTATAATTCATGAGGTACAAGAATTGGTATGCATTGCCTAGCAGTATCTAATACAGAGAAGATTGCTTCATCACACTAATAACGGTCTGTAACTTTTCTTTTTAACAAAGGTCGCTCCCTCTAAGTGAATTCCTTCCAGTTCCAAAGAGGTTCCTTCAAAGTACCTCGGGTAGATTCCCTAATCTCGAGGAATTCCTACTTCTGTAGAAGCGACACGCTAGTATTAGGCCGCCCCGAACCAATATTAATGGTTTTAGGGAACTTTAATTATGAGTTTTGTTGTCAGGTAGTATTTTGTGTGGGCTTTTTGTTTGTACAGGTCGTATGTCCGTGTATTCTACCTGTTTCTATAGCCTACCTTACTGGCCATACTTATATCACCCCCCTTCCAAAAAAGCGTGGAAAACTATGCAGTAATTGATCTGTTGTAGATTGAATATTTTTGTGTTTTTTACAAGATTCCTTCTGTTTTTCCCACGATCTCGAACAAATAGGACGTTAATCATACAGTAAGGTAGAAGTTCAGAAACTTCAGGTATAAGTTGTATTATTTTGTACAATTGATGATGATTGCAGATGCTATTCAATTATTGTTCAATTACTCAATTAATAGAGTTTTCGCCCTTTGCTGTCCTTATGAATTCCTGATAGTAATTTAGGGGCTGACTTATGTAATTTGTAAAAAGAAAAAAAAAGAGATCGATAAGATTAATTAATAATAATAATTAACAAGCACAGCGTTAAAATAAGAAATATGATTTATGAAAAACATTTGTTAATTTTCAGAAAATATTGCATTTATTATCCTTTTTTTAACTTCATTTTACTTTTCTTTTCTTCTTATTAGTTTGATGCTTTTTTAGGAATGCAAAACCAGTACTCATCAAATATTTCTCTTTTTGTTTATTAATTCTTCGGTTGTAAAAGGTCTTCCAAAACCGCACCGAGGAGATGTTAATAGATAAAGTGCCAGCCGAAGGACGACTGGAAGACATGCGAGGGGCAATAAATATCCCACCTCATCCAAAAGGATTTTTGCTGAAATGGAATTAAACACGGCAGCGGGATGCTCGGAAGAATTTCCTGATTTTTTTTTTGCACAGGAATAAATTATTTTTCAGCGGTCAACTACGGGCTATCGGCTTAATTTGAAAAGGACAATCAGCAAGCTACAGGGAAATTTACTTAATCTCCTGATTGCATGGAACAGGTTGGAGATGCAGTGAGACTGTTATGGAAGGTTACCAAGGTGAGGTCCTGGTTCATTAACCGATTCTATAGGTCCGGTTTGTCCATTACCTTCCAGTATTATTTATTGAAGTTATTTATTTGTATTTGTACTATATACAGTTACGTAATCGAATAAATGGAATCTCGATAAATTAATTTTCCCCTCTCAATTCCTAGAAGAAAACTTGCTTCATCTTGTTTCAAATCGGAAAAGAAAAAAAAAAAGACTTCCTCAAAGCTTATTTAGATATCAAATGTCGATATATTTTTTTTTCCTAATATTAGTAAAGAAGCGCACAGTTTAATGTATGGCTACATTTCGATCTAGCATGTAGAGCTAAGAAAAATAATATACTAGAGTAATAGAAATGAGAAGAATAAATATTGCAAAATTAGATGGGAGAATGTGAAAAATAAATAGTAAAATAAAAATATTAACATTCAATTTATAAGACATAAAACAAAAGTTATAAAATATAAAAAAAATTGAAATCGAAAAAGTAAAAAAAAGGACTATTTTAACATGCAGTAAAGTACCCAGGATCATATTTAAAGTTTGGACGGAAACTAACCTTCATGATGACAATTTTGATTATATTGCATGATAACGTCACTTATGAAAATGAACACTTGACTCATGATAAACATTTTTTTTGCAATTTACACAATTTTTTTTTTTAGCTTGCGTTCCTAGCCCTGAGCCTAATGGTGAATCCAGCCCTAAAAGAACGAATTTATTATTTTAAATTCATATTATTTTGTCTTGTACAACTTCTATATTTTATATTAATATTATAATTTTTTTTTTCATATTCTCCGATGTTATTTCACCATATTTATTCTTCTTATTTATTGTTATTGTCATTCTTATTCTTATTGTTTTTGTTGGCCCTGAGGAAGGCATAAAACTTTAGCGGAAATGTCGGTATTCATAGAAGAGTATTTTTCTATAGGTAGGTAGGCATCCACCCTCTCTAATCATCATCTCGACTCTAACTATTGCCAACTATATATCATTAATAATAAATTAAATTCAGTACAACATTAATTAGATTTTGAACGATTTTATAACTAAGTGCAATAATTGTATTTATTATTTTTTATTTTATACTAGATGCATTGCATAACAATAATTTTTTTTTTTGAGTAAATAATAAAAAAATAATCTTTAAATCCATAAAATTAATTTATTCCGCTATATTGAACGCCATCTAAAACCAGATCTGAAAGCCATCGTTTCTGTAGATTCTTGAATTTTTTTTTCTCATAGTAATAAATTACAACCCGTTACAGAAAGAAACAAGTGTTAATGTCCACATTAGCTAGATTGATGATAAAGGCATATCAGGCAAATTATCAATTCTCATCAATAACTCATATCTCGAGATAAGAATCGGTAACCCACAAAGTGTTCCTGTTCCGACTTGTGCTGATGTGGCAAGGATCTCAGCATGTGGTCTTAGATTAATAAATTATGTAGGCTGGACAATGGATATTTAATTGTTACTTATTTTTAATTAGCAGTTCAACTTCAATTCGACGATTAGCGTCGACCATACATCTGAATTTCTATGGTCACAGAGAATAAGTTGGGTGATTCGAAAAATGGTCTTTAGTTATTATGTGTATTATGATCAGCGTTAGGCAAAATGTAGTTTCAACTGCAATTGCGATTACTTATCAAATACTGTAATTCTGAATTGCAGAATTGTAATTGGTCATTGCAATGACTTTGAATCAACTAGTTTCATCAAGTGATTGCAATGACCAATTACAATACTGCTATACTACCAATTCTTCCAAATTACAGTGATTGATAAGTAATTGCAATTGTAATTGTAATTGAAAATACATTTTTCCCGACACTGATTGTGATCATATCCACAGCTCTAAATCTTCTCGAGGTATGGAGAAGAGATGGGAGTTACCACCTCCTTTACTGTTTGCAGAAAGCTTGGGAGATGATCACAATGCAGATAACTCAGGGGGGCCATATTTCGACTTGTCCTGTGGCCAAATAATTAATCTAATTAATCTTGTAGTCAGTATAACAGTTACAAAATAACATGTTAACATCCGCATGATGGTATAGAAGAATCAATCTAATTAGGGATTGATAAATTATTTGCCACTTCTATAAATTTGTTTTATTGAAAACTAGTTTCGAATGTTATATATTATTTATTATATAATTTGAATATAATGATAAATTATTATCATTCATCCTCAGTTCTAGAAACACACAAAAAATTCAAAAATAAGCAATTCAAAATATAGTTGGTATTATTATACATATTAAATTATATAAATCAGTATATATAAATGCTGATTTATATAAGTTAATATGTATAATAATACCAACTATATTTTGAATTGCTTATTTTTGAATTTTTTGTGTGTTTTTAGAACTGAGGATGAATGATAATAATTTATCATTAATTATACATTCATATAACATTCGGAACTAGTTTTCATTAAACAAATTTATAGAAGTGGCAAATAATTTATCAATCCCTAACAAAATAACATATTGCATATCTGGCATACCATCTTTTTTGGCGAACCAATCGATGTTAATTATGGTAGTCTCGAAAGCGAACTGACCATCCACTTAGTATATTGACAATCACAGGTTTAGCGAACCAACCCACAAAGTCTTTAAAGATTGGTAATGGCAATAGGTCTGATCTTACAAAGGCTTGGTTGGTGTACGATATAGTATTTTTGACAGTGGTGTATCTAAAAGAGGATGAATAGTGTGTGTGGTTTAAGTAAAAGGTTTGTTCATTTAAATTTTCACGTTTTAGCCCAGCAAAATGGGACTTAATTTATCGTAGGAATACATTATTGTATCAATGAGGGAATCATGAAGTCGAAATGACTGAGGGAAAACAGGTTGACACGATTTATAACATCTAGGAAATGATAGACATCATTTGAGGATAGTGGCTAATTATTCTCTTCCCCTTTGGACAGTAGATTTTCTGAAACCATCCATTACAGGGCCATGTTCCATCACGGCTCGAAGGTGAACATTTAGCTTGATGAGGCGTAAAAAAAAATGTTAATCGCTTAATTGCCGAGCCATTGATCAAATCTGCCAAACTCGGAAAGAACAAATGTTGATGTTCTAGCGGATCGAAAGGTCGTTTGGAATCCGGAGAAGAAATACAAGGAAAGTTTGGAGTGTTTGAGAACATTAGACCGGCCATGTGCGGATGTTCCCAGTGCTTAGCCTTCCGGCACTGAGTCCTCATTATTGCTCTTACTGGTGGGCTTACATATAGTAATAATTATAGCTCCAGTACTATACATGCATATAAAAGTCAGGATATACCATTTAACTTATGTTAAAGAATTTAATAAACATAAAAAGATAAAATATAATAAAAATTTTGTTTAATTCTATGGAATTAATAAGTTGAGTATATTTTTTACCGATGAAGTAAATCAATTTGTATATACAGGTCAGAAAAAAAAAATCCTTGAATGGGAATGAAAGTTCATTCATTATTTTATTAATTACGCTAAAGATTCTTTTTAAATTTTTTTCAGGTGTTTTCCTGTTATATAGTTCACCCAGATAAAAATATTTACTTTCCTGATAAAAATAATATTTCGTTTACATGACACAAAAAGATATCGTATCTGCTTATAATGACGCCAAAAGTGTAACACAACAAAACATACAGTGATAGAGATGAATTCATTAAAAATTCGAAAACTTTTTAGAACTGAAGATGAATGTATAACATTCGAAACTAGTTTTCAATAAAAAAAAAATTATAGAAGTGGCAAATAATTTATCAATCCCTAGTTAGATTGATCCTTCTATACCATCATGCGAATGTCAACTAATTTTTTAGCATATAATTGAATAAAAATTTTGATTGCGAAATTGAATATAACATAATAGAAACCTTTAAATGGTTTAATTTAAAAAATGTTAAATGCAATTCATATTAAAAATCTTGAAATTGCAAATAGGCACGATATTGGCCGAACATTTGATACAAGACTGGAATGGTCACATAAAAATTAAATGATAATCTCTAACGTGGCATGGAAGGTTATATACTGGGAATAAATATGGAAGACAGGAAAACTAAAGTATGGACCAGAAGCATAAACCCAGCTGGTAGACATAATAGAGATGATCTTCAAAAGAAAGTGGAAATGGGCAGACCGATCACGAACTAGGATGAGGAGACGAGAACAGCATGCAGAGGAAATACTTGGAGCAGGGTTGCCAAGTACCCAGAGGAATGGAAAATACTAGGGCATCTTCTCTATCTGGTTCGAATACAGGATACATTGCACTCATCAGTTCATAAAACTTCATTGGAACTCAAAAATTCTAAGCTAAAAGCTGATTTTGCATAATATGTTATAATATTTATTTTATTTGTATCATTTGTGTATAGATTCAAATAAAGGATTATTATTATTATTATTATAATCTCTATGACAACCACTCACCTACACACCAATGCAGACGAGAGGCAATTCACTTCATTTTAACAATATAAAACAGTTTAACCTAATAGAGATAGTGCATCAAAAGTAAACAATAAAACATATACAGTTGACATCCGCATGATGGTATAGAAGGATCAATCTAATTAGGGATTAATAAATTGTTTGCCACTTCTATAATTTTTTTTTTATTGAAAACAATAGTTTTCAATTTATTCATCAGTTTCGAATATTATTCATTCATCTTCATTCATTTCTCTTCTCCTAAAGGTAAAATAGACCCTTTTAAAAAAAAACGGAGTATACGAACTAATAATAACACTCGAAATAATAAAATCCTTCAAATTCAGTCCAGATTTTTTCTTAAATGACCAAATAAATATCTCCACCAGTCCAATATTAAATTTATTCCCATCAATAACAGAAAAGCCAATAACTCGCCGGAATTACTGGAAAACCCCCAACCCTTAAACTGTTTACCTATAAACACCCCACCTTTCTTCCATTGCTAGTTTAGTCCGAGAACAAACCAATACAAACTTTTCTGTTTAATATAATCTACTTAAACCTTGGTGAGTACTAACATGTATTTGATTTCTTGTCTTAATTAAATTCATAATTCATAAATGTTTTATAATACTATTTATATTACATTAAATTTAATATGTATAATAATACCAAACTGTATTTTGAATTGCTTATTTTTGAGTTTGTTTGTGTGTTTTTAGAACTGAGGATGAATGTATAACATTCGAAACTAGTTTTCAATAAAAACAAAATTAGAGAAGTGGTAAATAATTTATCAATCCCTAATAAAACATAAGGGTCCTTATAGCCTTTTCATGTTTTTTATCTAATAAATGGAGAACGTGCGGCTTTTTTGAAGTTTTGTGTGGTCATCATGAAAGCGGTCTCCTGGGATTAATTAATCTACATAATTGAACATTAATTAATACCATAGCCAGCTTTTATGAAGGCCGCAAAAAATTCAAGGAGCCGTATGTTCCCCAACTATACCTTCTACACTTGTAAAGAGATAATAGCATTCTCACCACTAATGCACCCCTATAATAATCTGTAGCATTTAGATCTATGAAAAACGAATTGGATAATCTCTGTTCTTATCGACCCGTTATCCATTAAGATACAAGTATCCTCCATTGCAGCGCTCCTTGCAGCATCCAAATTGATTTACTCCCTAGGAGTGACAGACTTGGACATCTGGCAAATAGGGGAAGATTCAATTGAAGAGTGTAGGCCGCGATAAGTTGATTAAAGGGCCTTTGACAGCCCGCTAAGTGGACTCTCCTTTGAGAGCACATGGGTGGCACTTCGTCCACCGGCTTTCGAAAAAAAAAAAATAATTTTCACACGTTAACATTTTCCAGACAGGAATTTTCTGGATCTGATACATTGCCGTTGGACATGACAGGATTTAATTTTTACTAAGCATGATCATGGGAATTGACGGTCTAGAAATCTCGTTTGAATTATCACATGTTTGGTAGTATACTTAGCATAATAATTAGACGACCAGTTAATTACAACATAACTGGAACATGACAGGAACTGTCCAAACCAACGGTTACCTACCAAACAAGATGGAGTTTCATTCATCTATTTATTGATCCTAAGATCAAACAATTATAATTGTTGTATAATAATTTTCAATGCACTTGTCGATTGATTTTTTACATACATAAAATAAATTTAACTCTTTTATACTGACGAGAATAAATGCTTATTTTATTTTAATTAAAATGAAATTCGAGTTTTTTTTTATTCGAAACACCGATTGATTGAATAATTGATTGAAAACCAACACTGGGACAATGCCGCGTATGAATAGAATAATTTAATGTAAAATGTAGAAAAAAATAAAATTAAATTAAGAATCACATTCAGCCAAAAGACATCTTAAAGTAAATACAAATTAAAATATGCATATATATATATATATATATATATATATATATATATATATATATATATATATATATATATATATATATATATATATATTCATTGGTCAACAATCAATTATTTAAAAAAAACAATAAGTATTAGTATAATAGTCGAGAACTTATTTCAAAAAATAAAATAATTTCGCTGGAATGATCTAGTTAACGAGATGAGAAAGGACGGAAGTACAATAGATTATTTTTTTTTTTTTCATCTGAAATTCTCTTGAAATAAAGACCCAATATTTTATAAAACAATGAACATTATTAAGAAGAGTTTTATTTTGTTTTTTCTACCTACTTAATGAGTTTTAAAGCTCCTCTTTATTTTAATTAATTGAAAAAATTTAAAAAAAGTAAATTTTCTTTAGATAAAAAAAATTACAATAATAAAAATGTAGAAATTTGTAGGCATACCATTTTATAATTCCAATACAAAAAAAAGATAAAATTTAGGAAGTAGATTTAGTATTTAATATTTAAGTGGTTGCATTTGAAAAGTAGATTAAAAAATAAATTGTACGTCATGTGTACAATTCATTTTTTTAATCTGCTTATGTATTATGTATATTACTTATGTGATTTATGAACTGTTTCATGTGAACAGTACATAAAATTGTATTTAAAACTTCTAATCTCACAAAGCTGTAAGCGTTATGTCTTTTGCTTTGATGTTGCTTTAATGCCAAGGATTTTTAAATAATATTATTCAAAAGCGCTTAAGAAAATTAATTTAAAATTTATAGTATACTAAAAAAAAAAAAAAAAACCATGTATCAGACTGAATTTAAGGCGTGTTGAAGATTTCAACAAATGAAGCTCTAAATAAAACCTGGAGGAGTCCATTCATTTAAACTAATAGCCTTCATTTTTTATTCGTGGTCGTTTTGAGACCGACAAATTTTAAAAAATATAGGAAAGAGAATTATTGCCGTTATATGTTAAAGTTGGTTAAAGCGTGTTCAGCCCTTCTAAAGTGATTTTAATTTATTTACTTTTATGAAACCGTAATGAAGATTTATGGTTTCTATATAATTATAAGTTGATCAATGATAAATGGCTACTTCGAAAGAACCAGAGGTTTCAGGTTCGTTACAAAATATGTTTAGTTATCAAGTGTACCTACATTATTTTTTTTTATAAATGCCATTGTAAAGGCTATACTTTAATTAAGATTTCAATTGCACAGTTAAATAACACCAATGGACAAGATTACTAAATATTTACGATATGATATATTACTGATATATCATATTCATATGATTTATATTTATTTATCAATGATGATTTATATGTAAATAATATATATTTACATAATATCAAATATATATAATATATACCAAGGACATATAAAACGCCGTATCAATGCACATAAATAAAATTTACTTTATTAATATAGTAGTATGCCTCTTAAGTAAATTAAAATTTTTAATTTACCTGTTGATTTAAAAATTTTAGGATAGCTAATATATTGAACATATAGTAGAATTAATAATGATATATTGAATGCCACTTATTATTTGCCATAAAAACCTTTAATTATATTTAACTTGTTTCCAATCACTACTTTTGTGATATTTATACCTTCTAATGGTAGAAAGTTTTATAGATATAGGATCCATCTTTTCCTCCAAGTGAAAGGATGTAAATTTTTTACGTTATTTTCTCAACAAGACGTAATTTTTTTTTTTTTAAATACTTATATAAAGTATTTTAAGAATCGAGAGATTTTATATCAACAAACATTGATAGTAAGACGGCTTCCCTTAAGCTCCGTAGTCAGGTGTTACTGAGGCTGAGCCCTGTTCTCAGGTTGTGGGTTATTCTCCAAGTTAATTTATATTTTACTTAAATTAGTTTTTAAAAACTCTAGTTGTGTTTTCAAAACAATTTTTTTTTCTCATCATTCTAATTTTTAGTTTCTTAAAAAATAAAACTAGTGAACCCATTTAGTAGTCAATATATATTAAAAAAAAAAAACACTAAAAATCTTCTAATCGTAAAAAAAAAACTAAATCTAGAGGAATAAACCACAACCTGATAACAGGGTTGACTGAATAACGCCTAGCAAATGAGCGTATTGGCAAACCATCTCACCGCCTATTCTTGTTGACATAAAATCTCTCGATTCCAGGAACAGACTGTAGTATTAATACTGCTACATTTTAACGATTTAACGACAAAAGCTTAATGCCTATAGAGTTCATTACAAATCTGACAATATTAAATAAAAGTTAGGCATCTTAAGCGCTAAAAGAAAAATTTTGTAAACTTTTTTTTAAAACTATTTCACTCCTAAAAATATTTCCTAGAGATTATTCTTCACCTATAGTCATAAACTAGCCAGCTAAAGAAAATGTTCAACTCCTAAAGAAGCCAAAAATTAAAAAAAAAATAAATAATAAGTTGATAAGTGCATAATTAACTTTGAGATTATTAGAAACTTATGCTTTTGGAACATCCTAGAATAACCTAATAATAATAGTTGTTGCTAATTTGGAACAATAACAACTTTAAAAAGAAAACAATTATTATTATTAACAAGACATTTAAATATGCAAAAAACATTCATAAATAAGCTTTACAAGACCTTTGTGAGAGATAAGTCTTTCCGAGGATCTAGCCGACTGCCCAAGCAAAGTAAACTTAGGCAAAATAAAGCTGATTCACCAAAGGCCCTCAAGAAAATCCAGGTTTTTCCAACCGAAAGGAAATTTTGTCTCGGACCAGGAAAATACCTCATGACCTCCACTGCTGGAGAATAAATATTAAATATACATCCTTTTAAGCTGGGTCATTTGAGAAAAAAATATGATCACGGCAAAATGTAACGCACTTTAATAAATTTCATAAAATAATTCGTAAATAGTTATAAAAAAATATAGTTAGAAAATTCAAGTAATAAAGATAATATAAGCCATAATATTAAGCTTCGTTTAACGTTATGATTAATCACCAAGTTGTAAAATTCATCTTGCGTAGTTTTAATAAAAATAAAACATACAAAGATCGGATTATCATTCAATGTCTAAAAATAACTGAATATTGGCATAGCATACAAATATTAAATTAGAATGCCGCATTTAAACTCGAAATTATTATTAGAATTAAATTTAAATATAAATTAATAAAATGTAAATTAAATATAACAAGAAAACAACGGAAACGTTTTACTGATTTTGCCTAACTGAAATGTGATGTTAAATCGAACGGATTTAGCAAGTCATGACCCCAAGACCACATACGAAGCGGTTTAATAATACATTTGAGAAATGAGAAATTGTAAAATATGTTATACCTTCACCAATAAATCAGTTTTAATTCCAATACAATTGTAATATTAATTATATATTATTACAAGATTAAAAATAAAATGTATTTAATCTCACAAATATCAGTAAAAGATCAGGCAGAAAAAGATAAGATCACATACATGCAGAACATTAGACTGCTGTTGTGAGATGTACTAAAAATATTCAAACAATAATTTTTGTTTCTTTTTGTGTTTTTTTTTTACTCTGTAAGATACTAGCTTGAACTTGTTAAATTCCAACAGTTTTTTTTTTGTATATTTTTAAGAAATACTAGTATATGAATCGTTGATTTGAGAAAGCCCATAAGTCATTGAGACCAAATTTTTGGAAAACAATAAGTCCAGACCAAACCTTAATGGTTCAAGACAACCCAAAATGACTGATAAATAAAATGTGATTGAATCTGAACTTATATTATTACCAATTTAGAAAATAAGAGTAATTATGGTGTTTAAATTTAAATTTTCTTGACTTAAGGGGTTTCTCAAATCAATCAACTTTAATAATCACCAATAAATGCGTAAAAAAAAGTGCTGTATGATAAAATTGTTTATAAAAGTACATTCAGACTAGACTAATTAGTTTCTGATGTAACTAATGATGAAATCCGTTTCACTTACCTGACTTAACTTCACTGACTTAAAACGTTCTTCAACTAAGTGATAACTAGTCACCACTACAAAAACGTCGAAAATACGTCGAACTTATTGGGATATGCTCCCAAAACACGTGCCTATCTCAATAGAATGGAAATCTGTTCAATTTTAAATATCCCCAAAAAGTGACTTAAGGGGTTTCTCAACTCAACGATTCATTATAGATACATTTTTAAGAACATGTACGTGTGAAATGTAGTACTGGGGGATCGAGCAATTCTAGGAAATTATTTTATTAAATTACTTAATGTTTATATTTAAAAAAAAAAAATACAATAAATATTGTACAATCATGTACATAACGCTACGATACTACGATACTTCATAAAACACACAAACACGTAAATAAAATCGAGATGTAAAAATGTAAGGCATTTCTAACATAAGATATTTATAATCATTAGAAAAGTACGAAACAGAAAACAAAAATCTTCCTCTAATTTCTCAATCGTCAAAAATTATTTTATTACCTATTCATTTTTACTAAAATATTTCAATTTATATTATAGAAAAAATGAAAGGATTGCAAAATTAAAAAGAAAATTATTAACAACGAACTGTTTATTAAAAAAAAATTTCATGGAATAAGATTTGTTGGAATAAATTACCAAGGTTCTCTACTTCGGTTAATGACACGCTTTCGTTCTTTTTCGTGAACTTTTCTTTTCCCACCGGCCTGCTTATTATTTTTTTTTTTTTAGGAAATAAGAGCTTTCCTGGAGTTACGGATCACACGTCGATTCCTGTGGCTCAAAAGCCCTCATTTTAAAAGTTTAAACAAATATTGTATTCATAATTTTACAAATTCAGCCAACATTGCATTTAGCTCATCATCAAACCGACGTAAATAATTCCTGTTTTAATTATAAACTAAGCCTCGTTTAACTATGGCTCGTTTTTGTAAATGCGGACTGTTATAAAACAAATAAATAATGTTCCAACAAAATCCTTCCCCGGGACTTATAGATTCATTCAGACAGACAGACAGAAATTACTCGTAAAAGAGTAGGAGTCGAGTATCAGAGATATCAATATCAGAGAAAATTTTAAAGATTTTTTTTAATTTATATTTTTATCAATGTGGAATATAATTAACGTAACCAGATAAAGAAAATCTTTAATCTTTGCCTGCTTACTTGATCTAACTTATCTTTTATTTGAAAAGTTCCCTTGAATTCTCTAAACCCAATTCAATCAATTCCAAAGGCTTTTATCATTCTACAATGAAAGACCAAATAAGCACTGTTGAGATAGAAATAGTCAAGATCGAATATCGCCGCCACCGATGGGGAAGGGCCCCACTTTATTGCTGGAATCTTGATTTACAGCTGTTAAAAAAAGGAACTAAAATATAAAGGCGCTAAAGCGGCACATCTGTCTCAGGAGAGTAAAACAGCTTCTCCAATACCAATAAATATAAATCAGCTAAAAGTCAATGCTCTAAGCTACCGGTTAGCTCTGGTTTTATTTAACTTGAAAAGAAATTATAAATAACCTCAATAGTATGACAACCGGTCTTATTTTCGTATCAAAACCAAGCTGAGTCCAAAAAAAGGAAAGGGCCTTCATAAGATGTGGTATCATACCCTCAATGTTCCCGCAGCAATTAAACTATAAATTCCAAAAAAGATAAGAAGGTATGTAAACAGGTTAGCTCAAATAGTTTCTAACTACTCGACTATTTGACTACGTCTCTATTCCTGTTTGCTGTAGTATACAACCTCTGAGGTGTTCCATGTTATCTAGGCCTGTCCACGGAGTACGGGGTAGTAACATTCTTATCAGAGACGGAATTATTATTTTTTTGTACTAACAGTTTGCTAAGGAACAATATATTCGTAAATCATTATGAAAATAGAAAGAATTCTCTAAAATGGTTTTTTTAAAACTTATTAAAATTCTGAACCATAGTGGCTTCCAAAGCCCTTGGAGCAATCCAAGTCAAACCCAGAGAACTATAGCTATTGACTTATTGATTCACAGAAAAGTGCTACCTATCTTTTTTTCGAATAACTCATCACCCAGTCCGTAATAAGAGCTATTTTGATCAAATCGAGAGCGGATCTTCCATCTCTAATAGTAGATATAGTCGTTTCATTATTAAACAATGACTGCCTTGCAAAATTGGATTAATATTAAATTAGCGCTAATAGTGAATAACCATTTGATATTTGTGTCTTTTGCGTCATAGGGGTGATGGTTTGGATTATGATAGAATTAAAGACAGAATGCCAATATACTAATGCATATCTCTCGCACTAATATACGTTCGTATGAAACCTATTGGAATAATGATGTAGAAGTTGAGGAACATTTCGCAATTCACCCCTCCCGAACGGTTACTGCATCCCAGAATAGACCGATCTACCTAGCATACACGTAGGAGTTACCCTTTTGGCAAATTAGTTTCGAAAGAAAACTCGATCGATCTTCACAGAATATATGACGTAGAGATATTCATTATATCCTGTCTTTGACGTCCGTCGATACAGGTCTGGACTGACGTTCGCCAGTCCGAAGAGATCGAAAACATCCTAAATATAGAACGTTCTTCTGGCCGAGTGAACCGGAGTTGTGTCACGGATTTGGTTCAGTGGTCCAACAGATATACGTCAGTGGGTGCTCTTGCGTCTTCGGCGGTGTCTGGAAAGGATTTTATTTATCTGTCTTGTTCGTGCTTCATTTAAAGTCCAAGCAGACAATATTGTCTCAACGATAAGAGAATGTAGAGGAATTATACATATGCTATTTTTCTAATGTAATTATCACAGTTTTAACAAAAAGAACTGTGTTAGCTGTACCTTAGTAGATTGTGCCTACGACTTAGTAATGCGCATTCCTCCAGTCTGAATCAGTGTTAATTTCTGAATAAGAATATTTGGATAATTGGTATATAATAAAGTTGAAGTATAAATTATGTATCTTAAACTGATACTGTGTATTACAGAATAATTTTTTTTTTTTTTATTAATAAAAATACTAACATTTATATCTCACTATTTTCATACTGATTATATTTCTTTTAAAATATCAATCCAAACATAAGTCTAATTAAAATGTTTGAACATTTCTAATAATAATTGGATAATAAAATAATTGAAAATATTTTACCTCCCGGGATCAATTTTGCAAAACACTTTAAAAGTAAGAGCAGATAATTCCTTTGAAACTAATTATGCCACAATAACGTGACCAGTTATAGCAGGGAAACATGGCCTCAACTTTATCGAAAACTATGCATTTTAGTTACCTCAAACTTCCATTACAGATGGGTAGAAGTTTTGGAAGTGAAGTTTGAGCGTGCAGCTGGGTAACAGATTAACGTCAGTTAGGGAACCCGGCTCATGTCCGTCCAAACCACCCCAACGATAAAAAGTCATTAATAATGTAAGACCACAGTTTAATAATTACAATATTGTTAAATAGATTTATACATAACTTTCATAAATATAATATTTACCTTAAGCAGATAGTTAAACCTGATGTACATAACACATAAGCAGTTGAACATACCTGAAACAAAACAAACAAAACATTATATTGATATGAATTTATATTGAAATTCAATGAAAAAATATAGCAAGCAAATATTATCTTATAATAAATTGCATTAATTACATAAATTAATCTTTAGCTGAATTTCTAACATACAGTTCATTTGGTTGAAATAAACATATTTATTTGAAATATATTTTTTTTTTCCTGTAATTTCATATCAATTTTTTTTTCTTATAAAAATTAAATTTTTAAGTTTGACATCCTTTTTTGCTCCAACGAAAACAGAAAGGATAGAAAATATTATTCTCAAATTATCAAGAGAATTACAGAAATGAAAATTCATGAATTTCACAGTTTCGTTTAAATACATTGCTTCAACGAACAAATGTCAATACTGTCCTGTTTGACATCACAACCCACGACGTAGGGCAATAATAATTGTAAATAAAAAATGATTAACTAATAAAACAAACATAGAGAGCAATGGCATAAAACAGATTCAGATTATCTTAAATTCAGAACAGTACACGACTGAACGTATAACAGAATAGAACACATGATTTATCTGTAAATATTTACGGACTGGAACACTTGCATGTGAACAGTGCAACGTATCTATGCCAGTCGAACAATTACTGATTGATTGATGACAGTTGATACGGCACATATCAATGTTATCTTCAATAACAACATTACTAAACAACAATCCTATAAATTATAAAATATTTTAAAAAACCAAAATGTATGAACTTATCCAAAGCCTAATGTCATAATTGCGATGATTATAATCAGTTATAAATTGCTTATATATTTTATTTTTTTTTATATGGTTATGTTCCATTTTACATTATATATTATTATTGTTTATTTATTTGAATCTTGCTCTACTTTAAAAAAATATATATATTGCTGATAAACAGCCTATATTTTTGCTTAATTATTTATTTGTTCATTTTATTTTTAACCAATTTTTTCTCTATTTATTTCTGATTTTCTTAGCACAGTGATACTAAAATATAGATTCGATAGCTATAAAAATAAAGGGTTCATGTTCTCGTGGCTTTAACCTAACCAACCTTCTCCAAGACTTCACTATTCCGAGATTAAAAATATATTTTATATTATTTGTGGTTTCTATTAAGCCTCAAAATAAACTACTTCTGTATTACTTTTATTCTTTAGTTATTGCTATCCACTGAGACCATTTTCTTCCGATTTTTACTGATACTGACGGATCTGACATTATATTTTGTTTATTGCCAAATATTACAATCTGCCATATTCAAAAGAAAAAAGTAATATTGATGACTATATATATCAAATTACATCTTTTTTTGTTTATTTATTTTTTTGTAAATTAAAACATCTCATAAATGAATCTATAATTCTATACTATACTATTTTACATATGAACGTCCAGCTACTGACAATCCTCATCATCATCAATCTGGTAGCCGGCACTCTCTTATCAACCAGAAATGTTCCCAGTTTTATCAGAAATATTATAAATTAGTTACATATTTAACGATGTAGCGCAAGAATAAATCTGAATACATTAAAGATACTGACACTAAATACGATAGCAGGAATCTAACGACAATTAGTCCTCTACTGACAATCCTGAAGTTGAACAGACCTCGCTCTAAAGATTAAAATCTCTTATTTATTTTTTGAAATAACCTGTCCGACGGGAATCTATAGGGCTCCTTTCAAATCTACATAATTTAACTGGTTCCTTCAATTTGTTTCAACAGACGATCCGACAACGAATCCAAACTTGAATTTATTAAGTCCAAGACAAATACGATTAAAATCTTGAACGTAATTGAGTCTACGGCTATCATATTTTGAATCGATCGTAAAATAATCAGTTTTATTAAAGTGGTAACGTCAAAACGAACCAACGCACCTACGCTTAAGTTATAAATCCAACCTATAAATTTTGTCTTTAAATGCTGGTTATATCATTGCTGAATGTTTTGTGCATCCAAATCACTGATTAATATTTTTTCCCCACGCTGTTTACTGTAAAACAAAAAAATAATAATTCGAAAATAAAACTTTCATTTTTACTTTATCTAACTAAGAATAGAAAGTGGTAATCTAATATTTTTTTCTTCTTTTTTCGAGATCTCATTTAATTTACAAATTTCAGGAATCTATTAATTCAAATTACATATGAAGTGTAAACGAGAAAATCGGTAACTTTTGTTCGATGCAGTATAATTTTTTTCGATTTTGTGATTTTGATCGATTTTCGATCCACTTTCATTTTCGACATCCCTAACTAACCCTCTCATATCTTGAAAATTTGAGTTCTTACTAGTTCAATCTGTTTATTTTTCTATAAAAAAGTAAAAATCCAATAAAGGTTTCAACAATGTTCGCAAATTTGGATGGAATATGCATCAATATTATGCTAATCAAAATTCAAAATGATTCAATTTATATTTCTGTTTGGATTAGAATACTGTATCACTGGCAAGGAATATTGTCAATCGATCAATCAGATTTGTAAATTGTTTCTAGTTACGAGGCAAAAATTAAACTTTAATAGAAATTTCATGTGATATGTCATTTTTGTCAATAATTTAAAATATCTGATGTGGACAACACATGACTTTCTTGTATGACTGTTAAACTATAAATCGGTGGCTCAAAAAGTGATCCTGAATTTGGTTACTAGTTTCCGAAGATTGCAGTGTCTCAAAAACGATACTTGGCGTCGCGGCATCCATCTATTGACAAACACACAGACACACTTGTTTCTGGAGGTCTCATTCCGTTATTATATGTCGTTTTCCTTCAGTAGGTAAGAAGTTTTCAAGAGATTTCTTCATGTTCCATGACAACATCAGAACTGTCAATATCACTAGATAAAGCATTGGAAATCGACAATTTCGACATTTTAAGCGAAAAAACCCACTTAACTAATATCTTATTCTCCTGCAACAGACTTGTTCATCTCGCAAATGGAGAGGAAAACCAGTATTTTATACTTAATTTTAACACTTGAAACAAGTAAGAAAAATGTTTAATTGGATTGGAAACCAAATTGCGTTTGTAACCTTTATTACCGAAACATATGATTTATGTATTTAATTTAAACTAGTATACCCCAGCGAGAACTCTCGCATAATCCCTAATACATTAGAAGTATAAGCGATATTAGGGAAAGATATTAATTCGTATAAACAATATAATATTATCAAGAAAGTTTATTTAACACACACACATTTGGTGAAGCTACGTAGTTTGTAATGACTATGTTGAAGTTGCAGTACATACTTAATAAATAATTAGCTTACCCCACTGGAAAACATCTCTTCAATTTAGCAGTTAGGCAATTAGATCCAGCTATAACATTTTCTATGTGTAGTATTCATATTTAACAGTGCCCTTTAGGGTTGGACATGGGAAACAATATATAATTTCCCACTCATTAAAAGTTTTTGTAAACAGACTCAAATTGATATAAAGTTGCCATGACAACAACACTTACGCAAGATGGCACCGAGCACCGTGCGGACCTATATCGTGCATTATCTCGAAAACGGTAGGTTTTAAGGCTTTAAAATGCTCGACCAGTATGATCCAATGGATCATACATGGTTTTGATGCCCGCGTCAAAATCTTTAAAACCCAACTTATCCCGTCTCGATCCGCCGACTTATAGTCGTCAAAACTTTGAAACCTCCCAGTTTTTTCATCACTTTTATTTAAGCCCTTGTAAGATTTTAAGAATCAAAATAAGGATTCGTCACTTCTCCGTGAAATTTCCTGTCTTTTGATACCTCATTCATCAAAATCCATCCCTCCTGAGAGCCGGAAAAGGGATCTATACTGCCGTAATAATATATAGTAGTGATATAATTTTTTGATGTAAGCTTACGACCTTCAAGTAAAGTACCTTTTCGACTCACCAATTTTAACCAAAATATAGTAAATACATTCACATCAATATAAAAGTCCTATTTACCAAATTAGAGATGTTTCACATTATATTTTAAAATAATTTTTGATGAAAGTCTAATATGACCTTCAAGTAAAGTACCGCTTCCGGTTTTCCAATTTAGACCAAAATTTAGTGTGTTATTTAAATCAATACATAAGTTATAAATACCAAATTTGAGAAGTTTTGCAAAGTATTTTAATATAATTTTTGATGGAAATCAATTATGACCTTCAAGTAAAGTACCACTTCCAGTGATTAAGCAGTGACCAAAAAGGGAGGTTCACAACTAGATTTTACAACAATCGTAAATACAAAATTTCAACTTTCTATGGCTAACCATTTTTGAGTTATGCGAAATACGAACGAACGTACGTACGTACAGAAGCCACGACGAAACTAGTGAAAATGGATTCAGTTATGGTCAAAATGGATATTTCCGTCGAAATCTGAAAACCGAAAATTTTCGCGATGACAATATTTCCTTTACTTGTACAAGGAAGTAAAAACGTTTCGAGGTAATAGTTCTTCACAAATAAGTTCACGGTATAAAAAGATACGCAAATGCGATTCTAAGTATTATTCTTTCAATTTACAGCTGTCAAGATAAATTTTACATTTATAGGCACCGAGAGGTCAAGAGTTCACTTGATGTCAATATCGCTGAGATTCTGATCCGGACAAGTAGCTGCCACGCGTCACGATTACAAAGACATTCGTTTGGCTTGAATGCTTGAAGCAGTGGTGGTTAAAAATATTCTGGAAAAAATATAAACAAATTTTATAGCCCTGCTATAGCGTATTCATTATAAATATTGAATAAAACTATCATACAATAGTGACACATGCCCTTCTGACGCCCCCAGAAGCTATGACAAACGGAAATGGGCCCTCCTTTTTTAAGAGTACAATCCTGCATGTACTCAACACCCCGAAACTCTTCCGCAAGGACCCCTCGGAACATTTCCATTACAAATGTAAAGTGCCATCTGTTGAGCAAAAGCTAATTGGGCCATAAATACGGTGCCGTAATAACAAACTTCCGTAGCTGTCGTAAAGCGGCCCCTTAAGTTCGGGTCCGGTCCAGCAGGGGCTTTAACCCGCACCTCATAACAGCAACTGAGACCAATGCTATCATCATGGACCGGATTTTTATCTAATAAAAACTCTAATAAATAATAAACAAATGTTTTAAAATGTGCAATGTAATATGCTGAAAATATAACAATTTGCGTACCGAAATCTATGAATAAAAAGGCTTTAACAATAACTTAATAAAATAAAATTATTATCATATAAATGAGTCGTTAAGGACTGCGAGAAGCGTTGGTCTGACATACGTGTTTATTAAAATTATAATTTATTAAATAATTTTTTTAATAAATAAGTTTTAAACAGAAAAAAAACAACAAAGCTATAAAAGCTCTAAAAATAAATGGCATTAAAATAAGTAATATTTCAAAGCTATATTAACAAAATTTGCGAAATAGCTCAAGGAAGAAATCAACACAAAATGGTTAGTTTTTTTATTAAGAATGAACAGTTCATTTCAATACCATAATAGACAATACTGCAAAATTCACTTTGGAAGATTTTTTATTTCTTCGAGTTGTGCAATGGATCTCGACTGCTTGACACCTGTTTTGAAATCGATAGTTAAAAATACATATACAAAAATCGAATCCCAACGAGATTTTTATCTCGTAATTTTATAAATCATTTTATGATTTTTATCAAGAGTGATTTTTATTATGCTATCAACAGCTGAAAAAATCATACCTTGATCATAATGTCTGAGAAAAATCTTTTCAGTCAATAATAATTATCATTTATATTAAATCTTATCACATCATAATAATATATAAATCTGAAACTGTTTGTTTGCTTGTTACCATATCGCGCAAAATCTATCGGACAAATCGTCCTAGACCAATTTTTTTCTTAAACTTTTCTTTTTCACTCCAGAAAAATATAAGCCTATTAGGGATAGATATAATGAAAAAAATTGTTTTGATAAAAGCATCAACCGTATAACAAATCACATTAATATTTGCCCAAATTAGTTAGAACTGGAAGAGTTCAGCACCAACATCAGTACCTTTTCCAAATCACTGAAAAGGCTCCAGATAAGTAATAGTTTCGAGATAACTAAGAGGTCCATATTAATTTTATTTTCATTTGGTACTCTTCAATAATCAATTATTTCAATTGATGTAAACAACATAACAGATAGAGATAAATTTTATTTTATCCAGTTTGATTTTTATTTCTTGAGTGATCTTTTTTTGATCAAGATTTAATTATTGTTTTTAATTACAAAAAGAATCGCTCAGAGAGTGATAAATATTTTTAATGCTATCAATAAAAATCAAACATGGATTTTTTGCATAAATAACGCACGATTTTTTAATTTATCGGTACAAAACAATGATTGCTTCATGATATTTGGAAAAATAATTAATGATTTCAACCCCTGTTTGGAACACCGCCATGGAAGATTTTTTTTGCGATTTTCTTTGCTTACGACTTTGTTCTAAACCCTACATGGAGGAAAAGTTCTACAGGACCATTTTTTTTTTTAGTTGACATCCGCATGATCAATCTTACTTTTCACTTCTATAATTTTTTTTTTCTTGAAAACTAGTTTCGAATGTTATACAATCATCTTCAGTTCTAATGTTTTATAATACTAACTTATATTACATTTAATTTAACATGTATAATAATACCAAACTGTATTTTGAATTGCTTATTTTTGAATTTTTGTGTGTTTTTAGAACTGAAGATGAATTTATAACATTCGAAACTAGTTTTCAAGAAAAAAAAAAATTATAGAAGTGGCAAATAATTTATCAACCCCTAATATTTTTTTTAAAGAAAATAGTTAAACAGTTAAAAACGAAATAGCGGTCATCATGAGTTGCTGACTAAAACATACATAGCCAAGAAGTATCATGGATGCTAAAACGATTAAACTAAGTTTTTCAAGACAAGCAAACGAAAAATATTAATAATTTATAAGACTAATCAATTTTCACATAGTTTAATGACTTAGTATTTAGTGATCATGACGACTCATTTTCGATTCCCAAATGAACTTTACAGCTCTGTGCTTTATTTCAAGATAGTTGCGAAAGCATCAACGAGAAGTTTCAGAGTTTCCAGTCTACTAAAGCGAAATTATAGCGAAGAAGTATGCGACCACCATAAACGGCACCGCCACATTCCGTCGCCGGCGGGAACCCTAACGGTGAGCGCTGCACTTATATAGAACCAACCTTCAGCTTTCATTAATCATTGAACTGATTAATTTGGCATACTTTCATATTGATTAATTTCGCAAATTAAATTTAAAATAAAAACGTTTGCCCGTGCTTCCGCATACTGTTGACTCTGATCACCATTAATTTTATTATATTTTTTTCCACTCTTTCTCATATATATATATATATATATATATATATATATATATATATATATATATATATATATATGTATATATATATATATGATTTGCTTTATTCTGGGTTGCTTTATATATTAGAACAAACATAAAGTAAACCAAATCTGGCCAAAAAACTACAATAATAAAATTAAATAAGTTTTTGCATCAATAGTAATAAAAATAAGTAAACAAAAAATTAGTTCTTCACTTAACACAAAATAAAAGTATTAAAAAAAATGAAAAAGAAGAAAATAAAAGTAAAAAGGTGAGAAAAATGAAAATTATAAATAAATGTCCACTTAAACATCATATGATATTAATAAATAAATATATATAGAAACTGATGTCCCGATGTCCCTGCAATTTTCTAACTAACTTTGTACTTTTCAGCCGTTATAATTTTGAGACAAATGAATTTTATATTTCAATAAATATTTGAATCTTCAAAATGGGCCCAATTATGTTTTTTAATGATTATTAGTAATATTAGAACAGTTAAGAGTATTCAGAAATGATTGGTGAAAGGGACATGCTTTCTCTACCACTATAAGAATTTTATGCAAAATATGTTAAGAATAAATACTTCTGACCGGATATAAAAGTTTTCAATGAATCAGGTGGTAGATTCAATGTGGACAATTTCAATAATCCTGTTTTGTTTTTTAAACTTAAAATATTGCCATTGACAGAAATAGAAGCATTTTTCATATCTCTTTAAAAGAATGTTATAAATAATTTGAGCTGAAGATTCAAGGAAAAAAGGTATTACTTGAATCACGAAAATATATTTTTTTAAATTTCTATTCTTCCTCCGCCTGGGATCATTAAAGAAGAATTGAACCCTACAGGCAATTTAATACATAAACTTTGGTCCATAACCCGCCCTTTAACCATTTACCTCAGTTTTTTTCACTTTAAATGATATATACGATGATACAGGAACTAAAACTTGCATTAATATGGCTGAAGAAAATAGCCCATTCATTAATAGCGCTCTTTGCTTTAGTTACAGGCGAATGAGAATTCCTAATGACCGAGTTTAGTTCCGACTCCATTAAAAGTTTGTGCCATTTCCGAGTGTGGCTACATAATGTGGCGTGCAACTTGTGCAAGAGAACTGCATGCAGTGCTCAAACTTTGCAGTCTCAACAAAAGCAAGCGTTTAGCGCCGAAGTAGAAGAGTGTAATTTGAGAAGTATGGCGCAATCGCAAGCATTTTACTAATTTTTTATTACTAAAAATTAGTAATATTTTAAACTTTTTCATAATAGTCAATTTATATTCAGATTCCACCTCGAAAAATATAAGAAACAGGAGTGTTAAAGCGACGGAAACAATTGAAAATTAAATTTTAGCTTTTGAAATGATCAGTGTGTAAGATTGATATTAAAACAAAAAACAGCCTCACTAATTTTCACAAAAAATTACTATAAATGAACTAAGAATACTATAAAATGAAATTTAAAAAACAATGAATCCTATAAATGAACGTTACTGCAATGCAACAAAAAGAGGAGAATTTCCAGATTCATTTATGTAATTTTCAAAAGAAAAAAATAAGGTGCTATTAGAAAAAATAAATTAAAAATTGTTTTAATCTTATATAGTGATTATTATTCAACAAGATTCTTAGAATTCTATGAACTACTACGAATCTGTTATCATAAATCGTTCTATTTATAATATTAATTAATTACTATTCCATGTAATCATAATTAATTCTAAAAAATGATAACTATCATTAGACGAGAGAATTTCAACATAACTCATAACACTAGTTATTTAGCTTACCATTTAATTAGATGAAACTGAAACAATTAGCCTGTCTAGTAATTACTGACTAAATCACAGATATGAGGCTGCGGTGGTAGAGCGAGTTATGCCGTCCCCTTAGCACTCCGGAGCCAAATGCGGTGCTAGTTCGAGTCCGGTCTGAGAGAGTTGAAGTTAATTTTTAATTTTCCCCATCCACAGAATAAATGTCAACCTTTTCACTCTGGCTAGAATGGGTTGGTAACCAGTAGATGAAATTTATTTATCTTGTGCAGGTAGAAGAGGTTTTATTGGATCCAAAGTCTCTGTTCTACTTGAGTGCATAAGGACGTTAAAAATACCCAATAGAAATTACAAAAATTTCTTTTACGGAACCGAATACACTGAAAAGTAAACTAGAAAAAAAAATTAACTAAAAGTATTCTCATTTTTTTTTTACTTGTATTATTATAAATTATACTTAATATTTAAGTATAATTCAATGTATGGCATGATATACACAAGTAGAGCAAACATACTACTCCCATCTCGAAGTTAAATTTTACTTAAAATTCTACTGTTCGCTTATGTCACGTTCGCCCACCGAAGGTTTTAGATATAATAATGAAGCAGATTATGAACAGTCCATGAGTATTATTTATAACAATGATTCTATTTCAGAAGGATCCATTGTTGAGGAGCATTATACTTTAATTTAAGTTTCATCCACTCGTCCAATCACGAAGAGCTCGGCCCAAGTTCCACCACTCTTGGGAAATAGTCCGATTGGAGGGAAACTTTGGATCCAATAAAACCTCTTCTACCTGCACAAGATAAATAAATAAGGGAAAACAAAAAGGTTGGAGGGAAATTCCCTCATCTCATTTCCACCGCAACACTCCTGGCCGCGTGCCTAATGAATTCTGATCTTATCAATGCATTGCATCACACGAGCAATGGAAAATGCTGCTGCTGAAATTCGGCTAAAACCTATTGCTTTAAAGATTGGAATATGTAATTTCCACATACTGTTTATATATATATATATATATATATATATATATATATATATATACATATATATATATATATACATATATATATATATATAACTATTATGTGGAAATTACATATTCCAATCTTAACCATATATATGTATATAAAATATAATTATATACATCAGATCCTTATCAATATCTCATGGATTAACTCCTAGAATTCTGTTACGATACATTTGTATTAGTAACTCAACTTTATTCATTGCTAATAAAAATCATCAACCTTTTAAAATATTATAATTTTAAAGTATGAACAAATAATTCACCGTACGTAAGTGTTTATAAATTTTACTTTTCTTAAATGTATGATATTCACACTCCTAACAGAAAGTAATCAACGCGTATGCTGCATTTTAGTACCGTAGCAAGTTCTGAATAATTCATGAAATAATCTCACCTCGATGTAAGATTATATGAAAACAAAGACTTATTCCATATAATTTATTTGAAAAAATATTAGACAGGTTCAATTATTTTCTTAGTAAATAAAAACAAATTTATTTCTAATACAAACAGAATATAATAAATTCGCGTATATTTACAAATTTTACATCTTATGTGAACCACATCTATTATTTTGTATTGAGCGTGTTTTAGTGAGATGATGGCTCAACAAATAAAAAATATTTTAAATCTATTTATGCTATAAAAACAAACAATTTTCCTTATGGTAATAACAAAATATTAATTACTTTTAATGAACAAAATTAATTAAAACTCAATACTAATATAAATACTTAAAGTAAAATATGTATTTAGTATTTTTATTGAAATGCAAAAGGTTAGTTCACCACATAATATTTTCAAATAATATATTCTAATGTTTGTACATGTTTGTATGTAATGTTTTAAACAAGACGCTTAGAAATTAAAAGTAAATATTTCTGTGCAATATATTTAGTAATGATAATCTATTTTTTTGCTATTTTAAAACATAATTTAAAAAAATTACAACGCGTTAGCTCCGTAAAATATTTAGCATCATTAATTTAATTAATCTAAATTTAAAATGTGTTTTATTTTTAACCAAACAAAACAAAATGCGTATGGTTATCACCTTAAAAGATCATGTAGACTCGGAAGATTTCTTTGTGCAAAAACAATCAAGGTTTTCGCTTGTCAATGTGAAAATCCAAAGAGGAAGATTTTGTTTATCATTGTATATGTCTATTGTAATTTATTAAATTCAACCATGAGCAACCATATTTAAAAAATGAAAATAAAATTAATTATTCATTATTTATAACCAAGTTATTATGTTCTCATAAGTATTATTTAAACCGTTAGTTTCAGATTTAAAATCGAAGCATTGTATACGAAAAATAAACATTTGGTGAATACATTTCAGCTTTTTATAATTCAGTTATATCCCTTTTCACCTTAAACTTAACAAACATAATACAATGTATCTAGGTAAGAAGCAAATAGGATTCTAGATTGTATAATTATATATTAAAATAATGTTTTGGGATTCTATTCACACTTATAAAGCATTGTGTATATAATTAATATAAATTCCAACATTTATAATTTTTGTTATTATCGACATTTTCAAAGTTTTATTTCATATCAATATCATTTAAAAAATATGCATTATATATGAGGAATTACATATTATTGGTTCATACTCATACATCCTGTTTCCACTTAGTATCTACAGAAGAAATACCGATACTAAAGGGATTCATTATTGTTTAAAAAATAAGATTAATAAGGGAAAATGTAACAATAAATTACTTATAATAACTGGTTTAATTCATACTCTTAATGAATTGGTTAATATAGCTGCTTGTGTGGGCAAGATAAAATGGTTTAGTCAAAACATCATGAAGAAAAAAAACATGAGTAGTCATAATACTGCTGACAAAAGCACATAAACCCCCTCGAAAAAAAGAAGACATAGAGAAAGTGAGACATCTTCATCATGTTGCTGAAACCAGATGCTCTGTATTTGGACCCGTAAAAAAAAAATAAAGAACAGATCCTAAAGTCCTAAAAGATATTATCTTTTTATTAAATTTTTTCATTCCAGCTGAGACCTTTCAGCTGATAATTTTTTCTTTCTTTCCCTTAACCGTGTTGCTCTTATCCCTTTTGTTTTATTTTCAAAACAAGGACTTTCCATTTGATTAGAAATGTAAATCTTCGGACAACATCTCCATCTTCACCGGTTGGGGGCGTGAGAACCCTCCGCCTGTCCAACTTCTATTCATTCTCAACCAGGGCACGGAATACAGTAAGTCTAGGTGGTTGGCAGTTGACTTAATTCCTCTTCTTAGCTTAAAATACCTAATGATTACTTTTCGATACGAATGATGTGATTTATTTTTTAATAAAAAGAATCGATCAGTTGTTTCTTAACCAAATATGTAAGAATTTGCTTTTAAACAAGACGATATGAAGTAACTGCAGAAACTTAACCAACTACACACAAAGCAACATGTTGCAGTCTCCTTAAAATCCACCAATCAGTAAAAACAGCCCATTTTAATTATTAATGCTTGCACATGATAAATATAGATGTCAACATTCGCTCGCTACGCTCGCTTAACTCCTAAACAGCCTAAAACTATTCGGTTCAGGACCTGACTTAGTACTATCAATTGAAAAAAAAATATGAAAAGTGTATTTAATTAGGGATTGATACTTCTATACCATCATGCGGATGTCAACTAAAAGTGTATTTTATAAGATAAACAGTCAACAACCGAAACATGAGATAGCTATGAGGGAAGTGATATAAAAAATAAACCAATATAAGCTTCAGTGAGGTCGCCAAAACTTGAAAAGCACTCCTTTATTAAAATGTAGCATTCTTCTTGACTAAAAAAACATTTATATTGAAATTAAAATATATACAATTGATGGACTGATCTTTATTTAATTTGCATTAAACTATAGATATATGCATTATCAGCGTTATCACTTGTTTAGTAGACTTAAGAGGAATGATATTTTTTTTCGTCTCCTGACTATTATGAGAGAATCACTTATGATGTTTTACAGGTATATCTGCTGTTGAAGTAGTTATGCGGATTTCTGAGAATATTAAGGATTGAAGTAATTTGCTGGTTTTGAGCTTACAGAACCAGCTGCTGTTCACTCTAGCTCATAGCAGGGCATGCTCTGCCCATCGTATTGGGATTTTTGACAGGACTAATGCCATATAGAAGGAATTTATATTTGACATATGGAATCAATTATCTGACAAATATCAGAAAATAACTAATCGGTCAACTTTTCGCCGGATAGAAAACAATATAATCACATTAAAACAGACCAGAAGCAGCACATCACAAATCAACAGACTAAAATAGAATTACCTAATAGAGTAATTTATTTTCTCTTTTTTTTTATTTTTTGCTGACATTAAATAACAAACTTTTATTTTTTATTCTAATCAGTTAGATCGCATCTTAAATAAAAGTATAATCGTGCATATTCCTTAACTTACAACCGAAAGAGTCACATAATTCTTCGCAATAAAAAAAAAACTCCAATTTTCAAATGTAAATTTATAATTGCATGGCAACTAAAAATAAACACATTTCCATAATCATAAGGATGGACCGAGATCGATTGCTGATTTAAAATTTCTATTGTAAAGCAATTTATTTAGTGGCCTAGCATTGTTTCGTGACTCCTGAAGTTGAACTTAATCAAGTCTTCAGTCAGAAATTGATGAGACGAGATTTACAATTAAACTGCAAGATATGGCTTGCCCCACACGCAACACTACGCCAGGAATGGAGTGTCGGTCGAAGTGGCAGGTGGCAAATGTCAGTGGTGGAATGAATCATCCCTAACGGCCCATTTCGGCTCCCCACTGACTCCCCATCAAATAAACCCAAATGAATGTTTATTTCTCAATTATTTTCTCGTTCTTCGGCTATTACAGCTATCTCTGGTGACAGGCTACACGATGTAGGTCAGCATTAAAGGATAACGTATTGAGCATTAAGATTTGAATATACTATACGTTGTATATGCATACATATATGTATATTCGCTTATCAAGTAGAGTTATTCATAAAGCCCTGTACTGCTTAAGGAAAAAAATGACTATGTTAATAAAACTATCTTCACATCACATGATCAGAATCATATCATACACAGTGGATTGGTTGAGCGGAAGGCTTGTACCACACCAACTTGAAATCACTTTACAAAATGATTCTCCCATCGAAATCTTATAATATTTGGCAAACAATTTTATTCATATTTTAGTAATTGTATATTTAAACTTTTTTAGTTTTTGATATTTTTTACAGTTTATTGTATTATATTATATTTATTATATTTCAAATTCAAAGATTTATTAATAATCTAAAACTAAATTAAGATTTTGGAATAAAAAGAAAATATAACGCTAAAAAAAAAATACATGATTTTAGATGGGGATAAAAAATACATTTTTATAGCAAAATAAAAATTTTATTATCTAGTAAATGAATTTTATCATCAAAAATTGTATAATAAGCAATAATTATTTCATAATAAAATAGTGATGAAAACAGCGGTAAACATTTCTTAATTAATTAATTTAGTCTCTCATATTTTTTTCAAATTGAAGGTTGAGCTAATACTTTCTTTATTATAGATTTATTTTTTCATTATAAATGATCACATATTCTATCAGCGTTTCGGAAGGCTTTTTTTCCTCATCTTCAGAATAAAATATCTAAGATTACATGTATATTTTTAATACTTCTAGACAAGACATGACAAAGATTGAAAACAGAACACTCCTCAAATATTTTTGAATGTGTCCCTGCCTACTTATTTAATATTTGACGAAATTAATATGGATCATATGACGAGGGGAGTATAAAATGTACATGTAATCTAAGAATTATTAAGATATATATTTTTCCCCATCTTAATAATTTTTTAGCCTCGAAACGTTTATGACATAATTTATAAATTAAAAATTTATATGCAATAAAAGAAATATTAGCTCGCCACTGCCCTAATTTGAAAAGATAAGCATTTCATTTATTCCTAGCAATAACCCAAGTTTGAAAAGGTTTGAAAAATCCATGAGCAGATAAAGAATATGGGATAGAAGCGAATTTAATATAAAATAAATTATAAGAGCCTTTAATTAGGCCAAATATTTTTTTTTTTTTGTATTCAAAAGAACATGGTAAATTTATTTCAAAAAGTAAATTTCTGGTCAGATTGGTACTTCAACAGTAAATCAATTTAGGTAAGTCGCAAGTTCTTCAAGTAAGAGGCTTTAGATGCCAAGGTTGTTCTCGTTTTATGTAAACAAAACTTTTGTATGCGCCTGAACCAATACCATGGGCTTGGGTGGTAAAAAGAATCCAATGACCAAAAGAGATTACGAAACACTGTTTTACAAGATTCAGAAATGGATAGTTAGGATTGTTTAGAAAACAACAAAGCTTTCTGAATTCTGAGCTAGTTGCTTAATCTAAATATACGAATGCTGCTTGTATATGTATGAATATGTATATGTATGCGATGTTGTTAAAGGATCAATGGTGATTTCAAAGAATTCTTCCAACCTTTGAATTTCATCGAAACCACTCAACAAACAATCCACGTAACGAGACCTTTTTTGTCTTCAATCGCTTTTCTCGGAAATATCTGTTTTATTCCACACCATAAAGGCCATTTCTCTTCTTTTTTTATCCTTGCCTACCAAGTGGGAAAACTAATTTCCAGTTGAACATACCCGCCGTCCATCCACGCCGGATTCACATGGACAACGCAGCTCCCATCAGCTAAGTCTGTTTGCCCTCGTGGGATGGCTAATGCAATGCTAATGGATTCTTTTCATTCCCGGCCGGCCTCAGTGGGAAAGGCATTTTACAGATTTTTTTTCGAAACGGCGAAACAGATGAAGTGGTCTTACAACTCCTCGCTTTAACAGTCCCATTCCTATACACTATTTGATTTTTTATTTTGCCTGGAGAGTAGACTCGTTTTTAAAGCTAATTTAAAGAAAATTCCTCAGATTCAGTAGGCGTGGCGGTTGAATTGCGTAGTAGATGGATACGAAACGTTGACTTGGTGTCGTGTCGAAGCCCGATTTATATAGCGACCTTGTATATATCACCATTATTGTGTTCAATAAAGATTGGCGTTCAGAGATTCCTCTCTCTGCACTGTGCTGTAGCTTATCTCCCACTTAAGCCTGACTGATGCAATCTATTCATAAAAACTGGAAAAAATTTAACTTATCTCAATCATCAACATAAGGCAACAAAGCGTTTCAAGAAGATGTGAATTTAAAAAAAAAACAGAGTTCCCTTGTAAAAATTCTATACATAAGTGAAGTGAGGTCTGGAAAACATGTTTTTATTACTAACGTAAAGATTATTTTGTATCATCATAAATAATGAAACAAACAATATCAGCATACATTATTCATGGTTAGGATTAGATGAAGCTTCAAAATTTCTAGGGACATCATTAACCTCTAGATTGAATTATTAGATCCCACTACTAATTCAATTACAAGCACTTAGTAGCCCCTAATTAATTGGTACTAAAGTGACAAGTCCGTGTCCATGTATGGCCTAATGAAGTTTAGGATACGGTAGTTACACGCTCCTTGACCACAACCTGTCCGGAACTTCACTTAGAGTGCTTTCTTCTGGTAAGTTTTTTCTCTTAGGCCACTGTCCACAGGGCATTTCCTCCTGATGGATTTCTTTTGGGCTATGGCCTCGTTCCATAGTTGACTGCAGTGGCCGTTTCTTATGTTTCCTCCCGGTCATATGTCTTCGGGGACCTTTCTTCGTCTTCATTGATCTGGAAGTGTCTTGTTAAGGGGTGGACACACTATCTTAGTTAATATGTAAGAAAAAAAAATGTTAAAACAAAACTTATAAATGATTTCGCAGGAGCATTTCAGTAATAAACGACTAACCATTTTGTGAGTATTTATCGCCCATTTTCCTCATCTGATGGTTCGAAACCGCTACCAGTGAAAGTCCAAAAATAGTTGAGAATACACCTCTTAAACACCATCCACCAGACATATCTCGGTAGGAAACGTTTTAAGTATTATATATGCTATAAAAATAACCATTATTAATCACACAAAACCTTGCTATTATTTTTTATTACAGTTATCCCCTCTCTATTGTCTCGTTACCCATCATCCGCCTTCATTGACAACTGCTGCAGGCCGCCTGGGAATCCTCAGCAGAAAATACAGTAATGATGATAGCTGTTGCCGAAAAGGCCAGACCCTAATAGAGGTTGGTAATAGCAGCTTTTCCAAACTGTAATAGTTCAGCTCAAGACCTCCTGCCTTTTTGACAGCACGCTATTTTTATTTTTGCTTTATCTGTCTGATCTCTTCTTTATTCCTTGATCTTTGATGGAATCTAAACACAAGTAACTTATTAAAATAATATGCATTCACCATTAAATAATATTTATTTCTTTTTAAGATATATAAACATTATTACAACGACAAGAAACTGCTGATGAATTCCAATCACTTCAATATTTCATTGCCTGACACATTCCTAATTTTCATTTTTTTGTATAAAGCACGTTTACATTACCATTATCAGGCTATTTTAGTCATACAGAAAAGAGTTTTGGTATTCTGGTTATTATGTCACAAGTATAATTATCCAACTTCATATTCCAAATGTTGTATATTGGCCCAAAATTACACTAGTGTGAGTGTGGATTGTACTCTCCGCGGTAGTACTCTCCGAGGCAACAGAAAAGCAGATGGCCAAGAGACCTCCTAATGTCATGTGCCAAGAGTAGTTTCTTTACAATCTATATCATATTTACTTATATTTTGTGTCTTTGCCACAATTAAAAATTTTAATAAATAGATTAAAAGCAATCATAAAATTCTGTTCAGAGGAGCCTTCTAGTTAGTTCAAAGACTTATATTTTGATTTCTATAAATTCATTGTTTCCCTTCGATATCCTTTAATCCGAATTCAACTGTTAAATGAAATTTAACGATTTATAAATCCATTTTTGAAATAAAATTCAGCTCTTTTTTTTTCAGTTATCACACACGCGATAGTTGTGAAACAACTCAAAAATCACGAATTGAGCTCTTTAACCACACAGATAGAAGTAATTGAATTTAAAAAACGTCTTTTTAACGTAGAATTAGATTTTACGTTCTGGAGTGTTATGATAGAAAAAGTTTGACACGCTTGTCGTGTCATTTTTAAACGTTCATAGCTCCGTTTCTGTAAATGCTATAAAGCGAAAACTGGTATATAACATACACATTCGTTCTAATTATGTTGTTAACATTCCAAAATCGTAGTTTTGCTTAAATAATAACTAGCATAATCATTGTTGATTATTTCATTCGGACAAGTCAAGCAGTTCTGAATTTTAACAATGTTCTTGTAACTTCAAGATATTTCAATACCTTAATTAATAACCACTTTCCAGCACTTGTCAAATATGAATGAATCAATAACCGAATAAATTATATATAACACATGTTGTTATTGCGTACCACTTAATAAATTTTAAAAGAAAAATATGTTGAACTGAGGAATCATTAAATTATTTGCTCTTGCATGTTAAAGCATTTACCCTGAGGTTGATTTTGTTAATATATAACCCATTAAACAGCCTATGTATTTATTTTATTTCCATTGTTTTATGTATTTAATATGTACTTATATTGTTACAAATAAATATAAAGGAAATTTAGAAAGAATACATTTTAAAAACGGATTATTAATTAGTTACTCAAATTGTATTCGGTAAAATATATTTTTACCAAATGTCAAATATTTTAACGTGACGTATAATTGTATTTCCAGAATAAGCTTCCAAATCTCTCATGAATATTCTACCCAACATACTGGAAGCGTAGGAATAGAAATGAAGAATAGTTTAACGTATTACGAAAATACTAATTATAATTTAGCGTGTAACCAGGGTTCAAAGAATTTACGGTTTTAAATTCCAGTAACTCGCCGGCTGGTGGGAAGGACCGTGTGGGCGCAATTCATTCCCCTAAGCCGAGATGACGCTGGTTCGTTTCACGCCTTCGAGGGCCAAAATGATATTTATGTCCGGGCCAGACGAGAAATCCTAATGCCTGGCAATTCTAAGGAAAGAGTCAGTAAATAAAATAAAGTACGGAGCGGGTATTCTCTAGGGTGTAGACATATAGATTTGGAAATGGCTTAAAGGTTCCCATCACATTAGAAAAAAAATCCGTCAGCTGAACTCCGTCAATAAGTCCTATTTTCACTAAAATACAAAATATTAAAAAAACAGGGGAGTAAGAAAAAAATTGAGACTCACAAAAGACAGTTTCCTAACATACAAATATTTACTGATCCTTTAATAATATTATTCTGCCTCTCCGCTGACTTTCCATACCAAAAACTCTTCATACCGAATTTCAGCTGATTTGACCCAAAGGAAGCCGCTGTAGTTGAAATAGCCATATCATTGCTAATACTGGTCCGATTTGGATGAAACTTCCTTTGTTTTATAGGTAATTTAATTATCCTTAAAATGCAACAGGTGTTTAGACCCCTAACTTGGAGGGGTTTTAGAGGTGCGCAAATATTTAAAAAAATCGAAAAACCCGGCGAATGGGGGAACCAAATTGAGACCCCCAAAAGATACTTTCCTAACACTAAGTCAATTTAAATACAAATTTTAAACCTTATAAATTTAAATAAATTAGGCGGAGCTGTAGAGATACGCAAATCTTTAAAAACGCCGAAATTTCAGGTAAACACACCGAAATTTTGACTGGAAATTCCCTATTCTTTAGTGGTAGCGTCCTGCCTGGAAGAAAGTCCTACATACCGAATTTCAGCTCATTTGGACCAAAAGGGGCCGCTGGAGGTGCTCAAATGTAGCGGGAAAAAAATAAAAAATATATATATATATATATATATATATATATATATATATATATATATATATATATGTATATATATATATATATATATATATATATATATATATATATATATATATATATATATGTATGTATGTATACATATACATATTTTTATATATTTTTTATTTTTTTCCCGCTACATTTGAAATATATATATATATATATATATATATATATATATATATATATATATATATATATATATTATATCAGACATCTCCAAAAATTTCCATAATCGTGCTCAAGGGGTTATGAAACGGATATAAAACGCAGTTCTGCCGACCTTCGACCCACTGCAATGGTCTATTTATTTCGGGGAAAATACGACTAAAAAGGATATTAAGAAGTGTTCATATGCATTTAAGAACTAATAATTTATTATAAAACATAGGCACAGTTTGTAAAATTATATTTCGATAAATAAAATAAAAAATTATTAAAACCTTCGCAGGTCAATAACATTTAACACGTTCGTTGTCCAGTGTGAATCGGCCGAGTTTCTAAAAACTTATCGATAAACATGTGATTTTTGGAAGTTTCAAAAATTAGCACAGATAAAACATATGAATAATTATTAGAATATAATATGAATTATACTATATTAAGTATCGATTTAACATGCTCATCAGCATTAAAGGGTATGCTTCCGTCTGGCCATGTCACCCACGTATGGGTGACGTGATGAAACATATTTATCATATTTCTCTATTATTTATTTCAATTATTATTATCTATTATTCCACTTTATAACATCTAATTAACATCATTACTTCCAGTTTAAAACCGAAGATTAAAAGCTTAACATATAATACGCTTCTGAAACGCAATTTTAGATAATACACTTCTGAATATCACACAAAATTTGCAAAATAATTGCAGTTATGTATCGCTAAGCATTTAACTATTCAAGACAAAAATAAATGAGTTTATAATATTGGAACATTCTTTCCTTGAATCATAACTGAATAATTAAATTTAATCGTTTAAAAAAAAATCTAATGGCACAAGTATTCGGCCTAACTCAGTACAAATATATTAATAAAATTAGATAAACGAGAAAATTAAATAAACATGTCCATTTTTTTATTTTCCAATTTATAAGCAATTTGTTTATAATTTTTTTTAACTTTCTCAAAATAGTAAGTCAGTATCTCATGATAAGAAAGTAAAAAGGTTAAAATGAGAAGGTGTGTAGGAAGTTCGAAGCAATCCATTAGGAAATTTCTACAGAACCAAGATTGAGGCTGATAGCAAGTGAAAACATAAGAAAAACAATACAGATAAGTATACAATAAGCAGAAACAATATAAAGCCACATATAGCAAATAGTTATATATATAATATACCAACATATAATATTTATGTGTGTATGAAAGTCCTGTTAAACTTCGATATATTCTTTCAAACCGCTTGTAGAGGAGTTCCACTATAACTGTCTCAGCAAACAAAGATGTATTGTACAAGGGCACCATTTTTATTTTTATTTTTTTTAATCAGAGAGTTATTGAGCAAAGCAACCAAATCTGTTCTTTATGGGATGTCGACGTCTTTGTAGATAAGCTGATTTATCACATAATAAGCAGTAAGCATATCGGATTTAAACGAAGCTATATTTGGTTAGGTTCATAGTTTTGTACCGTAAGCCTGAAATTTATTTGATAAGTTAGAAAGTTATCATATCTTCATTTCTTGTCTATACAACTGAAGATGAGTTGTAGGTTGAAAAAATAGAGATACTTGCATTGTCAGTTACTTGTAAAGATCTTGAGTAATTTATTAATTTAACACTAACAAATTAATATCCAAAAACAGCTAAAGTAGCAACAAATAATAGCAGTTACCTTTACTCAATTAAAATATGTTATTTATCACTCAATGGATGTACATTATGTTATCGTATAGAGGGAGGGGAGGAGGGACTTTCCCATAAGAATTAATTTGGAATTAGAAAAAAGAAATGTTTTGAATAAAATTTGATTTTCTAAAAGGAAGACAAAACTTTGATATTCATTCCAGTTATTCGTAAATAACAATTGAAAAATAACCGATTACCAAATAGTAGACAAATAAAAAAAAATATATAATGAAAAGCTCACCTTCAATTCGTGTGCGGATTCAAGAGGGGTGACTTTTGGGGTTAAGCCCCTAAAACAATTTTTTTTTTTTTAATTGGTGCATTTTGATTTCCATGAGTCATCTGAGCCAAATAATTAAACAATTATAATATATTCTCTTTTCAATAAAATCATAAAGCATTACAAAATTGCTTCGTTAATGCAGAACTACAATTAAATTTTATTTTTCATAACAGTAACATCCAAATTAATTATTGGCGATAATTTTGCATTCACTTTTCGACGCCTCGCACGGTCAAAATTTTAATGTAATTAAACCGTGTTCTTTAATGGCTATATTATTCAAATTTTTCTTCACAAAACCTTACTTAAAATTATATCAATTTTAATATTTTATACAAATAGTAAATAAACACAATTGAGGAAATAGCGCCAGTCTGAATAATGGGTTAGAAACTGCTCACTTCAGCTACTAAATGTAAGAATGTGTCACGAAAAAATATTTAAATTTTCTTCCTAAAAAATTTATTATCCCGGTAATTACCGACTCCTTCAAATGGTGTAAAAAGGCAGTTTTGATCAGTGACCTCCAAAAATTTCCCGTGGAGGACCCCCTTTTGCTATAAGATATTCCCATTCCCTGACCACCGGTGACAGTCCCCCAAAATTAAATGCTGGATTCGCTACTGATCGCGCGGGATTGTTTTTAAAACATTTTGAATCTAAGAAGCACTTCATTTTTTTAATGAAATGTGCGTCATGTATTGCGTGCATTACAGTAACAACTATGCGGGGAGTCGCATCTGTTAAAATCAATCTCCTTAAGACGAACTAGGGCAGACGATCTTGAAGAGATATTATTGATTAGGTAGGAAGGAAAGCTGTGGGCTCAAGTAGTTCACGAAGGCAGTGCAATCTAAGAGCTCATCACATTAATTGCACCGAGGCCGGCTCACAAGGAATAGTCTGTTCTGGCTAAATCAACATACAACTGCGCGCAGTCAGGAGATATTTAAAAAAATTTAAACGTCATTCACTACCGCAACGATAGATAATAAGCTGTTCCTAGGAGTGATTACCTACCGTTCGTCTGATCATTTATTTTTGAAAGTAAAATTTTAGAAATTATGTAGAAACAGTCGCCGGACATTTTCAGAATAGAGGATGGCGAAACTTATTACAACTATTATTAAATAATTTATTTTTAAACAATTCCAAATAAATCCAAAACAAAATCATCGAAATCGGACCATTATTAGCAAATAAATAGCGTATTGAAGATTGTATATACCTCTTTAAACAATTCGGTAAATGTTCCTATGGAAACCCGTTTAGTTTTTTTAGTTTTTGGAATAACTTGAAAACTATACATCTTCTCGAGTATTACAGACGCTCATTTGAAAGATAATGAATTGATCTACAAAGCTAAAATTAAAAAAAAATCCCCGTTGGACCAATATGACCTTAAGATACAGCAAAAACAATTTATATTGGACTTAGCGCCCAGAGCTGGTGGAGACACCAGATATTTTAGAATTTTATTCGCTTAAAATTGAAAAATATATAAAAAAATAAATAATAATGAAAAAATTCAGAAAAATTAATAGGCAAATTGGCAACCACATAATTTTAATTGTATTTGTGACTTAAACAAAGTAAATAATTTATAAATTAATTTTTCTCTAGAAAACTGTAAATTTTATTTTTAAAAAACGAACATTCAAAACAGATCGTAAACATTTTATTCATGTAACATATCATAGTGAGAAATTTGAGCTGTCAAATTTACTATGTTTTTAATCAACAAATTAAATTTCACCGCCTTGGTGGTCATTTTAAATAATGTTATAATTTAATTTATTTGTTACATATTGTAAAATATGTATTTTTTATTTCATTTTTAATAATTGCCATGCTTAAAATTTAACAGTAAACTGCGATGATTTGGTGTTTTTCATCATAATAGTGGAACGGATTATAATTTACAATAAAAAAACGAAGTGGAATTAATTGATAGTTTTTACATTCGGAAGAGGAATGGAAACATTATTTCTGATAATGGCTTATAAATTTGATTTGAAAGTGATCAAAACACCGTATTTGTTATATTTTTAAGCGTTTTATTTTTTAATTTCGTCGAAATGATTTATAACAAGTCAACAAAGTCAAAAGATATATATTGCTTTATTCAATATTTTGTCTTCGCACAGGCTCCTCGATCTTCCTTTGATGTTTGACGAATTCAATAATAAATCGGTGACTCACCAAAATCCATAAAATGCGCCCAAGTACATACCTGAAAGATAAAGAAAAATATTAGTTTTGATTCTAAGAAATAAATTAAATTAAAAACAAATTGACTCAGGAAACAAAATTATTATTTAAAATTTCCTAGAATGTCGCCTCCCTTAACTTTGTCCGGAATGTAATAAAAGTCAAACAATTTAATATTCCTTTTAATTGTAACAATAAGTCTTTTAAACAATACAGCTAGCAAAGGGCAGTTTAAAATAAAATAGAAATTTAAAACAAAAGAATAAGAACGATCTTGTACAAATGCTATGGATAATTAGCATTATGGCATAATGAATATACCGAACACAGTAAAAATTGTAAAAATTAAAAAAATTATTAAATTACATATATAAATATTGTATTATACATAATAGAGGATACCCAAACAATGGTATCGTAGGTAGATGGGAACAAAAGAAATAAATTAATGTTAATCCGCAACAAGTTCCTTCCTAAAAGACTCTAAATGTATGTATGTAACATATTATATATCTAAAATATCCTACAACAGTTTTCCAGTTACAATTAATGATAACAATTTATAGGAGCGAACACGGTAAAAAGAAAGACAAATAAATTAATTAATTAAAGACTATTGATAAAAAAAAATTATATAATATGAAAAACCGAATATTGAGAAAAAAAAATTAGAATATACAGTGTGTACATTATAAGAGCCAAAAAACTTCAGAGAACTTTCTCCACCTCAAAATATATGTTAACCTCAAAATATCTGAAAACCTCTCTATTTATTAAGCTTAAATTTCATATAAATGAAGTTGGTTTCATTTTGGATAGGTCTAGAATCAGCACCAGTTTTCAAAAATGTGTTGTGTGGAATGAGGTTTCTCCTACAAAGAGGTGTTTTTAAAATGAAATTTAATAACCACACTTTGTTATCAGTCAATAAAATAACATGAAAATACAGAACTTTTTTTTTTTAAATAATTGTATCACCAATTACTAAACATGATGATAATATATTACCAATTATATAAAATCTAAGACTATTAAAGAAGATCAGATAAAAAAAATAATTAGACAAGAGCCAAACATTTTTCTTTGTTAGCCTAATTAATGAAAAAATAGAAAAAAAAAATTATATCCGTAGACAGTTTATTACGATCTAGAATATAAAGCAATTGTCTTTGTCGTTTTTTTTTTCCTCATAATATTTTTTCGATGACCTGGAATGTTTCCAAAAATGAATCTAGAAAAACAGGAAAATGCAGGGAATTCCATTAAAAGATTTTGGTAGACATCCTGTGTATACACATTCTAAAACATTTAAAATTTTACTGTTATATAAAATATTCCAAAGTCCAGATAAACTGTCTTATCCAAACACACGAAGCCATAATTCCCAACTTCTTGATTGAATCATAATTACAATAACAGAGTGCAATAAAATTATTAAAAGCCTATAGGGGCTAGCCAGACAATAGACTCAATAGGATTACTCTCAGACGAAAACAGCTGTGCTACGTGGGAACGAATCAGCGAGTTAAAAGGTCGCTCAACGCTTGGGGGCAAGCTGTCTGGTGGCAGTTTGTGTGGGTGTTTATACAAGGTCTCCATAAACATATGATGTATACACAATACTGATTGTATAAATCCTCGAGCTATTTCTATATTTTATTATTTAAAGGAATACAAATCTGTAGGCTTGTCAAGAATATAATAGTCAGCGATTAAGCAGGTCTGACTATATTTGGGATTGAGCGCAGGGCAACCTACGCTACGACAACTCACAGCTTCCCGCTTCAGCATAAGTCGTAATACAAGATCTTCATTATTTTTATATTATATACATTATTTTTTTTATATTATATACAAATAAAACCTTAATATAGGTATCTGTATGCTTCAACATAATCAGTTACTTAATACCCTAAAGTAATTAACCAGTTAAGAGTAACTTAATACAAATGTGATAGCAACAAAAAACTTCAACAAACATTATATATTGCAGCATATTAAACCAGAAAACATTTTTAACTACAATACAACAAACATTAATAGAAAATTACATAATAATTAATTTCTGAATTATTTTTATTAAATCACTTTTATTTCATAAGCATTGTTTTCATACAATACTTTTTCGGAGGCCCAAGGTGTTGGAGTACCATTGTCCTGATAGCACACCAAATAAGTATGTAAATTTATTCCAGGATAAATAAATAAAAATGAACAAATATGGTCTCTAAGAGTGGCTGGAAACCTGAACATAAAACGTTTTCCTCAGAATATTCGGAAGAGTAGTGCCTTTCTAAAACTTTTTAGATAAAAAATAATAATAATAAGTTATAAGAGCACATCAAACAACCAACATCAAAAATCAGGAAGAGAAAAAATAGTTTAATTTTTATAAAAAGCTTTTTAGAGATTGAAGGGAATTTTTTTGAAAATGGCTAGCTATTATTGATTTTTATATTATTGGGAATTATTGATCTAATAAAACAAAGAAATCTTTGTCATTATTGTGTAGAATTTTGATAAATATAAAGTGGATTTTATTTTAAAATCTTATAACATTATAAAAATAGAGAAAAAGTTAAATATTGAACATAGCATTGGATAACAAACCTGTCTAAAATAATTATTTTGTAAATCATTATTTTTATTTATTTTTTTGTTTACAGTTATTGATTTTACTTTTTTACACAGTTATTTTTAATTTAAAAGGAAACAAATTAGATGGGTCATCATCGATAAATATACATATGGTTATTTTGATTTTTAAATAAAAAAAGTAGATAGTTTTTGGGCATTCATGCTGAAATTGCTGCTTTTTTTTTTTTCTAGAAACACTTTCGTTAGGATATAGATTTTTAAATTCCTTCCATACGATTTGTTAGTTAAATTGAAAATTCATTAGCAGTAATTAAAAAAAAAAATAGATCATAGAAACTGTTTTAAAATGGAACCTAAATTACTATCAAGATGGTATGGGCTGGAATCAACTGCTTGGGAGTTCACCGCATCGCATGATTTTGCCACATTTATGTTATCATGCGTTGTTTCTTCAAAATCAAAATCACGATATCGAAGCATAAATAAACTTAATTAATATCACTTTTCGAACCAGCAGAAGACATGAAAGTAATGTTGTGCCCTTATCTGATGCAATTATGAATTATTGACACCTCTTGGAAACGCAATATGTAAATAACTGAAAAAATAAATAAATAAATGGTATGATTAACAATTATCATGACATTTTCATATCGTGCTGATAATATAAGCCTCATATTTACACATTTAGATTACACGTATTTTATCAGTTCTGTTATCATAAAATGCTGCCTCCATAAAATACGGAAAACTAAGTAAATTATAATTAAATTAGTTCACATGTGTCCCTTTGGTGTAGTGGATAGCACGTTGGACTTCTAATCCAAAGGTCGTGGGTTCGATCCCCACAAGGGATGGGATATTTTTTTTGATACATAAATAGTAAAATAATCTGAACAAACTTATTAATTATTTAAATCTTGAGAAAACGACTAAATTGAGTTATAATTGGAGCTCATGTGGTAAAATCATCCATTTTTGGAAATAAACTTTTAATTAAAATATTATTACAGTTTTCATTTCTTTTCTTTCTTAAATTAATCCTGAGAAATTATAGTAAATTATTTATTTGTTTTGTTAAAAAATAAAAATAAATTATTATTATGTTAAAGATAATAAATAATTTTTTTCTCGCTTTTAACAAAAAACAAAAAGTAAACTTGAAGAAAAAGAAAAATTAATATGTATAAATTATTATAGTAAATTATTAATAATATTATTAAATTACTTTACTCATTTATTTTTTAAATTAAAACTTTGCAGGTTACAAGCATGACAGTCACTATAGCCCAATATTTTAAAAATATGTATGTAATCTTAGGCTTACACACGTAAACGGTGTGTACTAAATCAATAAATGGTACCAACTAATAGAGTGTTTTAAAGAAATGAATACATGCTTTAAATGAACAGTTTTTATAGGAAAAATATTAAAATATGCCACCTTTAAGGCCAATTTGAAATAGGGATTATTATATCCATTTATACCATATTTACTGTTAAAAGTAAATAAAAATAAAATAAGTAGATACATTTAAAAAAATATTTACGATCAGCCTAAGAACTCTGAACCAATCACGTCATCCACTTAAGGAAGGCAAAGCAGACTACAGGGGATACCAGCGCCTCACTCTCAACCGCATCACTAGTATTGAAAGCCATTGGGGGCTAAGCCAGGTTCCTGTAGCCGCCGCCACCCATTATTCAATTAGAAATGTTTACCATTTGCCATAACTCCAATAAAAATATTTACTAAAGATCTCGCGGTCATTTCCGTCCCAACCTTCAAGGAGGTATTGTAGGGTTATTTGAAGAAAAATAGCGACTGAGCCGCTTATGATTGGTAAATTATTCATTGAATTACTCATATTCGGAGGGTCTATAGTCTAGGAAGAAAAGTATAATGAGGTTATTATGCAGGCTATTGTTGATAACAATAAGCTATGAAGAATTTCTAACGGATGCTTTAAAATATGAGCATTGCAACCAAATTAATGTAATAAAATTAATGTAATTAAAGGAGATCAGTAGATAGGGTCAGGCGGTCAGAAAAAAAAGGCACATTAAAGTAATATACTGTTTAATGTGCTCGGATGTTTCAGCCTAAAGTTGCATCGATTCTAAGGAAAACAAGATACAAGAAGAATAAAAAAGAGAAGAACAATATGGTAGGACTAGATAGGAGATGCAAATTAAAATATTAAATAAATATATTTTTATATGCATATTATTTTATGTTTTCAAATTTCCTGAAATAACCCAACAATATTTATTCTTTTCTTTTCTATTACTCTCATATCTTCATATCCATAGCCCTGTTGAAGGTTTACAACTCAGGCCGAAACGTAGGCATACATTAAACAATATATTGCATTGTTGTACGCTTTAATTTTCACCGCACCTCCTTGATTATCTCCTTGATTTCACCTTCAGTAACGAAATCTCGTGTAATTATTCTGTTCTAAACAGTATTCATATAAAGTAATACGAACGAAAAAGTAAATACATTCACGTTTCAGCAAGGATTCAGTTTTGAAATAGCTCAACTCTTCTTATGGCAACGTTATTCAAAGCCCAAAGTTATGCGCAATATTCAATTAAACACGAAGCAGAACCCCTATCGAAGGCAAGATTAAAATTAAAATCAAATACTCTAATTACTAGCTTTATTGTTCCTCCACAACTCTAAATCCAGCGGAATGGTGTTCATTCCTGCTCGGAATAATTCCTCACACTTTCCGTCTTCAATTTCAGGGTGAAATTTATCCGTCATATTCCAAATTCTTCTCCCTTATTATGCATATGCCTATACTTTTCCGAATAAATAAATCTTAGTATAAGGATACGTAATTAACCGAACAATGCTGAGCAACACGTATGTAAATTGCACGGTATTCTGCACCGTCCAATTTTTACATTTTTTTTTTACCTGCCTCGTTGAAATGTAAAAGATAAAATCGTCCCGAGATCAACTTGCTGGTCCAGAATTCCTTTCAAAGGGGATTTCCTGTATGCTGATTGTCTGGAGATAAAGAGCGCACTCATTCCATTTGCTGAATCTTTGTTTGTTTTTTTTAACATTATTTATTAGTACTCGACAGAGCGGATAAAACAGGAACAAAAGGTAGAGCAGCGACAGCGAGAGGGAAAGAACCTCTCTCATAATTTATCATTGTCCGAAACCTATTTAAGGCTTGTTCGTTTAAGCTAAATCAAAAGGTATGTCTATTTATTTTATTTTTATTTTTATGTGGGAATGAGAGAACTAATGGAAGAAGAAAAATTAGAATAATTAAATTGTTCAAGACCTTAACTTATATCTTTTTCAACATACGCAGCGCATCCAAATTTATTCACCATTTTCAAATCCAAAAAAAATAAAAAATTAAAATTAAAATTATTAAGACCCATAATGCTTTCAGAAAGATTGCTCAAGCCGTAAGTTACTACAGAGCGGATTTAGACCGAGTCCGGCCAGACAAATTGCTCGGCTCAAGGCCACCGAGGAGATGGCATTCCTAAACAGTTTACGGCTCCGGAATTTTATGATAATTTCTTAACAAACTGAATTTTAATTCGACGAATTAGCCACCTAATGGGCCATGATATCCTCCAAAGGGTCGTATATATTCAGACATGTTTCGGAATTAAGTGGACGAAAATCCTCTTAGGTAGATAGGGCCGGACCTGGTAGGCAGTTATATTGAGAATTGAAGACTAGTTTACTGCCATTTAAATATTTTGGGAAATAAATCAGGCCGCCACTAAACTGCCTGGCGTTAAAGATGCATAATTTTCTTCAAAGCAAATTCCAACAGAACAGAGATTTTTTAAAAATGTATAGCTTAATTGGATTAGATTATGAATTCATTTGTCTAAGACGTTTTTCTAAAATTTTCGTTAAAAATAAAATATTTAAAAAAAAAATTAACTTACGGCTCGAACTATTACTGCATCTTTTAAATAAACGATCAAAATTATCACTAACTGAAAAACTTATGATTTATACTTATCTACTCAGACCTATTTCGAGTTACGCTGCAAAAATATACGGATATCCTGAAAAAAATAACTTACTCAAACTGCAATCATTTTAATCAAATGTACAACGACTTATCAGCGCCGCTCCCCCGAACATCAGTAACAAAGACTTAAATACTCAATATGAAAAAAATACCATTACATAATTATATAGAAGATTTCACGACACACTTAACGCACGTTTAAATTCATTAATTCGAAGACTTTCAACACGATACTTTCAGGATAATTTGTTACGACACAAGACGACGTTATCGAAGGAGGATATTAGGGATCTTAATACCCTATATAGCATTTACCAATTTTTTTTATTTTTTTTTTAACTCTATAATTGTCTATAAACGTTGAGAATCTCTTTAAAAAATGTGCTTAAAACGATATTTTCAAACAAATTGTTTTGGGAAAGAGTTGCCCGATATGAGATGTGTATTCTTTAAAAGAGACAGCTCCTTATATGCTTATTTTACTACAAAAATTATAAAAACGCTTCTTTACAGTTTTAGTTATCTATTTGTACTAGTGCCCAAATTAATATGGCCCGAATTTGGTATTTTTTGATTGGAGATAGACTAGATATCTGTATTTTCAATTTTATTAGAAGAAAAACAAATACTGATTATGTGACTATAAAATAACGGTTAAATTTGTAAACATAAAAAAAAATGAAAACTAATAAAAATATCTATAAAAGGAAAACATTCTGCTGTGTCTCATGTTAGGCAACAGATGAATTAGTTTTTATTACAAAATCGATTAATCCCATAAAATTAGGGAGTTTAGGACTAGTGGCTAATGAAAAATAAACTATATATAAAGCAAATTATGAGCATCAAAAATCATTTTTAAAAACTTGATTTGATTACCTTGTGTGCCAAATCAGCCGTCAAGCATAATTCACAAAACGTTTCATTTAACATGTGTTGGATAATTAAAATTCAATTAGTCTGAGTAAGGAAGGCTTTATTTGCCTCAATGATTACCAGCAAGTAGTTTATGAAGCTATAAGTTAGTAACTCATGAATGTAGAGGAGATATAGAGGTATCATACTAGGCAAGTATCTCATAATAGGGGAACTTTCTCCTACCTACTGATCTCTACATATAGCCTTGTTTTAGAACTTCCATAGATGTGCGTTAGATGCGAGTTTAAACTTCATGCATGAATGGTAAATATGTACCTAACAATATATTAGGAATCTTATTGTGAGGGTTTGACAAGTAGACATGCATACCGTTAGGTTTATATTAAATATGAAAACATTTGATTACGATACAGTGGCACACCACATCGAATTTTCAGGTCGGCCACTTTTGATCTATATCATATTTAGAGAATTTCTAACTATCCATAGCCCGGAGAACGGATATGTGTACAGATTTATGCTGGAGCGGCATGCAGTGGAAAGATACCTGCAGCAACAGGTTCGGGTAAAACCGGCTCCGCCATTGTTCTTTTTCCAGGCCCTGGAACGACTGGAATCCCGGCCGTGAGTCACCTACCGCTTGTCCATTCATAACTCCAGTCGCCTCTTCAAGCTTTCCAGACAGTACCAATTATACTCGCTTTAATTTCGCTAGGGACATCGAACGACCCAGAGGAACGAGGAGTTCATTCGCCGATTTCATATCTCGAGAGATCCCTTTGGAAGTGAAGTGAAACTAAAAATACGAATTCCAATAAATTAGATCTTTATAATATAAATAATCTGGCGTTTAATATTCGGTTTTATGCGGACCGGATATCTGATTCCACACAAAGGAATCTTTGATGCATTGTAATAGTTCTGCAACTCCTTGCACTCCTTCATAGACGAAATATTTACCACAAAGAGTCGAAAGAAAAGTGCTGAAGATAATAAATGTAAACAGACTAAATCCGGAGACGGCTGGAAGGGATCAGGATGAAGACCCTTATCGTTAAATCCTCTCCGTCCAAACTGTATTGACAATGGCAGCTATATTTTTAACTCGACCATATTTTTGAAAGACCGAAAGGAAAACACCGGGCAGATGAAGATGCCAAATGAAATGGATGCTGAGTTAGACTTTTTATTAATGCTCCTCAGATCAAAGGGGTCGGGAGAAAAAAGAAACATTTGGACTCAAATAGTCCTTGGCTTATTAAGGATTCTTTGTTAGCAGAATGACGTTTTTTTTTTTTTGTTTAGTAAAACCCAAATAGCTGGTTACAGGAATATGAAGCACATACCAATGATAAGATACAGGAGTAAGAATGATAAAAATATTTAACAGAGTAACCATTATGAAAAATTAATTATCATTGAAATTACATTTTAATTCTGTAAATAAAATAATTAAATCAAAAACATATTCTGTTCTAACGACCACTTATAGCTTATAGCCAATTATAGAAAAATATATAGGATACTTAATAATAATAAAAGCGAAATCGGAGTTCAAAGCCGTCATCACCCACAATTTTTGCTTATTTACCGAGTATTTTAGGGACGACCCGATGCAACTTTCTGCTTGGCGCCCTTACATTTTTTGATTTTGTTTTATATGTATTTTTATAATTTATTTAAAGCCTGCCCTGCCTTTGAGGCAATACGGGTGTTCGTAGTAGTGGGATATTCTGCATGGGAGCGTTACAACCCACTGCTACAATAAAAACAATTTTCATTTTTTATATCTAGCAGTGCACACAACTTCCTGTCATTTCAATAAAAAGCTCAGTTCACTTTTGTGTCGTCTTCTAGGCGACCTCCAGACGTATCAATTTTTTTTATTTCCGTGTAAATACAACATATTATAGTTCTGTAATTTTATAAAAATACAATAATAATTTGCATACAATAGTTTGCTATTTTAGTAATTTATTATTTGTTATTAGTAATTTATTATTATTAAATCATTCATGTTTACTGTTCATACGAGTCCCCCTGTTCAGCGTTTTGTGGACTCCTAAATTTTTCAGTTACCTGATCAGTCTTTATGCAAAATGATCAATGTAATCAATCATTTACGAAAACCTTTATAGATTATCCTTCCTTCATCATAAGCAGCAAGGTAAAATACGAATTTGCATTCATTGTAGTAAGAAAGAGGGTTTTGTAAATACTAACCTTCAGTTTAGGATATATAGTAAATAGTAAGCGGTAATTTGTTATAGTATTATTTTGTGATAGTAATTTTATAACAGAGAATAACAAAACCTTCCTTCAATTATTTAATTTGGATAACAATTAGTAACAAGAAAATTATCACAAAATAAAATAAATAATAAAATAATTTCATTAAATAAACAGAAGACAAACAAGCAAAATATAGTTAATTTGATAAAAGATAAAAAAAAAAAACTATAACATGAAATAATAAATAAAAAGTTAAGTAAAACAATAACCATGTTTCAAGGTAAGATTGACAAGCTAACGACCAAAACTAAACTTCGCTTAGCTACAAAATGTCAAAAAAAAAAAAAATAAATAATAAGGCTTCTAATCATTTCATTACAAAATTTAAAGAGATATTTTATTATATTTTGATCAACTGGATATAATTATTACTCATTTTAATATATTATCATTATATTATTATAATATTGTTTCCTAATAAATAATAAATGAGAGAAGACAATTTTAAAAAATATTAAATTACTTCTTTACTGATTTTTTTTTGGTAATAGAAGATGAAAATAAATCGCAAATTATAAAAAAATAGAAAAAATAAAATAGAGACAAATGCAAGAAGATAAAATTAGTTTTATAATTAATTTTTTCTTATTTTCTCCATCCATTTATAAACTTCAAAAACGTATTAATAAAAATTATAATTGAAAATTCATTAACAAAATCAATTTATTAATTAATTTGTGTATGATATACAATACAGTATTATAGCGTACCACAATTGGCCATCTTTGAATCCTGGTGAATGACTATATTCATAAGTGGATCTATGCGTAAATGCATAAATAAATAAAAAACAAATATAATTCTGGAGCTAAAAAACTTATTTAAATGGAATAATTAATAAAGTAAAAACAATAGCGGAATGTTTTTATTTACAAAAACATTTGACCCCAAACCGAATCAAATATAATGAGAAGGGTTTAACATGAATTTAATTTTAATATTAAATAGATTGCGAAAACATCATCAATACTAAATTTGAATAGTGTAACATTCCATAAATGCTAAGAGCGTGGTTCGATACCAGAGATAAGTACCGATTTGATAAATTATGTTGTTTTGCTTTTTATTTACGAGTTTAAGTGCAGAACGGTTTGAAGTCTTCAATAGGACATAAAATATTAATTTAGTGTAATCAGCTTAATTTTTAAAAATCAATATTCACATGTTTAGCCGTTACTTTATAAAGGGCTAAAGCATTGAACATAGCGATGATATTCTCTTTTTGCAACATGTTTAGAAGAGAGAGTTGCTTATATTCTCCTTTGACGTCAGTGTAATGAATAAGCGAAAGATCAAACCTTAAAATTAAAGGTCCGAGAAATTTTAAGATACAAATAATAGGTATCATAAATTTTCTCAGAACGTTTCGCCTTTAGTAAACAATTTTTATTTTTTTTCATTTTAATGATGTGTTAAAATCGTAGTATATCTTAAGATCTTACTTTTTTTTTTATGTGTGTATTATTTTTAACTAATGAATAAAATCAGTTAGTTTAATAGAATATTTGAACTTTTGGTTGCAGGCATATTTCTTTTTCACTTTAATGGCATGTATAAAATAAAAATGTAGTCAAAACTAAAAAAAAGACAAGAAATTGTAATTAGCAGCGTATTATTGGAAGATTGCAAAATGGAAGATTTATCGAAAACAAGTTAGTGTTTCACCAAAATCAGATAAATTCAGGACAGTGTTGGTAAAATGTAATTACGATTTCTTACCAATTACTGTAGTAGATAAGAAATTGTAGTAGTAATTGGAAATACATTTTGCCTAAAACTGCTTTAGGACTTTAAATATAATATTGTCTGATATGATAATATTAAAAGATATGATCTCTAATGGGTTTTTCTGAATTGTAAATATATGTAACAGCTTGTTAGTAATTAGCGCTTTTATCAAACTTTGGAGAATGTTTTTTTAATAAACTACAATTTTTGAGGTTTAATTAGTTTCTAATTTTAAATCTTTAAAAAAAAACAGTGCAACAAATAATTATTGATTAACGAAATTTATGATTAAAAAAATTGACTACAGCAAATCAAGATGTAACTCCAATGAACCATAATGTATCGTGCAAGTATTTTCTTCTCATGGTGGAAAAACTTTCACAGATCGCTAAACTGCCTTTGGAATGACTAATCAAATTTTCACTACTGATTCGTTATACGATTTCTTTTCTCAATTTCATTCATGGCTACGAAGGATGTGAGAAAGTTAACTAGGTTCTTTCTTATGTTACGTCCCGTTTCTTCATTTCTTTCAGCCGGTACGAATCCTCGTTTTCTTGCTTACAGGTTTTTAAGACTTTGTATTCTTCAAAGTGGTCCTGCAAGTAGATACGCGGGCAATTTTCATCTACATATCTATTTGCAATACATTGAATTTCTATCTATTTGCAGTAGAGTATGCTCACACAAGAACTAAGTAAATGGTTTTTAACTAAGGCATACTCCTTATCATTAGTGAGGTTTGCATACACATATATTCCGCACAGCTTACCTACCTAAAAGCGATTTGTGGACGCATTTTTACAAAACCTTCATTAAATTAATTACATTTTTTATCTCATACTTACAGCTGATCAGTATGGCTAAAAATAATACATAAACCTGTGATCGAAAATTCCAGAAGGTGGCAATATCCCATTTTTTCCCGCTTTTCGGCAGTCCATGCCTTCTGTCGAAAAGCGGGACAGCTATGCGTAATACCTTACAACCATCATTTTGTTTTTAAAATCTGACTACTTCTGTAATTAACTAGCTGCTCATTAATCCCCAGTATGTTCACTGGACACTGTACCCAACAACCCCATCAGAAAAATATTCTCAAAGATTGAAGACATAGCCCGAACCACCACAGATTCGCGACATTTTTCTCTACAACTATGACAGTCTATTTTTTTTTAAATGCTAAAAAAGTTCACAATTTTGACATTTCTAAGTAAATAATTCCGTTGCAATCATCTCGTAGTAAGACACATTTACTAATATAACATTTCTCAACAGAATATCACCAAGGCTAAGAATTAGACACCTTCATTAGTTATTATTTTATTCTAGTTAATATTCTAAAAAAATAAATGTTAAATTTGCATCGTTTCTGAATAATTCGAATCGGATTTAGACACTATATGACTGTAATAAAATTAATTAATAAAAAGAAAATTTGAATCTGGATGATACAGATAATTTAAAATATATATATAACTAAAAATTAGAGACAATATTGAAAACACGAGATTCAAAAGGCACAATTCATAATAGGTCTTTCAAAAGGAATTTTTAAATACATGAAATCCCTATATAAATAATTTAATTATTTTTCAAGGTATAAATCGCAGAATTGTATTTAACTAAAGGATTTATTTATTTATTATATTGACACCGGTAACTTATTTAATAGCTTTTAGGAAAGTAGTGATTGAAAATTTCATGGGCAAACCGAATAGTAGGAAGTCTTTCTGCTTTTTATTCAGTTATTTATTTACAAAGCTTTTAGTTTATTAACTTTGAACACTGAGTACTGACCCACTGAACTAAATTTAAATTCATGTCGGTAACCGAATGCAACAACAATGTCGTAAAAAAATAAATATTTAACAGATAAAAAAAAATTCGTCTAAATTAATATCTTGTAAATAAAAGGATTATATAAATGAAAAATAAAATACTGAATGGTACTTTGAGATCCATAATACTCTGACAGCGATCTATGCAAACGATACAACATTCTTAATAAAACATCAAAATACTTACTCGAGTCCATTTGGAATTACACTTCACGCATATACGGATGAACCAAAAAATACGCACATACGTACCCTTTAAATATTCCAGTTAAAAACTTATAGGACTATAACTGACGCTCTATCTTAAGCTAGTAACATTACAAGCAGACGTTCACATGCCAACAATTAACGACAACATATGGATCCCTTACAAACGATTTCACGATAATTTTAACGGAGGTACTAACTCACTCATTCAATGCATGGTTTCAACCCACAACAGAACACCGGCAGAGGCATGAAAAGGACCTGGATGAGGGATCTTCTTGCCTTACAGTATAATGTAAATCAAGATGGAAAGAGGTGCCTGTGGGTATTACTCTCAATCATCCCGCGATATCCAATATTTAGCCGGCAAATTTACTGGATATCTACATCTTTTACAGGTGTGAAAAAAAAAGTAAAGCAAAAAAAAAAATGAGCCATTTGCAATAATGTACAATTAAATTGTCGGGCTAGAAACGGCCATTCTACAATTAATTATTTTTTATTATTTCTTAAGTACAAAAGTAGTATACAGAACATATGCTGGTCTTAATATTTTTTCAGTTTATTGACATCTTTAATAGCTTAATTTAAAACAATTTGGTCCAATTTAAATCTGTGTATTCATTAGTATACCTCTGAGACCGGTAAACACAAACATCATATGTTTATATGATATATATGTGTATATGTATTTTGCATGTATATGTATGATCTATGTTTATATGATTAAATATAATTTGACTTTAAAAAAATAGAAATCAATTTACCATAAAAAAATTATATTAAAATTTATGACAAAACCAAACTTATCCATGCCAAAAACGTTCTTTACAATTAGAGTGATGAGAGTGAATCGTATAATACGATGGTTAGCGTGTAATGGGCGTCCGTCCCACGTTCGTATAATGGCAGTGTCCGCGTCACAATTACAGGACACCGAGAATCGTGGCAAACCGAATCCCTTCCTCAGCTCTGATTTCACTTTCTTCTGGGATGTTCTAACTCCAAGAAGGATTCCTTAGAGACTTCAGGAGTATCTCTCCTAGATGACCTGAGATATTACCAGTTACGTACAAAATATGCGCTTCTAAAAAGGAAAGATTGATAATATTAAAAACAAAAAATAATGTGTTTCCAAGCAAACAACATCTGTAGAATAAGTGTTAAAACATATTATTATTCTAGCTCTTCCATCAGCCTTCTTGGTCGGAACACCCCATTAGCTGAAGTGCGTGTGGGAAGATTTTGTTAAGACTGATCTATCAGATTTGGGCTCTGGGCATTGGTCGGTGGTCAGAGGTATGTAAACAGCGATTATGTTATCAGCATTGGACCTTCTGGTTATTATTATTATTAAAAAGACTATGTATCAATCACACAAACCGGAACAATCGTTCTATAGTGCTAATAATACTTGGAGACTGTTAGGAGAGTGATTTACTTCAACGGTACGTTGGCCGCAAATTTTTATCCCACACTAACTTTTTAACTATAACTAACTACTATATTAACGAGTGAATTTTTCAAAAAAAATGTACAGTTGATTTCAAAGGTTTAATTGATTTTGATCAACTTCTATGACAATCAGACTCCCATGGCGGTTCCGTGGGGATACGAGGTATGGAACAGAGGTATCACTTACTCATCGCTATGAATACAGCATGACTCCGCACCAAGGCCCCTACAGAACAAATTGAATCTAAGCCCAAGGCAAACAATGGGAGAGGGGATATGAAAAGCATCCATGACGGGGTGGAATCGCGAGTTCATCTTGGTAGAATGTACATACAGGAAGCACCGGGATATATTTCATCCTCAGCAGGAGAGGAACATCCGGGAGGTATGATGATAATGCACTCAGTGCTCTTGATAAACAGATGTTCAGACTTCCTCAGAATGATCAAATCAAGTTTTGTATGAATTTAATGAGTATTAAATGCAATAACGTATTAATTTTGTATTTTAAGTCCACGAATTCTAAATTTCCTAAATAAAAAACATATCCTGAAAAATCAATGTCAGATGCACTTCCTATCTTTATTTAATCGACAGTAAATTTCCTTGTCGTTTATCATCTCATATCAACTTCCTAATCTATAGTTGAGCCAAATGCCGAACCGTATTATAGAGTTACATATGAAATATACCAAATTGAACAATCGATACCAAAGCTAATTGGCAAACATCCCAAGAAAGCTAATCAAAGCAACACGAGGTTGAACAATAAGTAGACTGTAGATAGAAGAATCTTGTAACATCTGCGCTGGCTGTGGCAATTAGAAACCAGGAAGGGGCCTGCAAATGTTCACTAACGACTCCGCTTAAAGTTGGAACAACTCAATCTCTTTCGATCTAATACTCTAGCCATCAGTGGCTTTCTCCTTGCCTATGAAAGGAAACGCCATTTTCTAGTTCGTCTCCTACTACAAAATACACTGTCGGGATCTGTTTCTCTTCTTGGTAGGTTAAGTGCCTCAAATGGAGTAGAAATAATGAGTTGTATGTAGCTTTCACACTTCACTACTAAGATAAAGAGGATTTCTTTCTCTTTACAATGAAATCACTGTTTTGTTTTTATAATTAACAAATAAAGATCATTAATGTAGATATTTAAAAAATCAATATCATTTTCCTAAATTCATATCTGTAATTCATAATTAGTAAGATGACTAAGAATAGTTTATTTTTTAATATCAATTTATAATCGTTTAATTATTCTAATACCTACATGATAATGATTATAAAAGTTAGTAAATAATGAGCCAATATTCTAATTAAAGAATATGTTGCGTACTTTAAGCATTTTGAATTACCAGTAATTAGCTGATTGGACTGTAGCCATACGTTTTGTTTGAAACGTTAAACATTCAACTATTATCTTAGATTGTTAGATTAAAAGCATTTAGTCGTAAAATGATCCATGATTTTTAAGCCTATATTGGAAATTTAGGTTACCAATTACCTTTAGTTTTGTGCGACAATTGACAAAACAACTCTAAAATCCAAGAATAAGCAGCATTAGCAAGCCATGGTCCTTAGATGAAATGTTAATGTATTCTTCCGTTTCAATTCAAAACCCCACTGTCAAGTTTTCATATGGTTATATCCGACTTTTAAAATTATTAAATTTCCGGCAAATATCCCTTATTCACTTCATCACTTTATTCACAATGCTTCGGGCTCATCCTTCCCCATTGATCTACAAAAATATTGCACATAAAATACACATACGTAATCAATAATTAAAAAAATATTCTATGTGCAATTAAGTCCTTCAAAATATTCATGTCTATATAAAACTATGTCAGAAAAAGAATTCCCCCAAATAACTAGTCTAATGCTTACAAAGGTTTACAATGTTTTATCTCCCCGATACATAATTTGTTACTTTTATCTTCCCCTTTTTTAATAATTTAAATAAATTAATAATTGATTTTAACAATACTTGTTTTAGAACTAGGGTGAAAAATAAGATTTTTCTTATACGAATATGAATAATTGCTAAAGATTTTTTTTTTAAAATGTATGCGAAACGTTATCTAATTTTTTATTTCGTTGGTCTCAACGCGAAACCGCTAAGTACAAAACGCTTTGGATAGAGGATTATTTTATTTTTGCCTAAATTTTCGAACAATAATTTATTGTTAATTTTTTCAATTACGTATATTACTTGCTGCTTGTCCATTTAATTAAAAATTAATGTAATGTGATTTAAAAATTTTAAGGTAAGTAAACGTTGCTTGTCTCTCATTGAAAAATTGAGATTTGACAGTTACGCGTTTTCACATTGTGACCGATGATTTATTTTTTGTTTAACTCCATTGATGTGGCAATCTGCGGAATGCTGATACGATATTCTCCATAGTAGAATATGGTTTAGAATTTACTTTCTTATTGATTTGCTCTAAGAGATTACAAGAGTAGAACTCTCATTCACATCGTTTTCAATTTTCTTCATGTATCCTCAGGTATAAATGCAGTGGCCATTGTTTCTTTCAGTGAATTGCTATGTCCAAGGAATTTGAGATGAAAATTTCTTATTGTTTATTATAGTTGCAATTAATCCAAATTATGCAAAAATATAATACGAATAAATTCCTATTTGAATATATTGCCTATTGTGTCTGTTTAATTAATTTTCAGCTAATAAAATGCGGTAACGCAATCGTGATTCTCTACTTTATAAAGTAGTCTTAAGATAAGTCGGGATGAGTGCATACTCGGGGAAAGTATGTCATTAAATGATATATTTCTAATCTATTTTTTTAGGAGAGCTGCCATCTATATTTTATTATTCATTTGAAATTGTCATAGATGGTCATTGATCCCTACAAAATAGATTAGAAATATATCCTAAATATATGCATTTGCCTCGAGTATGCACTTACTTTACCCCCCTCTCCCCTCCCGACATACCTTATATATGTATATAAATATATATATATATATATATATATATGTGTATGTATTAATCAAAACATATAAGTGGTAAGACAAGGAAAACAGAAAGACCAAATCCATTCCTCAGCACACGAAGCATACATTGACCGGACGATGTTGCGATAAACTTCAACGCCACGAGTTACACTTGACAAAATGTTAATGGTGTTTTTTATATCGCTGTCAATTGTGTCGTTAAATTAATCTTAACTTGGGTGTTGATCCCATAATGGCCCTTAAGGACTCGTTTCCGTGCCCAGTTAGTCTTCTGATAGGGACATGATTTGTAGGCTGTTCCTTCCTCTAGGATTGATCGAGTTGCACGGATTGACGAGTTCAGGAAGTAGTCAAAACGATATTTAAAATAGTAACCTAAATATTAAATCAACTTATCCCATTATTATGGTTTCCATTATTTCGGTCCAAGAGAAGTAAGTTTATTTATATTATTGATATGTGTTATATCTAATGTGTATTTTATATATAACACATACCAATATATAAAACTTTTTGGAGAACTTTAGAAAACAAAAATATATGTAACACAGTACATAGGGCCAAAAAAAGTTTTTGAATCTAAAATCATAAATGGCTCATAAATATTCATTTTTTTTTTAATTTGTAAATTTATTTTGATTAGAAATAATTTTACTGTCACAAACATACAAATTTCCGAAAGATATATTTTGACGGGGAAAAGTTAAACTTATGAAATTAATTAGACTGTGCTCTTTGGTACTAATAATTGCATAACTTACACCAGGCAAAATCAAACAAAATTTAAAGTTCTCTCAAGGTAAACCATTTTTCGGCAAAGTAAGCGAGGCAGAATAGGGATGTGAATATTGGGAACAAAATATCGCTATATATCATATCGATAGTTTTCGAATATATCGAAAGAGTAGTTCGATATATCGAGAGAAAAAATCGATATTTTGGGCCTCGATAATTATAATTTTTTAAACCCCTCTTTTAGAAGGTGATTAAGAAAGGTGTATTAAGGATATTGAAAAAATGTCAATATTTTAAAAGAAATCGATATTTTTGGAGGAGAGGGAAAATATCGGTTTTCAATACTCAAATTTTAATACCGATATTACGATATGTCGGACAAAAATTTCGATATATATAGTTTATATTAAATATCAATATATCGAACACCTCTAATACAGGATGGATACCTGAATTATTGCAAATACCTGGGTTGCATATTCCAGCTGTAGCCCTTTCTAGTTGCACTCGCTATAATATTTCAGCTTCATAAGTCTAGTTAATTATTCATAGGGTTCCACCTAATAGTTGTTTACTCAATTTTTCAGCCGATGGAGTCACCTGTTTTTTGTTTGAGTCGAAAACTTAAGACTTAACAAGTCTCACTTATCTTTCACGTTTACTAGATTGTATTTTTAATTTTTTTTTTTTTCCGTTTAATGCCAGAATATATTTCAATAACTATCGAATCGCATTTTTATTCGGTCTGGAGAAAAATCAGTTCCTATCCCTTTCTATATGTTGAAACAATATATTTTCCATCTCTACGGCGCACATAATTTAACCAGCACACGTAAACAAGATGAAAAGTTAGCAACAGATTTACAAGAAAATAAACATTTTTCAAAAGAGCTATTTATATTCATTAGATGTCTCTCTGTTTGTAAAGAACGGTGGCTGTAAACTGTGTTCAACAAGTCGCGGGACAGGCTTTGGCTAGCTTCCACATTCGCACCTCGGATTTATTGCGTCACTAATGGTGGTTATTAGCAGTGAATCTCTTCTTCTGAGTCAGTCCCACTTCGTTAATTTACATTTCTCTAAGATGGCGTCATCGAGATAGCGAGGGTAAATGTCCTGGACAAGGAAACTGAGGAGCAGAAGTAGTCGAAGGCCGCGTGGCAGCGATCCGCCTCTGCACCGGCCCTAGTCCAACTACCGCTAATGCCAACATTTTCGTATTTTTGTCAACCTATTACGGTTATAAAATTGGTGAATACTCGGAACATAGTAATACCTCGTAGAAGAGTGTCCATTTAAGCAAAACCTTATTAGTGCTCAAAATGAAGCTAGTTAAATTCAACTTCAGTTTACATTACCATATATTTGCCAAAATAGTAATTTTTCCTTAATCGAAAAAAATGCTGTTTTTGAAAAACTGTGTACTCGGATACAGAACTCTATTAGGGCTCATTTTTTTTTTTTTTTTTTCAAATTTTCCAAGATAATGAGCAATGAATTAAAATAAAAGAAAATTTTAGGAGGTTTCTTGAATGAAATAAACTTCCGGTCGTCTGCCGAGGTCTCAAATTTAGATTTTTAATGTCAATCATAAACCAAACAACATATCAAAAAGTCAGAACTAACCTGTTTTGGATATTAATATTTACAAACTTACTTTTAATAAACGAAACTTTTATTAACAACTCTTAATAATATTTTTGTTAACTGAATTAATGCCAATATCGATATATCAATATGTTCGACCTTCTGCGTTTATTTTCTCTTTTATTTCCTTCGTTTCTTGGACTAATACTCATCACAAAATTACGTTAGTGCACCACAAACCATTCACTAGATACAGATTTGCATCTACCCACCGTAAACCAACGTATACAAACGATTTTATGAAAAACTTCATGGTCATAAAAAGGTACCTATCACTGCATAGACCATATACCAGGAAATACTGGTAGAAGGTTATTATGGTTATATGATAGTATAACTTACAGTATAACGGTTAAACATATTTCCGAGGAATGCATCCATTAAATTTATAAATGAAACAGTACTGACCCGAAATTTATCTTTTAAGCTTTTAATAACAACGAATCTTCTCTTACTTCAATATTTATATTGTTAAAAGCATATTGCCTCTTTTATAAATTACAGCATTTACTCAGAAATATTTTTATAAGCCCAAACATTATCATCTGTTAATTTATTTTATTTTAGCATTAATTAATTTTTATTTATTCATTCATCATTAATAAATTTGATGAAATTTACCTATTATCATCTATTACCTATTATCATTATCTTTTTCTTCTTTAATGTGGTCCAAATATCTTCCAAATCTTTATAATTCAGAAGAACCATAGGCCTTGAACTAAAATTTTAGGCATTTAAGCAGCAACGAACAAATAGCGCGAAGAATGTTGAAAAGGAGCTGGATGAGGAACCTACCCCAAGGAGTATTTTTTCTTAAGCTAGGATGAGACACCGCTAAGTACTTCTTGCGCTTGATGCCCAAATTCTAATTATGATCAAGGGTGTACAAATTCACTCATAGACTGTTTAATTACAGAGGCGAATGTGAAAATGTTAAAGAAAAAAATTAATATTGATACTAATATTTTATGTTTACAGTTGTGAATTCAATAAATAAAGACAACAAAAATTTTGTTATTGATAAGTCTACTTTTAAAAGCCGTCTACCTAAAAGAGGAAAAAAAATAATTGTTAGTATATAAGCTTCGAATTTCTAAAAGTTGTTTACAGGTACTTCAAAGACTTACCTAAGGATTTGTATTTGAAATCTTCCAGTTATTTTCTAATCATGCGACTGTTAAAGATGATTCCTGAAATGTTCATTGTAATCGGAAATAGTCGATATCATCACCAGCACATATTTAATTTACCAGAAACCGATTGGCAAAATATAATCTCATAAACACAGATCTAGCACTCAAAGAAGTAAAAGGGCGAACAATATAAAAATTATTTGCTATGGGGACGTTAAAAGTAAAACGTACAGCTCTTTTATAGTCTCTTGAAAAGTAGCTATTTTAACTTTCTTAATTGACAATGAAATATAACATCTCTGAGCCCACAATTCAATGATCATGTAACTCTTTCAAAAATAATTGAACCAAACCTGTCACTGTGGAAATTGAGTCTTTCCCATAACATAATTTAATTTCCGAGAAGGAGTAATCGTTCCTTTTATTTTTTTTTTAAATATATATATATATATATATATATATATATATATATATATATATATATATATATATATATATATATATATATATATATATAAAGTGCTATAAATAATTTCAGGATAAATCAATTTTGTAAATTTTACAAATATATCTAACTATTTTTTAAGCTGATAAATGCCTTGACTGAATTTAAAATGAGTATTTTAAAAGTAAGATATAATAAAGACTTTAATTTTTTATCACAAAGAAATTAAAATGGAAAATGCACAAGATTTGTTTACGCCACAGGACCCAGCAGACGACTATAGTCGGTCCGACTAAATTCGGGACCGAGTCGGAAGAAATAGATACAGTAAGTAGTTTTAGCAGAGACACCGCAGACGTCTTACAAATAGTCGGACCGATTAAAAGTATGAACGAAAATTAAACATATTCTAATATGATTTTAATCGGACTGCTCATTAGAGAAATGGCATGACGTTAAGTCCTATTAAAAGTTGATCGTCTGAGGCTAGCTTAAACGTAATTTAACTTAAAAAAACCCACACTCAGACTTAATCGCGTTTCATATATTAGTCATTGGCGCCTGGAATAAGCATGCAAGTAATTGAGTAAAGATATTTCAACGGTTCAGTTATTAAGAAAATAAGTTCAATTTAAGAACCATCCGAAAATGAAGAAGAATCTCACGTAACCAGAATACCCCAGTCATTGGCGACTTATTTTCTCACATTACCTCTTGGAAATATTGGCAAAAACAAGTGTGAAGTGACAGGAGCAACGTTACTTTTTTTCCTTCATTGTAAAATATGCCCTTCCTACATTGCTGCCCGCGGACGGTAACAAAAAAGGAAATGACGAGAAAAAAAAAAAAAGAAAACTGATGCCGAAGATTGGAAGGTATGGAGTGAAGTGGGTGGTCCTTCGGGAACGGCTCACGCTGCGATCCCATCTCGGTCTCTATTATGAGACTCCCGGAGCAATTATCATCGAGCTCTTTGAGTCCGGTCATACCCTCCTCGTAAGGGCACCTCCTCGGGGTCACGGGCTACCGGGCGGTGGATCTCTCTCATTTCACGCTTCTTTAGGGAAGGCAATGAAGAAATTGTCCATCTATGGATATCCACGTCTCGCATCCATTCATATTTCAGACTATTCAGTAGCCCGTTGGGGTTGATGGGGAAGATGGGGAAGATGAAACTTTTACAAATGGAGAACAATAAAGAATATGTCATTCCTTTATTGCTCAACCTTTTCATGACAGACTCAAAAGACAAATCGAAGAATGAGGCCTGAGCAGGTTGAAATTTATTTCCTGCCGCAATGAATCTCGATCTTCCCACTCAGCTTAGAATATCTAGGTGGTAACCTGTAGAATAACTCGTTCTGTTTGCCTTAATAGGAGTAGGAAAGGACGTTAAAAATAATAAAAAAAATATATAAATAAAAAGTAAAAAAATCGAGGAATGTGAGTAAGTAACCAGATGACTCTTGATATTAATGCATAAATCTTTTTTGGATCGTTGAATGATTATTTCATAAAGTTACTTCGTCGGAATTAAGGGAAAAAGTAAAAGTTATTTTACGATCTAGAAAAAAAGAAAGTAAAGTTAATTATTTTAGAATGCAGAAAATATACAGTTGCGTAGAAATTGGCTGGATGGTCCTCTTCACAGAATTTTTATATTCAAAATAAACAATTATTCAATTTTGACATTAATTTACAGTACTTATCTTAATCTGAAGTAGCAAAACGTGCCACTTAACATTTATTGAGTATAGGTAACCATAGAATACATTATAAACATGCTATATCTGAATATGCAAGTGTTACTACATTAAATTGCAAAAGATGTTAAGATATTTCATATTTTGCATGGAATAGTTGACCGTAGGAGAAGATTGTCAGTCAAGGTCGCGATCAAATTCAAAGAAAAAATAGCCTAAAACTATTTAAAGAGTACCTACCGACGTTTCGACCCACGGTTTAGGTCTTCATCAGGGCTACAAGTGCAAAAATAGATAAAATTTAGTTAGAATATTATTAGATATGGCAAAACGTAGTTACATTTATAAAATGTAAGTATCTTAAATAGCTTAATATTATTTTTTGTTTAATTTTGACCGCTGCCCATACCATCTTCTGCTTGTTAGTGCATTTGATATGATCTTTTACATTATTACTCCTTCTTTAAAAGCATTAAAAATTTCAAAATGAATACGTAAATAATAATAATTAAGAATAATAAGTATAATTAAGAATAATTAAATAAATTATATTTAATAAATAGCAAAAAAACAAGTTTAAAAATCATGGCCTAAGAAGATTGGCATAAAATGGCATTCAATATTATAAAAAAATTATAGCATTAGTCTTCCGACTAATGAATAAAACAATATCATTAGACTAAAATTAATATTATAAAAAAAAAAAAAGGTTTATCATGATAAATGTTTCAGTTTTAAATTTTTCCAAAACCAATTTAAAAAAAAAAGAAGTATGTTGCATGTGTTAGGAACATCTGGTTTAAGCCAAAATGGCCGAAGATTCGGAAATGATTCAACAGCTAGTCACGATGAAATCAGGGCTTATAAATACATTCAGACAATTCCTGAACATAAAAAAAAAATAAACCGAAAAACAAAACACATAATTCCAGAGTAGTGAACCATATCCGCTAGTGGGGAGGGAGGAGGGAAAGGAAAGGGATGATATCACAACCTGTCCAAGGATAGAGTCATAATACTACTACCAAAACTATTTCAATCAATGAGCAAAAGGACGTTTTAAATTATATTTTATTATTGCTATATGATATTTTATGATGTTAGTAAGGCAGAACAGTATACATGTTTGTACGTTAACTATGGTATAGACCAAAAAAGTGCTATTGGTAAGGTGCATTTATTATGTTAAAATGCTCGAACTGTAAATTCGAGCTATAGAATTGTTGAAGAAGAGAAATAATTTAAGCTTGAGTGATAAATTTCAGTATTTAATCAAAATAATACAATCATTTTTATACACACATATATATATGACAGGTTTACAATATTTTTTTCTAGAACATTGCATTTTATTTTTCGCCTTGTACCCGTTGAGCTTTTGGTAAATAAAGAGTAGCACAAAATCAGAACGGTGAATAGCGAAGATGGATCAGACACAATTGTCTTTAAATTACTTGGTGAATTATAAATTAGCAAACGATTAAAACTCTGCATCGATCGGAAAACCACCAAACTTAGTTTTTATCGAGCATAAAACCAGACTGCTCAAAGTCTCATTTTACGGCGTCTTAATCAATACATCATTAGGGAAGCTATCTCCTAGCTCGAACAGCCTGTGCGGTTGCGGTTTCGATGATGAAAATCACCATTAGGGTGTAATAGGTGGATTGCCACTATATTGGTGAGTATTAATAGGTGTTTGCCACTTTAGTGGTAATCATTAACAAATTAGAAGATTTTACAATGGACTTGTGAGGGTATTTCGCTATATCGTAGGAAGCCGAAAAAACGGGATTCCACTGCATAATTGTTTAGAGATGACATGAATAAGTTTATTATTGATATTATTATGAATTCTATATTTTGAAGTTACTATATTTCCCCGAAGAAATCAGCCATAGGAAGGACAAAGTTTTATGATTAACTTTTGTTCATACTGATAAATTCATGATAAATAATCGCTACAAAAATTCTGATAGCAATAGGGATATAAGTATGAATCAGTAACCTTATCTGAAACAACAGAAGCAGTTCTTCTGACTGTTAGGAAGTCTTATAGTACAGAAGAAGCTGTCTGTCTGCAAATCATGCATTGTTTGTTCTTTAATAAAATAACTTATTTTTTCTCTCAAAATAACGTTTATTTTAAAATGAGAGTAAAACTCTAATCAATGCAATTATTACAATTAAATTACTTTTAGAAGATTCCAAATAAAAAGTCTCAATTTTTTTCTCAATTCGAAATTTATTGTAAACCAGTCATTATTTGTTAATAACCGTGAATGTAACGCATTTTCAGTGTCATATTAGAAACAAGTCGTAAGAAAATAATTCGGATGTTTCTGTATTTCATATAATTAGTAAAATCAATATTCTAAAAATACTACAAAAATTGTAAACTGGTAATGTCAACGAAATTCTGTTTCCAGTATTCCATTTCTCAATAGCCCTGAGTATTTATTTCCATGTTCCATTATGAAACATATCAACAAGAAAAAAAAATTCAATTACTTAAAAATAATATACTTAAAGCAAATCGAGAAAGGAAAATATATTTTTAAAACTAAGAAAAATAATAAAAAAACATAATTTCACAAAATAGTATAACAAAGGATTATTTTAAATTTATAGATACATACAGCTCAAGATCTCTTAAAAATTAACATTTAAAGCGAATAAATCTTAAAAATTTAAAATTAATATAAGCTAAAAAATTGTTAATTTAAATAATTACGAAAAACTAAAACTAAATGACAATGTCGCGGGAATATTTTGACTTACTTAGCTATGTACATTTTTACCACCTATGTATTATTTCCAAGATTGTTAGAAAAGTTAGTAAAAAATTGTCTTTCGCAGGTTCTCTATATTATATTAAGCGTTGATATAATTTTAGTTTAATAGGAATAGCGTAAAGTAATTTAAATTTAGCCTTCTTTTGATCAGTTGATATGATCAGTGAAATGATCAGGAAAACCTATTTTTCACTTCAAGTGTGAGTTTTTTTGGGCGTTTTTAGTTGTTTTTTTTGTTCTTACTGTTAGAAATGTGATAATGTTCACGCTAGATATGATTTACCGTTAGTCGAAACAACCGCAGCGAAACATCGGACTGTTGTTCAATACTACAATTACAACAACGGTTCTAAGGCGCTTGATAGTTATCACGTTCTAAACTGCTAGTTTTCCAAATCCGTGGAAATTGAGAGGAAAGTTAAGATCGGTACCTTCTCGGTAGAAGGAATCAAACTCATACCGCTCTAACACGAATTATGAAGCATCGAAACTTTTTTTTGTATTTTTTGTTTTACACAAAAACGTATAATGTGTAAACCATAACACATTAGTTAACAAGGCGTAGAAATTTATAAAATAATTGTTTACGGCTGAAGCAATCAATGTAAGAAAAAGATTGAAAGAAGGATTGCGCTGGAAACCGATTTTTCGGAGCAAAAGTACGTATTTGTTAAGAGAAGAATCCAAGACCCTTCAATGATTGGACCACCATATTGTTTTTATTATTAAAACCAGTACCAGTAGAAATGGTATTGCTAAAACCTAGTAATAGTTATTATTAAAGGTACTACTGCTATGGATACGGATTTTAAGCATAAAAATCATGTTGGTTTATTACCACTTCCATTATTGGTACACACTATTATTCAAAACACAAGTTTGTCTGTGTTCAATACAAGAGATTTAAAAAAAAAACAAAGTCGGTCATATTCTTACGATACCTTTTTTTTCTTACTACCATTTTTTCAGGCGTTGAATGGCAAGATATGGGGACACCAATAAATGGAGAAAATCTTACACATCTAGATTTTTCTGATCATGTAGTTCTGGAAAGCAAATCCACAACTGTCTTGGATAGAAAACCAAAGTATATATAGATCGAATATTGATAAGACTTTAAAAAGAAAGCTGTGGATGGCCACTATAGTACCTATCATGCCTCAGAGATATGAAAACTCCAAGACCATAAAGAAGATGAGGATTACTATGTTGAGATCAATGGAGAAGTATATGCTGGTGATTACTCAACGAGATAGAAGAAGAAATGTATAGATTAGAAAGCAGACTGAATTACCAGATAAAATAGAGAGTATGCATCCAAAATCATAAATAAGAGCTGGACCCACAATAAGCACAAAAAACAAATGGACTAAGAATATACAATAAATTTATATATATAATAAACTGCTGGTACCCGGATAGGTTTTAAAAGGAAGAGAGGAAGACGAGAACATGCTTGGGGTGAAGAGATAAAGAAGACGTGTGGAGTAGTAACTTGGCCCCGGGTCGGCAAGAGAAAGAAATGAAAGAATGGAAGAGAATTAATGAAAGTGCATTACAAGATCTGGTTGAAAAAGAACACTTTTTAGTAAGTTTTTTTTAATGTTTAAAAATTTTGTAAAGACTTTTCTTTAAAATCAAGACATAAAGAACTCAACAAAATCTCAGTCAGTAACTGATTTTATTCCTTCAGAAATAGTAGATTAATTTATTTATACTCTGCCTAATTTTTATTTAAATAGTTTTTAAAGTATAGAGTAATATTCGAACAAATAAAGGTTATTATTATATACCGTAATCATAATTAATATTTTGCTCATCATAAATGAATACAGCTGCCTATAATTTTACCGACATCACTAACAAATTATTTAGGAAACCAAAATAAAAAATAATTTCTTCAGATTACTCATGTTTTAAGGGAGTCCATTGTTGCTAAACAGTTCCATCAGGTTCTCCAAAAGCTGGTCCACTTCCTGAAGAAGTTGAGGTGAAAAGCCTTGGCTGCCTCACTAATTCCCGCCATCAAATAAATGGCCCGAGATTTAAACGACTCTCTCTACAAAACACCAATTATCCTTATTGTCCTGCTCCATTCCTAAACGCCATTTTGACACTTTGAACACGTCCACACTCTTCACGCATTTTCATGTCCATTAATTTATTTACATGATCAATTACATGATTCGAAAGGATTTATCAAGAAATACACCGATGGCAATATTATAAGTAACTCTTTTATCCGAACAAAAATTGGTCCATCGTATGGGTTTGATAACTTGAATAATCATGTGATTTCATCAAGCAAACTTTCTTAGGACTAAGTTCTATAGCTGTTCGCCTATCATCACAATTGTATAATTTTTTTTCTATTATTTATAAAATCGCAAAAGACATGAATAATAATATATTTGATATATATATATATATATATATATATATATATATATATATATATATATATATATATACATATGCAAAAGATATAGCATGTCAGAGCTAACTCTACAATATTTAAGCAAAGGGCTCACAGAAAGTGAAGCATAGCTGTTACACACATTAAATTAATCAATATATTGTTATTTTTATTAAATTATTATAAACATAATAAAATTAATATTGTTTTTTAATAATATTTTGGCGAATAGTAAACAAATAACAACTACCAAGTCACCAAGAGTTGATCGATTTTGACACTCTGATAAACGTTTGACAGCTCATCATACTTCTTCTTCAGGAATCTACCAAGGGCGATTAATGAATCTGAAGTAATAGCGACACATCCCCAACCGATTATTAAGAACGGTTCAGTAGTTGAAAAAATACAAATTGGATAGTGACTTGAAATGAGATACGATGGCAAAAGGACGTCATTAATTTTTGAAAACCAGTTTTTCGATATTAAAGTAATAGAAATAGTATCCATAAGTGTATCCATAAGATTATAAATACAAAGGAGGCACTTGAATAAGTTGTATCAATAGTGACAGGTTACTGTTATTTTCGTAAATTATGATAATTGGCAACATAAAATCTATGCCAAACTTAATTCCTAAGGAAATAAATTTTCAGGAATCCTGGGAGCGGAACCTATATCTCTTTTACATAAACAATAAAATTTAATAAAAAAAAAAGAAAAAAAAAGAAATATGATATTAACAGATTTGATCAACAAATTTAATAATTCTATTTTTCGAACCCTCCCCCTTGAAATAGCATGTATCTTGTTTTAAGTGGGCCACGCCAATCCATCATAAAGATTAATGGTCGCATTAAAAGCTGCCACTTCCCCTCCCCCTTCGCAACACAACAAAAGCTCTAATTATTAATCGAGTTTTGTTTTGGCCATCAACAAACTAGTTAAAAGTTACAATTTTTATAACCCCGTAGCGTAATTTCACTACTCATATTTTCTCTTCTATAATTAGATACAGCTTCTATTTGCATAGGCTCTCTGCAAAACAGTTGTGATATCCTAATGACCCTATTAAAGTTAACAAGCTAAATAGCGACGACAAACATCGGTGGCAATAGTGGTATTATATAGACGTATTGAAGATGCTTTTATCACTTTCAACATCTTTTAAATGATCATGTCATGATGAGTGAGCAGTAAGGTCATTGTCCACATGCGAAGGGATAATGAGTTAACACTATCCTGAACACTGTAACTTAGAACTTAGAACTAGTTTGGGAAAGATATTCAATCCAATTATCTCAAAACGAAAGATATTGACATTGAAGCCTGTAATGATAACTCCAGAACATAAACCTTACTGGCTATTCTTCCTCCAGTCTGGATTCAGAGTGCCAAACAGGCGACCCCCATCTTGTCGTGGCCAACAATGTTTTGAAATAATGTGGGAAAAAAATTTGCAAAGCAATGTTACCGATTATTGCCCTAAATTCTCTTAATTAGTTAATATGTTTTCCTGAATTCTCACTTTAAAATATCATTTTAAGAAAATTTGTAAATGTGATGCGGCCCGTGGCTTTAATTGAGTTTGGCATGCCTGCAAGGGCGAGAATTTCAAGGATCTGATGAGTAACAACAGAACTATAACATTGCGTTACAATCTCTAGGATTGTCAGAAGTCGCAAATAGTCCATAGTCACAAACGATCCGAAGAGATGAGCCGTAGAGATAACGAGTTATCCATTACTTAACTAACACGACAAGATTCTTCATATATTCCGTACTTAACATGATTACTTAAGGCCGAACCTTAGCATTATCGAGATAAAGGCGGGATAGATTCTAATCCAGGCTGAGCAATGTTTTATTTTTTTTCATTGGATTTGAACGTCCTTTCCTGTCCTATTAAGGCAAACAGGACGGGCTATCCTACAGGTTACCAACCTATTCTAACCAGAGTGGGAAGATAAAGAGTCATTACGTGAGGCGGCCACGAAATAAATTTCAACCCGCCCAGGCCGGGTTTGCCACGCCGAAGCAGACTCGAGGTTGCTAAGGTGACCCCTCAACATTCGGCTACCACGGCCTCGCCTCAGCAGGTTGAAATTCATTTCATAGCGGACCCACAGAATAAATCTCGACCTTTCCAGGTTGGAATACATAAGAATGTTAAACCTTAAATAAAATAAATGAATCGAAAAATTCATCCGATTTGCAAAAATTTTCTTTCAGCTCTTTTGTCTGTTTTCGTTTAATATTTTGCATTAATTTTAGCCATCCCTTAAACCTGAAATACGGTCTCATCTACTTAATTAGGTTGATTGGGTCAAATATGAAAAAAATGTTATATTTTAAAAAATGTCACAAGCATGCAGAAAACTATGCAGCTAATAATCATATAACGCCATTTGTCTAGTATGAAAATTCTCATAAGTGAGTTGGAACTGGAACATAAGTGTTTTAAGAAATCAAAATCAACGTTCAACATTTCAAAATTTACAACACAATCGTTTAACGTTATAAATAAATATATTGTATAACTCATTTGGAACAGGGGTATATCCAATCTAATCCAACCAATCTGGCTGGAAATTAGACTTTTAAATTGTGGAATATCAGTCATTCTCCCATGACATTCTAGAATGAAATGCACGCCATATCCCTCTGACACTGAAACTAGAACACTAAAATATTTAAAAACATTGTTATCCCATTTCTTCCACAAGAATTAAATTTATTTAACATTATATTAACTCTCGAAATAAAACACATTTAAAATATTAATAACAGCAATACTTGGTAATATTTATATATTTGTTCTTCCTTTTATAAATACAAAATATAAGATTATCTTTTTTAGAATTTATCCTTTTCCATAAGAAAGTAAATATCCTTATCTTTCCTTATTTATTCTCTCTTTTACTATATACTTTTCATCTATTTCACAAACAGATTTTTATTTCTTTTTAGATTCCATCCTTTGCCGCCAAAAAATTTTGGTAACTGAATTCAATTATAAAACTGAATTTTTTTAAAAAGGAGCCTTATTGCTATAAGTTTTTTAGTTTACTAGTTTTTATTGCAATTTTACCCTTGATTTTGAATACTTAATAATTAATTTTTATTAGGATGTTCCTTGCATTAAACATTTAATTATAATATATATTTTGATCGGTCCACATTATGAACAAATGAGATTAAAATTAAAATCTAAAATAATTTTTAAAATTTTTTAATTTTAAACGAAAATAGTAATTGATAGTAAGGCAGCAAATAACTAAATAAAATATTTAAATTACTATTCAATACATAAATAAATGAAGGTGAGATGACAAAATTAACTATAAAGTAATTTAACTAATTTAATTAAAGTCATGATTAATAAAATGTTTATATCAGGAAAACATAAGAGATGAAGATTGGTCTAGAAAGACTATTTCAAATCTTGTTTAAATGTTTTTTGTTTAATTGACTAATAAAATTATATATATTATTATTTTTATTTTTTATCTAGTAAACAAGGTATAAATGTACATATTGATTACTATTATCTAAAGCTAATTTATACATAAAGATTCTAAATTCAATAATGAAAATATGGATGAATAATAACCGCGATAGTTATAAATTTAATAATGGCATTTAATTTTTTTTCAAATTATACGTGTTCCTATAACACCAATAATTAATTTAATTTGTACAATAAGGTTTTTAGCCGGATGGTGGAGAAGTTTAGATTCGAAAGGTTACGATAAAAAGAGTAAATATTTCAGAGAAGAGCTCTTTAATAATTTCAAAAATATACCAAATTTTCTTTCTAATAGCTATGATGAACGAACAACAATTTATTTAACACAGTATTAATAATAATAATTGAAAATGATAACTTAGAGATTAAATGGTCTTTCGGTTTTTTAGAGATATTTGTGAGTAATCTATTATTATATTAACAATCAAGATTAAAGAATATGAATTATAATCAAAACAAAAATAAAATTGTGTTTTAATTAAATTTAATTAAGTATTATCAAGAATTGAAACAACAAATTTATCAAGAGAAAGACGTTGGTAAATTATGAGCCTAGATAAATTTACAGTAAGATGTATCCACCAAAGAAGAGCCGTCTGTGACAACCAACAAATAATACTTGAAGATAATTACATTCTTTAATTAACTGCTAGGAAGCAAAAAGGCTTATAATTCCTGTTCCTTTATTTAAAATTACAGAATCAACCTCTTTCATTATAAATTTCTAATATTTAAATGACATTAGTATTCAATTTATGATGTTATTATTTTTTTTTAACGTTTAAATAGTGAAAAATAATAAAATTTAAGTTGTTCATTTAATTTCCAAGCAAATGAAGATTAGATATAAGTTTAATATTTTATGTATATGTATGCTAAGTTAGAAACTACACATTAAAATTTATTAGTTTAAAGTTGGGCAATATTGTAGCAGTTGCTAAGTTTGAAAATAAAGCATTATTATATGTGCTCCGTGTCAGGATACTTTCTTTAAGACTATTATATATATACTAGTATACCCCAGCGAGAACTCTCGCATTAGATATCTTCTAATCCCTAATTCCAAGTATAAGCGATATTAGGGAAACATATTTATTCGTGTAAACAATATAATATTACCAAAAAAGTTTATTTAACACACATATTTGGTGAAGCTACATAGTTTGTAATGACTACGTTGAAGTTACAGTTCATATTTAATAAGTAATTAGCTTACCCCACCGGAAAACATCTCTTCAATTTAGCAGTTAGGCAATTAGATTACCATTTTCAATGTGTAGTATTCATACATAGCAGTGCCCTTTAGAGTTGGACATGAGAAACAGTATTTAATATCCGACTCATTAAAAGTGTTTGTAAAAAGGCTCAAATTGATATAAAGTTGCCATGACAACGACACGTACGCAAGATGGCACGAGGCCCGTGCGGACCTATATCCTGCGTTATCTCGAAAACGGTAGGTTTTTAAGCTTTGAAACGCTGGACCACTGCGGAGCTTATATGATCTTGATGCCCGCGTCAAAATCTTTAAAACCCAACTTATCCCGTCTCGATCCGCCGACTCTCAGTCGTCAAAGTTTTGAAACCTTCCAGTTTTTTCATCACTTTTATTTAAGCCCTTGTAAGATTTTAAGAAACAAAATTGGAATTCGTCACATCTCCGTGAAATTCCCTTTCATTTGATACCTCACTTGTCAAAATCCATCGCTCCTGAGAGCCGGAAAAGGGATCTATACTACCGTAATAATATATAGTAGTGATGGTATATATATATATATATATATATATATATATATATATATATATATATATATATATATATATATATATATATATATATATATATATATATATATATATCATAGTGATATAAGATATACATAATATATTTTGAAAACAGTTATAACTATATGTATAATTTATATAAAATATGACTCATATGAATGCAGTAATGAATTAGTTTCAGTATTTAAACAAACTTTAAAACCAAAAGTTATACATATAAAAATAACTCAAAACAGGAAAGACACTTCCTTAATTCTTATTTTTTTTTTAAGAAACCTAAATAAAATATGACCGCCAAAGTAATATTTTTACTTCATAAGCAGTAAATTTTATTTTTCTATAGATGTTCTTCTTATTTATATTATATATTTGAATAATGTTCTCCTCTCGGATTGTTTATACATTAATATTCCGTTTTAATTCTCATAATTGAAATCAAGAGTAACTAATGTCTCAAAATATTATAAATAGATGACCAATTAATTTTTTTTAAGAAATTGAAAAAATTTATAATTTTATTTTTTTATTCTTTACCAGCATGTATTATAATAGTTTTTATATTCTTATATACTCTATATATAGTATATTTTTTATATACTCTATATATATATATATATATATATATATATATATATATATATATATATATATATATATATATATAGTATTAATGATCCTCCTTATACAATGTTTCTTCTTTTATCGTTTTATTATTTTCTTATTTTTCACTATTGAGCTTTTTTACATAATTTAATTTTATGAATTGTAAAAAAATATGAATACGAGCCAGATACTCATTATGCTTTTATGCAAGGAGTGTATTTTTCAAATGTTCGATACTTCTGTAAGCGATACTACGGAAGAGGAAACAAAAAAATAAAATAAATATATATATATATATATATATATATACACATATACATATCAGCAACCATGAAATCTTTTACGGAAAATGATACAATTAAATTTATTTTGTCCAAACTACCACTGATCTTGATTGTTGGCTTGTTGAAGTACTCAAATATTTCAGGATCACAGCGCAACCAACAAACGTCCTCGGCTTGAACCACGGTTTTTGTACCGTTCTTTTTTCGTGCCCACGACCTGTTCCCCTTCCACGAGAGATTAATGGTTTAATTAAACCCAACAAACGATTAATAGTCTCAAATTTATTTTATTCCTCCGGTTCCAGGAGGATTTCTTAACAGCTACTATTTTGTCAATATTCAATTAAAATTCTACAATCATTATCATCTCATTATCCTTATCTTGAGAATTACTTGATCATTTGTTTCATTCCATTCGGTATAACTTGGTTATGAAGTGATTAAATTAAAAAAACCTGGGAACTTATATTCGGACTGTAGGTAAACCAGGATTTATTTTATTTCCAAAATATAAAGATAAATTGTCTTATACAGTCTCAAATTCATTATACTGGAAACCTGGGAACTTAAAAAAGTCGATCCCAAAAGATGATTATATAAAACAAAAAAAATTTTCTCAACTTAAGAGGAGCTGCAGAGGTGCACAAAAACTTAAAACCACCAACAAAAAAAACAAAAATTAAAAACAGATAAACATACCAAAATTTTGACTAAAATTTACCTCCACTTCAATGGTAATGTTCTATCTAAAAAATAAACATGCACACCGAACATAAGCTCATTTGATCCGAAAGGGGCCGCAGGAAGCAACCAAATGCACCCTCACAAAGTTTTTTAATTTCGGAGAAAATACGACTAAAAATTTACTCAGAATATTTCTGTTTAAGTAGTTAAATAGAAGCTATAACTTTTCAGAAGAGCAGTGAACCACTAGTTCATTGGATTGAAAATATGTCAAAATTTTTATCTACTCACATTGTATGTCTCTTATAATATCATGTCATGTAATAACATCATAACGTACCTGTAAAATAAAAATAAAATTTTTTAATTATAGTGATTAAAGAATAATAATATTCATAAAAATATTATAATAGATGACCTAATACAATGCTTGTGTTTCTATTGCATTCTTTGAGTGATTACTCAAGAAACATTAAATAAATATGAATATTAAAATTGGAAGCAATGACAAATTTTTTGCATGAGACATTAATGCTATTTCAATTTAATTACCCACAACTTTGTTTCAGACGTTGCAGGAAATAAAAAGAGAGTAACATTCAACATTAACGAAATATTATTGAAAATAGATATGCATAGGAAGGGGTGAGCGAAGGCGGTAAGACAACACCAACACGAGAGATAATGGAAGGTTCTTAATTGGTAATGCTGAAATCGAGCCTTGGGTATGCTCTTTCATTAAAAATGATGGAATATTACTTCAAATTCTACTAAAATTTTTACAAGCAGAGAAGAGATAAAATACGTAAATAAGTAAGTACTTTGTTTGTCGGGTTTAATAAATTATTTCAGATGAAGAAAAATACAGATCCGTAAAATTAGTGAATCCCTAATTTACAAAAAGCCTGGGGATAGTATTAATAGTAATTTAGTGTAAATTAATAAGCTGTTATATGTTGTCTATATTATTATACCCGTAAAAAAAACAAATTTATATAAATATACATACATAATATTTTTAAAAGATAAAAAACATAATACGCAGGTTTTCTAATTTCAAAATAATGTAAACTTAAGATGGACCTACACTGTATCTATCAAAACAATTTTATTTAAAGCTGCTTCCTAGTTCAGATAATTATTTAAAACTTTTATTACAACATTTAAAAAAAAATTAGAAATCCTTTTATTTATGAATATATATGTATATTTTCAGATATTAAACTTGGTCGATTTTAACATGGAACAATACACCATTGCACAGCGAATGAAAATGGTCTCAATAATTTTGGAAGGCTGGTCAATAATTAACACGCAACGTGTATAACGGCAATTTTATGTAGTTCGTAATGGTCCAACAACTCCCAAATTTGAGCGATATGGGAACATTGGATATGTAAGGCATCCGGGCAGACCTCGTTGAGGAAGATCGGACCAAAACATCCATCTCGTTGATCAAAGATATTGCAGCTAGTACTGAAACATCAACACAATGACTATAACATCTGGCAAGATTTGTCGGACTTTTAAGAAAGATTCGCACCTATACTGTTATAAAATGAACTTGGTCAAACAGCTCCATCCTGGTGACAGTGCATTGCTTTTGGAATTCTACGAATTCTAATGGTGGACACATAACCGATATCATTTTTCACACCTAATGTAAAAAAATCCCATTAAGTGTTTTTATCGCTTCATTAAAAATGAATTATATAATTACAGATTTAAATAGGAAAGGGGCTTTTGGCCCATCCTTTACATGGATAAAGTACAGTTCTTTGATCTGGCATTTGAAAAAATAATTACATTGGCCAGAGCATAAAGAAAACCTCTAAATGTAAACATATCTTAATCTAAATATACAGCAGATACTAATATTTCGGATTAGCGAAAAATTCGGATTACCAAACGGGAAAAAAAAGGTACCTTCATTAATAACAAGCCAATTTAAAAATAAAAAGTATGCATTAATAATATTGTTACAATAATTAATTATTGTTCAGAAATTTATTTTTTAAATATTTTCTTGAGAAGTAGATAGTCTGAATTTTCGTTTGTTTGAAAGTTGAAAGCATCTTTTTCAAAACCTCTGGACCGCTACTTGATTCGCGACGGCGAATAAACTGCTTTGTCAAACAGCAAATCGCTAAATTTTACAATCTGTTTGGGTATTTGGACCTTGATCCATGGAAGCAACAATAACATCAACAATCGGAATATAAGATCGGATTAGATACTTTGGTGCAGAAGTCATAAAAACATTAGTAACTTGCGGTTATCTACTCGATAGCTGAAAAAGTTTGAAGTCCATGTTTACTATTTCTCATTAAATAATCCCCCTCCCTCCCCACTGATTTAGCCTTTGATTCTAATGCATTCTTTAGGAAGTTGATGAGCACTTCACTCAACACGCTTCACAACCAATCTTGTCTTATATATTAATTTCTCATCTATTTTAGCAATTGACAAAATGAATTTTGGCCTGGGAACGAGTAATCAAACGAGAAATCCTATTTTACGCAGAGACCCGGAGTTAAGACCTTCCATAACGAATTCAAGTAGGTTTTTATTAATCCCTATAAGTACAACTTATAACAGTAATACACACATGAAAATGAGTTTTGCATATATATATATATATATATATATATATATATATATATATATATATATATATATATATATATATATATAAATAATGTGAGAAATATTAATGTAAAATATTTAGTATTCAATAAAAAATTTTGCTTACTTACTAATAAAAATGATTATGGATATGAAAGTTGTTGCCTGAGTTCAGTAGTGAGTAATATATTTACGTTTAATATTTTTATACTTTACAGGGAGAAGCATCACAAATCAAAACGTAACCATAAGATCCAGCAGGTTCATAACAGATAGTATTACAGTCAGCAGGCCAGTATTTGTGCAAAGGGGTATGCGAGCAGCAAGAAATAGTATTTTTTTGCCATATCAAAGGTAACTAACTATAGAAGTTTTAGTTATTTATATAATTTATATTTCTTATTACATTAATGAGGTAAATGCAATGCCTGAACTATTCTAAATAATACTTTTCTCTTTTTAATTAAATAATGAAACTATGAAATGAAAAAGATTAATAGCATACCTAAAAAAAAAAAGACTTTCGTCCCTAAGTAACTCTATATAATTCAGAACTGAACAGTAAATGTAAAAACATACTCTTTATTGGGACATTTTCCAAATTTGATAAGTGTTCTATTTCTAAAAACCGTTATACGCAAAAAAAAAATTAAATATTTCCTCATTATTTAGTTTTTAAATTTAATTACATTTCAAAAAATCTGGTGCGGTGCGCGCATCACACAACTTTCCCTTACCGTCCTATAATAATTATCTTTTTAATACAATTTTAAAGAGTTCACATCAAGAGAGTCGTTTTCGAGAAAAATGTAAAAAATTGTAAAATCCATGATATAATAGCTATTTCCGGTTAGTCTGATGCGCTGTATCTTTGCTAATACTGGTCCGATTTTGATGATTCTTTTATTGTTTTTTAGATAGTTTAATTATCTTTCATACAAGTGCATAGATGATTTACCATAAATTGCACGCTTTTGAAGTTATGCGTAAATAAAATATTCTTTTCATCAAAACTTTTTCCCTGCAATTCCTCGGTGATTTACTACATGAATGAAAAGTTAAAGGCCTTTATGAAGAATAATTTAGCCAAGTTTCATCAAAATCGTTAGAGCCGTTTTCGAGAAAATTGTAAAAAAGTGTAAAATCCATGATATAATTGCCATTTCCGGTTAGTCCGATGCGCTGTATCTTTGCTAATACTAGTCCGATTTTCATGATTCTTTTATTGTTTTTTAGATAATTTAATTACCTTTCATACAATACTACACATAATTTACCGTAAAATGCATACTTTTTAAGCTATGGGCAAATAAAGTATTCTTTTCATCAAAACTTTTTCCCTGCAATTCCTCGGTGATTTACTACATAAATGAAAAGTTGAAGGCCTTTATGAAGAATAATTTAGCCAAGTTTCATCAAAATCGTTAGAGCCGTTTTCGAGAAAATTGTAAACAAGTGTAAAATCCATGATATAATTGCTATTTCCGGTTAGTCCGATGCGCTGTATCTTTGCTAATACTGGTCCGATTTTCATGATTCTTTTATTGTTTTTTAGATAATTTAATTATCTTTCATAAAAGTGCATAGATGATTTACCATAAATTGCACGCTTTTGAAGTTATGCGTAAATAAAATATTCTTTTCATCATAACTTTTTTCTCTGCAATTCCTCGGTGATGTACCATATATATGAAAAGTTAAAGGTCTTTATGAAGAATAATTTAGGCAAGTTTAATCAAAATCGTTAGAGCCGTTTTCGAGAAAATTATAAAAATGTGTAAAATCGATTATATAAAGTGGCACTTCCGGTTAGTCGATTTTGACGAAAATGTTGCTGTAACATCACATGCATGTGCTAACCTTAAATATGGAATTTCAGTATCGTACAGCTTTCCGTTTTTGAGCTAGACTGATCACATACACACAGACACACAGACCATTTTGCGAGACTTGATCATTTGGACTCAGGGGACCTTAAAACATGTATTTCCGTTGAAAACTCGAATTCGAAAATTTTCACGATCGCAATACTTCCCCTTACTATATACTTCGTAAATAGGTAAGGGAAAGTAAAAACAGTAGAAAGACATCTAAAAAATCATCCCAAACTTGACTTATTTTTTCATTTTTATTTATTTAAAAACTGATTTTACCATAAGAACAATATTTTTTATTTCAAATGAATCTTGCTAAGTGAAAAAACACTGTAATAGTCATTTTAAGATAATATTGTAAACAATATAAATGGTTGTAGATAATGAAAAATAGGGCAAAGGTTATTTATAAATTAAACTAGTTGCTACGACCATATTTTGAATGATTATGACAGTGAATGATGTTATTGTATTTAATATATATATATATATATATATATATATATATATATATATATATATATATATATATATAACTTACTTGTAAAATTCATTAAGTCAGGTATCAAATTTGTTGTTTAATTAGGAAACGTGAAGAAAGTCAAAGCAAGCTAGATTGCCCTATTTGTTTAAGTGGAATCTTACCAGTGAGCACAAGGAAACCTGCGGCTATCCGATGTTGTGGATACGTTTTTTGTGGACAATGTATAACCAAATGTCAGGAAAACTTTAGGAAGTGTCCAATGTGCAACCAAAAATTTGAACCGAATGGTTTCCTCACTCTACGCTTTCATTGAAGATGAATGTTTTTTAATAATTTGTTTTAATTATATAATATATTTTAAGCTGTAATTTATTGCATGTTGTAATAAAAAAAAAAATAGTAATATAATAATAATATTAATATAAAAAAATAAGTTTTTTACCATATCAATTATTATTATATTACAATTTTTTTATATTTATATCATATTACATTATTTATACATCACAACATGCAATAAATTACAGCTTAAAATATATTATATAATTAAAACAAATTATTAAAAAACATTTATCTTCAATGAAAGCGTAGAGCGCTTTCATTGAAGATAAATGTTTTTTAATAATTTGTTTTAATTATATAATATATTTTAAGCTATAATTTATTGCATGTTGTGATGTATAAATAATGTAATATGATATAAATATAAAAAAAATTGTAATATAATAGTAGTATTACTATAAAAAAATATCTGATGTGGACAACACATGACTTCCTTGTACGCCTATTCACACACACAGACACACAAACACACACACAGACATACACTTTTTGTTTCTGGAGGTCTTATTCCGTTATTATATGTCGTTTTCTTTCAGTAGGCAACTAGTTTCTAAGAGATTTCTTCGTGTTCCGTGACAACATTAAAACTGTCAATATCACAAGATAAAGCATTGGAAATCGACAGTTTCGACATTTGAAGCGGAAAAACTTATATCTTATTCTCCCGCTGCAGACTTGTTCATCTCACAATGGGGAGTATTTTACACTCCATTTTAAAACTTAAAACAAGTAACAAAAATGTTTTATTGGATTGGAAACCAAATTGCGTTTGTAACCTTTATTACGAAAACATATGATTTCTGTATTTAATTTTAATATAATTTTTGATGTAAGTTAATTATGATCTTCATGTAAAGAACCCTTTTCGGCTCACCAATTTTAACCAAAATCTAGTAAATACATTCATATCCATATAAAAGTCCTATTTACCAAATTTGAGATGTTTTACATTATATTTTAATATCATTTTTGATGAAAGTTTATTATGACCTTCAAGTAAAATACCACTTCCGGTTTCCAATTTAGACCAAAATCTAGTATTTTATTTAAATCAGTATATAAGTCATAAATACTAAATTTAAGAAGTTTTGCATAGTATTTTATTATAGTTTTTGATGGAAATCAATTATGACCTTCAAGTAAAGTAACACTTTCGGTGATCAAGCAGTGACCAAAAAGGGAGGTTTACAACTAGACTTTACAACAACCCTGAATACAAAATTTCTACTTTCTACGACTAACCGTTTTTGAGTTATGCGAGATACGAACGAACGTACGTACGTACAGACACCACGACGAAACTAGACAAAATGGATTCAGGGATGGTAAAATGGATATTTCCTTTGAAATCTGAAAATCGAAAATTTTGGCGATTGCAATACTTCCTTTACTTCCTAAAAAATAATGGTAGATAAACATTACATAGTTACATAAACAACTATGGCTGGAAATAAAAATAATTTATTTAATATATGAGTGACCAAGACATTCATCCATCCCAGAGCAATTGGCTAAGAATTATTTTATTTTTTTATTCTTGTTTAAATGTTTCTATTTTAAATTCTATCTAATTTTTATAAAAAATCAGTTAGAAAGAACAAAAACATTAATTTGTTAATTAAAATATTTATTGAGTGATAAGCAATGAACAATAAACCTTAGCTATCCTCACAAAAATAAGAATATCTACAAATATTTTCATTGTCATACTGATAAAAAAAAAAAAATGAGAAAATTGCTCATAATCTACAATTAATTTATTTTTCTAGTACTAAGGAAATACATTGATAACTAACATTTTTAAACAAAATTTTAAAGTTTATTTTATTTTATTTTATTATAATTTTAAAGTTAAAATTTTAACATTTTTCTTCTCTTTTATTTTTGTTTGTGTGAGATTTGGGTTAAACATCATTTAGTATATAGCGTAAGATATTTGCTTAATAATTAATTGATAATTAATAATAATAATCCAGGTCTCGCAAGCTTCAGTCATTTTTAGGACTAGAACTTAATTTTATATCTTATCATTGGATAAAACCACTTAGCAACAGTTGCACTCCATGAAATTAATGGCATACAGGTAATTGTACTCGAGATTAAAAATCCGCGAGGGACCTATATTTATCCAATGCCACTAAGATGCTAACGGTTAATCTGCCCTAAGATGTCCGAAGTCGAAGTATTGATAAATTAGCAAACAAATTTTACTTGACAAACATTAGGATATTAACTGGACTCGTACAAAATACTCCAATATATAGGCATAGCAAGCATTGTTTTGTTTTTGCAAAAAATCCGAAAATAATTAAAAAAAAAAAATTAATTCTCTTTCCTGATTCATTACTACTACTTCCTGACTTTTTCATAAAAACGTACTTGTTTCACTTACACTTCAATTACTGCTAATTTCTTTTAAAACTTCATATATCAACTAATCAACTTCAGTCCTTTGAAAAAATTAAACTGACAGATAGTTTATTGGGTTATAAATCTATTTAATGTCTACAGCTAAAATTCTAGACTTCTGGCTTCTAGTCGGGGGAGTAACTAGGCATTTAGGGAAACAGGGATGCTATGTTTTCTAGTTTGGGTTGAGCTTGATATCTATTTAGCTCTAATACATTAGTCTATATATATATATATATATAGGGATGCCATTGGGCAATCATTGAGGATGCTTATCCCAAAATTAAGTAAGCTTATGACTACTTTTGAATTTCTTACCTTGTCCTCCAAATTGGATACCTTTCCAAAGGTCTGGTTTGTGGTTACCATTATTTAATAATTAACCAAGATAATGTTCCTACTTTTAAGTTTAATACTAATGTTAATCAACGTTACTGCTATCTTAATGAAATATATTCAAATTAAATATGGGCATGGTTACTAAAGAACTACCTCCTTGCTAACACTTATCTTAATTCTTCAAAATTAAAATAACAAACTATTACAATAAAAAGTTAACCATGGAATGATTCAGCCTAGACTTAGCCATTAATTGTTTTAACATAAATCTCTTATCTGTACTAGTTGTTGTTGATGGTTCCTCAGCATCTCTCCCTCGGGTTCCCCTGCATCTCTTCAGTCATGGAGCCAGAGCGCATTTCTCATCTTCGGAGTCTCAGTCTTGCATCAGCCCCTCTCAGTCTAGAGGTCTTCCCTCAGCCTCGGTCAGTTCCTAAGTCTCTCTTTTTCACCTCTTTGCTTCTTTCCCCCTTTCTCTCTTATTCTGCCTAAGAGGGAGTTAAAACGATGTTCATTGGCCGACTAGTTTTATAGAGGGAGGAAATTCTGGGATTTCATCGGATGGCTCCACCCCTTGTCCTTACAGCCGGTATCTGCGAACCATTATCCAACTAGTCTAATTTAATCATACCTTTTCCACTTTTCCCTCGAGGCCAGCCAAGCCTAAGGGGACCAGTTCTTAAAATTGATTAGATGTTCCAGCTTTTGGCATTGTTACAATGTTAACTTCTCATTAGGGTTTTTAAATTAACTTATCCCTTATCACTTATGTGGTGACATCTGTCATCGCCTGTCAGTTACCCTTCTCTACCTGCTCGTCCCTTATTTCTTTTGTTCGCACCTGGTCTGGTTAAATTTTATAACGATAATATTGTCCAATATCAATACATATTAGGGTAGAGGACGCAAAGTGGGCCCCGTGGGTAAATAATGAAACATATTTTTTCTGAAGCCTCCTCCTTCGCTTCATAAATTTGTTCTCAATAAAACAATAAGGTGATCGATTTATGCATCAAAATTGACAGGAATTTACCTAAACAAGATATTTTACATGTTTGACTGTACATTCGATTAATACAGTTACGATAATAATTTGAAATAAGCATTTGAAATGGAAAAACCAGAAGCACAATCTCATACCTAATAAGGTCATGGGAATTATAACGATAATGAAACAAATGGAAATCAATTAATAATTCTACATAGCTCCATTAATTCATAAATGAACAGAGACAATGTAAACATTTGCTGTTTATGTTTAACTGATTACACAAACTTGCAGGGTGTGTAGTCTAAATAAATAGTAACTATTAAACTTCTGGCACTGCAAATAGTCCTGTCAACTGGGGGCCGGAAATAGGTCTCGGTAGAAAGTTTTGGAGAAGTTTTGAAAATTTGCTCATTTATATTTCTTGGGTTGCTGATTACAATTTTCAACATAGTTACCTCAATTTTGTTTCCCGAAAATATTTTTAAAAAACTACAGAAATTCTCAAAAAATCAATATGGCTCTTTTAAAAATAACACTGCTCTTTAAATTCAACTTTCGTGTGAACGACATTAAAAAATGACTTCACTGGTGTTTATTATTGTCTAAGCCACTTTAAGTTTTTATTATACTAAGTATCACGATTCTGTGACTATTGAGCTTCGAAACAAATCCAATTACGGTGATTTTAAGCCAAATACAGTGACCGAAAAACTAAATCAGTCAAATTTGGTAGTCCGGTTTTTTTGCAAGGTGCGGCCACTTTTAATCACGAGGAACACTGCGATGTGCCATTTAGACATATGGTGGGAGAGGATGCGTGGTAGGGGGTCTGGTCAAGCTATTTGTAGTTTCAATTTAGAAAAAGAGCGCTTTGCTTTTGCTAGTTTTTGCTTTTGCTATTTTGCTATCTGAAAATGCAGTACAAAAAAAAAAGGTGCAAAGCATCATGATTAGGAATCCAAATGAAACATTACGATTTTAATATTGCCCCAGTCTAGCTAACTTATACTTGTAGTACTGTAAATGGTGCCCATCCAAGCCTGCAAGATCTTGAAAGTTGGAAACGCATACAGACCCTCAGATTGGGCGAACAGGTAAACAACCATGCTTGAGGCCTAAGTACACAAGGGTAGCCCTAATTTTAGACTCTACAACCAACTTCAGACTCCTATATGGTACATATATAAAGACAAAAGACACACACACACGCATATATATATATATATATATATATACATACACCTTTGGATGGTTAAAAGTTATAGCAAAAAAAGATGTAAGTACGTTTTATATAGCCACAGGCTTAATTAGATTAATTCAATGAATAGCATTAATTTCAGCTGAATAATAGTACGTAGCTTTTTTTTTTTAAGGCGAAAAACACTCACTTAATGAACACCTGTTGTTTATAAAAAATATAAAGGTTTGGAAAAGGTCCTTATTAAAAAAATATATAAGTATTCATAAATAATAATTATAAAAATATAAATAAATTAATTTTAAAAAATGTAAATTAAATAAGAATTTAATTTCCTTTTTCTTTTTATTTCTTTTCTTCATCATAAAAGATTGGTCCAAACTACTCACGTGCTTCTTCAATTGTTTATTTACTCCACACTCATTGGTCTTTAATGTCTACAACTATATATCTTCTTATCAAGCAAAATAAAAGTATTGATATTCAAAATTATAGTATTAAATTCCGCTTAAAATGTTCTGAATTCGAGGCAACTAATATTCCTTTGCTTTTGATAAAACTTTTATGATTTCCACTCAAATTTAAATATTACATTTTATGCAAACTATTTATGAATTTGATACTCCAGTTTTATCGAAATGACCACATGAAAATTTTAATAAATATCTTTTTAAAAAATTAATGTATCTATTGTGATATATTTGTGTGAAAACTTGCATTAATTGATATACTGATTCTTTTATAAAATAGCACGATTTACATAGAACAAGATGAACATGGAGAACTATCATATGAAGGATACTTCTATAACATACTTCTATAACAAACATAATACAAAGATTTTTATTTGCAAAAATAGCATAAAATGCGATAAATATTGAATGGTGTTTCAGGTCAATTGCCTATCTACGCATATATTCAAAATGGTTAATAAAACTTGATATAAAAAATAAAATAATACATTTACATATATCATAAACATGTCTACAGTAGACAGACAATATAATATGAAAGAACTATCAGATCTACCTAAATACTTATCTTGGCTTAATTTTCATAAACGATTTAGTGACGTGGCGAAAAGTCGTTATCAATATAATCAATCTGTTAATTACATGTTTAACAACTGGGGCGTTACAGTTAATATCCGGTGGTTACGGGAGGAAATAATTGCACTACAAAGAGTAATGGCCAAAGTTCTATTCTGAAGCACATTTAGCAGAAACATTTCCGAAATGGAAAATTCCATGATAATTTTTATAACTAGCTAACTAGTTATAAACCACTAATGCTTATATCGCAACACAAGGAAGGCTTCACACATATAAACAGCTTTTTAAAAAGAATTTGGAAGTTTAAAATACATTTCAATTTAGAAGCATAGCATATACACAATATTGTTATCAAATATATGACAAAAATTAACATAAAACACAAATGCTATAAAATACTGATTTTGGTTACTTTAAGTTTACAAAAAGGTTTATTTGTTTTTCCGAACTTCTTTCTAAAACAGAGTTACCAATATATTTCTATTTCTTCAGGTGGATATCCTTGAGAGGACCTTTCAATGCTTCGGCGCAGGTAAGATCCTGCAAGAACAAGTCAGTGCAGGTCTAAAACCGAATCCAGGACCCCAGTAATTTTCCTAGCCCAGAGGTTACAGGCCTTCGAAGTTATTCAATTAATATTCAGAGTGAATCCACCAAAAATTCGTTCAGAGTCCTGTTTACAAAAATCAATAATTTATTAAAGGCATGACTAGCAAGCAATCGAAACCAAAACAAAAACTAACTAAACTTTTCATGAAACGCGAATATGTTGCTCATTTAAGATCGTTCGCTAGGTTAGTTTTCACTTCAGGGAAAACCCAAAGCAAAATATATTTTAACACAATATTTTGATGATTAAGTACAATATATATTATATTCCAAATGCACCATCGAAATGTTAGGCATTAGGCGCTATAAAGGTCTGCAGGTTGAATATAAATAAGTAAAAAATGCCAAATATATATATATATATATATATATATATATATATATATATATATATATATATGTATATTTATTCTTGATGTTTAGATGATATTGGTGGACATTTTAAAAAATGTTTCAAAGAATTTGTTTTTCATTCTAAAATACATTAATTAAATTTACGAACAACATTATTAACAATAATGGAAACATTGATTTTGTTTGCTTTCACAAAATTCAGAAATATTTTCCTGAATCTTATATCTTTTCTAAACAGAATTACTAATGATATCCTTCAGTTGGATATCCATCCTTGAGAGGACCTTTCAAAGCTTCGGCGAAGGTAATATTAGTTGTTAAAAAATCAGAGTGTTTCTCCCTCTTTATATATCTTTTTCTTTCTATTGTCATTCCTTGTAATTTCTCCGTTGTAAATATTTATTCTTCATTTATACATATATCAAACTCATTTTATTTTATATTCTTCTTCTCATTTTATTTATTTGTTATTAGTTACGAATTACTTTTTGTTACTTGCTACTATGTTATTTTAAAACGCGCTATCTCGCGAATTACTGCCATATATATATATATATATATATATATATATATATATATCTCGCGGCCTTGGAAGAAGACCGGCACAACTCAAAACTTTTCGATTTTCATATTTTTGTAGATTCTTACTCAATAAGCTGTTTATTTTATTATAATGAAGAGAGCAACAATAATGTTTTATCGTACGACCGTTTAAGGGTAATCGCCTTTAAAAATACGGGCTATTATTATCTTTATTGTAATTGTAACTATTTTATTATTCTTTTGCAACTATTGTTTGCTGCTATCGGTTTCCCATGTTTTGTTTTTTTCTGAACGAATCATAGCCTAAAATAGTGTTTGGAATACAAAAATTCCCTGAGACAAGGTAACTTTAAGCATTTACTTAAAAAAGTAAATTCAAGAAACTATTAACACATTTGAAAGGAAACATATAATAATCAGTAGAAATTGTATAAAATAATTGTTAAGCCAGTTTTCTTTCAAACTAGTGACATATAACATAAAATTCAAATTTGTTTTTAAACAAAACTGTCACAAGTCAAACAAATTAAGCTTAAAATAAAAAAAATACCTAATACAAGTTACCTATAAGCATTTACATGCAAATGGGCACAAGAAATCATTAATACGACTGTAAGGTAGCCTGTTATAATCATTTTAAATATGAAAACTTTTAAATTTTATTTAATGAAATCTACTAGCGATATTTTCTCGAAACTCATTTTGAGTTGTGCCAGTCTTCTTTCAAAGTATGTGAAAAAAGAAAATTGAAAACTTTTTCAAACGATCAAAGATTTTTAATTTTATCCATGACATTGACAAATAATCATAGATAGTATCAGGAACGAAAACCGCCCATTCTTTTGGCACACCACTGCATACTTCCGATTGCTTATAAAAAGAAGCCTATTTTTGAATTACCGCTAAATTTGGTCTACTGTTTGTTTTCATTTAATTCCTGTGTGAACACACACTCCAAAACGCAAAACACGGTTCCTTCTGTCAGGCCGGCGTTCCCGTTCTCGGCTACTAATTATCAGCGCATTGCCTTAACGGTCCCTAAATTAGCAATGCCATTTTACCGCCTTGAAGGATTTAGGAAGAAGCGGGCCAACTAGAGGCTATGTTAAAAAAAAAAAAATTCCCTGACCCTAAAAGTTTCGAAAGGGACTGAAGAGGGTCCTGGGAAAACTAGTACCTGGCGCCTGGCCTTTCATCTCTTCCCGGCGACCTCCTCGGGGGTGATCAATTTGGCGCCCGCCACCTAGGTTCGAGGCCCACCCGCTCCGAAAATATTTTGTCACTTTGCTGTTCCGCCTTCTTCTCAGTCATTGTATCTGTCATATTCTACGCCTATAATTAGGGTTATTATCTGCCAACTTTCTTTCTCTTGAAGAAACGTGAACATCAATCCTCAGTTCGTAATAAACAATCATAGGCCTTAGCTCTAACACTTCAACATAATTTGAAAGGAAAAGAAGAAAAACTAAAAGTAATGTTTTCTAATAGAGACATGTACCATTTACCCTTCGAAGAACTACTTGCCAGTTTATATCGGAAACACTAAAATTCCTCAAACGACATTGAACACATCCTTGGAATTACCCTTGGCAAAGGATAATATGGGGTCCGCATGTTAATATGAAACGGAAGACCCTGAACAAAGTACTCGAACTACTTTGTACACTTTTTTCAAAATCTTCAAAACTGAAACCAAGACAGAAACTAAAGTCATACCCATACTGACCTAAGCCTCGGCTGGACAGACTCCCCATAGTTATAATGTATAGCCAAAAACATTCACTTACAAAACTTCCAAATTTTCCAATAAAAAATGTCATTACTGATAACAAAAGCATTTCGGTGGGTGATTTATAAACCACTACATACTGACTTAAACCTATCAACAGTCAACCAACAGATAAGGGCTCTTTATTCATAATAACTTACGGAGATACCAATAGACTAATTTATAAACAGAGAAGAGGTGCTGCTGGATACTATCCTCCTCCATGTCTGATATGTCATTATTTACTATATATATATATATATATATATATATATATATATATATATATATATATATATATGCATATATATTATGAAGTGAGGCCATTTGTGACAGACTCTTGACAAAGGTGAATTAATATTTTTAGAAAAAAACTAACAATCGTAACAGACAGACCAACCTTGTACATAAATATTGAAAATCGATCAATTTAAAAAGTATTTGATATTTACAAAATAAATGTCACCGAAGTATTTGCCTGTATAATTTAACGAAGAGACAACGTGGACGATTGTTGCAATGCTGTGTACAAAAATAACATTACAGAAGTATGACAAAGGTGACTTACTGGGATGAACACCATGGTTCTTCAAAAAAACCAATTCAAATCTAAGATCACTCTGTTGTTGAATCTTCCAATTTTGGACTGTAAGAAGTTTCCTTTGGGACAATTAAAGTAAAAGAGATATTAAACCAGACACTAGCTGGAGAAACAGACAAACAAACAAAAACAAAAACTTAACATTAGAGAACACAGGGAAAGGGATAGATAAAGACGTAGATAAAGAGTATGGAGACTAAATTGTCAGCGTCGGAAAAGAACTTCGGCAGTTAAAGATCTTCTTCTGCAGACAAGACGCAGTTGGAACAACCGAGAAAGGAGAGTAGTATAAGAAATAAAATAGAAAAGATTTTCTGCAATTTACAAGCGATTTTTCAATTGGTTCGGCATCAATAAATCCTACGTACGCTAATATAAAGATTTAAAATTGTAAATGGATGGCGTATCTTAGCAAACCTTTGAATCCAACTATGAAAATTTATTAATTATTATTAAAATTACTAATTTTCAGTCAAATATTTAATTTTATAGTTTGATCGAATCTTTAACAAAGGAGATTGTTAGTTGCACCTCCTTTGCAACTGTTCAACACGTCAATCAACATTCAATTATCTTTCTAGGGAAGCTCTAAATCTGTCAGAGGAAAAAAAAATAATAATTTGTTAGGCTAAATTGAGAGAATGCTCATATTTAACATATAAAGCAGTAACATCTGTATTTTCTCATTTTTAATTTTCTTGTATTATCTACCAATGAAAGGTGAACTCAAGAGACAAGTGTAAGTAACATCACACACCCGGTTTCCCGTAGCATGATATGAAAGAGTGTTAAAAGCCCTTGACAATGTCAAAGGGAAACGTATTTCTTTAATAGCCAGAACCTTCACAGAAACTCTCTTGAAGAGCAATAAAACCCAGTCGTAATCCGGCGCACTCCCTCCATGCTTTTGTAAGACTCGGCCATGAAACCTTTCTCCACCTCCATATTATATCTCAATATCAACATGAGATTTCATTCAAGAATAATCTTGATACAAAGGAACTATAGTTGTATCCAATCATAAAAAGTAGAGAAAAATATGGATCACTAAATTATAAAATACATTTCTAATGCAATTATACAATAGCACCTAGCGGTTATTTTCTTCTAAATTTTCCTAAATACAATGCCTAGAGCATTTTTGCATTTTATAATAAATATTTATATTTAAATAAAAAAAAACAATATATTTGAAAATTGTAGGCTCAGGATTTACTGAAAAAATAAAGAAATGTTCTTGTGCTATTTAACAGCCTGCTTATCTAAAGCTTACATAAAGTATGTAATTACAAAAACCTTCCTGAAAAAATATCATAAAAAAAAATATATCGGGATATAAATCACAAGAAAAATATTGTCACTATTTCTATTTCATCAAATCTTTTTAAATAGGTACTTTAATGTTTTAATCTGCAACATTTAGAAAGCGTACAATGCATAGTACAAAACTTTTTCTACTTTAAACAATTCAAATCCGAAACAAATGGTTTAACATTTAGGCTGCAGCTGTCCTACAGTTTCCTAAGATCCGTTGGCTGATATACGCACAATCCTCAGAAAAAGTTCAAAAAAGTTAGTCGATGAACTCTTCCCGAAAAATCTGAAAAAATTCATAACTGATTTAGAGATACTAAGCAATGATTTTTAGGACAATTTTGAGCTGGATTCCAACTTTTGGGCTAGGAATTAAAAGTTTCTTATTTTTTGAAATGGCGGCAATGATAATAATTATTTTTTTTTGTGAGGTGGTATTGAAATTTGTGAGCTGTAAAAAAGAACATACTTTGCAACACTATAATGAAGAATTATTCCAAACCTGAAACATCCTCCATGCAGGTGACCTTTTTGAAATTTTAATATTTACCAATAAATTTATATTTTAATATTTACCAATTTTTTAATATTAACAATTTCTGAAAATATTAAAATTAATTTCAACACATTAACAAAGCTAAGGATTACCAATAAGAGACTGGAGATGTAATTTCAATTGATTGCATCTTTGATAAAATCGATAAAGTAATTGATTTTTAATCAGGTTTTCATATCACACCATCACCTCATTACCGCCTCAAAATGAAATTGTGGCGGAAATGAGAAGATTAAAGGAGTGGTAATGATAATTTGAACAAAACAAAAATGCCGTTCTGTTAGGACTTTTATAGAGAAATAGAACAGTTGGTTTTAAAAACTTCTAAGCAATATTTTAGGAGAAACATTAAGGAGCGATAATGATAAGAACAGATATACTCACCGAACACATATCAATTTCGTGTGACTGTTGTATTTGAACTGAAGGATGGCCCATTGGGCAAGGGAGATCTACTTTGTAGGGCTGCAATATGTCCTTTAAGGAGAAAATCCCTCGAAAAATAAATTATATTTCCGTGCTTGGAGAAAAATCTATAGTGCGGCGGTAATGTTCCTACATTATCTATATCCCATATATCCTATTATTATATCCTATATACATTAATTATTATAAGAGGCATTATCCTCCCAATAATATTTTTTCTTTATTAATTAATTATTAATTATTATATTTAAATCTTATGAGCTATATAAATAAATTTGATTTTTTCTTTTCTCTATTTAATATTACATGTTTAATTCAAGGGTCCTTCAATGTAAACCGATATAAGGTATTTAAAAAATGCATATTTATTTGTAAATATAAATTATTATATGAAATTTAATCTTCGAAAATTAATTTTTCGTGGAAATTAAAATTAATTAATAAACGCGAATATATTAAAAACAGCATGTAATCCAATTATTTTAAGTACCGAGAAGGAAATTTCTGGGAAATCGTGAGGAGGATAAGCCTTCATTGCGATTATCACTTCACCAGAAAGATAAACATGAATATCCCCTCTAATTTCTAGAACGAGGAATATCAATAATGGCCGTCATTTTACACTATATTGTAACTTCATGCTAACATATCGATGTCCTAACATTCAAAGTAAAATCGATATCTCAGAGACTGTCAGGACATCGACTGGTAAGCGGTTCCCTCAAGGGGACAAAAGAATGTAACAATGGAAACCTAATTTAACACTCCTCAATAGAAGTAGGTCGGCTCGTTAGGGTGTGACCCATTTCGTCCTCTTTACCTGCAATTTAGTTGTACATCGTAGAGTCCATCATTGTCGGTAGAAAAGATAGAATCCAAAACAGAATGTTAAGTTCGGAGAAAGATACTAACAATAGGCACAAATTAATCCTGGTATTCGAAATCAATATGAAAGTTACGAAGTGTGAATATCTATCTAGCTGTTATATCTTGCGAATTTTGTATTTGTTATGTAGATAGAACCGTCCCTTCTTTCCAAGTACGTCAAATATCCTACAGAGGTAGACTGGAGTCGTCCTTTAAGAAAGGTGATCGGACCTATTGAGAATCCCGAAAAATCCCTGTGGAGAGAAAGGCGACCACTGTTCTTCACAGGAACTTACTTATTCTATAAAAAAGCAATGGTAGTATGTGCTATAGAAATAATTAAACATTAACAATTATTCATAAAATATAAAATACTTACTAGACTCTTTTATTCCTATAATTGATATAATGATTTACATTGCCTAGTCGTTTATTCAATATTTAATAAAACGGATCTTTGCTTATCATCAGGTACTATATAATGCGAGAAGAATGGCTGATATGAAAATATCGAATTTTGTTAATCAAGACAAAACTGAAAAACAAGCCTAAGAAATAGTCCAAGAAATTTGGACGTAGGAAGGGTACGAAGGGTAGGAAGGGTAGTAAGGGAGTGTTGCATTTTAAAAAGCTTTAATGATTAAGGTTTAGCGTTTAGTGTTGCGCATAGTGATATAATGAAACAAATTTTAACTTATTCTCTTACACTTAATAACTAGATAGATGTAACATACGAAAGGGTACTACCATCTGCAGTACTGAGTAAAGAATTAAATATTAATTATTTTTATACTCAATGATCTGCACACATCCAGGTCTTCAGTGAATAATCCAGTACATATACATTCATTTTTATAAACCAAATACGCTATTTTGATCAAACACAATTTAAAAAAAAATAACCCCTCGTTTATGTCTACATCAACCTCCTGACAGCCCTTAAGTCACGGTATCTGACAACTTTGCAGTGAATGGCACATTAATTAAAAACTACGAAAATTCTGACGTTGTGAAATCAGGGTGCGAAGACATTTTGGCCTAGAAACCAAAGAAGTGATACCACCGCCAAGAAAGCGATAGCATATAATGGAATAAACTTAAAGAAGTTTTATGCAAGCGAGCATTTTAAACCAATTTACGAGAAAGAATTATATTGTTATAATTATATATCCCTTAATGGGCATAAATAGTATACTCATTTTAATATTTTAATAAGTTACTGACAATAATCATTGCCCGTAACTTTTTCCAAGCTTAATTTCTAAAAATATATTTTTATTAAAACCGATTTTTTCCAAGCTTCATTACTAAAAATATGTTTTAACAGAGACCAGTTATTTCCAACATAAAGAGTTTTTTAAAAATATAATAATTACGGCCAAAACTATTTTATAGGAACGCAATTATAATTCTATTGTAAAAGATTTACCCTGCACTTATCTAGCAAAACGTCTCGTCTCGAGAGATTACGTAGGCGCCTAACAGCTGACGATACTTTAAGTGAGGTGATACTACTATGATATGGGATATACACTATCCCATCATCGCGTTAGACTGACATTATTCAGCAATTTCATAGTTTTAATTATATTTAAATATTAATACATTATTAAACTTTATGTTTGAATAAGCACCAAAAAAAAAGTTAGTCTTGAAAATTAAAATTAAAAAAAAAAATAGTTGGTCTGTATATCCTCTTCTGTCATTTTCTTTTATCAATCATTTTATTTTTATATTTTTGTTTACTTTCTATTTAATGTAATGCAAAGTTAAAAATTCCAACTATTGTAAGATTTAATATAATAGTAAATAATGAAAATTTATATTTATAAATCCACTATTCCATTATTTTCATTTATCTTATTTTATCAGTTATTCTGGCCGTTTTCTCCAAGGGTGATATATTAAACTTATTCCTGAAATTTTCTCCACACCTTCCAATGGACGTCTTCAGAAAGTCTGGAGCTTAAAAACTACATTTTGTTTTATTAAAAATTACGAGACTAGTAACTAAAATAATAAAAAATAACTAATCGAAAAATAACTTATCTAGCATAGCACCGCCCACAACCAATCTGGATTTTTCTCTATAGAGGTGTAAAGCAGTCGATTTATTAATTATTTATTTTATTATTGCTCTGAAAGCTGCAATAAAGAATAGATACCTAGGTATTATGGCTTTCTTTTTATTATGTTTAATGAACAATTACAACACTTCTAGAAATCGTCTTTTATTAATATTTATTAAATTAAGATATACGGCCTGTAATAAATACTGTCATAAACGTTGAAAGAGATGACAGAGAGAGAGACTAAGTCCGAAAAGGCCGGAGTTGTAAGATACTAATGCCTGACATTATGGGGCTGAATGAGAGGAGCCCATTGAGAGGGGACTGGAGGAGGCACTGGAATGCTCCCCACTCCAGAGGACCACCTGAGCCTGGAGCCTCCAGCTGTAATTATTTCGTTAGGTGCTGCTCTCTCATTGTCCCATTAGCCTTAGTCCCGCACCAATACCATCAGTCACCGCTCTGCATCTGCCCTATCTTGTTAAGGCTTCTTTAATTGGTACAAATGGTCTTTTGGGTCTGGTCTCTAGTGTCACCGCTCAGAAGTAGATGCAATTGGCTAGAGGGCTTCTTGAAGCAACTGTTACATCAAAGGAAAATTCCTTCAAAACAACACGAAAGTTCACATTCTTAGTTAATAAAACCCACTAAGTATGGATTAGGCACGAATATATATATATTTATATATGATTTTACAATCAAATATCACAAAGCATTATAGACTTTAAAATGAATTTATTCAGTACATTTATACGTTCTTGAATGCAACAACAAAAGTTTACACAATCTAGTCAGATGATGGTACATTAAGGGATGATCATCAGTAATTTTCGTAAATGACACACGAGCATAGTCATTCTATGCCCGGTAGGTAAGTGAAGCATTCATTGGCGATGAAACACCACAACGGGTTTTACCGCAATTTTACCATCCTTCTTCCTTTTTACAAGAATTACTCTTCATTGATTATCCCTTCTATTTAGGTTCTTGAAATGCAAGAGTGTATTTTGGTAAAATACCAAGTATTTAAAATTTAGGAAAGAAGTTTAAAGTGGATGCTCTATGATGCCATTCAACTGAAGTATTTTTTTTTTTTTTATTAAATATATTTTTTTGCATTAAATTACGTTGACAAACATAAATTATTAAATAAATTAATAATGGAAAACATATAGAGAAATTTTGCAGTTCAAAATAGCATTGTACAAAGTTAATAATTAAGGCAAAGAGCTACCTTCTTTCCCAAACTACTAAAGAGAAGTGTATTGTTTCTGGACAAATCTTGGTTTTAGCCATCATCAACAGTGAAAACCTGTATGACATGTAAGCATAAAACAGTGGAGTAATTTCCTCTAAAATGCGAATGTAATTTTACAATGTTTAAAGTTGGGCTAAATTTTATTTTCCTGCACGAAATCCAGGAAAATTTACGGAAACGTTGAACCATAGATTAAGCTAATTATAGCCAAAAAGAAAGGCCGTTCACAAAATCTTATTGTATTTACCGATACGCTTTATAACGATACCGTAGCAATCGGTTCTGATTCGTCTGTACATATCACATCGTTTCTATTATGTAGGTGAGAAGTAGAGGATTGTAGGAGAGCGTGTAGGCAGGATCATCTTCAAAGTCGACGTGCTGTAAAAAAACTATCAATCAATGATTGAGAGCAGACAGGCGGATCTAACAAGCTTAGGCACAGCTAATATCTCCATTTCTTATTCCCAGACCGTCAGCTTTGTACGGTCACGAACAATTGTCATAATATGTGCCCGAGGGAGGCTTAGCAGGAATGCTATCGGCACAGACCCACCGCAACTATCCCACATACATAATTCATCTCCATGCTGTATATAAATGCAACTAAACTGAAGAAATAGTTTCCTAGATAAGGCATACCCTCGCGCTAGTATATTAGGGTCGATATTGCTATCAAACTACAACCTAATGCCACACAGCTGAATATTGATAGCAGAATTTGTTTCTTATTGGTGAACACATTTCATTGTTAGATAACATTGATAAATAGATTAAATTATTTTTAAAAAAATTATAAACATTCTCAATTCCTCCCGTGTTCAATCCTTTCTTCAAAGAATCCTTAATGCTCTTTATCATGCCACATATAAAATTGTCCATTAAGACCTTAATATACTATACATTGCAGATTTTGTCCGAAACTCCTTTGATTACAAACACCACGCCCACACAAACCCGTCATCCAAATTTGTTTCCGATGACCCTCCGAAGCGCCTAAAAAGAAGATGGCCACGAGAACTCCTGACAACATAAAATAATCATTACCACCAATCGGTTGAATCTTCACTTGCCATCGTCATGTAATCATATTCTATGTATGCACATATTATTATTTGCTAATGTTCTTTGATATTTTGTTAAGAAAAAGTTCCAATTTTTTTCAGAAAAAAAACTAGCCTAGAAAACAAACTGGGTCGCACAATGCCAGTTTTACAATTTTTAACATAATCAATGGAGTAGTCAGAGGGAAGGTCCATCGGGTCCGGACCCCCTTCTCCGAAATTACAAAATATTGTTAGTTATTCCTATCTGTAAACGTAAATTGTATAAACATATTTGAATTTTATTTTATAAATAATAATAATGTTAATGTTAGTAAGAAGGAAAGACCAACTGTATACAGCAGTACACCATTCTCATACATTTCAGCACATACTAAAGTTATATAAGAAGTATTTTTACCTTCTTCATGTTTTTCTCTCTCTTCAAAAGATGAAGATGTTAAAATTTATTTTTCAAAACATTTTGGCCTGAAGCAAGTAAGTATGAGACTAATTGCTAAAGCAATGTGCACTGTCTTCTAGGATTTTTATTTGTTTTCATTCAGGGCTAGGTATTTAAATAATGCAGTTCTCCACGTGTTTTACATAAAATATTCATATTAGGGATGCATTAAAGGAATCCGTAAAACATCGCAAATATACGTTCCTGAATATATTGTAATTAAGGATGGATGTACTTAAGGATATTTAAGCAAGAAATTTTAAAGTAATAACATATTTCATCCCCTACTGAATCTAAATAAATATTAGATTTTTTTAAAGTAGGGACCGTAGACCTTTGAAGGGTACTTAAATTTATAAAATAAAAATAAAAAAAGTTTCTATATTATTAATGAATTATAACATTAAAAATTAATGGCATATAATAATTATAAATATATTTTAAAGCATTTAAAAGTATATTTTTGATAAAAGATCATCACTTAAACTCAATAATTTAACAAAAATAAATAAATGCACATCAGAGAGATAGTGAAAAGCAGGTGTGGTGCGCGTAAAATATTATTTTGTATAAATGAACAGCTGCTATTTTGCCCCTTAGCATAAAATGAATGAGGTATATGTTAATAAGTTTATTGCTGAAGTCAGATACAAATTTTTAATTATAAATTAATAAGATAACTTTTATAAGCATTATTTTACCAACAATGAAGTAGTCGTCTGTAGTTATATACATCATAAAAACATTTTATAATAAAGAAAAATTTAACTGATTTTTTGGCCTGAAATTCGGAGGTAGACCATGATATATATTTTTTATAGTGTTAATTTCTATGATTATTTTGTATCCACTTGTTTTGTGTTTTCCTTATTTCATTTTTCTTTCTTTTTGCTTTTATCATTTATTATTCTTTTTTGTCTTTCATAAATGTAATTTTTTACCTGAAGGACCACTTTTCCTAATGAAAAACCTTATTCAGAGTATTAAGGAAAAAAGAAACTGTCTTCAGCCGGTTTCGAATTATCCATTGTAAATTTTCACATGCTCATGTGAATTTTCACATGCACCTACTTCTGAACTCCTGAACTTATGATAATCTGCTCCAAATTCGCTAATAGAAGAACTTTCGATCTGACTCTAACGTTAAATATAAAGTACATGCTTATCTTGTATTGTATGCTTCTGATGCCATATTTAAAGCCATCTCATGTTTTATTATTATTTATCATTTTTATTTGTTGATTATCTTATTTTACTCTAAGGCACTAAAGCCCAATTTTCATTTTCTGTAATGTTATTCAGAAGGGAATTGTCTCGGAATAAACAAATTTTTTTTTATAATTACTAACATCTTAATTTATACAATTACTAACATAAGCTGTTTGTAACGACCCAATACACATTTTACATGCATAATCTGATGCTAATAATATCTAGAAAGATATGTAGTAGGATATATGTATTTATCTGATTTCAGTATCAATAGGTAATAATAGTTTATTTCTTATGAAGGAAAAGGTAATATTTAAACAGGATAAAATTCAATCGGACAGGTGATAATTTGGACTGTATAAATCTCGAAATTTATACCGGTTTATAAGGTGGGAAATCAAACGATCACTGAGCGCCAATGTACCGTTATCACATCTGTGATAAGTATAGCCTTCCAAACCAGTAATTCTCTTCTGCTCGGCAATTCCCACTCCGAACATCCCGCCTTGGCCAGCTGGTCTATTCCCATTAGTATGAGGATCATGTGTATGCTAAGCGCTATATCGCGGAGCGGTCTAAGAGGCATATTATACGTATTGCATGGTTGTTTGTCAAAACGAAACGATTCCAAATCAACTCAATTGGGAAAATAACACATGGTGAATCCAACTGATTGGAAATGAACATATTTTACGATAATTATACTAGTATATTTATAATTTATATTTATCTATAATATCTACAATCAATACTTGTACAATACATTTCGAAATTTTGACAGGAATTTACCCCTTCTTTAATGGTATCGTTCTGCCTGGAAGAAAGCCCTACATATCGAATTTCAGCTCATTTGATCCAAAGTGGGTCGTTGGAGGTGCTCAAATGTAAAAAAAAATATATATATAAATCAGACATCTCCAAATCTTCTATAATCGTGCTGTAGAAGTTATGAAACGGATAGAAAACGCAATCCCGCCGCTCACCGCCGACCTTCGACACACTGCAATAGTCTATTTTTTTCGAGGAAAATACGACTAATAAAGGACCATGATGCGGATGTCAACTAAAATAAAGGAATAATTCTCTGGTTTGAGCTCATGTTCTGAGGAAATTAAGAAGCAATAAAATATTAAGCTAATAACTAAATTAATTATCGTGTTATTAACTGATAGAGAAAAGAAATAATGAAGATGAGAAAAAAAGTAATATCAATTTCCAAATTCTTATTTTCATGTTTTATTACAATTACTTTTTAATTACGATTTAACGAATAGAAATTGCTTTAAACATTTTTTTTTAAACATTATTCAGAGAGAGAACTGTTTTCCATATGAATCTGTATGAATAACTTCTAGAAAATTCCGCAATATGTGGAGTACAACAAGGATTAAATAGATGCAGTAAATTAGGATCCGATAAGGGAGGGGCTAAAGCTTAGACGGGAAGATAAGCTCTGATTAAATCTGTATAGTACAAATTGGAGGGAAATGGCAAGTGGGGGACCGTTTCATTTTCATCAAGACGAAAGACCTGTGGTTCTAATTTTTAATTTTAAATTAAGTAATTTTTTTATTGTCTCAAAATATTAATCCGCACCTTGAGACTTTATTGACAACCAACAAATTGTCTGTTAACATAGATATAGAAAATAACAACATATTTGCCTTTGGAAATAATAGTACCCATCAGCTTTGAATAATATTTAATAATAAATATTAAACCATAGGTTTTTATATTAAATAAATAATTTTCAAAATCGATAACTAGTTATCTGTTTAAGAAATTTGGTTTTGTTAAGTATTGTTCATAATACGATAATGAATAGGCTTTCAATTTAGTTTTCAATTATTTGTTGAACATAATACCAAAATTTCTACATGGAATATTAGAGTAAATTAGACCCAATTTAAGCTAACAAATAAAAGTTTTGCAAGATAAAGACAATAAATAGTTTTATTAAAGAGAAAAACTCCATCTTCAAAACTCACCTCATTAAAAGTTGTTTCACTAGTAACCGACTAACTATTGAGTTATGAAAACCAACTAACCTGAAACAAATAAAAAGAAAAAAATATTACTAAATTACACCTTTGAAAATATTACTGGATAGAATATCTTAATCACATTATCGTTTATTAATACCAAATTACAAATGAAATGAGTAAATGTTTTTTTTATTCTCAAAATTAGCCGTTTTATATAATTTAGTCCAACAGCTAATTTTAGACTATTATCCTATAAATAAAAGAACCTATTTTTTTTTAAATAATTTAATATCAAATAATTCCTCTTTTGTGATGGAACATTTGTATATTCCGAAACTGGATACAAAGTAATTTCAATATTTTTTATTTTAAAAATAAAATAAACAATTTCATATAGTTGAACATACTGAATATTTATGTTAAATAAGCATAACTCTGATTCCAGTTAATTTTAAGAAATGAAATCCTATATTTGTTGTTTTTATAAAAATTTCATGAAATATAAAATTACAGGATAATAAGTATGATTTGCTAGGATTTGTTGTTATTTTTACTAAACACTATGAAACAATTCAGGATGTAAGATTATTCTTCACAATAAATTAAACTCTATTAGAAACAAATTAAATTAATACGACATAGCTAATTTTTTCGCTCAAGCAAGTTCCTAAAACCGTTCTTGAAGCATCGACCTAGTTTTAAGCGCTTCAATGAGAACGGACCATTTTTATAAAAAGAAGTTCGCCAGACTTAACATTCTGAAAGAGTTATTATTCGGCGGGCAACTCCGGACAATGAGGCCAAAGGGGGTACTTGGTTGCTAAAAGGTATCGCCCGTTTGTGACACACGACTACGTGAATGCAAGCAGCCCCTCCTCCCCCCCCCCCCTCCCCTCCCAACGCCAGTGTGAACCCGTCGCTATGGCAACGCCCTCCCGCAAACCTCCCAGTGGAGTTCGGAACCGTCTTTAGGATGGATTTTAGCAAATTTTTACGGAGTGAGGTTCATTTTACGACCATAAGTTCTGTTGGGACAAATCAATGCCTGAATGAAATATTGAAATTATATCAATTATAAAAAACAAAACAAATTAATGTGTTACAATTGTTGATTTTATATTACAAATATAGGATGTGTTTGTTGATTGGACTAACAATATATATTAAAATATAAATTTTATCCACCACGCCCTATCTCTAGCATCGTTACTCTGAACATTTTATTTTGATGCTGATTTTGTTTTAGATAATTAACATGCACTTCTTATATTTTTAATAGAAAATATAAGAAGTGCATGTTAATTATCTAAAACAAAATCAGCATCAAAATAAAATGTTCAGAGTAACGATGCTAGAGATAGGGCGTGGTGGATAAAATTTACATTTTAATATATATTGTTAGTCCAATCAACAAACACATCCTATATTTGTAATATAAAATCAACAATTGTAACACATTAATTTGTTTTGTTTTTTATAATTGATATAATTTCAATATTTCATTTTAAATAAGAGATTTTATTTCAAGTTTAAACTGCATTTATCCATACCATAAACTGTACACCATCAAATGGATAAGGCCTGATAAATCAACAGAAGCTATTTCAAACTAAGATATCTTATTGGAATTCAATATTCAAGCAAAATCTAAGAAAACATGAGTTGATCCCAAGGTATCAATTTTTTAAATTGATTTATTATTATTTTTTTTTTTTAATATTGCCAACCACTATAAAATTGAGATAGTGTGCAGACTGAATCGGTGTCAAGTGTTTAGTAATTCGTTGTTCGACATCGCTGTAAAAAAAAAGTCCCGATAAGGAAGTTTCAGCCATACGTTTAATCTTTCAACAGAAATTTCATAATTCATGCAGCCCCTAATTGTGAGAGAAACTGAGCTGCTTGGATGGTGAAATTTATTATATTGTATGTATTTAATTTAGGTTTGACAATCTAAAACATTAACTTCAAATATTCAGTAAAAATAATTAATATATTTAAACATAAATAATAGAGGAACAGAAGAGCTCCAATCTTCCTCACAAGGAATGGATACATGTACTTCATCGAATACAAAAAAACTCTCAAGAGACGCGGCCTTCTTTGTAATTTGTTATTGGTGAAACTGCATCATATCAATTCGAAATTTCATAACTACATATTGTACGTGAAAAAAAAAAATAAAGAAAAGAATGGGATAATTATAATATTTTATTGTAATGAATATTTCCCAACTGTTCAACGTTTCCTTCAATGTATAATTTTATTGTAAAATATTTTATCAAAAATGTTTAAATCCATAAATCATGGTTTTAATAGATATATGCATATATTTATATATTATATATTAAAAAAATCGTCATACATTATAAGTACAGACGTTGAACAAATTCTAAGAAAAAGTGAATTTAAGAAATAAATTTTAAAATTAAATGCATAAAAAATCTATTTCATTTTTTAAAAATCTTCTTTTTAAAAGATTTCATTAAATTTAAAAATCTTTACCTTACATCCACCGAGTAATCAAATATGTAAAAACGATCAAAAACTAATCAAGACTATATATAATATTTTTTGTATATACATATTTTATGAAAAATCAATTTTAACTTACACGAAACGGACTCTTACAGAAATGGGGCTGCTCCCTAAAATTAAATTAAAAGCCTAATCTGACTGCTACGTACCCTTTGGATTTAACATAAACATATATTATAACCCAAACTTTTAAATTTATTCTATAACTTTTTTCGATTTATTCGGACACAATTGGTGATATATATTCAAATAAAATTTTTATAGCCGTTGGAAAAGCAGGCTGGTAGCGAATATAAGCGCAGATGTCATCGGCTCGACTTAGGAATGTCGCCTGGATGTGAACGTCCCCGAAGGGAACCGGTCTTATTAAATAATTTATCAACTGGATTATTATTATTTTCTTTTCTTTCTTTTTTGAAAAAAATATTTATTAACATGCCAGACTGCATTAAGAGGCTCACTATACTAACTGATATACACGTAGAGGATTTATCCTCCACGAAAGCATATCTCTTTCCACCGAGATAAGACCTGGAATATTTATAGGCCATTGGTGCCTACAGATGACCTAAAACCATTAACGCCATTGAATAGATGTTCCCTACGATATGATATACTATTCTGTAATTAACAGGTAATAATGACCGACTATATCATATCTATTAGTCTTCTTGAAGGGACTACCCATTAACAAACCATATGGTTTCTTTATCCTCTCTCGATGCGCATTCTTCTAAGATATTTCCACAAGGGCGGTCTGTGGATTCCATCCTGTTCTTTTTTTTTTTTTATGCTTTTACTTCCCTCCGAGTAGGAAAAAAGAAGAAAGGTTTCATAATAGGGCTAATAACATAATATATCAAAAGGTTGGGTATTAGTAGTGACAAAAAAGGCATTCAGTCTGCTAGGGGATGACTTCTGAATAGGAGGAGGACAAGCCCATAGATTTATTACTATCAAGGTATCCAGGATCCAGGTCTCTGCCTTTCTCAGGGTATCTCTCACTAATCAGGGTTATTAATATTATGTCACAGGCGGGCTTGGAGTAGTATTGGCGTGTCTAATGGTGTCTAGGGAGGGATGAGTAAGATGGATCAGAAAAAAAACAGAGATGATTTTTTTTTAAACGCATAATTGCACCACCGAGTATTTAAACATATAAATAATATTTAAGAATATCTATAGATAAGAGTCAGTTCACATAGCGCGGAACTCCCCGTTACGCTGAATACAATGTTTGTGTTTCGAATGTTTAAACGAGGAAAAGAGAAGACGAAGCCAAAAAAAAAAGGGTAGACAGATTACATATTATCTTTTTAGTAACGTTACACTAATTATTTACATTTTTAATGTTTCTTTTAATATAATTAAATATGCTAGAATTACATCTTATTTACATTTAAATCCTAAAGTAAACAAATTCCGAGATTCCAACTGAATTTCTCAATTAATTAATAACTTTCAATGAACTTTTATATCTTATAAAAAAAAAAACACTGAAATATTTAGTAAAATTTAATTTAAAAAACCTAAAATATTTAGTGAAATTTAGTTTTTAATCCATATTGATAAGTGGAGGAATATGAGAAAAATTTCTGCTGATCGCGTACAGAGTTGGGAGAAGACAATGAACAACTGATTTGCCATCAAAAACCACTATTAGATGAAGAGCTACAACTCTTCACTACCTATCAATTGTTAAATTAACTTTTTTTAAAAACAATTCCTGACGATTGCAAATTCAGTAATATTTCTTGATAGTAAGTATTATATATCTTAGAGAACTGTTGCTTTAGGAATATCTTCTGAGCACTATATAAAGGATTCTCCTGAGAAAATGTAGCATCCTGGCCAAAACCTTTATCGACCCAGGAAGACTAAAATCGGACGGTTGTGCTGACCCAGCTATCCCTAATGATAAGGTTTAGGTTCAACGGATCCCTTAAGGATTCTCTGACCTAAAAATGTTACTGTGTCTGTTCAGCTGTAATCCAGTCGACAGAATTTAAATAAAAAAAGGAGATTTTACGATAAAAATAAATAAAAAACTAATGGTGTTTTTATTACCTCTTCAAACAGATATCTATTTCGATTTTGCAAGATTCCTTTAAAAATGCAACAAATACCTCATTTTGCCAATTTAAGGCTACAGGAGGGTCATTACCACTTCGAAAAAGGTAGATAGATACTAGTTTGAAAAAGATAAATACGAAAAAAAATATAAATAATCATTTAATATTAATTATTAACTATAAGAATAAACATTATGATAATGATTACATGCCTCCTTAAATGCCACTCTGCAGACAGAAGGGTATTTTTAGATCAATGTATTATTCAACCAAAAAAAAAAAAAAACACTCGTTTTAAATTTAACTATAGTAGTTCTTAATTAAACCATACGTAATGAAAATAAAATTAAAATGTGACCAAATCAAACTTAGAAAAGAGAACAATTAACAATGAAGATCATAACAAAAAAAAATTAGGTTAATTTAAATATTGAAATAATTCAATGTATTTAAAACATTTATAAAACATAAAAGAAAGTGGTTATTGATTTTATATAAAAATAATAATGATGCGAAGAGATCGAGGCCCCCAGTGTTAAGCGTAGCAAGCCAAAAATAAATATTTCTTATGCATAAAACTAACAGTTGAGCTTCGACCAAATTACCTGTTTTTATAATCGTTGTTCAGTAACAGTACTTTCGTGTTAAGTACTTAACCCAAAATTGATCGTAGTAGCCTAAGTTTTTTTAAAACTAAATTCAATTAAACAACAGATAATAATGCTAATTTTTACCACGCATTAAAAATAAATAGCAGACGATATAAATTTTTTATCGTGGGAAATCCCCATCTGCTATGGAACAATATTTACTCTTGCGGCAAATTTTCCTTATATTCCAAGTTCTTGTTAAACTCCACCAGTCCCAGGCTTCAGACAGAATGAATAAACATGCGAAGAAACATCTGAGCTGTAAGTTTATGTTTATATTTAATTTTTTTTTCTTTTTCAGACAATTATTTAAATTTACAATATATTAGTAGGCAAACGCAGTTCTTGAATAATAAATAATATGAGTTTCGCCATCCCCTCCGTAAAACCTCCTATGTGTCAAAAACATGATTTTACAGGGCAAACGAAAAACTGATATTGAAAGAAATTTTATGAACTAATTATATACATTCCAACATGACAGGTAAATAACTGTGAAACCATGCATATGAAGACGTCTTGGAAGAGTCACATGGATGATTTCTAGCAGTAAATATTGCGTAAGCGATTAATACTAACCAAATCGAATTGAACCATGCTTTTTAACGCATGAATGCTTTTCACCAGCTCATAGGAGATATAATCTAGTTTATAATAAAATAACTGGTTTTTGGTCACATACGGCAATGACGATCGTATGTTAAAATATAATTCGAACAATGTCGAAGTTAAAAATTGTTGGGATCCAGCCTAGTCATTGACCTTTTCCATTTCTACCTGTTTCAAACCTAAGTCCTAAAACCTTCCACTTTCCACAGCCTGTATTTAGTCGTAAAAGCCTAGGTCTTATTGTTGATGTTCGGCCACACAGGTGTAATAATAACCCTTAAGCAAGACTGTAGTTATATAACAAGAAAAAAAAATGTCCAAAATCAAATTGTCATCAACATAATAATCGATTATCTCATTACAAAAAGCCAATGCAACGAGAGTAAAATCTTAAATTGAATAAACTCTTCTGCACTTTTGTGGCTTCAACAATTTAACTACTTTAGCTCGAAACTTTGCCGTTATGAAAAAATGCTGCAAATTATTACACAATGGTTTATTATTTCCAAATAGATTGATGTTGCTAGAAGTTTAATTCGGCATATTTTTGTCAGATTTTTCTTACATCTTTATAAATTGCCCAGATATGTAGGGACGGTAAAGTCGAGTTCTGTGGATTATCCTAGAGTGCTAAATATAAAAAAAATCGACCGACTAGTCCGCGGAAGGCAGACGGACGAATTTTTTTTATGAATTGCTTTTTGGTAAGTCAAAGCTATCACATGTTTTAGAAAAAATGTATTAATGGTAGATGAAATAATAGTTACGCTGAATGGTAAAACATTCTATGGATAAAGTTATACAATTGCATAAAAATAACCTCTAGCTACAGACAAATATTAATACCATAATGAAATAATTGATACATAAATTGGAATAATATTCATTAACTATAACGAATTCTATTTTGAAAAGATACACAATTTTATAATAATGAATGCTACGCTTTGAATAAAAATGTTTGTTCCCCCCAAAAAGATTGTTTTCGTTATTTATAATTTTATTTAACCATCATTATTATAGATTTCTTGATTCTAATTCATGTATAAAAGTAAATTAGAATGGAATAATACATTTCTAATCATTCCCATCATGTTAATTTTTTTTCTAAATATATGTATTTATTCATTAATCGATCCAGCCATGAACTTATAATTTTACTTTGAATGAAATAACTTCTGGTGAACACTACTTTAAATTGCAACCAAAATGAAGTGAATTATTTTTCGAATTTTAATAATCTCTGTTGCAATATTATTTAGATTTAAATTATATTGAAAAAAAGAATATTGTCTATCAACACTGAAAGTTATATATATTGAATAGATGTTATCCAGAATGATTCATGCATAGAATTGATAAGTAAAAAAAAAAATATCAACCATAGAGGGCATTAAGATTTCAGTTTAAAATTTAAAATTGTTCATATTTATATATAAATAAGTCATATTTTAATTCATAATCAATAATTTTGTCAATCTTATTATTTTTATTTTTTGTGTCCTCTACCCTCCATGTTCTTTAAACAAAAAAATAAATATAAGAGTTATTGTCAAACGAAGATTATTAAAAAATAAACTTTAGTTGATTGAAATTCGGTTATATATGAAGATAAAGATAAATAAATATAAAAAAAAAATTATTTGCAAAAATTGAACCTGTTCCAGATCATGAGGTTACTGAGAGAATGGATATCTAACATTTGATTATGACGGGGTAATTATCCCTGGTATTTATAGAGTTTTACAATTTTAATTACTACCTTATTTAACTTTTTCGTTTCTCCTCGACAATATTTCTTGAGATAAACAACCATGATCTTCTTGGAAGGATTATCGAAGCTACAATAAACTAAGCTGAGGATTAATTCAGAACGCATTTATTGAGGTGTAAACACAGAATAAATACCTAACCAAAATATAAATTTAAAGCAATAACATTTATATAAATATTTTTAGTTTATATAAATTAATTTAAATTATAATTAATTTATGTGATCGAAGTAACCTAGGAGTGGAGCACTAGTTGCCAAATGATTTCAGCTTGAAGTTCGAATCCTCACCCACTCATTTCTAATATCTTTTGATGTTTGTATATATATATTTGAGTGTATTGGTGTACTTTGTTGGAGGAGGAGGGAATGTTCACCCTATCCTAAAATAAGTACCTAACGTCGGTCAGGAGATGCATAAGGCGGTGGAAACGTGGTGCTGACCACACTTTATCCTGAGACTACCACTTCCATTAGATAATTGGACACTTTCAGTACCTGCTACATAGGTCATTCACCTGCCGTTTCAGGAGAAATTTTCAGTTGAAATAATTAGTTAAAATATTTTTATTATTAAATAGGATGTTTAATAAAGCAAAAAATTAGTTTACAAACATAGATATTTCATCTATTCTATATATTTACTGTTAAAATTTGAAGTCTATTTTACAAAACGCATTAGGCTAATACGCTATTAAACCAAATTCACGAACTTTAAAAGATGTACATCTTTTTTTTCTTTTAAATGCTTGATATAAATATTAGCAAATTGTATTTCCGTTTTACGTTGAATTTATTTTGTATATATTTTATGACAATTGGATATTTAACATTATTAATTATTGCCCTCAGTGTTAATAAAGAAAAACGTATAAATAATGTGTACCTAAGTGCCTAATTTATCTTATTACCGACTGAGATATCGCCAGGCAATGAAAATTAAACCTTCGATGATCAGTTGGACAAAACAATCGACAGTTGTTTAAGAAGAGCGATATATGCTCTTCTTATTTTTGAGATGAAAATCCTGCGCCACATATTTGTGAAGGAGGGCAACAATTGGAGAAGAAAAACAAATCCAGAAGTTTATGGGCTCTATGGAGGAACAGATGTGATGAGGTACAAAAATTAGGTAGGCTACCTTGTGCTCTGGCCAAATCGCGCTAATCCCAGCAGAGGAGATGCCCAAGAAGTTGTTGGACGGAAGATTGTATGAGACAGAAGAGGAAGGAGGAAGGCCGCGATTGAGATGGGAGGATGTAGCCAGGAGCGCCCGAGACCCGATGACCCACCAGCAACTGACGAGGGACTGCACAGGACAGATCGAGTTGGCGAAGATTCATTGAGAAGGCCAAAGACCACACCGGTTTGTAGTACTACTGAATAGTAGTAGTAATATATTATTATTACTAATGTATTATAGTTGGTATAATTAATAATGTTTTGTGAATTGTAAATTTAAGGGACACGGATTTGTCTCAAACCGATTTTGCAACTAGAAAGAAAAGAAATTGTTAGAGCATAGGGAGTAAAAAATTAAATTCTAGAAATCGAATCAGTTTACCCTTATAATAAGTAGTATTGTAAAGAGGTTGGTTTTCCTACATGCCTCAAGTATAAAGATAAACAAAAAAAATAAGATAAAGCTCTTTTCTTTTGTTTCTTTTTAAAATTTTCTTTATCAGGAGCATGCCTTGCTTAATCCCTCTAATAAAATAGAATAAATTTGGAAAATGAACAAGAAGAGACTATTACAACAAACTTATCTCAGAGCAGAGTAAGAGAAAAGGCTGGTTAAAATGGAAAAATTTATGAAGATTGGACGCCAGCAGATTTTAAGGCTGGCTCTCTCGGTGCCGCTAACCTCTCAGGGATACTCGTCCTATGTACACTTTCTTCCCCTTCATTTACTAACAAAGTCACCCTTTTGAGACCAGTGGAGCAAAGTTTTTTCTTTTTATTAAGCATGTAGGTTTTGTGACAGTACAAGTTGAATAGTTTAATATCTAATAAAAAAAAAACATACTGAAGCTGGATGAAATAAATGATATTTAGACATTGTAGAATAATGAGTGCAGCAGACCGAAGTTGTACAGCGTATTAAACAGTAGCATTAAGACTAAGTGAATGGCTGCTTTTTTACCTTCTCTTACTTATATACGAAGTATATAGTAAGGGGAAGTATTTTTCGAATTCGAGTTTTCGACGGAAATACACGTTTTAAGGTCACCTGAGTACTTATAACCAAGTCTCGCAAAATGGTCTGTGTGTCTGTGTGTGTGGGTGTGTGTATGTGAACAGTTCAGCTCAAAAACGAAAAGTTGTACGATACTGAAATTACCTATTTAATATTTGCACATGCATGTGATGTTACAGCAACATTTTCGTCAAAATCGACTAACCGGAAGTGCCACTTTATATAATCGATTTTACACTTTTTTATATTTTTCTCGAAAAACGGCTCAAACGATTTTGATGAAACTTTCCTAAATTATTCTTCATAAAGGCCTTTATCTTTTCATTTATGTAGTAAATCACCGAAAAAATGCAGATAAAAAAATTAAGACGAAAAGAATATTTTATTTGTGCATAGCTTAAAAAGTATGCATTTTATGGTAAATTACGTATAGAACTGTATGAAAGATAATTAAATCATCTATAAAATAAAAAAAGAATCATCAAAATCGGACCAATAATAGCAAAGACAGCGCATCGGACTAACCGGAAATGGTAATAATATCATGGATATTATTGTTTACGATTTTCTCGAAAATGATGAAACTTGCCTAATGTCTTCTCCTTACAGTCCTTTAACTTTTCATGTATGTAGTATATCAACGAGAAAATGGAAGGAAAAAAGTTATGATGAAAAGAATATTTTATTTGCGCATAACTTAAAAAGCATGCATTTTATCGTAATTTATGTATAGAATTGTATGAAAGATAATTAAATTATCTAAAAAACAAAAATATAATCATCAAAATCGGTCCAGTATTAGCAAAGATACAGCACATTGGATTAACAGGAAGTGGCAATTATATTTTGGATTTTACAATTTTCTTGTAAACGGCTCAAACGATTTTGATGAAACTTGCCTAATGTCTTCTCCTTACAGCCCTTTAACTTTTCATTTATGTAGTACATCACCGAGGAAAAGCAGCGAAAAAAGTTATGATGAAAAGAATATCTTATTTGCGCATAGCTTAAAAAGTATGCATTTTATGGTAAATTATGTATAGAATTGTATGAAAGATAATTAAATTATCTAAAAAACAAAAATATAATCATCAAAATCGGTCCAGTATTAGCAAAGATACAGCACATTGGATTAACAGGAAGTGGCAATTATATTTTGGATTTTACAATTTTCTTGTAAACGGCTCAAACGATTTTGATGAAACTTGCCTAATGTCTTCTCCTTACAGCCCTTTAACTTTTCATTTATGTAGTACATCACCGAGGAAAAGCAGCGAAAAAAGTTATGATGAAAAGAATATCTTATTTGCGCATAGCTTAAAAAGTATGCATTTTATGGTAAATTATGTATGGAATTGTATGGAAGGTAATTAAATTATCTAAAAAACAATAAAAGAATCATCAAAATCGGACCAGTATTAGCAAAGATAAAGCGTATTTTATGAGGAGCATATGACCCTAGATGGATAACCGAGCGCATCTGAAAAGAGACGGATGCGACCGAACCTTCTCCCACCAATCTATTATAAACAATATACTCTGTTGTACTAAAGAATACAAAAGCGGAAATTAACTTAATAATTTCTACTTTCATATTATTTAATGGAAACAAAATATTTCTTTGAAAACTAAACCGAAACTTTTAAAATATATTTGCAACTTGACGAAGTTAAAATACATAGGTAGTGTACAGAATTGCTGTATTAAAATTGTTTAAAAAACTCTTTTATTGTACTGAAGTGGGAGAAGATGTGAAGAAGTGAATGCTGCTGAGTTTATTTCAAGCATTGTTTATGTGTACTTTTTAAAATTATATTAAAAAGATAATTATTATAGGACGGTAAGGGAAAGTTGTGTGATGCGCGCACCGCATTTTTATATCTTTATGTTCATAAATTACAAGTTAAAAATTACAATAAAAAAAATAAATAATAGGGTTAATTTGATAGGAATGATGGCGGGAATATCTGACACACAGGAAAAAAAATCATTTGGAACTTGTTAAGGATAACACGCTTTATATTTCATTAATATACAATATATTAAAGAAATATAGAATGTATGATGATTTCATTAATATATGATAAATTTGAATAACGATAAGTAATTTAAGTATCCGGGTTCTACAAAACCTAAACGAAAATAAATATAGAGAAAATTAAGCAGAAAATCTGAAGACCAGTAACACTTGTTATTTCTCAGTCCCAAACTTATTCAATTCTCTCTTCCTAAACAAAAACTAAAAAGTTACAATTAAAAAGACTATTACGATATCATTCCTACTCTTCTTTATGGGAGCAAAACGTCAAAGGAAAGAACAACTCAAGATATTTAGAAATAAAGTATTGTATGCAATATTTGCTCCGAACCAAGATGAATCCACTAGAGAGTTCAGGAGCTAAACAACGCAGAATTATGGGACATGCACTCTGTAACATATATAAAAGAATAGCTTTGCAACGATTTAAATGGCGTGTATAGTTGATGAGTTGGTCGGCTGAAGTTACATATAAGGATAATATATCAGTTGGAAATCAGTAAAAGTACCCTCCCCCCAAAAAAACAAACAATAGTTTTGTTTTATTTATAGCGTAAGTTTCGATCCAGCGACAGTGGTCATCTTCAGGACTAGAGCAATATTTATTCATCTATCACAGAAACTACCTCTCCTATGCTAAGTATGATATTAACTTCTATCTAACACGGATGAAATTGGAAATGATATAAACTAGTTCGAAATGAAAAATGATTTATATATTAAATTAAATAATACTTAGAATAGAAGCATGCTTTGGAACTATAATTAAGCCGATCATTGGTTGTAAACAAAAAAAGCAAAATTTCTGTTTTCCTTTTTTTCTTTCTTTTTTTGTTTTGCTCTGATGGTCTACAACTAATATTTAATCCTTAGAGAAACCCTAAAAAGGTCATGATCGTTGAACGGAATGATTATTATGTTGGGCCAAGGCGTCGATGGGGTTGGATTGTTTTAAGATTGGTCTTGCTGATTTCAATTTTGACTGGGGCCAGCGAAGGAAGAAATGTAGGCAAAGATGGTTGGTGGTTGCCGCATCAACTTCTGGGAGGCTGACCAGGAAACGAACGTCTACATCGCTGGTGCTCATCACGGTCCAATATACTATTCCTACCAAAATATAATTTCTCCACCCTGACTCATGGAACATAAATAAATTAAAGAAATAATAAGCCAGGAATAATCATTGGGGTGATGGAATACGAGTGTCGATAATGCATACATCCGTGTTGCTAACAGTCAAGTAAGAGATAGAAAAAAACAGTCGAAAAAAGTTGGTTTAGGCATTATTATTAAATATCTCATTAAAATAGTTTATTCTAATGAATTTATATTCATTACAAATTTTTATTTCGAACAAGATTGCCTGAATTCGAACTAAAGCTGTTCAAAATAGGGAGAAACCATATATATTTTGTATTTTAAAGCAATTGGACTTGAGATCATTTAAAACTTTCGAACAATAGATCTAACATGCCTCGGGCGAACAGAACCCAAAAAGAAAACTACTTAAGAAACCGAAGTGTATAAATACTAAAACAGATACTTAGGTTGTAAACGATAGGACACAATAAGGCACGAGGGCTCAAGAGAAAAAAAAACCAAAGACAAAGCATTAGTAGCGGACACAGTGAGGTGGCTTGAGAACCGCCCCGGGCTGCGGAAACCTCTAAATTATTCATGATCGCCGCTCAATCCCTAAGCCCCTCGCCATCACTAAATATAGTTAGCTCGCCACGGCCTGCCTAATCTACATAATACCAAATACGGCCTATCGTTTCACACCTTATAGGTATATCAGGATGTCGTTACAGCAGCAGGTCGGCATCAATGTCCTCCAAAAGGAGAACCCAGAGTCCCTTGATCATTTCATTAGCGAGGGTGGAAACTGCCTCACTCTGGTCCGTTACTGAGCTCTGCGCTCCCTGTCTCAAGAATTTATATTAATTATATTTAAATGACATTTTTTAATAGCAAGATAAAAAGTCCACATTAGTCTCAAATGTTTTTAAAAATATTTATTCAAACATCCGAATTTTCGCCTATTCAGGCATTATCCTGAATTAGTAGGTACTTCAGTTGAAATTCACAATGGTGTACATTTGGAAAATATAATAAGACAACTGACCAGTCAGACAAAAAGGGAGATCAAAACATTTCAATCATTCCATTAAAAGCACACACACACACACACACACACACACACACACACAAAAAACGAAAAAAAAAGAAAATACTGAAATTAATGATAATTACATGAAGAATTTGTGTACAGCACAAAGTAACACTTCCTTATGGATAGCCAAATACAGAAACTCCCCGAGAAGGAGAGGATTGCCAAAATTAAAATCACGTCAGTCATAATTAATCCAAAAAATAATCAAGGTAAGAATAATTTTTTTAATGAACAATAAAAAAATAAAACTATGAAACATTATAATAAAATCAATATTCATTGAAATCTAAAAACTATAATTAATACAACTCATTAAACTTTTCAAAAACTTGAATCGAATCAACACATTAAAAACATTAATATTCAAAATTACAAATATTTAAATTTTATAAAAAATGGATCTATACAGAACTCATTATTATTGATTTAAAACACTTATATTTTCGGAGAAAAAAATATTTGAATCAGTTTTTAAGTTAATAACATTATTGATGTTTTTCCGAAATATATATTTGATTCTAGGTATTTTAATTTTTGCAAGAAATTCTCACTAAATAATTCAGAAAACATCTGAACTTTAAAACTGATGCAAAAGATTTAAATAATTTCTATTTCGAAACGATAAGTATTTTAAATCATTAATGATGAGTTTAAAATAAGGACTTTTTTCACGTCTTACCATCTCTGTACAGATCCATTTTTTATGCAATTTAAACAGATGTTATTTTGAATTTTAATGTTTCTAATTTGAATCGTCAAATAGTTTGAAATTTTTAATTAATTTTATTAATTTTAGTCTTTAGTTTTTAATAAATATTAATGTTATTGTAACATTTTGATAATTTCATTGTTTAGAAATATAGTGTATTAATGTTTTCTAGAATAATATAGCACATTATGAAATATGAAATCAACACATTTGAACAATCAAGTACTGAAGAAGTTTATAACTGAAATGCCAAAATATAATATTTATTTATATAAGAATAATGTAATTTTTATTTATTATGATAAATTAATCTGCCCAAATTAATCAGACCACAGTACCATTGTTTTGGTGATGTCAACCACCGCATAAAAAAATTTATTTTCATTTTCCATTTTAAACATAGTATTTACTATCTTATCAATAATGAAAAATCTACACCTGCATGTCTCCAATCTAGCGTTAATGGTATGATGCACACACAAACAGTGATAGCGATAATGAACCATCATTTTATGAATCAATTAAGGAGAGATGTATATTATTCAGACTCAACTATATATATCTACACTACCACTCAATCCCACATTACATCAAGAAAAAATATCAGCTTAAATACGGGCTGGTAACTCTTTTCATTGTAATATGGCTGAACGATTTTCGGTAAAGAGAGGCCTAGCTTCCATTGGGCCCTTTGAATGTAAAAATTCAATATCAACAAGTAATCGGGACGAGGTTTGATAATAAACTGAGATCTCAGAAGTTTCTTTAATGCTAACAGATTATGGAATTAGCAAGCGATGGAAACAGGGCGTAAAAGGATTACGATTTATTTATTATTGTAATTTTCGGCCCAACTAATCCTTGTGATAAAAAAAATATAAAAATAATTTTATTTTCAACTTTTATAATGAGCTAGTAAAGGGTTTAATATAACTTTTACTGCGAAAAATATAGTTATTCACTGGGTAACTGAATTTTTAAAGGTGTCCATATTTCCATGAGCGGTAGTGTATATGTATATGGCTATATATCTACATAATGTAGCCCTATTAACAATTTGAACTAAATAAACTATTTATTCCAGTTGAAATTGAATGCAAAAGGGAAAAAGGTAGTAGTCAAAGAATAAATGATATAAAATGAAAAATGACCTTTATTCTGGGACCGAGTCTCTTCAAAACAAAAATGGATATATACGCGTGCTTATGGTCTATCTGTCATATAATTTTAGGTTAAATAAGTGAAATAGCTTTTACATACATTTTACATTTGATCAGAGGATTGAGATTTAAGGAGGTAAATAAATAGTTGATGTTTAAAGGAAGACAGGGAAGAGACTTTACGGATAGAGATAGGCAAGGGTTTACAAAAGGAGGAGGAACGAAAAAGCAAGGATTATTTAAAGGAAGCAGTTCCGTGTGAAGGGGTATAAAATCGATTGGTTGGGTTTTGATGTTCAAGGAATGGATGGAGGAACGGCAGGGTAACAAGCTCAGTGATAAAGGAAGGTTCATTGCTCTTAAGGGTTTGGAATAGGTAAGAACTAAGGAAGTATTGCCGTTGTAGAGAAGGATAAAGCCGCTTTAACACGACGTAATGTGGAAATATGGGCGCGTCTGGGGACCCCAAAGATATATCTTTTAAAACAATTTATAAGACGCCTTAATTTTACTTTCAGCTCATCGGAAGTTTACCATACACCTGGCGACGATATGCTGATTAATTTTTTTTTTACAGATTTAAAATGATTTTTTTAAAAATTTAAACAACTTTTTTAATTTAAAGAGCCGTATTTACAAAAAAAAAAAATACATTTCTTCTTTATTATTCTTAGGCTATCGTACCATTACTAGTTTGACTTTCGATACAAATGATAAGGTTTAAGGAGAAACCACTGGAATCTGCCTGAGTTTCAGCCCTTCCGCACGTAAAGGGAAGAACGTAGTTCGGAGGTTCCCATGCAGAGTGTAAACATTATTTTTATGACTAAGTTTATGATTGCATGATTCAATGCTTTATTTATTTTTCATTCTGTATACATGATATAACTAGAACATAAACATTATTGTTTATTGAAGTTAACTGAGGCAGATAGGAGCTCCATATTAGGTACTCTTATTTTTAACAAGTTTGTAATTTTTAAAGATTCGGATTTAAGTAATTTTTTTTTTGTCTTCATTATCTACTTTTATTTACGGGTTTGGTTAGGTAGAGACAAAATTTTGTACCGTAAATAATACCATGTTACATTCAATAAATATTATATTCTTCTTTTGACATCAACAATCCTACAATACAATGCAAACTAATTCACAAAATAATAAATTCATGGATCTCTTGAAAGGACATAACATGCCAAATTCCTAGATGACCAAACGTAATTGCTCCCAGCCTGAATAAAAATGTTTTAAAATTTTTTTTATATCTAAAATATTCTCCATTCTGAAATTTGTACAAATAGTTCATTCATCGAAATGAGTCAAAAATCATAGTAATGATTACACAACCCCCTAATTACAGAAATTGTTTATTTAATAGGCCCAACAATAAATCAATCTTTTGCGATTCATATTTTCGATTGCAATAAAGGATAGTCCATTGCGGTGGATAAAGGACGGCTTGAGCCAAAATATGCAATTCATGAGCTATAACGATTATTTATCAATAACAGCATAATCTGAATTAGCTAAGTATTATTTCTTAAGCTATGACAAACTTGGAAAAAAATATGAACAAACAAAGAAGTGATTCAAAAGAACATAGCAATATAAAACTATAAAATCATCTCAATCAAATTATCAAAAAACTTTTCTATTTTTTTGCTTTTCATTATATTTAAAACAAAACTATTTTAATACTTATTAAAATTTCTAATGTTGACAGGCTGTTGATATTACATTCGGACGAGAATGCTTTGTACCAAGAAAGAATGAAAGTTTAAATTACTAAAAAACATATAATACAATTTAATCTAGGAAAATGAATAAAAGGTTCATCCTTAAGCAGCAATGCACCCCTTTTGCTTAATTTTGCCCTTGATGTTATTAAATAAATGTATTTAAGGGATTAACGCATCAACATTTGAACTAAAAAAACAACAAAAAAAACAGAGAATCGTGCACTTATAATTTCCAAAGTTTTAAGTTAATTTACAATTTTAATATTTTTCCAAAAAAACTAAAATTATTATGCTATTGTCCTAGCAAAGAAATAATTACCCTGTGCTAAAAACAAAAAACATTTGGTTCCTTCAAAAACACTTAAATTTAATTAAGAAATAAATCAATATGACTAACTAATTAATCAGAACTACTCACTAATACTTATATTTATAAATAAAGCTTTCTGCTCTAATTGCTAAATAAGACATTTGTCTTATTTAGCAATTAGAGCAGAAAGCTTCCTGACACAGAGTTCTTTATGGCAAGGTAGTGGAGACATTTAAAATAACGGGAGTGGTCCAATTTACACCCAATCGACACACCTGTATTGAAATCCTTCAACGTTTACGGAAATAATTATAGATCCATAAATCTAACTTTTCGTTGTTATACTTGGTATATAATGCAAAAAAAATGTTAACTCCACTAATAATACACGTATTATGTGCAAAATAAATATTTTATTTGCAGGTAAGAACAGCGAAAACAAAAAATATGATTAAAAAAAAACTGGATGACTAATAAAATCAGTCAAAAGAAGACATGCACAGGATGTCCATCAAAAAAGATTAACTCTTGGGAGTTTTATAGCAAATGAACCGCTGAACAAAAAAGTTCCGATGAACATGAGTCAGTAAATCAATTCTTGACTAGTTTTCAGGCCAAAAACACGAAAAAAAAAATACGTTTTTGATACTTTTTGGCAATCGATGAAGAAACGATCCATAGCATCAAACACGGATCGAAACTAACGTTCTGTTTGGCATCGAATGAGACCGATAGGAGATCAATAGATTAAAAACACGATCTTTGGAGTATTGTCGGAGTTGATATGATGTCAAATTTCAAACTAACTTATTATTTTTAGCAAAATCGGTTTTGAAAAAAAGAAAAATATTCTAAAAACCGATAAACATGGAACTAAATTTGTTCAGAAAGGAAAAAATTAAAATGCGATAGGAAATTTCGATTCTGGAGGAAAACAAATTTTCAGCTCACAAAAGTGATTACAATGGCTTTCGGTATCTTCGATAGCTTGGAAGCAATATGAGGCAGTAAATGAAAAAACGATTTTGTGGTGATTTAAAAACATTTTACTAAATCGCTGAAAAACTATCAAATCCGCCATACAACACAAATGGTGACTACACGAAGTATTGCTTGTATTACTGCTGCCAGTCATTTTGAAAATCATGTCAACTCCAACGATTCATCTAAGATCGTATTTTTGTTCTATCAAGCTGCTATTGGTCTCATTCGACGCCAAATCTAAGTTCCTCTGGCGTTAATTTCTTCATCAATAGCGAAAAAGTGTCGAAAAACATTATTTTTTTAAAAATGTTTTTGGTCTAAAAACTGGCCAAGATTTCATTTGCTGGCCCATGTTCATGAAACTTTTTTGTTCAGCGTTACATTTGCTATAAAATCCCCATCGGTTATCCTATTTTTTTTTTTTGGAGACACCCTGTATATATATATAAAGTGCACCTGTATATGAAAATATATGGTCCAATTTCTTTTTCAGCTTGATTCTCACCGAATTAAATAAAATGATTCACAATCAATTTGTTAAAAATTTACAACTGATATTAAGCATAGTTTTCAATACCAACATTTACATGCATGCATAAAAGATGCGATTGCTGCCACAAAGAACAAACAATGCCAAAATAAAAAAAGAAATGTAAAATAATTCTAGCTACAGAATCGCTATCTTTAACTATTCATACTCAAGTATTTAAAATTTTTTCTGAATTTATTAATGTTTAATGACGGTTGACTTTAATAAACGAATCCAGAAAATTATAACTGGCGATCTTAAACTCCAATATACATAAATACTGAATTTCAGCTCATTTGATTCAAGTGGGTCGCTGGAAGTGCCCAAATGTAGCGGGGGAAAAAAAAAATATAAAATATATGAATCGCTTCATGCTTGAAGGGGTTTCATCACTTCTCCTATTGTTAGACGAAACTCCTTTTAGCATGTAGCCATTCAAAAATGGAGGGTTCAGAAGCCAATCAGTGTAATGCATAGGAACCAAACTATGTTGAACTATTCGGGATTTCAGAACAAAAAAAATTAGCTAATAACATCAAATTTGGCTGTTGGTATTCAGTAAGATGAATGCGAAACTATTACATCCGACATCTCTTGATTTTGCTCGCAAGCGGATTTTTAGACTCCGAATTCTTAAGTGAAACCGGTATGATGGAAATTGACTTAAGTTAGCTTATTATACTGATTCCAGTGCTTAACTTTATTAAGTAGTTAAGTAGAGTTTATTTATACCTATTTATTTATTTATTATTTTATTTATTATTAAATAAATTATTATATAATTTATAAATTATTAATATTTTTATTAATATTATAATATTATATATATATATATATATATATATATATATATATATATATATATATAATATTATATTATTAATATTATATTCTATTAATTATTAATATTTTTTATTTATACCTATTAAAGAAAATACCGCAGTTGCGTTGGTAATTGGTGTATTTTTTTAAATAGGCTAGTTTCTAATTTAAAATTAGGTTAGCTCTGGCATTAAAAAAATAAAAACATAAAATGAAAGAAAAATAACCCCAATCCCTTCGGGTTTTCGTTTTAAATATACAGTACTAGTGTTGTTTTTTTTTTTAAATAGGCTAATTCAGGATTTTAAATAAAATTAGCTTAGGATATGAATTAAAAAAAAAAACTTTTTTTGGGTTTTACTTTTATCATCAAATGTACTTGACCATTGCAGATCAAGCGCACCTTTGCGCTCGATCCAGGCCATCCTCTGGTCTCCGCCAACCAAGTTGCCTAGTGTAATAGGGTTCTTAGTAGTAGAACACCAAACACATACTCGTTGATGATAATTAAGTTTTTATTTAATTTTCATGCATTTGACATATGATAACGTTAATTATAATTTAATAATTTTTCGTAACGTAATAAAAGGCTTTTAAGAAATTGAAACAAGGAAATGGTCTATTTTTTAAGATTTCAACTGATTGCCAAGATTTCTATGTCGCTTGATTATTATTTATTCACTGCATCATCTGAAAAAATATTCGAGGAAAACAGGCAGAGAAAATTCACTAAGGTGAAATCTTAAAGGTACGACTAAGCCGGTATTTCATGAATTATTTATTTTATACCCGCCAACTAGGGCTAAAGTTCTCCTTCAGATCCTGAGGAAAATCAACGATACCATAAAAATATCTCTGCTACTCAGCACAATAAAGAGGAAAAATAAAATATGTTGTAAAACTCTTATCATTCTGAATATTTAGTTCTTTTAATTTCATAAATTATATCATGCAAAATGAAATTGATGAATTTAAAATAATTTGTACGTTATTTTATCTATTAGATAAGAATCCGAAGGCAGTACCGATGCGACATGAATATGATTAGCAGAAAAGCATATATATAAATATTTTGCATATAGCATCACAAATTAAAAACTGTATAATAATACCTAAATTTGTGCTTAAATATTTGGTTCTCAAATATTAATATTCAGTAACTATAATATTTAATATTAGAAAAAAATCATGTAATTTGAAAAATAACATATTATTACAAATATGATACAATTTCACAAAAACACGATAGGAAGAGATAATTGAGTGTTGAAAGAAAATAGACACAAATAGCAAACACTCAAATATTTTAAATATTTTGAGATACACCAAGATCATATTCTGTAACAGGCATGTGTGTATTAATCAGGTATTAATCTGTGATTCTCAATTTTAGTTTTACAAAGATATGATTAACCAAAAAAAAATCTCTTAGTTATTACGTTGTGACTATTCTGTGAATTTTGTATCATTTTCTATAACCTGGGGTCAGTATCTGCACTTATAAAATAGCAAATTAATCATTGAAATAAAGAAAGAAAAGTTGGAAACTTAAACATTCAAATTATTTACAAAATAGAATGTGTTCGTAGTAACGACAATAGTACATTTTTAGCATTTATAGTTGTATTAAATTTCAAACTGATAAGCAAAGCTATTAAGCTTGGTTCCAGTTTTCCAATTCAATCTTATCGCCATCCTGTTAGAACAGAAGGCTAAGGGATAAAACTAACAAAAAAAAAAAAGAAAAGAGGAATGAAGTCAGGGAACTTGTAAAACCGCAAAATATCGCTTAGCCGACAAGATTTCAAGGATAACGAAGCCTGAGGAAAAGGATAAGTCCTGTGACGTCAGGTACGCAGGTGCCCAAGAAGAGGCAGATGTTCAAGAAGGAGACTGTTGCCAACACTTCCGCCGCATTGTCGACCCAATGGGGCTCATTGTGCGTTCCCTCTACAGCAAACACATGCTCTTCCCGGGGAGTCGGCGGAAAAACTCCGGCTATTGGTAACAATGACACAACCGGGACGTTCGTGCAACTCGAAACTGCGGAGGTAGAGTAACCTCAGGAATGTATCCGGTGTCTCCGAGGATCAGGAGATGAGTGGACCCTATCAGCTGATGACACCTGATATCGTAATTGACGCTCCAAAGGGACAAGGAAGAATCAGTTCAGTAGGGAGACGAAGCTTTTCAGATAAAATGTCTCTTAATTGCAATTGGACCAATAGTTATACGTTATGTCAATATAAGTTGATGCTAAGCCAAGAGAATATTAAAATAAAGCGAACACACTGAAGTGTATTTATTAAGCAGTTAGCAATCCTAGGATTTTAGGATAGCTGTTTTAAAAATGCTTTATCTAAAAGCAGTGGGCATGAGTGATTGCTCATTACAAAACAATATAGAGATAATTCCGTTGTCATAACGTTCGATAGAATACTGATTCAACGAACGCTCGTGAATCATTGTTTTTAAATGATTTCATCAAAAGTTTTTTTTTTTTTTAATGGTTAAAGATTAGGCTAAGTTTATCTCAGAGACTTGAAAAATATTGGTTTTGTTAATTTAAAAATAATTTTACATTAATTGATTTTAAATGTTATTATTTTTGGTTTAATTAAAGATCAATCAGAAATAATCCAAGTTAATCTCTAGAAACATAACGTTTTATCAACAAACAAAAAATATCAAAGTTATGTTATATACTTTTGAATAATCAATTCTCACCTCTACTATTTCGTCAAAGGTAACTTTTAAGTTATTCTTAAAGCTTATATAGCTCTTTATCGTACTGAAACTCTTTGTTTCACATTTATAACCCTGAGAGATATCCATTTGGATCTGAATATGGTTACGGGAGCCCAAACATAGCTATAACATTTTTGGAAAATAGAAGATAATGTTTGAAACATTGACTGGATTTATTCGGAATTAAAACATATTATATTTTCATTATAAACAGAATGATAACTTGTTAATTATTTAATCGGTACATTTTACCAATATTTAGGCTTAAGTGATAAATAAATTATTGCTGAGATGCCCCCGAGTTTTGAAGATAAGTTCTAAAAATTAAATCGTAACAAACGATAAAAAATTGACCATCCGTAGTTTAAATCATCAGTGTAATCGAATCTGTTATGTTGAACCTCGTTACTGCAGTGAGAGACCTGCTTTCTATCAGGGTCTAGAACAGCTTTTGGTTGCAATTGTTCTTCGTTAATCCATAATTTAAATTATATTAATTATGAACTATTTTTGTTTAAAAAAACACATCAATAAGATGAATCTAATTTAATTATAAAATGAAAAGAACAAGTCAAGCATCCTTAGCCTGTTATTTAAACAATAGGCACAACTTCGGTCTTACAGAATCCACAAATAATGAAGCTCAGTTTTAAGAATACGCAGCAACTCATTACAATCGAATTCATAGAAAATTTCTAGGGCACAACTCATTAATTAAAAAAAGAATCTAAATTCATCATGTCCGGGAGCATCACAAAGAGAATTGCATGGATCAAACCACATTAATGACACGGATGAGATACCTCATGCATCCACATTATTAGGTTCGTGATTACCACTAATAGTTAATGAATATTTTGATAGGCGTGGATATAAAGATAAGCTGAAAAATTTACATATAATTGCATGTAATGTGAAACTTCTCGTCACAGATACGTATCCTTAAACAGAAGCATTTGTGTATTTCAAATCTTGTTCAAAATTCAAAATGACAGTGTTTACGAGAAGAATAATTACCGTATTAGCCAACGTGTGATATGAATTCGCAATAAATCCAATTTTCCGAAAGCTTTTCGTTTGGCCGAGCGAATATAATTGTATTATCAGGATAATTGGAAAATATGGTAATGAGGTAATGTAACTGAAAAAAAATCTTAAGTATGCATCATGAAAAACTAATAATAAGCTATGAGGAATAAGCTGTTAATTTTAACAATGCGGTAATTTATCGTATCTGTGGCTCCAACACGATTAGTATTCACACACTAAAGTGTCGGTTCGAACTAGTCTAAATTACTATTTAGTGTATGTGTATACTATGTACTGTAATACTTTACAGTGTGATTGGGTAACTGGAATAAAGATTTTTGTTACGTATCATCCATTATATCCCACCTCTACGATATCTGCTACAGTAATGCATCCAAGAGCGTTTCGAGCCATTCACACATTTCCTTCCCTAAATTCTTCAGCTCGACACAAAACGCACAATTTAAATAATATGTATAGATGTGAACAATTTTCGCTCTTGAGAAAAAGCAATCCTAAGTTCCAATCACGTGCTAAGTCAAAATGAGAGAAAAAAAATCGCGCACTACTCCTTACTTCTTAATTAATCCAGACCGCGATAACAAATCACTTAGGACAAATTAAATCCAAAGTATTCCTGAATATCGTGAGCAGGCTACTAAACCATCTGATTAGCAAGACCCATTTTTTTTTTTAAGTTAAAAATTATAGGTTCGAAGCACGCGAAGTTGATGACGTAACTAACAGGTAAGTTAGGGGGATAAATTAATGCCGTAGTATTAAGCTGACTTCTCTGATATTAACTTACAAAGGACTCGGATTTAATGGAGCTCTACAAATTAATAAATTACAATTTCTATCAAGATAATATTTTTGAGTTACGGTGATCGTATTTTTTGTAGTTTATTTTTATAGATGGGCCTCTTACAGTAACGCCACGATGTTCAACACACACAATCGACGGTATCAAGCATAATGGTTTTCAAAAAAGCATTGTAGTGATTTTAAAAATAGTGTTAATTGATTAATGTAATAAAACTAGAATCGAGGTCAAGGATGTCCTCTCTCTATTTGGCAAGTAATTATTAGACTGCTGATGTAAGATGTACTTAATGAGAGATCTGCATTTATGTGATATTTATGTGGCAAGACAGAGAAATCCTGATTGTACTTGAATTTGCGAAATGTATTAATAAATTTGTACCTTATAGGCTTAAGGCTTTGTTATTTTAAATATTTCAATAATATCATAACAATTATTTTTGTCTCTTTGTTGTTGTTTGCTCTCTTTAATTATTATAATAAAAAGTATAAGAAAGTATACAAAAAACAAGTATTACCCAGGATTAAAACAATCATAAAAAAATTATAACTAGGATGAAAGTAGGTAAAAATCAAATTGGCATTCTGGGACATCCTAAAGTGTAGCATAGGATAAAGTTATATAATTAGGCGAAATTGAGAAAATTTGTTATTTCACAGCTCTCCTACTTTCAGTTTTTTTCAAATCAACCAGATTTTCCATAATGAATTTTTCATAGAATCAATAAAAAGTAAATAAGAAAAACCTGTATCGCGATTGGATAGAACTAGTGAATGGGAATGAATGAGGGACAAGGCATAGATGGGAAGATAGGTTCTGATACCATGAAGATAAGGCGGTGCAAATTTGAGGGGAGAAAAAGTCGGGGAACCTCCTTTGTAGGGGAGACAGCGAACCCCTCTGTGTCTTATGTTACAAATAAATTAAATTAACTAAACGAATAAATTAAATTTGTATTTACTACTACTAGGTCTTGTTAAAAATTGAGTTCTTATTAAAATACATCTCAAGAATAATTACAAAACTATTAAAACATAAATTTTAATTAGCTTCATATAAATTGCAAATAGATTTAAAACTAACGTAAACAGTTTAAGTGAACAAATGAATCGCTTCATACTAACATGAGTCTTGTGTTGAGGAGAATTTGAGAAAATAGTGAAGAAAAATATTATTTAACCTATCTTTATAGACTTAACTTGACCTATTTTAATATTGTTTTCTATGAAACAAGGTAGGATGCACTTAAAGATAAAAACAGCGTCCATTAGATTAAAAATTAGGAATCAAACCAAAAGTAATTTTTGGCCTAAATATGACAAAACCCAATTTAAAACGTAAAGCTTCAGATAACATATTTTAAGAAAATTATTTTACCGTATATAAAACTCACCACAGTAATATTTATTTGGGGCCATGGCGAACAATCTATTGATAAACGAAAAGCAACTCACCTGAAACAAATAAAACATTATTTTAGAAATTTATATAAAACAGGCAAAAGATTATTGCTAAGAATATTCTCATCTTTGAAATTATTCTTAAATTTAAGATTAACAAAAAATATTTCATAATAATAAAAGACCAAATATTATAATTAGAGCATTTTTTAATTAAAATTAATAGTATCCAGCCTCCCAAATTAATGTTGATTGCCAATTCAGTACCAAAACGTGCTCATGCTCGTAAGTAAAACCAATAAAACATTAATTTGTAAATTGTTACAAGCTATTAACATAATTGTGTAATATTATCAAATACTTAGAGCAAAAATGCAAGCTTATCTAATGAATAAAATCAATCAAAATCTAATTCACTGAAAAATAAATCATTTTCTAAATCTCTGTATAAAATTCCGAAATATTCTTTGAATTAAAGATATGGCCTTAAAATATGATATTTGAATTAAAGAGAGCCGTCCGAATTGGTTCATCACCTCGTTTTTGTTTAATGGCGCAAAACTCCTTTGGTCATATAAAGCTATTAATTATGGTTTGTTGCTATTATTATTCTTTATCTATTTATTATATACATGTAAATACAGACATGCAAATACTAAACTTCCTTCCCCTTTCCTTTTTTTTTTTTTCTTTATTATTATTAATTTACATGGTTGAAAATTATTGTAATTACAATACTGGCATTTCGGTTGCGCTTGTTTGGTGATAAAGTAGGAATAAGTATCGTCCATCGATTTGGCCTCCAACATATTTCTAATTAGAGTTATGATAAAGGTATATAGGGGAGCGGGGTAGCTCAGTGGGTTAGGCACTGCGCTACTAATCTCAAGGTCCTGGGTTCGAGACCGGCTGAGGCAGATAATTATTATTCTGTATTCAGTCGCGGATCGACCCTGTGGGATCGGGAGACCCTCCTGGGGCTCACCCAGCCTCTATAAAGTAGGTACCCTTAATTGGGGAAAAACCTGGCGGTTGAGCGTGATCTCGGCCAAATCACCTCCTTACACAACCGGTGGCTTTGAAACAGTACGGTCCTTACCCAAGTACTGAGCCCAAGACCCTTCACGGGTTGTAGTGGTACAGGTTTTTAAAGGTATATAGTGGTTTCTTTATGATTCCTTTCAAAGTCAATTTTTATTTTGTACGAAGACCGCTACTTTTAAAATCAACTGTTCACTTCGCGAAAGTACCTCTAGACCAAACACCTTCAGAAAAATCATTCCTAGTCCCAATAATCGAATCATCTTGTTTTTATATCGGAGATTCTGACCATTACAAATTTAGAAAATGTTTCAAATTTAACATTATTTAAATTTCAATGTAATTTGTATTAATTCATAAGGTAACCACACTAACCAACTGTTGTCAAATTTTCTTGTATGTCCAATTGACTTGTTGCTCTTCGACAGAGTATAATAGCTATTTGCTTATCGACCAGGCAGGATGACCTCAGTCACGAAGATGTAATCAGTATATCAAGATTCCATTCATTATAATTTCTAATACTATAAAGGCTTGGTGATTCCAGAATTCTTTAGTTAATCGTTATTGAACAACGGTAAATTCAGAATATATGTAATATGCATTATTGTTAAGGATCTCAGCTATTATTTTATCGTCACTATTGGAAGGTCTAAGCTATGCTGAGCAGAGCCCTTATTTAATGACCCCGGAACAAGGAATACGATAGTGGTAACACTTAACAAGAATATGTGAAGATTGCCAGTGGTGGAAGTGTGGACCCGACGCAATACGAGATGATAATGTATTTCCTCCAAAGTTTAAATTCCATTAGTAGGTTACAAAAAAGAATTTATTGCATAAAAAAAAATCTAGCTGTTCTTAATATTATAAGTTCAATCGAATACACGATGCTTCTTTTGCTAGCTCTACCTTTTACGACACACTCATCGCAATGGATCGTACCGACGGACACCATACGTAAAACATAGTCATAACAACGGCAGAACAGAACCACACCACCATTTCAGGAATTTCAGTCACAACGTAAAAGACGTAGACAAAACTATCGATATTTTGGATTCTCCATCTGTCTCTGGGGCATGCAATAAACCAGCACCTCCTCAACTTATTCCATAAAAGAATATCTTTGTATATCCATACAGTTTGTTCCTTAAAACTTTAAATTTCCTTAAATAAATGAACAGGGAAGGTTTTTTAAGAATAACGGAAACCCTTGTAATCAATCATAGTAAAGAGAGAGCGCTCCCTCTCTATCTTTACTAGCGCAGTGGGTACGGCAATGGCACTTAAGTTTCGTGACCGATTTCAAGTCCAGCAGCTGCAGATAATTTATTTATTCTTTTATAACAACCACGGATCGACTCAAGGACCCAGCCTCTAAAAGTAATACCCAAAAATATACCAAAAAAAAATATCCAGCCTGATCCTTCGTTGGGTTTGGGGATAAATCTGGCGGTTGAACGTGGATGCAAAACTGAATACCTTGTGCATCTGTTTGTTAAGAAACAGTACTTCCTTACCGAGGGTTTAGCCTAAGACTCTTCATGCATTGCAGTGGTACAAGTTTTTCTATTTTTTTTATAAGTTTGAGATAATCGCAAAGTATAACCGAAGCAATAAAAATAATGAAATATATTTCTAAGACTAAATGGATAAAAAATAACCCTTGTTCAAAAAGGAAACTATCGTTTAAATGCGATCGTATCTTTTTAAACAGACAATTGAATTTATGCCCCCCGCAGAGACTATAAGAAATGTCCTATTGGTTATCGTAGTCGCAATTAGATGGTTCACCGAAGGGTGGTAGAATCTTCTATGTCGTTAGTTCTTGCAGCGATCCGGAACACTGGCGACAACTCACCGAGATCCGATCTAAACGTAGTTTATAAGCGCTCATTTTGGCATCAAGAGGAGTCGAAGAGGTGAAAACCATGATTCATCCTTCACAGTCGATTACAAGTTTAAAACATTTGACTACTGATCACAAACAAAAAATGATCAGTTGAATTTCTTAAAATGGATAAAAACTTGACAAATCAACAACGAGCATCCTATTACATGCATCCTTTTAGCAGTAATGAGTAATGAGTAAATCATACGATCATATGATCGGATACGATTCAAAGTCATTATTATTGATTCATATCCTAGAAGAATAATTTATTTTTAATACAATAAGGGGCTTGCAAAGGATTTTGGTTTTGAATGGTAATTTGGTTTGGCTTACTTTCAAGGATGAACGCCTTAAGGTCGTAATCGAAAATTAAGTATTACGTAAGCGGCGATGGGTGGAATCGGCACCGAAACTTCGGGTTCGCTGAGCTCATTTTATTCAAAACTTTGATGGTTTATTTGAATGCAAAAGATTTGTACCAACTGTTATGCGATTACGCCTTCCTAAAGAAAAAAAAATTGTCCGCGCCTCTCTAAATGAAACAATAAAAAATTTCTGCGCCGCCCTATCTTATAATAGATATAAAGATATAGGCGCAATTTAAACTATAATAACTTTATTAAGCAAACGTTTAAAAAAATACTCTGTGTCGTTTAAATTTAACTATTGTTTCATGCAGTTACCGATCGTTTTTTCTAATACAAAAAAGAGCGTTTGCAAAGGTGACATTTTTTAAATCTTCCACTCCGGATAATTTTTAATAGGAATTAAATGAATACATAAAAATGTTATGAAATTGAAAATAAACATTCCTTAACTGAATTTATACTATTACGTTATGATATGAAGAGTATTTTTTTATCAACATTCATTTTCTATTAAAATTTTGGCGCCTCCCCAGGCAATAAACCTCTCAGGTTGGACACTGCTGCCACTAATTCAAGCAGACCTGATAAAATCCGTAATGACCTTTTGTTTTCTTTCAATAAATTGTATATTATTTCAAAGTAGTCGATATGGACGAGAATTTTTTTTTTATAATTTCATGAAAATGTAACGTAAAAAGAGCTTCCCGAATCGGATCTCATAATTACTAAAAAAATCAATTAAATATTTATAACATTGATTAATTTCACTAATTGGCTTGTATCTATTAGGCTGATGAAGTGTAATGCTCTATTTATATTTATTTATACGTGCTAATCGGATGAAATATATTTCGAGGCGAACGACCGGTTATTTTGTCTAAGCCTATAAGAAACCCGACGGTTACAGAAACTGCCCTATTTTTGTATCCGGAACAGAAGAGAGTAAAAAACCAGATATAGAGGATGGCCAATTTGGCAAACTACCACACTCCTATTATTCCTGGAATTGTTGAAAATTCTGTTTACAGAGGGGAAAGGGTACAAAAAAAAAATGGAGATGAAAGAAAGGAAAAAGCATTGGCTCCAAGTATTTTTACTTTGCCTCGACCGAGTCGTTGACGGATTTATGATTAGAAGTTTGAGAGTTCTTTTATAGTTGGACGAGGGTTCAAAAGTTTTAGAAAGTAAAAAAAATTTCGACTAGGTTAAGCTGAAATAATATCAATACCAAACTAGGTAATACACGATAGGTAATACACAAAAAAATTGGATTATTTTAAATAACGTAGTCAACAGATACTACTGGATTTCTTATTGTATCGTTTGAATTATAAATTATAGAAATTATTAGTGTATTTTTAGAAAGATTGAAAATTAAATGCCTTTGATGTCTGAAGTTATTTTCTTTAATTTTATTTTATGCATCTATATTTATCATAAAAACAAAAGAAAATTATTTGTCAATAAATGCACCCCTTGTAACTGTTACCATAAATTTCAATGTAAGATAACTTAAAAAATTATACTTTATCGCATGTGATAATAAACAAGGGAAATAATAGTTTAATCAGATACAGTATTTATATTATAAGGTTATATTATATTAATATTTTTGGGAATAATCTAATCACCTGATTAAACTATAATTGCCCTCTTGTTTATCTTGTATATTATACTGTAGATGTTTTAAAATTCTTTTTACAAATATACCTGCCTCTATATTTGTGTGTGTTGGATAACAAATTTTTATTTATCACTCAGTTAATTCAGATTCAAATATTTTAAAAAAAATATTCCATAAGATATTAAAATGTTGACTGAGGCTGTCTCAAAGAAATTTCGAATTCAAAGCTATAAATGCAGTGATCAATAAAAACTTGTAATCCAACATACCCGACGACCTCACAAAAATAAATTAAACATTCTGTAAAGAAGGGTAGGTATATTAAAGTTCCATCCTTTTAAAATATATTAGTAGCTCTTCAAAATTTGCTAACTGGCAAAAAATACAACCATTTGGTAATTCGACGGCCCATTTTACTAAATGGCGGTCTAAAACCTGTCGACTTAGTAATCAAGTTGCCTTACAGTCAGGCATTTACTTTTTTTTTTTCAAGAATAAAATTTCAATTTGGCAAAACGTGTTCCACTTGAGTAGTAGAGCGGAAAATTGAGGGAAATTTAATACCGAGGCGAGAAATGGTAGCATGTTTTAGCATTATACTCTGTGGAACTAATAAATACTGGAAACTTACATTAGAATAAAAATGATTAATGAACCACAGGCTTTAAAACATATTGGAACGTTATCATAATTATATGATAGGAACTAGAAGTTAATAAATTTTATCTTTCCTGTCCTACTTAGAATATATTAGGCGATTAAATTCCTAATAAGCAAACAAAAACTACGTGTAAATACATAGTAACTTTATTTTACAACGATGATTGATTTTTAATATTTAACTTTCGGTACTTGAGGTATTTAATTCCGAATCTCTGAGCAATAAGCTAATAGTCTATTTTTAGAAGACTTGGATAATTCAATAATGAACCTTTGTAAACGACCAAAAAATTTTGCCTTTCAAGATACGTACAATAAAAAATTGAAAAAAAAATAAAAACCATCAGTCTATCATCCGGCTCTTCTTCAAGACAACTGGACCGATTTTTTTTTTTAGATTTGGCACCAAAGTCGTAGGTCCCCCCCTCGGAATACGACATTAGCATTCGTAAAATAAAATGGCGGCCGATTAAAGGTTTCATATGCCCATATCTCGGACATTAATAAAGGTAAAGGAAAAATATAAAAAAATTTAAAGCATTTTAGTAAAGCCTCTAAAAAAAAAAATTCCTAATAAATTTATTAAATTTGTGTTATTTCATATGTATAACTATAAAAAAAATAAAAACCTGCACAACAACAACCCATGAACGATCTAGGGCTCAGTAAGGATCGTACTGTGAACGGCAAGGATAACGATTGTGCAAGGAGGTGATTTGGCCGGGATCACGCTCAACAGGCAGGGTTTCCCACCCAATTAAGGGCACCCACTTTATAGAGCCTGGGTGAGCCCCAAGAAGGTTTCCCGACCCTGCAGGGTCGAACGATGGCTGATTACAGCTTAAATGATTATCTGTCACAGCCCGTCTACCCCGCTCCTATATATAACTATAATATAGTATAACATATATTATGGAGATAATAAACCATGGTGTAGTAATTTAAAGCGTTTTATTTACAGTAAAGTTAGGGGAACATTGGTTCGCAAACAAGTGTTCGGCGAATCGGAATTCGGTTCGTGGCTCTCTACACACTATACGAGGTGTTGAAGAGAAAAACTTACGAACCGCTGTTCGTCAGCTCTACACACATGGGAACTTGGTTCGCCGAACCGTTATTGGCGAACCGATGTTCCCATTTGTGAAGGTCGCTTACTACTCCAAAGCTGTACTTTTGAGAAAACGGCGCTTGAAGTTTTCATCATCAAATTTCTACTGATTATTACAGATATTCTTACAATTGTGTAAATAGTTTCGTAGACCCATTTGCAAGCAAATGTTTAGAAGTAACTTTTGTAAAGTTTTTTTTTTCCTAACAAATTTGTAGACCTAAATTTTTTGAATTATACCAGTTTTGTTTACAAAACAACTGCTATCCAGCGGTCACACGATGAATATTTTTTATGGCTCTCTTCATCATAAAAAAAATAATCATCTCGTTGATTAAGATTACACGAAAATTAGAAAATCGTTAATTTTGAGTTGTGCATGTTTTCTTCCAAGGTAACGATATGTTTCTAATTTTGCCTGTTTATAAGAACTTGAAATTATAAAGGAGTCAGTTAATTATTCCTACTCAAGAGTAAGAAACCCCACACATTCCCTGGACCATTGGGATCTCAAATAACTGTAACGTTCTTCAAAACGTCTTCAAATAAAAAAATACACAGGAACGGGCCTTCAGCGCCTTTGTTGGAAGAGCCAGGGCAATTTCTAAAGTCTGTTGACAGATCTAGGGTTTTGGCGGCTGGCACCAACAGGACAATGGGAAAACGCACTCTGCCACTTGTAACATTTGACCCATAGAATAGTGGGATTCAGCTGTTTAGCCATACAATGACCATTGAGGACCACCTGGTTCCAGGGACCACATTCCACCAGAGACCCCCCCGGTGAAAGTTGCGGGATGAAATCCCCATGTTCCTCCTGTCTTTGTCCTAGCTATTCTTGAGTCTTCATAATTGGATTAGGAAAAATGGACTAATAAATCGAAGGTGTTTTAATAAGAAGTCTATGTTCGTTTCAGAAATTTATGAATGATATTTAGTAATGCCAAAATCTAGATGTAAGATATCTTCCTCCTTCAGGGTTAGTGAGATTCATTTTTTCATAAACTATACATAAAGGACGTTGGGTTCAGCACTTGATAAGGACTTATGTTTTAAGCCAACGGTTATACAAGATTTATGTGGTCAGCATCCACTTTTAACCTCAACGTTTTCTCCCCAATCCAATAAAGCCAGATACCCACTATATAGAGGCTCACGAGCCCAGAGTCGATCCACGGCTGATACAAACAAAAACTGGGGGTCTTACCCACTGAGCTATTCTTAGCAATTTGATACTAAAAGAATAGATAAATCGAATGCAACATAATTACTAATCTTTTAAACAATATTAGAAATACCATTTTTTATCTAATCTTACAGAAGTTAAAAATAAATTAGTCAGTTACTTATTTAATTTAATTAAGATTATTTATCTGGATTGCTCAGCTTATAAGATACACGAGACATAACATTGTAATTTTATTAAAAACAATCATTTAAAAAAGCAATTTATAAATATAAATGACAAAATAAAATTAATAACTGGTTGCAGAATGGTATTGATTTTGATTTTGCAATTGATACCGAAATTAACCTCAAGCCAGTGCAATATTCAGTATGATAAATCTGTTAATATCAAATTAACATAATTGCTTTACAAACATATATTTTTATACAAATAAAATATTCACAATTAAAAATGCTTATACTAGCACCAGCTAATATTCTCACTAAATTGGTCGAGGAGTTTGTTTATTCCATGAGCGAACTTGTTGAGTATAAGTATGCCTGATGCTGTAACAATGTAAACAGTCTGACGAAACGAAGCCATTTTTGTGACTACAAAAAATCCTAAACATAATTATAACTTCTTGTCGATATAAATGATAACCGTATGCTAGCAAGAAAAATAGTTCACAATTAGAAAGGAAAAAGGTAATGCAATTAGAAAGTAGTAGTAAACTGAAAAAAATCAATTATTTACAGGCACGAAAAAAAAAATAATTGCTGAATAAACCTTTTTCATAAATGTAGAAAAATGCATCGAATTGTCCGATGGGGCAAGGAGCATTAAAAGTAAGCATAAACCATTTAAGCCCTTATCCTATCAAATGTACTGGCTATATTTATATACATATGTAAAAAATGCATAAGAAAAAAATGTCAATCTTTTTTAGGAACTAATCCCATAAAGTTTTGGTTTATAAAGTACATAATACCTAAATATGTTATTGATAAAAAAAAAAAACTGTCAGTAGTATCTATAATCTTATATTCTATAAGATTAATTTGTTTACAGGATTTTTTTACCAAATCTCTACTTCGCAATAGATGAAATAACATTTTCGAATCCGGCCAAGTAGGAGCGCCAGATAACTTTCATTTCTTAAGCAATTTAAACAGGTTTCGCATTAAAATAGGATTTATAGACATTTTTCCATTATTGTTTATCGTTTAATTACACATCCAGTTACTATTTAGACCTGATTCAGAGAATTCCTGGATATAAATGGTTTTTCGCCAATGATAAAAGGACATTTTAACTGTAGCGTGGGGATAAACGAATAGGAAAATTTTTAGGACAGATGATTAATGAAATAAAAACTATGCATTAGATGTTCCACTGAATTATATGATATGATTCCTAACCTTCATACGAACAGCACTTATTGCCGTCGTGATCTATCAATAGCGGTAAAAAATTCTATAATGTGATAGTTCAAAGAAAATTATAATTGAATTGCAACCAATTTTTTTTTTTCTCATAAAAATCAAGGCAAAAACAAGATAGACTTTCAACTCCAGTTATTTGTTATTGATAAAATTATTAGTACCATAGAAGTATTCTTTCGTCCATTAACTCGGTCCTCCTAGCTGCTCAGTGGTTAACTCAACTTTTGAAAAAAACTTAATTTAGTTCACCTTTACATCGTTTGAGCATAGTTTAAAAAAAAAAAAAAAATGGTAGGGAGATAATTCAATTTAAAATTACAAGCATATTTCTCAGTCTTTTTTGGAAAGTAATCAAACTTTGAAACTCCTCGCACCCATTAAAAGTTGCAATTTTTTTCTTAACTACTTAGTTCGGAAGCTAAAGTGGTATCAATATCAAAATAAAAAGTTTTGAAGAGCTTCATAATGGAAAATAATAATAACTGAAATATGTACTTATTAATAATGGACTATGACGTCATCATCAGAGCGTTAGATGATAGCCATCCGCATTTTGACAGACAAATGGTAGAAAATCATCTCTGAGAATACCAAAAATTAGCTTATTAATTCTTATGCAAGGACGATTTTTTTTTTTACTAATTTGATACGTCGCCCGCTATCCGCTTCGAATGATTTTTACCGGACAGTTTCCTGACATAAAATGATGATAGGTTGAAAAAAAAATCTAGCCTGTCAAAATTATAAGAATTGTATTCCGAACTGTCAGGATTCTGTTTTCAATTCAATCTTGCCAGGAACAATTTGATCGTAATGATGGAAACTTAATAGAAAAATCGTCGTCGTGAACCAAAATTTCCTAATTTAGCATTTTTGTCAACGATTTCCTACACTTTGCCTTCAAGTAAACCGGTATTAGACAGACGAAGATCAAGTAATGTACCAAGTTAATTATCACTACTTACGGCAATTGATAGGTTTTTTTAATTATAGCACACCTCAAGATTACTCCTATAATTTATCCAACAAAATTCTAATAGTTTAATCGTTGTTGTACTAAACAAATGTGCTTTTTTATCTGCGTGTGAACCTGAAAATATAGGTTAAAATGATCAGAATTAAGAAAACCATGGAGCAATACTAAAAGAAAATCCATAAACCTGGACAGATTCAAACAGACGTCAGGGAACATACGAAATTGACATGTGGTGAATGTCACTATTGCATTAGGGCCAAATGTCCAGACGTCATCACCTCTATCAAGTCTGTCTTGCCATCATGTTAAAGGTTGAAAGCTTATTAACACAATGTGATTTCGTTGTTATTGCATAATTCAGAACGATTGAAATCTAGCTTTATTTAAATATAAAAAAAAAAAGAAAAAAAATATGTACATGCATACATGCACATAAAAACTTATAATTGCATCATGTTCGTAACATCCCAAAACAAAAGAAATAAATTTAATTCAACATTTATTGTTGGACCTTTTAGTAGAAAATGGAGAAAGGCTATTTAAATACTTTTTAATAGCTAAATTCCAATACTAAGCCAACTATTATTAAATATATAAAACGATATTGTTAATATGAAAAACAAGTTGCAATGACAAATTAAAGATTAATATTAAGCGAATTCAATTTAAGGATTTGGTAAGGCTGAAAATATATTCACTATGATGATGTTTTAAAAATGGAGAAATAAATTATTTGGTTATTTATATAATAACTATTAGTGATAACTGGTTATTAGTATACAAATTAACAGTTTTAGTAAAGAGATAAGAGACAGCCGTTAGTATAAAGTGTACCCTTTTCACGTTTTAAGGTCTTATATAAAATTAAAAAAATAAATAATAATAGATAAATAAAAATAATAAAGACATAAAAACATAGAAAATTGGAAGCATTTACATTATTATTTTATTTATTATGTGAAGTATAGTTTTTCGCGGTACCTAAAAATTTGTCAATGATGAGCTAAAAAAAAATAAATAAATCAAAGAATTGTAATAAATACAAAGAAAGGGTTATTGAAAACAGAAAGACAAATCTTGAGAAATATATATGGGCCAAAGAAAATAGATCGAGGTTACAAACCAAGGTATAATCGGGAATTGAAAAAAAGGGGAAAGATATAGAAACAGCGATGCGAAAAAGAAGATAGAAATATTTCGAACAAAATGATCAGGATGGACAAGAACAGATTAATAAGCAAATATTTGATAAATTGCTTGGCCTAAAAACTATAAAGGTTACCCAGAACAGATTAAAATTTAAATGGCAAAACTGGGGATAACAAACGAGGATTGTTTGGACAGCGTTCGATTCCAGAAACAGGTTAATAAACTGAGAATCCCTAATCGACAAAATGATGCGGTTTTCACTATCATTTAGAAAATTTCTTCAAGAAGGTTTATATGCATTACATTTTTCGAAATGCTCCCCCTAAGGGGAGAAATGAGGAAAACTATTTAAAAAAAAAAGGTAATTTTGTAATCGTTGACATGACAACTTCAAACAAGTTCACTACGAAAATATTTTAACAAGAGTAAAATTATTGTGTGAAAGCATCATTTGTTAATAAAATCGAAGATTAAGGAAAAAGTGCAAAAACGTGAAGCTTTATTGCCGTTTTGACAAATTTATTATCATTTTGTTCCTATGCGTAAAAAACCTATACATGAAATTATACGAATTCTAAACAATGCAATCGATTACCGAGAAAAATTTTCATCCCTTTGCCTTTAATATTTCTACAGTCAACATTTTTGTTGGTAACCGGTTGTATTGTTGAAAGTTCTGGTAGCTCCTCACCCTCCCTCCCCCTCCTCCTCTAAGAGCTCTAATAATTGAAGCATAGAAATGCAAAAGAGCCTAAGTGCCTTCAGAAAATGTTTTCACAATTCAATTTTCAACTTGAAAAGTATTAAAGAAATCAATAGATAATTATTTTTTCGAAAAAAAATAAAACTCTTTTTTCTTCCTTCGGTTTCACGGCAAAGCTGTGCTTCCTTGGTGAATCTATTTTCACTATAAATAGTCAATTTTTTTACTTTTATTTATTTTCCCATTCATTTAATACAGCAGTGTATAACGTGCAGTATATAAATAATGTGTTGAAAATTAAATAAAAATTGAAGTAAAATTTAATCTTTTTTTTTTTTAAACTTGTTTGTAAAAGTGTTGTATAAACTACAGTAAGATGATGAATGATGAATAGCAATGATAATGAATGAACAAATAGTTCTGTCTTCTGTTATTCACATAATCTTTTAAAAGTTAAACATAAAAAAAAAAATTGAAATTTGGGAAGCTATTTAATTCGTAATTCTTTTCACGGGCAACGCCGTTTGTATAAAGTCGTAAAAGGTAATGGAGAATGACGAAAAACGCACAAACTTAACTTATTGTTGTACATATAATTTCTATTGTTATATAATTTATTACAACCTAAATAGAATTTTCATGGAAACAAAATGTATACTTTTAAATTTTATTTCAAATGGGAGGTAAGTGAAGGTTGTGTGAGGCTCGCACCAATTTTTTTTTATAATGTCCATTAAATATATATGGTAATCAGATTTATTTTTTTCAAACCCGAAATCATTGGTATAATACTGCATTCAGCAATAATTCCTTCCCATACCATATCGGACCCAAATCATGTACAGGCCGAAAAACCAACCATTTCCCATGATCAGTTAAAAAGCGCCTATGAAACAAATTACCACGCCTAGAGAAACCTATTAGATTATGCCTATAGGAGAATAGCCACCTACACCGGGCTAATGATTTATAATTGAACTCTTTTGAGCGGGCCCCTTGGTGGGGAGTGGAACCGCATTCCAGAGCTGGTCCAGCCTCAACCCTCCAGACGTCTTCTTCCTTACATCTTCTTAGCTCTTTCCTTTTATTTCCCCTGTGGTACTATCCGTTCCTCCCTGATTAAGAAGGCTCGCCGAAAAGAGAAAAAAGAGGAGGTCGGGGTGTTTTAGCATTTTCACCAGCTCGCCACCAGTCCCGATTTGGTATGGCTCAACAAATTAAATGTGCCGTCTACTCCTTAAAAGAGGAATTCCTTCTTGAAATAGACTAAACAGTTGACGAAGGTAATTAGATTGCATAGCGTTTTATAATAAGATAGATTCTGAACTCTCCGAATATAATTTTAACATGGCCTGATACTTAGAGTTGGTCCTTGACGTACAAAAAGTTCTTACTTAATCTTACAAATTAAATTAATAAATAAAACAATAAATAATAAGAAAAAGAAAAAGAAAAAGAAAAAGCTATACAAATGATAGAAAATAAGAAAAGGCTATTCTGAGTCACGGAGTACAGAGATATCTTTCGCTTTTTATTCTATCTAATCTTTTAGGAATACGAACAACAAGCGTGCTTCCTTTCATGGATACCACTAAATTTCAAAATTTAATGTTCTCAAGAATCTCTATAAAGTTTTTAAAGTCTTGCAATAATCCATATCAGCATTGTATAAAATGCTCGACATCTTCTTGCTAAAGTACAGAATGTGTGAGCTGCGGTTTTACCTTGTATTTTTTAAATTTAGAATTATTGTTTATTTTAATATATTCATTAATATTAAAATATATTTTGGAATTCTTTTATTTTTCATTAAATTTAAATAATATTATACAAATTGAGTTGAAGAGGTTAACAAAAAAAAAAAAATAAATAAACTTCTTTGAATAAAACAATTATAATTATTGAAAGATTATATTATTCTTATAATTTATTTATTTATATATATATATATATATATATATATATATATATATATATATATATATATATAAATATATATATATAAAAATAATTAAAAAATCTTTTAATAAAAACAGAAATAATTGTTTGTGATTAAAAAGTATATTTAATCAAAATATTTAAATATATATTTATTTACCATTATAATATAAAAGGATTTGAATTATTTAGTTTATAAACGCAGTAATTCAGAAAGATATTAGAAAAGGTGCTTAAAAAATAAAGAAGCATTCAATTGCATAATTCAGTCTAAAAATAATTACGAAAAAAGATTCCATGTTTTAAGAGCCCAGAGCCATTCACCATATCAGATCATTCCCAAAATCTATTTTTAAAAAAGTACCAATTACAAAAGTGATAATTTCGTTAAATTGTTACCTAAATGACATTTTCAAAGTATGAACACATAAATTTTGTAATTTATGCAATATCCCTTTATCCTTGGTGATAAAGTTTTTTCTTTAAACCTGACTTAAAAGAAAAACGAGTTAAGTTCACAAATGGGTCGTAAAGGCTGGATCTTACGTCATGTATAAATGACTGTCTGAAATAAAAGTAGGGAGATACTGCAATGTGAAATTTCTAACTTTTTTTTTTTTTTGTGAAACCTCAAAGTGGCGATATTTAGTAAGTTTCAGACTGTTTCTCTGAAAAATTAGAATTCTCGACTTATACACTTACTAGCTTAGTGTTAAAGTATAAATAGCATTCTATTACGAAATTTCTTTCAACTTTTTAGGCCGCAAAATAGAGTAAAAAAAAAAAAAAAACTAATGAAGTCTTTGTATAGTTACATTCTGTTATACAGAAAGGTTTGGGAACTGTTCTTTTATAAAATCGTGAGCGCTACATTTATTTTAAAAATAATTAACAAAATGTCATAAAAATTCGAAGGTCCATCAAATCTTTAATTATGGATAGCGAAATTAGATTTTATTTTAGAATAATAGAAAAAAGTATCACCAAATTAATTTGCATAGAGCTAAAGAATTACATAACATTTCAATTAATGCACTAACGTCGCGTCATTAGCTCAATATCTCAATGATGTATATATATATATATATATATATATATATATATATATATATCATTTATAGTTTATATATGATATGAAAGCACTAAAACTATTTAATTCACTTAATAATAATAACTCACTTAATGATTAATTTATTTAACTAACGCATTCAAAATTAATAGATTGTTTTCACGTATATAAACTGTATAATTAGTCGCTATATAAACAACATCTACTGTTATACATCGATACTATAGAGCACAAATGTTCTATGTCCTTTTGATATTTACTAATTTTATGGTCTGTAATTAGTAAATATCAAAAGATATTGAGCTTTTTTACTGGAATAATGCACATAACTTTTTTTCCAAAAGTAAAAAGGAACGGACATAGTACATTTGTGCTCTAAGGTATCGGTATGCATAAATACGATATTGTAGTTTGATGAAATATAATATCCTTCAATACGATGCATTAAAAAAAAAATATTATTATTTTTTTATTAAAGATACTACCGAATTTCCAGGATTGTGAAAATAATTAATTATGCCAGACTATATTTATAATACTTAAAAAACTATTAAAAATGGCTCATGCAGCTTCTGTGGAGGCATATACAATTGTTTCTCACCTATAATCACAGGTGTAAAGTAAACTGGCATTCACAGGATATAGCTGAAACAATTAAAATGCCCAACACCCCCAAAAGCCCCTACATAATCAATATCTCATACGAAAAGCCCAGAATACAAAGCAGGGCTTCGGCCTTCACTTCGATTAACCTTTAGGATATTTTAATTCTGTTAGCGTATATAACATAAACGTTCCGCGCTATCTAAATAAGAATTATAACGATATAATTGTTAAGCTGAAGCTAAAACCGAATAACTTCGTCGGGATAACTTACATACCCTTGCAAATTTATAGTAACGTTGAAAACAAGCATTTAGTTTGCTTTTAATTAGTAAAGCGTAAGCTAACACAAAGAATACGAGCGAACAGAACGTATTCAAATAAGCCCGAAATTGATTGCTTTTATAACCAAAGAGCAATACATCCATAAAAAGTAGACTATGCGATGAGCTAGTTTCTTAGTTTTGGGATGGGAAAGGGTGGGAGGTATGGTAAGGACCCATTTATACATTCCGTGGCGTGTCAGTTCAGTATCAGTGCTATCCGTGTTCCCTCATTCACTCATATCAGTGTGAGTTTTCCATCGGTCTTAAAATATCCACCACTATTGCTAAGTTTTCAAAACATGAGTTAGCAAAGATTTCTATAATGTTAGATGAAGAAGAAACTCAAATAAAGAAAAAACGTAAATGGGTTCGTGAGGTATGGAGTAAATCAGAAAATGGAGGAGAGTTAGCCAACTCACGAAATTGGAAGTTGGTTTAAAAAAGCAAGACACCAAATAATGGAAAAAATCCATATCGAAGTAATTCGAAATGTTTCATTAGTCGAAAAGATCCTTAATGAATGCCTATAAATCCATTAAATAATCATGCCCTTTAATTTTATTCCTAATTCCGAAATACCGTTCCTAATGGTTCCGAAATTTATACTGTAAACTCGTGGAATTTTAAGGTGTCCAAGTCCTACCGGAGAGTGGTTAGAAAGGAATTCGGACTCTTTGTGGGTTGCCCTACCTTATAGCGATCCCGAAGAATGCGGCTCTTTCCCTGGACCGGGGTTTTAGAATTTTTATTTCTCGGGCGAAATTTTTACCCATATTCCTTCTGGCATTTTCAATTCTACTTTTAGAGGAAAGTAACAATACATTTAGAAATATAACAATCCTTTGTTGTAACTTATGGCCATTAGAATATTTGTCTACTAGAGAATTTAGGAGGCTGCACAAAGCGGAAATGCGGAGTTTGCTCCTGTTGTTAATAATGCGATATTATTATCAACATATCAGATATTCGAGTCATAAAAATTATTAGGTAATACCTATTGTAAAAAATAAGCATTTCAATTACGATCAACCAAAGAAACCTTTTACCCCAGACCTATCAGGGAATGGTCAGACAAAAGAACAATTTGGAATAATTATTATCAGAAATATTTGCATATTATGAAGCATGGTGAATAGCTAATTAGTTTCCTAATATAAAAAGTACTTCATGGTTTTTAGCTAAATCTGTAATAAATAAGTTATAATTAATTTATTTTGCCATTATTACTGGAGAAACGTTTATAAATTTTTTAATAAGGGCATTTTAAACTATTTTATACGTTAATCTAATTTTAGTTCTTTCAGAAACTATTTAGTGTATTGGATTTATCGTATTAAAAGCTAATTAATTCTAAAATTAATATTAATTCAACTTTTCTAAAATGTCGTTAATAGAAAAAATATTTCCACCTCTAAAAATGATAATAAATGAAATTAAGTACAATTAATTGATAGCATATTTAGCTATTGGATGATACGCAGATTAAATAATATGTCACTGAAGTTTGTATTTTTATTTTAAGTTGTGATTTTCTAATGAACTAGTCTTGTGAACTTGTGCGCATGTGCAAAGCAAAAATTCCGTTAAACTTCTATTGTAATTACAGTAGAATAGGAAGGGCTGCCCCTGCTGTCCAATACATATGATAATGAAGTCTTTATTCCCGTCCTCAGGCAATCAGTCTCCGCCTGGTGCCCCATTGTCAGGGGAATCCGCCCCACATAGAGCCGGCCAGTCACCGAAGGTCTGTAAGGGGTTATATTTAAAACATACAACACTAGTTAATGGAACTTTAAATTACTTTATTAATAAAATTTTAAAAATACATATTTATTAATGGAGAAAATAAGATAAGTTTTCAAAATTATCCGTCAATATTCTGCTTAAATATAAGCCTCAAGAATTAGCAAGATATTTTTTAAATTAATTTTTAGAGTGATACTTAAGAATATATCTAGCAAAAATATTTAAAATAAACAACGTATATCCTACAGGAAATCTCGGTTTCCTAGACGTATAGTCGGTTAAACAATATTTTATTATTATTATTATTTTTTTTTTTAATTAAATATGTAAATATTTTCCAACAAAAGATGTAGAATTATTTTCAAAATGATCGTGCGATCGTGTGGTTTCACAAGATAACGAATCACACTAATCACTAATCATCAGGAATTAGTTCAGTTCAAAATAATTTCTCCAAAATTGGCATTTTCTAAAAATAAAAAATAGAATATTCGACGCATTCCCAAATAAAATTATAAATTCTCTTATACAATGCAGTTTCCAAAAGACGATTAAGATGTGGTAGATCCGGGATTCATAATTATATAAATAACATATGAGTAAAGCATATATAAATTTGAAATATTTCAATGCAAAGGCCCAAATTGTATATCAACTCCTGAAAATATTATTCGCAATCGTAAGACATAATTTTAGTACTTGGCCATATTCTCCCAAAAATTTACATATCCCATACATGTTTATTAAGATAACAAACACATATTTTAATTATTTTTATATCGATTACGATCAAATTGTGGGTTTTCATTAAGGGTCAGAAGGTTATTAAATGTTTTATATTAAGCTGAATATAAATGTATATACAATATAATATAATATAATATATATATATATATATATATATATATATATATATATATATATATATATACATAAATGAAAAAAGAAAATACTTAGGAGGATGTTTACATTCTCCTGCAGAAAATGTCTAATTTTAGTTTTTTTTTGTTTTGTTTTTTTCAAGAAAATCATCATGAGCCATGCTGTTTTCTACTATAGAACTCCTAAAATAGACCAAATAAGAGTTTTTCCTTCTTTTTTTTTTTTTACTAACAACTAAAAAAATAACTAAACATATAGGCTTATGTTTGTATTAGGACCCACTGGAAGAAATAATTAGTTCAGATGGTCCGAACTTCGGAGCCTCCTATACACTACTGCCCATTCAAAGCAAGCCATTCAACCATTCTTCGTCGTTGTATTCATACACAAATCATTTCCAGTTCGAACTCTCTGATGTGCGCATTAGAGCATTTTCCCTCCTCCTTTCTTTTCTTTTTTTTTTTTTTTCCTGCTCTCTTTAATGGAGCAATAGAATTAGAGACAAAGGTGTTAGCAGTGATGAATTATCTATTAATGGTTTTCAAAGCGATCAAAAGAGGAGATAAATTATTTAAAAGTGACTTTAATGTTATTGCTACCGGTTGTAAATGCTATTAACATTTTTTTTCTTTGTTCTCTGCAAAATACACAGATACGTATCTTAGTTTTTAGTATATTTTCAGTTATCGTGTTCATACATTTTAAATTCAATTTTTTTTTTTATATTGATAAATTATGTTATATATATATATATATATATATATATATATAACATAATTTATCAATATAAAAAAAAAATTGAATCTTAAATGTATGAACACGATAACTGAAAATATACTAAAAACTAAGATTATTAAATTTGATTTGCATTGTTTTAAGCGAAATCATAAATCAGTATCAATTTCTGTACTACGTCAAACCTATTGTTTGGGTGTATTACCTATATATATATATATATATATATATATATATATATATATATATATATATATATATATATATATATTGGGTGTATTATACACTCAAACTATAGTTATCCACATACACAATAGAACGCTGCATTATGGTTAACACATGAAATTTTGTCAAACCATTGATATTGACAAAAGTTGAAATGGAGTTTAAAATTACTGTTGAAATCTCATCATAATTATTTTTATACATGACTTAAATATAATAATAGAAAAAAAAAAATGATGGAGTTAACCACATGAACGATCAGTGACGTAGTCAGAGAGGAGGTTCAGGGGGTCAAGACCCTTCCCTCCCCTCTCCACCGAAACTACTATAATACTATTACTTATTCTTAACTGTAAACAAAAAAATTTACAAATCTATTTGAATGTTATTTTATAAATAATATACCTAGGCACAGAAAATATTAAATAGAGAGATTATCTCTTACATCCTCGGTTGGGGTGGGTTTCTTTAAAGTATATCCTTGGATGGACCTCCCCCCCGAAACAAAATCCTGCCTACAATACTGAGAACGATTATCGAAGTTCGTTGTAAAAATATTATTTTGATTTAATTTTTAATCTTGATAATTATATTTTTAATTGAAAAAGCAATTCCAATTACCGAATGAGCTTTATTTAGAGACAATGATAGGAACAATCATGAAGGGGACAGCACCCAGTGAATCTTCAGCGAAGTGGTTCGTCCAAACTAATGGTCCTCAAAGTGGTTGCCGCATGTACGGTACAAGGGTGGGTGCCCAGAAATTTTTTAAATAATAAATTAAAATTAAAAAATAAAGTAAAATAAGTAATTACAATTATAAAAATTAATACTGTTTTTTTATCACAATTCTATGGTTTTTATGTTTCTATTTTATTTAATTTTATCATTTATTATTTCATTTATCAACAAAAAATAAAATAATAGGGTTGCCGTGAATAATTTAGATTAATAATTTCAGTGCGCCGACAGACAAAAAAGTTTGAGAACCACTGGTTGAAGCCATGCGATCTCTCATACAGATTATCTTCAAGCATCACCTTGAAATAAAATATAAATATGCAGAAGAAGCTTGGTTGGGGGTGCGGTCAATTAATAAATATGCAAATAAGAAAAAATGTTTTATATTGTGTGCCAACGTTCCGGCTTAAGTTTTAGACCATCAGGTCTAAGAAAAAACAAGAAAACAATAGATGTAACAAAAGTGGCAGCACCAGTAATAGTAAAAAAGGTTAACAAATACTAAGATAAGACAGTATGACGAAGAAAAATAAACTAAAAAGAAAAAATAGAAAGAAAGATATAATAAAATACATGAAAACTACTAATTAAAATAACTACTAGAATGAAGATTTAGGAATATGAATAGTATATCAAGATAATTATTTTCCACGGTCAATCATACTCTCATCATTAAAATATAAATAAAATGTGTATATTCTAGAACTGACGTCCTCTTAGATTATAGTAATGGTACAATTACAGTGGCTACTGTAGTTATTAAGTTCCACTAAATATTTACCGCCACGAAAACATCCCCAGATCTAGGTGAAGTGGCAACAAGTGTATTAAATCGATATGTAACATAAAGAGTCTACGGCAGAAAGGGGGAGAAACATCCGTAATGCAATTCGAGAAAATCAAGTATTGAAGTTTTAAGCTGGGCCTTTCTTCAGTCTATGAGAATTATTCAGATGCTTAAAACAAACCTACCACATTTTCCGCTGTTTCTTTTTATCATCTTATTCTAATGAATATATTGATTTGTATAACTTCATTTAAAAAAAAAAAAATGTGACTCTTACCCTTCCGTCCGCGGATTCTTTAAATGGAACCGTTCATGTCAATCACATTTTTACCATTATGTTCCATGTATCTATTTTTACAGAATTACGACATAACTTTCTAGGTTTAATTCATATACATTGCACTAAGGTGGATGACCCTTGCAAAGAGGAGACGGAATACCAAGAAGAGGACAAGAGATAGACTGGAGGGCAGGTGAAGGGTATTAGCCCTTCTACCTGGAGCTAAATGGTTAATTTGGAGGGAGCTAGGCCACCTATATCAATGGTGGACCTTTTCCTAAAGCACAATACCATTTCCGCTACCACTTCTTCACTCTGCCTCCGCCACGTCCTACTAATAACACACAGGCCACCAAGGGAAAAAAAAACTTCTAACAAAAAAGCTGCATATCTTGGTGGCTTTGCAACGGCATCGAGTTACATCGGCTAATAATACTATTATTTTTTTTTAAACATGTCGGTCAGGGTGTTCAGCTCTCCCTTTGCATTCTATTAGGTCCTTTTAGTCATGATAGAGTGGAGGTAATTATAATATTTTTGACAAATCCTTTTTATTTAGTTATAGGATGAAAGGTAAATATTTAAGAAGGATAATAATGTTTTTAAACAGCAGTTAAAGTCATAATAATTATAATTGTAAGGGTTTAATATTCACCTTAAACTTACGGGTTAAATAAATATTTTACATCATTGATTAAAATTGGTAATCTAGCATCAGAATTCAGCCATTATTATATTTTTTAGCATTACAGGAGTAAAATCAAAAAGACATAATATGAAATTGTTAAAGAATACAAAGAATCTGCATAATGTCTTTAATTAATATACAGTAGATTGATTATATCCATTATTTGTATAAACCCTTCTAAAAGAGAGTGAAAGCGAATTGAAAAATATTATAAAAGAAATGAGTCAAGAGCAAAATATTAATAATAGAAATCGTATCCGTGGATTCTTAATAAAAATTATTATCATGGTCCATATGACGGAAAACAAAAAAGTTATATTAAAATAAGATGAACAATTTAATTTTTCAATAGTTTGAGAAAAATGTTAAATGTTCTAAATGTTTCAATTGAATAGTCATGATTATAAGCGTAATGATAAATATTAATACAAAACAATCTTTTGACTAAAATCTATTCATTTATAGGTAGGATATGCGAAAAATTGAGAAAAAAAATTCAAAAAACTTTTTTGTGTTGAACACAAAATAAAGGTCAATAAAGATTGACCAACAACAAATTTACTGAATCTTTCAAATAATTATTTTATTCAGTGTAAGTTTACAAGTAGGCACCTCAAACGTACAGGTTTATTTTATATATCTTATGTAATATGAAACCTAAAAAAAAGAAAAAGGATCTACAATAAATTATTATACAGAATATTTTTCAACGCTTGGCCCACCTTCATCATAACGTCCCTCCTTTCTTTACCGTGTACTTAGGACCTCATGCCTTTCTACTCGATGTCATTTTAATTGTCGGAAACTATTTTAGCTTTGATACTACCGTTTACCCCAAAATTTATGTTTTTGACCTCTCAGAATACTTGATTGAAACCTAAAATTTGACAAAATAAAACTGACAATAACTCTTACATCACGTGTTCCCATCTTGGCAAATCAAACGTGTAAAAGGGGGTATTTTAAATTGGCTCGGCTTGGCTTGTCTGTGTTTGAGTCAGAGATCCGGCTTTTGCGGGAAGCGGCACTTAAGCCCTACAATATTGCCATATTTATAAATGTATAATATTATATATAAATTATACATTTATATGTTTTTATTTTGTATACATAATTGTTTCTTTAGAAAATAAAAATATATTAAGCAGAAATTAACAACCGACAAATGTGCAATAGCCGAAACAGTAGCGTGCGGAAAGGCCAATTTTCAAAGCTACACGTTTGCCATTTGGTTTGGCTTGGGACTTACAAGTTTACGTGTCAACATACTTTTAAGATAAAATTGCAAAGTAATTAATTTGTAAGTTGGTAAAATCTAATGGAATCGTACCCGTCAAATATTCAACCTTCCAGACAGAATACAATTCTATTAGCTAATTTGATCATAACCCAAAATTATGAAAATGCTGTTTTTTAATCATTGTAAATTTGCTAAAAATTGAACCATTATATAAAATATTAATTCATTTTGGAACTGTGCTGACCTATAAAAATAATTGCTAAAATTAGATTAACTGACAGAAAAATAAAAATATCTTCTTTTTTTTTTAATGCATTTGTTTTAACAGATAATCGATTTCGCATTTAAACGATTTTTTGGATTATCTTATATAATAATTGTTTATATATGTATTTCATAATATTGATAAAAAATTAGTAGGTTCAGATTTTTGTAGAAAAGTTGTTTTTTCCGTACTGAGATAAGAAAAATGTTACAGAAGTAATTCATTTCAATTCAATTTTAAGACATAAATAATTGAAAAGAAACTAAAAATGAAGAAGTAAAAAATGAAAAACATTACAATGCATTTATTATTTATTCAGACCTTTGAATATTGTTTTTAAAATGTTTAAATTAATAAAATTTTAGGAATAAATTTTTTAAAAATTCAAGACAAAAAAGTAGAAGTTAGAACTCCAAATTATTAATAAAAACAAACAAGTCCTATATACTATGACCTACAGATCACTTTACACAAACTCCATTTATCTACGGTAAAAAAATAAATCAATTGAACAATACTTTATTTTATTTAAGTATTTCGTTTTTTATTAATTCAACATTTTGATAAATATAAAGCCTTATTCCTGAACCATCTTAAGACAGATACCTTTTAAAAGGTATAGTCTAACATTAATTTTGCTTCTCTAATAAGTGAAGGATTTAAAAAAAATAAATAAAAGATCTACGCAAATATTAAATAATTAAAATTAATAGTCAATATAAAAATAAAATAAAAAAATCATCTATACTACTGTGTGGTGCGTATATGTAAGCCGATACAATAAAAATCAAAAATCCATGCAGTAACTGCAATAGATTACCCTGGAGCATTCCAAAGATAAACTTAATTGTAATGTTTCTTTTCACGCGAGTAGATTACATATCTAAACCGTTATTCATGTATCCTTTTTTTTTATTTCAGTAGTATTGATTACACGAAGAATCGTATCTTATCTACGCTTGAACACTCTGGGATCTTCCGACAATGTAGTAAACGCCGTATCTCTTTTTACTGACTAATAAAAATTGTTAGTGATTTTATTTATCTATCTATTACTCACCTAATGTTTAAATAAATTTTATAAAGCAGAAAAAATCATGATATAAACTTTATCAGTTGAATCTAAATGCCCTTATTCAAAAAACCAAAGACAAAATTAAACTTATGTGTATAATAACTAATTTAACTTGTTTAAGTTTCAAGATTTTATCATAATAATTAAAGCATATAATTAATTTATTTCTCAAAGCTATCTTTACAAACAAAAACGTAAATTAACCTATAACAATTTTTATACTTTATTATTACAAATACAAGAAATTCTTTTTTATTTGATTATAAATTTTACTGTAGCCCAGTTTTGGAATTCTAGAACTGCTTTACAACAATTTTACTTCAAATCTTATTATAACAGGTTTCTGATTTTTTAAGGAACATACCAATAATTTTAAAATATTTTCTAAAAAATAAACGTCGACGATTCGATACGGTAATGACTTATGCGGGCATTAAAGTTACCGAGTTGAAGGAAATAAGAAACAACTGATTTCCATACTTCTCTTGCGCCGACTCATTCTTTATTCTAAATGCATATTTATCTATTTATGTACATATAATAAATTATAATACTTAATACAAAGTAAATTATACAGTTCTACATCACCTGCTTTTTATACCGAGGAGGTATAGGGCAGGTAACAGGTCAAACCCGAATGCCGAAGGCACCAATTAAAAAGGCTATAATAAAATTAGTGGAACGCTTGAAATTATTAAGTGACTGACTCGGGATACTTTGAGATTTTTTTTTCGGATTTCTAATCGTTAAATTGTTTAATTTTTATAATTTTCGATTCTTGTATATATATATATATATATATATATATATATATATATATATATATATATATATATATATATATATATATTATAACAAATCTTCGTTAAAGGTTTCCCTTGGTTAAAGTGTATTTTTTTACATTTTACTAAAGAATTCTCTTTTAAGGATAATAAATATCAGACAGCTTTCTATCAGTTGTATTTAAACAAAATTGTGAAGTATATCATACAGGAAAATAATTTAACACACCTTGTCTTTAGTGTAAAGAATATAATTAGGTTCCTTAACACATAATCCTGCGTATTTATGATTCTAACGAGATTCTTCTGATAAATATCACATAATTTCAGCTTACCTCCAGCTATTTTAGGCACGTCCGTGGCGAAACCCTTCTGAGCGAATGAATACTTGACGTTGTCGCAGTTGACACCTTCCGGTAGCGAAGATACTGGCTTCATGGTACCCAAGAAGAACAGGCAAACGATGATATAAACACACATTTCGAACACGTCAGTCCACTGCATTTCCAAGTGACGGTAAGTTAATAGTTCCTTCAATAGTGCTAAGTGTAATTAATTATAGTCCTTTAACTACTAAACTACAAGAGGTGGAGGAGCAGACTTATAACGCGACCGACATAGCGAGAATAAAAACCGGTTGAAACGACCCCACCTCACTCTAAAGCAGCTGACGGAGGAATGCCGAATGTGTCTGCTTGAGCCAGCCGGTGGCCCGTCGACTATCTCCGCCTAAGATCGGCTCCCTTCGGCTCTAGATCCACAGGCTAATAAATAGCCCCACTTTATCTTATACGTCCATTTATAGGGGTTTTGTATGTTATACTATAAATGGAATTTCCACTCACAAATTATTACCTACCAAATTTATAAGCCTTAGTAAAAAAATCTATTAATCTGCAAGGAGGATGGTTAATTTAAAAATTATTCTCCACTTCGTTATCTTGACGTCACTGTATTAATTCACATAGATCCTTCACCGTTTCTCACATTTCTAACTAATATAGAATTCCATCGACACTTAAATATTAAAAGGTTTTAACGCATTACAGGCTAAGTCAATAAACCCAATTATTGATTTATTTTACAATTTCAGTAGCAAACATTGGATTTCCAATAAGAACTCCTGAAGGATTTATAGTTTTTTCTATTATACCTAATAAAATAAAAATTAAGAGGTTATTAATTTTCAATTTCATGAATATGGGAACCAACATTGTAATTTTAAAAATATATTATTATTTTTTTTTTTTGTAAATTCACTGATCAGTATTAAAATAGGAAAGAATTTTATTTTATATCTATATTTATTTTATTTTTCCTGTATATATCTCTATATGAATCTGAGAATTATTTTTTAATCGAAACAAAATACTAATTCTAATCCAAAATATATAGAAATCTGTAACTATTTTATAATAATAAAAATATATTCACATGCATTTTTTTTTTTTTTAAACTGGAGACGGAATTAATTTTTCCATTTATATGTAGAAGGAGACTAACAATTTTCTTCAATAAAATGGACAAACTAGCGGTTGAATTCGAAATATTCATTATAATGTAAACAATAAACATGTGTGAAATTTGAAAACAGCTTTATTTTTCCGAAACTTTGTCATAACAAAAAATATTTGGTGTGTCCACTCATGACTTTCCTCATCGCTTCGAGCGCAAAGTAAAAAAAAAGAAGTTTTTTCCGTATCTTCCCTAATATTGGTTCACTCGTTATTTTTCTTGAGTTAAGCATTTAATAATATTTCAAAGGAGCATCTGGAATGTTCTGGAGATGTATAGTTTTCGGATTAATCAATAAACTAATAAAAAGTGAAGAAGTTTCCATTGGAACCTTCACAGAATACATTAAAAACATGGCTACAAAGTATCTGTATATTTAATAATTACAAGTCCGATTTCAATTTTTTTTTTGTTTTTTTGTGTCACATTTAATTATCTTTCAAATGATTCTACACACGATTTACAATAGAACGATTTGAGTTATGCGCAGATAATGTTTTATTTTATTCATAACTTTTTTCCTACTATTTCTTGGAGATGCACCATACAAATGAATATTTAACGGGCGTTGAGGAGAAGATTTAAGGCAAGCATTATAATAATCATTAGAGTCGTTTTAGCGTTACAGTCTATAGACAAACAAGTTTTCCGGCTATTGCGCAGCTGCTAATGCGTACAGGATGCTCGATTTAGTACACTGGCATCAGGTGCCGAAACCCTACAAAAAAACAGAAGTAACATAATCGATCCATCCATTCAATAAATAATCGTGGCACAGAAAGAAAGTCAGACAGAATAGCCGAAAATGTTTTTTTTTTGGAGGATACAGGGGGCTCTGAATACTTTTCTTACTTAGTAGCGGTGGAAATGTACTATGTTGAAATAATATAATTTTTCTTAAAACCTAGAGACAAGGCTTTAATGAAATTTTTTTACTTCCACCTAAATAAAAATTATATATATGAGTGTGTTTGTTTGTGTAGTACAGTGTTGAATATAATATATATATATATATATATATATATATATATATATATATATATATATATATATATATATATATATATGTATGTACACCGTAACATCATTTCAAAATTTGGTACTAATTCTTACCCTCACTTCCCGATCACTCAGAATTGAACCTCAAGCGAATTGGGTTCTTTGAAAATTTTTGGTCGGACTTTCTCAAGCACTGAACCCTGAAGAATCTCTGGATTGAAACGAAGGCTAAGTTCTATACCTTTGTATAACCATGACTAGGAAACTAGAAACTATTTTATGCACAGTAGAAGACATTGTGGACAAACTTATCAATGAAGTTTACTGGAAAATATGAAGGATTTCCCATTGAAGAGTTAAAAACTACGAAATGGTCAGGAACTAATAGCTCAAATATGCGAAGAGGAGATCATACCTTGAGAATGGAGGGAGGCACTATTAGTGCGATATTTAAGAAGGGAGGATTAACAAAGTGGAGCGACTATCGATAGATTTGATTCCTCAATACTGCAAATAAATATCTTCAAAATCGTTTACAATAAACTCCTACCGCATGTCTAACAAAGAATGGATGACTATGGTTCTTGGCCCAACTGATCCAACTTTTAGTAGAGGAGATATACGAAAAAAATAGATGTAGGTGGAACTAATTCCCACAAAAACTCGATTTGATTTTTTAAATTATTTGTTGGTATCGTTTTTGACATTCTAAAAGTCTAGAAATATCTTATTGTGCAAAATACAATTTGTTTGGCCACCATACTAAAAAAAATTAAAAAAATCGTGTGAGGTATCAAGTTACAGAAAATTTCAGGGTTTAAAAAAAAAGATGGGGGCCAAAAAACTGAAAGACTTGTTTCAATTTCAGTTAAAATTTTGCAGTGTTGGAAACAGAAATTGTTTGTTCATCTATCAGTGCTCAATATCATTTGAAATTATAAATTTTAAATTTGAGCTCTTTATGTTTACTAATTTCCGAGATAAAATTCTAAAATACTTGGTATACATTGTGCATTTAACTAGCTCCAATTAGAATGGTAATGGTCTAATAGTACCCGAGATAAAGTTGATCAATAAAACAATTTTTTCTTTCCAAATACGAGAAATCACCATTTTGTGAATGTATTTTGGTATATTTGATGGAAACTACTCTTCCTTTGAAGATAATCATAGACCTCTTCGCCTAATAGTTCCTGAGATATCTATCTAACTTTTCTCAAGATATGACAGTAAAATTCGTGTACAATGTACTTTTTGAAAACTTATCTCGGGAACTATTAGTCATAGAGATGTCTATTACCACACAAATTGGAGCTAGTTAAATTCCCCATCAAGTATTTTATAATGATTATCATTGTAGGAAGAGCAATTTTCGTGATATTTGCCAAAATACATTCACCAAATGACGAGACTCGTAGAAAATGAAATTTTATATTTGAAAAACTTTATCTCAGGAACAAGCGACAACAAAGAGCTCTATTAGGACGAGCAGTTTCCAAAATAAGGTTACAAAATAGTGATATCTTTTTTTTGTGGGGAAAAACATTTTTTTTTTAAATCTTCATTCCAGAAACTATCAGACGTACAGATGCCCATTGCCAATCAAACTGAAACATGATAAATTTGGCAAAATACATTCACAAAATAGTGATTTCTCGCTTTTTTTTAAACTTATCTTGGGAATTAGAAAACAAAAAGAGCTCTATTAGGGCTCCAATTTTAGCAAATTTACTTTACTTTTAAAAGGTTATAATAATGTTTTTCTTGCGGTTGGTAGATTTCATGATATTGAGCATGAAAAATGAGCCACCCTCATTTTTTCGGCCACCCTTTTCTCAGATATTTTTGTTTTTTAAAACCAATATAAAATTCTTTTTTAACATGGAATTTCCTGTTATCTAATAATTCACAAGATTTTTTATGATTTTTTTTTTTTTTTTTAATATAAAATTGCATTTTTCTAGAATTTTAGGGTGTCAAAAAGATACCAACAAAGAACTGAAAAATTCAAACCTCGTCTATGTGAGCATTAGTTCCACCCTAAAACCTGTATCTCCTCTAATAATTGAACGAACATTCGGCCTGAATTGGGGCAAAACAAGGCGGTTGAACGTGGAAGCGGATCACATCACCACCTTCTTTGCCCGTTAGTCAAGAAGCAGTACTTCCTTATAAAGTAGTGATCTCAAGACCCACCATAAGTTGCAATTTAACAGGTTTTATTTATATACTTCGATGGAGAAGAAAAGTGAAGACACTGTGCTCGGAATTTAACAATAAAAATGTATTTAACAAGAAATAAAAATATTGAGTTTATTCAATACATTATTATAAAATAGATTATTATCATTATTATAGCTTAGGTCGATTTAGACATAAATTGCGAAATCAAGGACTGGGCTATAAGGACTGTTTCCATAAGTACTAATGGATTCCCAAACTCCTTTCATCTTTCAATTTACAAGAAACTACTAATTGCAAGATCTCAGGTAGAACTACCAAAGCCAGCGGATTAGAGATTGATAAATTATTTGCCACTTCTATAAATTTGTTTTATTGAAAACTAGTTTCGAATTTTATACATTCATCCTCAGTTCTAAAAACACACAAAAAATTCAGAAATAAGCAATTCAAAATATAGTTTGGTGTTATTATACATATTTTGAATTGCTTATTTCTGAATTGTTTGTGTTTTTAGAACTGAGAATGAATGTATAACATTCGAAACTAGTTTTCAATAAAACAAAATATAGTTTGGTATTATTAAACATATTAAATATGTATAATAATACCAAACTATATTTTGAATTCCTTATTTTGAATTTTTTTATGTGTTTTTAGAACTGAGGATGGATGTATAACATTCGAAACTAGTTTTCAATAAAACAAAATATAGTTTGGTATTATTAAACATATTAAATATGTATAATAATACCAAACTATATTTTGAATTCCTTATTTTGAATTTTTTTGTGTGTTTTTAGAACTGAGGATGGATGTATAACATTCGAAACTAGTTTTCAATAAAACAAATTTACAGAACTGGCAAATAATTTATCAATCCCTAATTAGATTGATCCTTACACAAGACTGAAACGACAAGAAACTGCTCGAAGATTCCGATTACTACAACACTTACTTGACAAACGCTCCAAATTACCGATTTTCTACAAAAAGCTCATTTACATCACCATTATCAGGCCTATTTGGACATACGGGATAGAGCTTTGGGGTACCACTAAACCATCAAATTCCTCCCGCATCCAATCCTTGCAATCCAAAATCCTTCGAAAAATCCTTAATGCTCCTTATTTTGTCACAAATAAAATTATCCATAAAGATCTCAATATCCCATTTGTTGCAGAGTTAGCCCGAAATAGATATACCTTCTTTAATTCCAATCTCCTTGCCCATACCAACCCTCTTGTTCGTAGCCTTTCATCCCCACGTATTCCTGATAATCCTCTGAGGCGTCTGAAAAGAAGATGGCCACGGGACCTTCTAACTTAATATAGACATTGAAGTGCTACCAATGGGTGGTTCCTTCACAAGTAATTCTCAGGTCTTGTACTTCAAATTTGCATTTACTTGTTGTACTATGTAATACAGCTGTAAATTTCAATAAATAAATAAATAAAAAAAAAATTGATCCTTCTATACCATCATGCGGATGCCAACTGAAAGCCAACGAACTCTTAATAAGTTAATTCTAAAGAACTTTTAATTCTATTGAAGTAAAACATAAAGGTTCATTTATTATCAGCCCCAAAAATTGAATATAATTGTTCCATTGCATTATTCCATTACTGGAGTATCTGATTCAGTTAAAATTTCCTTCTATTACAAAGGAAACAGCCAATAATGGAGAAAGGATATTGTACTGGACAAGGTCAAAACTGTATACTGGGTATCTTATTTAGATTAATATAACTTGGAGAACATAAACCTGGTAAAGCTGGAATTTGGAGAGTGCTTGAGCAATAATATTAATGTGGGCATCCAAATACGTGTTAAAAATTAAACTTTTGCCTAGATCAGTTTTCTTCTTCAGAAAATCGGAAATTATAAACAATAGTATCAACATTATACTACCTATTAGCTTAGCTAAGTCAGCTGGCGCCCGGAGCAAGCTTCAAGATTCCCGCACATTAGGACCGGCGAAGGGTGGGCAAAGGGGCACAAGCAGCAGAAACTAGACGGAAAATTTCGAGTGAATGTTTATTTTTAAGTGAAGTAAATAATATTTGTGTCTTCAGTTTAATAGTTTTGACCTTAATTTAGTGAATAAAACGAGTCACTGTTATGAGATGATGACATTTATTTCGAAATATATTACCTAAAGTATTGTTATAAAACTGTCGAATTTGGAGGTGGATGAAGAAGGAGTGGCAAAATTTAGCTTGCCCCTCCTGGCAAAAAACCTATTTTCGACTCTGCCGCTCCCTGCCACAATTCCAGACTATGTTTCTAAAGAAATACGATACCGACAAAGTATACCGGCATTCATTCAAGTACTTAAATCAAATATTCGAAACCATTAAGATGTCGAAAGGAATATTGAATCAGTGGTATCGATACCAAAACTATCTGGTACTGAAGGAAAAGTATCGATTTTAATTGTATCGATCGGTATCATAAGTTATGCTTATAAGTTATACTTATTCTACACATTATTTCATGATTAATAATATAAGCGTAAATCCGACTTAAATCCAATAAAGTAATTCTTCTTTTAGGGGTCTAAAAAAAATTATTAAAAATTATTTCTTGGCTTTTTAGTGTCCCCATTAAGCGGCGCCCAGGACGGTCGCATCCTTGTCCCTATCCTAGCTTCTTCACACATACTATCTCCTTTATTTTCATTCTAATTTATCTTCTCGTGATAACATAATTAAGTACATCTATTGTGGAGTTAAATCCTTGAAAATTATTTACATCTCTCTTAATTGTATATTACGTTATTGCATAATGTGTTATGCAATAAGTATAATTTAGTCGCTGAATATTTTTTGTTATGGAACAAGCCTCTGTAGGGATTTTAGTATTCTATGATTACCATGAATGCTTCGTAAACTTATCAGAACTAGTTTAATGTATAATCAGAGTTTCTAAAACTCTGATTTTAAATATAAATTATTAGTTTTCTAGTGCCAATAGATAATAAATTGATAATTAATACTATTTAAAAATTATTTTACGTTGTTTTATCCAATTTTTGACTATTTAATACGCGGGTGTTGATTCGATTTCGCAATTTATTTCTAAATCAATCTAAAATTTAAGTTAATTTAAGTATATTATTTTAACAATATTTAATAATGATAGTAAAAGTAATTAATTTTGATGGGTTATTTGACTTATTATAGCTTTACGCAGCTCTCTAGAACCGCAAGCTTTGCTCGCTCAAAAGATGAAAATCTTTTCATATCCATGTTCAGTATGAAGAGAACTTATCTAGTATAGATACTAGTTAATGCAACCATTAATACTTGACTTCAAAGTTAATTAGTAATTAAACTTTAATATAATAATGTATAGTTTATTTATTTTTAGTTTTTTAACACACTAACCGTCAACCTTCTGATGACTGTAATTTATAACACAATAGATTAGTATATAAAATGAAATTATGATGATAATACATTAATAAATACGTAGACATGACATATACACTTCTATTCGTAAATAATAAAAAGCTCAGGTGCGTTGGGCCCTGTCCGTCGTTTAGATCCACTATTAAGCCCTCAGAACTAATCAGTTCCTACTAATCTTACAGTATAAGAGTATCAGTATTCCTGTCCCATGTCTATTTCTATGCTATATTATTAGAAAATTAATGAACATCTGATAGGGAATATAGAGAATAATTGTAGACAACGTTATTGAGGGGAGAGGGTGGCATACATAAATAAGACTAAAAAAATAAATATGTTCTGTATTTTTTATCAATGATTACAACCTTACTTGGGACGAGACCCTCCCTCTCCCCTAGTACCAAATAAGATAACTGACAATGAGCATAAATTGGCCCGTTCACAAGCCAAATAGATCATCTCCACTTTTTAATTTTTTTTTTTTAATTTGAGAGTCAAAGAACGTAAGTCCTAGCTTTATATTGTCATGATAAATTTTCCTTAGAAGTATTAACAAAACTAAATAACAAACTATAAATAATTTTATTATATTATAAATTAAAGAACATTAAATTCTGCTTAAAATGAGTATCTCAAATATTGGATTCAGTTCGATACAAGACTCAAAATTGAAAATCGAAAATCTGGGCCCCAGTTGAGACCAAAAAGAGATCCCGGAGGAAAATTTTAGAGAAGTTCAGAAAATTTGTTCATTTATGTTTTGTAGGGTACTGATTATGAATTTTAACTTTGTTACCTCGAATTTTTGCCGGTAGTATAAAAAAAAGCAAAAAAAGTGTTTTGGTGTTTTTTTGGCTCATGCCTGGAAGGCATGAATTATTCAAATAAATTGTAATCTTTTATTTATATCAAATTAAAGAAGAGTAAATTATCTACAATTTGTATTTTAAAGAATTTTTCGTTTGAACGCTCCGGTTTTGAAGCAAACGGCATTCGAAATTATGAGACGGAATGTCTAAATTGAATATTGAGCTTGAGCTCACGCAGGAAATTTTTAGAGAAGTCCTGAAAATTAGCTAATTAATGTTTTTTAGGGTACTGATTACGAATTTTTACTTTGTCACCTCGAATTTTTCCGAAAGTATAAAAAAAAGGAAAAAACATTGTTTTTGTGTTTTTTTTTTGTTTTTTGCCCCTGCCTGGAAACCATGAATTATTCGAATAATTGTAATATTTATTTTATAACAAATTAAAGAAGAGTAAATTATATACTATTTCGATTCTAAAGAATTTTTATTTTAGACGCTCCGTTTTGAAGTGATCTCTAGTCGAAATTATGAGACGGAATGTCATTTATCATAGATAATGTCATTATCTAGTCGGAATGAGACGGAAAATACTAATCTAAAAACATATAAAGACTCCCAAATTATTCCTCCGAAACCTACCATTAAGAAAACGTTAGTGGAAAAGTAATTAATATACTCAACTGCATATCTATATCCATTCGGTGAGCTTAGAAACTTACTTCAGTAATTTCCATAGATTCACTACAATACCGCGCTAATTATACATATTATAATGAATAATTCAGCTAGAATAAATTCATGACACAGCCACAACCATCCAACCCGCCAATTCATAGTAAATCGTTTTCGTGGTATGCATATACTTGTCCGTATAAGAAAGAACAAGAAAATATGAGATGATTATTTGTATATCCTGCAATCAGGGAAAACTATCTTGAAATTTATAATAAAATAATATAAATGTAGGAAACCAACGAAGTTTTCTTTTAAACCTAATTTGTTTACATATTTGTAGACTGCTTGCCCTGCTCTCTGTTGAAAAATTTTATAACTAACTCCTGTCAATAGACAATAATTATTGATGGCATTTCGGTATATATAGTTTACTGAATTGACGAAAACAAAGTATTTTTAAACTTCTATTGGATCAGCAAGTAATATCCTGCAATTTTTTAAACTGTTCTATTTGTAAATATTACAATTTTCCACTAATGGGCAATAAGTAATAATGATCAACTGAATTATTTACTCTTAAAATAAATCAGGAAAATGTGTATGTTGTAAGACTTACTTTTAAAAAATTGAATATTCGATGAATAATTTTTTTAATTTTATTCTGTGTGTCAAAATTGATTCTGTTACTAAAATTATTCAAAACGTTTGGTTTGGAAAAACGATATATACATATGTGTATATGGCAGAAAATAATAAAGTAGGTAATTGTTGCACATGAATAAATAATGGTCAAACTCAGAACTCTCACATGCACACGGCCAATATCCATCTCAAAAGAAAAGATACACTATTATGAATGTTTCAAGAAAAAAATTTTGATAAACAATAAGGTAATAAATTAATTTGGCATAATTAAAAAAAATGAAATAAAAATGTGCATAACAACATATTTATAACGTATACCCATTAAAAATATTGGTTTATTATCAATATTGATAATATTAAAATTTCTAATTTACTCAAATAGTTTAATGGCAAGTAAAAAACTTTTTTTAAAAAATAAAATGTATAAGAATATTTACTATTCCAAGGTATTAATGCACAAATAGTCACAAGAGTTGAGGAAGTTTCATCATACTAATCTAAAAACATATAAAGACTCCCAAATTATTCCTCCGAAACCTACCATTTACTGGGACTACAATAACAAATTGAGGCTTTTGGTGGAGCTGGAGCTGAGAGCTGATGCATCCAAGCAATAAGCAAGTCTCATCTTGGGCTGCAGGTGTTAAAATTTCTTTCATGGTGGTGACGATGGAATAAATCACAGAATGATCCAAAAAACAACAGATAAAATTAAATTTAATTATAAAGTCACAATTATAACTTACATAATTGTAAATATTTAATATGTTATCACATAGTGGTGGTCGAACATGTTGGGTAGTAATCCTCATCATTCTTGTGTCATTATTGGCAATAGCTCCAATCCTGCCTGAAGATTAACTTTTATTTTGCATGGAATATATCATGACCTTATCATTGGCTAAAATTTTTAGTTTATGATTTATCAAAAATATGTTACTCCTGGCATCATCAAATAAAGATAAGTTTACTTTACAAGAGACATTGTCATCATATATTGTCGCATTGGTTATAAGGATACTCTTTGAACCATAGAAATATGTGGATTCCTTTATTTTCTCTCTCTCAAAAAAATTTAATCAAGATAAAGAATGCCTAATTCTTGCTTTTTTTTTTTCGAGTGCTAACTTTTGGATCTCTCCTTATTAGTGGCAGTTCAGGTCTAACTTCCCGAGGAAACCAGTCGTATTGGGAAGCAGGATTAACAAATTTTCTTTTAAATCAAAGTTTAATATACATCACTATGACTGGTAGTTTCATTATCTCATATCTCGAGTGACTTTTATCCCTGTGTTCCAATGAGTCTGTAATCTTCTTTGAAGTATCAAAATCCTTTGTTTAATGCGTGTTCATCTTTTACTGAATTTAAAGCGTACTTGAAAACATCTTACATTTAATTTGCAGTAGTAACAATAGTAAATGAGATTGAGACTAGAAAATTAGTAGAGGATACTTTTAGAATGTTGAAAAAATTACCGACTAACTTAAAAAAATAAACAAATATTTCACACTATTTCTTATGAATATATAACTGATAAATATAATAAACAAGAAATATTATAATTAATTGTAAAAATAGTTGGAAGTAAATAAAATATATTTTTTAATTGATTTATTGCTGAAGTTAACTTGTATTTTTTCTTTTTTTGTAGAGAAAATGTACAGCACAAAAAAAAAAAATAAATAAAGATAACACAATTTTCCATACTTTAAAAACAGAGATATAAAAGATAGAATACTTAGTTTTATCGTTCAACCTCCATACATTGTTTCAATCATTCAAAATTTGATATTACTATCTCAGAACTTATAAAAAAAAGTACCAGATAATCAGAATGAAACTATTTAGTTTTATTTTAAAATAGAAATTTTTAAGTTTATTTCAATTTAATTTGTCAGATGGCAATAATTTAAAAAAAAAATATTACAAATCAAAATTGCATATAATATGAAATCTAATCTTCACTTAAAATTATTAAAAAATATTATTTATTTATAGACAAAATATGATGTGGAAGTACATTAATTTGCCATCTGCAAAGTATTTTAGCAATAAGCAAATCTGTGCTCATCTGGATAACAGTAAACCTAGGAGAAGCCTCTTGGCCACTGTTTCGAAAGTCGTCGGGGTTGGTTAAAAAATTGGTTAAAATTACAAATTAAATTGGGTTCGTGGTGGATGTAAGTGTTTGTGCTAAGGGGCTCATGTTGTAAGTCAGTCTGTTATGGAAATTTTTGTAGTATTAAAAAACAATGATGGCGCATTCAAATAAATAAACTATTATAAATAATCATTTGATCTGCTTAAATATTTTATAATTATGAAAAACCTTTTTTAATAAATGAAGTTTTTTATAAATCAAAATTTTTATAATTCTTTTTTTCTCCAGTTTTCCATTAGGTCATTTTAAATGAAATAATATGTAAAAGACATTACTTGTAATGTATGCAGGATTACGGGATATGGAAGTTTGTTGTAATGAATTTGGTCAATAAAACAAAAACAACTTATATTTGATTTTTAAATAAATAAATTTCAACAAATAAATAATTAACAATCTGAGCAAATAAAATCATTAATTTAAAAATACTGCATCTGATTTTAAAAATAAGTACACATATTCAAGTCTTTAGAAATTGCAAGGTTTAACCTTTGATAGATTTATTTTTCAAAATAATTTCAAAAGCTATACAAAGCAAAAAAAAAGTTTACTATACAAATAATAAATTAATCCGTCATATATCATGGAATAGAACCAGCAATAATGCATTGTATTTGTCCATAAATGACAATTAAAACTATTGTAAATTCTCAGGCATCAGGAAAATAAGTACTGTGGTCAGGATTATCAATTAAACAATTGCAAGCTATTAGCATTAATGTCTTTATAAATAAAAAACAAAATTAATAATTTATTTTAAAAAAGATTAAATTTTAACATTATTATAAAAATAAATTTTCAAAAAAATAAACAATTTTATTCAACTATCACAGTACTCCCAAATATACACTACATAATAAACTTATAAAAATAGTTAACATTACAGGTTTTCCTTTTGATAATAAATATTAGGAGCTCATAAACAATACTCACAAGAGATGGAATGAGATAATATTAGCTGAGTTTAATAAGATAAGACCTCATTTTTAAAAATAAATTTTACTAGTTAAATACCTTCTAAATAAATAAACAAATATTTTATAACTTAGAATTTGGAATCTTTTGTTTGGATTTGAGGTAGGAATTCTTACTTTACTATAAACTAATAACACAAATATTGTTCACTAGCATACGATTAATTTTTTTCAATATTGTCTCAAAAACTATACAAAATCTATTTTAGATCCAATTTAAACTTGGATTTCAACAATTTGCATAATTTTAATCGTTGACATCAAAAGATCTGAACTAAACTATGTTATAGGTCCTCATAAAGGTGACAACTGACGATCACTCCACTCCAACTGCTCCACACCAAATGGAATGTGGAATGATCCGTATGGATTTTTTGGAACGATGGAGAGCGGTTGGAATATTTAAACACCATCATACCACTCCAAAATTATATAATTACTCCAACTAAGCGTGATTATGGAACAATGGATTGCAATTTTTAGGCTGCGCTATGATAATAATAGTTAAAATTTATGAAATTGATTGCATAAAAATTAATAAAATGAGAAACTATAATAAAATTGTTGATAACAAAAATTATTGATATGAATAACTTGCAATTTTGTTTATTTTTATTAACATTAATTATGTTTGAAAATATAATTATTAATTAAAAATAAATCAACATTTTTAGGGGATTTATTAATCGCTGTTGTCCATGACATCGTTCGTACAGTCTTCAATTTAATGAAATAATGTATTTAATATGAGTATTTGGTATCAGTGGTGTTGCCAGAGGAGGGGCTATTACTTATCTTATACGTAAACAAAAATTGTATAAACGTGTTTGAATTTTATTTTATAAACAATATACTTAGAAAATATTACATAGGGAGAGGATCCCCTTGCATTCAGGGTTGGAGTGGATTTCTTTAGAGTAGATCCTTGGATAGACTCCTCCCCTCTCCTCCTCCGAAACAAAATCTTAGCTTACATTACAGCCCGGCATCATGGGCGTACACAAGGAGGGGCTATGGCCCCCCATAAAAATTATAAAAACAAATAAAAATAAGTTTAAATAAATTGAAGAAAAAAAGTGACCTTAGAAACTATTTTTATTTCCAAGAGTATTCCAACGTAATTGTCAAACTAATTAATTTATGTATTTTATATTAGATTTTAGTAGAGCGACATTAATCCGTTGTAGTAACTTCTACCTCATTGGCAACCATGTATCTATTTTGTCTAGAATGTGAGGTATAAGTAAAGAGAGTAGAAGTGGTAAGCCATAGAAGACAGGCAGCATGAGGTACCCCTCCCTCCTGTAGGCTACTGGCTGTAGCCCCTATTGGGATAGGGGTGTTTTAGTCCAGTCAATATGAATGACTCTGATGCTGTGCTTCCCTCTTCTGATATAAGTTTCATGGAATCCATCATCATCAAACTATCTCAGAATAATGTAATGGCCCGGCCCATAAGAACAACAAGCCTCATGACACATCGATTCATTTAAGAAGCCAAAAATTGCTATTACTCAAACTCCTCTTTCAGTCATCTACCCGCTCAACACTAGTGATAGTACTTTTTGTTCATGTTTTTAGCGGGTGTGACACTACTTCAGCTCCTTTTGACCATGGTAAAAGCAAGTTGACTAGCATATTAAATGAAAATCCCCAACTTGTGGAACTGGTTGAACTTTTCCAGGCTGAAGTAAGGAGACCATAGCAAATGCTGGGGAGAAGTGTTTTGTAGCTTTGTATGGGGATGATTTATTAATAGCCACCTGGAATAGCCTCCCCTACTATCTGCTCATTAAATCCACAGCTAACTCCAAAATTAATCTTGTTTGTTTGCCCCCAATAGAGGACACACCTCCATGCTTATAGAGCTTATCACAGAGTTCAAAAGTGGTTGGGACAAAAATCTTACAGATCAGGGAGAAAATTACAACCAGGGAACCAAAATATGATGATCTGTCGTCTTAACATAAATAATTATATTCTTCTCATTGATTCAGATAAATCTTATTTATAACATAGCTCATGGGTGTACATAGGAGAGGAGCAGAAGGAGGACCTTGCCCTTCCCCCTAAAAATCAATATAAACATTTTAAATTGTGAGAGAGAGAAAATTAAATCGGAAAAAAAAGGTGATGGGAGACTATTGTTTATTCAAAACTCGAACTTAATTTTTAAAATTGATTAATCTAATGGTTTTCTGTTGATCAATAAGAAGTTTTTAGATTAGAGCTAAATATTGTGCTCAGGAAATCTTCATAACTCGTCAATCTTCGTTAGTTTTTCATCAATTTTCTTGGAAAGAGTGAAATTATAGCCAGCCGAGTTCTGCTCCAAATAGCCAAACTTTTGGGGTATTTAAAAAAAAAAATTTGAAATGAAAATTGAGATTCTCGTACAAGTTCGTTAACATTTCTTGAAGCTGGTGAAATTATAATGAGTGGAATTCTGCTCTAAAAAGCTACAACACACTCAAATTTGCGTCCGATATTCAAAAATTGTCTAAGATGAAATTATGTAAATTATCTACACTTCAGATATGTCAGCTATATTTTTCTATGACCGGTCTGCTCCTAAAGAAATTCCTGTGTATATCCTTGCCCGGCATTAGTTGTAATGCCACTAGGAGAAAGAAAGTGTTCATATTTTAGTTATGTTTATCAAAGTTCCTATGGATACACAATATTTTTAGTTTTTCGGTCTGGTGCATACAAGAATAAATCAGGTTATCCGACGACGCGTGATCAGGCTACATATACCTGTCCTTATGAAAAGCATGGACTTTCGAAATTTAGTCCATACAATTGTATTCGTTGATCGTCATTGCAAATGGGAGCCACATCAGAAAATGTTAAGGTTTGATTTCGAATGACATATCTGACAGAATCAATGGGATACGTGGCAACAGTATATCTCAAAAAATTTAGAACAGGACAGCACAAAAACTATTTTATTATTTATTATTAGACTTGTGCGTGTTTAAAAATAAAAAATAAAATCAATTTTTAATTGTTAGTGAAAATTCTTATAGTATCTACAACAATTTTAGGAGCATGTTCATACCTTTAGTAAAAATATCTTTCAAGGGTACCTTTCTTTTGTTAAATAGTTCAGTACTTCACCTGAAAAAGGGATCTCTCCAACAGACATAATATATATATATATATATATATATATATATATATATATATATATATATATATATATATATATATATATATATATAACAATAATAATATTCTTAGAATTTCCAATTGTAGAGGTACTATTTTTATTACATTAATTCTCAAGAGTGTTAAAATATTTGTTGATTTTAAATATTATAAAATGTGTGTTTAAAATTATTAGTTATAATTTTCATAATATTCAGATATGTTTTCATTAATGTCTGAAATTTTAGTATTTATGAGATCGAAATAGTTTTGAAAATGGCCTGTAGGAGCATAAATCACAACCCATTGGTAAAAAATGGCACAACAGAGTGGAGTGATTGTCAGTGTGGTCCTTGAAATTGTCTTTACTCCATCGTTTCATTGCTCTATTTGAAGTGATTGTTAGTGGCCACCTTAAGAATGGCATTTCTACCAAACTAAGCAATACTGTTTAATAATATGACCCAATTACCCATTGATAAATAAGTAAGAAAAAACAACAAAATTTATCCTAAATGTTTGAATCTGTTGGCACTACATTACACAGCATAGATCTCAAAATCTTAACAACTGTGATGATAGCAAACACAACCCCGAGAAACGCGAAATAGCAACTGTAGATTACAAACTGAAAAACAAAACAAAAACAAATAATTATTTGGATGGAAATAAACAGCATAAATAATGCATATATAATTAGTTGTAAATCTATTTTCTACTAGAAACCTATCCTTGCATTTTTAACTAAAATTTTACTTATTTATTACGTACTTCCTTGATCATACTTTTTATTTTTTATTTAACACATAATAAATGTGTTATAACAAATGTAATAGTATCAAGTAAAATTCAAACCATTAAAATGGATCAAATCACACCATTTAACATATAAACTAAAACAAGGAATCTTAGTTTATATGTTAAAACAGATGCCTCAGCTAATTTCTGGCAAAGGTTAAACTTGTACCGAAAACAATATGGATTTACAGAAATCATAATTTAAGATAATTAAATCTTTCATTAGATTGTTCACAAATAAGACATTTAATATTAACTAAATATAAGTACAATAGACTTTCGCTAATCCTGACTCTTCAGTAACCCACCCAAACCACCCCTAAAAAAAAAAAAAAAAGATTTGTGAAGATTTGATTTGAAGTATTACAAACATTCAATCAAACTGTAATGAATTATGAACATCTTATGAGCTGTTAGGCTTGAAAATGATATTTAAAAATACTAACTCCTTTTATTTGAAATAAAAACTAAGCAATAACAATTTGGAATGATATTTGCTTTCTTAATTTTGTTATCAATGGATATTAATTAACCTTTTTATTAAATTGATCTTCAGTGTAAAACGGTATTGTTATTATAAAGAGTAGGTTACACCATTAAAAAATATATTTAACTATCTATCGTCCAGGGCATGTGGTACTTTTACTTGGAAAGTTTTGGATAAGTTCTGAAAATGTATTCATTTATCATTATTTCAACCTTCTAACCTCAAATTTTTCATATTTGCCGCACCATCACTTTCTAGCACCATTTGTGCTAACTAACTGTTTTGTATTCATTAGAATTATTAAATAATTTAAGTAAAGTTATAACCATATTTCAGCTTTGTTACCTCAAATTTTTCCCTGAAGTATTAAAAAATATATATATTTTTTCTTTTTTGCTTATAACTTGAAAACCATATATTATTCGTATAAATTCTAATATTTATTTTATACTGAATTAAAGAAGAGTATATTACCTACAATTTTGATTCTGATGATTTTTTTTTTTTGGACACTCCATTTTTCAGAGCGTTTAAATTAATTTTTTGAGCTTTTTATTTATATTTTCTAGGAAAAATTAAGGTAATAAAGTTGAAATTCGTAATCAGCACCCCAAAAAACATAAATGAGCAAATTTTCTGAACCTCTCCAAAACTTTCCTGACTCCTTTCTGATACCCACGTGACTGGACTACTATGAGTCATGAGTTTTTGGTCAGAGGTCTTGAAAAAGAAGCTTTCAACTTCCAAAGAAATAAAAATTTCAGAAAATAAGTTTCTCAAGAAAATAATTTGAAAAATAAATTTCTAAACAATGATTTACTATTATAAAAATATTTTTAATACATAATTGCTTTTTTTTTTTAAAAGTGACTTGTTATTAATTAAGTTTTTTCCTATTCAGTAATCCGAATCTCCTTCGTTTTGATTAGGTCGGATTAACGAGAGTCCACTGTTATAAAATAAATTTAATTGAATATATCTTGGCATAATATAAACATGACAAGGAAGGTAAATAAAGATTTAAATTTTATTTAATAAAGGGCTTTTCATTTGGTTGTCAAAGTTTAAATATTTGATTTATACAAATTAAATTTTATTTACTAAGACCTATAGATGTACATTACCACTATTTTTATTTTTTATTTTTATGAATATTTCCAAATAGAAGCAACAAAAAATTAAATTTTTATCAGAGCACACCTATATCAAAACTGTAGTTACTCAAAAACTGAAATTTTTCATTTCATCACATATTTGGACTATATTAACTAATTAATCAGCTATGTGAATATATCAAGAACCAAGACAAGGGATATCTAAAATATTGATAAATATGATTAACTAGTAAAGTAACTCCCTCTGTGGAGTCTGAATAGATGATGAAATTAATGTTTTCAATTTTTGAGTTACTACAGTTTTGATTGAGGTGAGCGAAATCAAAGAAAATATTTACAGAAAAGTACTGTAAACATAACCAGAGATTTAAGTGAATGATCGATGGTCTAGAGTAGTTAAGATATCAGCAATTATGACTGATCAGTAGTTGTTTTCTTTTCTTTTTTAAAATTGGCAATTAATTGTAATATTTACTCAAATTTTTATAATTATAAAAATGTTACCTTCATTCTCTCATTTTTTGTTAATAATCCAGAACTGACAACACTGGTCAAACCACTTTGTAACACTAAAGCAAGAAATGTTGTAAAACCAAAAATCAAACCATGACTGTCTGGATTCACATTTTGAGCTATTTCAGAACTGAAAAAAAGAAATTAATTATTCTTACATTCACATTACATATCCCCGACCCTGTGGAGCAATGATGCAATTTCAAAGAGACAAAAAAAAACAATTTTATGCATGAGAATAAAGACCTTATGGCACAGTGATTCCACAGTAATGATGTAGTAAGTGTTTGCCTTAAACTTTACAATAGTTAAATAATAATTAAATTGATGGTACTACTTCTGGCAACAATGAAACACAAATTCCATTGTTCTACCGGAGCAGCAATATAGTATTTTCAGCTATCAAGCAGTACTATCAAGCAGTCAAACCAATAGATATTTTGATGTTAATTTGTTAGTATAGGCTCAAATGATTTTTGAACAAGTTATAATTACTTCAAAATTGTTACAGTATCAGTCCCCCAAACACAATGCAAAAGATACAATGGAGACAATACAAAACAGCAATCTCTATATCTTTATGTTTTTAAGACAAGTTGGTTTCATATAACTATAATTTAAAACAATATTTTCTGTTATATAATTTTAAAATGGCAAATTTAGGTAAATAAATATTCAGTATTAAATGACATACTTGACTATTGTAATCATTCCATTATAGATAACAGCATACAATATATATAATCCAAAGGCAAAAAGAATTTGAACAGTCTGGGACATGATGTATAAAAGTGTTGCAATTAAAGCTGAGCAGAGAAAAAGTGCCAATTCTCCATAACGACTCCATTTAACTGAAACTACTCCACATCCATAAGCAGAGCCAGCGCCTGTAAAAAAAGTTGAACACATATTTCTGATTGTTCCAAATTTAATATTATTATAAAAATAAATTCTTAATTGGAATTAAATAAATATGGTCAACATACAAGCATAATTTAAAAAAAAGAAAGTAAATAAGGATTTGACAAAAAACAAATATTTGAACGTTTTCCTCCCACCAATCTTTAATTTCACTGTTCAGAAATCTTAAAACTCTGAAACTTTTATTGCTACATAAAATATAATAATTGGGAAAATATATCAAGTCTCTATTACAATTTCATTTAAATTGTTTTGTATCTTTTGTTTAAGAAAATTGAAACCCAGTTCATTTCTAAGCAAAAATACTATATTTAAACAAATATTGTATCCTTTTGTGCATTATAAGGCATTGAACATTATTAAACCTATATTATATATTGTTAATTTACATCTTCTGAAACAATTATTTCGCATATGTTTGGAATATCGATGTTGAATAACCTAGAATACGAAATAAAACCTTTTGTAAACATTTTTTAATATCTCAAATATAATAAGTAGCGACTAGAATTAAAATGAGTAGAAGAAAGAAGAGATAATCAGGTACTTTAGATACGGAAGAAGAGGCAAGATATGGGACCTCAAGTCCAAATTCACACAATGGGTATCACGACATAGTTGCTATCCTATAAAAAAAAAAACATAAGCCCCGAAAAGCCGCGTTCTAAGAGTTACTCAGCGCTAGTTGAAATTGTAGAGACAACAGCAGGCCTTTACCTCCAGGAAAAAGCGAGATGGTGAGTATGTTAGACAATACCTAAATGAGTTTTAAAAAATTGCAAAATATTGTAATTTTAAGTGTGATCGGTGTAAAGCTTCCACTCTGGAAAACTCTGCGACAAATTGAATGAGTTCCTAGTGGCTTTTAGAGAAGCACCTCATACCACAAATCTCAGATCACCGACAGAGTTTGTATTTGGAAAGAAAACTGAAAACAAAAATAGATCTGGCAAGGCCAAGTGAAGTCAGTGATAAGACATATGGTGGTAGGAGAACGTAGAGAATAAGAATCTGAGAAAGTTTGAGATAAACGAACCAGCGATGGGACAGATTTACAATGATCGACTGAGGGAGTGGACCTGAGAGGTGGTGAAAGAAAGATCGGAGGACTGATATACAACAGGATCACAATTCGACGTCGATCAACTGAGGAGAGAGCCATCGAAACTAGAGTGGAGGAGTTATTATATCTTGTTAATTTATAATTTATATCTTATGAAAAAATTATTTTTACAAATGTTTGGAGTATCGAAATTGAATAACCTAGAATATGAAATAAAGCCTTTTGTAAACATTTCTTATTATCTCAGATATAATAACCTCCATTTCATAAATATATAAAATGCTGTTTTCACGAGTTTGTTTCAAAATGAATTTTGTACTCTTCAAAAATATATGTAGTACTAATCATATTTTGAATTGGGATAGTGATGTATCTGCATACTTATCTGCATAAAAATCACCCCTCCAAAAGTAAAAATTGGGGTCTTTTGCATTTCTGTGACAGTCAGTTCTTTGTAAGTATGAAATATTGCCTTTTCATGTCAATTTTAGAGAGAAAGTTGAAGCATGAAGAGCGGATATTGATCCCCTGTTCCCTATTTATGGAGAAAAGAAGAGTAGTTCTGAAAATTAGGAAATTCAAGAGAATTATGAAAGTCTTCACTTATTCAATGAATGCTAGTAACAATTCATAATTCGTTTAAAGCCTATATATGAATGATCTGGCAATAAATCATTAATAAGTGTTTATTGATGCGTAAAATAGCCCATTGTATTGTTTATAAACAATATAATGTATCAGTAAAATTTTTTAGAAATCAAGTAAAACAAAAGCAGGAGGAGGTTAGCCTGACTGTTAAAAAGGCCACAAGGTTAGACATTGGCCCCAAGCTAAAGTTAATAACTCATAAAATAAAAAATAATATGCAAAAAATCTTATTATGCTCAATATACTCACTTAGCAAAGTATACAGAGTTTCTACTCCCCCATTAAAATTATTCAAGGTATCACTTTTCACAATGGTTGAATTGCCCTCACTCAGAATTTGTTCCCACAAAACTTGAACATATGACAATATCTGAAATAATGAAAGAAATAAAATTTGATATTATTAACATATAACAATGCTTAGAAACTAAATTGGCTAGAATCAAGAGTCATACCTGATAATAACCACCACTTGCCAAAGCCAACCAGAACATCCATTTCAGTGTGTACAGATTCGAAACTGCACAGTAAAAATCATCTTTTAGGAAAGAGAAACTTTTTTTAAAACTTGATTTCTTTACCTATCGCATAAATGAGTCATAGAAACATCATTAAAAATTAAATAATATAATGAATGGAATTAAAATTACCTTTAAAACAGTTGTACAGGCTATGTTTGATTCATCTTCCAAATTATCAGTACTTGAACTGTTAGGAACATCTCGATTAAAATATACTGAATGTTCAACAGAAGGTAAAAAAAAAGCCCAAACTGTAGCTAATATCATTCCTACAAATACACACACACACACAAAAAAAAATCTTAGTTAAAGTTCTTTCAATTATTCAGCAAATCATGATAAAAGAAAATAATATGAAACAAAGCAACATAATTTCTGTTGTGCTCAGGTCTGGGGGGACATATTTTTTTTTAATTATGATTTTTTTCAAGAAGTAAATTGCTTCAGTACAGCTGCCTCCGTAACAGTGGTGGTTATTCCATTTGTGCAAATGAATATGTTTTCTCCTTAGCTTTATAAAAGAAAAATACAATAGTAATCAAAAGAAATACAAAATATGAATTTCAGATTATGTAAATCAACAGAAACAGATTTTGAAGGGTATTTTATATCATATTTTGGGGTTGATTACTATGAAGATCATTTTTGTGAACCCCCATTACCACTATCCTCAAACCGCCACTGCTCCATGATAGAGTAAACAGTAATAAGTGAGAATAAGAATCATTAATATTCACAATTCAAATGTGGAGGACATCAACTAAAGCCATCAATCATCTCAACACACATACAGGCCTGTACCCAAACACCACTCATTTAATAATGAGTGAAAGTTATCTGAGTGACCATTATTTCATGCATTTGATATCTGATTTTAAAAACATGAATTAAGATAGTTAAAAGTATGGTAATATTGTTGAGTACACCATTACCAAAAAGACAGAATATCTACAAGGCATGGTCCATTGTGCCTCTAAAATATTTAAAATCACTGATTAAATTTTTATCATAATTTTTTATATGTGATCATGAAGGGAATCATATTGTTTCTTAAATTCAATGGTTTACCTCAAACTCAAACTGATTAATATCTTCAACTTTTTTTTGTTGTTATTTTTAATTGTCATTACTATCAAATATTACAATTTGTCACATTGAAGGGGTGATAAGTGTATCTATTCGTATTATATTTACCAATGATAAATAAAACTAATATTACTAATATAAAAGGAATGAAAGTAAACCCATTAAATTAAATTTAGTTAAACAAGTAAAAAAAAAAAAAAAAGAGATAACCAAAAATAGATACAATATTTTTGTTAGAGTTTAATACTCTGAACTAAGTTCATCCCCGACACATAGAGGGCAGAGCAGGATTCCTTAAGATCCAAGTGCTTCTCTCTTAACCGAGTCACTGGCTTGAAAGCTAAGTTAAAACGCAAAAGCTATAAAGGCTCAGGATTTGAATAAAGAATGTAGTCAATATCAGGATCCTAACATAATTACAAAAGATCTCAGGGCCACTGCCATCAAACCTTCGAGGAGGCACTCAGAGACTGGACAAGAGGATTTTGATGAGTAAGGTTATCAATCAGGTTTTAACTGTATGTTTGTATTACACATTCTTTTTATATGATATGTTAAGAAAACAGGTGTCTTTAGGCTGCCAAGAACATAATTAATTCAGACTCAGGCAAATTTCAGTCATACGCGTATATCCAGAATAAAGGTATGGACATTGACAATGAAAGGTAAAATACAGCAGAACAATTGAGAACAAAATTTTTTCATAAGATATGGTTGAACATAACAGAGAAACTGATTTGTTGAGTTCATCTATCATAAAGATGGCCGAAATGTGACTGTTAAGTTATAAACACAAGATGGAGGACTGAATATAAGGATAGAATGCCCAAAATGATTATAGAGATAAACACAAGGGAGAAAAGAACATGAAGACAGACACTGCTTTGAGAGGGGATTATGTGAAAACTAGTTTCTGGGTGCTGAAGTTTAGATGGTGAAGAAAATTGGTTGCAGATAGAGTGCCTAGAAGAATAATTTTTAAAGAGGCTATGGTCCTCTAAGGAAAAAAATACTTTTTCCATGATGTGAACTATATAAACACAAATGTTTCTAGGAGGAACTAGTAGACCATACTGGAGGAGACCTAGAATCAGAAAAGGTACCAATACTATGGAGTAATTATACTATGACTATAAACTATACTTTACTGTAAAAACATTAAAGTTAAATTAAATATTCAAATTATTTCAACTTTTAAAATTTATACACAGCAAAAACCTTATCAACAATGAATTATGGGAACCAATTTTACCAATCAATGAGTTGAAAGAATTATTGGTATTACATATACAAAGAAAAAGAAACCCAGTTCAACATTCCTAGAAAGGGAAAACTGAACTAGTAGCCATCAAAGCGATAGTTGGCTTGTAAAAGTCCAACTGAGGTAAGTCAGCTGAACATAATCCCTCACAATCTCGCTTGTGTACAAGTAAGTACTATTTAATCACACACAGGAACCCAGTCCAAACCTGATGTCTACGGAAAAAAGAATTGAACTAGTGTTCATAATTGTAGAGTTCATACATTTTTTTATGAATCTTTTAAAAAAAAAAAATATATATATATATATATATATATATATATATATATATATATATATATATATATATATATAATACATAAACTTGTACTACTACATCCCATGAAGTGTCTTGGTTCAATACTACACTGTTTCTTCGTCAATGGTGTTCAAGGAGATGATTTGGACGAGATTGTGCTCAACCGCCAACTTTTTCTCCTAATTTAGGGTGCCCACTTTATGGAGGATGGGATCCCAGACGGGTCTTAAAAAATGATTTTTGTTCCAAGGTACAGAAATATAAAATGTGAAGTTGTAAAATTAATGAATAAAAACAGTAAAGTTTTGTTAGTTGTGTGTTTAAACCACTAAAAATAAATATAATCATAGTTTTTACACAATAATTACATAAACAAATATTATGCATATTACTTTTTATGTAATGGTCAATAATCAAAAAAGTTCAGTAATCCTTACCATAGAGGTCTCCATCCAAAGTCTATTAGAAGCAAAGAATCATTTAATTTGCGACAACAAAATCGAGCAAAATCATTCATATTAGCATATAGGCATTAAAGATATACAAACCTGCAAGTGTGAAATAGTTTAAAGTAAAATAATCTGTGGGGTAGAGAAAAATATAAAGCTGAGAAACAACTCCAGACACCGTACGGCCGACAAGATAAGCAGATCTGGTGTGTCCTGATACTGCTTGATAATGGCATTTATCAACTTTTGCATAAATGTATGTATAATAGGCAACTTCAGCTGCCACAAAAAGACCATAAAAAACTTCCAGCACCTAAATATTAGAAAATTTATTATAAAATAATTAAATATAAAAAACCTTAATTAATTCAATCCTTATATATTTCAAACCATAATAAAAAATTCAATTACCTGCATCCAAAACATTGAGCGTCCTACAATTAATAAAAAATAAACCATGATAGCACAAATGTTGCCAGATATAATGATTGGTTTATATCTTAATAAATCAGTCAATAAAAAAACCAATACCAATGATATCATGGCAGTGTATATGGAAACAGGGTATATTTCTTCACTAATCTGTAAAAAAAAATATTTTTAAAAATAACAAGCTTTACAAGAAATTTATTTTTGCATATAATCATCAATAATCATTATCACAAAATAGTATTTATCTTTTAATTGAAACACCAGAAGATGAAAAAAGTGTAAAGAAACCAATTAATTGAACCAAACAGAATAACATCAATTACAGCTAATATAAGAATTCATAAGTAAATTCTTATTTAATTAAAAGAAATAAGATAACTAACATAATCTAAAAAAATAAATAATCTATGTTTGCTGTTAACAATTTTTATTCCATTAAGATCATTATGGAACTTCTGAAGATGCTATTTATTTTTTTAAATAAGCAACTTACGAAAGTAGAAAAACTGTTTTATTTCTGTTTATCTCAGTTTGGTTGACCGATATATACTTTAAATCTATTTGGTATGTAATAAGCTTTTAAATTTAGAGTCAATGTTATTATTATACTTGTTTTAGATGTTTGGCTCAATAAATATGAAAATATAATAAGAAAATAACAAATACTCACTTGGTCTAAAGTAAAATTCATTGGTGAGTTGTTTAACATTTTTGTAATATAAGGTTCTGCAGGTCGGAATTCTTTGAATACTCCAAAAATACAAAGTAGAATAGAAATTTTCTTCCAAGATTCCATATTTTAATGTATATAGTAAATCATTTGCTAAGTCATAAATATAATTAAAATCTTAAAAATTATCAATAATTCTGATTTGTGAAGAAACCATAGTTAACGACAGCCCATCTCTGAAACATAAGACAAATAATAAAACTCCCTTAAACAAATATCATAGAAACTCGAAAATGATTATTATTGTTGTAAAAAAGAAAAATATTAAAAGTTTAAATAGTAGTGACGACCTTCCAGCTCTTCCTGACTGAAGAACAAGACAGACAGGGTACATTTCCAGACACTCCACAAAAAGGCTAGATAAAAAAAGATCAGGGATCATAAGAAGTGATCTATTTAAAGTTAGAACAGGGCGAGCGAATCAATACACTTGCACCAGTTTTTGTACAGTGAACAGGGATTTAGTTAACCATTATAATAAATTATGCGGTTAATAGAAAATTCATTAACAAATTTTAAAAATAATAAAAAAGAACACAATTCAGATGGGAATTGCTTAAAATAAAAAAAAAAATCTGATGAAGTCATACAAACAAAAAATATTGTTAGAATGCAGTGTTGGGTGGTGCACTATTAGAATTGCAATGTTGGTCACTGGTTTTATCACAAAAAAAAAAAATAAATATGTATATAGAAATTTTTCTTAACATGCTAATGAATAGAAAATAATAACGAAACATTGTCTTAAATATTTTACCCTCAACAAAAGAAACTGATACTATAGCATACTTTCACCGGTTAACTAAATTACCAAAAGTTCGCAAATCACAAGATTTGTTCTTGACTCTACGACATTACATACTATGAACTGGAAGACTCCTAGATTCTTGTTATATAGATTGGAGGAAATCAGGGAAATCCCAGTTTAGTAGTTTATGTCATAAACATAGAAAGGACAATTAATGTATAAAGAGATAACAAGAATGCAGGATGGATAATATTAATCAATTATCCATAATTGCATAGAATTTATTGTTATTTAGATAATAAATTTTCTTTTATAACCATATTCTCTCTTCATAATAGCAATAATATTTAATTATGAAATGATGAATACATCAAAAAGCATTATCAAATGAATTAGTTTTAAAATCAACTAATAAAAATAACAAAAAGATTAAATGTAGGAAAGTACATACACTGGTAAAATTTCAAGTGATTATACCAAATGTAGGTGAGAGGAAAACCTTCGGGAGCTGATTCCTCATTATATTTACCTACAGCAAATAGAGTATAATAAATTTTATTTTAATTCTCTTCTATTTGGTAGTCATTTATTTTGCAATTATGTACTATTTTTAATTTTTTTTTCTCTGAAATATGACTGAAGCCCTGCACAGATTCGTGCTATTCAAAATTAAACCAAACAATTAGAAAACAAATTACATTTCCCAAAGATATGAATAATTTATGTATATAAGATTATGTTTTTAATTAATGTTTTATAGAGTTACTTGAGCTTCGAAAATATTAAAAAATCAAAACGACTGAAAACATTTAAACTGAAAACATCTCAGTTGGTGGTCTTAATGACATACGCTGCATATTGCATATATAAGGAGCATTTAACCACATTCATAGGCCACATTCGCTGGGCTGATCATGCTGCAATAATGGATCCGAACGAAATACCATCCAACATTCTATGAAGACGAGTTTACGGTATCAGCCAGGTTGGAAGTCTGAGCCTCTGTTGGGAATACTAAGTTGCTGCTGATGAAAGATCTCTGCTTGGTGTCATAAACTGGAGAACAGCAGTAGGGATGGAATATCGAAAAAAATATATCGACATATATCGTTTCGACATTTTTTTAATATATCGAAATAGTAGTTCAATAGATCGAAAAAAATATAGATATAACGATATATCGGGCCTCAATATTTTTTAATCTTTTAAAGGTGGCTTAGGTATTTAAGCATCGATATATAACTAGGGGGCTATGCTGGGGGCAGGCTACGACTCAACAAGTGACGACTCATACAGTCCATATAGAAATCTTTTCAATCAGTGAATGTTCAAAAACCTATTAATGCTTTATGATTAATAGTTTTTTCCAGGAAACAAGAATAGGGAAAAAAATCTTGCAAAATCTGAGATAATTCTGCTTACTCATTATTTCTCATTAGTTGCTTTCTCAACTAGTACATTCTGAAGTAACCAGTTATTTCGGGAGCTAGCTGGAAAATAACTATCATTAGAGTGGCTAGATTTAATCATCTAGAATGGTCGTTGACGAGGTGCTGCGAGTTTTGTAAACTCCAAATTTTAAAACGAATTACCTAAAAATAGCATCATATGATGTATTTGTTGAATTATAAGAATTAGAATCAACAGTTAGATAAGAAATTTCATGGAAAATATATTATCAAACGATTTTTTTGAACTTCAAATTTACTATATGCAGGGCTAGTCTAATTTTTTCATCTTTGATTCTAGTGTTCCGATACAATTTTTTACTGTTCAAATACACCAGTTTATGGGTTTTATCCCATCAAATTCTAACTCTTAAAATGTATGGTATAGATACGGAATACGAGAATCCTATGAGGGCAGTCAAACTTCTCGGTGAAATTGGTGAGTTGAGAATGAAGAGAATTTCAAAATTACATTTCATATTCAACTTTCACATTTCACGCAAATTTTTATGACTTCACATTCAAACAAGTTTTTTGCAGGAGTAGGGGAAATGTGGCAACCTTAAGAGAAAGTTAATTTTAGTATGCTTCAATTTGATCTGAAATTACGACGCTAATACTTGAATGTATCAATAAATTGTTTTCCAACATAAATATATATTCAAAAGTACATTATCCTGCTTTTATAACATCAGAAAAAAAGCAAGAACTTTTGATAAGTGGCGGAATTACTCCACATGGTGGGGATAATTGCCAATTCCGGTTTCGCCCATATTATAAATACGAATGGGGAAACTGAAACGTCGTCATAACAGTTTCTAAATTGTTGTAAAACAAGCCAATCTCTTCTTTATTGAATGCTACCGCCCTATACAAGCTAGTGGTTTCAGGTTTCCTCAAACTTGCTATGTTTTGAGAGCATACGTTGATTCCATGTCTGCTGACGAACCAATCTAGCCCAACCGTTTTGATCTCTTTGTTAAAGTTAGGTTAGCACCACATACTAGTGCAAGAATTATTCCATTGCGAAAACAAGGCCGTAGTAGCTACCATTTAGAAAACACGGTGGAAGTAGCTACACAAATGAACGAAGAAAAACTTAAGTAATTTAACAGAAACGTTCCTCATAACATACTCTACCAAAACCTATATTAACTAAGCCAGTTAACACTTTAGTTCTCCAGTTACCACAAGTTATAGAAGTTGTGAAACAACAACATTCAGGAAAACTACAAAAAATTATTCACAAATTGCACACGAATTGAACGCAATAGGTGCAATAGCGGTAACGTCCGATGCTTTCTGAGATGGCTGCTACGGTACAGCACTTCACACTTTAAAAACACGTAATCCCCATACCTCAAAAAGAGGTAATCTCGCACTAGGTTCAGCAAACATGCCGAAAAAGGTTCAAATCTAAGCGTTAAAACAGCCATGGATGATTTATTAATATGCTGATGATTTATTACTATAGGGCGAAGATTTGAAAGCTAGTAAATTAAATACAACGTTGGTGGATACCGGTAGAGAATCGGTTATCGAAATAAACACGGATAAAACAGAATATATGGTTAGTGGCAGAAATAGTCGCGATTTAAGCGGCATAGGATACAAGGAGAAATATTTTGAGAGCTTAGAGAAGAAATCACGTATCTGGGGTTGATAATGTAAGAAAGAAACGAAATTATAAAATTAAAAACTTCGCAGCGGCTTTTATTATCAAGACTACCAAAAATATAAAAAAGATACAAATTCTCATGAATGAACCCCCGTCCAAACCTTTGAAAATGAACAACTTAAAAAACTGTTCAAGGGTCCCTTGAATCGAAACTATCTCTGATTCAATAGCAGCAACCAACTACAACAGAAAAATCCCGATTTCTTATTAACCTGAAAATATATTACCGGTTACCGTTTACCCTCAGACTAAACTACAGTTCGGTGTTGGGTTTATTGGTGTTAACCTTATCCCGGAACTATTTAGTTCCAAAACTAATCAGTTGGCTTAGTCTAGATACGCGTCTAACTCCTGACCCAGCAACTGGTCTAATTATTCACTAATACGCATTTATAAGTACAATAACGTTTTTCCTCGCCGTTGATCAATCAGTATAGACGGAGTTCAAAAGAAATGCTTCAAGCAGTTTTGATATAAAAGTAAGCACGCTTTGATCTATATTACCACTGGAATCCAATCCATCTCAAAAATGTCGCTTAAAATAAATCCTTGTCAATTGACAAAACGTACTTTTCGAGTTCCAGGTTAAAATCGGAAAAGTCGTTTCAGAATAGCATGGCAGTGGCGTTGCTACGATGAGACTAGATGCCGATTGAATATGACTCTAAGGTTATCTAAAAAATTAGTGTAAAAACCATCAAATACAATGTGTTTTACATTTCAGACGCGTATCATGTATCTCCTCAAGATAAATTAAGTAAACTTAGCAAATAATCAATTAAGGAGACAAGGTTTCTTGGTAAATAATAAAAATATCAGATAAGTGCGATAATTACAGTCGTTTTACGATATGAACTACGAGTATATCGTCGTTGTCACGAGAAAATATCATATGTGTCATTTTGGTGATTTTTATATTTTGGCTCTATATCGTTTATAGGCACTAATAGTATCTATCAAAATCGTTTTAAATCACTAGGTTCAATTTGATTCGCCATCAACGGGGCATTAAAAAATTGTCACGTGCCAATGGGAAAATATCTTTTTTTTGCCTATCATCGATCGTAGTGATCTGGAAATATACAAGAAAATTTGATTTTGAAATTACACATATGCTTTACAAGCAGAAAAAATCACAGATCTATAAGCAAAAGAAGCTACTATGCTAGTTTTTTAAAGATTTATTTGAGAGTGTCAATTTTATGAAGATTTTTTACTGTATTGAGAACGGATGCATATAAAAAATGAAGACATTTTCAAAGCCACTGATCAGTTTCTTTCAAAATAGGGCCGAATCTATGGAGGAAGGCGTGTTCTTTAGCATTATTAAAACTATTACTGTTTTAATTAATATTATTTAAAATTATTAGTGCTGTCGACTTCCGCTCATTACGTTCGCCCAAGAAATAAACAAAACAGCAACGGATCCTTTGGTCAGGGACTTACGGTAATTTCAATTATTACTGCTTTAATTATATCACAGCTGTCGATTTGCGCTCGCTACGCTCACTCAAAAGATAACCAAACCCCAAAAGTTCCTTTTTAGTTGAGGTAGGGTCCTTACCGTAATTTAAATTATCACTCCTTTAAATTAATACTACAACTTCCCCAGATCACCGGAAGTCGCAGCACTAACAATTTTAAATAATATATAATTAAACCAGTAATAATTTCAATGAATACGAATATTAAATAAGAATACAAAGCAGTTGGTAAGCACAAATGGCTCGGGAGGAACCAGTGATAACGCGCCCCTCTTGTAAAGTTGTACCAAAGCCGCTGTTGCATTTGTAATAGAAAATAGCTTTCAAGAAAAAAAAATTCCAACTTCCAGGAAGGGGCGCGCGCCCCCCCTTTTGGATCCGCCAGTGATTGGGCACATTCATTAGTTGATTATCTCCGCGACACCAGAGTGCTTGGCCATCTGGATTTTCTTCCAACTGCGCCAAGGTCATCAGTTTCGACTAACTTGACCTCGCCCGATAGAATTCAAAATCAACCTCAATCCATCGATACCGTTCAATTACCTAGGCTCTCGATGTTTTCCATACGTCGCTCCACAATCAACTAAAAACTTTTCTTTCACATATAATCATTGTTGTTCAAAGATGTTCAGTTAACATCTTTATTCAACAACTCAAAATTATTGACACATTTAACGTTTCCGGGACAATGATTATATGAAACGCTCCTGAGGACTTATTTAAATAAATAGATAAAATAGCTTTATTTAAAAAAAATTATTTTATAGAGATTTACAACAAGGAAATGAACAGTAATATATGACATTAATACGTGGCAGTGGTTTGTGGAAAAATTACCTAACTTCTGATGACAAACCAAAGTCAGAAACTCATGAGGTTTCGGAGGATTATCATAAAAAGATTTGAAAGGGCGATTATAAAATAGTAATTTTGTGTAGGAACGGAGTTTTAATAAAAGAATAAGCATTTATCCGAATAAACAACAAACAGTTAGTTGCTAGCTATTGCGACAAGGCTGCGTGACTGAATTCCAATTGCATCAGCTTAAACAACTAACAATTGAGCCGCTGAGAGCAAAAATGTTTCAAATTCACTCTTTTACTAGAATCGTTGTGATATATTTCTAAGGCCTAATTACTATTGTAATTGAAACTAATTGAATATTGGTATGAGGTTTGATTAAAGGTAATTGTGAAATAAAATTGTCTACAATTCATTTTTGCTTCATATTAAACATTTAAAAATGATTTACACCATTGTACAAGTCAATAAATAAAATTTTCGAGTCTGATAAAAGCTTGAAATACAGGTAACAAATCGGCAAACGATTGAGATTACGACTTAGTTCACTTAATCTTTCAACAGTTTAGCCCGTCTAGATTGTATTTTTGGACTTATTTTTTAAAGTGCTGATTAGGAATTTCAGCTTTCTTACCTCGAATTTTTGAAGTAAGTATAAACAAAAAAAAAATTGTTTTCTTTTTTACTTATAACCTGAAAATCACATATCAATCTAATAAATTCTAATAGTAAATTTTATACTAAATTAAAGAAGAGTAAATTACCTAAAATTTTTATTCTAATGATTTCTTTGTTTGGTTGCTCCGTTTTGAAGCGAGCGCGAGTCGAAGTTACGAGACGGAATATCCAAATTAGTTTTTGAGTTCTTTTTCTATAATTTCCGGAAAAATTTGCATTTCAATGGATTTCAAATTTGGATCATCTTGGGACCAGCTTCAAATTTCTTTTCCTTTAGTAACTACTGCTTAATTTTTTTTACTTGGATAGAATAGATATTTTTGAAATATTACTAAGCGGAAATAATAATAATAATAAACCATTGTGTAATAATTTGCGGCGTTTTTTTAAATAGGTGATTCGAAAACTATATATTTCATACACACATGCTCATTGAAAAGGAAGGGTAAATTATCAGAAATACGACTAGAAATACTCACTTATTCAGATATCACTGTATCTCAAAAACTACAATGCCTAAAAAGCTCAAATTTTTAATGATGGCTCCCCTTATAAGTGCAGTAAGGCGTGATTTGAAAAATTCGTATTCTAAGTGATTAAAAAAGCTTATTACTGAACCATAAAAAAATTTATTTCTAAAACCTAAAAAAACACGGAGTTTTCACTTTTTATAGGCGGCAGGCTTTAAAAGCTTAAAAGGTACTTTTCCACGAATGGGAAAAATCGCGTTCATGTCGTAAATGCGTTACGACGGTGTGCAACGGTTATGTTTAGAAGCTGAAAGGTTAGTATTAGTAGAAAACCAGAGAGTCGAAGTGGGGAGAACCGGCACACAGTGGGGCAGATGTACTAAATTTGTGTCATATATTAATGTATGGAATTTTTGCAACAAATTATAACGTAAATGATGTGTGAATGGTTTGCACAACAATATAAAATCTCTATTATGTCAGTTGAAGAAAGGCACAAAAGTTCTATAAATAAGGAGCCATGTCAAAGAATAAAATTAAAAAAATCTACTAATATTAAAATATTACAGGTTTATTTTACAAATTTTAAAATGAACATTAGTTAGATTATCTTATATATATATATATATACACACACACGTACATAATGCGCAGTGGTGATCGAGGCAAAATACAAAGATGAAGTGACCTTGAAGGCCAACCAGAGCATTTTATTGATCCGAGATTGGCTGGCATCGGTGAGGCTCCAGCTGGCAAACAGGAAAACAGAGGCCCTTCTTATTAGTAGTCGCAAAAGGAAGGAAGAAGTAACCTTGAGAGTGGGTAGACAAGAAATTAGCTCCCAGTCTTCCCTGAGGTATCTTGGGGTTATAATCGATGAGAGGCTGCGGTTCAAGGAGCATATCCAACAAACAAGCGATAAAGCGGATAGAAGTGAGCACAGCGTTGGCCCGACTGATGCCCAACGTAGGCGGACCCAGAAGTAGTCGGAGATTATTGGTAGCAAGTGTGATCCCATCTACTCTGCTCTACGCAGCCGCGATATGGAGTGGAGCCCTGGACACACTGGCCTACAGGAGACCAATGGTATCTGTCTACCGCCGGAGTGTTCTCAGAATGATCAGCGCGTTCCGCACAGTTTCCTACGAAGCTGCATGTGTAGTGGCCAGGATACCGCCGATAGAGCTGGTCGCAGAAGAGAGGCAACGCTCATATAAGAGAGTTGACCGCATCCCCAGGACCGAGGAAAGGAAGCAGACGGCCGAGAGATGGCAACGTAGCTGGGACATTGAAAGGGAGGTGAACCCATAGACTAATACCTCAAATCCAATCTTGGCTAGATAGAAAACATGGAGAAGTAGATTACTACCTAACACAGATGCTCACAGGACATGGCTGCTTCAGAGCCTACCAAGTGCGGTTCAAGCTGTACAATACCGCTGAATGTCCAAGGTGCCCAACAATAAATGAGACTGTAGAACTTGTATTCTTTAGCTGTCCCCGCTTTCAAGAAGAGAGGGAAGAATTTCTAGGAATCTGTGGCTCAGGAGCCACAGTAGACAGCATCGTCAGCCTGATGCTGCTTTCACAGGAGTGCTGGATGGCAGGCCAGCGCCTAGCGGCAAAAGTCATCAAGAAGCTGAGGAAAGAAGAGGAGAGGCGCGCCTAAATATCGGCAGCCTAAAACAATGAGGCGGCACACAGCCAATCACCCTCCATGAAGTAATGCCTAACAGTGGTCCTATGGAGGGTGGGAAAGAGGTGAAGGGAGGTGGTTTTAGTGGGTATAAATCTCACACGCGGATAGGTACGGGACTATCCTTGTCTTTTGAAGATTTCCACCCACCTTCGTATAAAAAAAACAAAAAAAAAAACACATATAATGCACATTGAACAAATACATAAAAATTACTCTTCTGACGAATATATGCTGTCTCCATCGCTATTGCTGCCTTCAGTCAGAGCAATTCCTTCTGTGTTGGCTTCATATTTTGAGATAGGAGTTTCAAGGGTTTCTAAAAACTGGGGGATATCATTAGAGAAAGTTTTTAGTTTCCTTTTTGGTAATCGCCGCAAGTATGAAATTATCAGAAGTGTATGCGTGCTTGTTTAAAATCTTTATTACGAGCTTAGAACTGTCAGATAGTTAATAAATCATGATATGATATTATATCGGGACCAAGAATTAAAATTTTGTGAACAGTTCGATGCATTGGATGCGATCCATAAAAGCACACAAACATTTCTGCAGTTTCCTGGGTAAAATGCCTAAATTTGTCCATGTTTACTTGAAATAGTTTTCAATAATACTCCAAAACGACATATAAGGTCTTCGTTGAGGCCTGTTATTATAAATGATATTTTTTAGTTATCAACAGGATATTTTGTAAGAGATATCTGAAACCTAGCCTACATTTTTTGTTGGTCTGATAGGATTGGTACTGGTAATTTCATTGATAATGACACGTGTCTGTTTGCCCAGAAAGACGCATACTCATCTGAGTTGCATATGCTAACTCCTCAACATATATACTAACACGTAACTGTTCAGTCTTCTTCCGTTTTGTTCTCTCGGCACATTTTGAAAACGCCTGAGCTGGCCGTCCCACCTTTTTAACAACTGGCAAATTTACATAATAGTTAAGTTTTTCAGAACCCTCTAGCCATATAGAATTCTTTTTAAGGAATCTATGTTCTGACCGGTTAACTTCCACCCATCTGTTCTTAAATTTTGAAAAGAAAACTGCTAATGTATGGAAAAGGTCTGGCAACTTATTTTCGGGGTAATTTGTAAGTTCAGAATTGACTTTTTAAGATATTCTAACTTCTCCTCCATAGTATTCTTATTCGATGACATAATTATGCCTTATAATTCCCTTCTTGATATATAAATAAAACTGGTATCAGCAGAAACAGCTAAAAAAAGAAGTCGGGTATTAATTGTTCTTTTATGAAAAATTGTATAAAAAATTAAAAATATCGCGGGGAAGCAACTTCGAGCAAGATTTAGATTCTGACCCTTAAAGACAGATAAATATTGAACAAAAAAAGGTAAAAAAAGTTTGTGGAGAACTTTTTAAAAGTTAATCCAAAGTTCATTTGATGCATTAATATTGACGAATTTCTCTAAACTCTCCAAACAATATTTATGAAAGATAAAAATTGATATAATATGAAATTTAGTTACAACATGGGGAACTATCCGTATTAGTTTGGTTTAAAAATCACAAATACTCAGTGTTCGGGAGGCACTTAAAGAGAACTGTTGATAGGAACTCTGTGAAAGGTAGTATGAGACTGCGGACTTCGGAGCTAGCTGGTGCATTCCATAACATGTCGATGTCTGCATGAGATCCGCTAACTCCTGCGGTGTTCAGACCTCAGTAAAAAAAATCAAAAGGGAACATCCAATTTTAGGGTTTATGCCAGAGTTTAGGGCGTTCTGGCCCACTGTTCGGCGTAAACAAGCCGTAAGAAACAGCATACCTCATTGTTTACAGGTACCAACTAAAGAAGAGTAATTTACGTATTTACATAGTATCGTTTTAAACTTAATAATTTAAATTAATAACAAAAGCATAGTTTCCTTATTTTCAAGGAAACATAATTGGGACAATTGCAATGAGGAAATTCAATTAACTATTTTTTATAAACATAAAAACAATTCTGTAAAAATATTAACAAAATATTTACTTTCTGATGTGGTTTAAGCACAGAGCAAGCTGTGAGTAGAAAACTATGTCCATCTTAAAGATGCCACGTGTAAAGATGGCACACGACCGGTTTTCTCGCCGGTTTTGAACAACGGTTCGACACCTCGTCCGAAACCCAGAAAAAAACCGATAGTGTAGGGGTGGAAACCGTCGGTTTTGCCGGCCGTCCTAGAGACCTGTCGAGGACAGAAATAAAAACCGGCGGTTTGGAACGATGGCATTAAAACTGCTCGTGTGGGCTGCATCCATCGTTCTTGGACGTCGTTCTTTTCTGGAGAAACGAAATAATTACCTTCGCTATAGAGCTTTCTACGAATATAATTGCCTTCTTTAGGCATTTACAAGATTTATAAATTTTTATTATTTGAAGAAAAAAGATGTTAATTAACAATACATTATTTTCTTCGAAATTTATCATTTCTACAAAAATTATAAATTTTCCCAATGGAAAAAATAAATAATAATTAAGATAGCTTTGGGTATATTCCTAACCTACGTATGTACGTAGCAAAAAACGTATATATATACATATATACATATTTATATATATATATATATATATATATATATATATATATATAAATATATATTATATTATATATAACAGTGATATTATTGGTGTTATATTATTAGGTGTTATATTTAGTGTTATATTAGTGTTATATTATTTATAACAGTGAGCTTTTATAAAGGCTTTTCTCGGTATATATTTTATTGTATATATACATATATATATATATATATATATATATATATATATATATATATATATATATATATATATATATGTATATATATATATATATATTGTAATAAAATATGTACCGAGAAAAGCCTTTATAAAAGCTCACTGTTCTTCCTAACGACCTGATAGTTTTCCAGACCGTGCTACGCCTACCATTCGTGGTACGCGAACAAGCAAACAAAAGTCATGAATAAAATCATCTTTTAAACGTATTAAATTGAACGTATTCAATGTGATATAACATTTCTTTTTTTTTTTTTAATCGTAACTCTTGTCCTCGTTTACCGCTGAGCGGTGTGAGGCGCCTTCTGATAGAGCCTGATCCAATTATCCCTATCCTCAGCCAGCTGTTTTCTTCTTCTCCAGTCCATGCATCTCTTCTCAAAACCTTCCTTTACTCCCTCTACACAGGTATTTCTGGGTCTCCCACGTGGTCGCTTCCCTTCCACTTCAGCCTCGAGGGTAACTCTTGCTAGCCTGTCTTACGCCATCCGCAGGACATGTCCGAACCATCTTAGCTGGTTCTGTTCTATTATTTCTTCTGCAGGCCTTATGTCCAGGTTTGTTCTTATTGTGGAGTTCCTCACCCTATCTCTTTTTGTTTTCCCCTCAATTTTCCTTAGCGCATTTCCATTGCTTGGATCTGGCTCTTGTGCTTGGAAGTGAGGGACCAAGACTCACTTGCGTATGTCAGGATTGGAAGAAACGTATTTTTGTATATTACTTTTTCAGTTGCTTTAGAGACTTCTTTCTTGTTCAGAAAGCCAGTCTTAAGGGATTGGAAGCATCTGCCTGCTACCTTGGTCCTTTCGCTAATGTCTCCGTCAACCCATCCGTGCTGGTGGAGATGAGTCCCCAGGTATTTGAAGTCCACCACTTGTTCCAGACGTCTTCCACTTAGCCTGACGATCCTGTCTCCACGGTTTCTCCTTCTACCAATCCTTATATACTGCGTTTTTCAGCATTTATTTCCATGTTTATGGATTATAGTCTATTTTGGAGGATCTTTAGGTTGAACTGCAGGTTCCGACAGTTGTTTCCAAACACTACCATGTAATCGGCAAATGCTAGGATGGTCTAATAGGAGGTTCCTGTATCCGAGATGATATGGCCTCATTTCCTGTTTTGCTTGCTTTGGTACAGAATCTAGTACCAGGATGAATAGGAGGGGACTAAGGCTGCACCCCTGTCTGATTCCTTGCTCTCTTTGGAATTCCCCAGATGAGTGGTTGCACATCCTAACAACATTTCTTTTGATGTTGTACAAACTCAGGATGGTCCTTCTCAGTCCTGTGTGAACCCCGTACTCCTCCAGCCCTTTGGAGATATCTTCCTTCTGCACCTGATCGAATGTCTTGTTTAAATCTACGAAGCAAGCGTAGGCCTCTGTCCTTTTCGACGATCTTCTCGGAAAGTTGTCTCATCGTGAATATCAGATCTTGCGTGCTCCTGTTAGATCGAAATCCATATTGTTTTTCTCCCAACTTTTGTTCGATGATGCTTCTCAGCCTTTTCTCGAGCATCTTTGAATAAACTTTATATGGGATGCTGAGTGAACAGAGATATATGCCTCTCTGTGGTTCTGACATTCACGATTATCACCTTTCTTGATGATTGGGATAATGATTGAGATTTCCCAGTCCTTTGGGATCGTTTTTGTTTTCCAGACGATGTTCAGGAGGCGCTGGAACATTTCCAGTCCCTTTGGGCCGCTTAGTTTTAATATTTCTGGGGATATGCCATCGATTCCTGCTGCTTTTTCTAGCTTGAGCGATTCTACAGCCTCATTCACCTCTTCGTCGCTGATGAAGTCATCCTCTTCCCAGCTGCCTTCCGTACTCCGAGTCTGCTGATTTTCTTGCAGTCTTTGCGCATGATTTGCTAACAAGTCTTTAAAGTATTCAGCCCACCTGTTCATGATGTTTTCTGGACGACTCAGGACTACTCCGTTTTTGTCCTTTGTATACTTCAGCACGGGTTCTTTCTGCTTTCTCATGCTCCTGAGGATTCTATAGAATTCCTTGTAGAATATTCCTTGTAGTTCAATTCTAACTTCTTTCCGAAATCTTCCCCGGATTTTCGTTTTTCATTTATTACAGCCTCTTTTACTTTCTTTCTTTGGTGGAGTAAGCCGCGTCTGTCTTTATTTGTAAATATCGCTTCCAGAGAATTTTCTTATATTTTAACATTTTTTATAATTATTATTTAATGAATTAATTATAAGATGAAGAAGCACAATCTATAATTAAAGGATTTGAGGATGGTTGCCTTAGTAAAGGAGAAAGAACTCGTGAAGAGGACTGAAAATCAAGTTGAGCTCTAGTAAGTCTAACATTGATGCTCTGATCTTATATATAAAAATTAATGTAGGTTTGTTTGATCGTATTTTATGCGCTGCCATACCATTTATCCAATCGCAATAAAACTTCATCAACTCACTGCTTGCACTTGCGCAAAGGTTATAGGCAGAGGTTATTGAAAAAAATCGTAATCTAAGTGGTTGAAAAAAAATTATTTCTAAAGCCAAGAAATTTTTGTTCTGGAATAACTCAAAGACTATTCATATTCTGGAAAACTATAGGGACTCAAGTGAAAGATAATTAAATTCTATACAAAACAAAAACAAAATCATCTAAGCTGGGCCAGTATTAGCAAAAATATATTATGTGTAAAAATTAATGTGGGTTTGTTTCTTCGTATTTTATGTGCTGCCATACCGTTCATCCGATTGCAATGGAACTTCGCCAACTCATTGCTTCCACTTGCAATTGGCCGGCTAGGTTCGAAAAGATTCGTAAATCTAAGTTGTCAAAAATGATTCATAAGGCCTTAGAAAAAAATTAATTTTTCGAATAACTCAAAAGCTATACATCTTCTGGAAAACTGTAGGTACTCATTTGAAAGATAATTAAATTCTATCATCTAAGCTGGATCAGTATTAGCAAAAATACTAAAAATATAAAAACAATATATAAAAGCTACAATGGGCTTTGTATCCATGTTTTCAGCGCAGTTTCCCATAGAAAACGTTCAATTTACTTATATTAATATTAATTAGCGATATCATGCACAACTGAAATCCTTGAAATAAAACTGAAATTTGTATTTCGAAAATCATAGTAGAATGTAATTTTTCCACTATTTTTATTTTTTTTTTTTACTTCCTTGTACGAAGTAAAGTAAGTATTGTAATCGCGAAAATTTTCGGTTTTCAGATTTCAACGGAAATATCCATTTTGACCATCCCTGAATCCATTTTGACTAGTTTCGTCGTGGAGTCTGTACGTACGTTCGTATCTCGCTAAACTCAAAAACGAAAGTTGAAATTTTGTATTTAGGTTTGTTGTAAAATCTAAAAAATTGTTTTAAGTGTTAAAATGGAGTGTAAAATACTGGTTTTCCTCCCCATTTGTGTGTGTGTGTGTCAATGGTTGTCGCGACGCCGAGTGTCGTTTTCGAGATTCTGCAATCTTCGGAAACTAGTAACCAAATTCAGGATCACTTTTTGAGCCACCGATTTATAGTTTAATAGGCGTACAAGGAAGTCATGTGTTGTTCACATCAGATATTTTACTTCCTCATACGAAGTAAAAGAAGTAATGTAATCGTGAAAATTTTCGGTTTTCAGATTTCGACGTAAATATCCATTTTGACCATCCCTGAATCCATTCTGACTAGTTTCGTCATGGCGTCTGTACGTACGTTCGTATCTCGCTTAACTCAAAAACGGTTAGCCGTAGAAAGTTGAAATTTTGTATTTGGGATTGTTGTAAAATCTAGTTGTGAACCTTCCTTTTTGGTCTCTCCTTGATCACCGGAAGTGGTACTTTACTTGAAGGCCATAATTGATTTCCATCAAAAATTATATTAAAATACTATACAAAACTTCTCAAATTTAGTATTTATAATTTATGTATTGATTTAAATAACATACTAGATTTTGGTTTAAATTGGAAAACCGGAAGCAGTACTTTACTTGAAGGTCATATTAGACTTTCGTCAAAAATTACATTAAAATATAACGTAAAACATCTCAAATTTGGTAAATATGACTTTTATATCGATATAAATATATTTACTAGATTTTGGTTAAAATTCGTGAGCCAAAAAGGGTACTTTACTTGAAGGTCATAATAAGCTTACATAAAAAATTATATTTAAATTAAAAGAGAAATTATACGTTTCGGTAATAAAGGTTACAAACGCAATTTGGTTTCCAATCCAATTAAACATTTTTATTACCTGTTTTAAGTGTTAAAATTGAGTGTAAAATACTGGTTTTCTTCCCCATTTGTGCGATCAACAAGTCTGCAGCATGAGAATAAGATATTAGTTAAGTGGGTTTTTCCGCTTAAAATGTCGAAACAGTAGATTTCTAATGCTTTATCCAGTGACATTGACAGTTTTATTGTTGTCACGGAACATGAGGAAATATCTTGGAAACTAGTTACCTACTGAAGGAAAACGACATATAATAACGGAATGAGACCTCCAGTAACAAGAGTGTATGTTTTTGGCTGTGTGTGTGTCAACAGATGGATGTCGGGACGCCGAGTGTCAATCTTCGGAAACTAGTAACCAAATTCAGTATCACTTTTTGAGCCACGGATTTATAATTTAATAGGCGTACAAGGAAGTCTGGTGTTGCCCACATCAGATATTTTTTAAATAATTCGAAAACTGTACATTTTATAAACACACAAACAGGATGTCATTTAAAAGGAAGCTAATTGAATTATCGGTATAATAGAAATATACCACTCTTTCACTGATTGATTTAGTAATCACAGTATCTCAAAAACGATAATGCTTAAAAAGCTCAATTTTTTAATGGTGACTCTCCTTATGTTGTATATGTTCAATTAGGCGTTATTTGAAAAAATTGTACTCTAAGTGATTAAAAGAAATTATTATTTAAAGTTATTTCAAAAACCCATTTCACTTTTTACAGGAGAAAGGCTTCATCCACGGATGGAAAAAATCGCATTGATGTAGCAAATGTGTTACGACGGTATAGGACTGTTATGATTAGAAGCTAAAATGTTAGTATAGACAACGGCAAACGGCACATAGAGAATTTATCTCACACAAATAAAATGCCTCCAAAACGTTCATCACTCAGTAGATCCACCAGCGCAGCACGTAGAAATAAGAGAATTCGAGCTTTAAAAAAATCCGGCCGTCCGCCGATTAGAGATCTTATAAGCCCATAACTCGGCCATTTATAGAGATAGAGGGGAAATGTAAGGTGTTTTGGAATCAGCATAATAAGGCATTAAAAAAAAAAAAAATCTATATCTATAAATGCTTTTGGTTTATTATTTTCAATAATAGACCTTTGTAATCGACCAAGGCAAAAATGTTTGTGACCCCCCTCAAAATTTGAGGCTTTACGTTTCAAGATACGTAGAATCCAAATTTCGAATAAAAAAAAATCCGTCCGTCCGCCGTCCGTGGCATTTCTCCGAGACTTCAGTACCGATTTTCTTGAAATTCGGCACCGATGTCACAGGTCACCCCAGGATCCTCGGAAATCGACATTACAATCCGTCTGTTTTTTTCAAAATGGCGGCCGATTAGAAATCTCATATGCCCATTATTCAAGTGTGTTATTTAATAAAGGGGTGAAGGAAATAATCAAATAAATTTAAACGCAAACGCTTTTGTCACAGATACAAAACTTTTATTTTTTACAATATACTGAATGATAAAAACTGGGAGAGGTTCTATAACCTGACATCAAAAAACAACATCACTAATAAATCGATATACATCGAAAATACATCACATACTCCCTTGAGAAAGTGAGTATATTTCTCAAAAACATCATACAAAACCACCTGCACATTCTTTTCTTTCACTGAAAACGAACGGGTAAATGCACTTTCCTTCCACAACGCGTTCGCATATCACAATATTCCTTCTCTGGTTGGTGACTGATGTCTGGTTCTGGCGGAAGACCATCTTCTGTTGTTTCATGTGATAAATTGGTGTCAGGTTTTGGCTCTTCGCCAAGATTGTTGAAGACTTCTAATGGATAAATACGCTGCAGAGGCCTGGTTAGTCTTCCTTCAGCCGTGCGCAGCTGAATCAGTCTGCACCTTCCATCCTTCCCTGAGATCAATCCTTCCACAACTGCTAAAGGCCAGTTCAGTCGCTTCCGACTATCACTGCCGACGATCAGGACAACTTCTCCAACGACAGGATCTCTAGTGTTTTAGGATCCCTAGCGAAACACGCAAGCTGGCCAAGGTATTCCGGTCTAAATCTCTTACGAAGCTCTTCCTTGATCCTGCTTCGGTACTTCACGCGCCGGTCAAAACCCGCAGCATCCAGCTCTTCCAAATCGGGAACTCCGGCTTCAGTTATCTCCCCAAGAAACATTCTTGGAGTTATAGCCACCAAATCAGTATCTCCTTCTGCTACGTAGGTTATAGGGCGAGCGTTCATCATAGCCCCACACTCGCAGATAACAGTATATAATTCTTCTTTCTTCAAGCAGGCTCTGCCTAAATTCTTCTTTAAGAGAACCTTCGTCATTCCTATCAATCGTTCGAAGAAACCATCCCACCATGGAGCAGAAGGTGGGTTAAAACGCCATTCTATTGGTGTAGCAGTTCCACAGGCTGTATTCTTCTGCCAATCAACACCCTTTAAGGCATTACTGCTAACCTTAAAGTTTGTTCCATTGTTCGTGTAGATGATCGCAGGACGTCCTCTTCTCGCTATAAATCGACGAAGGACTAATAGAAAATCTTCTGTTGATAAAGATGAAACGATATCTAAATGTACGGCTCTGTATATAGCGCAAGTAAATAATGTGACCCATATCTTCTCTCCATCACGCAAGTACAATGGGCCGGCTAGATCGATTCCAATAACCTCGAAAATGTGTGCATCTCTACCCTATCTTCTGGTAGAGGAGGTGGTATACACTCCAATTTCCTTGCTGAGAATCTAAGAAAACGTTTACACTTAGTTACAACTCTATGAACAGCTTGTCTTCTTCTAATTATCCAAAACTTTTCCCGAAGTAGGTTAAGAAGCGTTTGACCCACACAACATGAGAGTTTCTAATATGGGTTTCGTAGATTAAACGTTCCACAATGGCATGGTTTCCCAATAATATTATAGGTGCTCTGAAGTCAGCCGTATCCTTTCTGGCCCAAATTTTCGTTCTTATACGAATAAGACCATTGTAATCTAATTGAGGCTTCAATCTTTTAATGAGTTTGTCCTCCTGCTGAATTCTTTTCAACAGGTATTTCTCAGCTTCAGAGCATTCCTCCTTGCTTAATTCGCCATGCAAGTTTTCACGAGAGAAATTAGGTCTTACATTCTTAGACGTCATGATGAAACGATACACCCAGGCGACTTGACGCACCATTTTGGTGTAGCTTGAAAAATACCTTGAAAAAATGTTGGTAAAACAATGATCTAAGTCAGGTACATCGACTGCTGTCACTGCTTTCTTATTTATTTCTGCCATGACCTTGTTTTCGTCAGGTTGCGTATCAACGATTGATGATCTTAACCATTCCGGACCCTCCCACCATTTGGACAGTAATAAAGTTCTTGGACTACATCTTCTACTTAATATGTCAGCAGGATTCTTCTTTCCACGTACGTGATGCCACGTTTTTCTTGCGGTCAATTTTCTTATTTCAGAGACGCGATTGAATACGAAGACACTCCAAGGTTCTTCTCTCTTGACCCACGCTAACGTTGTGGAATAGTCACCCTACGATTGGCGACACTCTCGACTTGGCCTCTACAAGGTTGATGTATACCCTGTCTTCGATTTCAACTCGCAAAAATACAACGGCCGCATGAGTTGAGAGGCATTACAGAAAACGTGAAGTGTAAGGTTAACATTATCGCTTCCTACTCCATAGAACCATCTATCAATTTCAATTTCCTTTAGAAACTGTACTTCTTCCATCCATTTCAAAAACTTATTCTTGATTACTTCGTCGACTTCTTCATCCCAACCTCCACCTTTCACCCAGGTTTCTTATATAAATAATTTAGGTATCAACGTTGCAGGTGTGCAGAAACCTATTGGATCAAACAATTTTTGTGCTGCAGAGAGTAACCTCCTCCGAGTCACACGTTCTGGAACATGTATCGGATTAGAATTCAATCTCAATTTGTCTCTTTTTCGATTTAATCCAAAAACTGCGGATGATGGGTGATCAATTTCAGCGGATAATGGGTCTGTCCATTCCCACCCTCTTAGCTCAAATCTAGCTTCTTTGAGAATGGATGTGGATTGTTCTACGAACTCTTGTAACTTCTGTTCATCAACAACAGACGTTACACAATTGTCAACGTAGAATGATCTTCTTAATTAACTGACGATGTTCTCATGATAACAGGCATTTCCATTTCTTACTCTTTCCTCACACTGCTCCAGTTGAAAATCCATCACTGCCCCTAAGAGACATGGGCTACTTGCAACACCATATACGACTCGTGTGTGCCGATATTTTTGTATTTTTCCATCAGAAGCAATATTTAGAAACGGCAAAAAATCCTTATTTTCTTTGCGAACGGATATCTGCAAGAACGCCTCCTTGATGTCTGCTACTACTCCTATTCTTTGTAGTCTAAAATGAAGTAGAATGGATGGTATTAATTCAATTAAGTTTTGACCCTTTTCTACACATTGGTTTAATGAAGGGTAACCTTTTTCATGAGCTGAAGCGTCAAATACTTGACGGATTTTGGTTGTGCTATTTTCTTTAAACACTGGACGATGCGGCAAATAATGTCCAACATCCCAGTTTTCGGTGGGTACTTCTTCGAAAATATTATCTTGTAACCACTCAGCAAATATTTCTGAATAAGCACTAAATTTTCCCATGGTTTCAAGTTTATTGACGGTTTTAACTAATATTTTATGGGCTAATTCTTAATTTGTAGGCAGCCATGGCAAGCTAACTTCATAACGACCATCAGGTAGAATATGGGTAGTTTCTAAAAAACGTTTTTTAGCGGCTGATGATAACTCTTCTTTAGTTTTTGTTTGCGCTGGATCACCTATACCAATTGTATCTAAACTCCATAATTGAAGGACTGAATCATCAGTGAAAAATAAATTCATAGTCACATTGAAAACGCTATTATTAATTAATTATTGGTCATTTTCTGAGGTTTTTCCCATGATAGTCCAGCCTAGTTTAGTCTCAAAAGCAACTAAACCAGATTTTAATTCTAATTTCTGTCCTGTCATAAGTTTACCTGCAACATCGGCTCCGATTAAAAGATCTATTGGCCCTTCGGACATATCAGATAATATAATTCCTCTATCTTTTAATTCTTGAATCCAGGGACCACTATGTATTATAGGAACGGAATGGCAAATCACTTCTGAATCTAAAACCTCAAAATTACACCCATAATTTTTATCAGTACTCCAAACTCTAACTTTATAGCATGAGTGCTTTTTATTTTCAGAATTAACGCTACCAAATAAAGCATGCACAAGAGTTTCTTGTCGAATTTCTGGGTATCCTAATTTATAAGCCATATTTTTTGTAATATAAGACCGTTGTGACCCGGAATCTATTAGGACTCTAACATTTTCTTCAACATTACCTTTCAAAGTTACATGAAGGGTTTGCATTAAAACACTAGTAAAGTTAGTGTTAGCTAAATTTTGTTCAACATGTTCAATTTGCTTTACGCCTTCATTAATGGACAATTTATTTACAGGTTTTTTACGATTCGGACATAATGTTGGCAAATGTTTACTTCCACAAATGATACATCATTTTAGCATAGTTTTGCATTGTGCGGCTGAGTGTCCTTTTCTTAGGCATTTGAAACAGTGACCCTTTGCTTTAATGATCTCTTGTAATTCTGACAAACTAAGTGCGTGTGCCTTAAAACAATTCTCACTCTGATGTCTGCCTTCACAGAATATACACAACTTTTTTGACTGAGACTTTATGTTTATTAAATCAGTCGCAGTCGCTATATTAGATTTATTTTCTTTAATCGGATTTTTCTTCTTTTCTTTAGAGGTAGGTTTACTTTCATTAGTTAAACTAGTTTTTACCAGATTTATTCTTTCTTCACTTTCTACCTCATTTCGTAGAAATTCCAACAACTCATTCATAGGCTCCTCAGCATTATCTCTCACTCTCTTCCTTTCTTACATGCATGCGTACTTTTCGGTTGTCACGCCTAGGGTAGACAGAGCTCTCAATTGTATTTGCAATCGGTCAAAAAGAGAGCTCAACGAATTAATCTTACTGGAAGAGTTTTGCAATACTAAAGATAACAACACCCTGACGTACATCTCGATTAACAGATCGTCCCTGCCAAACCTCTGTTTCATAAGTTCAATGGCGTTATAATACTTCTCTCCACACGGTGTAAAACTAGAAATTAACGCCCTGGCTGGTGAGCCTTCGACCGTTGCTTGTATTAATGAATATTAATAATGAAATTTTAAATCTAAATCCATCTTGGGATTTTCATGAATCTTTTTAAATTGTGAACATAAATTAAGCCATTTCTTTATGTCGACGTCATAAGAAGCAAAATTTAATTTTGGATACTTATAATATTTATAACCTATAGTATAACCAGATTCTGAACTTAATGTATTATTAGTTTTCTCATCTTCTTCTTCTGTTTTTATTTTATCATTCTTTTTATTTACAAGCACAATCCATCTATCTCTATATGTTTCTACTTGGTCAAACTCTTGTGTAATTTCTGCTTCACTTAACTCAATAGTAAAAACAAGTTCTCTTACCTGTTCATCCAATTTGAATAAGCGCTCTGCTTTATCAGATAGCTTAGAAAATTCTTCACCTAATGTGTCATAATTACCGGACTATATAATTTCTTCAAATGTGTTCGCCTGGGTTGTGAAGAGTCTATAATCTGCGTTCTCTCATTTTTAAATTTATTTAATTCCTTTTCCGACATTTTTCCTTCTTATATTATCGCCACAGAGGATGGCAAATGTGTTATTTAATAATGGGGTGAAGGAAATAACCAAATAAATTTAAACGCAAACGTTTTTGTCACAGATACAAAACTTTTATTTTTTACAATACACTGAATGATAAAAAATTGGGAGAGGTTCTATAACTTGAAATCAAAAAACAACATTACCAATAAATCGATATACATCGAAAATACATCACATGGCCAGTTGTATGTTGCATGCTCGCGAGTCGGATGCTACCCTGAAGCACTTGAATAATAAAATCAAAAAAATAAAATAAATTTCATTAAAACTTCTTCTTTATATTTAGTTCTATTTTAATGAATATATTCACTATCGATAAGAAGATAAATATCATTCTTTTTTTATATTCATTTCTATTTCCTTTTCATTCCATTATTTTATCATTATTTCTTATTTTTTTCTGCGGCAGGAACGCGCCGGGTGCCAGCTAGTTATAAATAAATAACAGCTTTCCAGCTAAAAGAAAAATTGATAAAATTTCTTATTTTTGATAGATAAAATTCTATCTGTAGAATTTTTGATGTTTTTAATATCACTGTTGTCAATTTCACGATTTTTGAACTTTATTTCCAATTTAATATTTTCACATGACTATTATGTATTATTATAAACATTATTATGTATTTTAAACATTATCATTTTTTATATATTATCGCTCAAAAAAAAGAAAGACTAAAAAAAAAAATAATTGAGTTTAGTTTTTTAGAACAAATTGACGTTTCTAGACAAATATGTAGGCAATCTTCAAGGCTACAATACAATTCAATGTTTTGAATTTTAAGGCCACCGACTGAAAAACTGATATTATTATAACAAAAAATCGTATTTAAGAAACAAAAATTTAATAATTTACAGTCAGACTATCAAGAATGGTCTTCAAAACAACAGAATTATAGGTTTTGCCAATCATTTAAGATGATATAATTTATCAGTAATAATGTTGTTAATAATATAATACAGTGCAGTTATCCTGTGTTTCAGGAATAATAATAAATAAGTCAGTCCTGTAACGTACCATAAAAGCCAAGAATGTTGGCACTGGTAGAAGTGTCTGATTAGTGGCATAGTGTCATTGTGATATAGTGTATTCAAAACTTTGCTTCAAAAGCTCGATTTAAACAGACAATCATAGAGTGAACCCTTTGTAATGAAATCTAATGAACACTTAACAAGCATTTATTTAGTTAAAACATGGAATGGAAAAAGGAATACACGATTATGGATACAAACAAGGTTATAGCAAAATATAGTTATTCGATCACAAATATAATACGCCCTCTCACTCTCAAATTATTTTCTTGAACAAATATAGTCCAGCCATAAAATATGGATGGAACCATTGTTTTTTCTACCAAAATAAAAAAATTAAACTCACCCGATTTATAATGAGCCCAGCTCAATCCAAAATACTTTTCAAAAACAGTTGGAGAAAGATAATTTATCAATACCTTATTATAATGAGATATGATAATTATCAATAAAAAATTCTTATTACACAAGAATAAGAATAAAAAATCACGAATCTCGGTTTTTCCAAAAAAACACCTTCATAAAGAAGTAATTATATTTTTGTACCATATGCTACTAAATAGAAACTAAATAATTAGCAATTTCTGATCATTGTAAGAATAGTAAGGCTAATTAATACAATTTAATAGAAACGAAATGTTAACGCAAATACATTATTTTAAATAATAAATTTGCTTACCTTATTGAAGAAACAAAGTGGAAGTGTTTTCGAAGAAAGGAATATTACCGCAAAAGCTCGGTCAAAATGACAAAAAAAAAAAAAAAATGAAGATGTGGGGTGAAGTGAATTTCTATGTGTGTAAGTGAGTAAAATTAGCACAAGTAGGTTAATTAAAGATTTTAAAATCAGCCAAAGCATTTAGATATCAGAGAACAATTTGTCCAAGGCGCTACTGATAAAAGACTTGTTGAAGTGCACAATATTCCAACTGATAACAACGTAGCTGTTGAATTTACAAAGGTTTAACGTCAAACATAAAATATTTTGAATTTAGAATCAAATTATGTCTCATTAGATATTGATAAATTATTTGCCACTTCTATTAATTTGCTTTTATTGAAAACTAGTTACAAATGTTATATATTCATCTTCAGTTCTAAAACCACACAAAAATTCATAAATCAGAAATTTGAAATACAGTTTGTATTATTATACATATTCAATTACATGCCTTAAAATACATATTAAATTAAATGCCGTAAAATACATATTAAATTAAATGCAATATAAATAAGTATTATAAAATATTTATGAATTTAATTAAGACAAGAGATCAAATACATGTTGGTTCTCTCTTGTATTTGATCTCTTGTCTTAATTAAATTCATAATTCATAAATGTTTTATAATACTAATTTATATTACATTTAATTTAATGTGTATTTTGACGAAATTTAATTTAATATGTATGATAATACCAAACTGTACTTTAAATTGCTAATTTTTTAATTTTTGTGTTTTAAGAACTGAAGATGAATTTTTAACATTTGAAAGTAGTTTTCAATAAAAACAAACTTATAGAAGTAGCAAATAATTTATCAATTCCTAATTAGATTGATCCTTCTAAAACGTCTATTTGGGCAAAGCTCAATAAATGCATTTAATGGCAAATTATATATGAAATCAAATGAAAGGTAATTAAATTCCCTAACAATCAAGAAAGGAATCATCAAAATCGTACCAGTATTAACAAAGATACAGCGTATCTTATAAAGACTACAAGACACTAGATGCAAATCCGAGTGCGTCCAAAAGGAGACGGATGCGACCAAACCTTCTCCCACAAAGCCGCCAATCTATTGTCAACAATACGCTCCGTAATAATGTAATATAATAATATAAAAATTAACTGAATAATTTCTACTTTTATATTATTTAATGGAAACAAAAAATTTCCATTGAAACAATGGAATTTCCATGAAAACTAAATCCAATCTTTTAAAATATGTTATCAGCTTGACTAATCAAAATATATAGTGTACAGAATAGGCGTTCTAAAATTGTTTAAAAAAATATTTTATTGTACTTTTGTGAAAGAAGACGTAAAAAAAAGTACATGCGGCAGAATTTGTTTCAAGAGAAAATATATATTTATCTTTAAAATTATGTTAAAAATATTATAATTGTAAGGTGGTAATGGATAGTTGTGTGATCTACGCACCACAACAGATTTGAAGTCTCCCCCTCGTATTCATGGGCATGTCAGCTGTATCTCTGGGCTGTAGCCAGATCTCCTATCAGTCTGTTGGTATAAAGGTGTAAGTTATTATAAAATTGTTGATAAAGAGCTCTTAAGTCGACTGTTGGCAGGTGTAAAATTTTGGTAATCACGTACCAAGATGCTTTTGTTCTAAGTAGTAATATTTTGATTGGTAAGTATACAGTTTTTGTAGATGGGTCTTTTTGGCCATATCTGTGAAGAGTATGTCCATATGGGTTTAAGTAGGCATGTGTATCTATTTAGTTTCTGTCTGTTTCAGTTATGAAGATTTGGAATAAAGTTAAGTCGTTTAGTAAGTGTCTTCCGTTTCATTTTAACATGCAGGTACCATGTCGGGGTCTCATACACAAAGCGGGCGCATGTATATTTCATGTTTAACATGAAACTAATGTAGACAATGGGGAAGGAAGGTTATATTGTTATTTTTGTCTGATATTAATGTTATCACCATTAATAAAAGAATCCATTAAACCTGGGTCAGATATAATTTCTGATTGTTGGAGGAGTTACAGTGGAATACCGAACCTTGAAATATATAATTTCAAATATCAAACAGTCAATCATGAAGCGAATTTTTGAGGTACGTCAACCGGAGGTTGTACTAACAACATAGGAGGAACCTGGGTGTTTGCAAAAAGAAGAAACAAAAAACAGACCTGTTCATAGAACTGTAAAAAATAAAACGTCTATCCAGAGAAAACTGAATGCGTCCGAATGAGTCTTTTCAGATGTCCTTTACCTGGTTCCACCAGGTCATGACGCAATCTTCGACCGAATTTGGATCCGTGGCCTTGACATCGAGCTAAAACAAGTTGAAGCTGACATGGCTATATCGACTTTTATTCCCAGCATTTTTACGGACAAAGACATTTTTCAAGAATTTTCGAAGAGAAAGTCGGCTGTGTTCCAGGAATCGAAGTAAAATTTCAGCAACGAAAAGGAGCAAAAGCCGGTTTCACCCAGAAGCGAGATGTGCCGTACGCTTTGCGTGAGCGAGTTGAAAAAGAATTGCACTCACTAGAGGCAGCTATCATTTCACCAACAGCAACCACCGACTGGTCGAAACCGGATGGAGGGGTACGACTGTGTGTTGACTACAAGTGTGGCGTAGATGACTGGTTGATAAGCGCTAACTACCCTATTCGGCGGATTGACGATGTCTTGAATTGTCTCGGGAATTCTTGCTACTTCTGCAAACTTGATTTGTATAAGGCATAGAAAGCAGTAAGAACAGACACTTTGCACTCACAGAGATACGTTCCGCATGAATCGCTTGAGTTTTGGCATTAAAACAGCCCCGAGTGAATTTAATCGCATCAAGACGCAAATTCTTAGAGGGCTACCTAAAATTGAATGTTATTTTGACGACCTTATCCGTCACGAGTCAACGCTTGAAGAATGTACAGCAAATTTACGCGCCTGTCTCCAGAGATTGTCCGATTATAATTTGTACGTTAACCGCAACAAATCCGTGTTTTTCTCTGAAAAAATTGAGTATCTCGGACACGTAGTTACATTTAATAAAATTAGCAAAAGTCCTGAGAAAGTCCGAGCAGTGAGTGTTGAAGAAGTTAGACGATTCCTTGGTCTTGTCACATATTACTCACGATTCATTCCAGCATTTTCTTCGGTCTCATACCCGCTCAGACGACTTCTTCAGAGATATCAGCGCTTCTTTTGGTCTGTTTCTTGTGAATCATCTTTTCTTAAACTGAAGACTGAACTCTGTAGCAATAGAATTCCGGTCCCTTATGATCCCAGCTTTCCATTAATACTCACAGCCGACGCCAGTCCTACAGGCATCGCTGCGGTTTTCAGCCAGTTGGCCAATGGTATTGAGAAGCCAATAGTTTATGAATCTCGGTCACTCACTGTATCTGGAAGCCATTATAGCCAGTTGGACAAGAAGGCTCATGCTATAGTTTTCGCAGTTAGTCGTTTTTATAACTATGTTTTCGGTCAACATTTTACATTAGTCACAGCCAGCCAGCCTTTGTCATGCATCTTTCACCACCAAAAAGCTTTGCCGCAAATGACTTCTACACGTCTCCTGCGATACGCATCGTTCCTCTCAGGTTTTGATTATTATGTAATATTTAAGAAAGGTGGAGAAAACCAAAATGTCGACTGTTTGTCACGTGCTCCGGTCGACTTACCATAAATCAGGTCATTGGCACTGAAGTCAACCATATATGTTCCCTGGCTGTTTTGCAGATATCAAGTAAAGTGATCACTTGTCAAAGCATCTTGGCTGAAACTGAACGTTACTCAGAACTCAAAAAGATCGATAAAGACCTAAAAGAAAAATCTGACGAATCCCAATATACACTTAGTGACGGAATTCTCTATCGGAATGACAGAATTGTAATTCCACTGCGAAGTCAAATTCTAAGAGAACTTCATGAAACTCACGTCGGGATTATGAAAACTAAGCAGATTTCTCGCCGTTAAGTGTATTGGCCCGGATATAGAAAACTAAGTAAAAGGGTATGCATGTACAAAGTCAAATCCATCCTTAACATCTCCGGCAAGAACCTGATCGTAACTGGGAAAGAGTGCACATAGATTATGCCGGCATATTCCAGGATCATTATTTCCTGGTCTGCATTGACTTCAAGTCGAAATGGACTGAAATAAAGAAAGTAAAAGAGACTTCAACAGGTTCCAGTACAATCGCTCTGCTGAACCAAATTTTCTCCATGCATGGCTATCCCTAAGTTATGGTCTCGGACAACGTTTCCATATTTAAGAGTGACGATTTCGTAACTTCTTGCAAGATTCATGGTATCTTCCAAAAATTTATCGCTGTAGGACAAGCGTCTACAAACGGACTTGCAGAACGAAATGTCAGAACACCGAGCAACTCCTTTGGCTAGTAGCAAATCACCTGCCGAACTGTACTTGGTAAGAAAATCTCGCATCCGGTTGGAAGCTATTTTTCCAAAAAAGTCAACGTGTACGCAACCGATCACGGAACTGTTCCTTTACAATAAAACTGTCTGGCAATTTGGTAACATCCTGGAAAAGTATAGCCAGACTACTTTGTGGAGCTTGATTCGGGGAGGAAGCTTAAACGCCATGTAGACCAGCTACAATCGACGGGCGTGGTGAAGAAAAGAGTAACCTTTTGGTCCTACAAGATCCTTTAAAGTCCCAAGACCTCCTTCAACTTCAACTCCAACTGTGACCTCATCCAGTACAAAAGATAGAGATTCTGCCCAATAACGGATGCCCCAATAGACCGGCGGCTCCACTTCTGCTTCTGGCACACCGTCAACTCATCCGGACACTCCACTGCCTATGAGACCATATCGGATGAGAAGACCACCTACATATCTACGGGACCATCAAACTTGATGGTGTCGAGTTTCTTCTTTTGTTTAATTTCATCTTAGTCAATATTATTTCATTATTTGTTTATGTATGTCTTCAAAATACTGTAGTGAGCTATCGACTGTTCCTAGTTCTTTGGATAGCCTTCATTGTTATCATTCATTGTTATTATTACTTGTTATCAAGTTGTACTGTGTGGTTCTTAATAAATCTATGTGAAAATGTAGTGTTAATGAAATCAATTAGATTCCCTGAAATAATACATATTAAAATCTCTGGGCCCTCAGTAGGATTTTGATGTTTTGTAAGAATTCAGTCGCAATGAGAAGCAGTTCATACCTCATTGCTAACAGATATGTCGTGAATATAAACAACATGTTGTAAAAGAGCCAGTATTAGCAACTATTTAAAAAAAAAAAAAAATCTGAGCCTATCCGGAGTGAGTAAAATTGAAGGATTCGATAATACATACGTGTATGGTGGTATGGTAAGAAAAGATCTTGATGCCAGACTTAATCACGAAGTAACGTGGTGTGGTCCCAACTGCTGTTTTAGTGAACAGCCTGTTCCCTGCTCCTGAACAGGCAACTGGATTTGCGTCGCATTCTTCTGCGCTCTCCGCTAGATCAGTGAAGTCTGTTGATGAGTGGGGAATTCCTCGGAACTTGGGGGTATAGTTGAAGATGGTAGAGCTGAAGACCTATAGTTTCGTGAGATTCGATGTGCTCTCAGGTCTTTGAGTACTTACTAGCATCGACGGTAATATCCACCTTTGCAGTTTACAAATCGAACACAACGTGGAGGGTGGTTACAATACGATCTCGTATGACCGTATAGTGAATCTAATGCATTGCGGTGTATTTTTTTTCCTATACTCTTCTGCCATCATTATTGTCTGAATTTTTATTTTTTAAAAAAATTATCGTTAGCATTAATCGTTGACATAGGCTATCGTTTGCAGAATTTGAATCGTGGTTAATTATATTTTTGTTAATGTGGGACCCCGATTTTGAGAATAACTCGACCCAAACAGAAAAGATAGCCAGGCGAAGCTACAATCTATCTATCTACGTGGCGCTACAATCCTGGATGGGTCCTGGCCTCCTCAAAAAGCCGCCGCCATTCGACCCGATTTTGTGATGCCGCTTTCCAGCTCCTGACCCGTAGCAGGCTCCGTGCGTCCGCTGCCACTCCATCAACCCACCGAAGCCTTGTCCTACCAGTCCGTCGTGTACTGTGAAGAGCGGCGTCCACTACTTTTCTAGGAATTTCTTCTACTTACATCCTTGTGACATGTCCAGCCCAACTGAGCTTCCCCAATAAAAAATTATCGTTATGCATTATTCTAGAAATATTTATAAAAAACATAGGCAATCGTTTGAATTTGGATCGTGGTTCATTATACTTTTGTTAATGGGTGACCCCGATTTTCAGATTAACTCGAGCCAAACAGAAAAGGTAGCCTGGCGAAGCTACAAAGATGTTGTAAATAACTTCCTAAGAAATAGGAGTCCAGATTACAAAAGCTTTGTGAACACTATGTGGGGGAAAGTTGAGAAAACTAGGTTGTAGCCTGTGTTTAAAGTTGAGCTTCCTACATGCTCATATGGACAATATTCCAGATTGCTGTCTCGCATTACAGCGAGGAGTATGGTGAACTTTTCCACCAAGATTTGTAAGAAGGTAACATAACGGCAGACTACTGTCGGTCCCTGAAAAAAAAGTTCTTTCCAAACATATTAGTACGGGAACAATGTTTTCGAAAAAGAATTTTATGTAAACTTGAGAACATTCCGTTTGTATAGAAACAAATTTGGTATTTTCAAATCATTTTAGTATAGCTGAAATTTTAATACGATCTAGATATGCTATCAAAAAAACCTAAAATTAATTTATCAGACAAAAATTAAGTTATTTATTAAAAGCCAGGCCGATTTAGGTTTCGGAGGCAGTAGGTGATTTAGAAGAGTGAAGTCGGTTGCGCAAAAGGATATTGTAGTCGCGCCGAAGAGCGACAGGAGTAAATCACATACTGTCCCAGAGACTTATATTGGTCTGGCTCTTATTTAAAAACTGAATTTTTGCATGGCAAATTAATTTTAAGTTCTTTGCTAACATAAGTAGATCATATTGAAATTTCAGCTATACTAAAATGATTTGAAAATACGCAATTTGTTGCTGTAAAAACGGGATGCGCACAAGTAAACGCAACCGCTCCCAGCAGCCAGATGTGCCGCATCTCTACCAAGCTTCAATCTAGGGTTGGAACATCGAAAGAAAAATATCGATATTAGATATATCACGAAACCAAATATCGATATCCACCGATAATCGGTAGGAAAATATCGATATATCGAAAGGAAATGGGCGAAAAAGCAAAGAAACCGTGCATTAAATGAGTATAACGTTATGAAATTTATGAGAAGGTTATGAAATAATATAATTATTATTTATAGAACAATATTTTTATTATCCCTGAATCATTATAAAAAAAGATAGAAAAGAATAATGCTTTGGTAAAAAAAATAAGTATTTAATACATTTTTATCTTGAAGGTTTTTTGCCATATTTTATATATTATATTATTCTACAAATTTTTCAAAAATAATTTCTAAAAAAAAATTGTATTTTATGAAGTTTCCTTGCAAACCATTTATCTAAAAACATGTAATTCATCTGATATATATTTCAGTACAATCACCATTTATATTATTACCCGTTTGTCTGTACATAGGATTAATTAACAGTATATGTGTTTCAATCTTATCTACTAATTATTGCTTGGAAACTAAATATTGTTTATTATAAATTAACATGTGATATATTTTAACCAATGATTATATGCAACAATTTATTTACATTTATAGTACTGCCTACTTTATTTCACCCTATTTCATAATAAAGTACGAAAGTACAATTAAGAGTAGGCCTATGATTTACTATGCATATGACACACTGTGAAATGTTGAAACACAATCAAATTTAAAACTAGTTGTTAGCATCTACTTAATGTGCCTCGATTTCTATTCTTGAATATTCTGACCTGTGTCTTCACTATCTAGCATTACTTATGGTAGTGTTCTCTTTTCAGTTATTAGTTCTTTCATTATTTATCTATTTTATTTATTATGTCTATGTAATGATTTTCAATTTCATATTGATTTTGAATTTGAGCACTTCTTTTATACTTATTTATTACTATTAGAATTTTTGGAATTTGTCTTATGCAACAAGATTAAAGGTTTTCAAATTTTGGGACATTTCCCCTATATAATACTTTTCAGTGTAGAACGGCAGAGTATCCTTACAGATAAAATATAAAATAGCATCATTAACTTTTCTTCGTCGTTCACCTCTCTCTTCAAATGATGTGATGTTTTGGAAACTACTTCTTATGTCAGAAGCTTTTGACGGAGGAACTGCTTCTGATTTAGAAGTAGATGGTGTTGCAGAAACACCTGACCCTGATGAAGACCCTGAAAAAACGTGTGAATGGGAAGCTTTGAGGTCTGACTGTAGGTTTTCCCGATGTCCGAAATATTTTGTGACAATATTTACACTCCGCACTTTTACTGTCTCTCGATTTACAATGTTTCCATACTTCACTTTTTGGCGGCGACATTTTAGTTTCTATTTTCACTTTAATCACCACACTAACAACAATAACAATATACAACAGGTAACTGACCGTTAGTGACGCCTGAGTTATAACATTGAGGAAGTGACAACAGCTCTAAGACAGCGTCCTAGATTGATTAAATAATTAAGCTATAATGTTAAGTACAACTCACGGATAAAATTAAAAATATTATAAAGAATGAAGGAAAGTTATAATTAAAATAAAATAATAAAATTTAAAATATCAATATCACCGATATATCGGTGTAAAATATCGATATCATCGATATATCGGGTGTTAGGATATCGATATAATATATCGGGTTTTTAAATCTGATATATCGATATATCGCGTTTCGATATTCCAACCCTACTTTAATCAAAAAAGGATATCAAAAGACCAACCGATCTAAAATTCTTGTTTTATCGATGTTTCTAGGTTCTTATACTATATGGAAGAAGTGCAAAAAGAAAAAAATTCTGTCTACTTAGGCCACTGTAAATTATGCCGACTGTTAGTAGTTCTTGTGAAACATACTTATATTGTGTTTACAATTAAATAATTACACAATATCTTGGAAATTACCAACCGCGCGAAAAACATTATGAATATATATATTTTTTTTTTAAGAATAGAAAATTTGCTAACATTTTAGTCCGAATAGAGCTATGTACGTTTAATAGAATCCAAAAATAGATTTTAAAAAAACAGATTTTTTTTTTATTTCGAAAAACAAGAAATCAACATTTTGTGACTTTATTTAGACTTGGAAAACTACCATGGAACTACCAACAAAGTAACATGGAAACTACCATTCCTATGAAGAAAATCATTATTTTAAATTAAATGTATTTTGCTTCATTTTGAGCACTAATAGGCTTTTGAATCTTCAAAAAATTCCTGAGATATCAAACTTTTCTCAAGGTGACTCATTCCTGACGAATATCTCATAATGTTAAAACCGTATAAACATATTTTTATGCTCCTCAGGAGTGATAAAAATGCCTAATATTTTATATTAACTGTTATTAATTAAATCATAATTAATTATTAATTAAATAAATCATATTTAAAAATTAAGTCACATGCTTAATAAAATAGATAGTTAATAATATGACTGTGTCAAAGAACAAACATTGTTTTTAAAAACATAATAACATACAACACGTTACATTATTATTAAATATCTGTTATAAAAAATAAAGCAACAACTTTCCCTTACCATCCTATAATAATTATCTTTTAGTATAATTTTAAGGAGTTCACATAAACAATACCTGAAATAAATTCAGGAGCATTCTTTTACCACATAAGTATAATAAAACAGTTTTTTAAACAATATTAGTACAAAAATTCTGTACACTACCTATATATTTTAAGTCTGCCAAGTTGAAAATATATTTTAAAAGTTTCTGTTTAGTTTTCATGGAAACATTTTGTTACCATTAAAATATATAAGAGTATAAATTATTAAGTTCATTTCTACTTTTGTATTCTTACATTACATAATTACAGAGGGTATTGTTGAAAACAGATTGGCGGATTGGTAGGAGGAGGTTCGGTCGCATCCGTCTTCTTTCGGATGCGCTCGGTTATCCATCTAGGGCCTTGTAGTCCTCATAAGATACGCTGCATCTTTGATAATTCCGGTCCGATTTCGATGATTCCTCTTTGTAATTTAGAGAATTTAATCACATTTCATGCGATTTCATAAATGGTTTACCATAAAATACTTACTTTTTGAGTTATGCATAAATAAAACTTTCTTTTCATTATAACTTTTTCCCATGCATTTTCTCGTTGATATACTACATACATGAAAAGTTAAAGGGCTTAAAGTTGAAGACATTAGCCAAGTTTCATCGAAATCGTTCGACCCATTTATTATAAATTTATGATATAAAATGGCACTTCCGGTTAGACGATTTTGACGGACATTTTAAGTAACATTATGTGCATATACCTACCATAAATAGGAAATTTCAGTTTCGTACAACTTTTCGTTTTTTCACTTAGGCTTTTACTGTACATACAGTAAGAAAACACAGACATTCAGTTCATTTTGCGAGACTAGATTATCTGGACTCAGGGGTCCTTAGTTAGTCCGATGCGTTGAATCTTTGCTTATACTGGTCCGATTTTGATGATTCTTTTTTTGTTTTTTAGATAATTTAATTACCTTTCATACAAATCTATACATAATTTACTATAATATACATGCTTTTTAAGTTAAGCGCAAATAAAATATACTTGTCGTCATATATTTTTTCCCTACATTTTTTCGTAGATATATTGCATACATGGAAAGTTAAAGGGCTTTAAGAAGAAGACCTTAGGCAAGTTTCATCAAAATCGTTAGAGCCGTTTACGAGAAAATTGTAAAAAAGTGTAAAATCGATTATATAAAGTGGAACTTCTGGTTAGTCGATTTTGACGAAAAAGTTGCCCGTGCCTACCTTAAATACATAATTTCAGTATCGTGCAACTTTTCGTATTTGAGCTAGGCTGTTCACATATACACAAACCATTTTGCTTGACTTGGTTATTTGGACTCAAGGGAAATTAAAACGTGTATTTCCGTTGAAAGCTCGAGCTAAAAATTTTCATCATACTACAATCGTCGAAAAAGTTACACATCTTCAGAAATGTTTGATACCTCGGAAACTATGAGACATACACACGTCTATTAGTACTCAAAATGAAGCTAATTAAATTCACTTTAAAGTTGTTCATATTGGTCTTCTTCGTAGAATAGCAGTTCGCACGATATTAACCAAAATAAAGTGACAAATTTATCGTTTTCTAGATAAAGCCCAATGCCAACTTGCGTGTCGTTGTCATGACAACTTCATACTCGTGGAAACAACTCGACAATAATACCAGAATGGCTAATTCTTGGTCGATCACAAAGGTTCATTACTGAAAATAATGAACCAAAAAATTATTTAGAAAATAAAGACGCTGAAAATTATTACACAATGGTTTCTTACTTTCAAATAGATAGATGATGCTAGAACTTTTATAAATTATCTCCTTGTAGATTTTAACTGTAAAGCGATAATTGTTTTTTGAGACAAGAGCGGCTGGAGGGGGCAGCGTTATCTGCCTGAACCTGTAACTTTCGAATCAATAAACAATAATTTCAACTATTATGCTCTTTTAATTCCAATGTCAGTTATCAATACATAAAACACTACATTATCCGGAATTGTTTAAATGTCAAGATTTTAGGAGATAGATCGTAACAAAGACTATCATTATTGGAAAGCGTAGAAATTATTGTTGATAATGCTGTACAAAGCGATAGTTCAGACATCTATCATGCCTCAGTCGATTTTAAATACTAACAGAAAAGTATGAGGTTAGAGCCATTGTATCATAAAATGAAATTATTCTATGGGCATTGCATTGTTTGGTGTAATATTTAAATACAAATAAATACTGTGGTGGTTAGGAAGTTTGGTTATTTCATGCTAAAAATGTCAATATTTCGTCTCTCTGCTATAAGAGTGGGTATTTCCCTCGTCATATACACTAATAGAAAATTATACTAGACTTGATATACAAAAGTTGTAAATTAAAATTTTAAAAAACCGACCTTTTTTTTTTAATAGTTCAAAGCTCCATTAGTAGAAGTAATTCATATGAACCTGATGAAAATAATTAACTATTAGGGTATAAATTATAAACATTAACTTTAAGATATGGAAATAGCATCTATATTCGTTATTTCTATTTATTTGTTTCAATTTTATTTATTTATTTCAACGAAACACAATCGTCCTTTGAGGATTGATTAGTAAGCTGTGTGAGTCAGCAATCAGTTCATATTGCGCTTGATATTTATTTAATAATGAGTTGTTTTATTTGTAAGAATTCAATAGAACTATTCACTTTCAAGATATTTCGTTTTATTTTTATTTCTTGTTTAACTGATTAGTTGCAATGAAAACATACAGTTTTTAGCAATGATATTAGTCCATCCAAGGCATATAAAAACTGAGAACTTAATTATATTAACAGGTATATAGCTACGTTTGTATATTTAGTTTAGTTGGGTATTAATTGAAAGAAATATTAGTTGAAATGACGTCGAATCGATGAAGGGGAGTCGCAGAGGTATTAGGTCCAGTTCTGTAATCTGCATAAACAGTGCAATATTTTCATTACTCAATTCCTGGGCATCCAAACCTACTGGTACAAATATTAATGACAGATACACTACCAGATATTCCGAAGAGGAGACTGGAGCATCTCTGGAGCAGAGATTTGCTAATTTAGATTCATAAAAAAATGAAATTATTGGCAAGCGCAGTATTATTTGTTATTTATTTATTTATTCGGAGTGAATCAACAATCACTAAGTCGCTAAGAGGCAAAACATATGCATATACACTAAGACATTATTAATTAAATTAAAAAGGAAATAAAGCCGGTCCCAAAACAGTCTATGATAATTCGGTACCGTCTTTACTCCGGCTCCATTGCCCGTAGTGCCAAATCGTTTCCCGCTGATGTGGATAGGAGTAAATACTCAATTCACAAATGTGAATGTTGGAGCATTGGTGAAAGTGCTGGTCGATGTTTGCGTTGGCCGTTACCGAGCGGTTTTCTATTACACATCAAAGGGATTTGCTATTTCCATGTATTCCATCCACACCAGTGGCAAACTCTTTGCTCAACGAGTTCCTCATTTTTACCTAAATATAGGTTTTATAATTGTTGTTACTTTAAAGTAGATATTGAAATAATCAATAATTCATAACTTATAACTTTTGGTTGATAATTGGATTTATTGTTTTATTCACACCTTTTTACTTCATTGTACGCAGTAGAGGAATTAATGTAATCGCGAAATTTTTTCAGTTTTCAGATTTCATCGGAAATATCCAATTTGACTATCCCTGAATCAATTTTGAATAGTTTCGTCGTGACGTCTGTACTTATGTATCTCGCATAACTCAAAAACGGTTAGCCGTACAAAGTTAAAATTTTGTATCTAGAATTATTGTATAATCTAGTTGTGAAGCTCCCTTTTTGGTCACTGAATGATTATCAGACGTGGTACTTTACTAGAAGATCATTAATGATTTTCATAAAAAATTATATTAAAATATAACTTCTCAAATTTGGTATTTAAGACTTGCATACTAATATAAATAACATAATAAATTTTGGTCAAAATCGACAAACCAGAAGTGGTACTTTACTTGAAAGTCACATAAGACTTTCATCATAAATTATATTAAAATATAACGTAAAACACTCAAATTTGGTAAGACTTTATATCAATATAAGTAATATAATGTATTTTGGTTGAAATTGAAGGTCCGAAAGGGGTCCTGTACTTGGAGGTCATAATAAACTTACATCAAAAGGTATATCGACATTTATTACAGAAATAATACGGTTCGGTGATAAAGGTTATAAATGCAATTTTTTTTCCACTGTAATTAACTAATTTTATTATTGTTTTAAGTGCTAACATTTAGTGTGAAATACTTTTTTTCCTCCCATTTGTGAGCTGAACAGGTCTTAAGTAGGAGAAAAGATATAAGTTAAGCGGTTTCTTCCGCTTAATCGGGAAAATGTTGAAACCGTCGATTTCCAATGCTTTAATCTAGTGACATACACAGTTCTAATGTTGTCAAGGAACACGAAGAAATCTCTTTAGAACTTGTTACCAACTGAAAGAAACGGCATATAATAACAGAATGAGACCTCCAGAAAGAAGAGCTTATTTGTGGGTGTCAATAGGTGGACGTCGCGACGCCGACTGTCGTTTTTGAAATACTGCTATCTTCGGAAACTAGCTACTAAAATTCAGGGTCACTTTTTGAGCCACCGATTTATAGTTTAATAGGCGTACAAGAAAGTCAAGGGGTGTCCACATCGGATACTTGTTTCTAACTTTTGTTTTTAAACCACATATTTTCACAAACGATTCGTCAAATGGTTTGCCATGCGTGTAGATGCCATCACATTTCAAAGTCCACAAATATTGGAAACGTTTTTTTACAAACGATTTGCCATTGGTGTGGTCAGCATAAGATACTCGGAATGAAAAATGTGAAAACCGAAAATTTTCGCGATTACAATAGTTCTTTTACTACGTACAAGGAAGTACGAAGGGGTATCAAATTACATGAAGTTTGTTTAAAAAATACGACCTGATTTTTATTTTAGTAGAAATATTTTTTTTTTATTTAGAATAAATCAAAGTGTTATTTTTCCTTTCCCTCCGCCCTGAACAATAGCAGTTAATTATTAATTTTATAGGCCACCCTAATGGAATAACAATAGTAACGTGATAGAAATTACATGAAGATTTTCAGAAATAAAAATAAAAGTTGTGATCCAATGCATTTTCGTAGAAAAATAATTAAATATTTCGATCTCTGGTTTAGACAATATCACGGTGTGAATTAAGGAGTCAGTGAAGTTAGCTAATACTGCCTAATTTGCACCTAGATTAAGTCAGTTGCTCAATCTATCAGAATTATCGATTAATTTATTTTCCACCAAAATAAACTCACTTATTTTAACGATTATTCCTCCTTAAAAAAGTAAACGGCTATTTCTTAATTATTAAACAATATCTCATAATAGCGTTCATTTTTATACTAATCATCATAACCAACAGTTGCAAGCTTATATCATCAATCATTAAACAGTAATTAACTAAAAAGAAAATAAATGAAAAGATTTCATTTATTCAGAGAATTTCTTCTGGAAGGTTTATATGCATTAAATTTGTCGAAATGCTTCCCTTAAGAGGAAAACCTATTTAAAAAGATAGGTAATTTTGTAATCGTTATGACAAATTCATACATGTGAAAGCAAGTTCACTACATCATTTTAAGAAGAGTGAAATTATTGTGTGATAGCGTCATTTGTTAATAGAATTGGAGATTATGGAAAAATTAATATAGAATATTTAAAGTCAACATTTTTATTTGTAACTGGTTGTTTCGTTGAAAATTCTGATAGCTCCATCTCTTAAAAAATACCATCCCAACCAGTGGAACAATATTGACTAAGCTAGTGCTTAGTTATAAGCAGTTATAAGCATATGCAGATGACACAGATATTGTTGCTAAGTCTAAACGTCCACTGGATAAAGTTTTTCTTGACCTTTTGCGAGCTGCTCAAGAGATGGGTCTGACAATTAATGAGAGCTAGACCAAGGATATATGTGCTTATATGTGCATTTAAGCAACACATCCCATTGAAGGATTTGTAGAGTTTGGGCTCTTTATGTTTCAGAAGGTTGATAGTTTATGATAGTTGATAGTTTATGTATCTAGGCTCGATTGTTACCTGTGAAATTATATTTTCCTCAAGATAAATAGAAGACTCGTCAGTGCCAACGGAAGCTATTTTGGGCTTCAGAAACACCTCACAAGCCAGTTTATCACGAGGAGAATGAAGATATTGCTTTACAAACTGATCCGTCCTGTTCTCATGTACCCTTCAGAGACGAGGACCCTAACCAAGGCCAAGTAGAATGAAATTCACATTTCGAAAGAAAGATTCTCAAAAGAATATTTGTTCCTTTCAAGGTTGGTGACAACTGGAGAAGAAGAAAGAATGCTCAGCTGTCTGGGGACATGACTTTGCTGGGCTGGACGTGTTGTCTGAATGAATAATGAGGATACACCAAAATGTCTCCTGTACAGAAACCTTTGCCAAGCCAGATAAAGAGGACAGCCTAGACTCAGATGGGAGGACTGTGTGACCCAGTATACTAGGACCCTACTGAAAGTCAGAGACTGGAGAACAGAGGCACAAGACCGAACCACCTGGCAAAAGCTTAGTGAAGTGGCTAGGGTCCACACCGGGCTGTAGCACAATGGAAGAAGAAATACATAATAGATAATTAAGATAAATCGAGTCCGGGGCCCCGCAATCCATAGGATCCACTTTATCTTTTAAATGTTTGTTACTTTTCAAATTTTTATAAAAATCATGATTTAAACTTGTATGTTGTTTGTTTCTGTTGATAAACCAAAGTTGGTCAGAAAATAAATTTCCTAAAATGGAGAGCTCTATATCTCAAAGAGCCATGAGCTGCCTAAATTCAAGGAAACTAAAATTTGGCAAATCTACTGCATGTATGTGTTCAGAAGTATTGTTATAGAATCATGCTAAGCTGAAATGGAAAAAAATGTTTAAGAAATTTTAACTTTCTCAGATTTTAAAACTTTATTTGAAAATGGCCCACTAGAGTGCCAAGGGTAGTAATAATAAATATTCAGAATACTGTTTTTCAATACAATTTTCTAATCCTGTCTTAAAATAATTTGCAACTTAATGAAAAAAATAAAATAAATGAAAGGATTCACTTCAGAAGTTAAATAATAGTTGTTATAGAGCATACAAGAAAATAAACAATGTTTACCTAGAGTAACACTCCAAGTTCACAACAAAAATATTTTAAAAATAAAAATTATAAATGTTACCACTTAAATATTGCAAGAAGGCATATTAATTATTAAGGAGAGGTTTAGTATGCTCAAAAGCATATGTGAAAAACTGATTTCTGTGTATCATAAAACATAAGAAATTACATTCGCTTCTGTGATTACTTACAAAATATCTAGAAATACAAATGAAATATGATCTGCAAAAATAATTCTTGAGACTATTACCATGAATTAGAAAGCAATTTTCACATATATATAAATTGTAATTTTTCTATGAATATGAAACTAAACATTTTTTCGTTTAAAAAGCCTGTAAAACATAAACACTATTTTATCAAATTTTAAAATTAGCACAAACAGCAAGGATAAAAGATTATTTCAACTATGTAAAAACAAATTAATTAAACTTTTGAGGATAAATAATGCATCACAATCTATTTTTAAAAAATTACTGAAATTTATGACATAAGAAAACTCTTGATCACATCATTAATTTTAAATATAGTAAACTTGTGAAACAGAAAACAACTGAATCAGCATGTGAACTTAGCTTCGTTCATTAAAATAAAAAACAAATTAAAGACATTACATTCAGTAAAATGCCAATATCAGATCAAATGTTCAAATCATGAAGAGTAGTACCAGGAGTAAATTTTACACAAGTTTCATAACCACATAAAAACAAGGGAATTACAATTCAGTTTGCAGATGGTACATGTTTAAAAGAAATACCTTTCTTTCTTCTTTCATGAATCATTGTTTTGAAACCTACTTTAAACTACTACTCTCACAAATTCATTAAGGGATATCTCTGCTCTACATTTCCTTGGGAATGATCTATAAACCTTTTCCAGTTCCACTTGAATGTGTTATACAAAAAAAAAAGAGTAATTTGCTACTAAATACTATAGAGAAGGAGGTACATCAGAAGTCCTCAGCTCAACTTGCTAATTATTTCCATGAATTAATCTTTTCTGCATGCAATTTATATGAAGGATGGTCCAAAATAAATAAATTAGTAACAGGGATGTTAAAAATTGAATCTTGCTTCACAAGGCAGTTGTTCAGCCCCATTATCGAAGGTAATTGTAAAAAATTACAAACCTTTTCTCTCCACTACACCACATCACGTGAAACTTGCCGGGGATACTGCTACTAAAGTAACCTTCCCTTCCCCACTCTTTTCAAGATCAAAAATCCCGCCTATTCCACTCAATAAGAGTGTGGTTGTAACGTCATATTGCAGGAGTATTGGGAAAGTATTTTATGTCATTGTAAAAAAACCTGCCAATTTATTCATGTGACCTTCTACACTAGTCTTAGGGTACCCCAACACGATCAGTCGGTATGACATTAAAACTGATGATTGGCATTCCGACTGATCGTATTTACTGCGTCTACACGATCAATCGAAATGGCTGTCATCAGTTTGAATGTCAATCTGGCTGATCGTGTAGGGGTACCCTTGGTTTCTGCACAGAGGCTAATTTTATATTTTTTCATCACTTAATCAATCAGACGGATATTTTTTGATTTTTAGACATAATTCATAACATGATGGTGTAATAAGAATGAGTTTAGCTGCTCAAGTTTAGCCAAGGTGATTAAACACAACATGCATACATAGTATTTAGTACTATATACATAGATTGTATTTAGTCTCCTTGAACTTTAGCAGCATATGTTATGTTTTTATATATTAAACTGTTAAGGTGGCACTATAAGATCGGTTTTGCTAGCGTTCCAAGAGACACGTTGAGGACAGAAAAACCCGTCGTGTTGAGAACGATGACGTTCAAAACTGCCCTTTTAGTTTTGTTTTAATAAATTATTAAATAATTAAATAATTAATAAAGTTTTAAGAAAATAGAAAGCCTGTAAAAATGCAGACATCAGCGAAATGAAAGAATTATCATCTAATTCACGGGCTTTCGGTACTCTTCTATTTAATTTAAAATTCAATCTTACTCAGTTTTTCTATAAATGTTAAGATAATAGTTTCATTGATTTATTGATTTTATAATTTTAGATACCGTTGTTGAAATTGCCGACAAAGCGACAATGATATAAAAAAAGTATGTAGTAAGAATCTGGATGCAAAAAACGGGCGATAAATAAAAATGTTGTAAAGATATTGTATAAAAGTTGTTCAAATAAAATTTATTTAAGCAAACATATTTTTCCTGGATATCAATATCTTTCAAGAAGTATATAGTATATAATACTGATCTGACGAGAAGGTTAAAAACAGATGTCTTTCAGATGACTCATAGAGATATTTTGGGCGAAAAGGTAAAAAAAATATGTAAAACAGACGTCTTTCAGACGACTTATAGATATCTTTTGGACGAAAAGGTAAAAAAAGATGTCTTTCAGATATTTTTAAGATATCTTCTGCTATCTTTTGGGCGTAGTTTCAATATAACTGTTTGATATCTTACATAGAACTAAAAACAAATAAGATATCTTATTGATATCTTACAGAGATCTTTTGGATATATTCGACTGCAACATCTACCACCAGCCATCTCTCCGCTGTGCTGCTGCTCTCCAGTTCCGAGTGCCCAGGATGGACCGAGCATCATCTGCCACACCCTGCGCAGCCTAGGTCTTTCGACCCGTCTCTGTCCGCACTGCCATTCGTTCAGTATTTTCCTCGAGATTTAGCCCTCGGCCATTCTCACCAGATGTCCCACTATAGTCGACCTATCTTGAATACGGTGGAAATGTTGACGTTATTGAAAAGGGCCATCAACTCGGCATTGGTCCGTTGTCTCCAATCTCCGTTTTAACAGACTGCCCCGTAGGTTCTTCGGAGGATTCGACGTTCAAACCTTGCGAGAGCCAGTTCCTGGATTCAAGGAAGTGTCCAAAATTCCGATCTGTAGGTCAACACAGGTCTGATGAGTGTTTTGTATAGACGCACCTTGATGGTTCTGGATAAGTCCCTGTTTTTAAGGTGCCTCTGAAGTCCATAATAGTACCTATTTGCAGCCATTATTCGACGATGGATTTCAGGGTTGATATCGTTTCTGGAGTTCACCTGAATTCCAAGGTAGACAAATTCTTCTACTCTCTTAAAGGTGTACTGACCATCTGGCCGTCTCACTGACCTCCACCAACAGCGTTCGCATGCATATACTTGGTCTTTGTTTCATTTATAACATGCACTATATTGTTCACATTATTCCTATCTTTGACTTTCTACGGATTTCTCTTAATAGTTTTTTGATGAATCATCAGTTGAGTCGTTTATTTACAAAATGAACCTAAACGATTTTTTTGGAAATCGCGGCCTATTTAAAATTGAACTGTTGTTTATTTAATATTAATATAATCAATGATTTTTGGAAATATTTGCTAAAACGAAGATTTTTCTCCATCCAAATTGGTTTGGATATCACAGTTAGAATAGAAAGTCTACTTTTTACGATAACTGAAATTTTGTCAATAATGATTATTTTGGAAATGAACGACCATGCCCTAGGCCATGGTGTACACTTAATAGAAATATAATAGATATAGAAATAGAATAGAAATAATATTAAATAGGGGTCAAAGGGTTCAGGAAAGGAAAGAACTGTCTCTTAGGACTGGTTCTTACCCACTTATACGGGAATGAGAAACTTAGAGGTTTAAAATACTTCGGTGGAGCAGATCTCGAAGACGCTACTATCCAAATGTCGTGCACTGCTAAGAACCGCATCCCGCGTGATGTGGTCTTACTTTCGATATGGCACTATGGATCTTGACAGATGGGTAATAGAAAAACGTTCCAGCATATGAGTTGAAGCCGAATTTGATGAAACTTTGTTAGAACCATTATTCAGGTGGAGTTTGAAGTCCAACGTATGGCTGAAGTTCTGAGAGATGTGAATGGCATCTGTTCGTAGTAAGATGGCAAGAAAAGTTATATAGTTCAATCTACTGGGTAAATGCTACGATCTCCAAAAAATTTATTCACCGAAAAGAACAATATAACAGTGCTCATGATACCAACAATTATGATATTAGATAATTATTTTTAAAAATACAGTAAATAAAAAAACGTTATTTCCTCTTAAATTGCAACTTTAAACGCATTGGTGTCTCAGAATTATATCAAATAATTGTCAATTCAGAGTTAGGTAGAGTAATTCACTATAGAATGCGCCACCATATGAAAACTTCAATACGTTATGTTTAAAACTGATAAGAGCTCAAACGACGCAGGAAGGTTACTGTTTTTAAATGTATTTTTAAAAGTACTATATTTTTACTTACTTTATATTTCAGTGTTTAAGTTGGCGAATTTTTTAAAAATATGTCTCAGTTAAATTTATAAAAGTCATCCGTTAATTTTGGTTTCTAAGAAATGAAAAGTGCTTTAAATAATCTAGCTAGTTTATATAATTGGTGATTTTTTAAGAATATCTACTTAAATACCATGGCTAGTGTTTTCGCGAGTATTACAAAGTATATAGAAGAAGATAAAATTGATGTAGCCTTGAAAAAACTTGAGGTTAGTACTTAATGTTAATCTTAAATTCCAAATAGTTTTTGTTTTTTAAAATAGGATTACCAGAAATGATCAATGCTAATTTTGTTTAGCTCATTACGTCTCTGTACATAGCATCTTAACAAGACACTGTTACATTTCTGTTTAAAATATTTATTTAATTTTGATTGTTAATTATCAAATGCAATATTTTCAATCAAATCTCCAAAATATTGAATACCAGGCTTCCATAATGTTAACAAAAAAAAAAAAATTGCTTATGTTTTGCAATCATTTCTGAGGCTGGAAAAAATAAAATTAAGTCACAATGATCCAAATGAATCATGAAAAAAGCTTAGAACTCAGAACTGGATTATAACTCATTCCTATGAAATCATTTTGTTTTCTACTAAGCTATATATTTTTTATTTATTTTTCAATCCTGCAGCTTACTTATATATTTATACTGCATCTTTTCATAGTTAAGTTTTTTTTTCTCTCAGATGGAATGGCTCAAAAAGGCTCCTAAAGGATGGTCAGCTTATAATGTGATATTATCACTTAATAAAGTTGTTCTGACTGCATTAAAAAACAAAAGGACTTGCCTTAGTAATGTAGAAGATATGTACAAGCTAGCAGAGCTTTGCTGCAATGTTGAATCTATGTGGGAGCAAGACAGAGCAGCATGTATGCAGTGTGTTTACCATGTTATGCGTTATATGTTAAGCCAGGTGAGGCAATGTTTAACTTTTATTTGGTTTCTGTAAACCACAATTAACATTATATATTTCCTGTTTTTCTTTAATTCTATCATATACTAAATACCAATTAGTTATAAATGCTTTCAGTTTGGAATTCTGATGTTTATGAACGGTTTCAGCCTGTTTTGTTAAGTACAGCCTCATCATATTAGAACTTAATTTTTTCAGATTTATCAAAATTGCTTTACAAATAATTCCACTAGTTTATGCTTGTAAACATATTTTTATTGTCTTTGGAATATTAGGGCAACAGGATCCAATTATGGCTAAGTCCTAAATCAAATTCCATCAAATTTGAGATAGATATAGCAAAATTTAGATACTTGAAAATCGAAGTTCCTCTGCTTCCAGTGGATTTTCTGAACCTGTTCTAGATCAGTTTATTATTATTTTTTAAACTATATTTTCTCAGAAGCTAAAACTTCCATAACTGGAAAGTTTTCCAGCCAATTTGACTAGCCTGCACTCATCAGCCCTTTGCTCCTTTAGCAGAAGGATATTATTTGAAAAAAATGTATTCTAAAGTATACCTACGTTATAAAAACACCTTAAAAGCACCACATTTGTAAATATAAAAATGGATATGATTTGGTTTGATAAAATGGTTATGATTTGCCTACTTCTTGGTCATGCCAATTTTCAGGTTTCATCTGTTGTGCAGCCAGTTGTGTTTCATCTGTATGAAAATAACAAATCAAGCAGTTTTAAATTTGTAACCTATTAAGTGAGATTTATCTGCCTCGTCATCTAGCATGTGATATTTATGATCAATTAGCACACAAGTTTTTGTTTGCTTAGGTTACATTAACAAGCCTCATGTCAATTGTGTTTTCTACTAACATTTAGTTGAATTAAAAATCAGTTCACATTCATGAAATAACTAACATATAGTATGTTTTCTGTGCACTGTGCTCCTTTAATATTAGAAAGGATGTTATACCAGTTCAACATGATGGAACATTAGTGGGTGAGGATAAGGTTTTTTAAGGTTTGTGATGGAGATTTTTCCGGCAAGATGAAGAACTTGCCCAAGTTAAAATTTTAACTGAAAATAACCTGTATATTATCTATGAAATAGCAATGATTCTCTGTAAGCATACTGGCACAGGTAATGGTGGAACAAAAAACCGAAACTCCATTACAACAATTTTTTCTCGAAAACCTTTTTTAAGAATGGGATCTATAAGGTTATAACTATAAGACAAAACACTTTATTATTTTTGGTTATAAAAATATGCTATTAACATAAAGTGACCTGATGTCCCACATTAGGTAGGACTGTCCCATATTTGGATCCTTGTCCCATATTCAAAACTGTCCCACATTGTCCCACTTTGGGCAATCTTTTGTCTTTTGGACTAAAAAAATTTAATGTTTATTAATTATTTACTGTTTTACACAGTCGATGTTTTTTTTTCATATTAGATGGCATTACAATACCTACTTTTTTAGGATAGGTTTTAACATTTTAAAATACATATTTTCTATGCTGTGTAAAATTTACCGTTTAAGTTAACCTTTTTCTGACTACTCTTTCTAGTTCTTATTTAATGATATGGCTACAATCCTAATTATTATTTCAAATAGCTATGTGAAAGAAACAAATCTTCATGCACCAAACATCTACAAAAAGAGATCACTTTTTTTAAAAAGAGCTAAATTGTAACGAACGTGTTCTATGAAATTTTACTATTGGCACAAAAGGTAAAGGTGCTATAAGTGCCATTTTGGTTTACAATATATGAATGATAACATAAAAAAAATTTTTTACCTGTCGCACATTTCATTGTAAACATTTGGTCACTTTATATTAACGTTTTCAACAAAAACTGACATCGTGAACTCTAATAATAAAGTTAATCTATTGTGCACTTAATTTTATGGTACTTTTATTTCTGTCATACTTATCATAACTAAAATTTAATATGATATTATTTTATTTTTCAGTCAAAGCTGTTACTTGCCAAAAATTTGTGTGAATATTTTTTTGAACTTAAGAAGAAGAAAACATTTGTTAAATGGGAAGAAAAAGAAATCTTGGTCCTGTCCAACACTGTTATTTACTTTGTTTATTACATAAATGACATTAGCAAAGATATTAACAAAATCCCATATACATGTGATATTGAGGTTTTAAGAACTTTTTGTTTCACTCTTAAGATTGCCGAGCTGAATGATTTCACTTCCACTTCTCATTTGTTTCAAGTAATTTTTTTCCTTTCCCGAAGAGCTCAGAATTTGTTGAATCATGGTGATTATGTAAAGTTTTCTATGGCAACCTTAAATTATTTTCTTAATCATTTGAGAAAAATTCTGGATCTGAATATAGAGTGGAGTCCAAAAGATGAAAATATCCGATATTCTATGAACCTTCTTTCTGATATCATATTTGTTTTTAAAATTAATGACTTTTTTGAGCAAAATGTGAAAACTTTGCTGGATTTTTTGGACTGTTTAAAAGTAATTACTATGAAAGCACCTGCTGTAATAATGAATGGACAAAAAGCTATTGATTTTGAATTATTAAAGAAAACATTACAAATGTGTTTATACAGTACAGTTAGTTCGTTTGCTTCATATTTTGAGGATTTTTGTAAATTACTTAGTACCAAAACAAATAACGATTGTTTTCCGTTTATTCACGCTTGCTTATCTACTTTTCGGGGAGAAATCGCTTCATTGCTGCGTAAGGATGATGAAAAGATGAAACAGCTTTTTCCGGGATTGTTGAAAATATATATCCAATCGAAATCTAAAATGACTGAAGAAAAATCTAAAAGGAGTGAGCTTCTTCATGCATTTACTAATGCTATGTATTTTCTAAACACTTCGAAAGTAACATCATCTACTCTAACTCATATTTTTAAGTACATAGTAATGTTCTTCAAAGAATTTGATAGTTTAGTTGTTGGAAATAAAACAACATTTGAATTTGGAGGTATGTATTTCTTTTTAGGATTTTTTTTTTTAATTTGTAAAAACATTTGAGGATGTCAGTTTCCAAAGGTCTAACAAGGGGTCTTTTGTTATTTAAAACCAGGACATATATATATACAAATGTATATATATATATATATATATATATATATATATATATATATATATACAAATGTATATATATATATATATATATATATATATATATATATATATATATATATATATACACATATATAAAACGACAGTGTCAGGTGTCAGATAATAGGAAGAAATATCAGTTTTAGTTTATGATTGTACTAGGTGACAACATCTGGCATGAATTTACTAAAATTCCTATTTCGGATAAAATATCTTTTGGAACTGACCTCCACATTTTTTTCTTTTATATTAATTGATGCTTTATATTTAATGCAGAGGTGCCCAACCTGTACCTATAAGCTATGTTGTGGTCTTGCAGCAACTTTTGATGGGTCTCATTTTATCAGCTTAGGCATGAAATGTCTAATTGTTTTATTCATTTCAAATCCATTTTTCAACAATGAACTTAGTAAAATAAAAGTTCAGACCCAGGATAACTAATGAACATCTGAATGACTGAATTAATTTAGCTATAATATCGTATGTACCAGAGTACAAGAAACTGGCAGCAGTAATGCAGTGTCAGGCTTCATATTTAAATATGTTTTTCTTATATTTAATTTTTATTTGAATTCTTAAGAAATTACTCATTTTCTTTAATATGTTTAAATTTTTTTGTTCATTATGTACGTTTTAAATTGAAATATTTGAAGCAAAATACATATTTGGCCCTTTAAAAAATTATATCTTGTAATTGGCTGAAGCCAGGATAAAGGTCACTGCACTTCTATCTGTTCAATAAATAGATATATATGAGATATTTATGATGTGTTCATGTGTATCAAGTTTTTGTGTAAATGAATGTAGTTGATAAATGGCTTCCATTAATTACGAACATCAATGATGAATCTGATTCTCTCTTGTTCTCATTTACTGTAACATGGAGGCACCTCAACCGAAGCAGCTTATGATAATAAAATTTCAAATTTATAAAAAATATTTTCCAAAAAAAAAAAAATCAACATGTTCACCTTAATCCTAGCACTGCAGAGTTCTTCTTTCACTTAACCTGCTCTTATTATGTATTATGTATTAATATTCTCTTTTCATGTATTCCTTTGTCAAAAGCTCTTCCATTTTTCTTCAGAAATATTTCCCATTTTTTATATATCATTTAGTTTTACTATTAGTCTGAAGAGTGAGTTCCATTCATTACTCAGTAATTAGCATTCTTTTGTTAAAAATTATTGATGTTGAAAAGGATTCATGAACTTGAAAAGTTTTTTCTTTTATTTTTAAAATATTTTTTAATAATTTACCAGTGTTTGCAATACAGATTACTCTGTTAATAATTTGTATCATTATTTAATGGATAAAATGTTTTGTTTTAGTCAATTATTGTATCAATGTAATACAAACTTTCAAAGAATTAGAACTTTATAAGGAAGCGGCAACATTATCAAAAAATTTGATGAAATGCATTTTGCTGTTGGATTCTTCATTCCTTTCTATAGAAACTTTTGAGGTATTATATATTCTAAATATACTGAAAAATCGCTCATTTGAAAATCCTCTTAGAATTTTCTTTTTTTTTTTTTATCTTGTACATTATAATGATTTTTACATTAATATATTTTTTAAAATTAATTATTGTAAATAAAAACATCTCTTCAGAATTCAAAAGTTATAACAGTAACTGGAGATACTAGAAAATACTTCCTATTATGGACAGAATTTTCTTAATTTTTTATGGAAACCACTGTTTAGAAACCTATCCTCGAAAGTGGTGAACATAATGTTGAAGTCTCCTACATTGCCTCACGGTATTGCATTTAGCTGTAGACCAGTAATAAACTCATTGACGTGCTGCATGTTTTTGCATATTCCGATTCAGCAAGTTAATTGACGAAACAATTTGAGGCCTAATGATCTAAATGTTTATTTTTAAATAAATACATTATTTTTCAAAAGATACGATTCCTTAATAAGAATAAGTCCAAGAACTTATGTTTGGATTCAATTAGCCATTTGAAGAGAGCACTTATTTTTAGGTTGCAGAATTTAAGCACTCAAGGTGCTGTTGATCAATAACAGGTTAAGATCCCTAGTTTAAAGGTGCCATAGCCTGTAGTAAACCTTTTGTCTATCTAATGACTGGGTTGTTGATAAGAAAAAACACACACACAAAGCCAACAAGAAAACTTATATCTTCACAATTTCTAGAAAAAATAGTCATATGTTTGTATAGTATATACATATTTAAAAAACAGAAAATAAACTTGGCTAATAAAATATATAAACAACTTAGATATTTACGAAAAATTTTCCAAAATATCCACGATTTGAGTCTTTCCGACTTTTTTGGCTAACTTCCTTACAGAAAACTTACCTTTTTTTAGGAATTTACTATCTTTTTTTTTTTTATTGTAATAAATTTACTTGTTACCATTCTTAGTTTAAAGAACAAAAAGTGATTGAGGCATATTAGGTTTTAATTAAATATGGTGGTGATTTCTATGAAAACTGTCAAGAGACAAGAAGAACTACATGGGTGTAAACCCTTCGTGAAAAATGACATAATCCTATTTAACAGTGCGTTTCCATTTCAGTCTTAAGAATAAATTCCTTATTAGACCGGAAATACTACATTGAAGAATAAAAAATTATAATTTATTTTATGTGAGGGTGTTGTGGGCTTTAGGTTTTTTTTTATTTATAAAAAAAGAATAACTTCAAGATATATACATATATTAAATAGTATTTATGTATTTAGATTAAAACATAAAACCATTAAGAAGAAGAATCTTGGTTGGGGGTGCGGTCAATAAATGAACATACAATAAGAAAAAACTTATATAATGTGTATCGAAGTGTTATAAGGTTTAATAAGTATAAGTTTTTGGCCATCATGATATAACCTGTTATAACTTTTATAATTGTATATTCATTTATTGACCCCCAACCAAGGTTCTCCTTCATTCTTTTCCACGGCCAACCATACTCTCACCAATAAAAAAACATTAAATATAGTTTTCTTAATTTTCAACATTTTGTCTGTTCAGAGAGATCAATTTATCTCCTGGTGATGAAAATTAGTCTGTTCGTATCCATTAGAGAGGTGTCTGTTAGGAGAGGTTTCGCTGTATTGTAATTCTTAAAATTAATTTTTTTTATTATTATCATATGGTTTGTTAGCTATCTAAGACTTCCTTGTTTCATATTTTTAAAATTTTAGTATTTAATTGTAGATGACGTGATGTTTCTGGTTTCATATCTGCAAAACTGCTTTTGCTCCAATTAATTAGTTTCTATTGTCTTTTTTTTTCTTAAGATTCATTTAAATTTTTCTTTTCTTCATCTCCATCTAGAGACATACTGGCTCCACTATTGTTTCCTTCTTATTTTGTTTTACTATATTTTCGTTATTTTCATTTTTTTCAATAGCTAGGTTGAACCAATATGAAGCCTGTTATAACTCCAAAGATTTCAAATATTTTTCTCTGTTTGAAATCATTTACTCATACCCTCATTGAACTTTCCAATATCTCAGATATATCTAGTATACTTATGTTCTTCTATAGATAGCTTCTATCCATTGAGTTGTAATCTGTTTTGAAATTGACCAATAGAGAAGGAAAATCTCGATCTATTTTTTATCATTCTTCAAGTATTAAATATTAAGAAATGCACTATCAAATTTTTTGTATCCTACATAGTGTTTCTTTTCTTTTTTAAAACTGGTTTTGTAAGAAATGTTTATTATATAAACATCTTCCCTACAGCTATGCCTCAGTAATTACTATATTCAGATATGAATCCTTCTTTAGTATTGGACTATTTTGCAGCTTAGGCCCTTAGGACCTTTTTTCTCTTCAATTTTTAAAGGAATTAATCTTGTAGTTTTACTCTGGGAGATTTTCCCTTATCTTAGATCATCACAATTAATTAAATTTTGTTAAAATTATATACATGCATATACATATATATATATATATATATATATATACTTAAATCTTATATGAAATGTTAATGTACTATTGCAGGTAAAACTGGGCCATTTACTAAACTTCTTCATACATAGTTTTTCTGCATTAGGACTAATAACTGAAGCTCAAATCGCTTTAATATCATTTCTCGGAGTTCATCCCAAGTTTGTAACTGTTATTTTTAAGTTTTGGGCTGAACTTAAAGTGAACTGCCCAGACCATCATTCAAAGGTTAGTTTAATTTTCAACTATTCATTTAATTTTAACTCTTTACTGTCCTGTTATTAAAGCCTCTTTGTTTGATTTTAAATATTTGATTTGATATTTTCAAATGTTTTTCTCTCTTTTTGAAGCATTAAATTGGTGCATACAACCAATATTTTCAAGTTATCAAGCAAAAAAATATATATACATTGCAGGTTCCATAAATTTTGTCTTATGGCAGATTAAAACATGCTCTTGGCCTGACTGCCAAGTCAACTGCCAAATAGCATCATTAGTAGTTTGTTTTAATTATAATTCATCTTGACTGATCCTCACTTAAGTAATTATCTTGATTTATTTATAGGTTTTAATTTGCGCTCTCTGCATCTAAATTATGGCTTATTGTACCATTACCGGATATATTCTTACTAGTTGCTTAAAAAATCACAAATAAATGAAATTATGTGTATAACAATTTATTTGTATAAATTTCTAAAAATTTTCATATTTCATTTTAGGATTCAACTTGTTATGACCTCATCAACTCTGAACAAAGTGCTATTGAAGAAAAGTGGCCACCATGTAAAGTGAAGAACATTAATATTGAACTTTGCCTTTTAGAAGAGCTCAGAGCATATGCCAAGTACAGGTATTTTTTAGTCCCTAGTAAATATCTGTGAGTTGTGAAATAGTGTAAGAGGAATATATGGATGAATATATGCCTTTGTTAATGCCGGATTGCAGAGGCAAACAGGTTAAGGAAGGCAGAACTTAGGCCGGGATGTTAATCTGAAGGAGGAAAAAGCCTTTTTCCTGTACATTACTTCAGACAGCTTGTTAAATATACAATCTTGATTTTTTATTTTTTTTTAACATTCTTTTTCAATTAGGTGTCTTACTTCGTAAGTTGATTGTTATTTTAATAATAAAAGGTTATTGTTAAGCACACGCATATTAAAACGTTCTTCCTAAGTTGTTTACCTATACTTATTTAATTATATATGCTGTAAATAATTTTGGTATTTCATTTAGTTTTATTTGTTGAAGCATTAATTGCTTGTAGAAGAAATTTATTTTGGTTTGTTTAATTTTATAATATTGATTGTATGCGATTTGCTGATAAACAGTATTTATTTGGCCATGCAGTCAGGTAACAGACCGATTGGCCAGTGTTGCCTAGTTACAGACCGACGGATGATTAACTTGTTATTAATCATCTGTTGCTAATTAGCTTCATTACAGTCCACTAACAGATTCCATCTGTGTTTGATCAGTGTCATTTTATTTTTATGAAATTTTAATTCCCTATAGAAATTCATTGTTGACGTCGGCCCATTATTTTTTTTACCATTTTCAAAAGTTTCTACAGTGTCTATCGTTGGAACAGCCTACAATGCTTCTGCATTTAGAACTACCCATTCTGCCTCTGTCCTATCAAAGTAGCATGTCACTGCTTCAAGACCTTCTGTTCTTGTCTCTGGCCCATCAGAGTCGCCATAACCTAGTATTATTATTTCAACATCTCTAATATTTATTTAACAAACATTTATAATTTATCTTCTTTTTTTTTTCTAATAATTTATAAATTTTGTTACTTTTATATCTATCTGTTAGTGCGGAAATATTTTGCTTCAGGATTGTTTTTTTATAGAAACAGTTTCGTGGTTCCGTTTTGATTTTGATTAAGAACTCTTGTTATATACCAAAATGCATCCTTGGAGATTTTTCCAACATGTAAGTGTTCCTTTTTAAAAAGGGGGACAAATTAAATTGTGATAACTATAGAGGAATATTGCTGCTGCCAACCGTCTATAAAGTCCTCTCAATTGCTTTAAATAAAAGGTTAACTTCATGGGGAGAAAGAATTTGTGGGGAATACCAATGTGGTTTTAGGAAAAATAGATCCACAGTAGATCACATCATTTTGTCAGATAAATGTTAGAGAAAACATATGAACATAACGTGGATCTGCCCCATGTCTTCATAGATTCTAAGCAGGCATATGACTGTAGACAGAAAGGAGTTAAGGAAAACATTGAAAACTCTTGGAATTCCCGAAAAGTTGATTGCCTTGACAGAGGTTTGTTATATTATAATATACTTACATTACTTTTGCAGGTCTTGTGTCTCAATGGCCTGACTGGTTAAGTCAGAGCATCCCTCCTCTTCTCTCTATCCCATCAGTCCTCCTCTTCAAGTCCCTCGCCGGCCATTTCCTTCTCGACGCAGTCCTTCCACCGGGTTTGGTGTCTTCCTCTCGTCCATCTTCTTGGTTATTCCCATAATAGAAATCTCTTTTGGCCACCTATGTTCTGGCATCCGCTGGCAGTGTCCATACCATCGCAGCCAATCCTCTCCGCACCTCTTTCGGCCACCTTTAGCCTGCCTCTAATATCCTCACTCCTGACTATCCAGATGGTTAGTGCTCAGGCATCTCCCCCAGAAATCTATCTCTGCCACTTGTAATTTGGAATAGAGTCCTGGGTTAAGTGTCCAGATCTCTGCGGCTGAGGGAGGGCTCAATAATACTTCTAAAACTCCGCCTTTTGTTGTCAGTTGAGATGACAGTCTTCCAAAGAATTGGATGCAGCATTCTAGTCACCCTCCTTGCCAGGCCAACTCTCCTCCTAACTTCGGGTTCTGATGTGCCATTCCCATCTATTGTTGACCCAAGGTATTTGAAGAAGTCTACTCGGATCTTCAGATTAATGGGAGATATGCAAGTGGGTAGACTCCTTCAAATACCTTGGGATACCTGAAGATTACCCACCAGGATAGAGTCAGGAGTTAGGAGATTAAAGGCAGGCTAGGGATGACCAAAAGGGGTCCGGAGAGGATTGGAAGGAACAGCTTGTGATGGTATGGACACTGCCAGCAGATGCCAGAACATATGTGGCCGAAGAGACTTCTGCTATCGGAACAGTCAGAAAGACGGAGGAGAGGAAAACCCCGAACCCGGTGGAATGACTGCATGGAGGTGGAGATGGCCTGCAGGGGACTTGAGGAAGAGGACTGGTGGGATAGAGAGAAGTGGAGGGACACTCTGACTAAATCAGACAGAGTTTTCCAGGGAGTTCTCCTTGAATAAAGGGCTTAGACAAGGGGATGCTTTGGCATGGCTGCTATTTAATCTAGCTCTTGAGAAGTTAGAGATTCTGGCATCCAAACCATTGGTATGATAAATAGCAAATTAGTCCAATTACTGGTATATCTCTCTGCGCACTGGAAAAAGCATTTTTAGATCTTATGCGGGCTGAGGATAAGACATGAAGTTCATGTGTACTGGTGGTTCATATGCAGCTCATCCTGCTGGGGGATTCGTGGAGTTTGGACGATTTAAGTTCCAGAAGGTAGATCAGTTCACTTATCTTGGTTCTATAGTTAGCTCTGATTAGCTCTATAGATAGCTGATTAACTAACATTCTTATAGAAGTTTAGGCATCGCTTGTGTTTCCATCGGATCACAATGGAGACACCTGCCCTAGCCAGTTCACCTTTATCCATTCTACTCCAAATGGGAATCAAATTCCCAATCCTTTCCTGACCTCTCTCTCACCTTTGTTTCTGTAAAAACGAGTTTAGACTTCTCCATCTCTGTGAGCACCTTTGCTTTTTTATTCGAGAGACTGTACATTCCAGGTTCCGATTTGTAATGTCCTTTTCTGTTTCCATGTCCGTTTACCAATATTTCCGTCTGGCTTTTCTTTTTTCAGACTTAATTTAGCTGTACTGATTTTTTACTAGCAGGGTGTCTGATAAAAAACCCTGACCTGAAGAACCAGGAGCTTTCAGTCGAAGTCACCTTCCCTTAGACTGGCTGCCATCCCTGGATTACGGGCCCTGTCTGCCCAGGCATCCCCGAAATGCAGGGGAAGCTGCACTTATTTAGAGGCGGTGCATACTCGCCTCACCACAGCGTTGTCATTGGACTCTTGGGGTACTTGTGTGAGTGTTCGCGCCGCCACCCACCCTCCCCTGCTGTTCGTGGTTTGGGGCTGCTTATTCAATATATTCACAGCTATCCACCACCCGCAAACGCGCTCGGTAGCCTGAACTTATGTATTAGCCTGAACCAAGTATTATAATTTAAAATTAAATAATTAATCATTTATGTTGTTATTTTGAAAATTTGTTTGATGTAATATTTTCTAGGCAATTTGTGTGATTCCTTTTTTTATCTTGTTATATGTAAAAAAATATCATGAAAAATATTTTTTTAAATAAGGAATTATTAGTAAATTTATTATAAAGTATTTTTTCAATAAATATATTCGTCATGACATCTGTACGTTAGTATCTCGCATAACTCAAAAACGGATAGCTGTGGAAAGTTGAAAGTTCGTATTTGGGATAGCTATAAAATCTAGTTATGCATCTCCCTTCTTTGTCACTACATAATCACTGGTAGCAGTACTTTGCTTAAAAACTTAAAAACTTTGCTTGCGGTCATAATAAACTTTCATCAAAAATTATATTAAAATTTAATGTAAAACATCTCAAATTTGTTGAATAGGACTTTTATATCAATATAAATAATATACTAGATTTTGGTTGAAATTGGTGAGCCGGAAGGACACTTAAGGTAGAAGGTACTTTACTTGAAGGTTATAATAAACTTAATAAAAAATTATATTAAAATTTAATACAGAGATCAAATAGATTCAGGAATAGATATTTCCGTTGAAATCTGAAAACCAAAAATTTTTGCGATTACAATTCTTGCTTTACTGCGTACAAGGAAGTAAGATAAAAAAGAGTCATGTCTAATAATATGGATGTCTTGAAAAGACCCCAGCCGTGTTTTTGAGAGAGAAATAAATTTATATATAAAGGCCCTCTAATATTTCCAGTTTCTAAATGTTTCAAATAGTTTCATGATAAATTCATTGAATGTGACAGATGTCAAAGGATTTCTTCAAATGTTATTTCAAAAATTAGAAATATGCGAGGTCCTGAAAGGATCCTATGATACTCAGAGGGTTAAAAAGGGGAAATTCAGAAATAATTTGGGGGTATTGAAATTGAATAATCATTTATTCACTTTTTGTATAATTGCCATCTGCATTAGTTCTTTACCAGCTATGCAGTTCTACCTGGATTCTTCATGCAATCATCTCAATCTGCTGTTGTCTAATGGAATTTGTTGTTGCGGTGGAAAAACATCACCCTTCAGTCTTTCACTAGTCCTTTTATAGTTCTCAACCATAAATGTACATATGTATTTGTAATGTGATCAATTCTATATGTATATCAAAGATTCATATAAAATATATTTATATTTTTTAATATCATTTCATGTCAATTTTCACTTTTTAGAGAACTTCAAATTGGTCCGGTTGTTGCAGTTTATAGAGTGGCCTCAAAGATAGTAAAAGATAAACCTTTGTTGGCCAGTATAGTAACAGCCACAGTTGATGCAGTAAGTTCTGATGAATACATTCCAACATTGAAAAATCTACACTTATCATTAGAAAATCTATTGACCTATGACTTGAAAACCGAGGTTTGTTAATATATTTCATCTTTAAAATATTAAGTTTATTTTACTTGGATAAAAAAAGTTAAAACATTTTTCAATGGCCTTAGTACAACTTCTTCACAATCATATTTTATAGGCTGAGGAAATTGATGAAAGAAAACTATTTCGTCTAAGGTTAGCCATTGGTGATATTCTTTATCAGCTCATCCGCTGTGATATTGTAGAATTAAGAAAAAAAGCTGAGGTATGTACTTTTAACCATAAAAAATGAAAGAATTATTTTAATTTTAATGCATGATTCTTTCTTTAATTCACAATTATTTTTTTAAATATACTCAAAGAATCTCAGAATTTTTATAACATAATGATTCCTTTAAGAATTGATAGTTTTATTGTAGTTTTCACTCTAGTACATCAAGACTTTGATAAATCTACAATTTATAGATCTTCTTAAGTGTGAATTTTTTGGTATGGAATCATGTTCGAATATCTTTCTGGGTGTGTTTAAGCATGACCACACTAAGATACAATGAGCTAAAAAAAAACAAAAACAAAAAAAACATTAAGTCTGATGTGTGGTCTTTAAACAATTATAGATCTGTATCAATGTAGACAAGATGTTTCTATCACTGAAGGAGCTCACTCATTAAATTTTCTTCGTTGGAACTTGGGTTTAATAAAGAATTAAAATTTAATTCAGGCCATCTTAACAAGAAATTTTGAGTTTCATCCAAAGTACAAAATGAAAAGGAAGTACATTTCCTAAAGACCTTTTAAACTTATTTTACATAAACTTGAATTTCTGTTTCTTCTATTTATATATGGGTAGGATTTAGCTCTTTTGAAAAAGAAGTCATGGTGGGCAAGAGTGTTAAGGCATCACCTTAGCAACTTTTTATCATTCAGTTCTTATGAAATTAAACTTTTGTAACAGCGTTTTGCTTCTTATTTTTATTTTTTATCTCACAATTTTAATTTCTCAATTACATATGATAGTGAAAGTATGTAATTGACCAGAGGGAGGGGCGATCACTTAAAATACACATTGCAGAGTGAGTTCACTGGGTTCAAACAAGCGATTTAAAAAAAAAAAATTCATTCTGTTTCCATCAACTGGACCACTCATTCTTTGAAACTACTGAACCGATTTTGAAACAACTTTTTAGGTTTCTATTGGTTAGTTAATTTTTTTCAAGAACCCAAAGAGGTATAAGAAAAACTATTCCAGGATGAAAGTATATCTTGTTATTGTACAATCGGTTTTCTAAGGATAACATATGTATTTCAGAACGATTTTGTTGTTTTATTGGTTTTGGTTATAGGTGAATTTTTTTTTTGGTGGATTTTTCTTGACTCCTTGCCAAAATAATAGTACATAGCACCAGTTTTTCAGTTTTTACTTCCTTATTGGCAGTGAAGGAAGGAAGTATTGTAATCGTGAAAATTTTCAATTTTCAGATTTCAACAGAAATATCCATTTTGGCCATCCCAGTATCCATTTTGACCATTCCGGAATCCATTTTGACTAGTTTCGTCGTTTGTTTATCAAGTATATCAACTTTCGTTTGTTCGTTCGCATAACTCAAAATCGATTTGCCGTAGTAAGTTAACGTTTTGTATTTATGATTGTTGTAAAATCCAGATATGAACCTTCCTTTGTGGTCACTCCATGATCATCGGAAGTGATACTTTACTTGAAGTTCATAACTGATTTCCTTCAAAAATTATACTAAAATATAGTGACAGCTTCTCCAATTTAGTATTTAAGATTTGTATATTGATTTATATTGAAAAAAAAAAATCAATCCACCCATTCAAGAGATAATTGTAAGCACAGACACAGACAAACCAATGGCCAAAAATGTGTTTTTTTTTTGGACACAGGGGGCTGTGAAATGCATATATCTGTTGAAAACTGCACATCGAAAATTACGTCTGACCACAATATTTTCCTTACCTAGGTAGTAAGGAGAAATCGGCTGCTATGAATCTGACTTAAAGAAATGATGCAGACTGCGGAGAAAGAATTATAACAATACAAAAATATCTGATGTGGACATCCCATGACTATGCCTATTAAACGATAAATCGGTGGCACAAAAAGTGATCCTGAATTTGGTTACTAGTTTCGGAAGATAGCAGTATCTCTAAAACGACACTCGGTGTCGCTAAGTGCATCTATTAAACACATACACAAAAGCTCTAGGTTCTGGAGGTCTCATTCAGTTATTATACAGTTACTGACATATTTTTTTTTTATATGTAGTTCATCCCTGAGAGAATGCAGGAAAAAAGGTTATGCTGAAAATAAAATTTTATTTGTATTTAACTCAAAAAGAATACATTTGATAGTAAATTATGTGATGGTCATTTATAAGATGATAAAATCCTCTACTAATCAAAAAAACAATTATCTAAATTGGACAAGTATTAGCAAAAATACTGACTTTGTATTCTGGTATTTAAAAGTATTTTTATTGTATTCTTTATATGTTCCCAAGGAAACCTTTTCACTTTTCATTAGTTTCTTCAATAACTCGAAAACTATTCATCTCCCGGAACATTTTAGACACTGATTTAAAAGATAACTCCTTAAATTGTCTATAAGGCAAAACTTAATTAGACTTAATCAGATTAGCGATGGTACAGAAAACGATTATTATATTGTACTTTCACCCAAAGCGGTAAAGAAAGTTGTTGAGTGGACTCACCAGATATTTATTTTTTAAATTTATATGATACAATGAATGCATGCAATCATTCTTACTTGTAATAATATTAAATAATTCCAGAAAAACAATTGTATATGTTTAAACAATTATAATATGTTTTTTTGGTCATGGCCAATACTTGTAGCAATATGGTTTTATAAAAATACGAGACATTTTATTGTTAGAACTGGCAATAGGCGTGGAGTAAACTAGAAAAGAATGTTCTGATTTGTGCTTTCTCCGAAACGTTAGCATAAATGAAATAAAATGAATATTATACTTGAAGCTTGTGTTGCTCTTTATAAATTGAATCGATGGGAACTTCCTAGAAAATTGAAAAAAAGAATTGATAAAGCTACTAAACTGAGGAATACAGGAAAGTAGTCGAGGAATTATGTACATTACACGGAACAACTTTTTTTTCCTTCTTTTAAATTAATATTTTATTATTATCTGCCATCGAGGTGAAACTGTACAAGTGATATTTCTTATTATTTATTACTATGATAATTTGTTTTCTTTTTCATCAATTATTTTGTTACTATATGATATCTAATTGATTTATTTCAGTGGGTTTTAATAAAGTTAATTTTATTAGTTTTATTTTATTATTTTATACTCTGTTTCCATTGTAATCTGTAAATACTTTAACATATTGTACTGTTACTGGTTTTAATTTGCAACATTTTTTCTTTGGAAAAATCAAAAACATTGTAACATTTATTCTCAATTTTTTCAGGAAGAATTAAATTTTTTGAATGTACCTCAAAAGGAAGAAATTCCTGTCATTGAAGGAGGTGCCACCAATGTTACACCTGCGTATTCCAATCTTAAAGTTGCGGAACAAACTCAGTTGTTTGAAAAAATGTCCAAAGCCATTTATTATTGGGAATCAGCAGCAAATATAGTAAGTTTTTATATTTATAAATACTTACATGAATACTAATCGTTGGCCTAATTATTCTGATGTATATTTTTTATAAGATCTTTGTTCAATATTGGTTTGGTACATTTTAAAAAACATGAAATACTGTTTTCCCAATTCTTGACTAGTTTACATTTTTTTTTATTATTATTTTGTGTTTGATTATGATTGCTTTAATTAATAACTTTATTTGTTTTAAATTTCTGATTATAAATTCTCTCATTTGGAATCTAATATCTCGTTCTTTTATCGGTTATTTTCTTAAATCTTTGTTGGTAAGATGATTCTAGAATCCTCAGTATATCCTTCTTCATATGTTTGCTTCCCTCACTGGTCTAAATATATTTCTCTCGAATATGAGGAGTTTCGTTTTGTCAGACTTTGTGGTTGCTCACGCCTCAGATCCACAAATTAGAATGGACCGCACTAATGTTTTGTATAGGTGAATTTTGGTCTTGTTAGACAGAAACTTGCTTGTGACCTGGTTTGCCATTCCAAAATAAATCTGTTGAATGCTATGATCCTTCTGCCAATCTCCTGGGAGACTTCATTCTTACAATTTAACTCTGCTCCCAGATAGATGAAGGAATTAACGCTTTCAAATTTGAATTGTTCTATTTTTAGATAGGGTCCCCATCGCTTTATTTTGTTTTTTGTTCATTTGTCACTGATCCAAACTCACTGGCAAACATTTCAAAAGCTAAAAAGGCCTCTATTAATGCTCTCTGTTCTGGGGACAATGTCTAAAATTGTCTACAAATCCTAGAATATGAACTAGTCTAGTGAAAATGGTGCTTCCTGTTTGTATTCCTGGTTTTGAACCACTAATTCTGAAGTTACATTATAATGGAGCATTGCGAGGACAACCCCTTTTTTTACTCCACTTTCTGCATCGAAGGGCCCTGATAGGTCTGATCCCACAAGAACAGCCTATTTGGGTAATTTTCACAAGTCTGATGAGCTTCTAATCCCTTCATGACCTGGTATAGTTTTAAATTGCTAACACTATTGTAGGCTGACATGATCTTTTGTTGTGCTGTGAAATAGCTGCTATAACCTGTGCCTATCTGCTTTGTGGTTTAAATATGTAAACATATTCTATTGAAAATTGAATGCGAATTTTGGATGTAGCCTTTTTAAGATTTTAAAAATGATCTCTGTGTTCATAACTATACTTAGATATTTTCTATCAATGCATTAGGGACCATAAAGGAATTATAAGCAAATATTTTCGGTTAAAACTTATTCATAATATAATAAACTTTATATCAATATGGAAAAAATATGCGTTGGTGTCAGATTTTATTTCCCACCCTAGGTGTTGGTGTCTTTATAATTCTTCTTTATCACTTCAAGTTCCTTTTATAGTATGGTAATTTGGTAATAGATCGTGTTTTTTGTTTGTCTTCTGCTCCTTCCCTAGCTTAGTAACCTGGTGTGTGCCATCTGATTTTCTGTCTTGGCCCAAACCAATGATCTTTGCCAATTTCCACTACACATCTATTTATTTATATTTTGTGTCGTTTGGATGTTTTAATTGATTAATAATTGACTTAAAAAAGGGATGTGTTTATAGTTTGCTGATTGAATTATGTGTGATCTTTCTATTTGTAGGTTGTACCAGAGGATAATTCATTTATTCACTTCAGGTACATGAAGGGAATGGCCTATATTTGTCGATTATATTCTTATAGACTAAAAGAAAAACAAGTTTGGGAAACCATTTATAAAATTGCGAAGAAAGTATCTAATCATAAATACCAAGTTTTAGGTAATTACTTATTGTACATTATTTATAATTAGTAGGTATAATAATATATTTTATGACAGAGTAAGGCTCAAGGCTCCTAAAATCCAGGTCTAGGTTAGAGTCTGACTATATTAGTAATAGAAAATTTAATTTTTGTTTTATTGACCATAGATAAAAATTCAATTCAAAACAACCAACTTGCATGAGAGTGCAGGTAATTAAAACGTAATAATCAAGTTCTTTAAATTTCATTCATCAGAAAAAATGAATTAGCTTTATATTATATTGATCAGTTATTGTTCCCTTTCTCTATTCTAATCTCATTAGTGAATCATTAACTTGAGGTTTTGAAGAAAGACATTTTATTATATGTTCTTTTTTACAGCTGTTGCTGAGCTATTAACATTGCAGGCTAATGTTAATTCAATATGGTTGAAAGAGGCTGAAGGTTTAGTTAAAAACGAAACCAGTATTAGTAAAAAGAGTTATATTTACTCGTTGTTGTTTATTAATTTGGGAAGAAACTTAGTCTTAAATCAAAAGGTTTGTTGTTTTTATTTGATTATTATGCTTTATTTATTTGATTATTTGAGATTGTCTTGCAATCGAAATTTTCTTCCCTTGTTATGTGGATCTTAACTATAGCATGAAAAAATAGTACTACTTCATCACAACTTTTAAATCATAACTTTAATACACTATAAAAAGTTAGGTTTTTTATTTGTAATACGTACATCTGCAATCAAAGAGATAGCTAAAAATGGTATCATCGCTAATGGCTACTTAGTCCTCAATTAGTGATCCTTAAACTTTACAGTGATTGGCACCCTGTTGACCTAAAAATTATTTAGAAATAATAATATTTTTGTTGCAAATATGCATGTGTGCAACACTTTTTCGCTCTGCTAAAAAAGACAAGGCCTGTGAGCCACATGGATTAATTTAATTTAATTTTTGTATTGTTGAGGAAATGAAATGTTTGTTTGATTCCAAGTTTAATAAATATATTAAAGTGTATTGCTTGCTTTATTTGAATAAAACATCCCCATATCTTAGCAGGTTATGGGTCCAGTACACTTTGTCTCAGAAAATTAATAACAAAACGTAAAAAATAAAAGTGTAAAAAGTCTGACATGTTATTTTCTAAATGGCAGACTTTTCAGACGAGTGTCATTTTATTGAAAAATTGAGGGATTCAAACACATACCAAACGTGGACATTTCAAGTGGAAATCATCTTAACTGTTAAAGGATTACAACCAGTAGCATCAGGAAAGTTGAAGTTAGAAGATCTAATGCAAGGCAAGGAAATAGAACATTGGAATATCAAGGATGCTAGAATCAAGCAAATTATTATCTCCAGGATATATCGAAAGGTATTTCTTCCTATATTTAATTGTAAAAATTCAAAACAAATGCTGGACAAACTCCAACAAATATATGGAAGAAATATGAACAACAAAATGTTCATTGTTCTGGAATTTTTTAATCTCAAATACATTAAAGGTACAGACATATCATCTCATAAAAGTGCATTAGAAAATATGGCATTCAAATTAAAAAGTTTAAAAAAGATATTAGTGATGAAATACTTATAACAAAATTGTATCTAAACTGCCAGAAAAATTTAATTATTTTATAACAGTATGGGATTCAAGTCCGTCTACTGACAAGATACTAGTGAATTTAACATCTAGACTGCTAGGAGAAGAAGAAAGGCATGGAGGCAATGAAGAAAAAAAAGCTGTGGCCTTAAAAACTTCTGAATTAAAATGCTTCAAATGTGGGCAAAAGGGTCACATTGCTAGGAGGGGTGACACAAAAGAGACTTAAAATAAGGTATTTATTGAGAATTTGCAAAAAGAACAATCATAGTTCAGATAATTGTTATTTTAGAAAAAAAAAAACGCAAATACAAACTAGTGAAAAACATGCATTTTTTACTGGTGTTAAGGAAGAAAATAATAGCATGTTTGTTATAGATAGTGGGCCATCATCAAACATGACAAATAATATGACAAAACTTAAGAACTTCCATGAAGCATAAATGGAAGTGAAAATAAAACTGGATGGAGACAGAACTGAAAATGATGATTCCTGCTTTGTTGATGGAAGGCATATTGATGGAATTCATATGACATCAACCCTGGACACAAGAAACACGTCATCAACATCCTCTGTCCAACTGAAGATAATCTGGAAGATGAAGAAATTCCAAAATTCAATGTGAAACATTTCACTTTCATATGCGAGATTAATACGAACATGATGAACCACCAATGGATGAAAATGAAGGATAACTTCCACAAAAGCATGACGAAATTCCTGATAATATATTTACAGATAAAGAGGCAGAAACATTCAAAAAGAGAAAAAAGCTACAAGCTAGGTTTCAGGACTACAGTATAGATTTCGTTGATTCTAGTTTTATGACATACCAAGAGGCAACATCTGGACCAGAAATATCAAAATGAAAAGAAATAATAGATGAGGAGATAAAATTATAAAAAAGAAAAAAAAATGACACATGCAAAGTGGTAAACAAAGAAGAAACTGTCAAAAATAAAATCCTTACTAATCTCTGGATTTCTAATATAAAAAGAGACGGAACTTACAAAGCAAGACTCTTAGTAAGAGGCTGTGAACGATGAAAAAAGAATAAAGCATAGAAAGCAAAATCAAGAAGAAAGAAGATGCTTGTATAAACATTAAAGCAAAAAAAGAAGATTATTAAAAAATAAAGATCCATGTGCTAAAATAATTAAAGGTATTGTAATAAAACCATTTGTGCTAGATAGTAGAGGGTCCAATTATTCAAGAATTTTTTTTATTGTTTAGGCTGAAAGTACTCATAATAGACTTGTAATATGAACGTCTGCCAACCTAGATCGGTTGCAATCAAATTTTATTGGCCAATGAATTCTTCATCTTCATCAGTTTTCAGATTTTAAATAAATATAATGTATTTATTTGAAAATATACAATCATTTATTTGTGTCTACATCAAAACCACCTTACTAGGAGGTAAAAAAGATAATGCAGTATCCTCTAATTTATCATAGATGGGACAGTCAGACTGTCGTTTTTATTGAATCATGGAAACTTCTCTCACATCCTGCTTAAGAACCACTATCCTTAATTATGTGTCAAAAAATTAACTGGGGAATCTGTCTCTTCTATATTTTCAATTCTTTTAAAGTTTCTTAAAAGGTGTGACCATTTTATCTTTTTGATTTCTTGTTATATTTTGCAGTTATTTGTGGACAAACTCATATCCATTTTGATGAACTTTCTTTATAACTTCAAATGCAATGCAACCACCAGCTAAGTTTTAGGTAATGTTTCCCAAAGTGTTGTTACGGGAACCCCTGAGGGTATGCGCTACACCAAGCTTAAATCAGTGTTGTGAAAAATTTATTTCAACTTACGAATAATAGATTAAAAAATGATTTAGTTACTTTTTTGACTAACGAATAAGGAATATTTTTTTTTTATCGCTATTCTAAATAATGAATAAAATGAAATTACCTGTCATCTTTTTATTCATTATTTGACTTGTTCGACTAAAAAATCGAATCTTTGAATTATAATTATTTGGACCAACGTTTTCATGGCTTTTCCTCTTATATTGTGAATGAATAAATATATTTTCCCTGTTCAAAAGATAATTCAGATTATTTGCCGAATAACGAATAAATCAATTGTATACAACTAACGAATAACGTATAAAAATGTATTCGTTAGTTAAATAAAAAATTATTCCAATATCGCTCTGCACTGCTTTAAACATAGGAAAATAATTTAAAAACTTCGTTCCTTGCTAGTATTGTGTATTGTTTCATATCTATTTGAAGGTGTTTTTTCAGCATTAAGTCTAAGAAATGGAACAGGCTTTTGGATGTGGAAGTATATGCAATTTTTTTTTTTACGAGGGCCACTCAGTGTTATGAAAATTATAGAAGAGGTACACACATGCCAAAAGTTTTGGAAACACTGTTTTAGGGACTTAGCTATTGATGAATTGTTCTTATTACTTCCATTTATCACTTAAAGCTACAATAAATTCAATAGGGTATAAATTTATTTATATTTTGATTAAGAAGCCATTAACAACTGTATGTTTATTCTGACTGAATTATTTTACTTTTATTTATTTATTTTATTTTTTAGTTTGATGAAGCTGCCAAAGTAATTGAAGAATTAGATGAATCTGTACTCAAAAGACTGTTTCTCGTCAATGCCCAGTACAAGCTGCTCCTTTTTTCTCTTAAAAGAGATAAATTAGATTTAACACCCTCTAGATCTGAGTTTACTCTTTATATTTTGGTGCAGATATTTGAAAGTATTCTTTTCTTGATAAAACATTCAAGGTGGAGTAAGTATTGTTCAGTTTATTGTGAAGTAAAATTTTCATTTTAGATATTTAGTCTTCTCATTTTTTATCTTCTTAACTTAATCAGTTTTAAAATTAATTTTTTAAATCTGGATTTACAACTAAATTGGAAACTTTTATTTATTTTTTTTTTTTTAATATAAAATATCAGAAAAAATTAGTGCATCACTTTAAAATCTGTCATTAGACAGTAAGATACCCTCATCTCCTTTCAACTGCCGTGGAAGATTGTTTAACTTTGCATGTTTCCGGTAATTATGAGCACTGCGGTTTTTTAAATAAAAACATTGATAGGCATAGTTGGCATCCTCCAGGACGATAGGCATGAGTCAAACACAAGTCAAATGGACCATATTTTTGCATTAAGCTTATTAGAATTGACTGGCTTGTGCTCCACGATTTCATCCACATTAAATTTGGATTAATCCCTAAAATACAAAATAACCTATAATATCGACGTCGTTTGTTGAAAAAGACTTAAGCACCAAAAAGTCAAAATTCAGGTCTCAATTTATTATGGGACATAAATACCACCTCTATCAATTCTCGCTCACGATACATCGAAAACAAAATTGGAAAAGGTCTAAATTCGAATATTGATGACATAAGCACCAAATAGTGACGGCTCTCAGTCGTCACTTGGGCTTGCTAAACATTGCTAGAAGCCTTAAAAATATATTGTGATTATAAAAGTTTTGCCTCCATAATAAATTCTTACTGTACACAATAAAGAATACAATTAAAAAAATATATTGCTATTTGTGGAAAAATCGTTTTTTGTGTTTCCTGTTTAGTTTTCTAAATGGCGCTTACGCCTTTTTCAAAAATGACGTCTATATGTTATCTAGTCTCATTGGTTACAGACATTTTCAAGAAACTGGGTCAAAATGAAAATAAATTGTTATAAACAGCAACTAAGTTTTAGATTTTCACACTTTTATCCCTTACATTTGTTTACTAAATAACATTTTCACACAATAATTTCACACTTATTAAAAAGTTTGTTTAGTCAACTTGCTTCCACAAGTGAAGTTGTCATGACAACACACACATCAGTTGGATACTTTTTCGCTTTGCAATTTATTTAGGGTTACTGTTCCGTTCCTATGGGTCTTAGCGTGATGTTATAAAGCCTAAACCCTTCCTTAATGAACGGTCTATCTAATGTAAAAAGAGTTTTTCAAATAGGAATGGTAGTTCCTGGAATTAGTGCGTTCAAACACACAAACCTCTCAGCTTTATATAATACCATGAAAGATTGTGAAGTTTTTTCAAAAGTTTCAAAAAAATAAATATGGAAAATTGTACTCTTAAAAATTTTGGGGACCATAGCTGATCTTATGGCCTTAAAAAATAGGGACTACTACTCTAACAATCATATGGGTAGCATGGTTCTAACTTTTTGGAGGCGTGTTAAGGCCCTCCTCTGTGCATTTACTGCCAGGCAGTCTTTAATATATTAAATATTGTGATTTTTTTGTAAATTGGCAGAGGTAGTTCGCATGCCTGATTTGGTATGAATATAGGTGGAGGAGATTGAGATTGGCACGTTTTAAATTTACTTCCCATAAATTCCACTTCTTAAGAACAGTGCTGGGACAAAGGATGGGGCAATTCTACCATATGAGAGCAGACCTTTCATAAATGTTTGAAGAAAGAGAAGAGAAGAGAAGGAGTTTTCTATAAAACTCTTAGTTACCGGAGCATGAGGAGATAGTTAAAGTGGAGTAGGAAGTTTTTGATAGAATTGAATAGAGAGAGGAGCATACAATATAGAGATGAACAAAAAATGTATTTATCTTAAATACAAAAAAAAAAAAGAATCAAAATTAGTCCAGTAATAGCAAAGATACAGCACATCGGGCTAACCAGAAGTGGTAATTATATCATGGATTTTACAATTTCCTCATAAACGGCTCAGACGATTTTGATGAAACTTTCCCAATATCTCCTCCTTAAAGCTCTTTAACTTTTCATGTATGTAGTATATCAACAAGAAAATTCAGCGGAAAAAGTTATAGCAAAAAAAATTTTTATTTGCTCATAACTCAAAAAGTAAGCATTTTATGGTAAATTTTGTATGAAATCATATGAAAGGTAATTAAATTTCCTAAAAAATAAAAACAATTATTTAATTCGGGCTTGTATTAGGAAAGATACAGTGTATGTCATAAGGACTACTAGACCTTAGAGGGAAAACTGAGTGCTTCCGGAAGGAGGCTAATGCGACCGAACCTTCTCCCACCAAGCCGCCAACCTGTTGTTAACAAAACGCTCTGTAACAATGTATAGTAATAACATAAAAGTAGAAATTAACTTAATTATTTCTGCTTTTATATTATTTAATGGAAACAAAATGATTACATGGAAACTAAATGGAATTTTCATAGAAACTAAACCGAAACTTTTAAAATATATTTTCAGCTTGACAAACCAAAAATATTTAGTGTACAGAATTGTAGTACTAAAGTTTTTTAAAAACTAATTTATTATACTAATGTGAGAAAAGACTGGAAGAACTACATTCTGCTGAGTTTATTTTGAGTAGTGTTTATGTAAACTCTTTAAAATAATTTTAAAGATTATTATTATAGGTTAGTAAGGGAAAGTAATGTGATGCATGCACCGCACCAGATTTTTTTTTAATATTGCAGACTAAATGACTATTCTTGTACTTATGCAGTAATATGACTATATGTAGTGATATGAATTCATGCAAAGTAATTATTTATAGTCATGTGGATTTTGATTTGCAGAGACTTTTTGTGAAAAATGTATTTTACAATGGCTTCTATTAGAATATTCAGTTGTCATCGGTAAAATGTACTATGATTTGAGATTAGTAAGACATGCTCGATGTTATGCTAAGAAACAGCTGACTGTTGCTCAACGATTGGCATTACCAGTAAGGTATGTCACTTCTCATTTTTTTATTATATTTTTTTTTTTTAAATATTTATAAGAAAACCATTTTATGCAAGTAAAAAATTATATGTATTAAATATGAATTTATTACTAGAAATGTCGAATGTCTAAAATTTATCTGTAGTCTATCATTGTTTATCTATTGTATATTTGAAGTATTTTAGTTGTTTTTTCAAATAGTCTACAGCCAGTTAGTTAATCTTTCAAATGTTAGTAATTTACATTTAATTTTTGTTAGTCAAATTTGAGCTGGGTTTTTTTTTATGATAATTTTTTTATCAACTTCATCATAATGTTTCTATTGCCAATTATAATACATAATTATTAGACATGCACAAATATGTTTGCTACTAGTGCAGTTAAAACCTTTATAGAGTATTTAAAGAAAAAAAATTATAGGGTATGTTTATCTGTTTAAGGAAAAACTTAAAAGTGTTGTAGGGCGTTAAAACAATTTCAATTTCATAAAATCAGTGAAAAGTCTTAATAAAAGGTGCACATGTGAACACCTATGCATAGAAAATATCCTAAAACCGACTTTTGATTGGTGATTATACTTGAAACAGTGTTATATTGTGCATCTTTTACAAAAAAATTATGCTGTTGCATTATACTTTTTGGTTTGCCTTTTGATGACTGAAGAGTAATTCTAGGAATGTGAATGCCCTATCTTGATTGTTCCACATTTATTGTCTTCATTTAAATCATTTTATGGCTGAGTTCAGTAAAAATTATTTAAGTCAATGAATAAGTGGTTTAATTTAAAATGTTCAACTTTTCAGTGGAGCATTTTCAAAGTTTGATTACCTTCCTAGCATCAGTTTTTTTAGGAATAACCTTTTGTGTTCATCTTGTGTTACTGAAATAACAATTTGGACTTTTCTTTAAAAAAAAAAAAAAGCTTTCTTTTTTGAAAGATCAGCATTGATTAAACTCAAACAGAGAAAGTAGAATAGTTTAAAGTGTTGTCGCCACCACGTTTAACTAACAAATGCAAAAAATTGCATTTTTTGAATTCCTTAGTTTTATTAATTTACCAGATTAATATACAGGATATTTGTAAAATAAAATTTCATAAGCACAAATCTGTAGCTCATAGAAGTAAAAAGGCCAAAGATAACGAAATTATTCGCAAGGTGAAGTTAGAGGTGTAGTAAATAAGACTTGAAGTTCTTTTATGGGCCCCTGAAAGCTAATTTAAATATTTAATAAGTTTTTTCCATTAATTATTTAGATAATCAATTTTGTGGCTATACAGTTTTTAGTTATCACTAGGGTTAGAATTTTTATGTTTTACAAATTTTGACCATAGCAAAATTTTTACGATTCTCCTCGACCGAAATCTGTTTCAAACAATTTGAAGTAAATAGAGCACTTTTAATTTTACATATTTTTAAATATTTTATTTTTTTCTAAAACCAATTCAGTAAACAAAATAAAATGTCAACAAGGATGGAGGTTTCGACAACCAAAGAGCCAAAATAATTTTGTGGTATGGTGTGTTCTTGTTGCTATTTATTGTGGCTGTGGTTAAGCAAACCGTCGTCTAAGGCCTCGTCCACAATGGAGCACCGACCCGCGCACCGCCCCTAGTTCCTCGAACCAAGAAAAAAATGGGACTGGCCATAACGAAGCCTCGCCCCGCGCACCGACCCTCGACCCTAGCCTAGCACCAAACCAAGGAATTGTTTCGTCAATTCTTTTACCCTCGACCCTCGCACCTACCGGCCTCAGAACGTCGAGATTTATTAATATCTTCTTATATTATCTCATTTTCACTAAAACCAATACATAATTGAATTTCTTTAATTGTTCATATAATGATGTACTTTACAAATATTAAATTTTTTATCATTTTTCCTAATAAAATAGAAAATAATATTCGCTTAAATACTTAATTTTTGTGCTACAATTATTTTATTTTGATGCTCAAGTTATTTTGATATATATATACATATATATACATATGTATATGTATATGTATATGTATATGTATATGTATATATATATATATATATATATATATATATATATATATATATATACATACAAAATTAATAAAGATTAAAAAAAAAAGAACATTTATAACTGCACTGAATATTTGATTGAAATGGAAAACAATGATTGATGAGCATTTAAATTATATTAATAATGTTTCACATTATGTAATTCTAGCATCTTGTATATTAGTGAGTTGGCGCTTGACCACACGCCTCGCTGCCCTGAAGATGGCCTAAAACTTAGGCCGAAACGTAGGCACAATTATATAAGTTCACATTATAGTAGTCTATTTCTTTGACCGCACCCCCCGACCAACTTCTCCCTTTAAATTGTATATTATTAAATTGAAGTTTAATTTGCGACAGATTATAAAACAAAAGAAAGTGCAGTCCAAACACCCTTTCAGTGGATATTACGACAGAAGTGCTGAATTTTTGTTTTACTTTTTTTATTAAAATTAATATCGACTATCATTATTATCAATGTTTACCTACCTTAACGTGAGCATCAGTCGTTCCTCTGTTGAAATTGGCTGAGCGTGACAATTTTTCCACTGTTTTTGAATATGAGGTTTGATTAGATCAATGATATAATCAAACATGGAGACCTTCATCCTCATATAACCGAAAAATCTTTCAGAATCTCGTTTCAAATCCTGGTACAGGTGATGGAATTCACCAAACTGATATCGCCCCCTATCTAAAAAATAAACTTCCGATCCTTTTTCTTTTTCAGTAAAAATGATAATAATTGGCTGAGATTGAATCCAGCGCAATATCTTCGTCAGAAGATGGTATATAATATCTGAAAGATTGTGTCTCCTGATATCTGAAATTCAACTGAAGGGGCAGAGAGATACCATTCCTGCTAGCTTTGGAGAGGGGTGATGGTGGTGCTCCAATGTGGATAGACGGGCTAGGGGCGAGGGTACTAGGGTCGCTGCGAGGGATTATCACTGGTACTGGGGCGAAGGGCGGTGCTCCATTGTGGACGAGGCCTAATAGTTACTGCAACGGCTTCGGATATTGTTATTTGTTATTATACTTGACAACTTGTGTTCCATTTTCAGTTTCAGTTCAAATTCGTTCTTCATTTTTATTCTTTTGGAAAGTTTGGTTATCGCAATTTAGACCAGCTTGTGCCTACAGAAAAAAATATATTTTTGAAGGCTCCCAGTCTAGTAAATGTTGTTAAAGAAATATACTCTGACTTAAATTTATCTCCAGGACCAGTTGGGGGGAGGGCACACGGAATATAATTGCGTTAACTTTGAAAAGATATAAGGATACCATATCAAGGCTCAGCCCCAATTCTGCTGCTATTGAATAACCCTGCCTGCTGTTTATATCGCCATCCCTAAAATAAGATTTGACATATATAAGCGCAAATTTGTCTTTCTTATTCAAGATAATCACAATTAGAGACTAGAAATATTGCTCTCGTTGAATATTTAAAGGTAGGTGGTAAAAGAAGCCATTGAGAGGCTTCTTGATATGAATATGAAAGGGAGCTCATAAGGCAGAGGACTGAATATGTCATTAAAAAGAACCTTGGCCTAGATATAATGCAGAGTATAGCTGATGTTCTCCAGGATAAAAACTAGCAGGGAGGTAGGGGAAGTTTTTTCTGTAATTTAATTTTCTTTGTTCCTAATGTGTTTTTTTAAAATACGTTTTGAATATTCTAAAGTACCTACATATAAATCATATTTTGTTGGTGCATTTATAATATCTTTTTAATAATTTTTTTTTACATATATTTTTAAATATTTCTGATATAATAACCACATATTTATGTGGATATTTTTTATTTTTTACCACATAAAAATTCTAACCCTATTTAGCATTGGTTCTTTGCCTTATAATGTATCATTGCTTTATTTTGCAGAGTATGTGAATTTCTTACTCTTCTTGGTGCAGTTGATCTTCTGACGGGCAACAGGACAGATGCTAATGAAAAGCTTCTTGGACTTGACTCTATTCTGGAACTGGATACCGTGAAAATAAAAGACGAATCTGACAAATTAGAAGTCGGCTACTATTTTTCACAGACAAGTTCTAAAAAAGATATAAGGGAGCCAATGTTTATTTCTCACTCGCTTGATTGCAGCTGTCTTGTATGTGATAATGTAGACTTTTTGCTCTTAACTATTGAAGCTTTTACACTCAAAGGAATGTTTGCATTATCTGCTGGTGCTCATGATCTTGCTAAACATATTTTCACAAGTAATGTATTCAGTATTCAATCATTTATTCCTCTTTAAAATTAAGTCTGTACAGTCTAATCTGATCAATGTATTCTCGAAAAATATTTTTGAAGTTTTTTTTTATTAGAATTTACTTAAGCATGTGGGGTACAAATATATTTATAGAACCTAAACCTTCAAAAGAATTCTATTGATAGTTAAGGATGAAATGTGGAGATAAATTTTAATCAGAGATTAACATTCTATTTTTGGTGACTGAAGGATAGCCTTATATCTGCCATATACACACATTCAAACATGTTTTAAGTTTTATGATATCCATATTTGTCCATCACACATTATTTTCTTCAATCTAATATTTTTAATTTTGTATTTTTCAGTTGGTAAATCACTTATGGAATTTACAAATGAAAAAATAGGTAGATACTTCTCTGATATTCCTAATAGATACAATGAAACCAAAGTTAGATTTTATCTAAACCTGACACTAACTCATGCAAATTGCGGTGAAACTGATAAAGCCTCAACTTATAGCAACTTAGTACTTCAATCCATGGATACATGTAGCAGAATATTGCAAGAAGAAATCTCATATTATTCAACTGCTCTTGACTGGCTATGTTATGAAAAACCACCTTCAGTTGTCTGTCAGTACTCATTTTTTATTTTCCAAAATATTTGGTTTATTTTAATTTTAATATTATTGGGATTATTTTATTTGTATATTACTTTATTAAATTTAATTTAAATATTTTTATAAGATTATTATTTTTTATTAATTAAATTTTTTTTATTAATATAATTATCTAATGCAATTTAAAAAAAAAAATCCATTCGTCCAAAAAAAGTTTATTAGCTTTTTGCTATGATTAATCAAAAGGTATGAAAATTCTCTAAAAAAAATATATCTGATGTGAGAAACACATGACTTCCTTGTACGCCTATTAAATTATAAATCCGTGGCTCAAAAAGTGATACCGAATTTTGTTACTAGTTTCCGAAGATTGACACTCGGCGTCCTGACATCCATTTATTGACACACACACAAAACACACTCTTGTTACTGGAGGTCTCATTCCGTTATTACATGTCGTTTTCCTTGAATAGGTAACTAGTTTTCAAGATATTTCTTCATGTTCCGTGACAACAATAAAACTGTCAATATCACTGAATAAAGCATTAGAAATTGACAGTTTCGATATTTTAAGCGGAAAAACCCACTTAACTAATATCTTATTCTCATGCTGCAGACTTGTTGATCTCACAAATGGGGAGGAAAACCTGTATTTTACACTCAATTTTAACACTTAAAACAAGTAATAAAAATGTTTAATTGGATTGGAAACCAAATTGCGTTTGTAACCTTTATTACCGAAATATATGATTTATCTTTTTATTTAAATTTAATTTTTGATGTAAGCTTATTATGACATTCTAGTAAAGTTTGAAGGTCACCTTTTCGGCTCATGAATTTTAACCAAAATCTAGTAAATACATTTATATCAATATAAAAGTCATATTTACAAAATTTGTGAGATGTTTTACATTAAATTTTAATATAATTTTTGATGAAAGTATAATATGTCCTTCAAGTAAAGTACCGCTTCCGGTTTTCCAATTTAGACCAAAATCTATTATGTTATTTGAATCAATATATAAATTATAAATACTAAATTTGAGAAGTTTTGAATAGTATTTTAATATAATTTTTGATGGAAATCAATTATGACCTTCAAGTAAAGTACCACTTCCAGCGATCAAGCAGTGACCAAAAAGGGAGGTTCACAACTAGATTTTACAACAATCCTAAATACAAAATTTCAACTTTCTACGGCTAATCGTTTTTGAGTTATGCGAGATACGAACGTACGTATGTACAGACGCCACGACGAAACTAGTCAAATTGGATTCAGGGATGGTCAAAATGGATATTTCCGTCGAAATCTGAAAACCGAAAATTTTCGCGATTACAATACTTCCTTTACTTCGTACAAGTAAAAATAATAAATAATCATTTAAATCGGATCAGTGTTAGCTGAGCTTTGCGTTATGAATTTAGACTTAATTCTCCGGCATTACAGGCAAGTACGGTCCTTGGCCTTCTGGCTTATCAATTCTTGGTCTTCCCTTTTTCTTTTCTCACTGAAGTGCGCCTCCAACATTTTCCTCTTTACTACTTCACCCTCTGATTACATGTCCTGCCCCTTTTAGCCTACTTATTTTGATATAGTTTCTTTTGGGCACTCTCAGTTTATGTCGATCATCTTGGGACAAGCACTAAATTTCTAATCCATAGGTGCCTATTGCTTTATTTTTTTGCTGAACTTGGTAGATATGTTTTATAAAATATATTCTAGATAAATTATAACATTGCATTTGTTCCTTTGGAGACCGGTTCACTTTTGTTTAATTATTTGGTAACTTGAGAATATTCCAACTTACCTGAAATATTCCAAATGCTCTCATTTGAAAAGTAATCTTATTGTCTGAACTCGAAACTAAAGCGATGTGGAAAATCCTGTGAATGGACACACCAGATATTTTTGAAATATTATTATTATAAATAATTCTTTCAAAACTTCTTCTTCTTCTTACACTGCAGACCAAAGTCTACTTCAACATCTGTTGGGATAGGGATCTGTCCTCCACCGAACGGATATCCGCCTGCCACATGTCCTCTTCCACCTTCTTCCATCGTGCCCTTGGTCATCCCTTTGCTCTGGTGGCGAAAATACTTTTTTCACCTGTCTGTCTTCATTCATTCAGTTGACATAGCCATACCATTTCAGCCTCCTCATTCTTATTGCATTTGGCAAGCGAATATTGTTATAAAGATCCATACATCTCTTTGTTTTTCCTGCTTCACCATATCCCAATTTCCTACACACCACCAAATATTCCTCGCATCACCCTCCTTTCAAACCTGTCACTTAGGAACCTGTCACCTCCATATGTGACATCAGGTCTGTTCAGGATTCTTTCTAAACTTACTATTTAAAAACCACTTTGTAGGCTCATTGTTTGTTGTTTTTTTTTTTGTCAAGGTCTGGTTGCTGGGTCAGGAGTTTGTTGAATTCCTGGATTAAGCCTACCATGGTTTTTAGGAATAAACTGGTCTCGGGATAAGGAGAACTGGAGAATAAAATAAACCCAGAACTATTTTATTCCAAGCCTAAATGAAAACTAGCAATACATTTCATTAATCTCAGTCGCTTATTAATTAGTATTTTATTAATGCCCCAGGATAGTTTAGGTTAGGTTAAGTCCAGGACTATATTGACCATTGACTTAGCAACTGGCCCAAATGGTTTAAATATTTCATTTATTCACAGATAATCTATTTTCTAAATTTTTCAATCTGGGAACAATAATTCTTGTCATGCCTCAATATTTATAAGAAAATATTTATTTTTACTGATAATGCACTGCTATTGCTGAAAATTACCTACCTTTTCCAAATTTTTTTTTTAAATATAATTTTATTGAGTAACATACATTACATTAACTGGATATAGTCCGTTTGTATGATTGTCCTCATAGTTCTTTAAAAAAAATTTGTCCAATTATCAGTATAATTAAATCATCTTTATTAATTATTAATAATTAAATCATGTTTGAAAAGTATTATTTGGTGGAATACTATTTTTTTTCTATTATTTTCAGATAAACCTAAGCTTTACAAAGAGCTAAATGATAGCGGTGTTCAAATTGTAAAGACACCAGAACATGCCAGACCTCAAAGTAGCGTTTTGCCAAAGGGATTAAAACTATTTAGTTCATCTAAGAAGTTTAAAATTCCTGTCTCTCCACACCCTACTTTGGTCAAAAAATGTATTTTTGAAGATACTGAAGATTCTGCTGATGAAGGTAACAAATAATACAATTATAATCTTATACCGTTTTAAGGAAATGATAAGCATATATATATATATATATATATATATATATATTTATATGTATTTATGTACATATACATACATATAAATACAGTAAACTGGCTCCACGTTCCAGACATGGAAGCATACTAGATTACGAAATATTCCATATTACAGGATGAATATCGGGAAAAACGTTAATGAAAATCTAAAATGACAGTATAAATTATAGTTTTTTTATCATTGCTGTGAACAAACTTGCTGAAAACAGTGCACATACTAAAGAGATGAAGAATATGATGCATGCAGCACGTTTTAAATATTTGACATAAAGGGTATTCACGCAACTTGTATGCTGAATATGCTATGATGCTATAAACACATAGCATAAATCTTGAGTGAACCTCTCTGTGCCAACCTACTAACGTATTATTTGCTGAAGTAAGGTTCTCCGACTCAAAAAATTAAAAAAAATCCTCTTTGCACTATTCCTTGTCCCCTCTACTGTACAGAATTTATTTAAAGTTTACAAATTTGTCCAGGAAGGAAAACAACGCAATTTAATTGATTAATACCTTCAGTTGAAACCTGGACACCCGATAATTTGGATTTCACTTGTTGATTTTAATGTTTAATAGGCAATTTTTCTTGTTTTTGAGCACTGGTTATTATCCTAAGTGTAACAACCCCTAAATCCATAAGCATTTGAAAAAATAAAGTTACTCATCTCGAACTTCATAGGATTTTCCGCCAATTGTGGATAACAGGAGGTTTTTGTCCTGTTTGGTCCAACATATCCTCATTCTATTTTTAGATTCCATTTTACTTTTAAAAAAAGAAGTGAAGCATGAGGACCTATATCTTTTTCCGAAGCAGACCATTCATGGACCAAACCTCCAGGTGGCCTATTTGACATCCTGAAAAACTACAACATGATTCACAATTCAAGTACACAGGGTAGGGTTATCAATCCTATTCCCTGTCTGTATGAGTTGTCTCCAGTAGGCTTACTGGCCTCACATACCTAAGATTTTCCATGATATAGAAATTGTTTATTAGGTTTTGAGGAAATTGATTCCATTTTTTTAATTGGATTTTCGATTGCGCCTGCGCATTTCAAATTACTATTACGGTTGACAATTTTTTTGGTATAGGTATTGTTTATTAAGTTTTCATAGATTATATTTTCGAATTTACTATCCGCTGTTTGATCCTGTATGTGCATTTCAATTTATGGTTACTCTTGCAGTTTTCTTCGAAGGTTCTGATTCCGTTTTTTGAATTAGATTAATTTTTTGAGCTTGCACATTTTGAATTTGCATATATCGTCTTTGAGAATCTTTATAAAAAAAAATGTCAATAGTAACGGTAAATTGAAATGCACATGCTCGATCAATACAGTTCAAAAAATGAAATTAGAACCCTCGAAAGATCAGTGCGTTCTCCATGTATTTCATCCTCTCCATTTAACAGACATTGGAAGTACTTCTTCTATTCCGCCATGCAGGATTCGGCATCTGTCAGGACTCAATCTGAACATATAGAGGGGATTTGCTTGAAAGGCTTCCGACTTCTGTTGGCTACCTGGCAGGATTTTTGGGCATCTTTTTCTGTCCTAGATTTCTCTATTTCTGCTAGTTCAGCGTGCTTGTGCTGCCTCTTCTTTTTACGATGGAGTCTCTTCTCCGTTCTTCTCCTTCTCTTATATTCTGCAGTGCACCATGTCCTCCTGCTGATTATCGCCTGTATGACATGTTTTTTGCATCTGTGGCAGATTTACACTCATCATCAAACCATAGTGCTCGAGCTTCTCTTCCAGTTGTTCCCAGAACTTCTTCAGCTATTCGTGTAATAGCAGAAGACCATCTCTCCCATTCCTTGTTCATATCTTCCCTTATGTGGCTTTTAGTCTAGTATAGACAAAAATCTGTTGGACATCTGGATCTTTCATTTTCTTCATATCAAAGCGCTTCCCAGCTTGTGCTTGTGTGCAGTGAGCATTGCTTATTCTTGCTATGATAGTCATGACAGTGGCCATGCTAAGAAAATGGTCAGAGTCGAAGTTAGCACTTCTAAAGACACGAACGTTTGTGGTGGAGCTGATATACCTTCCACTGACAAGAATGTGGTCAATCTGGTTAACATATCTGCCATCTGGTGATGTCATGTCCCTTTATGTATGTCTTTGTGAGGGAACATAGTGCTTGCAATAGCTAGGTTCTTGGCTACTGTGAAATTCACCAGGCGCCACCCAGTATCGTTTTATTTGTCGTGAAGACTATGTTTACCAATTGTGGGGTTATAAATTTCTTCCTTTTCTATTTTTGCATTGAGATCCCCTGCGATGATCTTCATATCATATCCTGGACATGTGTCCAAAGCTTCCTCTACCTGTTCATAAATGGCACCTTCTCTTCTTCATCCACGTCTTCTGTGGGAGCATGTACACTTAACATGGTAATATTTTTAAATTTACCCTGGCTTCTTAATAGGCAGATTCGGGGACTAATTGTCTCGAAACCAATCACCAAGTTTCTGTAGCGCTTTCTGATAACGAATCCAACCCTGAAGTTATGGTGTTGTTCACTACCGCAGTTAAATACTGTGAAGTTTCTCTTCCATTTTAAAACGGTCGATCTGGTCTAAGAGCAAATTCAATGCTCCAGGTCTGTAGAGTGAGAGTACATTCCAAAATCCAAGAGTTAACTGTCATTATATTTTCAAAGTTTTACTGGAGAGCAAAAAGAAATTTCAGATTGCACTATATTAGTTGTTATTTTAGTGATCAATCTATGTATTTTAAGTGTTGTATATTTTATAACACTTAAGCTTATTTATGATACTTATACTTGAAAAATATGGCCAGAATAATGTAAATATGATATTAACATCAAAATAAGCAAAATTGTAGTTACAATGGTTTACCTCAGATTTACAGATTTATACTTGGATATTGTGTGTATTTATTCTTTGAGTATTTTGCTCTGGAAGTTTAAACTATATATTTTCTTTTTATTTTACTGAATGATTAATTCTGAGCCATGAAAGATACCCTTATATTCTTTTTTCTTTGTTTAAAATGTATATGACATTTACTTTTAAATTTAATTGTGTCATTTATTCATTGTCACTAATATTATTCTTGTTGCTTTAATTAACTTCTTATTTTAGGACAATTCATAATAAACAAAGAGAATGCAGATGGAAAAACACCTGAAAAGAAAGGAAATAAATTGAAGAAAGACAAAAATACATTAGCCATCCCCTTGTCCCCTTCACCACAAAATTTGATTAAAAAAACTTTGTGCTTTGATAATTCAGAAAGTAACATTACTCCAAAATCGTCCAATTTCTGCTTAGAAACACCTAAAGAAATTAAAACATACAGCACAAGAGCTAGGAGGGCGCAAACTGAAAAGAAAGTAACTAAAAAGGGCCAAGCTACAGCAGATTTATTTTCAACTCCTTTTCCAACAAAAACTATCCCTGGAATAAAAGTTTTTTGTGATGAAGATGATGTGGATGGTATGAAGACAGTTAAACGTAGAGGAAGACCACCTAAAGCTACCACTACTGTCAAAAGAACTGTTAAAAAGGGGAAAAATGTACAACTAACGGAGGGAAGACGAAAATTGTTTGATAGTGACACTGAAGAAGAGGTTAAAATCCGGAAGCCTGAAAGAAGGTTGTTTGTTGATAGTGAATCAGAAATGGAAAATGATAAAAAGAATTCTTTTAATAGTTCCGATGATTCTGCCATCATTGATGCATCATTTGTTGAAAAGAGTGCAGGCATGAGGGTTTGTCTACCATTAACTCCATTATCAACTGGACTAGAAACCCCTCTGAAACAACTGTCAATTAGTGATAAAAAAGACAAAATGTTGTCTCTTTCAACTAGAAATAAAAAAAAAATTAAAGCATTGCAAGAAACACCTCAGTCTTCAATTCGTAAAACTTTATTACGGAAGTAAATATTTATATATATAATGTTTATTTTATGCGATGTAAATATTTTTTCAATAGCTATTTTTTCTTAAATTTTATAATGTACAAATAAATATTTTTTATTTAAGATTTGATTTATGTTATTTTACTCTCTTTGACTGGTTTAAGTACAAATGAAAAATTTCAAATTTAATTTTTAGTGAAGTACTTTTTTTATTTTTTGCCCTCCTATCCATCTGGATTTCACAAACGAATGATTTATGATTTCAATGTGATCATTTAAAAAAACCCATTAGAATTAGTTATTGGTGTTAAAATTTATTTGTATTTATGGGACAAACTTTTTGTTATCATATATATCCATATGAGGAGTCATAGTTATTTTTAATTTAATAAAGGATTACCTTCCAACTTATTAATAATCAATTAAGTAATTCAGAAATATGTAAAGCATTTAGCCAAGGACATCCTTACAGTTTAAACTTACTCCCTACCCTCTATTGACCAAATTTGTTTTTGCAGAATCGCCAGGTTATACTAGGAGGTGATCAGGTTTTATTCCCCAATCCAATAAAGGGTTTTTAAAAATATGTATCCTAGAAAATATTCAGTTGACATCCACATAATGGTATAGAAGGATCAATCAAGGATCAATTATTAGAAACTATGGTACTATAAACTGAACATATTCATAGGCCTTCCATGAAAAATGCATGAGTGCCAACTTTTACACCTGAAATACAAAATAACGGCCAATATAACAAAATTTTAGGACTATTTTTGTTTTTTTCATTATAATAACTAAATGGTGCATTCTATCGAAAAAATTATAGTATATTAAATTAAGTACTACGGTCAAAAACGATTTTTTCAAAAATAGAGACAGTTTTATATATGAGTCTGCAGCTTGGAAATGAGTAAGAGAAAAATTCATGAAATCAAAATTGTAGAGCATCAAATTCTGCATCCATTGAGCACAAATGTTTTTAAATTCAGTCAAGCAAACCTCTCGAAATTGGCAATCTCCCGATCTCCGGTAATTGGCATTTAGCCCAGTAGAGATATTTTGGTTTGCAAATAATGGAGTAATTTTAATTTTTAGGTATGTTGTATCTCTTTCACCTCTTTGTGAAAAATCCAAGTTTTCAACCTCCTTGTGTGTTTTTCGCCATCTTGATAAACCGCTAAGAAAAAACTTTTTCCAGTTTTCCTAAATTACTTGCTTCCACTGCATTTATGGTAAAAATTTGTCATTACCAATTTTAAAGAAGGTTAAATTTCCTGCAAGTTTGTTTATAATATATCTGAATATTCTGAATAGCTACTGAGATATGGGTCTGTGAAAATATGCGAAAATGTCCAAAATGTAGTTGGATATATCAGTGGTTTTGTATTAGATATTTCAAGCACAGATAAAACTACAGACACTCCAGTCTGTCGACATTAGAAGGGGCGGTTTTCAAAATGGTGGGTAAAAAAACTCGAAAGTTTAGGACTTTCTTTGGGTTTTCACCTTCTAAACGAAAAAGAATGAGTACCATAACATAAAACTTTGGGTAACTGGTCAGAGCTAAATGACCCTTGGACCTTTACCACTTCTATTTAGGCTCGTTCATTCATTTAAAAAACCTGGACGTTTTTATTAAAAGTTCAGGCATACTTCAATTAGCTCCTATGACTTCCCTAAAAATGTAATTATTTGAAAACCCATTCTATGTTCTTTGGAAATTATAGAATTCCATGGCTATTGAAACCAATTTTGGAATCATTTAAACTTAAATGATTAAATTAAATCATTTGGAGCCATTCTACTGAAATGAATCTGTTAGATCTTAAGAATCACTTTCAAACGTGTGTAAAAAGTAAGTTAAGGAACATGATCGTTTAAGTAATCTCACCTAAATGAACCTTAAATGTAATTCACTTAAAAAATTGATTTGTCTAATGTTATCTCCAAATTTGCTCACATTAAATCGAGAAAAGTATGTTTGTAAAAGTTGTTTTATTTTATTATTATACAAAACCTTCCTGGTAACATTTGCTACTGGTCCCGAGGTGGTTTAGTCCGCCTCTGATCCCAAGCAACAATAACATTAGTAAGTGGTCACATTATGTCTTTAGCAACGATATATGGATCGCTAATATCGAGTTTGGATATATTGAGGATTAGAAGTTTGAAATTCGATAGGTAGAAAATAGTGATTATTCAGAATACCTACTCTGAGTTATCACCTTGTTCCTTCTATCAAACCACTTATCTAATCAATTTTCATATTCGTAACTCCATCCTCTCAGCAAGAGAATTTACACAAATCTTTCTGTAAATATTGGACCAGTTTTGGAATATGGTTGATATTTCTAACTTGAACTGGACCAACTTTTGCCGAGGATTGTGGATCAGGCACTCAGTCAACTTATACTTTTTAAAGAAATGCTATATTTAAGCTTTCTACGTGCACCACCAATCATATATGCCTGCCTTTGGACAGCTAAGAAGAATTGTCTTCAGTTACTAAGAAAACACTACTTTACCAAAATCAAACCTGATAAAATTGGTTTAAATATGGCGTTGTTAAATCAGCAAGAAATTAAAATGTCTCGAAAAGAATTACAAGACATGTGTCGATAGGTAATATAGAATTTTGGTGTAATGTGGCTCGAAAGTTTTTTTAATAAGGCATCATAATAATAACATAAGACGTTCATTTGTTAGGTACCTTTGCATTTATGATAAGATTGGAAATAAAATAAAATTGCTTCACTTTCTGCTAAGGCATGGTTTAAACTCCTTTTAGCGAGTTCTCTATATTTTATTTAATTTCCTTATATTTATTTTGTTATCCTCATCGACTTTTCTTTCTACTACTATTCTCATGTACTAAGTTGGAATTTACAAAACTATTAACCTTTCTGCTATTGTATTCGGGTGTTAAACATGGTTACTAACTTTACAAAGGACAATGCCTTAAGGTTTTCGAGAATAAGGTATTGCGCAGAATATTTGATCCGAGGAAGGATGAAAATTCAGGAGGTCACATAACGCGTAATTGCGGAGCATGCTATTGGTTGTAGCCCAGTAGAATTAACTCAAAAAAAGGTGTAGCAATTTTGATTTTCAAGTATGGTTGAATGTATTGATCCTCTGGTAAAAAATCCAAGTTTTTGACCTCCCATCCATTGTGCGTTTTCCGCCATCTTGAAAAACACTAAGAAAACGCAATTTGTCCAGTTTTTCCTCAATAATTCGCTTCCAATTTCAGGACAAACGTTGTCGCTAACATTTTTAAAGAGCATTAAATTTCCTACTGATTTATACCTGGTACGTTTGAAAATTCGGAACAGCTACTAACAAATAGGGCTGTCAAAATTTTCGAAAATCTCAAAGAAATGCAAAAATTTAGATATCAGTGGTTCCGTCTTAACTATTTTCATGCGCAGTTTAGAGTGAAATGCATAATAACCAATCTTGTAGAGTATTTAATTTACTACAAGTTTCATACAAAATATTTTTAATTAACCTCACCAGACGCCGAAAGATATTGAAATATCCATTTCAGGTTACTGAAAATATCATTCGGTTCCAATTAATATTTCACAATGAACCAATATGAATGTAAATTCTGAGAGAATAACAACAAATAAAAATAAAAACAAATTTTCAACACATTTACAAATACTTATATTTCAACAAAATACAATTTGAAAATCGATTTTAAATTATATTTTAATGATATATACAAAATTTTAAGTTGAAATTTCATCTTTTTTTTTTTTGGTCTAGATGTGGTTGATGCATACAATTCATCACTTTGAGCTATAGGCAGTATATCGTCAAAATTGTCTTCCATGTTAAATTCAACGTCTAGTGCATTAACACAGGTTCGAATCCTCAATTAATGCATCATTTTGGTTTATTATATCTAAAGGACGTACTTCGTATTAATAAATACTATAATTTAATCTGGCAATAATGCATTTTAAAGCACTGTTATTAAAATTGCTCTTCGTTTCATGAAACGCCCTTGCCAAATAAAATGGGAAAGAGTAAAGTTGATGTAGTCGATGGAGGCTACTAAGTTGACTGGAATCGGAGCGAATGTTTTTCTAATATTTTAAAGAAATATTGACCTTCGTACGGCGACATCATGGTCAAAATGCTGTAGTAGCTTTCGATGATTATCCCGTTGACGAAAATAAAAGAAGTACGAAAATCATTGAAAGAGCTCATCGTTCCAGGCTACAATCTTGTGCAGACGTTATCTTTGATGGCACAACTAAGACATACAATGGAGTATTGAAATCCTGCTTTTTTGCAGCTGCATTTGTTACCATAAGTCTTTTTGCATCGGCATGAAATCATATTCAGCAATGCCTGTCTTTATTCCTTGGCACTGGAGTTAGGCCCCCAATGTCCTTCTTTCAGCCCCAGTTCATGGCGTCTTTTTCAAACCCCATCCACGTTTGAACTTGCAGATAAGTTCTACATCTATAATATTAAACTGCTTCCCACGTTTGAGATAGGCTTGCTAAATCGAATTTTATGTTTGCAGCAGCTTTAAAAAAGCAACGATACCGCAACTCATCTATAGAGATGTTTCAGTCACCTCATTAAATGGCCAGAAATAAAGTTGTAGTGGCTTCTGCGATCTTCTTTTTTTTCTCCACCTGGGTCTTTAAAAATGGAAACACTTTTATTGAAGGAAATATCACTTTCTAGTATGGCACATAACTTAATTTGACTCTGCCCAAACAGAGCAGAGGTTGTATCGTAACCACTTATCGCATGCAGAAATAAAGTGTTTCCGCAATATGTTTATATTTGAAAGGTATTTTGGAGTACAACGCATCTTCTTTATTACCCCTTCCAGATTTTCAAAATAACTGGGACTAAAGCGGTCACCTAAAACTAATAGCTCAATATCTCCTCCAATTAATACTACAGAATCGTGTTCAGAAGACAACGAAATGACTGTTTTCATAATTAACACGTCTGCATCTTCTGTTGCCTGCTTGGAGACCAGTTGTGCTTGCTCAAATTCCTTCTGAAGTAGTGAGATGGGTTGCGATTTGTTTTTTTCATTAGATACAAATTTTACGAGGGCATCAATACATACAGCCATAGGCATCTGATAATCAAAATTACTCCAACTTTTGTGAGCCAAAATGCTATCTCTACTGGGCTATTGGTAGAATCGAAGCTAAAGGCTGTTCTGATTTAATATCTAACGAGGATCTATCGAAGCCTGTATCAACATTAAAACTGACTACTTTTTTAATAGGGGCCTTTGAAGGACCTCTATTCACTCCATAGCTTGTTATTTTTAGAACAAGTCATGATATGTGTCATGATATATGTTTAAAATGAGTACATACAACTAGGTAAACAAGCTGTTATATCACATAATGAAGACAGTTATTTACTTATATTTTTACATCTGTTTGGGCTCTTCGATCACTTAGGTCATTTTACAATGACATTTGAAAAAATTACAGAATAGTCTTTCTCTCCGGTTCCAAGGTTGGCATGATTAAACATGCAATTCTCTATAACTGTACAATAGCAATATATAGCTCCATTAAAAAAAAAAAAAAAAGAAATGTTTATTTATTCTAAACGATACCGAACGTTTTCATACGATATTGGTAAATTTTTGATTATTTAGTATCGATTCTAATTTCGGAAGTACCAAGTAAATCGTTTCGATATTACTAGTAAAAGAAATACCGGGATGACTGGGTTCTATTTCAATATTCTTGTAAGTAATACCTAAAATAATATAATATTGGAACTCCATACTTTGTTTATTATGAATATTGAGGAATCACTTAATAAATAAACATATAATTAAGTATCTTTATTGAGGAATGAAAATAACATTTAACTGACATGTAGTAAGTTGATTTTGGCACAGAAAATAAATAAAATAATTTTCTATGTAGCATATAAACAATCTGCTAATTGTATTATTAAAAATTCTAAGCATTTCTCAGGGATTATATGTATGATAAACATACAAATGCATTAACTATTCATTCACAATCATAAATTAGTTTATTTGTCTCAATTAATTTTATTTATTTCGCATCAGTTGCTCTGAATAGTGTTATTGGTTTATTAATTGATTCTTAAAAGTTTATAATAAATTACTCTTCTCCTCTGTTAGGATAACGTTTACTTATCTTAATTGATTATATTTCCTAACATTTGAATCACTAAGAAATTGATGTCTTTCTATGCTTACAATTACAATGCCTAGTAAAATTAATTACTATGTAATAGAAATTTTATTTGCTGAATAAGAAATAAAATAGTGTTTACTAATTAGTCTATATCGTAAACAAATATTGTTACGTATAATAAGAAAATATGTTTACAGTTAAACACACATTTTTATATTTATTACAAAATAAATAAAATATAAAATTATTTCTTATAATTACTAAATGAAATTTAACTCATATATGTATATATATACAATAGAAAAATATATCACATTTTTGCTTTCCTCACATTTGTGTTTTAATGGCAATTTATCATCTGATCCTTGGAACCAATAGTTGTTAAACAAATGTTATCGATTATTGATTCAAGGAATTGTATTATCACATTTAATATTGAATACATATGTTAAATGTATACATATCAACTTTAAAAAAATGGACTCAGTCAACATTAAGCCTATTTTGTTAATTAATGTTACCTTGTGTGTCTATGAACTTTGGTCATGAAAAGCGTATTAATATATATTTTTATTTATACATGAACATTGGTGTATGCATATTAACAAAAAATAAACTGGACAAGTTTTCATTCAAATTTTCCAACTTAGGTATCATACATTTTTATCTCTTTCGTTTTCTTTTCTGATTGATAATTATCTTCATTAGTGCTTTAGACAGACAGATAATTTTGGAAAGGATTACTCTATTCAAACTCGAATATTACAATATTTTTCCTTAACTATAAAAACTACTATATACAGATAATGTTAAAAACTAAAACTAAATAAATAAAAAATCAAAATAATACAAAAATATATAAACAAAGTTTTAGATATAGATCTTTTGAAATTGAGTTTTAATAAAACAAAAACATAATAACAACTTCAATCAAAATTAACGTTTGTGCATTATTAAATATTTATATCCATTTTCTTTCTTTCTTTTACCAAATTAGGTTTCTTAAGAAAGGATTTCAGTTTCAGCATAAATTTTTAAAACCATTGGTACCATGGTGATGAGTTACTTTACTCTGCAGTATAATTTGAACCCAAAACTAAAAGGCATTTTGGAAAGCTGTAGCAGTAGTCATTTTCTATTTACAATAAGTTTGCATATATTCTAAAAGTTAATGAAACTAGGGTCCATATAACTCCTCTTTAATGTAAATAAATAAATGAAGGCTTAACATATTTCACCACAAGTTCTTTTTTTTTATGCTACGTTTCGGCCTTAAAGCCATTCTTCAAAAAATTTGTTCAAATGCATACAATGCAATACATTAAGTCCAATCTGGACCAAGTCCAATTATTTATAGTAGTTAAAATTTTAAAAAATTAGGGATCCAACTTTGTCATCATACAAGTCACAGAGGTGGCTCCCTAATTTTTTAGAGTTTTAACTACCATAAATAATTGGACTTGGTCCAGATTGGACTTAATGTATTGTATTGTATGCATTTTAACATATTTTTTTAAAGATGCTGAGGATGGCTTTAAGGCCGAATCATAGCATCAGAACAAAAGTACTTGTTGTGAAATATTTTCAGCCTCCATTTATTTATATAAATCACATTTCACCTTCAATCAATAAACATAAACCTCTTTACCGTTTATATTTCGACAATAGAGCTATCTTTTATTCTAGAGCTGTCTAATGTCAATAATTATATTCCTTACAACCCGGAAAGAAAAATAATATTAAAATTTAATAATGATTAATAAACCCTGCGGCTCAACCTCTACTGAAATTGAACAGGCCCACTGGCCTGTTACCACCCTGATGGTAGTAGGTTTAAAATGGTCTGTCACTAACTACTTACATTTTTTTTTTTCTTTTTCTAGCCTAGACTGCTCCATAATATTGATTATTAACACATATTTCTTAGTTCAACATTATTTGTATGATTATTTTCTACAATAGGAGTCTCTCAATTCTTACCAAAAAAATCATATCACAAAATTTATTGATTTTTTTGTTTTTACAATGAGAGTTGTTTTCAACTTTCATCACTTGTGCTATGATAATTTTAAATTTATTTTCCAAATCATCATTAAAAAAAATTAACTATTTATTATACTAAATTATATGCATTTTATTGTTTATTGAGTTTGATCCTCGGACGTTTTCTAAAGTGTTATAACCTATTGTGGTCTTTGTAAGGATGTCAAGATCTTTTCCATAGTATGCCCCGAAATACATTTTAGCTCTCACAGACGAGAGCATTCAGCTCAATTATGCTGGAGTTGTTCTTGCAGTAGCTAACCAAATTTTCTGGAGGGATCTAGCAGGTTTCTGGATGGTGGGCAATCAGTTACCATCCAAGTTTAAAAGTTTAAAAACATAATTAATACAAGTTTTACATTTGTTTTATTACAGTTTATATTAAGAAGTTGTTTTATTTTTTTTTTCTTCGTTTGCCCACTCTTTAGATTAGTTTGAGCATATTAATCAATTATGAGCATCCACTCCATATCAATTTTTTTTTTTTGATTCACAAACTGTATTTTTAATACTGAATTTATGCGAAAATCTGAAAATCCTAGCTATAAATTTTCGAAAAAATTGCTCTTTCTCTGTTGAAAGAGCCTCGACTGAGATTCAAAAAACTTACAGAAGCAAGTTTAACAGGAGGTGATGTATAATGACAAATGCAACCCTAGGCTGAATTATATCAGATGGTTGAATCAGAAAAGAGGTATGAGTATGAGAAGAAGTGAGAAAGATGGACATCCTTTGTTTGCTCAATTCCTTGATAATTTTTTTTCTCAATTTATTTTTGGAATGTAAGAGAAATTCAATATAATATAAAGAAGTTCGCTTTGTAATAATCAATAAAATAGTAATTTTGGCATATAGAAACCGCCAGTTTAATAATCAATTTATTAGGCAGCCAAGTTACAATGAATTAGGATTAGATTTTATCATTCTCTTATAATTGTTATCCTAATTCTCATAAATCATAATGATCAACAATCTATATCGTAATAGTTGCCATCTTCGTATCATTTTGAGATAAACTCTATGTTTGTTGTAAAAAAAGTCTATTAATAAAATTCTATTATCATAATTATTTCCTTTACCATGAAGTGTGCTATATTCATGTTAATATAATTTGTTAAAAGTTTTATTTTTATGGCTTAGCTTTATAATACAACCAGAGTAAATCGTTTAAGATATATAATGATAATGATGATTTTTTTCAGTTATTGTGAATTTGTATAAAGAGACTCAAAATTTGAATGTTAACGGAACAATCAAATTATTTTATGTTTGATATGTTCATGTAGAATTATTATGGTGATATGTGACTCATTTATCAATTTTTATCCTTTTTTTTTGTTATACATATTTAAATAATTGCAATGTCTATGTCAACAAAATGAGTTAAAAAACATAATACCATAGTCGTATTCCAAATTTTTTTATTTCTTTGAGACCATGTTGCTAACTTATGATTTCAATTGCTTTTTGATCTGAATTGGGTGGTAATTTAAGAAGTTAAAAGTTGCAGTTATTGAAGTTATAAGTTGTTGCTATTGTCCATTAACTCTAATTGCTTTATTCTATATTTTTTGCTTTTAGAATTAAATATGTACAGTCAAATATGAAATATATATATATATATATATATATATATATATATATATATATATATATATATATTTATATTTATATATATATATAGTACAGTACAAGTTTGGTAACAGTCTAAATACATTTGGTGTAATGCTTATAGATTAGTCATATTGGCAAAAACAGTATTTTTGAAGAAATGGATCTTTCATACATTTACTTTGTCCTCCATATTCATTTACTCGACTTACGGTATCCATTACTTTAAAACTTTCTTTATGTTTCACTGTAGCCTCAAAAAGTGCCTCTCCTGGTATTGTTTCAAAAAGAATAACATATTCATTATGCCCAAGTTTCTTTGAAAAAATCTTACTTCTAACTGAAGCTATTCGGCTTATCTTTAGTTTAGCACATTTGGTACCATTGACTAGTTGTGTTGTCCCATTAATTAGAAGTCCATTAATGTGCTCTAGAACAAAGCGAGCTATTGCCCGAACTGGAGCACTCTCAGTCGATAACATTTTATATTCTGCACATGTACACCAATGTTCAGTTATTCCAGCATGAATACAAGAACGGTTCCACGAAGACTCATCAAACAAAGAATGACAAGTTGGACAACCACCAGTGCCATTTGTTGGCATTCCTAGTAGATCTTTGAGTGAAAGATGTAAATCATATGGTGATGTTAATCGATCAGCATTTACTATTAAATTATGATATTTTTCTGGATGTGTTTCCCTGAACTTTGGGGGCATCCAGAAATAAATAAATGGCAGTCTTTCTTCAATCCAGCCCACATATGTTTCTCTTATTTTTCCATAACGAATACCATGGTCACTTATGAATACAATTAAAGTATTTTCCAAAGCTCCAGTATTTTTTAAATCTGAAAAAAAGGAAAGCATTCTTTTGTCCATAGCAGATGGTGTGTTAACGTCATTATGGCTGAAATTATTTAACCAAAACAGTGAAAACGTTAATGCATCTTTAAATGTTTTCGCAAAGTCAATTAAGTACTCTAGAATGTAATCTGATGTGCTCATTGGTCCAAGGCAAACATTTAAACTATTCTTTACCTTCAATTTCAAAAACTTTTCAGCAGCCAACATGAATGGTCTCAGGTAGTAATCTGTTGGGGATTTTACAAATCCTGTTTTGCGGTAATTAAATGAGCCTATACTGGGTAAATCCTCAGCATATGCTGTTACATAGCCTTGTTTTGAAAATTCATTCCAAATTATAGGGCAGTCATCAAGTTTCTTACTATTTGAACCCCAACAAGATGCTCTCAATTGGTTTACAGTATATCCTGTTAATATAGCCATTAAGTTTGGAAAAGTGTTGTCATCAATTTTGTTATATCCCTTGAAATTAATCCATCCATTTTTATCCAAATAATCAACTGTTTGAGGCATTGTACGAATAAGATTGAGCCTGGATATGGAGTCAATACCTACTATCATTACACTTACTCTTTTTTCATCAATATCATTGGGATCCATTTTCTTCATAACTGCTTTTGTTTTCCTTACAAAGGCATGCAAGCCGGTATAACTTTTTGTGTTCTTTTTGTTTTTTTTAGGATCACACTTGATTTTGATGAACTGTTCTGTTGCAGAAAATGTAACATTATTTTTAAAATCTTTGCATTTACCAACCCTGAAACATTAAAATTAAAATTATATAATATATCTAAAAACATTAAAATGAAAAAATCTAAAATTAAAATTAAATAATATATCTAAAAACATTAAAATGATATAATCTACCAATCACAATTAATTATATTATTGCAAGTTCAAAAATTGGAGCATTTATTAAGATAATCCTTTAGACAATAATCTTGTATTTTTTAATTTTATATCTGAAAGCTCTAGTGAGAGTTTTCTAGGCTCAGTAAAATTTCTCACTCATTAGGAAATATAAAATATTTTCCCATTATTAATCTTTATAATCATAAAAATTAATAATAATAATAAAATAAAAAACTCCGTTTAGTAGAAAAAAATAACTAAAATTGTTAATAGTTGATCACTTGTTCTAAGAATTACTTTATTATCTCAGCCTACCACCTGAAACATGGATTAGAGTTTATTCAGATGGATCAGCAACAGATGGTAGAAATAGTGAAAGAGACATATTATTTCCTTTTGGGAACATATTTTTAATAGCAAATCTCATTTGAGTGAGTAAGTACAACCTATAATAAAGTGGGTTAAGAGGTGATTGTTGAAGCTTCAAAGTTAGAAAGGATACTAAAAGTACGTCTTACAGCAAAAGAAGGCCCTGAACCCTACCCTACGTTGAATCCTACTACAATTTTTTTCATAACTGTAGGATGAGAAAAAAAAAAATCTTCCACTAATGATTGCTTTACTGATCAATGTGTTGTTAGTGCTAAGATCTCTGGGATCAAATAGGAGATCAGTTTTTCACCAACTAGTGTTGTAATGGGAAAAACTGACTGCACAGTATCAGGAAGTTGTCCTGAAGTGTATTCTAACACATTACAATTTAGATGGCAATGAAAGTCGAAAATATGGCAGAGGAAAAGACAGAACGGTTTCAGATAAAGAAAATCTCAAGACACTGAATAAAGTTTACATCTTTAGGTTATAGAAATCTGTTCTTCCGGAATACTACCTAAGGGACATTTAATTAAATGGAAAGAAATAGGTTATCGTATTGAATTTGAGAATAGTTAAAGAATTACCTGTTCAAAATCTTTAACAATAGAGTGAAACCCCTCTCTGACAGATCAAACCACACTAAATGGGGAGGGAAAACAAATTGGCGTATCCCTACTAAGTTGACCGATAAACTTTTTAGAACCCTAATGCAACTCAGAAAAATCATTGACACATTTTCTTTACACTTTTTGATCCTATTCCGCAGAAGTAACAAGAAGAATTAAAAAAAAGAAAAGAATTAATATTGAAAGAACTTAATATGTTTTCTTTTAAACATTATAAGAGAAAAATATATCTGCTTAATTTTATTTAATTTGATAGATATTTAACATTCTTAGTTATTATTAGTCACTTCCTGAAAGAATTTCAATGAAAGTTTTGAAAAATTAATAGTCCTATATGTATGACTTACGTGTAAATATCATCAGCTTTAGTATTATAGCTTTTATTTGATGGTAAATCATCTCTGGTGATCAAGGAATAACAGCATTGCATGTCTTTGACATCAGCTATGAGAACATGGTTTTCTCCTTGTCTCCGCACCTTAGTCAATGGTTTTCCACATGACGGAAGCGTATCCTTTTTTATGAAAGCTTTGATGGACTCATGCCAGGGACTGATGTCGGGGATTCTGCAGCTTGGGCTCCACACCAAGTACCCCTCTTTTTTTTCTTCATGGCTTATATTGATATAAGTGAAATAAGATGCTGGAAAAATAAATCATTATTTTGAATAAAACAAAACTGAAATATTATTTATAAAAATAAAAGGATGATTCCAAGACAAGTTTTTGTGATTAATTTGCTAACTAACTTCTATCGATATCTTCGGTCCTTTCGATCAGTTGTATGTAGCCTATGGAAGTGAAATCTCCTAGCATATACAGAGCTGTTATGAATGTGACGAATATCAAGCATGTTGCAAATTTCAGAAAAGGTCGATGTGAACGTCCATTTTTCTGTCCTAAAAGGAAAGGTTTAAAATATATTCATTCATTAGATAAATAAATATGCAAACAATATACATACATAGTAAGTAATTGTATTTTGATCTTTAAAAAAAATTACATAAAGGAAACAAAAATGGAAAATTTAATTTTTTTTTTTAGTTTGTGAAAACCAAAACAAATAAGACCATACAAAAAAAAAAGAATAAAATTGTAGATCAAATTTTGAAAATCAATAGACAAGAAGATATTTAGATATTTAAAAACAATATAAAATATGGGAACCAAGCAATAAAAAAATAAATAAACTAATGACTATTTTTAAAATTTTTTGTATTAAGATTAATTATTTTTCATTATCTAGATACTTTTTATAGTTTGATTTAGTAAAGTTTAATCTTCTGTGACTTGAAAGAAAAGAATTTAGTTAAGCTGAAAAAGATCATTAAAACTAAGTGAAGTGAAGGAAGCAGCATTTTGTAAATGCACAAAACCATTGACAATTTAGTTGTTTTTTGTGTTAAAAAATTGTTTTCTTTTTTCCCCATGGGCATGACATGTTATATATTAAATTTTATTTTAATTAAAATATTTTTATTTTTGTTTATGACGATACAATTTAACAAACAATTTCTTTATAGTCGACCGGTTATACAGTTACAGTTGAAGCACTGCACTAGTATGTATGTGTGTGCATATTTGTACATTGTTCAATATTTTGAAAAAAAAAACAAAGTGTTTTTATCACAAAAAATTATTTTTATTTTGACTAAAATACATTTTTATTAAACCATACCTGTTTGATTAAAACAAATTTCTACCATAAATTAGACACAGATAGAAAAAGAATCCCTTTAAAACTTCATAGGATAGTGTTAGAATATATTAGTTTTTCCTCCACAGTCCACATTCTATTGGTTTGAACAATGGCATTCATAAGAACATACCAGTTGTTTTTCTCTTCATATTATTTTTTTTGTATTCAATGAAAAAATAATTTACACATAGCATGTTTAATTTCCATAATCTGAAATCAGTTATTTGTTCACCTCAGTATTAAGACAATTTATTGAACCTTGCATAACAAAGACATGATGGTTTTTCACTATTCGAAAAGTATTTTTTTAGTTATATCGTCTCGGGGCATACTGCTTGCGAACGAAAATGAAAAATTAGTCAACGTGTTTGTAGTATAATAGCTTTAATAAAATAAAATAAAGCCAAATTATCTATTAATAAGAATAATTCAAAAATACAATAAAAAAATAGAACTTTAATAAAAGTAACTCAATACATTTTGCCGATTTAGGTACATGTCTCAATCATGAGCGAACGATCCGTGGTCCAAAGCAGTGGCTCCCAACTAATGTTCCGCGGACCACAGGAGCCTCGGAGTGGTCCGCGGGAGGTTCGACAGGTCTGATACCTTTTTTTGTGAGGACTTATTTTTACCGTTTTTATTTTTACCTTTTCTGAGGTTGCAGAAAGTTTTAACAAGCAAAAGCCCCAAAAAAGTGTCTCAAAATGCGCTTTTAAGGATCCTAATTCCCAAGTCTTGTGGAGGTCCGCATATGGTTCAATTTCTGGCTTGCTTGTCCGCAGACCTCTACGGGTTGGAACCACTGGTCCCAACAGACACTCTGCACTCTTTTCCCCCAAGAAAAAAGGGGGAAAAAGTATAGCGCCGCTGGCAGGAATGGGAAAAAGGACAGTCATAGGTCTTCATGCACTGATATTTCTCAATTGCGACGTCCTACGGCTAGTAGATGCCATTAGTATCGGTGGCGATTCGTTGTTCGGCGTCAGTGCCTAGTGCTATAATTGATACCATGTTTCACCTCGGAATATAGGCCTAATTATGACTCAAGATGATCGATCATTCGACATTTCCTCCTATCAACAATCCAAACCAAGGCACAGAAATGTCGATATCATACAAACAATATCTCAATTATATCGTCCCAAAAATATCGATATTATAAAAACAATAGCTCAATTATTTACTGTTTCGGCATAATATGGACGAATAAGTTTCGTATTTAATGTCATCTGACATTTATCGGCGAATGTGTTTTTACTTCCTTGTACGAAGTAAAGGAAGTATTGTAATCGCGAAAATTTTCGGTTTTCAGATTTCGACGGAAATATCCATTTTGACCATCCCTGAATCCATTTTGACTAATTTCGACGTTCGTATCTCACATAACTCAAAAACAGTTAGCCTTAGAAAGTTGAAATTTTGTATTTCGGATTGTCGTAAAATCTAGTTTTGAACCTCCCTTTCTGGTCACTGCTTGATCACCGGAAGTGGTACTTAACTTGAAGGTCATAATTGATTTCCATCAAAAATTGTATTAAAACTCTATGAGAAACTTCTCAAATTTAGTATTTGTAATTTATATATTGACTTTAATAACATAATAGATTTTGGTCTAAATTGGAAAACCGGAAGAGGTACTTTACTGAAGGTCATATTAGACTTTCATCAAAAATAATATTGAAATATAATATAAAACATCTCAAATTTGGTAAATAGGGCTTTTATATCAATATAAATGTATTTACTAGATTTTGGTTAAGATTCGTGAGCCGAAAAGGGTACTTTACTTGAAGGTCATAATAAGCTTACATAAAAAATTATCACTACTATATATTATTACGGTAGTATAGATCCCTTTTCCGGCTCTCAGGAGCGATGGATTTTGATGAATGAGGTATCAAAAGAAAGGGAATTTCATGGAGGTGTGACGAATTCCAATTTTGTTTCTTAAATTCTTATTAGGGCTTAAATAAAAGTGATGAAAAAACTGGGAGGTTTCAAAGCTTTGACGATTAAGAGTCAGCTGATCGAGACGGGATAAGTTGGATTTTAAAGATTTAGACTCCGGCATCAAGATCATATACGTTCCAGCGGAACCTATTGGTCCAGCGTTGTAAAGCTCTACATTCTACCGTTTTCAAGATAATGCACTATATGGGTCCGCACGGGCCCTATGCCATCTTGCATACGTGCCGTTGTCATGGCAACTTTATATCAATTTGACTCTGTTTACAAAAACTTTTGATGAGTGGGAAATTATAAATTGCTTGTCCAACCCTAAAAGTTCAATGTTAAATATGAATACTACATAGAATCTAATTGCCTAACTGCTAAATTGAAGAGATGTTTTCCAGTGGGGTAAGCTAATTATTAAGTATGAACTGTAAATCCAACATAGTCATTACAAGCTATGTAGCTTCACCAAATGTGTGTTAAATAAACGTTTTTGGTAATATAATGTTTACTCGAATAAATATGTTTCCCTAATATCGCTTACACTTCTAATGCATTAAGGATAGATATCTAATGCGAGAGTTCTCGCTCGGGGATATTAGTATTTAGATTAAAAGAGAAATCATATGTTTAGGTAATAAAGGTTACAAACGCAATTTGTTTTCCAATAGAATTAAACATTTTTATTATTTGTTTTAGGTGCTAAAATTGAGTGTAAAATACTAGTCTTCCTTCCCATTTGTGAGATCAACAAGTCTGCAGCATGAGAATAAGATATTAGTTATGTGGGTTTTTCCGCTTAAAATGTCGAAACTGTCGATTTCTAATGCTTTATCCAGTGATATTGACAGTTTTATTGTTGCCACGGAACATGCAGAAATATCTTGGAAACTAGTTACCTACTGATGAAACGCGACATATAATAACGGAATGATGAGACCTCCAGTAACAAGAGTGTGTCAATAGATGGATGTCGGGATCTTCAGAAACTAGTTACTAAATTCAGTATCACTTTTTGAGCCACGGATTTATTATTTAATAGGCGTACAAGGAAGTCATTTATTGCCCATATCAGATATTTTATTATGGTATAACACACATTTGTAAACCCAAATATAAAAAAAAAAAAATGGTGCGGCTCGTGTATCACACAACTTTCTCTTACCACTCTAAAATAATAATCTGAGAATATTTCTAAGAGTTCACGTAAACAATAATCGAAATAAACTCAGCATCATGCACATCTTTAAGTCTTTTCTCACAAAAGTATAATAAATTAGTTTTTTAAATAACTTTAGTACTACAATTCTGGACACTAAATATTTTTGGTTTGTCAAGTTGAAAATATATTTTAAAAGTTTCGCTTTAGTTTCTATGGAAATTTAATTTAGTTTCACGGGAATTATTTTGTTTCCATTAAATAATATAAAAGTGGAAATTATTAAGTTAATTTCTACTTTTATATTATTACAATACATAGATACAGAACGTTTTGTTAACAATAAATAGGTTGGCGGCTTGGTGGGAGAAGGTTCGGTCCCATTCGTCTCTTTCCGGACGCGTTCGGTTTTCCATTTAGGGTCTAGTAGTCCTTATGAGATACGCCGATTTAAATAATTAATTTCTTGTTTTTTAGAGAATTTAATTACCTTTTATATGATTTCATACAGTATTTACCATAAATTGCTCATTTTTTGTGTTTTGGGCCAATAAAATTTTCTTTTCGCTATAACTTTTTCCTTTGCATTTTCTTGTTGACATACTACATACATGAACAGTTTAAGGGCTTTAAGGGGAAGACAATAGACAAGTTTCATCAAAATTGTTAAAACCGTTTACGAGAAAATTTTAAAAAAGTGTAAAATCGGTGATATAATTGCCACTTCCGGTTAGTCCGATGCGCACTATGTTTTCCAATACTGGTCCGATTTTGATGATTCTTTTTTGTTTTTTAGATAATTTAATTATCTTTCATACAATTTTGTACATAATTTACTATAAAATGCATACTTTTTAAGCTATGCGTAAATAAAATATCCATCACATTTTTTTTTCCAGCATTTCCTCGGCGATGTACTACATAAATGAAAAGTTAAAAGGCTCTGGGGAGATGACTTTCAGAAAGTTTTGTCAAAATCGTTAGAGCCGTTTTTGAGAACATTGTAAAAAATTGTAAAATCGACGATATAAAGTGGCACCTCCGGTCAGTCGATTTTGACGAAAAAGTTGCTGCAACATCCCATGAATTGTCTATCTTAAATACGTAGTTTCAGTTTCGTATGACTTTTCATTTTTGAGCTAGGTCGTTCACATACACAGACCATTTTGCGAGACTTGGTTATTTGGACTCAGGGGACATTGAAACGTGTATTTCCGTTGAAAACTCGAATTCGAAAATTGTCACGATCGCAATACTTTCTCTTCCTATATATTTCATATATAGGTAAGGGAAAGTAAAAAAAAAAAAAATGTTTCGGTCTATCGACCAACATAGCCGATAGCCCGATGTAAGTTTCGGTATCGGTCGATCCCCAAAAGCAGCTGCATCTCTCTTAATTATCGCATTCATCGTCAGAAGGCGGTAATTGTTAGTTGTTAGAATAATAGGTTCTAATTGTTTTTGTCAGTTGTTAGGATCTAGTTGGAGGAGTATTTCCCTAAAAGTCCTCCAAAAAAGTTTTTTTTTTATAGAGTGCGATTATGGATAGGTAATGCACGTGAAATGTTTCTCAAAAGCAACTTTACTTAATATTCAAGGGATACGCAGTAGAACCATAATAGAAGCACGTTACAAACTTAAACGTTTTAGGTTTTATCAAAACGTTTTAACTAAAAGAGCGTTTTCAAAAAAATTATTAAATTATCACTTGTACTCAACCTCTCAATTTTAAACGATTTTCTCCACTAATAAGTCTATTCCGGTATTTGTTCCTAAGATATAGAAGTGAAGAAAATGAAGTCTCGCAAATGTACAAAATAGTGAATGGCAGTAGAAATCTTAACTGCTTTGCCAACTAACTCTTTCTTCATAGTCTATACGCCTTACAGCCAAAAAGTCCAAGAGAGCTATTTTTGAAAAAAGTTTGCTGTGGTTCAGATATAGTTGATAAAACTGTTCCTTGTCTCTCGCAGTAAAGTCTTCCAACACCATTTCAATATCAGCAAACTTAGATTGGATCCAGGAATATTTGCTGAAGTCTTCAGGAAACGAATTCGTTGTCGGTTTGAATCAAACCAAGGCAGTGGGTTTTGATGTCTGACAGAAGTGCAAGATTCAGTCGGAGGTTATTTTCTTTAACATAATTCTCAATCTTTGAAGACAATGGTACTTTTTTTCTGTTCTGATTCTTTCGTGGCTTGATTCAATTTTTTTTTTCATAGCACATATTTTATTATGAACACGAAAAGGAGTGTTGTAATTTCCTTACAGGATTTGGAATTTAACGCAAGCGCTTTAATAAAACTGACAGTTTTTACGGATTGGCTCAAAACGTTCAAGCTGCCATGGCATTTTTTGTTTTCCAAAGCTTCCCTAAGCAATTGGCAGTGAGTAAATTTTTCTTGGGGAGCTACTTGTTTTTTACTTTTGCTATATCTGCATTCCCATCGATACAAACTATACACATTTATTTCAATCCAGTTCCTGTTCATTCATAAAACTATTTAATTTTACAAAATATCTTCACCGGTTGTATGTGTCGGCAATAAATCACAAAAAAGCGCATCATTTATCTCGCTTCAATCTTCATACATAACATAACAAAGTAAATTTGCCTTATTGATTATAGAGACTAAATCCTAATTATCTTCTCATCAATCTGAAGCGAAAAATATGGACTATCATTGATCTTCTTGATTAACGTGTGTTTTACATCTAAAGCAATGTATCCAGTTCTCCGTGATACAGTATTGTTGGATAAGAAAACAACATCAAGTTGCTTAGCTTCTTTATCTCCTAAAATGAAGGAACCTACATGTTTGGCAGCCGGTAAGATTAAACATTCGCCAATTGTAAGTGGCTTAGCTACTTGAGCGTTTCTCTAACTAATTTATACGAGGCTTCAACTGCCATTACGTTTAAAGATGAAAATGAGCTCATTGTGATTTTGCTTACTTTGATTTCATTGTCTTTATTTTTATAATATACCGTAGGTTTCCCCTTCAAATTACTTTGCATTGAAATATCTCATTAGAAGGGAAGGTTTCAAACAGTGCTTGGATAATGCTTTCAAACATACAATGCACTGCAGAGTGGGTTCATTTACATTTCCAGTATAAGTAAAACCAAAAGCTAAGTAATCAGGATCGTACTTGCGTTTGACTCCTTTTTTGCTAGAACTAATACTGGATGGCTGGACTAATAAAGGAAGTTTCAGCATCTAATTCAGTTGGCGCACTGGTAGTCTCCCCAACTCTTTCAACAGTTTTCACATCTTCTACAATACTTTTAAAAACATTTGAATCGCAGGTTGAAGGACCAGGCTTTTAACCACTTATCCATTTCAACTGTGTCATGGCAATGACCAAAACAAAACTGACATTTTTGGCAAAAATGAGATTATTGGTGTTTCTTACTCGTCTTTGTCTAACACACAAAAGAAACTAACTCCATCTGCGATCTGTTGAGAAATAGCTGCTTTACTAATTTTTTATTATTTTGAAGGATAGCATTTCGACATATTTTATATAAAACCTAATATAAATATGGACTTTTTTTTATTTTATTAAACTAGCTTCAAAAGCTAAAATGATACAATGTAAAGTAATGAGGATAAAGTCGATAAATTTTATTTAAGACAAAAACGTTTTAGCACTAGCAAACTTTTAAACTCGCTTTTCTTAAAATTAAGGTTAGAGCAGTTAGAACCTTGTCATACCAAGGTAGCGAATGGCTGCCATTTCGGCATACTGTAGCAGTGACATAGACGATGATACCCATTATCACTGGCCCCAACTCTATCAATATTGATACCTAAAGCTTGGACATAAAATCTCTCTTAACATTACCGCATACCACCGTTAGAGGTCACCAGTGAATGGTACACATACCACAGGTTGGGAAATATTGCTCTAGAATATACATAACTTAATCATAATGACTGTAAATATTTACTATCACCTTCTGATAAACTTTGTTTATCGTTGGCCAGAACACAAGGAGAAAGCAATGTAACCATTTCTGAAATTAATAACCTACTTACAAATGATTTAGACAGATTAAAACAAATGCTCATGTTCATTAATTAAAATTTATCCCAGACTATTTCAATGCAACAATAAAATGTTTAGAAAATACCGATTAAATAGTGAAAGATTCAGAGGGTGTGATTCAGCTGTGAAATGTGACGTTTTATTTATAGCGTAAGTCTTACGATTATTGGATTTGAAAATCTAAGCTCGGATTTGAAAGCCGCACTAGAGGGACTGGAAAGAAGAGCAGTGCTGTTTTCTGCACCCTCCTCGTAGTGTGGCCGTCCTTTGGCAACTCATATTGATTTCCTTTTTAAATTTTTCCGTATAAATTACTTGGAAAAAATGTCTCGTCTCTCCAGTCCCTCTAGTGTGGTTTTGCTTCATGAATCCATAGCAGATGGCCACTAACTGCAATATTTGTATCCTGCCCTTCCAGATCTTTAGTTCAGACGATGATTATCAATCGACTTCCGAGACTTTACCTGTTCTTGGTGGACTTCAACACCAACATTAGTACATGTGTCGACTCTACCTGGTGTAAGCAATAGCTTAAATGCAGACTTTCGTATATATCCTGACAGTTTAAATCACATTCATTGAATCTATAAACATTTTCAGAAAATAAAAAATAAAAATGCATAGATACAATAACAAACAGGCACATGGCATGGTAACAACTTTAATTCCAGCCTTATTTGGTAAAGGCCAGAGAGGAGTTGTATGAGGTCTAACCAGTAAGTAGTATGGAGATTGTACCGTTGAATACTGGCTTATGCCAATAATGTTTAAAACGTTATATATGCAAGCTAGCTGATATTTTTTTTTTTTTTTTGCAAATTATAGATACGTATAAAATATTTAAGTAAAAAACCAATGTTTATATCGACGTCGTTTTTTGAAAAATGCAGAAGAGCCATTTAGCAAAATTTTGGTTACTAGTTTCTGAAGATTGCAGTATCTCGAAAGCAACACTCGGCTTCGCGACATCTCTCAGGAGGTCTCATTCCATTATTATAGGTCGTTTTCTTACTGTAGGTAACTATTTACTAAGAGATTTCTTCGTGTTCCGTGACAACATTAGAACTGTCGATGTCACTAGATAAAGCATTGGAAATCGACAGTTTCGACATTTTAAGCCGAAGAAACCTCTTAACTTATATCTTATTCTCCTGCTGCAGACTTGTTCAGCTCACATATGGGGAGGAAAACCAGTATTTTACTCATAATTTTAACACTTAAAACAAGTAATAAAAATGTTTAATTGGAATGGAAAAAAAAATCGCGTTTGTAACGTTTATTACCGAACCATATGATTTCGGTATTTAATTTTAATATAATTTTTTATGTAAGTTTATTATGACCTTCAAGTAAAGTACTGTTTTCGGCTCACTAATTTTAACCAAAATCTAGTAAATATATTCATATTGATATAAAAGTCCTATTTACCAAATTCGAGATATTTTACATTATGTATAAATATAATTTTTGATGAAACTCTAATATGACCTTCAAGTAAAGTACTACTTCCGGTCTGCCAATGTTAACCAAAATGTATTATGTTATTTACATTTATATGTAAGTGTTATATACTTAATTTGAGAAGTTTTGTATTATATTTTAATATAATTTTTGATGAAAATCAATAATGACCTTCAATTAAAGTAACACTTACGGTAATCATGTAGTAACAAAAGAAAAGGAGATTCGCAACTAGATTTTTCAGCAATCCTAAATACAAAATTTTAACTTTCTACGGCTCACCGTTTTTGAGTTATGCGAGGTATGTATATACGAACGTACTTACAGACGTCACGACGAAACTAGTCAAAATGGATATTTCCGTTGAAATCTGAAAACCGAAAATTTTCGCGATTACAATACTATCTTTACTTCGTACAAGGAAGTAAAAACGTCGATATAGTCATATTTAATACTGTTTTATCACATCTATTAGGGCTAGCATTTGTTTTGTAATTTTCACTCACGTTGACATCTTAAATAGTCTACGTCTAATGATTATCCCTTACATATATTTGTATTTTGTGATCACATGACAAATATTTACTTTCGTTGGCTGACTGAAATTAGCCGAATTTCCTTTCTCTGTTTCTTGATATCATCCTCCCAGAAAAGTTTAGGAAATTCGTATTTTCCACGGCAGGGTCAACCAGTTTAAACAGATTTTTTTTTATACATTCTAGACTTGGCTGGCATAGTTCATCTTATTATTAACTTATTTTAGTTTTCTCAGTAAGTTAGGAGACGTAATATTTTTTATTTAATTTAGAATCAGTGCTTATTCTTTTGTTCTTATGTATCAATGTGTCAGACATTTATTTATTCCATAATTTATTATCAAATAAGGCTTCATCATACAATAAATTCTTTATCTCATTATTTACAAATAAGTGTACTTTTTTTCTGAAGAATGGTACAAATTCAAAGGACAGAATCTGGGCTAGCCTGGACCGGTAAATCTGGACCATCTTACAAGTTGCAATTCAATACAATGCTGCTATGACATTGTAATTTGGAAGTAAATGAAGTTCATTGAACGGAAAATGCAACAAAAATGAAAAATTTCTGTACATGTCGTCGGTCCCATGTTAAACTTACGAAGGTGAAAAATTCGATTTTTGGTTTTTGTTATTTTTCGATAGTATTTATGTTGATCCAGGCTGTAGCAAAGTTACGAATCTATTACGGCAAGAGGAAAGTGCTGAAATCGCAATTGCGTTTTTACGAAAAACGTCTGAAAGTCTGAAGCTTTCATGTTAAAGTAACTAATATGCGTAGTATTATAAAGATAATACAATAATTACACATGCAACTATGAGATTAAAAAAAAGAAATACCAACAAAAAAATTTAAAATAATCGAAATCTGTTACACACAAGAATGTAACAGTTTTTTTTGTTCTCCTGAAAAGTGTTAATTTTCACATTCGTATTTTCGTCATCGTTAAATCACATATTTTCCTTATTGTATGTGATAAAGACGATGTATGATTTACTACATCAAGTTCCAGGAGTTAAGTGTGTGTAATTTAGCTGTTTATTCTGAAGCGTGATCACATGAATCTATCACATTTATAAAATTCCAAAATGTGAATTTAATGTGATGAACGAAAATTACATAATCTTCTTTAATTCGTACACAAAAAGATAGGAAAGATTTATTTAGCCATCCTGATCTTTGAGCTGTCGTGTCAATCCAATCTGCTGGTATTCACCATTTGGGATATCTGACGTGAGATTTATGTCCGGCAGTCTCAGATATCTTCTACAACGAGTTTCAAGCAATTTTGTAATATTTCTTTACCATATCGGATTCGGAATTAAAGATACTCGAAAAACGATTTTCAGGCGAATCAGTTAATTAAGAAATTTCTTCTCGAAATGATGTCTTCCAATGAAAATTGAATGAAAGAATCCATGATCATCTGATATACAGAAGACTACTTTGATTTTTGGAAAAGAAACTGTTTTAAAAATTATACATCTTATGCTGGCATTACAACATATATCAAATCGGCCTGAAAATTAAATATCAATACGCCAAAGAAAGAACCAGATGTGAATTTTACATTCTTCTGTTGCATTGGATTCATTGAAACAAGGGCACATCAGTTTTTGAAATATATGAAATTACTACTATATATATTTTGGCTTGCAAACTACTTTTTTAATATACTTCAAATCAATAAGATCATTCTGTGTTTAGATAATTAACATTATATATTTTTCTTAAAACTTCATTTTTAACTGATAGTATGTTATGATGCTTTATAATTATTGTTAATGTGTCTCATCTCGTGTTATTTAACGTAAAACAGGACTTTTAGACGCCCAGAATTCAGTTTATCCTTCGATTTTCTTAACGTATCAACATGGATTTTCAGAAGTCATGGTATATATTTTACAAACACGAAGAGAAGAATCGATTTGTCTCCTTGGAGGTAACCGCAAGAATTTCCGTGAAATTTATATTTAATGTCAAGGAATAAACAATAAATCAAAACGATATAAATGCTAAATAAAGGTATTAACAGTTATATCTTTGCTTCAACCTTCGATTAGACAAAGAAGGATCGTAATATGAGATTAAAAATAAATTTATTTATGGGATCTTTTACTAACGAATCCACTGATGACGTTCTGTGATTTTTCAACCCATCTTTTGTAGAAATAATTAATAGGTTTAGTAGGATAGTAGTACTATGTCTTTTACAAATATTTTTCTAAAGAAAAACATCATAATTAATTATTGATTGTTTTTCGCCCTTTATTGTAAGGGAATAAAACACGTGTTGTGGAAAGTACCCGACTACAATACCAAGTTTCAATATTGAAGCGCGTCCAACTTCACTAACAACCCACCAATGCGTTTTAGTCGGTATGCAAGAACATTCCGCCCCTTAGGGTGAATAGAGTCGTAAGATATAAAAGTTATTTTCGTGATCTGGGTTATTATTTTTTATAATATTATATGATACTTAATATAATATAATAATTATAATTATTACTAACAAAGAATGTCGTCAAGTGATTCGGATTTCTACAAGATCCCACCCTCCCCACCTCTTAATGGATTGTTAAGGTATGTTATGATGCTTTTTAATTATTGTTAATGTATCTCGTGTTATTTAACGTAAAATTTGCCATCTAGATAAAATTTGTAAATGAGAGAAAACGTTGTTTATGTTGTTGTATTTGCAGATAATAAAATCGGAGGGGGAAAAAAATGTGATTTTCTGGGTTAGTAGCCAACTATATTTTATTTATCAATGTCATCTTGTTTTTCGTGTTTAGGAGGTTTAAAGGAAGAACTTAGATTACTTTATCTGCTTGCATTATCGTAACTTTGAGCTGCCTGATGACATCTAATAAATACTGTTTACTAATAATCTATCTATCTATCTAATAATCTATTTACGCTAGTTCTATCAGGTACATGGTATGCAGTAGTAAACTGGGGCCAATGAGTTACTTAAAGCTATCCGTGTCCTTTTCTATAGCATTTGGATAGCAAACACTATCCCAGAGCACCATTCCTCTGGAATAGTGTTTGCTATCCCCTGCTGGTGCTATCATCCCCTCCATAAAGAGGAAGACTAAACTAATTGTAAAAATTATCTGCAATTAGCTACTCATACAAGGAAGGTTCTATGTAATATCGTCAATCAGAGGGTACTTCCGTATGTAAAAAGAGAAATAGGAATCTACCTGTGGTTTTATGAGGGAGATCAACCATTGATGAAATCTTAGCTTTGATGAATTTTTACTGGTTATTATTTACTTTTTTACCTTACTTGCATCGTTGCCTTTATTATTATACAAATATTTTTATATTATTTTTTTAGATTATTTATTGAATTTTTGGCTTATATCATTAAGTAATTTGTATATTTATTTATATTTATCAATACTTGTAGCCTTTTGTTTTTGTGTCTTGTGTTAGGGTTTTCATGGAATAAAATAAAAATAATAATAAAGAAAAATCATTGAAAGTTAACACAGCTGAAGGATGTAAAAATCGTAAATTTTAAAATATGATTAGTTACAATACCAAATAATGGTAAATTGTGAATTTTCTCTATTTTCTTTTCTTTTTTTATGTATCCAGTAAGTACAATTAAGCTTTAAGAAATATTTCAGATCTATAAAATAGTTCAAAACGGGTTCAACGGATGTCCCGCATCCTTGATAGTTCTTATGTAGGAGGGGAGATACAGCATCGTGATCCAGAAACATTTTATCAAATCTCAGTTTCAAATGATAGTTGCAATGAAACTGGGTGCCTTCAGTTTCATTCCAGCTATTATTAATTCTATATGCCACTACGAAACTTGTAGAATACACATACACCGACGTCGTTTTTTGAAAAAGGCTTAAGCGCCAAAAATTTGAAATACAGGTTTCAATTTATTACCGTAGATAATCACCACCTCTATCGTTTTCTGTTCACGATATATAGAGAAAACAAAATTGGAAATGATCTAAAAATCGAATATTTATGAGGTAAGGAACAAATATTAACGACTCTCAGCCATCACTATGGCCTTAACAAGTGCTAGAATACCCTTAAAATATATTGTAATTATAAACATTTTGACAGGTAATAAACTCCTACTGTTAACAATAAAGAATAAAATTAAAAAAAATTCTTATTTGGGGAAAAATCGTTGCATGTTTCCTGTAAAGTTTAAATAGCGTTTAAGTTTAAAGTTTAAGTAGCGCTTAAGCCTTTTTTAAATATATATATACATATACATATATGTATATTTTACATATATGTATATGTAATATATATTACTTTTATATATATATATATATATATATATATATATATATATATATATATATATATATATATATATGTAAAGAGAGAGAGAGTGGAAGGACAAATATGGAATACATTTACATTTGGCAAAATATTTATGACCATAAACGCTGATTTTTGAAAAATTTTATTGCTAAATTTTTCAATGAACTGTTTAGTAATTGTATACAAAATATTTTCTTTTTGACTTGTAAAAAAATTAATATTTAAAAATGTATTTTTTTAGTGCGCAGTTCTGAAATATCTAAATGGGCGACAAATATGGAATACTTTAAAATCAGTAATAGAAATGGACAAAACATTGAAAGAAATATAATAAAGTTTTTATATTAATAGAAAAATAATACATTATAATATGATACGCTTAAATAAAGAAACATTTATGATAAAAAAAAAATTATTCGTAAATGGTTGAATAAAGAATACAGAAAAAATCTGATACGGTGCTCACATCACACAACTTTCCCTTTACGCCTGATATTATAATCTTTTTATAATTTTAAAGAGTTCACTAAACACTACTCGAAATAAACTCTGCAGAATGCACTTTTTCAAGTCTTCTCTCAGAAAAATACAACCGATTAGTTTTTAAAAAAATTTAGTATGACAATTCCGTACGCTATATATTTTTGGTTTGTCAAGCTGCATAGTTATATTAAAAATGCCGGTTTAGCTTCCATGGATATTCAATTTAGTTCTCATGGAAATATTTTGCTTTCATTAAAGAATATAAAGGTTTATTTTTACTTTTGTAAGTTAATTTTTACTTTTGTATTCTTGCATTAATACCGAACTTATTATTGACAACAGATTGCCGGAGGAGATTCGGTAGCATCCATCTCCTTTCGGACGCGCTCCTCTTCTATCCATCTACGGTCTTGATAGTCCTTATAAGTTAAGTTGTATCTTTGCTAATACCGGTCCGATTTATATAACTTTTTTTTTAAGTGCATACTTCTTTTGGCTCGTTGGGTACTTCTGGGATGGAGAAAAATAAGCAAACTCGCGTCACGTATCATACATACCGTATCGTCAGCATCAACACCTTACCTAAATCCAGCCTACAATTTCTCATCTGTTAATTATCTTCCCGATGAGCTAGAGGCTTAAAATTTGGAACATATCTTAGGAGTGGATGACAATGCAATTATAACAGGAGTTGGGACCACGCGGCGCAGTGCGCAGCCCTTAGGACACTCTCGGACGACGACTTTTGCCACAGTCTTCGTTCGTTCTTTTCCTTGTAAGTCTTTGACGGGACGAGCTATGATTGTTATAGGCATGTCGTTTTAAACAGGAAGAATCCTGCTACATTTCGTTCGGTCTAGCACTTTTACTTTTTTCCAAAATTTTAATACGAATTCGGAAATCACCTCTGTGAAACTTTGGATTAATTTTTTTCGCAAACTAAAACGACTAGGTAAATTGTGAGTAAGCCAAAATGAAGCCTGGTTAATCCTCTTTAAAACGATATGCCATAGAAAATTGTAGCTCAATTCTTTGAGAAGCTATGAATTCAAGAACGGTAATAGAGAGGGAAAACCCGGATTTCCTACAAGTTATCCGTTGGCATCGCTCGCGCGACTTCTGTTTTTTAAAATACGACCTCTTTAAAAACTAAAGGGGTTAATGCATCGAATGACACGTCAACCTTCAAAATCGGATAACTATTTCCCGAGATATTCTAAGAAGCAAAATCTGTCGGGATACGCGATACGCAACTACGGGCACAGTTTATTCCGTCATTTATTTGATGTTTTCTTTTTTTCATAGAAGTGATCAAAATATTCAATAAGCAAGCAAAATAAAAATAATTTAAAATAGCAGCTCTCTAGATTTTTTGTTTATCCCTAATGGCCTTAGACCCGGAGAACCCACTTCTCTTTCTAGTTTTGATTTCTTCTGACAAGGTAAGTTATATAAATAATTCACATTGTTTAAGATTATTTATCATTGTTTAAGCTTAATTTCAAATTATTAGGGTTATTTTTTTCGATTGACTTCTTATGTGTTAGAATAATTTTTGAATTTTCCAATCGAGCTGAAACATGGGCAGAATCCGTTTCATGTACTACGAATCAGGATAAGACAAATAAATTCAAATAATTAGGGTTATTTTATTTTTCCATTGGGTCTATTTCTTATCTTTCAAGGTAATTTTCTTATTGATTAGGGCTATTGATATAAAAAAGTAACAACCATGCAGGATTTAGATTTATTTTTAACTTTGTTTATAATAGATTAGTTTTACGTAAAAAATAAACCTAATTCTTGACAAATAAGCCTTTTCATTGAAAATTATCTTTAACTATGAAACTAAGCTGTGCAATATCACATCAATAGTTACTCTCAGATTTTTAGCATGAGGGCGAACCTTTGAGGATTTAAAATTCTCTTTGAGAATATCACCTCAAGATCTGGGAAACGCCATAATGGAAACACGTGAGGCAATAACGATATTATTGAAAGACTATATTAACGTAAGGCAAAATTTTGTAAACTTCTTTTTAAATTAAATTTTTTAAATTTTGAATAAAGGTTGAAATAAAATAGGACTGTTACATAGACGCATCTGCAATACATACTTTTCAGATATATACCAATTTCATTAAAAAATTAAATGGAATATTCATTTAAAATTATTTAATTATTTAATCCTTACTTCCGAGTACTTAAACATCCTCTTGTCCTTTGAAATTTCAAGTTCTATTTTGTCATTGTGTTGCTTCCGTTGTCCGTATTAGGTTAAATTAACTACTTTTAATTTTCTCACATAAACCAAATTGCCCAAAGCAGGAATATCATTTAGTTGCACGCTAAACACTTGGAACCCTATGAATTTAATAGGGAGAATTATTTTACTTCGAAAAAACATTTTTTTGCAATTTGTGCAATAAAAATGTAACATGTGAAGGAAATTTTCAAATCGACCATTACGTGAAGACACGTATGTTTATGAATTATTCTTGGAATTTTATGCACTAATTTGAGATCAAGTAAAAGAACAACAGTTTATTGTTTACTGTAGGATTGTATGTGATGGCTTCCGGGAAAGACACCTTCAATGAAGTACTTTGTTTTTCAGTGGTTGCATCTGGTGTTCCCTTATTTAATCTTTTAAAATCTCCATTTATTGTTGTATTTTACAATTATTTTAATTTTTAAGAATTATTTAGTTTTCAATTTACCTGTATCCTTTCTTATTTATATTAGGAATTATTATCAAAATTCTTAAATAAAGAATTAAGACAATAATTATAGCCTTTTGTTGATTCTTTACACGTTTCTGACGTTTGTCTTGCATATTTTCCTTCAGGTCTCACTGCATATTACTGCAGGTTTTACTGCATATTTGAGGACTTTTTACTGCATATTATATGCCATATTTAAACCTTTTTTGCTGTATATAAATTCGGTCTTTAGTTATAAGTATACTTCTAAAATGCAATAACCAATTAAATCAAGAAAGACCCTTCGAATTGATATTTAGGATTAATTTCATATGAAATTTGTTACCATTGATGATGGCATATTACGAGATACAGATATTTTATTAAAATATATTTATATGAAAATTAAAAAGATATTTTAAATTGTTTGGAATAGATAAATTAATGTTCAAATAATGTTTTGGTTCATAGATGATGGCCTGAGAATAGGAAAAGTGGCCTGAAACATCGCCTATGTTAATAGAATAAAGAAGTTTTTTTTTTTTAAACAGGGGAGTTTAAAAGGGTAAAATTCTAAAAAAAATTATATAATTGAATTATCATAATCTTTTGGATAAAAAAAAATAAAATAAAATACAATTGTAATATAAAAGGGTTTTGATCTTAATATATTATAAAATTGTCTTTTTTTTTGGCATATTGCTTAAAATGGTGCCGATTGTATTTCAAATTTAAATTAAATTAAAAGGAAGGTAGGAAATTATAAATGTTCTCGGAAGTGAATGATGATACAGTTCAAATTTAATGGGATCATAGTTGAATTAATGGCCTAATTTTCCATTCGATTTAACATGATTCTCATTCAGCAAAATTATTCATCTTCACCTTACAATGGCATTAAAAACCTTCGTTTATGTAAACATCCCTTTGTTCCACTGCTTCTTGAATAACCGGTTGCGTCAGTTCGAATAATTCTCTATTATGCTGTGTTATTTATTTGAAGTATTCAAAGGGACATAACATCTTATTACATTCGTATCTTAATACCTTAATAATTTCATATTAAGATCGTTATTTTTCCTATCATAAAAAAACTCGTTAAGCAATTTTTTTTTTAAATAAAAAATAAATATGGCCACCTAAAAATAATTTTGGTAGAAATTCCGTCCCTTCAAATCGAAAGAACTATTTACCCTTTCAGCTTGAAAAAATGTATACATCTTTTTTTTTTTTTATGGAATAATTTTTATTTTGTACATGTAATGTAAATTTTTATATTAAACAATACTGAAAATTTTGAAAATTATTATATTTTAATGTAATAGCATAATAGAAAACATTTATGTCTTAATTCATGCATCTGGAATAATGATATTACTTTTATAACTGGAAATGTTCAAAAATTAACTCGTATTGCTCTAAACATTTTTAGCTCGAATTTAACATAGCTTGAGCTGATTTCTCATCCACTTGAAATATAAATAATCGATTGTTAATTTTACATAATGGCTTCGCAAATATAATTTTGATTGCATACTTATCCGAAATATACAGGAATATATCTATTTTTTTAAGGATTGACAACAGACACCGTCCTACGAGTCAAACGAAACCATAAATACAGAATGACGTCTACCGAAAGATAGATATTTTGAGACTAACAAAGTAAATGCAATAAAATAGGTGCATAATACTAGCCTGATTAGCCAAAAGGCAATTGGCCCCTGGGCTTTCATAAAGTGCGGTTGTACTGTGTAGTGAGGTGAACTCTAAACTTTTTAAATGTTTTTTTTTTTAAATTATAATCTTTTTTAAATTTTCCGATTATAATTAATGAAAACGAGCGATAGGTCTCTTATTCCTCATAATAGCCAACATCCTTCTGCTAAACTCGATGAAGACCAATTTATAGAAGAATGAAGTGAAAGTGCGGTTGTACTGTGTAGTGAGGTGAACTCTAAACTTTTTAAATGTTTTTTTTTTTTTAAATTATAATCTTTTTTAAATTTTCCGATTATAATTAATGAAAACGAGCGATAGGTCTCTTATTCCTCATAATAGCCAACATCCTTCTGCTAAACTCGATGAAGACCAATTTATAGAAGAATGAAGTGAAAGTGCGGTTGTACTGTGTAGTGAGGTGAACTCTAAACTTTTTAAATGTTTTTTTTTTTTTAAATTATAATCTTTTTTAAATTTTCCGATTATAATTAATGAAAACGAGCGATAGGTCTCTTATTCCTCATAATAGCCAACATCCTTCTGCTAAACTCGATGAAGACCAATTTATAGAAGAATGAAGTTAAAAAAAAAAAAGGAATAACCAGTTTCAGGTTAAAAAGGTGGATAAATATTACTATGAAATCCATAAAGATAAGCAATAGATTCCAAGTACTAAGCGAAACCGATCTTGCTACTAATAATACGCCTTCTTCTAAGCAAAATACCCCCCAAAATAAGAGATATTAATAATATCAAACCTATAACAACTAAAATACCACCGATATTTCTATATAATGCAAATAATTACCAAATGCTATTAAACGTTCTAAATTCACTACGTCTGAGTCCATTTACAACAAAACTAGCTAGTAATAACATTAAATAATGCTTTCTTCAATATAAGATCCTTCAATGGAAGGATCACCAAATATTGCGATGATGAAAAAATCGAATACTTTTCTTTAGAAAAAAATAAAACCCTAAATGTTGTTTTAAGAAAAGTGCTATAAGTTATTGCTGAAGATGAGTTAAAGAACGAACTAAATGCTAAACATTTTCAAATATTATAAGTTTCTAAAATCTTAAATAAGGAAAAAAAAAATCACCACTCTGTACAGTCTCGCTATTCAATAATGAAAAAGCTAAAGATATTTTTCAACTTAACAATTTATTTTCTGTCGTCATTACTTTAGAGCCAAAACATCGAAACAATACCCATATGTACCAAATGCCAAAGATATGTTCACACAAACTGGAACCTTCTTCTTCTTTAGCTTCCCTCTTTAGTGCCTTTCAGCGTAGAGGAGCATTCAGCCAGGAATTCCATTCTTCCCTATTTCTAGCTAGGTTCCTCGCCTGTCGGAGGTCCTTCCCCCTTGCCCTACTGAGTCGTTCAATGCAGTCGAGATAGGACATCCTAGGGCGACCCCTAGGTCTTCTGCCGTCTGGGACATATTCCATGTTCTTTAGAGGATTTCTGTTGTAGTCCATCCTGATAACATGGCCGAACCACTTTAGCTGACGAGTTTCTAGGAGCTCTTTCAGTGGGGCTATCTGCAGTTCCTGACGAATCCTTTCATTGCGAACTCGGTCTCTTCTTGTTTTCCCAATCGTCCTTCGCAGAAATTTCATTTCGGCAGCGGTGATTCTGCTCTCCTGTCGGTCTGTTAATATCCAACTCTCCGCTCCATACAAAAGTATAGGTAGATATACTGTCTTGAAGATATGTATCTTCACATCTTTGCCTACTTCTCTCTTCCCTACCACAGTGTTACATATCTGGTAGTAAACTGCATTTGCCTTTTTAATCCTGCTAGATATTTCTGCGTCTACCTTCCCAGATCCGTCTATCACTGTACCCAGGTATGTGAAGTCTGTTACCACTTCTAATTTTTCTCCAGTACAGTATATGTGGATATCTTCCTTCTTTCTTCCAACTTGTAGGATCTTGCTTTTGTAGATATTTATAAGCCCTTTCGTTGGAGATAAGGCCTTTTATTTATTGCTTTTCGTTGGAGCTCTTCAGACCATTCCATAACTGCCATCTGCAACTTTTCCACAGAGTCCGTAATCAATACCACGTCGTCGGCGCAGATCAGAAGCTGTATCACACTACAGGATTAAGATTCCTACGTCCCAGGAAAGTCCTGTCCGTTCTTCTCATACTAATGGATGTCACTTCATCCATGAACAACAGAAACAGCAAAGGGCTTAGGCCGTCTCCTTGTTGGACCCCCTTTGCAATATTGAAATAATTTGATTCTAGCCCGTTCAGCCTGGCTATTCCTTTGGGCTCTTGATATATAGATTTAATCGCCTCTGTCAGATTTCTGGGGACATTCTTCGCTCTGAGAGCTTCCCATATTTCATCTCGTGGAACCGAGTCAAAGGCAGATTTGAGGTCAAGGAAAGCCAGGTACATATTTTTATCCAAGTCCCAGGATTTCTGTGAGATATTTCTTAATGAGAAAATGTGGTCAGGGGTTTGGCGCCAGGGCCTGAACCCAGCTTGCTCTTCTCCTATTAGGTGCTCAACTAGTGGTCTTAAGCGACCCACCAATATGAATGTATATAGCTTGTACACAACTGGTGAGAGGCATATGGGTCTGTAGTTAGAGCATTCTGCCTGACATCCTTTTTTGTGAATTGGTATTATAATATTATATTAAACTGGAACCAAGATGTGTTAAATGTAAAAATAGACATAATTTTTCAAAATGTCCTCTGAAATTTACTGATATCCCATGACATGAAGGCAAGGAAGTTACGATGGGTAGAAGCTCGAAGCGATCCATCTGGACCAACCACGGAATGCCATCGAAGATAAAAAAAGACAACGGGAAAGCAAATCAACAAAGGTCCCACAATAAATTGGAAAACAGTAACTCAACCAAGATAGAAAGAGGTGAGATTAAGAGTTTAAAAAAATACAAATTATATTTTGATGAGTTTTTGGATAGACATAGAAAACATACTTTGGTATTTACCGATGGATCAAAAAGTGCCTAAATAAGTAGTGCTTGATCTGCAGCAACACTTGATGGCTTCATGGTCTTCCCTTTGAATATAGTCCATTTACATCAGAACTGACAGCGATGTACCTGGGGCTAAGAGAGGTCTGTTATGGAAAGAGAAAAAACAACATTGTGCTATTTAAGTTGTATTGACTGTCAAGTTCATTGTGATTGAAGGAGTGTGTGCACAGCACTGTGTACATAGTACTTCCATAAAAATCGCCAATTCGTAATAGTACAAATTCTGAACCGCAAAATGTGCTGATAAAACTCCGAATCGGACGCACATTACCCATCCATATTTGCTGACTGGAACACCTAGAACAATCGGTACACACTTACTAACAGACTGCCGGCAGTTGATAGGTATCCATTTCTCAAACCATTCAACAACCTTATTAAATGACAGTGGCTATTATTTAATTATTTAAAACAAATTTAAATAAAGGAATCGATTTAAAGTTTCTGATATATTTCGTTTAGTATTATTTTATTTTTCCCTCTTGGTATTATTTACATATTTTTTCCTTTTAAGAATTTGTTTTTGTTTATTTTATTTTATCCATCAACTATATTAACAATAAACCATGAAATGTTATTAGTAATGTGTATATTAAAAATCAACACTGCTGTATACAATACATCATGTTTGTTGTGGATTATCTGTAATATTATAGTAAATAAATACTAATTAATAAATACTAATAAATAGTAAACAAAAAGTTTTTGTGGAAGTTTCGTCGGTTACAAGTTCATTTAAATGAACCCGATAATATCTCACGTTAATTATACTGTTTTGCCATTGCATTCCTCCAAGACATGATCGATTTGATTTCGGGTTTGTGAATCCTTTGATGACGATGTGTACTCATCAATATCCTTATGTTTAAACTCGTATTTCTGGTTATACGATTTTGTAAGCTAACAAAATGTATTAGTCGCGTACCATTATCATCACTACATTCGTGCAGACTTTTTTTACCGATCGTGGGCTAATGTACTTCTTCCCTTCCCAACTTTGCATTCGCATCTCCATATATTATTTTCATAGAGTATCGTGGTAGTTCATAAAATACTGAAGTTTATCGTAATATTCACATTTAATCTCACCATTACCACCGATAGCATATCACTAACAAATTATATTTCCCTCAAAGCGAAACACAATCTATTCCTGATGGACCCAGTAATCAAACAATAATTACCGCTCCCTCCGAACCAAATAGTGCACTTCACTCTTGTTAATGGTGGCGTAGCTAGGATAGGGCGTAGGGGACTTCCGCCCTGGGCGCAGCTTAAGGGGCGCGCCAAAAGCCAAGGAATAATTTTTCTTTTTTTTTAGGCTCCGAAAAGAAGAGTTATTATATTGGATTTAAGTCGAACTTATGTTCAAATTAGTAATCATGAAATAATGTGTACAATAAGCAGATAGGGACTTACGATTGATATAAGTAATGCACCGATATTTTCCTTTTAATAACAAGCAGTTTTGATATTGAAACCACTGATTCAATATTCCTTTGGATATCTTAATGGTTTTGAATATTTGATTTAACTGCTTGATTGAGTGACGGTATCGATACTTTGTCGATATCTTATTTTCTTAGAAGCTGATAACCTAGAATGGAGGCTGAGTCGAAAATAGAATTTTTACCATAATTTTGTCGCCCTTTCTTTCAACTCCTCTAATAGAAGTCAACAGTTTCATAATAATATTTCGAAATAAATATCATCATCTTATAATAGTAACTCGTTTTATTGACAGAATCAAAACTATCATAACTATTATATTTTTACTTAACTTACAAATAAAGATTCACTCGCAATTTGCCGTACTTTGCTCTCTGCCGCATGGGGCAATTGCACCCTTTGCCCCCTCTAGTTCCGGTCCCGGTGGGCGGCAATCATGAAGTTTGCTTCAGGTGCCAGTTGACTTAGCTACGCCACTGCTTCTTAATGACCACCCCCGCCTCCCGCGAGCTATGCCACTGCTTCTTAATGGCCATCCCCGCCTCCCGCGGCCACCGAACCTCTTGCAGGGTCACGATATTCAAATCCTATAACTTAACCTGGATTGTAACTGACGTTAACCCACCTGCTGTATTCACCCTTCTAGCTTATTTTTGTCGATACCTTAAGTTATCCATTTTCTTGAAAATGGGGAACATTGATCTTCTTCATAGGCAGTAAATAGTTAGCAATAGTAGGGTCTTATTATTCGTGAATACAACTATTTCAGGAATACAACATGTTATTAAAAACATTCAAGAAAAGTACAAGTATTGGGAACTTTAAACTTTCTGGTCGGCCCAGAAAATTAAATCCTACAGCAGAAAAACATTTGAAGTTTTCATCATTGAACACATGTTGAAGAAATTGTAGAAGCCACAGGCACACAAGTTTCTCCTTGTTTAGTTTGAAGATAACTGATTAGTTTCGGACGTAGGGACTGTTTTGCCAAGAAAAAGCAATTTTTTCGTTTGAGCTTGTTTTACTCGTTCAGGAATGGGATGTGTTCTAGGAATATAAGAGAAAATGGACGCTAAAAAAAATATCTTCACGCACTACGAAAACCATCTGGATTGAGATTTATAGGGTCGGGATTTGTTTTCCCCCACATAGCCAGAACTATAAAAGAGAATAAGAGGAGGAGGGACAGTTTAAATGTATGGAATGGCCGCCACACGGTCATAATCATAATATTACTGAATATTTGTGGGAATTGTTTTATAAGAAAAGAATTGAAAGACAACCAAATTTTCTAGAAGACCTGCAAAGAGTTCTAAAATAAGAATGGTAAACCAAATTTCTCCGGATTACAAAGTCTCTTTATTTTTTCCTGCGCTAAATATAGACTGCTGGACACCAAGAGAAACAAAGAAGGACATAATTGTTATTAATTTTTGGCTTATGTTAAATATTTGTTTACCGTTTAATAATACTTTAGAAATATTTTTAACTAAATACTATATTTGATTCACAATTATCTTCATATTTTTCTTCTTCTCCTAACTTAAATTATTTCAAATATAATTCTGTTCAAAGAATTTTCCCCAGCACATCATTCCTTTGATGTCGAGGTTGGAGTTGATTTCAAAGATTGCTTTTTGTTAGGGTTTAAAAAAAAAAAATAAAAAAGTTTCATTAGAGAATTTCAAAAGAAACTGAAATTTTTTGAGTAAATAATAGTACCAATTATAAGATTTAATGAGTTCTCTGAATTTCCACCTAAATAAAAAAAAATATATATGCAACTTTTGCAAGGCTCAAGGATATATTTGTTAACAGGTAATAGAGAACTTGTAAATTTTCTTAATAATAAAAAAATATAATATCAATAATTTTTTTTAATAAGATCTAGTTAAAGTCCTTTTTAACATTAATGATTAAAGGGCTATTGATAAATCAGGTTGATAAAGACTAGCAAAAGAAAATGTCAATTAAAATGAATTCTTTAGTAGGAATATGTTTTTAAAATTTTATTTTGATCGAGAATTGAAAAGAGCTGGAATTTTAATTTTTTTATTAGATAATATTTACCTATAGATTTTTTTGTTAGGAAAATTATTTTATTCATGATTCTGGATGATACGTCCTTATAATAAAACTTTTTCGGATTAATAAATAAATTTAACATTTAACTTGATTAAATATAATAAATAAATAAAGCAAAAGTTTGAGCGGTAACGGTAGGAAAAACTAAACAAAAAAATCTGCACAAAAAGAAAAAAATCTTAATTCAAATTACAACAAAGAAGCAAGAATATACAAAACAAAGTCGACAATGAAGCAACCGGTTGTAAAATGCTTCAGGAAATACATTAGTTGTTAGTTTAGGATCATTATTCATTTTTATGTGTTTTAAATATATGCCGTGACCGAAGAACAATACAATTATCGTAACTTCAGTTCTTTCAATTATATTATCTTATTAATAGATATTTCATTAGTCTTATCGTTAGTAAAGCCGTATATCTCGTGTTTAGTTAGATGAACTTTACTGTTTCTTACCCACATACAATATGTTTGCGAGTAATAGAGGATAGCTGTGGTTGGTTATCAACAGTGGCGTAGCTAGAGGGAAATCCAGGGGGTCTGGACCTCTATACATATACTATACTGTATATATATATATATATATATATATATATATATATATATATATATATATATATATTATATATATATATATATATATATATATATATATATGTATATATATGTGTATATATATATACCTCCTCCAGTATGTCTGCTTATTTATTTATTGCTTTTATAAGACATTTATTGCTTATCTCTCTCACTCCCTCTCCCTCCCTCTCTCTCTCTCTCTCTCTCTCTCTCTCTCTATATATATATATATATATATATATATATATATATATATATATATATATATATATATATATATATATATATAGTATATATATAAATATAAATATGCATATACATATACATATATACTCATCGAAAAGACTGTATATATATATATATATATATATATATTATATATATAAATATAAATATGCATATACATATACATATATACTCATCGAAAAGACTGTATATATATATATATATATATATATATATATATATATATATATATATATATATAGTATATATATAAATATAAATATGCATATACATATACATATATACTCATCGAAAAGACTGTATATATATATATATATATATATTTTTTTTTTTTTTTTTCTTTTCGTTGAGTTGATTTCTTTTTATTGATTATTTATTTTAATTTATTACCCATCATACTTGATGTTTTATTTATTCAACTCCTTTTTCACAAAGTTTCGGATAATTCTGTTCATTTTCAGGTGTTCTTTTTCCTTAATAGTCCTCTTTGTTGTTTAAACTAATTGTTTATTTGTCCTTTTATATCCGTCATTATTTTTAAACTTTATTGTTGAAATGAAATTTTCCTTAGATAGCTCGCCCCCTCTATGGTAATAAACTATTTATTTACCGTTATCCTCGTTGTAATTTTTGTGATCACCATTCAAGATAAATTAATTTTTAATTTAAAAATTATCTTATTTATTATAAATGTATATTGTAAACCAACTCCTCCAACATCAGTTTTATGATTCATTTATATTTTTGGTTATACGTATATACTCATCCTATATGTTTTCTGATTCTGTTGTTCTCACAAAATTAACAATTAATTAATTTGAATGGTGATTCGAAATATAAGTACGTAAATATAAGCTAGTCAAAAGCCTAGTAAACATCCAGTGACAATGTATCTCATGTTGCACGTTTCCCTTACAGTCTCAGGTCTCGAGACCCCACCTACTGAGTCAGGTGCTTAATGCAATATTGATTTGTCTCTTAATAATTAAGCGCAAAAAAAAGTAAATATGAACGGTACTGGAGGAGAAATCTATTTCGAAGAGGCTTTGCCCTGGTCATTAATTTTCTAGAAAAATTAAAATTAGAAGATAAAATTAGCCCTAGAATGCTCTGTTATTATTGTTATTCATTATACTATAACATTATAAAATTAACCCTCGGACGCCAACACTTTGAACTAAAGCCTCCTCTCTCAATCCTATCCCATTTCCATCGGAGAACTTGCGACATGTTTCATACAGCTCCCTACAATCGAAAAAAGTTCCTTACCTGCTCTGGGACATCTAGCCATAAACGTGTCCCACACCTTTGTCGCTAGGTGTGTACGAGGCTTAAAGGGACTGTGATCAGTTTATAATGAGCAGACTAATCGTGAAAATTAAGAATCGAGAAAAATTTCATTTCAACAGTAAAATTAAAAAATAATGATGGATATAATAGGACAAATAAAAAACTAATTTCAGCGACAAAGATGGCGATTAATGAAATGGAATACTTGAAAATGGACAGAACTGTCCGAAACATTGTGAAAATGGAGTTGAATTAATAAAAGATATGAAGTGTGATGGGTAACAAATTTATCTTTGAAAATAAATATAATCAATTAAAAATGTTTATATATATATTATCTTATTTATATGTATTATCTTATTAATAGATATTTCATTAGTCTTATCGTTAGTAAAGCTGTATATCTCGTGTTTAGTTAGATGAACTTTACTGTTTCTTACCCACTTACAATATGTTTACGAGTAATAGAGGATAGATGTGGTTGGTTGTCAACAGTGGCGTAGCCAGAGGGGAAATCCAGGGGGTCTGGACCTCTATACATATACGTATGCATATATTATACTATACTATATATATATATATATATATTTTTTTTTTTTTTTTTTTTTTTTTTGCGACTCGTTACCGCACAATTTTCAAAATGATTAGAACGGCCGGTTGAAGGTTGTAAATATTTAAAAGATCGTTGAATTTTATTAAGTATTAGAGTGATTTAATTATTAACAAATATTTTTTTGTTACGTGGTGATGATAATTAAATTGTGATATTATTATAATATACTTTTATAAATTTTGCTTACAAAACGTTCTATAGCAGGTTGGTTAGTCGTTGGACCATTATCAAAATGACACTGAACAGACTACCCCTGAGATCTGACGCTTTTAGTGTGTTTTATCAATCTCATGAAAAACTAAATATATCGTCCCTACCATGTCCAACTATCAAATAAGTAAAAATGGATTTTTCATACTCGTCAGTTTAAAACGTGCTAGTTAAGGCACGAGAAATTGCTCACATCAAGAAATTGCTTGATGTAGCAAAGTCTTGAATCCCTAGCTTCTAAAAGATACAAGGCGTCAACCTTTGTGGATTAGTAATTCAAGACTTTGCCACAATACATGTCTCAACTACAACGTTTCAATGTGACGAATATAAAAATCCCTTTTTTTCATATTAAATGTTATGAGTAGATCAGATTAAATGTAATTAAAATATTATCGGTTTTGGGAGGGAGGTTGACTAATATGTGTATATATACACTAGTAAGTGGATACAAAGTAATTAAAGCAATGAAAAAACTATCGCGATTTCTAAGAGTATCATTACTAGGAAAGGCGAGTTGGAAGTATCACATACTTTTGAATTCAGCAGAAATACTTTAATTTTACATAATTCTTCTTCCAGTTATTAGAAAAAATATATTTAAAGCAGGATTCAATTATTATTCATTTTTGTAAAACCTTACTGTGAGGATTCATACAAAATACTTCCACGAAATTTTAGGACGAGAAATTACATAACGCGTAAGAAGTTCAAATCAGTTACATGGTTGAACCCCATTTTTCTCATTTAACGAAAATAAAATAACTTCATGACAAAAATTTTTTAAATTCCATAAATATATTTGAAAATGTGATCCTTTGTCCTGTACAAGGAATAATTTCAAGAGCAGGTAAATTCATCTGTATTAAGTCGATATGCTAATATTAATTTATTGATATTAGCAATTAATTTATGCATTTTTCTGAGTTTTTGCTCTTTTGTATAAAGAATGTTTAAAAAAATGAGTTTAAAGAAAATATATAAATACTAATATCTGGACTTGTGATCACAAATCATATTATAATGATCAGGAGAACTAATTAAGAAGTTATTCTTGAAGAATCAGGAATAAAATCGACTTTTCTATAATAATCTTGATCTATTGGATGATGCCGGCTATATGAATAGTAATTGTTGTGAAATTCTGTCTCTTCCGTGTCAATAATTTATTTAAAAATTTATTCAATCATTACATCGACGTTTCGGTGTTCTGTCCCATCTTCAGGATTGCACCAAAATCTTAAATTATTTGGTCAGTAATTATTAATATCCAATATCACATCTTGATTATTAAATTTTTATATATCTATCTAGTTAATTCAAATTATTATTATATTAACTTTGTATATAATTTTCTTTTATTCTAATATTTATCTATATTAGACCTAATTTATCGAAATATATATCCATGAACGGTATTTCGAAATATTTAATAGTAGTTTTATAAGAATTCAATTTTTTAGTAGTATCTGCATAGGACGAACCTTCAATGTAATACTGAGCATCGATGTAATGAATACGTTTTTAAATAAATGGCTCAGAAGGAGAAGATATTGATTTTCACAGTAATTATTATCGATATTTCGTCAATGCCTTCTTAATTAAACGGTCGATTAACCCTTAATACTTGATCACGATGTATTATGACAGTTTGCTAAAAAAGTTTATAATGATTATGATTGTTTTAATAATAAAAGATACCATAAACAGGGTTTGATAACCCAAACTCAAAACAAAATATTGTTTGGATTTGTAATGGCATTTATTTTCTAATTTTTTTTTTCTCACATATATACTGAAAGATAGGTCTGTAACCTTTTAGAGAACCTAATTACAGATCTGGACATCTTTTTAGTCATACATTACATCGAAAGAGTTCAATAAACTCACGTTTGTAGTAATAAAAACAAATAAAATAACAAAAAATAGATAAATAAAGTTATTAGTTTAAAATACATTTTAGGAAATATGCCCACTTTGCAAGCCTTCTTCAGAACAAATGAGGATCACGAGGAGAGAAAGAAAGGGTCTGTTGCCAGTTTTCTAGTTGTCCGAAACGGTCAGCTATACCATACTTAATATATTTGTCTTTACCCCAACATTGCTATCATAATTGATGTATAAGATGTTTTGAAGATTATATATTTTAATTAGAATTAGGTATTCAAGCCATAAGTCAAACAAATTAACTGACCCTCACCGTGTTATGTTGTTTTTCCTATCAGTCCTTATAACCAACCGTGTTTGCTATATATATATATATATATATATATATATATATATATATATATATATATATATATATATTTTTCTTTTAGTTGAGTTAATTTCTTTTTATTGATTATTTATTTTCAGGGGTTAATTTATTACCCATCATACATCAACTCCTTTTTTACAAAGTTTTCGGATAATACTATTGTTATACCGAATATAGCGACGTAACGGTTATAACGACTGATCGATCATAAAGATTCATGTTGATGACCAATCGACAGGGATGAATCCAGAGGTAGTTTTCTTGGGGGGAGGGAAGGGTGGGAGAGGGAATGTCAGGACGACCACTGAATTTGTGGTACTCATAGAGCAGGCCGGGATATCAATTTTTGTTGTAATTATTAATGTTTCTATATATTCTTCCCTTGTGGCCAAACCATTTTGATTTTGCAGTATAAATTTATTAGAGAATAACGAAAGATATGTAGAATTATGTGATTTTGTAGTTTTATACTATGCAAGAAGGTATGGACAGGATATCTTCCTAATTTATAGCCTAATGAAAAGGGACACACGTATAATGATCTATAATTAAGATATTTTTTTTATAATTAAGATATTTCTGTACCAATATAATTAAGATATTATTTTTTAATATCAACGTTTCTGTGCTGATATAATAAAGATACTGTTTTTGTAATATCGATATTTCTATGCCGATATAATTAAGATATTTCTTTTAATAATATCGATATTTTTGTGCCGATATAATTATGATTTTTTTTTTAAATGTCGATATTTTACTGTCAAAAGCATTAAGATATCGTTTTTATTAATTTCATTTACAGTAGACTTTTAATAAGAAGAATCAGGTTAATCTTAATCTTAATCTCCTTCCAATTTGATTCTTTTTTTTTATTCTATAAAAATATTAACGATGTATTGTATTATCTATGTTAGTTTTCGGTGCTGAAATTTTAATATAGATATTACGAAATATCGGGGAAAAAAATATCGGACACTAAATATCGAAATCTTTTTTTTGACATCCATATTGTGGATCCGCCACTGTCCATCCAACAATAAAGGATCGGTTTTAGCGACGGCGTTCCTGGAGTCATAAGACCTTTCAAACAAGAACCCTAAATTTTCCAGCAATGTTCCCATTAATTTAAACTCAAGTTTTGAAGAGGGTGGGGATTAATTACTGTTTAGCTTTATTATTTCCTTTAAAAGCGGTTTCATGTCTAAAAGACAGACTTTCATTGTGGAGAAGTTTAATAATTGAACTTCAGTTTAGCTGAAGAATTGAACGTAACTCTCTCTACCATATCTTAAATTTGTAAAAATAGAGCTTTGATTCGAGATCTTGTAGAAAAAGGGGATTCGTCAGTAATGAAGAAACGCCGTCATTCTACCAACGCAGATATCGGTAAGCTATGGCTGAAATAGTTTAAAATTCAATGAATCCATTTTATATAATTCTTATTTCTCATTTACATGTAGAATGATTGGCCATACCGACGATCGGCTATTTGCCTTGTCCCTTGGACGTCGTTTTAAGCAGTATCCAATGTAATTAGGGATTGATAAATTATTTCCCATTTCTATAAATTTGTTTTATTGAAAACTAGTTTCGAATGTTATACATTCATCCTCAGTTCTAAAAACACACAAAAAATTCACAAATAAGCAATTCAAAATATAGTTGCTATTATTATACATATTAAATTATATAAATCAGAATTATAAAACATTTATGAGTAATACACAAATACATTTATGAATAATAAACATTTATCATAAATGTTTTATAATTCTGATTTATATAATTTAATATGTATAATAATACCAACTATATTTTGAATTGCTTATTTTTGAATTTTTTGTGTGTTTTTAGAACTGAGGATGAATGTATAACATTCGAAACTAGTTTTCAATAAAACAAATTTATTGAAGTGGCAAATAATTTATCAATCCCTAATTAGATTGATCCTTCTATACCATCATGCGGATGTCAACTGAATATCCAATGCATTTGTTTATGCAGGTATATGTATATATATATATATATATATATATATATATATATATATATATATATATATATATATATATATAATATAATATATATATTACACATAACGTACACTTTATGTACAATTCATTTCATTGTTCATGTAGTTCGTTGTTAGATTTTTAAACCTCAAGGATTCTTTTCTTTTTATTTATGAATTATTTCACTACAATGACATTTACAACTTGATTGTTAAGAAATCAAATATGCTCTTTATGCTGTTAATTTTGCATAAATTTTTTCTAGATGCTAATTCTCATTCTTTCTTTATTTTTTCTATGTGCTTATCTTATTTTATAATTACAATAATTACTATTTATAATTATAATTATTACAATGTAAATTTATGTATATATATGTATATATTTTTTCTCAATATGAGATTTCAATTTTCTTTTCTCACACTCTTTCTTATTAGTATTCGTTTATGTTGCTTCACAAGAATTCTTTTTTTTTAATCATTTTTACATTATTTATGATTCTGGTTTGTTTATTTCTATATGTAAGCCAGAATTGCTAATTTTATGTTTGCACAACATAGTTATTCTTAGGGGAATTCGTCCCAGAATAAAGTTTTCTTTCTATTCTAATATATATATATATATATATATATATATATATATATATATATATATATATATATATATATATATATATATATATGTATTTATTTATTCTACATTTCAGTACCAAATATAATACAGTCCTTACGCATAACCACAATCAAATCCTGAACCAAATCTCGTACGCGTTAGATTGTACAATTTGGAGTATTTTCTCTGGCATTTTATTTGGGTTTTTTGTAATTTTTGTTGTCAAATCGTAAAAAAATACTTTTTATTGTACAACGTAGTTACGTTACGGGATTTGATGTACCGCAAAATTATGTATAGTATCCCTGTTAAATATATAATAAAATATATTCGTATACATATTTTATAAAAAAAAAAAATTAATTTTTATAAATAAATATTTTAAATGAACACTTACCATTTTTTACGACGCCATTTTGCAAGGCGGTGGTCATACCGTCAGGTAGTTTCTGTCCACCATCCTTACCTGCAACCATGTCGAAATATTAGATCCATCCGACAGACTTACACCAACACCAAACACAAGACTGACAATGGATGTTGATAAATAGAGATGTGATAGGAGGGGAGTTGCGCGTGCGCCCGGGAAATTATCGCGGGCTCTCTGGGGGTTGTTTTACTATCGATGTCTTGATAATGAAAAAAAAAAACACATGAAAATTAATTGTTCCTTTTCATCTTTTTTCGCACCGTTCCACAACATTAAACTTTTTCGATTTATACAAAAATAATTCAATTTTATTCATTTAAATATGCACAAACATTTCCATATAGTAAATATGTGTTTTATGGTTACCATCCCCTTTGCCCATTATCTCATATAATAATCTTAATTATTTAGTTTCAGTTAATAAAAATTTGTATGTAGTTTTTACTGTAAGTATGAATATCTGCAACTCAAATTCTCTAAAATCACCCACATATAAAACATAGCTTGTCGTTTGATTTACAATAATGAATTGTCGCGTATTGGGACTTTACATTGCATTGAATAGACCAAAACGTCGTTTAACTCGATAAACTTTTCGTACATTTAATTAAAATTTGTAGTATTTTTAAATATCAATATTTTTCTTTGAATTTTCAAATTCATTCATTTATTTTTAAATTATTATTATGTTTTTATTAGGTGGCCTTTATGCGCTGCTAAATAAAATTTTGTTACTACTATTAATCAGTCTGCTAAAATTACCAAAGAAGTATTAATGTATGGCGAAACAGATTAAACGCGAAACGACATTAATTAATCCGACTTCAATATTAATCCGATTTCGATGAAATTAGGGATTCTGCGGATTGGTAACCAAGATGGTCCCATATCAATTTCATCGAATCCTATTAGCTCATCCGAATTGGCCCTGAATTGGAGAAATGTGGAGGATTTGGCTTCAGTATCAATTTTATCAAATTCCAAAAATATTAAATGTTTTTCTTTGCGTAATAATAGAAATGGTTAGGATGCAATTCTGACTTTGGCAGAGTTTTTTTATTTTAATTTTATTGCAATTTTATTATAAACGTATTGTTTACATTAGACAATTTAGTAATTTGAGATATGAATGACGTGGATATTGGACTGTTATTTCAACAAAATATGAAACCAAATAAAAATAAAACCAAACTAAAAAATAAATCTTAATAAAAAAAATAATAATCAGCTGTAATAAATACAATTATATTAAACTACAGTTGAATTTATTTATTATTATAAATCAGTTTATAACATTTCTAATAAATTTTAAAACAAGTTTAAAGTGTTCAATTTGTGATTAACCCTTGTGTAATATGACTTTTAACGCTGAAATTTCATATACCAAAATAATATTAATTTTTCGGTAAAAATAAACTAATAAAATACAAAACATGTGTTTATTTCGGAAAGATGTTTATTCCTTTCCTACAGTTAAGTTATACAATATAATAATAACAATTCAACACAATAATTTATGTATTATATGTATTATATTTATGTATATGTATATATATATATATATATATATATATATATATATATATATATATACACATATACATATGTATACACACACACATATATATTTATTTTTTGTTTTTTATTTTCATCGTAGGATTTTCAAACATGGTATACAGCATGAAGATAATGCAGGTATATATTATAGATAGATCTGATTATTTTAAATTAAATAATATAGCACAAATTCAAACAAGAAAAAAAAATAAAGAACAATAGTAATACAAAAATAAATTAAGCATGATTGATAACAATAATAATGTCTTGATAGGTTTCTAGGTTTCTTACATATATACTAGTATTTTCCTTTTTTTGTTTGTCAAACTGTCTAATGCGATCGGTAAGTGATCTTTCGTAAGAAACTTTATTTATATTTTATACTTTGTCAATACTTTGGTATAACGTTACACAATTCAATATTGAAAATGTAAAAATAACAGGCACTCTTACCTTCAAAAGCAAAATCATTTTTTTCAATCAATACATTTACATAATTTTAACTCAATGAAATAAAAGGTTAGTGAATTTTATAAAGTTTCAATATTATTAACACAATGATTGATAAAATAGCGGTCAATCACATCTCTGAGATGATAAAATGTGTAAAAACCTATGCATGAAATTAATTAATTAATTAGTAATAAACCCGAAAATAGTAAAATGGAGAAATCTAATTTTTCCTTTACTTATTCCAATCCGAAAATAATACACGAGAAAAAGATAAAAAAAAATCGATCTATCGAATTTATAATACAAATCACATTAGACTTTTGAGAGGTATTTTGGATGATACCTCAGAGAAGAAAATTTCGGTATAAAATTAAATTTATTCTCAATATTTAGTAAGATAATACCGAAAAAAGAGAATAGTATTCAACCTAAAGATTTCTGATCCATTTCTCTAGTCTCGAGCCTTTCAAAAATACAGGAAAATATGGTACATACAAGATTGAATGGCGAACTCCCTGTTGTCATTAAGCTTAGAAGCGCTCAAGGCGTTTACACGAAAGGGACATTTAATCGTAGTATTCCTAGACCTAGGTAAAGCTTATGACACAATGATAAGAAGGCGGGTATTAAAAATATTTTAAGGTTTGGGTATAGGATATATGTTGGTTAGGATTGGGAATGGGTTAGGATATATGTGGTCTTACATTAAATTTTTTTTGGCTGACAGAAAATTCTGTGTCAGAGCAGAAAATACTTTTTCTTCAAGCCATTGCTTAGAAAATGGCACTCTACAAGGATCGCCCCTTAGTGCGACATTGTTCATCTTAGCTGTTAATGGAATAAGGTCCACTATTCGACCTCCCGTTTAATTTTTTTTTTTTTTTTTTGCAGACGACAGCGTCATGCCCGAAGCAAGTCGCTTTCATACATCCAGTGGATATTACAAGAGGCGGTACATAAAATAGAACAGTGGTCGAAGAGAACCGGCTTTAAGATATCCGCTTCGAAAACCAAATGTTTACGCATTCGTCGAAGATGAATGTTTCAATATAATCCACAAATATTATTAGAAGGCTATCCGATCGAGTATGTAGCAAAACATGGGTATTTAATAATGATATTAGATAGGAAGTTGATCTTTGGAAAGCTGATAAAATGAAGCAACTTTTTTTAATTCTCCTAGGTCGTTTCTTGAAAATTCATTCCGTGAGATTCAACCGAATATTTCTGAAATGTATTCGTTTTAACTAGTTTATTTTGCTTTGGCTGCTATGATCGCCTGAATAAGATATATTTTTCTACAGAGTGGTTCATGCATTAACAGAGAAATATTTTTCAATAGAGTGATTCTGTAGAAAAATGCATCTCCCTCAGGCGATTATAGCAGCCAAGCAAAGTAAAAAGGAATACATTTTAATGCGTGAGGTGAGGCCTTTTTGTGACAATACTTATTTGATTAACGTTCCAAGGATTTTTTTTTTAACTTGAAATTTGGCTAACCTCTTAAAAGCGACCCTTTAGTAAACATATAAGAGACCTTAATCTAATACCTAATATTATGATTCCATGTTCAATCACAGTGAAGAAAATACGGAGTCGGGCGTTAGTAATGATAAGCCGATTTGGAGAATTAAGATTCTTTTTTTTTTAATAGTAAGCCAGTCATAGCAGATATTTGATAATTGTGAGAAAATTTTAAATTTTATTTTATTATTTGTCGCTTACTAATATCATTGTTTATAGACAAGACAAAAGCAACAAAAAGAAGTCGAATCATCAATAAAAATTCCAGTCTTAGGAGGGTTAAATGAATACGACTTGTTTACGAATAGAGAGAGGAGAAAGAAGGGGGTAGAGGACAGAGGGATAAATATTGAAGATGACCGACCCACTTAGCCACCCCACTCCATTCGATATAGATTTTAGTATTTTTCTTATTACCATCAATCTAATATAAAAGCAATAAAATTAACTACGTCGCTTCATAATTTTTTATTTTTTCATTTTATCTCTTGGATATAAGGAATTGAATGTGTCGTCCGATTGTCACGTCAGTATCCGTATCGACCCAATTTAATTCATACGTTATTCCCCAAATTATTTTGTCGAAAGTGTCAAGTTCCTTGAGATAATGGTTCGTATTCAGCAGTGAGCCAAGGTCTTCAAGCACTCGGGGCGCTCCATTTCTCTTACGCCCCTTCATTTTTCACTTCATTTACGTCCACAGCCACAACTAAAAAAAATGGGAATAGATATTTTTGAGATTCACATTTCACAATCTCCATTGAGTCATAGAGTGACATGTGGAATATAATCGAACAAATGTATATAAAAAAATAATTTTTGTTTTTATTCGCTAGTCCGTAGTTGCCTCGACAAAACTTGATACTAAGAGTATGTGTACTGTACATCACGCAATAGACTTCACTTCCACTTCACTACACTTGCCACTTCTATCAAGTTTTGCTGGGTGACTGCGGACAAGCGCTTAAGAAATAGAAAAACGTCAAGGAGAAATATAAATCACAAAGTATTTTGAAGAACAGCTTCTGTAAGTTCCTCTTATGGCAAACAACGAAACCAAAAACTATTGTGATTTGGTAACAAAAATCTTGTTAAACAGACATACACACAAAAAAAAAAATATATATATATATATATATATATATATATATATATATATATATATATATATATATATATATATATATAAATATGTGAATATAGTCCTGATCAAGATTAGTATACCACCTTAATTTTTAAGCAAAAATATTTTTTAATAAAAATAACTAAATCTCATGGAGTATATTCGTTCGTTCTTATTCTTCTAAATCATTAAAAAGCATTCAACTATTGTTTATCTCTAATCTCATTTGAAATGGAATTTGTTCAATTTTCGACAATTCTCTTCTGGTTGATCCCCTAAGTTATCCAGTTTCGCTATACTTGTTTGCAAATATTATTTTTATTTATTATATGCTAATAAACAAAATAAAATAAAAATAAACCTTGTCACAAATACTTTATGGAAACTTCCCCTTTCGAATCGTTTGTAGCCATTAGTGGCTCAACAGATACCAATCGTATGTAATTTACCTTAACTTCATATTAGTTTTTTGAGTGTTAATTTCAGATCTTTAAAACGGGTCCTTACGTCTTTATTCAAATAACTATTCAGTTACCATCAGCCAGTCACGAAATTTACTTGGGAGGTTTCTTCTTGATATCTTAACAAATCACTTCTCATCTTTATGGCAGTCGATTTTCTAAATGGAAGGTCGTTGCATCGAAGCTAAAAATTTGAATTGATTTGTGGAAATCTTAGTTAAAAAGATGATACCAAAATTATAATGCTCATCGTGAGTTTGCAAAAATTGTATTCCTGTACTCCAGCTCGTTAGCGCAATAAAAAATAAAAAACAATACACTTTCCACACCCATACATAAAAACCCAATTTATTTTCTTTTCTATGGAGTTGCCTCAATCAATTTTACACTGGTTAAGTTGAAAAATGGTGAATGCACTAAGTGTTTGCCGAGTGGTGGGAGGAAACAATTTTTTTTATACTCTAATTAATAATAATAGTTATAGGTGATTGAATTGTATATTTTTTGAAAACAATTAAATAATATAATATAATAATATATATAATAAGATCTCAATACTGACTGTGTAGGCTTCTATTAGGAAGAATCCGACAGATGCATAATTTCATCAAAAACCAAAATTGTCTTCTTATGCTCATTCCAAACGTTACTAACTTTTCATTTTAAAATTTTGTTAATTATTCATAATTTTTTTTGTTAATTTCCATCCAATCAACGCGTTAAACGTTAAAAAGAAATTATTTTTCCACTAATTCTGTTTTTATGAGTTAAAGCTCGGTTTATGCTTAGTTTATGACAGAATAGTCAAAGAACGTTCAATTAAAAAAAAGATTAAATTTTAATGTTCTGTTCCATCTAAATAATCCATCTATGGAATAGTACCCTTGTCTCATTTATTTAAATTTAAAAGATATATATTGCATTATTAATAGGAAGGGAGTTTATTGGAGAATTTAGGAGTAAATTTTTTTTTTTACAGTTTTATTTGAACCTCTAAATAAATTACATTAAGAAAATGAGCTATATTGCGTAAAACATGGCTAGAGATTGCTATTCTAGAGACTAATCTACTATACGTTTTTTACATTTAGTTTATTCAAAACTAGCTGTATCTGCACGGCACACAGTGGTCCAGAATGGCCGGTTTGGCGAAAAAATTTAATTCTACAGTACATTTTTTTTTTCATTTTTATGAATCAGGAATAAATAAATGCCCAATAGTATGTTCAAGAGTTATTGACAATTAATTTATTAATTTATGAATGATTTTCATACATTTATTAATTTATTGTTTTTAAATTCAAGTATTAATTTTTATTTAAAGTTTTTTTTCAAACAATGAATGAGATTTTTTGTTTGAAACTTATTTATATAATTTATATTGAAGTAATTTAAATTTGTACAAAAAAAATATTGTTAAAAAAGTGCTGTATTTATTTTAAGAAGGAATGGGATGGTCCGGGAGGCGGTCAAAAAGTGGAACACAAATAGTGAAAACTGTTTATTAAGGATCCGACGTTTCGACCCATTTTGTAGGTCTTCTTCAGGGCTGAATAAACAAGATACAAAAATAAGAATAAAGCAATGGTATATACAGTGAATGAATTAATAAATAAAAAAGATTTAGTGAGAAAAAAAAAAGTGAAAACAGTGATGAATTAGTAAAATGAAACTGGTAGAGTAATGACAACTAAAAATAAATTAGTGAATATTAATACATTAAGCTGTTTATTATTAAAACTGGCTATATAATAATAAAAATAGGTAAACCAAAAGAGAAATAACATTAACATTAATTAAGTTTTAGTTAATGTTATTTATTTTTAGTTTATTAATGTATTAATATTCACTAATTTATTTTTAGTTGTTGTCATTACTCTACCAGTTTCATCACTGTTTTCACTTTTTTTTTCTCACTAAATCTTTTTTATTTATTAATTCATTCACTGTATATACCATTGTTTTATTCTTATTTTTGTATCTTGTTTATTCAGCCCTGAAGAAGATCTACAAAATGGGTCGAAACGTCGGATCTTTAATAAATAGTTTTTACTATTTGTGTACCACTTTTTGACTGCCTCCCTGGCCATATCTTTCCTTCATAAGTTCTGCGGTCAACCATTGATTATGCAATGTATTTATTTTAATTAGATTTGTATAAAATTGGTCCATAAATTCTTTTATTTACAAAATTAAAAGTTTTTTTACGTCTCTGTGGAAATACAATTTTTCCTTCATTTTAGGCTCACCACTTCTTCGCTCACCCTGGTTGTATTGGCTGTGGTTGACGGAGCTTGAAAAAATCGTCGAGAGGTAGTACCGTAATTTGTTGTTCCTTACCTTGCGGCCCTTAATTTGACAGGATTTTTGCCGTTTTCGATTAAAATCCGTTAGAAATATTTAGTTCAAATAATTTTTAACTTCTTCCTGATAATCCGGTGTTAGCTTAGAGAAATCTCTTCTCAATTTCTCCATGCAATTCACAGCATCACGGCCATTGTTTAAAACTATATTGGCTATTTCGCAATATGTCAATTGGAAATTTTCCACTGTGATACAAATATTTGTATCATTCGGAGAAATCCTAATTGCAATTAGAATTTTCCCGAATGAACAGTAATAAGTCTTTGGAAAATAAATAAACAGATTTAACCGAAAGAATGAGCAAGTTTGTTTGCGTTCTAATCAGCACAAAACTTTTAATACTTACGTACTTTTAGTCAGTTTTATTGAAATATATACAACGCTCGCAGGTGGTCGTAGCTGAACTTGTATCTATTAGATAAGAGAAAAAGTATTAATTCCATATAAGATAGAAAACTGCGAATGGTGTCGCACATTAGTTATACATTAATAAACTGTCGTAAACCTTGATTATTTGATCATTTATTTAAAAAATTTATGACAGCTTCAAAACCAAAAAATAAGAAGTACAATAGCGTTTGTAGTTTCTTAGGTACGTTATAAAACATTAAAAAAAAAAATATTACTTTTTTGCATTATCGATTTTTTTGTGGAATATGAGATGCTTGACAACACTCAATAAATGAATGGCTACATAAGTGACGAATCTTTTTGTTTATTAACTAATATTAAAAGTGTCACAACCTTTTCATATCATCAACATGTATTACTCAACTCTTGTGTATTCAAAATACTAAGTTCACTTGTAAATTCAAATAGTCCGAAAAAAATTTTTTTTTTTTCGTTTTCTTGACAATTTTGAGTCGTTGCCCTTGAAAAGAATTGCGAGTTAAATGCTTCTCAAATTTCAAGTTTTTGGGTTTCTCATGACTAACTTTTATAAGATAATTTGAGTAACATAAAACAGAATATTGTTTTTATCATTTCAAATCAACATGCAATAAAGTTTTACGAACAAGTTAAAAAAAAAAGCTTAGCCTTTGATTTTTTATTTTATTCTTAACACTTTATTTATATATTGCAAATTTCATCATACTTAGTGCTATATGATATGAACGGGAAAGTAAATAAAAGTATAATAGCGAACATAAATTCACTGTGGAAACACATCATTCAATTCAATACTCGGGCTTTCTTTGCATATTAATAATAAAAATTAAATCCAAGGACTGCAGTTTTACCTGCTTATTATTCATTTCATAACGTGATATTCTACTTTGCTAAAATTAAAAATTAAAAATTAAAATATGATTATTTATGAGTGACGTATCCGGGAATATCCATGAAATTTAAAAATAAAACAAAATAATAATAATTATTATAATAGCATTTTCTGTTTGCTATTTGTGTCAGATTATTTGTCAATATGCTACTGAATAAAAGATAGTTAATCGCTGTGAATGTTGGATAATCTTTATCTCCAATTAATTTCCAAATTACTGCAATTATTCTCGCACAATAGAGACCGAGATAAGAAGTTGTGCCGGGGAATTGCCGCTCCGATAGCTGACATATAGAGCGCTATCCAGGCATCGCTATCTACAGAACAAGGACGGCATCCGACCTTCTACGGACGGCAATGGGTGCATCCTCCATTCTTGTAGTGCACGAGGAATGTGGACTCTTTAAGGATCTGGTTTGCACGCAGGGTCTTATTGGATCACATATTACCAGACAACCTGCCTCCCTTTAAATTCTAGAATATTTAGAATATCGGAATGAAATTTGGGAGATCTCGATTGGGTAATCTGAAGTTTTTTTGAGGCTCATTGTCGACTTTGTAACCTACTGGAGTATTTCTCCTGCGACTCTAACTCTGTAATTCCCAACGGGGTGGGGAATTTTTTTTACGGATTCTGATAGGAAATGAAATTTTAAGACGAATTCATATGCCCCGAGGCCGCTAAACGCAAAAAACGGTTTTTACAATGTTCCAAATTTCTCTGAATGAAAGCATTTTTTTTAAAGAAACCTATTCAATTATAGTTTGAAACTATAATTTAATAGTTATAGAAGTTATTAACTAGTAACTATTCAATTACATTGCAGAGAATTAAAATCACTTTAAAATGAATCTACTTTCATCTTTAAACACACACAACAAAATTAAAACTTTTTGCTATTCTCTTGTTTATTATTGCCACCATGATACTTGGGGCCTTGGGGCGCATTGGATCAAAAAAAATTCCTCGATATAAATTCGTCTTAATATTTCATTTCCTACCTGAATCCGTTAAAAAATTTCATTCTGATTTTCCAAACATTCTAGAATTTATAGAGGAGACAGGTTATCTGTTACATCCTGTGTATATGTGTTTGTATATATGAGATTCTCCTGAACTGTATATGTAATACTATATAATATACATACATACATACATACATATATATATATATATATATATATATATATATATATATATGATATATATAGGTAACAGATAACCTGTCACCTCTATAAATTTTAGAATGTTTGGAAAATCAGAATGAAATTTTGAGGATCTCAATTGGGTAGCCTGAAGTTAGTTTGTCGACTTCGTAGCCTACTGGGACCCATACCAAAGGAATGGGGTAATTTTTTAACGGATTCAGATAGAAAATGAAATATTAAGACGAATTTATATCGACGTGGTTTTTTGAAAAAGGCTTAAGCGCCAAAAATTCGAAATCTAGGTAAATTGATTATGGGACATAAACACCATCTCTATCGATTCCCGCTCACAATATATATATATATATATATATATATATATATATATATATATATATATATATATATATATATATATATATAAAATGGAAATGTTCTAAAAATCGTATATTGATGACGTAAGTACCAAATACTAACGACTCTCAGTCGTCACTCTAACCTTGTCCTGTGCTAGAACCCTTAAAAATGTATTGTAATTATAACAATTTTGCCAGGAAAATAAACTCCTAATGTATACAATAAAATGTTAAATTAAAAACAAATATTGTTATCTGGAGAAAAAATCATTTCATGTGTTTCCTCTAAAGTTTGCTACACTTCGCCTATTTCAATAAACGACATCGACACATATATATATATATATATATATATATATATATATATATATATATATATATATAATTAAATATAAAAATTATAATCTGAATGGTCTAAGTGAACCTACAAACTATTTCCCACTCCTATTTTTTCTTTTTACATAATTGATGACTATTGACTTAGACAGAGACAGCTTGACCTGATCGTTAACCCTTCAATATTCAATATATCAACACCTATAAATGTAGACCTGTACATGGCAGTGTGACCATATCATTGCTGAGACAAATAACTAAGAAATTGGATTTCGAAAAATTTCAAATCATAAATTTCTGACTTTAATAGTATTTCATTATTGTTCTATAATCTGAAATTTTTATTCCGCTATCATTAAAAAAAAACCCTCCTTTTTTCATTACAGATGAAATCTTTTATTGAATATTAAAAAAAATAAAAATTATAATTGAAAAGTTAACGAGTAAAATATACGCGAATGATACGTTTTTATTCGTAATATTAATTGTAATTCAATAATAACTTCAGGTAGATGAATTATATTTTTCACTTTAATTTTTTTTTTTTTTTTTTATCGATATCGCGCTTCTTTACAAGTTTTCACTTCGCCTGAGCCCGACAAAGTTTATTTAAAAACTATTGTCCTGTCTTCGTCGACGTTTCCTATCTCCATATCTCAAAACCTATTTTAGGCAACTATTGTGTTTTTTTTTTTGGTATGTAGATGAACCACATAATTATTACAAGTTATCTGTTGGCTCCTCATATATTTAAGATATTTTAAAATCTCCCTTCTCTCAGCTATCAGATTAAATCAGTAATTTAAGTATAAACGCCTTTCTGTCAATCTACCAACACTGTTTGTCAGAAATAAAGTAGGCATAAAAAAAAAAATGATTTGTTCAGAAGTTCATAAAGTCTTGTTCTCTTGAGGGCTTTAAATGTAAATTTTATGCTAGCCGCTTGAAGCCTGTATCAGGCAGACTTGGGCATCCAAATTTATGTATTGATGTTTTTAAATTAAGCATTTTATATTGCAATGTCGCAGTAACAAATATTTTATATCATAATATGAAATATTTCGCGATCATCCTATGCTGGATCCTGGAAATATACTCTTGATCAAAATTAGCTCACAACTTCAGTCCTTCACAAATTCCATTTTATTAATGCTGGGAGTCATTTTCTTTTTATTTACACTGTTTAATTAATAATGAAATATTACAAGCGGGAATTAAACACCAAAAAAAAAAACACACAGCAAAATTGAACTTTACTTACAAAACAAACAATTGAAAAAACAAAACAAAGTTTAAACGTTTAAATTTAATATTTTAAGTTAAAATGATTTGTAAAAAATGATTACTTGCAAAAAAATGGAATGAGCTTTGGTAACTGAGAGAGCATTGTCGAATATTTGACAAATTCCATTTCAAATGGGGTTAGAGACACAAAATTAACTGTTGTAAACAATCCTTGAATGCTTTTGAATCATAAAAAATACGGTTAAACCCGAAGATATTTAGTTAGTTTTATTAAATATGATGTTTGCTTAAAAATTAAGTTGGTGCGCTAATTTTGATCAAGAGTAGGTATATTTATACTTCAGAGGTATAGGACATTATCTCCATTCTTTACCAATTTAACATAATTAAAAATTTGTATTAAACTTTACCCAGAGGTATAGATAAATATGTCCTAGACCAATTGTAACGGGAGTTACATGCTTCTAAAATAATTCGATTCAAAAACAGGGCTCAAAAACATTTAATTTTCCAGACAAAGTTCAAAAAATTACAAAATTATACAAAACATTCTTCAGGAATTCGAGAAAATAGTCTCATCTCAATCGGATAACGGATTTTTTTTTATTTAAGCATTTGTCTAAAAAATGAATTTTTTAATTCAGATTTTCGCGTCTATCTCCGCTAGTAATTGGATAGAACTCAAAAAAACATCGTATTGTCCGTCATGGAATAAGTTAAAACATAGAATGTTTTACTAATATGTAAGTTTATTAATATTTTGATTGAAAATTTAATTGCACATACTTGATTGTATTTGCAAACAAATTCTTAATTTTCATTCCTTTAATATAAATAGTTTCGCGAGAAAAAAAAATCAGAAATATCATTTTACCAGAGGAATGAAACTATAGAATTCGTTTGCGAATAGAATCAAGTATGTTTAGTTAAAGTTTCATAAATAAATATTAGTAAACTTATCTGAAATTGCAAAAATTAAAAACTCTTTGTAACTCGGCTCCCAATAAGGCTAGACAAACTTTTTTTTTTATAATTTTCTTGTTTTATATAAATGAAAACGTCATTTATTGCGATCAATTTGATGGAAAATTTGCTGAGATATTTGGATTTGATTAAGTTGCAAAGTTTTTTAATTTTTTTTTTAATTATCAAAACATAAAATAATTTGGATTTTAATGCAGAAGCCAAACCGTCCAAAAAGTATTTCAATTTTTGAAATAAAGGTTCAAAGTTTTTTTTTTTATAGATTAATATTTCAAAAATTGATTATAATTTTGCATTGAAACAAGGTTCATTGTGTTAGGATTTTAAAGGGTTATCAATGTTTTTCGTTTTATCAAGATTGCTGGAGTACATTTTTTTCTACAGAACATTAAACTTTAGAGTCAAGACATTTTTTTTTTCGCAGTTGTTTGCAATTTAATTGCTTTAAACAATTTAATTCATCTTAAAAAATTGTCTATGTTGTAGTCTATTCCAAGACGAACAATATGATTGTTTTTTCCAGTTCTCGCTGATATCTAGAAGAGGAGATGTACGCGAAAGTTGCATTCCTCTAATAAAAATTAGCGAAACTATTTATATTATAAACTATTTGTAGAGGAATGAAACTTAAGAATTTGTTTACTAATATAATCAAATATGTGCACTCAAATTTTCAATAAAAAATATTACAACTTTATTATACATTATGTAATTTTATTATACTTTATTATACATATTAGTAAAATATTCTATGTTGTAGCTTATTCTAAGATGAACAATATGATGTTTTTTTTAGTTCTCTCTGGTCTCTAGAAGCGGGTATATACGCGAAAATCTGAATTAAAAAATGCATTTTTTACACAAATCGTTATATAAAAAAAAAATCTGTCTCCGAACGGGTCAACACTATTTTCTCGAATTTCTGAGAAAATTCTGCTTAAAATATATTGTTTTCAGATTTTTCCAACGTTGTCTGGAAAATTATGCCCTGAATACCGGACTAAAAGAACACTTTCATTCGGAGGAAAACTGTTCAAGCTGCTCTCCTGTAAAGCTAGGGAAATGTCACATTCATGGGAAGTGTCCTATTCATCAGAAATATTAGGTACAGATATATTAACAAAGACTTCTATTATGTTTTATTTTTTTCCGTCATTTAATTATGTTCATGTTGACCACTAGAAATTATTATCTTAACGATGCTATCATAAGGTTTATCATGGCAAGTGTGAGTGACTACAGATTCGCCTGAGTAGATACACCAGATATTTTGTATTCAAATTTTTATCGATAATTTATATCTTATTCTTATTTATATTATACGGGTTTTATATAAGGACCTTTATACATAAGGATTATTTTACAATTTTTGTTTTTTGGTTTATTCAAGCACTCTTGTGTGTTTGTAAGCTGTTCGGTGATGGTGATGATAAAGTTATTTGATGGAATTAAAAATAATGGGCTGTACATTACTTCACCACTTTATTTTCATAATTTTACAACATTTCATCACAATAAAACTACCAGTCGAATGTTAAGGATAAAGTATAGTATTAATAAAATATTTCAAAACAAGATTATTTCCAAAAGACAAATTGTAAATAATTTATAAATGAAACTTTTGTTTCAATATGTCAATCAGTAATGTATTTAAATGTAATAATTTTTGCAGTTTTAACATTTTTTGGGTTCTACTAGATGTACATGCCATCGTCAAGTACATCTAGTAGAACTCAAAAAATGTTAAAACTGCAAAAATGATTAGTTTTATCATTATTCAATAATTAAGAAATCAAGTTAAAAATATATAAATTTATTGCGTTACATACTCCTAGTAATGATTATAGTCGATTAATTTTTTTTTTTTAATTTTATGTTGAATTTATCTTTATCTAACTTTAATAATTTATATATCATGAAAATTAAAATTACCAAAAAATGAATTGTTGTCCATATATATAAGATTAGAATGATTGGAATTCTTTGTTGTTTATTTGTGATAGTTGTTTATCAATTGTTATAATGAATTGTCAAAAAACTTACTATATGGTGGAGCCGAAAAGTTGTAAAATAATGAAAGTATTGTGAAATAAGACGCCAACCAGAGACAGCCCTCCACCTCAAGATACTCACACACATACTAAGGGAAAAGGGAGGCCACATGACAACTTGGAAAGAGCAAACCACAAACAGGTGAACACAAAAAAACAGAAAATTATCGCATCTTATGCTGCATTTTGTTATATATATATATATATATATATATATATATATATATATATATATATATATATATATATATATATATATACTCGTTATTGTTTTTTTTTTCGCCACTCCTGATCTGATGAATCGGCGAAATATGGACAGATTAGTTGTTTTACGTTATTTTTGAGAGAATGTTTAGAACTTTCCACTTATATCCACATAATTATTTTATGTCTGTTTATGAGCCTTTGCCCTTCTATACAAAATTATTATATTTTGTTAATTGTTAATTTGAGGATGATAGAACAAAATGAGTTTTCTTCTGAGCGAGTTTTTGTTTTTAACTGTACCAAAGGTACAGAATAAAGGTACATTCTAGAATATACCTGCCTAAAAATGTGGGAGATACGAGTTTAGATTACTTTTAAGATAAGTTAAATAATCGCTACCATAACCGCCTTTTGTCTTCTAAATCACCACTTACGTAAAATGGGACACTGTCTTCTTTGTAAGTCTTTCACAATATCCTGCTGAAGACCAGCCAGAAGAATGCCTAGAATTTGGTTATTGATTGTACCATATTAATAATTTTGTTGTTCATAATACTATTAGTGTCTGCTTAATCACTTAGCTAGGAAATCACAATGCTATTTAGGTATTAAGTGGAATCTATAAAATAAAAAATTTATTACACTAAGATGATTGAAACTGATTTAATCTCTCATTTTTAGGAATGATTTATTTTTATTAGCAACCTTGTATGATTTATTCCTGTAATTGTTATCGATTACTTCTGCCGAACACGTGGAATTAGTTTTCCAAATAAAGATGTCCCATTTTACATATTATCTCTATCATAAATCATATTATTGCCACATAAATTTCAGGAATGTTTTCAAATCGTCTTCATTTCAACGATATCTACAATTTTTAGTTTACTCGTCACTGGGATTTCACTGTAAAATAAAGTCCAAAAAGGAAAGAAAATTATGGAAACGGCAAAAATTTTAAACTTTTAGCTCAAATTATCAGGCTTTAATTTCTTGAAAAAGCATTGTCTCATTGTAAGAATAGTTGTATTGAGTTGACATTAAAGAGAATATTTCCTTTTATTGTATTGCCAACAGGTAATCGTAAGTCAAACGATGGTGTTTAACTATGAGGCTCGTGATAAGAAGCTATTCTCTTCAACATTGTGTGATGGATGAAGCACAGTTACTGACGGTAGGTTTTAGTTACATCGGATTTTTTATTTTTTAATATAGCCCACCTACGCTGTCTGTCACTTGGTGTTTTGGTGTATTGCTGATCGAAAGTTCATAATCCGAACAGTTATTGTTCTAGAAAACAAGAGTGCTCACAAATTTGATTAGGCAAAGATAATGACAATATACAATTTTTCTAAAAAACCTTTTATGGAACATGGGTACCTAAAAAATTTAATTAAATTAATTAAGTCTCGAAAAAAAAACCCATAAAACAATCAATTATGACCAATAAACACAGTGTCTCTATCTATTGACACTTGAGGAATTATAAGCGAATTCTTAATAGGTTAGCGGGCTGGCTGAAGAGTGAAGGTACCATTACAGAAGCGAGATAAATCGTTTAAGTAGTTAAGAGTTCGGTATCGTATCCTACGGCGTTGCAAACCTCCCCATCCCAAGTATTGATCCTATACCTCCTCAAAATGTTCTATGACTAACGGAAGTCTGGGTCCTTAGTGTGACTGTAGCCCTCCAAGTGCGTCATCTATCATAATAGGAACTTCGTGAAGGGGGGAGATGATGGAAACTGCCTTTTCCTTTTCATGAGGATTTAGGGTTATGAAGCTTGATGAGAAAAACACGTGCTTGTGGATGGATATATGAATATGTTTATATATATATATATATATATATATATATATATATATATATATATATATATATATATATATATGCATACACATACACATGGTGTCTCAGTAGTAGACATGGACCACCCTCCGCTCAAATTGATGCTTGATTTGGTGATAAGATTGCATCAATAAGCATTTTATCGTGAGCTCTGGCATTGAGTGTGATGGCGTATTAGAGATAATTTAATATTTACAACGTTTATACCATTTTCTTTTTGATGCAATGCTTGCTTTTTCTAGAAATTTTCCTGAAAAGTGTGATTTTTTGTACTTTTAGGCGTTTCGTGAGCTGACGGTGGAATCCGATGGAATTATAAGTTTTGATGCACCGATAGTGTTATCGAATATTATACTTCCATATAGTTGTTGTTCCAGGCACGATAGAGAAAATATATTCATTTTTTGAAATAAATTTTCAATGGACATTCTCAACGCTATAATTAGGAGAAAAATAGTAGAAACAGATTGTATAAGTTTTAGATAAAATCGTATGTAGCAACCCACCTAAAAAAATTCATAAACATGCCTAAAGTGTCTTTTCAAGTTTTAGATATGAAAAGTTTCATAGGACAACTAACTAACTAGACTAACACAGTACTACTGGTGAGCTCCATCACTAGAACCGTTTCGCCATGTAAATATCCACGGATAGAATGGAATTAAGCTAGAGGCAAGATATAATAAGAATATACAGTCAGAAGTTTAATTAATTTATTTCACCAAAATACTTTAAAATATATCCAGGATATAAGAGAAGGATAAAATATAAGAAATAGATAGAGAATTGAATCAAGAAGCATTAAAATGGGGATTGGAAAAAAAACCCTGCAGTATTCGACAGATTGTTCTTTACCCGATCCTCGTCCCTCTACTTTCTTTCATCAGTCGTCCCAATCGCCTTCCCACTTCCAAATTCCACCTTTTCAATTATTCTCTGTCCATCCAGCTCTCCAAGGATTTGTAAATACGTGCTTCCAATCTGTATTCATAATTTAGAAATCGCCGCTTCAGAGCAGAACTATTCTATCTCCTAATTTGGCTTTATCAGTTTTTAATCACTTAAGATATTTGAGACTAATGAGCATTTGATGCTGAAGTAGCCTATTTCTATCTGTAACACTTAAGTTATAAAGCAAAAATTTTGGTTTATACATTATGAAACGAGAAAAAAAAAAAAAGTAAATTCCTCACCTGTAAAGTTTAATTTTTGGAGTTAGGGATTTCTGCTCTGAAGCTGCAAAATATGTGCATATATATTTATATATTCGTTTTCTTTGTACTTATTTATTTTTTTAATTTATTGATTTTAGAAGTTACTTCATTTAGTGTAATTTAATTTTTCTTCTTTTTTTTTTTTTTTGAAGTTGTCAATTCTTTTTTTTTCTTTTACTCGAAGGCAATATAATTGTCTATAATCTATAATTGTCATATTGTCATATTACTAAGTAGTAATTATCAAAATATATTTATTTTTTTCCTTTTTTTAGTACATTAAAAAAAAATATTGTAAACGAAAAATAGAATTCATTCATAATAAAATATTAGTAAAAGTTATATTACAAACAATATTTATTAGGATCAATGAGAAGAATGAAATTGTTTATGCTGAGACGACAGATCAACATAATTTGGTTCCTTGGTTGTTAATTTTGATATACGGTTCCACATCCTCCACAAGGTTTTATCCATTTTTTTGACTTAATGTCCACAAATACTGAAATATCAATTTTGCATAGATACGAATCACATACACACAATACTGACAAGTAACTAAGTTTTTAAAATTATATTTTTATGTTCAAAAGAACAGAAAGTACCCCCATCAAACTGTTCCCGTATCCCGGGGGGTACGCCTACCACATTTTAGGAAACACTAAGAGTATTCCTTTCAACAGCCTCTCAGGGGATGAAAAACTGCAAAAATGAGACTATTTCTATTTCTTCTATTTCTATTCTATTTCTGAGACTATTTAGCACTGAGATCATTTCTAGTTACATTATTAGCTATTATATGACTGCTAATTATGGGTGATAATAAACATCACATAAGTATTGCGAACATTGTAGAAAAACTATGACAAGGAAACTCAGCCTTGGCAGGATATTAAATTAGAAACGATTTTACCTTAATTCGATGATAAATGATAAAATATAAAGCTTTAAAATTTGATTGTTTTTCATCAATTTAGACGCATGCTAAATATATTTCGGCTAAAGTGGTATTCCTTTAAAGCTAAATCTACATTGGTGGTGTGCCAAGGTGTAGGCTAGATCCACAGGGGCCAGAATATGAACGTGACTGTCTTCGAGCGCGTCGCCATTAGTAATAATTTTTAGGCATTATTGTTTGTTTGTTTACTTTCTTTTACGACATTGAGTACTGCTTCTACTGCAGGAAAGAAGGGATATAATCCAGGCTACCTATTTTAGCCGAAAATCAAGGTCGAGAAGGTAAGGATTTATTCCATGGGCCCGCCCCCAAATAAATGTTCTATTATTCACAAGCATAAACAAGACACACCGGAGTAGGAAACTATGACGAGGTATCAAATCAAGGAGAAGTTGAAGTTGGTTGGGGGTGCAAACAAGAAAGCACACAGTGACACTGTCAGTAAGTGTGATACTTTTTTCAATCCGAGTCAAGTTTAGGCCTTAGTAGTAGGCTGTCATCAGGGCTTAGCACAATAAAAAACAACCATAAAAGAAGCATAGAATGAACATAGACATAGTAGAAAGTACATACGATAATGTGAAACAATTGAATAGTTGTAAAATTGTAGCACCATGATGTGGTATGAAAATATACGAAGGATACGTACATGAAATCTGAAAAAGGAAACAAGAATGAGGTATGAAAGATATTATTGAATAGATAAAAAATATATAAAATATATCTTCTGTATTGTAGAAGTTAAGCAAGTGAAAGCGGTGAAGAAGTAGGGCTCGAAATAAGCACGGATAAGTGTAATATGCGGTTAGGAGCAGAAACTGAGGCGATTTTGGAGATATAGGAACGAATACTTTTGGATATTTGGAACGCGTTGAGTTATTTAAGTATTTGGCGTCTATGATATCTAAAAAAAAACACGAAATTTTGGAGGAAATAAACTAGGGGTTAAAGGCGGGGGATGCCTGTTATTTTTCGGTCTCGACATTACTTAGCTTGTGCCTTTTGCTCAGAAATTTAAAGTTAAAATTTACAGAACTGTTATCCTTCCTGTGCTGTACAGGCGAGAAACGTGGCCGCTAACTTTGAAGTAAGAACAATGCCTTAAGATCTTCGAGAATAAGGTATTGTGAACAATATTTGGTCCCAAAAAGGATGAATCCTCTTGAGAATTTAGGAGGTTACATTGCGCGGAATTGCGTAGCACGCTATTAATGTAATAGTTGATATAATACAGGTGATAGCACCGCAACGGTTGAAATGGGCCTGCAAATTTGTTGGACTTATTGCCGAACAAATTCCTAAGAAATTAATAAGCGCAGAGCCCTCTGATAAACATCCGAATTGTAGATAGATGGGAGTAGGTAAATAGGTGAGAGGATTGTTTTAAGGGAGATCACGGATTTGGTTTTGGACGGTGTTCAATGGACGGATATTTGTAAACAGCGATTGGTGGAATCGGCATCGAATCTTCTGGCCCGCTAAGCCTTTTAATATTATTATTGTAGAAGTTATAAGTTTCATTTACTCTTCTCGTGTGTTTCGCATTTCATTAATTTCTCATTGTTTCAATTTTCATATTTCATGTATATAGAGGGTGTACTATGTAAAAACAAAGAAACTTAAGGTGCCGATTCTGCTATCCAAGACTGGAGAGCAGAAAATATAAGTTTAGTGTTATTTTTGGTAAGTCATATTTTTCGTTGGGCAGGAAGCGATTTCTCAAAAACTATTCGAGGTAATTAAGTTCCAATTGTACCATCTAAAAGTAGATAAAATCCCCTATAACTAATATGGTTTGGTTTAATTAAACCCTCTGTACGGGAGCTACCAATAGCGAAAATTTATTTTTATTTTTTAAATCAGATTTTACTGCTGAATGATTTTATCAGCCCCCTGCTGGACTAAAGATATCCTACTTTCAGGAAATATTCTATATTTATTAAGCTTTAACTTCGAATAAATGAAATTCTGGTCTCGAATCGGCACCTGATTTGCTAAAAAGTATGGTGGTTTCCCGAACAGAGATTTTTTTTTTTCAATTTTCGACCTTTTACGTATAAAAATCTTCCTTTCCAAAAATGACATTTCACAAAATTTGATGATAACAATGGAAGGATCGAGAAATCGGAACAACCAGTCAAGAGCATCAGAAAATGTTTGACTGGAAACTTAAAGTTAAAAAGCTTATTAAAATATGAATAATTGTGTGAACAATGAATATAATGGGTTATTTTTGGATGGATTTACAAAAGCGTAGACCTTCTCCAGGATAAATTAGCCTTCAGGGAAAATTCCTACAATTATTAACCTTTATCTGCCACTGGACTTTTACGTGTGGGGTACACTGTAAGAAAAATTTTATGAGGCAAGAGTAGAATCTTGAGATATGTTTGAACACATCCATTCAAAGCCTTATGCATCAGAGAAGAGGGAGGAGATTTCGAACACTTAGGTGAATAACTTCTTTATTTTATTTTATTTTTTCTTTATAACTGTCTAATGTTTGAATTCTGACAATAAATAATAATTAAAATTTATTAATTGTAGACATTTTCTCTGAAGACAAAACTATCCTAGATAAGGCCTTTGCTTGATAAATCCAGCCAAAAATAATCCATGATATCCATTATTCAAACAATTATACGTATTTCAATAAATGTTTAAGCCTTATGTTTTCAGCCAAACATTTTTTTATGCTCTTAACTGGTTGATTCAATTTCTCGCCCTTTTTTATGCATCGTCAGATTTTGTGATTGATCATTTTTAGAAGAGATGGAAGAAAAGGTCGAGAATAAAAAAAAAAAATCCCTATCGGAGAAGCCCAATTTCACACCACAATTTTTAGCAAATCAGGTGCTGATTGTAAACCTATCCAAGAATAAACCTCAGCTTTATTTGTGCGAAATTCAAGCTTAATAAATGGAAAAGTTTTCCTGGAAGTGGAATATCTGTTAAAAATAAAATTAAACTTTTCGCTACTGGTCCCCCCTGTACATGGAATTTAGTTAAGCCAAATCATATTGCTTAAAGAGAATTTCGTCTACTTTCAGATGGTACAATTGGAATTCAATTAGATTTGTTTGATCGCTTCCTATGCAACAAAAAACATGACTTATCTAAAATAACACATAACTCAATTTTCCTGATCTTCAGAGGTGAATCGAACCATAGTTAATAAGTACTTTTTTGTTAGTCTTGGAGTGCAGAATCGGTACCTGAACTTTCCTGGTTCTGTCACTGTATACCCTTTATACATAATTTTCATGTCACATGCTGCTACAGTTATTCATATATTTCGGTTTATATCTATCATTCTATGTATTTACTAATATATGTATATTATTTTTTTCTGTAATTGTTGTATCCTATTTAACTTAGCCCTGATGAAGGCCTACAACTTGGGCCGAATGCCAGCATACAATACAAGAACACACAACGATTTTCTGATATCGCCATAGGCCACTTGGATTCTTTAACGGGAAAGCATCCTTTGTTCAACTACTTTTGAAAAAAAGCTCACGGTTGCATTACTTGTCCTTGTCACAGGTTCTTGTCAGTCCTTCCTCTTACTATCGTGCCTTCGGGGATGACTACTTTCATTACCAAGTAATACCTATTATTTGCTTAGTCATCGATGTACTCTCATAGGCCATGATCAGCCGGGTTCAAGAAACAACCTTTTTATGCTTGATGATCTTGAAAAAGCAGCTGCATGTAGCAGAGAGTTTGTTTATGAAGATTTTCTCCAGATGGGATTGTGGGCGTTGTACCCTCTGAATATTATTTATTCGACTGATGAAAGACGAACATAAATTTTCCTCAAAATCGCCTCAGTCATTTGGAATTAATGTTCAAACCTTCACCTGACATAGAAGAGAATGAGGTAGAAATGTTCAAGAACATAGGTTCTTAAACAGTGGTCCGCGAAATAATTTTGACATTAACTTTACATCCCCTAACTTTTCGATTTTATTCAAATAACTCATTTAATAAAAATCCTACACGATCAATTATTTTTGTATTTTTTGTTACTTAACTGAATATACATATGACCAAGAAAGGTTTGTATTTGCTTAATTTATAAGTCTGTAATTTTTTAAATTCTTTTTACTATTACTTTTATTCTTTTTATGTTTTTTATTATATATCCTGATAAAAAAAGTTCATCTCTATAAACCATTTATTGAAATGACCAGGTTTACATTTTTACTAATATTTACTATAACGTTTAGCCTAGAAGATTATTGAGCCAGAAATTAAGCTTCAAATACAATGCCTAAAAAAATGCCTAGGGTTGGGATGTGGCAACTAAAAAAATGTCGTTTAAGAGGGGGTCATCGGACTACCTAAGTTTAAGAAATGCCAACCCTAGAAAGTGAAGAGGAAACTTCATGAAGATAACATACCCCATTGAAGAGAAAATCCAGAATAATATATACCTTCGAACCAAAATTTATCAACATTCAAAATTATGAATTCGGATCTTTAATAAGTCGGAAGGAGAATATTCTCTCTTAAACTACGTTAAATAGGCCAAAAGAAACGTGTACCAAGTTTCAACAAAATCAGTTAAGAACTTGAAAAGTGGCGAAGAATACACAGAATACTCCACTTTTTGGTAGAGAAACTTTTGTCTGAAAGAAAACTACGTCTTAAGTCAAATTCATACCAGATATAGCTTTGACGAATTGATAGCGAAACTTTGACCGGTTAGTGTTTTACTGGTATTTGGGATGCTTATGGCTTTGTTTTGGGATTTGCCTCTAATATCCTCGAGAAAAAAAAATTCTCTCATTTGGGGTTTATGTATTTTTGAAAATTTCCTTCCCAATAAAACAATAATAAAATAAATAAAACTGCATTAAAGATCTTGACTGATGAGAATTTATGGCTCTAAAAGTTATTTAAATGCAGGAGATTGCCTATAATGAGGTGTCACTTAACTCCTTCGAGAATTTCCGTCGATTAGGTGACTCCAGATTGGATGATGGCTTAATAGTAGTTACGCGGTTTCGTCCGGTCCGTCTTATTCTTGATGACCGCAGAAGATCATCTTAATATCAAATCTTTATGAATAAATATATTCTTATAATTCGAAAATTTTCCAGTTCAAATTCTTTTAACTTTAAGAGTCTACTTTATTAATGTTAAAAATGATTCAATATTTAAAAAAAATGTGTATATATATATATATACATATATTATTATTACACATATATATATATATATATATATATATATATATATATATATATATAATAAATACTTAGCAGGTGCTTGTTAGTTAAATATTAACTTGTATGTTAAAAAAAATGGCTATTTTTCCATTTTGCTTGAATCCTTAGGCAGAAAACAAAACTCATCACCGGCTAATACAAAATAATCACAAACTCTAATCAGAGGATTGTATAGTTAACTCACCGAATTGAGTGGAATGATTGCTGCAGATAACCGAAATTCTCGGATAATCCACTTGTGAAAAAAAAAACGTTGTAGAAGCAGTAAAAAACAAGATTACATATTTCACTACAATTCTGTAATTAAATCTAAAAATTTATTTGCAATAAGAACAAGTAATGAATTTTTTAAAACGAACATGTAAAAGAATAAAAAAATTATTATAGTTTTTGAAAATAATAATTCGCTTATTTTTGTTTTTCTTCTTATCAATTCAGCTAATGTTGCTGAGTCTTGTTTTTCGCCATCTTTTGTTGTTGGTTCATTTTTCTTTAAATCGTTCTTCAGATTTGGCAGTATCTTTCTCCATGACTTCATTAAAGTAAATGATTTAAAACAAATAAAATAAAAGAATAGACGTATAATGATCAAATTTAACTCATTTTAATCAAGATAATGATTTAATTTTACTCACAGAAAATTTTATCATCCTACTTATTAAAAAATACTGAAATTGAGATTTCGGAGCAAAACTTTATTACTTATAGTTCTGCACAAATAGTCTCTCTTCTTCGTTTTCATTATTCTCATTCTTTATTATTCGTTATCATTATCTCATGTACGTTTATCTTAAAACCGAACAAGAGTCGGCAACTGCATTTTTTACTTTATTTTTTTAAATTAAAAGTAACATATTAATTAAGAGTTGTAGAAAAACTACTCAAGAAATAAACCTTTTTTTTCTCTTTAATTAACATAACTGACTTACAATCAATAGTTTACTATAATTTCAGTAAATCAGTAAAACAATTTTTCTGTCCTAAGGTAAGACAAAATCTGCTTCGTAGAGCAGTTATCTTTTTTTTTAATGATAAGATTACTCACTTTCTCTTTTGGGTTCAGTTTGTATAATCTGTACAGTGGTTCCATAAGGAGCTGATGTGGTCAGCATCCTGACGCTCAACCACCAGGTTTATCATTCAACCCAATGAAGGGTCAAGTACACCACTTTATAGAGTCTGGGTGGACCCCAAGAGGTTCTCCCGACTCCAGAGTCGACTACCGGTTGATAAACCGGAATAAATTAATTATCTGCTTCTTTGGGGCTCGAACCTGGGCCCGGGAGTTTGGAATCCTGTGCCTTACCCACTCCATATTTATGAGCTTATATAAATTTTTTAAAAATTAGAACAATATTTAAAATTATAAATAAATGTTACATTTGGGTTATATTTTGGAAGATTTCGAAACTAAAGCCTCAAGAAACTGAAGTTAAAGTTACACTTATCAGTGTTACAACTTCCAGTGTTACATCATGACATGAGACTTATTGTTTACAATTTTTCCCCGGTTCATAAGGAGAAAACATTTTTTTTAATTTCTTGTTTAGACACGTTTCGGAAAATCACACAAAAAATGTAATCATGGAATTTGTTAAAATTGATATTGGAACTTTTTCACTGATATTTCATTGGCGTATCAATGAAAATACGTTTGCGTATGCGTAAGCGAAAATAATGAATGAAATTTAACAAAATTGATGTGGAACCATCTAGATATCCACCCAATATATATCCAAAATGTAAAACAAGGGCGGGAATTTTCAATTCTAAAGAAATTTATTTCACTACCTGCATGAATACAACGCTTCCCTACGTTTGGTATTGAGGGAGCAAAAATAAACTACTAATAAAACCGGAAGTTGCCTTCATATCTCCGTCCACTGAATTATTGCGTAACAATGTGCAATCGATTACCTACGATTTAGAGTTTGTTAACTTAAAAATCTAAGTCAGTTCTCGAGTTCGAAGCTCTGTCCGAAGTTCTATAATGCAATAAGATACACTACAATTTTCTCACATTCGTAGAAAATTTCGGCGAAGATGCAGCTTTCATATTAGTTTACAATATTCTCCTATTGTTAGGTTACAATGTTCTCCTTATTAGTTTACAATTATTGTATGATGAGCGAGGACTAGAAATAAACATATCTTGATCTATCCCGATGATTCCCGAGGTTCGTATTGTCCGTATCATGTCTGAACAGCCTAATAGAAATATCCTTGATAATATCCCGATTCCCCCAGCACATTGCAATTAGTCTTATCTCTTTGGTGTATTTTCATTCAAAATTACCCATGAATATAAGTCATGTATATACTCAGATTCTCAAGATCTTCTAGAGGTCATGAGAGCAATGGACAGTCTGATCCCGAGTCTGTGATTTTAGAGCATAAAAATGAAAATGGTTTTTTGGAATAGAGATGGGAAAAAGGTACTCTTGAGTAACGAGTACCGAGTATTTTACTCGAATACTCTCACTAGCCGGGATTAGATTCGACTGGGGATGGAAGGGGAAGCGAAGATTGACCTATCCCATCCACCCTTAGTCGTGATATAGTGAGAATATTCGAGTAAAATACTTGGTACTTGTTACTCAAGAGTACTTTTTGATCATCTCAACTTTGGAACTAAAAGCTGAGAAGAACGACGAAAGTTGTGACGAAGGAGATTATATTCCAACGCTATTGGCCTTCAAATAAGATAATACGAATCCGAGAATCAAGCAAGTCCATCTAGAAGAAAGAAAACGACTGGAGATTAGGTTGGAAATAAGAAAAAAAATGATCAGATCAGAAGGAGAGGCTAGAAATAAAAAACTAGTATTTACTATTTATTGTTTGGCCTTTTTATTGGCCTTTCGCCTTAATAAACTATTTTTTAGTGCAATTTAGTGCAAAATGCATAATCACCAAACTTATAGAGGATTAAATTTCCTACAGTATCCATATCAAATATTTGTAGTTACTCTCAGCAGACGTCGAGATGTATTGAAATAACAGTTTACTTTTCTCAAAAATTGTTATTTATGTATTGCTTGGCTTCTATTGGCAATAATTACAAATATTTTGTATGGATATTGTAGGAAATTCAATCCTCTATAAGGTTGGCTATGATCCATTTTGCACTATAAAATAATTATTTAGGCGAAACCTCTGATTATCCAACTTTTTGCGTTTTCTTGACATTTTGCAGATTTTTACGGTCCGGCATCTCAACAGCTATTCCGAATTTAAAATAAAAATACAGATAAAGATTTCAGGAAATTTAACTTTCTTTAAAATTGATTGTGTCAAAGATTTACCTTGCGGCCCCGTATCTCAGTAGTTGTTCCGAATTAAAAAAAATACTAAATATAAAACACAGGAAATTTCACGTTCTTTAAAATTGGCCAGGCCAAAGTATTACCCGAAATGCACTGGGAGCGAGTTACTAAGTAAAATCTGAAAAAAGTGGCGAATTCGTTGAACTATAACATTTTATTGCAAACGATAAATTTATTGGGTGGCAGAACTTTATATTTCCAGTCTATTACGAGAGTACTTTCGGCCTAGACGATCAAAACTTCTTTTGAAATCAGACACTTTTTTGGCCTCAGCTCCTGGACTAATATATTTATTTATGAAAACAATTTATATTTATATATATATATATATATATATATATATATATATATATATATATATATGGCCATTTTTAAATATGTCAAAAATTAGATTTTTGTTATATACTGATTTTATTCAGTTAGCATGTTCTATATTTCTAAGTGAGTATATTTAAAGATACAAATATGCGAGCATGAAATTACGAGACCATTCTTGGATTAAGTAGCTATATAAACTCACCGATTTAGATATGGCATTCAAATCACCTCTTTAGCGACTAGAAGCGTCATTGAGTAAAACGAATCATCGGATTAAAAAAATCTTAGAGACTCTCGTTAAAATAAATTACACTCAATAAATACAACAGTTTGCAATCGTTTCGTGATAGTGGAAAAAAAAATTTTTTTTTAAACAAAAACCACGTACCTTGTTTCATTCTTTTTTTTTTTCTTATGATCTTCCTCTACTACTTGTTAACCCTATTTATAATTCTTTAATCTATTACTTATTTCTAATTTATTTTATGTTTAGATAAATTGATTTATTAAATTTTTATAAAACACCAATGGATTTCAAATAAATTTAGGATAAATGCTCAATAAGTATTATTCTAAAGTTTCTAATATAAATTTTATTATTTATTTATTTATCTTATTCCAAACTTTTCTTGATTTTGTATATTGAAAATCATAAAATGAATTTTTATAAGATTCAATTCAGTAGATTTGGGAGAAAATGATCTCTTTAGACAGAACCTTTAAATTGTAGAAAATGTATTCTAACTTTTAAAAATTTACAACAAACGTTATATAGTCGGTACCATATTTATTTATACCATATTGATAACCCATATGTGTTGTAATGGCTGAATGGTATTCATTACGGTCATAAGTATTCATGAATTGAATTGGTTGAACCATATTTAATTATATTATATAATTCTTATTTGATATATAGTATTATTACTAGTAATTCTATGAACATTAGATCCCGCGAAAAAATTTAGGAATTTTATTTTTTGCATCCGTTTATCCACAACGCAAATGTTGTAATATCGACGATATGAGTAATATAATTGCAAGTTTTAATGTAATTAAATCGTCAGGATTCGACAAAATTCGAGTTAGAGATATAAAAGAAAATTCACAATGACGGGCAAAATAATAACAACGGGTCCCTTCCCACTCAATATTTCGTGTGTTTTATTTTTGTCGATAATATTAATGTATAGATTAATGTATAACGAAAACGAAACTTAATAAGAATTTGTTTATTTTACATAAAGTAAAAATTATTTTTTTTTTTTTTTTTTTTTTGCAACTTTACTTAATATTGATAGAATAATTTAATTAATTCTTAATTTAATTTGAGTCTTCCTGTGTCCCTTGATTAAGGCTCGTCTGTTGAATTGATGCCTTTGCAATACATCATCAGTATAGAAGGTGGACCTCGAACTAGTGGCACCGGAAGAATGTATAATTCCAAAAAAGATTTTATCAAAGAAACTGAAAGCTGTTGGATGAATTGAAAAAAGTATTTCAATCAACATTAAATTGTATTAAAAATGTAAACAACATACAATATTAAACGTGCATTTTGTACAATATGTTTTGTTTAACCAAAGTAATTATCATCTTTTAAATCTTAAAAGATATACTTCCTTCGCGCACAGTAATTAAACATGTTAAAAAGCCACCTGTGTTTTTTATTTATTTAATAGCCTATATGTTTAGGAGTATTTTAAAACAAATTGGAGCATTTTATCGGATCTGTGACCTAGATATAGTGATTTTTGTAAAAAACGGAACCGTTTCCTGAATTTAATAAGAAAAGAATAGAAAAGGTTCAAAAGAACATTTTGCGCTGAATTTAGGTGTGACGCGTAAACTTCGTGCAAAATTTCATCATGATATCTTGAATGGCTTTCAAGAATATTTTTAAAGTTGCATGTACATGCTAAGGACGCGAGTTCCTAAACTTCGGATAGAGCCAAAAATAATTTATCGAAAACTATAAATAACAGGGAAAATAATTTTGCAGGTGTTATCATAATAGTATGTATTACTACGTTCATGACACCCACCTCCTCAGATTTTGATGAAACTTGCCGCAATTGATTGTATATCAATAGCGGCAAGTTTCATCAAAATCTGAGGAGGTGGGTGTCATGACCTGGAATGACCCCGCTTCTTATGATACTTGATTAAACCATTACTTAAATTGAATTTCTTTTCTTAATTACTTTACTCTGCTTATCAGTTGACTTTATAAACAAATCTGGAACCAAGCCAGAAAATGTTATCTTTGACGAATATATATGATCTTAACCAGGGCCGAATCTAGATTTTTTTCCAGAGCTTGTAAGCTTAATTCTGCCACCCTTTATTTAAAAAAAATAAAATATTATAATTATAGCAGCTAAAAATAGCATTAAAATTTTCACTTTGCGAAGTTTTTTTTTTCAGCAAAAATCTTTGTGATCACGCCATAGTTTATGGAAGCAGCTCGTTTGTATTTTTTGGAGATTATACTCAGTTTTATTAACATTTGTTGGGTAATCGCCCTTTGGCATAAAGGGGAAAAAAAAATTAAAACGTTCGAATATAAAAAATCAATATGTTTTTACGATGCAATTTTTTTTTTTATGTGGGAAACTTGAACCTAATATGGGTTATGCGAAAAGTAAATAAGAAATTGTTTAAATATAAGTTGCTAAATATGGCTGACCCTGGGATCCCTGCTTGCGCAGTTCTAATTATGGGCTTTGAAAATAAGCGAAAGAGGTGGTAGAGGCATGACATTTTTGCGAAGGGCCACCGTTTCGGTTGCACTTTTGTTGTTACTATGAACCAGGGCTACAAAATAACTGTGCACTTTTATTCTGATAAAGTTCTTATTCTAAATTAAACTTTTTCTTAGAAACTTTTTGAAAATGTTCATACAAAAAGTTTTATCTTAAAACTTTTATTATAAGTTCTTTTTTCTTTCCTTTTTTTATCAGAACTTATATAGTAAAAGTGTTTTGAGAACTTTATCGCAAGAACTTTTATAATAAAAGTTCTTTAAGAAACTCACAGAGAATAAGTGGAGGCTTCGTCTGCCGAGACGTCCACAGTATGAAACATTGCCCAACATTGTCTCATTGCCTTGTGCCTTCCATTTCATACGTTGTGACAAATTCGGGTAATGCATATTTTTATTAAATTGTATAGCTTTTGTTTTACATCTGAATAGACTAATGGTAAGAAATTGACGTATTTAGATTTTTACATGTATTTAGATCTATGCCCATAAAGTAGGTAATAACAGAGGGGCCTTATCAGTATAAAATGAGTGGAGGGGGTGGGTCCACTACCTCCACCCTCATCACCTACACCCATCCCTCGACTTTAAAGAATTAAATATCCTTATTTATTCAAAATATCCCTAACTTCTTTATTTTATTAGGCAAAAGCATGCAGCTGGCGCAGATTTGTCAACAGCTCAATCGGCTATCAAGCAGATGAAGTAGGTTTTGTATATTTGGTCTACTACAATTAAAAAACAAAAATCTAAACTGTATTAGTGGCTACAAGTGATACAGGAAACTATTCTGTCGTTTTCAAATTTATTGGCATCCTTATTATTATTAATTGTTTTGTTGTGATTATTATTACTACTATTTTGTTATGTATTACCAATTATCATTGAATTGATCAATTTTAGATTGAGACTTAGGTGATGATACGTGGCAAGGCTTGAGGGAGACAGCACGCAGCGGTACAATCTCCAGACTTGCTAAGTCGGTTCCATCCGGTTCTATATTTTTTTGGGGGAATGCTACATCCGAATTTCAAAAAAAAATTCCTTGGAACTTTCCGAGATATACACAAAAAATTGTTAACATTTATTAATAATTTCAGAATCATGCGTGGAAACGAAAAAAATATTCCCTTCTTAGTGTACTTTAAACTAAATTTAATCAAATTTGAGCTCAATAATAGATTTAATTTTGTAGGTTTAATTGTCCCCGGAATAGACAGCACTTCAAAAATTAGCCATTTTTCTCAAAAAGCGATATTTTAAATTTTAATTTAAATTCTGGGGAAAATACTCATTGTAAGAGGAAAAATTTTATGAGTGAAGTTGTAGAAAATCTATTTAGCTTATCCTTGTGTAATATCTTAAGTTCAAACAAATTTCTTATACTAAATATTTTTACAAAAAAGGGTGAGAAAATTATTATATCTTAACAATTATTATTATGTCTGTATGAATATGAACATGTGATGTATTTATATTAAGATAGATGGCAGGCTTAAACATGGGCAAATGGGCCTCAATCTTTGCCTAATGTAATTAATTAAGGACAATAGAATTGAAAGAAAATTTAAAAGGGTTTATTTTTCCTGAAAATATAATATTTGACTTTAATTCAAGCACAAAACGACGCCTGTTGACCAAATTTTTTATTGTTATCAATATACGAGTATATGTGACAAAGTATATTTCTAAATACAGCCATATGTAACTAGCCATATAGTTTATGCGAATATATTATTCTTAGAGGACACCGGCAGCGTGGTCCAATATACTCGTAGAAGCTTTATTCATTTTTTCCATACTACATTAATCTTAGAGACTATAATAGTGAATTCCTTATATATTCAGACTAATTATGAGTAATTAGTAAAGATTATCATTAGAAGGTGAGAAAGACTTTATACCAAGGACTTGTTATATTAATTAAAGTATTAATAAAATATGACTTAAAATATTAATAATAATTGAGAATATAGACTCGTATGATTTTTTTTTTTAATGGGTTTTATTAAATAATACATATTTAATTTCGATTACTCAAATACTGATTTGTTACATTAGATACTCTATTTAAAAAAAAAAAAAAGATAGAATCATTGATGTACAATGATAGTGATTTCATTTCATGATTATATATATATATATATATATATATATATATATATATATATATATATATATATATATATATAAATGTATTGAATTAGTAGAATAAACACATAATGAAGTCGATATCATTATACACCAGTGATTTATTTTCTTTTGTTAAATATAGTTAAATTTTGTTAAATGTAACAAATCAGTGCTTGAGTACTCAAAATAAAGTATTTACCTCGATAAATGTTTCACACGTCCCTGATATTGGCCTCACTTAATTCTTTAATAGGTTTTTTTACTCTTTTGCCCGAGTGGTGAAAAATAACCCCAATGATGACACCTGTTGCTATTCCATTCATAACTGACAATACCTTTCCCTAATTAATGTCATATCACTCAATACTTTGTTGCCTGCGTCAAATAACAGTCATCGATAAATGAAATTCGTTGTATCTTGTTTTATGAAACATAGCTATTAATTTTCATTCTAACATTATTGTAGTGCTTATTGCGAGGTATGATTGATACATGCTCTTTTAATCAGTTTAATTCTCAATTACGTTTGGTATACATCCAACCTAAATCATCCACTATAAATTAATCTTGTTTACGTATTTTTATTTAATTCTGTTGTTCCACCTGTTTTCATCATTACATACCTCAATTCCTGTCCGTCAGGGGTAAAATGTCGTAAGTCTCTGTGGCATCAAACTCCATTATAAATTTCAACTTTTAGATTCAACTCTTTCGTTGGTGTAAAAAATTGTTAATTACAGCGGAAAAAAATGGTTTATTCGCATATACCGAAGAAGTGGCCATAAGAGTATACTATAATAATAAGCAATATTCATTGAATTATATTTCAGTAATGTTTATATATTCTTTTTGAGAGACTAGGAGGAACTAGGAAGATACCAAGCAAACTATATGAAAGGGAAATCCACAAAGATCAGATATTTACGCTGGTTCTAGCACTGGAAAAAGGCATTGAGTATAAGATAAGTACCCATCATCTTTTTATTGGTTTTTGGGTCGCATATGACTGTGCAATAAGAGAAGAATTGTACCGTGGATTGTTGGAGATCCCTGTGAAGCCCACTCGTCTTGCACAAATGACCATGAGGAGGGTGCAATGTGTGGTCCGTATTCAGGGGATGACCTCGGTGGGTTTTTACACCCGTAAAGGACTTAGACAAGGCGATTGCCTTGCGTGCTTGCTCTTTAACTTAGCCCTAGAGTGCACAAAAAGGAGATCAGGAATTCAAGTCGGAGACACAATCTTCAACAGGACCGCAGCGACCCTAGGATTTACTGATGACATTGATATCATCGGAAGAACCTTTGCGGCCATGAAGGAAGCTTTCCTGGAGCTCCAAATGGTTGCTGAAAGAATCGAACTCATTATTAATCACGAAGAAAACAGAGGCGGATTCTAAGGAGAATATTAGGGGCAACCTGCTCAATTGGAATTTGGCGACAGCGGAGCATTGTCGAGCTAATGGAGCTGTATGGAGAAGTTGGTGTCGTTACCTCCATTAAAGCAAGCCGCCCCAAATGAGCTGAGCATGTGATGAGAATGCCTGAGGATCATATTCCAAGGAAAATATTACAAGAAAGGATATATTGCCAACGAAGGAGAAGCAGACCAAAGCTGCGGTGGGCGGATGGTGTCGCTGAAGATGCCCGATCCATGCTTGGGATACAGGATAGGAGAACGATGGCGCAAAAAGAGATGACTGGTGGTCATTGTTGCAAGAGGTCTTTTCTACTCGTAAGTGGACGTAGCGCCACATAAGAAAAAGAAGAATTTTTATGAAATTATTATTCAAGCTTTTTATTTATTTATGTTTAACATCATTTTTAAAAATTTATTTTCATACTATATTTTTTTTTGTTTGATTTGTAAATAAATGTTTTAGTTCGACCCATAAGTCTGACGCACTAAATAGTGAAAACCAACGAAATCTGTTTGTTTAAGCTTTCCACTCTGCATAAATTATCGTTTTAAAGAATTGATGAAGGCTCTTACATTAAGATTTAGTATGGCGTCAAATAAAATTTGTTTATCGTTCATCTTTGAAGTTCATACTGGACGAAACGAAAATGAAAGACATTCTATACTCGGGGTCATTCTTGCAATAAGAAGAGTTAGCGTTGTGCACTTCTTAGAAAAAATAATAAATAAATAAAATAGTTTATTAGCAGCAATGGCAGAACGAATGTGAAATGCCACCTCTCCACCTAATCTTCCCCACCGGTAGCAGCACCCATATTTCCTAAAAGACAGCGTGTTAGGGTGAAAAATAAAATAAAAATATTCTTCTAAGATGAACATCAAGAAGTGACTTGTATAAATGAGCATTTAATTACATGTTTACAAGACTTAATCATGACCTCGCTAATTAACACAAACTATCTATGAAAATGATAGCAGTTATTAATATTCTTTCATCAAAAATAACCACTAAAATATTTACTATAGAAAATAACTATTTTTCATTATAAAAAAATAACTAGTTCATTATGAAAATACATAAAAACGACATTATAATGATTTAATTTTATTATCAATACGAAAGAAAGTACAGGAAAAGTATAAATTATTTTATATTTTAACGTCTCCAGCTAATCATGCTTGATGCAGTATTTTCTCAGACATTGATAATGTATCTTCAGAAAACCTCAGGTTTTGTGCTAAAAAAAAAACCTAAACTGTTATAAAGAATCATGTACTAAGCTGTGTTGAAATTGCGATTAGAGGCTGTGAGGGACAAGAAAATCGCGTGGCGATCAGTGGATGAATCAACTTTGAGAGTACGGATTGACTTCGTTAAAAGCCTCTGTTATTATATTAAGAGGGGTTGGTCATTTGAGATCCTCAAGTATCTTCAGTTTTGGACAATATGTTATTCTTTTGGGATTTTTTTTTTAATTCTCCGTTTTATTTTTTTTTAGTGATATAACACTTTAGATATTTTTTTTCTTCCCTTCTTCTTCATTTTTATAAATAAAAAAATGTTTTGTGATTTATATAATAACTTATTTTTCTGAAATCTTGATAAATTTATCAGACTCAGATTTAACGTGGAAGAAAAATATATTCGAAATATCGTTTTATTTCTGCTATATACAAAAATCCTTTTTTTTGTTCTTTAAATTAGCGAAAAATGTTTCTGTTTTTTAATATTTTGTTAGGGAAACTGCCTACAAATATTTTTTTTTCTTGACTTCTCTACTGAATTCAAGAAAAGGCTTAGGTTCAGGGCCAAAAAAAATAATATGAAAAACTAATTACTATTGTATACAATGTAAAAAATTTAATATTTGTTTTAGTTGCTAAAAAAATGTTTTAAGGTCCTTTTATGAAAGTCTTCTAATTTTTTATTTTATTTTTTAAATCTACTCCACAGAAAATTCTTAGGGCCATTAAAATAGAGAAACACTAATATTGATTAATTTTGAAGAGTTAGCCGATAGATTTTTTTTTATATCCAATATCCAAATCGTAAAAGGTTTCTTGAAAATTTTAGATTTTTTTTTTTTACACGTAGAACTTTTTTAAGCATAATTGACTTTTTGAAAATTTAGCTATATTTAAAGTATATAAAAAGAATAAATTATAATGTATAATTTTAGTTAACCAGGTGCTTAATACGGACTATCTTTAAATAAAATGTATATTGACATTAAATGGATTATATCTGCACGTTAGAGGCAAATTTTCGTAAGCCCAATTTTGCTGATCTTGATTGTATTATCATCTATGTATTATTCTGGATATATTTTTCGAATATATATTTCGTAAATTAGCGAAAAGAGTAATAAAGTATAATGATAATCATGCAAAACGTCAAATACAAAGTCCAATATCCTCAACAAGCAAAACAGTGCGATCTGAAACTCCTTTTTGCCCTCATATTAGACTTTGAAAAATACGATGGTTTACCTCTGACGTACTGACGTATTGCTCGGGTTTTCAGTTAAAGTTACTTTTAAACAACAAAACGTTCAGTTTATTTTTTTTTAAATTTATTTAGTATAAAATAAAAATCTTAACCTAATTTATTTATTTATTTTATATATATATATATATATATATATATATATATATATATATATATATATATATATATATAATCCTGAAATTCGACATTGTCAACTACCCATCATTTCTTATTGGCATTCATATATTTGTATTGTAAATGCATACATTGCGTAAATTATCATTGTTTTACAAAAAAATTTTAGAAATTATTTGTTAGAAATGATTTAAAAAAAATTAAATGAGGCCATTTGTTATATTTTAATTATTAAAACAACGAAGGGTTTAGATAATTTTCTCCCTCTCTGTATAACCTATATTATAATATATAAATACGTTATTAGTGAAATAATCTTAAACTTGGAAATTCACCACTGATAATGCAATTTCTTCAGACGGAAAAATTCAGACGCTGTGACGTTTAGTGACGTCTGGGTTTTACGCATTCCTGACCTCAATGTTACTGATCACATTAACTCGGGTTCAAGGTCGACAAACATGTGTCACATCAACAACAACAACAAAGCAACAAACTGATAAGGAATTCCTTACCTCCGGACTGGTTGGGAGCGGGAGGTGAACTCGTCACTGTGGCGTATCGACTGCAGGAGAGCGCCTGCGCTAGTCGACTGTTTTAGTTTCAAACGCTGGGACCCTCCTGTCCTGGCTGCTTCTCCCTGAGGATCCAAGAAATTTCGATCAGCAATTTAAGCTGATACTAATTATCTACGACAGTTAAAATTAATAGCTGCCGTATGTAAAGCAAGGGGATGATGGCTGGGGTGCAGGAAGTAATAAAGCTCACAGAGATGAAATGTACTGTTTGATGTACGCCCACGTTTCGACAAAATATTTACGCATTTACGAAAAACAAGATGCGAAATTATAGAAATGAGAAGAATTAATGTACCTAGTAGTATTGGTATATGGAGTATACATATGAAAAACAATCTCGCATCGCACATTCACTTACCACTCTGTAACAACTATTCATTTAAAAAAAATAATTTTAAGTAATTCACATAAACACTACTTGGAATAGCTTCAGCAGTATGCACTTCTTTTCACGTCACCTCTCAAAAAAGTATAATAAAATGGTTTTTCTGTGTCAAGGTGAAAATAAATTTTTCTATTTATTTTCCATTTCTGTAAAAAATTCATGTAGTTTTCATAGGAACATTTAATTTCCATGAAATTGAATAGGAGTAGAAATTATTAATTATAATAATCACTTAAGTTTAGGCTTTTTTCGTCACCCTCCGTCACCTTCTACGATTTTATTTGTTAGATAATATTTTTTTTTTCAAATCTTTAGCTTTCCAACGGTATTTTATACATCAATATTATTACACTTATTTCTGGAAATTAGTTTTCGAGCTGTGAAAAATATTTCTCCTTTACAATTAGTTAATTATCAAATTCTTCCGTTGTTTTTATTTATCTATTTTTTTTCTTACTGCTGACAATGAGAAACGGCTAATTATTTCCGATAAGCAATAGTAAAGGTTCTTAAGAGGAAACCATTTTAAAAATTCGGCATTTAAGCCTTGTCTGACTGTTTCAGTGAGAATAAGACCTAGCCGATATTAAAGAGAAGTTAATATCTAGCTGGAACTATAAACATATTTAATACATTCATTCTTTTCGTCTTACGTCTTCGACTTTTCGTCGAAAACTCGGATTCGAAAATTTTCCCGATCGAAATACTTTTCCTTACTAAATATTTCATGTAAAGGTGAAAAAGTAAAAAAAAAAAAAATTGTCGATATGGATTCTTGTCCAGCTGTTTTATTATTTGTTTATCATATTCCTCATGTAATCTCTTTATATTTATTTTTCTCATTTCTATTATTCTAGTATCATGTTTTTCTTTCACTAAATAAATGAACTACAGCGTAAATCGAAATTTGCGATCTACAAATTAATTAGTGATAAACAAATTTGTTATCAGCCTAGGCAGTGTCTCATTTCACCAGAATCAAATTAGCGTATTTCTAAGCCACCGCCTCTCTTCGAGTTAGAATTAATTAATTATTTAACTGTTTCATGCTCAAAAATGCCAATAAATTGGCTAATGGTCGTTTATATTTCAATAATGTGAATAAATTTTATTCCTGATTAAAAAAAAAAAAAAAAAATTAAAATCAGCTACCGTACAGCAAGATGAAAATGTAAAATTTCTGATTATATGGGTTAATTAAAAAAATTCTGGTGCAGTGCGCGTATCACACCACCTTCTTCACTTCTTCACATCTTCTCCCATATAAGTACAAAAAAATAATTTTAGTACGACAATTGTGTACATTATATATTTAAGTTTGTCAAGTTAAAAATATATTTTTAAAACTTTCGGTTTAGTTTCTATGGAAAAATTTTGTTCCCATTAAATAATATAAAAGTAGAATTTATTAAATTAATTTCTGCTTTTGTATTCTTACATTACATTTACAAGTTGCTGTAACATCACATGAATGTGCCTGCCTTTACTACGTAATATCGGTATCATACAGCTTTTCGTTTTTGAGCTGGGCTGTTCACATACACACTGACTAACAGGCATACAGACCATTTTGCGAGACTTGGTTATTTGAATTCAGGGGGCCTTAAAACGTGTATTTCCGTTGAAAACTGGAATTTCAAAATTTTCAAGATCGCAATACTTCTCCTTACTATATACTTAGTATATAGGTAAGGGAAAATAAAAAAATAAACATTACTAGATTGGCTTAATATTTTACGGATTAAAGTGGACACCTCTTAGAATCAAAACATAAAAGTTCAATCAATTTTTAACAATTCACAACAACTTTTATTAATTAAAATATTTACAGTTTCTGAACTTTAAGAATTATTCAGATTTGACTTAATAGTATTTTTGCAAAATGAGTAGGAAGGTCTTAAAAAAAAAAATAACATTAAAAAAATATTTAAACTAGAGGAGACTCCGCCATTTCGTATTTTTTTAAATAATAGGTTGGGCCATGCTTTTAATTGTTATTTGCATAAACTAAATTTAATATTGATTGTATAAAGGTTATAACAAATATTTAGTAAACTTAGTCGTTTTTGTTACTTTTAGGATTTAAAAGAGAAAACGCACCAACTTGATTGATAACAGAGGTATAAACGAATAAACAACTAAATTGGACTTACTAGATTACTGCGCGGATCGTTCCCTTTGGAGGTGCATCCTGCACTCTTGTATCTACGATGTCAGAATTTGATACAGTGCAGAACCACTGACGGCTGTGCAGTGTAGTCGTCCGAATAATGCCAAGGTTACTGCACGATAACATACAAATAATTTACGAGCTCGACTTCCTTAAGGGCAACCAAATCGTTCCTAGAGGTGGGCCACGTCCCTGATATATGGGTCAATGCGCTCAGAAATTGTCAATTTTGATTTCGCATCAAATCCTTAATACATTATATTGGTAAATTATAGTTATAAAACTAAAAACCCCTAATAAAAAAATACACAAGCGACATAATAAAAGCTTAGAAGTAAGGATAAACAATTAAAAAAAACGAAGAAAGTCACTGGATTGAACAATACATCTTGATGTAATTTATTATTAAATTCAAATATTTAATAATAAAATTAATTTATAATAATAATTAAATAAAAATCCATCGCGTAAAAAAAAGCTGTTTTGGTTTACTATTTCCAATAATAAAAACCTAAAAAAAAAAATTTAACTCCCTCAAAATTTGTGGTTTTACGCATAATCCGAAAAATAAAGAAAAAAAAATCCGTCCGTTCCACGTAAGCCACCCACCACCATCATGAGATTTGGCACTAGTCCCAGGTCACACCGGGATAATGCTCGGAACTCGATATTACCATCCGCCATTTTGTTTCAAAATTATGGCCGATTAAAGGCTTTATAGCGATATCTCGGCCATTTATGGAGATAGAGAAAAAATATGATATGTTTTGGAACCATTATACCAATTTTTTAATATATATAATTATTTGGAAATGATGAAACATAGAGTAATAATTTGCAAGTTTTTTTTTTTTTTTTCAAAAAATAAATAGGTACATATTGACGTCTGTTATTATATTTTATTTGAAATTGGTAGTTTTATAGGTAGCTAGGGCATATTAAGCATTCCTTTTAATATAATTTATTTAGTATATTTCAGTCATTCCTACCTTTTACTATATATGTAACTGTTTTGTATCGCAACAAGTAAATTCGATGTCATTGTTTTCTTTTTTTGTCCTCGATCTGCTTAAAGATGTGTTTTGATTTTTTAATACTATACTACACTAAGACCATAAAACACTATACTAAGACCAAATAGGTTTTAGTACAGATGTGAAGTAGACAAGTCGTTTGTTTTGTAAGCTAAGTGAGAATTTGTAATCCAGAAGATGTGATTGTTGTTTTGTAACGCCTTGTCAGTTCTTATTTCTTTAATATATATATATATATATATATATATATATATGCATACATATATATACATTCATATATATACTCCATGTTTTTACAGCAAATTAGTCTTTAAATGTTATTCTATTACGGTTATAGTTGACCAAATAATTAGATTGTTTCTAAGCGCAACAGATAAACTTCTTGAATATAAAATTGTTTTTGGAAACAATATTCTTACTTTTGATGAAATAAAAAATATAACTGAAGATTTATTTCATGCAAAACTAAGGCGTGTTTCTTCCAGAGAATCGAAAAGTTGACTGCTACTATAGATTCTACTTGGGTGCAGAATGCTGTAGACTTTATGAATATTCACATATGCAAATATCTAATAAGCGTGCAATTGAGTTAAATAGGGCCTTCAATGGACATCTGAATTTATTTTGTGCTTAAAAAAATATCTATTACACATAAAAATAATTTGCGTAATGAAAATCAATTTTATTAAAATTCTATCTTTTTATTTCCTTGGTTATTATTTCATTTATTAATCTAATGTTTTGGGATTGCACTACATCGCCTAGGTTTGTAGTTTTGATAAATTTTCTTTTTAATGTTGTTATGTTGTTTTGAAATAAACTTACTTTAGAAAACTTTTATTTTTTTCAAATTCTTTTCATCCTTTATGTGTGTAAGTGTGGAAAAGTGTAAAACGTTTTACTAAATGTGAAAAAACAAAAATAATAACGGGGGTACCGTGAATTTTTTTAATGATTTCACAGTGCCACCTGACAAAAATATTTGAGAATTAATGGTTTTCCCCACCCCCAAAAAAACACACAAAAAAAAACTGAGAATTCTCAGCAGAGAAGGCGTGAAAGATTGTTTATAATCAAAATTTTTGAAAAATAAAATAAAATAGAAAAAGAAATTTACATAAACTTAAATTCCTTGATATTTATTTAACACTAGCGGAGGACATCGTCGAAAGGGTCAGCGGCGGAGTGGCGGATGTAATGAGCGAAAGCAAACTGCCAATATCCGCTTGTCATTGGACAAATAGTACAATAGGAGGTGGCAAACCATTTAATGGGACATTTTGCGATATAAAATTTTTATTGTATTTGTAAATTGGATTATAACGTTTATGTAAATTATATAAATATATAAAATAGCAAAAATATAACGATATAAATATTTTAATGAAAATATATTGGTTTTCATAATAAGTTGCAGGTTTCGGAAACTAAATGGGGTAAATAAATAGTGCTTTTTTCATTTTAAAGTGAAAACTCATCTGAAAGAATGAATTTTATCAATAGTTATTTTATTATTTATTCTATAAGAAGTTTGATATAATATAAATTTTTTTTTTACTTCATTTTTCAGAAAAATTGTTGAAGATTACTATCCCTAGCTCAGAATTTTAATAAATTTGCCGATCACAGATTTGGCTTCAATAGGCCTTTTAAATTTTATGAAATTAAAGTAAGTAGTTAGGATATTATTTGATGATTCCAAAAAGAAAGACTTTAATTTCTCAAATTCCAGTGAATATCGAACCAGCCAACGTTTTGCCGATCCATGCTTCTTTAGCAAATTTCATATCAAAATCCTCATCCACACTCTTACAGAATATAACTTATAGTCCGGGAGCAAAGGCCGAAAAACTTGTCTTATTTAAAAAAAAAAATTGATCGTCTAGACCTAAATCACACTCATAATAGACTGGAAATATTATAATAGAAATTTTATAGGTCAACGAATTCGTCATTTTCGTCAGTGTTTTCCGATTTTCCTCAGTATTTCGCTTCCAGTGCAATTTAGGTAAATCTTTGGCATAATAAATTTTAAAGAACGTTAAATTTCCTGCAAGTTTATGTAATATGTTTTAAAATTTGGAAGAGCTGCTGATTTGCGGGACTGTAAACATCTGTAAAATGTCAAGAAAACGCAAAAAGTTAGATATTCTGTGGTTTTGCCTTAATTTCTATTTTTCAGTGCACTTCATTTCAAAATGCATAATAACCAATCTTGTTGTGTTGACGATCAAACATTCTCTTGAAATCAGACACGTGTTTTGGCCTCAGCTCTCGGACTATTGTATGCCAACGCTATACCCCCTGGTGAGTGTTTATCAGGCCCACCGTCAGAGGGAGTCGGGGGATGGGGAAAGGGACGGTAAGCAGCTATCGAGAGCCCCGGTAAGAGTTGAAAAACATTTATAGAGTTAAAAAGTTTGTTGAACCAATATATAGAAAATTTAAAAAATCATTTCTATCTATAATAAATAATATCATAGTTAATAAATAGTTAGTTACCATTAATAAATAATTATCATAGTTTGAGAATCAGTGCCATATTTGCCCTGTGGGCTCAGGATCCCACGATCCATACGGTCCCCTATGTAAGCCTGTAATAGTTTCTTTTTTTAACTTTTGTTACTTTTGAAATATAAAATTTAAAAAAATGGCTTCTGGTGTTTACTTCTGGTGATAACCCAAAGTTGTTCAGAAAATAAATTCTCTAATCTGGAGCGCCCCATGCCTTAAAGTATCATCGGTCCCTTTCGGAGAAATAAACAACATACTAGTTAAGACTTTATTATTTAATTTACGAACAGTAACGTACATTTAAAATATATATAAAAAATGTTAAATATTTACAAGAGGAGGGGCACTAAGGATCGCGGGATCAGAGCTTAGTGGGCACATGGCGTGAATATGGTGAATAATAATTATTCCATAATTATTTAACAATTAATAATTGTTAGTGGTTGTAAATACAAAATAATCAAAACTCTACTAGCGTTATTATGAACACTTTACGTGGACAATTATTATTAATTATGCTAACAGTGAACGAACTAACAGTAAAACAGTAAACTTTTGTTATTATTATGTAGTAGCACGTTTCGTTTCCATAAATTACTTGATCCATATATTAATATTATTTACAAAAATAAAACCCATGCAATATTGAGTGAGAGGGAAGGGGGCACGCTGTATTATTTTGACCCAGGCGCGGGCTCCGGCTGACGGCGGCTCTGGTGTTTATATATATGTATGTCAGTGTTTTATATATATGTATATATCAGTGTTTTTATTGTGAAACATTACAATGAGTAATAATGATATAGGAGTTGATTCATTCCATATTCACATAAAATATAAATTGATTAAATAAAAGAAACATATATATTCATGTACAATTTTTTCACTCAGACAGGGGAACCTCGAAGCAAACTTGTTTCCTCAGTTTTGGAGGGAAAAACAGAACTCGTGGAGATCCCAGCGTTTCTCTCTCTCAATGCTTTGAAAGTCAGTAGAGGCTGAGTGAGAGCGCTCTTGCAATAATGAATAAACTGCAGTCTATAATGATAAAAGCAGCTATGCAATATCTTTCAAATTACTGAGATAATGATTATATTAAAACGATAACGTGCCAAAATGTACTCAAACAATTAGTGATTGCATAAAATACTGCAATGGATACCAAGGCCATGCAGAGATGGCCAGAACTGAAATGGCAGACGGATTGGCCTAAGTAGTAGCTTCTCTATTACTGTGACCATGATTTATTTCCATCATTAACCCGAGAGGGGTGTAGCCCTGAAACTTTCCCTCACTACAATTACACATTTACTATAACTAGCCGTTGAATAATTGTTTTTATTGCTCCTTCTGTTTAGCTGGAGCCTTAGGTTCATACTGAGAGAATAATGGCGTAAAAATAAATCTTAAAAATAAATAAACCATATTTTATTTATAACTTTTTTTCAGTTAATAATTTAAGAATTATTATGAAATTGTGTTATCCAAATCTAAAATGATTTTGGATTCAGCAATAATTCATTATTGGGCAACAGAAATATGTGAGAGAATCGCTTGGCACCTCTTCTGTAGAGAAAATGAGTCACATCTTTCCCACAGTGTTAAATTCAACTAAAACGTATATAAAATTAGTATTTTCATCCTTATTGCTATATCTTGTCATGGACTAGTAATACTTTATCAATCTGCATGGACGTGTTTGTAATGTTTAAATGAAACAAAATGGTGAATTTATATTTATATCCATTTACTTTAAAATAGAAATAGAAAAGAATTTTTGTTTTTAATTATCTCATTTTTTATCTAGCATAATTGGATTTATTAACTTCCTGCATGTAACATTATTTTTAATTTAATTTAATTATTTTTCCTTTTTGTAACTACGCTTCGACAAAATTGCATTTCTTTTGTATATAAGTAATATTTTCGTGTAGTTTCTTTTAAATTTGACGATATTTAGCTTCTTTTTTTTAGTTTAAATTATTTCATATTGTATTTCATTTTTGTAAATGTATTTTTGTTTCTTAATAGATTTGTTAACATTTATCATGTTGAGTTGAGGCAACTCTACTTTTATGGCAGTTTTTCCAGAGACAAATAAATAAATTCAACCAAAACTAGGATCAATACCATGATCAAATCTCTTTTTTTTTTTAAATAGATAAACTTCAACTTTATCACCTCATCAACTTTTTTGAAGTTTTGAACACCGAAGCCCGATTCCCTCACAACTTTCCTGGATCCATCATCTTTGCTTTTTACCGGATGAATATTAGTCATAACTACCTTATTCACAATTTGCATAGTATTGGTATTCGCTCCTCACTTGAGTGTCCTTTATGCAGGTAAGGAATCATGGACGTAGCACATCTGAATATACGTACGGCATTTCAAGGTAGATAATATTAGAAACCGCACAAAGCGGTATCCATCCATTTTAAGGGCCAGAAATGCACCGAATTGTATAGATGCTTAAATTGGGGGTGGAATAAATTAAAAAATAAAGAATTCTCCAACTTTAAGCCATTGAAGCTCCAAAAGATTTTTAAAAAAATCAATCATAACATAAAAGTTATGAAGGATAAGATATAAGTAAGACCTATTGTTCGAAACGGAACATTTCACTTTATTGAAAGTAAAATTAAATCTCTGCGGGAGTACCACTCCGAAGATTAAGTCTATTGGCTGCACTGGCTTGGTCTTTTAACCCCTTCTTATGGTATAATTACTGCACTCTATCTATCAGTGCGATCAAAATTTATTACGATATCTTATCGCAGGACATCGTCCGATAGTTATCGCATGTATAAACTAAGCCATAGAGACAGCATATTACTACGAGAAGATTAAAAATTGTTTATTTACTAAGGAGATTGCTTCGAGAATCATAACAGTCTGCATCTTCTAAATAAATCTTTTTATAATTTCATGAAATGATAATAGCAGTATTAGTAAACAGCATATGTAACATTACATAAAAAAATTTCAGTTGACCGTATTCAGAATGAACTTCGAAGGTTAGGGGGATTAATTTATTGCATGTGATGTCCTTTGGCGCTATCTAAACATCAAAAGTGGGGCAGCTTTAGTTATGATAATAGTACCCTTAGCATTCTTATTATTTGGTTCAAGTTCGGCTAAAACATGTACTTATTCAGTGAAAAAAATAATAAAGAGCAATTTATATGATATTTTTCAGCAACGATGTTTGCGTATAACAAATTTTTATAACAACAGTCGATCCAATCCCTTATGATACTGTGAGATTTTTCATATTATCGTACTATCAAATAAGCCGGTTTTTAAATCTGGCAAGAAAATCGTGAGAAGCTGAGTTCAAACAATTAGCTTGCACTTATAGCTTTAATAATAACTAAAATACAAAATTGAAAATAACAAAATGACGAGGATGGTAGAAAAATGTTGACACTCCCAAAAGGCACTCTTTAATACGAACAAAATTCACAAACAAATTGTCAACCCTCTAACTCAATTTGGTGGAGCTGCAGAGGTACGCAAAAACTTAAAAACCTCGAAACACGTTTAAACATGTCGAAATTTTGACTGAAATTTACTTGCACTTCTTTAGAAACGTTCTGCCTAAAAAACAACCACACATACCCTTTCTTTACAATTTCAACTCATTTGACCCGAAGGGGATCGCTGGAAGTTCCTAAATGTAGTGGGAAAATTGCGCAAAACCTTAAAAAAACATTTAAACGTGTCGAAATTTTGACTGAAGTTTAGTTCCACTTGTACGGTATTGTTCTGCCTAGAAAACAACTATGCCTGCCGAATTTCAGCTCATTTGATCCAAATGGGGTCGATGGAAGGGCCCAAATGTAGCGGGAAACCTTAATAAATCGACGTCGTTTTTTGAAAAAGGCGTAAGCACCATTTAGCAAATTTTACAAGAAACGCATGAAACATTTTTTCTCCAAATAGCAATATATTTTTTTTAAATTTTATTCTTTATCGTGTACAGTAGGAGTTATTAAGATGGTAAAAGTTTTATTATTACAATATATTTTGAAGGCTTCTATGTTAGCTCTGATCAAGGCCAGAATGACGACTGGCAGTCGTTAGTATTTGGTGCTTACGTCATCAATAGTCCATTTCCAATTTTTTCTTCTCGATATGTCGTGAGTTGGAATCGATATAGGTGGTGCTTAAGTCCCATAATAAATTGAAACCTTTCGAATTTGAAAAAATTTGAAATTTTTTGCGGTTAAGCCTTTTTTTCAAAAAACGACGTCGATATGGTCTCCCTCATATGCTCTCCCATGCAACTGCAAAGTAATACTACATAATTTTTATCCAAACTGAAGTTATCTTTTAAATTAAAACATTATAAAAATGTGTTTTTTTCTAAAAATTATCCTATGAAAATTATAATTTAAACATTAACCGTTGAAAGCGAAACAAATTATTTTTAGCACGGATATGAATAACATTTTCTAAATTTATCTCGCTTGGAAGTAGAAACTTTGATCTTTCGTGAATTTCTAACCCGTAGGTTGGTGTTTTAATGTCAGTTCGCGCACCTGTTTCCATCCGATAATTAATGCTGGGCCTAGAATTTTTCTTAAATAGTATTAGGCGTTGTTATTTAAATAATTCATTTTTTTTTCATAATGAAGTTTCTAGTGTTGCCATTTTTGTTTTTACTATTGGTGATTTTTTCTGTTAGTTTTCCTATTGATTCATTAATGTTTTATTATATTTATCTTACCATGTAATAATATTTAATATTTATATTGTACGTGGAATAATATTTTTATTGTACGTGGATCAAAATAAAAAAGAAATATTATTGACATTTTTAGTGGATTAGAAAGATTACATTTTTTTTTTATCGAAAGTAATTTCAATTTCATGAGGTCATTTTCGAATATTAATATAATAAAACTATAATTAAATAAATATAGTTTGTTTACTACAAATTTTGGAATAAAAATTATAGAACTTTTTACTATCACAAAACTATTAATTCCTAAAACATATATCCTTCTTACTTCTACTCTGTCTCACATGAAGAATTATAACTCCTCTCCCTTGGAATGCCATTCGTCATCTATGTCGTTATATTTAAGGGAAAACTTCTTTCATTTGCTCCGTTAAACCCTATTTATTGGACACTGGTATGACTCCGTAAGCAAGATGAACCGTGCTTTCTGTAACCAGGATCTTAATTCGACTGACCTTAGCATCAGGAAGTCCATCTCAAGGAAAAGATTCTATGGATGGTTGAATCCTATGAACCGCAATTAGTGTGTTCATTGATGGTGGAATGGTAATTTATTTATTTTAATTTTTTTTTCTTATAATTTCTATCTATAGATTATAGTTAATAAGTTACATTTGGAGAAGAGGAGGAACTGGAAACACGATATGGCCCAAATTTCCTGGCAGTCATTAAGTACTCTTTTCCATTCCGTCCTCATCTTCCATGGGGTTTTATGGGTACCCGTAAACTCTTCGTATCCTCATTTATTTTCCCCACTTTGACTATGGCTATGTGGTATACGGTGGCATCTCGATTATACTCGAGGACAGATTGAAGCGTGCGAGTTAAAGTGGTTCCTCTTCTCCACCCATAGACGATATTTCCTCGGATGTTACCCACACCAAACCATGAACTCTCAACACCCTTTCTACATCTATAGCCTCCTACAGTTCAAATCCTCACTCCTCTCACAGAAAACAAGATCGTGCCTTTCCGACCTCTATACCCCTTTCCACAGAACTACAAAATACTAGGGTTTCTTTCTTGCCCGCTCCACTACCTTCGGGAATTGCTTTTGTAAAATTAATAGTTTATCATTGATTGAGATATGAGTAGTTCTGTTTAGTAGCATGTTTAGTTGGCCTTATCATCGGTTAAGCTCTTGTATTTTAAGTCTGGTATGTTGTTTCCTAGATAAGTCTACTGCCTAATAGGACTTTTAATTGAAGCAGGAGCACGGACCAAGCGCGCGCCCGAAGTGATGTGATACATGATTCGGACGTATTTTTTTAACTATTTTTTTTAAGCGACAGTATTTTTACTAATAAAGGCAATTTTATTAATTAAAAATAATTAAAGATATCGTAATGAAGTTTACACCGGTCATTTTAATTTGTATTACCTTTTGAAATTATTTGCCTGAACATAGGAGTCGTCTGCGAACCTCAAAGTTTGACAGGTGCGTACGCAGCGTCAAACTGTCAACTAATGAACATATTTTGGAAGAAAACGTTACGATTTAAATTTTTTACTTCCCGCATTTTTCTCTCGACCAACAGTTATACCATAAAATGCGTTTAAGGCGTATTATATATGCACATATACATACACATATTAATTATATAAATATTTCTATTTCTATTAATAGTTAGCTATTTTACCTTGATCGATTTGAAGTATTAGGTTGAGAAGGTCTGATCTTTCAGGTCAACTTGGCCTTAGAATGTCGAGCAGTAAAGTCATAAGAGGAAGGAAAATCAATATCTCGTATGAGGGGTGGAAAATTAAATTTCTTTCAGCAGAAAGGGGAAAGGATCGTAGAGAACAAACTTTTCAATGTCTTCAAATATTATAAATAGATTTTTTTAGCCTTAATTTTATTTAATAAATGATAATTGAAATGAAAACAAAAAAAGTGTATTCATCTAATGGTGCTGCCTTAAATCCAAAGGATTTTGTTTCTATACAAAATGCCTAATCAATCAAGACATGCCTAATCATTTAAGACTTTTGGTATGGCAGATAATAAACATATTGTAATATAAATAATAACAGTAACAAGGCAGCGTAGGAGGCCACGCTATTTCCCGTTGTCTAGTCTTATGGATTTTCCAGTGGAATCATCTTTCTTTGGACCAAGTATTCTAGATGTTAAATATAATATTTTGATATTATACCTGATATACAATGTAATATTTTCGAAGACCGTTAGGAGTTGTTCTTTCTTTAGCATGAGCGGCTTTAGTAATTTTGTGACTCAGAAACCATTGCTTGTCTTTAATCTTATGTAGGTTGTTATTTTTTAATCGAAACTTGTTTAACTATCTTGTAGGGACTCTGGTAAATCAGGGATTTTATTTATTGCTTAGATTTTTGGATGATACATATCATGTAACGTAAAATCTCAAATTTTGAAGAGGAGGGGGTTAAAATTGTTTTCTCTTAGTCGATTACAAAGGTTTATTATTGAAAATTGTATTTATTATTTATTTATTTGCAACTTTCATTGCAATACTGGTTTCGGAAGCACTACCTACTGATTAGTTCTCTTCATCATTCCTTAAATTTTCTGTTTTAATGCTTCTTAATCGATTAAAATAGTTTGGTTTCACTATTTCTTTCCAACCGTGCACGAAGGATTCATAATACGGATAATTTTCCTTTTTAACTAATTAAGGAAAATCATTCTCTATGAGGCCTGTTTTCCTTCGTAGTTTGGTTCTTATTGCCTCAAACGCTCAGCAGTTTCCTGAACTCCACAACAGGGGCATAGAGGATTAATGTCCTTTCCGAAATCATAAGCTTGGCCTTTTGCGACATGCAATAATCAGGGAGGACCCATTTGGCCTTCAACCGTGAATGGACGTTGGGGGAGTATAAACCGGACTAGTTACCCACCGTTGATTCCACTTCTCTATGGTGTCCTCCTTTATTATCCTTTTCCATTTCCTTGGATTTTCCGCAATCCTCCCTTGGAGATTCTCCGGAACTTACTGAGCCTTCATTCTTGAAATCATACTTCGTCTTCTGTCTGGAGGAGGTCAAGTGGTACCCCTCCCGCTAAGACCTGCATCGCCTCATGAGCAACAGTATTATAGGCTTAAAAAAAAAATCTGGTAACATTAAGTATAGCAGAGCCCACTTGGGCCTTCCTCTCCCTGATGTCTACATGTCGTTCGCCATATTTCTTATGTTACAAAAGCAGATTCACTGATAGTATTTTGGCGTGAATTGATTAAAAAATATATAAATGCAAAATGAGTACATATATATATATATATATATATATATATATATATATATATATATATATATATATATATATATATATATATATATATATATATATATATAATGTATTAGACTGTTTTTTTGAAGCCAGGCCCACTGGACGTCACCCTCGAGGAAGACCGATTACATCTCTAGGATAGGACAGAAAAAGGGAAAAGTCTGAACTCGATGAGAGCGCTAGCTCGGGATCGTGATGCCTGGCTGACTTGGACTGAGTGGGGCACCTCCGCACTGAGAAGCACAAAGGAGGAAGATGAAGAAGAAGACTGTTGAGAGGGGTTGCAATCATATGGTCTTCTCTTTTTTTTGTTCTGACGTTGATTTGTTTAAACGTAGACTGGTTATATAATTTAATTTATCAGTGAATACTTCATACTTCATATTTTATATTATTCTTTTACAAACAACGTTTCTTGGCGTCTGGCTCATTATCGAGTTTCTCTACAAAAATATTAACATCACTAATAAATTTCATTTCACATCAATATATCAAAATACTTTAAGACTGGTTAGTTGTTTAATGGCATTTGAGAGACTTGAAGTTTTGTTTCGCTACATTCCAATTATAATCGAACTGCATTTTTGTCTCTATTTTTTTGGTTTTTGTACTCATTAATTGAATGGTATATGAAATTCATATTTTATTTATCGGTAATAAATAAGCGTGAATATTATTTCTATTGCTTGCTATCAAACACATCCTCGTGTTATAATTAATTAATGTTGAACGGGAAGAACTAACATGGCAATTGTTGGAATGACAAGAGCATCAACTAGTTGCGTCCATCTAAGTGGATTGCAGCAACGACCTACGGCAACCTTAATACGGAAATCCGGATCGCCTAGCTATGGTTTCACTAGCCTGTTTATGTACGGATTATTAAGGAGACTTTGGACATCCAAACTTCCGATTTAAATTCGTGTGCCAATATCTAAGGCTATGTAACTATCAAAATAGTCCGAAATTCGGCCGGAATCCAATTATATTCAGCAACTTATATGACGTGTAGGAGTTGATATTCTTGAAAGATTTGTATTTCGCTGTTTACTGAGGAATAGGAAAATTCTTGATTCTTAGCAATGTGATAAAGCTATTAAAGCTTATATATATATATATATATATATATATTATATTCATACTCTTCAAGAAATGCCATCAAATGTTTAAAATATCTTTTCGATTTTTTTATGAAATTAGTATAATAAAAAACAAACAGGAAATAGTTTTATTCCTCTCCTTCCTCCTAGTTTTATTCGGAAAGTCATGAGATCAAGATTACAATACCCGACATCATAATTTCTGTCTCCAAAGCTTTTTCCTGAAGATGCTTTATTTATTTTTTTTATTTAGTGATTAGCGATTATATATGGTAATTATCTAAGGTATGAATGCAAGGTGAATTATCCACTATCTATGTCCGTGTTGCTATCTGATGTCAGATAATTTTAGTTTCCAATGCCAGCGTGTACAGAAAGGCATCTATCAACTTACTCAATATTTAATGTATGCAGTATAAAGTAAGACGTAAGTAATAACAGAATTCTATTGTATTGGTATTTATCAAAGAGAAAAGCAATGTTTTACATCAGCGAAACAATGATAAGCAATGAGTAGATCTTCTGATAACACAATCACAGAAATATTGAATCACAACTATTTTAATATTTTTTATTTTCATTTGTCAAATAAATTATATATACTAGATAAAAATAATATTTTATTATAATAGTAAACTAAGATAATCATAATCATGATTTGAGATCATACCTGCACCAGCGAACCTTCATAAGTGATAAAATAATAATTCATAAACTTAAGATGGAGAAGCGGTTTTGTTGAACTTTCATTTTCAATCTTTGAAATTACAAGTTGCAATCTTTCTTTTTTGTCTTTTGAAGCGAATCTATCTGAGTGTTCATAAGCAAAATTTCAGTATATTTTTTTTATTTACGCTTTTTGAAACGTTCTGTGAATAAAGGCGTTTTTATGTTAAGATTAAGCGTATAACATGACTTGGGTCCGTTTCTTTAACCCTTGCCTATAATTTTTCTTATTATTGTTTGCTAATTATTTCCATGTATTCACGCAGCCGTCTAGCTAACCGCAGGTCTTTTCTTGGTATGATCACTAAAGTACTGTATGGTTATTTATCGCAAAAAAAATAATTGTCGACCGTGACAGGACTCGAACCTGCAATCTTCGGATCCGAAGTCCGACGCCTTATCCATTAGGCCACACGGTCTTACTACGGAGGGTTACCCACAGAAATGTCGGGCCCTCTGACAAATTTTAACTAGGTCCTACAAGTATCAATGCCCCAGCCGATTTTTGTTATTTCAAAATTATTAACTATTGATACTATCAACAAATTATTACTTAAAATAATCAATAAAATAAAGACATACTTAAAAAATGTATTGCGTCCTCTCCCGGACATACCCCCCTGGTGGTCCTGTTACTGTGTGATGGTATGCAACATTAAGTTATCCTCATACCCAAGCTTTTCTTTTTCTTTGTCTCTTACTCCATTTCTATTGGTTTACGATCCATCAACCCTTTCAGGAAGGCAATTTACTGGGTTATGTCGTCGTTCCCATGCTAAACTAACGATTATAAACATCATTACGTTTTAGGAGAGCAAAATAATCGTATTCTTCTGTGTATAATGGGCACCTTCGATAATTTTAATTTTTTCCCTTGGCGTTGCTAATTTACTAACAGAAAAAAATTATATTATGGTAGATCCCCCTCATACACAGAAGGATACAACGATTTTTTTTGCTTTCCTTAATTCGTTTGCCTTCATATTCGTTAATTTTGCATAGGGATGCTTACAATACCATCCTGGAATCCTAATCAAATTATTTACTTTTTCTTTTATCTAGAAGAATAATAGATATAGAACAGGCATTGCTTACTGAAAATCAGTAAATATTATTATTATAATATACAGTTGTTTTTTTTTCGAATAACAGTGAAAAAACAGTTAATTCGTACATTAGGGTCCGTTTAAAAAAATATGGTTTAAATTTAAATAAGTATATAACTAATAAATAAAGCATTTTTTATTTTTTCAAACCTTCATAATTACTGTATCTGCAGTTCTCTGTTAGCCGCGCAAGATCATCAATAAAAATGTTATTGGAAAGGGTATTATTTATCTGCATTTGCAACAAAAGCCAATCAGAGTTTATAAATTGACAGATGGGCCGAAGGTTCGATGCCAATACCACTAATCGCCCTCAACATACCCTCTCCCTCCATCCCTTCTTTGCACTAGCACAAGCTAGGTCTGGCAATTCTCCCACCTGCGTCTAGGCCTACCCCTCGGACGTTTACTCCTTGTTTAAGCACTAATTAACTTTTTAGTGACCCTTTCGTTATTAATTCCATATTAAATAAAAATTTTAAACATCGCAATGCTATCATCTCAATTAGGAGTTATAAATGAATTTAAATTTAAGGGCTGAAAATATGGAAAAAATGATATGTGGATTGCACCACCTACCTATAATAAACTTGTTTTTCTTAAAATAAAATAATACTTGATGAACAAATACATTTAAATATTTTATTTATGAATAATTTTTTTAAAACAAGATGAACGGTATTATATAAGCCTTGTACTAATGTGTGTTTATTCTCTGCCTCGCGAAATGATAAACTATCCACCTTTATTAACGTGCAATTGCTATGAGCTACGAACACACGCAATCAAACAGGTCGTTATGGCACGGAATGGTAACTAGTTAACACATTCCTTACGCTTTGGTGGGGTCGCCAACGAGGTTTAATATCGTTAAAACCTTTTTTAAGTACTTTTAATCTCCAGTAAGCTCTCCTCACCCCAGTGCTAGTAATTAAATTATAAACCTAAAATATAAAATCAATTAGTGGCTGAACATCATTTTGCTGGAGACAAGACCAAATGAATCGGCCGACTACATGTAAGAATAAACCACCTTGATTATGAATCTTTATTATTTTATCGTATATTATTTTTTTCTTAAGTTTAAAAAAATAGATTAAATTCCAGTGCCTGTTCATTTATCCTTACCAGGTGTTATGAACAAATTTACTCAAATGTAAATAAGTTAAATATTTTATGTCGTTTACTATTCATATACATTAAGGTGAAATATATGAAGGAACTATTTTATTTATAGATATTGTAATCAGCCACCTTTGGACAAAAAGTAATAATGATTCACTTTTATATCATATTTATAAACTTAATAAATTTTAGAACAAAAAGAATGGAGAATGAAGAAAAAAAAAATGAAACAAAAAACAATTATATCAAGAAAAAATAATAAATAAATAGAAAAAGTCAGATACTAGCATATATATATATATATATATATATATATATATATATTTACATTACCCCAGACAAAATCAACCAAAAAATAAAAAAAAATTACGCCACAACAATCTAATCCAATGCAAGTACATACTTGTCAGTATGTCAACTTCAATCACATGAAATCATTATTGAAAAATATAGGTAGTCCTAAATAGGTATTTATATATATTTGCCATTGGTAGTTATCAATTTTTAACGCAGAATTACGTCCCTCCACTTGGGATGTTAGAACAGAACAATTTTAAGACGCTTTTGATTTCATTCTTAAACTCTCGTAGCTCCGCTTCTATAAATGCTTGGAAGCAAGAATTGGTATCATTTAACAGAAAAAATGATTAAAGATTGCAAAAAGAATTTTTGGATTTGGACTTGAGGCGAAAGTACAGTAACCGAGGAAAGTTAATCAATTTTGAATGTTCAGTTGAGTTGAGTCACCACTCACAATATAATTTGCATCACATGATAGAAATCTTCTTCTTTGTAATTCTCATTACTTACACTCTAAGTAATTCAATACTTTTAAATCCTCCTGGGTGGTGTTGTAGTCACAGCCTCTGTTCGATTTTTTTATATACTGATTGGAAAGGATAAGGAAGGCGTTTACAAAAAAAAAAAACATTTATAGAAAAGATTTTTGGTTTTATTACTTGATAATAAATATAAAACTTAAATTACACTTATAAATAATTACAAGTTATTGTTTTCTTCCTCTACAGCCTGTGGAGATCTCAAACTTTGGGACACCCTGAAAAAATAAATGTTTACGATTTAAACTACGAATTCAAAGGTTAATAATGAATAATGAATGTTAATAATAGTTTTTATAAATGTGATTTTCTTAATATACAATTTAATTTATGTAGCCTATGTGTATGCAGTCATAAGATGGCTGAAAGTCCATTATCTGTAAGTATTTATAATCATTGCATGCATGAGGAGACGTAATCATGTCCACATTTGCTTGCAAAGTGACTGCTTGAAAAGGAAATCTTTCCTTTCACTCTTCAATTGGTAAAAAAAATTTTGTCAGAAGCAGAGCAAGCATTAATTACAGCTTTGGGATACCTAGTAGACCTCATCGAAATCTTTTTCGGTCGGAAGTGGGGGATGTCCACTGCTTATTGGAAACTCCTCGTAATATTCATATTATGAACTGTTACTTGTTATGATCATAATAATTAATATAAAGCATTTCAGTTAAAACAAACTCTTAAAGGAAAATTTGCTAGATTCAGGTTTTCCTTATTCATTTAATGATACATGCTATAGATGCATGTCAGGTAAAATTGTGTAAAGTCTTATTAAACTTGGCTTAATAAGTTTGTGAAATGAATAATTAAATATTCTCTCCCTTCTCACCGAAAATTAACATTAATTTTTGTTTACTGCTTAGCCTCCCTGTGTGTTGAACTTTATGAGATAAACCTTTCTTCTAACGTTGAAATATTAAATTTAAATTTAATCTCATATAAAAAAATGATAAAGTTCAAGCGATACAGGTCGCCCACCTGACTCTTTCCTGTTTATTTAAATAAGTAGTAATATATTATATACTATAAAATATTTATATTAAATGCTAAAAGCATATAATAAAAATTTAGCCAAATTGTGCTAAATATATATATATATATATATATATATATATATATATATATATATATATATATATTGAAAACAGTTTTAAGATGGATCAAAACTGGCATATTACCAGGAGAATCCCATCTGAATGGGCATTCTGGCATTGTCTAGGACAGTACTTTTTTTGGATGCCATCCAATTGTTCTGAATTTAGAGAAACAATTTTAAATAATATTGAATATATAAATCATAACAGTTCAGAAATGGTAACGAATTAATTTATCAGTAAGAATTTATATTCTAAATAATAAAAAAAAAAAAATAATGCTCGATTTTACTAAATAGAAAAGCATTGGGAGCCAATCACCATTGAAATAATGAAGACCGTTGCAAATTACAATCATTGATTAGTCGTAATTGATTAGTGTTATATATAATGTCATTCCATTTAACAAAGCAAATATGTAAAAAATCATAGATTAGGTCATCATTTTTCTTAGTCAGGAAAAAGCATGTAGCATATATTACGAAATATAATGTTTAGATTGTAATTTTACTTTTGCGCTTGCAATGGTGTTCTGCGACATCTTTAGGAATGAGTACGATTGTCTCTATAGATATCCACAGTGATTTACTAATTATAAATCTCTGACACGAAATTCTGCAGCGACCTCTTTTCACCATTGAACCATTTTTCTTAGGATCGAATCTTTTATGCGTGCCGTTCTGTCCTTATGCTAAGTGATCATGGAAAGCTGCATACATTATATCTTTTTATTTAGCATCCTTCTTTTGTATCTTTACGAAAAAATATGTTACATTTCAATGATAATTAGGAAATAATTTATAATGATAATCTTCGAAGAAAGAACAGTTTTCATGATATTTGCCAACACCAATTCACAAAAAGGTGATTTCTCGTTTTTTGGAGATTTTTTTAATTCTATATCTCAAGAGCTAGTAAACGTAAAGAGTTCTATTAGGGCTCAAAATTTAAAAAGACAAAAATATTTTCTTTAAAAAAGGTATTAATAATGTTTTACGCATGAGTGGTAGTCTATTAGATATTGAGCAGAGAATGAAAAATTTGAAAGTTTAGGTTTTCAGTAGAATAAAATGTCGCTATTTTTGAAAGTGACTTTACTTTTATATCTTTGCCAGTGTGACTTTATGTGACTTTTGAGCTAACATTCAGAAAGCCATAATAAAGGTTCATGCAAATTTTGAGCTAGTATCTTCCAATCCGAGGTTTAACCTTTTATTCACCTTATTTGACTGAGATAATTCGGATATATCTGAAAGGACCACCTAATTCGTGATTTGCCATGCCAAATGCCCAAATCTTTGGTGAATGTACGAAGTAGCTGATGATGCTCAACTCTTGTCAACGGGCACAACTGGATGGTAGGCACAATTGAATGGAATAAATAGTGATAGCTAATTTTAGGGGCCTTAATCTAGAGATGAGTTGCTGCACCATGCACTAATTTTTTTTTAGAATTATATATAACTAGTATACCCGAGCGAGAACTCTCGCATTAGATATCAATCCTTCTAATCCCTAATACATTAGAAGTATTAACATATTTATTCGTGTAATCAATATATTATTACCAAAATAGTTTATTTAACACACTGATTTGGTGAAGCTACATGGTTTATAATGACTATGTTGGAGTTCCAGTTCATACTTAATAATTAATTAGCTAACACCGCTGGAAAACATCTCTTCAATTTAACAGTTAGGCAATTACATTCACATATACCATTTTCTATGCGTAGTATTCATATTTAACAGCGCCCTTTAGTGTTGGACAGATGAAACAATACATAATTTCCCAATTAAAAGTTTTTGTAAACAGACTCAAATTGATATAAAGTTGCCATGACAACGGCATGTACGCAAGATGACATATGCCCCGTGCGGACATATAGCATGCATTATCTCGAAAAGGTAGATTTCGAGCTTTAAAACGATGGACCAATATGATCCAAGAGAACATATGGTCTTGATGCCCGCGTCAAAATCTTTAAAACCCAACTAGTCCCGTCTCGATCCGCCGAATCTCAGTCGTCAAATCTTTCAAACCTCTCAGTTTTTTCATCACTTTTATTTAAGCCCTAGTAAGAATTTGAGAATGGAAATTAGGATTCATCACTTCTCCATGAAATTCCCTTTATTTTGATACCTCATTCATCAAAATCCATCGCTCCTAAGAACCGGAAAAGGAATCTATACTCCCGTAATAATATATAGTAGTGTCAGTGATAAGACCGTATGCCTATGACTGAAGACAACGACGTTTCTCAACGGTATTGAGTTCAATTTAGTGTTAATTAAAAACTCATCAAAATAAGCATGTACATTTGTAATTACCAACACCACTGATTCCTATATTGTGAAATTGGGCAACATAATCTAGAATTATTTGTACAATGTATTTGACTACTAACGGCACACTCTGCATTTCTTCTCGTCAGATCCGTCTCCGCAGCCATCCCTTCCGGAACACAGGATGGCCGTCGACCTACACCGTCCGTTGCCGCACCTGAAGGGGCAGTAGTGGCTGTGGCCAGTTCCGGTGCAAGCTCCTTCCGGTTCATCGCTTCCGTCCGGGCAGGTCAGAATGGCGTTGCAGAACTCGTGTCCACCGACGCATGTACCGTCCCTGCACCTGAACGTTCCCCTTGGACAACCTGCAAAGGAGGTGAGTAAGTTGCTTTATTAATTAGATCGTAGCTTGTAGTAATTTGTGCTGTCAGTGTAGTTTTGGGAAGAAAATAGGATCAGAGGTAGAAAAACATTATATGACTTATAATGCACGCTATACAAAAGATCACACTGCAAAACCTAACTATCACCTGCGGATTCAGAATTTGATTCTAGGTAGTCTATTATAAAAACGTAGTTCTGTTAACATTTTTCGAAATGATGGCAACAATTGTGTTATTAGAAATCATATTATATTCTACCATAAACTAAAAAAGATTTTAGACATCACCATAGTAACTGGAAGACAATTCAGAAGTGAAAATGTAAATATTATTTGATGTGATTCGTATTGTTCATGGTTTTCTTAATTGTTCATGACTTATTTTCAAATAACATTAAGCATCTTAAAGGTTTGTTGCGGTTTCAGAAGAAAATGACATGGAATGAAAATAGGCATTTTATTTTCATCCTTCCTTACCTGATGGCAATGGGGGCTTTGGGAGAGGTAGCAATGCCCATGCCATTTACAACGGTAATTAACCTTCAACTTTTAAAATTCTGATTGAATGAAGAAATTGAAATTAAAATAATACTATTTATCTTGATACTTATGTTTCCTTAGAATAAATTATAATTATAATATAACATAAATATAAATAAAGAAATAATAATAAATAAAGTGGCTGAAATTCAGTGAACAGTTGATATATAGGTATTTTTTTCCATATAATATTGAAAATAAGTAAATATGCTAAAATGAATACATAAATGAACAAAAATTAAAATAAATAAATAAGCTGAAATGAAAATGAATGTTAATTATTATTTACAAATATTTTAGTCGAATCTCAGACTAAAATAAAATTTTGATTCTTAAGCCTTGTTAATTTTTAAGGATGACACCCAGTGAGCTTGAATACCTTCGACAAATGGTTGGATGCAAGATCAGTAAACAAAAGGTGAATTTTAGGCTTTCGATTTTGCCAATCTTGAGGCTTGCGAGATTTCTAAAAAAAAAAGGTCTACTTTATTTCGAAATCTTGATGTATCTTTATTTATTCCAGAAGTATGTGAAGCCATCATCAGTGTTTCAAAAACATTTTCATAGTGTGGATTTTTTTTTTCCAGTTCCACTATTGGTACCCCGAAATTTCCCAATAAATGTTCTAATGCTTGCCCTCGTTTTTCGCGGTTTCTTTACTGGATATGTGTGATTTTCCACAAACAGTCGCTAATTAGAATATCTTCAATCAGTTTTTAAGTAATTTCAGTTGTCGACATAATGACGAATATAAAATACTACAAAAACTATGTCAGACGACAATAACACTACGACCACTATGTGCCAGATTGAGACAAAATTCTCCCGAACACGCACTTGAAATGTTGCTCAACATTGTTTTAGAGAATCCCATTTCGATGGGACACAAAATCTTCTATCGCATAGACCCTCCGGGAATACGGGGATATGTTGCGGGTCTGAATCGCAGCAGCACCCACCGGCCCGCATCTTATGGGCGCAACATTGAGTCCTTATATAAACTAGGCTTTAGAGAGATAAGGGATAGACAAAGAGACGAGATCTAAGCGTGCAGTCTAGTAATTTTAGCTTTTTGCTCGGACATTAAAAAAAACAAAGGCCTGATGGTAATACGATGTTTGTTTCACTCTTGTTAGCACGTCTTGAAACATCCCAGAAGTCGAGCGTCGGGTTTGAGGGGAAGGGAGAGAGAATAGTCGGAAAATGGCTCTTTTTTCTCAAATATTTCAGAACGTATGAGGTTTAGAGCAAAAATTTTTTTTTTTTACAAAATCCAAGTAAATTAAGTTCCCTACAAAAAAAGACCAGTTCATTTTTTTTTTTTGTAATCCGAACTGTTTCTGAAATATCAACTGCAGTAAAAATAGGATAAGATTTTCAAATCCTTTTTCGCGAAAGATCCTTTTAAATTTCATTCAACTTGTATTTGGCCCGTTATTCGATTACTAATTACATAATTAGGTTTAACGATTAAATTTCAAAATAAATTGCTGTGTATGTGAAGGAGTGGATTTTATCTGTCTTCACAATTTGTAATTACTTTGAAAATCGTTCTATAGTATTTTTTTTGGTCAATTGGTAGATTCTTTAGATAAATAACGTAATGAGGTGCAATAATTACATTTTTGTTGACAAATATCGCAATAAGTATATGTGAAGGAGTGGGGGACGGGGATAATTGAACAGGAACAAAACCGTGCGCACATTTCAGTAAAAGTCTTTTAAACAAAAATACATAAAAATAAGACAGCCAAAAAGCGGAATCGAAAGCTTCGCCATAAATATTGTTCTCATCAATTCGTTGTTTACTTGTTTACAAATTTGATGACAGAAATCTATTCTGACTCTGTTTTAGACAATGTGCATTGCTAAATAACACAATTTGGTTCATCACAAAAAATAATTTATTTTTAATTTTTGTCCACTGACGGTCTTTCTGTTCAATGGTTAAATTTTTTTTCAAGTGAATTTGGTTATTGTTTTAGGATGGTGTTGATAAGTCAACCTATTGAAGTATCGTTAATTGTAAAAATTATACGTTTGTTACAGTTTATTATAGCTATTTTATTTGTATCAGGTATTTCCCGAAAACAAATAAACTACGTATATATACAAATAATAATATATATATATATATATATATATATATATATATATATATATATATATGTGTGTGTGTATATTTATAATTATTTTTTTACGTAAGACTATCATCAATACGCGAATTTATCGCTCTAAATTTTTTAAATATGCCTATTAGTAAAAAAATCTATGATTGATATTTTTAGCAACTGGTAATTAGCGGCTAGTCACTAATAAGTGACGTAATTAACTGAGCGAAACACATCCTCCTCAATTCGTATGCGTTAGCGCATCGGTGCTAATTACCTGACCTACTTACAGAGTTAACTAGTAACTTCAGAAAGTGAAGTTAACATGCATTCACTGATTGCTTCCATAATAAAGTACTGCACAACTTAAAATTAACGAAAATCCTATAATAGAATGATAGAAATAATTTTTACAAATAATTACTCGATAAATTCGGTTTTTGATCTGATATAAGTTATTTATAAATCCAAAGAAAGATTAGTTTTTAGGATTTATTTTGGCAGAATATTAATTTTTTTATATTTGTTTCTGAAGTATCATATTTTTAAAATTTAAAGTAATATTACTTTAGGTTCACTATTTCCTGACGATAGCTGAAGGTACCTGAGTCTCTCGGATGTCTGATCAGGCCATATTAAATTTAATTTATTCGCATATGAAGGATTGATATTTAAGGAGGGAAAGAAATAAGTGGTTAACGGCATTGCGAGTCAAGTTGGGGTAATATAGTACAGTACAGGGAGCTGACAGGTGTTTTTCTTAGCTATATTTATTCTTTTCTTTTCGTATCTAGTTTTTCTAAGCCAAGATAAATTCCTACAACTTAGTCCGATATCTCGGCACAAATTAACAGTATTGCATTACTGTACCACAAGCAGTATATTATATTAATCTAATTTTCGAAAAAATTGAAAACGTGGAATGTTTTTAAACAAAAAAATTGTCTTTGATCGTTTTTCCTCGTGACCCTTCAGTTATATTGAACAGCTAAAAACCATATTTTAAGGATGCCATAGGGATATTCCAAAAACAAAGCCTTTAGTACCAAAAATAATAATAAATAATTAACCAGTCAAGGTTCATCTTCGGGACTGTAAAAGAAAACATAGCATGAATGACAGGAGACAGTACATCAACAGCCAGGCGCGTATACAGATTTTTTTTCGAGGGGGGATTTAAATTTTTTTCGGGAGGGGGTTTAATAAGAAGAAGACGAGTAATCACGTCTCTATAATTGCCGAATTGGGCGTAAATTTTAATTAAGGATAAGAATACAAATCGGATTAAAAAGTATTATTAAAAATACAAAAGCATACGTTATGCTGGTGTGTATGAAAATAATATTTAAAAAAAAATTCGGATGGGTTATATTTCTCTGATTCTCCTCTCCCCCTCTCTGACTGTAAATAGCCTAAAAATGGAACATAAAGACAGTACAGCACTCCAAGACAATTCAAAATATACTCAGTTAGTTTTTTTTCTGTTCAATCAATTATATTTTAACTTTATAATGTTTCATTGAATTTCGAAGGAGGAAAACCAGCTGTATTAAAGCAATCATTTCTCAAACTTGAGTTGACTGGAAGATAGTACCCAGAGACGAGAATAACTCAACATACCCCTGTTGGCAACATCCCTGCAGTTAACCTCATCCTCTCCCGCAGGACAGTCGGGAACCCCATTGCACCGGAGCCCAGCAGAGATGCACATGTGAGGCCTACTTCTTGCACACCTGAAGGCCGCTCTTGGGCAGTGTCCTGACCTGCACTCCTCGTCGGAGCCGTCGCTGCAGTCCGAGCGTCCGTCACAGACGAGGTACCAGCTGATGCATTCCCCGCTTCCCCGGCACTGCGAGAATATTTAAAACATGTTAATTTATTAATATTAATAGATTTAATAAATATATAAATAACAGTACTAAATTAAAACCGTCTTTGGACACATTTGGTTACATGAGGTCCTATCCAAGTAACAGAAGTACAATGACCAGTGAAATTGTTTGCACCTTAATGTTAAAATCAATTTTTTCTTTAGGCTATAGGCGCCAAAATAAGGTGAACAAAAATGTATGAACTATTATATCATTACTAATGATGAGGATATCCTGTTGATGAAATCAAGATATTGGTTGGGGATCGAGGTAAAAAATGAAGTAACTATAATAGCCGTCACGAAATTACGAACTTGGGACCCACACGATTATATCCATAATTGCAAAAGAGAATTCTGATTTATTTATTTTTACGTTGGAGGAGCCATATACCTCATCTCATCACTACTCAACGAAATCTTTCTCCGGCGTTGCAAGCACGGAAAATAGAGTTAATTCCATACTCTGTGGTTAAAAAAAGGATTTGGGTAACCAAAGTAAGTGCACCAAGTTCTCAATTTCTTGACAGCTACTACAGAGATATACATAGTCCTATAATTTACTAATCATTACTTTTCTCTTATAGAAAATTACATATTTTGGCGCTGGTTTTCCAACGTATTTCATATCTTTTAAAAGACTGCTCGTCCACATATGTTGAACCAAACCTACAAGAATATCCTATTGCAAAACCTTTGAGTTCAGAAATATTACCTGATTACAAGAACTTCCAGATTTTACTGCATTTGTGGTGATTCCTTTACTATTTTTCTGCACTCCCATTATTTTTTAGATCGATGATTTCAGTTTGCAAGCCAAATACGTAAATTTTCAGCTTAGCCTTGAACGAGGTTACATGGGAAACCAATACGAGAAAGGATTGCTATTTTCCTTGAATGTTGAACGCGTTAAAATGCCCTCTTATATCAGATAATCGAGTGCGCGCTCGAACGAAGTCGATACACTCACCGATGCGATAGAGTTCCTGCGAAACATCCAAATCTATGGCGCACAGTGCCTCCTGGTTAATTATATAATGGTATTTGAATAGAGATCAAGGAATCGTTCTGAATCGTTCAAGTAGCCGACCGACCATACAAGGATCTTCATCGGTACAAATATTATGCAATTTCAGCCATGATACCTCTTTGGATTCGATAGCCATTTTGAAATCATTGAAAATATCTAAAAAACTGACAATTTATCCTTTTATCCCAGAAGGAGAACGTTTTTTATAAATAATAAAATTTAAAAACCTGCTGGCCGGCCGCGTGTCAATTCCGAATCCCCAGCATGCCATGTTGTAGCACGCGTGCCTTGGGTTGGGCACTCCTGGTTTAAAATATTTCCGGCTCTTACAAATCAAACTAAAATAAGAAAGTCCTCTATTAGGAAATTTAACAAACACCTAAGGGCTTGGTTACTTTGGACCAGGAAAAAGGAAAAGTAATCCATTTGACCGAATTGGCTCTTAGAGAATAGCTCGGTGCCTTGCACGAAGGCTATTTGAGCCCCTTGAGACGACCACTTACCTGGATTAAATCTTTAAATAGCCCGATTTACAGGCTCCTCACCTTTCCTAATTGATTTAAGCTCCTTGCTATTTGAGTGGGTATAAAAGAGCTCTTAGTCTTTTCAACCACGAGCATATCCTCAGATCTGAATAACCAAGACTATAATCGATAACGCAAATCTAGTTCTCCTAAGCCAATGATTGAATCTGTTTATCCAATAATCAATGTATGTTTAGGTACCCACACCAAATGATTCAAATGTGCAGTATTGAAAGATAATTCTTCCAAGATAAGTCCTATATCAAAATAATTAAATTCTAACTGCAAATATTAAATGTTTTACTGATTTAACAAGGATTGAACTACAGAAGTATCGAAAGAATGTTGGGATAGCTCGACTCAACCGTACTAATGATGTTTATTATCATAATAATCGACTAATAATGTTCAATAAATTATTAAATATATTTTTCTCTGAAAACTAAGAGTAAGAATATTTTTTTACACATTGCACTGACAGTCAAAAAACCACCAATTTTATTCCAGATCCATTGACCCATAACTATAGTTTACAATAATCCTATTCGATAGCATAAAATATAGTTTAAATCAGACTTACAGATAAATACATTAAGCTAGTGGCTTAATTCAGTCTTCACCGAAAAGGGCGCGTTAGTTCGTACTGCAGGTGGTTTCAATGCCCTTAGTATGCATTAGCGCTTAAGGACAATGGCAATACTCGGTCATCTGTTGTCTGTGTTGGTTGCCGATTATTAGAATGACATGCATATAAAACATGGGTGGCATGCAGAGTTGTTTCTCAAACGTACCATTCCCTGTAACACTCCATTCCCTATTGCACATAACCTATTTTATGTGCAAAGATACTCCTTCAAGCTTCCTTCCTTAAAGCCTCCTTCAATGTATTGGCAGTTAAAGAAGAAACAAAGGTACCTACCTAGCTGCCTTATACCTTCCTTAAACCCACTACAACCTGTTTTTAACTGATAGGAAGCGCAATTTTTGATAATATTTTATTAATTTTTGCAAATGAATCGTTTCATGCTCAAAGGGATTTTGTCTAATTATTTTCAGAGCGACAAAACCTCTTTTAGCATGAAGCGATTCAAACAGTAACAAAAAATGAAGGATAATGATTTTATTGGATAATTTAATTTCGTTTCGAAATCTTTCTTTGTTCAGATTTTAATTCAGGGTTTTATTTTTTTTTGTTTGAAATTCCACAATACAACAAAAACACCATAATTATTTTAAAAATATGATGATACATTTTTAGTTAATTAATTCAAGAAAAATATAATTTATTACCTTAGCATTGCAATATTTAATCGATGAAAGTATAAATCATATACTATGTATAAAAAAATTATTAAGTAATAAAAATACAAATTATGAAAGATTTTTTTTTTCTCCAATCGTTGTTTTTCTTAATTGTTATTTCTAATTCCATTTCCTTTTAAATATAGACTATAGTTTCCATTTGTGACTTCTTCTAGTATCGATAGTTTTCGTCATTAAAATAATCACCAAGTTTATCAAGTAATAAATTAAAAACAGGAAGGCTGGTGTACATCGTAACAGTCCCCTTACCTCATTTCCTTAATCGGCCATTGTTCAAGGGAAGAAAAAGGAACGTCTCTGGAATCAAATTGGCTTAGAGGAGGCCAATTTAGGTACATTAAAGTTTTCCTTTATGAAGGAACGTTCAAGGGATAAAGGAATGTCCCTGCATACCACCCCTATAATAGTGATCCTGCTTTCTAAACCATGTAATATTTACTAATTAAATATATTATACTAAGAAACTACAAATAGGTAACCACTCACATTCATTAACTAGGCAGAACTTACTAATGGGGAGTTGGAGTCTTTAGTCCTTATATCTTTATCATGAAATCCAATATTCAATACTTGATCCAGTGGTCCAATACTTTAAGGTGGCCGAGAACCTATAGGTTGGAGTGCATGTACGTTCTATTAAATAGATGACGATACTAATCTTCCATAATTCATATGTATGCAAGAGAGTGTGAAGGGTATACCACTAAATTTTAACAATTGGCTTAAAAGTGATCGGATATCGATCTGAAAGTAGAACTGAACTATAGTAACTATGATTTGCAGCAAAATGAGGCTTGTTGATACCGTTTAGGCAATATTAGTACACTAGCAAATCATAGATGCCCAACGATCTTTAAGGCTTGCCGATGGAGAAGTTTATATATACCCAAAATAAATTTAGTATACTTTTTTTCTTAAAATATATATAAAAAAAAAAAAAGGCACCAAACTTGAGAAGATTGGAAATATTTCTCATGTTGATAATAATGAATTAATTTGGAATCCATATTCACAATTGATATCGATCAGAGGTTCTTGTTCAAGAGTCAAGTAGGCTGTGGTAAAATAAACAATCAATAGCTGCCATCAAATTGGAACAAACGACATGGTTCCGTTCGTAATTGACAACTGAGGGAATGGCCGGTAGTGAATATTTGATTCCCTCGAGAGCTGTATTTGCCTGAGCTCGCATTTGCCAGAAGGAGATTTAAGATGGCATTAGGATCTAGATCGCTATCGATCCCCTGGCCTGTTTGCACGGCGTAGGCTCTTCTATCAACCGTGGCAACTCTGTCTGGCATTTCCCTCCTAGGTCAACTGTCCTAGTTCGCTTTATCATTATCTGTTCTATCATTATGGCACTCCTCTTCCAATTAGGAAGAGGTTAGTGGGGATTGCGACATCTGTAGAACTATAGATAGGAAACTCTTCAAATAGTTTCCACTAAAATAAAGGAATGAAATATTGAAACTTACAATAAACAAATAAAAAGCCTTAGCGGAGCTAATTAACTTTTTAGTGATTTGTTCGATACTAAGCACAACTTTAATGTCCATTTGAATCGTTGCGATGGCATTACTCTAATTATATTCACTGGATATATGCTCCGCAATTCCACGCTTGCAATTTCCTGAATTCTCCATTGGACTAATTCTGCCTTAGACTTATTCTGCATAATACTTTATTTTCGAAGGTGTTGTTCTTCCTTCAAAGTAAGCTGCCTCATTTCTCACTCGTAAAAAAAAAATAAGAATACAATTTTTGTAAATTCTAACTTTAGGTTTATGAAAAGGATGCCCAAACTAACTAATGTTAGAAGTGAGAAAGCATTACCCACCCACCTTTTATCTTGCCTTTATTTCTTGTTTAATTTCGTTTCTTTTGACACCAGATACTTACATATCTCTACGTGTTAAATATGCTTATATGTATACCACCGAAATCATCGGTATTTCTACTACTAACCACTCAATTTGTTTTATCCGTATTTATTTCGAGATCCGTTATTGTATTTGATTTTATAATTTTCGCATCTTCACCCGACACTACCAGATCATTGGTATACCGAAGCCCGAGTTTCTACCATCCAGAGTTTAACCCATCTTGGTACGGATTACCTTTCAATTGACATAGTCTTGCGTTGAATTAAATTAAGAATTCTAGAGAAAGAGAATCTCCTTGTTTTAAACCCGAACCAGCATCGAACTTGTCGGGATAATAATTACCGATGCGAGCCTAATTGAATATTTCGGGCATACACATCCATACCAGATTAATTAACTTCTTTAGTATTCCCTGCTCAGTAAATATATTTTACAGCGTCTGTCGAATAGAATCATAGAATCGACTAATAATACATTTATAAATTGGGATTTGATAATATTTGAATTGATAAATTAATTAACTTGTAATCAAGTGGAATAAGTAATAAAGACAAAGTGGGGTTTATTAAGCTCCACTATTAATTAAAATTTGTTCTATTAAACTTTAGGTGTTTGTAGCGATTATGTCAGAAAGTAAAGAGATTTGAGAAAAAAATGGGGATATATCGATAATCATCGAATATAATTTTTCTTTCTTTTTAAGTGAATAATTACACATCGAGACCGTAGTGGCCGAGCGTGTTGATACACTTGAAAATGCTCGAATTAGCGGATATGCTGGTTCCAGTGTTAAAAGCTGTCGTTTATTTCGTGGCGGACTCACACATGATGGGTAATAGTCTTCCCGTACTCTTGAAATCCCAGAATCCTGGTCGTCGAAACTTGTTGAGAGCAATGAAATGATAGTAGGATACACATTTCTCTGACCCTTAATTGGGCAAATATAAAATAATGACACTCCTTTTTCTTTTTTTTTTCTTTTTTATATAAAATCGTAGTTGTAAAATGACGAAATAGTTGTATGGATGTAATTTTTGATTAATGGGTAAAATTGAAAAAAAAATAAGTTAAATCCTGAAGGTGGGGCAAAATCCCAAGACATCTTTGCAATGTATGTGTTTTGAATAAAACCATAAATTAGGAAAATTGGAAAGTTCGCACTTCCAAATTAAATAATTCTTCCAATTTTTAAAATATATTATTTATATGAATTAATTCACAAACAATTAGTTTAATAATTACCTGAAATGTTCCCTTATGGCACCCAGTTATTGCAGCACCGCAGCTTGAGTTAGTGATCGCGCAGTCGCAAAGGCCTCCTCTACACCTGGAGTTGGGGTCGGCGCGTGCGCACTGCCGATCTGAAGTACATGGAAGACCCAGAGACACAGGTCCTCCTTCTTCTTCACCTCTCCTCCAAACAAGACCTATAGGTTTCACATTTTTGAGTTCTTTATAGGTACTCAAATAGTTCATCAGGCATGATATTAATTTTTTATTGAGTATTTGTAACTGAATCCAGGCAAAGAGTGACTGGCAAAAAAATTCTTAGAATAACTTTTACATCGGATTGAAGATCTTAGCTGATGTTTCAATTAAAACAATTGACATAACTGCTTATTACTTATATCTTTTTCTTTTTTTTTGATCCAGAGTCATAGCCTTATAAGTAACTTTATTTTAGCTAAGATGTAGCTCATTGGAATACTCTTCTGCTTAATTATATCTATTAAAAATTATGTCAATATACATTACCTATCTGTGGCTTGGGTTTGGCTCTGAGAGGAGTGAGGTTCTGGTGGGGATGGGGAAGGCAGCGGTCGCCCTTCGCCCTACCCCTGCAAGAACATCTCCCGAACAGCTTCGGGATGAGGAAGTCGCACTGGGACTCTGGGTCCCACATCTTGCAATGGTTGTTACTGTAGCACACCTCTCCAACTCTGGCGGCTAAAACACAAGTACACCTTTTTGTAAAATCAAGTTAGTAATCGTTAAAAGTCTACACAGCACAATAGGAAATAAACTAGTCTTAAAGAACTCTGTTCTATAGAACCATTCTCTCATAGAAATTCCTTATTCAGTTCAGACATTAGTTTATTTAGTACTCTAATCGTATAATATTCCAAGACGACAAATCCGTTCACACGGAAATTAAGCAGCATACGGGGCAGCAGATGCCTAGTATAATTACTCTAGTAATTAAATTTTCTTGCAATTGAATACGGATTAAGAAACATGGGTCATGAGATGAACGACTTCATATTGTTTCTTAACAAGAACCTTACATAATTAATTTAATGAATAATTTAAATTGTATACATTTCCTTGTTGTCTAATAGGTTTAACTTCTTTATGTACTCCAACTAGTGTAGGCAGAGCTGATCCAGGCCTCTCTACACTTTTATCTGGATAGTTTTAGAGGAGTTCTGAAAATTTGCTCATGAATGGTTTTTAGGGTGCTGATTACGAATTTCAACTTTGTTACCTCAAATTTTTCACAGAAATCTAAATAAAAAAAAATTTAAAGAATAATTAATATTTTTTTGTATTTTCTCTCTTAGCATTGTCCGGGGAATCGTTAAAAAGCAACCGCTCTTCATCTAATGGGCACCAAAAAATGATCTAGGTGGAAGGTTTTGGCGAAGTTCTGAAAATTTGTTCTCTTATGTTTTTTGGGTGCTGATTACGAATTTCAACTTTTGTCAGAAAAATAAAAAGAAAGCAATTTTTTTTTTCTTTTTAGCTTATTATTCGAATTAATTCTAATATTAATTTTAAACTTAATTTAAGAAGAGTAAATTACCTACAGTTGTAATTCTAATGATTTTTTTGTTTGGGATCTCTATTTTTAACTGAGCGTGATTCGAAATTCATTTTTTTAGTGGGTTTTTTTAATATATTTTCGGGATATTTGAGGTAGCAAAGTTGAAATTCATAATCTGTACCTCAAAAAACATGATTGACTAAATTTTCAGAACTTCTCCGAAACTTTCCACCGAGACCCCTTGCACAAAAAATTCTTTTTATGTTCAGTGTTCCCGCCTAACTGAGAACTTGTACTTCAGCAGATCAGCACACACTCCCCCTGGATCAGTAACTTTTCCACACCTCTGTTTTCTTTTGCCCTGCCTCTAATTCCTCTTGGGTGATACACAATGAAATACGAATATTTGGATCTTTTCCATCTTCTATAAATTTCGGCATACTCTCATTCAATATCTGACTAAAATGACCGGTCCAGTCAATCATTTGTATTATGTTCAGTTTGGCATCCTGTTTTTCACCTTTTCTCATTCCTTTTTATTCTGACTATGTTTCTACTGCCCTTCCAAACCTCATTTACAGTTAATTTTGGCGCATATTCTTTCTCAGCTTTCATTTTTAGATGTTATAATTACTTTGTGTAGTTCTCTCCTTTCCATTACATAAATTTTTCTGTCCTCATCTTTTTTTGAGTTTAGCCCAGAGAAAAAAAAAAACCAAGTATGTCTCAGATAGACATCCTTGGTTTTTTTTTTCTGGTCTCTTTTTACTAATTATTCTGTTAACCATAGTTTTTTCCTTATACTCCTCCATTTTTCACCAAGAACTTCTGAAGCAGTCTTCTTTAAAGCAATCATAAAAATAAAAAAACACAAATTCCCTTGAAATTCCTGAATCGAATCTTTAATCCTTTGTTGAAATAGTAGCAAACATTATCTTCTGGCAATAACTCTACTTGAAATTGCAGCTATTTAAATGGATTGCCTCCTCCATCGGGTATTGATAATAAAAATGAAAATGGGTTGCATATTGAGTATTTTCTATTTTCCTAACTGTTCTATCCTTCACCTTATATAGATTATGCATTTCTGTGCAGAGATTTGTTGCCAGATTGTATTAAAATGACTTATAGAAAAGAAAAAAAGTTTCCAATTTACTTTTTTGAGAGGAATTGGAATCTCGAAATTCATACGAAATGGAAGAATGATCCGTATAGCAATAAATGTACCTATTTCAGTTTCACATGTTTTGGGTTTATATGTTATATGATGTTTTTTGGTTTATAAATCAGAAGGGCGCATCGCACCGAAAATTATAATTTTACCTAAATTAAATAACATTAAATTCTACGTCAAATATTCTCCTCAAACATTAAATTTTGTTCAGCTTTTAAGTTAAAATCGGCAGTCAAAAATAGGCAAACTTTACCATTTTGATTAAAAAGTATGTTTTGCTCAGTTTTAAACGTCTGTAACTCAAAAACGGTTATTCTAAATGAAAAATAACCAAAGTTATAGAGCATCAAAATCTAAGCGTATTGCTCTCCTATTATTGCAAAGATGCTCTTATTTATTATGCTCTTATAAATATGCAAAGATAAACGCATAAAACTAAAAGCAGTCGTAGCGCTGATCTCAAAATTACTATCTTTAGTCTAGGAAATTGAATTTTAATACATTTCGATCTTCTAATTATGTCCTCAAGATGGACATATGGGAGGTGGAGCGAAGATGGTGGAGTGAAGATGGACCTGGGGGAGGTGTTTCTGCGTTTAGTTTTGTTCACATTGCGATGTAAATTTCTATACAAAATACGACTGAAATGCATTAAAATTCAATTTTCTACATCAAAAATAGTAATTTCGAGATCAGACGTGATGAGACTATAAAACAGTCCACATTGTGGAAAATCAGCGCTACGACTGCATTTTTTTTTTGTGTGTGTATCTTTACATACTAATGAGAAAATTATAAAAATAGGAGCACTAAAAACTTAGAATGTGATTTTCTATAACTTTAGTTTTTTGACATTTTTCGTTTGAAATAACCGTTTCTTGAGTAACAGGCGTGTGAAACTGAGTATAACATACTTTTTAGACAAAATGGTAAAATTTGACTACCGATTCTGATCAAACCGCTGAACGAAATTTGATGTTTATGTAGAGTATTCGACGTAGAATTTAATGTTCTCTAATTCAGGTAAGAGTATAATTTTCTGTGCGATGCCTTCTGATGTTACAAGACAAAAACTTAAAAAATTGCTAACATTTCGCGGTTATTTGGCTCCCAAAACTTTAGCTCTACTCAGAAATCATCGAAAACCGAGAAACGCATCAGAAAGAATTATCTTACTTTACAATACCGCTATCAGGTCAAATATATACAAGATATTAATTTGGAAGATTTTGATATGATCCATTCAATTTTAAATTTAGAAGTAGGACGAGGCTCGTGAATCATCCGAAGTAAAACATTTGAATTATCTTTGGAAAAACATCAGATATTTATCGTCGATATTATCCCTCGACGGTAATCAACGGGTCATCATAATAGCGATCGTGGAAGCTGTTAATAGCTGATAACTATGATACTAGTAACAGGTTCCATCCGTGATCTTATCACCGATTGGCCGAACATGTGGATCCGGACACGCGATGGTCAGCTATTAAAATATGTGGACCCCAGCTGGGAAATAGAAGGTGTTAAGTTAAATAACTTTTCGGTACTTTATCCGTATTTCATGATTAATAGATCCAATAACAATTAAACAAATTATTAATCGCTTTTTCAAACGAATTTGCAAACTTTATATTTATTCATATATTCAGGTATAATAGATTATTTTCCACCGCTTATTAAACCAAATTTTTCGAAGAGATGGGCAGAAATAATTTTCTCACATTCAATCTTATCAGTTTAAAATAATAGTTACTACATGCACGCTCGTTAGGTTTTTCAGAAGTTGCTATTTTTCATAGTGAGATCTGTATTTATAGCTATTATGAAGTTTCTGTCGAAGATAATGACATAAAATTAGTCAATTTATTTTCTAATAAATAATAACAAACAATGAGTTATGTATTTGAGAGAAGGAATATTTTTGTATATATAGTAATTTTCAGCTATTTAAATTTTTAATTAATTTATTAGAATGTTTGTGAGGGATCAGTTAAAATGTAATTATATTACAGTAAGTAACTAATGTGATATAAATTGTACAATTTTAGCTCTGAATGCTGGAAGGAATGTCCCAAAACGTCAACAGATTAAACATTGCATTATTTTTCAGTAATAAAGTTATTAAATATGGAAGTCTGATTACCATGATTTCCATTTTCAACTAGAATATTTTTTTATTTCTGAATATTTTGATTACTTTTTTGGTCTCTTTATTGTTCATAACTGTCAGTATACACTACCAACCAGTGAATACGATTACGAAAAAAAAATGACTGACATTCGGCATTCAATCTCCTTCTTGATTTGCCATGTGGTCAACTATCAATGTATAAAAAAAAATTAAGAATACTTGATAAAATTCATATCTAAATTATAATTGCTAGAATATTCTAAAAACAAAACCTTTAGTCTTCAAAATATTATTAAATAACTAACCAGTCAAAGTCCTGCCAATCCAGGCGACGTAAATGCAGCCAAAAGACAGTTTGCCAGCAACAGTTTAAAAAAAAAAAATGACATCAACTAGAGACGGTACAACATTCCTAAACTTCTCAACAAATATTGCTTGCTCATAGGACGTCCTAGACCAGTATGTTTTGAGATCAACGAGCGTAAAATTAATATAAAAATAGTTAATTCTATGCTCGTTAATTGGAACTCTTAAGCTTTTACTACTGGTTTTAGTAATATTTTACCTAGATAATTTATAGTATATAATGTGTTAATTGAATGTATCTGTGTAACATTCTATTAAAGAATAATTTTGGTCAATTTATAAGGAAAACGAAAAAAAATAGAAGATATCTATCAGACAAGGTTAGTAACTAAAACGAAAACAGATGAAAAAATAACAGACAACTATTCTGCATTGCAACTAATTCATTCTGAAACACAAAAGTGAAACTGTGTGTTTTTCCGTCATTATCTCTAAAAATATTTTCTAAACAAAAATAACTTTATTTATTTAATCTTTCTCATTTATGTGTAAAATAAAAATATTATTCCTGATCCAGAAATAGAGTGATTTAGAGTGATTCAATTTTTTAAAACGATATAAATGAATTTTATAGCGATCTGAATTTTACAAATTGACTTCTATGTAATGAAAACGGTGTTATACGGAGTAAAGTATATCAACAGATTTTTTTTTTTTCATTCAAAACCGACATCAGATTTGGTTTTAACACTTTGAAAAACCCTTATATGCAAATTTTCGAGCAAATTTAAAAATCAAAATTTTTGACTTATAAATTTGCCGATTTGACCCTTCAAATTTTTTTTTAGATTCGAATAATCGCTCATAAATCAGGAACCCTTTGGACGATTCAAACCAAATTTGAGGCATCGGGTAAGGTCCTTAAACTCTGCGATTTGCTTTAACGTGGTGTCTCCACATGTAATAGAAACAACATTACCCACAAAAAACTTCAATTTTGTTTTTATATGGTAATCTCCTTTTTTAACACAGACCTAAGGTAATGCAATATCTTTTAAATATATGGAAAGAAGAAACTCCCCTCTTTTGAACGAGTTCAAGAATGTCGATATCAGGTAAATTGAAGGAGAGTTACAGAGCTTCAAACCCGAACATAATTTTGTGGCTTTCAAAATTTTGTGGGTTGCTAGTGGGTCAATTCTACATTGAAAAAAAATGATTTGTTTTTTACTTGGATTATTTATGCTGATTTACTACAAACTTAATGGAATATATTGTGAATTTAATACATAGTAACTGCTGAGATAAATGAGTATTTTCTTTCACAATACTATCGCATTATATAAATTCAAATTCCATTATAATGTATAAGAAATACCAAAGTTAGGCATTGAGTAAATAAATATTTATAGTTGCCTGAATGTCTCCCAGTTTTTAGATAAAAATCTGTAGAATTAACAAATCTTTCGATGTTATGACCTACATCTTGTTCATTATCAAAAACTGATTATAATTATTTAAAAATGAAAACTTTAAATAATACACTTATGTTTGTCCTTGCAGTAAGTTATTTCTTTCACAATAATTATTTCCTTAGATTTATTGTCCTCAAAGGAGTAGATACAGTTTTGAACAAATACTATATTTTATAAATATAAATTGTTCATTTAAAATAAATTGGAATATTAAAAAATTGATGATAATTAATCAATCATAGTTTAAAACAGGACCACTATAAACCACAAAAATCAATTTTATTAATAAAATTCCAACAAATTTGATTAAATTACATTATAAAAAAAATTTGACAACAAATTTTCAAACCTTTGTAGTTTATTTATTTACATAAAATGGATGAGCACCAAAGTCTACAAAATAAATTAATATGTACAACTCTTGGAAGTATCTGTTCAGTTTTTAAAATTGTCTTCAGAATAGTTATTAAAAGTATAATTAAATATTAAAATTATTTATAAGCAAAATTTATTTGCTTCATGTAGATATGTTGCACTAAAACTTGTTGGTTATAAAACAATAAAATCACCTCCTTCACAAGTATCAATAACTTTCTTTTTTTCTTTTTTTTTTGTTTCTCTATATTTGTCATTGTTAAACAAAAATCGCATCTCGCTTCAATGAATCTCACAGAAAAGAAAAGGGCTATTTAGGCACACTTTATGGAGAAAAATTTAAACAAGGAAATTTGCTATTATATTAGACACCCTTCAACTAAGAAAATATGAAGTAGCATAACACATAATTTATATTTTTCAATTTACTACTTACTAGTAAAGAATGTTTTTAACAGTGCTTGTATAAAAATGAAAAATGTAGAAGTTTGAGCTGAGAATCATCTTCTCTGGTCTCATCCAGCTTTTTCAAGAAATTTAATTTTTACTATGTTTTAAGAAGCAATTTTATAGACAACTAGGTCTTAAAAGAAGATCTTCAGATCTAATTTAAATTATTTTAAACTTTTTTCACTCTAGTTGAAACCAAGAAAAGGTGCTACTCTTCTTTTTGTTATTATTATTATTATTTTTATGTGATAGAAGAAAATTTTACTAAAATCTTTTTTTAACCTATTAATGTTAAAATGGTTAAGAAGTGGAATTGTGGAAGACGATTCCAAATGATACCGTATCCAGAATGGTGGTTTTGGGGTAATCATGACCAAAACATCTTTTCTTCTCTCTCTCTCTCTCTCTCTCTCTCTCTCTCTCTTTTTTTATTTGTCATAACTGTATATGATGTGGCTTGAAATAATCTGAAAGAAAAATTAAATAACTTGCCCCAGACATTGAAAAGTGCATTTTGAAACGCAAATACTTGCTTAAATATGTATGAAATGGCTTTATTTTGGTTTTAGGCTTTTTCTTCCCTTATTATTTATTGAGAGGTGGACTTTTTCCATTACATCCTTTTTATTACCATCTTATACACATTGAAGTAATGTATCATGGAAGTAATCCTCATGTGATTAGATTATAAGCAATCCTTAGATAGATTATCAAAGATTTGACCATTAAGCAAAGTAGGACTAATGTTTCCAGGTCAATTCAAACCAGGATGCGATCCATTATTATTCTTTTAATGTAGAATCCAATAGAGGCATATACCAAGAACTTCTGTTATCCAGCTGAAGGGGATGAAGCTGCAACCCATTTTGCAAATTAATTTACTGTTTTTGTATATATTGTGTCGCAGTTATTAAAGACCAAACTGAAGGAATCAATAGTAGAGCTTAAAAACAACTAAAAATATGTAGTAAAATTTGTTTATAAATGCTCTGGAATATGTTGTAAATATAGTATTTTTCCATATTTTTACTACCTGGCAGTATAAAAATGCTAATAATGTCAAATATACATTGACCACAATAAATTCAATTACTCCATTCCAAAGAGCACTATATTTCCTGTCAGACAGTTGCATTTTTTATCTTCAGTCACTTCAAGAATAGAACAATATCAGTTGAAATATTAGATTTCAAGCATACTGTACCAACAAATATGCAATCAAAACATTAATGAGGTTTCTATTTATAATCAAAGCAATGTATATTTAAAAATTGACTCAAAAAACTGCTTTAAATAAGGCAATCAAATTGTTCAGATAAAACATAATTTGTTCTTAACTCTTATTAAGTATTTATCTCCATAAAATACAGTTTTAACTCGTTAGACTTTATTTATTTATCGAGAAATTTGGTTTAGATTAGTTCCAAATGAGAAATAGGTCCCCTGAAAACTTTGATTATAAATAAATCTCAAATCAGTATTATATTTTGAATTATAACTTTAACTTTATCAGAGGATATAAATTGTAGACTTAACTTTATATATACAATTTAACATATTTTAGCTTGTTGTTATCATAATACAGATAATTTTCTTTCTCTTAAAAAATTAAAAAAGTTTTTTATAAAGCTGACCAATTGCTAGTTAAAAACTTACGAAGTAAGCAGGTATGCCTCCTAAATTGTAGGAATCCTTTGTTGCATCTACAGACACCGGACGTACATGAACTGTTGGCGACCTTTTGCCAACATTGTTCAGCTGTCATACAGGGCATGCCCAGAAGTGTTGCTGGAAAATAAAAAAATATTGTTATTACTATTTATTTATTGGCTGTTTAGTTAGGAACAAAATAGTATAGTTTAACATGACCATATTACTCGTGGACTGACATATTATTTTTAAACAGTACAAGTAAAGAAGGCCCTTCGAAACATACCTTGTCCCTCATAACTTACCATAATATTTAAAACATAAAAACAGAGTGAGATGCTGTAGTGAACTTTACTGGAACTATGCCTAGAGGTGGTTGCCTCAAGATTTGTTATTTACAGTTAAAAGCAAATCTTTCTAAATGAAGTTTTTTTTTGTTTTGTTTTTTAACTGTATTTACCTCAACTTTCAACCTCAGAAATTTTAACACCATGCACAGTGCGAAGTCTTTGATTATTTTCAGGAGTAAAAAAACAATTTAATATACAAAATTTCAATGTTCAAAATGGATAGCTTTCTCATGGCCTTTATTTGGTGATACTTCAATAAAAAGATTACTGAAAATCCTAATGTTGTCATTATTGACAATACTGACCATAACATTTAAAAACAAAGATTCTATGCTTATAAGACTTGAGGCAGCCATTTAAGTAAATCAAGTAATGTTTTAATCAGAAAATGTTTACAGCAATTTTTTCTTCCCTTTTTTAAATAGTATTTTTATTTTTTTAAATTATCTATTATAAATTTACTTGCTGTTCCCATACAGCATTACCCGTGAAAAGAATTGTGAGTTATATACCCTCCCAAATTTCATGTTTTTTTATGTTTAACTTTTAAAAGATAATCCGAGTAAAAGAAGGCAGAACTATTGTTCTTATCATGCCTAATCATCATTCACCATTATACTGTAAAGTTTGTGCAAAACTTTTACAAACAACTTTTTAAAAAAAATACAAGATTTTAATTTAACTTTGATTTTTATTTTATTTTTAACACATTAATTAAATACTGTACATTTCATCATACACGTTCATTATAGCTGTATGAAATGAACAGAAAAGTAAATAAAAGTATTATAGCGAACATAGATTCACCAAGGAAACACATCATTCAATGCCTTGCTTTGTCGTGGTTATGTGGAATGAAAGAAAAGTAAGAAATAATTTTAATTGTCAAGCTAGTACTATTATAAATTGCTTGTACATTTTATTGCTTATACAACCGAAGATTACAAAAAAAAAATATATTTTTTTTTTCAAGTTGAAACTTGAATTCTGAAAACATTTTCTAAAGACACTTAGACCCTTTTGAATTTAATTGCTTCAATTATTAGAACTCATAGGGAGGGGGAAGGAGGGCTGCCAGAACTTTCAGGGAAACAACCGGTTACCAACAAAAATTTTGACTGTAAATATTCCAAGGCCAAAGGGAGGAGCATTTTTATCGGTATTCGGCTGCATTATTTAGAATTTCATTTAGACGTTTTCTAGGAACAGAATCAAAATTATAATAAATCTGTCAAAACGGCAAATTGTTTTCCTTAATCTCTGATTTTATTAACAAATGACTCTTTCATACAATAATTTCACTTTTGTTAAAATGTTTTTGTAGTGAACTTGCTTCCACATATATGAAGTTGTCATAATAACGATTAAAAAATTATCTAATTTTTAAAAATAGTTTTTCCCCATTACTCCTCTTAAAGAAAGCATTTTGAAAAATGTTAATTTAAAAAATATATTTTATATATATATATATATATATATATATATATATATATATATATATATATATATATATATATAAATTCATCACAATTTTACTTCCATATCATGGAAAATGTAAAATAATATAACTCATAAAAGAGAAATTTTTTCATGTGAAATTTAAGTTTTGACCTTATTTTTTATTGTATATGTAATATGTAAATTGTCTATTTTCAGCAATATAAGTAATTTCCTATTCACACTACTTTCTCTACTGATTTTTTAAAAAACAGAAAAGTTTTACTCTTTATTCATTAGCTTCCATTTAAACAAAAAAAAAAAATAGAAAAAATCTGGTACGGTGCGCGCATCACACAACTTTCCCTTACCGTCCAATAATAATTATCTTTTTAATACAATTTTATAGAGTTCACATAAACACTGCTTCTAATAAACATAGCAGCATACATATCTTCTCCCGCATAAGTACAATAAAAAAGTTTTTTAAACAATTTCAGTACCACAATCCTGTACACTACCTATATATTTTAACTTTGTCAAGTTGCAAATATATTTTAAAAGTTTCTGGTTTAGTTTCCATGGAAACATTTTCTTTCAATTAAATAATGTGAAAGTAGAAATTATTAAGTTAATTACCGCTTTTGTATTCTTACATTACTTTATTACAGAGCGTATTGTTTACAACAGATTGGCAGATTGGTGGGAGGAGGTTCGGTCCCATCCGTCTCCTTTCGGATGCGCTTATTTATCCATCTAGGGTCTTGTGCTCCTCATAAAATACACTGTATCTTTGCTCATACTGGTCCGATTTTGATGATAATTTTATTGTTTTTTAGATAATTTAATTATCTTTAATTATTTATTTTTAATAAAATAAATAATTAAAAAAAAATTCAATTTAATTTAGAATAGCCTTATTTGCTTATTTTTGTCATAGAAAGGTTTTTAATAGAAATAACTAAGTAACTAAATTACAATAACAAACATATATGACAACAATAAAAATTGTCCATTAATCCATTTAGCCCAGTGGTTAAGGTGGCTCTGGATTAGCTCATTCTACGAAATCTTTACAGAAAACACATGAAATGTTTTTTTCCAAGTTATAATATGTATATATATTATAAATTGTATTGTGTAGAGTAGGAGTTTTCTAAGGTGATAAAATTTATATAATCACAATATATTTTTAAGACTCAAATTTATATATTGAATTATATATTGTTATTTGGGGAAAAACGTTCTAAAAAACTTTAAAATACTTGATAAAACTTATCTACCAAGTTCAGCAAAAAAATTGAGCAGTAGGAGCCAAGATGATTGCCGTGAGAGTGCCGACCTGAGAGTGCTAAGAAGAAACTGTGCCAAAGCAAGTAGACTGAGATGGTTAGGAAATGCAATCAGAGAGTGAAATGGTACAAAGGAAAATGTTGGAGATGCACTTCAATGAGAAAAGAAAAAGGAAAGACCAAGAAGCTGAAGGAAGTGGAGAAATAATCCAACGAAGTATGAAGTAGAGAGATGCAAGGAAGCCAGGAGCCCACAATGATAAGTCAGAGAGCCTGAACCCACGCAGACGTGTAGCGCCGAGGAAATAGACTGGTAAAATTTAAATGGCTTTTTTTTTTTATTTTGAAGGAAATTTTATCTCCTTTCGATTGATCATAAGAAAACCATTTTGGACGGATGGATTTTTTACTTTCCCTTACCTATATACGAAGTATATAGTAAGGGGAAGTATTGCGATCTTGAAAATTTTCGAATTCGAGTTTTCAACATAAATACACGTTTTAAGGTCCACTGAGTCCAAATGACCAAGTCTCGCAAAATGGTCTGTGTGTATGTGAACAGTCTAGCTCAAAAACAAAAAGTCGTACGATACTCAAATTACGTATTTAAGGTAGGTAGGTATATGGCTGTGATGTTACAGCAACTTTTTCGTTAAAATCGGACTAACCGGAATTAGCTATTGTATCATGGATTTTACACTTTTTTACATTTTTCTCGAAAACGGCTATAAAGATTTTGATAAAACTTGCCTAAATTACTCTTCATAAAGGCCTGTAACTTTTCATTTATGTAGTAAATCACCGAGAAAATGCAGGGAAAAAAGTTATGATGAAAAGAATATTTATTTTGTGCATGGCTTAAAAATATGCGTTTTATGGTAAATTATGCATAGTGGAAGGGACAAAAGTAAACAAGAAGGAAAATAAAAGAAGTAAAAAATTGACAGCCCAAACCAGAGAGTTAATTGAGAAAAGAGAGGAACTAAATCGCATTCCAAATAAAGCAGCCGAACAAAAGTCTGCACATGCAGATCTTAGAAAATTAGTCCGGAAGAGAATCAAACAAGACATAGGCAATTATGAAGAAGTCATTATTAATGAATGCTTATGTAAAACAGGGTCAATAAAAGAAATGAAAAAACAAACCAATTATTTTAGGAAGAAATTTATGAATAAAATGAACACTCCACTTGGCCAAATAACCAACAGACAGAAAATAATTGAAGAAATCTCTAAATGCTACGAAAATCTGTACAACCAGGACAAAACAGAAAATATAGAAATTACCTACAGAAAAAATGAAACCGACAACGCCGATTTAAGCATTCTGGAAGCAGAAGTAGAGAATGAAATAAAGACACTGAAAAGGAAGAAGGCAGCTGGAAGTGATGACATTTCAAACGAACTCCTCATCGAAGCAAAAGAGGTAATCATAAAACCGTTATGCAAAATATTCAATATGGTATTGGAAGAAATGAGTCCCTGAGGAATGGAAAGAGAGTAAAATAGTAATTTTGCATAAAAAAGGAACTAAGGACAACATAGAAAACTATCGACCAATTTCACTGACACAAACCACATACAAAATGTTTTGTAGTATAATTAAAAATAGGATTATTAAAACAACTTATGTAGATCATGATATAGAACAAGCCGGTTTTCGCCTCTCATTCCAGTACAATAGACAATGTACATAGCCTCAACCAAATTATTGAAAAATCAACTGAATACAACCTGCTCATGTATGTATACTTCATCGATTTTATGAAAGCTTTTGATTTCATAAATCAGGAGTATATATGGGAAGCTTTAACAGAAACAGGGATAGATCTCAAACATATAGAAATAATAAAAGAAATTTACAGAAAGGGAAAAAAGCATTTGTTGTTCTTGATAGAGAGGGCAAAACATTTAACATAAAAAAAGGAGTAAAACAAGGATGCCCTCTATCACCGATCCTCTTCAACTGTCTCATTAATAAATTGTTTAAGGAACTAGACTGGAAAGGAAGAGGCATTAAAATAAATGGAAGATACTTAAACAATTTAGGTTTGCAGATGACATATGCCTATTGGCTGCTAGCAGAATCGAATTACTTGAACTATTCAATGATTTGATTGATAAAAGTAACAAATATGGCCTAAAAATAAATTACCAAAAATAAAAAATAATTACAAATACAGATGAACAGATAGTAAAAATCGGAGAACATATTACAGAGTATTCAAAACAATTCATTTATCTTGGACAGGAAATTTCTTTAGAAAAAAATTCAATAAAGAATTGGATAGAAGACTAAAAATAGGATGGCACAAATACTGGTCCTTAAAGAAAATCTTCAAGAGTAATTTCACAATCGAACTAAAAGTTAAGGTGCTTCAATCTTGTATTTACCCCACAATCCTGTTGCGCGTTCAAACTTGGGCACTAACCAAGAAGGAACAGGAGAAATTGGATACAATGCAAAAGAAACTTTTAAGGAGTATGGTGGAAATCAGAAGGAGGGAGAAGATAAAGACTCAAGAAATTCTTTCTCAAAAGTCAAAAGTTTAAGTGAGGAAGCCCAAAAACTGAAATGGAGGTGGGCTGGTCATCTGGCCAGACTGAAGGACGACAGGTGGTTGAAAAGCATTGGTGGAGAGACGAAATCACCTGCAGAGTGGGAACAAACTGGATGAAAGTGGCCAGGGACAGAGAGTGCTGGTTAAAAATTGTTAGTAAACTATAAACATTGTTTTATCTGAATTTTGAATTTTATCTTATCTTATTGAATTTTGAAAGAACTAGTAAATTAATGAACTAGTATATTAATGGATTTTAAGTTTTATCTTTATATATTACAATTATATTTTCTCTGTTTTGTTTGTATATTTTAATAAGCGTTGAGAGTTTTATTTTATTTTATATGGTAGTATATTATTATATTTGTATCTTCGATATTTATGTTTGAATAATTATATTGTTGAGCAGAACTCCATTGTACCTCCTCCAGGAGAGGCTTTTGTCATGAAAATAAAGTAAATAAAGCTATATTATTATTATATGTATAGAATTGTATGAAAGGTAATTAAATTATCTAAAAAAAACAATAAAAGAATCATCAAAATCGGACCAGTATTAGCAAAGATACAGTGTATTTTATGAGGAGCATAAGATCCTGAATAATCGAGCGTATCCGAAAGGAGACAGATGCGACTGAATCTCCTTCTCCCAACAAACGGCCAATCTGTTTTAAACAATACGCTCTGTAATGAAGTAATTTAAGAATACAAAAGCGGAAATTAACTTAATAACTTCTACTTTCACATTATTTAATGAAAAGAAAATGTTTCCATGGAAACTAAACCAGAAACTTTTAAAATATATTTGCAACTTGAACACTGTAGAAGACAACCTGATATATAATCCCTATTGAAGAGACTAAAGGCTTCGGGTTTTAATATATATTTGCAACTTGAGCACTGTAGAAGACAATCTGATAGGGATATAAACCCTATTGAAGGTACTAAAGGCTTGGGGTTGGAGTCTGGCCTTAGTGGCCTTCGGCCCTATCATCAGATCACCTAATCAAGTAGTCAACTTCGTCATTAGCCGCATTTGCATATCTTTATGTTTTGAGTGGGGCATGGGTGTCAAGGATGTGGATGAGATTAGAGGTGAGTGTATTGACCATGGAATCAATGGAAGAACAGGAATATATTCATTCCACTGTAGCGTTCATTCCAATATACCTCAGTATCAAGAGGGAGTACAAGAATAAATGTATTTTTGTTACTTTATTTATGTACATACATTTTTATTTCTAATTAATTTCAACAATCACACTAACTTTGGCTCTCTGATAATTCCATTTGCTTTAAGTCAGCTTATTTTGGCCTCTTCTCCTCTGTTTATTTTGGTAACTTTTAAAATATTTGTCTTATATTATTTTCATTATAAATAATCATTATTTTTAATCTAATACTTGATGTTATATTTTACTATTACTTTTAATTATATTTAAATTATTAATGATATCAGCATAATTACTATTTACTAGTGCTTAGTGTCTATTTTGAAGTTCACTGTATGTTTTATGTTTTTAGCCCTATGTATGGATTCTAATATTCACCTGCTTTTTGTGTTGCTTTCCTTGTTTAATATTCTCGGATCATCAAATTTAAACTTGTGTTTAGTTGCTATGCTGTGTTGTTCTAAAGCTGTCACATTCACATTTTTACAATTACTTATATTGTCGTCGTTTTTGTAAAAAAAGGCGCAAGCACCATTCAGTAAACTTTACAGGAAACACATGAAATGATTTTTCTCCAAATAGCAATATATATTTTATAAATTTTATTCTTTATTGTGCACTAGTGTAGGAGTTTATTAAGGTGGCAAAACCTTTATAATTACAATATATTTTTTACACTTCAAACGCTGGTTAAGTCCAGAGCGACTACTGAGAGTCGTTAGTATTTAGTGCTTACGTCATCAATCGTCGATTTTTAGACCATTTCCAATTTCTTTCGATACATCGTAAGCGGGAATCGATAGATGCAGTATTTAGGCCCCATAATACGTGGAAATATAAATTTAGAATTTTTGTCGCTTATTGGCGCTTAAGCCTTTCTAAAAAAACTAGGTCAATAGTTGTGATATACATGTTCTCAATTTTTTTGATGTTTCTCGTATATACAATGTGTCAAAGTTTTCAAAATTTATTTTATAGATGACATCTTGTCTTTCTAGCATTTCTATTTTGTCTTTGATATTTGTCAAATGAGTATTTAATTTATAACTGTTGTATAAACCTAGCTTTAAGTTTTGGTATTCGTATTTTATGAAAGTTCTGTTGATTTTTTCAATGGGGTTTGGTTCATAATTCATTTTAAAGTATTTTATAGTTTGTTTATTGTCATATTTTTTTCCTTTGTTATTCTGATCTGTTTTTTCTATATTAATATCTTCAATCTTATCATTTTTATAATAGTCAATTATTAATCTGTTTTTTATTAATTACATCATCATTATTATTTTCTTAAATTACAATATCTATTTTATTATTTTTTGTTTTATTTTTACTCTTATTATTTCTATATATGCTGTCATTGTACCATATTTTGTTACTACTCTTTTAGGGTATAGATTTTCTTCTAGTATATTGAATATTTTAGTTTTTATATCTTTCTTATTCTTAATTATATATCTCTTGAATGTATGGATGATTTGACAAAAAGTTGGGAATTCTGTTGCTTGTGGTTACTTTTTTAATCCATGTGGTAGATATTTTTTTATTGTCATTGTTTAATATTATTTCCATATCTATATGTCCGATAATGTTATCTTACGATTTGCTTATAGCAAATTTTATTTTATTATGATAACTATTAAAATGTTCCAAAATTTCTCCAGCCATTCTCAGAAAAATTCCACGCGAGGTCAGATCTGCAGTTGCACTTTCTATCCATCTTCCACGAGCTCTCACTCCCTCCGGATGGCAAGAGTACAGCTTCTTGGCTATCCAGTCATTGTCCATCCTAACCAAATGAACGAGCCATTTCAAACGTTGCATTTTTATGAAGTCTGAAATCCTCAGATCTCTTTAGTCCATAGATGGGATAAATTTCTTGATCTTTCTGCTGGTGACACTCTCTATTCTCTCTTATTGGACCACTAAGGATATCCTAACACGTCTTAATAATTTCTGCTGGAAGATGTCCAGTTTCCTTGCTGCTGCTCCATTTAACACCCACGCCTCACACACGTAGGCCCGCAACCGGTCTTATTAATGTTTTGTATAATCTGAGCTTTGTTGTGTGACTGATTAATCTACTTCTTAAGATGCACAATGGAGTATGATGCTTTACTGGCAGCGACTAAATGATCTTTGATCTTCTTGTCTAAGGACACATTTTTTCGACTTCCTAGATATTTAAAACTGGAGACATTTTGAAAGGAGCTATCAAGTTTTTCATCTCATTACTATTATCATTGTCTTTTATGAATTCACTTGAAGTCCAAATGTTAGAGCCTTTTCCTGAAAACTTTCTCTGTGTCTTAATGTGTCTTAATTGTTTTAGAGAGATCTTCCAACAATCATCGGCGTATGCCAATATTTGGTAACTTTTGTTGAATATATGATGATGTTGTAAAGAAGTGGAGCCAAGGAGTCACCTTGTATGATGTTAATATGGAATGCGCGAGTAAGCTTCCCTTTGAGTTTGACACTACTGATTGTATTTTGAAATGTGCATATAGTGAGCTTGATGAGCTTTGTATTTTGCATTGTGCATATAGTGAGGTTGATGAATTTGGAAGGGATACCGATTTCTTTCATTGCCTAGAAGAGTTTTTCTCTCACAACAATATCCTTTGTTGCCGTAAAATCTTAAAAATTGCACACTTGCCTCAAAGAAAAAATTTGGTCAATGGTTGATCTATTTGGTCTGAATCCACCCTCGTAATCTCTATGCTTCCTTTCAACATAATACAGTCAGTTATAGAGGGCTATAGAGAATATCTTGTATGAATCATTTAATAATCTTATCCTTCTGTAATTTTCACGATCTCTGGCATCTCCCTTCTTTTTATAGATTGCGACATGATCATCAATATATGTTTTAAGTAGTATAGGTATTATTTCGACTTTTTGTGAACTTTTAGTAATAAGTTCATTCATAAATATATCAATCAAATTATTATCATAATAAATTATAAGGTTTAATACGTTTCACTATTTTTTTTTTCATTCCGTATTATTATTTCTTGTTTCTCTTTAATAGGTATTAAAATTATATTTTCGAATGATATCAAGTATTCCATAGATTTTCTTTCTCAGTAAACAAAATATTCGCCGTTCCTCCTCCCAAAAACTGATGGTAATTTTGTACAATTTATTTTTATTCAACAAAAAAGCATTATTATATGAAATGTGTGTAAATTTTAAATTAAATACTTGGGTTAAACAGAATGTGCTGAAAGTAATTTCATTATCTTACACTTATTTAAACAATTTTAGTAATCAAGACTAAATACCATTAGTTCAAATAAAAATTGTGTCTTCAGTCAGTGTAAATAAATAATAATTTTATTTATGCATATTCATCTAAAAATTCAGAACTTGGTTCAAGTATAATTTCCAATTACAATTTCCAATTTATGTAAATTCCATTTACATAACTCTATTATAGTAATTAATTGTATTATGTTTTATATTATTTTAGAGAGTGGTTATGTTTTCAAATCCTTAAGTACTTTTTTTCACCCTCACTCCCCAGGGCATTACATTTCCAATAAAGATAAGTCAATTTTAATCATACTTTGTACATTGAATGAAGTTTGATAGTAATTTATTGAAAATATTTTGGATTAACTGTTTAAAAGCTTACCAAGCATTCATGCCCATGAAAGACTAAATGTTTCTCACCCCCTAGAAAATTTTATAATCTAAAGAGGGAGGTTTAAATCTAGGATGAGATTCAAGCGGTTGATTTTTTTTTGAAAAGGGATTTTCAAAGTTCCTGTTTCATAAAGATGTTGTTAAGGAAAGAAACTTTATTTTCAATGATACATATTAAATTCAAGAAGATTGACCATGCTGCTATCTGGGCCAGTCATGAGAACTGGAAGGCCAGATATAGGGGTCAGGATGAAGGGATTATTCCTGCTCACTTCAGGAAAGATTGCAAGTCTGAGCTCAGCTCTTAGGATATCTTCTTTTCTGTTGCATTTAATGCAAGACGATTGAGTAAACCAATAATACCAAGCCAAGCAGAGGGTGAGAAGGTAGAATTATGAGGAACAGAAACCTGAAGTAATATTTATCCTAATGAATTAATACACCAAGCAGTTTAATGGAAAATAAGTATAAATCTCTATTGCTCACTGGTACCATTGCAAACCACTTTAAAATTGTATTTATTTTATATTGTTTTAATAAGCAAATTTTATCAACATACTAATCTACAATGTACCTGGAGAACCCCGTCTTTTCCATATGTATTGAATTTTTTTCTAATAAAAATTCAAGGTTCCTAAAAAAAGTTCAATATATAGAGATTTTTGATATATGGAAGTTCGATATACAGAGGTTTGACTGTATTTTTTATTTAAAGTTACCCACATAATAGAGTTCTTTACCATATCATATAGTCCACTATCATTCTCAATATCTTAATACTAGTTTAACCATAATAACCCAATTAATTATAGTACATTAATAAATAGGTATTATCTCACATAAATTTTCAATTCCTAAAATTGACTGTAAGCAACATAAAGACCGCCTGCTTTCTCTCTGAGAGTCTTACATGCCAATGATTCTATATCTGTAATTTCAATTATTCTCCACATATTCAAAATTTTACGTTCGTTCAATGTTTAATTTTTTTTTTTTAAGTATGAAATTTCATCTTTCTAGTGGTATAAAAATGGAAGCTTGATCATTTCTCACTGCACCTCACTTCCAGAATTTTTTTTTTTGAAATGGCATATCTATAATTAGGTTGATGATTATGTATGCTCACATTAGAATCTTACTGAGACAACCATAAATACTGATAAGAATTGGAAAAACAGACTATTTCTCATTTTTTTTTTTTTTTTTTTTTTGGCAAAAAAATTGATGCCCAAATGTGAACCAAGGTAAAAAGGGAACCAAATTTTGAACTAGTCCAAATATCCAAAGGTAAGAAAAAAAATGATGATTAGAAAACGTTTTGAAATTGAGATGTTAGCTTTTTCCAGGGCAAACTTAACTCAATTAAAAATAAATAATACGGCACACACTGGTCCAGAATTAAGAAAAACATGGCCTAAAATCCAAAAATGAATTTCATATTTTCAAAACTTAATTCCTTGGAAAACAATGTTAGAAAAGGAAGCAATATTCAACAGTTGTGTAAAAACATAAGAATTAATTTCTCTAAAATAGAAAAGGGGTTTAAACTATAATTAGTTACTTAGAAAAATGCCCAAAGCAAAAACTATGAAAGAAGTCTTCCAACAGTAGCTTATTTTACCTAATCCCATGATCTCAAACATTTGAAATAAATCTTCTAATAAGAAATCTCAACTTCATTGTGATACCCTTAATCTTTAAGAAAAACCACAATTGAAGAAAAGCGATTATGATTCCGATGAAAATGAATGGGATTCTGTTGCAAGTTTCTTTCATGTTCGCTACTGCCTCTTGCATATTTTACCCCATTTGCCAAATTATAGTAAATTATAAAGTGCTCTTTTATTTAAGTATCTCTCCCCAAAAAACTGTAGTCTTTTGAATTCATTTTGTTGCTTTTTTGTTCCTTCTTAGACTTTTGAAAGGTTCTTTACTTCACATGGTGTTTCAATCAGTGCATAAGCTGTAAAAAGAAGATTTATACTACGGTAAAATTAAAAAAAAAAGAAGGGTAATTAGCAATATTTAAATTATATGAAAATTTGAGATTTGGAAGATAGCCAACACATACCCCTGCCTTAAATCCAATAGAGCATTACTGGAAAAAAATATCTGGAATGTGAGAAAAAAATCAGCCCATTTGATATTTGAAGACAGAAATGGAATATAATTTGATATCAGTCTGAAATGGAAGACTAGAGGCATAGCAAGAATTTGTGGAAATATTGTAGTGAACTGTATTAGATATACGCCTAGCATATAAATTTATGTATTTAATTATTAATGAGATTATAGAAAAAAAAAGTTTCTAAAAATGAGTTCCCGTTATAGGTTCACCTGTACATATTCCTTTAGTCCTTACATCCCCAGAATCTGGCTCACATAGTTTGGCCGAAATATCAGCTGTCAGAATAAATAAAACAAAACTTATAGTTTTTCTTTTATATATATTGACTATGTAAGACTGATACAAACCTTATATGATTAGCAGTGTTCTGTACTAGTGCAATAACTGCTTTAGTATTTGTTAAGAAAACCGATGAAAAATGGGATAAAACCGTTTAATTACGTGATGGTCGTGAGCTGAAAAACGAGTTCGTCACTTTCGAAAATTCATAGTAAAAATTTCATCAAAATCGTTTGAACCGTTTACAAGAACATTGTAAAAAAATGGAAAATCCATGATATAATTGCCACTTCCTGTTAGTCGAATGCGCTGTTCCGATTTCGATGATTCATTTTTCGTTTTTTAGTTAATTTAATTACCTTTTATGCAACAATTCTATACATAATTTACCATAAAATACATATTTTTAAGTTATGCGGAAATAAAATATTCTTTTCATCATAACTTTTTTCCCTGCGTTTCCTCGGTGATGTACTGCATATATGAAAAGTTAAAGTTCTTTATGAAGAATAATTTAGGCAAGTTTCATCGAAATCGTTAGAGCCGTTTTCGAGCAAATTGTAAAAAAGTGTAAAATCGATTATATAAAGTGGTACTTCCGGTTGGTCAATTTTGACGAAAAAGTTGCTATAACATCGCATGCATGTGTCTACCTTCAATGCGTAATTTCAGTATCGTACAACTTTTCGTTTTTGAGGCTGTTCACATACATACAGAAACACACAGATCATTTTGCGAGACTTGGTTATTTGGACTCAGGGAACCTTAAAACGTCTATTTTCGTTGAAAACTCGAATTCGAAAATTTTCAAGATCGCAATACTTCCCCTTATTATATATTTCATATGTAGGTAAGGGAAAGTAAAAATAATTCGTTCATTTCAACATCTGAAGGAGAAATACTGGCTACTATAACTCCATGTATGAAGAATCGGTGATTTTGTGGTATCTGCTTAATCTATTTCCCTCAAATAGGAAAATTATTATTTATTATTATTATTAATATTATAGAATTATTATTTTACACTCAATTTTAACACTTCAAACAAGTAATAAAATTGTTTAATTAGAGTGGAAAAAAATCGCGTTTATAACCTTTATCACCGAACCATATGATCTGTTTTTACTTCCTTGTACGCATTAAAGTAAGTATTGTAATCGCGAAAATTTTTGGTTTTCAGATTTCAACGGAAATATCCATTTGAACCATCCCGGAATCCATTTTGACAAGTTTCGTCGTGACGTCTGTACGTACGTTAATTTGTTCGTTAAAAGAAAGTTAAAACGAGTTAAAACAAGTTTTTTAGCCGTTTACGAGAAAATTGTAAAATTCAAGATATAATTGCTACTTCCTATTAATCCAATGCGCTGTATCTTTGCTAATACCGGACCGATTTTGATGATTATATATTTTTTTTAGATAATTTAATTATCTTTCATACAATTCTATACATAAATTACTATAAAATGCATGCTTTTTAAGTTATGCGCAAATAAAATATTCTTTTCATCATAACTTTTTCCCCTCCATTTTTTCTTTGATAAACTGCATACATGAAAAGTTAAAGGGTTGTAAGGAGAAGACATTAGGCAAGTTTAATCAAAATCGTTAGAGCTGTCTTCGAGAAAATTGTAAAAAAGTGTAAAATCGATTATATAAAGTGGCGCTTCCGGTTAGTCGATTTTGACGAAAATGTTGCTGTAACATCACATGTATGTGCCAACCTTAAATACGTAATTTCAGTATCGTACAACTTTTCGTTTTTGAGCTAGACTGTTCACATACACACACCCACACACACAGACCATTTTGCGAGACTTGGTCATTTGGACTCAGGGGATCTTAAAACGTGTATTTCCGTCGAAAACTCTAATTCGAAAATTTTCACTATCGCAATACTTCCCCTTACTATATACTTCTTATATAGGAAAGGGAAAGTAATAAAGCTTGACAAAGCATTGCCAGCCTTTTTCAAAATCTTGGAGGAAAATAGATTTAACTGATGAGACAGAAGAATTATGTCCATCAAAAACCTGAAGGAGCACGATGGTTTGTATTAAACATCAGGGGCGGCTCTAGGTTTTCCGATGCCCCATAATCTTACCCCTCACTCCCCCTTGTCATCCAAAACTAAATCAAACTAAGGTCACCCCTGCCATTGTTGCCACATCATCCTATTGTTACTATTTGTTTAAGCGTTAGTAAACTTAAATAAAACTTACCTGATTAGTGACTTGCTAGTTTAAAAAAAAAAATTAAGATTCAAAATATTTCCACCCCTGAACTTTTCCTCCCTAGATGGCCGCCTAGGTTGTGTACCTGGGCGAGCCCTGTTAAACATCCATAGTAATATGCATGTTTATTGCGGTATCAATGTTTATTTGCCTTCCCTATCTTAGCAATAATAATGCAGGTAATGTTTATCGATAATATTTGCATTACTAATTTGATTCACATCTCTATATTAATTTATAATATAATAAAACTTAATAGTGCCTAATAAACTGTAGATGTAGCCAAGGCACTAACGTTTGCCTTACATGACCCCCAAAAAAACTTTCTTTTCTTTTTCGTAACGCTATACCGCGGAAAAACTTGTCTTGAGGATAGAAAAGTGCATGAAGAAAGAAATTTTGTTTTTCAATCACCAGGCAGCGCGATGCTTCTGAACTGAAAAGATACGTTTTTTCTATTCATGTTTACTAATTTTCTAATAATTTGTTGAGTATTTTAGCAGATGCTTACGAAATAGCTATTGGCATGAAATTGTACAAAAAGGTATGAATAAATTTTAAATTTTAAAATGATCATTATACAAATTTATTGATAAGAACAATGCCCTTAAAAATACAATTTTTTTTTTTTACAAAAATTCAAATTTTCATTTTAAACTAGAAGAGTTTTTCTGTTTGTGTAATAATTTAAATTTGGTTAAAATACAGTTTTTAATTATCCTTATGGTATTTTGGTAATTTGAAAAATGATAAACTCAAAAAACTTAGCATAGATGGCCTGGAAAGAAGGGTAGTTTCTAATAAAACCCTCTCTTGACTTTGGACCGACGACTTTTTGAGACGCCTCAGCAACCAGCTTTGTGCAGCGTTCAACTCCTTATCTGTGGAGTGGAAATTTATGAAAGCTTTGTTCCTACGCTGTTTCACTAGACTTGATCTTCGAAATAATCTCTACATTGGTCACTCTTGGCAACAAAGGTGGTGATGAAAAGTTAGTGGAACCCCAATCAATCGTTTCGATGCATTCTATTGCCTGAAAGTTGATTTTAGGTTCGAAGCCACTGATTGCTTTCCTTTCAGAATTTATATTTAAAACCTGGATGATTCTTCGGAAAGACAATTCTCGTATTTGATTTCTCATGTCTACAATCACTCTTAAAAGCAGGTTTTCTAGATGGAGAATTTTTTCTGGGTGCTGACAGTTAACAAATGCCATTGACCCAGGAAGTATTTGTTATTAAATAATGTTTACAACCCAGGAAGTCACTGTTGTCCTTCCTGGTTGTCAGCATTAAAACAAGTTCTATTTCCTTAATCATCCCTTCTCCTATTGTATGTATAAAAGCCTATCTGAAAAGGACAGATGATAGCAGTATCACAATGTACTATCTAGAATCACAATGTAGTAGCCAGTATCTAGAATGTAGTATTAGTATAAGTATTAGAATGTAAGGTAGAATAAGGTAATGTGAGACACTTTCACTATGTTTAGTATTAAGTCTAATTATAATATCTTTAAAGTCTATCTGTCACTCAGTAGCCTCATAATATATATATCTTGTAACTTGTACTCTGCTTAATAAAGTTATTTTTAAAGGTTACACTCGTCGACTTTGTTAACTTGACGCAGTTGAGGTTATAGATAATGGAAACCTCCATTGACGTTCCGGGTTCGGTTGATGACTTGAGCGTTAGTCTTTTTTTTTTATTGTTACGTTGCATAAGATATCCTATTTTTAATGAATAGATTGCCGTTGACAGGCAATTAATTACGTGGGGAAGAAAAAAACATTTAGAGGCTAGTGAACACAACTAAGGCAGAATAAATTTGGGACATAGTCGTCGCTTTTACCGCTGCTCCACTATGCAGTGAGCCTTACTCGGAATATTCAGTGAACGGCTCAAAGTTTGTCCGTTTATGTGTTTTAGGGTGTAGAATTTGTGTTCAAGCCATTTGTTTGACACCATGAATACAATGAAAGTTATTCATTTTTTTTTTTTTTTGATCAATTCAATTAATTCTATATTTACTTAATTATTTATAGCTCTGAATTTGTTGTTTAAAATTCAAGTTAGTATAGATAAAATATTCCATTCAGATTGCTTCACACTTCTGCAGCATCTTCTGAAATAATATAATTATAATTTGGAACGAAGTAACTATTTACTTTTTTTTAAAGGAATTTTCAACTTCCTGTGAAATTCTCTTGTTTTTTTTTCTTACCACCCCCGAGAATATTTAATAGTAACAGAACCCGCAAGAGCAAGGTCCGCAAGAACGTGGTCGAAGCAAGGTCCTTTTTGTCCACTCTGGCATTTTACTTTTAAACAAACGGTTAGAATGAGGTAGCAAACTTGTTATGATGGGATCGGAATTCATTGACAAATTGTTAAATATGGCTCTGCTATTATCGATTCTAGACTAGAATAGATCTTATTCGTGCTAGTAAAATTCAACCTCCCACTTTTTTCGGTGACTGTCAAAAGTGTAATTATTAAGTAAATAATTACATATAATAAAAGTAAATAATTCATTCGGGTATTACAAATAATTTGAAACATGGTAACGAGCTCTGTTCTCAGATTGGTATATTTGAAACAAGTATTCTACAAATATGTTATTTTTCTATTTCCTTTCGTCAATATTACTGTTTGCAATGTCTGTTTAAATAATTATTTCATGTGAAATAGATTGTAAAAACATTCTCGTTGCCAATAGATAAAGTATTACAAGCATTGCATTGTTCATAAATTGCATTATTGTGTTGCATTATTATAAATTGCATTATAACGTATTACTATAGTAACATGGAATATGCCAGTGGTTTCGCATTAGATATGATTTATTTCAAGCATATAAAAACTACGGACACCCCAGAAACGGTAAACCTGCAAATGCCAATTAACTGTAAAAATGCCCAATTAAATCCTCAAACCGATGGATGCTTTTCACTTGGAATAGTCATGTAGGGTTAGGTCAGACTTCCCGCCTTTTACCGAATAGATCTCTTGTACCCACCGCCTTCTTTCCTAAACCATCTTTAAGTTTAAATATCATGGCCAATCTCTTCAACGTTCTATTAGCTTCCGATCTGGGAAGTTTAGTCCAAGTGGTGAACAAAATTTACCAATTATGTGTAAAACTAAGGATCAATAGATTTTCGTCCATGAAGTTTTAGAAAATTGCATTAATTTTCTAATGAAAAGGCGGGCTTGAGCTTCAACGAATTCGGATGCGCCACTTGTCAGCAATCGTTTATCATTACTACACCTCTGGCTTAACATTCTTCCGCTCCCTCGCGTATGATGGTTCGCAGTTCATGAGTTGGTTATGGATCAAGTTAAACTTTTTCCTCTGTCCTTTCTTAACATTGCAATACTCCTTCGTAAAAATGCTGTAAGTCTGACCTAACCCTACACCAGCGTTCCAACTGGAAAGAATCTGTAGGTTTGAGGATTTAATTGCGCATGCGCAGTGGGTGAAAGTATAGTCTGGTCTGAAAATCTAGACCTCTTAACAGTTGTTAGTAGCAATTCCAAAGGTTTACCCCAGATGCTAAAAAAACTTTGTCTGCGGGCATTAGAAGGGGACGGGTTTCAAAATGCTGGCCAAAAATTCGAAATCTTAGGACGATTTTTGTTTTTCACCTATAATTCATAAGCGGTGCATTCTATTGAAAAAACTATGGTATAAAAAATTAAATAGCATCAAATTCTACGTCTAATGAGTACTACAACGTAGTAATTTGGTAATCTGATCTGGTTGAAAACTACGGTCGCAGAATCAGATGTGGTACTCTATTTTGGACCAAATCGTCGTTTTTGCCCGTAGTTTTTTACCACACCAGCTACCCACATTATTATGTTGTGCTACTCATTATACGTAGAATTTGATGCTCTTTAATTTAATATACTCTGACTTTTTCGATATAATGCGCGATTTAGGAATTATAGATGAAACATTAAAAATTTAAAAGTTTTTTTAGCAGCCATTTTTTCAGGTAGAATGATCCGACTGGCTGACCCTTATTTTTTCAATGGCAATACTATAAGGATTCAAAACTTGCTAACAAAGTTTACTTGAGATGGGTTTTTTCACGGGCTCTCGGTCTAAAAAGTCTGTGTTTGAATCCTCAGTGATGAGGATAAAAAAAATGGAAGATTATTGCAAAATATTCAATATTTATTAATCTATCTTCTATGAGTTAACGAAGAAGAACCTTTTTGGACTTCTACGCAATATTAATTCTTATTGAATTATTTGCAGTTTGTTTCCCCACTTCAAATTTTCCAATGTTTTTTTTAACGTAGGCTTATAAAAATTTCAAGAAGATTTTCCAAGAAATAGATGTACTTAAAAAACTAAATTAGCCTTGTGAGCAAGTGATAAAATGGTACCTAAAAAAGGTTTAGATATTTTTGGTGCCGAAATTGGGAAAATCAGATTTCTATATCAAAACCTCCTAGCTTCGTTCAGCTTTTTTTTTTCGCCGAACAAATGAAATACAATAAAATCGTTACGAATTATTTATGAATGTCAAGTGACAATTCTGATGATATTTTTCATCTCGTTAATTCTTCCTTTACGTGCGTATTCATTTAATTTGAACATAAATCAGACGATCCTACTATTTAGTCAATAATGTGCGTCATTGAAATAGTGCATTAATTAAGTGTATACTAATAAGTAAGTGTATCTTCGATTTCGTTCCATTGTCGGAATGTTACTTTAGTTCACTTAACTACGTGAGAGTCTCCACACAAGCTCCATCAGAGACCGTACCGATAGCTAATAAAAGTTTTACGACCCTCCGGCTAGAAGAAGCATCGACATTGTGGTCAAAGTCGATGACCTGCTATAAGAAGATGCATGGCCAATCTTCCGTCGACCTCACTACCGTCTCATTTCATAATCAGTCTCTAGGCTTGGGAGCTATTTTATTTCTTATTTGTTTTTACAATTCCTATGTAGAAGGAAAACATTAGAGGTAACAAAATTAAAATTCGTAATCAGTACTCTAAAAAATCGTAAATGAACAAGTTTTGAGAACTTCTACAAAATTTTCCTCCAAGAGCTCTTTCTCAAAGATTAATTTAGACATTCCGCCTCATTATTTCGACTCGCGTTCCCTTCAAAACGAAGCCTCTAAGCAAAAAAATCTTCAGAATCGAAATTGTAGATAATTTACTTTTCTTTAATTTTGTATAAAATAAATATCAGAATTTGTTTGAAAAATGCATGATTTTTCAGATATGAGCTAAAAAAACAAAACACACAAAACAAAATTTACTTTTTGTATACTTTCGCGAAAAAATCGAGTTAAGTACGTTAAAATTCGTTATCAGTATCCTACAAAACAAAAATGAACAAATTTCCGAACGAAAGAAAGAAACTACAAAAAGTCCGAAAATTTGGGAGTTTCCCTCGCCCTCTTTCCCCCTTCCCGTCTTGGGTCACCACTGAGAACAGGGCAAACTTAGGTTACTATAATCTGACGTCTATTGAACAGATTAAAACCATTTCCAGCTTTCCAACAATTTCTTCCAACCGCGGTATCCGAAAGGATATTTTCACATTGGTTTAAGTAGGGATGTGTAAGTATTTAGTTTAAGGCTGATTTAAGTTTCGAAGACCTGGAAAAAGAGACGTAAGTAGTTTCAGTCGTTCAGTTTTTTTTTGTCTTTCGTTTCATTCTATCATGCGGGCTCTAAGTCGTCTGTCAGTTCTAGCTAATTCCATGGTCATGAAGTATGTTGTTTAAGTTCTTTAAATTCTGAATCTAATTCACAAATAATCTAAATAGATACTGTTTTTCTCTTATTATCATATTTTTAACAAGCTTAATAAAGCAAAACACATAAACAATTTTCACCATAAACTTATTTAACGATGCCAAAAATGTTTACATCATTGTTGGTACCTGGATGGCCTATTGGCAAGGCACTGGACTCCTAACTTCCGGACCGGGGTTCGAATCCGATTTTAGTTATTTTCGGTTCCATTAGTCGCTTCCCTATGAAGGGGAACTTGTAAGAATTCGTGTTATTTTGCGCAGTTATAATAACAAAATTCACCAGAAACACCATACGAAAAGTTATAGAAATGAAGCAGAAAGACTGAGTTTCTATATAGGATTCACAGGTTTGATGAGGTATAATCTGTGGAGTTAGATTAGTAGGTAAATATATTTTTCAATATCTAATAAGACAATAACAAACATACTTAAAGATTATCTTTACCAAGATAATAATGGACATACTTTTATTTGTTTTTATATAAATATTTATTGAGCAAATGCCATACAATCCCACGTAGTGTAGTCGCATATAATTTACTGACGAATCCTCTTTTTCAGAATTTTGTTGAAGATATTAATATGGAATGGTCTTTTTCAATAAGAGAGACAAGTGGTTAAGTACAAGGAAATTGTAAGGATTACTTGAAGGTATCGAACTCTACGGTCTCTTGTTTCTACCTTAATTTCACTTCTTGTCATCCCTACAGCATTGACCCATAACTGCTCTATGTGTGCGACTCTTGTTAAACCTGTCCCAGACATAGAATTCCTTCCTCTAACCCATTGTTCCCGATTCCTCCGCTTAACAAAGCAAGTGAACTGAACCGGATTCGTTCGGTGTTTTACAAAAAAAAAACACTAAAATTCATTAACGAATATCGTTTATGATTTGAGGTGTTTAAAATCGTTAGTGCGTTCTTTTTATTATTTGGCAGTTCGAACGCTTATTAATATTAAAAATAATTAATATATGATCTTTTTCTTAAATAAAACTTTGTGCTATGTCCATCGTTAACAAATGTTGGTATTCAAGGCCACAAGAGCAGGGACGTTGTTACAATTTATTGGGAGGGAGGAGAGGAAAATCCAAAATTTCCCAAAAATGTTGACCGGATTTTCCAGCTTTATTAAATATTATGATTTCCCCAAATATGTAATGAAATATTTTAATTTACTGAATTCTTTTGAACCTTTACATTTGACAACAATAGTTATCTTTCTATTCAAACCCAACATTGTATCGATAAACTCCCAATTTCTTAAATTAAAAGATAATGGTTTTAAATTATAGTAACTCTTTCAGTTACATGTTTTACCAGTTTGACGTAGGTTTTTAAATCTCAAATTACACAACTTTTTAGGTTTTTAAATTGTTGAGGGGGTTGGCATCCCCTAATATTACCATAACGACGACCCTGCCCAAGAGGCATAAATGTAGTCAGTGACCAAGCTAAGAGATTGCTCTAACAGACTTGTTATATAAAAATTTGCCGTGTTAAATATAACATATAATATATTAAACGTTCCTCATCAAATACTTGTTAGCTCTATCGTGGTTTTCATTTAATGTTTGGAGATCTATTTTATAAAACAAATGATCATATAGTTTCATTAACGCTAATGAGCCCTGCTAACAAATTTCAATTATTATAGTTTTGTGAATTGGATATTTCTTTTTTTCTCGCTTAAATATGCACCCAGCAATTTTGATCGAATTATGTGGGCTTCGATAACAATTCATTGCTTTGGTGCGATTTTTGTGACAAAACCTGGAATCAGGCACGGACTGGCCAGATCGGACTCCCGACCACCTCTTGCTGAGGGACTCCCCTTCAGTCAGTAGGTTCCCCTTGAGGGGAGGGAACCGCACCAAGAGCAAAAGGGAAAAAGTTCGCTAAAAAAGGACAGGATTGCTATTGTTTGAAAATATATCGCCAAGGAGTAACCTAAAACACTAAATACAGTATTATATCTTTTAAAAATTTAATAGAGAAACGTAGAATGAGGATTTTAAGTTTCTAACGATATGGAATAGGAAGACACTAAGAAGGTAACAAATATTACCATCGAAATTTTGTACATTTAGACGGCCAAAACTATTTCTTCGGTTATATTGTTAGAAACTTCGTTCTCTTTTGACATATTGTACATATATGTCATCAATGTGTAATCCGAAAAGTAATATGCATATATAAGGTGCACAATAGCACAATGCGCAGGCGTGTGCAATCGTTACCAACTTTGCTTTTTTTCAAATTAGAACACCTACTTTTTATGCCATAATCTGTATTTAATTTCTGGCTTGGTAAATAAACTCCTTCGGGACTCATCGGGAAGTATAACAAATCCTTTAACGAATATTGAAATTAACAATAAAATTGTAAAAAACTAAACGGTATCTTTCCTTTAGCCCTATATCCAATTCTAAAGAAGCTGTAACGGTTTACGAGGAGATGTCCTCCTTATAGCTGACAACGACAATATGCTTTAGAAACCACATTTTTGGATCAAGAGTAACTCGGTGATGCGCATACGTTAGGTCGTTGAGGAAGTGAAAATAATATTCAATTTTAACAATACTTATAAGGCCATACGCACAACTGTTAATATACTAACGAAAAAAATCATTTTCCATGCTACCTCATGGTCGACCATGAGGTTCGCATACAATTTTTGGAAAAACTGAATAAATTAAGTAATTGGTCGGGTTTTAAATCACACAATCTTGTTGTAGTTTATTAACTAGCCTAGGATAAAAAAATGTTTTAAACTATGTGATGATAAATAATGATTAAATGAAATTCAAACTACTCGTATCATAACAACTAAAATCATATATAATAACTTAAATATAGTAGTAGAAGTAAGTAAGGGGTTGTGGTGAGTAAAGGAAAGCACAAATAAGTTTAATTGTTTGTGTGTTTTTCTTTAATGACCGCATTCCCCTACCAACTTCTACAATTAGTTTTACGGTCAACGAACCTTTCACTAATAAAATAAGTAAATTATTTTCTGACAATTAAAGAGAATTCCTGAAAATTGTTTAAACTGAATTGGGTATAAACTTTAATACAACACATCTTCGGGAACCGATCTCACATTAAACAGTACAAAATATTGTACTATGAACAGTTCTTTTTTCTCCACTTTGCTGTAATTTCAGTTTTTGTTTTTCCTCAAAATTATGACCATTCCGGCTCTCTTCCATATTCTGCAGAGCAAGTCGATTACCAAATTGAGAGTATGTTTTATTTTTTAATTTTTTTTATTCTGCATTGTTAGCTGCAATTTCTTATGATTCGTTCTTCTTAGAAAAATACAAAAAAAAAAAAAAAAAAATAACTTACATTGAATACACTGAGTGTTGTTATAGGTGGCGTAGTAGGGAAGGCAGGCGCACACCCCATGGTTGCACCTGCTGTTTTGCGTCGTGCAGTCCTGGTCAATTTCGCAAGCACTGCCCAACCAGCCTCCGAATTCAGCAGAAACCTAAAATCGAAATAGGATTTTAGCATATGCTTTTGAAAGCATTAGTTGATGTGACATTAATTGAATAGATCAAAAACGGAGACTACAATTATTGTTAGTGTATTATAGGAAGGTTCCAAAAACAAAGCCCTATGTCTCTCAAATAAAAATACATACATAAAAAAAATACATTTTTATCCACTACATCTTCAGTTATTAAAATGCCAAAAAGTCCCAATATCCACAAATACCTAAAGATTTTAATGTTTTAAAAGGTCTTATTTGTTTCCAAAATTATAGCAGATTCCTCTTTTTCAGATCAGAGCATCTAGTTTTCTTAAAGTAGTTCATCAATATCTGCCAACATTTAAAACATCCATTTAAAAAATGAAGGGGCACTTTTTCTTCCGCCTCCTGGCTGCCTGTTCATCACCCTGGAATCCTTTCGCTCATCCAAGTACGTGTTCTCAGCAGCCCATGACAACTTTACCATGACTGTTTCCGAATGGCTACCGTTAAGGCTCCTGATTTCCGGGATTCTCTCGCTTCTTGATGCCCTTGCTGACTTTCTCATGCGCTATATTAAAATTTCAGGGTTTATGAACTCTTCTTAGAGATTTTGCAATATTTAAAAAAAAAATGAATATTAGTATCCCCTAACTTTCCCTTATTCATTGATAGGATTCAGAATGACTTTTCATACAGTATCCATCTTATAATCCATTAGTTTTCAGATTTCGTTAGATTTAATTTTTAAATAATTCTAAACATTTCAGTACCTTGGTCTGAACTTTGACCGAGGAATGAGATATTGTCCACATATTAAGGGCTAAGCTGAAGTAGCCTTGAGGGAGGTTATATTTTAAATTTAAACAACCGCCTCCCACTAGACAAACCAAAAATAACATTATTGGCCTTACCACAAAAAAAAAAAATAATCGACGCACTGTGCATCGTGAGACTTCCTCTCCATCTTGTGAATACCCATAAAGCCTAGTAAACACTAGGACTCATTGAATCGAATCTTTTACGTCTCGGGTGAATTCTGTGTGTCTCGTTTAAGGTCCAACATTGCCACAATTCATTTGGCGATGAATCCGGTGTGTTGCGGATCAGTATTTTCTGCGTCTTTGGAATCTTGGCCGGTATGGGTTTCGCGGATTCATATCCGTGTTGCAGCGTGGACGTTATTCCGAGCAAACAAGCGTCACTGATGCTGCAGCAGTTGTGTGCAACCACAAGAACAAACTCCCTTGCTTCAAAATTTTAATTCTCTAGTCACGATAAAGGTAATTGTTATCTATACCCGGTCTTTTCACCACCCTTCCCCCAAAACTTCCTTTTGATCCTGTCAAACCCAATTTTTCAGCACCTTCTGACCCGAAAGCGAGTCCTGGGCACTAACACTCCATGAGGAAAGGCTACTAAATATGTGGGAAAGAAGAATCCTGAATTAAGCTCCAGATATTGTATCTACCATTAAGAGGGGAAGAATGAGATGGCTTTGACATGTACAAATAATGGGAAATGGTCGACTCCCTAAAATGATGATGGAGGGACACCCGGGTGGAAGAAGGCGGAGAGGTAGGCGTAGACTTCGTTAGCTCCAGGATGTGGAGGACGATCTTCGGACTCTGTATGTTGGAGGATCGAGAAAGGCAGCCGAGGATAGAAAAGTGGATGATTGTGGAGGAGGCCAAAGTCCTTCAAGGACCATAGCACCATCGGTTGATGATGGGCCTTCATAGAGGAACTTGTGTAACAATACAAGCAATATTTAATATTTTTTGTAGTTTTATTGTATTTTTAAAGTTAAATGTGATTAAAAATTATCCATAGCAATGACCAAAGCTGAATCTTATGGAGGTACAAATTACACTTAATCGTCACAATCCATAAGTTTTTTGTAGGTAATCATAACAAAAATTTACAATAAAAAAAATTAGTTAAACATTTTGATTCCTTTATTGCTTATGACATAATGTACATATTTAAGTTGTGTTGTAATAATTTTGATATTTGAATTTATATTTTCTTGCTCTGAATGTATATATATGTTTTTTGAGAGTCTATTTTGAATTCAAAAACTTAAAATTATAAAAGTAATAGTAAGTTTTGTTGACCGTAGGTGAAATTAAAGAAGAAGTTAGTTGGGGAGCAGAGTGGGAGTGGTGCGGATAATGAAAAACACACTAATAAATGTGTGTAAATTTATTAGTATGCTTTTCATTGACCGCATCCCTCGACCAACTTCTTATTTAATTACATCTACGGTCAACAAAACTTACTCCAATTGGAAAATAACTGAATTATAATGGTGCTGAAATAAAATAAAATTAAGCTCTATGGAGGTAAAAATTACCCATATAATACACCATATTTTTTCCCGCTCGTTATTAACAATTATTGAAAGAAGAGTTATTTTCTTCCGCCTTTGGGACTGAATGAGATCATGAATCTTGGTGTGGACAGTTTTTGTTGCAGAGCTGCGTAAGGGCTGGGTCCGAACAATGAATCGCGCTATGAATCGTTACTGAATCGCAGCATGAGTCGAAAGCAAAAGCGGCAAGCACTACAAAAGCTAATTGAGCACTTATATTTTATTGGTGATACATACTTGGACGTGCGCATCACAGATATAAGGGACAACTAAAATGACGCAGTTAGAAATATTTATTTTATTTTTATTTTTTGCAAAAACGTTCAGAAAAATTAGATAAGGAATATATTTAGTTAATAAATGGACATTTTAAAAAAGATTTCACAACATACTACAAGGATTTACTAGCACATCAATACAAAACAGAACTAAATTGCATATGTCGCCGAATACTGAAGGTGGATGCCTGGTGTCATGGAATTGTTTCGCTTGATGCTAACTCTCCTTCAAACCTTTCATGGATCTATGTTTTACGCTATCTAAAAATTTTGGTTGTCATTTAATTCATGTCATTTATCTAAACTAAGAATTAAAATTTGAAAAAAATGTAAATAATATTAGCACCAATTTACAAAAGTATTAAATTACTTTATTATTAATACATAATATGATAAGTATCGATATATTTTGAATATTATATGCCTATTGTATAATTTGAAACATCTGATAACACTTGAATTATCTGCTCAAATTTACATTTTCGGTGGATGATGAATCGAAAGGAATATTAAACGTTGGTGTTTTTTAAAGTAGTCAAACAAATGTTTTCACCTTTGTCCAAAGTATTGAATTCAATATGGATGAATTGATTTTTGAAGGCACATTAAGGATTTAAAATCCAATTCATTAAATCAAAACATAGTTTGCCGTTCTTTAAGGCATACTTTGCAGTTTATTTTTCATGCATAAGTAGCCTCAATTTGTGAGATCAATGAATGAAGCGATTGAGTGTGGATTCTGACCACATCACTTCAAAGCACTACCGGATTCAACGGGGCTAAGCCCTCAAAACAAAAATTTTTTATTTTGATATTCCTCTTCTGCCCGTTAACCTCCTCCTTTTTGGCCTCACTTTTCCTACCAGCTTACTCTTTCCATTTTATTCCTGCCTTCAATATGGTGGTGCAGATGCGCAGTGATTTGGAAAATATAAATGACCTTTTCTTTTTGATATATTTAACATTATAAAAAAATGTTTAATTGGATTGAAAACCAAATTGCGATTGCAACCTTTATTACCGAAACATTTGATTTATGTATTTAATTTAAATATAATTTTTGATGTAAGCTTGTTAAGACATTCAAATAAAGTACCGTTTTCGGCTCACTAATGTTAATCAAAATATAGTAAATACATTCACATCAATATAAGTCCTATTTACCAAATTTGAGATGTTTTACATTATATTTTAATATAATTTTTGATGAAAGTCTAATATGACCTTCAAGTATAGTACCGCTTCCGGTTTTCCAATTTAGACCAAAATCTAGTATGTTATTTAAATAAATATATAAGTTATAAATACCAAATTTGAGAAGTTTTGCAAAGTATTTTAATATAATGTTTGATGGAAATCAATTATGACCTTCAAGTAAAGTACCACTTCCGGCGATTAAGCAGTGACAAAAAGGGAGGTTCACAACTAGATTTTACAGCAATTCTAAATACAAAATTTCAATTTTCTACGGCTAACCGTTTTTGAGTTATGCGAAATACGAACGAACGAACGTACGTACGTACGTACAGACGCCTCGACGAAACTAGTCAACATGGATTCAGGGAAGGTCAAAATGGATATTTCCGTTGAAATCTGAAAACAGAAAATTTTCGCGATTACAATACTTCCTTTACTTCATACAAGGAAGAAAAAACATTATTATAATTAAACTGTGTTCTGTAATGGCTACATTGTTAAACTTTTTCTTCACAGTACCTTGCTTAAAATTATATCAATTTTTAATAGCACAAAGAAGAAAAAAATACAAATCAGAAAGTGGCTAAAAAATACTTGATGGGTTAAAAAATAGTTCAGGAAACACACCATTGTTCCAGTTATTACCGTTATAAAAAAAAAAAATTATTTTCGGATAAAACCTTCATTGTGAGAATCCGTTGTAAAAATGAAAAACCAAGGTTGTGGTTTTAGCTTCCAAAAAGTATTTTTTTATTGATCCTCAAAAATAACCAATTTTTTTTAAATACCTTAAATTATGGTGTAAATTTGGGCAAAATTTCAAACTCCTGCAGTGTACATGAGAAACAAGAAGATATATATATATATATATATATATATATATATATATATATATATATATATATATATATATATATATATATATATATATATGAAACCTCGAAAACATATCGAACGATTTTTAGTGGACACACGAGGCATTAGAGGAGTAACGAAAATTAAGTGAGCATTTAAATAAACATTTATTCATTACAGTTCCAAGCCTTCGTTTATGGGGATGCATTAAAAAGAACTTATACGACCCCATAATTGTATGTGTAATGTGGGTCTCGCGGTGAACACTTAAAGAAAGAAGAGATTCCGCATGAGAGTCGAAAAACTGGCATACCAAAAAATAAGAACGTAGAGAATCGTGCCGACTGTGTATGTGTGACAGGACATGCTCCACCGGGGCAGTCGTGACAACACCCGGAAAGCGGGGAAATGTGCCACTGTCCTTGTGAAGGATATCGTCCGGTGTTCTCAGGTTTCCGTCGTGGATAGGTCAGAGGAAAATGAGGTAAATCTAGAAATAGTGACTTGATAATTATAACCTTTAGACATGTACACAATGCCGAAGTATGGGCTATACACATAGTAGTCGAGCAAAAGCCGAATATATTACTCAAGGCACTATAAACATCTTATGTAAAATTTTTAAGAATTAGACTAGTTTTCTCTGTAAGTAGTCGGATTGACAGGAACAGAAGTAGGTGAGTGGTGCCGCTGGACACTTTCGGCAGGAAGGAGACAGTCGATGAAAGTGCCGATACCCTTATCTTAGCCTTAATTCAGTCTTGGTTCTTGATAGACCCCAAAAGGAACAGAAAGTAACAGTACATTCTACATTCTATAAAAAATAAATAATAGAAACGTAAAATATAAACTAGTCCGTCTTCAATTCCCTCTGAGCTCTTATGATAAATCATTTTATTTTATTTTTATTTAGTCTTACTATTTTTTATAGTTTTATTTTAGGATATTTAGTTCTCAAACGAGTTAATCAATATAAAATAACGATTATGAAAAAAAAAATCTTTCTATGATTTTATAAAAATAATAAGAGAAGAAAGTTTAAGGTTACAATTTAAAAATAGATACATAAAAAAACATACATAAATCAGGAAATAATGCCGATGGTCTCCCATAATCCGCAATTCCCCCTCCTTTCCAACTTTTAATCTACTATATTTTAAAAAATCATGTCTGGCTTGTATAATAAAAAAATACTGATTGATTTCCTGACGATCTATAATCCATGATATAAATATCTCGTTCAGTAAATTATCAATCATCTCTTTGATTTGGCAATATAATATATATTTTTTTAAGTATCTTTTAAGGGCTTCCTGCCAACATCAGTAACAAAACCTTACACAAAGACCTTAGCTCATTATTAAAACAGTTCCACGACTATCTTAATGCAAACTCAAATCCATTGACAAAGGAGCTGGAATAAGGAATTCTCTTGAATTAACTGCAAATATTAATTTATTCTGGAAAGATATCATCGGATCTCTACTTATTATTCCTTCCTGATATTTTTGTTTCTCCGGCATAAACGGCGGTTGTAAATATTTCTGTAATTGTAAATTAAAAAAATAAAGTAAAAACGTTTTCAATTTTCTCTTACAAAACCAAATATGGGTCAATCCATATCAAATCAAACAATAACGGTTGATAACATTTTTTTTTTTAATTTGTGTTGAATTATTTTTTTTAATTATTTACATATATATATATATATATATATATATATATATATATATATATATGTAAAAAAAAATTAAAAACAAGCGCCTATAACATACAGAAATAATTATTTATTTATTGAATTACGATGAAATAGGATTTATATAAATAAATGAAGGCTGAAATTATTTCACTCTGTTTCTTTTATTTGGATGCTACGTTTCGGCCTTTAAGCCATCCTCAGGCATCTCTGAAAATTCTCTTATTTACTTAATTTAAAACATAGAAAACTGTAATAAAAAGTATATATATATATATATATATATATATATATATATATATATATATATATATATATATATATATATACTTCAAACAAATAAGTTATTCATCTAATTTACATTAAAGTCCAATCAGCACCAGGTCCAATTGTACATGGTAGTCACTAAAAAAATATAATACAAATAATTAAATACAATATCAAGCTGCCTGAGAATGTTTTAAAGAAAGAAACGTAGCATCCAAATAAAAGAACCAGTGGTGAAATAAGTTCAGCCTTCATTTATTTATTGAAATAATTATTGTGGTTGGCAGCGTTCTAGGAGAGGAAGAGAAGAGGAACCGTGGCACGCCTCAATTTGGGGAATCCTGAACTAAAATTTTAAATAATCGTAGAAGTAAATTGGTTACTTGACCCTTTGGAATGAAAAGGTGACAACTAACACTTCTTTCGTTTCGATTAAATTGATGTCAATATTCTGTTATTCAGTTATCTCTCCACCTACAGTAGGAATTTTTGATTATGATACTAATGAATATTTGTCACAATACTTTATCGTAGCAATACATATACAGTGTACTACATAGTACATGTATTGCCTCCCAAACAAGTTTCAGAACTTAGAGTCACATACACTAAAAAATAAAGTCCCAATGATGAAATTTGAACAACTTATTCCAACGTAATTAGCGAATGTTTTTACTGAAAATTTTGGTTTTTTAAACTTTTCCGCTTCTGAGATATTGTTTTTTTATTGGAGCCTGTTTCCACCACTAAATAGATTATTTTTTTTTATTTCTTGTGAAATACTTCAAAGAAGTATTTTTTGAAAAGCGTGTAACGCAGCAATGTTGTGCTCCATGTTGTCACTTATAACACAGGCAATCTAGTGAAGTAAATGTCTTCATCATTTTTACTTAAACTTAATAGCGCTTCTTACAATTTTAGCTATATTAAACATTTCTAATTAAAATAAAAAATAAGGTCTCAGGGATGAAATTTCAATCACTTATCACAATACATTCAGATAATGTTTTCTGAAAATTTTGGATTTTTAATGCATGTCCGTATAGAGATATTTCAGATCGAAAATACCTGATTTTAGAAAAATCGCAATATTTGAAGACCCATTAAAAACGAAGGATGTAACTCTCAGGCCTCAAAAAAAAAAACAGTATAACCAGAAAAAAAAATTGAAAATGAGTCTTAGTTTCATCTTTAACATTTTTAATATTAAAAGAAAAGATTTTTATTTTGAAAATGTTAACATTTAGATGATTAATTGGATGTTAACTATTTTTATGGTTAATTTACAATTAAGCGGGGGCCTGCATACTGGAAATAAAGTATTGTGCATTTTATGCTTTTGAACATGGTTTTTGTTTAAACCAAGTATCTACAAAATCCAACGAACTACAGGACGCAAACCTCTGTAAAATGGAAAATAGGCTGACTGGCACCAGAACAAAATTGGCGCTAAGAAAACCCGACTTCTAAAAAATTAATGAATATCTGTTTTCAACTCTCTGAATATAGTACAAAAATAGATAAGAAAAAAAAAATTGTCATAAACCCTCATTGGTTGATTTGATATGGATTGACCCATATTACAATCACTTGTATTGCAACAAACCCTTTCAACCAGGTGATGGGACACATCTGTATCTTGAAATATTTGAATTTGTGCAGAGGCAATATTGTAACAAATAAAGGATTATTGATAGAAACTTTTCACCAGTTTATCACTAGACAAAAAAAGGCCATTTTAATAAAATCTCTTTTTTGCAATCAAGGGGATGTATATAATAAAATTTAAAATATTATATATATATATATATATATATAATATATATATATATATATATATATATATATATATATATATATATATATATATATATATATATATATATATATCGGTATTATTTGGTCATTTCGGTATCTTTTTTATTTATTTATTTTTAAACTCTGAACTTAGTTATAACTTTCTTCTCTTATTTTTTAAAAAGAATTATTTATTTTTATTTAAGTTGACTCCTCCCAAATATATTTATATATATGATTTATGTAATGGTAAATCTTCTGCGATTTTTAGATTGCGTCGGAATACTAATTTACATTAATTAAGTATAAGTCCAGTAACTTTCTCTGGCTTTTGAAATAATCCATGAACCCAAATAAAATTTATATATGACATCTCTCTTGACTGTATACTTTGTGATGGGCATTCTTTACCGTATTATTTAACACTTCGTCAACCTTACAAATAAGAGTGTTTCTGATTACCCCAACGTACTATCCACTGAATGAAAAAGCAACTCCGACATTATTTTAGCTCAGTTGAGTCCCGCTCATCGCCCAAACGAAATCATTTCACTCAGCACGATCAGCTTCTTTTCTTTTTGAGGGATTGAACCGATGGACTGTACCGTAGTAAATCGTTTCGTGGCATATCACGCCTGGCCGGGTCATTAGCAGTTTCCAATGCTTCCCCTTGATCGGATCAGGTTCATACCGCTGGTCTCCCCTAGCAGGTTCAATTCGATAATTGGACTCTTCTTTATTTTACGCTGAGAAAACCCGGAAGCTTTCTATATCACCGCTAACTGTTATGTTGGAATTGAAACGGACCTTGACCCATTTGAAAACTGATAGATTACATAAAAAAATATGTAGATTTTTTCTCAAAAAGTAAGTTCCTCAAGACTTCGAGGAAACATTGAGACACCACTAATTTTTTATTCAATACTGTTCTCTAATTTGGAATTCTGTTCTCTAGTTCAGGATTCTGCCAATTGCGGCGCGCCACGGTTCCTCTTCTCTCCCTCTCCTAGAAAGCTGCCAATTTCACAATAATTATTTCAATAAATAAATGAAGGCTGAAATTATTTCACCACTGGTTCTTTTATTAGGATGCTACGGTTCTTTCTTTAAAACATTCTCAGGCAACTTGATATTTTTTTATTTTTATTATATTTTTTTAGTGACTGCCATGTACAATTGGACTTGGTCCTGATTGGACTTTAATGTAAATTACATGGATATGCATTTTAACTTATTTGTTTGAAGTAAACATTATATATGTACACATATATATATATATATATATATATATATATATATATATATATATATATATATATATATACTTTTTATATATGATTACAGTTTTCTATGTTTTAAATTAACTAAATAAGGGAATTTTCAGAGATGCCTGAAGATGGCTTAAAGCCCGAAACGTAGCATCCAAATAAAAGAACCAGAGTGAAATAATTTCAGCCTTCATTTATTTATATGAATCCCATTTCATCGTAATTCAATAAATAAATAATTATTTCTATATATTATAGGCGCTTGTTTTAAAAAAATAATGAAGCATAATGAAATCAGTTATTAACTTAATTATACAATTAAACTTTCAACCCGAAAAAAGAAATTTAATTTTTTTAATTATAATATTAAGAATAAAAAAAATTATGAACCTACTGGCAGGCCGCGTGCCAATTCCGGACTCCCTGCGTCCTGGATTGGCACCCTTGTTTAAGTTGTAAAAAAATTGAAAATTGCACTTCTAGCTGGTTCCAACCTCTTGAATTATACATTGCCCCTTGCCAAGAGTATCCCCAAACACTGACGATCCTTCCTCACTGATGCAAGACCCGAAAATGACTATAGTGGAGATTCCGGAGCGTGCCGAGATATGGATGCGCAGGGGTTCGTGGAAGACGCGTGCGCATCACCTAAGGTCAGCCATAGAGGATCCGTGAAATCGATTAGCGAATGAAGTAGCTCGATCAAGGTTGCTCATAAGAAAGACCTTCCCGACCGTGACAATATTTAGTCTGCGTTTAGTTAGATTTAGCAGGCACTGACCGCCATTAGTAGTTTTTTAAAGAGCTTCTGTGTGTGATACGGGGCCTTGAGCGTGTGGTTTTTGTAACCCTCGTTACGCTCCGTTTATGAATTTTTCTAGCCTCAGTTGACGAGAGGGATGAAAGAGCTCAAAATGTCTTATAAAAAAAGATATGTTTTAATTAGACAAGTGGTGACCATGCGATGTATGAGGCGACCGATTCCTGTTTACAGCAAGTTTCACTTTAATGTTCATAGATTATGATTATACCAAAAATTAATAAATTACATGGCTTAACTAGCACCGATCCGCTACTGCTTAATGCCTTTGTCTATTGTTAAAACAGCTGCAAGAGCGGACTTATAATTCGAGATCGGGACAGATATCGGAAACTTGACAAAAGGACGACCACTCCACAAGTACATCCCTCATATTACATTACAGAAATATAACAAAACAAAAAGTAAACATTACGAACTGACAGAATTACTAACAGATGAGGGACCATCTAAACCAGTGGTTCTCAAAGTGGCAAGTACAGCTCAATATAAGGGCACCGCGAGATTATAGAATAATTCTATTAAATTTTTTATTCAAATAAAATAAATAATTAAAACAGTTATAAAACTCTTGAGTAGAAATCAATTTTAAATATTTTGTGCATTGATGTGTATATTTTGTGTATTGATATAGTTGACCGGATGGTAAATCATGAAGATGGTCCGTGTGTCGATCAAGATTAAAGTAAAATACTTTTAGCTATTTATTTAAAACCGGCCTTTCGACCCATAACTAACATAATTAGACCTATAACCGACGTTTCGAATAATTATCATTTATATTAAGAATTAAAAAGGGTATAAGTTTTTCTTGAAAAAATAAATTACTGTTTTAAAAATGTTATCATTATAATCTTAATATATTTTTTTACTAGAAAAATTGCAGTAATATGAATAGGTAGTTGTTTTATATTTATTTTTTATATAATATTTCTATTTAAATCAATATTTATTTTTTAATGACGGCATGCAGATTCTAGGGACCTACTATTGGATTGGAAGCAATTTTAAACAATAAATTTCAGGTAACTTAAGAATAACAAAACTATCCAAGAAGCCATCAAGTTAAAAATTGGACAACAAAATATTTATTTTCTTATGCTAAACTATAAAGGATTGATAGGTGTAAAATTTTTTTTTCATTTACGTCAGACGAAACACTGTAAAAATCACACATAGAAATGTAAGAAAGACGTGAGAAAGGACCGCATCCAGGTAATGCTTTTGTATCTTAAGTAGCTCACTTATTCAGCTCCTTTTCAGTTTTATCGGGAACAATCGATCGAAACTGTAGCCATTTTGTTTGTATCAATGTATGTTTATTTTATTTGTTATAAAATCATGCGTGAAAAATCTGTATAATTGACAAATTTTCCTTGGTAGCTTGTGGTATGTATGTAGTTTTCTGTTAATGATTGATCTATAAAAAATAAATCTGATTTTATAAAGATAATAGGTTTTATAGTGAAAGTCATGAAGAGTTTCACTATTGAAAAATGCATGGATCTTCCATAAAATTTCTTCTAAACGTGTTTTATAGTAGCAGTAGTAAAAACCATTATTTTTATTATTTCATCAAACAAGATTCGTTCCAAGATATCGTTTGTGCATTTGCCCGATGAATTTATCATCTCAAGAACAAAGAGTAAACATTCTCAAATTATTATATGAACACTGTTATTTTTAGGGATTGATAAATTATTTGCCACTTCTATAAATTTGTTTTTTTGAAAACTAGTTTCGAATGTTATACATTCATCCTCAGTTCTAAAAACACACAAAAAATTCAAAAATAAGCAATTCAAAATATAGTTGGTATTATTATACATATTTAATTATATAAATCAGGATTATAAAACATTTATGAATTATGAATTTAATTAAGACAAGAAATCAAATACATGTTGGTACTCACCAAGGTTTAAATGGATTATATCAAACCGAAAAGTTTGTGCTGGTTTCTTCTCGCATTCTACTAGCAATGAACGAGAGATAGACAGGATGTTTTTAGGTAAACGGTTTAAAGGTCAGGGTTTTCCCAGTAATGCCGGTGAGTAATTGTTTTTTCTGTCATAAATGGGAATAAATTTAAGATTGGACTATTGGAGATATTTATTTGGTCAATTAAGCAAAAATCTGGATTGGATTTGAAGGATTTTATTATTTCAAGTGCTTCATATATATTTAATTTGAGAATGTTTTCAACGTGATGTATTAATATAACTCCTGAGTATTTGATGAATTTATGATTATTTTCATTTAAATGAATTGCAAAGTTGGAATTATCTGTCTTATTATTATATGCACGTTTATCTACGCTAAATCAGAGATTAAAGGAACATATACGTGCATATACTATATGTATACAGTACAGTACCAACATGTATTTGATTTCTTGTCTTAATTAAATTCATAATTCATAAATGTTTATAATACTGATTTATATAATTTAATATGTATAATAATACCAACTATATTTTGAATTGCTTATTTTTGAATTTTTTGTGTGTTTTTAGAACTGAGGATGAATGTATAACATTCGAAACTAGTTTTCAATGAAACAAATTTATAGAAGTGGCAAATGATTTATCAATCCGTAATTAGATTGATCCTTCTATACCATCATGCGGATGTCAACTGTTATTTTTACTCTTATGACCTTTATAAAGATATGCATTATATTTTTTTGTTTAATACCTGAAAATAATGAACATATGAACATTTTCTAGTAATACTGTCATAGTTAGATATCTTATATCTTATAGTATCTTCGATGCAAGAACGCCATATTTCCGAAAACATGAATTGTCGATAATATTCTCCTGAAAAGCAACAAAAAACAATAAGCAGAACGAAAAGTCATCTATTACACCTCGTATAAGGCAATGAGAGAGTTGTGTTTTATATAAAATAAATTTTAAATGCAAATCTAGAATGTTTTTATATTTACAGGATTAAATAAAGTGTGTCTAAACTTGATAATAACTCGTATTGATCCAGGCTTTCATTTTTTTTCCAAATTTATTAGAAAAACTGCTGTAATTTTAAATAAGTGAGCAAAGAATTTAGGATCCCGTTATGTAGGCCTTATAAATAAAATAAAAACTTTCTGAGGATAACTATATTATAGAAAATAAACAATTAAAATAATTAGACTTTTGCATCCTTTTATTCTAATCGCATCTTAAATCCGCTCTATACGAATGTGCCCTTTCGCCTCAGTTCACTTTGTCTTCTAGCAATATCGACGACATCAGTAATATAATTTCAAATCACAATGTCAAAATTGAGTTGGTCGAAAATTTGTATGTGAGTTAGTTTCAGAGAAGTCCCTTTTGGGAGTCTCAACTTTTTTCTCCCACTCCCGCCATTTTGGTATTTTCAATTTACGACGTTCATTGGAGCAAGATATGCAAGAGATTGTTGATGTTATCGCTATCAAAACTCCGGGTTCGTTATGCTTGTCATTATCATTATATAATATTCCTAAAAAAAATCGGTGTTTTACAATTTAAACAAATATTGCAATAACAATTAAATAATGGGTTTTGTTGATACTAACCCTTTTATATTTAGACATTTTCAGGCGTTCCTCAAGGCAATATGAATACGGCAGTTCTATTTCCTCTTTTTTGCTTGGAGCCGATAGCATTTTCCCATGTTCCGGAGAGATATAATGGACCCACCATGAGGCTGTGTAAGGGCTAGCGGAGGCGGACAATAGAGTTGTCCCGTTCTCCTGTACCGTTCTCACCGGCCTCAGTCTAGGTCTTCAGCCGCCGCTTTTCGACAACTCCCGATGCATGTATAATCAATGACCCGCTGATTCATTGTCTAACCAGCTTAGCATGGTATGGCGTAGCATAAAATGGTGATAAGTAATACTGAAAAGTAAATTATATTTATGAATAAAATCAGACTTTTTTTATTTTTATTGAAATTTACAACTGTAACAAAGCTACTACCGATAATTGTCGATATATTGGCAATTATCACATGACAATTTCTTGTGGAGGGAGTTATTGTTGACCGTATATTTAAAGGGAGAAGTTGGTCGGGAGGTGCGGTCAAAGAATTAGACTACCATAAGCGAACTTATATATTTTGTGCCGACGTTTCGGCCTAAGTTTTAGGCCATCTTCAGGGATAAAAGGAAAACAAAATAACAACAATGAAAAAGAGACAGAGGCAGTACCAGTAACAGTAAAAATGATAAAACACAGAAAATACAAGTAAGATAAAAAAGTATGAAGTATAAAAAGAAAAAGATAACACTAAATTACATAATACAAGAGACAAATGAAAAATTAAAATAAAATGAAATAACAATGTAAAAATTAAAAATTAATTGAAAATAAAAATAATGCGATATTTACACAGGGAATAGTGAAATATATGAAATCTATTAATTAAAACGACAAATAGTATGAAGGTTTGGTAATGTGTAAAGCATACAGAGATAGTTGTAAGTTATGCAAAAGATGACAATGATGTTAAAGAAGTTGACATTGTTGTAATTAAATAATTATGAGATGAAGGAGTAAAATATAAAGTAATGTAAGCCCCAAAACAAAAATAGATAAAAAATCCTATGTGGTGAAGAAAGAAGAAGGATAGAGAACAATGAGGAGGAGGAAATGTAAAGAAAACGTGATAATTACATACCAGCGAGGCGTGTGATCGAGAGCCAACTGAATATTAATAATGGATTACCGGGAATTAGAAAAAACGTTAAAACAATGTTACCAACTCACTGATTTGAAATAAAACTAACACTAAATTTAAATGCTGTGTGATCAAAAGACATAACAATTGATTTGAAAACTGTAAAAACGTATTGATATAAGTATATTTAGAAAAATATATATATAAAAAAATTATTGTTAAAAAATTAAATTAGAAATTAATATCTCACCCAAAAAAACGTTCACTCCAACTGGTGCAAAAAATGACAATGGAAATAAATACAGGTTACGAGTTAAAAAATAAAATAATATAATAATAAAATTAAAGTTAAGTTAAATATAACTATAAGTTAAATAATAATATTACGGGTTAAATTTACTAAGGAAAAAAAAAAATAAATAAATACTTTGTATAAGGAGTCGTTACGGGTGACGAGTTAAAAAATAAAATAATATAATAATAAAATTAAAGTTAAGTAAAATATAAGTATAATTCCTTGTAACAATTTCTTGTAAAAAAACTAACCATTGGTAGCACTTTAATGACTTCTACGTTAGGAGGTTTTGTATTCATCTTCTTTTAAGACGTCCCATAGGGTTATTCTGGATGGGGAATTGGATGATAGATTAGGAACTAATTATTTTGTGTTGGTATGGATATCTAATTAAAGGAGTATATCTATTTCAGGCCAAATTAGCAGCATGTGGAATATTGAGGTCTTTTTTATTTGTGACTTGGCAGCATTAAGGATTTTTTGAAGCATTTTGGATTGTACAGAATGGATACAGGAGGAATCTGATGGTTTAGTGGAGCCATAGCTCAAGTCCGTATATCCTATAATAGTCCTCATAATGCTAATGTACATGGGCTTTTTGTAATAAATTGGAAGATAGGAGCGTTTGACAAGTCAACGGGGAGGTGCTTTTTAAACTTTTACTTAAAAATGAAATGTAAATACAATTATTTAAAATTATATTTAATCTTGAAGCTTTTTGCAAGCTTAACAATATCTTGCAATTAATAACAGGCCTTTCGTTTGAACAAGAAAATTAAGTTATCTAACTTTAGAGTTACTCCTGGTTTAGCCATTCACATTGCCACGGAATTAGGATTTTAAAAAATTAAAATGCAAGATGCTCAGAGATTACGAATTCCACATCCTAAACATGGCATTTGTATTCCTTCCCCCTAAGATATAATTCCTGTATTGAGATTCAAACACTTCCTGTAGATCCATGAAATTATTCCAAACACGGCCCTAACCTTACTTCCTATCCCTCTGCGTCTGTGATCCAAGTTCATCGTCCCATAACAACCTCGTCCAGCGAACGGACACGCTTGTCATCATCATAGGTCTTTAGAATCGTTCCCTTTATTAATTTACAGCAATAAAAATTACCATTAATTGTACGATGTGGAATTATAATCATTTTTTTATTATAAGCTGTTCGAATCTCAACTGAATAATCATAAACTCTATCGTTTAATGAAGCATTTATTCCAGAGCTTAAAAAGGATGTCAAACGGACATATCACTGACCTACTGTGGTTTCAATTCATGCTTTCACTTATATTACCTTTATGTAATATTACTAGAAACAAAATCTGAAAAAGCATCAATCGAAAACAAAATATCCCCGTTTTTGGAAGGTTTGCGGAAACTATCGAGTAGGCTTTCCTAAAAAACAAAACAATTGTTTTGTCAATAATAGATTTTTTTAATTTAAAAATCAAATGCGATTTATTATGTATGATAAGGTATAAAAAAAAATGCTTCATCGCAATCAATCTGTAATGAGAATCACAGTAAGAACATCCCATGTCGCAAAGCTTTTGCAATCGTCCTGAGTGAATACCGCTCATCTTTTAAAATCTTGATCTATGCATGTGTTTTTTATTATTATTTTTTGGCATACTAAGCATAACAAAATCTATGATATGATGATATAATGTTATATTATGATAATGTGTGAAGTTTAAAAGATAGACACTTCTATTTTAGTTTTAGTTAATTTTTTTATATAATTAAAAAGTACTATTTTTACTGCACCCCTAATTAACTTCTCCTTAATTTTAATTTCCTTATTTTTTTTAAAAACTTATTTAACTTTTAAAAATTTTTTTTTATTGTTTTCTATATATTTATTTTACTATTAGTATTTAATTAATTTTAAATTTACTTTTTGGTAGTCTTGGCTTGTTTTATTTGCATTGACCAACATTCATTAGATCAATACAAAAAGATAAAAAACAAAGTAATGTGATAAGCAGTGTCTCATAGAAAATATCGGTATTATTTCTAGATCGATTCAGCATAAATGCTCTACCATCCAATTTGTAGCTATTATTGAAAACGGTGAGAGCAATCCAGATGGAGATTATTGAATGAGAGGACTCAGTGGCAGAGAAAGGTGCGCAAGGACGTCCGCCCGTTACTGGACGAACTCCCAAGGGCGACCCAGATCTGGAATTAGAGGGATATTGGAGATGGCTCTGTAATGCGGGATGGACGTGTCGGCCGGATTCAATCACTCCTTCGCCTAACCTCCTCTTCGGGGTCAGCCGGAGACAGGAGATCTTGAACCACCGCGGACCTAACCTTTTTTCTGAGTCGTTTTATGGAAATTGCGCTCCGGGTTGATGAGATAAGGCAATGGGTGGGTGTCGGGGGTGAAAGCGCAAATTACCGGATCGTTGGAGGGAAAGAAAACGTTAGCGCTGAATCGTCTTTACGGGAAAATCATGGTTGCACCGCTGTCGAATGGATAAATTTGAGGTAATAAAACGTTGAATGTTCTTTTTTCAAATTATCCGAAATGTCACACTATGAAAGCCATAAAGGTGCCAGAGGTTTATTGTCAACGGTACATTTACTTTCTAAATCCGAGTCAGAGATTTATAAGATGGACGAAGTTTATCGAAATGCTTGAAAAGTTAATTATGGAACTAAGAAGAGGAGCTGTCACTTTTGTTTATATAAATTATGGAATGGAATTTATGGTTTCGATACATTGATCTGAATATCAGTACATAAAATATATTTTATTATAATAGTCTATTCGGTTGTCTTTTTCACTTGTTAGTCTGAGATGTTCTGTCTCTGGTCTGCATTTATGTGATACTAATATTATCTTTTTGAAAAAAAAATTGTTGATCTGTTTATAATCCAGAAGAAAACAAAACTCATCTCTCCACGAATCGTTCCAATCTATAGACGGAGTTAATTAGGAATCCGTGTTATGAGCTTGAGCCAGCCATGCTAAAAGTTCAATGGAGGGAAGACAATGTCAAAGCCGAGGTGACCATTTAAAGTGATTCGTTTGTTCTAGTGTGACGGCGACTCAAGAAACAATCTTCACGCTAGGTCATTACTCTTTAACTGAAAGCCAAGTTGCCTAGGCCAGTCTCAGATCATTCTACGCTTTAGCAATTCGGCAACCGGATTACCTCTTGGATTCCCTCAAACCGTGTTTGTTTATAATTTTATTTTTTGTAGTAATAATTTTAAAAGGAACTCTATCGTTTAGTTAAAGAGAACAAGAACTAAAAAAATTAACAAAAAATACTGTTATCATATCATGAGAAAATTCCAAAATCAAGGTCTCAAATCCTAGTTAATAACTAAGCAGCCAACGTTTTGGTAATTCTGGGATCATCAGGACAGAAAAAGATAAGATCATATTAGAGCCTACCAGAGACAGCACAGCTCACACCAACAGTACATCACTCCAAGATAATTAAAAACATACTTAACGAAAAGGGAGTTGACATTATTACAGCTGTGAAAGGTTGTATTCAAACAGCTGATCAGCAATAGCAGAATATGCACACAAACCGAAACTAAAAATATTTGAAGGTCATCTTATTAAATTACTTAATTACTTACTTATTAATGTTAATTAATACAATTAATTACTTAATTGTTAATGTTGCCTTTCTATTCTTTCGGTAGCAATGTGTTTGTTTGTCTGTGGAGAGATCAAAGTATTTTTTAGATGTTGATGTGAGATGTGCTGTCTCTGGTCTGCATTTATGTTATGTTATCTTTATCAGTCCTGATGGTCCCTGAATTGGATCATATAAATGGAAGATTCCAAACGCGAAGCCAAGAGCTTTTAAAATGCCGGTAAAACACTAACCAATCGACGTTTGAAAAAAAAAGATTATATCATATTCTTAAAAACCTTTTCCATCAAGCTGTTGTTATGTTATTCTCCTTTTCTTTCAGTTTGTGTATAGATGTCTTTGAGTGAGGTACAGTCTCTCATTGCTGTGCCTTTTTAGGTTGGTGATGTGAGATGTGCACTATTTATGTATGTCTGGATATATGTATTTTTCTTTTATTCTCTTCTGTGAATTGGTGAAACGTCGATTGGTTATTTGTTTACCAGTATTTTAGAGATTCTTTGTGTTTGGAATCTATCATTTATATCTCTTTTGGAGTTTATGTTATTATACATTAATTGAAAACTATATTAGCTTAAGTAATCTTAAAAAATAGATATGAAGATTTTCGCATAGCACCAAAGGAGCTTACTCCTTTAGCAAATGCCTTAGCAAATAGAATTTTTGTACTAAAGATTAGTTATGTAGTACCTAAGATACAATATATGCAATGCCTCCTTCCGTAGCAAGTAAAAAATATTAATTATGTGAAGATATTCTCTTTTATTAAGCCACAAAATACATAGTGCATTTAAATCTTGATAAAGCAAATTCTGTCTAAACATGAAAGACATCTATATTCCTTGAGAAACATTTTTTAAGGAAAAAATCTAACAAAAATAAGAGAACAGCTCAAAAACAATTTCGGGTAGTTAAGATCCTCTTTATTTAAGAAACAAATTATTTGAATTGAATAATGTTATTCTCCGAAAAAATAGTCTTATTGCAGTGGGTCGAAGGTCGGCAGTGAGGAGCAGGTCTGCGTTTTCTATCCGTTTCATATGCCCCTAGAGCACGATTATGGAAGTTTTGGAGATGTCTGATATATATTATATATATATTTTTTTCCCGCTACATTTGAGCACCTCCAGCGGTCCCCTTTGGGTCAAATTAGCTGAGATTCGATGCGTAGGACATTCTGTATCGAAGGACATCGAAGAGACAGAATCATATAATTAAAGTATCGGTAAATTTCGGTATGCAACGGAACTGTCTTTTATGGGTCAATTTTTTTCTTACTCCCCCATTTTTTAATATTTGTTTAAAAGTGAAAATACAACTATAGTGACGGAGTATAGGACTTTTTTATTTATGTAGGGATCAAATTTCAAAATTTCTATAATCACGGAGTACTATATCCTTCCTCTGGACGAGTTAAAGAACCTTGAGAGGGACGAATTTAGGACTGGACCTATGAAAACAATAACAGCTTTTCTTACCTTAAAATGTAAGAGTACGGGCCCTTGACAATTTGAACATGAAAACAATATAGTTCAAGCAATGATAAATAGCAGATAAAAAGAAGAATAGCAATGATGAAATAAAAAATATCTAACCCTGATGCACCAGAATACCGTTCTAAAGTTGGGCAAAAACACAAACCATCACAACTATCAACAGTCAACTGGGTGGTACTGAAGTCTTTCAAGAGTTTTTAAGCCAGTATAAGCAATATCAACTGGATAACTGGGAGGACAAGTTTAGGCGACTGGACGGATTTCGGGCATCTTACCTTAAAAATAAATTCATGCATTGTTTCTTTCTTAAAATCTGTTCTACTTTCTGTATCAGGCGCCTTTCTTCGAAAATTCTAAAAGCTAGCTTTCTTAACAAACTATGCATAACTTGGATTCATTCTATTACAATTGTCGTTTCCCAGATTAAAATACATTACCGTATTGAATTGTACTGGTTATTCAGAACTGGCAACACATATGCAAATTATATGTTACTCGAACTAAAGACTTGAAGCTCCATCCTATTAATAATAACTTGCAAACCTAATTTTAAGACATGTAAACCTGTGAAATTCGAATGAGCTACATGAGCAAGATGGAAGGTGCATATCACGAAGGTGATATCACACGAATATACACGTGATATACACGAATACAAGTGATATACACGAAGGTGCATATCATATACCTCGATGTTTTACTATTCGACATCGTGGCTCGGGGTCAACGTACTACGTCTTTGTATTCAGATCAGAGCCAGAAACAATCGTATGTGGGCCACCGTTGTCTAACAAGGTCTGATATTTCTGATGTCATTCCGTTTAATGCATTCTTCGCCGTGTTGTTCTCTTGAAGTAGAATGTTAGAGGATCGTTGTTGACATACTGGAATCCAACGGATGATGAAAAACCAACAACAACCAATTCCTGAATACAATAATTTTCCATATTTAAAAAAAATATATTTATGACCTTGTCAGATGTTGAGAAGGGAACCTAATTTGGGAAAGAGCCTAAATTCTTAGGGATTTGTATATTCCTTTTTCCCTAGTCAAGCTGTTTTTATTTAACTAATTGAAATTCATTCTGAATGCTTCTGTCTTTGTAGATTTTAAATTATCATTTTGTTTTTGTTCCTATAAACAAACAAACGAAATAAAATTTTAAAATAAATACACACACACACACAGATCGGGGTAGCCGAGCGGGCTACCGCGCTTGCAAAAGTGCACCTACTTACAAACTCAAAGGTTGTGAATTCGAACCCGGTACTGACATTTAATTTACTTTAATTAATAATTAATTTAATTCCTCAAGCATTTAATCACCCCTTAGCTCGGGTATGTGAGGGCCGTCATTCTACTGGAGGCAACAGACCGGGCGTAGGTAGGTGTGATGGCTCTACACCGTGTCCTTAAATTGTGAATTGCGTTGTAGATTTACAGAATGTAAAATATCCGCTCGGAGGTTTGGTCCATGTACGGTCTGCATCGGAGAAATAAATATATCTAAAATTTAGTCCTTGTGCGCCTGCTGACCCCGAACAGCCATAATCCATGGATCTAGACCGATTTATCACTGTCCTTGAACCCGAGTGAGTCGGTTGGAAGGACACCGCCGAATCGGTCTCAAAGGGACCGGTTGTGGAGCCATGGATAGCCTGCTTCTGCACCATGGAAACCATGGTTCGTAGCAACATGAGGCTGGGTGACGCCAACCAGACTACTCTGCTCCCACAAGCAATTAATACCTGTAAGGATACCACATCGCGCGGCCGAAGATCGCGATGGTCTATTAGAAAAAAAAAAAAAAAAAAATATATATATATATATATATATATATATATATAGAGAGAGAGAGAGAGAGAGAGAGAGAGAGAGAGACACACACAAAAATTATATTAGAAACATTGCTACGTTTTCTGCTAATTCTTGCAGTACTGCTCCAATGATGTCCCATTATTAAATACCTATATTAGGCTAGAATAATAATAATAAAAGTTAATGTTTCAGATTTACTTTAACTAATTTCTTGTACAGTGGAAGCTGGTCTGAACCATGTAGCTTATGTTCACAGAGTGATATTTTACAGTAATATAATGAGTTTGGCACTGGCAATATTTTAAATGACTACGTGTTAATATCTATTTATATAAGGGTACAAAAAAACTGTTTTCGCAATGTTTTAACTATTCAACTCATGAGTATGGTAATATCCCTCTTGTGACTGTTGCCAGACCATTCTCTTGCGGCGCCAATAAAATACAAACCCTGCTGCCATGTTTGGAATAGTAAAATCCGGACACGTGCACAACGGACCGAGGCCCACGTGTCCATTGGGTAGGGGTTTAATTAAGCTTTGGCATACAGCGAGGGGTTGTGGTCCGTGGGGGTGTCGTCACCCCTCATAGCTTCGATCCTTGTCAGCAATTTGTCACCCCTAAATCCATATCAGGTTTCTGGATCCAGGGGTGCATTGTTTCCTTCAATAGCTCATCACATTGTATTATTTGTAATGTTTTGGGGTTGGTAAAAGAAAATATCACCGGTTTAAACAAACATTTCCTAATCTCTGCAGTTCCGAATATTTAGGACGATGTATCTGTGAGTATTTGTGAGTATTTCCTTTAGATTTTTAGATAAAATCCGCCGAAAACACACAGTAATTATATATTCACTTACAGAAACGAAACGGCCTTGAACTTTTTAACTCATCAGTCTAACAATGTTTTAATATTATTTCTGAATAAATATTCCTTGACCCAATGTTTATCAATCAGTGGAACATCCCTGGGAATTAGACAAGGCGTTGAACTCATTCTTGCTATTGATAACTGTCAGTTGATGTTGTCAGCCATAAATAAGTCTTCAGAACCTAAATCGCAGTTACTTCATTGTTCGATTTGCTACTCAATTTGAGCCATTATATCCAGAAAAATATAGCTTTTAGGGGCTGCGCTCAGAACATTAAATTGAGACTATGGCATTATATCTTTAATCTATGATAAAAGTTTAAAACCAATAATGCAGAATAATAAACTTTACTGCAGTAAATTACTTGTGTAAAGCATGTCATTTTCATATAAATAATAATATAATAAGAATTGTTCCTTTTTTAGTTTACGATAAATAAATAATTAAAACAGAAAGAGTTAAAAAAAAAATGCTATAATAAAAATAGAGTAGTGCTAAAGTAAAAATTAAAAAAGAAAAATTATAAACAACTTCATTTTAATTAATTATTTTTAATATATTTTTAAGGCATTTTCAAGAATTCCAATGAATTATTTTGAACTGGGAAATAAGTATCGTTCTGAATTATTTAGCAAAAAAATTAAATTTGTATATTTCTTCTAATTATTTTTTTTTTTTACTAGAAAAACATTTCCGCTGATGCCAAATTTGATTTAACAAATCTTGAATGAAAATAAAATAACGACATATGGAGATGATTTTTGCAACAAAACCTGTAATAATTAAAGTATATAATCTTAATATTACTATATAAAGTTGAATATATCATATAAATATCAATCTGTATAAAATCTGTTATTTTAAAATCGTTTCATAAATTTTTCCAATACTCAAAATTGTTTTGACAAAGTCCTTTTAAAATATAGTTTCATCCACGGTTACATTCCATTACACTAACTTATTTTTAATTATCCTTATTACGAAGGACCACCTGCTGGTGCATAAAGTTGAATCCTTGGAAGGCGCTCTCGACAGATTCTTCCCACAGCCTGTGAGCATTCTCATCATTACCAAGAAAAAAAGAAAGAAAAGTAAATCGATATTTTCCGCTACAGTTTTTGTTTTTCCTGAATAACTCTTATAAGCAGCCGAGTTGAAGTTTAATCTAGAACAAAAACTCATAGCGCATAGCCTATTGGAGTAATCACTGGGGTACCTAATGGCGTAAAAAAAATTAAAAACTCGGTAATTTTTAAACTGATTAAAAAAAATGTTTTCTTTTAAAAAAAAATCGGTGTAGAGGTCTAAATTAAATTTTAAAATAGTATGTACGGCAAATGAATTATTTGCAATTTATTTAAATTCTTAAAATTATAAAAAATGGATTGTTTTTTTCTGAAATACATATATTTAAAAAAAAAAAACATTGAAAAAAAAAGATTTTGTATGTCTAATTTTTATAATTAGGATAATTTAAAATAAATTACGATTAATAATATTTTAAGCATACGATTTGGACCCATATTAGAGGATGAACACTAAATATTTTAGTCCTGTTGTGTATTGCTGTATAATTTCAAAAAGAAAAAAATATTTTAATAGGTTAAGTTCCTCTGTCTCGATGTTAAAATTTTGACGAATAAGAATGACCTAATTTCTAAAAATATTTTTTTTTTTAATCAATGCGATTGTCTTTAGGGCAAGTCGAGGCCCTGAAGGGACCAAGGGATAAAATATTCTAAATTAGCTGTAGCATAGCTCCATGGTAGATGTTTAATGCTTATGTGTCTTGAAAAGAACTAGTGGAGACGTGGCGGGCAAGCGTACTCGTACTAAAATCGTCCTAATTAAACAAAAAATATATATTTTTTTTAAAATAAGGTCATTCATATTGGTCAAAATTTTAACATCGACACATGGGAACTTAACCTATTAAAAATGTTTTTTCTTTTTGGAATTATGAATCACGAATATTTTTGTGAGGAATATATACATTACTGTATATATTAAGCAGTTTCATAATATTTTCGTTTAATTTTTACCTCCCCCTCTAAAAATTAGAATTAGTTTATTTTTTAATGATTCCATAACTCAACTATTTATGACTGAGAGCTTATTGTTTTATCAACTATTAACCTTATAATAATAATTTCTAAGCCAAATTTTAAGATACATATTTGTAAATTACCATGCTAATGGAACAATTAAGTACGACATTCGAATACTACCCAGTCTGGCACAAGATATCTGTCTGTGCAGAAAGTGAAATCAACAACATTTCTTATTTTATATGGAATAGTTGAGCACAGTAATTTATCAAGAAAAATATAGTCAATGTGACGGTCAAGATTAACACACAAAAAAATAAACAATGTTTTATGGATACCGAAGTTTCGGCCCACATTGTAGTATTTCTTCAGGAAAACAAAGAACAAGATAAAATAAAAATGAAAATCATAGAAGTAAATTAAATGAAAGTGTATTAATGGCAGATTGTAAAGGAAAAGTAAAAATTATTTTTTATAATTTTAAGTTTCTATATTTCTGTATTTATTGTCTTTATATTCTGCCTAATGTCCTGAAGAAGACCTACAAGGCATTCATTAAACATTTTTAACTATTTTTTTTGTTAATCTTGACCACCATCCTGATTACATTTCTCTAATTATGTGTTTTTATGCTGTCACAGACATTGATCCCCAACCTAATTTATTGTTATCATTTACTTAATAAAATACCTTTTATTAACTGAAGGCTACACCAGTTTATGTGTTATGAACAAAACATACCGTGTGATTCGGTTTACTTAAATTAAATCAAGCTTAGTCAATTTGAACTTCATCTTGCTTCACAGTCTTATAAAAACCCAGAATTAATTTCCGATTATTTAAGATGTTTAACCAAAAGTTTAGGATGGTAAGATTAACGTAAACCAATCTCGGCCTTTGGAACTTTGCTATGTGTGCAGTAACCACAACTCCGATCATCAAAACTAATGCCTCTGACAGTGTCATTCTCCGGAACTGTCAACACTCGTGGCGATCACTGAAGAGGAAGTCCTAATGGCCTCAACTGACGTGAGTCATAGCCTTCTATATTAGATGGTTCATGACTCCCATCGGGTGCAGCGGAAGGATCTGGAAATGGTCTGTGCTGTCGGCAGGGAGCTGGGGACTAGGAGGAACAAGGGATGAATATTGCAGAAGACATTGATGAAGCATGAACTGTATAATTAATTTATGCTTTGGAAGATTCGGTTCTGAGAGTACGGTTCCCCAAGGATTCGCCTGAGAGTATTCGTGGATTAACTAAACAATGCTATAAGACAATAACAAAAATAAAAAAATTCAGGTTCAATAAATATTCATATTACAAGCCAAAATTCTTTCTAAGTTTATATTGACAACTTATCCAATTTTACTACCACATTGCAGGTTCTTTTTTCAAGCTGAATTTCTGTTCCGTAAAAATATTTCTTTTGAAAATACAACATGATGGGCTTAGAAAGCCTTCTTCCACTGAATCGGAAAAAAACTTAAGTGAGCTCGACTGCATGCCCTAGTTTAAGAAGAGCGTTCAAAATGAGTCGTCTCAACGAGGAAAAAAAAAAAAGAACAAATAATGGACAAAAAAATTATAAAAACTGCCAGCTTAATGCACACACTTTCCGTTAGGATGAAGAAACCCTTCTTGAAAATAATAAAATAAAAAAAAGCATATATGCAAGAATGATGGTTAATGTGAGCTGAGTGGTGAGTGAGGGCTGTTGTGGGGTACTTTTGAAAAGCAACAATGGAGGACTGGTTGACACCGCTGACAAAGGCCTCACAAACTGGATGCTCTGTGCCCGAAAAAAAAACTGTATGAGTCCGAAAAAGCTGCCCCTTCTGAAGGAAGTCACGCTGATGTTAGGCGGGTTTTTTTATGTGTCCATCGTCGGCTAGGTAAAACAAACATCTCGTTAGCTGAGACCAATCGCAGATCCTCGCGTCCTGAAGATCTTGTGTGTCTGCAGTGTGACGGAACCGGGAAAGTAATATCAAGTCTGAATCTCTTGCTAATTAGTTGGAGAAGGGTTTGATGTACATAAATGTTTACAGTATCGATTTCAAGCCCGAACCCTTCTTCATCAAAAATAAAAAAGTATAAGGAAAAACGCTTTTGATTGATAATTGTCTGAATTTGAAATTGGTTTGTTTATCAATTATTTATAGGGCTCGAAAGGGCCATGAAGATTTGTCATAACTAAAAGAACAGAATAACTAAATGGGTTATTTGCGCTTATCCGACAGGTAAATGACCAAGGGTTAATTGGAAATGTTGATGGAACGATTGTGTTTCGTCTGACCTAGTAAATTAAGTGTTCAGTGGAGGGAGGAGAAAACAGTCATTGATTGTTGGTTATATCAACTTTGAACCTCTGGGTTCGTAAGGTCTTCATAGGATCATTAGTTGTAGTAATTTTTGAGAGAGAAAACTAAAATAAAATAAAAAATGCAAGAAATAATATTAGAACATTCTTTGAAGATTCCAATTTTTCTAGTGTTTTGTGTTTCAACTCAACAATTTTTCATCTATAATTGTTAACCAATTGAAATCCAATCCAATCGTTTCGCCAATTGAGGCATTATCATGAGGACCTGAAAACACACACCTACATGCTAAAGATAAAATCCCCGTGAGAGACAACATTATGGACTTGTAATCTTTCTAAAATAAACGATTAAATTATCTTTAATAGTAACTAAAATACAAAAATGAAAATCTCAAAATGCCGGCGGAAGTGGAAGAGGGAAGGTGGGATAAAAAAGTTGAGACCCCTAAAGGAGGGAGTCTATTTCTCTTTCCAGAACAAATTTAATGTTCAGTAACGATTCCTAAAAACCTAAAATAATCTCTAGTTAATCTTGAATGGAATACAACCTCCAGCAGCTCCCTAAGATCATTATTTGTTTAATTAAAAATAAGTTATGAAATTGTTGACATTGCGGAATTACATTGCTTTCAATGGAATGACATCGTAAAATTATGTCATTAATTTAGTTATGGATGAGACGATTACAATAGTATTAAAGAATTTACTCGATTCAGAACTATGATAATGCATAATTTCCCAAAAATTGTATATTTTAACCAGTGGCGCACGAAGGAGGGGGGAGGGATCAGTGGGATATATTCTTCCTCCCTGAAATTTATGAAAAAATATCATTTTCATACCCTCTAACATAAGGTTTGTATTTTGAGTAATATTTTTAGTTTTTCATTAGTAATGTTTGATCCAATTTTCAGACTTATCCTCAAAACTTACGCCCTATTTGGCGATTATAGGCACTTTAGTGATTACATGCCTTCTTATCAAATCCCTCCCTCCCTCTCCCGAAGAAATATTTAAATTCCCTCCCGAAAAAAAATTCTGCGTACGCCCCTGATTTTAACTTACTCTCTTTCCATAATTATGGAAAGAGAGTGATTCTGAGAAATATAGCGAATTATAATTCGCTACTTGCCCGTGTAGGTATTCTTCATACAAATACCAAAGTAGGTTTAAGAAGGTTTCTTAAATAAAATATATTACGCCCTATCAAGTTTGATGACATTCCCTCATACATGATATTCCTCATGCTCACTATCATAAAAATGAGGAAATTACAGGTGAGGGAATTACAAATTTATATTTATCCAAACACTTTTCCAACTAGAATGGCTATTTTACTAAAACAAAAGTATAGCTTGATAGAATCAACCAAACACTTATAAGACTATAAACTAAAAAAAAAAAAAATACCAAAAACTTACTGGATAAAAACGAATGTGGAAATTATATCTAATACAAATACGGGCCATTTGTAATACAAATACGGGTCGGCAATCAGTCCTTCATTTACACAGTGACGCCCCTGTGGCAACTGAATTCCCCGGGACAAAATCAGGTTACAATTGTAGGAAAGAGCGAAAAATACAAAGGTTTTTTTTTACCTTGTCACACACCCTCTATCACCGAAAAAAATCAAGAATTTGAGGGAACCGCATAAAACTTCTGGACACTACTTTTTAGGAATTTTTAATTTACAAGAATAATAGTTCAAAAATTGCTGAATACAGTTTTTAAATCCGGACATCCTATTTGAACTTTTTTGTAGAATGGCCCACATATCTATTTATATAATACGGGAAGTTTGGCTCAGACGTTCAATTTTATGCTATTCAAATCGAAACCATCATATTCAGCCCAAGATGTCCAACAAAAAATAAAAATCGTGAAATTTAGCCCAAAAAGAGTTATTAAAATATTAAATTTTTATACATTATTCCAGAAATCGTAAATCATATATGCAATCGGTTTTTTAAGGCGTTACACTCAGGCGATTAAAATGTGCAATGACATGGAAATCCGGTTTCTAATGATACGGTTACGAAGTAAAAAATTTTACATTGATTGCCCTAGGTTCAATATATTTTTTTTCGTAGCATAATTATTATTATCAAAATAATATAATTTATTATTATATTCTAGTTCAGAAAAATTAAAAGAGAATAAATAAATGTGCTTTCTTTAGAAACATCATGCATAGAAAATAATTAATTATAAAAAAATATCAGAAAAATACGGGAGTTGGCGTTAAAACAAATAAGAAAGGAGCAAATTTATCATAAAGTTTTTTTTATTTATTCGAATAGGAATCATACGTAACTAGTTTCATCGAAATTCGCCCAGTCGTTCTAATCTGCTGATGAATCTCATCCGTTACAAGGAGGAGTCTTTGGTGGCAGATTTACTTTAACAGTACTTTTCTTTGTTGAACCAAGAATATTTGAGCCTATTTATATCAGTCTCATATTCACGATAAAATTAAGCGTTACTCTGTTTAATGTGAATTCATCGTTAGAACATTTTATAAAAAAAAAGTTTTTTAAAAATATTTTCCTTTCAATAAACCTATTCTAAGATAATACCAAGCTGAATATAATGAAAAAAAAACATTATCTCCATATCTCTCTCTATTCATAAGATTCAATAAATTAAGAATTGAGACAGCCTTGTCATTTATGATATCAAATAGAGTTAATAAAATATTATGCATGTGGAATTGAAAGTTTATCTATTACTATAGAACGTGATACCTGAAACCAAAGTTTTTATTTCAAAAACTTGGGGTTTCATATTTTACTACATTGTATTTACATGGAAGACGACGAACGAGACAACTGTTGGTGGAGAAAGCCCAGGTTTCGGCAAACTGCAAAAAGCTTGACCATATTCCGTGTTAAATGCTAGTATTATAGTTTATATTATTAATATTTCATTATATTTTTTTAAGTGAGTATGTGTGGAATTGTCCTTGGAGTGAGGTGTTGTCTCTAGCTAATGAGTCTTTCATGCCTTCTTTGTATTTTTCTGTCCTGAAGATGCTAGAATTGGCGAAACGTTGACTGTTAGTCATTTACTAGAATTCTGGTAACTTAAGGACTTATTTTTGGAATTTTCCAATTATATGTTCTCTTTTTTTTTTTTTTCTCTCGATATTTTTATTAATTTATTTGTTTCTGGATAGGTGAAAGAATGATGTATACATTTATAATTGTCTTAGTTAACTTAGGTATGTTCATCTCCTACTTTATTTAATGGTGTTTTCTCATATTTATGCAGTCCACGAAGATGATTTCTGGGCTATAGTTGTAACTTTTTTACAACAGTTTGTAATGGACAATTATTAATAAAAATTTACTTCTATCATCTCATAAAATGAAAATTTTCGTTATCGGAAACCAATGGTTGTTGTATTATGTCCTTGCATGCTTAATCATAGTAATACATTAGGTGCACTGTCATCAGAATGAAAAAAGTAAAAAATTATTATAGCATAATCGTTATGTTATAGATAAAACATAACAAACATACCAATTCGCTCGAGTTCATCTCGTTTAAAGCGTTATCATGTACTTTCGTAAGATAAAATTTTCTAAGCCCAGAATGACCCGTTTTCTAAAAATACAAGATATAATAAAACGAAGACTCTACCTAAAATATGCTCTGATGACAGGGCTACCAACATAAAGGGGCCACTAACGACCCTCCGTGGTCAGCTCCTTAGGCCACTTGACCATTAGCAGTGCGGCCAACGGTAACCACATTCAAGGGGACAGTTAGTTCTTCAACGCAGGACCGATATTGTCATGCGGGGTTGTGGGGAGTCTAAGCTTTAAAGGAGCCGTCTGTTGATGGCTGGTAAAGTAGTCTAAACGTCTAGGCTTTAGCACTAGATGCTATATTCATCAGGGTTAAGCTTCGTTTAACTGGTTTTAAGTTTATTTTTTATGTTTCCTTAGTATAGGATGGGGCAGAAATAACTGACACATTTTGAGGGGCTGTAAAAAACCAAAGTGATATCTTTAGAACTTGTATTTTCTAAGAGAACATTGAAAATAGTTTTAATTCTGTGGGTTTTAAAAATTACTCAAAATAAGCTATAAGTGAAATGTTCCCTGAGAAATTCATCTCATTGAGGATGTGAATTTATCTCCATGCAATTTTTTTGTCGGGTATATCTTTAGGACAAGGTGCTAATCGCCGACCTCGTTTCTAGGTGATTTAAATAAGAGAACCAGACAAGAAATCAGTATTTTCCACCTGGACATTCTAACATGATGGAAAATTTCCGGGAACGTCTTCAGCAATCTATCGTCAATAACAGACGACATTTAGAAGATGTAATTTTCATAATCAGCTGGAATAGAACTATTTTAAATATACTTTTTGAAAATAAAACCAGTTTATTTTTCTAGAGATGATGGTACATTTTTCACAGTCTTTCGAAATATGCAATATGCGAATATATATATATATATATATATATATATATATATATATATATATATATATATAATTTAATATTTATTTATTTAAACGTACCAAATACATCTCACATCAACAGTCTAAAAGAGGCATCAACTAGAGACAACACATCAATCCTAGACAAAGCTTTGTGTTCCAATTGTATCCTAGCATAAATAAATAAACTTCACATAAGTAAGGCCAAAAAAAATAATAATGACCTCGATTTTAAAAAGATAAAATGGCTAATTAAATAAATAAATAAAAGACCCCGATGGTCCGAAGCTGATTCCAACAATGTTATCATGACCTTGAAACTCCTTGCGTCTTTACCTGATTCGTGCGTCTTTACCTCCTGCATCTCCAAATTTTCTAAATATCTTCAGAATTTTCCTCATCATCCAAATCCTTTGGTTCAATCCTTATCCAGCTCCATTTATCCCTCTAATGCTAATCAAAGCCTCTGGATCCATTACAAAATATGACAATTGTAATCTTGGCAATGACCACCTTCTCCACTTAGATGCATACATCAATTTTTGAGTTCAAAGAAATCAAATTGCCAAAGTTTAAACTAAAGGTATAGTAGATATTTAAAAAAATAAACTGAATAATAGTGATTTTTACCTATGAGAAATGGAGCTATAAATTGTTTTTTTAAATTATTAATATTGTCTGACCTATATTTTACAGATTCAAGATAGATCTAGTACGAAGTACAAAAAAAATAAAAATAAATAAAAATGAAGACAAAGAACAGCTTCGACGCTTTCTGAGCTTGTTTTTTTCGCCTATTAATTTCGAACCAATAGATTACTAGTGGCAGAGACCGTACTTGAGAAAAGGGAAATAGAGCAAGTCAAATTAGGGCCAGATGGGTCACAGAAAGAAATCCAGAGGGCTCAACAACCTGGAAAGTTGTGGGAGTTTTCCAGAGATGAAGGCGGATGACTGTCAGTCAAGAGAAAGGATATAAAATATTTTCATCCTATTTTGTTTTCAGAAATTGTTTTCTTACCTAGTATTTCCATAAAAAAAATGCTTTCTTTATATATATATATATATATATATATATATATATATATATATATATATATATATATATATATATATATATAATATATATGTTTTATTCAGATTATTTTACTGAGGTAAGTCTAAGGATTATGTAGAATATTTGACTCGAAGAAGGAGAAGTCCACTGGAGAATTTAGGTGTCTACACAACGCGGAATTGCAGAATATGTGCGCAATTCATATAATTGGAGTAATAACATTGCGGCGGTCGAAAAGGTCAAGTTAAGTTGTGGAGTCTTGATTAATAATCAAGCCTTTTATTTATTAAATTAATTAGTCATTTTATCTTTTTTAAATCAATTTTTGGTTTATTATTTTCAATAGTGAACATTTTTAATCGACCAAGAAAAAAAAAAATTAATCCCCTTCAAAATTTGAGGTTTAATGTTTAAAGATACGTAGAATCCAAAAATCGAATAAGAAAAAAAAATCTGTCTGTCAGCCTCCCATCATCTTGATACCAATGTTAAAAGTCACATAAGGATGATCCTCGGAGCTGGTACTTACCATCCGCCATTTTGTTTCAAAATGCCAGTCGAATGGAAATTTCATAAAGCCATTTCCCATTCATATATAAAAATAAAGGAAAAATATTTAATATTTTGGAAATTTTTAAACCAAATAATTAATAATAAACCATTGCGTTATAATTTGTTGAGCTTATTTTTACTTACTTTATTTTGTGGTATGGCTGGATAGAAAATTCAGTACTCTACCACAGCTATCAGGGGCGCACGCAGAATTTATTTTCGGAGGTTTCAATTTTTTTTCGGAGGAGGAGGTTTCAATTTTTTTTGGAAGGAATGATTTAATATGAAGGCAAGTAATCATTAAGTGTCTACAATTGTCAAATAGGGCGTAAGTTTTAAGGATAAGAATGAAAATTGGATACAAAATTATTACTCAAAATACAAAACTTGGATCAAAACCATATTTTTCAAATAAAAAAATGGGGGGAGGGTGTGACCACTGACCACCCATCTCCCTCCCTCCCTCCTGCGTACGCCGCTGAAAACTATGGGCTTTGTCAGTCCAATAAACTTCCAAATTTTCATCTTTTCTATAGGAAGTTTATTCATCATACCTAGGAAGAAAATGGAAAAATTGATTTCCACCTCCATTTGATATGTCATTCCATAGGTCATTTTTCAATATATGAGAATGAATATGTTTGTATCAGCAACTTGGAAACTGCAGTGCCTAGAGAGCGCGGATATCTCCAGTATCCCTGCAAAACTCGTCAGAGTCGGTTGAACTGTTGATGATAGTCCATAAATGGTCCAGGGTTCTCTACGATGTCTAGACTTTAAGATATGGAAACATTGCACTGTGTTCAAAACCTAGGAAAAAAACCTTAATCGCAACTCTCTCAAAATGCCGATTCAATTATATCCCATCATTTAAGAATAGTTTGCGTACCAATTTCCAGAATTTCGAAGAAAAATAGCATTTTTACAGTTGTATTTTCTTTGCTTAAACTCGCAGCAATCATGAATCAAACTCTGAAGTATGAAATTTGATTTCAAAATTCTGAGTTACTTCATTTCAAATAATTTATTAATGAACATGTAATGATTCTGTTGTACATCTTTTTGGCATACATGACACTTGTGTGTGCTTGAAAGGCTTTCTTATACGATATGTATTTTATACTTTTTTTTTAATTGTTTAAATAGATTTTTTTAAAGTGTATATATTTTGAGCGCAGTGTTCTAACTTGTTTCCCTTAACCTATTAGGATTCTATTTAGTAGGAAATAGTATCCAGCTGCGTAAATCTGCTAACTTTGTTGATAATTTGATTTTAATTCCTAAAAGCATTGTTCTGATTGAACGTGTTCGGAAAGGGATCTCGGTGGGAAGTTTTGGAAAAGTTCTGAAAATTTGCTTATTTGTGTTTATCAGGGTGCTGATTATGAATTTCAATTTTTTTACCTCAAATTTTTTCTGGAAGTATAAAAAAAAAACGAAAAAAACAAACGTTTTTTCTTTTTTGCTCATTACTTGAAGTGAGTCGAAAGTAGGAGACGCAATGTTTGGAAATTTCAGAAGTTCTTAAAATCTAATTATATAAACTTTTGGGGGTGCTGATTGTAAATTTCAACTTTGCCAACTCAATTTTTTCCCAGAAACAACAAAAAAAATCAATGAAAAATCCTAAAAAGCTCAAAAAATAAATGTCTACATTCCGTATCACAATTTTATTGTCATGAAACTGCTAAACCATATGCACAACTCCATAGATAACATGCCTAATAATATCCACAAGATACTTCTTGATAACACTATGATTTCAGCCGCTAATGAGCATATGCTGACGGAAAAAAACCAGGAAGCTATGAAAAAAAAAATTGTGAGTGATAGAGTTTTCCCGAAATTTCAACAGGGTAGCTACAATTGAGGATGCCATCAAATTGTTTCAAGTGACATCCGATGCTTTTGTTTATAAACTAAAGACAAACAAAATAAAAAGAACGAATTTTCGATCTCCGTGATGTAATTAATATAGTTGCGCAAAATTATATTTTTTTAAATTTATATTTTTTTTTATATTGCACTATGTAATATATTTAATTTATATCAAATAAAAAAGATTTATTAATAATATGTTAAAAGTTTTTAAATTATTATTTTTTAGTAAAATTATATTTTATTAATTTTCATATAATTTATTTCAACTGTCCCTTTTATTCACCCAATTATTTTCTAAATCTTTTGAATTATATTTTGAAATGCTTAGCTCCTATTGAATCGGGATTTGCTGCATTCGATTCAGAGTTAAAAAGTATAAAAAATAACCTTATCGTGGTGTTATTTAGATAAAGACAAGATGAGAGGCTAGTTTTTCTTCAAAATAGCCGGTTTTTTGACCACTGCACATCGCGTCAATAATTATATGAAGATTTAAAAAAGGAAAAGTATCTTTTATTTCAGACCCACAGTGACGTCATCTTCAGCCGACCTGCTCTACTTAATTAGTTGGACCAATTGTTTACGTTAAATGAACTTAAATTATCTTTTTTAACACAAAAAATTAGCCTGGTGTTAATTATGAAATCATTATCATTACTAAACACAATTTTGCTTATTTGATTTGTCGGATTTTCTCTCAATCGAAGGATTTTTATCTGACAATTGTTAGTTTGTGTTTGTATAATTATTTGTAATGCATCTATAAAAGAATATACTGGCAGATTTATTCTATAATCATATGATAGTTTTAAAATTTCAATTTTTAAAGATTTTGGACCCTAAGTACTAGAGTATATTACATATTTCAGCTGCTGGATAATCTTGCAAGACAAAATAAATTAGTATGAAGATTTCTGGAATAATGTCCCGCTTACTCGGTCAATATTATTGGGTCAATATCGAATTTTGTCAATATATTGATCGTCTGAGGGGTATATTGTAGCAATAATATTATCGTAAATAAAATTGGCTGAAATCAAAATTATTTTATTTTTATTGAAGGCCTTTCAATATTTTTTAAGGGATGTTAATATTATTGTACGTGGTATATTGAGCGATCATCATTATACTCGTACATCAATGTTACATATATGTGGCAAGCTTTGGCGTGGAGTGTATGTCCTGAATGGTCTGGTGATGTCAAATATCGATTCAACTTTCTATCGATACTTCTTATCAGCTAATAAAATTGGTTGGTAATTTATAAGTGAAAATTGTTTTTTGATTTTTGTATCTTGTAATTTCTTCTTTTTCTCTTCTTCTTAAATGCCATAGCAAATTATAATAAAATATAATTCGCAATCATTCATATTCAGGAAAAATAAACAATGGAGAAAGGAATGGTTATGGAGAAAGCAAGATCATAATTGGCATAACATTGACACAATATTATTGACTCCAATCAGAGTTGTCTTGGATAATATTGACTCCATAATATTGACCGTGCAGTAGAGCCTTAAGAAAGGTATATATTTTTTCTGTAAAACTAACTTCTATTTTTCCACTAAACATCACTTAACAACTAAACAGTTAAGCAATCCATTATATTGGAAAAATAGTTAATGGTACTTTGTATAATGTTTCTTCTACCAGAATGCATAAGAAATTACTATTGGTGTCTTATTCCAAGTCTTACAAGATACTGGAGGTTTCATTCATGACAAATCCTACTGAAACCATTGCCAATGGTTACGATCTAATGGAAGATCCACAAGCTCTCAGAAGGGACCTCAGGAGAGGTGGCAAAGACTCCACGGTGAGGATGGGAAATAGGGACGGTCACTATAGAGCGGTGACTATTAAGAAATAGAGAGACCGAAGCTAGATAAGAACGCGCCGCGGAATGTGTTGCTAATGTGGCCGCCAAATTGAATAGGCGATTGTGTCCTGGCGTTCCTCTCTACAGTTAGCGCCTCCATTCACGTCCCTTAATCTTCTTATATCTCCCACCACCCACGTATGTTGTCCTCTCCTCCCTTTATACATATTTAGAAGTTTAGGGATTGCCACTAAAGAACTAGCCAGTCAGCATTTCGCCAATTCGGGTCAGAAAAATATGAGGTAATTTATGTGGCTGCAGACAAAAGATATCACATTTCAAATCAACAGCCTGAAAAGACTCGTCAACTGCAGACAGCGAATCACTCCTAAACAGCTTCAGACATGCTCACATAAAAATGAAAAAAATCGGAATGAAGAAAAGCTTTGCAGCTCCGAATCAAGCTTTGCCACCGACATGTGAAGAGCAAAGCAGGACAACGGGAGAGCCCAGCGCTTCTACCAAATCTGCTTCACTGACATTGGAAGCCAGTTGGGGCTGAATAAGGGCGCTGGAATTCGAGATAGACGCCCAGGACGCGAGAAGCGGGCCATTGCAACGACTCCGATTATGTATTTACACAAGGTTTCGGGGTTACTGCCGTTTCAAACTTCGACGAGGGTTATAAGAGGATGCTTGGAGCTAGATATCGAATGTGCTAAAGGAGTTGTCTGAAGAATAAAATTCTGAAGAAAGTTACTGTACATGTCTACATAATATAGAGCATAGATTATTGTTCAAAGGGCTTTGGACTGAAAGGATTGTATATGTTTGATGTTCGAAAATTTTACAATCCACCAAAGTTCAATCCTATGGGTCCAAATAGGTTTCAGAATGGTTTAATAAATTAATAGTTTGTTATCAATTGAAAGATAAGATGTTTTATTAAGTAGAGTTTGGTTGAGCCATCGGTTAGCCTTTCATTTTAAGTTTAATATGTGGGTTTCACGTTAGTCTATGAAAAACATTAGGAAGTATCTTAATTTCGGAAGTTCTTGCTTTCAGGTTTTTGGAGAGCAAAGAATTTCTCTCCCTTAGCCTGGCTTTTATTTTTAATATTCTGTTCTGAATTTCGTTAGGAAATTTAAATTATATGAAGAAAATGATTAATTTATTCCGCCAGGATTGGTGGTTCAGATTCGACAGGTTTGTTCTTAGCTTTAAAACCTTTTTTTTTTTCAATGTGTCTAAGCAATCAAATTCAATCAAATTTTCCTGATATATTTTAATGAAGATACAAAGCTTCCTCTTGGATTTCTAAGCTGCAAATATTATTTATCTTTATAGTTCATAATTTAGTGCAAATTTTTTGGACAGGTCCTTTATTACTTGTAGCTATATTTAGATCGTACGTTTCGATAAATTACTTCTCGACATCTTTTCTTCATTATTAATTTCTTCCGTTTATAAAATTCTTACACGACGTCGCTGAAAGTAGTGGGAAATGTTGGAAAGTATACAGAGAAACCGTTGGCTATTAAGCTTTAGCTTCGGGCCATCCTAATGCAGGTGTCACTTTTCATACTAACACTGCACGCTATGGGAAAGTCCGACTTTCCTAACACCCATATTATCTCAGTTTCCTCTCGATGCTACTTTCATTTTGTTTTCCACATTATTTTGTTATTGGGTGAATTTTAAATTATCTTTTATTTTATATATTTTCAATTTTTGGACCCCGGCTCCTTATATTTCTCTGCCACTCTTCCAACTATTCTAGTGATGATTCTGTCACTGCTACAAAGTCACTATTATCGGTCCAGTTAATTATCGGTACAACTCTGCAGTCTATAAAACCATATAGAGATAATCGGTTGAACTACCTCCATCGAACGAACAAAAGAATACATTTTCAATTTTACATAGTAATGAAGATAAGCATGATTTATCTGTACGTATGGTTATAAATGCATTCATTAAATATCAAATTTTTTTTTAAACACTTTTTTTTTATTTAAAAACACGCTATGCTAAAACACGCCAATTAAAGTACGACCAAACAATAGACATGATTAGTAAGCAGTTTCTTTTCGGCTTTTTGTTGTCTTCACTTTTCCTTTTAGAAATTTACTATATTATGCGTTGTATTTTGTTCATTTCAGGGTAGGAAGAGTGATTGAACTTTCACTATAAAACAAATAAACCAATTGTATTATAATTAATATTTTAAATTAGTTAATTCATATTGGTCAGCTTGCAGTTGCGTATCCATTCAAGTTCAAAATGTAAACTGTTAATGACTTTAATTATTCCTCTCAAACCTCAATGTTTTCTCAGATCTTTCAGTTTTAATTAATACTAAATTAAATATATGTTAGGAATTCTAAAAGGTACTATATCCGAAATGTTGATTTGCAGAAAAAACATTTTTATCATTTACAAGGGGAGGGCGCAGCTGATGGGTCATCAATTTAAACCAAATTTTTTTTTGGTGATTCTGCATTCAAAAATATTGAATATGTGGCATTCGTTACAATGGGCCATAAGAGCCGAGAAACATAAAGTATATTTAAAAGATGTTGAAAGCGTATATATAATGAAAACAGAATTCTTCTACAGATTGAAATGTATTAACAGATTTTTTTTATTCAAAACTGGCCATAAATTAGGTTTCAGCACTCCAAAAAACCCCTATATTCAAATTTTCGGGCGAATCTAAAAATACAATTTTTTTTTACTACAATTTTTTTCCAGGGACGACCCTTCGAATTTCTAAAAAGGTTCAAAAAACCGTGCATAATTCTAGAACCCTATGACAGATACAAACCAATTTTCGAGTGCCAGTAAAGGTTATTAAACTGCGCTATTTTCTTTATCCTATGTTTCTACTTGTTTTAGAACCAACAAAAACCTCAGTTTTCTTTCTATTACGTAATCTCATTTTTTTTTACACAGACCTTCTATATAATGCAATAAATATTGATATGTATGGAAAGAGGAAACTTCTCCCTTTCCAACGAGTCCAAGAACATCATAAATTGAAGACGAGATACAGAGCTTCAAATATAGTAATTCCCTGATTTAAAAATGTATTTATTTTATTCTTTCATTTTACACCTGCAACTGCTTCACAACATATGACGCTAATTTGATGGGAGAGGGGAGGGAGTTTTTTTCGGGAATAGCATGATCGTGGGAATCTCCATTTAAGTTTTTGCAGTATCAATGCATCAGGAGAACGATGGGCCATTTTCTTTTTAACTTGCGTTCAGGTCCACGGAGTTACAGGAAGGAGAAAAGGAATGTATGAAAGGAGTAATTTTGAGTGGAATATAAGATTTATATTGTCGTACATGTAAGATTTAACAGTTGGTATGGTCAGAACTGAAACAAGGGAGAGAAAAGGTGGTACTTTCGCAGGTGACAGGATTTATTAATTTTTTTAGAAATGTATTACCTAAAAATTGTTGTATAATTGCTTTTACTGGAGAGGGGAGAGAATAAAAGAAGTGCGGCAAAATTATGCTTGCCCCTCTGGAAAACATCCTAGTTCTGGCTCTGGGTATGCTGCTATAAAAAATAAACCAGTGTGCGTATAAAATTAAAAAAAAAAATTTCTTAATATTTGTTTGTTTACACGGACGTTTTTCGCTGAACTCTAATGAGCTCCAGACAAGTTTCGGTATTGTGCTATAGATTCGTCGCTTGTTTTGTAAGTTGATGTGAAGATCTTTAGTCCAGATGAGAAAGTTTATATGAATTTGAAATAGAAAATACAAAATATTAAACAATGGTTTTCACGTATATGGTGTTTAGCGTTCTTTAAAATTTTTAGCATGATATATTGTCCCTTATTTTTTTAACAATCCAGCTAAGGTGTTGTGAGGTAAGATTTGATGTAATTTTTATACGCTTATAGTTCCGCTTCTATAAATGCTAGAAAGTGTTTAATATCGGTATCCTTTAACAGAAAAAATGTGCCACAAAAGTAATTTTTGGATTTGGACAATAGGCGGAATTGCAGCAAGCGAGAAAATTTGACCGATTTCGAGTGTGAGTTGATGACGTCACCTCTTTCTCCACCCATTAACTGATACTTGTCACGTGTTTAAATTTCAACAGTGACATGAATTTTCGTTCTCACAAAAATAAGAACTCTAAATAATTCTACGCCTTTAAATAACCCCGCGTGTGTGTAGTGGACACACCTTCCGTCTGATTTTTTTTTTTTTTTTTTTTTGAAGAGGGCAGAGTTTGTGAGATTTTATGAGTTATAAATATAAAACTGAGAGCTCTTTGTTTCACTTAATTCCATTCCTTTTGTGTTTATATAAGAATACAAATTAAAATATCAAATTTTTTTACCAATAGATTATAGAGATTGAATTCGAAACACAACTTCTACGGAAACGTTATGAATGCCTTGACCGGAGGTAAGTGGAATATCGTAACGGACTACAGATGAAAAGCGTTACTGAATAAAATAGATGAAAATACCTCTCGTTCATGAAATACGATATATGAAGCCATGTAAAATAAATAAATAACCATTCCTCACCCGCTAAGATAATTTACATTCCAGAAATACAGCGTTTATTATATGAGCCGTATCATCAATTTAATTCTAAAAATACTGTCAAATGAACTCCGGGTTCAATGCAATAAGAAAATTCCGAGGAATATCGTAAGGCTGTATATATATCACTGTTTTCATTCTCTTTTTTACATCTGGTGAATGCCTGTGGTTTGCGCTGCACTATCTGTGGTTTCAGTTTGGAATAGTTGCTTTAATTAAATCTTACCAATTCCAAAAGACACAGAAAGGAAGACAGAACTGGGGTTTTATGTGAAGTTAAAGAAAAAAATAACAGATTTGTAAGTCTAGATGGATGCAGGCCAGTGAAATCGTAAAACATAACTGATCCGTAAAATCGTTAGCATTTGAGGAGTTTCCTATCAAAAGTTAATATATCCACTTTAGGAAAATTATTACAAACATATTATTAGAGGGGCATCTCATGTGGATAAGGCAATTTTTTATTGAAAATGTTTATATTTAACACCTATTTGACATGGGAAAATTTAGGATTTGAAATAAACTAAATATTTTTTTTGAAAAGTTGATATATTAACTTCCTATAGAAAACTTCGCATTCGTCCTCAGTTCATTTATAATATTTGTGCAATTACATTCAAAACGTCGCGTTTAAATAATTTTAAAAAATGTATTGACAAAATATTTTATAACAATAAGGTATTTTTCAATGATATACTATATATCCATTTTATAAGCGTCATTGTTATTATTAATGTCAACTAAAAATTAAATTATTTAATCATTTAGAGTTTGTAGAATAGTATGGCGATCTTTCTTTGGTATAAAAATGTCGAGAGATTGTCACCCCTAATAATTTTATAGAGATGCATTTTTTAGAGAAATATTTAAGAATTGTTAGATTGTTCATCTTTTAAAAGATACAAATTGGGATTTTATAATATTTTTAATAATTAATTAATTATAGATAACAAAAAAAGGACCTCTATTAATCCCATGAAAAAGCTATCTTGTTAATAAAATTTCATTTTTAAAATTCATCATATATATTGTGACGGTTTTGGTTATCAATTTTGTTTTGGCCAATTTCAAACTTTTACATTCATTCGTATAATTATAATGCTAACATCAATTGTCAAAAATATAATAAATTAATACGTTTAACACAGAGGAAGTACATGTTTAACATTTAAAAGTTTTTTTAAATCTGTCTTCCGGAATATAGGAGTATAGGCAAATAGTCAATTTGATGGTAACTTTTCTTCTTCAAAGATATCCTTCACTTTTTCTTTATTAAAACAAAACACCATTCATCTTTCACTTATACTTAAGGAATCTTATATTTGTATTATCAGAATACAAAAAGAATATTCGCAATAATCATTTGTATCTCTTTTCTTTCTATTGAAATCATAGATTCTTTGATGACAAAAAATTATAACTCAAAAATTATTTAAACTTTTTTTTCCGACTCGGTTCTAGATATTTTATAGAAATTTTGAGTTTTCTATTATCCTTTAACAAATCCCAAATTATTTTGCAATTGTTACATAATTTGTACCATTACACTAATATCTTTAAAAATAGAAAATTTAACTCACCATTAGTTAGAGCCCTTCTTAAGCTCGTTTTTTTTTTTTTTTTTTTACATAATCGGTTATAATTGGTTGTTGTTTTTTAATCCAAAAACAGGATAAAAAAAAACATTGAAAATAAATTTATTTCTTAATTTTTTTCTTAAAAAAACCTATTGATTACAAAATACAAAATAAACATGTTACCTTTTACCCAACTGCCTTCCTCCTGGTGCCTATATCTCTTTGGTAAAGTCGTATCGTAGCACTGACAAGTACAACTAAATTTCCATTGTTTATTTCACGTTCACCAGTTACGCTGTAATGGTTTTGAGGTTTACAGATTTCTTTTTAGTTTATTATTACTCATTTTCTTTCTCTATCTCATTCTCAATTATTTCTGAAATTTGTCAGTTTGTTAGTTTCTCAAAAATTAAAAAAATTAAAAGACGCGAAATTCATTCTTTGAAAATAAATAAATTTAAAAAAATCCCTAGCTCTGTGGTCTTGAGAAAAATCCTTAAAATGACTACACTTGAAACAAGAAAAGTGCTGAAAATTTAGTACTAGCTGAACACTATTGTGTACTCTTGAACACTAGCTAAAACTTGTACAACTCAACAATTTTTTCACGGGAGACATGGGGATCTGCCGATTGATGCACACAGCGTACCTACAAAACCACCCTTAAAATACCTTCTGATAAAGAAGGACCTTACTTCGAACATGTTATTGTGGATTTTGCTTTTACTTAATACAGGGATAAGAAAAAAAAATACAATTTTTTCAAACTCTTAAGCATAGTCGAAGAGAGGTGGAGGTCAAGTTTAACTTAGAATTAAAAAATATTGTATTTATATAATTATTGAAATTTATAACTGCATTAAAAATACAATAATCGCAACAAAAAACAGTAAAATAAATAAATAAACAATATTAAAAAAATTGTTTTTTAATTTTTAATTAATTTAATAATTTTTTTAAAAGTTTTTTTTATTATTCAATAAATAGTTTGTTTGTTTGTTTTTTTTAAACTATTTTTTGTGTTGGTCATGACAGTTATTCTGACAATTTTCTCATTGAAAAGGTTATATATTTTCGTGTGGAACATACCCTCCAATATCCTACCTTGAAGTGCATTGATGCGACGCCCAAATGTTTCTGCCGGACGCTCTGAATGCTCTTCGGCATTAAGAGAGGCGGCAAAATCTGGGTTAGGCCAGGAAGCCGTTATATCTACGTGTAAGAAAAGTGATGAGACGAAAAGGCATTGTGTATGAGCGGACCTCGAAGAATGCTGAAGGCACGCCGATCGCATGAATCAGTAATATCTGTTCAACTGCCTCGATGGCAAAAAAGAACTTTGGATTTTTCAAAAACTGTGTTAGAGTATTGCGAAACAGAAAGTAGTGAGTTTCGGGAGGACCGCCAACACCTTATTAACCCGACCAATAAACTCAAATACCAGTTTATATTAATAAACTCAATACCAGCTTCATTGTTTAGGCAGGGTTCAGGGTAAAATTATTTTTTCCAAGAAAAGAAAATAATTGTTGCTGTAGTAGAATATATAAATATGTGATATTAAATATGAGAACAATTGAAAGACATATAAGCAAATCCGTTGATGTTTTAGTGATATATTAATATTATATTATAGTGCATATATAATATAATGCAAGTTAGTTTAGAAGTGTACTCTTGAAGATGGAACATGTATCCTGAAACGTTGAAAACAAGATATGTGAACGAGTATTGTTTAATATCATTAAAGAGGAAATGCTTAATAAAGTGTCAGTTATTATTATTAAAATAAAATAAAGAAGCCTTCAAGTAGTTGAACATATAAATATATGAAAATATAAAAATTAAAACAGAACCAATTTCTTATTTGCAATAGCAATTCCTGGAAATGATTTTAGTCAATTTTTTTTGTATAAAAAATACTTTAAAAAATATTAAACTTTATAAGATTTCAATAAATATATGAAGATATATAAAAAATTTCCAACCGTCAAACAATTATTATAAAATCGTCAAATCGCAAAGTTAATTACTATTATTTTAATATATATATATATATATATATATATATATATATATATATATATATATATATATATATATATAAAATGTATGTATTATATTAATTTATAGTCGTTAGAAGTAACGCCAACTTATCATTAAATCGCCGAATACAAAATTTAATAACTATTATATTCTTTTTTTAAATAACTATTATTATTATTACTAATTTTTTTTAAACATTATATATTATATTACTTATGTTAAACCATTTTATTTATACCTCCAAAAATCATGTAATCAACAAATGGAATAAATATGAACTGAAAAAAAAAAATAAAAATCAATTCGTTGATCCTATTAAGTACGATAGTATATCAGTGTTTAAAAAAACAAAACAGTGAGATTGAAATGAAAATTGGCGTTTTAATGAAAGTTTTGGATCTGTGGTTTCGATCTTCATAAACTTTAGTACAGTCAACTCACTTAAATATATTGAAGGCAATGTAAAAAATTATAATAATTTTAGTTTATAATAACCTTGTATACCTCTTATATTATTTTATTGTTTTTTTCCTGTGGTTAAGTCTTGACAATAAATCTCCTTAAGTAAGGTTATCGTATATTTTGTGAAAATATATATTTTTTTTAACTTTCGCTTGAGACTTTTAATTTTAATTTTTACATTCTATTAAAAGAATAATAATTATGATATTACACTTATATTTGGAGTTTTACTTTAATTGTATACACTTTGTTCACTTGATGTTTCCTGAATGCCTTACACTGTAATAATTATCATGTAAATTTTAACACATTATTTTTAACAAACAGTTTTATTTATTTTGTCCTAATTTTATTTTATCGTTTTTTATTTATTTTTTTGTAATTATTATAAATTATTTCATATTAAACGAAGCCTCCGAAGGTACTAGGCATAGATGCCTCTAGAATATTTAAATATCCATTGAGTAAGACAAAAATAAAATTAATACAAAAAAATTGTTTTGGCTTTTTGTATTGTATAATTACAATTTAATATTTACATTTCGAAAGCAAGTTTATATATAAACATAAAAAATAAAATTAAAAAAGTCAACGATAAAAATAGTTACTCACACTTATTACTTTCAATTTTATAGTATACATTTTTTTTATTTATTTTATAATTCATTTTAATAGTTAATTGCTCTGAATACCCACTCTTATACTTTCCATTATATGACAAGTATCAACAGGAATTTTAAATAGTACTATTATTTTTAATAGATCTAATAAAACAAACATTAATGGCAGGAGCGCTAGTAAAGTTTCCCCTTCACGAAGTATTTTTTATTTTCTCTCATCGTCAGAGAAAATGACCAAAGGAGGTTTCTTTCGGTATAATAATCTCATCATGGAGGAAATTTCCATAATTTTATGTACCTTGATACTCCGATTCAAAGACTGATTTTGCTTAAAGACGCGATTATGAGAATAAAAGGTCGTTTTGAAAGCTATTAGATCGTGCATCATTATCGGGACAAATTATCTGTAAAACTCCAGTAGCAATTATTTAATAATACCTCGAAGAGAAGTGTAAATATTTAAAAAAAAAACCTCTTGTTAATTCTTAATACTTTAATTTGACAAAAAAATAAAATAAAAATCCACTATCGAAACAAACATTTTATGTTTTTTTAATGCCTCCTCGTATCTCGTATGTCCATTTTTATAATTTTCAATACTAGGCAGCGAAATATCAAAACTTAATTTTTCCTGAAAATAAAACATTTACGTAAACTACTTAATTTTCTATGCTGAACTCAATTTGACGAAAATTTATAATAAAGGAAAGCTATACCTCTGTACGTCGGAGGTGAACTATTTTTAAGTCCAATTTTGCTGGTTTTCATTTTATTATCGTTTTTGCATTACTTATCAAAGCATTATTTATTATTATTTATTTATAGCCATATTTTCCGGGTATGAGCATCGTAAAAAAGCTAAAAGATTTATAAAATAATGAATACTTCAAATATAAAGATGGACCACTATGCAAAACAAGCAATAGAGTGCTTCTGACACTTTTTTGTGTTCTATTAAACTTTGAGAATGTTACTATAGTTTACCTCTGACGTACAGAGTTTTGGAAATTTAATGTGCAATATCATAATTTGATATGATTAAATTAATTAAATTTATTACCATATGTTATATTACAAATCAATTAAATATATTACTATTACAAAAGATGAAGGCAATACGATTTATTAATACATATTTTTTAATCATCATTTTTTATGCATTTATAACCTTATTTTTTAAATAGATAATGTATTTTTTTGAAGTGATACATGTCACAATTTTGAAATTGAATGTATATTCTATAAATATGGAATACCAAAGGACCACATTTTTGTAGAACACTGAACGTATAATGATCACAGTAAAAATAAAGCTTGAGGTAAATTCAACTTTTTACCAAAACAGTGACTGGAAGGAAAATGGATTATTTTTGTGTTGTACATATACACTTGAAATCTAACTCTTAAAAAAAAATCAGAATCCATGAAACTGTAAGGAGTATTTAATGCATTTAAAATAATCTATATTTAATAATATAATATAAAGTTATAATCTAAATTTAACAACTCTCCAAGAATGTATAACACACCATGGAAGTGTAAGAAGATCTAAATATTCATAAACAAGCTTAAGATTAGAGGCATGTTTTTAAAAAATCATTCTGAGAATGATAGGTTTCAATCAACGCAGTCTGGCCACTTCTGGTAATCTGGCCAGGAACCAAAGCCATGTTGTATGTACCATGGAGGAGTAGAGGGTACTTGACAATGTTTGATCGTAGAGAATCTAATCAGCACTGCATATTAAAAACTATGTATATATTAATGGTAATAAAAGTTATTAAATAAATTATAATGCCACGTGATGTTTTAAAGAATTATTACGGCTTCACTTAATTGTAAATTACATGTTGTACATATATCTTTCTGTAGTCGATGGACCTTTACTATTTATCTACCCATACCGGCTTAGAAGGGTGAACTAAGTAGTGAGTACTTACACGAACTACTACGAGAAGAAGAGAAACGATGGAATAGTGACAGAGCATCCTTGCTGGAGGAGATGCGGGACTAGACTGGACTCCTGGAGGGCTTCTAGTGGAGGGGTGGTGTGGTCTGTACCCCACGAGCGGGGGCAGCCGGGTTCAAACAAAAGGATATCATGCTCTTCCTTCTTCCCGCGGTTCGTTCTTCTTATTGATTAGGGGAGGAATCCGTAGCGGCGGTGGTTGTCTACTTGTATCCAGTCCAAACCGACAGAACGTAGGTCTATGCAGATAATGAATCGAGTTTAGCAGGCAACTATCGCACAACATAAAACCAAATCAGTGAATTCGATATTAAGCATATTATGTAGTTATATGAACAGCAGACCTCTCGAACCAATTTAAGGATTTTTATTTTCTCAGAGACATCTTCATCTTGTAATGTCGATGACATAAGTAATACAATAGCAATTCTCAATGTCCAAAAGTCGATGGGATTCTACAAGATTCAAGAAGGAGATATCGAAGACAATTCACAAATAATTACAGAATCTATTATAGAATTGATCAATTTTTGTAATTAAATAAATAATTTAATCTCCTCTCTATTATTGTAATGATTTTGTTTTTCCATCACCATACCTGTGAAGGCTACCAAAAAAAATCGAATGCCTTCAAGGAATATTAATATCAAATTTGACGAAAATCGGAAAAATGCATCTTGTAGCTGCGAAATAAAAAGATTTTTTTATATAGACAAAAAGATACGGGGTCATTCAAAAGACCGTCATCTTAGATCGGAATTAAAAAATGAAAATCCCTACACGTACTTCGTTTTTCCTGAATTCAAGGAATATTTGGGCCAAATTGGAAGGAAACTAAACGAGGCGTTTGGTCGTAATCGCATAAATAACAGACAGACTAACGAAATACCAAACCGAGTTGAAACAGGTGTAAATTTCAACTCTATGAATTGGATGGATCTGACTTTATGTAACAAAACTTAAAATTATGTGAATTCATAATCAATTCTTAAAAGCATCATATGACAATAAAAATAATTAAATAACTAGAGGGAGGGTCTTGTCCTAAGGACGGATGTAATCACTGGGAAAAAATATAAAACAATATTTATTTAGCCTTAATTTTTTAATTAATTATTTATTTATTTAGCTTTATTTCCACCCACATTATAGTTTTATGTCCTCCGACAACATAGTTGTCCACAGGTATCCTCTATATTCACTATCAGATGTTCATAAATTTTCTATTGATAAAACTCAGAAATATTCAAGGGGCATGCAGGATATACACCATCCGCAATACTGAACGGTTGTAGAGGCTTAGTGGGTATATACGACTGGCTCGGTCGGATGCACCTAAGGGTTTTATTATATAGATTTTTATTGTCATCATTATATTATCGATTATTTTATAAAGGCTCACTTTGCTTTATATACTTTAAATACTAGATACTTGATAGATAAAGATCACTGCTTAGAATAGAAAAAGTTGAAGTTACTCTTAGATTTCTTCTTATATATCTTTATAGTTTTATTAAACAAAGGTTTAACAAATCAAGGGAAGATTAAATCTTTAGAAATGGGGAACGACGGCAGAATAACATTTTTTACGATTCGAATTTTGAAATGCAGGGATCCTGAAAAGCGTAAATGAACTGCGATTTCGAAAATATTTCATCGACTGGTTAGCATACTTAATTTAACTTTAGTAGCTGAACAAGTGATACTTTCACGTTGAATTAAATTATCGCATAAATATTGTTCGTGATTAAAACTAGGCCAATGTGATATGAAACTGCAGTCATGGAAATAGACCGATGTTTAATAACCATCAATGTTTTTCTCCTTCAGATTTTCACGGCAAAAATCAGTTAATACCTACGATTCCTATGTACACTGTATGTAGTTTGATCCTGGGCGATAAGATAATTTGGATCATCACCAGCCAAATGGGCTTTTATCTATTTTTATTGTGTATTGGCAGCATTCAATTTATTTAATATGTCCCCTCACAATAATGTTGTCCACAGTATGGTGCTTATCAAGTAATGAACCCAAGGGTTGTAGTGGTACAGAAGAAGAACATTGGCAGAACTGGCTGTACCCTGTCTGCAGCCGCTGCTCTCCTAGCTTAATTAAAAATATCTGATGTGGACACCCCATGACTTCCTTGTACGCCTATTAAACTATAAATCGCCGGCTCGAAAAGTAATCCTGAATTTGGTTACTAGTTTCCGAAGATTGCAGAATCTCAAAAACGATATTGGGCGTCGCGACATCCATCTATTGACACACACACATCGCATTAGTCTATAAAAAATTATCGCTATAATCTATAAAAAAAAAATTGTTATTTATATCATACATCAAATCACTTCATTTCTATAAATTAAACACAAAACCAACAAAAAACATCTCATAGCTAAAATATGTTCAAATGTGCTGCTAATGTTTAGGCTATACAAACTAATCTTATGGCTGTTCTACATGAGTAAGTTTTTTGATCATATCATTTTAAAAAATTGTCAAAACCAATTAATTCATAAATACATAAAATCACAACAGACGCAGAATGACTTTACAGAAAAATAACTCTTATATAATAAATAAGATGAATATAAATGTTATATTTGATTTGGATTTGTAAACAATCGATAAAAATTAAAGTTTTTGCAAATTTAAATAAATAAAAAAAAATATTTATTTTTAGAGAATTTTTAATAATGATAATGATCTAATATGAAAATTTGTTCATTTTTTTTTTTTTTCAAAAATAGACTTCTGGTTAAACGAAAAGTAAGTTGATGTTTTAATGTAATAATTAAAAACAGTTCTATAATTTAATTTGATAGAAGACAAAGAAAAAACATCCATGATTTTTAAACGGTGTATCGGTAACATCGATATTGGACTTTCGATGTTTAATTTTTTTTTTTTTTTTGCTGTATCATTATTCATGCTTGCCTTAAGCACTCTGACCTACATATCATGAGATTTATATTGCCTAGTTTCTGTTTTCTTCCTTACTCCTTCTCCTCCTTACGTTAAAGTCCCAATTCCAGATCGCTACGGTTATCGTGCGGGGCACTTTCCTTTCGAATCTTCTCGATTCTGCTTTCTAGAGTGCCTGTAAGAGGCCAGGATCCCACAGCCATATATCAGAACTGGATTTATTGTTTTACACCATTAGCTTAAGCACCTAATAAAACTTATAGTATCTAACACAGCTAATAGGTTAGATATATATTAAAATATATTAAGAAGATTAGCTGATCAAAATGTGCTATAAATGTAGATTTATAACTTCAATCGAACTAAATTTTAAATAAAATAAAAATGAGGTTGATTTCTTGTCCGTAATGTGTTATAATTATGTCGAATGACTACTAAAACTAATATGAATGGAAACAAATTTTCATCCCCAGATCTTCTGAGAATTTCAATAGAGATCTGTGTAATAAATTTATCACTCGCGTTCTTCAAGCATTAATACCATTTCACAATTAACTACGTAAAAAAACTATCTGGTTAGAAAACATGGTTATATTGTAAACATAGATTAATATGGTAAAAAACTAAAAAAACGCTGCAAATTATTACACAATGGTTTATTATTTCCACTTATTTATTCCACTTGTTTATTATTCCACAAAAATATCTATTCTGTCAAAGTAAAAAATATGAAGCAGTAGGTACCAAAGGAAAAGAAATTTGAAGCTTGTCACAAGATGTTCGCCGTGAGACTGCCGAACTGTGTTAATTAAAAAAACTGCGTCAATGGAAGTAGGCTGTGATATAAAATGATACAGAGGAAATATTTGATGTGCACTTCACTAGGAAAAAATAAAAACGAAGTTCATTAAGCTATATCTCAGCTAATAATGGTCCGATTTAGGTGATTTCTAGTTCGTATTGTAGGGATTTTCGTTAGCTTTCGTTTAAATACAATAAAAGCACCAAACAAAACGGACGGATTTTTGTTTATTCGATATTTGGATTCTACGTATCTTGAAACGTAAAACCTCAAATTTTGAGGGGCGGGTTACAAACAAATTTTCTTTGGTCGATTCCAAAGGTCTATTATTGAAAATAATAAACCAAAAGCATTTACAGATAGAGATTTTTTTATTTTTCGTTTTTTTTCTTTTTTTTTTGTTATTTTAATGCCTTGTTATGCTGATTCCAAAACACCTTACATTTCTCCTCTATGTTTATAAATGGCTAAGTTATGGGTATATAAGATCTTTAATCGGCAATTATTATAGATTTTTTGTTTTTCAAGTTTTTTTTTTTTGTTTTTTTTTTATTTCTCGTTATGCTGATTCCAAAACACCTTACATTTTCTCTCTATCTTTATAAATGACCGAGTTATGGACTTATGAGATCTCTAATCGGCCGCCATTTTGAAACAAACAGACGGATTATAATGTCGAGTTCCGAGGATCATCCCTGTAATGGTGATTTTTGAATGTTTGTGCGTTTTTAGAACTTAAGATGAATGTATAACATTTGAAACTAGTTTTCAATAAAAACAAATTTATAGAAGTGGCAAATATTTTATCAATCCCTAGTTAGATTGATCCTTCTATACCATCATGAGCACATCAGCTCATAAAAACAGCAAGGCTTCAAAAAACATTTCTGAAGAACACGAAGGCTAAGTATAAGATAGATCAGTAAAAAAGATTTTCTTGAATGTGTATTGATATTTAGATAATAATTATGCAGATTTATAGATAATAAAGTTTGATAAAGTAAAACATAATAATAAAACTTAACTGAATTTTATTTCTTTATTTGCAACCTACCTTGGCTCTCAGCAGTCTGAGTTTCGGAAGCACTGCCTACCAATTGATTCTCTTCATCATTCCTTTAATTTTCTTTCTTAAAGTAATTCTTCTTCGTTCTTATCCGTCGGAATTCTTCTTTCATTGTAATCGATTAAAATAATTTTGACCCAGATCTAACTAGGTTTAACATGTGAATAGGCAGTATCCTTGATGGTAAAGGAAGTCTCCCACCGCTAATTTCTTTGCCTAAGATTTATCTGAAGAAATATAAACGTAGTTGTTAACAATCATTTCTTGTTAAAGTTTTAGTTATTTAAATATGGTAACAAATGGCACAATATGTAGTTATATACATTTTATGGAATCGAGGAATTAGTAATAAAATTAGATATGTTTCTTGAAGATGAGTTAATGTATCGAAACGCAGAAAAGATGATGTAAAAGCAATACAGATATTTATAAAGGATGATTATTTATTCATAATGTACCTACTATAAATATTTATATTGAATAAAAAACGAAAACAAATATTCCGCAAATTCAGAAGCCGGTGAAATTATTTTATTCAATTTTTTTATTTTATTTTTATATCCAGTGAATTATTATAACATAAAAAAGTCCAGTCCATAAAATAACTCAAAACCTAAAGGTATCTCTTGGAGTAAATTTTCTGAATTTCTGAAATATTTTATTTGCTTATCTTTATTGATATTCCACACTATACTTATGGTGTAGCATAAAGTCATGATTTGTGATCCTAACGAGCATTTTTTATGATTTATTTTTGAACTAAAACTATTTTTCAGCTTATTCATTTTAAAAAATTATTATTCGAAAATTATTTTTTCTTGAAAGTATGATTAACATGTCGATAATATAACGCTGTCACTAAGTTTCCCAAGCTCTATGTAAATATTGTTCATAATTATGAATGTGTTTTAAATGATTTGTTTTATTTCAACTTGACTTATTTTACTCGTATTTCCATTTTCCCTTATCTTAATAATTTACTTATTTTGCTATTATTTAATTTATTGATATTTATTATTTGTTGTATAGTTATCTTATTTTATTTTATTGTTATTATTTTATGTTGATTAATTTTTTGTTTTGCCTATTAATACGGAATACGAGTAAATTATTATATATATTAACTATTGCCCGTTGCCCCTTAATGTGGCAGATTGTGGTATTAGACAAAAACATAAAGCGTATGTATATTTTTAAAAAATTTATCACCCATATAAAATACGTCTCAATATAAATATTTAGTATAAAAGCTGTTGATACAGGTCACAGTTATACGCTTTAAAAACTCATAATAATTGATTGTATACGCTGTCAACAATTAGAAAAATTTTCCTCGAATAAAAAAAGAGTTCAAGGCTATGTATCCAGCTCAAATCGAATTTTGCAATAAAATGGTTACTTTTTTTGTTCTTAATTCAAGCATGTTAAAGGAATATTCATGGTAATTTAGTGCAAGAAAATAGTAAGTGAATAACACGATTCACCAAATCGAGAACCTTCAATTAAAAAAAAAGATGAGATTTACATTAGATTCCATTTTGTCGAAAGGTATCTTAACGTTATAACCTCAACGGCACACATAAGGCAGAATCCAAATCTTTATCTGATTCCTTAGGCAAATGGCTGAAAGTATTATTTTAAAATGCATGAACTTCATATCTTCAATCTATTTCTATTAGTGGTATCATTCTTTCTTTCTATATGGTCCTAAGTAAATAAGATTCGCTTTCAAATCAGTTACAACATGTAGAAAAACATTGCTTGAAACATAAAAAATGCTCTTGAGAATTAATTAATTAAATAATATATTTATAATAATAAAATACTTAACACTATGTCCAAACATATAAATTTGCCCCATAACAAGCCTATTTATAATAAATGATTTTAGTACCGTAAGATGCGATCATGAAATGATACCTTGGCGGTCATATCAATTCCCAACCACCAAGCATTTCTGTTGCTAGTTCTAGGCGGGAAATTAAAATATGCCAAAAAAAGTCTTGTCACAAAGTCTTTAACCACCTGTCCAAAAGTAACCCTATCTTATAGTATATAGTAAATAGGAGGAATATTTGCTACATCCCTCCACTGAACACTATCATATGTGCTACCTTCCTCCACTGAACCCTATCACATGTGCTACATCCCTCCACTGAACACTATCACATGTGCTACATCCCTCCACTGAACACTATCACATGTGCTACATCCCTCCACTGAACACTATCACATGTGCTACATCCCTCCACTGAACACTATCACATGTGCTACATCCCTCCACTGAACACTATCACATGTGCTACATCCCTCCACTGAACACTATCACATGTGCTACATCCCTCCACTGAACACTATCACATGTGCTACATCCCTCCACTGAACACTATCACATGTGCTACATCCCTCCACTGAACACTATCACATGTGCTACATCCCTCCACTGAACACTATCCCATGTGCTACATCCCTCCACTGAACACTATCGCATGTGCTACATCCCTCCACTGAACACTATCCCATGTGCTACATCCCTCCACTGAACACTATCACATGTGCTACATCCCTCCGCTGAACACTATCACATGTGCTACATCCCTCCACTGAACCCTATCACATGTGTTACATCCCTCCACTGAACACTATCACATGTGCTACATCCTTCCACTGAAAACTATCATATGTGCTACCTTCCTCCACTGAACCCTATCACATGTGCTACATCCTTCCACTGAACATTATCATATGTGCTACCTTCCTCCACTGAACCCTATCACATGTGCTACATCCCTCCACTGAACACTATCATATGTGCTACCTTCCTCCCATGAACACTATCAAAACCGAAAGCAACAAGATCACAACTGACAAAATCCTTCCACCTTCTTTTCGAGTGACTACCAAGGACGTTCAACTGATTTTGTGATTCCTTTCTCATCAAGCCCAACAACACTACATGCCAATCCCAATTTATTTTTCTTTATTTCTTTTTCATCAAATCATCGGTTTATTATAATTACCTGAGTTGTATGGATCGCTAACTTCAAGCTCAAAATAAATCCGGTTCAAATTCCGACTTGGCACTCTTGACAGATATTTTCAATGAAAATGGATATTTTTTCTGTAGAAATTTTAATACATGTTGGATTTTTTAGGAAAAGAAATGCACTGTATCTTTTGGTACGTTTAACAATTTATTCTAATCAATATACCTTGCTTCGCATTTATTTTTTCTTACATTGCTTATCAAACTTATTTCTAACTTCGATTTTATGGTTTTGATTGTCATGGTATTTTATGAATGCATTGATTCAACTCTGTTGCACACAAAAATGAAATAAATGCCCTATTCTTAATAAAGTAATAATCGCATATTTCTTTGACACCTTGCAGCTACTCAAGAAATTACGATTTCCCCTACTTCAACACTATTATGGTTTTTCTCCTAGACTTTCGATGAGTTTCCGTTATGAAGGCCGAGCTATTCAGGTCGGTACTACAGAGGATATTCAGTCCATCCCCTTCATTTCGGCTTGAAATATTTATGGTAAACAACGGACATTTTACGACGAAATTCAAATATTAATATAATATTGATTAATAATTAAGTTGAATGCTGAGTGGGAATTATCTAAAACAAAACCGTTATGATCGTCATAATCGTCTAATCCTGAAAGAAGTTAATTAAAGACTCCCATTCAATCGGTTTAAATCCGAAATTGCAATCAGTATTGAGCTGCTAATCTTGGCAGCTATTTTAGCTGCCTAAGGCCGTTTACACACGGTCCGACATCCGATTTATCGTACGAGCGTCAAACTGCAGGAAATGTAGGATACGTCTCCGATAATTATAGGACCGTATGAAAGGAACCCGTGCTTTATGCGTAAACTAAATTGGACCGTGGGAAAATGGCTTCAGGGTTAGGAGAGACGCTCACTACGGTTTAGTTTTTTTTGTTATTTTTTAGCATTAATTATAGTTTTCGTTGATACCGTTGACACCTGACTTACCAACCGTATATATAGACTGGGTGCTGTTTTACAATCTCTTACTATTCAACTGAAGTTGACAAGCCCAAGAATCTTTGCCGCCCCCCTCTTCTTGCCATTACCAATAATGTTTACGACTTTAATTTTAACGCATTATAACATCCTATATTTATATGAAAGTATTTATTTACTTAAAGTATTTTAAGTTAAATAAATAAGAAAACAATTAAAGAAGATTAAAATGAAGTAAAATAAACATCTTAAAAACAGGCATACCTCAATGCGACATTTACACTCAGACTGGAAAATTTCGAACCAAACTTGTCCTTCCACTATTGAAGAGCAAAGGAGGACTCCATAAGATAACAATTGCGATATAGTTTCGACCTTATAAAATATATCAGTTATTAAAAAAAAAATTTAGTTGGCAACACATGGTTTTAATTTTTTTCACAGTAGTAAATGGTGTATGGTACTAAAATACCATGATGTAATTTGATCGATAAAATATAATCAATCGTTGTTAAATAGATCTGAAGATCAGAAGTCCTATTTTCAAGCATTAAATATATTTTTAGGCCATTAACTTAGGCCTAAGCCTAAGATCTCAGCCAATAACCCTCAGCCGCATCACTGGAACTGAAAGCCAGTGAAGGCTCAGAGAGGATCCGTAACGTAGGAAATATCAAATGTTTACCAAATTATGTAAGAAGTTATGAGCTTTTAATTGAGCTTGAATGGTGATTCTAATTCAACTTGAATGATTCTCAGCTGTCAATATCTTGGTAGTATCCTCAGATGTTTGGAAGGAAGAATTCGTCTATTGTTTTATTATGGGATGTGCAGAAGGCATTTTATTCTGCTCCGGTATTGTTCATACAAAAAAAAAATAAGAGGGATTAATAAGAAATGAAAAGCATCTTTTTATGTGATGATAGACAGTAGAGAGAGAGAAGCATAATTGTTAAGCCAAGATCGGCAGCTCAATACTTACAACAATTCTGGATTTAAATCGATTGAATGGAAGTCTTTAAATAATTTTCCTCGTGTGCCCCGAGGGTTATTTGTCAGTACCGTAATAAAAATGAAAACTCCCCGGTTTTCAATATCACAGGTAAATATTGTGCACCAATTCGATTGTGCACCGAAATCATTGATTGATCATCAGGGCAACATATTAAAAGAAGCTTTACATGTGCAGATTTTTCAAAGAAAGCAGTTCAGTGAGAAAGAGTATACAAATCGACGGTAGGTTGAAATCATGTATTTAAGATGTGGATGGAAGAGCGCAAGTTGAAGAGATCAAGAATATAGGATGGTTTTTGGTCCTAAGGGATCATCGGAATAGAAAGTCACCTAAGAGGTAGTGCCGTCGGAAAATTAGGACAAAGCTACTCTTCCTGAATATACCAACGTAATCCCCAAAATGAATTTTATGAAGAAATTCATTAATCTCTTCAGTCTCATCTCCTACTCTCTACACAGTCCCCCATACACTGAGAACCGTAGTCGAAGTGGGGAGTATGCTAGAAGATGAAAATGTAGAAGTAGAATTGTTTAACTATCAAAACTATATACTAACAGTATATATAACTATATACACTAACAGTATTTTTTTTTCTTCTAAACCTCAGAAATAAGTTTGCGGTTTTTTTTTTACAAAGGATTTTTTTTTTACTACAAATAAACAGTCTTCCCATTTTCCTGGTCCAATGAATTCAATCAATATCGTTATTCTTTTTATTAGACTTAAAACAACCTAATTACTTTGCTTTATTGTTTTTACACTTTTTCTGTCGTCATGAGAAAAATGTTAGCAGTTCTGAGTTGATTTCCTGAGGTCTTCGCCTTACGGGATTGCGATCCATTTTCCGCTCGGCATGGTCCCGATTATCCATTTTTCCAGAGTAACTAAACCAGTCTTGGTCATTAAAATATTTATGTAGTATTTTATTATTAATAATATTTCATAAAATATATTTTCATTCTAAAATATCCTGGTTTTTTTTTATCCCTAAGAAGCAGATAACATTATTGTAAATAAGACATGATATGGGGAGGCCGTGATGGTCGAGGGTATTAAGGCATCGCCTTAGCGACGTCGAGACTGTTTTGTTTTTTTAAGTTTTATTACACCTACTATATTTTAGAAATTTGGAAATTTCTGTAAAAATATTCAATAACAATTGCGATATAGTTTCGACCTTATAAAATATATCAGTTATTCAAAAAAAAAATTAGTTGGCAACACGTGGTTTTAATTTTTTTCACAGTAGTAAATGGTGTATGGTACTAAAATACCATGATGTAATTTGATCGATAAAATATAATCAATCAGTGTTAAATAGATCTGAAGATCAGAAGTCCTATTTTCAAACATTAAATATATTTTTAGGCCATTAACTTAGGCCTAAGCCTAAGATCTCAGCCAATAACCCTCAGCCGCATCACGGGAACTGAAAGCCAGTGAAGGCTGAGAGAGGATCCGTAACGTAGGAAATATCAAATGTGTGCACCAAATTATGTAAGAAGTTATTTATGTTTAAAAAAAATAAAGAAAAAAATTAAAAATACAGAAAAAAATTAAAACCACGTTTTTTTTCAATAACAGATATATTTTATATGGTTGAAACTATATCGCAATTGTTAGTTAATATTTTTACAGACATTTCCAAATTTCTAAAATATAGTATGTGTAATAAAACTTAAAAAAACAAAACAGTCTCGACGTCGCTAAGGTGATGTGATGCCCTAACACTCCCGACCACCACGGCCTTCCCATATCAGGTCTTTTTTACAATAATGTTATCTGCTTCTTAGGCATAAAAAGACAGGATATTTTAGAATGAAAAAGGAAAGTTATTTAAGTTATCTTATTTGTGATTTATGATTTTTGTACACTCGATAAATTTCGAATAAATAAAAAAAGGTATATTTTTAACTTAAATTTTTTTTCTTCCAATAATAATTATTTATAAATCTTGTAAACGCAGTAAATACCTGAAAAAGGCAATTATATAAGTAGAAAGCTCCTTAGAGAAGGATGTTAGTCCATTTCTTCCCCTTTTGAATGTCCTATAATTAATAAAATGTTTTATTTAAAATAAAGTGAAAAAAGAATTTAGAAAAAAATTAATTTCAAAGGCCCAGAGACGTCCTATATATAATTTTTTTCACTCTCACTAATAAAGGACATCCCATGCTCATAAATAAAAAAAGAATTTTTTGGTTATCGTCTTTTAAGCAAGAGTTATAGAATTTTGGCCACTAAATCAACAATTTTTTCCACTGTGTACCGGTTCGAATCCGGCCTGGGCGGGTTGAAATTCATTCGTGGCCCCACGTAATGAATCTCCATCTTTCCAATTGGGTTATAAACAAGATAATGATTTAATTGAATTTACCTCAAATAGATTTGTTTACAAGGGTATGTAATTATTCCTCATGTCACAAAATTAAATTTCAATTTTTTTATTTATTTATTCATTTGTTCATTTTTTTTAGATTTGCAGCCAGGGGCGGGTCTTGGTTTCCCTTACAATCCTCCGGAATCTAGTTTTATCCATCGCCCTTTGTCTCCAGTTAGTAGCAACCAGCTTCCGAAGGCCGCCTTCCGCATCTCTCATACAACGTACCCTTGGCCACCCCTTCCTTCTTGTACTTAAAATGTTTACATGCAGTAGCCTGTTTGCCATTCTCTCCGCTTGCATGCGCTGTACATTTCCCAGCCAGTCAATTCTCCAAGCTTTGATAAACTGAACAATGTTTTCATGCTGATATAACTCTTTTAGTTCAGCGTTAGTCCTTGTTCTCCAGACTCCCCCAAAGTGGACAGGTCCAAATATTTTCCTTGAAATTTTTCTCTCAAAAGTCAATAGGATATTTGTGGACCCATGTTTCGGTACCATATGTCACTCATTATTGGGCGTATTAGAGTTTTATAATTTGGTGGTTCTGGACAGAACTGACGATCGAAACATACCGAAATATGTAGCATAATATGCTCGGATTAAATTTCAATTAAAACTATTTTAGTTGACATTGGCATGATGGTATAGAAGGATCAATCTAATTAGGGATTGATAAATTATTTGCCACTGCTATAATTTTGTTTTAATTGAAAACTAGTTTCGAATGTTATACATTCATCTTCAGTTCAAGATTTAAGGAGATTATATCAAACAGAAAAGTTTGAATTGGTTTGTTCTCGCACTGAATTAGCAATACAAAGTTTTCCGTTTGATATAATCTACTTAAACCTTGAACTGAAGATGAATGTATAACATTCGAAACTAGTTTTCAACTTCTTCTTTTCCTTCCTCCTTGTACCTTTCAGTTTGGAGGAGCCTCAACCCATCTCATCCATTCCTCTCTATTAGTTTTCAATAAAAACTGAATTATAGAAGTGGCAAATAATTCATCAATTCCTAATTAAAACTATTTTAATTTAAAATTTTCGTTAAAATTTAACACTCCTTCGTCATCACTGCATTATTTTAGATTGATCTGATTGCTCTTTGATCCAGTTTATCAATTGACTGTTTATGCCACAACTTCCTATTTATTTATTACCTTCATAACAAAAAAAAAAATCGTTTTTGAAGAAATTGTTTAATGTAATATAAAAAATATTGATTTTAATTCTGAAGATAGTGATCAATGCCCCAAATCGTTAACTAATGTATTAAATTTGGAAAATAATAGTTACCATTTTGGAAGTATGATTGCCGAAATTTCCAACTTTATGGAGTATTTTTGCAGGCATTCCGATGGCGAATTATTATAGAGCCTAGCTATCGGATGATGGCAAGAGCAGCCCTGATAGGTAAAGAAAAAGACCTCGGGTATGACACAGCGGTTGCGGCTTGCTTTACTTTCTTCAAGGCGAAACGCCTGATTTGAGATTTGTTCCACGTTTGTGGTTCGGTTTTCCGTCGAAACGTCCGGCTGCTAAGTATATAATCGGACAAAAGAAAGAAGACCTTAAAGGGAGAAAAGGAATGTTAGCCCAAGGTTTCTTCTTAACAGTGTGTGTCCATCTTCAATCGGAGTGTGTGTACCGAACCCGATAGATCATCACATGGAGTACACGTTGCCGGTACGTGATCTTAAAGGATTTTCTACAAGAGTCTCTGTGTCTTCGGAGGAACCGAGAGTTGTTGGTCTTTAAATAAAAAGATTTTATTTTCGGAGTGGTTTTAGGTGCTACTGAAATTTTTAAAAAATGTTTCAGTTACTGAAAAAGAAGTAATGGGGAGCAAATATAATCGAATAATGAATAAATTATTTTTTATTCTTCAATTCTTAATTTCTATGTTGTTTTTCCAGGTGTGATAAAACATTTATTTTTCCATCTAAAGAAAATAACACTAAAACCACGGATGAAGGTGGTACCGAATATATTTTCAATTAAAACTGATTAAAACTTAAAATGCAACGAAAAAAAAATTAGAAGATTGTGAAACTTCTTGAATTCTAAGCTCAAATCATTTTAAATTTGAATTAAATTTTGTACCATTATCATTTATGACTTATTTTTTTAAAATTTAAATTGAAGAAAAATGTTTTGTTTTTTCTACAATTTCAAAGATTTTGTCATCATCATTCCATTCATAATTTATGTGTAAAAAAAAGTTTCCTTTCTTATTCATTGTACAATTTTATTTGCATCCATCTACCGGAAAATGAGTTTTATACATTTTTCAGTTGGTGAAACATTGTTTTAAAATTTGTATTAATTATAACATCAAAGAAATATAACCCTTCATGCTTCACTCTTCTTATTATCTTTTAAACAACGACATTTCGAGCCGTTTGGCTCATTATCTAGCTGTTTTAAACATTTTAGTTGCTCATAACTAAGCAGTTAAATAAAAAAAATGGAAATGCCACTTTAAATTCATTTTATTTGACATAAGTTATTGTTATTTATAAACTTGCTATTGGGCTTTCCCTAATTATTGTATAACTGGACAGTACTCGATTACGTTTCATGATCTGAGTAATTTTCTTGGAAAAACAACTGATTACTTTCTGTAGTTAAATTGAGTACAAAAAGTAATCATGGATTAAATCTGATTACAAATAGTACTGAGCCAAAATCATTTGAGTACTTTCCCATTGTTTAATTATTTCATCATTATTAAGAGGGATTTTTTCATTTAAAATTTCTTCTATATTGAGGTCAATTTTCCGGTTATAGCAGGCGCAGCATTTGAAATAATTCTATCAAGAAGATTTCAGACTGTAGATCAGTACAATTGGTGAGTGTATTGTAAATCTAAAAATTATCTGCTTGTTAACTTATGGACTTCTTTGTGATTTTCGAAGATATTCAACACAATTTAAATATTTGAGCCTTGGCATGCATTTTTTAAGATTGTTCAATATCTCGTTGGACATTTTGTTGCACTTCTTAGCTTCTTTTAGATGAGAAAGGACAAAATAAATAAATAAATTTAACTTTAAATAAAAGCTGTATTGTAGTGAAATTTGATTATTAGTAGAATAACTTCTCTTTCGTAGTCGTTTTATGGAGGAAGGTCCAGGATTTTAAAAGAGACCTAAAAAAATAAATAAATAAGCATTAGCTGGAATCTAACGGATATCACTTCTGTCTAGATCGTGCCATTATTACTGCTGATCCAATACTCGGCCTTCAGCGATATGATATGAAAGAATGTTATTATTATATTAACCACTTGAAGGGAAGCCATCTGTTTTTATGTTCTCTTTATTTTAAAACAATTATACGTTGTTTCGTGAATTAATTCATTTGTCATCCACATATAGGATGATCGAGACTTCTGATTTCTGTACTACCTTGACTGACAAACTGCTGAGGGACTGTCCATTATCCTGAACGGCGGCACCTGTGACACCCTCCGGGTTAACGGAAGTCGTGGACTAGAGAGCGAGATGTGGAGCAGATCCGACAATAAGGCGATGAGGGAGTTGCCACGCCACGTTAGGGCACCCCATCCCAATGGTAAAAGTGAAGGCGACAAAGGGGGTACCCCGGGGAGAGAGAATGCTCTCTACTGGCGCATTTCCACCTCTTCATCATTGTGATCATCCTTTTCACAGGTCATATTAGCCTTGTTAGATCTCGAAGGAGCCCGCTACTTGGGTTAGCTCCCTGAGGATATATCTCCCCCTCTCCCTCTGAAAGTTTTGAAAAAAATGTTATGTTCATACCCACGAACATAAGTTTTGTATTTCGAGTCATAATTTTTAACCCATTTATCGTTCTCATCCTTAAAATTTACGCCCAATTTGGCGATCATGGACACATAAGTGATTACTTGCCTTCTTTTTGTTAAATCTCCTCTCGAAAAAAATGTATATCCCCCGAAAAAAATTCAGTGCACTTGCCTGGGCAAGAACCTCCACTCATATTCTGAGTATTTGCAGCTTTTGCGCTCTTAAGAGTTAGAGAATAAATATTGTGATTGAGTCCGTGGTGGTCGAGGGTCGAGAGGCCCACCCTACAGTGGAGCAGCGATTATCAGGACAGAGCAAAGAGCGGTGGCAAGCTTAGTGGAGCGTCGATAACAGCGTCGAGTACGTCCCACTTTTATTTTGTCTATCGTCTTGTTCCCAGGTGCTTTTTTCTCATCCACTTAATGAATTTCCTATTAACTTCTTAAAAAAATGGAAACGAAGAATCTGAACATTCCTGCAGATTCTTTTTTGCCATCTACAAATTTGAAGGCGCCTTTTGTTTTTATTGGGGACGAAGCATACCCACTGATGAAAAACTTACCAAAACCTTTTAATAGAAAGAGCTTAAACAGTGATAAAGAATATTTTAACCTGCGTCTATTAAGAGGAACGGTGATTGAGCGTTTTATATACTTAATCCCAAGTTCAGAATTTTGAGGAAACCTAAAGTGACAAAGATAGATTTCTACCACGAAATCATCAAGCGCGTCTTACATCCTACATTATATTTTAATTGACAAGGAAGACTTTAATTTGGATGAGGAACAAATGTTATCTTTCTGGGAACGACGCCGCAAACGAAAGATTTAAGGAAAACAGTAGATTCACAAATAAAGCGGCATTTGTTAGAAAAACATTCAAAATATTTGTTTATAAAAATAAAATTTAATTGAATTAAAAAAATATGAATAGCAATAAAAAAATTAATTAAATAATCAGTTTTAATTTAAGTTTAATGATTAGGATTAATGAAGAACCTATACATTTTCTTTAGAATATTGAAAGAGTTTAATTTTTTTATTATTTACATTTAGAAAGTTTTTAAATTTAAATTTTTGTCTTTGGCTTTGCTTTTTATTGATACTTTATCAATAAATATGCAATGACACTGTTGGCACACCTACTTGATATATATGGCACTTGTAGGTGGTTTTTAAAAAGACTTTTTAAAAATATTGTTTGTACTTTTTTTGAATTGTTTAAATACCTTTTTTTTTAAGATGGTGCGTCTTTTGATCACAGTCCAGCGCAGTGTTCTAACTTATTTCTCTTAACCTGTTTGGCTTCTAATGAAGGGAGAAGATAATACCCAGCCTGCGTAAATCTGGGAACTTTCTTAATATTTTTATTTTAATTCTAAAAGGCATTGTTCTGACTGAACTATTTTTTTCACACTGAAGCCATTACCATCCCAAATTTATATTTTGCTCTGTGATTCTCAGCATTACAAACTATCCAAAGAATAAATTTAAAAACATGTGTATAAGAGATTAAGTTTTGTATTTTTTTATTTTTCATGTTTTAAATGGAGTGTTTGAGTGGTGAAAAGTAATTATATAAGAACTAAGTAGCTTACCGAACTTCTTTGAAGCATTGCGAGGTGTGTTTTAGGACAGTAAATTCGAATGAATCCCCATCGACTTCGGCTGAGGTCTAAGTCATGAATGGGTTAGAAACAGCTACAATTAATAATTTCCAGATTCAAGAGGGAGTCTGTGAATTAGTTACAGGTCGCAAACGTCTGTCTGAAGTCACAGGAGAAAATAGAGTCGATGTAAACGGCCAACTTTCAATGTGCCTGTTTCTCCAACTCATAACAGGTTTGAAATTTTAGCCAATTCTAATACTTGACCAGAACAGCTATAGACACAGAAAACAACTACATCCAAGCCACCACCGATATTCGTAAACGATGTGAAAAACTACCCAGTTCTGATAGAATTTCTTGAAAAGGTTAGTGACCTACTTCAATGATTTGAGCCACTTTGATGGTCCATCAACATTTAAACTTAAAGTAACTTGTACAAAAGTTTGCATTTATCCCGAAACCCCTGACTCTTATCGAGCAATAGTGAACTACAGAACAAGTGTGTGAGATTCTGCCAAAATCACGAAAGTGCTTCATGGCAGAAGACCCGAGGTACACCAGCCACTTGTGCCAACTGCCAAGGAGCGCACCCAGCGAACAATAGAGGTTGCCAGGCCTTGAAAGTACTAAGAACTGCCAGAAATTCCCGATACCAAGCACACCTCAGGTCTGCACCTAGTCAGCCAGCCATACCATCAGGACCGCAAGATTTCCCCCCACTGCCCTGTGGCTGTCTGTCCTCATCAGCCTCCTCTGGGGTCAGTGAACACACCGCAGCAGCAGTTACCACCGCACACTTAGCCAGTATCAGAAGAAAGACCCCAGAAAAATGTAGATATGTCCGGGTATGAGGCAGAGCATTGCTCAGCCGGTATTTCCTGATGAAAATGGTCTAAATAATCTTATCCAACCTCTTTTCAGTCTTCTTCAACAATTACAACAAGTAACACAAGCCTACTGTCCAGTTTATGGCCCATAACTGCTTAACCGTAGGTTCTTTGTCTATCCTTCTTTGGAATACTAACGGACTACTTCAACATAAAACCGAACTTGACGTCTAGTTACATGAAAAACGAACAGGCGTAGCTTTGATAACTGAAACACGCCTAACTTCTCGCAATAAGAGATATATTCCTGTTACAGCATTTACAGAACTGACCACCCAGACAACACTTCACATGATGGAACAGCCATCATCATAAAAACATCACTCCATACACTAACCAATTAAACCACAGTTCTAAGCCACTGTCATAACATTGCACACTACGCAAAACGGTTTTTTTTTTTTTTTTTTTTTTTTTATGTGGTAGGAGAAAAATCTTTCATACGACGATGTGTGACTAAACGTCCACAACAGTGCGAGATTCCTACTCACTAAAAAACCACCTCTCTATTCATTATTGCCACCCCGCGGAATTGCTGTCAAGCATTACTTCGCTGGGGGAAGGATGGCCATGTGTCTACTTCTTCATTGGACCTCTTATTAAGCCATTGCCTTACCTCTCCTCTCTCGCTCCTGTGCTCTGAGCTGCCTGCCGATACGCGCTGCATAGTCTACAACAGCGCTCCAGTTCTCCAGCCTGGACATCATTAGAGCGACTATGTTTTCCGGAACTGACTGTTGTCCAAGGTTCCTATCTAACTCTTCCTTTTCTTTCGCAAAGCATGGGCAACAGAAGAACGCATGCTTCACTGTTTCATCCACTCTGGCGCAAGTAGGGCACGATGATTGGTCCTCCAGCTTGAAGAGGGCTAAGTAGGCCCTGAAGCAACCATGCCCACTAAGCATCTGGGTTAGATAATAATCAAGCTCTCAGGAATCAGGCGGTGGGTCGATCTTCCTGAGGATGAGGCATTCCAGCGTCTCTGCCATCTTTCAAGAGCTTGAGTGGATGAAACAGTGAAGCATGCGTTCTTCTGTTGCCCATGCTTTGCGAAAGAAAAGGAAGAGTTAGATAGGAACCTTGGACAACAGTCAGTTCCGGAAAACATAGTCGCTCTAATGATGTCCAGGCTGTAGAACTGGAGCGCTGTTGTAGACTATGCAGCGCGTATCGGCAGGCAGCTCAGAGCACAGGAGCGAGAGAGGAGAGGTAAGGCAATGGCTTAATAAGAGGTCCAATGAAGAAGTAGACACATGGCCATCCTTCCCCCAGTGAAGTAATGCTTGACAGCAATTCCGCGGGGTGGCAATAATGAATAGGGAGGTGGTTTTTTAGTGAGTAGGAATCTCGCACTGTTGTGGACGTTTAGTCACACATCGTCGTATAAAAGATTTTTCTCCTACCACATAAAAAAAAAAAAAAAAAAAAAAAAAAAAACCGTTTTGCGTAGTGTGCAACGTTATGACAGTGGCTTAGAAGTGTGGTTTAATTGGTTAGTGTATGGAGTGATGTTTTTATGATGATGGTTGTTCCATCATGTGAAGTGTTGTCTGGGTGGTCAGTTCTGTAAATGGTGTAACAGGAATATATCTCTTATTGCGAGAAGTTAGGCGTGTTTCAGTTATCAAAGCTACGCCTGTTCGTTTTTCATGTAACTAGACGTCAAGTTCGGTTTTATGTTGAAGTAGTCCGTTAGTATTCCAAAGAAGGATAGACAAAGAACCTACGGTTAAGCAGTTATGGGCCATAAACTGGACAGTAGGCTTGTGTTACTTGTTGTAATTGTTGAAGAAGACTGAAAAGAGGTTGGATAAGATTATTTAGACCATTTTCATCAGGAAATACCGGCTGAGCAATGCTCTGCCTCATACCCGGACATATCTACATTTTTCTGGGGTCTTTCTTCTGATACTGGCTAAGTGTGCGGTGGTAACTGCTGCTGCGGTGTGTTCACTGACCCCAGAGGAGGCTGATGAGGACAGACAGCCACAGGGCAGTGGGGGGAAATCTTGCGGTCCTGATGGTATGGCTGGCTGACTAGGTGCAGACCTGAGGTGTGCTTGGTATCGGGAATTTCTGGCAGTTCTTAGTACTTTCAAGGCCTGGCAACCTCTATTGTTCGCTGGGTGCGCTCCTTGGCAGTTGGCACAAGTGGCTGGTGTACCTCGGGTCTTCTGCCATGAAGCACTTTCGTGATTTTGGCAGAATCTCACACACTTGTTCTGTAGTTCACTATTGCTCGATAAGAGTCAGGGGTTTCGGGATAAATGCAAACTTTTGTACAAGTTACTTTAAGTTTAAATGTTGATGGACCATCAAAGTGGCTCAAATCATTGAAGTAGGTCACTAACCTTTTCAAGAAATTCTATCAGAACTGGGTAGTTTTTCACATCGTTTACGAATATCGGTGGTGGCTTGGATGTAGTTGTTTTCTGTGTCTATAGCTGTTCTGGTCAAGTATTAGAATTGGCTAAAATTTCAAACCTGTTATGAGTTGGAGAAACAGGCACATTGAAAGTTGGCCGTTTACATCGACTCTATTTTCTCCTGTGACTTCAGACAGACGTTTGCGACCTGTAACTAATTCACAGACTCCCTCTTGAATCTGGAAATTATTAATTGTAGCTGTTTCTAACCCATTCATGACTTAGACCTCAGCCGAAGTCGATGGGGATTCATTCGAATTTACTGTCCTAAAACACACCTCGCAATGCTTCAAAGAAGTTCGGTAAGCTACTTAGTTCTTATATAATTACTTTTCACCACTCAAACACTCCATTTAAAACATGAAAAATAAAAAAATAAAAAACTTAATCTCTTATACACATGTTTTTAAATTTATTCTTTGGATAGTTTGTAATGCTGAGAATCACAGAGCAAAATATAAATTTGGGATGGTAATGGCTTCAGTGTGAAAAAAATAGTTCAGTCAGAACAATGCCTTTTAGAATTAAAATAAAAATATTAAGAAAGTTCCCAGATTTACGCAGGCTGGGTATTATCTTCTCCCTTCATTAGAAGCCAAACAGGTTAAGAGAAATAAAAAACTACACTGATTGTTTGCCAGCATTGGTCCTGGGCAGCTTCGCAGTGATTAAGGTTCAGCTGTAAAAACCTCATTTCCCGCGCTTAGTCGCTGCTTCCACAGCTCGCTGGTAGACTGGGCAACTAGAGCTACCGGTTGCATGCTTGCGATTTCTTCCTTCAACACAACGTAGTTCGGCAGTACATCCTTTTGCTACATGACCTTCTTCACCACATCGCAGACAGAGCTTTGTTCTGTCGGATCCTTTGCAACGCCTCGCCGTGTGACCATAGGTGAAGCATCGGAAGTATCTCTGGGGGAAAATTTTTTCCCTCACCCGGCTACTTATCCAGCCAACCCGAATGTTACCTATTTCCATAGCTTTTCTCCCCAGGTCAGTAGGCAGTACCACCACTGCTGTCTGTGTACCACCGTAAAGGGATTTCACAACGGAAATATCAATGTTTTCTGCCCAACCGATTTGACTTCGAAGCGCTTTGTGCACTTCTTCAGTCATGGCCAATTCATCAAGATCCTTCAACTCAATAACGACAGAATCTCTCTTGCATGTGGCATCCGCTTTGTCAATCATTTTCTCAGCTATCGCGGTACGGATTAGTTCCGTTTTGTCTTTCGCTTTCCGATCCAACACCAGAAGGAGACGCCCGGAAGTGCACTTACGTATATAATGCACGTTATCCGCTGTATCCTGAAGCTCAGGATCGTTATTCATCGTGCAGAGGATGTCCGCGTACGACGAGCCCTCCTTTGCCGTGACCATCTCCGCATCTGGACGAGCAGGTCTTGTTCGTATTTTGTGTTCTATGGCCTTATTTTTTCTTTTCTTCTTCACCTTCACCATCTGCCATTGTCCGTCCGGTTGATTTATTTGAGCACAAATGGAGACCTCTACTTTTTCCTGCATATTAGGTGCATTTGGTCTCATATTCTTCATCTTCTTTTTCTTCTTTTACTTCTTCTTCTTAGGCTTCTGTGAACACGTCGTTTCTTGAGACACTTCCTGGACGGAGTCTAAACTCGATTTTGTCTGTGTTCCGCAACTGTTTACAGCTAGTGACGGTACTGGGTTTTCGTCTATTCCGGATATCTGTTCATACAGCATACGGATTGAACTTGCGTATACTTTTACCTGGTTAATGGGCATTTCGGCACTGCTTGACAAACTCACGAAGATTAAATTTTGTCTCCTAGCAGTTCCCACAGTTCCCTTCTTCTATCTTCACTTGAAGTATTTGATGCTACAGTCGCCAAGTGATCCACTACTGCAACACTAGGGACGTTGGATAACGACCTCTCGGAGCCCGCTTTCTCGCTCCTGACAGACACCGGTACGGGGGATCCGACTCCCTGCACCATAAGGTTCGTCATATGCTGACTCGCCATGTTTGGTTTGTTATTCAGAGTTCCTTCCCTTAGTCTGTTTGGTCCGCGAGAGGTATTTTATTTCCCTCCTGCCCTCTATATCTAGCGAGCATTCCCCTATCCTGGGGACGCGCTACATATGGGTTTCAGACTCCCACCGTAGACATTAGCAGTGGTGTACTACCCTCCTCGGTATGTTTGGCAATTTCTTTGAAAAACTGGGAAGATGCTTTATTGCTTGGGGTGAATACAATGCTAAGCATCAGATATGAGGGTCACGATTGTGTATTCCAAGGGGAAAAAACTTGCTGTCCGCTCTTCACAAACTTTCACTGACCACAATATCGCCAAATGCACCGACATGTTGGCCTACATCGAGACTTAAGACACCAGACCTACTAGATTTCTTCGTTACCAAAGGACTGCAAGCCATACCTCACATCATTAGATCTAGCTCTGATCTATGCTTTGACCATTCCCTAATACATCTAGTCCTCTTCGACGAACCATGCCAACACGAAAAACGTCCTACCCTTACTGAAGAGAAAATAGACTGGGATCTCTACCAGGCAAATTTAACTCAAAAGCTCTCAGTTCCTATCTCAATAAAAAGGGAAAAAGAAATTAAGCATGCTGTTGAAGTTTTGACGAAGAGTATACAGGAATCTGCCCGGGTATCAATACCAAGAAAGAAAAGAAGTATCCAGCCAAGCTATCCTCAGTATATAAGGGATCTGATGAGAGCTAAGAGAAGAGCTCGTAAGGTATGGCAGACTAACAGACTACCATCTGACAAACGGACATATAACCGAATAAATAATGAACTAAAAAGACCAATACAAAAATTTAAACAGAAAAATTACGATATATTTTTTGAGAATCTTAATACTGAGGATGGAAGTTTGTGGAAACATAAAAAGAGATTGCTTACGCATCACGAGGTGCCAGGACCACTTCGGAAAGAAGATGGATCTTGGGCCTTGTCCAACAGTGAAAAATCTGAACTCTGCCAATCATCTGTCGACAGTTTCCACACCACATACTGACTACCCAGACAATGACCATGAAAACTCTGTATAGGAGACGCTAGATATACCTTTATCTTTAACACTACCACCAACTGCTTTTAATCCGTCTGAAGTGCTTCTAGAAATCAAGAACTTACCCAAAAGGAAAGCCCCTGGACATGACCTGATCACTGCTGATCTACTCCAGCATATGTCCAGAAAAGCTGTAGTCTTTCGAACAATGATCTACAACTCCATACTCAGAACAACAAAATTCCCATTACAGTGGAAATATTCCCACATACTGATCATTCCAAAGCCTAACAAAGATAGTCAATATCCATTTTCATACAGACCTATTAGTTTACTTCACAGTTTAAAAGTCTAACATTTCTAAAATTTTTGAAAAACTTATGTACAAACGTATACTCCACATACTGACTGATAAACAAATACTATCCGACCATCAATTCGGATTTCGCTCACTACACTCTACCATACACCAACTACACAGAGTCATGGACTACATTTCAGTCGCAATGAAGAATAAACTATATGCTACTGGCGTATTCCTGGATGTAGCTCAAGCATTTGACATAGTCTGGCACAATGGACTACTCTTCAAACTCAAATCTTTTCTTCCTTCGACTTACTATCTCATACTTCTTTCCTTTCTATCCGACAGGTTTTTTTCTGTCCGGCAAGGATCAGAGATCTCTTATGTACATCCAATCAGTGCCGGAGTGCCTCAGAGGCCAATTCTTGCACTCTTGCTGTATATTATATACACATATGATGTACCAGTCTGTCCAAACACAATAATAGCAACCTGCGCAGATAACACAGCTATTCTTACTATACACGCAGATATAACTCAGACTTCACTGACTATTCAACATAACTTACTACAACTACAGGACTATTTTAAACAATGAAAAATAAAACTCAATGAGAAATCTCAGCAAATCACGTTCACTCTTAGACACAACAACTGTCCTACAGTTTATGTAAACAATGAACCCATTCAACATACTGACACAGTTCATTAATTAGGACTCACTTTTGACAGAAGGATGACCTGGGGTCCACACATGAAACAGAAACGCTTAAGCCTAAACAAAAGACTAAGACTCCTGTACTCTATCCTTTACAAACAATCATCACTACAAATCAGACAGTGACTGAATACTTAAACATACCTTTTGACACATGCACCCTGATACGTCAGTAACAAAACATTACATACAGATTTACATATACTTACAGTTCAAGAGCATATTCAAACCTCATACAAAAGATTCCAAGACAAACTCCACGGACATTATAACACACTTATACGAAATATGGCAACAAAGGACATGCCTGAATTTACCAGAAGAGATCTCCTTGAGTAAAATTCTTTAGAATCTCACATTAGGAGGAGGTGCCAATGGGTACTGACCTCTCTCATGCCTGACATGCCAGTTATCTACTATTTATATCACATCCGCTTATTGTCGCGATATGAGCGACAGGTGTGGATAAAAATATATATATATATATATATATATATATATATATATATATATATATATATATATATATGTACTTTCTAAAAAAAATTAAATTTAAATTTAAAATTAGGCTTTAAGAAAGTTTTTCAATCTTAATCTATGCATTATTGTAAGCTAATATGTGATAAATAAGTTTGATACCTGAGGTAAAAAAAAAAAATAGTAGGCCAATACTACAAATGGTTTGTGATTAATTTATCAATAGATGAAATAATTAAAGACTGACACAAACCTGTGGCTCAACACCTCTTGAAAGGGACAAATTCAGCAAATAAATTGCTTAGATGATGGTAGTTGGCATGTAAAGTTGTATGATAGGGTGAGCCATGAGAAGGTTTAAGGGGGAAAACGATGAAAGTCGATTTTTTGTTTAAAAAATGAATGATATACCATTTTTTAGCTTGTAAGATAAAGTATTCATACATGAAAAAAATGAGAGGAAACAATGAAGAGAGTCCAGCTAAAAATACATTCAAAGATATACACTAAGGGGGAAGAAAGATGTTAGTCCCATGAGTCTGGGGAAAAATGATGAAGGTCCAATAAGATTAATTTACAACAGGAGTTGAATACTTCAAAATTATGTTTCACAACCAGATATCTTGAACTATTTGAATACACTTCTTTAACATCCATGCACTCTCAACTAGTGAATCTAACATATAATGAAACTAATGCGAAGTAAGGATCTGATGTGTGTTCCAGGCTGAACCTTTTTACCAATAATTTTGTCAATGACACAGTACAAGTAAATATAAGTAGACAGATAAAGAGAAATAATATAACGGCTTGAAAAAAAAAAAAAAATTGACGATATGAAAATCTACGAAAATTATTATGTTATACGAAAACATATGAATTAAAATATATGAAAATTATTATTTTATGAGAAAATAAGCAAAATTGAATATGAAGAATTTAAATAAAAATAATTAGAAACAAGTAAGAATAACATATGTAAGATAGAGAGGAATAATATATAGGGATAATAATAAAAACAATATGTTGTCGTAATATTTCTTTATTTGTTTTCCTACTATTTATTATATAGACTTCAACGACTTCTATACTACACTTTGATCATTTGCTTATATTTCTTTCCATTACGCAGAAAATAAATATATGATTAATTGGCATTTAGTTGACATCCACATGATGGTATAGAAGGATCAATCTAATTAGGGATTGATAAATTGGCTGATAAAGTGGCAAATAATTTATCAATCCCTAATTCACATTTAATTTATTATTATCTTAATATTCGATTTTGTTGATATGTATGTAGATTATCTGGTAATAGTCACTTTAATAGTAATACGACTCATTTTTGAAGCTTTCGTGTTATAATCATTACATCTTATAGGACTGTAAACTTTATTTTTCGTTACAGATTCCACCTTCCTCCTCCCCTACATACAAAGTTCCTTGTAATTTTGGTGTTCTAGACTGTTGTCACATCTTTTATTTCATAAATTATTCTAAGTAACCGCTAATTTAACCTACTGAGGCTCAGCAGATCACTTTAGCCTCTGAAAAAAAAAATAATTGAACCCATGTTTTCAGGTTCAATAACTACTTTATCACAGATATGGTTCATGAAATAATACTTTTTCATACAACTATATGCTTCAATATTTTTGGAAAGTTATCTTATTAACAAATTTCTAACCTTGTTAAATGGATAATTTCAAAACAAAAAACACTTTTTTAAAAAATTATTTATTCTCTTCACTTTTAAATGCTAACATTTTTATAATTTATAAATATAAAATTTGTAAAAGGCACAAATAAAAATGATCACAATTGTAATATGCACATTTATGCTTTGACATTGTTCGTTAATACAGAAGGTTGTACTTTGTTACAGCTGTCCATCAAAGGGCAAAAATACATTATTTAAATATATTTTTTACATACCCTTTCAAGTGCGATGGTACGATTATCATGAATTTTACCATACTCGTTCATACGCTGATACCTAACTCTTCTGAACTGATAATATTTATGAAACTAAAAATATACTCTATTAACAAATATTAATATATTGTACTAAAAAAATTACTAAATAAAATCGGTTATAATTATTTTAATGGGTATCACATTAAAAATAATTACAAAGGACTGATTGATAATGCATGCTTCTGAGTGAAATTAATTAAATTCCATGTTTATACTTTTGAATAATAACAATTTTAAACACATCAATGATTTTTTTTTTCAACATAAAATTTATAAATAAAACAACAAATTAACTAAACAAAAATAAAATTTTTGTTTAGTATATTTAATACACGGTATAAAACATAGGTCCTGGCCACCAATGGTGCCAATTGTAGGAATGGAGTTATAATGAATAGGTCCTTAACTCCAAACGTCAGCAGAATATCTCTTCTGGCTTTCCATTTTCTTGAAAAATATTTGGGCTTCTTTTTCACTCATGTTGCCCTTCTCTTGAATTACTTTAAGTAGGATTGCTTGAACATCCTTAGCCATCGAACGAGCGTCTCTGTAAACAGTGATATCATTAAATATCTTTAAATAGTTTTTGCTGTAGTAATGTAAAAAATATACATTGTTATTAAAATATTTATAAATATTCTTAGTATTTTTTAAAAATATTAAAATTTGATTGGCCTGTAATAGTAAATCTTTAATTGATTTTATACTAATTTGTGATAAATTAGCAAATGAGACGAGCTTATGTAGTTATGTAGAATAACTTTTAATTACATAGTTTTATTATGACTATTTCTCATTTTTTATCGATAAAAGATGTAACCAGATTGTTTAAATTATTGCAATAAATTTTAATACTTTTTAATAATCCTTATTAGATGATATATAAAAGTTTATTTATTATATAATGTTTGTTACATTTTAATGCATTAATTGTTGATTACGCTCTGTTTATTAGTTTTTTAGACTTGAGAATGGACCAGTGAGTTTAATCAATAAAAGAAATTCAAAATTTTAACAAATCGTAAAATCTTTCGCACAGTTAGCTATGCTGTATATCAAGAATAAATAAGACACTTTAATATTTTTTTTTTTCTTCTGAGATAATTCTGTAGAAAATAATTGATAAATCCTTTCTCTTGATAAAGAAGAGACCAATGGTCCACAATAAAAAATATTTTTGAGTTTTAACAGAACAAAGATCAGAATAATTTGCACAATAAGAAAGATAATAGGACAGGATTTTTCTGTCACTATTATTCGACCTACAGGTAAAGTAAGTGATATTTAAGACTCATAAGGGTTACTTACCCACAGATGTAAAAATGCCCATTGTTTGAACCGATTACATTCCATATTTCATCAGCATTTTTAGATAATAGATGAGTAACGTAGACTTTTTCTGCCTGGTCCCGAGAAAAGGCTACGTACATCTGGAAATAAAAAAAATATATTTAATTTAATTACCAATTAGAAAATAGTAACAATCCACATAAAGTCTGTTAATGTCTAAATTTAATACACTGAAGTAATTTTGTTTTATTAATTAAACAAACAGTAAGTATATTACTTTAAAAAAGAAAATAACCAACACTGAAGTAACTATTTAAAAAAAAATAATTAAATGATCATATAACAAAAATAGTTTTATATTCATTTGTTAATAGTGAGAAATCAACTTATGAAATAATAATTTTAAAAAAAGATATAAAATTACTTTCAGCAGAATATGCTGTAAACAAAGTATCATTATATTTCATTATAACCAAACCTTTTTATAACAACATAAAATTAATTTTGATCAATTCTAAATTATATTGAACTCAATTTTTACTTCCTTGTACGCAGTAAAGGAATTATTGTAACCGCGAAAATTTTCGATTTTCAGATTTCAATGGAAATATTCCTTTTGATCATCCCTAAATCCATTTTGATTAGTTTCGTCGTGACGTCTGTACATTCGTTCGTATGTATGTACATGCGTTCGTATGTATGTACGTGCGTATCTCGCATAACTCAAAAACGGTTAGCCTTAGAAAGTTAAATATTTGTATTTAGGATTATTGTAAAATCTAATTGTGAACCTCCCTTTTTGGTCACTACATAATTACCGGAAGTATTACTTGAAGGTCATTATTGAGTTTCATCAAAAATTATATTAAAACATAATACAAAAGTTCTCAAATTAGGTATATAAGCTTTACATATTAATATAAATAACATAATAAATTTTGGTTAACATTGGTAGACCGGAAGTGGTACTTTACTTTACTTCAAATTTGGTAAATAGAACTTTTATATCAATATGAATATATTTAGTAGATTTTGGTTAAAATTGGCGGGCCAAAAAGGGTACTTTACTTGAAGGTCATAATAAACTTACATCAAAAATTATATTAAAATTATTTACAGAGATCATATGGTTCCGTAATAAGGGTTACCAACGCGATTTTTTTCCACTCCAATTAAACATTTTTATTACTTGTCTTAAGTGTTAAAATTGAGTGTAAAATACTAGTTATCCTCCCCATTTGCTACAGGAGAATAAGATATAAGTTAAGAGGGTTTTTCCGCTTAAAATGTCGAAACCGCCGATTTCAGTGACATCATATACCTAATTATTAGCCATTACTAAGTAATAGTATATAAAAATGTGAATTTTAAATGTATTTATAAATGATTAAATCAAATTACAATTAGTTTATAGATTAATTTAATATATTACCAAGTAAACTTAATCATATCAAACATAATTGTAATGTTACCAAGCAGTATCAGTACATTAGAGTTACTCATAAATAAATATGTAACAGATTATTCAATTTGATTAAATTCTTCTCCTATCTCAAACAGATTTGGAAAACATCAAGACACTTTTAAGTTTCCGGATTCGGATTCTTTTAAGCAATTTTTCCATTCTTTCAATTATTATTCTCCTTTCCATTATGATTGTTGTAGTTAAAGCTACTCGATTTTTGCTTTCCAGGACTTTGGCAACCATTTTTGTTTTAAAAATAAGGTTTAGGGTTGGTTGGCTAACATGTTTACAATGTGAATATTAATGTGATATTATTGTAATATATGATGCGATATTATGAATATTACTAATACAATTTATTCTAAATAAAAAGACTTTAATAAAAATACTGGTAGAAAATATTGCAAAATTAAAATAAAATATGGAAAAATTGTCTTCCTAAAGCGTAAAAAAAAAAATGTTTTGATGTTGAATTTGTTTTATTTTTATACTATTGATTATTGTTCCAATATAATGTTTTTCAAAATAAATCCTTGTTCGCTGTTGTTATTATGTTGTTATTCAGTAAGAAAAAGCTTTTATGAAAGCTTTTTCAAATTGTGCAAACCAACTCCGCGACGGGGGTTGGTTGGCAAGCCTTGACTTTTTGAATTTCCAGAGAACTCAGCACTTCATATGAAGGTCTAAAAAAATATAATAACATAGCCTCATTGATATAGTATTCAAAGAAACCATGAGTATTTGCACATATCAACTATGGGTTGCATGAAAAATGTGAAAATGGTTGCCAACCAGCCCCGGTCTCTCCTACTTAATGTGCAAATACTAAAATTAAAACAGCTCACCTTTAGTGATCCATTCTTGACAAACTCATTGAGCTCTTCTTCATAGAGAAAGTCTTCAGACTTCTTTCTACATCCAAAATATAATATAGTCTCTCCAACTGGCTTTCCTGAAATTAAAATTTCAACTATCTTCATAATGGAATTAATAAATAGTTTTGGGGAGAAACAATAAAAAATTGTATAGCAATCAATCATAATAATTTAATAGTAATTAATTTAAAAGAATACATTACCTTCTTTTCTGGCCATATCTCTCTCCTGGATGAATCCTCGGAAAGGGGCAAGTCCGGTTCCAGGTCCAATCATAATAATAGGAGTTTGTGTCTTTGTTGGCAATCTTTAAAAAAAAAAAAAAAAAAAAAAAAAAGGTATTTATTATAAAATTATAACCAAATTAATTAACTAATTATATATTTAACATTTAATTGGTTATAAACATAATATTTTTATTCAAGAAACAAGGGCTTGAAAGAAGAGAATTTTGAGATTTAAAAGTATAAAAAGAATGAATTTAAATTTAATGATTTATAAATTCGCAGTATTGCAAAATCTAACAACATAAATAAAGAAGTGCACAAGAGGTATATTGCGACTTGTTTAACATCTTAGATTTAAGGAGGCTGGGCATGAAAATTCAAGTACTAGAGATAACTTTTGTTGAATGATGATTAAACTGTTATTGCTTTAAAATAGTTGGTCCTTTTGGTTGAAGAGCTAAAATTTAATTATTTTAAAATTATCCTCTTATTTTATATAATCTTTTTACTTAATCAGAATTTCTCAAGGAATCGGAAAAAATTCTACAGATATAAAAATGTGATGTCATAGATAAATGTGAAATACAAGGTTATACGATTCATTATTTCATTCAGATTTTCATCTTTTAAAAAATATAAATGAATTAAGTATTCATTATTTCAATATCAATAAAGTTATGCATAATTATTGAATTATCCAAAACAAAACAGACTTTCTAGCATTTTACATTATTAAATATCATGTATGTCTTTTCATGAGTTCTATTTATAGGTGTTTGTTACATTTTTAAATTTAGTCATCCACAAAAAAATTTTAGTTTGCTGCACACATATGAAAAATTTTGTAATACAACTTATAAAGGAAGGACTGTTGATCATAAGAAGCAAAAATAAATAAATAATGATAAAACAATAATCTTACTTGAACTGGGACTTCCTAATAAATAATGGTACAACTGGATCTTCACTTCCGTCTCCCTTCGGAATCTTCCCAGCCAGCCATGATGTAGCAACACCATGGACATGACGGTTTGTAGGAGTGTCATATTCAACACGAACAGCAGTGATATGTACACGGTTGGGGTGTAACTAAAAAAAAAAGTTCATTAATTTTAATTTGAGATACATAGACCTTATCTCTATTACATTATAATATTATAGGATATAAATTATATAACTTGGAGTATACCTTCAAAAGTTTTCTTATTCTTAACAGGAATTAAGTTCTATAGAAAAGTATAAAAACACTTTCGGGAATTTCCATTTATTTCTAGAACTTTCCTTTTCAAGAACATCCTTCGATGTTGCAAGAATTATATGGAGATGGGAGATCTTTTAAGTAGCAAACAGAGCATATCGACGGAATACCTGCAAAGCCTCGTAAGTCTGATTGAAATAATAGGGACTTACAAGTTCTTAATAAAAGCAATGCAATCCGGTTCCCTCAATAATTAATATTTATTTTTGTCTTCCAAGTAAGGTAAACGTCTTATAATTCGAATTTCCAAATAAAAAATCTGTTTAACTCGTAATATTTTTCAGAGGGGAGAGTGAGTGAGAGGGGAATTTTATGAATTACGGTTGGTTTATTGTTTCTACTGTTTATTCTTCTTGGAAAAAACTATTGTTGATGGCTGCCAACATCGATGGATATGAAAAATTTAGATGGCTCATGACAGGCAATTAGGCTAAACCAAAGTGATTTAAAAACGTTTGCGATGACCTATAGTGCCAACACGATATTCAATGAATGGGTACAATCAGATATGGAAAAAAAACTGCAAAATTTTATACTATTAACTGATAATTGTAAGGCCCACAACAGTGCCCAAACATTCATCCATGTTAATGTTCTATTTTTGTCTAACAACACAATCTCTAAGCTGCAGCCTCTAGGAAGTAGTGATGCGATTCCTTAACAGTATTGAGGATGGAGAGGAGCTTAAAATCACCTTCTTTTCAGCAATGACCTTTGCTGACAAAGTGTGACAAAATGCTGATGATAGCACAACAAGAAAAGATGGAACAGTCGTCAAAAGTTACTGAACATGATTTAAATTCTTTTTGGTATGGAATCACCTTTCTAAAAATAAAGACATCATTTCTGAACAAAATAGGGTGTTGGTGATGTATTTTCTGCTCTGAACATTCTTAACAAAGCCATGGACAAGACCTGTCTTCAAGGATTGCACCAAAAGAAAATAATCAGTTGATAATCCCTAAAAGAAAATAAATTAATTTTTTCACATTTCACATTTTAATGTTTGTAATGCTAAATATATTGTTTGTATACATAATAATACCATGTTGTTGGGAATGTTGATGATTTTAATATCTCAATTATTCATATTTAACTGTCGATCCCTTGACTGTATGAATTATTGGGATTCTACTGTATAAGGTACAATGATTAATATACTCCCCTCCAATAAAAACTATTTTTCATTAATTAAAATCTCACAGGAAATATTTAAAATGTTAATACCTTGCCAGAAGATGATATTGAGTAGTATCTACATTGTAAACGAGGAAGAAGTTCACAAAGATGGTCGATTTTTGGTTTCACTGACTTCATATCTTCAAGAACATGGACAATGCTCCTGTTATCTTCAACGATCCATTGGTTGTAAAGTTTTTTTCCTTCAGGAGATGTGCTAGCCATCATCTTCAATTGTGCTGCTTCCTATTTCATAAATAAAACTTATAATAAATAAATCAGATAATTAAGGACCAATGTATACATTTACATTAAAGTATATACTATACCTGAGGATCAGATGCGTATTCAGCCAATTCTTTCAGTACGTGGGTTCTTGGCTTTCCAGATATATCTACATAATATGTCAGAGCTGTTCTGTAGGAAGTAGGGCAAGGGAATGGATGACGTTTGCTAGAGTCCTCTAAAACAGGCAAAACATACATGAAACAATACATCATGCTCTTATTGCATCAACATACATATAAGTTCTTATTTATGAAGATCTCATTCTGTTATTATATGTCGTTTTCTATCTATGTCACAAAAAAAGCATTGGAAATTGATGGTTTCAACATTTTAAGCTGAAGAACTCGCTTTACTTATATATTATTCTTCTGCTGCGGACTTATTCAGCTCACAACTGGGGAGGAAAACAAGTATTTTATACTTAATTTTAACACATAAAACAAGTAATAAAATTGTTTAATTAGAGTGGAAAAAAATTGTGTTTATGAGCTTTATCATCGAACCATATGATCTCAGTATTAAATGTCGATATACCTTTTGATTTAAGTTTATTATGACCTCCAAGTAATGTACCCCTTTCGGCTCTTCAATTTCAACCATAATTTGTTATATTACTCATATTGATATAAAAGTATAATTTACCAAATTTGAGATGTTTTACATTATATTTTAATATAATTTTTGATGAAAGTCTAATATGACCTTCAAGTAAAGTACCACTTCTGGTCTGCCAACGTTAACTAAAATTTATTATATTATTTACATTAATATGTAAATCTTATAGAGCTAATAAAAATAATAATACAATATAATTAATAATAAAAATAGCTACATACAATGAATTATTCAGAGAAAACTCTAATATTTGAGTAGCCAATAGAAGAGGAAGACAACAAAGGGGATATTTTTGATATTATTAGAAGAAAGTGCATTAATCTACTTTCAAAATTAAAATATTACTGCAGTGTTCTTTATTTAAATCTATTATTTTGAAGATGAAGCCTACGCAAAATAAAATAACTCATATGTTTGCAAAACTTTGGCTTGATATAGCAAATTGTCATTTCAAAAATTGATCTACTCTATCATATTTTATATTATATTTATATTGATCTATAAATTCATGATATTCATATTTGTATCTTTTACATATTATTTAATTTATTATATTTTAATATATCCTGTTACATAAATTATAATTAAGCTAGCTGTAAAATTTCTTTTGGAATCCAGTAATTAAAATATACATAATTATTAATCCTACAACTTACCGTCAGTATTTGTAAGGGTAAACACTGTATCAAGATCTACTTCCAGTAATTCGCCTATCCTATTTACCAATTCTACTCGGTTTTCAGGATATACTGCAGCATGATCACCTGAACAAGATTTATAAGACCAGTAATAAAAATGTAATATTACAATATAATTTCAACATTTAGACTGATACCTACCACTGTCATATCTCAGTTTTGATCCTTCTAAATCAAATTCAATGTGCATGCATGACCTATCTCCACCATTATGAAGTTCTCTGTTAACCCTGATTGGAGCGAGGAATGGATTCTTCATGTCATATGGTCTACAAAATTAATAGAAAACTACTTATGATAAATATTCTAAACAATTATATATACATTGAGAATAATTTATAATTTTTAATAATTGAAACTTTGAGAATAATTTACCAACCAAATAAAATTCCAAGTAGCGTGAATGCATAAGTTACCAACCAGGCACCAGTAACCAAACCATTTAAAAAAAAATGACCTAAATTAAGAAAATCTTGAAGTTTTTTACAATTTCCATTTCCATGTTAAATATACATGAAATGGTATTTGTTGAAAGCTTCAAGATTTTCTTAATTTTAGGCCAAATTTTTTAAATGGTCAGTTACTAGTGCCTGGTTGGTAACTGGTGCATTCTCGTTAAATATACATCAATTTATAAAAAGATTAATGTAAATATAGATGAACGGGTGAGGTGAATTAAATGATGCATCTCACCTTTCATCCTCTTTTTCTATAATCAGATCATTTTATTTAAAGAAAAAACATAAATTTTAGATTTAAGCTCATTTACTTAAAAACAAAAAAAAATCTCAACTTCACTATATTAATTAAAATATACATTATATCACTCCTTCTTTGATTTATGAAAATCTCAACTACCAAATGGTGAATGGTATTAAAAATAATAGAAAACTTAAAAAAAAAAACTGATTGTAGTTTAATTTTATTAATGTTTAGTTCTATTACAAATCATAGGGCTTACTCTTTTTTTTTTTTCAGATATTCAGTTTCACTTTATTAAACATCGGACAAAATATAAAGAAAGAAAAACACAATGAAATACTAACGGTTTCTGGTTTATATATGAAAATATCCTAGCTATTTCTCCGGTATAGATACGGTCTGGAAGTGCTTCCTTGTCATGTTCAGTCACTCTGTATTGCCTCATATTAAATTCCTCACCAGATGCTTCAATATTGAAAAACTCACAGACTGTTGGCCATAGTCCGTCTTTCCAAGTGATGAAGTCATCTTCAATACTGAAATACAAAACGATACAATATATTTTTGAGATATTAGTATAAAACAAATAATATTAGTATGAAAGCAGAAGAAATATTGATGAAGTATTTTGAGTTAATAATAACTAAAATAATATATTATAGGTAAATGGCAACAGGAAGTGTTGATAAGGATATGACGATATTTGTATGGTTAAACAACTTAAGGTTATTATGGTCTGTATGGCAGGTATGGTCCACCAACTGGCGTACTCATACGAAAACTGATCTACAAGATGCACATTAAGTACCAAGCATAGACCAGCTTAAATCTCATCCTATGGTCAAAAGACCAATGATCTAGTGGATAAGATTTACTAATGATTAACTACATATATGAACTCTACTAATAACAGCAATTAATTAGGTAAGCCATGCATTTCCGATAGGAATGTTGAGCATAAGATTGATTTATTTTATTTTTTATACAATGCTTCAGATTTATTCGCACAAGTGACTTCTGAAATACCAACCACATATGTGGCCCATTGAAGAGAGGAGATGAAGAGGTTCTTGTTCAATATGTGGACAATGCCAGGACCTCAAATTACTTGTTGTTTAAGTGAGATTTACAGTGAAGCCTCGCTTAGTAGCATCTCTCATAATGAGTATTTGGCTTAATGAGGATAATAAGTCATAAAAAATGTATTCTTTAACGAGCAACATTTTGTGTTATAAATGACAGAGAAGGAGTCCTCTCTTCATGTCATTCGATTGAGCATAAGCTCTATAACTTTTCTCATCACTTGTGTGCAGCACTCATTGCACTAGTATTTTAGTGCTGTTTGTGATTGCATAGTATTTTATATTAATTTATGTTTAGGGGAAAATCATTTCACTTAACGAGTGTTTCGCATAATGAGTAAGATTGTGGAACGAATTATACTTGTTATGGAAGGTTCCACATCATTGATATTGGCATAATATGAAAAAATTATAATTACTCCAGCAATTCATGAAATATTATTGCCTAGTATAAAAAAGTAACCAACTTAAAAATTAAAATTCTGTAGTTTACCATTCATTCAGATGCAATTTCATTTGCAGGGTCCAAATAAATAAATAATCAAAGCAAAAATTCTCAATTTTTGTTGATAGTATTTTGATATAGGTTTACGATATTGGAAAGCTGCTTACTGTGATTAATTTACTAATAAAAAAATTGCATGAATAATATCCCAAAATTATTTAACATAAATAGTTCTAAGTTTTAAGTTTTAAATTTTAAAACATTACTTAGCATCATCATCTCCAAGGCCAAGTTGGTATACTCGTGTTGCACCGAGTTCTTCCAGTCTCTTGTCAATATATATGGCCACCTCGTTGTAATGTTCATAAGTTTTATTTCCAAGTCCAAATATCTAGAGAAAAACAAAAAAAAAAATGGTTGTGAATGGCAACAAAGATTGAAATATTTTACAAGAATCAGAGTAATCTTTCTCTAATCTAGATTTTGAGAGAGAGGGAGAGAGAGAGAGAGAGAGAGAGAGAGAGAGAGAGAGAGAGAGAGAGAGAGAGAGAGAGAGAGAGGGAGGGAGAGGGAGAGGGAGTGGGAGAGGGAGAGGGAGAGGGAGAGGGAGAGGGAGAGGGAGAGGGAGAGGGAGAGGGAGAGAGAGAGAGAGAGAGAGAGAATTTTTTTAATTATAAAAAACATAGGATTTTGCATGATCTTAAATAAATAACATAAACTAAATATTAAAGTTTAAGGAATGCTAAACTTTGATGAATAGAAGTTAGACACAACTGAATGAATATATGCATGTATATGCATCAGTCTTAAATAAAAAATTCACAAGAAATGTTTTCTAGATGGGAAGAGTAGTGCAAGTGTTAGATTCTGCAATTTTTTAAAGGATTAATTTTTAAATTATGTTTTAGATGTTTGGGTAAAAATAAAACTGTTTAATATTATATTTTATTGTTGTTGATTAACAATATAAGTTATTCGGTGAGTTCGATAAGAGTCTGTCTACTGTAAAATAATTTTAAACTTCAAATCAAATCTACATTAAAAAAAGGAACAAAACTAAAAACTATCAATGACCTTTTTAGCAAATAAACTAAATAGAAAAAAAGAGAAGAACTAGCAATGAATAACTAATTTTTGATAACTGTGTGATATAAGCAAATTCAGATACTTAAATATATTACAGCTAAGATAGACAAGTGAACGTACAGAGTAATTTAGACCAGTCAGATCAGCCTCTCCATTTTGTAACCATTCGACAAACTCCATGGCATTGTCAGTTGGATCTCCTTCACCATAGGTTGCCATACAGAAAACAGCAAGAGAATTAGATATGTTTTTCAGCTGGGTTAATTCCTCCTAAAATCAAGAAATATATATATATATATATATATATATATATATATATATATATATATATATATATATATATATTTATAATTAAAAACATACAATGATTAAAATGTGAAAGTAATTTATATTCATTTTCAGTAGTTATTAACCCTATTGGTCGAAATAATATTAATGGTACATAAAAGGACTGCAGAGTCAGTTATAAATTAAACGAAAATTAATAGGGTTGATACAAACATAATGCAGGTTTCCGCCTTTGATACATTTTAAAACCAATTGTGTACACAAAATAAATCCTTAAAGTTAATTCCATATATATCATAATAAATCTTATTCTATATCCTCTCTTTCACCCAAAATTAAAACAATAAAATCATTTTATTTAGTCTGTTGAAAGTCTTTGAAAAGAAAATATCAAAGAGCTATTTCTGTCAAATTTAGGAATTTAAAGCAGGGTGCAGTGCAGTGTAAACTGCTCGTAATGTCAATTGGTTGTTGGTTTCCTGAACTGAACCTGAAAAATAGTTATGGTCACAGCATAGTAGTCTACTGTCAGTGTTATCGACTACACCTTTCTCAATTGTGGGGAGACTACCACTGCTGACAAGTTCTGTCAAGAAATTGATGCCATACATAGGAAGCTGCAACGTCTTTGCCCAGCATTGATTAATTGAAAGGAGGCGATCCTTCTCCACGATAATGCCTACCCACAAGTTGCACAACCAACACTGCAACAACTGTAGGAGTTGAGCTGTGAAATCCTTCAGCACCCACCCTATTCGCCTGACCTCTATCCTACTGACTTCCGCTTTTTCAAGCACCTGGGCATATTTTAACAAGAGAAAAGCTTTCAAAACCAGAATAATATTGAAGAGAGAATAAAAAAAAAAAAAAAAAAGCTTTTCGAGAGAATAAAAAAAAATTTAATGGTAGTTTTTCTGCAGCATGGTTTAAGGGTATTCAATTGAAAAACTGGGCAGAGCATTAAGTTAAGTTAAATACAATAATTTAAAAACAAACCTTAAAAATTTTATATGATATGATTATATTTCTCCCTCCCCCCTCCCCCAATATTAAAAAGATTCTTGAAAGAGCATCAAGTATACCTGTTATCGTTATGAAAGCCAAATATTATTAAAACATTTTCGAAGTAGACCAACATTAGATAAGAATACAGTTATTTACAAACTGATGATATCAACTTGATTATGGTGCAATGTAAGATAACATTTTTATATATTACATCACTCTACTCTTAAATCACTTTGATAGTCAAGTTTTTATTTTGTTTAAATAATATACCTTGATAATAATATACCTACTGATGTTTATATTTTAAAGTTTCTGCAAAAGTGAGGTTAAGGAAAGTTCTCAAATAGTTTAAAAACCGACATTATATATGCACGATACTAATTAAATGTTGCTTTAATAAATTCCCTCAAGACGCAAAAAAGTGTTAATCGTTGAAACATCTGGAGGATAAACACCGTCATGTTTGGAGATGGCCTATAATGTCTCCAAGAAAGTGATCCATATTAAGTAATTTCCCAAATTTGTTTTTCTTATTGAATTCTAATATTTTTTCTATGAAAAAAAATCAATATCTAGGGACACTCAGACCCCTAAGAATAATAAAAATGCACAATACAAGCAGCATTTGTCAAGCTGCTTTGTTGATACTTATTGTTAGTTAAATTATAAACTAACAGGAAAATAATAAATGATTATATAAATAAAATAAAAATATGAAATTTGAAAATAGATATTTATATTTATAAATATCTATATGTCTATATATAGATATCTATATATATATATATATATATATATATATATATATATATATATATATATATATATATAATATATATATATATAATATATATATATATATATATATATATATATATATATATATATATATATATATATATATATAGAGAGAGAGAGAGAGAGAGAGAGAGAGAGATATCTACATATATATAGATATGTATATTTGTGCAAACTTGCTTAGATATTATTTATTATGTATACGGCAAATTGATCATAGAGGAGATGGAGAAATAAATGGTGTTAGGGAGCTTTACAAATGGGTTAGGAATTCCAAAACAAAGCACTAACAATGATTTTTTAAAGAAAATAGTTCTATGAGTAGGGATACACAATTAGTATATCTTGTATTTAAGAGATAGATGGAAGGGAGCAATGTGAGGAGGTCAAGAATGTAGGAAGGTTTTTTTGGTACTTAAAGATTGGAATAAGAAGGCGCCTAGAAGGTATTGTCAGAAATTAGGATAAAGCCACCCTTACTCGGAATACCAGTACTGAAATATATATATATATATATATATATATATATATATATATATATATATATATATATATATATATATACATTGCTATATTGTCACCCTAATTATAAAATCTTGTAACTCCAAATAAGTAAAAATGGAGTTATGAGGTTTTATAATTAGTGTGGCAATATATTGAAAATAACTTGACCAGAAGGACAACATGAAACTGACTATACAATTGAGCTTTCTAAAGAAATAATAGAACTTCAAGCTATTAATTTATTATAAAATCTTACCATGTCATATTCCTCAGGATCTGCAACCATTCCTTTCAGCTGATACCTGATTCCTTCTTTGGCAATTCTACCGGCAAACTCCTCTCCAGTACCGGTTTGACTCCCATAAAATACAATAAGGCTCCGACCACTTGATTTGAGTTTTTTGATAAAAGAATTGTCAGTAACTTGTGGAGTTGAGGTCATTACCATGGGCCTAGATTAAAATAATAATAATAATGAATATTGACACAAATCAATCTAGTGGCATTATCATCAATCATGAATAAATTAAATTATAGTTTAGTAAAAAAAAAAATAAGGTAAAATGTAATACGTACTGTATGGCATATGATTTGTCTTTTAGGGAGCTATCCTTCTTGTTTCGGAAAAACCACCACCATACTGTGATTCCAAGAAGAAAAGTGACTAATATTATGTCTGTTAGGCTAAACATGTCACTGTCAGCGGCCTTTGCTACTTGAACCTCGTCACCTATTGGGACCGTAGTATCTGTAAGAGAAAATTACATTCGTTAGAAACAGTAAATAATTAGCATTACAATTTTTAAAAAATACTCTTTTATTTTACAAATAAATTGTAATTGTAGGCAACTAAAATAATGAAAATTGAACATGAGTATATAAGACATAATAAAACGAATGGGTTTTGCTATAAATTCCTGTTTCTTTTCTTTCTTTCTTTAACTACTTAAAATATCCAACCTTGAGACAGTCCTCCTTTTCTCTCTGATAATCTGATAAAATACCACACCCCCTTCATGACGGACTATGGTCTAAGAAGATAAGTTATGTTATCATGGATTAAAAAAAATGATTACATCACCATAATTGTTTTATAAAAGGAAAATTATAAATTATTCTGTCAATACATCAGACTTTCTAACCTTCAAGTTCAAGCTAAATTGAATACATTACATTATACAGGGAGCAAATAAAAGTATGTTATTTATTTTTTATTGCAATTGAATCTTTATTTATTTATTTATATATATATATATATATATATATATATATATATATATATATATATATATATATATATATATATAAGTTAACATGTGTATGTTACTTTGATCATCAATTCCAGATGGCTTGGTTAAGTCAATAATACTTTGAGCACCTAGAAGGTATATAAATGAGGAGTGTTGTTCAAATGCATTAAAACAGTGTGTTTATTCCATCACTACAAAATGCTGCGAGGGAATACTGTGGAAATTGAACTCAATATTATTAAATACTGAGGTGCAAATATTATTAAATACTGCATATCGCATATCAGTAAGATTTTTTAATATATACGACAATATAATGCAGACTTGAAATGAATACCTTAGATTGATATCTGTCAAAAAACTGGTAGAGCAGGATTAAAATTTATTGCAACTCTTTGATTTTAGGCCTTATTTCATAATTTGAATTAAAAATTATCTTAGGGGAAGGTTTTGAGATTTAACAGTATGCTATAAAAAATGAATTCTGAAATTAATATAATGATAAAAACATTTTTTTTATTTTTTTTTTTTATCCAACATTTTATAATGGAGCTATTGGCAAAATATTAAAGTCAAGCAATGCTACTTACATATGACACTATAAAACATCTTTCATTAATAAGGAGGTAAGACGAAAACTTGATGATAATTTTTTTTAAAGTTCAATTGTCACATTGCCTAGCGATTATATTTAATAACAAATAACAAAAAAAAAATACAAAAATATTCAATTACCACTGAAATGAGTTAATGAAAATAATTGAAAAATTTTAAAAAATACTATTTAGGTAACTGAAATTTTAAGTCATATTAAAAAAGAAATTTTTGAAGGGCAACTTAAAAAAACAAAAAAATCTACATATTTCATAGATAAGATTTGAATTGCTATCTAATCATAAAAGAGTACTGTCATAACGGTCTATGATTAAAATTGCTCATATCTGTTACACTTGATATGTTTTAAGCTAAATGAAACCTTGAATTTTGGAGCGAATGGTTAGCTTTGTAAATATTTACAAAAGATGAAGTAGAGTAACTGATAAGAGCTGTTTAGAGAAATACTCATCAATGAAAGAACAAAAGAAAATGTTTCTCTAGGATTTGTTTAAAAGTTAATATTTTTAGAAAAATAGTAGTAAACAAATTTGTTATTTTCTAATGATAAAAAACTGAAAATTCATAATAAATATAAACTGAGATATGTTGTTTCAAAGTACCTTATTAAATGCAGAAAAATTTCTGCAAGATAAGAATTGATCCAAAATTTTGAAATTTCGAACCAAATGATTAATATTTATGATCTAAAACCTTTTCTCATCATGTTAATGTAAAAAATAACTACCATTAAAAATTTTAGGAAATCCTTAAATTGAATAAGAGTGCTTGTGAGCAAAAGATTATATTAATTAACATAACGAAAAATAATAAAGTTTTGGAGACAAAAAAAAGCGTTTTAAGGTAGTTTGCCTAATGAAAACTCATTTAAAAATATTTTTGACCATCGCCGCTAGAAAATAAATCTGGTGCAGTGCGCGCGCGCATCACACAACTTTCCCTTACCGTCCTATGATAATTATCTTTTTAATATAATTTTAAAGAGTTCATATAAACACTGCTTCTAATAAACTCAGCAGCATTCACTTCTTTTTCCACTTAAGTACAATAAAAAAGTTTTTTAAACAATTTTAGTACGATTCTGTACGCTATCTATAATATATTTTAACTTTGTCAAGTTAATATATTTTAAAAGTTTCAGGTTCAGTTTCCATGGAAACATTTTCTTTCCATCTAATAATGTCAAAGTAGAAATTATTAACTTAATTTCCGCTTTTGTATTCTTAAATTACTTTATTACAGAGCGTATTGTTTACAACAGATTGGCGGTTTGGTGGGAGGAGGAGGTTCCGTCGCATCCGTCTCTTTTCGGATACGCTCTGTTATCCATCTAGGGTCTAGTGCTCCTCATAAAATACACTGTATCTTTGCTAATACTGGTCCGATTTTGATGATTTTTTTTTTTTTTTTTTTTTTTTTAGATAATTTAATAACCTTTCATGAAATTCAATACATAATTTGCTATAAATTGCATGCTTTTTAAGTTAAGCGCAAATAAAATATTCTTTTCGTCATAACTTTTTTCCCTGCATTTTCTCGGTGATTTACTACATAAATGAAAAGTTAAAGACCTTTATAAAGAGTAATTTAGGCAAGTTTTATCAAAATCGTTAGAGCCGTTTTCGAGAAAAAAATGTAAAATGTAAAATAGCTAATTCCGGTTAGTCTGATGCGCTGTATCTTTGCTAATACTGGTCCGATTATGATGATTCTTTTATTATTTTATAGACAATTTAATTACCTTTCATACAATGCTTTACATAATTTACCGTAAAATGCATACTTTTTATGCTATGCGCGAATAAAATATTCTTTTCTCTCATTTCATAACTTTTTCCCTGCAATTCCTCGGTGATTTACTACATAACTTAAAAGTTAAAGGCCTTTATGATGAAGAATTTAGCCAATTTTCATCAAAATCGTTAGAGCCGTTTTCGAGAAAATTATAAAAAAGTGTAAAATCGATTATATAAAGTGGCACTTCCGGTTAGTCGATTTTGACGAAAAAGTTGCTGTAATAACACAACCATATACCTATCTCAAATACATAATTTTAGTATCGTACGACTTTTCGTTTTTGAGCTAGGTTGTTCACATACACACAGACCATTTTGCTAGGCTTGGTCATTTGGAGTCAGTGGACCTTAAAACGTGAGTTTCCGTTGAAAACTCGAATTCGAAAATTTTCACGATCGCAATACTTTCCCTTACTATATACTTCGTATATAGATAAGGGAAAGTAAAAAAAAGTAAAGTGGCAGGAAATAATTTTATTGAAATTCGCCGAATAGTAGAGAGGTAATTTAATTATTTTAAATTAAACATCATACGTTTATCTCAAATTCGAAATTAATTTTTTGGCACATTTATCTTGTATCTAGTCCTTTATAATATCTAAGTAGAAAAATATTCTTCTCATAGCTCACGTTATGATCTTGTATTTACATATCTAAAATGCGCAAGCGAGAACCTTTTAAAGCGATTTACGCAGATAATCCTCAACATTGCCCTTAAACTAAACAGCCTTCGAAAGGCCAAATCAGTTAGCGAAATGTGCTGCCCTTGGCGCATCCATTGTTGACGATAGTGTTGGCACGTGCACCCTATCGGGTTCATGAAATAATTTAACAATAAAAGCTTTTCTCAGGACGGTCGATATCGTTCATGCACTATTTAAAAAAAATAATTTATTAATACAGAGAGGAATGAGGAAAGAAAAAACTGAAATATTAGATTGAGATGGAAAATTTCGGCAATAGTCATTAAAAATTGGAATTTACAACTAAGGCGTTCAAAGACCCATTACCATTCTGTTTTAGAGGTATTAGACCATTACATATAAAAAAAAAAGTGCAGTAATCGTGAAAAGACCAATAAAAATGGGGAAAAAAATACAATAGATTTTCAACAAATTATTTATATTTTTAATAGCTCGATCAGACATCAATTGGATAAATAATAAATCCTGTTTATTCCTATGTATCAGCGAATTTTAAAGCTTTTGACACGTCCTACGGTCGAATGAAATAGAAAAGACAACATATTCCTTTCTTATTGAAAGGAAGGACTTGGTTAACGACAATTCACGAATTATTCAATAAATAAAACACGGAATTCTGAAATTTTGTATAAATATTGAAATATAAAAATTTTTATATGAAATATAAAAATTTCAGCCATAAAGGAAATAGCTTTGGGGAAGGATTTATTTATTTATTTTCATTGCAGTTTTGTTTTTTTAAATATTTTTTCTTTTTGTTTCTTTATATGTATTTTATTTTTGTATAATAATTTGTTCGGACCCATGACAATAAATTCTTTAATTATCACACTAACACTAGAGCAAAGGCAGAAAGTTTGCTTTTAGTCCATGAAATGTGTAAAACATTTTTAAATAAACTCCTTCAATATAGGAGATAGATCGAAAATAGAAAATACGGAAGAAATACGGAGATTTTAACTTTTAACTTACCCAATATGGGAGATTGCGAAATTTCAGCAATCTTGTAGTATAAATCAACTCAACAATCTAACACAGCGAAAAGAATGTGAAAATATTCATATTTTATTAATGGTTTTTCCTATTCACATAAATTAATTAAAATATAAATGCATAAATATGCAAATATTTGGTTTTACTTCACATAAAATAATTAAAATATAAATATGCAAATATTTGAAGTTTTACTTCACATATAAATCCGCTCCCTTAAATTATTACACAATATTAAATCTGTTTGTAAGTTTTGTAATTTTTTTTTAAGTATTCGTTTTTTTTTTTTTTTTTTTTTTTTTAGTTTTCATTAACTTTCAGGATTTCTATTCTTAAATATTTCTCATATTTTGTTACATATTTGTGAAAATATAATTACATATATATAGGTATGTACATATTTAGCTTTTCATTATACATGAAAATCGATTCCCTATTTATAACTATCATCACAATTAATTTCGAAAATAAAGCATTTATATCAGAAACATCAATAATTAATTAGATTGTATGAAAAAATTGTTTAAATATTATAATTAAATAAATTGTAGATACTATGAAATAAATAATATGAAAATACGTCTATGTATCGACATATGGAGGCATAATTGAAATGTTAGTCAGCCATAATTTCATTCCTCTCAATATTTATTTCTATTTTCAAGTTATGGATTCCAGAAAATTTGATGGCTCACATATTTTAATATGTTATAATAATAATTATATATTCATTGAAAGATAGAGTAAGTTTTATTATCATGCAAATGAATTATTATTAATAGAAATATTAAATTATCGAAATTTCGATGACGCCCGGCAGCAAGGCTCTCTATTCAATGAAATGTATTGTTAAATTCGTTGATTATACTGATGCTGAAGTAGCCTTGAAATAAACGAAAACAGTAATTGGCCAAAAGACCTACAATTTATTTTATGATTTGTGGGAATTCTATTCCATTCAGCTAGAGAGTGCATGTCGAATTTCGAACCCATTGATAAATGCTTAAGATTTAAACGCTTTCTCACGATGCACAAAACATAAAAAAAAACCTTCAAACCCCCGTTGTTTGTACTTTTTTCAAGACAAATGAAAATTTACACCTAATACATATATGGCTCAAGGCATATTGTCCCAAATTTTCAAAACAATATATCCATCACCAACGCCTGTATTCCTAATATAAGCTAAAGAAAATGTGGAAATTGTTGAGAAATCACAATAAAGTAAAGTGTTTTGTTTTCTTACTAAAATCCTTATAATTAATCTAGATGCATTCATACTTATGGCATGATTTTCGCATTAGAGAATGAGTATACATTTCTTTTTTTATTACCACTTAAGAGATAAAAATAATTACCATTTACCAGATAAAAATCAGAAAAGTTAAAAATCATTTAAATTATGATTTTGATTCGATCTAGTTTTTTTGTCCCCTACATGTCTCTTTTAAATTAACAACAATATGTCAGAGTAAGGATATGGATGATATGGATCAAAACAATATTTAGCTGCATGAATCTGGGAACTTTTGAACAAGCTAAATATAATATTATAAAACATGTTTGTAAATATTTTCCTACTCAGCCCGGTGAAGATATCATTTAGGATTGCAAAAGGTGGAGCAGTTTTGATTTTCAGGTATATTGTATGTATTGCAACTGTCATGAAAAATCCAAGTTTTCAACCTTCCACACCTTTTGCCTTTTCCGCTATCTTAAAAAAAGCCCGTGAATATATGCAAAAATGTTCATGAAGAGTGGTATAAGGTTAACGAATAGAGAAAACAAGAAAACTTTTTTTATACTCGTACATAGATAATATCGTCAGCTTTATCTTTAAGAATCATACCTGTTTAGCTACGTCTAGAGACGTCATCTGATTTTAAATTAAAATCGATCTGTTTCAATGGTAATCCATGTGGAATAAGTAATTATGTCTATGTTAATAGGATACAATCGGAATTTGTAGTCAACTCTTGGACGTTATTAACGACATATTACTTTCTAATCTATTACTTTGATCTGTTTTGCTATTACCACCGAATCCTCTTACCCTCTATCCTTCTTCCCCCACAACGGGCCCCTATCTCCCCCTCCTCCCTATCACATACAGGGAAGTGCATTTCTACCTACTTCCGATAAGTTCACCTTTAAATACTCCTGGTAGAACGAGGAATAACTATATCACTAAATTTTTTCTTAACTTTTATTGCATGAGGGCGTCCTACTTCATATTGTTTTAATTGTTTGAGGGATCAGAAAAAAAAAATGATAAAACAAATACACAGGCAGACCTGGATTGGCGACCTAATTGTTGTTTCTTTAAAACCCAAAACATTTTTTTGAAAGATAATTCAACTCAAGAAGAAGGGTGGACTTTATTGGATTCATTAAATGAGCCCTAAAAGTGCTTAACATTACAGGGGAGTCTGGGATAATGGAAGTCAAATGGTAATCGTGGACTATATACAACTCGTGAAGTTGTTAGCGTAAGTATGAGACTCTCTCCCTTGAACCACCAGAGTTCGCCTTCTTGGCAGTTGCTGTTTGGATATTAAACGAGATGAAGTTTTTTTTCCGTTGTTTGTTGAGAGCAAAGTCATGGTACAGATCACAATACTAGCCGGTTTAACTACTTCTACTGAAATACTGATCATTTCAAGATATCCTGATAATTAAGATATCCTACTTTTGTACCATAGAGTTGTTCAAAAGGATTTTAAGCACAACATTTTTTTATATATTTTTTTTTTGCTTATTCAATAACACCATGCATTTGGGATAATAATATCTGTATTTATGGTCACCATATCTATGTATTTTTAATGTTTCAGATGGATAGAAAGATATATGAGTAAGACAGACAAAACTAAATATTAAATAACTGTAGATGATTTTAAAAAAGCAAAACAAGTTTCTTCTAAAGGTTTATCGATGAGAAAGACAACAAAGAAAAGTGTAAAAAAAACATCAGTTTTTCAATTATCATTAAAAAAATTCCCATATTTCTTGTTGTAATACAATATATTTTCTGTAAAAATTATGAGCGCCCACAAACCCGTTTTTTAAAACTACAAAATCAAATTATTTGTCTTCCTTGTTCATTGCCATCGATGTCTAGCTAAACATTACCAGCGGGTCGTTTGATATTTGCGATCTCTTTGTTCACGTGTGCGGCGTTATAACTCAATCGGAAGCGTCTTGATTAGTTGGCCTCGTGATGATGAAGCCGTCAGGCCAAGGATCTGATACTCACAACTCCTTCCCAAGGCCAAGAGCAAATTGGCCGAGAGCCCATGCAAAAATTTGTTTTTGAATCATTATAGTATTGACACTAAAAAAAAATTCGAGTTTGCCGGTCGGATCATGCTACCTGAAAAAATGGTGGCCAAAAAAACACGTAATTTTAGAAATATTTTTCTTTTTTCACCTATAATTCCTAAACGGTACATTCCATCGAAAAGTCACGGTATATTAAATTATAGAAGATTAAATTCTGCACCTAAGGCCTGATGCTTGGAACCGAGTACTCAAAGAGGAAAATCATAAAATAAAAGTTGTAGAGCATCAAATTCTGCTCAAAACTCTCATCTTTAGCTTTCGTTTGGCCAAGATTTTCGATGCGAAATGTTCGAACTGTTGAACAACACTGAAGTAAGATGTTAAGACGTAAAACATGAGAGAAAGGTTTTCATAATATTTTTATTATTATAATATTCAAATGCCATCGCTGGAAAATAAAAAACAAAACACATAAATAAAAACATAAATTAAAAAAAAATATCTGATATGGACATCCCATGATTTCCTTGTACGCCTGTTAAACTATAAATCGTTGGCTCAAAAAGTGACCCTGAATTTGGTTACTAGTTTCGGAAGATTGCAGTATCTCAAAAACGACACTCGGCGTCGTTCTCAGTAGGTAACTAGTTCCCAAGAGATTTCTTCGTGTTCCTTGACAACATTAAAATGTTGTGTAATGTGTTAAAATTGAGTGTAAAATACTTTTTTCCTCCCCATTTGTGAGTTTAACAAAAAGTCTGCAGTAGGTGAATAAGATATAAGTTATTCACCTACTGCAGACTTTTTGTTAAACTCACAAATGGGGAGGAAAAAAGTATTTTACACTCAATTTTAACACATTACACAACATTTTAATGTTGTCAAGGAACACGAAGAAATCTCTTGGGAACTAGTTACCTACTGAGAACGACGCCGAGTGTCGTTTTTGAGATACTGCAATCTTCCGAAACTAGTAACCAAATTCAGAATCACTTTTTGAGCCACCGATTTATAGTTTAATAGGCTTACAAGGAAATCCTGTGTTGCCCACATCAGATATTTTTAAGGGTTATTTTTATTTTTAAGTATCGTTATTTTAGATTATACACATGCATAGAAATAAGTATGCTATCAAATGTTTTAAGCGCGCGCTTAGCACATATTTATACACATCTTTCATCACATAAATAAGTTTTAATAAAATTATTCCCATTTTATCCACTGAAAACTAACTATTCAGGTTGCTGATAGACGTAATTTGGCAACCTTGAATGTCTTAAGAGGTCAACACATTTTAAGGAGTACGATGGCTGGCTTTTAATAACACCACTGAATTCTATTGTAAAGTCCAATATGATATTGCTTTTCTACTCTTTGATACATAATCGACAACTAGGAGATTACCATTCAATAAGATACAAATTTCATAGTAAAAAAATGTTATGATTTTAATATTCTTGTTTTATTGAAAATGTCCCACCGAATTCAGTTTATAAACAATACGATTTTTACAAAAAAAAAACTTAAAAATTGAATTTATGCAGAAATTGTTCATCGTGGATTAACTCTAGGAGATGATGGTTCGGGAGAGGTAAAAAAAAAAATGTATATTCCAATATACTGCCGTCATAAGCTAAAAGGCCATAATTCCAAAGACATTTTTTAAAATGTATTTTTGTATTGTATTCGAATTGCTGTGAAAGCTAAACTTTTTCATTGCATTATCTATTATCTATCATTACATAGGATCTAATCATTGGATTTCGGGGTTTGTATTGTCATGAAAAGATGTAATTTTTAGAGCAATTCGGATACAATACAAAGATGTATTTAAAAAAAAAATATTTGGAATTAGCGCCTTTAGCTTATCACGGCAGTATAGTATAAGAGCGTAAATTTCTTAAACTTTAACAGATACAAAAATAATTAATAGAAACACTCCTGTTTGACACTTGATTCTCTTCAATTTTTTAGATAACATGTTTTAAGCTACGACGAACCTTTTTCGAGATATAGAAAAAAAACCCGAAAAACATGACCCTCTTCCCTACCTCTCTCTTTGCCTCTGATCCAGATCCTAGAACTTTTAGAATGCTTACCTCATAACAAGTCCAAACAAAGCCCAGAACTCAATTTTAGGAGACCCGTCAATTCCATCTACAACCCCTTCATTGATTGGCCTAATGTATGGCCATGTAAAGTTGTTGGGATGGACAACAATCTTCGCTAATACGACGGCTAGCTTTCTCGGAATCACCGAAACGCAGATGGGAGGATAGTGTTAATGCCGACCTCCAGGATCAGGATTTGTAAGGGATTCAGTGGAGGGAGATTCGTAGGCAGAGACTGTCGAACCTTCGGGTTCACCGAGCCTTTGTAAGATCCTGGTAAAGAGTAAAGCAAAATATACAAAAAAAAAAATATGTACAGCTCTATCAATCAGTTTCTTTATCCAAAAACTTGAAAAATTTACCGAATTCGGTAAATATCGGCTTACTACAATAGTTTAGAAACATAAGAGTTGGCATGCGATTGTATCACTGAAGAGAAAGCTAACCGAACGAAAGGAAGTCTAGGTACAATCTCGAACTTCGAAATCTTATTTTCATTTCTGGAAGTGTATATTAAAAACAAAAGATTGTAGAAGAACAGATTATAAGAACAGATTATATAAGAAGATATTACTCAAACACACTCACACCTAAGTAATAGAAAGCTTGCGTGCGTATTTACGTAGGTGTCTAGGTAATCGTTGTCATGATAACTTCAAACCCATGGAAGCAAGGTTACTAAACAAACTTTGTTAGGTTAGCTTAAGTTTAAAAAAAAACTTTACTAAAATATACAAAAGAACGAGCGGAGACAAAGGGGACTTAAACAAAATATATTATTTACTAATAGGTTTTTGGGGGGGGGGATTAAGGGCCTTCAAAAATATGGATTATTACTCTATGTACCGTAATTACATTTAATTATGTTTGTGCACCTATGGTTTGCTCTAATATATTTCAAATATTTTTTACTAAAACAATGTGGAATAAATATGGGCTTGTCCCAACTCTCATATATATAAAATTTCAAATGTTTTTTAGAGAAAGTAAAAATAAATTTAGAGAACTAAACGTAATTCGCACTGGCACATACGAAATGAAAGTTGGTGATACCGTGCAATATTACATCATCCAAGACAAAGTCCTCAAAAGTAGATTTCACCACTTAAAAAAATTCACCATTTAAACAAAATCCACTTGAACTGCAAATAACTAAAGAGTATCTATCATAAAAGTTAAGAACGAAGTTAAAAAAAAATATCTTTTTTTTATTTTATTTTTATCCTAAACCCTCATTTTCATTGTAAACAATTATTTTTGTCTCGCAAATACAGTTTAAAGTTTTCTGATGACTCTCTCCAAGGTTTTCTTAATTCCAACTCTCATAATTATCCTATAAGAATGTTTTTGTTCCTACTATTTACGTCAATGTTTCCTTGACTAATCTTAATACCTTGTGATTTAAGTTGGCTTTATGGTGTCATTTACATTTTTAAAACGCATGTGTAATGCTAGAAGAAAAAATTGTGATTCGCGGTCTTTTGAGACATTACTGGAAAAAGATTTAAAAGCAAAGGCAGTTGCCGAAGAAATACGTGCCATAGAAGTAGAGCCAATAATCGATCGAAATACTGCCGCACAACCCAGATCAGATCGCCCATCGGTCGTTGATGATGACGTTCAAACAAAGGTTTGAATGTGCGAACCAGAACCCAACTGCTCGGGACTTATGCAACTGCTCGGGATTTATCGGCCGTAGTGAAGACTCAAACCTTTACTGTGCTAAAAATAGTTTATACACTTCTGAATGCAAAGTACCCCGCTTTGGTCAACAGGAACCAAGCCATTTTGCAACACGACAATGCCCATCACACATCGTTCTTGTCTGACCAAGGAAAAATTATCGGAACTGCAAGGAGTAAACGTTAAGACTCATCCTGCGTATAGCTCAGATATAGCACTATCAGATTATGGTTTGTTTAGATCAATGGCTCATTGTTTAAAAGATCGGATCTTTGATAATAACGAGGACGTAGAAATTGGATGTGAAGAGTTCTTTGCCTCAAAACTAAAGGAGCCGTACTGGCATCAAATCCAATTATTGGCAGAAAGATAGGTGATTGAAAATAATGGACTTTACTTTGAAGAGTAGTATTCAATAATCTTTAAAATATGTAATCTGAAATAAAGCTATACTAATGCACAAGGACTTTTGTAATAACCAAGTATATCGCAAATATTTAATTGTTTTTTTCTCAAAACTTATTAAAATGTATCGGTGCTTTTATCTATTTTTAAAGCACACATGACACTCATGTGTAATTTCAAAAACAAATTTTCTTAATATTTCCAGACCACTGCAGCAGACGAATCCCATAGACACAATCTTGTGTTAGATATTAAAAATATTTTTAACGACATCTCACCCAGTACACATAGGTCATTTTTGATGTGCCGCTGGCAGAGAAAAAAATTGAACCGAGTGATTTTAATATATATATATATATATATATATATATATATATATATATATATATATATATATATATATATATATATATATATATATGCTGGTAGTGCTAATGAACGATATGGAGCCAAAATATAAAAATCACCAAAATGGTACATGCGATATTTTCTCATGAAGACGTTGATCAAAAATAAAATATTTTATATTTCAGAATTTAATCCCTCCGATCCAAATCCTTTTTAAATAAATAAATGCATTATTATAATAATATCCCCCGCAATACATAATGAGCCGAAATAGAAAGTAAGATAACCAGAGAATAATTATTTCATTGCCAATATGGCCGTTTCTACATGCCAATAATTCACAAGTAAATTTCAGATAATGCTCTCCACGTTCATGTTTTCTAATTTTATCTGATATAATGCGATTTAAAATTTAAATCAAAAATAAGTTAAACAATAATTAAAATTAACACTACCTTTTTTTTTGGAAATAATTCGACAGATCAATCTATGGCCAGTCCGTTATCACACATTGGGGTTTAATGAAGGCGATTTTCAGAATATCGTTCCTGATAACGATTTTTGATAAGGGGCCAGACAAGATTACTCGTAATGGACTGAGTGCCCAGTAATTTTTTTTTTTTTTTTTTAGAATTCATTTTTCTTACGAGCAATTATGAAATTTGAATTCCAGTAAATAGACGGCCCAGAACGGGAATAATTAAAATATATGAAGTAATATTACAAGCAACATTTATTTATTACTAAATTGTTTTCATTAATTTATTGTTTGATTTATAAAATTTGGTTAAATGTCCCTGGAACTTATAGTCTCTAGATTTCATTACTTTGACATATTCTGACCAAGTTTCTTAAATAAACGAACTAAGCTGAGGAGAAACAGAACATGTTAAAAATCCAATATTTAACAGAAAAATGATTGAAATATGTGATAAAACACAACTATTTAACCAAATGGGAAAAGACGCATAAAAAAGATCAGTACTGGTTTTAAAAAGAATAAATTTCAGGTAAATTCCCTTATCTACTTCCTCACCACACGGTTTTGAACTAAGTTATATGTTTTGAATATTAATATAAGTTGTGATTTTTCTGAAGTTGTATGTATGGGATTTTTTTTTTTTTTTTTAACGGAAGTAAAATGTTTTAAAAGTTTTGGAATTATTCCATCGAAGAAATTAAGCGAGAAAGAGTATGAGATTTCCGTTATAAAAATAATTAATTTAAATTCCGGTAATGTCCCGACCTTAACTGTGCAGGATCAGTTGGGGATTTGCTGACCTCTTGAGCGAGCGGAAGCAGACAGCATTGATCTAATTAAAGCAGAAATAATTTTAATAATCCCAATGTGTACGGTTTTTTAATTCCGCCACATAAACTCCCATTAATATGAAGAAGAGAGACGCTATCACGCTATGGTGTCAGGTTGTAACCGAAACGAATTGAACACATAGCCTACCGCTTAATACGAAAGTACGCATCACTGCATATTTAAAGCTCGTGTAAATTATTTCCGTGAGATTTTTGCAAACGATAATGGATGCTAACGCAGAGGTAGATCGATTTTTTACAAAGTTTTACGTCACATCCAACAAACACCCTTAGGAGTACTGTTTGAACATTCATCAGCTGACAAAGCTATCAGTGAAGTGGGCGAAATTTCTAATGCACTTATAGCATTGTACTAAGTGAAAGCTTTGTCTGTTAAAAGCTTTTTGTTACGGAGACAATAATCGCTGAAAGAAGTAATCCCTTTATATCTTTACTAGTATACCCAAGCGAGAACTCTCGCATTACATATCTTCCAATCCCTAATTCCAAGTATAAGCGATATTAGGGAAACATATTTATTCGTATAAACAATACAATATTATCAAGAAAGCTTATTTAACACACACATTTGGTGAAGCTACATAGTTTGTAATGACTATGTTTGAGTTCCAGTTCATACTTAATAAGTAATTAGCTTACACAACTGGAAAACATGTCTTCAATTTAGCAGTTAGGCAATTAGATTCAGATATACCATTTTCTATGTGTAATATTCATATTCAACAGTGCCCATTAGGGTTGGACATGGAAAACAATATATAATTTCCCACTCATTAAAAGTTTTTGTAAACAGACTCAAATTGATATAAAGTTGCCATGACAACGAAACGTACGCAAGATGGCATAGGGCCCGTGCGGACCTAAATCGTGCGTTATCTCAAAAACGGTAGGTTTTAAGGCTTTAAAAGACTGAACCTAAAAGATCCAATGGATCTTGATGCCCGCGTCAAAATCATTAAAACCCAACTTATCCCGTCTCGATCCGCCGACACTCAGTCGTCAAAGTTTTGAAACCTTCCAGTTTTTTCATCACTTTTATTTAAGCTCTTGTAAGATTTTAAGAAACAAAATTGGAATTCGTCACATCTCCGTGAAATTCTCTTTCTTTTGATACCTCACTCGTCAAAATCCATCGCTCCTGAGAGCCGGAAAAGGGATCTATACTACCGTAATAATATATAGTAGTGAATAGTATATCCGAGCGAGAACTCTCGCATTACATATCATAATGAATCCTTAATGAAATCGAAGTATAAGCGATTAACAAAATAATATTATCAAGAAAGTTTATTTAACACACACATTTGGTGAAGCTTTATAATAGTTTATAATGATTATGTTCAAGTAATAGTTATACTTACTAAGTAATTAACTTGCCCTACTGGAAAGTACCCCCTCATTTTAACATTTAAGCAATAAGACATTACTATACCACTTTCTGTTTGTAGTATTCTATCATTCATGGAAACATAAAAATAATATTTTATTTACAAGACGTTTTCACAATTATTAATACGTTTTTGTTAACAGTCTCAACTGGCTTTAAAAGGTATAAAGTTGCCATGACAACGGCACGTACGCAAGATGGCATGAGACCCGTGCGAACCTATATCGTGCGTAATCTCGAAAACGGTAAGTTTTTAAGCTGAAAACGCTGGACCAATATGCTCCAGAGGAGCATATATGATCTTGATGCCCGCGTCAAAATCATTAAAACCCAACTTATCCCGTCTCGATCCGCTGACTCTGAGTCGTCAAAGTTTTGAAACCTTCCAGTTTTTTCATCACTTTTATTTAAGCCCTTGTAAGATTTTAGGAAACAAAATTGGAATTCGTCACATCTCCGTGAAATTCCCTTTCTTTTGATACCTCATTCGTCAAAATCCATCGCTTCTGAGAGCCGGAAAAGGGATCTATACTACCGTAGTAATATAATAGTAGTGATATGAGAAGACATCTAAAGAGGGTACCGCAATAACATTTTTGCCAATGACCGTGTTATCTCAAAAAATGAATGAACCATATGGCAAGCTTACACAACTGACAAACAAATCATAAGCTTACACAACTAGTGTTCAGTGATGTGGTAACCCTGGCAATACAGTAAAAAAAAATTTTTTTAAAAATTAATATCGGAATAAGTGGAATCACTTTGTAAACAAAAGTCTCAAGATAGCCATTGAAATGGTTTAAAAGAATAGATCACAATGACGTAGCCGAATTTAATGACGAAAAGATAGTGGCATTGTGTGGCGCAAGTTTGAAAAACCCTACAGCTCCATGTTTGTAAATATTGAGAAATCAAAAAGATTGTTTAGGTTCTATTTTAACTCATCTGATAAACAAGATTTTTTTTTTTTTTTTTGCTGAATTTAATTTCTACTGAATAAATTTGATTCATGTTTTTATAAGAAGAAATAGTTATTCATCATCACCCGCTAAATATATATACGTATATATACATATATATGAAAGTTGTAATTTTTAGCAAAATCCCACCAATCTAAGTAGTATGTTTTGCAAAATATATGATTTTTTTTATTTTTCATTGACTCAAAATATTACTAATAATATTATTATTAATAAAATATACAACCAGAAATGGAATGGAAAAGAGCTATGATAAAATAGAAAGAAGCTTTATAGCAAAAGTTAATGCAGGTAACCACTTCTCAAAAACAAAGATATTTTTTTAAGGAATTAATAGTCTACACCTAAAAATTATTCAGTTTATCTAAAATCTTTTCATAAAATATTTTCCCCAGTCAAATAGGTGTTCCAAATCAACAATTTCAATAAAAATTTGCCATATCTCCATGTAATAATTTTCCAAAAATGGATACACCAACTTTTGATAAGGAGCTCCTTATTTATTGCACTACACTGCCGCCCAATTTTTTTATCCATTGATAATGACCATTCGTTCAATTTATCTATTGCCATTCAGGCTTTTTTTTTTTGTTATAATGTCAGAAAATATTTAATAGTTTTAAATTAACTCCCTTGAAAAATCTTGGATGTTCTGCTGGTGAAAAGCAGGGATCGGAACTTCCTCTGAGAGAGAGAGACCGGGCGTCTTGCAGAGACTAAATCAGGATAAGTCCACTTGCTACGGTTGTTTCGATTGATTCCAGTAATATTTACTAGACAGAAATAACTGTCATCGATGTGGTTTTTGGTTTTTCTCTAAACCATCCGTACGCCGAATTTCAAACTTTTTCTTTTCCCGCTATTCCACTGGTACAAATGTTCTGTACAAGTTTTACAAACCTGATGCGGTGCCCAGGATTTATCCTGGTCACCGAGCTCAACACCAAAGTATCATGATAAGCTCTCTTTACAAGGTCACTAACAGTCTTTCTGTTATCTTTTAATGTGTATTCTCCGCATATGCAGTAAAACACATCAGGATGATTTACACAATTTCTTTTACTCGAACTCATTTTTTATCAACTTCGATCTATCCTGCACGGCTAAAACTCACTACTGACCTCAAATTTAGTTGAAGCGTTGAAATAAAGGATGGGATTCCCAACCTGGTCAAACAGGAAGGAAGTGGCTTGAGCCAAGCAGGCGGTTTTACTTCTTTTTTCACACTTGTCTCAAAAAGTAGAGCTGATAGAAAAAAACTTATTTCATATTTAGATTCAATATAGCTAAAATCAGTTCCGAAATCCTAGATATCAAACATTTTGGTGTATGTATACCCTGTGTAATCAAGGGTCTTTCAAAATCCCCTAACATGTTTGTACCCGAACAAATCGTGATTCTCTCTGTCACGATTGTCTCCCTTAATTGTAATGTCTCGAACAATTTAATTTGAATTAATTATTGGGTCATTAATAAATATAATCATTAGGTCATTAATAAATATAATCATTAATGATTATTAGGTCATTACTGAAATATTCCAAACAAACCCTTCAGTCCCTCAGATAGCAGTTCTGATATAACTGTTCAAAGTTTAGACAATTCTAGCCTCAGAAAATCATATCCATGCAGACTAACCTTAATATAGAGATAGCATTCGTAACTTAAACAGCTTATTAGCTACACAGTATAATTTAATTTTGTCGTGTGTAGGTATCCCTGATGATAGCAGAATTATTAAAACTTTTAAGACTTTGTTAAAATTATTAAATTTGTTATAAAACTATTATAAACTGCTGTTTGAGTTACTGATACTAGAAGCTTAGTTTGCAATCAACCAACTTTAATTTAATTTATAAATGCACACATATGCACAACCATTTGGTTGCATGTGGAATAAAAATAATAGAATAATGCGTTAATTAAAATATTTACATCAGCATATAAAGAAAACATTATTAGGGCTTGATATTTAGATCGTTAGCTCGGTGTTTGGCTGCTTGAATTATTTGTATAAAATTAAAAGAGACTCATCTTTTACACTTACTTCTAAATATATAGGTAATATGCATTACATTAAAGAAAAAAATAATAATGATCCTTATCTCTTACATACTAAAAAAAACAAAAACATAATTTTTAATGCATAATTTACAATGCAAATAGTAATCAATACTAAACTATCGATTAAAATTAAATTCTTTTACCAACTCTTTTCTATAATTCCATGATATTTTATTAAACTATCCTAATTTTTATTGTTTAAATGATTTATAATTTCATTATTATTCAGTTGATTATTATTATTGTACCATTGTCTCCGAATCTCCGACAAAAGAGCGAGATTTTTATACCTCTCAAATTGCATAGTGAGCATATCTATGCATCTTCTTCATTATATATTTTATAATTAGAGTTTAAAAGTTATTATAACCAGCTTTGAAAATCCATTTGATATCACTTATTATTTTGTTCCTAAATAAGTAACTATTTCCCCCTAAATTATGAGATGACTAATAGACCTGTTTGATTTTTTTTTAATCGTTTTCATATTATAACTTTGCTGCACCTTATTTCTGAATTTCTGCAAAACATTTTTCAGATTTTCCATATCATCAAAGTTAACTTTCTGTTCCATACACCTTATTAAGAATAGCTTTTGGTTGTATCCATTAATAACAGAAGAGACGAAAAGATCTACATTCGATTCAAAGAGTTCAGATATTTTCATAGCTGATCACGTCTTCATAAAGTCAGTGACAAGACTGAGTCAACCGGTGGAAGTTATTAGAAGCAGTCCGGAATTAGCAACGAATTCCTTGAATTGTAAATATCCAAAAAGTAGTACAGTATTAATTAAAATATTAAAAATATTTGTCAATTAACGTATTATTTTGAAATTATGAAGCTAAAAAAATTATGAAATTGATGACCGTAACAGAATAATGTTCCAGCATCATTATTTCACAGGTTCAATTCAGTATAATTACTTGATTATAAATCAGGAATAAACGGTTGAATGTTCAACACAGGTAAATCTCATTGTCAGGCCAAGTGAATTTGGTCTTAAAATGCGAGTGGGTATCCTCAATGAAATTTTCAACAGGTATGATACTATTTCCAAAGGGCTATTGATATGTCACAAATTATAATTAAAAACAAATAAAAAAAGGCAAATGAAAAATAAACAAAACAGTGGAAGTTACCTATTCGTTTTTTGCACCATCGCACTAAATACGTATACTTCCCTACTCGGTTTAGTTACTATTAAAAATGCTGGAATTAAATTAAATATGATTTAATAAATAAATACGATTCTATTAACGGGGTTATAATCTGAATCATAGACGTATTGTTTTATTGAATGTTAAAAGACGAAATAAAGTAGAGAGTGGGACAAGAAGAAGTTTACTTGACTCATATCTTGATGAGTTTCTTTGGAGAAGAAGATTTGAAGGTTCAGATTTATTTCATAAAATATGACAGGCAATAAGAAACTTTTGGCCTCCATAAGATTAATATAGTTAAATATTTTGAATATTGAATAACATAATGTTTAATATTAATTTTTAATAAGACAATTATTCTTTTATAACATATGATTTCTAAAAAATAACAGTTACTAAAAAAGTAATTGGTGTTACTTAAGTAAAAAATACCCAACAAATTTCCCCGTTCCTGTTTAATATGTACTTATTATTAATGAACAGCTTTTATGTAGCTTATGAACAATACATGTCAATTTATAAAAGTCGTTAAAAGTGATCTTCTACCTGTCACGGAGGGGTTTGTCTGAACCTCAATCCCCACCCCTACTGCTAGTTATGAGGAACAAAGCCTCCTGCTTATTTCAATGTGACGTAATATTGCAACATCCCTAGAATCTCACCGAATTTTCAATCAGATATATCAGGCCATCCCATAAGTAATATAGGTTTTTAAAAATCTGAATGTTTATGTTGATATTACTAATCCCGCCTTTACAATTGAATATTGTTTATTATAGCATTACCTACTCTTCTATTTATCATGTTTTTGTTGGAGAAAGTTCGTTAGTCTGTGCTGAAATTTCAATTAAAATGGATCTCCCCAAAAACCACTTACACCATGTTATGCTTTGGGAATTCGATAAATGAGAAAATGCTGCTTTAACTTATCGGAAACATGCAAACATATAAGGAAAAAAGATCATTAGAGAACGGCAAGTGTAGAGGCGGTTTGAAAAGTTTCGAGAGGGAAACCGCAAACTTGATGACGAGCCTTGGACAGGCCGACCAATAGAGCTTGACGACGAACTCCTGCAGGCTACTATTGAAGAAGATCCTGTTGTAACAGTTGAAGAATTAGCAGAAAAACTTGGATCGACACATTCTATTGTCCACCGCCATTTGCCATCATATCCATTTTAGTTGAAATTTTAGCACAGAACTAACTTTCTCCAACAAAAACATGATAAATAGAAGAGTACGTAATGCAATAATAAATGAAATATGTAAACACAATTCAATTGCAAAGGAGGGATTAGTAATATCAACATAAACAGACAGATTTTAAGATTATTAACAGACATTGCTTATGGGATGGCCTGATAAAAAGTTCCAGTTAAATTCACTGTATTTTTTCTAGGACGACTCGCATGCCTCAAGGCTAAACCTTCCAACCTTGAACTTGTAAGCAAAGACGGCAACAACCATTCGTTCAAGGAACCTTCCAAAACTGGAACACCAACGGCCATGGAATATCCAACCCAGGGACGTTGCAACAATTTATGGGGAGAGTAGAGAGGAAACAAAATCTCAAATTTTCTAACAATTGTTGTCCGGATTTCCCAACTATAATAAATATTATAATTTTCCCAGCTCTTTTGGATATCAAGTTTTCACTTACTTGAAGCGAATGTTAACATTTGACAACAATCATTTTCTTTTTTATTCAAACACAACATTGCACCGATAAAATCCCAATTTCTTAACATCAAAGGTATTGACATTGGTTTTAAATTTTAGTAACTCTTTGAATAAAATGTTTTACCTCAATTTTAACAGTTTGAAGTAGGTTTCTCAATCTCAACTTTCTCACCTTTTTGGGATTTAAAATTATTGGGAGGGACACGAATCCCCGTCCCATTTCACAATGATGACGTCTCCCGATCCAAACCACCTCCAAAAAAAAAAAAAACTAATAATGTATGCTGCTTTAGATGTCTCAGCATTGAATCGATATACAATATCGTCCCTTTGTTTAATGCTGTGCTTAAGAAATTACTAAATACATACTTTTTGCCCATAATATTAACGTTTTTTCTTAAGTGGGAATAAAAGAGCTACATAAAAAAAAAAAAAAATAACAAATGAATAAAATTAATAATTAGTCATACTAAACATTTCCAGCATAAAACAATAATTATACTACCATGATACTCAATATATCTTGAGCAGACGTGAAAAATTAGATAGATTCGATTATTTATAAAATGATTTCACAATTATATATTATCGAGTTTATATAATATTATATAATATATATATATATATTATATTTATAATATATATTATAATATATTTATAATATATTTATATAAATTATATAATATCGAGTTTGAGAGGAAAAACATTCAACTATCGTAATTTAATATTAAGGTTTGATAAATATATCTTTAAAGAATCAGTAAAATAGTGAACTGAATTACAGGATTTGAATATGATCAGGAATTCTAAATTTCTGCTTAAAAAATATTGATTTTATCTTATCTATCTAGAACAGATATTTACTTAATTACTTAATGCGAATCAAACTTTTGTTAGTATAAAATAGTACATCTTAATTTTTTTAAACGTCATTTCGCAGAGGATACACTAACAAGCCGCGAGTTCAGCATCATCAAGGATATTAATTAGAGGATTTAATATAATATTTATCCCTCCAAACAATTATGAAAAATATGACCTTATAGCGTTATCATTAAATTGTTAACATCAACTGCACTCATTATCATCATGGCCATTTAATAAAAAATGTTGATAGTACCAATTATTGTCAGGGACAAAATGAACAACCTTGGAATAACAAGTCGTAGATACGCTCATAGAAATAAAATAAAAAATCACAATAATGGAAATAAATAAATAAAATAATCAATACAAATATTGTCTAGGCAGGCTCTGATTATTTAAATTAAAGGAGCATCAACTCTATAAACAATAGGACCTCTCTCTACCAGGGACGTACGCAGAATTTTTTTTGGAGGGGAATTTAAATTTTTTATCGGGGGAGAGGGGGATTTAATAATAAGAAGGTAAGTAATCACGTAAATTTATATAAGAGCCACATTGGGAGTAAGTTTTAAGGATAAGCTTGAAAATTGGATCAAAAATTATTGTTAAAAATATTACATAAAATACAAACTTGTTTTTTCGCATATTTCGGGGGAGGGAAGGATCTATTCCCCAAATCTCCTCCCCCTGCGCACGCCACTGGCCTCTACCATTACTAATCAGTCTTTCCCATTCTTGATCATATCGTCTATTTTACAAAAGAGAATTATTTGTTCTCCTCCATCGCTGATCACAGCAGGGACTAATCGTAAGGAAAATATGGCTAGAATATATGCAAGTAAATTTATAAAAATACAATTATATCACTATTTTCTATAGTTAGATAGCAATAGCGCAGTTTTGCTTCTAGTGAATTTGACTGTAAGCATTACAGCCATACCGTTGCCGGTCCCGATTCGTCACCATATTTATATTCAGACATGAATAATGGATAGAATTATAATTCTAGCATAAACAAGAAAATAACAATTGATATAAACGATGAGATACAATAATTAGGGTTACGCAAAGCCGGATAGGAGGCAATAGAATAATAAATAAATTAATAAAAATAGGTAAATAAAATAAATAAATAAAAATAGGTAAGGAATTCAGTCCTCCCCCAAAAAAATATCAAATTAATAATGAGGTTTTCATTTACCTTATTCTCGGAAACAACTGTGAAATTTACATATAATGTCCATTTAATTTACACTAAAGATTATAATTATCATTTTCATTACAATTTGTAAAGACTTTCATGATTTCAGAAGAAAGGTTTAAAAAAAACCTTACTTATTATGTGAAATTAAATAGAATATGTTCAATGGAAACATTAGGTTTTAGATAAAAGAATAAAAATTATATGAGGCGCTTCATACATGAAGGGATCTACAGAATATATATAAACCATCCATGCCTATATAGCAAAAATATCATACATATCTAATATTATACGAGCGTCAATTAAAATATTAGTGCCATGGTATTATAGGCCCTTCTTGTATGGAGCGCCTCATATAATGTATTGTAGGCTCCGTATCTGGCTGCAAATAGTACTTAAATTATACAGTCCTATCAAAGCATTTGATTAATATAGGAGATCATTTAAGCAAGACTGCTAGACTAAAAAAAGCAGGCATTTATTATAATCTCCATTACCTTTATTTTAATATGCATTATTGGTTACTTTCAGTAGTTACCTTTGTGAAAATTAAGAAACTTAATAACAAATTTATAGAATCATATTAATAAGGCATTAAAATTGGACTTGTATGTTCATTTCGCCCACGAGCGGGGGAATAGAATGTTTGAGATAAAAAATAGTTTTTTATTTTTATATTTTCCTAATCGAGCATTAATAATATTTTTAATCTCAAGCTAAACATAAAATCTATTTATTTATCATAAGTACGACTATTCAAAACTATTAAGAAAATAAGTTTTAAAAAACCTGTAATGAAACGTTACTCAAATTACAAATTCCTATGCAAGACAGCTAATCAGTTAAAGTCATGAAAATTGCATTCCGCCCATAACCTTGAAAATTATATTTTTTTCTTTTTTTAAATATTAAAACGGCTTAATAAATGTATTCCTTAATCTATAAAGAGTAAATTTATTTACAGACAATCAGAAAATCACCTGGTGTAATATTTTTTTCTTATCTTAATAATTTGAAAGTATATATTTTCTGATATAGACAATATGATATGTATAAAAAATTAATAGTCGTGGGAGGAGGGTAAGGGATGCTGGCATCCCTCAATAATTTGATAAGTCAAAAAGTTGGCAAATTTGAAATTTAGGAACCTATTTCAAACTGCTGAAATTGCGATAAAACATTTTATTCAAAGAGTCACTAAAATTTAAAACCATGCCAATATTCTTAAATAATGGGGTTTTATCAATACAATATTGTGTTTGAATAGAAAAGAAAATTATTGTAATCAAATATCAACATTCGTAACAGGTAAGTGATAATATCAAACCCAAAACAGTTAGGACAAATAAAATATTTCATTATATAGTTGGAAAAACTAAAATATTAAATATAGGAGGGAAATCCACTCAAAAATTGTTGAAAATTTTTAGATTTTTTAAATTGTTGTTGCAACATTAGTCATCAACATGTTTAAACCTCTTAACGGCACTGGTGAATGTATTAATGATTCCCATAGTTCAGCTGAAACTATAAACCTTTCGTTATTACCTACAGAACTTAAAAATCGGATATCAACTTAATGTTGAATTCTAAATTTTAAACATGTTCGAAAACCTTATCTCAAAATTGTTATTTATGAAACAATTAACTGTTCACGTGGTCAACACTTGTGTAAACAGAGTTTTAAAAGTTGACAATCAGAAATTTAAAATTTTGTTTGAAGTTTATACATTGTTATCTTGAAATGTAATTACGTCAAAACTATAAATAAAATAATCGTATAGTGCTCATTTGATAAAACGCCATTATGGTAATTCTAAAGTTTAAACCATTTGACCCACCATTAATTTACATTAGAGTGTTGATATCATTCATGCTGGTTTGTGATATATTACTGAAGAGTCTGTGATGGTCTAAATACGTCATTATTAATTGATAGCACACTTTTTATTGGAGTACGTTGAGTTTGTTAACGCTCAAAGCGTTAATTTGCATTTATTATCTAAATGCTTTAGTTTTTCTTAATTTAGAATTACGCATGAAATATTTAATTTTTTAAATACTTTTTAACAGTTAATTATTAAGATTAGTATCTCAAGCGACGGCTGGTATGGCTACAGTTCTGTCTACTATAGTCTGCTATTGACGACGTACCTCTGCGTACCTGTACCACTGTCCTCTTGCAGAATTAAGTATTTTGGAGCGCTTTAATCCTCCAATCTACCTGGAGAAGAAAAATTGACCACTACGTGCAGTCTACTGCCCGTCCATCGCGAATTCTACTCTTTGGCTCTATGGACCATTTCTCCGTTTTCGGAGTCGTCACATAAATAAATCCAATGTTATAATTTTGTACATACTTATATAATTTACTAACATATTAGTTAGATTAAGTACTAAATAATATTTGTTTATATATAAGTATATAATAGTCAAATTATGCAGGAAGTATAAAACATTTCATTCATATTAAGGGGATTTTCTTTTCCTTTATTTATATCGTTATGGTCAACTTGTAAATAGTTAAATATAGTCAAGGGAAATTTTATTAGTCATTCATTTAGTTTATTAATTTTTCTACATGTAAAAAATAATTTATTCACTCGTTTTCTTCAACTATTATGGAAATAAATGCCTTTTAATTCGGTAATTTTTTTTTTTTACTGTTTTATTAAGTTATAGTCAGTATATTTTCTTTGGAGCTTCAATCAGAGGATCTGTAGATTACTTAGCGGGAGCTCAACTAAGATGGCCCAACAAAGTAAACAGTGTAGAGGTTGGGACCTAGGAAACTATCCTGAGGGACACCTGTAGTCTAAGGGAAGAAAGATCAACAGGAAAAACGGTAATTAACAGGGTACTGTGCCCGTAACGTAGGAATAAATTATGTAAGTAATATTAAAATATAGCAAAATATTAATTAAAAAGGACTTTTCTGAAAAAAAAAATACGCTTGCATAGAAGTAAGTGATATACAAGTAAGTGAAGAAGTTATAGATCCTAAGATTAAATCATATTATAAACTAAATAATTTTAAAAATTTCGGGAAAATATTCTTCACTAAAAATTTAAATATTAAATTGATTTTAATTTTAGTCAAATAGTAGAGAAAAAATACTGAAAAGAAAGAACAGATCAATTATAATTAGTCTATACTCTCGATGATTAAGCCCTCATGATGTCTGAATTTATGAAACGTTGATTAGTTACTTATTTACTGGTGACTCCAGGGACTTAAGAGTTTGTTATGAAATATTTTTTGATACTCGCATCTGAATACTGTTGTTTGTAAAAATATTAGATATCATAAGCAATAAGAGATAAAACTTGTTGTTGAAAACAAGAATTCCGAAAACTAAACAATATATGTAGAAATATTTAAAAAAACCAAACTGGAAATATCATTTATTCCTTTTGGAAATATATCGATTCCTGGTCACCAGATTTGGACAACTAAATAGTTAAATTTAAAGAAGTAAGAGTTCTGACAAGCCTTCAGTTCTAATGTCTATCACAAGGATATTGGACCAAGGAGTTATTTTTATATAGATAAAGCAAAAATATTTTAATTCATTTGATCGAGTATTGTTAAATATTACCTACAATGAATTACTGCTTGATTTTTTTGAATTGAAAGCAGATTTAAATACTATAATACAGTACCTAGGTTATAGTGTTTACTTCATAAAAGTTTAAAAGAGGATATTAGGCAACGACATTGACATTCCAACGGTGGTTTTTGTCCGATAGATTAACTTTATCAGTAAGAAAGCTAGACCTGGGTCAAGGCCTTCTACCTCACTCACCTTCAGACTGATAGAGCTCCTTTCTTTTCATGTCAAGTATGAAAGCATGTCAATAACATTACATCTAACCAGATGCCATAACAGGACGAAAATGATATATTTTGTGTTGGTAAACAAACATATAAAAAAAAACTAAATAATTAAAAACAACATGTTATTTACTTATTTAAAAATATTTATTAATAAATATTTATTTTATATAAATATATACATTTTACCGATTATTGTGAAAAAAAACGTATGATTATGTTAATTAAAACTTAATATTGAATCAGTTATCAAAAATATAAATTCTGATAAGTGAATGAAGAGCACTTGAAGCACAATAGATGAAAAATTACCTTGTCACTCATTAAAATCTTTAGAGAGATGATTAAGAAATAAAATTTAAAACACAGAAATCAAGATTAGTTACTTTTAAATAAGTTGTTTCAACAATTCAGGTTAGAACTGTGAATTATTTTGGTTCTGGCTAGCTAACATAAAATTTATTTTCGTTCATAAAAAAACAAATATTTTTTGTGGTAAAGATTGGGTCGACGTTTGAGTGAAAAGATGTTTCTAAATAGGAAGCGACCATTATCTGCTAAAGTTGGATTTAGTCTAGGAAAGGGAGAGAGAAGAATCAGAAAGATCTATTAGGATTCTGCCAGGTCATTCAATAAATAAAATTATCGTTAATAGAAATAATATGTTTTATTAAAAAGAAAAAAATAATGTACAAAAATAAAAAAAAAACTCTAATAAAATAACGTGCACTACAAAATCAAGATTTAAAAAAAATTTTACATAAGGAAAAAAATATGTACAAAGGGGGGGCATGCCAGGTATAATAATGGAAAAATAATAATAAACAAAATAAAATACTTGCGTACGCAACCAAAAAGAGTGAGCCCACTTATCAAGCAAATTACATGCAGTTGGTGAATTACTAATTACTTCATTCAATAAATAATAGCACAACTTTTAAGCGTTGACGATGTTCTCGCAAAACCTCCAAAACCTTCTTGATCACAGCCGAAAGAGGTAGGGATGAAATTGCCAGGGACTTGCAAGGAAGGAAACATTCTCAGGCAGAACGATCAAATAATGGAAAGATGGAGGGATGGAATAGTTCCAGGATCTGCTGGAAGGGAATTGAAAGTCATCCCAAATAGATAGCAGAGAGAGGAAGGTTCCTGGGAAGAGGACAGATATGTTTGAAGGCCTTAAGAGAAAAAAAGAATAGATCAAGGTCATATACTGGCGATTGAAAGTCTATGCAAGAAAACACGAAACTGCACTTAAGAAATTGAAACTACGGGAGGAATCCCGCCGGACTGAGGTCTAATTGTTCATTTTAATTATGGATTCAGCTGTTTTTAAGACCAAGGAGAAAATGAGGAAGTACTATTTACGATATGCCAATCTGAGACCAGTGAGCCTCTCACTACTTGCATTTGCCGATGACGTCATTATTTTCTCAGAGGATGACAGGAATCTTCAGTACATCGTCAACAGATTAACAAATCGTCATAAATCCTACGAAAACGAAAGTGATGAAGGTTTGGAAAAAGCCGAGTAGAATTATAGTCAAAGACAGTTCTGGAACAAAGTGGAAACCTTCAAATACCTTGGTGCGCACCTGAACGAAATTGGTTGCATTGATTTGGAGGTTGCATTAGAAATGTAAAGGGTAGCGATGGAATCATACTTACAGATAAGGAAAAGATCCTTGGCAGATGGAAGCAATATTTCCAGGAGCAATTCTCCGAAAACCCAGAAACAGGCCATTACCATGAACGAGAGTCCAACATGCAGGAAAGCCTGGAGGTTATAGAGGAAGAAGAAATAGAAAATGCAATCCGTAAGCTAAAAAGAGGTAAAGCATCAGGAAGGGATGGAATTGCACCAGAGTATTTGAAATATGGTGGTCAAGAACTTCTTAAAGCACTTCAATCGCTGTTCCAAGAAGTGTATGACAGAAAGAAAATTCCCAGGGACTGGAAATATTGTATTATCCTCCCTATTTATAAAAAAGGATGCACAACAGACTGCAAAAATTATAGACCCATTAGTTTGCTTTCCGTAGTCTATAAACTTTACACTTCTATTCTAGAAAAGAGACTCCGGCGGATTGTAGAAGGGCAATTAGAAGCGGAACAGGCTGGTTTTCGTCCAGGCCGACAGACGCAAGATCATATCTTTGTTCTCAGAAATATTGCTGAAAAAGCTTGGGACAGAGATAAGAATCTATATCTTGCATTTCTTGATTTGAAGGCAGCGTTTGATGTGGTCCCAAGAAAAGAAATTTGGAATGCACTAATAGCCAAGGGTGTACCTGGAGCCTTGCTGGCAGCCATACAGTCAGCCTACCAAGGTGCCATGGCAGTGGTAAGAATAAATGGTATGGAATCGGAACCTTTTCCAATTGCGAGAGGAGTTAGACAGGGAGATAGCTTAAGTCCCCTTCTATTTATAAACGTAATGGACGAAATCCACAAAATCTGCAAGCGCCGAACTGCATGGACAACAATCGGGAAATGGAATATGAGAACTGTCCTCGTTCAAAGCCTTTTATACGCGGATGACATAGTCCTAATAGCCGACACCAAGACCAAACTACAACAAGCTCTGGTAGAATGGGAAGAAGAGTTGCTCAGGAAAGGGATGCAAATTAACACCTACAAGAGTAAAGTGCTGGTTATGGCGAGGGAAGAACAGGAAGATGTCCAACTCATCTGCAATGGCGAGACACTTGAGGTAGTGAAGGAATATACCTACTTAGGGACCGTAATTAGTAGCTCGGGTAAGATAGACGCCGAAATATCAAACAGAATAAGTAAGGCGAATCAAGTGTATTACCAGATTACTAATAGCATTATCGGCCACCGAGAAGTAGATAAGAAGACCAAAATGCATGTATATAAGTCTGTTTACCTACCTACACTCACCTATGGCGGAGAAAGCTGGACAACACTGGACAGACACTCTAGTCGCATAACGGCAGCGGAAATGAGGTTTCTTCGCAGATCTATTGGGAGAACTAGAAGGGACCGCATTAGGAATGAAAGCATTAGAGAGCAACTAGACGTTACAGAGCTTAAAACCACTCTAGAAAGACGGCAACTACAGTGGTTTGGTCATGTCTGTCGGATGAACGAGGACACAAATCCTCTAAAGGTATTAGAGGCTCGACCCACAGGAAAGAGACCACGCGGACGGCCCAGAATTACGTACCAAGAATATATCCAAAGAATTGGAAGTAAAAGAGGCAAATCGCTCAATGAGATGAAGCGGCTAAGCAGGGACCGAGAGGAGTGGTTACGCTGGATTGAGGCTCCTCGACGCTAGCTAATGGCATAAGAGGAAGACAAAGAAGAAGAAGAAGATTTGGAGGTGACCGAGCGAATGGCAGCTGCGGGAAGAATGTTTAAAGCCATTAAGAGAGGTTTCCTAAAAAGGCGAAAAGGTGGAAAAGAAGACAGAAGTAGCTGTGTTTAGGCCAACATTTCTTCCCATTCCGACGTACCTTATAAAATCATGGACCCAGACCAAGAATTCATAAACATAAAATAAGAATTCAAGCGTCAGAAATGAGATTCATCAGAAAGATTTCCTAGATTAAAATATTTTTAATAACTCTCAACAGATGCCAAGATAAACTGAAATAACAATTTCAGTATTCCCCTACTCCCTTCCAGTTTATTATAGATCAAACCTTGACATAACCAATTTTATAGAATGTTAAATTTCTTACAAGTTTTGCATGTAATATATTTTAAAATTCGGAATAGCTACTGAGATGCGGGACCGTAAACATCTGCAGAATGCTAAGAAAACGCAAAAAGTTAGATATTCACTGGTTTCGCTTTAACAACTATTTTTAGTGCAAAATGCATATTAATCAATTTTGGTCTCTCGGTTTAAAGGAAATTAAAACTTCTAAAGTGGAGAAGATGCTTCGTGAAATGTTGGATGCATGGTTTATCCAGGAGGAAAAAACAAACAAAAAATTGTTCTACTACAATTATGTACGCCAGAGTTAAACTGTCGTTAAGCCCAATTTTGCTGATTTTGATTTTATTATCGTATCTGCATTATTCTGGCCATATTTTTAGAGTATAAGTATCGTAAATAAGCTAAAAGAATAATAAAATATGAAACACTTACAATATAAATATTGACTACAATCTTTTGCATAAATATTGACTACAAGCAATTCAGTGGGATCTGAAACTTCTTTTTGCTCTCTTGTAAACCTTTGAAAATGTTATATACGACAGTTTGTTTACTTCTGACGTACGGAATTCAAGGGTCTTGGGTCCATTACTTGGTGAGGAAGCACGGTTTCTTGACTCACACTAATACAAGGAGGTGATGTGGTCAGTATCCCCCCAACCATATGAAAGGTCTACTGACCTACAGTTGATCCGCGGCTGTAGTAAACAAAAAAAATATCTACGACAGCCCACTTAGTTACTCCGCTCCTTGATCCAGAAGAAGGTTCGACCAAAAATGACTCCAAGATTTTAAACTGATGAATAATATACTTCTTTCGGTTTTGTGTTTCATGGATTCTTAATCCAGTGATTTTACCAACATACAATTAATGCAGTTACTTAAATTGTGTATTACAAAATTATTTCTTAATTTAAATTGATATGATAGCTATCCAAGTTTTTGTGATAATGAATGGATTTTGTTCAAAGCTAATCATAGAGGATGGGAAGCTTCATAATGAACACCCATCCAGGGCCGGACTAAGACACGTAGAGGTCTATATACAATGCACATCTCGGCGCCCCTCTCCTCTATTCATTTCAATATATTTCATTACATAAACAAAAATAAATGCACAACGAAGTAATGAATAAAATGAATATCTACTTTGCTATGGAGTCCATGACCCTGACCCTATAATTGTAATGATTGCAATGTAATGCAATTTATACAATACTCGAAAATAAACTCAGGTTATAGCAATGATTAATTTCTCGATTAACTTAACTCTTAAAAATGTTTTAACAACTTATTTTTCTCCCAGGCTACGAGCTCCTACGAGTCTCGGCTGGATCCCATAAGCAGTTCCCTTCACTGCCTATCTGGTCAATCCAGCACCGCAGCCACCTGGAGATTATTATTCATTATCAATATCAAAACACACTCACGCCTAATGATTTATTTTAACACGCAACACAACGGGATAAACGCTGGTGCATGCCCAAATTAATCACTCCCTAACTAATTATATAAAACAAGTTCCATTTATCTCAATACCGCCAGTCAAAATGAGAAAGAGTTAAAAGTGAGCTTGGTTGAAACGCCACTCACCTATCAATAGGATAGTCCATGAAGAAATAACCTTGTTAATCATTATATAACAAAACGATTGGTATATTTTTTTATCTTCTTTACTCAATGTAATGATAAAAATTAAATATTGATAGCAGATCCATGACTAAGAATGATTGTATAGTACAAGCGCTTTTCCGGGCCATCTCCCTCTATCCGGAAAAAATAACCAACTTTATCCTTATCCCTTACCCGAGGTACAACTTTACCTCGCAACATTTTTCAAACTCTCTTCTAAACAGAAATATCGTTTTTAAGAAGAATTTTTAAATTGTATATCAAAAATTTATTTCAAATTTGTTGAAATGTTTTGCAGTATATCAGTTCCTGCACTACGCCATGCTCACGCTCAGCGTCCCAATGCGTCGCATCGGTTGTATTAGCGTTATTTACGTCACTGTACCAAAAAGGAAGGATAAATCCACTGGAGAATCTAGAAGACTGCATAAAGCAGAATAGCGGAGTATGCACCTTGCTAATATAATTAAAATAATCGGCTTGAAATGGGCTTGTAAAGTAGCAAACGAATCTCTAAAAAGTTAATTTGCGGTGACCCGATTGTGAAACATAAGAGGGATAGGACGAAACGTAGGTAGGAGGATTGTATTAATGATCTTGCAGATTTGGGTTATGAACGTGGTCGATGGACGGTCGTGTGTAGACAGCGAATCGGTGGTATCACACATCGAACGGACGTTAAGTCTTTAATTATAATTTTTATATTAACTACAATTAAGTATAAGTACCATTAATATTATTAAAAACATCTGTCCGTGTTACGTACGTAAAGTATCAACGATTTCTTAATTCTGGTCATAATTAATTTCAATTTGTAATCCATTAATCAATTAATTGATTAAATCTGTCTTTTCATTCATTATTTCAATTTGTTTTTTTTTCTCAATTAATTTCAATTTTTTTCAGCGGAAATCGATAGCACTAATAGTTTTAAATAACATCCAATTAAAGCAGTAATAATTTTAATAATACCCTTGAATATGAATCTTACAATTGAATACAAATCAGTTAATTAGCACAAATGGCGATAGAGAGTGCTAGTGGGGCGACCTTCGAGAAACTTCGGGTACAGACACTGATAATGCCAGACGATTGTAATATTGTACCGGCGCTTAGAGGAGAGGAGTAGAATAAGACTAAGAGAACCATGGTTCTTCAAGGGCTGTATAACCAGAACCAGAAGTTAGTTTAATAAATAAAACTAGTCTAAGAACGCTTTAAACCTAACACAACTTCATCACAAGTCACAAGTCCAAAATCAAGCACATAGCCTTCTTCAAGCAATTACAGCGATTTCGATTATTATGGTACCTTTCTATATACGTTTCTTTAGAGTGTACTAAACAACAAAATTTAACAATAAACAACACCGGGTGTAGTATAAAAAAAGATACGCACTGAAAAAGTGTTGTGTTGACAATTGTGCGTATATGAGATTTCGACAGATAGGGCCATGCAATTAAAACGTCAGGGATAAACGAAGGGTATTAGCGGGGATCTCATTTCAAATTGTTTATGTTTGGCTTCCGCCATAGAGTTATTTCCGGTTGGCCGAAAAGTCAAATGTATCGTAGTTTGCAGGTGCATTCGAGTGTATTAAGGCGTCACCTTAAGTCAACCTCCAGACTTTTGTAAATTCGGTTCGAATCCGGCCTAAATTGGTTGAAATTTATTTCGTGTCGGTCCCATTTAATGAATTTTGACCTTTCCACTCTGGTTAGAATATGTTGGTAATATGTTGTTACCCGTCTTGTTAGTCTTAATAGGATAGAAAAGGACTTTAATTCCCAATAAAAAAAAACTGCATGGTAGTTTGAAATGTAAATAGAATATTAACATAAACGGACAGTGATCAACCAGAGAAAGGGGAGTTTAAAATCTCTTGCCCAATCTTATGGAGTAGGAGATATTTCATGATGTAGCTTTTAGGGTATACATAATACGGACCATCCATGTTAGAATCGATAAGAATATCATTATTTTACTTTCCATTATTTCATAATATATTTACGAGCTACATGTCCAAACAACGCGGACTGGCACATAAATTCTGTAACGAACCAGTAAATGTGAATCATTTGCTTTATTGACACAGCTTCAAAATTAAGAACGAATGATTAGCATAGCACGCGATACAGAGGGTGTCAAAAAGGGATGGAAAATTGGACTATAATGTTATCGGCAAACTAAATGAATTCTCTTCAATCTAATTGTTGTTTTTCAAATTTAAATCAGAAGTTTCAACTTAAGGAGCCGGTAAGATTTTGGGTCATCTGTCTTAAGCAAGAATTAATGTGAATTTAACTTCTTTTGTGATCTTCAATGCTTTTGTGTAAACCAAGCAGTGTTGAGTTTTTGTCCAACAACAGAGCTTACAATATACACCATTTAATAAATTAACAATACTATAGCGCAATAGGTAATTTTCAATAGCTTAAAAAAATTTAAATATATATATCTTTTTTAATTCAGGTCTCGCCACGCCATCCGAAACCTGACACTCCAAAGCATTGCCTAGATCTCAATTCAAAAACCTGTTACAAATACTTATCGTAATTCCAATATTCAGATATAGACTTCCATACTGCTGCAGCCAATTGTTTTGACTGCTACGCTTTACTTTGATGGATTATTTAGTAAATGAAAAAGAAAGAAACAGGAAATAAGATTTTACATAACTTTCAGGTTGGTCCAAAGCCCGAAGAACAGAAAGAATGAGACAATGACCTTTGCGGCGGAAATACCGATCCCGAAAAAGGAGGAATAAGATAGAATTTCCGTTACCAACACTAGCAGCGCCCCCTCCTAAGACACCTCAGGGAGTTGATAGAGATTTTTAAATAATTAATATCGATACGTTAATTACAGAATTATTTTACTAATCAAACTTGAATTAATTTTCGATTTTGTAACATATCTGCTTAGTTATTCTCACAATCCCTCGTAAATATTCCACCGGGAATTAAACTCGGTACAGAGATATTAAATGTTTTTTTAAAAAAAATGTCGTCCATATACAACAAAATTCAAGTGGTCTATTGGGTATGGGGGTTACATTACCAATTGCATAACGATTCCCATGGGACATTCGAATATGGAAAGCAGAAACTTCGTAAGTATACATTCAACAATATTAATATTTCAATATTTACACCTATTAATAATTATATTAATATTTACACCTATTAATATTTATATTATATTACCTATTAATATTAATATTTACACCTATTAATATTTTAATATTTACACCTAATATTTTATTAAAATGAATACGAATTTTATCAGAATTTCTGCGGCACTTGACGTAAATTTGATTACACTAGACAACGAAATTGAATTTTTTTTTTGTGTCTGGGTTGAAAGGGATTGTGTTTGCTTGGTTAGACCTTAACATTGAGAAAAATGAGCAGAGTTCCTCAAAATATTTGCTTTTAAAGTCAGGAATATGCTTTTAGTATATTTTTAATATATATAAACATCTAAAATATTCATTTTGTAATCAATTCGAATTGTAACACAAAAACAATATTTCAAACACAAAACATTTTAAACTTCTTGTATTCAAAACAAAATAAACTCAGAATTCACTTAAAATAAATAAGAAATGAGCAGTCATTGCTGTCAAAAATGAGTTTTCCCACTCGAGCGCCTCAGGGACGTGGAACTCTCTCAAATGAGAGCATGATGACACGTAGTCGGTATCCCTGCTTCGTCATCATCAGTTTCCGAGTCAAAACAACGACCTTCAATGCCTCTCGAATCGCTTGAAGAAGAAAGACATTCAGTTTCCAAGGGCTCTGGATGAGGTGGAGTCGGTATAGGAAACTCCAGCGTATGTGGCTTAGGTACTTTGGAGGATGGGGTGTCCAGCTCCATGAACTGGAAATCTGCACGACTTCGCCCTTTAATCGTGTCATATAAGCAGAAATAACAGTTACTTAGGTGGATAGTCGGTTCCCTCCAAATCCTTGGTTGTGCAAACTTCATGACACGCTTCTTCCCTCTATACCATCCTTCCAAGTTTTTTTTACAGTTCCCACAGGTGAAATGTGGGGCCCACACTTTGTCTTGGCTGCTTACAGGGATTCCAAAATATATGCCCTAAAAATCTGAGGGTTAGACTTTAGGCATATTTTGAATCCCTCACTTTAATGAAAATGCCGTATACTGCTATGTTTCTGGCAAACTGCTTTTCTAAGGCAGATAGGGGTCCCAGAAACCACATTTACTCAATTTACTGATCTAATTTAATCTCTATTTGCATCGGTTCCAGAAGGGAGCCGATCAGTCAAACTATATTTTAACATAAAAGGCTAGAGACCGCAGACCCCCCTGCTATGGTCAATTAGCTTGGGATATTATAAATGCCATTGAAGAACCTTTCCAAGGGTGTCGTGTTCACCATTTCACTTAATTAACTAGATGATGGCATGCAGGGTAAATAGAATGGTAGATTTTGTTACAGACCTTACTTTATTGACGTTAAGTTATTAATTAAACTACTGGTTTTACTAATTTCTAATATAAATTATTCTCATTGTAAAAATCTACAGACTGTAACATATGTATTTGAGAATACTGGGAGAACTCTTGCTTATTTAAAATACTATCCGGATGCCACACAATATTATACATTGATGTACACAATGAATCAAAGGACTAGGACTTATCTTATTGTTGCTCTATGGTCTAGGTCTCTCTCTCCTGTCTCTATGTGCTGCTCACCTGTAACCTCTGCGAACCTCAGTCTTCTGCCTGTAGCTCGAACCTCCTTCTTCCCAGCACTATCCACTTCAAACTTCTCACCAGCACTCTCCTACAAACTTCCCCACAGAACTCTCCACTTCAATCTTCCTCCAGAACTCTTATACCGTTTTCCCCTTCTCCTTCTTGAAAAGATGAATTTTTTCCCACTCTCTTTTTGAGATATCTTATTGGCCGACGCTGTAAGAATATTTTCAAAGGACTTGTAACCTTGGGAGGCAGATTTCATTACATCATGTCGACCTGGTCTATCTCTAGTTTTATGGTGCTCTTACTTTCGCTTATCTTAAGCGGCCTATTGGCGGTCTTGAACTGTGCCACCCAGGTAGAGCGCCCGGCCTTGTAAATATTTCTTTGTCCGAAAAAGAAACTGGTTAATATTGATATTACTGAATTGGGTGGCATCTCTTTAATTTCTTCCAGATTTAATTATTATTATGAATCTTAATTATTTCCTTCAATCCCCGTTTTCTCAATACATATCAATACAAAACAAAAACTGTCCGCTGCATGCTTGCAACGCCGTCCCATTGTCCCTGATTTCGACATCACTCGCGAATGATTCACAATTAACTGAATAGATGGTGGCTCGAGAATGTATTTTTAAGTTTAAACCAAGCGATGATACTTTAAATAAAGGACAATGTTCACTCTTAAAACATAAACAAGGCTTAGACTGTTGTTGAAACAATTCACCAGCAATGTGCTCTAAATTGCCCTTATAATATTAAATGAAAGAAAAAAATATTTATTTAATTATTGATCCCCTTTTAATGTTTCGGCAAATGAGAAAGCAGTAGAATAATCAGCTGTCTTGACTTTGCACAGAGGGAAAATGGGATGACATTACAACCATATTAATTAACAACCGTATTAAGAATAATTGAGGATTCCAAATTGGAGTAAACAAGCTCCCCGCCACAAAAGCAAACATTCTTCAATAGGAGGGTCATATTCCACTCTATTTTGGCATAACATGATGAAAAATTACGGTCTTTGACCAGACACAAAAAACGAGTTGTATAGTGTTATTAATAACATATGAATTCATATCTATGTTATTTTCCTTACAAATACAAAACCAAAAATATTAGACTTCACGACGAAATCACGCATCAGAACAAATTTTCAAAATATCTATAATACAAATGAAATATTCGACAAAACTAATAAACGTTTTCAAAACCAATAAACATTCATTTATGACAATTTTATAAATCTTTAACATAGTATAGGTATCTTACTTTAAAAAAAACACTCTGAAATACATACCATTGGTTACGTAACTATGATTTGTAATTGTAATATGGTTGCCAGACTTACCTGAAAAAAAAATATATATTCATTACCAAATGTTTATCATTACCATATATAAAAAAAATTAGAATAACTTTATGATTTTCTAAACGCCACTTCTTGAGATTAAGAAGACTTAAAAATGTTACACAACACACACCGGATCTTTAGACAACAGCTCGTCAGGGATATGGTTAGCAGCGGCGTACGCAGAGAGTGAATCGGAAGGATAAACCTCCCCAAAATATACGAAAAATTATGATTTTCATAACCACCAACATAAGGTTTGAATTTTGAGTAATAGGTGAATCTACAAAAAGGAGTTTTATCACTATGAAAATAGTTAGACAAAACCCGTTTTAGCATGAAGCAAGCGATTCAGTTTTGGTAATTTTAAAACATTATGTTTGATCCAATTCTCATGCTTACCTTAAAACTTACGTCCCCTTTGGCGATAATACACATTTAGGTGATTATTTGCCTTCATCTTACTAAATCCTCCCCGGAAAAAAATTCCCCGTTGTTAGTAACAAGATTTAACAAACAGGTTTTTATCTTTATAGTGCAAAACCTTTAAATTACAACGTTTTCGTGAAAACTATACCTAAACCTCAGGCAACATAAATCACACTGACCCGCATTTAGTCCATGATCTTTTAAGATATACTTAGTAATTTTATAAAAAAAGATAATTTTTTATCTACATGCGAAGTTAATCATGAATAAACCATATTTTATAACGTTGATCGGTTTTAGTGACCAAACCTCAGGGCCGCTCTAAGACATGTGCTCCTCGTCGTAAGATATGCATACATATAATATTTTCTATTTCATTTAGAAAAGTTATTTGGTTATTTTTGTCATGAAACGATATTGAATAAAAATAACTAATAATAACCAAAAAATATAAAATAGATAAAATTGCCGCCCCTAAAGAATTGCGCTCCGAGCTATAGCCCATTTAGCTCAGTGGTAAGGCTGATAAGGCTCTACCAAACCAATAATATTTAATATGTTTATTAAAATATAATGTAAGCCATGAGTGAGAGCGAAACCAAGCGAACCAAATGTTCCTTGAGTGACTACGAAAGATCTCTTATCAACCTCCATTACACACACTTCCAGTATTTTACACGGTATTAAGTACTTGCTGTAGCCGGAATATGTTCATACTTTGTGGAAATCGTATGTGCCATCAACTGTAAGAATGCCTGAAGAATCGTGGAGACACCATACCAAGATGCTTAAGACATTGGGTTGGAACGTAAAAAGAGTCCTTGGACGAAGGGGAAAGACAGCCGCAACGCATTTTGAGAAAATCAAGTTTTAAAGTTTAGACCTCCTACTTTTTTCAGTCTATTGGTATTCTTCAAATGCTTCAAACGAACCGACCATCCACATCTCCGGCTTTCATTTAACCATCTCATTCTACAGAACGATATGAGCATATTGATGTGTATAACTCTATTTCATCCGTGGGTTCTTTTTACGAAGTCCCAATTCCTAGGATATGAGGCAGATTTAACGATATTATGTTTAATCAAACTGACTTTCGTTAGCTTCAATACATATCTATCAACGCCTAACAAAATTTTTATCTCTTCTTTGAAGAAAGTTTTTGGCTTTTTGAATAAAAAATTCATATTGAAATACTTTCTTTTGTTTTTAATGGGCCAAGTGCTCTGAAGAAGATGTCAGTTATAAGTTAACTAATAAACTTAAAAAAATTATATGATCTGAAAATTGGAGTTCTATTACGTATTTACCTGACTATCATTTTTTCAGAGCGCTTGAGTCATTAAAAAAAAAAAATCCGTGAGCAGTAGAATTCCGTCACTAAAGTCGTATTTTCCCACAAAAGGCAGTCCCCTAACATACCGAAATTTACATATGAAATGACAATTTACCAAAAATTACACATTTTTTTCGAGGAAATAACGACTAATAAGGCATTGAAACAGTTGAAATAGCCATATCTTTGCTAAGAGCCGTTCGATTTCGATGAAACTTCTTTTGTTTTATAGGTAATTTAATTTCTTTTCGAATGCAGCAGGTTTTGAGCTCCCTAACTCAACTTGGAGGGGCTTTAAAAGTGCGCAAATGTTTTAAAAGATCGGAAAACCCAGGGAGGTGGGGGGACCAAGTCAAGATCCCCAAAGAATACTTCCCCGACACCAACTCAATTCACATACAAATTTTCAGCCCTATAAACTAATATGGTGAAGCTGTAGCGATGAGCAAAACTTAAAAAACGCCGAAATTTCAGGTAAACATACGGAAATTTTGACTGGAATTTACCCATTCTTTAATGGTATCGTTCTGCCTTGAAGAAAGTCCTACATACCGAATTTCAGCTCATTTGACCCAAAGGCTGGAGGTCCTCAAATGTAGCGGGAAAAAAATATAATACATATCAGACATCTCCAAATTTTCCATAATCGTGCTCTAGGGGTTATGAAACCGATAGAAATCGCAGTCCCTTCGCTCACCGCCGACCTTTGACCCACTGCAATAGTCTATTTTTTTCGTGGAAAAACAACTAAAAATAAAATAACCCAAAATGAAAACGAGGCTGTTTTGATTTCTCGAGTTTATTGATACAGGGCCAAAATGTATCTTCGAACATAAGATAAAAAAAAACTTTGTTGGGCGTTGGTAAAAAATTATTGGAGCTAACAGGAGCTATCTAGCTCCCGTAATTGATACAACTTACACATTGATCTTCGAGAAATAACTTAAAAAACCGCAAGTAAACTAATAGCTAAAACCCTGAAAATAAATGATTATGGTACAACTTTACAATTCAGCCTTCTTATCTATAGCGGTCTTATCTATTTTTCACCTTTTTTGGTATTCCGGTTGTTTCGTTGAAAGTAATGTTAGCCCTCCAAAGAGTTCTAATAATTGAAGCGTAGAAATGCAAAAGGATCTTAAGTGTCTTATGAAAATGTTTTCATTTCAGTTTTCATTTTATATTCTTGAAAAATATAAAAGAAACATGACAATAAAAAAATAATAATTTTTTTTCCCGATAAGTTATGGTTGTCTAAAATAAAATAAATTATGATTAGGAATGAAAAGAGCAATAGTTCCGTTTTCTGTTACTCTCATTATCCTTTAAAAATTAAACATAAAATAAAAATAATAATAAATTTGGGAGGGTATTTAACTCGCAACTCTTTTCACGGACAGCGCCGCGGCGGATACAGCTAATTTTGAAAAAAATAGTATGGTATGATAGGGAGAGTGAGATTTTAACCAGAAAAGTGAACTTCCACTAGGAATATTGGGATTGTTAGGTATAAATTAGGGTATTATTACTATGTTTTAGTTGAGATTTATCATACCCTGTTCCCGTTTAATAGAGATCCGTTTTTCATGAGACTGGGGGTATAAAGAGTGTAATGTATTCCAATATCATGCATTCGCCAGACATGTCCTTATTAAAGCGAAACCTTATCTCAAAAGACAAACACTTTCCTTTACTGAGAAATAGAGATTTCGGTTTCTTAACTGAGAAAACATTACGAAGAAAATGGTCAAGGATGCAGTCAGATATAAAACTCACAGTAATGAAATATACTATTTAATTTGTGCCGAAGTTTCGGCATCGATAGAAGGTTCATCAGGGCTAAAAAAACACAGCATACGAACACAATAGAAATGAAAACAATAAATACAATGTAGCTGAATGAGGGAATATGAAAAAAATAATTAAAAAAGCATATATAAAAATATAAACTATTCATATAATATACGGTGAGAAGAGTACGAGTAAAAATTAAAATTATGAATTTTATGGTATACTATGAATAGAATCATTCCTAGAAAATCTGTATTAGCAAAGATACAGCTTATCTTATAAGAACCACAAGACTAGACCCTAGATGAAAAGCCGAGTGTGTCCTAATTCACACATATTATACAATAATTTATTAATTTATTTAAATCCAAATTTTTAATTAAAATTTTGAATGCAGTCCTTCGTTTTTTAGTACCGATCCAAGTCACTTGGGCATTTATTGGGTCAATTTCCAAGTCTATAAGGAAGGTATTTTCTCCCATTCCTCCAACAATGAAGTTCAAAGATCCTTACTCACCGAATATTTTGATTCCGCAGCTGAGAATCGAAATGAGCACATAAATGTTCGATGGAATTAAAATCTAGACTCTAGAGAGGAGTTTGTAGTACCCTTGGGCAATTATATAGCAGCCAGGCAATTATATCCGTGTGAAGGCAATTATATACGTGTGCTTAGGATCATTATTATGGTAAAATTTGAATGCTCCTTATATATATATATATATATATATATATATATATATATATAGTATATATAAAGAATGCACATTTAAAATAGTAAACAATGTTATATGTAAATGTAAGTGGTAAGGAAAATAAAAGTGGGATTAGGTAAAAAACCAAGCCTTTTGTTACGTCCTCATTTACATCTGTAACTAACCCTCCATCCTTCTCATTATTCCTTAATATTATGCATAAATATTAAGGATATTAGATATTTGTTATATGATATTACACAAGACTATTTTCAAGAAAAATTAATATTCCGACGGAGAAATTCCGCTGACTTGCATTTGTAAAAGAGCTATTATAAACAATGACCAGTTCTCTCTCGTATATGGTCTACGTGGCATATTTAATGGTAGGATGACTACGCTATTCTAACAATTAATCAAATTTTGGATATACTTGCATTAGGAATACATTTACAATCTTAAGTTTTTAAAAAGGAATAAATGAATTTAATGAATGACGTAGAATTTCGAATATACAATGGTTCACTATAATCCCCGTATGGGTAAACAAGAAAAATAGCTTCAACGTATTAATGTAATATGTTATTCTACTAAAATTGTAATACTTTTTACGTTTATAAATTATTTAATCGTTATTTTCTTAAAAATTATACATCACGTATCATCTCAATTCTTCTGACGTTTTCCAAGACTTAATGTTAATCCCCAGAAATTAAGAATATTTCAGAAACAATTTTTTTGTTTTAAATTTAAATTAACCAAAATTAATATTAAAAAATAACTAATCTTTCTTTTGTAATCTAGGATATAATAAGCATTCAACACTGATCTGTCGAAATATGACGATTTATGCATAAGATCTAAAATTATATTGACCAGAAGTCCCACTGTTCCACATTTGGATTATTTTTCCTACATCGAAAACTATTCCAAGTTGCATAATCTGTTGTCTTTTGGGTTAAAATATTAATGTTTATTAATTCTTTATATTTTTACAAAGTTCAATATTTAATTGATAATAAAAATTTAACTTTTTTTTTTTTTTTTTTGCGCCTGTCCAATGTACCATTATATGAGTACAAAATCTTTAGCTAGAATCTTATTAGATAATAGATGGAAAATTTATTTCGATGTCACAAATTATTTTCTGTGTTTTAGTTGCCCCCTTATACAAAAAAATTTATTACTGGATCATGATTATTAAAATTCATGATAAATTTGTACGTTAAGTTCAATCCATTGTATGACGATCGGTCGTTTAAATAAAAACTTATGACCTTAAGCACTTTTATTTGTTTTTATGTAAAGAGCTGTTTGTTTTCAGATAGTTTTGGTTTAATCCTCGCCAAAATACAAGAAAGACAGTTTTATTTATTTATTTTTTTTTTTTTTTTTGTGAATCGAGAAATAAACTTCTTTCTCTATTTTACAGAACTTTTCAATTAGGATTTAGATGTTAGTATTTTTTTTTTTACTTTATTAAATTAATTCACAATTGCAAACAAATTGTAACGTATTATTATTAAAAAAATAAAATAAATACAGTTGTTGAAACAGAAAAGGTTTATTTTAATTTTATTTATTTTTTATTTTTTTTCAATAATAATGGAGATATAGTTGACCATGGATGAAATCAAGAAGATGGCTGGGTGCGATAAAAAATAAAACGCAAAGTAATGTAATATACTGTTTAATATGCGTAGACGTTTCGGCCTAAGTTGTAGGCCTTCATCAGGGCTAAAAAGAACAATAAGGCGATAATGGAAATGAGAAGAATAAATATAATGGGATTCATTGAGGATAATCTTCAAACTTTTCGTCTCCCGTTTCCTTACTCTTTACCATGTAACATCATTTACTATTTCTAATTTATATTTTATTGTCTTGTATAAATTGTATATTTAATGCTTATAATTTTATGTATACTATTTAATTTTAGTAAACCCCCCTCGTATTTCTACTATATTTATTTTTCTCATTTCTATTATTCTCATATCCTGTTTGCTCTGATACAGGCCGACAACAAATTAAAACATACTTAACATTATTGTTTGTTTTATTTCTGACCGCATCCCCAAAAATGATCTTGAAATCGTTTTCATTATTAAAGAAAATTTGATAAGTAACAGCAAATCATAGACAGCCCTGTAACATCAGGTAACTATAAAGCTGTGGCATTAATAACGGTCCCAGGTTTATTAATAGCATCACTCATCTAATGAATTCAAAATGATCATTAGCTCTGATATCGAAGGCAATGGATCTAGATCCGGTCTATTCGAAAAGAATCATTGAAGAATGTTTCAATCCCTATAAAGGGATCATAAGATGACCCTTTCGGCGATGCATTTCGTATACAAACTTATCAGCAAAAAAATTGAGATCAAAAATATTGTACTATATATCATAAATAAGTAAATCCAAAAAGTAATTAGTTAATTTTAAAAAATTTAAGAAACTAAGTATGCCTCGAATTTAAGTTTAATATGGTTCAGAGTTTCGTTTAATTCACCTGATCATGGCGGATGTGGCTCAGGTATCAGTACTCGCACCACTACTGTACATAACATATATGCACAACATTCCTTATAATCCCGAAATCCTTACAGCAATATACGCAGACGGCAGAACTATTCATAGATACCAAAATTGAACTTACAATACCACTTACTTGAGTTACACGACTGGTGCAAACTTTGGAAGACTCGGCAAAACCCTAAAAAGTCTATGGTTATTCTTGGACATGAAACATGGCCTCCTTCGTATTTATCTTGACTATTACCCAATTCCACAAACAGACAGAGTAAAATACAATAATTTTTGGGACTTACATTCAACGGGACAATGACATGGAACCTACACACTAAGAAAAAACGGATGTCATTAATCCTGAAACTAAATTGATATAAATACTCACTATTCAAAAAACAGTTTAAATATAAAACATAAATTAAATACTTACACACACGCACTAAAAGCTCTATAGACTTAAGCATTATATAAAAGCATAAATACACTTCTAAACAGACAAGCGCAAAACGAGTACAAAGTTTTCATTCCAAGACTTTAAGATTAATTACAGAGGCACATCAAAACATTTCACAGTGACTACATATACCAACAGTTACTGAAAACATACGGACATTTCAATAAATTTATTAGAAAAAGGACACATCTCTGATGCCAAAAAAGATCACAGGGAGACTAAAAAGGTCCTGGATGAGGGTTTGTTTTTGGTATGTTTTCACCTACTAGCATAAACATGTAAGTAAATTAAAACGAGAGAAGGGGTGTTAGAGGATTCAGTCTCTCCTATTGCATAACATTTCATTTTCTTAGTTCCGCCTTCAGCCCATCTACTGATTGTCAGTCATGTGCTTGATGTGCGTCACGTGAATTTCATGGAAGCCCTCGTAGACCGGAGGGCAGATGTCCTAGTGGCAGACCCAGGCATATTTACTCAGACTACATTAGAAAACTGGCGGCAGAGAAAGGACCAGGGGACGACAGACATGACACCTACCAGAGAGCTAGGTAGACTGGGACTGCAACTCTCCGCTTAACGGCACACAGGAGTTAGAGGAAGATTTTTTCTTTGTTTTTTTATTATATTATTTTTTTTTTAACAATTATGTATCTGCACGAATAAAACAAATAAGCAGATAATAAATAGTACTATACTTATATGTTCTCCCATCCAATTTCTTTTTATAACGTCAGTTATCATGCAAATTATGTAAACGAAGTTAATATTTATTATTTATGTTTTATTAATTTGAAATATCATTTTAAAGAAATTCTTGAGACGAATTACACTATAATATTTAGGGCTTGGGTACCAATTCTCAATTCACAGAATTGATAAGGGCAACAGATCAGAAAACAGGAAATAAATATTTTTCAATAAAAAAAATAACAAAAGTAGACCTACCTATTGTTCCAGTTTTCACCATCCCAGATTAGATAATATGAGCACGTGGCACAAACAAAAAGGTCAGCGTCTATAAATTTATGGATAAACTTGTGTAATGCTAATATCAACTGAGACGGTTCTGATACAATATCTATCAGCAGGAAAATACCGAAAGAGGAATCCCTCCAGGAAATAATCGATATAATTACGAAATCGACTTTGAATAATAATGTTTGATTTAAAATAGACCATAGGTATTAGTTTAGATTTAAGTATAAGAAAGTATAAGTTTACATTATAAAACCAAAGTGGCCAGTTACACAAACAGCTTTTATTGCTTAATGATGTTTTACAGTATACTAATACAGTCTTTTTCGTTATCTATAAAACTTTTTACAGTTTTTATTTACTTATTGAAATGAATTAATTGCAACTATATTACAAAAATACAACAAGCAAATGTGCAGTATGATTAATTAATACAACTTCAATGAATCGCGAAGAAAGCAAGTATTTGCATTTAAAAAGAAACTATTTCCATCATTGACAGTTTTATGCTATGACGTTTCGAGAGCCCAGAGAATTTCGATCTAATTACGTATACTAATTTTTTTTATGATTAAATGGTTCAAAAATGTAAATCTTGAAAATTAAAAGAAAAAAAAATCAATTTATCATTTGATTTGAAAAATTTATAAGAGATAACTGAAGAAAACATATCATATGTAATAAAGATCGTATATATGTCGACTTCAAGTTTAATTTCCACATTGATTCTGAACCTTAGATATAAACTTTTGAAATATTTTTTAAATTATATTGTTTATCAAAAACGACTAAAAATTGTAGAGATCATAATTTACGGCTTGAATTTTGACGGCTAAATCTTCGCTCCAGAAATTATTTCTGAATACTCTTTAGATTCCTTATGCTCTGGCATAACTGCCGCATAGCATATATAAACATATATGCAGAGAAATTGTACAAGACAAGAGAAAATAAATTTTAAACAGTAAATAATGTTATATATATATATATATATATATATATATATATATATATATATATATATATATATATATATCATGGTTAGGAGTAATGAAACTAAAGGAATTGGAAGATGTGAATCAGAGCGAATCGGAAAATTTCCATCGAATATGAAACAAAGGTATAATAACAGATGGGAGATAACAAGAGAGAAAAAAGAAATAGGAATACAAATGAAGAAGTTCACTTAGGATCTTTTAAAATTATTTTGGTTGATTAAATGAAATCCCACGTCACTTTTCTTTTTAAATTATTTGTAAAATATGTAAATGAATGCTTTGTAAAATAATTTAAATTAATGCTCTCAATCTAAATGAAGTTGAGGACACTTACACATCACAGATTTATTTTAATAAACAAAACTAAGGAATTACACCAAGGCTCTTGGGAACTTGAATGTTTCACTTCCTATTACTTTTTTTTTAATAAGCCTTCAAGTTAATCGACGTTGAATATAGGTCACACACTTGAGCTGGCATTTCAGTTTTTTTTCACGCTTGGAAATCAATGACATGAGAAATCGATTCGAGATCTTTAACACACAACTTAACCACAAGTAACCGAAAATTAGTAACAGTAGCAATTAAAAAAAAACTGCCTAAACTGACACAAGAGAAGAAATACACTTTTCATAATTGATATCGAAACGTAAAATAACCGAACCAGAAATATAATATGCAATTTTACAGCGAATCTAGAAAAGGAGAAAGGCGCCTGATCTCATAAAATCAATATAATAAGTGTCATAAAGAATGCATATTTCATCATGTTATGTTCATTTCTCATTTATTTACATTTGAACTGGCCCTTACAGATAAAAGAAAAAAATCGCCAAGATTAACATTTAACAAACATAAAAAAAATAAGGAAGTAAATGTTTGACCTTTGAAAACATCCTTTGTGTTTTAATCATAGCAACAGATTGTTATATTGGTGTCTATAAGTTGCACAGGATGGATCATTTTTAAACAATATTCCCATACTTTCCATACTTATGCCATTAGCACCTTTTAAAGGTAATAAAATCATAGGATTTTGGTTTACTTTTTCATTGAATAACGAATTATGAAAATAATCAAAATGGTACAGCCATGATATTTAATAACTTAAAATTGCCTAAAACAATTATTATTTTTCCATTTTTGCGTAATGATATATTACAACGAAGTGTTGTCGTCTTTTTGATATTAGTTATTTTATTTCTGGTTTGGGTATAGCTGACCGTAGATGCAATTTTAAGAAATTAGTCGGAGGGAGGGAGAGGTGGTGCGGTCAATAAAGAAGTTAAAAGTGAAACTTATTTTGATTGTGTTTCAACGATTAGTTTAACGTTTTAGGCCTTCATCGGGGCAGTTTATTATGTCAAGATAGACGGCTAGTGGCTGACCGGACCGCTTATGGATCTGTCAATAGCTGTCTTGTCTTGACACAACAAACTACTCTGATGAAGGCATACAACGTAGACCGAAACCTTCGCACACAATAAAAATAAGTTCCAAATGTGTTCTTCATTGACCGCACCCCCGGACCAACTTCTTTAAATTATTTTATTTTTGTTCAAAAATTGAGAATATGAAAATCGTATCGACATAATATTCAGCAATACGGATTCCTCGTTCATAGTTAAGGTGCGATAAAATAAATTATTTAAAATTTTATTTGACTTACCACGTCCTTAAAAGAATGTCTCATAGAATATAGCTAAGCAATTCAAAATAATATTGAATTAATTTTTAAAACAAAATCCTCAAATCTGATATTTAATGTAAATAAAATATAATAGCAAGAATGAAATATGAGAGAAAGATTAAATTAATAAATAGAAAATATTAATAGAATTAGGTTAAGTGTTTAACAAGCCTAAAGATGGGCTTTGAGATATGTGGTTAGAATTTAGTTATTTTTCAAGATTTATTTCGTTCATCGTCCTTGATCGCTAATTCAGCACCCTCGGTTAGAATTTAGTTATTTTTTAACCTGTTATTCCATTTTCGATGCTAACGTTATTAGAAATAGAAGAGATCAACATAGACTGTTAGCTATTTTACAAATATTTTATTTTCTGATTATAAGAAATTATATTATGTTATGTTAAAGTTTGACCATCTTTCAAAAATGAATTGAATTTTAGTTTAAGTACAATTTAATTCTTGCGGAGAAGTCCAATTTCTCAATAATAAATAAATATAAATCCGCAACTTGAGATATTTTTTCCACAAAAAAGAGTAAATGATATTTTTAATTGTTTCTTTTAACTGTTATTCATTTATTAATTATTAATTGACAAGTACAGTTGTTTTTTTTATTTTTGTTTTCATATTTACAGATTAAAACAATAATATTCAAGAACTCTTTCATGATTGGGCAGAAAGTAGGCAAACAATAAATAAAATAAAAGATCTGAATGGATCAAGTAAGTTATAAGATGCCCTTGCCCTTGCTAACACGGAACTTCTAATCCTGTCCGTGAACACTCTGCATAAGTTATTCAACCTCAACAAGGAGACGAGCTTTCATACTACCCAAGATGGAAATACAATGTTATTTATTCTTTATATTTAAAAAAAAAATGACACTATCGAAGGACGAGCGTCAATTTATAACTTTTTTTAGATATTATATCAAAATACAAAAATCAGGAAGGGGGATAGGAAAAGGGGTTCCTTTTTAAATAACGAAATTGAAAATAACCGCTATCTCAGTAAGAGTAATCTCAAAATACAACAACTATAACCGGAATTAACTAGTTTTATCATTTGTGAAAACATTCAAATATGCTTAGCATTTTTCCTGCCTATCGCCTGCAAATGGTAATTTTTTTTTAATAACCAGTAATTTAGAGAGGATTAGGTTTCATTAGTTCCAGTCTCAACACTATTTATCTACGACTAACACAAAAATAAATGTGAAACAATTATTGCGGTTAAAAAAAAAAATCTCGTCACGAATCTTAAAAAAAACAAAAACATTTTAATATGAAAACAATCAGTTTTTACTAAAATTACATCTTATTATCACACAACTAATGACAAGTAGGCCATATTTTTTTTTTAAATTATTAAAGGAATGAAGAATTAGCTAAGTAAACTCTGTTACAAAAACAACATAAATGTCTAACAAATAAACAGAAGTGGAAAAAAAAAAATCTTAAACAGCAAAACAAATTAAAGACTACTCAATCTCGAGCAACCTTGTACTTTCCTCCTTGAAAAGTCCGTTCTTACGTATTGAAGTGTGGTTATTGTTTAAAAAAAATGAAAAACAACAATTACCTACACAACTAGTTTAATGTCATTTGTTGTTCTACAATAATCACATTTCTTAAAGTGATTCATTGTTCAAAGACATAAATTTATTATTTTTGGTTTCTTAGGACCCTCCAAAATCTTTAAGCTTTAAGAAGCTTTTTTAAACAAATGAAATTGTATACTGGCAGTTAGTTTCAAGAAAAACTTTACAAATTCAGGTTTTGACAAGCGCTAACTATTATGCGGAAATATATTATCTAAATAAGCCTAAAAATCCAGGACATTCAGCTAAAATAGAAAAAAAAAAGATTAAACGATTCCTAAAAAAAACAAAACAATTCAACAACACTACTTAAGTTTTCTTACACGCATTTACTTCATTGTAATAGTATAATGAAGTATATGTTGAACTGTTAAAGTAAGATGTGCTATCTATGGTCCCCATTAACGTGATTTTACTTTTTTCATTCCCAATGATTCCTAAATCAGCAATGTCCACACTGGTCAACTTTTGATTCGACTTCGCATGGTTCAAGTACTTAGCGTTTCCTGCTCAGTTATTTACTACAAATCGAGAGACTCCAGGTGTAAAGCAAAATAAGCTTCAGAAAATTCTCTAAATTTTTCATATTTTTAACCAATTTATAAAGGCAATATAATATTTATATTATAAAGGCAAAATTTACTCGAACCGATATTTGTTACCTCATTAGGAAAATACTAATGTTTTAAATGCATAAAAATATGGAAATAAATCATTTACATAGATATTTATTGGAAGCTCATTAAAAATAATAAACCAAAAACGTTGCAAATTATTACACAACAATATTTATAGTTTATTATTGATTATTATTATTTAGTTGTAGAATTTATATAAATTAATTAATATAAATTAAATGAATAACATATATAAATTAAATGAATAAATTAATGAATTAATAAAAATTAATGATAAAAGTGTTTCAGAATCTTTACACAAAGACTGAACTCGCGGACGTGAAACGGGACGGACGGCGGGCAGCGAAAGGATTTTTTTCATTAGAATTTTGGACTCAACATATTTTGAAATGTAAAACTCAAATTTTAAGGAGTTATAATTTTTTTTTTTTTCTTGATCGATAACAAAGGTTTATTGTTGAAAATAATAAACCAAATCACCACTTTTTGTTTCTGTATTTAAAGTTCGATATGGTATCTATATGCCAAGAAGCTGCAACTTATGCTAATTTTAGAGTTTTAACCGTGAATTTTCTCACTGCGACTGTTTTCCCGTTTTTTTTTTTCTCGGATTCCCTGACTTTTCCAGAAAGAATAATTCTCTGACTTTGCCTTGTTTTTCAGGTCGCTAGACACCCTGAGACTCAACACTTTGTTATAGAATCGTGCAAATATAAACTACCGGTAAAACATTGAGGTATACGATGAATAGAAAGAAATAGGCCAAGTTATATAATTTACACTGAGGAAGAGGAAACAGGGATAAGTTCAAATTATGGTTGAGGTGCTATACGTTTCAACCTAAGAGCTCATACGTCCACAGGATTCTTCGATTAAGTAACCTTTAATTAGACAGAACTTTTCCTTGAAACTTTTTCTACAATTTGGATCCAGGCGAGAAATGAGAAATAAACATTCTTCAAAATGAAACTATGAAACTATGTTTTGTTTTTTTCAAAATCATTATCTTTATAAAAATTAAGAAAATAATAACGAAAATTGATTATAAATGTTTGAATCAACACTTCCGACATATATTATGATTTTAAATACAAGGACTTATCAGTAATCTTCAGAATTCCTTTGTTTTTTTTTTTTGTCAAATAATATTTTAAAAGTTGCGGTTATGAGTGGAACTTTAAAGTATCGATTTTATTTTAAGGCTCCCTTCCATCCGTGGCGAAACAAAACAAAATGAGTTCAAGATTTCCTATTTTTAGGCTTGACAAAATTAGAAGCGTTTGTTTGTATTGAGAATAGCATATAATACATCATCTGTGTACATATTTACATATTTACTCATGAAAAAAAAAAAAAACTTAAAAATATTCTAGCACTTTTTTACCACACAAGCCAGTAAAGTTCATCCATTTCCCATGTGTCACAATACAGGGAAACTGCGATGCCTTACATATCACGTGTTTCATTAGCACACATTGGATATGTGCTATGTGTATCGGGTAGAAATTGAAGTGAATTTAGATAGAGATGGATTAGATTATTAATAATAAGCATCGATTTATAAATATCTGTTTTCTACTTTTACAGATTTCTAAGTGGCCTTTGACAGAGTTCCGCGGTGAAGCTGTCAGGAACCAGAAGAAGGTAATGGGATCAAAATATGCCCGATACAAGGAGGATAAAGCAAGGAGATGGCCTCAGTCTACTGTATTCATAATAATTACGTACAAGTTAATTAAAATATGCAAAACGAGGAGAGCTAGAGCAAGGTTGAATTGCTTAAGACGCGGTTAACGATTGCTTACGCAACACTACGGATGGCAGCGCCCAAAATCCTCGATAATTGTGTAATATGGAGCTGAGTTGTCTCATTATAGAAAAAAAATCTTAATAAAAGGATGACGCACTCATCATATCTTCCAAATATTTAGGCTAATGGTTAAAACGGAGGCTAATCTACAAGAGCCTAATATTGATTCAGGAATAAATTTAATAAATTGGGCATTCTAATTCCTCTTGGAGTTGCTAAACTTAATTATCGTTGTTGTCTCAAAACGCGGTTTTACACGTCAAGTGTGTCCTTTGATATTCTTATCTCAGTTTTTCATTTTATGTATTATGGAATTCTGCTGTGAAGAAATGAAATGGCCAGAAACTTAAAGAAAGCCATTATGTCGTGCGAACAGTGAGTGTAGAGGAAGTCAGAAAGCCAATCATAAAAAAAAATATGTAATTAGCCAAGTAATTTTTTTTTTTTTTTTTTTGGAGGAATTTAGTATTATTTGGATTATGTGTTGGTGAGAAGAGAGCGGCAGCCTTCGATAAGATGAATGAAAGTAAGTGTACGTTGATCGGTCCTTTCCAGGCGCGTATAATTAGAGTTGTAATTATCCTGGATTTAACATTTAACTCAAATGTTTTTCACGTTTTGGCATTCTGCTAATTATTTTCTTATAGATTTTAAACATCTGTTTTAAATTATATCAACACCACTTTTTGTAAGATTTTTTTTTATTGAGATATTTCCACAAAAATTATCAAATATGCAATTATTATGCAAAAATATAAAATATGTAATTATGAAATATGTAATTATCAGGCAAAAAAAAATTTAATTATTGAAAAACCCGAAGTAAATGCATCCTTGTAGTAAAGTTAGCGAAAAGGAAAAACCCAAATAGTCAAAAAAGGAGATTAAAATTAGCTCGGAATGGATGATATAGAGTAATTTGTGGGTGACATTAGAAAACACTTATTTGTTTTTCAATAAATAAGTATATACATTTGAACGTTTCTAAAAGTTTAATCACGCCTTAAAGAAAGTATTTCCTTTGTAATGAATGATAAATAACCTGTTTAGAAGGACTTTTAGTGGAACCATATGTCTGTAAATGTAATTACCATGGCACGTTATGTAATCACTATCGGTATAATATTTGAATGTTTTAATTTTAAGGCTAAAAATGACTTTTGATATGCCTTGCAAATATCTTCAAATGTCAATTTCGGAGATCACCTCAATTCCTTTTGGAATTTTAGAAAAAAAATGAAAATTCGAAATTTTGCCAAGTGAAATTGGCCAGTAGTTTGAGAGTGACCCATATATAAAGGGTCGTATCTAAGGGTGATAAAGCAGCAGGCACTTTTCCCAGGCGGAAGAATTTAGAGAGCGAGAAACTTCGAACGATTGTTTTGACCTTAATTCAGTCAATCGTGAAATGAGTTAACCTTACGAGAAGATTATATTAATTTAGAAATATTTTACCTAACATCCTGTTGTCAGCTTTTATTGAAGGGTTGGGTGAGGGAAGGAGCGGAAAAATTAAGCTTACCGCACCTCCTGGCAAAATTTATCGTTCCGGTCCTGAGTATAAACTCATAAACAATCTTAGTGGGTGAATCACTAACAAAATTTTAATCGTTTATGTCAATTTGTTTAAAAAAATTAAATTATAAAGGTCTAGATGTGAATTTTTATAAAAGTATATATAATATTCATACAGCCTAAACTAGAAAGTAAGTAAAAAGAAAATTAATGTTAAAGCAATATGTTGATAACTAATAAGCGTATGACCGAAAAGAGACACAAAAACATTTCTAGAAAAAAAAAATATACATATAATTAACTAAATAAAACATGACATTAATTTTAATTTATTGATTATTTTTTTCATGGCTAAATGCTTCCCGAACTTAAGGCACAAAAAGGATATTGTGAAACAAGGAGTAGTTTCTTTATTATTAACATTTTTCATATCGTCGATAAAAGTGTGAAATCACGCAAGTCCAAAACGTTTTGATTTAGGATTATTTTATTGTTATTATTATTATATATTTTGCGAAATGTTATGCAGAACAATTAATTTTTTTTTCTACTCGATAGTATATCACTAGCTTTTACCTACATACTATATCCCATAATTACTACAAAACAAAGTCCGTAAGAACTAACATTCCATCACCTCCTAACTTCCCCAGCAATCTCACTATGACTAAAACTGCTTGTCTATAAAAGTATTTTACGTCCACCTCAATGTACGCCCCTCTGCAATCACCTTACTGGAGATACGCTGGAACAACTTCGGCGGTTCCAGAACAGCATGCTAAAGAAAGATGACGCGGTCGACACATCACTAAAGAAGCTGAAGACAGAAGAGCTACATAATAAATTTGAACTACCTACGATTTCCGAATTCATACGGAAAAGGCACATCAAATTTCTGGATTCACTAAAAGCCCTTTCCAACCCTCTCTTTAATACTCTGACAACGGTACCGCCTCCAGCTCGCTGGCAAAACAGCTCACCAAGGTCTACGAATATTAAAACTTAAGTTAGTAAATTAGTTATAAAGCGAACATAGATACAAAACATGAGTGAGCCCATCACATTAAATTTTAACATTGTACAAATTGACATATACCCAACATCAAAAATCATTACAAATCACTATAATCTGGTCTTAAAATGTAGCGTAGTTATAGAACAAGACGTTCAAAAGAATAAATTTTATATACGTTACTATAAATTTATATCTTGAAATATTTATAATTACACTATTTTTTAAAAAAAAATATGATGAAAATTTAATTTTTTAAACGTTTTTTGTCTCCTAAAGGGTTGATATTTGACAGTTACGTGGTTTCACATTTTTTTCCGACGCCATAATGTCTTACATTGTTTACGCAACAATAATAACCACATTAAAATTTTTTAAACACAATACCTATATTTAAACTATTTTTACTTACAAATTAAATAATATGAATTAATATTATTTAAATAATATGTATATTACTTATTTATGTTTTATTTTTCAAATGCTGCCTTGCATTGCATCGAACAACAGTTAGATCATCATAAAATTAATCTTTCAGCCCCGATGAAGTTCTACAATATAAGTCGAAACGTCGGTAAATAAAAAAGCGACATGATGGAATATTTTATTCAGTAGAATGATTCCCGACTATCATGTCCTTGAGTAATGCAAATTAATTGCGTGTAAGACACAACAAAACGTCACTACTGTAATTTATTTGTACTCCCAGTAAATAAGCAATAAACACCATATATGTCAAAAATGATTCGAGTAACCCACTGGGTTATAAATGTTGGTTTCCATATCGAGTATGAATGGCTGTCTTAAAATAAAGTCCTAAGAAGGTAACAGAAAGTGATAATTAAAAAAATTCTGTAACAGTCGTTTTAGAATTTTCAAACAGAGGATTTTTTACTCTATTAGTTATTCAATGAAACAACAAATATATACCATAAAAATACTCATGACAATATGAAATGTCAATAATTATTATTATTTTTCGTTTAAAAAACTGAATCCAAGAACATCATAAAATAAAAATTATTTATAAGAATTATGTAGTTATTATAAATAATCACTCTGACTTATATAATTATTGGATTTTTTAATTATTGTAACGACACCAGTGTCTAGAAAAAAGTATGACGCAAGATTTTCTATTATGAACTAAAGATATATATATATATAAAGATATAGTTCAACTAATAAAAACACTAAAAAAATTACCACCTTGATACATTTTCAATTCAACGCCATCAATGCCGTATGTAATTTGGCTTGTCAATAGCTGATTAGCAAATTAAATTAGTAACCTGAGGAGCTCTGACCTTACTACGTAAGAGAGCTGCAAATTTAAATTAATGATTCAATTAATATCAGAAAGAATACCGTAGTTGAATATCATGCTTTTACTAATAGTGCCTATGATTCCATTGTAACCATTATTGAAGGATAAAACAACATAAATAATAGATTCCTTGAACTGGTATTATGTTGTCATGCGTACATGTGATAGGTAGAGGATATTGCATTTTTTTTTTTTTTTTGTTATTAAACACTTCCTCGAATCGTAGAGAAGATAACAATTATCTTTTTCATGAAAAAAATACGAGGTAACAAGTATAATTTAAGTCCACACAAATATAGCAAATAATTCAGCATCAAATATTTCATTTGTTGTTGATGTATAGTGTTCTTTTAAAATATGTAAATACATAAACATGTTAAATGGGCTACTTTTTCTAATGACTTTTTCTGTGCAATAATTTTTTTTTTTTTCTATGCTACATTTTGAGGTTTGAAATATTTCATATGTGGGAATTATTTTAGTCTTTATAATTTTTTTTTTTATTTGCTTCCACACTTCAGGTAGTGAAGCCTTGCTATTCGCGCAACTTTTTATAATCAGAATGGAAATAAAATGACGTATAGAGTACTGTTATCATAAAGTTCCATTTCGTTGATGATTCAGTCATTAATTTTTTTATTTTCTCGAATTCAATGTTCAAATGTATGATTATTCAATAATTAATTTAAGAAAATTAACGACAGCAAATGAAGAACAGTTATAGATTTATTGTACTTAAATAAAAGTGCATTTTGATCAATTACGGTTGACATTTAATAAGTGCTTTAAATTAGTAACACTTGGAAAAATATTTTATGTCATTTATGGAATCGGCATGTGCTGTAGTAAATTTATTTTATACTAGAATGATAAACTAGTTTGTGGTGACAAGAAAAAGTACTCACTACTGAAATGTTTGTGGATCCGAAGTAGCACATCCATGACTAGAGGTAGTAGATGTTGACTCGGTGAAGCCAGGCACAGGACTGCGGCAGAGCAGACGTCCTCCTGCACTATCCTGCTCCCCAAGAAAGGAAGTCTGTCACGTGCTCGCCGATAAGTAATGCCAAAAAGGAAACGGAAAGTTAAGCATTTTTTTTTTTTTTTTTTTTTTTGCAAAGCATTCGACACGTTATCTGGCGATGGAACGTTTTTGATTGTGCGACGAAAAATGCCATAGCGACGACATAAACTGATCATCCTTACATGTCAAAGTTTTAATAAAATGAAGAATAGTTATCATCATAATAAAATATATTTGATGGAGGTTAGGGTAGAGCGTGTAAGTGAAATAATAAATTTTAAATAATATAAACAAAATAATAAAGCAGGTCCTGGACCATCAATATTATCGTCAATAAATGGCGAATAATTGATATTGTACAATAACGACTAACATATCGAAAAATTGCGCAATATATAAAAAAAAACATTGATTTTCATTGTACAATCTGGTAAATATTGCTTTGTCTGCTGGAAATATTGAACTAGCTCTGTCTTCTCGGTTTTTAATTTCAATTTTAAACCTTCAAAAATATTTTCATGCTGGATATACGTAGCGTTATTGATATGAGGAACGCTGACTGGGAAGAATGTCATAGATACTGTAGTATCTCTTTCTTAAATTCCAAGTATATAAACATTCTTTTGAGTTCTTCAAATTATAAAACAAGGCGGTACAAGACGAAGAAAGTCCTTTAGTTCACTTATTCTTAGATCATTTGACAAATTAACAACCGTTCCTTTCTTTCAACGATTCTTTCATTCGTCTGCATTCCTTCATTCGCCTGCATTCCTTCTTTCTTGGAACTATAACTAATGCTAATGCAACAACTTGCTTTCTTTTAATCCAACATGTTGATTAATGTGCAATATATTGTGTCATATATCACCGGTAACATTGCTCGCCTAAAGCCCGCTATAAACCTGAGAACAAGAGTTCGGCGGACCAAGTTCGGGGAAGTGGGGATCCTTGCACTCGGTAGAAGTGGTCAACCAAACTCTAGTTGGCGAACCGTTGTTTTCCTATGTCTGGCGGGCTTTATAAGACGGAGCCGTAAGTTTTATTACTTGTTTATAGGTATCAAACATATTATAGTTAACGTAAATAGGTTAATAGCTCAACTTCTGTACAATTAACAAGCACGATATAATATTAATTACTGTTTCGAAATGTGAAATGCATGAAAATGGCTGGATGACCGAAATGCAGAATACAACAATTGTGTAGAAAATTTTATGTTGGGACTTAGACCTTGTTTATAGTAAAAAAAAATTATGAAAATCTCAAAAACAAGAAAGCATAGAAAGTCAAGTCCTATAATTACGTAGACTATGTAATCATGTTGTGTACATAGCAAACATAAAACTGTATACGATGAACTCGAAAGAGTTATAAATAAATCAAAAACAACAATAAAATATTTCCTTCTCTCGATTAAAATAATTTTTTTTTTTTTTGGAGGATTACAAGTCAAAATTTATCACAAGTATTCTATGCTTAAGTAAATAAAGGCCGTAATGTTCACTGATTTTTAATATATGATAACCATAATAACAGGAAATAATAGGTTAATTAAAAAATACGTGTAAATTAATATGTAAAAAAACTACTGACTTGAATTTGATATCGACGTCATTTATTGAAAAAGGCTTAGCGCCAAAAATTCGAAATTTAGGTTTCGATTTATTATAGGATGTAAACACCACCTCTATCGATTTCCGCTTACGATCACGATATAACGGGAAAAAAATGTAAATGGTCTAAAAATGGACTATTGACATAAGCACCAAATACTGATGGCTCTCAGCCGTCAATCTGGCTTTGACCAGTACTAGAAGCCTTAAAATTATATTATAATAATAAAAGTTTAGTTAACTTATTTAGTTCATATATGGATTCTACGTATCTTGAAACGCAAAACCTCAAATTTTGAAGGGGGGTTAAACTTTTTTTTATTGGTCGATTACAAAGGCCTTTAATTGAAAATAATAGGTACATTAAAATCGGACTTGAACTTAATATAATAATTATCCCAATTAACTTTTCGGAAGAGTTCATCAGTGTTTTAAAATATAGAAACACTATTTAAAAAATTAAATAGATTAAAATTTGAGGAAAAAAAATATAATCGATTTTAGTGGATTTTTGAGAAGCGCCTGCGTAACACGCATAAACTTTTTTCTTCCTTTTTTTTTATTTTATTGATAATTTATATTTGTCAATGCAAAACCTTTCCAGATGCAGCGGAAAGTGTAGGAGAAAGTAAACTATTATGAGCTCTCCTCTATATTCATGAGTTATACACGCGGCAGGTATACATATATATTGACGAGATTAAATATTTCAAAATGGAAAAGTTAATATAAACATTTAAATAAAGAAGTTCAATAACATGCCAAAGTAATCGGATACACAATGTATACCTGCAAAATCTTAAAAACTATTATAACGACAAAATTAATGAGCTAAAATAAATCAATTAAAACAATATTTATCAATTTCAGGAAGAAAGTTCAGTCAGTTGGCATCCATTGACATTATCAATCCATAATAAGAAAATTCAGGTTATACTGCAACATTTTCTAAACCCGACTGTTCTGAAATGACCACAAGGATATCTTCTGAAGGTTATGAACAGGACAGAATCAGAAGATAGCATATAATCGGATGTATCCAAATTGAGCCCCGCTAATTTTAATGAGATGGTGAAGAGTACCAATTGAGTCCCACCATAGATCCAACACTACCCAAACTGAGTCCCGGACCTTTTTCCAGGTATTGGATCCGGCTTATCAGCGGTGCCTAGAAACAGTGAGGAGCCACAGAGAGGTCCTTTGCCAAATATTTCCTGCGTTCAAGCATAAGTCACTAAGTCCAGTTAGTGAATTTTGTGTATATTTTTATATGGGTTTTTTAAAGTGTTAAATCAAATCTGAAGCGTTTTGAATAAAAAATTCTGTTAATATACTTCATTCCTTAGAAGAATACTCTTTTCATTACTTATAATTCAACGGACACTTCGAACCAATCTAAAATTCAATTATTTCGTTTTAAAATATTTTATGAATCTAAAATTAACTATTTCTGGATCCAAAATAATGTTTTATATTATTTATAACACTTTGAATACGGTCTTAAGTATTCAAATTAAATTAAATATTTAATGGCACTATGATATGCAAACCTGGGTTCTAAACCATGTACATATTATAATATAAAAACATTATGTATATAGTATGATCAAGAAATAGTAGATTTCAATTTTAAAAATTATCCAACTAAAGAAATATATGTTCACTCTATAGTAATAAATACTGTTCTGATTAAATATGATTCAATAGACCTATCAGAACTCTGTATAATTTAATTATATCAATTCAAAAAATTTATCCCTTCTATTTAATATTACTTTTATTTTTTTTACTACGATTATGGTCAAAACGGTGGTGTAAAAGAACAATATTTACTATTTCTTGATCACAAATAATGTTTTTTATTGCAACATGTACATGGTCAAGAAGTCAGTCTTGCATGGGATGTCATAGTATATTGAATTTAATTTGAATATTTAAAATCTTATTCAAAGTTTAAGTAAAACATTATTTGTGATCCAGAAATAGTAGATTTTAGAGTAATAAAATTATTTAAAACGAAATATTGAATTTTAAACCTATCTGAAGAATCCATTGAATTATATATACTGAGAACAGTATTATTGTACTGATTGAAGTATATTAACAAATTTTTTTTAATTTGAAACTGGTGTCAGATTAGGTATTATAGACATAATTGATTATGGTGTTATCCAAAATTAATAGTAAAAATGTTGGCGTGAAAATTCCAAAGGTTTGACGCTCTGTTGAATCGTTACCGTTAGTTTTAGCATAAAATGTAAATTGACCTTTTTTGTAGGTGATTTTGAGCTGAAGAATTTTTGTTTGAAACTTTTTTGATAAAATGCTTATTTCTAGAAAAAGTACACCCACTTATAGGTTTTTTCTTGAAATACCGAACATTTCATAGGTTTGACCCTCCGTTGCCGTTAGTTTTAGCTTTGAATGTACTAAACTTTTTACGTAGGTAACTTAGGAAGAAAACTATTGTTTGTAATTTTTGTTCGATAAAATGCATATTTCCTGAAAAAAGAAATAAAAATAATAATTTTACTACAGTTTATTTTGGCTGCTTTAGTAAAGTTTTAATAAAGCTACCAATATTGATTTTCGGATGACACGTATTTACAGTTAGAGTGAAGCAAACAATAATAATTGATAATTTAGAATGAAACAAGTAGGGCTTCAATGATGTGGTGGAACATCTGACCAAGTTTGGTATGTAGCCTTACATACATATATTACTATTATGTATGCAAAACATAATAGTAATATATGTATTAATATATAGGACTATTATAGTATATATACTATTATAGTATATTATAGTATATAGGACTATATATGTATAGTAATATATAGGACAAAACTAAAACAAATGGAATATTGAGTGGGAGCGTATTATTTTGGGCACAGCTGACGGTGGCCCTGTACTATGTTACTTTAAATTCTCATTATTTCTTATAATTAATTCAGCATATGATGCAATAGTTAAGCATAATTACTGTTAGTCATAATTTATATTTATTTCACCTCATATGCTTAATCTTTCGGCTATAAATTTCAAATTGCATGCATCTCATTAACTGCAGCAACCTCCATAACATCCGACTGATTTAAATTGTTAAAAACAATACTGTATTTTACTTATGTAATTTTTATTTGTTATTATTTGTTAAATAAAGTCTATCTTATGCTTCTGGCTGGCTATGCAACCCTTAATTGTTGCTTGATGACTGATGTCAGGGGAAAACATCTGGTGGACGTTCAAGCAAAATTGTAAAAAATGTATAGTTCAATTCTTCACTTAGCAAATCATTTTCACCTGACAACAAAACTAAATCATACAAAGGTTTATCTGACTTTAATTTCATTCAAAATATACTCAGTCCTTGTACGTCGTTTTTCCACCAGCCAGAAATCATTTATCACACAAAATTCACAGTGACTTATGCTTGAACGCTCGCGATATATGGGAAACAACCCAGCAAGTTTCACGGTGTCTCTGGGTAACGCTGATAAGCTGAAAAAAGGTATGGGTTCGAAACAAAGGTAGACGGGACTCAATTTTTCCTGCATAGAAAACTGACTGGGACTCAGTTGGTACCTTTTTTGGCATTTGGGACTCAATTTGGATTCTCCCATATAATCATCTTTTAAAACACCTTTTCTTCTATATGGTATTAAGTTTCTAATGATCTAAGTATTAATGATTCTAAATAAAGATGCCATGAAATAAAAAAGTGTTGAGATACAGAATAGAAAATTCTTTTTGGTTCAACCAAAGGGTGAGTATTATAAAATATTCCATAGATTGTCTCAAGAGTTTTAATAACCTTTTTTATTACTTAAACTAATCATAACTGCCTAATAATTATTCTATCTAGAGATATTGATAAAATAATAATAATTCTATAAAAGATTAATAAAGTTTTATAATAAAAAAATTAAGTCTTATTTAATTCAGAAAAAAAAAAATACAAAAATAAGAGATATGCGTTAATAACTTTTTATATTGTCATAAAAATCCAACGATTGTGCTAAAAAATGAAAAATAAAAATATCTAGGACTGAAAAATAATATAGAGGACTGAAATAAAGACGTAGAATCGGTTTCATGAGTTCCCCATTAGTACAGGTAATAAAAAATATATTTTATATATCAAATTCATAAGCATATGCCATTAAATATTAACATAATTACAAACGAATTTCTATTCCTAGCTTTATAACAAACTTAACAACGTCTCCAAAATGATTAAATTTTCAAATCTTCACATAAAAGTGCTATAATGTTTTTAGAAAAAGGCAGTCTTGAGGTTTCCTTTAAAACCAAGTAAATAAAAATTGACTAAAAATGAGAATAATATTCCTTGTTTCTTAAAATAAATTGTCTGTGATTAATGGCAATAAAATAATTAAAAAATGAGCATGAAAATGTACATTCGTTGTATGTAGTAAATCATAGGTTATTGATTGTTAAATCAAAAGTAATGTTATATTTCGAAATATTCGTAGCACATAATCAAGTAGGGCTTATTAGTTAATGAATGTAATTTAATATTCATGAATTAAGTAGTATTCAAGTGAAAACAAAAATTCAATTTATTTTATTTCTTTAATATAACGACAAATAAAGTAAAATTTAACAGTTTCCGAAGATTTAATGGTATTTTTATACCAGCACAGCTTCAGAACACTTGAGCATTGATATAAATTATAGACATACATGACGTATGTTTGTGTAAACAAATTTTACATCATTTTTACACACATTTCACAAATCACTAAATCAACTTGTCTACTCATCAACTAAAATAAAAAATAATGAATCATTTTGCATTAACAATAACTACTCAGACTAAAGCTTATTTTATTTTATCTGTATTAGTTAATAGATTGAACTGCATTTAGTCTTCGAATCAACATAAAGAGCAGATTGCCAATCTATTCTAGACAAATGATAGTTATATTAAAACAATATACTTACATAAATTATTCATAATGATGAAATATTCTAATAAATTTAAAAAAAAGAAGGAAATATATTGAATCAAACTATGTACACCAACCACTACCATAAAAACCTACTAATTAAAACCAAGAGAGATCGAATTTGCGAAGAATTTGGATTATTGAAATAAAAATAATCAATGTTAACTTCATTAATAATAAAAAGTCAATTCAATTAAAAAATGATTAATTTGTATTTTATTTCCTTTACAATTATTTTTCATGATAATTAATTAATTATTTTTCGTAATAAATGTCATATCATTTTTAGGAATGGTTTGAACCAACATCTCTAACATAATATTATGATTCCTCTGCTATTTTTTTTCCACTGATTTAACGCTACTTCCTCTTCCAAACAAAACTTGGGATGTTTTCTACTAAATTAACAATTTTATATTAATTGATAATGTTCAACATAAATTAAAGATAGTACGCCAACACGTTAAAAGAAATCTAAAAGATAAGTTACTGAGAAATAAGAGTGGTTGTAGAATCTGTTGCACATATAATAAAACACTTGATGGTAAAAGTTTAATTTATTAATTGCTCAGAATTCAAGACTCATTATATTTTAGTAGTCTAAGCAATCCATTGCATTAACTGTAATATTTTGCATTGAAGATTAATTTAGAGAAAATGTTAATTTATAATCATAAGTGAAAAAAAAAGAAGAAAAAATCAATAAATACGATTTCATATTTTATATTTCAGTTTTTTATTCCATTAACGGATTTCATAATTTGAATGTTTTCGTAATATATATTTTACAAAAAGCATTTGAAGAATATAAAAACAAATTCCATTCAAACAAAAAAAAATTACTATTGAACCGTACTTAAAAAACTTGGGTGGAGATAGGATTGAACGGCACGAAATAAAACGATGGAGTAGTGTCATTTAAATAATTTCTAAATAAATACGGAATCATCCAATTTATACAAAGCATACTATACATATGCATTAACTGCACCATACATTTCAGTGTATACACTTTGACTAATGCATTAAAAAACTATCAATCTACTTTAATATGCATCTTCTGACTTATTATAGCTTCTTAAATATAAGTATAGTTATTTTGCGTTAAGATAAATAAATAATGCAGAAGCCATACCAGTCTCGACTTCCTCTTTTGTTTTTTGTAACTAAGCATTAGTCCTTCATTTACCAAACTAACAATATGGCCTTCCCCACGCTAATGCTATTACCATTTTCATTCTCACTTCCGTTTGATTTTTTACGTTGTTTTTTTTTAATAAGTTTATCTCTTTTTTTTTCTACCCAAGATAAGCGTAATCAACACATGAAATTATGGAATGCCCTTAAGTCGCAACATACTGTTAGAATTAAAAAAATAAAATATCAGTTTAATTGCTTAATCAGTTGACATCCGTATGATGGTATAGAAGGATCAATCTAATTAGGGATTGATAAATTATTTGCCACTTCTATAAATTATAATCGCTTAATGATTTAGCATATAATAGCTACCTTGGTTTGAAAAGATTACAACTGACATTTTTGGCTAAAATGAGATTATTTGTGTGGCTGATTTTCCTTTGTCTAATGGGGGCCGGCCACATGAGAAACTGTCAGCGATTTGTGAGTTGAACATCAGCGTGGGAGAAATAGCCGTTTTACTTATGTGACAAAGTTCTAACATAAAATATATAATTCTAACATATTTTTTATAAAAAAAGTGGTATAGTAATAAACCTACCTCAAAAGTTAAAATAGAACCATGCAAAGTAATGAGGAGCATATTGATAAAGTTTATTAATGCAATTTTATACAGTTCATAAATAATTTTTAAAAAATACCACTACTTAAATCTTATTCTTCATTACAAATTCTTAAATCATTAAGAACCCATTACGGTAATATTAAATAATTACATTCTAGTTGAATTATCTGAGTTGAAGTGATTTTTCTAGACCCAAAAATGAAAAATCAAAAACAAATTTTTTATTTTAAAATAAATGATGGGAGAAGAAAATTAAATGCAATGCTGAAAGAAAGCTAAAATTCAATAGAATGAATTTTAATGGTTAAAAAGAAATGTGCAATCCAATAAAATAAAAGAGGACGAAAACAAAATCATATTCGTTAGTGGATAATCTCTAGCCTGAATTCAAAATTTTGACGCTAAGGCGAAACAGAGATTCATAGGTTTTCATGTTACAAGAAAAATAATAGTAGTATCTATATAATTCAGAGTAATATTCGATGCCATAAAGTAAATTTCAAAATTTAATGGCATGTAACAGTGACACTATTGAATTTCTAATACGTTCTTTGTTTTTTTAATACTAATCATAGTTAGTATCAAAAAATAAAATAATATAAAAAATAAACAAATGTTATACTAAAAGCCTCAACAAATACAAGGTACATCATTTCTTATTGCAAACCTTTCTGATTGCATTTTTCATTATTGATACTTAATAATATTTTAAGCAACTTAAGATTACTTAAGATTTATAAGCAGCTTTATAACTGTAGCGTTTAAAAGATCGGGCTGATGTAATCTTTGACATTTATATTTTTTGGCAGTTATAAAATTTATAAGCAGGATCATCCCCCAGGTATATTCATATTATCTTTGTACCTGGATAGGGGCCTTACGACCAATTTAGGGACAGTGAAAATACCTCCAACAAGATCTCACTTGGGTTTTACATTTTAAATTGTACTTATAGCAAATAAAAATTGCATTGCATTAATTATTTTATTTTAAATTGAAGGTGTCAAATAATTATAAATTCAATAAAACAAACAAAGTATTTTTTTTATACAAGATAAATTAACATTGTTTAAATATCTAATTTGGCATAAAAATCGTAAGCCTGAATTCTTTTAATTTTTTTTTTTTATTTGAAAAATAATACAAGCCGCCACACTCAAGGACAATAGGTATTAGGGTTATAAGAATCCATTCATTCCATATATACAAGAAACGGAAAAAAAACAAACATAAGGAGATAAAATAAAAATAATTGATACAAAAAGAAAAAATGTGCATTGCTAGTAAAAATGAATAGATAGACAATTTAAATAATTGCAAAATAAGTAACTATAAACTGAACCTTAAATGATCTACTGCAGTTAAGTAGCGACTATAATGTAAAATTCTAACGCTGTGAATCAGATCCCATTAAATTTAAAATTCTTTAAATATAGTTCTATGTATATACCTCTAACTAGAAAGTTATTGTGATTAATAATTAATTTGTTTGATAGAATTCATAATTTAAACTCATTTTTATTGAATAGCATTTCTTACTTTCGCAATTCTAACATTTATCGAATCGATGAAACCAATATTCAGGAATGATTTCTAGAGTTGGAACTTCTCAAAAAGAAGTAAAATCTGAAATGAGTCACCGCTCATAATCAAAAGCATCCATATTTAAACACAAATAACATTGTCTGAACGGTTTAATAAAGGACCTAGATAAGTGAACAAATACTTCGAAGTCTTATCTTTACTGCGTTTCATCAGATTCCTCCATGATGTGCATTGCATACTACTGTGTCCTTTAAGATAAACAATATAAAATAAACAAATAGAATACACAGAGTCAAATATTTCAGCAAACAAAAGGAAAATTGATGTGTCATTTTAAATTTCTAAAAAATTGCAAGTCATCTCAGTAAATTTGAATAGAGATAAGAACCGCCAAAGAAATAATAATGAATTTTAATAAACTAATATTGATCAGATGAAAACACAATTTTAGATTTCACGAGAAAAACATGTATTTATAAAAATAAATAAAAATACGAGTAAAATCATCTCCTTGGTGTCACTAAGGCTGATGTAGCTTTGATAGAAGATAAGAATAACGATACAAGCGCATGTTTAATAAATGTGTATATATATTTTTTTCTTTATTTTTTTTTTTGGATTGTGCTACAGACCATGAATTTCTTAGACCGCGCGAAGATTCTCTTCAGACATTTTTTGGCTGGGGGAAATACAAATAGCCTGGAGGCCACCCCAACACTTCGCTACGAACCATGGCTTCCATGGTTCACCGGCAGACTACCCATAGCTATATAACCGGTCCGTTTGATGCAGTGGTGTACTCACAAGAAGAGGACCCTCACCTCTAAATAATGAGAAGATCCCCGATCGGGAAGTTTCAGTTCAATTTGTAAATAGTCAGCAGACCTTCCAGTACCAACAGATGGAAAAAGGTAAAGTACAATAAGTTTTATATTTTTTTAATTATTTGTTTTATTAATCTTGTTTTTTGTTAATTAGGGATTAGAAAAGAAAAAAAAAAGTGATGTACTCAGGAAGGAGGGATCAGGGAACAATATCCCCCTTCCCCGAAATTTTTGAGAGAAAAAAAAATGCTTTTCATATAAGTTTGTATGTATTTTGAGTAAAACTCACGCCCTATTAGACGATCATAAACACTTAATGGCTCCTTTTCCTTCCCATCTCCAGAAAAAAAATTCTTCGTACACGCCTGGACAATTCGGCATTACCCTTCCCACCGACGTAACACTCAAATTCAAGGGCTGTGCCAAATCGATCTATATCCAGAGATTATGAATGTTCAGGATCAGCAAGTTCACGAGGACCTAAGTTTATTTCCCCGTAGCAGACCGTACATGGACCAAACCTCCGGGCAGCCCTTTGACATCCTGGAAAACCACAATGCGATTTGACCGTATTGTAAATCAAAAAGATGGTCTTGGCAGCAATCAAGAATAACACCGAAAATGGAAGAACCTATTTATTGCCAACGTTTTGGCCCAAATTGCAAGCCTTCTTCAAGGCTGAAAATAACAAGATGCAATTAGGTGACAATTTGACAAAAGTAATAAGCAAATTATTTAATAATAAAAATAATAATAGAGATGAAACTAGTAAAAAATAAATTGAATAGTATTAAATGACTTTTACGTTTATAAAAGTAAAAAGGACGAAATTATGACAAAATATATCTATATTTCTAAGTTGTGCGGAACAAAAATTACGTATTTAAGGTAGATATAAACTGATATGTTACAGCATCTTTTTCTCCAAAATTGACATACCTACGAAGTGCCACTTTATATCATCGATTTTACACATGCTTAAAGTTTTCTCGAAAAAAAAAACTCTAATGATTTTCATCAAGCTTGTTATACTTTATCAATGTATAATTAAATCGTATTATTTTATTTATCGTTACTGAACTATGAAAATGGATAAATATAAACTTTGAAAGAATGTGATAATTAACTAAAGGAGAAATATTTTCACGGTTGAAAACAAATTTCCGGATATGAGAGTAGTAACATACCGTTGGAAAGCTAAAGATTTTAGAAAAACTACTATTTTATTTATTTAACGACTTATTACATTAATATTAAATATTAGTAAATATAAAAAAAAATATATTATCTGACATACGAGTATGAAGTCGTAAAAGGTAATGGAGAGTGACGAAAAACTCATAAACTCGAGTGATTGTTGTATTGTAGATAATAATTTCTATTGCTTTATTATTTAATGGAACTAAATAGGATTTCCATGGAAACTAAATGTAAACTTTTAAAATTTAGTTCAAGCAGAGAAGTAAGTGAAAGTTGTGGGATGCGCGCACCAGATTTTTAATACTTAATTTTATATGTATTATTACTTTTATTATTTATAAATTTTCTTATTATCTCTGTCACATTTTCAACTCATCGTATTTTGTTCTCTATAGCCCCGAAGAGGGACGAAGTGTCGGCATTCAATTTTAATAGGTACTTACGTACTTCACGATCGACCATATGCTAAGGTTATAACCTGACACCATAAACTGTTTCGTATTTATGCGAATTTAAGCCCCGACCTCAACTGAAATGGATCCGTTGAGGGTTTGTTTGTCTCTTGAGCGAGCGTAGCGAGCGGAAGTCGAGAGCTGTGATCCTGTTTAAGCAGTAATAATAGTGCAGGCTATGACACAACAACGGTCGATCAACAACGGTTAAATACGTTAGTGCCTTTAAATACATTGTCTTTAAAAGGAAAAAAAAATCTGATTTAAATAAATTTAAACGAGTTAATAAATAATTAAAACACTTAAGCAAACGGACCAACATTTTTTCTGCATGTTTATCTAGTCTGCAAAATAAATCAATTTCAAGCATTTTTTTAATTTTTTTTTTTTTCTATTTCTATTAAATAATAAATTTTATTATGTACTACGAAAAATATTTCCGCAATTTTTCATAGCAAAAATCAGTTATATTATTATCGTTTAATAAAATTAAGTACGTTATATTTATTCTAAATCCAATCATCCATTTACAATCTATATTACGTTCAAAGAAGAACTTCCTAAGGAAAGAAAAATAAATTAAAAATATCATCCTTACGTTAATCGAAAAAAAAAATACAATAAAATCATTACCGTAAAAAATAAATAAATAATAATAGTCTAGAAGCAACCAAATAACATAGACAACTGTAACTACATATCATTCACAGCGCATAAAGACATACACTTCATTCACGACCTGTTGCATCACCATTTTGACGAAATTTTTATCAGATCATTAATAAAACTTCTAATTGTTCATAAAATTACAAAGAACATAACATATAATAATGAATATACAATACAAGAAATTATCAAAGATGTACAATTTTTAATAATGAAAGAAATCAGAATTTAAAAAAATATTACAAAGTGAAATCATGCAAACATATCTGTCAATTAATTTAAGCAATTAACATTCCCATTAATAATATTCCACATTGTTTATGTAGACGAATTTTTGAAGTTCGTGAGCTAGGAAATAAGAATGAATTGTTGTATTCCAAGAAATTTTTACAATTATTCACATTACAAAAAAGCATGACATCCAAACACCTTCCAACAGGAAATATCCAATATATTATAAAAATAAAAAACTAACTACTTTATAATATTATTTCAAAAGGAGATAAGATAATCAAACATTATGAATTTAATTTATTAAAGGAATATTTGCAATAAATTGAAGATAATCAAATGATTTAGATTTAACACCTCATTCCTGGCCATATGAATAAAAGTATTCCTTACATCTAGTACTACTGACTACATAAAAGAACATTCATTCATAGTATTATTTAACACCCTGTATAAATTATTAAGAAGCATTAACACTAAAAAAAAATTGTAAAAAAAAACTTTCCCACAATCAATCAAAGCAAGAATAATTGGTATTGCTTGATCGACTTTGATGTTATTATGATGAAATAAATAATCAGGATGCAGTCGAAAAAGTATATTTTTTATTATGCAATCCAGGATTATAATATTATAAATATAAATAATAGTATATAAAAAATATACTTTGTTGACTGCATCATGATTAATAATTTCATCACAAAATAAGATTAATAAGCTTACTGAAATCAAGTCCTGCTTTCCGAAGAATTTATAGAAATATATAATACAAGCAAAACTTTATCCTCTGGATAGGATATTATATTGATAAATACAATTCTTAATAGTAACAATAAAAAAAAAAGTTCTAGGTTATTTGGTATAAAACAACTTTGTCCATTAAAAACTCCAGAGCCTCATACTTTATAATGCTTTCTCGGATACAAGAAGAGTAAAACAACTTACTAATAAAGAATACCAGTTACAATCAATATGGATTTGAAAACAAATAAATATTTAAAAAGGTAAACATATATATATATATTATAGTGTGATGTCAGTGTTGCCTCCTAAGGCAATAACAAATAATAACCATTCACAAAAAAAAAGAAGTAAAAGACACTATAGCTTACCTTGTTCCATCTCAAGAATGTTTATGTTCTCAAATTCGATATTAAAATTACTTTTCAGTATCAGATACAAAATACGATTTCCAAACGAAAAAAATTATAATAAATAATAGATCATAAATTTACAAAATCTCAATGCAATTGCGTACTCGTAATTAATTTAATTACCAATTAACACAAACAATAATAACTTAACTCAGAACACATAACCTGTCACCATTGAGACCACATTGGGCAGTGTCAGTACAGATCCCCCCTCCACAACTTTGATCAAGGGTTTTACCAACCAAATTACACAAAATTTCTCTGCTACATTTTCATTTTTTACTTTCCCTTACCTATATACGAAGTATGTAGAAAGGGGAAGTATTGAGATCGAGAAAATTTTCGAATGCGAGTTTTCAACGTAAATACACGTTTTAAGGTCCCCTGAGTCCAAATGACCAAGCCTCACAAAATGGTCTGTGTGTCTGTGTGTGTGTATGTGAACAGCCTAGCTCAAAAACGAAAAGTCGTACGATACTCAAATTACGTATTAAAGGTAGGTATATGGCTGTGATGTTACAGCAACTTTTTCATCAAAATCGACTAACCGGAAGTGCCACTTTATATAATCGATTTTACACTTTTTTACAATTTTCTCGAAAACGGCTCTAACGATTTTGATGAAACTTGCCTAAATTAATCTTCATAAAGGCCTTTAACTTTTCATTTATGTAGTAAATCACCGAGGAATTGCAGGGAAAAAAGTTATGATGAAAAGAATATTTTATTTGCGCATAGCTTAAAAAGTATGCATTTTACGGTATATTATGTGTAGAATTGTATGAAAGGTAATTAAATTATCTAAAAATTCATAAAAGAATCATCAAAATCGGACCAGTATTAGCAAAGATACAGTGTATTTTATGAGGAGCACAAGACCCTAGATGAATAACCAAGCACATCTGAAAGGAGACCGATGGGACCAACCTCTTTCCACCATTCCCCCAATGTGTTGTTAACAGTACGCTCTGTAATAAAGTAATTTAAGAATACAAAAGCGGAAATTAACTTAATAATTTCTACTTTCACATTATTTAATGGAAAGAAAATGTTTCCATGGAAACTAAATCAGAAACTTTTAAAATATATTTGCAACTTGACAAAGTTAAAATATATAGGTAGTGTACAGGGATTGTTGTACTAAAATTGTTTAAAAAACTTTTTTATTGTACTTAAGTGGGAGAAGATTTGTATGCTGCTGAGTTTATTAGAAGCAGTGTTTATGTGAACTCTTTAAAATTGTATTAAAAAGATAATTATTATAGGACGGTAAGGGAAAGTTGTGTGATGCGCGCACTGCACCAGATTTTTTTTATTTTAATTGAAACTTTCCTTAAAATTGATATTATAATCTACGAAAAGGCAAAAATTAGTTTTGAATTACTGGCATAAAAAAAATTATTTCAGATTTTTTTTTTTTGGCCAAAAAAAGTTTGATTTCCAAAACTATATATTTTTTTTTTTTCAAGTCAATATGCATAGACTCTCAATATAAATTTTTATTAGAAACCATAAATCAGAATGTTATTAAATAAAGACTCAGTAACAAAATTAAAATTTCCATAAATGCCTGGAGAAATATGTATGTAAATATGTTTGTATTTAATTAAAAAAGTATCAAAATTAATGTAATCATACTAATGTTAATATAATCAAGTTAATTTATTTTAAATAAGCATAATTTGACACTTTTTGAAACTTAAAACCTATATTATTGTAATCCTAAACCTTTTTAGCCAATTCTCTTAAAACTTATTACAAATTATAAATTTTTAGTTTTGTGAATATTATGTAAAGAAAATAAATTTACATAGAAGAAAAATTTATTTTACTTTTTTTATAGATAACTTGTATTACAAAACATTGAAAACACTGACTATCAATTTAAGCAATTTCTTAATAAGTAATGCATAATCTCTGTTATATAATTTTACCATAAATAGTAAGATTATACTCTAAATCTACAGTCCTTAATTCTCATAGATTTTTAAAAAATTGCAAAGTAAATCAATTTCAAAAAATGGCCATATTAGATAAGACAAATAAACAAAGTTTAGGCTGAATAGAAAAATTATGAGAACAAAGAAGCATTTGCATAAGAAACAGGCAAAATGTGAGAAAAGGTTTATAAGACAATTCTTGAAAATGGACATACCATTCGGAAACCTAGTGTCAAAGGAATAGACCAAATAAAAGTATGATGGGTTGCAAATTAGAAAAAAATAAAATAACCCGTCAAAAAGAAAAAGTTAATAAAAATATATAAAATTATTATCATTAACCATTCCAAATAGTTTGAAGACAAAAAATAATACAAATTTTTGAAATAGAAAACACTATTTTTACACTAATTAAGGAGACTTCTGAGTAAATTCTGTTCATTTTACGACCAAATTATCAAACTGATCCAATTTCTATAGCTTTAAAGGTATTAATATGCAAATTGCAATGCTTTCATTTTTCAAATTAAAAATGAGAAACATTATCACTAAGAATATTTCCATATTCTACTAAGAAGGAATATTTCCTAATATTGCTAAATAATAATTTGTGATTACAAAGCACGAATTTCAAAATACCTTTATTTAATGACCTCCATTACACTAATACCTTCATCCATTGTCAACAAGCACAATTACTTTGTCGTTCATTTTTATGTCGAGTGTTTCTTAAGTCTGAAATCATGGTTAATTTATTATAACAGAGAAATTATTATTATTTTGTATCATAGGCCTTACTTTGTATTTCCTAAATCTAAAGTAATGATTGATAGTGACTCAAACTTAAAATGATGCACTTAGCTAAACAAATTTAAATGCATTAAAAAATCTTAATGTATTCAAATAAGTACAATTTTCTGGAAGTTGAAATTGATACAATATGATATTATTACAATATTATCGCTACAACAAATAAATACTGCTTTAGATATTAATAATAATAGAAACTAATAATACAGAGTTTTTTTTCACTTTAAAGCTGGCCTTTAGAACCAGGAAAGGCGGTGGATTTGTTTATGTTTACAATTTTCACTTTTTATTATAAATCTCTGCTAGTTCAGTTGCAGAGCTCTTTACTTAAAAATGCCAAGGAAATCCATTCAACTTTCAAAGAATAGGAGTTAATTATTACTCATTATAAGCATGGCAAGTCAATAAGATGAACTTCTGAAATTATTCTAAGATCCAATCAATAGTCCAGCATATCTTAGAAGGGTTTGGAGTTGCATGTCAGCTGGTGGATGCGGTCAGATGCATTTTATTGAAGATTTTGTGGACAAGCAAATGCTCATTGATATTCATTAGCAAAATCTTGCTTATCAATTTAAGAAAAATTTAATATCCAATGCAATTTTATTTTTTATTAGGATAATGATCCTGGTCAAAGAATGGTTGCTGTATAATTATTCTGAAGTTAAAAAACACCACCACAATCACCTGACTTCAACCAGAGTTGAGAATCATTGGGTCAAATGGCCATTAGAAATCATGATATAAGAAATAAAAAAGATTTGAAAAAAGCTTTGCTGTTAGAATGAGAAAGATTACCCCAGAGTATAGCAAAATGCTAGCTGAATCCCTAGTACACCACCTCATAAGAAGCACAAAGTCATAAGAAATATCAAAATAGAAAAAGATTTACATATTTTTTGCTATTAAGAACCATGAAAAAATTGTAAATCATATTTATTTTTCCCCAAATTTGTAAATTATTTTGTCAATATGTTTTTGAAAAAGATGTTTCATGTTATTTTAAATAATATACTGTGTATACATTGTAGTTACAAGGTTTTTCATTTTTTGTTTTATTTACATATACTAAAAAATTGTTTAAATTTTGTTTAATAATTCAGTACTAATTGTAAAGTGTTTAATAATAATCTTCTTTTTTTTTCTTTTCTTTATTTTATGAATATTGTTTTATTTCATAAATAGTATTACAGTAAATGTTTGTAATTGATCTGGGATGAATACATTTTTCTTCTTTTTTTTTTTTTTACAACTTATTAGATGTGAAATAATAATAATTGTACATATATTTTTAAGTATAATTAAACATTTATACACTTCTTCATAGACACTCTATTGACCAACATTTCAGAGTTTTGTTAATTTTCAAGATCTTTTCATATTCTAGGATACATTAAAATTAAGTATCATTACTATCTAAACTTATGTGCATTATAGTTATAATAAAGTTATAATCAATACATTCAGGTCTATTATTTTACTATTATTTACAATTTGAGTCACTGAATTTTTGCAATAATAAAATATAATGCTAATATAAATAGTTCAAATTAAATAATATAATAGTAAGAACATTAGAAAACTTATTTATATTCCTTATATCGAGAAAACAACAATGTTAAGAGTTTCGAAACAACTGTGAAACTAATGAGAATATAACTATTAGTGCACTTACTAATCCTAGAATCAGAGCAAAACAATTCAGATTCATCATTAGCACAACCCAATTTTCTCAATACAATTTTTTCAAAAGTTAAGTAAGCCATTCTCAAAAATAAATTTGACACATGTTTACCAGTCTTGGCAGAAACAGCCCAAAACTCAGCATTTAAATCCTCACACATTTGTGAAATGGTCTCTTTCATCCCCAAAAAAGTCTGTTCAGACTAAAATTGAATTAATGTTGATATAAAAAATTGCACTTATAAAAAATAACATAAAAGTAATGCATACATTGTAAGATTATCTTACCACAATATCTAATTTGTTGCCAACTAAAAACACAAAATCATGATTGTTTTCATACCTGGCTTCATCCAGCCATTTCTCACAATCATATAAAGTGCTTATTTCTGATAAATCAAAAACAACAACAATCACTGGAATAAAATGATGTATTTAAAGAATGATTATAGATGTAAATAATAATAAGTATTTATATAATTCTACCATTTGTTCCCCGGTAATAAGAAGTAGTAATCCACTTAAATCTTTCTAGTCCAGCTGTGTCCCAACTATATATTTAAAAAAAAAGTAATACAAATATATTAAAAAGCCTCTCAATGGGAGCATTGGCTTAAAAAAAACATCTAAGACACAAAAAACAAGTTGCATTGAGCTGTAGTGACAGTACAAAACTTGAGCCAAATCATAGAACTCAATTAATATAAATTAAAGAAGCATATAATTTGGACAATAAAAAATGAAATAGAAACAAATTTGTGTTATACATGCTTTTCCATGTCAATATCTTAACAGCATAAACATCACTTTTCATATTAATAAATCAGCTTTTAGTAATTTAAAAATAATGGTAATTTCATTTATTTGTATATGATTATACGTTTTTATTAATACATATATGATTAGAGGTATATAAATTCAATTGTAATAATTAACATTATTTAAAATATTAATCTACTTTTATTATGCTAATTGTTTGTTGTTTATTGGGATACAACATCCAATTGGTTTTTCAGACATTTGTCAAATATATAAGCTGAAGTTTCTAACTCTTCCACCTTTTCTACACATTGGTAAAATAGCTCATATCTAATATCTAACAACTAGTTCCAAGAGGGAGAAGGGGGCATAATTTATAATAGGCATCAGTGCTTTAATCTATTCAGAGCTAAATAATACTTCTTTATTATGCTTTAAGTTGTTGGCCGTACAGTTTATTCAGAGTAGGCACTTACTCTCATGTTATTTTGAACATCAATGTTGTTTCCTAAAAACACACCAAATTCCAATAGAAACAAATAATTGAGACAAGAGCCTGATCAACATCTAGGGGTTACCAGAGAGAGGTCTTGTGGAGGAAGGAGGTTGATTTGATCACAGCCAAAAGTTTGCTGTGCTCAACCAGAGCTTATCATCACAATATATTCCTCATAGACTCAATCTTGCTAGCCTGCAACTCCGTTGTTTTACGAAACTCCTATGCAGATTCTTGGACACTTCACAGTTAGGCACTCTCTTAACTGAAAAACTAGGCTCAGTTCCCAAAAGTCAACAGCTTGCAATAGTCCTACACTTTTTTTGATAGAGTTGTATGGTCATCACTCTTAGTTTGGAACATAAATCAGATGGTTGTGTTAAGGGGAATCTGAATTTTGGAGCCTTCACTATCAGAAATATTAACATAGATACAGTTATGGGACCAGGCAATGCACTTCTTAACATTAGTGGGTCAATGCCATTTCCATCTGGAGTTGAAATGAAAGAATGCATGATGTTACGAAACCCCTATGCAGATTCTTGGGCACATTCACTCCACAATCTATTGTGATATTTTCAGTCCAAGGAATGACTAGTTGAAACACAAAAAAAGAGGCGTAACCTCAAAATTAACAAGAAGGTTGGGGCTCTGTTAGAACTAAGATGCAATGAGATTTCTTCAAGTAAGAGGAATGAAAGAGAAAGACTGAGAGAGAGTAATCATGAAAAAATCATACCATAAAAATTGTTGATATTTACTATTTCAACAATTTTTTGAAGAAATTTATATAAATTACAAATATAAAAATTTGATAAAAAATGGAAATTAAAGCCAAGTAGAACCATTAAAACCATGAAAACTTAATATTCCCTTCAAAAAATAATTAGTGCGTTTATATATATTTTTTTTAGAGAGAGAAACCTAATTCAGAAAATATGACATACATTTTAAGACAAAATGATACTCCGAAAATATTAAATGTTAGGGTTACAGAGTCCACTCCGCAAGTTTCCTGATTTTGAGGATTAAATTCGTTTCTATGAAACCTGCAATAAATAAATTCATTAATAAAACTTAAAAATTGAATAGTACTATTGTTGAACTACTACTAAGCACTACATACAATAAAAGAATTGTAAATAATTTAGTTTTTTACTCCTTTATTTTATAATTATTTCAATTACAAATATATCATCTTTTACATAACTTGTTATATCATAAATAATTTAGTAATGAAATTATAATTGCCTTTTAATTATAGATGATTTTCCAACTCCTGAATCACCAATGAAAATAATCTTGCCATTATTCAAGGAATCATTATATGCATCAAGTCTACAAAATCTAGCTATATTTGGATTGATTTCATTAACTTTATTAGGAGTCATTAGATGGTTAAAAGGTTTTCTGAATGTATTGATTTGCCGTGCCGCAGAACTCATGGGTGACATATTTCAAATAACAAAGAATTAATATTTCTTGCCTACATCTCATTTCCTTCACTTTTTAACGACTCAGATGTTTGAAGTTGAATATGGCGCGGTTTAATACTCATCGAATGCACACTTCTACTGTAATCAGGCTGGCAGTGGATCATACAACAAATATTATCTATCCAGTCGACATTGGTTTCGCTCTTCAACATGGCACCGAAGCCGAAACCTACGGAGAAATCAGGTATGATAATATTAATTTATTTTAAGAAGGATATAAATATTGCAACATTAAGACCCTGAAAGCATATTTACTATATTTTCGTTTATTTCTTTTTTGAGTTATTCCAAATTATTAGTTTAACTCATGCCTTTCTAGAATAACCTTACACCATTTTGACCACGCGGCCTAAACCCGTCAAGTATTTAGAGATATGTTCGAGATACTAAAGTTATTAAAGTTCCCATCATAATTATAAATTGTAAAGCTGAGTATTATTCTGGTAATTATTACCCTACCACTGCGAAAAAATGAGTATTTGTTAAGCTGTTTTTGTGTGACATCAACTGAGACAATGTGCTAGTTTCATTTTTTGGAAGTGGTCACTTTCTGACTACTCTTATCCCTTATTTTCGTAAATTTTGTTCTTATGCTTAAGGTTTGTTCATAATAAAGTTATTATCTTAATTGCTTGCCTATGAACATATTTCTTCATCTTAATTATATGATTGTTTATATTGCCAAGGCTTGTTGTTTGTTAATTAATGTCTCTTGGAATTTATTTTTATTGGAAGTTTTATTGTATATACAAGGAAACAACTTTCCTAATCTTAGACTTAGTCAAGCTGTGTTGTTTTTTTAATTATGTCTTTGCTTCTGCAAATAGTTGGCAATAGAGGGGAGGGACAGATAACAATTGTGTTAAGTTTAATTTTTTATAAATATAATCTTCCTAATATAAAATTTGAAGATATAATTTAAGTGAAGTTTAGCTAACAAAATATTTTTAGTGGTGGGCCAATCTATTCTGCTTGTTGAATAACTGTTTAGTTTTCTATGTCATGTTAAGTTTTTTATTCATATATATATTTTTAAATTAGCCCAAAGTTGTTATTTATTGTGATGTAATCATCACACCACTATGATGAAAATTTTTTGAGGGAATCTCTCTGATCTAAAGAGATCTGATGATATTTTTTATTTTTCTGATTGACATGCTCCTAAGAGTAAAGATCAATTACTGTTATTTAATTTTATTTATCAACTGATATTTATATTTTTCATCACAGGTAAGCCTGAGAAAAAACCTGAAAAGAAGCCGGAGAAGAAGCCTGCTGCAGCACCAGCTGCGGCAGCTGCTTCGACTTCTTCAGGGGCTGCTGCAAGTACAAGTGGGGCCAAAGCACCAAAATCATCTAAGACTCCTGCACCCGCTCCTAAAGTAGCTACTGCAAAGGTAGCCGCAGCCCAAGCTGCTGCTGCAGCCAAACCTGCTTCATCCAAGGCTCCTGCTAAGGGTGGGAAATCTGGTTCAGGAAAACAGCCAGCAAAGGGTGCTGCTGCTAAAGGAGCTGCAGCTAAGGGGGCTGCTGGAAAGAAGACCCCAGCCAAACCTGCTGCTAAGGTGATTTTTAAATGCTTTTTTAGTAATAAATTTTTATTCCTAATAAAAAATTTGTTGTAGAAACCTTATTAAAGCAAGTTATAATCATCTCATGTATTTGTTAAGGTATTAAATAATTTAAGTGGTTTGATAACTAAATTTTTAATTTGGTCTCCTCAGTATTTCTCTAAAAACAGACCACTTTTTCTCCATAAAATCATCTATCTGAAAAAATTTTAAAGTATCAGGTTTATAGTTTTGTAGGACCGTTCCAAGCTATACAAAAGGATGTCCCAAAATTAACGCAGGATTTGAATTGAATAAAAAACACAGTTTTTTTTCTTTAAATTGTTATTTTTTTATTGAATCATAAAGTATACAGGGTAGGGTTATGTTTAGAATAACACATCCGACAAATGGGTAAAACTTTATAAGAGGAGCGCGTTATCACTTCTTTCTCCCAATCTTACCCGAAGGTTGCCAGCACCATTTGTGATAATTAACTGCTTTGCATTCAATTGTAACATTCGTGTTCATTGCAATTTTTATAATCATTACTGCCTCAATTACATATTATTTAAAATTGTTAGTGCTGTCGACTTGCTGGTGATCTGGGGAAGTTGTAGTAATAATTTAAATGAATGATAATTTAAATTACTGTAAGGATCCGACCTCAATTGAAAATGAACTTTTGGGATATGTTTATCTCTTGAGCGAGCGGAAGTCGTCAGCTGTGATCTGTTTAAAGCAGTAATAATTGAAATTACGGTGAGACCCCGACCTCAACTGAAAAGGAACTGTTGCTGTTTTGTTTATTTCTTGGGCGAACGTAATGAGCGGAAGTCGATATCACTAATCATTTTAAATAATATATAATTTTACCAGTAATAATTGAAATTACGGTAAGGCCCCGACCTTATCTGAAAAGGATCCGTTGTGGTTTTATTTATTTCTTGAGCAAATGTAGTGAACAGAAGTCGACAGCACTAATAATTTTAAATGATATTCAATTAAAGCAGTAATCATTTTAATAATTTCAATGAATACGAATATTAAAATTGAATACAAAGCAGTTAGCACAAATGGTGCTAGTCTAGCAACCATCAGACAACTTTGATAGGAGCCAGTGATAATGTGTGACCTGGACCCTATTTCATAATAAAGTACAACAGTACAAATTACAAGCAGAAATGTTCGTTTTTAGAGGTTACTTATCATCATTGTATTCAATTACTATTTTTATTTCAACTATTTTTTAACATTTTACTGTGTTAGTTATAGGCTAAATTGTAATTTTGTACTTTATTATGAAACAGGAGGTGTCTATAAAGCAAAGTACAAGATGTTATATAGTTGATATAAATTGTTAAAACACTGTTATAATTAGAGCCCGGACACAGTAAAAAAATTGTAAGAGTGCAATAAAGATGCCAAAATGTGCAACAAAAATTAAAATCTTGCCATTTGCTTCTTTTATCTAGAAAAAAAAATCTACTTAGTTTGCTTTCTTAGATAAATTACCGTTTTTCATCATAAAACTAGGTAGGATGGAACATTTTGGTGCAGTGTGTTCTGCAAGTTCACGAATACTTATATGGGGGTTAATGGCTACTTTTTGCACGATTTTACATGATTAATGCACTGTGGTAAAACGTTTTCTGCCCGAGTATTCTTTATTTTCCACTGATCCGGCTTTAAAGTTTTTCATTATGGTCGAGTAAGACAATCCCAACATTCTTCCAATATCTCAATCCTTGACGAAAAAACCGAACAATTCTTCTTTGCAGATAAAACTCAATACTTTAGATTTATGATTCATTTTGGTGGAATTATCTTTCAATTCTGATCATATCGCCCATTTTGGGTTTGTATTTGAATAAGGTATTACCATGGACTTATAAGAAACTAACCTGTTATTGTTATAACTATGACTATATAAATAAAAAAATTTCACGATCAATTGAAATCTTTGTAGTTAATTAGGTTGGACGGGTTTCTGTTTTCCTACACTTCTAAAAATTAATGCGGAATGTTGTGCTATCATATCAATCAGTTAATTTATGTTCAATAATTTATTAAACATATATTTTCCCTAAAAACTATGTGCTTGAGTAATTATTTTACCTACAGTAGACTGAGCGGAGCACTAAGGAACATGAAAGAAAGGAAGAGAATGAAATGGTGGGGATTAACTGGCTTTCCATGAATTTAAAGAGAAAAACAAACTTTAAAAACCTTTTGAGAATTTTCCGGAAAACTTATGTTATAAACAGTCACTTCATAAAACTTTCCTTTGTAATTTTGTTAAAGTGTTTACATTTACAAGTAATTTTTTTTCATTGTGTCTTAATATGCAATTTTATGCTGTTAAAACCTAAAACGTCCAATTTACACAAAAAAGTTAAAAATGCGCAATTTCATGCAACATAAAATTTAGATATGTCAATCAGGATGTCTTAATTCGTGCAAATAAATTGATCTTACTGAATTTCAAGCAAGCAAAAAAAAAAGTGCAATTGAATGAGAATCTGGACTCTAGTTATAATATTGTTTTATTAAAAAACAAGTTAAAAAAAAAAAATAATAAAATGATTGTTATCTAATAACGATAAATAACTTGTAACCTCTGGACACGAACCTTTCCACTTGTACTTTATTATGGAATAGGGCCCTGATTGTAAAGTTTTACCATAAATCAAAATATGAAATGGCCCATTTAAGACTGTTGAGTGTTAATCAATGCACTTTTTTAAGGCATTATGATAACCTTTGTGAAATCCAAAATTCTTATAGGATTAATTATTTCTAAGAGTTAAGGATTCACGCGATGCTTGTACAGTTTTATCTTTTGATCTGCTGATAGATGATTTGATTAACTTCAAATTGAAGAAACGTTTGATTAGACCCCCAGTAGATCCTTACTTGATTAGTACCTAATTAAATATAACTTAATTTATTAATAGTAATATTGGTCAAAGACTTTTAACTGACTGCTATAAATGATGATAAATTTGAGGGAATCTCTCTGAAAGAATTGTGGAAATATTTTTTTCTGATATAGCAGTGGCTTACTTTAACTACTTAGTATATATAAGATGGGCAGACCTGTCTCCCACTCCAACTAGGCAATATTGGTTGGTAATCTGCCGCTGACTTTGAATTCTATTTTACAGCTTTTCCATTTTAATTATTTCTTTTCATTATTAAAAAATATTAATCAAGTTATTAAGTATTTTGAGCTCTTATTTTATAATTTGTTTTATTTTTATAGGAACATTAAATATATTTATGTTCATTCATTTTTTTTCTTTTTTTAAACGAGAAATTCTTATTTGGGATTTTTCAAAGTGATATAGTTATTTGGCCAAACTGCTGGCCAATATAAATAATTTTATTAGAAAACTGTTCAGTATTGTCTAAAATTGCTGCTATTAATGTTTCTGGTCTGTAACCCCCTTAAAGTAAAAACACCACTGCGTCTTGTGACAGATTCCCTCTATAATCCACTGCATTGCACTCGAATAACTTTATTTTTTATTTTGTTGAGAAAGTTTTCGTCGATATAAATGCGTAAAAGGCTTTCCTGCAACTGACTGAAGGGGGAACGAAAATTGTGACGCATGGGTCGGGTCCGACCAACATCCCATACCTCTCGTGTGTTAAACTTAATTTTTAATAAGAACATTGATGTTAAGTAGCCCATTTCTTTTAATTGAGTTGTCCTTTTCCTATTTAATAAGAACAAAAATAAACCAGCTTAACAGAACATAGTTTTTCTCTTTTTTAATGGCTAAACATTACTGCTGCTATAAATGATGAGAAATTTGAGGGAATCTCTCTGAAAGAATTGAGGACATAAATTTTCTGATATAGCAGTTACACTAAGAAATATGCCCTTTGTATAGTAGCTTTTCATCCATTTGAACTTCATTAGTATTAAATTAAAAAATATGACTTGTTAAACAGCAGATCTTTTATTTTAATTGGTGAAATAACATGTTATGATTATTGTATTGTTTAATAATGGTAATGCTTATTATTTATTCTGGGATGTTTTTTTTTAAATCACTACTATATATTATTACGGTTGTATAGATCCCTTTTCCGGCTCTCAGGCGCGATAGATTTTGACGAGTGAGGTATCAAAAGAAAGAGAATTTCACGGAGATATGACGAATTCCAATTTTGTTTCTTAAAACCTTACAAGGGCTTAAAGAAAAGTGATGAAAAACTGGAAGGTTTCAAAACTTTGACGACTGAGAGTCAGCGGGATAAGTTGGGTTTTAAAGATTTTGAGGCGGGCATCAAGATCATATACACTCCTATAGAGCGTATTGGTCCAGTGTTTTAAAGCTTAAAAACCTACTGTTTTTGAGATAACGCATGATATAGGTCCGCACGGGCCCTATGCCATCTTGCGTACGTGCCGTTGTCATGGCAACTTTATACCTTTTAAAGCCAGTTGAGACTGTTAACAAAAACGTATTAATTAATAACTTTGAAAATAACAATGAAAAATGAATGAATATTAATTAATAACTTTATAAATAAAATATTTTTTTTATGTTTCCATGAATGATAGAATACTACAGACAGAAAGTGGTATAGTAGAGTCTTATTGCTTAAATGTTAAACTGAGGGGGTACTTTCCAGTAGGGCAAGTTAATTACTTAGTAAGTATTAACTATTACTTGAACATAGTCATTATAAACAAATTATAAAGCTTCACCAAATGTGTGTGTTAAATAAACTTTCTTGATAGTATTATATTGTTTATCGCTTATACTTCGATTTCATTAAGATATGTAATGTGAGACTTCTCGCTCGGGTATACTAGTTATAATATAATTAACAAACACCAGGTTTTACAACCTTGCATGCACAAAGAGATAGTATAAGTCGAACCTTTGTTTAGTTTCACTTGTTCTAGATTGGAAGAGTTTATGGTCAAAACTCAACTACATACTTTTTAAATAATTTGGGAGAAATGATACCTGCAATTTTCTTACAATTCTAAAGTAGTCAGATATAATATTAAATTTTTTTGATTGGTTTGGCAATGACAGTTTGGTTCATCTCCAATCCTGAGTCGTCCTATAAGTGTTTTCTGTATTATTATGGCTGAAAATATAAGTAAATTTTGCTTGCAATAGTTTTTTTTTATTTTAAGAAACACCATTAAGTTATTATAGAAATATTTCTTGAGATTTTTTTAGTAGTATTTTCCCCAAATAAAGTAGACTATCACTAGGTCGAAGGTCAGCGAAGAGGGGCGGGAGTGCATTTTTTATCTGTTTCATAACCCGTAGAACATGATAATGGAAGTTTTGGATATGTCCGATATGTATATATATTTTTCTCTCAGTACATTTGTGCAGAAATTCGGTATGTAGGATTTCTTCTAGGCAGAACAATACCATAAAGTATGGGTGAATTTAAGTCAAAATTTGGATAGGTTTAACTGAAATTTCGGTGCATTTAAAGATTTACGCATCTCCTCAGTTCCACCAAATTAAGTTATACGGTTGAAAATTTGTATGTAAATTGTGTTAGTGTTAAGGAAGTGCCTTTTAGGAGTCCCAACTTCCAACTTAGTGTTAAGGAAGTGCCTTTTAGGGGTCCCAACTTCCAACTTGTTTACTCGACTCCTATATATATATATATATAGGATATATATATATATATATATATATATATATATATAGGATATATATATATATATATATATATATATATATATATATATATATATATATATATATATATATATTTGAGCACCTCCAGCAGCCTCTATTTTGGTCAAATGAGCTTTGCTAAGCAGAACAATCATATAAAATAATACAAGCTTAGTGACAGAGCTATGCTGCTCACACTTTTTTTTTTTTTTTTTTTTTCTGCTAAGCAAGCTGGCTGCTATAGATGATGATAAATTAGAGGGAATCTCTCTGAAAGAATTGTGGACATCATTTTTCTGATATAGCAGTTGTGACTTGAAGAGCAGTGAAGTCCATTGTTGAGGAGCTTGACATACATTTTAACTTTGCGTCTCTCCTTGCGCTAAATAGGATATCTGATATGTTAGTTGATATTTGTTTAAGCAAATGATATGTTATTTTAATGGATGAAGTAAGTATTTTACTATTCCTATCCTTTTGTACTATACTGCTGGTTACAAAATTGAGAATATGAATAGAAAAGTTGTAATACAGAACTACCATTTAAAATTTGTCAAATCGACAGGATTTAGTAAATGTTTTGAGAAGCCCAGTGGCTGGGCATATAACATAATATGCATATAACATACCAGTGTATGTGCCTCCATTTCTCTATTGAACAGAATGTTATAAAAACATGAATTCATACTAGTTTTCTACTTTTTACTGTTATATATTTTTTTTACTATACTATGCTATACTTCTTACTATTATACTACTTTTCTTCCCTGAGGTGGTAAATTTTCTGTTTATTTTTCTCTTCTGTACAATAAAAGAAGTTTATATTTGCTATATGTTGTTAATGATGAATAAATACAGTGGGAATCTCTCTGAACATTCTTGGTGAAAATTTTGTATTCTGATATGACAACAATTATGTTTCTTATAAAAACTTTCTTGTGTTTATAAACCTTCAAATCATGATTTTCACTTCATATTTAAAAGTCTAGATTTTTGTTTCTAATTACTATTTTAGAAATATGAAAAAAAAATTAATAATATGTATACGTATTCTTTTCTTGATTTGACTATTCTTGATGAGTTGACCAGACTAATACTTTTTTTTTTAATGTTCAATTAGGGAGCTGCAGCTAAACCAGGTGCCAAAGTCCCAACCAAGCCTGGTGCTAAGCCCGCTGCTGCCAAGAAACCAGCAGCCAAACCCACTGCAAAGAAAGTGTTGGAAAAGCCTAAGAAGGGTGTTGCACCTAAGCAACAGAGACAGGGGAAAGTAGCAAAGAAGGCTCCTCTAGAAAAAGCTCTTAAAGTGAAACTAAAGGTATGTGTATTCCTTTGAGCATATCTTATTGCCTATTTTAATATTTATTTCTAAAAATAAGTAGCAATTCTGACTATTCAAATTATTATTATGTGTTCACTTCACACGATTATAGCAACATCCCCGAAACGTTGTTGTTGCTATATACATGTGAAGTGAATGCAGAATAAAATAAGTTGTATAGTCAGAATTGCTACTTCTTTTTATTAATTATCAGACTTCCTAGTAGAGTGTTTGAATGAAAAAAATATTTATATCTTTTCATTAAGTGCTTGTATCAACCTAATTGTGCAGATAGTTTTTCTCTTTTTTAATGGCTAAACGTTACTGCTGCTATAAATGATGAGAAATTTGAGGGAATCTCTCTGAAAGAATTGAGGACATAAATTTTCTGATATAGCACTTATAATAATAATGACAACATTACGTTCCATTGTTTCCATTGAAACTTTGTTGATGATCAAATTAGTTGTTTTTCAAACAACATACCAATGATTTTAACTTAGTCTTATAACTTTAAATAAATATCTTATTTAATTAATTCTGCATTTTTACTTCACATAAATCCATATTTAGGCACCCAAATAATTTTTTTTTTTTTTTTTTTTTTTTTTTATGAAAATGGAATCACAAATTAAAATTAATTCATTTAATCAAATGCAATTTAGTTTTTGAAACTGAACATAACTAATTTTGTTATAGTTATGACTGTACAGTCTACTACTACCTAATTCTATTGTCAGGTCTAATTTTTTATTTGCCTAACCAGAAAAAAGTTTCTTTAGCTTTAGGTCTTTCTGCAACTTAACAAGTTTTAGTTTTCTGGCTTATGGAATATTTTAAATTATTGTTTTAGGTTATCCGAGGACCTCATGGAACTCGAACTAGAAAAATCAGGACGTCAGTCCAGTTTAGGAGGCCAAAAACATTCAAGCCCCCTAGGGCTCCCAAATACATTAGGAAATCCGTTCCAAGGAGGAGTAGGTGAGTTGTTGTTTTGTTTTTTCTTTTATTATAATATAACCATCCACATTTTAGTCGATAAGTTATATCTCAACGAACATAGTTAACTATTTAAATGTATATTAAAAAATTACAAATAAAAAGAATAAGTAAACCTATATTAATTTTTTTTTTTTACTAATAAGAAAATATTACAAAAAACTTGCTCTGAAAATTTTATTTTGATTTAACCTGATTTTTAATGGCATCGACAGCTTTCTTAAACTAAAGTTTTCTTCAAATGTTTGTTGATCATAACTATTAAGAGAAATTATTCCAATTTCCAAGCAGGGGAGGGAGGCCTTGGTAGATTTTTGATAATTTTATTACTTTTGGAAAAATGAAAAGTTTAATTGTTATGATAACTACTAAATATTAATTGTAATCTAAAAAATTAAAGGGATAAAACTCTTCCGAAATTAAATTTTGAGCTCAAGAATTTGTGTGTTTGAATTTTCTTAATGTTTAATTTTTTTTTTAAGAATGGATGCCTATAACATCATCAAATTTCCATTGACAACTGAAGCCGCAATGAAGAAGATTGAAGATAACAACACTCTTGTTTTTATCGTCCACTTGAGGGCAAACAAACACCACATCAGGGCAGCTGTGAAGAAGTTGTACGATATTGATGTAGCTAAAGTTAACACCCTTATTAGGTAAATCAATTAAACATTATAATTTAACAAAGTATTACGATCAGGCTCATTGTCTCCAGTATTAAATTATATTATTTTGTGTTTAACAGGCCTGATGGAAAGAAGAAGGCGTATGTGAGGTTAGCAAGGGATTACGATGCACTCGACGTAGCTAACAAGATCGGGATCATATAAATATTTACTTCGTTTTGTATATATTTTTATGTTCTCAATATAAAATATTAAAAAAACATTTCTTTTATTATTTTTGCTATTATTTTATTCTTAATATTCCTATTTTCTTTTAGTAATTATTGTATACTCATTAATTTTTGGCAAATGTGACTGCAAAAATTATCCAGCCAACAACCATCTCTTTTTTTAACATTTAATGGACAACAAAAATTTAATAGTAAGATGATGAAAATATAATTCAGTTATATGAGAGGATATACTGTTAAAAGCTTATATTTCTTAATCCAATCCTCTTCTAATGACTAGCCATTTCTTACCTCTAAAGATTAATTATCCTTAGTAAAAAAAAGTTGTTTGTTCTGCTTCCAAGGGAAATAGTTTAAGTCCCCTACTGGACTATAAAAGTCGACTTTTATGTTCTATATGAATGGCTAAGTCAGAATCAGAACAGTTCAGGTGTGGCTATACCGAAACCTGAGAGTACTGTATCATGTATTTAATACCAGACTGACTGGACTTAAATCAATATGGCAACCATTTCGCGTGGGTCGGAAGCAGACTCAGATTTCTCCGTTTCCATGTTTCAACTATTGTCTTTTGACTTTTTTCCATTACATTTTCATACAAGCTATAAGTTGAAAAGCACATAGAGCTGCAATCAGCTATGCAAAAGAATTATACTTCTGCAGTTGCTTTATAAGATTACTCTCATCTCTATATTACTATTTATTTAATATAAGTATTAATAGATCATTGATGGTAGTCTTATTTTAACTACCAGTGTTGACTTTAAAATGTTCAATTGATTAAAAAAAATTTCCCTGTGTGATCTTCATGAGCAAATTTTAATTAATTCCTGTTGCTATAAATAATTTCCATTATTAATATTTTTATCATTGTTACAAGACAAGGTATAAGTTTAACTATTATTATTTACTGATATAGAATATTGTTAACGATGGATTTCACCATAAATTTCCTTTCTTTCCATTTTTGAGTGGACACCAAATCAAATTACATCATAACCAAACATTCTATTATTATATAGGATAATTTGAAAATCACAAACTATTTATGAAATAAACGAAAAAGTTAACTCAAATCGAGAATTTGTGTAAGGTTAAAAATCTGTTTATTTGGTTAGGATAAATACAAATGTATAACAAATTAATAGTAGTTTGGAAAGAAGACAAACATTACTTTTTTATTTGTAATCAATTTTTAGTAATTTATTTGTTTAATAACTTAACCACTTATGAGATTGTCACTGCTCACTTCTCTAGACTTAAAAATCAGGTGGCAATGTTTCACCCACCTCAAGTCCAGTCAGGTTTTGGTGAAGCCGCACCATTAAAATGAAAAATTGGAATATGTGTTGATGTTTATTCACTTGCCCTATAGATGTTTGATGTTTCTAAAATGTTACTGCAAACATAATGCATTAACACATTGGCTGCTGGGGCATGATTTCAGCTTCTAAGGACCCTCCCTATTTCTACACTTGTCATCCCACTATTCTCCTCTCCAAAGGTGCTCGCCAAGTTCTCAGCCTTCATGTTAACTATGTTGGTTTGAATTGTCGTTTTTCTAGGATACTCTAACCGTAACAGCAAAATCAAAGGACTATTGGTAAGTACAATGTTTTTATACATATTATTTTATATTCAATCATTCTATTTTATAGAAAGATTTTATATTTTTTATAAATTACAATTTTTTTTCTTATGAAGAAGTGAACTGTTTCGGCAACTATTATCCCTTTCTATGGCCAGCCCTCTTTTTCAAATCTTTTTTTTTTTTTTTATCAAGGCTCAATTTCTTTATTCACTAGTCACCGTGAACAAGGAAGCTGTGCTGAGATTTTTAGGCTAGCACATTTTTTTTCTCAATATATTTATACTATTATCTAATTGTTTTTGTTTTTTAAGGCAAAATGGGTAAGCCTGGACCTTCTCGAAAATATGAAGATTATAGACCGCCTGCCAAAAAAAAGGTATTGGATTTCTCAGTAACGTTAAAACCTTTGGTTTCTTCCAGAAAAATCCACCTTCCTCGAATTTGTGAAACAAACCTACAAGGCAGAAAATTAAGAAAAAAGTGCAGACAGTGTAGCAAAGTAAAAAAAAAACGTGTCGACAGCAATTATTATTGCCCAGAATGTCCTGATAACCCTGGTCTCTGCCTTAAAGACTGCTTTGCAGCCTACCATAATTACGATTCCTAACATTTGTTTAAATTATTGTTGTGATAAAATCAATTTTTTTTTATGAATAAAATTATAATTCTTTGTTATATGTAATTTTAATTATACTTTTGCTAATTATAAATAATATATAATTTCAGTTTTCTTTTGTAAAAATATATATATTTTGTTTAATGCTTAATTTGAAACTTTTTTTTTTTTACATTTTAAAGTTAATTAAATATTGGAATTCCTATTTCTTATTATTCTTTATTTTTTTATTTCAAATTTTCCTAAGAGCCTTATAAGTCAGAGCCACATCACACAAAGGATAATTCTCTGAGCCTGTGCTGCGACTTGACGCTAATACTGATACAGTTATTAATAATTGATATAGTTAATTTATTGCACTTTTGTATAAGGTTTTTTAATATATTTTTCCAAAGCCAATATACTTTTAAAAATAAAGTACAGTGGCATCCTGAGCTTGTTTAGACATAATCAGCTGGCAATCAAGGTTAAGTATTACCAGAAATGTGAAAGATATTCTTAAATTTTCCATGACAATTTTTGGAGCTATTCACTAGATTAATCAGATAAATATATTTGAATAAAGGTCACTTATATATAAAAATTGCTACATCCTTGACATTTTTATGATTATTATTATCTCCCAAAGCATCACTTTTTGCAATCATTACTCTGTTATCTCTAAAATTGTTAATGATTCACTAATTTAAACAATTGGATCAATCAACAAGTGGCCAACTGGAAGAGATACTTTACGTATTAAGGTCAGATGAGAAATTTCAGTAGAAATGCTCAAACATAAGAGGCACTTGAATTATTTTTCTTATAAACTATAGGTGCACAATTAATGCGTTTTTTAACTGTAGTTAAGTGGATTTAGTATAAAATTAAATTTTGGTAAAATGTCCCAAAAAAAATCTGGGGCGGTGCGCACAGCACACAACTTTCCCTCACGACCTATAATAATTGTCTTTTTAATATAATTTTAAAGAATTCACATAAGCAATACTTGAAATAAACTGAGTAGCATTCATATCTTCCACATAAGTACAATAAAATAGTTTTTTAAACAATTTTAGTACAACTATTCTGTACACTACAAGTTGAAAATATATTTTAAAAGTATTCGGTTTAGTTTCCATGGAAACATTTTGTTTCCATTAAATAATATAAAAGTAGAAATTATGAAGTTAATTTCTGCTTTTGTATTCTTAAATTACGTTATTACAGAGCGTATTGTTGACAACATTTTGGCCGATTGTTGAGAGGAGGTTCGGTCGCATCCGTCTCCTTTCGGATGCGCTCGGTTATCCATGTAGGGTCTAGTACTCATAAGATACGCTGTATCATTGCTAATACTGGTCCGATTTTGATGATTCTTTTATTGTTTTTTAGATAATATAAGAACCTTTCATACGATTGTATACATAATTTACCATAAAATGCATAATGTGTAAGTTATGCGCAAATAAAATATTCTTTTCATCATAACTTTTTTCCCTGAATTTCCTCGGTGATGCATTACTTAGGTGAAAAGTTAAAGGCCTTTATGAAGAATAATTTAGGCAAGTTTCATCAAAATCGTTAGAGCCGTTTTCGAGAAAATTGTAAACAATTGTAATATCCATGATATAATTATCAATTTCCGGTTAGTCCGATGCGCTGTATCTTTGCTATTATTGGTCCGATTTTGATGATTCTTTTATTCTTTTTTAGATGATTTAATTACCTTTCATAAAATTCTATAGATAAATTACCGTAAAATGCATACTTTTTAAGCTATGCGCAAATAAAATATTCTTTTCATCATAACTCTTTTTCCTGCAATTCCTCGGTGATTTACTTCATAAATGAAAAGTTAAAGACCTTTATGAAGAATAATTTAGGCAAGTTTCATCAAAATCGTTAGATCCGTTTTCGAGAAAATTTTAAAAAAGTGTAATATCCATAATATAATAGCTATTTCCGGTTAGTCCGATGCGCTGTATCTTTGCTAATACTGGTCCGATTTTGATGAATCTTTGATTGTTTTTTAGATAATTTAATTATCTTTCATACAAGTGCATAGACGATTTACCAAAAATTGCACGCTTTTGAAGTTATGCGTAAATAAAATATTCTTTTCATCATAACTTTTTTCCCTGCAATTCCTCGGTGATGTACCATATATATGAAAAGTTAAAGGTCTTTATGAAGAATAATTTAGGCAAGTTTAATCAAAATCGTTAGAGCCGTTTTCGAGAAAATTGTAAAAATGTGTAAAATCGATTATATAAAGTGGCACTTCCGTTTAGTCGATTTTGACGAAAATGTTGCTGTAACATCACATGCATGTGCTAACCTTAAATATGTAATTTCAGTATCGTACAGCTTTCCATTTTTGAGCTAGACTGATCACATACACACAGACCATTTTGCGACTTGGTCATTTGGACTCACGGGACCTTAAAACATGTATTTCCGTTGAAAACTCGAATTCGAAAATTTTCACGATCGCAATACTTTCCCTTACTACATACTTCGTATATAGGTAAGGGAAAGTAATAGACAAAACTTCATTTTCCATGTTTGTTTTGTCAGACAATGAAAAATTTACTTCTTTATTATTTTTTTGTTATTGCTTATACAAAAAAATATATGTAAAGTGGCATAAATATAATTTTATATACATTATTTATTTCTTGTCTATCAATATCTAATTATAATTTTTTTTTTATATATACTTTGATCGAAAAAATATGTCCAAGATTTAACTTTTATCAATTTCAATTTAGTTTTGACTATTTAAAGAATAATAATTTACTATTTATTAAAAGACAAAAACAAAAAAATACTGGACAATGCTTTATTATGGCATTTTTACTATAATTACTGATTTAATAGAAATTAGCTGTCCTTTGTTGCCAACAGGACACATGAATTAGGACAGATTGTAAAACCAACAAACCTTACTGATTGGTCTTCTCTTCAGTAAGCCCTAATTGGGCATTCTGCACCCATTATATTCAGGCAACTTCTAAAGCCATTACAAAGTCATTCAATTTCTTCCATCGATGGAAATATATTCAACCCTAGAGACACATCCTCTGTACTTTCAGTTTATAACTCCACTTTAGAGGCGATGATTCTTCAAGTAACCATTTTTATTTTTTTGGCTAAGTGCGGTTTAGGAGCTATCCCATTTCAATACAACTTACAGCAATATCCTGCTTTGAGTGATTGCCTTTTAAAAATATTGGAGAATGAGATTCATACTAAGAATATAGTATTTCTAAAAGAGGAGATTCAAGAATATAAGCCAGTTGAAAATTTATTGAAACTTAACTGGGATAGAATAATTGTTTCATCATACAATGTTAGTTCTGTTAGTGGACTATTTGTATTTTTACCTAACATTAGTACAACTATATCTTATGAAAAGATAATGAGAACCAAGCGTAGCGACTATAACTCGAATTATATTATATGCACTGATAATATACAGAACATTTTGAATTTGTTCGAAGTTGCATGGGAAAACCAAATTATTGATGTTATTGCACTTCTCCCATCCAGGAGAACTGGTCGGATTAGTGTGTATACTTACTTCCCTTTTGGACCATTTGGATGTTCCACGACTGATCCAGTTAGAATCAATATTTATGAACCTATAGAAAAAAGTTTTGAACTCAACGAAACCGTTTTTTCAAAGGCTAAAAAGCTCTATAATCTCTACAAGTGCCCTGTACGAATAACAGTTTCTGATAAACCTGCAGAATTCATTGCTAACAATAATAATAACTCATACAATGGAATATCACTTACTTTATTCTCTTTCCTTCAACAATTTATGAATTTCACCCCACAGATTATTCTTATTGATCATGCGGCTAACACATATGCAGCAGCATATTACAATTTTACATCTGCTGTAGTATTGAGTATAGTCGAAGGGCATGCGGACATAGGCGTTGGAAGATTTTCTCAGTTAGTCGATTACCATAATGATATAGAATCACCTGCTCAAACAAGTATGGATTGTTTTACTTGGGCAGTACCAATGAAGGCTGGAACGAAACCGAGTGTTTGGACGACATCGATTTATGAATTCGACTTTCTCATGTGGATTTTAATAATTCTTAGTATGATACTTGCTATCTATGTATTAAAGTTTTTGAACAAACTGCCCATCTTCCTTGGCGAACAAGATGGCTTAACAATTTTTGCTATTTTGCTCAATATTTCAACCAACATGAATTTGAAATCACACTCTTTGAAAATTTTTATATCTTGCTGGATTTTATACTGTTTCGTCATTACTGCTGCATATTGTGCATCATTGGGTAGTCTGGTTACTGTACCACCTGACAGTTCTGACTTCGAAAATTCTCTACAGTTATTGGATAAAGATTTTATATTAACAGGTGAGCCAAAAATGTATCACATTTTAAGTGCTTCATCAGAAACGAGTCCCTTGTTAAAAAAGATACTTGAAAAGTTCGTCATTTTACTTCCTGGCCAGTTCAGGACAATTATTTATAAGATTTATACCAAGAGAAATATAGCTGTATTTTATACCAGTAATAAAATCATAGAAGAAGAAAATAGGGTAATTGCTAACATGCGGTGTGGTAAACTGGTTCATATTGTACCCAAGTGCTTAATTACTTCTCATACATCTCCATTAATTATGAAGAAGGGTTCTGTTCTCATGGAACCAGTCAAAATGATTGTAGTCAGGCTTTGGGAAAGTGGCATTCTACATAATTGGGATGAAAAAGGAGACAATATCCGCCCAAATGTTACAAAGACAGCATACAAATTTACTATTTCTCAGTTAAGAGGAGCTCTAATTGTTACTATAACAGGATATATAATATCAAGTATTGCATTTGCTTATGAATTATTATCTCCGAAATTTATTAGGAAAAAAACAAAATCAGTTAAAATGACTGCAATGAAAAACAAGCTTGAATTTCTTCCATGAGCATATTTTTAATGATCTTCATTTATTCACTTCAATTTATATCAAGATATTGCTAAAAGATATTTTTTTATTAGGGTTCAGTTAATGTAAAACATTAAAACATAAAATATTAAAACAATTGAGATGATGGCTGGAAAAATGTCACATAACATACATCTTTAAATATTATTTGAATTGCTGGCTGGAGTAATGTTGGATGTGATTTTTTTCACTATTACTTTTTTGGTGGAATAGTGTTTGCTGTGACTCACTGTAGAGGAAAGTTAAAGGTTAAGTTCTCCAACTAACTGCTATATAGTCTCACTCAATTAAAGTTTGAGAACTTTACCCTAAAATATTCCATATAATCAGTCGCAGCAAACGTTATTCCACCAAAAAAGGTAAGGTAAGATAAAAAGTAAAAAAGTCACGCCCAATGTTCCTCCAGTTAACCATTCAATAAAATAGCATTTGGATAGATATTTTTTGTTATATATCATTAAATACAACAAAAACTTAATACTTTTTATATTATTCTAGCATGAATTTTTTTTGTTTTGTTTTTTTAGAAATTGTTTGATCTGATAGAAAACTAAATAAACTATATACCATAAAAAAAATAAACTAAATACCATAAAGAATAATGTAGTTCATTTTTTTTCTTTTCCTTGCCTTTGGTAATACGAGATTTTCAGAATGTACACCAATTGGAATCTTTTCTCTACTTATTCCTGAATAGCCTGTGGCCATGGATCGATAACTTCTCCATTATTATTTACATTCTCCCAGGCATAACTCCAGCCTCAAATTTTCTTCTTTGGTTCCCTAAATAGAAGTGGGCTGGGCCCACCAATGTTTTCCACTCGTAGATGAAATCCACAAAATGCTGGTAGTTCTCTTAAGCTACCAGATGTGGTAATTTATTTTCTTTTAAGAATCAAAGTCCTGCTTTCCTTGACAAATTGGCTCTCAGTGCCTCAATCTCAGGAATCTATATCCTTTCCAAAGCTTTTTTAAAATTAAATTAACGATATTTGTTTATCTAGGTAAGTAAATAACATTATTAAAAAAAATGTAGATTCAAATATTTTAATCAAATATTCCTGTAAGAAAAGAGTGAAGAGGCTGTTTTAATATAACAATATATTATTTAAAACTATATAATTGGATTAGGAAACATTGAATAAAATCAACAAGTTCCAGTATATTTATTCTCAATTAATCAACTATACAACGTTTCATAATTTTTATTATTTCCTTATCACTTAAATTTTTTTGGACACATCTGTTCACATTGTTAATAAATTTTAAATGCCATATTTATCTTTAACAACTATTTACATTATGACAACAAGCAGGGATAATATTTATTAAATGCTTTTATATTTTTTATTATCATATTTGGAAAAATAGAAGGAACTGTTGACAAAAAATATATAAAGGATTGTCTTTAAATAGGTAACAGCTCACATTTAACAATAAATAATATTTATTTACAGATCATAAAATATACTCTGACGGTTAATCAAAAGTAATACTGAGATCCCTGGACCTAGTGCATAAAATAGAAACATACTAAGGAATTTATGACCTGCATAAATTTCTATGGTTATCATAGTTTAATATTATTCTAATCACTTCCAGATAACACTTTATTAAAGGGTATTTATTATAGCTTAGGATTTAGACAGGTTTGCTACTGGGAACAGCATTAAGCTCACAATGGGAATTATTAGTGATTGTAGGAATGTTTCATTATGGCCATTTGATATTCTAGCCTCCTTGATGACTAGGTTAAACCTTAATGCTACAAGAGAGATATCAATATATGGTACTGTTCGGTCTTGATAACATTAATAAATATATACAGATTTTTTAAATGAAGAGGAGAAAAAATATAACAAAAATAGATATATACATACATACACACACATATATATATATATATATATATGTGTGTATATATATATATATATATATATATATATATATATATATATATATATATATATATATATAGTTTTAACTATAATAAATAATAAATAAATTAAAAACTTAAGTTTAATAAGCTTGTATAACAATGATTAGGCGTATATTAAGCATTAAAAAAATTGTAATAAATGATTCACACACAATCGATTTATGTCAATGGCAATATTTATGATTAATAAGTTTGTAAACATTGGTTGAATGTGTATCATAAATTATCAGGTAGTACACCATGATCTATGTTAGTAAATACATATAACATTGTTAAATTATCCAACTAATGCTTTGACCAGGTTGATAGTAGTTCATGAAAGGAATAAACATGACTAAATGGACAGATGAACGATATAAAGACAGCTATAAATTATTTAATAATTTGATCATGACCAGAGAACAGATTTTTAAGAATAGTCCTAATATTTTTTCTAATCCTGGTATATTTATATACAATAAAACTTATGTTTTTCATTAACTAATGAAAAATATTTACTAGAAGTAAGTGGGATAAAAAAGTTTAAAAAAAAGAACTTGTGAAAAATCAATAATGCAATCATTTAAAAATGTCTGAGAAAAGGCTTGTGCACATTGGTTTCCAATTTACCTTTTACAATCCACATCATCATCATTTACAATCCACACAACTCTTTTAAGTGATAGAAGATAAAAGTTTACTGGATTCCTTCTTGAAATATCTTTGGTCCCAATATGAAACCTCATGTCAAATCCCAACTTTTCAGAAGAAGTTAGTTATCATCATATTGAGATATGGGGTCTTATACAGCAACCATTCAATTTTCTCTATATAGACTTTTATTTTTTGCAATTGTATGAACATTTAATTATAATTATGTGAACATTTAATTATTTTTTCACTGAAGAACCTCTATTGGATGAAAAGGGATTTATCTTAAATTATGTGGTGGAATAAATCTTTATCCTAATTCCTTTGTCTCCACATGTATTTGCATAAATATGAGTCTAATAATTCCCAGGAGGTCCTGCATTCTTTTATTTTTCTTCTTTTTGCAAATGTAAGCTATAACTGACCCAGATTAATCTATTCTTTTATTAATATTAATAAAATTAATATCAGACAAAAATAAATAATATTAAAACCTTCTTTCCCCATCAAGAAATATAAATGTGTCTACTTTGTGTATAAGACCCCAGACATATCATTTTTTTAAATACTTAGTACCAGCAAGTAATCTATTATCGAGTAAAAAAAATTAACAATTAATTGTTGTGCGCAAAATTTAGGCTTCAATAAAATAAACCATAATCAAAACATTTTTACTAATGTGGTTTCACATTGTGAACAACAAAATGTTTGTTAATTAAGGATAATGTAAACGATTATGTAATGTTAGTTATTTTTTTTTAATATTTCTATACTTGACACTAGTTTTATATGCATATGTCCATTTTGAATCTGTGTTTTGTTACAATTGGTTTCCACAAATTAATAAAATATTTCATTCTTAATTTGTTTCAAGAAAAAAAAAAAATGCTTTTTTCTTGATTAACTTAACAACTTATCATAATTTTATTTATGAAAAGTTTATATAAAATAATTCCACATTTTGACTATTTTATTATATATTTTATGGAATATTATTGTTTGTTTTTTCTATAGCATAAAAATCTGGTCTCTTCTCATAAGTTGTTGTCAACAGGAAGGCTTATGTTATCCTAATTACCCACTTTGTCCCCTGATGAAGTGTAATTTTACATTGTATTTATTTTGATCTTGTTGCACAGAAAAGTGGTAGTCTGGATGAAGTGGTTGACAGCATTTTATTAATAAATTCAGGTGCTATAAAATAATTTTTTTTTATGATTGCAAATTTAACAAATGGCAAGGGTTATGAATAATTTCATGAGTAATATTTTAGGTTTACAGCATTGTTTATGATTGTTTTATATCAGTGGTGATATATACCATAAATGTGCTTTACACCTCATATACTATTTAATGATATGATTATCATGATATTTCATGTATTTCTGGAGGCTAGATTTGTAGGCCATTCATGTAATACAATATACTGTTACACAATAAACACCTACTTACAAGTAAGGATATAGACATTAAGAACATATACACTAGAGAGCTATACACAAAAATTAATGCTATAATTATAATGACTAGAATGGTAAAGACTTAATGATTGAATAATAAGTTATTCTCAATGTCAATGAAAAGAAAACAACATATAAAACTGAACATTGAGAACAAATTATATATTATAATATATTGAACAATTTTTTTTTTTATCATTAAAAATGAAATGACATTTATTAAGAATAAATAACAGACTCTTATCTGTTGAAGATATGAAAGAGTGGAACATACAAATGATGTCTGTCACACATATATGATTTAAAGTTATTACAAAAAAAAACTAGCATAAGAAATTCTAAAAGGAATGTGATCATATTGACGAGTAAAGACAATAGAATACAATAAAACATGTTAACTCAATCAATTGGGCAATCCATTGCAATTCGGATGGTAATTGAGAATGAAAATTGATATAATGAAAATGAAAAACTAAGACACAAGAGCTAAAATAATTATTAAAATATTTTCAATTATATGAAGCATTTATATGGTTTTTATTTGGTACAATTAAGAAAATAAACCTTTTATCACACCTTTGTTCGCAATGCATTTCTTAGTATTTCTAGTTCAGTCCATAACTGTAGCAATCTATTATTAATTTTAATATGTTGTAATTAAAATACAGATAAATATACAATATCCTTCAATTCAACAACTATTCTGACTATCCCATTCTTAGCATCGAAAAGGCCAATCAGAAAACTGAATAAAATATATTTTAGGAATAAGCTTCATTACAATCTATCGTTAATTAATTATACTGATATAACAAATTTAATTTATCCTTCAGGGTTCTTGGGCATAGATAACATTAAGACTTATTGAAAATCATTTTTAAAAATGAGTATTTTAAATCACTCACAATGTTTGAATAATTGTGTGATCAAGAGAGAGTAGAACATTTAAAATAATACAGATATCTACTTCAATTTAGTAATCAGGAGAAATGAATAAAGGAAAATTTATGTAAACAAAAAAATGTCCGTTTGGCACAATTTACCACCCAAATGTAAAATTATGAAGACAATTTAAAAATTAACCTTTCTTTTTTTGTTAGATGGTTGCTGGTTTTAACTGATTTATAACCTTGAAGTAAAAGTTTGTTTTGTTGGTAAGAAATTGATCTTTTAAGAGCTAATTTGTAGAAATGTAACATAATTCGACGATAAATTAACTAAATATAGAGAGAAACTCTTCTTAATACATCTAATATATCTTATAGGATTTAGTCAAAATCCTAGCAAACGTTAGTTCAAATCTAATACTTGTAAACTTCTCTACTCTGGATGCAAGTACAACTTTAACTCCATTAACATTTTAAATTCTATAAAATAGGAAAAAACCAATAAATAAAACTTATGATTGTAGAGCTACATTTGTCTATAACTTATTTAGAGAAAAATTATATAACAGAATTTAAAAGTATTTTAATTGCAACGCAAACATTGTTTTCTGATTTGATACTGTAATATATCATTATAACTATAATTTTATAAATCAAAATAAAATAAAAAAATTATTAGTTACTTAGTTGACGGAATTCAAAAATTAAGATTATTAGCTGCCCTGCCTGAATGCCTTTCATACTTATGTATTTATTAAAAAAAATTAAACCGTTATTATGTACTTACATACAACATAACTTTAATGTTAGTCTATATTAAATATTTAATGTATTGTAAGTAAAAAATCGCCCATTAAATACATACTTTGTACAATTCAAAAAATAAAATTGTACATATGTCTTTGAATGATTAGTTTTTTATTTGTTCAAATATGCACAACATACAGAAGTATGTCAATAATAAATCATAATTTTTCTATTTGTCTTTCTTTTTTTTTTTAAGGAACGCTCAAATTATATATGTGTATATATTATTTGGATATATTGAGGATCAACTGTGTTTTTAAGTAGCAGACTATTTTTTATTCAATGCGAAAACACGATAAATTCACATTAGCACTAAAATTTATATTTTTAAAATTCACCTAAATGGGCAGTCAATAAATATATTCACTGTATTAAAAAGATTTCTCGACTTGGACAATAAAATACAAAAAACTGAATGAAAGTAGTGTGTTTTCACAATTATTCAATCATGATGAGCTCGAACAATAAGATATGATTTGATTAAGCACATATTCATCAAATAGTCATAAGCTATAAATCCAATTTAAAGATTGGCCTTTCTAATTTCTTTTCAAAACATTAAAAAATTAAAATTCATTGTTACTTTTAAATGAAACTGAATGAAGCAGAAATAACTTCTTAATATTTTCAAAAAATAATTAGTGCTTTTTTTTTAGCTAATATTGTACTTGATGCTTCTTATATTAATCCTTGCTTAATATATGGAATAATGATTTCTAATATCCCCTTTCTCATAAGCATTTTTCTCACAAGATTAAAAAACCCTGTGTAAACACAGCCATTAAATGCTGTTTTAACAAACCATACTATACTTCACAACTGAGGGCTTCAATTGTAATCATACATCCGTGATTCTTTCTAATTTTCCTAGACATTATAGGATTAGTAAATTATAATCCTTGCCTATTAACAGTAAAATATTTTAAATAATTCCTTACATACAAATAATAAATGAAAAATTAAATATTTATAATATAAAAACTATAAAATATACAATCGATATTAAGATAACCATCAATAATACACACATAAATATTTCCAGTTAGTATTTAAAACTGAAACAAGTGTAAATTCAATAATGAGTTGAAGACTATGAAATTTAAAACTGACATTTTTACAATTAAAATAAACCTGAAAATTAGCAATAGATCCAAAAAATAAATAGCGAATATATACACATCATTATCTACTCATAAGAAATTGAAAATTTGCATTATTCTTGTAGCAGAAACTAATTATATCAAAAATATATTAATGACTTTTGCTTAATAATGAAAATGAAATAAAATTACCTACACAGAAAAAGCTACGTCAGCAGTTTTCAAACTAGCATACAAAGAATGTTAGGAACACAAAACCTTTTTGTAAATTCCATCAAAAGCTGTTTAAATTACTTTAGATTTATACCATTTACCGTATTTGTCAAATTAAAGTTTAGAAATAATGAATTTTTTTTAATCACTTCAAATCGCTCAAAAAAATGAAAAAAAAATGTTTATATCACCCAAGTAGGATAAATTTTAAAAATGTAAAGTGTTTGAGACTTTTTTCAAGGATTTTGGTTTGCTGTTTAATACCCAATTTTTACATTTAGAAGTCATGTTTTTTTATTTGCCCATTTTACCTCTCTTAGCTAAAGTAAATGCTCCAAAAATAATTTTTTTTTTTATTTTAATGTTTTTTGCAGTAATTGTTGCCAGCCAACAAAATGATAATATAATGTTTTGTGAGAAAAAGAGGTAGTGTTAATCATTGAATATAGAAACTAGATAGTTCTGAAAAATGAAAACTTTCAATGACTTATTTTTGTAATCAACTCTTCACTTGTTTTTCAACATGCAGTAAAAGGATACTGACATGAAAATAATTTTAATCAATACTTTGACGCTCAAAAATTCTTGTGAGAATTAATTTCTTTTATTTTTCAATGAAAAATTCCATAATATGTTTCAATACTCTTGAAAGTTCTGTGCACTGAAAAAGTTTGAAGACTACTGATGTATATCGATTAGCAATAAAAATTAAAATAATATAGAATCACCTTTCTTGAGATAAACTTAGATATCAACAATCGCCTAGTACATGATTAAGAAATATTCCAATTTTTAGACAAAACTGTTGATCCAATTTTCATATATACATATACTATTTCTTTGATTGGAAAATGTAAATTCTTTTCTGCTTCCCTCAGGTAAAATTGTCTCAATTTTAAATTAAGATACATTTTAAATTTCATTTGATTTCATTATTATATGACTTGGTATAACCCAAGATCATATTGTCAAATATCTTTACAAAAATTGTCTTAAACTAAATTTTCAGTATCTTAATTTTTTTTTTCTTTTACATATAAAAGTTAAAAAAGAAGATGACTTAACAGTTCAAAATCTGAAAACACATATAAAAAAATATTTTTATGTAGATAATAAAAATCTTAATAAGCAACATTGACTTGACATATATACAATAATTATTGCTTATATTATTCAATTAATGCACGATCAAAAACTGATCAAATAAAGAAATATACAACATATGTCGAAAATTCATACTTTCCTTCAAAATCTTTTTTTTTTTTTTTAATTGGAATGAATAGTTCTTGGTTGGCTACAATGCTATGACACTATCCATCAATCCCGTTTCACTGCCACTTCGCATGCATTCAATGCTCGTGAAATAAGGTAGAAAACTGCAAAAATAAAACAAAAAAGCTAAACAAAGTCGCAAATAATCATTCAAAGCAAAATAAAAATAATAACTGAAAATTAAAAATAAGTAAAAAAACAGAATTTTAATTAAAAATTCAACTTTTTGTTGAAAAAAAAATTAATAATAATAAAAAAAAGAGTCACTAGTACCTCCACTAGTTGAACAAAGCCAAGAAATTAAGATAAATAAAAAAATCAAATTAATAAAAAAATAAATAACACTGTTTCAAAAAAGCTACTGAGGCTGTAGGTGACTTATAAAGGTTTATAAAAGTGCATGGCAAGCGTTTGAACGAACAGGAAAAATTTAAATCAGATTATGGTTTAGGTGTTGTAGTTTGCTTAAACTTGTCACATAAAATTATTGATTAATACCAAATATTGAGGCCTTAATATTAAAAATATTTTTAAACCAGTGCTATTGACCGTATCATTCATGGATTAACTCATTAATTGCGTATTCTAGGTAAGTAAATAAAATCGAAACATACAGATACAAATTTTATTTAGAATAATTAAGAAACATTGTATTTTAATATATTATAATTCATATATATATATATATATATATATATGAATTATAATATATTAAAATACAATGTTTCTTAATTATTCTAAATAAAATTTTTATCTTTAATTTTATTATATATTATATAATTGAGTATTATTTTTCAATGTAAAAAAAAAAATAAAAAAGTTAAAATGCAGTAACAATAACTGCATACAGAATAATTCCGGCAGTGATGGCAGGGAACTTATATTGATGATTTAGAACTTTATGTTGGCAATTAATGAAGTTTCAATGGTAGAAATATAAGGGCATTTTATTTTACAAATACAAATAATACCAATTAAATATTTGTAAAATAAATTAAATATTTAAATATAAATGAAATATTTGCTATCTGCATTGATAAACATCTAGTTCTTAGGTAGCACATCCACTATTAAAACAAAATCAATTATTAAAAAATAAATTAACATTAAAACCTCAACATTTGCAGACTGAGATAATAAAATTAACTGAATATGTAATGACAATCAATAATGCTCGTTTCAAAACCTCAAAAAAACTTAAAACGATATTCTATTTTAGTATCAGTAATAAATAATAACTATGATACAATTTTACTTTCAGTCTCTTTTTACTTTTAGACTTTTATGTGCAGTGTTTGAAAGTAAACAAAAATCAAAATTTAATGAACAATTTTAATCGTTGTGGATACCATTAGTCAGTAAAGCTCCATGGTGAATCTATTTAGACTATAAAAACAAACTTGTCCCCAAAGTATTTGAAAATTTCTGTAGGTGACTCACGTTGCTGAAGTTGCCGGTAGGCTGGAGGAAGAAGCTGCCAACCAACGCCACTCCCTTTCCTCCTGGGTAAGGTCAGAATCAGCAGAAACAGATGATGAGCTACCACCAATCTTTATTCTCACCGGTGGTGTTGGGCCATCATCGGATGTGATGGTGATTCGAGGCTTACCCCGAGCTGCCAGGATTGATGTAGATGTTGCTGAATGTCGAAGGCTTCCCACTCTAACAGGGCTTGTACCAAGGGCACTCGTCGATACAGGCCTCCAAACCTGCAGATTGAATAGAATAAATGGAAATTTTATTGTAAAAATGCTTTTTAATTTTTCAATGCTAATTTTTTTTCAATGTTCATAATTTAAAAATAACTGAAAGATGTGATTGAAGATATTAAAAACGAAGCAAATTTTGATATTTGAATTAAATAAAATAATTTACTTATTATGATCCTATCAACAATGAACAGGTATATCTAATACCCATTAATTTAAATTATTTATTTTTTTCAAATTTATTGCAGGTGAATATAAATAAATAAATCGTCTTTGAATTAAGAGGATAAGAGGAATGGCTTCATAGAATAAAAAAAGAGCCTTTCAAAAGAAAAAGAAAATACAATATTAAAAGGAAGTTATTTCCTAGTACATAGAATAGCAACAAGAATAATGCCCAGTTATGCTTGTGAAGAAAGATACAAATTATCTTACTAACCAGGTCACCATGAAAAAAGATCACTGATTTTTTAAAATCATTAAAGTTTTTTTTATGTTGTACCTATAAAGTTTTTGTATCTTATTTGTAATTTTTATTAGAATTTTAGTACATATGCTACATATTATCTTCATAATTATTTTCCTTTTTTCAAGCTCAATAACAATGATAAATTGAATTATTAACTGATGTCGTTATATTATCCAGCAGTGTATCTGGTTTCATAGTGCCCGATTAAGGTGTTGTCTGTAGTCATTAAATATATAAACAGTTAACGCCTATACCAACTAGAAAAATAATAGCATGGATAGACCGTCCTTTGTCTAACACTGTCACATAAGTAGGAAATTCTAAGCTTCTTTATTTATTACAATGATAAAGCATATGATTTTCTTCTTTTGAATATTCTGAAATAAAGTTAGTTGAATGACAATTATTTTTGACTTTATAACAATCAACTAAATGAATTTTGTAGTTATTTTACACTCAACAAGCAACATTTAATTCATAGCATCAAATTTTCAATCTAGAGCTAACAATATGAGGACAAGCATGCTTATTCAGTCACTAAATGCAGAGCCGGATTTAAAGTTTAGGCGCTCCTAGGCACTAGAGTTTTGGCCGCCCCCTCTTCATATCATCGGAGGTGGGGGATGGCTGGTCCAGCATTTTCTCTCAAGAAAATATTCTTTATGATGACTATTTATCTCATAATAACATCACTTATCACTTTATAAGACTTCTTTCTTAACTCATCATAAACATTTTCTCTGCTAATCAAACAAATATTTTTTAGCTTGTGCTCCTAGGCCGGGGCCTATTGGTAAATCCGGCCCTGACTAAATATATACATTTTGGAATCTACAATTATCAACCTCTGAAGATATGATAAAATGGAAACGAAAATGACATGTAACTAATAGTTCTTACATAAGCATTAATCTAAATCATTATGTTTACAGATTTTATGAACATAAAAAGTCAAGGTAATAAATAAACCACTTAAAGAAGTATTACAATAGAACCTCGCTAATCCGACCTCAATGTGACCAGAGGGTATAAAAGACCCGATTAACCAGAGGCAAAAAGAAAAATGTCTTTTACATATAAAAAGATTTTTGTCAATTCCTCCCACTATAGTCTATTTAAAATAAAATGTACATTTTCCATTTCAAATAAAGAGTGTATATAATTTATTAGATCATAATTTATATAATTGGATACATAAAAACAAATGCAATATATAATAATATGTTATATTACACAGTTTCAAAGAAAGAAAAACAATTCATTTTTTAAAAACTCTGTTATTTATTTTATTTTTTTGACATAATGCTGATTCCTGGGCTCTTGCTGATCTATCTTGCCATCTATCTCTTATAAAACGCCAGCTGTGTATTGTTCATGTTCTTCAAAATATTTTAATGAAATCTAAAAATTTTTTTCGGAGAAATTTTTGTCTTGAACTTGCCGGTTTGGTCGCTGAAGTATCAGGAATACTGAGTGCTCTCATGAGATGGGGCCGATTAGTAGGAATACCCCAAGGGTCCGATTAGTAGGAATTGGATTAGCGAAGCTCTATTATAGGCCTTCAGGTTTTGAACTCCAAATACAGTACTAAGCAAATCAATTTCATGATGGCAAATTTGACTCCCCATTTCAATTAAAAAAAAGTTGATCTCTTATTCAATAGTATCGGGGATATATCAAAGTTCACAGTGTAAATGGTTTTGGATTTTTTAAATCTTTTTATAAAGCTCGCATGACTCAAGAACTATTAATGTTTCAAAAAATTAAATTATATTAAAGAAAACATTATGATGGTTCTCTCTCTATTATTTCATGGAACCAGAATTTGAAGCCATTAACTACAATAATTGTTTGCTAATTGCTAAGCAATTATTTAAGATTAATTGGTTCAGAATCCAGATTCAATGCTGAGAATCTGGATAGCATATTCAAATATTAAATCTAGATGAAAAATTAAGTTTTCACATTTAAACTTCACTTGAAAATGGTTGTTCTAAGTGATAAAAATGTTATACTAATATTTCTCTTTGGAAAAGATTTTTATTATAAATAAATTTCTAGATAATTATTTTTTATTTATTTTATTTTTTTAATTTAAAATAATGTTGAAGTTATACCTTTTAGGAGAACAAAGTATGTTGTTAAATGCCCACCCAGAAAAGAATTATATGCAATAAACCATTATTGATTAAAATCACATATTCAGACTGTTAAGTTTATAAATGCAAAATGTCAACATAAAATAGCTAAATAATGACATGAAGAACTTTGATTAAATAAATAAAAGGAAAATTTTAAATTAACTTTAGTGACTTCTTGTATTAATGCAAAAATTGTTAAATTAGACAAAATATGAATGCAGTATTTGTATATTTGCATAACAAAAATCTTAGATGTGAAATCTAATAATTCTAATATCTTGCTATTCCCATTGTTTAAAATTCTGATTCAAATTTCAGCCCAGGATAATAAAATATAAGTTTTACTGGTTATAACCTTATTCAATTTTTTATCTTGTTAAGTTTTTTTTTTTGTTCAAAAACAATATAATTGTGTCCCCCCATATGTTGACATCTGCAGTCGGTGTGAAGTCTGATTGGTAAATGAGTTAATAAATAAATGAAATTTATTTGGAAAAGAGTGGTTTTGGAGAGCAAAAACTAAATAAAATACAAAGATCTCCTAAAACAACAATACATTTCTAATCCAAAATATAAAAATATCACATTACCATTGGACCAATCACATTACTCTATTGCAATTTTATATATACAAATATCTTTACATATTATCGAAAAATTTAGGAGACAGTCAAGTATAAACAATAAAAATCAGTATCATGGTGCAGAGAGAATAAAAAGAAAGTGCAACATTGTTTGACAAATATATACACCATAAATGATAATACGAATGTGTTACTGAATATAAAAACACAACTATTATACAAGAAAGATTTCATAAAAAGATTTAAAATAAAGACAAAATAAAGTTAAATGGCTTCCAAGTACATCGACAAATAAATGCATTTGTGGAAAGCACAATTACATTGTTAGTTTTCAAATTGAAATTTTTATCATGCAATAGCCTCTGTGTCTATGTAGAAATAAGTTTTTCAGCATAGGTTTATTTGTTTTGAAAGCAATAAAAAAGTTAAATTAAAATTAAAAAATAAATATGTTAACGAGCTTTTGTTTCCTAAATGAAATGTAACGAGAACACAAAAACTTCATTTCTAGCACATTCTAAGCCAAGCTGAAAGTTTAGTTTCGGATTTAAACACTGATTTCCATGTTTTATGCACCATGCAATAGTAATGGAAACATAATTAATGATTCACCTTAAGATTTTATGAAGCAGTAATAAAATAGTCAACAATGTCATAAAATTTTCCTTTTCCTTGGATTTAATTCTTGTTCCATTGTGCTATCATACATCAACCTAGGATTGAACAAGTGAATAAATATTTCTTTTACTAATCTTAAGCCATAGTCAGTTAAAACAAACAGATGAGAATTATATTTAATTAAAAAGATGGTAAAAGACAGAATCTGGATGCAGTATTAATATAAACAAATTTATTTTTAAAATTGTTTCCTCAATTGTTATTGAGTAGCTTTTCAGTTTATCAAGCCTAATGGTACATGAAAAAATCTATTTATTTAACTTTCAATTTATAATAAATTTGATAAATAATTTCTTAAAAATTGCTGAAACTATGATTTTTCTTAACTTTAAAACACCATAAATGCTTCTAAAAAACCAGAGATAATCCAGCAAACTTTTTGAGCTAAATGTTATTCTAAAAAAGCTGTTTTGAAGATTACCTCTCAAAATTTCAAAACATGCAAGAAAAGCAGAAGCTATCCTAAAATATTTCTTGTTATTGCAAGTATTCGCTTGAACTATGATTATTATTTTTTAGCCATGTGAAGAGAAGCAGTATTTTATGAAATCAGATCCATCCATTACAGTTAACTATTGAGGTAAGCATATTCTTTCAAAAATGGGCCAAATTTAAATTTAAAAGTAAAAAGAGTAATTTTAAAGTACTAGCAATTATCTATAAAGCCTAAGAAGAGTCTTTTGGCCCCAAAGTCAATCCAGAGCTGATGTAATAGAAAATATATTTTCTGCCAATTATATATTTCCAGGCACAAACCTGCGTCCAGCAATTATGGGTTCAGCATTTTCATCATTGAGGAACCTTACTCTTTTTAAATGGTACATGTTCACAAATAAAGTTATTAAAAGGACCCAGAGTTTATGTAAACATCTATTATTATCATTTATCAATATTTAAATAAAAAATAACAGGAAAAAATTCTTCGAACAAATTAATAACTTTAATAAGCTTAAAAAATAATTGAGTTTGTATTTAATTTGGGCTTAAATGGATTTCATAGGAAGGAACTTTTGATTGAATTTGAAAAACACATTCAAAATTTTCCTCCAACCCCATTCAAACTACAGAATCCTAGGAAACAAATTAACTGGTCAAGCAACAAATTCTGCACAAGTCCTTGTTAAAGCAACAGATAAAGTCCTTATTAAAGACTTTCTGAAAGAAATAATAGAGAAAATGTGAATGATCTGGCAGAATTAATGAAACAAAAATATACCAAAACTGAAAGAGACAGGGATAGATGGAAGACATCAAATAGTGCATGGAAAAGAGAAAGGACTGTCATAGGTAATATAAATTAATATGTTTCTTTACTGCCATTGGGAATGACCATTTAATATCCTCACCAATAAAAAAAATTATTACATTAATTTTATAGGAATAATACGAAATGTTCTAAATTAAAACTTTATTTTGCATAATCTTCATAAGGTTGTGACAACAATGTTTTTTCTCAAACAGACTTCCAATTTTCCAAAACATGTTTAGATAGCAATAATTTTAATAGATCTTAGTGTGGCTAACTATAAAAAGCTCAGCCCAATATCAAGCAGTTTAGTTTATGCAACTTACAGTTTAGCAGCTTCATAAATCTACTTTCAAACTAATTGGCACTCAATGTTAAGCAGATATTTTTAATAATCATTTCAAAATAAGTGCAAATATAATTTATGATATTCTATTATACGTTTAGTTCAAAATGAAAGAATCTGTTGTTATAAAATGTTTAGTATAGTAACTTTTCGTAATATTTATAAAAGTTAACTACAATGCACATATAAAGTTGAGTTGAATTGGAAAAAAAAAATAATAATAAGTTAAGTGAAAACAATCTTCAGGGGCAACATACATCGTCACCCTAATTATAATTTAATATGATAAACATAGTTTTACAATATAGCTCTTCCGTATATATGCTAATTATAACCAATTGAAAAATATAGGGACTAATGCATTTTGTCATATACATTAAAATCAATTTATAAGATGGGATTTAAACTTCATTTATTTAAAGTTGAAATATGTATTTGAATATAAGATTTTCTTTTAATTATAATGTTTCGTATGTGATAATGTATTACCTAACATTCTCATAATGAAAAAAAAAAAAAAATAATAAAATGGCTTGAAGATTATCAAGAGAGAACCTGAACATAAACCACATGGCTTCTAAGAATACCACAAATGTGACTTTCAGGCCTTTATTGTAAAGTCTTCAAAGAATATGAATGTCAATGAGTAATTGATGATATTTTATACGGCTCTAATGACATTGATATAACATATCTAAAAGATAGTGAGTATACTTGTAGATGTACTTTTTGGGGAGTCAGCGAAGGCCTCCGAGATGGAGTTCTGGCTTGAATCTCTTGCTCAAGTTCATTTTTTGTCATTTTCTTTCTCCAGTAATGTCTGAATGCTCGCCTTAGAAGTTTGTTCTTGAGGCCATACAAAAGACCATTCAGTGTTGGTGCACAAGCAAGTAGACTAGACGCGATTGCTATTAACCTAAGAATACAAAAAATAATTAATCAGTACTGAAAATATGCTAAAATCTCTAATGCTTAAAGAGTTAGTATTTCTTTTATTTTTCTAATCAAAATATTTGGTTAACACTGATATAAACTTTTGTCAAACTATCCACTGTGAAAATTAATTGGATTGCCACCAAAATTGAATAATTTTTTTTAATTTGAAACAAAAATAACAAAAGACTAATGATGTCAGACAGGTAAAAAAAAATTGAATTATAAAATTCTATTAATTATCAGCAATTTGACCAGTGGTTCTCAAAGTGGGAAAAGAGTACCTTTGCAAAAGAATACAAATCACCATAAAATTAGGAGAATTATTTAAGACAGCAGAAGAGAGCAAGGATGGGATAGGTGTTTGATGATTGTCAAGGATGGAAATGAGTAGATCATAGGACAAAATGACTTTTGAGATAATGAAAGGATATGAGATAATCAAAGAAAACTTCACAATATTTTACAAAAAAAATTCCAGGCTTATTTATTTTGTACAACATTTGAAATGGCAAAATATTGCCACTAAATTATAAATAATTAAATATTCTAATACTAATTTAATAAAAAATGATAAATACCCTGGTGAAGGTTTTCTGCCTAAGCCCTGCCAGAGAATTATGCAGTAGTAGGGCGAATACAAAATGATCACTGACCCGACCAACTGTAGCACCGTCGTTGTAGGGCTCCTCCCTCGACCTGATCCGCTAGAAACTACGAATGGGTTCTTCTGATGGGTGATAGTCACCTGGGCTGACAGGGTTACCTCGAAGATAGCCCGGGCGATCCTATGTCTATGGTATCGGGCAATCATCAGCACCTTAAAGTGAATAATTCTTTATGATTTCTTATCAATTTTTACGTCATAGAAGTACATGTATAAAAAATATACATATTTAGTAGGCTCTGTCAATTTTATTCCTGTCTATCTGGCTGAATCATATGAAATGCCAATATTACAGGAAAATGTATTAATAAAACTTGAATGAATGCATGTATAATCAAAATTAGCCCCTTTGCTGTTATTATAAAATTCTTCTACTGAACAAGTTTTATGGCTTTCTTTCCACATTTTGTAATGCATCATGAGTTTTAAACATTCGTTCTTTTACCTTCCCTTACTTATATAAGAAGTATTTAGTAAGGGGAAGTATTGCGATCTTGAAAATTTTCGAATTCGAGTTTCCAACGGAAATACACGTTTTAAGGTCCCCTGAGTCCAAATAACCAAGTCTCGCAAAATGGTCTGTGCGAACAGCCTAGCTCAAAAACGAAATGTTGTACGATACTGAAATTACGCATTTAAGATAGGCACGTGCATGGAATGTTACAGCAACTTTTTCGTCAAAATCGACTAATCGGAAGTGTCAGTTTATATAATCGATTTTATACTTTTTTACAATTTTCTCAAAAGCGGCTCTGACGATTTTGATGAAACTTGCCTAAATTATTCTTCATAAAGGCCTTTGACTTTTCAATTATGTAGTACATCACCGAGAAAATGCAGGGAAAAAAGTTATGATAAAAATAATATTTTATATGCGCATAACTTAAAAATTATGCATTTTATGGCAAATTATGTATGCTTTCGTATGAAAAGTAATTAAATTATCTAAAAAACAATAAAAGAATCATCAAAATCGGGCCAGTATTAGCAAAGATACAGCGCATCGGACTAACCGGAAGTAGCTATTATATCATGGATTTTACAATTTTTTACAATTTTCTCGTAAACGGCTCTAACAATTTTGATGAAACTTGCCTAATGTCTTCTCCTTAAAAGTCTTAAATTCATGTATGCAGTATATCAACAAAAAATGCAGGGAAAAAAGTTATGATGAAAAGAATATTTTATTTGCGGTTAACTTAAAAAACATGCAATTTATAGTAAATTATTTATAGAATTGTATGAAAGTCCAAAAAAAAAAAAGAAAATCAAGTATTGCTTATGTGAACTCTTTAAAATTATATTAAAAAGATAATTATTACAGGACGGTAAGGTAAAGTTTTGTGATGCGTCCACCACACCAGGTTTTTAAAAAATAGTTCAAGGTCTTGTATATAGATGAATGGTCACTGATTGCACTACTAAAGAAATTTAATTATTAAAGTTTGTATAGTAATGTATAATAATGCCTCTAGGTAATAATTAATCAACTAAGAAAATAAACCACTGTTGATATTTTAAACTTAAAGTTCTGATCTGATTACTAGTTGACAATTTATAACTAATTTACTAAATCATGGATTGTTATTTTGTTCTCTTGTATTCTATTAATGTTATTCCCAAAACTGGCATTTCGTGTAATAAAAACGGATATATTGGCTTTTTAAATTATAATTTTTTTTCCAACTTTGACATGTATTTAAAAAAAATTAATTAAAATTAATGATTTTTCAAATCTCCACTTTATTTAATATTTGACTCTTCAGTTGATTTTGAGAGTTTAAATCTTTAGGAAATTGCTTGCAGAGTCTCTCAATAAAATACAGTGAGTATTTGAAAAATGAATATTAATTAATTTTATATCTTCAAAATTGATATTATAATTTATTAAATTTAACTTACTAAATATATAACTAAAATGGCAATGGCCATGTATGATGGTGCAATATTCTGTCGCAATCGCACTAGAAGTGGTAGTTTGATTACGACCTATGAGTGTTTATTTTTATTTCATGGCAGAGCCAAAAAATATATGTTAATCTTTCCCCTCCATTGCCAAAATAGTTTGAAAAGCTTCTCTTATTGTAGTTTGAGAACAAAAGAACGTTGAACCCAACAAGCAGCAACATTCCAGAAAGATAGCATATCAAGATGGAATGTAAGAATGTAATGGTGTGATTGAGGCTAAAATTATTTTGCTTTGGGATTTATTACACTATATTAATGCCGAATATTATGAAAAATGAAACTCAATACTCAGATGTACATGTTTTGACCCTTTCAGACTATTCTAAAACATTTTGTAGTCCTGATTAAAGTAAAATTTGTGTGTTTTGACAAAATGCCAATATAGTTACTATATCTTTGCTTATTGGCACTATTAGTTATTTACGTGATTGTTTAAACATGATAATTATTAAATAGTCCATGATTACTTCTGCATATTGATACTTATACATATTGATATTTCTAAATATAATTTTTTTTGGCTTAAGACTTTCATTGAAGTCCTATACAGCCCGAAAATATATTTATAGTATTATATATAAATATAATATTATATGATATACAAATATAAGGTAATATTATATATAGATATAATATAATATTATATATTTATATAATACATATTGTAAATTTATATTTATATTATAAATTGTTACTGATTTCGTTATGATGGCAAACCCGCAATACTCAATTGTCTTGCGGGCCCAACCTAGCCGGCGCACAGTGGGACGAAACTGGATTCTCTAGACTTTTTCACCCAGATATTCTCCTATTATATATTAATTTCAATTGGGATCATACTGTATGCACTTTGTCGAATTTAATCGAATGGTGTAATCCGTTTGGTAGTAGGTGTAACGCGGAAGGATTTTTTTTAATGATTTTTATTTTTAACTCCTATTCTAATTTAACCTCATTTCAAATCCTAAACTAGCCTAATTTTAAAACTAAAAATAAAACACCACTATTAAACTAAAATCCCATAATTTTTTATTTTTTTAGTATTTCAAAACACCAAAGGCTCTCAGCCCAAAAAAGCATATTAAAATCCCAGTTTATTTTCAAATTATCCATTTCAAAAGTCCTTTATCTTAGCCATATCAAGTAAAAACAATATTTTAAATCAAATTAAATCCATATTTATAAACAAATTGAAAATGTCAATCGAAATCGTTATAAATATTTTTTAAATACTTTTAAACGCACTATCACACGCTATACCTGTAAAAGATTAAATGAAAAACCGAATAAGAGAAAGAAATTGAAGTAAGTAAACAAAACAATTACAAATAGAATTTAAAGTGTTTATATCGATTTAAATAATGATATAAAAATAAATCTTTCATTTTACGACGGTTTTTATTTTTCCTATAATTAATAGTCATTATTTGACTATTCCTTAATTTCAAATAAATTCCACTTATATACGCTAAATTTATGTTAATTAAATAAAAGTAAAACTATACACAAACAAATTGAAATCAACTTATTAAATTCAAAGTTAGAATTTGAGAAAACTGGCAAAGCAGAGTTTATGTTTTTCATTTAAGTTATAAATCTCTAATTACATATTTAAGCTATAAAAATAATTGAACTAATTCATTGTTCAGTTTTTAATCCTTTTATTTTAAAGTGATCCTATTTTAATCTATGAATTATTAATTATTATAAACGACTTATGTATTTTTATTTCGATCGTGAATTCCGCCAGTGTCAACAAATTTTTACTGCAAGCTTGCATGAAGGTTATACGACTTTTATTCTGGATATGTTTAATTTTTGACTGATACTTGAGAATGACCTTAAATTAGGTCGAAAGGTCGGGGGAAAAAAAAATTTTGTAACAAGGATGTCACATTTTCGTCTTTTAACCTGAATAACTCTAAGTCTTTTAGATAAATATTTTTCCTTCAACTAATTGTGAAAATATTTCAAATAATGTTTAATTAGGGATTGATAAATTATTTGCCACTTCTATGAATTTGTTTTATTGAAAATTAGTTTCGAATGTTATACATTCATCCTCAGTTCTAAAAACACACAAAAAATTCAAAAATAAGACCCTTTCCAAAAAAGCGGAGTATACGAACTAAATTGTAATTATTGTGCAGCCAAATACACGGGAAAAAACTGGAAGATCGCTAAATCAGAGATTAAAGGAACACATACGTGCATATAATAATAAGACAGATAATTCCAACTTTGCAATTCAATTAAATGAAAATAATCATAAATTCATCAAAGACTCAGGAGTTAAATTAATACATCACGTTGAAAACAGCCTCAAATTAAATATATATGAAGCACTTGAAATAATAAAATCCTTCAAATCCAATCCAGATTTTTGCTTAAATGACCAAATAAATATCTCCAATAGTCCAATCTTAAATTTATTCCCATCTATAACAGAAAAAACAATTACTCACCGGCATTACTGGAAAAATTCTGACCCTTAATCGTTTACCTAAAAACATTCTACCTACCTTTTGTTCATTGTTAGTACAATGCGAGAAGGAACCAGTACAAACTTTTCTGTTTGATATAATCCATTTAAACCTTGGTGAGTACGAATATGTATTTGATTTCTTGTCTTAATTAAATTCATAATTCATAAATGTTTTATAATACTGATTTATATTAATCTAATTTAATATGTATAATAATACCAAACTATATTTTGAATTGCTTATTTTTGATTTTTTTGTGTGTTTTTAGAACTGAATGTATGAAGATGAATGTATAACATTCGAAACTAGTTTTCAATAAAACAAATTTATAGAAGTGGCAAATAATTTATCAATCCCTAATTAGATTGATCCTTCTATACCATCATGCGGATGTCAACTAAATAATGTTTAGTTCGTCCGTCATCCGTGCAGCAGTCCAGAGTTATAAATAAGAATAATTCGAACGCTGATTTGCAACTCATTGTTTAATATTCTTTAAACAATTTCATACAAATAAACCACCTCAGTACCTTAGGAAAACTCTGCATATTTATCAGAATTATAAATTCGATATTCTCGATATAAGGAAAGCGTTCCAAATGCGAAAAAATATAAAAATAATAGGCGAAAAAGACGAAGCCATTCGGAAGGCAGGAATGGCCATTTTCCTGTCTACATTTTGGCTTTGACAGCTCATCTGATCCCTTGCTTGACCCTTTTCTGGATCATCTGATATTATTTTTGTCTTCATTTTTATCTCTAACCAAGTGAATGTAAACCTTAAAGATTGTTTTTGGATAAGTTTTATTTCAATTAACTGCCATAAGATTATAGTAAACATTTTTTTTATTTATTTATCATATATTGATTAATTGATTGTAATAATACTAAAGGAGAAGGTAGTCTGGATAGCGATCAAAACTAACACCAAAAATATCAAAAAAATATTTAATGAATGTGTACGTTTCGGCCTACCCCTGTAATTCTTTTTCAGGACTACAATGACGATTATAAAATAAGAATGAAAATCATAGAATTATATAAAATGAAAGTATATAAGTGATAGAATAAAAAGAAAAAGTAACAATGATATATAATAAATTAAGAGTTTACATCTGATTGTTTTCTCTTCATTTTTTTATATCATTGGTACTTCTTATTCTACGATTTACATAGGGTGATATGGGGAAAGTACGCACCAAATTTTACCAAGTTCGATTTTACATGACAGTAACTTTTTTATCTTTTTAAAAAATGTTCCTAAGACGATTATATTTATATACTGCATTTAATCCTACTTTCAATCATGTCCATTTTGACGAGATTGATAAAAATTAAATGGAATAATACTTAGTAAGCACTTGCCCCTATCTTCTGGGGTAATTGCATACAAGGTATCTGAAAGACTCATTATCCAAGCAAAAGCGGATTTGGGGAAAGTGCAAAATAGTTCGGTTTCCGGAGGATTATTATACCGGTGTAATCATCGAAAAAGCTCGCCTGAGATTCATATTTTACAATTTTCATTGAGTTTATTAAAGTGGGAAGTGGAATATAATTGAACAAATGTATTGAAAAAGATAATTTTTTGTTTTAATTCGCTAATACGTCGTTGCCTCGACAAAACATGATAGTAAGGTTAAGTGTAGACCCTCTGTTGTGTGACAACTGTGCGTTGTGTGCACTTACCCTTACTATCATGTTTTGTCGAGGCAACTAGGGACTAGCGAATTAAAACAAAAAATTATTTGTTCAATTATATTCCAATTCCCACTTTGATAAACTTAATGAAAATTGTAAAATATGAATGATAGTAGGGACAAGTGCACACAATGCATACTTGTCACACAACAGAGGCCTGCATTTGTCCATACCATCATGTTTTGCTGGGTGACTTAAAAATAGAAAACTGTCAAAGAGAAATGTAAATCACAAAGTATTTGAAGAACAGCTTCTGTAGGTTCCGCTCACGAAAAAAAAGAACAAAAAAAAAGGGGGCTACTGGTAGATAAACACCGATACGGTTTTACTCCAAAAGTTGAAAGATAGAACTTTATCAACAGGTTGGAACTAATATGTTTACAACTTGTGATACTCCACCTTAGCGACCTTTCGTGACTGATTTCTGATACATCAGTGTTTAGGCATTATGCCCCGAAAAAGGCAGTTCTTATAAGTTGAGAGATAGAATTTAACAAGACAATTACGCACTTACCCCACATCACTCTAATTTAATTTTATATAATTCTATGATTTTCATTTTTACTATATCATGTTCTGTGTAGCCTTAAAGAAGCCCAACGATATGGACCGAAAGTCGGCATTCATTAAATAGTTTTTTATATGATTGTTATGCCTATCAATCTAACCATCATCTTTATTTTTAATTTACACGTGCCAGGGTAATTAGAACTCTTCGGTTGCCATGAATTCACTTAATTTAGGTAATTTAGTATACCAGGTAGCGAAACGTTATTTTTAAAAATATACAGTCATAAACGTCATCCACTGCTCCTAAGAACCTTTCGCTTCCCTGAAGTACTGATACATTTTGGTAAAACGTGAAGCGATTAGATCATAGTCATCAAGAAAGCAAGTATTTAAAAACAAAAAAAACAAAAAAACTTTCGAAGTGAGTTACAATTAGAACGAAAATCCAATCCATTGCATGGTGTAATTGATAGTAAAAAACACAATAAATAAAAAAAAAAAAAAACGATTTTAAGAGACAATAATTTTTGTTGTTGGTTTAAACTGCATGGTTTTTATTGGTCCCTTCGACCGAATGTAAAAAAAAAAAGTAAAAATAAAAAATAGAATTTCTCATAATTTTTTTTCATTCACTTTTGGCTGAATTTTCACAGATTTATCAAGAGTCGTATGATAACTACATTTTTTAATGACAGACACAAGATAGTACAAAGATAGTGAAAGTTGTACAAAGTGAGGAAAGATTTAGCTCGAAGCTTAAACGATAAAAAAAAAAATGTTGTTTTTTACTTAAACGAGAGCATAAAAACAATTTACTTTGGAAAAATAAAAAGCCAATTCTGTCAATTGTTATTTAATCTTCATGCATTAAAATCTTAGAAAAGGTAATGTAGACAATGTGAAAACACAATAAACAACAAAAACTAAAATTAATGAGTACGAAGAAATTCCACTTCAATATACACAAAAAGGGACACCTTCCTAAAATTGAATTTGGCCAAGGGGAAGGAAACTTGTTTTATACTCACCCGAGTAGAGAAAGGGACCGACTCAAGGAGTCTTAATCGAATTGACCCCTTTGGCTAAAAACTTTTTAATTACATGGAATAGCATAATTTAATTATTATTTGACCAAGTCAATATTTCATCATATATTATATACTTTATAACTTGTGGATTTCTTTTGTTCTAAAAATAATATTAATTCGTTTCAAAAGAGATTTAAATTTGACAACACAGGGGTGCAATACTAATGTATGAACTGAATTGGTTTAGACGGTAAACAGATTCTAACAAATGGTTTTATTTATTGAAGAGCATAAATGCTAATCTATATTGAATACCTAATGTACGTATTTTAGTTTATTAACATTTTCTTCAATTAGTAATTTTTCAAAAAAAAATAAATAAAAAATAATGCTTTAAATAATATTTTTTCATTAATTAGGGATTGATAAATTATTTGCCACTTCTATAATTATGTTTTTATAATTAGCTTCGAATGTTATACATTCATCTTCAGTTATAAAAACAAACAAAAATTCAACATAACTCAGCGAAATTACGGGGAAAACCTCGACCCTTAAACCGTTTACCTATAAATACCCCACCTTTCTTTCATTGCTAGTTCAATTCGAGGACAAACTAATACAAACTTTCTGTTTCGATATAATCTACTTAAGCCTTGGTGAGTACCAACATGTATTTGATTTCTTGTCTTAATTAAATTCATTAATGTTTTCGAATCTTAATTTATATTACATTTAATTTAATATGTATAATAATACCAAACTGTTATTTTGAATTGCTTATTTTTGAATTTTTGTGTGCTTTTAGAACTGAAGATGAAGATATAACATTCGAAACTAGTTTTCAATAAAAACAAAATTATAGAAGTGGCAAATAATTTATCAATCCCTAATTAGATTGATCCTTCTATATCATCATGCGGATATCAATTGACTTTTTTTATTCATTAACGTGAGCGACGCCATTCTATGGATGTTGAAAAAATGTATCGATATTTTGGTCTGATATTTTTTTTTCTCGATATATCATAATATTAATATCGAAAACCGATATATATATATAAAAAAAAGAAAATATAAAATAAAACAATTCTACAAGGACGGTGGGTTCGATAAACAAAGAACTATAAAAACTGGTGGTGTGGTGTGCTCGTGTTACTATCTACAGTGACTGTTTTCAAGGGATGGGATGTCGAAAGCAAAATATCGATATTGGTTAACAGTATCGATATTTTGATATCGGCATAAAATATCAATATTTAAAAATATCGTTAATATTTTTATAAAAAAAAAATTAAAAAAAACTAATGGTTTAAATGAATTGGAGGAAGATTATTACATAATCTTTGTCTTGGTATTTAAATCCTGCTGTAAATGAGCATAATGAAAAATATTTCATAATGATATCGGCAGAATAATATCGATATTATAACAATAACATCTTAATAATATAGGATGAGAAGTAATCAGTTGACAACCGCATGATGGTATAGAAGGGTCTAGATTTAGGGATCGATAAATTATTTGCCACTTCTAGAATAGAAGTGGCAAATATTTTATCAATCCTTAACTAGGAAGAGAAATAAACTATCTGAAACCCATTCTGAAGTAATCTAGTCTCCCTAAACATTTCTATCATTATAATTTCCCTTTTAAAATATTATAAAATTATTTTGTTTTTAATATAAATGTATCCTCGAAAATATCTAGCATAATTGTATGTTTTAGGAGAACCTGACTGCCGTAAACGTAGGTTTATACAGGATCAATGGTGAGATAGCGTTGGCTCAGGTGGCGGCTAAATTTTATTATTACCATTTAAATTGCATGAGGTAATAAAGGATCTTATTAGCAGTTAAAGTGCGACAATAAAACAGTTGTTACCTGCCTTACCTTAGCCCTAGCAACACCTCCTCCTTCATCCATTTCTACACTTATCAGAGTTTACTATCTAGTGAAATTATTTTGAATTCAAACATAAACTATATATTGAATAATTAAAAAAAAACAACAAGAGTTCTCTAACTAATGATGAAATCCGTCAAGATAGTTCAATCCCAAAAGAAAGCCTCCTTAATCAATACTTACTCCGTTGTCAAAACTTTATTAATATTTATTTATTATTGTTTTATTATTAATAAACTTTACTTATTTATTAATAATTACAATATAATGACAATGAGTGTATTTATTTTTGATGATTCTGCTTTTATTTTTGCAGGTCATTAAATTACTAATAAATCAGAGAATAAACGAATAATCACAAAGATTAAATTCTTAAAACAAATGAGACAGAATCCTGTTATTAACAATATAAGAAGTCGGTAATAGTAATATTCTTTTGAAGTGCCGTACGTAATAATCTTTCTCGCCAAGTTTTTATAACCAGCGAGGAGATTAATTCCTGAAAGATCTGCCATGGTAATCAGCTAAGGAAATTTAATATCTCTCGATTTAAATCAATTCATGGAATGAATGGAGTAATCAAAGGAAAGTTGCGATAAAGTTGGAGGTAGAAATTCTCCGTTTTCTATTATTACAACATAAATGTAGCACTCATTACCATGAGTTATTTTACAATCAAGGACTCATTACTTCAGAGGAGAACATAAATCCAAGGGGTAGCTATTACTTGGATACAAGCCATAGACAAGAGGTCAGTTAAAAAATTATCGATTTCGGTTTCATGGCAATTGAAATCCACTGATCGGCTTTATTTGTTTTCCAAACTCAGTTAAGGCTTATATAACTTAAATCCTCTAACTATTCTAAAAGAATCAGTAAACAAAATGACCTCGCCCTGCCTTCAGTTTTGACTTACATTGGGTTAAACAACACGAAACTAAAAATTGAAATAATGCCAATTATGGCATTATGGAAAAGTAAGTTTTCCGCCGCCGAAACAACCGTTTGGTGCAGAAACTCGAACAAGAAGACGTGCTAATTATTTATGAACTGTGAGTTTAAAACTGGTGACATCGGCCTCGGGAGGAAAGAGGAAGAATTCTGGACGAAAATCATCATTAGATGAGGAAGATCTGCGGGACTTTGGAGAGGCAGACCCAGCAAAAAGTACTCGGGAATCGACAAGAGAGTTTCGAGTTTTCCAATACAACATAAATCGTGACCTGCATAACTTAGGAAAAGTGAAGAAAGAGTAGTTGAGCAGGCACGGCGTAGAGTAGTCAACAACTTTTGAAAAACCCAAATTACAATCACATCATTAAAAGAATTATGATTTGCGATGAAAAGTGGATATAGTGGATATAAAAACCAAGAAACAATGGTCAGACTGCAATCAGCCTCCAAAAGTCTCTAAGCAAGGACAAGTAAAAAAAAAGTCATTGCACTGTTTAATTTGGAAATGTTTAAAACTTTGAAGTTATCAGTTGCAAAGAATTTGGGGAAACTGACGCTGTCAGAGCAATGAAGTTGAGGAGGCTAAGATATGCAGGGCATGTCACCAGGATGGTGGATGGAAAAATACCAAAAATATTTCCATACAGCTGACAGCTCACACAGCCAATTCACGGAACAAATAAGAGAGGTATACCGAAGCTGAGGTGGCCAGAAGGTGCGACGGGGGATGCTAACAACATCCAGGGATATTCCCCAGTTCCTGAATAAGAACTGGATGGCGTCAGCACAAGACGATTGAAAGAAGCGGTTAGAGGAGTTCAAGATCTGTGATCGGGTTGTAATAATAATTAGTTACAAAGATTGCATGATATTGTGACGCAATAACAGCCATATTTTTATGTCTTCACGGCAGTTGAGTTTTTTTCAGACCCTGAAAAGAAGTTCTGAATTCTCCTCGGAAATAGTTTATAAAACCTAGAGATCCTAAGGATTGAGGAGGAGGCGCATTCTGCTTGTCTAAAGCATGTAAGAGCTGTATGTGAAAAGGAATAACAACAAAAAGTTTGTTGGTATCTTATTTTAAGTTAAGTCTTATTTTACCTTATGTTTTACCTCGATTGTGTTTGCTATATATTTTATCTGATAATATAGTCTGTATATAGGGATGCCTTTGGGCAATCATTGAGGATGATTATCCCAAAAATCATGTTATAAGTCAATATAAATTACTTGTATTACCCTCTAAATTGGATAGAGGCCTTTCCAAGAGCCTGATTTGTGATTATCATTATTTAACAAATAACCAAGATAATGTTCCTACTTCTAACTTTAATAATAATGCTAATAACCATAATCCTAATCAAGTTTATTGCTATCATACTTAATAAAAAATATTCAAATTAATAATGGGTGTGGTTACTAAAGAACAACTTCCTTCCTAACATTTATTATTATTCATCAAAATTAAAGTAATAAACTGTTACAAGAGTTTAACCATGGAATGATTCAGACTAGACCTAGCCATTAACTGTTCTAACATAAATATCTAATCTGTAATAATTGGTTTTGATGATCCTTCAGCATCTCTCCCTCGAGTCAGCGCTAGAGCATCTGTCATTTTCAGAGGGAAGACTAGTTGTTGTCCTGGAAGTCAGCCCTCAAGCGAGATCAGAGAAAAAGTCCTCTTTCGTTGCTTCCTCGGCTCCGGTCCCCCATTTCTTCCCTTTTCTTCCTAAGAGGGGGTCGAAGATGTCGTTGGTTGGTTAGATCTCTGTCACTGGGCATTTTCGTGATTGGCCAACTAGTTTTATAGAGAGAGGAAATTCTGTAATTTCAGCGCATAGTTCCACTCCTTGTTTGGAATGGGACGATCTTTGAATCCATTAGTAACCTCTAATCGAATGACGTCCTTCCCAGTCCTCGGCCGTTTTTTCGGTTTGCCAGCCGGGATTCCAGGATGACTGGCTTCCTTAAATTGTTTATGTCTTCCAGGACGGACCACAACTTGCCTTTGTCACCCTGTCCACTTCTCGGTAGGCTGTTAAATTAACTAATTTCTTATATCTGCGGGTAAAGGTTGTGGTGACATCTGCCGCCGCCTGTCAGTTATCTTTCTACCTACCTTCTTGTCGCTTATCATCTTTCGTTCGCACCTTGTGCATGTGCATGTGCATAATTTGTGCCTAAGAATAATATTGTCCAAAAATATCCGTATGTATGTGTAAAAATATCAGTTGTTATGTGCTTCCTCGACTACAACTTAACTCCAATTAAGATTCGTTTTTTGAAATATGTTTACTTTTTTAACAACTGTGTTTAAATTTTCAAAAATATCATTGAATCCATAAAATAAAAAAATCTGGTGCGGTGCGCGCATCACACAACTTTCCCTTACCGTCCTATAATAATTATCTTTTAATACAATTTTAAAGAGTTCACATAAACACTGCTTCTAATAAACTCAGCAGCATACAAATCTTTTCCACTTAAGAACAATAAAAAAAATTTTTAAACAATTTTAGTACAATAATCCTGTACACTACCTATAAATTTTAACTTTGTCAAGTTGCAAATATATTTTAAAAGTTTCTGGTTTAGTTTCCATGGAAACATTTTCTTTTCATTAAATAATGTGAAAGTAGAAATTATAAAGTTAATTTTCGCTTTTGTATTCTTAAATTACTTTATTACAGAGCGTATTGTTTACAACAGACTGGCAGATTGGTGGGAGGAGGTTCGGTCGAATCCGTCTCCTTTCGGATGGTTTGGTTATCCATCTAGGGTCTTGTGCTCCTCATAAAATACACTGTATCTTTGCTAATACTGGTCCGATTATGACAATTCTATAAATAATTTACTATAAATTGCATGTTTTTTAAGTTAGCCGCAAATAAAATATTCTTTTCATCATAACTTTTTTTTGCTGCTGCATTTTTTTGTTGATATACTGCATACATGAATTTAAGACTTTTAAGGAGAAGACATTAGGCAAGTTTCAAAATTGTTAGAGCCGTTTACGAGAAAATAGTAAAAAATTGTAAAATCCATGATATAATAGCTACTTCCGGTTAGTCCGATGCGCTGTATCTTTGCTAATACTGGTCCGATTTTGATGATTCTTTTATTATTTTTTAGATAATTTAATTACCTTTCATACGAGAGCAAACATTATTTGCCATAAAATGCATAATTTTTAAGTTATGCGCATATAAAATATTATTTTTATCATAACTTTTTTCCCTGCATTTTCTCGGTGATGTCCCACATAATTGAAAAGTCAAAGGTCTTTATGAAGAATAACTTAGGCTAGTTTTATCAAAATCGTTGGAGCCGTTTTCGAGAAAAGTGTAAAATCGATTATATAAATTGGCACTTCCGGTAAGTCGATATTGACGAAAAAGCTGCAGTAACATCACAGCCATATACCTACTTTAAGTATGAAATTTGAGTATCGTACGACTTTTCGTTTTTGAGCTAGGCTGTTCAGATACACACAGACACACAGACAATTTTGCGAGGCTTGGTCATTTGGACTAAGTGGACCTTAAAACGTGTATTTCCGTTGAAAACTCGAATTCGAAAATTTTCACGATCGCAATACTTCCCCTTACTATATACTTCGTGTATAGGTAAGGGAAAGTAAAAAATGTACAGAACTACCTGATAAAAGTTTTCAGAAAAGAAGTTTAATTTTTCTCATCTTTCATTTTTATTTTCAACAATTTCTTATATGTATTAATATCTCTGTTTAATTAAACATGCGCTCACAAATTTTCTTCGGTTTGAGTTCAATAGCTTTGAAAAAGAATACTACATGTTTTTCAAACTTACACATGGGACGCTATGAAGTGCTAATGAAGTGCGATTTTGAAGACATTTATTTTCGGTGACTAACATACTTCTTTTACATTACAGCACATTGCATCACGAAAAAAAATATTCCGACTCCAGAGCCATTCTTAACAGAGAAACGACGAATAAGGGTAATTTACTATAACGTGATAATTACCGAAAACACTCATAACAAATTTGAGCCATCAAAAGCGCGATAAAAAGTTATGACAATAACAGTAACATTTACATAATGCTAAAGATGACGCAATTGCTTTAACATCTGACCTTAAATACCAAGCCTCCTGGTAACACTTAACAACGGAATGCAAATTTAACGTTTATTTAATTCTCCGAGACGAAATTTTGCGAAAGATGTGGGTCAGGGGCAGTGGAACATTTCCCACCCCCTCTGAATCGTGTTAATAATAAATGCCGGAGGCCTCGTGAAGGGATGTACACAGTCCTTCTTGGTTTGCATCTTGATGAGCTCTATAATTATTCATACGCTGGTACTCTGCCTCATGGAGACATCTCTCTCATTGTTCCTATACAATGTGTGCCGAATTTACAATTAATAATAAAATTTTCGAAGGACCAGTAATTAGGAGCTGCTGAATGTCTTATAGAAGGAAAACTTTTGAGTTTCAGATTGTTTGTCGGGCTTGCCGTATGTAATCCAACTAGGGAATATCTAGATTTACTGCGTCTGGGGTTCCTAGAAGGAGGTACGCAAGGACGCTCAGTGTGGTACGCGAACAAGCAAACCAAATTCAGGAATAAAATCATTTTTTTAACAAGTTAAATGAGTGATAAAATTTTTTCAAAAATTAAAATTGAATATAACAATTATAAGATGAATAAACACGATCTTTAGTCAATAACAAATATTCAGGATGATTGCCGTAATAAACGCGAAAGCACTCGGTGTTTAAGATTAAGAATCAAGTTGAGCTCCATCAAGCCTAACATTGATGCTCTGATTGTAAATAAACAATAACATGCTTCCAGCTGGAAAATATTGATGGTATTCATCACAATGTCCAAATTTCATCCTTTTGATGGATGCACTTTATTCACAGAATTTTAGGCATTGTTATGTAAATCTTACTGTTGCTGTTATTTGAAATTGATAAACGTTTGATTTTGTATTATTTTCTTAAACACATTTACTGTAATATATATTGTTTTGTTTGTTAAATAAACTGTTGTAACTCAGTTTCTTTTTTTTTAATGACGAATCTTCTAATACTAAAATCATGAGTTCAGGTAGTGGTATGCACAGAAATCTAAAAACTGGAAGTAGTACAGAGTATAAAGTCTGGGAACACATGTACCGCGTGGTAAATGAATTCATTATTTCTAAAACCCCAAATTCTTACACTGATAAAAAATAGAATATAATAATTTAAATATTGCTCTAAACTGTATTACATAATATACTGCGGTATTTATAAATTTGGAATCGATCCGAAATTCACTAAAATAAAGATCCGAACTTAAGATTCCATTGGAAGGTTAAAAAAAAAAACCCAATTCTCTCAAATCCCAGTACAGGTTAGGCACCATCAGGACAGAAAAGGACAAATTGAGATCAATGTAAAATTTACGTTAAATTATAGTTTTAGATTCCAACGAATTTTTAAATACAAAAAACAGCTCAATTAAGAACACATAAATATCAAAATTATCTCGACTCAATTTTTGGCTATGTATCTATATAAAAGACATGAGACTGGAACGGCAGGAGTACAACCAATCCGCTCCTTAAATGCAGACAAGTTACAGCACATCTCACATCAGTAGTATGAAAAAAAGATTCACAAAATAGAAAAAGAAAATCACATCAAATCTTATTTAGACTTTCATATCATTTTCTGTACAGGTGAAGCCTGAATGGGGGGGACATTGACTCGTTAGTTATTTACTGTTTTTTTGGAATTTTCCAGTAATACAAACGAAAAGAAATTTTTTTTGCTCAATTTAAACAAAAATCTAAAGTTACGAGAAATGTTTGCAGCGCTTCCTCATTTATAGAATTGTATTTGGACTGAACCTCCCAGAGAGACTAAATTTTTAAGATTAAAAAGTTTGTGCATTCCTATTGAATAGAGAGCAGCGGAAATTGTCAAACTATCGTGTACTTTTCTGCGTTGAATTTGGAATGTTGTATCAAATGTGTAGTTGAATGCTTTGAAACGTAAATACCAATTTTTTTTATTTCTGTAAAGTGGACATACATTAATTTATTCAAACCGCATTTTTTTTTTAATTATCTAACCTTGAATTGGTCTATTTCACCGCGGTGATGAGCCGTACTAGGAAAGTTTTTCCTTCGAAATTTGGATAGACTCGGCGGATCTCTATCCCTACTATCAAGACGAAGTTATGAATGTACAAATTTTGTTGTTTATTAGTCCAATTTGGACTTATTTTTCCTGTAATAATGGTGCTTAGAGCAATTTTTACCGAATGCGGAAATTCCATAACTTTTATCCCTTTAATATCTCCATAACCTTTGATTTTAGCGAAAAAGTTTATACAATAATTTTTATAGAGAATCTAAAGTACTTTAGTTTTGTGTCGAAAATGTTTGAAATAAGTATCATAGTTTCTGAGATATTCACAAAAAAAGTGAAAATAAATCATTTTTCTATTCTTCTCCTCTCCCCATCAAAACCGACCCTGGAAACTATGGGACTTTATATCAGTTATTATGGGAAGGGTAATGAATATATTTTTTTTTTGTTTAGTAGTAAACACGGTTAAGCGTGTCTTTTATCTAGTTTTACGGTACCGGAGTAATAAAGGATTTTGATTTTGCTTGATGACATATGTTTTTAAGCATATCTAAGAATGATCGATGGTAACGAAAGTTCTTTATCTATCTAGGTACGTTTCGCAATTTCAAAATAATACAGTATATATATATATATATATATATATATATATATATATATATATATATATATATATATATATGTATGTATATTTATATCATCATCATCAATAGTAACTACTAAATTATAGACAGCAAATGATGCTATAGCATTACGACTACTCATTTAGTGGCGTGTCTTCTCATCTTCCAGCAAGGCTGGAGGACGTGGAGACGAGGGAATCGGATAATCTCTAATTAAAGAGATGCCCATTGTATCTCCAGGCTCGGGCGCGAAGTCTCCTCAGATCTCCAATTGTTCTCCTGCCTACTAATCAAGAGAACTGTATTTAGATGAGTTAAGATATTGTTTTAGGGCGTCTCTCTGTAGCAATGGGAAGCAACTCTAGAGCACGAACAATGGGTTTGATATAATTATATCCAACGGGCTTGATTTAGCTTCTTGGAGGTAACTGTTGATACCAAAATTAGGTAGGCAAGAGTGTAAATACAACCGCAAATGAAATGTATGGATCCAACTTTTTTTAAATTTTTTTTTAGGTTATTGATGTACATTCATTTATACGAGAAAATAGGCAGGTAACTACATTTGATACATTTTTTAATTAATAAATATTAAATATTCAATATATTATCCATAAATATTTGGACCGTAGAGCCAAAATAATAATAATAATAATAATAATAAATATAAATTTAGAACATAAAATACCTTACAACATATCTACCATATGTTCACCAAATGGCAGAAGTAGCAAGGTTGTTGATTTAATTTTTTAATAAATAAAATTTTAGTACGTTCGTCATATTGTTTTAAGATTGCGGATGGCAGGTTGATCTCGCTATAAACATTTTCACGACTTTATATAACAATCATAAGAACTTTGCTCAAATCTAGTTTAGTCGTTTTGCAATGAAAAGCGAAAAAAATATCGAGGTTTTTGAACATCGGCTATTTTGTTTTAAGATGACGTATAGCTTGTTGATATGTCTTAAAACCTATGCTATCCTTGCCATCCTTCATCGATTCTGAGCAAGTGAACCAATCACTTCAACTAAAAGTAGGCAAAAGTAGAGATGTTCATGTCATCGTGTAGTTTGTATAATTCCGCATTCTTCCTTTTTCATCGTAAGTCGTTTTGCTCGACTGGCCCTATAATGCGCCTGAGGATGCCTCTTTTACATGTATCCACCAACTGTGAGTCGTTCTTGTTTAGTGTCCAAGATCCACTGGGCGTAGGTCACTACAGGCTGAATCAGCGTACTGTAAAGGACAATTTTTGATTTACGGCTAACTATTGTATTTTACTTAAAAATAATTAGCAATGGGAAAGTAGGCGGGATTCCGAGCCAGAATTCTTCTTCAGATTTCCTCTCTTTCGTTCTGGCTATCATTGATGGTTGAACAGAGGTATTAGAAGCTGTAAACGAACTCAAAAGCATGCATCTTTATCGCGTTATGTGCTATTGGCGTATTAGCTTCTATCTTCTAAATATCAACAAATTAGTTGTTTTTTTAATTTATTTTTTAACCCTACCCTGCCTGCTTCAATCTCAGGCCTTTGCAGACTGCCCTTAATGCTCGGTAGTGACCTTCCCATTATAATGCCATCATCCGCACAGAGAAATACTTGCATCATCCGATTGAGGATATTTCCGCCTCCAACTAATCCCGCTCTTTCCATGGCTGCCTGTAGCACAGTATTGAAAAGGAGAGATGCAACATGATCCCTTGTCTAAGCCCATTTTGTATATTGAATGGTTCCGACAAATCCTCTTGACAATTTACCAGCTCAGCCATTTTCTCGTGAAAAAAAGATAAAAAAGTGTAACAGACAGACAAGGATTTACAATAATCATTTTATTGATATAAATAGAGTAAGTACATACCTTGAGGTTACAGGCCATTATGACAGCTATCGGAAGGAGTAGGGTGAGCGCGGTGTAGATGGCAGAGTAGCAGAGCCCACCGCGAACGGAGAGGTCGGGGCTGCAGGTGAGGAGGCTCTGGCTGTAGGAGTACTGGCTGATGAAAAGCGGTGGTAGGGCCAGTCCGAGGGCTAGCAGCCAGGCCAGGCCGAGGCCCACCAGCACCTTCCGCGGCTTCACCAGACGGGCGTAATGGAGTGGGGCCGCGATGGCGGCGTAGCGGTCGCAGTTGAGGCCACAGAGGGTGTACAGCGACAGCGGATGGAGGAGGGCGAAGAGGCTCCCGGTCAGCGAACAGGGTAGCGGCAGCGCGGTGAGTAGTGTGAGTAGACACAGGAGGCTGCCCGTCAGCCCGAGGTGTCCCAGCAGCAGTCGGCCCCCGCCTCCCTCCGTCTGCAAGAGTAAGTTCAATCAGTAAAGTCTGGCTTAATATGTTGAATATAAAAATCATGTTAATTTGAGTAGAACGTGGTTCATATCATCTGAAGAGGGATAAAATGCAAGACCACAAAAATGGATAAGCATGGCGATGTTTAGGATTCCAGAGATCGGTGTTGAGATCCCTCTACCTTATGTAGTATGGTGGATAAACAACGCCGATATGACGAGAGAAAATGTTCTGATCAACATTAAATATCAATTAAGCTGAAAGCATATGGAAAAGATCAGGTGGGGTACAAGTTGAAAAATACGAGCTTACAGGGTAAGAAGCTAGTTCAAGTTCAGACCCTTCCTGTCTAGTGTTACTAAGGATTTTGAACTGGGTCAACAGTAGGGCCACTTATACCCCATATACATTAAATATATAACCTACTCTAGTAGCGTGCATATATTAAACATCTGTAAATCCATTTTCAGCTATATTCAAGCTAATGAAATAGTCACCAATGTTAACCAGACTAATTGTGAAATAACAATGTATGGAAAGACCATGCTGATTTTAACTGATATAAAGTCTAGTCCATCCTCTTTTCGGGATATCAAGAAAACCATAACCATTTAAAGATTATTCCCATTAAAAATAATTCTACTTAAAAAAAATAATCGTCTGACAGGAATAAGATGGAGTTTTAAATGGATGGTGGGATGGAGTATTATGTTGAGATAGATGGAATCCTTTGAGCTGACTCAGCTAACCAGCTGCAGAGTATTACGATGTAATATGTAATTTTGAGCGAATGGCTTGGTAAAAGTATAAAACAAGGAAATGTTATCTACCGCGAAAGAGGAAGAGCCACTCTTACTTGATTTAAAGATAAGAAACACGAGAGCGCCTCAAGGAAAGAATACTTATCTCACTAAACAGTACAGGACTCCCTTTGATGCCAAATACAGGTTAAATAATTTTCTAGTTCACCCAGTATATCTAAAGGTGCGTCCACACCGGGCGCACTGAACAGAACAGAACAAAACAAAGGCGAACAGTTCGTAGCTGCGTGGCGTTTCGAGCTATCTTGAAAAACCAGGAACGTTCGCAAATACGATCCGCTCCATGTCGGTACATAAAAGGAAAGTGTGCTCGCTGTGCTTGGACGGGATTTTGAATTCACAGGCAGACTTTAAAGCATTTTTTACTTTACAACACTTCAATTTTAATTTTTTGTTTACTTAATAGATGAAATATAAAATAATATTATTAGATAATCAGTTTCATAATTTTTATTTTTTATCAAATGGTTTTGTGAAATTGCAAAATAAAATGAGTTTCTTTATTATTTTGATTTTAATTTCTCAGTGTAAATTCAAAGTTTTATTAATTTTGGCTACACTAGCTCGAAATATTAATTGCCGTAATACTATGGAAATTAAATGTTCTTGAATATTTTTACAGGGAATATTTTTCTCAATATGAATTAAAAAATTATTCTTTTATATTAAGAAAAACTTTTATTGAGCAGTTTTGAATATTGGTGATGTAGAAGGGATGGGTGGGTGGTCCTTGTGTTAATAATATCCACACCGCTATGGGTGCACAGAGGAACAAAAATTACTAAAACCTGTCATAATTCTTTAACTTCGAAATAGAACAGCCTAGAAGCTTAAACGTTTGTACATATTCCAGTCTTTCTTAGTGAATTCAACTCGCCAATAATATTACTAAAAAAAAAAAAAAAAAAAAAAAAATATATAAATTATAGAATGTATTAATACCAAAGCAGCAAAAAAAATAAAATAATAATACTAATGTCTGTCTGTATAAAACAAGCTAGGCGAAAAACCTTCCACTTTATATATTTGAATATATTTATATAATAGTAATTTATTATATATATATATATATATATATATATATATATATATATATATATGTATATATATATATATATATATATATATATATATATATATATATAATAAATATATATATATATATATATATATATATATATATATATATATAATAAATATATATATATATATATATATATATATATATTATATAAATATACAATATACAACTTTATTTATATTTTATTAATATAAAACAATAAATAAATTGATGACTTGTATGAACCAAAAAAGAAAAGAAAAAAAAGAGAAATTATTAGCAAAATTAAGAATAAATAAATAATTGAAAAAAATGATAATAATAAAAAAAAGTATTTTGAAGAATGAGTGTTTTTTCAGTTACTTCTAATACTTAGAGTGTGCAACAGGAAAATTGCTTTGTCTTCAAGGTTTGGTGTAAACATTCGTAACGTTTCTGGGTAACACTGTTCATAAAAATGATTGGAAATAGCGTGATGATATTTATCTCTGATACCAGCTATCAGTCCATTTGCATCCTTGGGATAGTAAGGAGCTGACAGGAGATCAAGAGATTTTTTTATCAAAAATTTTATGTCACAAAAATTATTCGTAACGAGTGCTACCTTCATTATATTTTACATTGTTCAATTAAAAATGTGAATGATGACTGTAAAATAAGTAGTTTAGATGCATCTTTTTAGAAATAGTGATTTGGCATGGGAACATCACGATTTTTACTGTAAACAGTGTTACTATTAAATAAGTATGCAGTAGTGATGCACTGTTATGTTTTTATGCCAATAATTTTGACTTTGACAACACCTAATTCTTAAATCATATCAATATATAATGTTCAGGGGTGTACGCAGAATTTTTTTTCTGGAGGGAAATTAATTTTTTTCGGGGGAGGATATCATAAGAAAAAGGGTAATAATCGCCTGAGTGCCGATTTTCTAAACACCAGGACATAACTTAAATTATATATAAAACTTAACAGAACCGTTTACGATACGCATGCCTCCACGATGGATAATTTTAAACAAGATGTCGAATCTCACCTACACCGGTAGCGGTGTGGAAATTACAAACACAAGCTCACCCCCTCCCTCTTCTATACCACCAACAATAAAAAAAAAATGTATTCATAATCAGAAAAATATTCCTTCTCCCGACTACGAACATTTAATTTACAGAATATTACGTCTATTATTATTTCGAGCTAGTGAGGTCAAAATTAATAAAACTTTAAATTTGATCTGAAAAATTAAAATAAAACTATGATAACAAATAAACTCATTTTATTTTGTGATTTCAAAAATCATCATTAAGTAATCACTTATTTTCTATTAATATTGTTTTAAAGCTCATCTGTTAAGCAAACAAAAATTAAATTTTTTATTTTATTTAATTTATTTATTTTATTTTATTTTATTTTTTTTCTTAGCCCCTTTGGGATTTTGGGGCTTGAGATGCGGGGAAGTAGGATTTGATAGGATCTCTTCTACTGTGCAGGTTACATTTTAAGAGAGGGATGTGGAATAGAGAGGTTTTTGTTTATTTATTTATTTACTTAAGCATCTTCTTCCAGTGACGGGGCTCACCGGGTTTTTTGAAGTTACTTTGTATTTATTTTTGCTTTCTCAGTCTAGGCTGAGGCTTTTTATATAATTTTGCCATCTTTGTGGCCGTCCTGTAGGAGTTAGTGTTCTGAAAAGAGGATTAGTACGGTGTTGGAGGTTATCAAAGAATTTGACATGCCTCCGTGTGATGAAGTCTGTCACCGTTGGAAGTTCAAGGGTTGTGTGCAGTATGTCAGTTTGTTTTCTGTAGTGTTGTATGTCTTACAATACGTTTCAGCTCATTGTTCTGAAACTGTTGGAGTCTCTTCGCAGTGTTGGGCGTTATGTTTGCTAACAACGGCGCTCCGTGAAGGAGTGCCGGTCCTTAGGACGCTCAAAAAAAATTAAAATTAAATTAAAAAACTAAAGTGAATTCAAAATCCCCTTCAAATACAGCGAGTACAAACTAACAATTTCCTTTGATGTACCGACATGGAGCGGATCTTGGTAGCAAGTGTTCGAAATTGGACAAGATTGCTCAAAACTGCGCGGCTGGCCGTACAAACCAACCGCGCACGTACGAACTATTCGCCTTTGTTCTGTTCAGTTCTGCGCTTCAATTGCGCGTCCGCTGTGGACGGAGTTTTACAGTTCTACTTTGTTCTGCGCATTTCTGAGCAATTTCGAACACCGACGAACGTTCTAAACGAAATCATAAAGGAATAATCCCTCTAACTAACTAAGGTTAGGGAACAATTATTGTATAGTAAGGTACAATAATAGTCATCATCATCATAACAAAAATCATCTCTGTACCTGGAAAAGCAGTACGTTATTCTATTTCGCAAAAGCAGTTTATATGATCACATATTACAATTAATTAGTAATGAAAAAACAAAAGGATTCTTACCTTGAACCAGGGAAATTAAAATGATTGTGGTAAAAGTAAACAAAATTAGGTCAGTTTAGGAGGCAATAATTATAAATGACTGTTTTGTAAACTCTTCGAAGCTCGTAGAAAAGTTTGAAAAACAATTCAATCTTACAAGAACATTACTCATCTTGCGTCTTTACAGACTTATTTCCTGAAGGATTAGTTCTTCAGAAAAAGCTACAGTTCTAGCGATATCAATCAAACAGGTAAGACATGAGTTGTAATCTGAGCATCTAATAATATTACTGTATCTATAATAGATATAATTGGAAGCCATGTTTCGCCATGGACCGTGCCATTTGAGAACCTATTATAGCTGATGGGATTAATCAATAACAATAGAGTTGATTAATTATATAGATAGCTAGTTTGATAGTGTGATATAGATATAGGTAATATGATCATGTTCAACATTGGCACATGAGGCAGAAATATCCCCAGGTTATTGGATTTTTTGAATATGTTCAAAAAGGTTTTCATCGAAACTAAAAATTTAAATAGTTTTCTTATAAAATGTTTTAATGTCCTTTCGATTTCGATAGAATAAATCTGAAGTCCCTCAGAATTGACTATTATGTATTCCTTCCTCGAAATAGTTTCTGAATTCGAGCTATTTTGAATCGGACCAAACTAGACATCTACTATGAAAACAACTACTGACAAACTCAAATAACAACCGGATCTTTGTACAGGTTGACAAATGTTTCGTAGCGGACCCAGCAAATAAAACTAGATCTTCTGATCGTTGCGAAAATAGGTGGAGACATATTATGTAGCTAGTCATTCCAGCCCTATTTGGAGTGCATAAGAGAGTTAAAAAATCCATGAATTTTTATTTCAGTTCAAATTTAGTCCCTCCCTATTGGAAAACTCTTTATTGCAAAGCAGATATCGAAATGTACCGCTCACTGGGACTGTTTTAAAGTCATTTGTAATAACAATAGGATATTATAAAATTTTAATTCGTAGAATATCCTATACCACTTTCCTCGCCCGAATCAAATTGTTTCCAGAATTGCTGGCATTTTTTTCCTTAGTGTTTTACTCCCACGATGGTAATTCATGTAAATAGCTCGGTGCTCCAATAGAGAAAAGCTTATAAAGGCATGGAAATTCTTTGAAAAGAAAAAGAGGGAAGCCGCACATTTAGTGGCTCTTTAAGAAGACGAAAGCTCTTCAGCTCTCTTTTGTTTTCTCGGGCCTAGTTATAGAGCTCTCAGCCACTCAATGAATAAGGTAAAGTAAACCCCAAGTAAATTATCTATACCGACAATTATAAATCTCTTTATTATTTTATCAATAAGGTATGTGGATGTAACAGCGAGTTTATTCCTTAATACTGATTTTAATAAACACTGAAGAGTTTGATGAAGATTTCATACATACGCAATGATATTATGTTCTATTATGAAAAAAATGGTAGACGTCTAAAGCCGTCATTTGTATTTTACAACTTCCATTTTTCGGATAGACAAAAGATGGAAATTAGATGCTCATATTAAATTAGCTATAATTTCACAAGTTAATGATATATGATTATACAATTAATTACTCATCTAGTAGCTAAATTAAATATTTATAAATGATAGAAAAGTATAAGAAGTCCAAGAATATAGATATTTATTATCATACATATCTTTGACATTATTGTCAATAAATTTAATTTTAATTCAAAGTAATTCAGCATCAAAAGGAATAAAAAAAATCTTACACCTTAAGGCAGTTTTAATAACACTGTTTTATTTCTATTTTTTGTCCAATGTATATAGGTATAAGATTTGTCTATATGTCATTTATCTAACACATTTGGATATTCCAAAACTGTAAATTACATGTACCTATCTTAACCGCATATCTGACGAAACCTTCCTAATTGAAATTCCTTTCTGACATACGTTTCGGATTCATATAACTAATCAAAGCTGTGAGCAAGGAAAACGGTTCATAAATCAAATTTGTTTAATGCCTTGATCTAGTCAGCAAAATTATAATAAAACTACAACATTCAGATAATGGTTCAGAAATAAATATTAAAAAAAATAAGAAGATGATTAACAATAAAACTATGATTATATAACGTAATGTGATCCTGCGAAATTATAATTATATTAACTGAATAATTTTGTACCTACCTTCCATATTGCATAGCAAAATAATAATAAAATAAAATTATAATAAATAAATTAAGTGAAATCAATATCATTGACTGTTGAATTGACTATGCTATGACTTTAAATGTCCATATAAATTTGTAATATATAATTTATATATATATATATATATATATATATATATATATGTATATATATATATATATATATATATATATATATATATACATAAATATATATATATATATTTTTAATAATTTTATTTTCCCTGTTGGCACTATAGACCATGAAGGTCTTTGTCCGCGCGATGTGGTCTTTTTACAGACATTCTTTCGCTTGGGGGAGCACAGACAGTCTGGAGGGTAGGTAAACTTCCCTGGTTACAGAAAAAGTAAGCTTCTTGATTACATTTTTGAAAATGTAAGATTTAATTTATTGTTTTCCGATTCAGCCAATTCATTTATTAAACAATTCATATCAAAACTTAACTATTCAAAGGCATATATATCATAATGGTTCGAAAGGTTGCCTGACGTACACGTGGGCTAGTTTCGTTGTTCGTGATATGGTCCAGTTTAGTCTTCATAGAGCTTTCTCTCTGATGGGCTTCCCTGTCACGAATACATAATATCATTCTCATAATTTATCGACCTTACATTCCATTAAACTAATTGGCGTTTCCGAATAAACTATTTACCAGCATTATAAATTATTTATTTATAGCTTTCTGGAGCATCGTACCAGGATAATATCTCCAATATCCAGCGCTTATATATATGTTTTATTGTTTTTTTGAAAATTTTCTTAACAATTTATTAAGCATAACGCGTACTAAACAAAACAACAACAAGGAACAGGTCTGACAAGTATTGGCCGCTTTTGCTAGCCCCAAGATAACCAATTAAAACCTATTGTTCCTCCAGGATACGGAAGAAGGATAAAAAATAGGGACTGAAAAATTGAAACAATAAGTGAATAAAATGGAATTGGAAAAGAAAAACCCTTCACTCAGCAACTTAAGGTGTCTAAAGCGGACAAATTAGGTGTGGTTAAGAGAGAGAATTTATTTTATTGGCTATTAATCATCTTTTCTCTTCCGTGGGTATTTAAGAGAGGAAAACCGTTAATTTACAAAATGAATATTTGTCTTTTAACATAGTTTTAAATTTTTGTCCCAACGATTCTCCAGCCATAATTGTGATATTGACTGATGTAACAAAAAGAATGTGTTCAATTTTTTCCAATTCATTGAGGGAGGGGGAGAGGGGTAGAGGGAGAGAATCACAAATTACATATATTTTAATTGGTATTTATTAAGGAGTGATTCCTTTTGATGTTGATGTTGAAGTTATATTAATATATATAAATTAATAATATATATTACCGTGTGCTCCAGGGCTTAGTTTTTTTTTTTTTTTTTTTTTTTTAGACAAATGGATTCTTAAGAAAAGTATAGATCTCCGGAAGAAATTTTGAATCTTTTACAGGAACTAAAACAGACCAAGAATGCCTTACTTTCACAGCAACTAGAAAAAAAACAAGTAGATGGTCTTTACGCTTCTTCTTTGGCATTCTGGGATCAGGATGGTGTCAATACATGTCAGGTGTATTGTACGGAATGACCAATTGGAGTAGACCACTTCTATGAGAAAACTTATTGTATGACTAGGGGTTTGCCTTAGTGAAACCACGATTGCTTGAGCGCACAACGAAGAAGGTCATCAGCAAACCTTTTAGGAATACAATCAAATAAATTTTAGGCGAATTATCTTCGTCTGAACCTTCTGTAGAGCCTGACCCACATTCAGTGGAGCAACTGAGATGTTCACTTAGTGAACAAAACAAAGTATAGGAAATCAAAAATGATATTAATAATGACTATCATTAGATAAAATGCATAGATTGTGACGAAGTATAACTTTGCAATTGCATATTATTTTCAAATTACAATTTTTTAAATTTATAAATAAACCATTGCAATTTATTATAAATTAACTACTAAATAATTTCCATTAATATTGCTAATTTCGTAGCATTAAAATGAAGGCAGTTTTTCAGTTCTCCAAATGATTGTTTTTTTTATAAAAATTTATGTTTTCTTTTAAATATAATATATTATTTTAAAATATCTTTTACTTTTATGAAGTCGTACTAAAAAGGGTAAATATGAACATATTTATGTGTATAACGTATAACATAAATTTAATAGCTGGGATGTGTGACACCCCGAAGTGTCATTAGTGAGTAAGCAAATCAGAGTGACTATCTAGGGATATAAATAAATGTATTTATATTATCGTGGATTAACTTCTTACACCCATTCATATCCTCTGAACTTTTATATAATCCCTGTTATATCTTCTATACAATCCCACAAAATATATTTTATATATATTATATTCCATTAGTGTATAGGTGTATATATACGGCTGAACAAGTAAATACATCGTTGAATGCATTATTGAATCCGATCCACTACAATTCCGTTATAGTTTAAATGACACTTAAATTCGCGTATAACTCAAAATTCTCTCATAGAATTTTTTTGTGCCCATGGAAACTTATGCTCAAAATGACAAAAACTAGCTCCCTGCAAAGTTTCAGAGCATTAGACTTAAATCACTTTTACTATGAAATACTGTTGGGCCAAATTTTCATTCGAAAATTATGGCCTGGCTTGTCTATGGTCTATCTATTTGGATGCCTTGTTGGGGGAGGGGAGAGGGTTAAAACGGATTTTGGACCGTTAATTATTTTTGTACAGATAAATAAATAAATAATATTTTCATTGATAAACATTATTTTCACAGTTCATAGATGATAATCCGAATAAGCATAAGTTTTCTGCAACATTTTGGAGTTTAAAAATTATCAAACGGTTAAGATTTAATTTTTAAACACAAATTAAAAAATGAATTTTGACAATTTTTAAACTCAAGTAGTGCATTCATTAAAATTTATATTTGAATTCATCACTACTTTTTTATAATTGTTTTAATATAACTTAATTTAATATATAATGAAATCGATAAAGTAGAGGTAAGTTTCGAAAATGAAATTTTATGGTTTTTAATTATTGATTCAATTCATTTATATTGTTTTCCTATAACATCAAATATAAACTGAGTTGAAGTCATTTATTAAAAATAATTAATAATAATAAAGGTTTTTTTTAATTAATAATAAAATTATAAATCTCATACTCTATATATACTCCCCCTAAGCCCAATTGAGACGTCGTAGTTTGCATCATTGGTTTTAGTTATATTTCATTGAGTATCGCTAAATATTATAGTTATTGCTAAATTAAATTTACAAAATTGGACAGGAATGCCCCACGACCTTGGTCCTAAACAGATTAGTTTTATTGGAAAATATTGGTGCTGTTCGAACACTAAACAGTTTTCAAAGTTCAAACCAATTAAGCTCAGATTAATTAACCAATAATCCGTTTTATCTAAAACTAAATCAAACACTGCGCTTCCTCGTATTAGTGGCTTGTGTATGTTCCATTACTGGAGAATAACCGAGATCAAATAGCTCTTGCATTTAGTTAGTATGGACTAAACTCTACAAGGCTTGTGTAGCAATACCTGTATTTCATCGATAACTATATATATATTACGCAGATATAAATTATGAATATATACATAATTATTCTTATTAATATATACATAGTATCTAAGCCTATATTATTACTTAATTAATAAATTAAAAAACACTATTAAAATAGGTTTTTAATAGCTAATTATATTTGCGAAATCACTAAATGGTTCATTAAATTATTTTAATAATACAAATAAAACATAATCCATTTAGATTTTTACTTGAATCCATACACAATTCGGTTTTGTCTTAGCTTATGTTCAAATATTTTAAAATTAAATATGCATTATTATAACAACAATTTATAGGAACAAAAGATATAAATTAAGACTACGAAGTGATTAATATTCATCTTTTATACAGCATAATCTTTCATGAATATATCATTACTAAGTTGTTTTTTATTAATAGTTATGGTATAAGTATATGCGTCAACAAAGGGTTTGGCATTAATTAAAAAATACAGATGATTTAATAATCATAGCGAATATAAAGATACAATGGAACAATTTAATGATCATAATAAGGGAATTAACTTTGCTGAGGAAAATAAATTTTTAATAAAATTAGGTATTTAGACATAAATATTATAATAGATAATAATAAAAAAAATCAATACGAAATGAACTTAAAAAAACAATTAATAGAATTGTCTTACTCAATTATTTCTCAAATCATCTTACCACATAAAAAAAAAATATACCAACAATTTTTATAAAAAGGGCTTGCAGATTAACAGACAAGAAATATATCAAAGATATATAAACAACAATAAATAAAATTTTGTATGAAAATTTTGACTCTAAAAAATTAATTAGTAAAACAAGGTATAATAACGATAATAAAAAAACAAATTAAGAATTAATAAACAAAATTATAATAATGATGATAATAGAAAATATAAAGAAACAAAAACAGAGAATGATTGCAGATTCTTACACTGATACATACAAAAAGGTAATGGAATAGAAGATCGAAGTAAGACAAAATGAATTACAAACCAGGTCTAACCGAGAAATTAATAAAGCACTTATTTTATATGATCACAATAACATAAAATTTGGAATGTTTAATGAAAATAAAATGAATACATTTTTAAAAAGTAGGAAAGATAGGATAGATCAGAACACAGTACGACTTACAATCATAATTTAGATTATGAAAATACTAAAATGATGGATTGAGTAAAATTAACAAAAAATAGAAGATTTATTGAAGCAATACCCATTACCAAGAACATAAAGAATACTGTAATCAATTTCAATTAGCTGTTAGGAATTATAGCTAGTGAGATATAGGAGAGGGACTATGGTTGATTAAAAGAGATTAGTATGAAGTCTAAGTTACAATAAGGTTGCACTGTGACAGTTAAAAAAAAATAGGAATGTCACACTCTTCTAATAAGTTTTAACATAAGAAAAAGGGATATTAAAAATTAAGATGAAATAATAGTTATTATGGATTTTATTATGACATAGACTGTATAATTAAATTGAAATTAGTGCTAGAAGACATGGTTTACACAACAGGTAGACTAGTGTATCGATTATTGGCAGTATCAGCAAAAAAACATCCAGGTTTACTTTTATTATTAAATTATAAAATAAATAGTAATTCAAGGAAATATTATAAATGAAAAATTAATTAAATGATTTTATGAATAATGTAGAAGTCTGTCCATGAAAAGTAATGTAATCAAAAGTTGGGCGAAAAGTACTCTGAGTAACGAATACCTAGTATTTTACTGGAATACTCGGTACTTGTTACTGAGAACTTTTTGTCAATTATTAATAAAAAGTGGTATCGGCAAAAAAAATGGCATATACTGGTATCGGTATGTAGATGACATTATATGCCTATGGTCTGGTACGACAAGACAAATAAATAATTTTTTAAAGGAAATAAACGAAATTCACTCTTCGATTAAATTCACAGTAGAACTGGAAAAAAAACAAAACCATAAACTTTTTAGGTTTATAAATCTCAGTAAAAAACAAATATCATGAATTTGGAATTTACCGGTAACCCACCCACACGGATGTCGATATAAACAATGAAGCTAGGAAACCGATAGCACATAAACTCGCAGCCTTTAATAGCATGATTTACCGTCTCTTGAACGTACCTTGAAATAAAAAGAACTATAATAAAGAATTTGAAATAATATATTTCATAGCAAAAAATAACGGGTACAATAAAACCACTATCAATCATATTTAAAAAAATCAAATACAAAAAAAGACAATTAATCTAATAATATCTATTCAACAACCCCCGAAGATAGGTCCATCCCGAAACATTATGTTTTGATTCCATATTACGGCTCTATATCCATCAAAGTCGGAAATGAATTGAAAAACCTGGGATTAAACCCTGCATTTAAAATAGAAAAAAACCCTATTCTCATATTTCTCTTCTCCTAAAGACAAAATAGACCCTTTCCAAAAAAGCGGAGTACACGAACTAAATTGTAATGATTGTGCAGCCAAATACACGGGAAAAACTGGAAGATCGCTAAATCAGAGACTAAAGGAATATATACGTGCATATAATAATAAGACAGATAATTCCAAATTTGCAATTCATTTAAATGAAAATAATCATAAATTCATCAAAGACTCAGGAGTTACATTAATATATCATGTCGAAAACAGCCTCAAATTAAATATATATGAAGCACTTGAAATAATAAAATCCTTCAAATCCAATCCATTTTTGCTTAAATGACCAAATAAATATCTCCAATAATCCCATCATAAATTTATTCCCATCTACAACAGAAAAACCAATTACTCACCAGCATTACTGGAAAACCCCTGACCCTTAAACCGTTACCTATAAACATACGTAACTACCTACCTTTCGTTCATTGTTAGATCAACGCGAGAAGAAACCAGCATAAATTTTTCTGTTTGATATAATCCATTTAAACCTTGGCGAGTACCAACATGTATTTGATTTCTTGTCTTGATTAAATTCATAATTCATAAATGTTTTATAATACTGATTTATATTACATCTAATTCAATATGTATAATAATACCAAACTATATTTTGAATTGCTTATTTTTGAATTTTTTGTGTGTTTTTAGAACTGAGGATGAATGTATAACATTCGAAACTAGTTTTCAATAAAACAAATTTATAGAAGTGGCAAGTAATTTATCAATCCCTAATTACACTAATAAAAAGATTATTTAATACTTATTCAGTTTTCAAAATATGCACATCACCACAGATATAAATTCACTCCTTAGAAACTCACTTCAAATAAATCTTAATCCGAATAAATTTGTAGAGCTATCTGCATCCACACTCACAAAAGAAATAAACCGGATAAGAATCATTCATGTTTCGTTTCGAGAAAATTCACTGGTTGTGAGAAATAAAGGGATGCTTTAGTTGTTTGAGCCGTTCTTATAGGTTAATAAGGACTTCACTTAGTATGGAATAGGGATGTTAATAACCGGTTGGTTAAAACTGCTGACCGTTTTTTTCGTTTTTTATATCGTCTATAATCAGTGTTTTTTTTTTAATACAAAAATCGGAGAAAAACTATTAATAATAAATTTTGTAAAAAACCAAATACTCACCTGCTTATCTCTCAGTGCTTATACCTCCTAAGTAAAATCACACTGTTACACGGACAACAACTAAAGCTAAATTTTCATGGTTTATTTCACGTTCGCCAGTAACGCAGTAGGAGTTTTGAGATTTACAAATTTATTTTAAATTTATTATTTCTAATTTTCATTCTCTATCTCATTTGCAGTTATGTTTTAAGTCTGTCAGTTTGTTAGTTTCTTAAAAAAAAAAATAGAGGAAAATTAGAACGCGAAATTCATCGTTTGAAAAAAATAATTCCTAGCTCTGTGGCCTTTTAAAAAAATCTTTAAATTACTCAATTTTAAATAGAAAATGTGCCGAAAATTGAATACTAGCACTATATTCTTATGTAAAATCCCTTGGAATTATTGAACTTGGAACGTGAAAGAATTGCTGATAATTGAATGCTAGGTTTTATAGACTTTAATTTTTTTTCTTTAATCCTCCAAAAACTGATTTTGAAACACGAAAAATTTGCTGAAAGTTTAATTATTGCTCTGCAGCCTTAAATAAAAATTACTTAAAATTGCCTGACTTGAAACTATAAAAATGTTCTAACAGCTAAACTTGCACAACTAATTTTATTCAACTTTAAAACTTTAGTGGCTGGAATAGGGCCACTGTTCTATTTTATCTCACTGGTGCAATGCTTAAAAAGAAAATTTTCAAAACATTAATTTTCTTAAAATTGCAATACTTGATTTACACCACTATGATTCTCACCGAATTTTTATCTTGGTTAAGAATCAAAAGTGGTGTAATAGATTTGAGCCCGTTGAAACAAGTCATTAAATTAGCATTAAAATTTCCACGACTTATTTTTCCAACTATACAACATTTTATCTTGCTTACCTAATATGTAATAAGCAAATTTAAACTGTAAAGCATTTTATCTTAATTACGTAATATGTAATAAGAAAATTTAAAAACATTTATTTTCTCGATAAAAAGGAAAATTATTATTCTCACGGGCTCGTTTAAGTGATTTTGTTAAGACACACCAAGTACGATCAAAGATTTTCTAATGATCAGTTATTTCCAGAGTTATTTAGCTATTTGTTTACTTGTATAAAGTTTTTTTTTTAGGTTATATCGTAAGATCAATATGTAATTTACTTGAATCAAAGGGCTTGCCAATGACCAGCTATTTGCAACAATTACAGCAATTATTCTGTCGTCATCAATAAATGTTTTGATGGGAAGTTATTTAATTTAAAATCACCGATATTTTTCTCAAAATCAGTAATTTGTATCGGGCCAATTAATTTCATTTAAAGGCAAAATAAGCGAAATAACCGATAACTGTTTTTTTCCCCTCACAAAAGCCGGCATCCCAATTTATGAGGCTGCGTTAAGCGCCAACATGTACATAAATGTAGGTCACCCAGCTTCGACTCCTGATACTTAGGAGAAATCTTCCTAAAGAGATTTCAGTCTAGAACGTGATGTCTCAGGACTTCTCGCGGAATACTAAGCAGCTACATGATAAGGAAAAAGTGGGATCTATTCACGAAAAAAGAATTAATAAGGAGAGGAATACAGGGCTAACATTTGAGTGGCGCCTCCCAACATCATAGTTTTTAGGATTAGTACTGCTTTTCTAGTAACATTTATATGATAAATAAATTAAAATCATTAATACTTTCACGGTTTTTCCTATACTTTATTAATAACAAAAGGTATTTTTAACATCTTTGCCTTTGAATGCATGTAACTGTCGAAACTGTTGGGATTCTAATTAATCATTTAAATATAATATACTTAAGGGTAATTAAACATATTTTACCCCAACAGGAAAAATGATTATCTTTTTAATAACAGCCTTTGCCACTCTCAGAGTTATTTATTACTTGCAGTACTTCCACGAATCTTTAACCAAAACGTTTATAGAATACTATTTCTTGTTCTGTTTTGCTTTTGGTCGGTGAATATTGATGGTTACTAATATTTTCAAAATGTGATTCATTATCTTTTAAATCAGGGGGATCCAAGCTATTAGCTGCTCTGGACAGCAAATAAAATGAAGAAGCTAAAATGATGAAAAAAAAAAGAAGAAGAATATTAAGGAATAATTATTAACACAGGGTGTTCAGCGATATAGCATGAAAAAAATCAAGCCTAATCAAGGATTTCAAGACCGTGAAATGTAAAATTCAATACTTTCATCCTTTCCTCAATTTATTGGATTATATTTAAACCAAAATTTGAACCGTAAAGTGTTGTACATATTTGGTCGGCTTGTGATAAAATGTAGCATTGTGACTTGAGAATGAATTGGGATAATTACAAAGGTTGTAGACGTGTTTGTTAATGAAAAATTGTTATTTAACTTCTTAGACTGAGGGCTCAATGCATCGCCAAAAATAAATATAAAAAGTAAATAAATAAAATTCACCACATTTTTATTATTAAACTTATGTTACGCAACAATACGAAATGATATATAACAAAATAATCATAATTATAGGAATAAATTAAATTCTGGCAACCCCATATCCTTGTCACTCTGACATTGGTCGAGTACATGTTTCAGAGAAAGGGATTGAAGTTTAGTAGAAGGAGGCTTTTTCTAGCTTTCATAGAATTAGAAATAGTAAGGGTAACGACTACATCAACCTTCTTCCCAATGCTTTATATACTTGTTCCTTAATACTGATGAGAAAATGGAATTATTAGACTAAAACTAAAATTCTTGATGACTGGCTGCTTATCAAGCATAATTTCAGATTTTTTACCGAAGTGAAAAATTTAACCAGAATTCCCGATCTTTAAGGAATTCAAGGCTGCTGGATACCCTGCAAATGCTGCATTGTCGGTTATTATTAAAAAAGTATAAATATTTTAATGAAGATCGATATCAATTTTTTTTCTGGATATCGGTTCTTTTTTTCTTTGAAAACTATAAATAAATATTATTTTTAAATTGTATTTATAGTTTTATTAATTTCGTTTATATTCGGAATGCGAATAAATCCTGCGAGAACTCTCCGAGAGCCGGTGCCGTACGCAGAATTATTTTTCAGAGCGGGGCATTTAATTTTTTTTTTCGGTAGGAATTTAACAAGAAGATTTAAAGTAATCAAAAGGAATCAGTAATAATAAAGTGTCTACAATCGCCAAATTTGGCGTAAGTTCTGAGGATAAGAAAGAAAACTGGATCAAAAATTGTTATTAAAAATACAAAACTTATGTTGGTGGGCATGAAAATCATATTTTTTTAAAACTTTCGGTGGAGGAGAGAGAGGACATATCCACTGATCCCCTCTCTGCATACGGCACTGTCCGAGAGTGAGTTACATGTTTGTTGGCCGACGCTCAGAGCAGTATCCAATAGTACTGAATACTGGGCTATTGGAAGTTAAAAAAACTTAAAGTAAAGTGGCTTTAGAATTAGAAATAAATCAGAATAAATAAAATAAAAAATAAAAATATATTGGAAAAAAATAACGAAAAAATTATTAGTAGTACTATAATTATAATCAGTAGTACTATATAATCATTATAATCAGTAAAATATTCTTACTACTACGACTTCTACTTACGTACTTGCTACGTCTATTTTAACTATTTAACGAATATGATTCAAATATACTCTGCTAAATTTTTCTTAAAATTATTTGTTGCAATGATACAACATATTGTAAATACAGTAAAATACAACATTACGAACAATAACCGAGTACAAAAAATGATTCCGAAAATTTCCTTATTTTACGTTAAAAACAAAAGCGGGATTCACTAATCTTACTAGAATTGACATAGTACTGCCAAACAGAGTTAATATTGATACGACTTAAAATCAGACAATACTAAGAATTCCTTGCATGAGAAGACAAAGGTGGCATAAGAAACCTCATAGTATAAATTGGTATACCATCAGAGCATACCATACATAACTGTATTTAAACATTTTTGAAGTTTTACAGAAGAGCAATAAGAAGTTTCAGATCTCACTATATTGCTTGTAATCTTTTAGCTTATTTTCGCTGAAAGATAAAATGGAATAAAATTATATCGCTAAGTTAATATTATAGCTGTGGAACAAAAAAAAGTTAATTGTGGAACAATGATTAAACTTAAAGGATAATTTTAAGTAATTGTAAAAGATGTCTTTTGACAATTTGGCAGTAATAGTGTTAATATTGAAATGTTTCAATGGGTTCAATTAGTATGGGAATTACATCCAAGACAGATAAAAACATTGGCCCGCGTTATCATTGATTATGAACGTTGTTTTCATTATATTTTGTGATTAAATCAATCTTTTGAAATTTTCTAAATTGCCAATGAATCCTGCTTAAAAAACCCAATAAGATAGATGTCATATGTAAGATTTTAGCTGATCTAGTAAGTTTATAGTTGGATACCTAACCTATACACACTAATTATCTGCGATAAAGTTGTGTCACAATGGCTTGGACAAGATGTATTTTTAAAAATAAATTACTTTAATGTTCACCGCTAATACAATTTATTTAAGCAGATTGAGGTTAATGACTCTCCGATACCCAACTATGTCCGTGGAAAGAAATACAGAAAGAAAAGTTTAAGAGCTAAACGTTCTAAACTTTTCTTCTAGTTCGGCATGAGACTTAAATAAGTTAGGAGATTGACTTAGCTCGGAGATGAGAAAGTTACTAAGGATAGACTATCTCTATTAGGGCTTAGCTAATGATTATTTTCGCTCAACAAGTCATTCCTGGCCTAGAATAGTTATAGTCATTAAAAATATTAATGATGAGAGTAATTACTCATTAATTAATGAGAGTAAAAACTCATTAAAAGAAAATAATTAGGTACGAAAACAGTCTTGGAGTTGGGTTATTTCCACTTGGTTCGTCTTTTTTAGTGTTAATGTGAGTTGTGCTATCTCTGATCTGCATTATGGACACCATCCAACAAATTTACAAATATAGTATATCTCCTAGAAATTTCTTTTTTATTAATTTTATACATACATTCGTAATTGACGCAGCAAATAGCAAAGCGATTTAGTATAGTAAAATTAGAAAACAAAACGAACATAAAAAAAAAAGCAGCAACTGGTGGTAAATTGTTCATTATCCTTCCTTAATAACTGATAAAAAGTCCCAGTGTGTCCCGTGTCACAAAAAACTGAAAGTAAATCAGTTTTCTATCCTTTTCTCCCTCCCCCATCAAAACCCGACGCGGGAAACTGAGACTTTTTACCAGTTAGTACGAGAAGGGTAATGAACAATTTACCACCAGTTGCTGCTTGTTTTACTTCCTTGTACGAAGTAAAGGAAGTATTTTAATCGCGAAAATTTTCGGTTTTCAGATTTCAACGGAAATATCCATTTTGACCATACCTGAATCCATTTTGACTAGTTTCGTCGTGGCGTCTGTACGTACGTACGGTTAGCCGTAGAAAGTTGAAATTTTGTATTAAGAATTGCTGTAAAATCTAGTCGTGAACCTCCCTTTTTGGTCACTGCTTGATCACCGGAAGTGGTACTTTACTTGAAGGTCATAATTGATTTTCATAAAAAATTATATTAAAATATGATGTAAAACATCTCAAATTTGGTAAATAGAACTTTTATATCGATATAAATGCATTTAATAGATTTTGGTTAAAATTCGTGAGCCGAAAAGAGTACTTTACTTGAAGGTCATAATAAGCTTACATCAAAAATTATATTTAAATTAAATACATCAATCATATGTTTCGGTAATAAAGGTTACAAACGCAATTTGGTTTCCAATCCAATTGAACATTTTTATTACTTGTTTTAAATGTTAAAATGGAGTGCATAATACTGGTTTTCCTCCCCATTTATAATTTAAAGGCATACAAGGAAGTCATGTGTTGCCCTCATCAGATATTTTTTTTTAAATTCTTGTCGATCCCTAATTGTACTGTACGAATTTTGATCCTCCTCTGGCAGCTTCCGGCAGACATTCTTATGCTTCAGTAGTCTACTTCCGAATGTCCAGTAAGGCTATATAATCTGCAACAACGTCCTTCAGCCACCTTACCCTGGAATACCCCACTCTCCTCGTTCGTCTCAACTTTTTTTCGGGATTTCAGACTCAACATGACCAGCCCAAAGAAGTCTTTTCAGCTTCACAATTGGCACTATGTCAACATCTTTATAAAGGTTTGGGTTTTTCTTTTCTTCCAGCCTCATTCCTCTCTTAGAGATTCAGTGATTTCTTAGAAATCGCCTTCCAAATATTAGGAGTCTGTTTTCCTCGAACTGTAGTTCGTTAACTCATAGTTCTGACCCATAGGCGAGCACCGGAGTCTTTTTAATTTTATTTGCCCGTGGAAATAAACATGCTATTAAACTGCTTTGCTATTCAGTATTAACATCTATTGGAAGCACCGAACCGACCACTGATTTCCTGCGTTACATCATTCTGGGATTTACTTCATTATAGATAAATAAAGGATTGCGCTTCAGAAAAGACTATACAGAAAGAAAGAGGAAAGAGTATATTTTATAGTTGCACAGAAATTCAAGAAAGAAATATTTGAATTCCATATTTAACCGACTTTTGAGGGATGACATAATTTTTTTTAAAAATATGTATCTTATTTGAATCTTCAGCCTTTTTTCCTCAAATCTATCCTTTATCTCTTTTGGATTCGAAGTTGAAAAGAGAGGTCATCAACCTCATCCTTTGTTCCAGTAATTTATCTTATTAAGTGGAAATTGATTGAGGATTTAAAACAAATGAACTGGGCCCTTGAGATATGCCCTAAGCTATTGGAGTATACCCAAATTTTAAAAGGTAAATTTAGCCTCATACTAGAGCATTGAACATTCTAACGTTCAAATATGCCTCAAGCAGGAAGAGTAGAAACTGTAAGGACAAAAGAGCATTTGTTATCAGCGACGTGGGTTGGCGAAGACAAAGAACTCCTCCATCATGGATGAAGATATATCTCCTGCAACGGCTGTGTATTCTCTCCTTCTAGGAGGAATTGATGAGGCCTGGGGTAGCTAACTCTAAACGACTTCCCAGATAGAATCAAATCAGCGTCTTCAGCAGTTCAAATTATTCCTTAGAAGGTGACGTAGCAGTAATTTACTTCAGTAGGATACGCCGATGAAGGACGGATTGAAATATGATTTACGTCACGTTCAATGCGGATGAATTGATATACATATTTCTTAAAAATTATGAAATTATTATTTAATTTGTTTTGTTAATGCTCCAACAGTTTTTAGTAATTTAATTGTTGAAAACACTGTTATTTTTTCAATCATTTTCCTCTCAAAGTGTTGAAAAACAAATCTTTGTATCTGGGCCAAAAGTCGAGCAGGTGTATATTATATAATATATTTGTGTATATATTAGATAATTAGTGAATAAATTTATTCAATGAATAAGTGAATACGAAGAAATTGATTTTTTTCTGAATAAAATTTGCCCAACACTGTTTAGGGCCAATGTGCCTAACGAAAGTCGAATCAAAAGTTGCCTCTAAAGTCGACCAGTGTGGACATTGCTTAAGGGTGATGTTTGCAGACGTACAATATATTGATATTAAAAGTAATATTACACACTCCAATGGGTGTATCATAGTATATTTTTCGGAGTTATATTTTCAAGAGGGAAGGGCAAGGAAATATTTTTCAAAAGAAAAAACTTGGCGAGTAAAGAAATTTTTGAAAAAAAAACACAATAAAACCAAAAAATAATAATAAAAGAATAAAATAAAATCGAACAAAATTAAATATATATAGGTCCTCGTGCGCCTGTTGACCCCGAATAGCCATAATCCGTGGATTTAGACCAATTTGTCAATGTTCTTGAACCCGAGTGAGTTGGTAGGAAGGACATTGCCGAACTGGCCCCAAAGGGACCGGTTATGGGGCAACGGGCAGCCTGCTGCTGCACCATAATAGTTTCTATGGTGGTTAGCGTTTACTGCAACGTGAGGTTGGATGACCCTCTTCAGACGGTCTGCACTTCCATAAGCAATAAATGTCTAGAAGACTATTTTAAATCATAGAATTGATTTTAAATCAGCTCATATAATATATGTTTTTAACACATTATTAACTGTGGCATCGTTTCACGGGGACCGATCTGAATATTTTATATTACGTGGGGCGAGATTTTTTTCAAGAATTTTACTCCTGTCTGGTCGGTTTGTCTTTATTAATAGTGATCAAACGATTTACATCAGGAGCAGTACTGTTACCCTGGGAATGATAATGCTTGGTAACATAAAACACTTTTTTGCTCGCCGCAATCAACGTGTTAAATAACATATTATGTTATTTAAACATATTATGTTATAAACATAATAACATAATAAACATATTATGTTATTTAAAAAAATCAAAAACAAAAAAAAAACTGATCATCTGATTTTGTTATTGGTAAGGGATTTCTGTTTCTTGAGTTATAGAAGGAGGTGGTGCGTTCAGTATCCACGCTAAATCGCTTTTTTTTTATCTCCCACTCCAATCGAGGGTATCCATTTTATAGATGGATGGATCCTTGGAGGGTCTCCCGACCCACGAGGCGATTTAACAGAATAAACAAATTATCTTGCAATAAATTATTATGCCACAGCCGGACTCGAACCCGGGAGTTATGAAGTCCTGCGCCTTACCTACTGAATAACCCCATCCATACTTATTTTAAAAGTTTAAATATTTCAGAAGTACTATTGTCGTTTGAAAAAGTAATCATTACTTTATTTATATTTTTATATTTCAATTGCCTGCATTCAGTCAATACATTGATTTTCATATAATTTTTAGTTTATTAGCATTTTCCATATACATTAGTTAATATATTTAGAAATTCACAATCCAGTTTTTACAATTTTTGCATACAATGAAAATTCTTCATTTCATGTATAACGAATAGTTGAAGTAAAGTGTCTGAACCAATATTTCTGAAAACCTAAAAAAAAAAAATGTTATAAAACCAGGAAGTTTCCCGAAGAAACTTGGATCCGGGTGGACATATATCCCTAACCTAATTTTTTTTTTCAAGTTCCATTAAGAGTAGAGACGCCTAATGGGTTCTTCGTGGATCTGAAGCTAATATCTAGTTTCAGGACACATCACTAGTCTACAATTTAGTCCTATTTCCTTTGTTAGATAATTAAAATAGGTTTCAAAACAATTTTTTCTGTTTTTGAAATAATATTTTATAAATTCATGTATGCTATATAAATTATGATATTATATAAAATCAATTTTAATAATGTTATATCCAAAGAGATCTATATATATAAGGACTCGATTAGACTTGCTCTTAAGCTACTAAAGTTGATCGCAAAAGCTTTCAGAGGATTCCTAATACACGGATCTAATCGACCAAAGCAATTAAGGGCTTATATGATATTGATGGGCCACATAATGATTTATAAATTAACAATATCGGTGAAGTAATATGTTTATAATTTGTAAAATCAATAAACGAAAACAACAATTTGAACTTAACCTGAAATTATTTGAGGTGTTTAAGATTTTGATGTTAAATTTTTCATTTCAAAATGTTCACACTTTGGAAGATTATGCATTACATATCTTAGGTAAACTGTGAATAATATCTCGTCCTATATTAATTTTCCTTTACCGATTTTTATTTATATTTTTTCAACGTTTCGGAGTATTTTTGCCCATTAGGGACTTTTTTGGGCGGAAAAGTCATGTGATAGTGAGATGACACAATAGTTAGAATGTTCCTTGTTAAATATGTAATTTAAAAAAAAAAAAATACAAATCATAATGTACATGGATTAATAAAATCAAGGAAATAACATTGAGATGTCCTGATGACGGAGAAAAAATACCTTTAACATGTATAATAACATAAAAAATAACTTAACTACATAGCTATACAGCCCGAGGTGGGCCTTGGCTTCCCTGACAACAGTGCTCCAATTTACTCTGCACAGCGCTCTCATCTTCCAGTTCCTCACACCGAGAACTGCTAGGTCCTTTCCACATCCTGAATCCAATGTCTTCGAGGTCTTCCTCTCCTCCTGGTGCTATACACAGTTCCAAGCAGAGTCTTTTATTGTATTCTGGAGTCGCCCATTCGTGCAACGTGACCTAACCACTCAATTCTTCTAGCTCGTATAAAGCGGACAATATCGCAGGATCCGTTTAGCTCATACTATTCGCTGTTATGCATTCATCCCCTTCCATTACAGGTCCATAAATTTTCCGAAGAATCTTTTTCTCGAAAATTTTCAAATTTTCTGTGGAGGTGCTAAGGGTAACTGCTTCCGCCAAGTATGTCATCACTGGTCTTACTAACGTTTTATACAGTCTTTTTTTTTGTTTCTCACGACAACAGCTATGACCGGAAGAGTTTTAAGTTCGCGAAGTAGGCTCGGTTACCTGCCATAATCCGTTTATTCATTTCTAATAATATTTTTGGAGTTAACGTTAACGTTTTTGAAGTTAAGCTCGGTGCCAAGATAAGTGAATGATTTGACATTTTCGAAGGTGAATTCCTCGATGCACAGATATGAATCACTTTCTAAACATAATGCATATACTTTGTTTTTCTTCCATTCACTTCTAAACCCACTACTTCACCTTTAGCTTTTAATAGTTTAAATACATCAATAAGAGATTGTTTATTCCTTGCCACTAAACAGATATCGTCAACTTATGCACATATTTGTGTGGATGAATTCAATATATCCCCGTTGGAATTTACTTTTCTAATGATACTATGTAGTGCGAGATTAAATAGCGTAGCAGATAGTGCGTCTCCTTGTCTAACTCCAGCAGCGACTGGAAAGGTGCGGCAAAGGGTGCCATTGATTTACACTTTAGCATTGCTGCCATACCTGTATCAAGAGTATTAGCTTACTTGGAATATTAAAATCTCGTAGAGCAAGTATCATGCTATTTCCATTTACACTATCGAAAACACGGAAGTAGTCTATAAACAGTATGGTACATGAAGGTCAGTTTTATACTTCCAACATTTTTCCATTATTTGCCTCATTTCGAAGATCTGATTCATCGTCCCACTTCCACTGCGGCCGCATTGGTATTCTTGCAAGAATTTCATGGCGAAATCGTTTTACCTAAGAACCAATATGTTGGAGAATATTTTTTAAGCAACTCCTAAAAGCGATATTCCTTTTTATGTATAGGGTAGATCAAGCTAGTTTTCCACTCAGCTGGCATGCATTCTTTGTCCCATATATCCTCAATTAATAAGCATAATTGATTATTCAACTCCTTACCGCCCTTTTTTAAAAAAATCTGCAATCAGGAAGGTCTTGACTTCTTTAGGTGATTTATTATTTGTCAATTTTTCAATTGATTCTACCATTTCCTCAATGGAGAGTGGTTCTAAGTCATTTAGATTTTCATTTTTCGGTGTCACGTCAAAGTATGCGCTTTTTATATTCAATAAATAATTAAAATGTTCCTCCCATCTGTTAAATACGTTATTTTTATCTAGTATGTTTCCATTTTTATCCTTACAAGCATCAACTTTAGATTGAAATCCACGGTTCATATATCTGATGGCTCCATGGAATTTTCTAGTTTCATTGTCCAACCTCAGTTCTTCAATTCGATCTACTTTTCTTTTTATGAATTCTCTTTTTTCTTTCTTATAATCTTTTTTGATCCCTTTGTCAATATAGAATCAATATATTTACAGTCAAAATAATTAACAGCCTGCAATATAATGAAGAATAATATCTAATTTGAACCGATAATTCGTCATGCAATTGACGTACATAATCTTTGTAATGATGTAACAGAAGTGAAAACAGAAGAATACTACTGAAAGGCTACGGTAAATATAGACGCCCCGGGTCACTAGTTGAACCAGGAAAATGAATCTTGCTCTTCATTAACCTGTGCCGACTCTACCATGCATTATTCAAAGCTCAACATGATTATTTACAACTTGATCTGAATATAGTCGTTTAACCAACAGCGGATCATTTACTTCGCTAACGACATTAATTAGTCCGAGAACGGTACCACTTCTCATAGCTCTCAGCTTTTGTAAATTATGCAAGCATTATTCGTTGTCCATAACATATCTGCCACATCCTCAGATATTAAGACTGTAGAAAAAAGTTCTCAAAATACACAAGATAAAATGAGTTCGACATGATTCTGTTTCGAGATGGTTTCAAAAGTGTAATATAGAGTGTTGAGAAACTTCTGTTGGTTTAATCATTATTATTATATTGTTTAATTAATTATTATTATAATTAAAAAAGTGCATTTAAATATAATTTTTTTAATTTATTCGTTTTATTAGTCCAAAAATTGGAAAAGAATACGACTTCTTTAGATTGTTTGACCATCTCATCTTCAAATTTTAAAAAAAATTATGCTTTTCCCCATGAGCTCTCAACTTTAGTATTTTTGTATGATCGGTTTAAGTGGAAAAATCTTTTATTCCGTTGAATAAACACGGCACATGATCTAGGTACCATCAGGGAGGTAATTCATAATATATTTAGAATATCCATGTTTTGTCACCAAAATCATCTTAAATATCTTATAAATAAGATAAGAAAACAACAAAACATAATAACAATGATGAAACAAAGAAATAAAATGAGTAACTTTATTAATTTCAATATTTTATCCTGTGCAAACGAAAAGATAAAAAACAGGATTCAATTTCATTTTAAAAAAGTTTTCAGACATAATCTAGGCAGATGAATCGTTTTTCATTGTTAATATCTTCCAAATGGCAATACGACCAGAAATGGATTTGATACTAGTTTCTGAAATTGAGCTTCTCTAATAAAATAAATAATTTTAATAAAAAGTAAGTTCAGTAAGTTATTACCATATTTTTTACAACCAAGTGAGTAGAACTTATTTCATGGAAAAAGTATTAAAAGACTTTTTAATTTTAATTATAATAATAACTATAGGTACTCAAAAACAGAACAAAAAAAAAATTGACTCTCCTACTTTCTTTAATGCTCTTTCTATCAAAATACGTTTAGCTTTAATTTGTTATATTTTCGAAAACAGGAACTAAAAACTGAGTCAATTAATAAATCCATTATTAAGTAACATATAAGATGGCATAATATTCAGGACTTTTAGTTCGCATTTGAAACCATTATGAAGCTGAAAACCCAGAGGGCATACAACGAAAAAATAAACGGAATGAAAATAGCCCCGTTTTCATTTTTCTCGAGCCCCAACGCTCGGAAAAAAAAAGATTTCCCGTGTCTGACAGGCAATCTCGGAACTTGTTCTTTCTTCCTGGAAAATATTCCGAGCTATGCGGGACAAGAAGAATTGATACGTGGCATGGAGAATATTGCCGAGCGAACTTTATTAGCGAATGTCTGAGTTTCGATGGAACGAATGTGCCGACTCGACAAAGGGCTAATTGTAACGAAGCAGTAAGCGAGGAAGATAAGGGAGTTGGAAAATAAATCTGAAAAAAAAAAAAAACAACAAGTGAGATAGTCTTCATAGAGAAACTTTCGGATCAAAAATACTTGAAAAGATAAATACATTGCAAATACACAACATTTCGCAATATTCGTTCCCACTTAAGTCACAGTAAATATCAATTTTCAACCATCATCAAGGATTTATTGTGATAAACAAACCCATAGAATTATAATCGGGTAACAGTTAGGATAGGTATAAAAAGCATTAATTATTTTGTTTTTTTATTTTGCCTATTTTTTTCATGCGTTAGTTTTATCATATCAAGTACCCAGGAGACTGAGCCAAAGCCCTGATGAATGCCAACTTTGTTAGCCGAAACGTAGGTAAGTAAATTTAAAAAATCAACACTGTAGTTTGAGTATTTTATTAGTACCTTGACTCAATACCGGTTAAAATGATCTCGGTTCTAATACTAGAGATTCAACGTAAACCTACTAAAGGGTATTTTCAAAATAAATTTTAGTTATATAATTATACCATTTTTTTTCATCGATTGATTATCGTTTTAATTAATTATTTTAAAAACATTTTCCGCTAAAACTGTTAGAAAATTAAATAAAGGAAAAATCAAAAAAGGTCTCTTTTTAATAGTAAGTTATCAATAATCAAATATTGGCTATCCTTAAATTATTCTTTAAAATTGTTACTTATACTCGTATCTACCCTCTGAAAAATGTTTTAAAATTCTTCTCTGCAGTTTTCCAAAAGAACCAGTAGCCAAAGAAAAGTGGATGAGGGCAAGTAGAAGGGAGAACTGGAATCGCCTTCTTTGCTGTAAGCATTTTACTGAAGGCGATTTTGATAAATCGTCACCTTGTATAAAATATTCAAAAAAAGGAGCAGCTTCGGTATTTTCAGAAAGAAGAGTCTTAAAATGGAAACTCTCTCCTCTCCATAGTCAAATTCCAACGAAAATTATTAAAACAGAAAACCATAGAAAACAAAACTTTGAAAAAAAAAAGATTCTTAAAATTATGGTTACGAAAAAAAAATTGAGAAATTTAAATTGGAGTGAATTTGGTCGACCGGATATATACTTAAGGCATAAGTTTAACACATTAATTAGTAAGTCTTACTTATTAATAAATAAGTGTTACTTATTAATGTCTTAATCTTTGACCGCACCCCCCGACAAACTTCTACCTTGAGAAATGTAAAGTTGGAACAAGAACGCCATAAACTAAAAGCGGCGAATTTAAATAAAATAGTAATAAAACTGGAGTGAACAATTTAATTCAATAGTAATTTATAAAAGAAAATATTTCAAAAACAATTAGAAGACAATTTTCAAGTAGTCCTTTGTCGAGTCAGTACATTTCGCTGAATTCAGAAAGAGCCACAAAAAAATATTAGAGACATAATAAGAGTATAACTCAATAAAATTTAAGATATATTATGAATCATTATAGCAACAAATTACTTTCGCATTGCTTAAATATAAATTTCTTTATACCTGTACCTAATTTTTTTCTTAGTTTTGTTTTTAACTAAGAAGTTTTTTTCTTAGTTCAGAAGAAAATAAAAAAATTGGTTCAAAACATTGGCTAATAGAATGTATTGATAAAAAGGGTATTTAAAAAGCAGATATAAAAAAATAAAAAAAATAATACATTTCAAAGGACAGTGTATTTTTTTTTTTAAAATAGATATTTTTAATGTATAATGGAGCAAAAATTTAGGTAAGCATACAAGACTTTTGTAATATAAACTGAAGAATAATAAAAGTATGTAGATTACTGTACACATTGTCATTTTTACATTAAAGTATTTCACTTACATCCTTCAATAATGTTTTTAGGCCACCGGTTAATTTAATTAACGACTTATACTTGAAAAACAACATAAATATACCTTATAATCTAAGGAAATCAAGAGAGGACAGGGAAGGAAGGTAGACAAGGTGTGGGGAGATGAGAGCATATCCCTCCATGGAAATACCTCTAATAAATCTATCCTCAGTGATCAGGACAGACAAACTTAAGATCACTCTAACGCTGGCCAAAGATAACACATCTCATACTAAAAGTCTAAAAAAAGATTAACCAAATGAACTGGAATGATATACTATCTCTGCTTGATTAACAACAATAATCTAGAAAGGGATTAATAATTATAGCACATAACTTTGGAAATATTTGTCACTTTTTTTTCTTAATCTGTTATAATCTAATAATCTGTAGTAGTTATTACCAAAAAAAGCTTTTATCTTATTTGAAATCCATACCAAAATAAAATGTATTTATATATTAATGTTTGGCATAATGGCAACATTTTTAGGCCAACAATTTTTATTTTTAGATTCGCTCCAAAATTTGAATATGGGGGTCTTTTCAAAGTGCTAAAACCAAACCTGACGCCAGTTTTGAATAAAAAAATTCTGTTAATATACATCACTCCGTAAAGAATACCGTTATCATTACATACAAGTCAATATACCCTCCAGGTCGCTCTAAAATTCAATCCCAAAAAGATCCAATCATGATCAATAAAGATCTATTGTTCATATTTTGTAAAAAAAAAAAATGCAATATTTGAACTTTCATTATTAACCCAAATGTCCGAGTTACTATATGTTACTATACGATGGTCCCAATGTGCGAAGCGCAATAGATATTACCAACCTATAAACCTAAATTTTCAATTCAGACGTGATTTTATATTTTTAATTCCATTTATTACGAAAAAATAATGAAATTAAACCCTTATTATAGCGAACTTATAGGCTAGAGATGAAAATATCTGAGAGGGAGGGGAGGAGGGAGACCGACCAATCATTTAGGGCAATAAAGTACTCCGGGGAACAAATTAGAGGGACCCTGGAAATTGGCTCATTATCAACGGATTTTTTTCTTTTAACAAGGTCTTTCGCTCTTCCTATCTACCTCTTCTTTCGAATTTCTCAGGGGCCGGATTATGTCTGCGAATAGCTGTAACGAACCAAATTTTTTGATGGATACTAAAGATTTTCAATTTCTTGTTCCACGTTATCGAATTTGGAGCATATTATTGAAGTTCGATTTACACCAACTATCTTGTCTAGATATTGCAGTAAAATAATCTTTCTTTTGACCAAATACATTTTGGAATACTTAGTTTAAAAAAAAAAACTTTTAGGCGTTATTTTTTCAATAAAGTAAGGGGCACCGTTTCGCGAAAGTAAAGACTCTTGGACAGTTATTTTTAAAGTATACCCTTATTCTTTTTTTTTTTTATTTATTTAGGAATTGTCTGCTATTTGGTAATGACCTAATTAGGTAATGGGTGAACTAAATATCTACCAGTATATTCTTTTTGGTGATAAATACTGAAAATTATGGCAACAAAAATCATTCTCTACGAACCAATATTGTGATATACAATATATTAAATCATGAACTAAACATTAAAGAATAATAACAACTCGAAGTGCAAATTGTCCAACAGGCAAGGATATCCATGTTACAAAGAGCATCATGTATCTTGTACCACTGTTGGCTGTACATGGAATACCACTCTACCAGAAACGTATTAACAGATACTTGTAGACAACACGGTCATGGTCACTAATAAGCAAGTGCTCGATAGGCTTCACGGACTCAATAGGCTAAATACATTATTTGGGACTTCAATCTCATAAATGAAACACACACGTGGAATTCCAAACCTTACTAAGTTTTACTTTCGAATGGATGCTTATATATATATATATATATATATATATGAAACCAAAATTCACAGACTGAGTAGATTCCATCTCAGAACTATTCATTTTAGAAATACCGATAAAGGCAACAAAAATAAAGTCTCATCACAAATTAAATTAACAAATTAACAATAATAATATATCTTACGTATGATTCATTTGTTTAAAATAAATTTTGAAAAATATATTTGTTGCTCAGAGACACTTTTGCTCTCTAATAACACCACTAAAAGTGTTGAGCTAAAGTGAAATTGACAATACATATGTTGTTTTACATTAAACCAATAATGGGTAGATCTTTTGTATTTTTCCCCTAAAGCTACTACTCAAAATTAAGTTAAATTTATCCATACTGGTCCAAAACTTGTTTGATTGTAAAGATTTATCACCCAAAACAGAGCCGGAACCAAGATTTTTGCCAGAGGGGGCAAGCTTAATTTCGGCATGCTTCTTTCACACACCTTCAGTCAAATTCAACAGTTTTATAGCAGTATTTTAGATAATATTTTATCCTGTTTTTTTCTTTCTTTTATTTCAGAGTAAATATCACCATCTCATAACTTTAACTCATTTTACTTACTGAACCAACGTTAATACAATTAAAAAGCAGAAACTAATATTTTACTAATACTTTGCCTAAATATTTCGCTCAATATTTGCCGCCCAGGGCAGAGGCCCTTTGCCCCTCTCCCCCGGTTCCCGGTATCATGTATATAATCGTTATATAATTGAAAATTTGCTAATAAGATCATTATAATTAATGTCCAGGAAAGAGATAGATTGGTTATTAAAAATGTATTCATTTTAACTTTTTTACGAAAATTCCAGAGATATTTAAATAAAAATAATAAATGTTGGTTAAAAATAAATGGATGGAAAGAAATATTAAGATCGTAAATTTTAAAAAGTTTTACTAAAACTTTGGGACGATATTTAACTTTTCGAATAATATTAATTGAAATTAACATGAAAAGAGTGAACACTTATAAAGATACAGAAAATAATTGTCAGAATAAAATAGAAAAAACAAGTTAGTTTTTTTATCGGATTTGGTGAAAAAGTCAATGCTTATAACCAGTATTTTAGAAACGCTTTTTTTTTTTTTTTTTTTTTTTTTTTTTTTTTATAGAAATCTTCCTTTATATCCAATTATTTAACGTTTTGGGGAATTTAAACATTGTTTTTAAGAAGTAAATCAAAATTCCTTAGGGGATTGATGAAAAGAAATCTTCTAATTTTAAATTCCTTAACTGAATTTGCATTGGTGGCTGCCAATGTGATAATGGCAAAGGATGCGATCTTCCTTGCTGAATATTTTTTTTTTTACTTTAGTAGTAATGGACGAAATTTTAGTATGGATATCATAAGCTAGGAAAGGTTGGCTTATAATCTTATTATAGCATAATTTACATAATTATACTTGTCACGAAATATTATCAGCCACAAATGTAAATTCAATAAAGAATTTAAAATTGGAAGATTTCTCTTCACTAATTCCTTAAAAAATAATTAAATCTTCCTGGGACCTAATCAAATCATAAATCAAAATAAAATATTTATTTACTTCCATAAATTTAAGTTTATAATTAATATTATATTTTTTATTAGGATTATTGATAATTCTTTGATAGATTAAATCTCATCGGCATAAAAAAAAAGTTATTAATATTACTAAGCAATAAGTAATAAAAAAATAAAATACGAAAAAACAATTGGGAACGCAACAAGTTGTAAGTTAACACGTCAACTAGGAAATAGATTCCTTGATTTTAATACGGACTGTCAAACTTGGAGTCTTGAATCCTAAAATTGGTTATTGGTGAAGGTAGAAAAAAGTTTGATTGTTAAAAAATCAATAGTGTTATATTAACATAGTATGAATGCAAGCAAAAACTATTAATTAAATAGTTAGATAATTAAGAAATAAATGAAGATTCATATATTTTTTTTTTTAGTTGGAAGGGGTGAAGAAAGGCTCTATAATATATTTCAAGCAATCAAAAATATTCTGATAACGGAAAATGTTTAGAGAACACAAAATCTTCTTTTTTTTATTTTTATTTTATTCTTCTTAATTTTATTGGGATGAAGTTTTTTATTTGCAAATTTGTAGTAAGGTTTCGTTGTACAATAAATCTCGTATCCCGATATACCTTGACAACAATAGATTTAAACAAAAATAAATTACATGAATTATAAAAAAAACAAAAAAACAAAAAAAGCATTAAAATATTAAGCAAATTTTATGCGATAAGATTGTTATTCAGACGTTTAATCTAAAGTTCCAAGCTAACCTCATAATTTTCAGTTTCAGGCTCTACTACCACAGACCCATTAAAGTTACCATTAGCAAAGTTTAACTTCTCGGCAAATTACTGACTGTAGCACATAGGCGAAATTTCAATGCCTCATGGTTGGCTCTTATGTGGTGGAGGCAAAGCCGCATATTTGGTAGCATGAGCCAATTACAGAGGAAAAACAACTTATAATTGAGTTGCATCGAATTAAAGGCTTATTGACTGAGGTGTGTAATTAGCTAGGTGAATAATTTATTTTTATTTTATTTTTTTTAGAGACATACATATAGTAGCCTTAAAATATAAAGTTCTTTACTTCTTATGTGTACTTAAAATTTAGGTGAGCTTATAAAAATTTTAATAAATATTAAAAAATATGTAGCATCCGTTTGAAGTTTAGGCTAGTTGGCCTTCGATGATAATTGTCTGGCTGATTAAAAATGATAATAGTCAGAAATAATAATTGAAAAGCAGAGAAGTTTGTAATGGTCAAATGAAAGGGACGTTTGGTGGATAATTTGGTCAGGAACCTACGCCTAGACCCTTACTGAGTCAACGAAGGAGGGTCAACAGAATAATAGGGTCTCGGGACCACGAGATCCTCCACGCTAAGACACTGTGCCAAAGGGATTCTGCCATTATGTTGAAGGGTCAAGTGGCCTAAGTTCTGAACTTACCGATGTGAGTAGAGTGCGTATATTCCTTTGTAATAAGTATTGTATGCTAGTTGTATTAACTAATAAAAAATATATATATTAATATTTTAAAAGTATATAATATTTAAAGGTAGCGTTTTTTGGAGTATTCATCATTCTCAGAAGGGTTCGACAAATGTAAAGGATTAAGACGATGCCGAAAGCAACGAGAGGACCAGAAACTGAACCTCCCTTTCGGAAACAGATGTAAAAAAAAAAGCTCAATCCAAGCTCAACCCTCACGTAATTCGGACTTCTTGAGGGCCGCATTAAGGACAAAGGAATAATGGAATATGACTCTGGATACGCACAGCCTATCGGTTCCATTTCACATTCGAATTGCGGAGATTAGCAAACGAGCTTATAATTTTAATTAGCAGATAAAACTATAAATGAAAGTTATTTCTATGAAATAAAAAGTTATATTCCATGTACGGATTAATATTAAAATTTTATGAGGAAATTGGTTTTCTCTAAAATAATTGATTTGAATTAAAACAAATAAATTTTGAAACTATTCTTACTTACATATATCAATTTCATATGATTGATTAGTAGTAGTAGAAAAATTAATGCCAATCAGCTAACCTGCTAATTGAAATTAAGCAGTTAAAGTGAAGAATTACGAGAGACAGTTAAGCACTTTCAAGTTTTAACTCTCTGGTATTTAGTTTGAACTGCAGAAAAAGCTATTTTTATAGCTTCTATTCTTCGAGCTAACTAGCGCTTAACAATTGAATCGATTATTTCAGAAACGAAACATGCCCATATTTTTACACTAGGAGATGTGTCGTTTCTGAAGTAACCGACTTCAGTTGTAAAAGAAAATAAAGAAATAACATCTTGCTGATAACCAATCCATCTCATCTCTATTCTGGGATGGTCTAATAAAAAACAACAGATTGTCATTTTCATTCTAGCTCAATACTTTTAGTAGTATTATTATAGTTTCAAAACTGTCTCGAATATTATTTATTATAGTTATATTCAAGGCAAATTAGACTTATTATGTTAAAACCATAATTTTTTTACTATATATTATACATCTTTCAGTGAGTAACGTTTCAGGATTGTAATATTCCATCTTTAGCAATTACCGTAAAAAATATATTTATTACTCAATCAACATTATTAGCTATATTTCTACATATATTTTTGGTTTATCATTTTGAAAAATGAACCTTCGTAATCGACCAAGAAATTTGTTTTCAACCCTCCATCAAAATTAGAGGTTTTACGTTTCAGGATACGTAGAGTTCAAAAATCATATAAAATAAAAAAATCCGTCCAATCATCGTCAGCGGCTTTTCTAGACTACTGGGCTGATATTTTGTGAGATTTGGCACCAGGGTTACAGGCCCAGGATGATCCTCAGAACTCGAAACTACAATCCACCATTTCGTTTAAAATAAGAAAGAAAAAAATCTGAATTAGTATTTTTTTTTTTTTTTTTTTTTTTTTTTAGATATGTAACTATAATAACTTCAACGTAACAGTTTGCAGCGTTTTTAATAATATTTTAAGTTAATTATTTGCATATTTTTATTGTGCTGTTCAATATTGTTTGTTACGTGTTTCCATTGACAATTCAGGAAGCAACAGGTAAATATAAAACTTGATAAAGAAATAATAGAAATAACTAAAAAGATCTCAAACAAATGAAATATACTTCAATATAAGAAAATAAATGTTTATGCTTCTAAGGATTATTACCAAAGTGAACAGGGGCTACTCATCCCTTGAAATTTGGTTTCATAGATATAGGGTTTATCTAGGATCGGCAGCGGACCACAGGCCAGGGAATGATTCCACATCACATTTGCAACAAAAAATATTGGGCTATGGTTCAATTCAGGGAATAGATTTAATTTTTTGTTTTTTAAAGGTTGTTTTATGTTGATCAGGAAGCGAAAAGTAAAAAACTATTTAATTTCCCGTAATTTGAGTAATTCCCAATGGCAACATCGTAAACAAGACAAAACGTTCTTAAACACTAAATAGAATTTGTCTTTATTAAATTTATTTTTAGGGCTTTCGAGCGATTAAATTACATGAAAGTCTGTTTTTCGAAAAGCCATGAATTTTTTTGTGATTTTTTTATCAGTAAGAGACTGGATTACAGATTCCTCGTTTCTAGAAAAACTTCCTTACATAATAAGCTTTAAGTCCATCTTAAAAAGCCATTTTAACATAGGTGGCAGATTGTTTTCCTCGAACCGTACACTAGAGGACTGGAGGCCATAAGAAACCAGTCATCAGTGTGGAGCGGATGACAGGATAACAGAAGACCCTCGTAAACCGATACTCACTAATTACCTTGAGGTATTACCTATCATCTTGCTAATGTACCACGATTTGACATTAATTAATTACTTAAATTACAAAGAAGAAGTTTAAAATCCTAATACATTTTTATATCCTTAACTACGTAAAGTGGAGGAGCTGTTTTGTTCGACAATAAAAGAAGTTATTCTGATTTCACTTAATATACAAGTGAACAAAATGAATTACAATCCTCAAAGATCAAAGAAGGATAATTTAAAAAAAATCATTTGATTCTAAGCATAAGTTTTGTTTAATTACCGAACCATCTCTAAAACACTGTTCGACTTCCGATTAATTATTTTTATTTGATTACTGATTGAAAAATTATGAATAAAGTTATTCACTGAATAATAGAATAACGAATAAATGAGATATTCATTATTATTAAAAAAAAATTAAAAAAAATTGTCCTACACAGGTTAGGGCCAATGTGCCTAACGAAATTCAAACAGTGTGAAACATAAACATTATGCAGCGGTCAGTAAAGAGTCATGAAGAATTAAAACGTTTAAGAAAAAAACCTTCTCAGGCAGGTATATATATATATATATATATATATCTCAAAGATAATTATACATAAATAAATAATGACTTTATTGAATTAGTCCTAAGCCATAGGAAGTAATACAACTGGAAGATTTTTTTTTAAAAATATTCAAGTCCACACTATGTAACAAGCAATACCCTACACCATGTCCTGAAAATCCCACTCGTTCTAGACCTTATTACATCCAAATTTCATCAGAACCTTAATCATCATCCTAATCCGTCAGCATCATCCCTATTTAGGCTCACCAATCCCTACAAACCTCCTCGAAAATTGGAACGTCAGTGGCCCTTACATAATTACCTAAATATATATTGGACTTGTGGAAACGACCAGATTCTCCATTCAAGTCCTGAGAACCTGCGCCTATATCGCCTTCTCACAGTCTCCACTGGCTTTTAATACCAGTGACACGGTTGAGAGAGAAGCGTTGGGATCTCCTGTAGTTTTACTTTTTCCTCCAAAATTTGGAGGAAAAGCTTGATTTTGCGTTGCCCAGGCGATTAAATATTATACATAAATATAATTGTGTTTAAGATGTTTATCTTATTTTATTTGACTTTAGTTTTCTTTATTTTTTAAAAATGTATTTATTTGCTATTATTTCATTTATTTTTATTTTCTGTAAGTATTAGTTTCCTATTAGCATTGTCTTTAATTGATACACATTTTAATATTTCAAAATACAGAGTATTTTTTTTTTTTTTAATACAAAAACGCTTTGTCGATTACGAACAATCATTATTATAAATAATAAACCAAAATTGAAAGATTATTTGGATTGAATATATTTTTTTCTCTAGCTTTTGGTATAATGATTCCAAAAGATTTCATAATTTTCCTCCGTCTTCAAAATGGCCGATATATATGCTTGAGAACCACTATTTTATCGGCCACTATTTTGAAACAAAGGCGGATAGTAATGTCGAGTTTTGCTGATCATCCTTAGATGATCCTTGCCGTTGGTCCTAAAACTAAAAGAAAATTGGCCATTTAATCTCCAGACTGCGGATGGGCGGATTTTTTCCTTCGACTTTTGGATTCTATGTATCTTGAAACGTAAAATCTCAAATTAAGGGAGGGAGAGGATTAAAATATTTTTTACTTGGTAGACTACAAAAATAAAAAACAATACATCGGTTTTTCTGCAGGTCTGAAAACATCTCTCTTTTTAGGGGTATAACAATCATGAAAAGATTTTTAAAAAATATATATATAATTCGAAAATTTATTAGTGTTTACTACAACTTCGGAAATGAGTCCCAATTGATCGAAGAAGAATTCAGTGGAATAAAAATTTAGATCTATAAACATACAAATTCAGCTTGGGTATGTTAGTGCTCGCAAAACTCGAAAAGTAGTCGGTCGATTTTGATGCGGTTTTCACTATCATTTAAAGAATTTCTTCCAGACGGTTTATATACATTAAATTTTTCGAAATGTTCCCTTCAAGGAGAGAAATAGATAAAAACTATTAACAAAAAAAATAAGGCAACTTCGTAATCTTTTTTCATGACAACTTCATACATGTGGAAGCAAGTTCACAACAAAAACATTTTAACAAGAGTGAAATTGTTGCGTGAAAGCGTCATTTGTTAATAAAATCGGAGATTAAGGAAACAAAAGAAATGTAAAAGTGTGCTTTATTGCCGTTTTGACAAAATTATTATCATTTTGATCCTGTTCCTAGAAAAGGTCTAAATGAAATGAGACGAATTCTAAAAAATGCAGCCGATTACCGAGAAAGAGTTTCACTCTTTTGGCCATGGATATTTACAGTGGACATGTTTGTTGTTAATGGGTTGTTTCGTTGAATGTTCTGGTAGCCTCCCCTAAGAGTTCTGATAATTGAAACGTAGAAATGCAAAAGAGCCTAAGTGCCTTTAGAAATTGTCTTCAGAATTCAATTTACAACTTGAAAAATATTAAAGAAAAATGACTTAATTAAAATAAAAACATATTTTTCTGATAATCTATGGTTGTATAAGTAATGAAATCACATTTATATTAGTACTAGTTATAAAAGAAAATTTTTTTTTTTAAATTTTTTAAATATTTTTAAAAATCTTTCTTCCTTTCCTTTCATTCCATGTAGCAAAGTCAAAGCAAGTCAGGGTATTGAATTGAATGATGTGTTTCCTCGGAGAATCTATGTTCGCTATAATACTTTTATTTACTTTCCTATTTATTTCATATGGCAAAAAGTATGATGAAATGTGCAATATATAAATAATGTGTTGCAAATAAAATAAAAATCAAAGTTAAACTTAAATCTTTTATTTTTTTTTTTAGTTGTTTGTAAAAATTTTGCAGAATGATGATGATTAGGAATGATTCAACGACAGTTCTGTCTTCTGTTACATTATCTTCTAAAGATCAAACATAAAAAAAGAAAAAACTTTTAATTTGGGAGGATATTTAACTCGCAATTCTTTTTACGGGCAACGATACTGATACTGATTACTGTCAACCAGTTTGACTTTGCCCATTTTTAAGTTAACAATTAAATTTTGGTTATGTGTAGACAGATTTCCCAGAAAAAAAAATCACTCCATTTGTGTGACTTTGAACTTAAACCACTATTTTAGTGTTTTTCTTTCACATCATTATCACTAGTCTCAATAAATTCAGAAGTGGGTGGGCAAAATCACCTCCATGATAGAGGTAACTTGACCCATCCCTCCTTTGTCCTATGTTTTTAAGTTCAGATTCTCTTTGTGGACAATGTCATTCATTGCTCTTATCATGCTGGAAGGACCAGAAATAAAGATAGAAAATAAAATTGACTTTAATGACTGTGTTCAAAAAATTTTTTTTGAAAACAACTATAATCTTAAGTCACTAACTTTAATATAATCAAAAATAATTATAATAATGGGGGGGGCCAAAGAAAAACTTTATTAAACACGTCAAAAAACTATAAACTCACATTAGAAATAGAACTTCCAGATTGAAAGACAGTCTCATCCCTCCAGTGCGCTTCCTTTTCAATAATGGCAATCATCACCATAAACAATTGAAGGGTTTGCTGCAAAAAGGAGGTAGCTTCATCCTTGGGGAGTTTGGACGTACATGTACTATTTTGTAGTAAAAAAATAATTCTTTCGTCCAATGATTAGTTCTCATGTTACGCAATCGATGTTACATTCGAAAAATGTGATTTTTTACTGACTTTGGGGTATATTTTCACTTCAGGCTATTCATTACTTTGGATAATATTTTCATGTAAAAATGTTTGAACATTTTTTCTTTGGTAATATATTAATAGCTAATATATTATTTAAAAACGAAAATAGTTAAAAAAACTAAATCGAAATTATTGATAATTATTTAATAATAGTTGGGGTCTATGCAGACCGATACTAACTTTTCTTATGGTTTTGACCACTATAACATTTTTCTTTCATTCTGGTGAAGGTTAACATTAAGTATATGTATAATAATCACATTTTGGCGGATTATCAAATAAATAAATAATATTAGATGGGATAAACAATTTTTTTTTAATTATTTAAAATTATATAACAAAATATTAGTCGCTGTAAATGCACTACTGATGCACTAATGATGACTCTATATCTAGTTATTAATTATCATTTTTCAAACTTTTTAGAATGTTTATGGTAGTATATCCAGTAAATCTCTCAGCTGTTATGATCGCCAGGTTTGATGTGAAAACTTTCTTATGTTGGTAAAGGTGCTTTGTTGCTATGTCGATCTCAGTAATATATCGAATTTTAATAATTTATAATCACCATGAATATTACAACAAGATTTAATGACTTTAGTGGTATTACTACCGGTTTAATGGCTACGATGTATAGCTCATTATTTAATAGGCTTATCGGATAATTATATAGTGGTTTAGGCCAATACTAATCCCCAACAAGTTGGCCCCAGTTTGGGTAAAGTATTGAGACTATCTGTTGTCTAATCAGATTATGAAAGCCCTGAGTCAGATTTTGGTTTTGATACTGTAGAGAGAAATCAAACTGCCGGTAAGGGGCAAGTGGTCATCCCTTTCATTAGTGTTAATAATTTCTGCCCAGTAGAAACGTTCTGGACAAAACAGAGGCCTTCTATTGATTTTTTTAAACACACGTCACAAATGAAATAAAATAATTTCCATTAATATATATCCTACAGTGTTGCTAAAATATTGAAACATCGAATAGTATATAATTTTACAGTTATATATTTTATATTCCGTCCCCTCTCTTCCCTTGTCTGTAACAGAAGTTAATATTTATCCTGACACACAAGTTTTTGTGACAATTACAAAAAAATAAATGATTGAATAAAATGTTGAAAAATTCAAGAATCGTCATCTCTTCAATGGGTTTGAGCTGATAACGCTATCACGTCGAGTTTATTAAAAACTATTTATTTGAAATATACTGCAGCAAGATTGAGAAAATCTCTCAAGACCAATATTAGACTGAACTTTGATATGCAATAGTTCAACCATTCAAAACAATTTAAATAATATTATATTATTATATATATATATATATATATATATATATATATATATATATATATATATATATATGATATATTTATAATGTATTATTTATATTTATATTATAATTATATTATAATAATATATATATATATATATATATATATATTATATATATATATATATATATATATATATATATATATATATATATATATATATATATATATGTACAAAAGAATTACAATTCTGTCCGAACATAGATACAGAAAGAAAAAGAAAAGAAAAAGAAAAGAAAAAAAAATGAACATATAAATATTTGTTAAGCAATTATTCAGAGAGAAACTATTTATTCAAATCATACAACAATAAAAGAATAAATAATTATATACTCTTACTTATGCAATAATTAGCAATAATCAATTATATAAAATGATAAAAGAAAAATATAGGTACTTTTAATTATATTAATGAAGTATAAGTATTCATGATCTGTGATTGAATTATTGATCGAATCAGTCTTTGTACTCTTTTTCAATTTAAGCATCCATAATAGAGGTTCTAATGGTGAGAATCTTAAAGAATATATTAATAAATGTTGGTTAGGAAAAACTACTGCTTTCTTCTTCAGGGTTTTCTGCGACACATTATGTTATATACTTTGCTCCAGCCCTGAATCTTACCCACATAGTTGGGACGAAGCGTTGGCTGTTAATAAAAAACATTTTTTATTTTTATGTTGCAGACACTGATCAATATTGTAAATCAGTAGTAGTAGTATCAATACAGTCAACTACACTTCACTTCCATAAAGAATTATAAATTTAACGTACATTTTCAAAATATATTTTCCTTCGATATATCAATAAAATTCTGCATTACATGATAGTATTCAGTGTTCTATTTGATATTGCATAATTGCTAATCACGATATATATTATCTAATTTTTATTATTTATACACACATAAAACTTTAATAATAATCTTCAGTTTATTGTTCATTTTATAAACTCATGGGCAAAGATTAACATGGCAAGTATTTCTAGGTCGCAGATAGCTCAGGTCGCAGGAATAAAAAGCCATTGGAGGCTGAGTAGGCAATTGAAAGTTCGCAGCGCTTAGAGTTTCTGTTGGTTAATTAACTCCTTTGGAAAACCGCATTTTCCCATTACATCAACGACAAACCTCCTATTGGTTAAAACTTGATTGTTAAAAGATAGGGATTCTTGAATATCTTACCGATCAGATACTTGAATTCCTTATTTTGTTAACATAAATAATTATTTTAAGACCAATAAGAGAGAGATCCTGTGAAAAAGACAGTATCTTCTTTATTCTGGATAATATCTTAGGAACAATGTAGACACTACATTGTTTAAAGAGAAATTGTGAATTGAGAAAGAATTTGTTTGACCTTTTTTTTTTTTTATCGTTTTGTAAAACAGAACCAGACACGAAAGAGCTTTCTGTCCATTATGTTTCGACAAACACAACCATTCTCGTTATTTGAGAAAGAGCACTCTTCGGTAGCTCTGCCCTTTAAAACTATTTTAAGTTCTAGGGACAGTTTTTTGTTTATGTATTATATATTTATACTTGATTCATATTTTATCTGAGAAGTCTACAATATTGAATTAAATGTCCTTCGTTGAACATGTACGGCATTTTCAGATTCAACAAATCCTTGACTAAGGGTGGAAACTATGGATTTAATCAAGAGACTATGAAAAGTTTCCAAAAGCATCATGGTATTTATAATTTTAATATTATATTCTCCAACAGCTTTTCCGATTTTAAATATTGATTTCAGATTTCAATACCCTTAATGCATTGGGACTCGTTGGTAGGTTTCAATCTGTATTGGGGTAAAAAAGGAGGTAATATTGATAAATATAATAATGATTTACACGTTCATCGCCGAGTGTGAATCGGCTGTTTCTAAAAAATCAATTTTATTATTATTATTATAAAGGCAATGTGATGTCTGCTTACTCTGAACTATATAGACTATCAAAGATTGACCGATATCAGTTCATACTGCACTGCACTGCCAATACAGTTGGCAGATAAGGTAAAAAAAAAATAGTAATAAATGAATAAGAAAAAAATAAAATAAAAAATATAAATCAATTTTAAAAATTACCAAGATTTCTCTCTGTGATTATAAGGAAATAAAAATACTTGATTGTATTTTTCAAAAACAATTTTGATCATAATTTAGGCGGTTCATTTAAAAATCAAAGAGTTTTAACGAAGAATTCGTTAATCGAAACGTTGTACTGGCCTTGCTTTTTTTTCAAAATATACCGACGCACGGTTTTAAAAATGATTTTGTGCTCATATTTGAAAGAAGGAGAAAAGACAGAAATAGAGAGAATAGGTGGGAAAAAGGAGAATTTTAGTGAGGCAAGACTCAAGTGTGATGTTTGTAGGGACATCATCATAACGATATAATAAAGTCTTGTAATATAGTCCTTCTAGAACTAAATATTGATTTCAGATTTCAATACCACTAATGCTTTGGGACTCGTTGCTCGTGACTCGTAGGTTTCAATCTGTATGGGGATAAAAAAGGAGGTAATACTGATAAATGTAACAATGATTTACACGTTCATCACAGAGTGTGAATCGGCCGAATTTCTAAAAAATCAATTTTATTATTATTATTATAAAGGTAATACACGACAAGGTGATGTCTGCTTACTCTGAACTATATCGACTATCAAAGATTGACCGATATCAGTTCATACTGCACTGCACTGCCAATACAGTTGGCAGATAAGGTAAAAAAAAAATAGTAATAAATGAATAAGAAAAAAAATAAAATAAAAAATATAAATCAATTTTAAAAACATCAAAATTATCGATAAGCTGATAAACTAAAAATAATTATCGATATAAAAACAGAGCACAGACATTAAAGATTCAATACTACACATTGATATAACAAGTGTGTCGGTGTTATTGAAACATTATTATTTAACGTGGTGTATATATCATATGAGTCAATATCATCGCTACAATATACCCCTCAGACGGTCAATATAGTGACGGAGTTCTATATTGACCTAATGATATTGACCGTGTAAGGTGGGCTTTAGACTGGCCCAACTTTCCCATATATTATGTTCTTCTGCCTGCAAAGGAGAGAAGTCAACTGGCTAGTTATTTACAACTATTTGAGATACTTCCGGCTTTGTTTTGAATATTCTAATATTATCCCAACAGTAATGTTTGTATCTTCTTTTGAGTTTTTACTCATTAAAAAGTTATTTTGCCTCCCAAAAGACGGTCATTAGCCAATGCTGAATATGCTAATAACAATAATAAGCTGAATAAATAAGATATATATGTTTGTAAAATTAAATCCAAAAAAAATATTTTACCAATCAGTACGACATAGCAAGACCTAGTCGATAAATGCTTATCGAATTATCTTATTAACGTTAGCCAGGGATTTGCTGCAAAAAAGAACTCAACTACGTGATTACTCTGTCCAATCAGAGCCGCTGTAATCCTCAAACTGGAATCCAATAAGACCTTATGTAATACGCAGCATTTTAGCTCTATGGTGCGACATAAATAAGACGAGAAATTGTTTTGATCGAAACACACAAGGCCAAATTAAATGAGGTCAAGGTATTTAATTTATAAAATTTGCTGCATCAAGGCAAGAGGCTTCTTCTTTAGGTTTACATGGTTATAAAAATTCAGGAAAATGAATTCAGGTCGGTGCTGTGGCGAGCTTCGCAAAGTCCAGAGCCCCATCCGTTCACCTTTAATAGACCCCCGCGTGACTAATTTATCGCCAACAACACCGGGATTGTGACGGTTCTACGAGAATCAGAGTGTAACGACTGCCATATCAGAATTCGAATTACCTCCTTAATGTATGCTTCGAAGCCATTTGCATTCCGCTGATTATCATTCGATGGGGTGGTCTAATCAAGGCCCTTATCAATTATTCAACTCTTCCTTTCCTCTTCTTTTAATTTATTCCGTCTCTAGTTTCTTCTAGTTTACATAATAGTGACGCCGGCAGGATTACTCATTCACAACTTTTATTCTGTTCCGCTAACGGAAAAGGTATCATAAAGTATCTAATCCATTAATTCTGACATCCAATCGTCAACTCCAGTTGAATGGAACATACTCCATGTAGAATTTATTTTTTAAATACAAGCTTTTCCAAAGGAAAGACTTGAAATAACATCTCAGTTAATCAAGAATGGAATCCATGGAAGACTTAGTCACTAGGCTACCGGGTTCGATACAATTATATGAATTTATTTAAAATTTACATTATCACAAATAAATTTTCTTATTGGTACCTTTGGTTTACGAGTTTACGTATTTGGGATCCCTATTGACACCAAGAAACGATGTCTCTGCTGAGATAAGAAAAAGGCTAGTGCCGGCAATTAGGGCATATTTTGCCTTACTGAAAACTCTCCGCAGCAGATCCGTTACAAGGGCACTAAACTGGTCATATACAAGACTTATACGCCCTGTTCTTACCTATGCTTCCCAAACCTGGACTATCTCAAGAAATAATGGAAATAGTCTTTTAATTTTCGAAAGAAAAATATTACGGCGTATAGTTGGCCCAGTGAGAGATGGAGATGGATGGAGAATTTGGAGGAACAGGAAGCTTTATGACTTTTACGGAGATATGGACGTTGTAAAGTTTATAAAACTGGGGAAGCTCAGTTGGGATGGCTATGTCGCAAGGATGGAAGTAGAGGAAATTCCTAGAAAAGTAGTGGACACCGCCCTTCACAGTATACGACGGACTGGTAGGCCAAGACTTCGATGGGTTGATGGAGTGGCGGCGGATGCACGGAGCCTGCTACGGATCAGAAGTTGGAGAGCGGCAGCAAAAAATCGGGCCGAATGGCGGCGGCTCATTGAGGAGGCCAGGGCCCACCCAGGGTTGTAGCGCCACGTAGATAGATAGATAGATGTTTAGTAAAAATGCGACAATGAATACTTTCATTGTTATTAAAAGCAGGGCTGATCATATGCTTGAAATTTCGAAAAAATTGCATTATTTCTCAAATATCTGAAACTTGAATCGAACCTTTTGTAAAATTTATCCAGGACCAAACTGCTGAAAGAAATCGAGTTCTAGGTTCCGAGGAAGAGCAGGTATCCTATACTAATTACCAGAGAAAACTACCTATACTATGAGGCCTTTGTGTACAGGTGGAAGAAAATTGTAGGCTAGACCCACTTCTCCTTCTCTTCTATGGGAAGAGGGGAGGTGTTCTAGGGAGACCGCAGGATGAAGGAAGCACAGAATAGGAAGGCGATAAACCCACAAGGTTAAATAAGAATAGAGAAAAATAAAAGAAAATAAGTAAATACAATTTTTATTTGCAATAGTACATACGCACAAACCGAGTAATTATCCCATTGCTATCAGAACCATAAGTGGATTAAAGGAAAAAAGTTCTTAATCCCTAAGGTTAATCGAAAGAAATGGATATTTACCAGCAGTGTCCTTCAGATGGCCAATTAATAAGAAATATCGTTCTTTATCAACCATATTGAATAAGTTAAGCAATAAGTTGCTGCATTTTTTATATTTAAGGTATCGTAACCAAGATTTCTCTCTGTGATTATAAGGAAATAAAAATACTTGTTTGTATTTTTCAAAAACAATTTTGATCATAATTTAGGCGGTTCATTTAAAAATCAAAGAGTTTTAACGAAGAGTTCGTTAATCGAAACGTTGTACTGGACTTGTTTTTTTTTTTCAAAATATACCAACGCACGTTTTTAAAAATGATTTTGTGCTCATATTTGAAAGAAGGAGAAAAGATAGAAATAGAGAGAATAGGTGGGAAAAATGAGAATTTTAGTGAGGCAAGACTCAAGTGTGATGTTTGTAGGGACATCATCATAACGATATAATAAAGTCTAGTAATATAGTCCTTCTAGAACCACCATCACTCTAATGTGGGATTTCTCAAGGAACAATCGGGATAGGCAGAGCTTTTCAAGTCCTATCTAGGAGGATAAAATGATATTTTATCCATAATTTTCTTTTCTTTCTTTTGATAAAATTTAGGTTATTATTATGAAATTATATAATAATAATTTTCATGATAACAAAAGTATTATTGAACTTTAATGATAGAAAATATATTATAATATTTTTTCAAAAGTAGACAATACACAGGAAAGTATCAGGATCTACTAAAAATAAGAACTTTATATAACACAATTCAGGTGAATTCTATCAAAAGTTAATATATCTACTTCTCGTAAAGCATAAGATTTTTTTTTTTGATGAATTAAAATTCAATACCTAAAAATAATTCTGTTTATTTCAAATCGTAATTTTTTCGTTGTCAAATAGGTGTTATAAAACAAACATTTTCAATAAAAAATTCCTTTATCTTTATTAGATGACCTTATAATAATCTTTTCTATTATTTTCCGAAAATGCATCTATTGACTTTTGGCAGAATAGTCCTGAATTCTGCTTTAAATTATTAACTGTTCGGCCATTAATCGAATCTGTTTTCGCCTTGGCAGAGCTCCACCAAAGCAATGAGGGAAGGACGGAAGCATTTATCAGGCAGACATAACCCCATGTTGCAGACCAACTCTGAATACCAACTAGTCTCTTTAAATGGAAAATATTTTCCAGGGTTAGAAACAGCCAATGAAGTTCTAATAGCACTGCGGAAATACGAAATTGAGAAAAAGTACGTTAGAAATCACGAAGCAACACGGAGATGGCATGAAGGGAAATTAATTTTATTCTATTTTCAAAATATAAAATAAGGCATAAAAATGATTTTTATGATTTAGTCAAAATAAATTATTGTTGCTTGTGTTATAAAGACGCAAAATGTATTATATTAATATATAAGATCAGTATTTATGAGCACTTATTTCTTCAGGTCAATAAAAGTAATTATATCATTAAAAAATTTGTAAGTTTTTAGTAATAAATAAAACAAAAACTATGTATATATTTTATCACTTATAAGGATAATGATAACGTAATAATCGTTATTGTTCATATAAAAATCAAAAATTCTTAACATAATAATGTCTTTAAACATGTATTTTTCATTAACTCTAAATTAAAGAGCATTGATTAACTCTAACTGAATAAGCTCTAACAAATAAGCACCACTGAATACAACGATTTTTTTCTTAAACTTTAATTATTGAGCATTACAAAAGTATTAAAAATACAAATAATAAACCTGCTATCTGATATTTGCCATACACAACATGATAAACTTACATAGAATTCAAATTCTATCCCTTAATTAATAAATAGTTTATAATATATTTATAAGTCTATGAATTTGCTAACTTTCAGATGATGAGATATTATACTCTTGATCTAAGTATTGAAATTACTTGACAAATTTTATTCCGGGACACACCTTTTTATGAAATTTAATCAGGGTTTTTACCTGCGTTATAAAAGGCTCAACTTCCCACTGAAGAAAAGTAATTTAATTAGACGTGATATAGTGGATATGAAAAGTTCAAAGGAGAGCCATCCTCTTTTGGGATGGTAAACATTTAAAATAATTTGATCACACACGATGGTGTCTGTCCTTTGTAAATTATATTTAAAATGGTGAAGTAGTCGATTTGCATGCAGAATTAAAAAAAATAAATAAAAAAATGTAAAGATATACTAGTATTAAATTTGGCATGATATTAAATCTGGCTTTGTAATTATATAATTAAAAAAATAAATAAGTCTTCGAATTATATTAATATTTGCAGGCAACAACCATATATTTAATGATTTATGAATAATTTTGATCTATAAAATGCCTTTGAAATATATTTACGTTTATTTACATAATAAAAAAAAAATCTCTTTTAATATAAAAATCTTATTTATCTCCCCCTCTTCTTTGTAAGATTAATATTTATTTTCTTTTTTTTAAAAGTATAATTATAATTGTTTGCAGGATTAATATAATATAAATATATATTATAATCAGTTGAAGTCAACTACCTTTTTTCTGGGTTCTCTAAAACGACAAATTAATATAAAATAAAATAAATGAGAGATTGAGAAGCCAAGGGGTACAAGTGATTTTTATTTTCAGAGATAGCGTTAAGAATATGTATTATAAATAGATAGTTAATGCGTGTAAAATGTTATTCAAAAGCTATATTGCTCAACATTCAAGGGATATACAGTAAAACCATAATATAAGTATGATACAAATTCAAGGTTTTATGAAAATATTTTAATATTAAAATGCATTTTCACAAAATTATTAAGTTGTCACTTGTACTCCTTGACTTCTTACCCTCTCAAATATACGAGCATTTATTACGATAATTAAAAAAAAAAATACCATAATTTTTCTATTATTATTTTATTCTAAGGAAAATTTTTCATCCTTATAATTTATTTTTTTTTTAAAGATTTTTCAGAGGTGTAAAGAAATCTGTAGTAGAAACCAATAAGCTTAATTTCAAGATGTCTTGATTTTTTAAAAGGAATGTAATACAGAGATCCTTAGAGTGCCAACAAAATGTCTGATATAACGAAAACTTCTTTAATCTTAAGAAACTGCGCCTTCAATCTTAAACAACTGACCGCATTACTTAAAAGTATTGTGGGTCTGGAGCGCCTTCAAAGCATACATCAGGCTCAATTCACAGATACAATTTATCAGTGGTTCAATTTGTTAGCAATTTAATTTAATTTAATTTATAAATGAATAAAAATTTCAATCTATAACTAAATGAAACCACAACCCTTAATCTAATAAAGCCATTAACCACAAAATCATCAATATTTGAAAATTTATAGTTGTAATAACTCAAATAGCTAAAAACCTACACCAACGCAATTATTATAATTGATATGATAACTCATATCAAATTATAATTTATTAAAATATTATAAAATTAATTACCTGTTTAGTGATGAAGACAATGACCAGAATATACAGGTTGAGGCAGAGGCCGAAGAAGGATAGGGCATTTAGACAAAGGCCTAGGAAAGGCCCTGTCATTCCGCCTCACCATCAACACCTGTCAATAAATTTATTAATTAATGTCCAGAAAATTTAGTTAATAAATATCGACAAAAATATGATTTATTAATTTCAATGAATGGATAAAAAATGAATAAGTTTAATATGCTGTACTTGTATGTAAGAAATACATCCTCCATATATACAAATACAATCAAGCTCTAAATGCAAGAAAATTAACTACAAACATCTATAATCATAATATGTGAAAGTAAAACTTTATGTACATACATAAATCCATACTCAATTTACTATATGCTAGAAAAAATGTTTGTCTTTGTTTCCGAATCAAAAATTGAATCAATACTAATCTCAACATATAATAATGATAAAATATAATAATATTTAATAATTAAATGTTATCTAACATTATAATTATTAAATAAATATTTCTGTTATAAAAAAAAAATACCACATATAAAAATGTTGATTTTTAAAAGTTTAAATTTGAGCTCATTTGCAAATAAAAATGGTTTGTACGAAAAAAGCAATAATGTGAATGAATTCCTAAAAAAGGAGACTGCCAAAAAATATTTATAGTCACAGCCACAAAAAAATAATAAATAATAAATAGGAGATTGTTCTGTGGTTAATTTACATTTAATGCTGTTAAACTAAGTTCATACGAAAAATAATCTATAAAATTGATAATTATTCAATTCAGTTATAAAATAACAAGTAAAATAAAATTTATTTAAATCTTCAATTTGGCAGAATGAAATGCTTTAAAACATCAGAAGAGGGGACATCTCACAAATCGAAATTGGCAGGTTGACAAAAAATCAAAATCAAAGGGTTTTTTTACCAAAAAAAAATCACAGATTATACCTTTGAATTAAATTAGTAAAATAATAATAAATAATCAGGATTGGATCACTAAGAGTTTCGTTTTTTTTTGTTCTTAAGGTGTTATAAATATACAATAATATATAAATAGTTGTAGTTTCAGAACTTTTAAAAAAAAAAATAGAGTTGGCGCGAAACTGAATCCACGAATATAATTAGAAATTAGCAGTGACTTGGTCAAAGCTCCCTCAACCAGTTCATTTTCATTCTTCTCTTAATGTTATATGAAATTCATAAACTGTTGAATGCAGCTTAAGCACCAGGGGGATTTCGAAATTGTTCTATTTTGGACTAAAAATTGAAGCTATGTGTATGTGAAAATGATAGAAAAGGGCTATTATATTTCTTCCAAGATTTTCTTTAATCCATTATTTTTTTCTAATAATGAACATTTATAAATATATATTATTTGTGTATCTGTGAGTGTTTCTGTAAGCACAGAAATGCTCTACCTTCAGATAAAAATCTGATTAGAAGGTTATTATGAAAACAGGAATAAAAACTACCTATTTGTTGGTCAATGGATGGTAATTGTAAGTCGGTATGTAGAATTTTACGTTTACGTACCAAGGAGCTTCTGTTATCATTCTTAAAATTTTGGATTGAAACTATTGCAATTTTGAAAATGTCATTAGTGATTTTGTAAAGTTAGTGAGGCCAACCTGGGGTTGTGGTGTATTGTTAAAATTGTTGAAAAAATTCATATTTTCTCCCCAAAAAATACACTATCGCAGTGGGTCGAGGGTATATCAGACATCTTCAAAACTTCCATAATCGTGCTAGGGGTTATGGAAACGGATAGAAAACGCGGTCCCGCTGCTCACCGCCGACGTTCGACCCACTGCGATAGTCTATTTTTTGGGGAGAAAATACGACTAAAAAAGAAGAAAAATTTAATAATAATTAGTGCAGAGTCGTTTTTCCTCTAAATATGAGAATGAGAATAAATAAATATTTTTAAAAAATCATATTTTCCCTCTAAATATGAGAATGAGAATAAATAAATATTTTTAAAAAATCATATTTTCCCTCTAAATATGAGAATGAGAATAAATAAATATTTTAAAAAAATCATAAACTTTTTCTTATTAGAAGGCAATAATTTTTTTAAGACAATCTAGAAGCGGGGGTGCGAAAAAATAACTAGGGACAATATTTTTTTCAACAATTTTAACTATACACCACGACCCCAGGCTGGCCTCACTAGCTTTAAAAAATCACTAATGACATTTTCAAAATTACAATAGTTTCAATCCAAAATTTTAAGACTGATAACAGAAGCTCCTTGGTGCGTAAACGATAAAATTCTACATACCGACTTACAATTACCATCCATTGACCAACAAATAGGTAGTCTTTATTCCTGTTTTCATAATAACCTTCTAATCAGAGTTTTATCTGAAGGTAGAACATTTCTGTGGTTACAGAAACACTCAAAGATACACAAATAATATATATTTATAAATGTTCATTATTAGAAAAAAAAAATGGATTAAAGAAAATCTTGGAAGAAATATAATAGCCCTTTTCTATCATTTTCACATACACATAGCTTCAATTTTTAGTCCAAAGCAGAACAATTTCGAAATCCCCCAGGTACGTAAGCTGCATTCAACAGTTTATGAAACTCATATAATACTAAGAGAAGAATGAAAATGAACTGGTTGAGGGAGCTTCGACCAAGTCACTGCTAATTTCTAATTATATTCGTGGGTTCAGAGTTTCACGCCAACCCGATCCTTCTAATCTAGAAGCGGGGATGTGAAAAAATAACTAGGGACAATATATATATATATATATATATATATATATATATATATATATATATATATATATATATATATATATATATACATTTATATATATTTCCCCCACTCACTACATTTGAGCACCTCCCTCTCGTTCAAATGAGGTGAAAGTCGTGAGGCTTTCTTCCAGGCAGAACGATATATCTAAAGAATGGCTAAATTCCAGGCGAAATTTCGTTATATTTACTTGAAATTTCGGCGTTTTTAAAGTTTGCGCATCTCTACAACTCCACCATATTAGTTCATAAGACTGAAAATTTGTATGTGAATTGAGTTGGTATTGGAGAAGAATCTTTTGGGGTCTCAACTTGGTTCCCTAAAAATTTAAAACTCCTCTCTGAGTTAGGGGGAGCTGAGGGGAAGTTCCATTTGAAAGGAAATTAAATTACCTATAAAACAAAAGAAGTTTCATCGAAATCGGACCAGTGTTACCAATCATATGGTTTTTTTATCTCCAGCGATCCCCTTTTGGGTCAAATGAGCTGAAATGTGGTATGAAGGGTTTTCTGCATCGAAGGTTAGCGGAGAGGCTGAACAATATAATAAAAGCAAGAGTAAATTTCGGTATGCTAGGGGACTGTCTTTTATGGGTCTCACTCTCTCGTTTTTATAATATTTTTATTTTAATGAAAAAAGGACTTTAGTGACAGAGTTCTGTTGCTCCCGGTTTTTTTATTTTTATTTGTTTGGGTAGAAACTATAAAAAATAATGATCGCTAAATTGGTTTTTAGTCAAATTCATAGATATTCTTTCAAGTGATGACCATTTAACCTCCATCTTTTTCCATCGTTGCTTTATTAATTTTCTGTTAACTTATGAATTAAATTAAAACGTTATTCAAGTTCGGGTACATAAAATAGCTGCCATCTTGTTTTCACTTACAGCGGGGAGCTTACTTGCTTCTGAGCACAGTCATAAAAGTTTCCTTCCGACCGGCATTACAACGAAGGGACAAGGACAAGAAAATAGCTTGAAGCGAGGATCAGAGACACAGTTGCGATAAGAGGAGAACCCAGAACTGGGGAACCATTATCGTGAGGAAATATCTAAATATGGCACTTAGCTCTTTAGTGTGTAGCGTAACATCGTCTTCTAACGGTCTACCGTAAAATTCAAGCCCTTCTTACAGCTGGGCTAAAGGTTAAATGGACCTTTTCCCTCCCTCACAGAGGTTGTTGCCAGATAATGGAGGAATCTCGCTTAGGAATGGTCTTATTTTATTTATCGAAGGATATATTGATATTGTTAAATTATTGTGTAATAATGAACCAACAAAAGATAATTATATATGAACCATCCAGATTTTTATATTCATCCTTTTATTGGCAATGATGATATATTCAATATTCGTAATATTTGGGAAAAGAGTCAACGACAAATGAAATACTATATAATTATGTTCTATTATTATCATATTACATTATTATTACATTATACATGATATAAATAGTATATGTGATGGCTTAATATTCGCATTTTGAGAGAAATTTATCTTAGAATAAATTAATATAAAATAAAACGATACTTTCGGTTGGCACCAAAATGGTTAAATCAGAAAGAAATGCAGTGAAAAGTGGTTGAAAATATTGAAACAATCTGAAAAAGTACCCATATGGGCATACGCCACAAAGATTTACGGAGCAAAAAAGATGCACTTTAAAAAACTGCAATATTTTCAATCCAAAATTTTAAGACTGATAACGGGAGCTACTTTGGTACGTAAACAACAAAACTCTACATACCGACATACAACAACCAACTATCGCCTAGTACTTGCGTGCTCTTTCTTTCCGTCTTCATAATAACCTTCAAGGACATAAAAACATATTAATAAACGATAGGCCTACGGCTGATATGTCCATTAGGAGAAGAATGAAATCCTAACTTGCCATCTATCTTTTTCTATCCTCAGAGAATAAGGACTACCAATCTCATCTGTGAAAGGTCCAAATAAAGAAATAAAGTAAAAAAAAGAATCTTTCAAAAGTAATCCAAGTTATTGTGTTTTCTAAATAATATTGTTCAATGGAAGATTTAATAATTAGTTTTATTTGAAGATTTCCTATAAGATTGAAGAATATACTTTTACCTATAATTTTACCTATCGGTTACTAAATTGAAGGTAAATGGCATGAAAAACGTGAGGAAAGATCCCAGAGTCTTCTTCATTTCTTATTATTTTTTTAATACGGTGGTATTTAAAAAATATAATAGTAATTAGTTTAAATATATAAATTGTTTCAATATAAAAAGTAAATTTACAACAAGAGTGATTTAAATACTATATTTTATAATAGTTTCAAATCCATGAATCATAACAGTTGTCAGACGGCATGTAACTTGTTATAGAAATGTTTTCACAAATTGGATAATTCATAATAATACATTTTATTTTTTTAAGTCGTTTGTTATGGAAATTGCATTTCATCCTGAATATTTATCCAAATAGAACAGGCTTGATAAAAAAGAACAAAGAACCCCTAACACCCCTTCAAATAAGGGCTGTGGGAAAAATTGCCACCAGCCAGATTGCGACGCTTTTGAAAGGGTACTCCTATAAAAACTTTTCAAAGCTCTGTGTGATCTGAATGGATATTTGAAAATCGGAGAGAGAATTGGCAGACTAATGTAAGTTTTGTGAACTTTCGGAACTTCTAGTTTTTAGCATAAAAACGGGGCTTAAATACAAGTACTACTTTTCGATTTTTTAAGATGAGAGAATTATTCAAGAGGGAATATTTTGTTTATTATTATTTATGTCGTACTAGTTTGAAGAATGTTTGAAACATCATGACCATTAGGGAGAATTTTAAACTTCGATAAATAATGTTGCTAGCGTTTTTATTATTTTTTTTTCAAATATTTATTTGCACTTGTAATAAAAAATAAAAATTGACATGACATATGCCGGATGTACGGATTAGAGAACCCATAAGTATCTTTTCTTGGGCTTGATGCAGTGTTATCCCCTTTCGAAAATCCGTAATTCCAGGATCTTTATAAGCCCTACCATGCATTAATAGGTGTAACAGCAGTTCTTGCCTAATGTATGAATAAGTCAATTTTTAAATCCGAGTAGCTTTTAATGAAGGCGTGGTATAAGGATCCTGGGGAAATGGGGAAAAACATTAGATTTATGTCAGCAAGAATTTTGTTACAGAATTACCAGAGAATTTTGTTGCCCATGTGTATTTGGGTTTATGTATGCACTTATGTGCATTCTGTTTCAGCATAACAGAGAAATAAAATAGTTTTAAAATATTTATTATTACAAAAATTTGGTTTACAAATGAAAAAAACAATATCACTGAAATCTAGAACCTAAGCAAAACTAAAGCGCTATGGAAAAAAAAACCCTGAAAAATACCGAAATGAAATAATAGAAATTTAATAAGAGGAAAAATACAAAAACGTAATGAAAGCCAACGAAGAAATAAAAAAAAAAAACATTAAAAAATATCGGACTGGAATGGAAACTAGAAAAGTTGCAGTGCATAAATTCATTTCATAATGGGTTACAATAAAATTAAATTACGATAAACTCAAACATATGTGTTTACGGCCTTTAAGACCTAAGGGGAATGTAAAGATTTCGTAGAAATTAGACATAGACATTTTTCACAAGATATGGCGTATTTGTTGAATTAGGGCCGTGTAAACCATCTTAAAATTGTTGAACAATTTTAAGCAATGTAATTTTGTTTAATTATATTACTTTCGCAAAGGAAAATATATATCACTTTCAAGTGATCAAGATTTCATATATATATATATATATATATATATATATATATATATATATATATATATATATATATATATATATATACACATGAAATCTTATCTTAAATTTAACAGACTTAATTTACCAAGTTGAATCCAGAGGTGACCCAACCGTGGTTTTTCTGAGAAAAAAATTGCTATAATTAGTATGCTGCAAATGTTATCATACCGACGAAACGAATTCATTAGGGATAGTTAAAGGAAAAATTTGATGTAATTTCATACATGTATATCAGTTTTTACGAGGATGGCATATAAAAAAAAAGGCACGGGTTCGGAGAGGACTCTATCCTGTGTCGGGGGGATTAAATGCGTTTCTTTTCGCTCTCCTGTGAATTATACATCAATCGAGTTCAAATTGGTTTTACTTATATAACCAAATTACCTTGTTGCTTTTGATAAATAATAACAGATAGAGGTGCAGAACAAATATTGACCCTCCTGGAGCCTTACTCCCTGGTAAAACCTAAAGGTATAGAAGAGTACATAGTACCATTATCATCTGGAACCTGAACGGGAATAGAAGAGGATGTCTATTATTCCCCAGGCTACTCCACTAGCGGCTAATGTGATTGGAGCTTTTCTTTTCACCTTAAGCGATTTCCTAAGCTTTCACGTGGCCAGCTTCTAAGAATTTAATACAATAATGGCATCGGCATTTCTTTGAGATAAATCTGACGTAAGAGAGAAAATTGAGGTCGGTTGCATTGAAACATTGTCAATCTTAGCTTGAAAGAATATTAAAATCAGTGAGATAAAAATTGTTTGAATATTCTATTAGAAAAATGTATGATTGCCAGAAACGTTACAAGATATTACGCCAAAGAGTAAGTTACAACACACTATAAATTCATATAAAATAAAAGTCTACATATACAACACCATTCAGGTTTTTTAACAGATTAAGATCAGAACCATCCAGTTTTAGAAAGGTTTGTACATATTATAATACTTAAACTATCTACTCAGATAACTTGTTACTTTTCCTGAGAATTTATTATTACACAGTGTTTTAAAATTTAGCAAGGTAAGGTAAAATGGATATCACAGCGTACGTATTTCTTACAAATCGTCAAATCCAATTATAATTAATTTATTGCTTTTATTACATTTATAATTATAATCATTAATTTTATTTTGATTTTTTTAAGGCATATTGCCTTTTTAACCAAGGTATTCAAATATTTAGAAATACCGATAAATTCTTCTATATACAAATCATCTATTATACTCCGTTCACTGGAGGCACAAATCAGTTAAAATGACAAAATAAAGAGGCCCATAGATAAAAAAAATATTCGCAACGGGGAAGTTACCGTGAATGTAAAGGTCTTTTTAAAAGTAGCTCTATATTCATATTTTTATATAAATGTATTTTTATATATATTTTTATTTAAACGTGATGGCGACGATATGTTGGAGGAAACGTCTAAATGCACGTGAATTAAGTTTGCACAGTTTAATTCGAATCTGGATACCTTTAGCTATAAAAAATAAAATTCTTTCTTCTAGCATTTTAACTAGAGATTCCAAAATTCAAAAAGTACTTCTCATATTCTACTCAAATAAATCTCTCTCAAAACGTTCAACAAGATATCAATCAAGTCGTCTTTTTTATGGATCAATAAATAAATTTTTTAAATGAAGAATAAATATTTTTTATTTAATTATTTTATACATAAGTGCATAATATAACACATGTTTTATTTAATTGTATTTTTTTGGTTGAAAACAAACCATTAAAAAATTGTGTACACTATTTTTATATATGTTAATCTCAGGAAAAGTGGACAAAGCCCAAGTATTCTAGTTATCAAGCAACATCATGTTTTTGTCGTACGCTCAAACTAGGCGTTAAATTAACAAACTTGGTTTTAATGCTATAGGCGAATTTCTTGAAACATTTTTATCTCCCACAAATTATTTTAAATGTTGAAATTCAAAATTAACTTTTTATCAAAAATTAATTAATTTTTCATCGATTTGCGTTGGGTAATAATATTAAAAAAGCCGAGGTTTTATACAAAAACTATGAAATTACAGGAGAATCCGTAGAAATATAACAGGAATTACATATTTTATAAGCTATTTTATTTAATATTTGTATTAACGTTGTTTTCCGTTGCTGATCAAAACACTGAGAAAAGATTTGAGCTAAGGGACTAGGGAAGGACGTTCTGGGACGAATCACTCAAAAATAATGTAGTCGATAGGCAAACAACTTTGCGGACAAAACAAATATAGTTTACGGAGCATAGGCCGAGAGGTTACGCTCAGGAGGAAGCCTTATCCGTCTACGTAACTTCAGACAAAGCCTTATCCCTCTACATAACTTTAGACAGCTATGTCAACCACACCATCTAAATTTTTTTTAACATTTTGATTTGTTTCACATTTTTTAAATCGCGTGCACTACTTCGTAATTTGGTTATTTCAATATCAAAAGGTTGTCGTAAGGCGAATGCGCGCCAAAAGGTTCTTCCTTAAGTTGTTTATTTATATATATCAACACAAATATAACTGAAAAAGTCGTTTAAGATTAGCTCTGATTTACCCAACCTTATGTTAGGCTACTGATTCTAATTTGATAACCTGTTTCGCCGGAATTTGAGTTTCTCACGACTCAGAACAACATTTACATAGATACCTAACTTTAATTGAATCTGATCAGTAATAAGGAGAGAGAGGAGTCTTATAAAATATTTTTTTGTAAACAGCGGATAAATTAGGTGAGCTCAAACAATTAAAATTATATGTATGTATGTATGTATGTATGTGTGTGTGTGTGTGTGTATATATATATATATATATATATATATATATATATATATATATATATATATATATATATATATATATCGCTTATCTCTTCGAGGGACTTCCCTCTACCCACTTGCAAGACGGTCACCACGGAAGACAGAGGTATCACTCCGTGATCATGCTGCATAGTTTTCATTATAATAAGCTCCCGAGCCTCACTGCATCGGACGAAGGTGACGAGACGAAGAGGACGCAGCGGCAAGTCGACGTCTCAGATAGGGCCATATTTCAAGTATAATATGATACCTGTTCACATATCTTTGTTAACCAATACGTTAAGTAAGATAATACTAAGTGAATTAAGACACTAACAAGTGTTAATTTAATTGCCCCTTCAGGGAAACAATTTAATGACAAATAAACATATGAGATGGCTTACTTATTCCCTCACGTTCACGAATATTCTTAACTCTTTATTTTTTAATATATAAGAACGGAGTTTTCCGGTCATAAGGCATGTACGGGCCCCCCAGTATTGAACATTTGGTACCAGGGTGAGGAAATATTCGTGAACGTTACGTCCATCTCATTTAATATAATGTTTTTAAATTAATAATATAAATATAATATATTTTTAATGCCTCATTTAATGTTTTTTGTTATTAGTATTTATTGGTATAGCTGACTATTGTAAAATTTAATGATATTATTTAAAAGGGGCACGATGTCGATATTATGCTTAAAAGGAGTTGAGGGGCCATTTGTGTCATTGGCAGGCCGCTGTAATCCTTTCCTCTTGCTTACCAGCGCCACTTAATCCTGCCACGGCCGCTGTAGTTATTAGTATATAACTGATAGGGAGTCAATTGAATGGCCGTAGCTCAGCTCTGGTATTCACGTTATTTATTTGTAAATGAATGTTCTTTTTATGCTTATATATAAAATATGTCACTGTTTGCATTTTACAGATTTTAAAATTCACCTTTTGTCATCCGTTCGGACTGCCGATCTTTCCAAGTTTTTGTTTGAAAGGTCATTATTTATTTATAAAGGTATATGTAGGTTTTATTATAGTCGTCACAATCTGAATCAATTTATTTATTCGTGAATAATTTATTTATTTATGTTATATAATATTCGCATGTACATTTTTAGATTTATAGTGACCTTTATTCATATTTATTACATCGGCGTCTACTTTTTTTAGTATTATGCAAATATAATTTTCATTATATTTTGCATGCACAATAGAATTGCAGGTACGTACAGTCATATTTATTCATTTTTGACGTCGATATTTTAGAATAATTTATTTATTTATGTTTGTACATGCATATTATATTCATGGTTGTCTGCATTCGCAGTTATTTATTTCGACCATTATATTTTTCAGAGTCTATATTTTTCATATTTATCTATATTTGTATATTCATGTTCGGATTATAGTTATCTATATAAGTATTTGTTTTTTGTATTTATTTTAATATTTGATTAATCAGATTTGTAATCAACTTTAATATTCACGCGGATGCAAACTCGCACCGCTGATGTCACGTACATCGCTAGGCTACCTAGGCGAGACCTGTTTTAGATTTATAGATACCTATATAAATATTTATTTATTAGTACGATGAGCGTATTTTTTAAATTTATAATGCCCTTCAATGCCCTCATTAATTGCAAGGCAATATTCATGGGGAAGCACACTCTCACCGCTGATGGCACGTATGTCGCTAGGCTACCTAGGAGAGACCCCACAGTACAGCCAGATCTCAACCGCTGATAGCTCGGTAGTGTTCGATGCTACAAACTATGCGAGTGCTGGGAGTCTTAACGACATATTCATGTCTGGCTACAGCAACCTTAGCTTAATTCTTGAATCTCTTATAACCAGGCAGGTCCATCTAACTCAGAACTTACGGATCTTCATCCTCTGGTGTTTTTAGGGCGTTGAAACACTCCTGCAGGAGGTTCACCGTGACCTCCTGGATTGGGATGGGCTCCTCTATGCTCTGAATTGCTAGGTACATTTTCTCTGTCCACTAACCGTTTGATACATCGCTCCTACACTTCCTAGGACTTTCTCCAGAGCACTCGTGGACTATCTCCACGATGCCACTCGTGATTTTGTGTTCATTACCCAAGAGTTACCGGGAGCTAAGCCCATTTGTTGACAAACCTGGGCTTGTCAGAGTGAGCGGTAGGATTCGCCACTCCGTGGCAGCTTATCATCTAAGCTTCTTTGAACTGGTCTTGGATTGTGGTTTTTACTATCTCTTTGTGAGCAGATAATTATGTATTATATATTCCAATGGGAAGAAAGTATTTTCTCGGAGCTGAATTCTCTTAAGATTAATTTATCAATGTTTTTTATTTAGATAATATCTGTAAAGCCTTTTTACAAGAACTATACGGTTTTTTCAAGTCTTGAATTGAACAGTGATGTATTGTTAGGTTTTAGTGATTACTATATGTTGTTTTGTAAATTCAATTGGGCAGAATATTTTAAGGTTTCAATGTTTCTCATATTAGTTTTTGATAAACATTGTATTGTTGGTAGTGATTTTAATTTTGAGATAGATTTATTTATTTAATGTACTTATTATTGTTGTTAATGTGCAATATGTCTATGTCGACCGTGAATTTCTTGAAACCACTATATTAAGTATTAGGAAGTGAGTGATTGAAAACTAGGTGCTTGATGTATATAAGAGCCATATTTCAAGTGTAATATGAGACCTGTTCACAAATCTTTGTTAACCAATAAGTTGAGTTAGTTAATACTAAGTGAATTAAGACACTAACAAGCACTAACTTAATTGCCCCTTCAGGGAAACAATTTAATGACAAATAAACACACTTCAACATGAGATGGCGTACTTAATCTCTCACGTTCACGAATATTCATATTTATTTTTTAATATACAAGAACGGGGTTTTCCGGTCATAAGGCATGTATGGCCCCCCAGTATTGAACAATAAATATACATATATATATATATATATATATATATATATATATATATATATATATATATATATATATATATATATATATATTTATCGTATTAATCCCAAAAAATCTAGTTTTAAGGCACGAAACGCTTGCTCAAGGTCGGTGATTCTTGTTTACCCCACATTTTTAATGCATTTTTGAAAACTACTCAAAAAATAAAGAAAAAGGTGTAATTCACTTTTTTTGTTTCGCTTAGTATTTCGTATAAAATATCGGTGAAAATCTTAACTTTTTTCAATGCCACAACTAGAAAATTGGCCTCTACAATCCAACTTCATACAACGATACGTATAACATACGATCATACAACTTTTTTTGGATGATTTTTTCAACCGATTCAATTAAAAATAGTTCCCAAGTGATCAGGGCACTCTAGCAACTGCTTTCAGCTACGGTATTCAGATATTTCGCCAATATTTTTAATGTACATATTCAGATTTTTTGAGTAATTTGTTGTTTTGAACGAGGCCTTTCCCTACCGCTGGATAGGACGAGGCGGTCCCATCACATGGCTCGCGAGATTGCCAGACTTAATATTTTGGGCTTTTATATATATATATATATATATATATATATATATATATATATATATATATATATATATACCTGAGTCTTTACCTTATGTCATAAAGAAAGTAATAATAATAATCAGTATGCTAGACTCCATGGCATTTATTTAAAGTGCAGAGAAATGAAAAACTAACGCGATCTGTGTATATAGAGACTATATTTTTCAATATTAATCGTTGTGATGTATTATATTTATTTATTATCATTGTAATACACAATTTTTAGAAAATATTTCGTTATGAATCTGTGTTAAGCTGCTAAAAACTCATGCAAAAATACCATAAATTCAATTAAGAGATTGAGTCCGAGTAGAAGGGAGTTAATTAATTTCAGCTCGTGTAATGCATTATTTTCCACCTCCTGCTTTTGATTTTCAACGTATAGGCAAATTTATAAAGCCTCCACACAATCAGATCAATGTTTCAGTTTTTAAATGAATTTATAAAATAGGTTTTCAAATTAAATGCTTACAATCGTTATAATAAAATGAAAATTTATTATTATAATTAATGATGGGAGAGTCATCAAAGAAGGTTCCCATCTAATTAAGTAAGAAATTTCACTCCTGTTTCAGGCCAATAATTAAACAAAATTATTTTAATTAAAAACTTTTTCAATAATCAGTAACATTTAAAAAGCTAATTTCTATATAATAAAAAAGAATGTTTGGCCTTTGATTATTCAATATTGCCCTCTATTTGACTTGGGCACATTGCCTCCGTGTAAACTCCTCGCAAAGCAAACAAAGTTTTCTTAATTAGTAGCTCATTAGCTGCCTAACAGAGAGGAAAATTTACGGAAAGGGGGTCGGAGGAGAGCGACAGATATATTAAATATTTTTAAAAATTACATAAATTAACCGAAAAAATTCGGTATAAAAGTTAGGACATTCAAATTCATGTAGTTCCAGGTTTATTTATTGAAATCAAATATAATTTCCCAGAGTTTCCAAAGAAAAAATTTAAAGGCAACTTCAGATGCTTTGAACTTAATTGGATCGTATGATGGAATTGGATTTTATTAGGCTTATAATACCTTGCATTCCACTCATGACACCGTTTTATAATATGTTTAGGTTTCAAGTGCGTTATGTGGTCCGTATAATCTAGACTCTCACTAATCTGAAATAATTATTAATAAAATGAAATCATAAATTGATATAACTGGTGGTAATTCGGAATAGCTAACAAATCGGATTACCAACCGGAAAAAAAAGATAACTTTATTAATAACAAGTCAATTTAAAAAAAAAAAATATATATATATATATATATATATATATTTTTTTAAATTGACTTGTTATTAATAAAGTTATCTTTTTTTTTCCGGTTGGTAATCCGATTTGTTAGCTATTCCGAATTACCACCAGTATATATATATTTTTTTTTTTAAATTGACTTGTATATATATATATGTATATGTATATATATATATATATATATATATATATATATATATATATATATATATATATATATGTATATATATATATATATATATATATATATATATATATATATATTCATGTATATATATATATATATATATATATATATATATATATATATATATATATATATATTATATATATATATATATATATATATATATATATAAATATATATAAAAAAAATATATATATATATATAAATATATATAAAAAAAAATATATATATATATATAAATATATATAAAAAAAATATATATATATATATATAAATATATATAAAAAAAAAATATATATATATATATATATATATATATATATATATATATATATATATATATATATAACTTACGCCCGGTCTAAACTTTACAATAAAAAAAAAGGAAATAAGGGAACAAACGACACTCTCGAGTATTGTACAAAGACTGCTTTATTCTTTCTCATAATCTCCTATATATAGTCTTAAGGTCTATTTACATTTGTGATATAGGATTACGTGTGATATTGTGCTACCCGCTATCTTAACTCCCCCCTGCCAGTTTATGACTACTCCTCATAAACTTAAAACTGAGCAAACAAAATTAAAAGAACAACAAAAAGAAATAGATTATAAAAAGAAATATACTATACAGAAATACACTATCATACAAAAAGTAAACAAATTTTCTCCTATTACACTCCTGTCCTCAATCAAATGTTCTTATATATTAAAACAAACATAACATATATCTGTACTTGCTATTATACTTAAATTAACTTAAATCTATTCTCTGGGATAAAAATCTTAGTATTGAGGAGAAGAGGACACCTATATTTTATTCAGTGAACGTATGGTTCCCCACCGGAAATTTCAGCTGTTCCACGTGTACCGTTCTACGTTTCCGAGGCTCCCTGATGCTTTGTATCACTACGACGTTATGTTCCCGAATCCCAATGACTTTAAACGGCCCTTCATATCGCGTCACCTCCTTGTTCCTGTTTGACCCTAGTTTTCGGTAAACCACCGTTCCTATTCTTATGTCCTCCATTCTATCTTTTAGTCCGGTGTTCGCCCTTGCCACTCTCCTGCTTTTCTCTTGTTCCATCCTTGAGCGTGCTTTTTTCCATATGTTCGACAATGCGATTCGGTTGTTTATGACGGCTTCCGTTATGTCTTCATCCACTGCGGTGTCCCTGCAATCTCTTCTGTGTTCACGCATCCCGAAGAGCATTTCGAATGGAGCAAAACCTGTCCCCATATGAATGGAATGATTGTAGGCTGCTACGGCTCTCGGCATTGCCTCCTCCGGTTTCCATCCCTTTTCTACATGATACACACGCAGGTGGTCCCCCAGCGTGCTGTGTAGACGCTCAATACAGCCTCTACTTTTCGGATGTCCCGGAGTATTGACGTGCCACCTTATGTTTAGCGTCTTCATTTCCTTTCTGATGCTGTTGTTATCGAATTCTCGTCCGCCATCCGATGATATCCTGTAAGGCATCCCATAATACTGAAACCATGCTTTCAACGCCTCTATTGCCGCTACGGAAGTCCGGTCCTGAACCGCGTACGCCATCGCGGCCTTACTAAAGATGTCGATTATCGTAACCCATTTGCGTCCTTTCCACGTAAACGTGTCGATTTGTAAGTCCGTTAAAGGAGTGATTGGTGTCGGGGTCTCCTCCTGTTTTGCTTTTGGTGGGTGGCGGTCGTATTTAGTGACCTGGCAGATATCACAACTCCCGACTACATCTTCTATAGTCCTCTTCATCCCCCACCAGAAGTATTTTCTCTTCAGGGCTTGCAACGTTTCCCCCACTCCCCTGTGATTGGTCTTACCTTGGTGGTACGCAACAGTTACATCATGCTGCTGCTCCGGGTCACGCACCGTTTCCACCATCAATTTGCACCTTATAAACGTTCGATCGGCCCCGATCTTTTCCGAGCGCCACAGATACTTTATTTTCTCCCATATTACCGCATTCCCCACGTAAATATAGTGTGTTTTTCCCGGCCTGGACGCGTCTTTGAGTGCTTTACAAATTTGCTCCTCTTGCACTCCCGGTTGAGACCAGATTGTATGGATTCGGCCTTTAGCGTATTTCCCGTACTCAATCTTCATGAGGCCCGAAGTTCTAGTCTTCCATATGATCTGCCTGTATTTGTCGTTAATGATGTCCTCCCTTTCCTCCATTTCCCTAGACCTTTCCTCTTCCGAACTGTCGCTCTCTCGTGATTCGGTATCTTCTTCCTCGCCCGGTACTCCCTGATCTTCTTCCTCGCCCGGTACTCCCTGTTCTCCTTCCCCCTCTGGTGTCCACTCACTAATGAATTGTCTCAGATCTTTTGAATGTTCACCCCGTTCTTCTTCTATGGCATTCATTACATTCACTTGCAATGCTCGCGACAGCCAATCTGCCACGACATTTTCTCTTCCTGGCTTGTAACTTATCTCAAAGTTATATTGGCTTAGAAGCTCTTTCCACCGGGTTATCCTAGCCGAAGACTCCTTTAGCTTGCCCACCCACATTAACGGGCGATGGTCCGTCTGAATTTTAAATTTCCGCCCAAACACATAGGGTCTGAAGTGGTCTACTGCCCATATGATGCCCAGAAGTTCGCGCTCCAACGCACTGTATCGTGATTCTGTCTCGGTGAGCCTCCTGCTTGCATATGCTATCGGACGTTCCCCGTTGCTTCCTTCCTGTGACAGGACTGCTCCTATGGCGTACTCGCTTGCATCAGTCGTAATTGTAAATATTTTGTTGAAGTCCGGAAATGCTAATATCGGTTCCTTCTGTAAGTACCCCATGCATTGCCTGATATTGTCCTCTATTTCGGGGGTTATTATTACTCTCTGACCTTTCTTTAATAAATTGTTGAGCGGCACCAAATATCTTGCCATCTCTGGTACGAACCGCCGATAGTAATTAAGGGTTCCTAATAATCTTCTGATGCTTTTGACGTCGTTCGGCATCGCCATCTTGGTTATGGCTTCCACCTTTCGGGCGTCCGGCTTCACTCCTTCCCTTGATATTGTATGTCCTAAGAAGTTGATTTCGTCCCTGCCCAGGGTCGATTTCTCGTCTGATAGTTTAAGCCCGAATTGTTTCAGCCTATCAAAGACGCTCCGTAAATGTTTTTTGTGCTGTGGTTGATTTTTGCTGAATATTAAGAGGTCATCCATGTAAATCTGACAAAATGACTCGTCTAACCCTCTCAAGAATTCGTCCATCAGCTTCTGAAATGTGATGGGCGCGTTTTTTAACCCGAACGGCATCCTCGTGAACTCGAAATGTCCCCTTTCAAATGAGAATGCCGTTTTGTGTTGGTCTCGGGGGTGCATCTTTATCTGATGATATCCGGCTTTCAGGTCTAATGTGCTAAAAATTGTTGCGCCACTCAGCCTATCCAATATATCCTCAAACCGGGGTATGGGGTACTTCTCGTCCAGGGTGTTCTCATTAAGTTTTCTGAAGTCCACCACAATCCTATACTTCTCCCCGCTTTCCCCTTCCGCTGTCTTCTTTTTCACCGCCCACAGAGGACTATTGTATGGTGAGGTACTATCAATTATAATTCCTTGTTCGTGAAGGTGTCTCAGTTCTTCTCGAATGTGTTGGCGCAATGCCTGAGGGTACCGCCTCTCCTTAACATACGTAACCCGGTCTTGTTTTAGCGGAATTTCGTGCACCGTTCTTCCTGTCGCACCCATTGGCTCCCCTTCCCTAAAGAAAACTTCCGGGTATTCGTTCCTTAAACTTTGTCTCCAATCTTCTATCTGGCTGATCGCCCCTACACTAACTTTGCCCTCTTTCTGTACCCCTTTGCATTTGTACCTCCTCCGTCCTATCTTGATGTCCCACCGTCCGTCCCTATTCCGTATCCGTGCCCCTATTTTTTCTAACAGATCACACCCTATGATTCCTTCGTATTCCCGCGGCATCTTTTCCACAACATGCACCCTTAGCTCCTCTCCCCTGCTAGCCCATCTACGCATATCTATTCCCACTTCCCCTTCTACCCCGTATGGGCCTCCAAACGTAATTAACTTACACCCGCATGTCTGTACCTGAGGTATCCTCTTTCCTTTACATAACCGCTTTATTGCTTCTCTACACATTATGGTACTAGAACTTCCCGTATCTACTAAACATCGCACTCCACTCGCGACTCGGATAATAGGCAAACCACTGCACTCACCTTCTATGTTGTTTATTACTGCCTGGTTGCCTCTCCGCCAGCACTCTCCTCATTCCTCGTCCCGTGTTCTCCGCTCTGCCTCCACCTGCCGTCCTCCGTTTCTTCTGGCTTCGCCTCCTCTCTTTCCCGACTCGCTCTCCTCCTCTTCCGTCTCTGATTCCTCTGATGATCTCGAGGATTCTGAGCGTGGTCTGCTTCTTCTCCATATTCTGTGAGTATTTACCTCCATGGGTTCTCCCCGGTTCGATTCTCGGCGTCTGCTTATGTACGGACACTGTCGTGCTATGTGTCCTTCCGTTCCGCATTCAAAACATTTCGTTTGAGGGCACTGGGCTTATCAAGTGTCCCACTCTTCCACATCCATGGCATCTCCTATCTTCCTTCTTCCACCCTTTTCTTTCCTTCCCTGGTCTTCTCTCATTCATCCTCGTTCTCTCCTTTCCTCTTCTGTCTGTCTCCCTCTCTCTCCATGCCTCTGGTCTGACTCTGCTTCTGTTCGCCTCATTCCTCCTGTAAACTACCCTACTCCAGCCCGCGTCTATCTCTTCTCCCTGTCGGGCCTCTTCCTCTCTGGCGCTAGAATCTATCATTTCCTGAGCACATTCCATAAAAGATTTGTCTCTTGGTAATCCTTCTTTCTTGCCCGTTTCCTTCGCGAGCTGTACCTTTAGTATCGTCGCCAGAAACGCCATTCTCCCCTCTACTTCTGCTGCTCCTAATGTTTCTCGCATCTTTTCCGTTATGTTATTAAAACGGGCCAACAGTGAGCCTGCATACTGCCCGCTGGACTGGTGCAGCTGTTTCGTTTCCCTAAACATCCTGAATATGTCTTCTTCCGGAGCCCATCGACCACCTCCGAATGCTTTCTTTAATCGATCTTTCACGATGATCCACGGAGTATCTTCGTCAGCTTGGATGAGATTTAATATTTTCCTCTTAATTCGGCATACCAATGCCGCTCTCAATGCTCCTGCGTCACTGGGGTCTATCAGGTCGTTTGTTTCTTTGAATTGGATCCTCGCCATGATCCGATCCCCTCCTTTGAGGAAATGATTCAGTTCTCCTGTTTCTCCATCGAACCTTTCCAGGTCCGAGACTGCTCTCCTTAGATCTTGCGACGTAGCTGTTCTTACCTTCAGCCACTCCAAATTATTGGCCTGGGCTGCCGCCAAATTTGCGTGCGCCGCCGCCAAGGTCTCCGTCGGCAGCTGTGGAATTTCACCCTGCAGTACTAACGTGGGCGGTCGTAATATCTCCTCTGGCATTTTGATTTATTTATTCTTTCGAAAGAAAGAAAAGACAGAGAAGAAAAACAAATAATAATACGCTAGAACCACGACCGTACCAAATGAGAGAGCTGGTCACAGCTGAACAGAAGAGACGAAAAAAAAACTTTTTTTTTGCTCTCTGTTATTACTTATTAAAACGTTCCCGGGTTTCGGCACCACTTACGCCCGGTCTAAACTTTACAATAAAAAAAAAGGAAATAAGGGAACAAACGACACTCTCGAGTATTGTACAAAGACTGCTTTATTCTTTCTCATAATCTCCTATATATAGTCTTAAGGTCTATTTACATTTGTGATATAGGATTACGTGTGATATTGTGCTACCCGCTATCTTAACTTATATATATATATATATATATATATATATATATATATATATATATATATATATATATATAGATAGATTTTTTTATATAAAAATAAAAAAATAAAAAATAAATAATAAATAATAAAATAATAAATAAAAAAATTATAAAAAAAATATTTATATATAAATATTTTTGAGAAATATTTTGAAAGTTGTGTTTATTTGAGAGTTGAATCTTTTTCTAGGTCTCTGATCTAAAACTCAAAATTCATAGTTAATTATGTTTTTGAATAACGTAAATTACTCACTGCATTAACAATGTGAATTAGCACTGAAGATTAATTATGAGAATATAAATACGTTTTCAATAATAGCTTAGTTGTTATTGGTTAATTTTGGTATTTATAACAGATTTTTTAAGCCTAACAGCAAGTAAGGTGGTCATCATGAATACAGTTTTATAGAGTGTAGTTTGTGCATTTACTTCAAATCAAATGTTCATGATTTTTTTTTTTTATTTATTTATTGTTTTTTTTAATGGCATGTTCGAATTACGGAACAGTCGGGATTAGCTGAAATGCTCTGTAATTGCTAATGTCTGAGGCAAGTATCCAATCTACACATTTGAAATACCTTAAATTAGCGTTGAGGAAATCATAATAAAGGAGGAATTTATTCTTTAAGATCTGTCATTGATTTCTTGTTTCTCTCAAAAATTGGAATGTTATTAAAAATTCAGAAATATTCATTACTACTATTCCACTCACTATCTTCACAATAAGATCCGAACAAAATGAAAAATTAGGAATATCACAGTAAGGGCCAAACTGGATTTGAGATAAGTTGAGTCAGATCGGCTCGGGTGGTATGACAATGTCTCAAGAATCGGGGAATAACGCGTGTCAAGAACCATACATAAAGTAATTACAGAAGGAACGAGACCGAGGGGAAGACCTAAGATGAAGAAGATAATGTTTTCAGAGGCATAGAATTGAAGGAAGCCAAGACAGCTGGTCCAGGAAAATGGCGTTAGGATTAGGATCCAAGAGGGGATTCCTCAAACTGCGATATGGCATATATGGAAATATTAACAAGAAGAAGAAGATCCACGCCTGTAAAAAAGTAATATAATCAGCGAATGGGCTGTAAGAAGATAGTACGGTATGGGCATGCGTGGAGCATTCATATTCACATCGATAACACAATCTCATCCAACTCCTTTTGAGCGTTGGTCAAATAACATCAGGTAGTACGGTTGTCATTATATTTTTTATCAATCTGGTCGTGTGCCCACACAATTTTTAGTAAAACTGTTTGTGATTCCAGCGAACGTGATTTTTGACAATCATTTTAGTCAGGATGTATAGTAACGTTTGAAACAAGTCATCATACATAACAAGTTGGATCAAAATGTATTTATTTTCCGAATAAGTGCCGTGTTTACAGGTCCGTAAAAGTAGAAATCGTTCAACTGTTAACAATTTGAACTAATTTACTGACATAGGTAGGAAATTAATTATATATAGATATACAAATCTGGTGCGGCATCACACAACTTTCCCTTACCGTCCTATAATAATTATCTTTTTAATATAATTTTAAAAAGTTCACATAAACAATGCTTGAAATAAATAAATAAATTTCAAGTAGGAAAAAGTTGTGTGATGCGCGCACATAATTTTTTCATTTACTTTTAAGAACTTATCGGAATGATATGCTGGCAATGATAATGTAACAAAAAGTTTATACTAAAATTATATTTCAATGATTCGTGATCGTGATACTATTCGCACATTGGCACGAAGTGAAAATCTAATGGATATCTTTCATGGAAGTCCCAATTTCCTATATCAAGGCCTATACCTTTCCAAACCCCAGCAGAAAGTCTTAAGACTTCGCTATCGGGCTTCAAACTGAAAGCTTGTCAATAGACGGCGGTGAAAATAGAGTTGAGATCCATTAATTCTTGTCCATCAATCGTAAAACATCCAAGAGCTAAAAGTTATAATAAAAAAGAGAACTTCTCCATTTCCATTCCATTTTAACCAGATTTCTTAACTCTGGGATGGAACACTTTTCCTATTAAAGAAGAGAGTGACAAATGTTATAAAGTTTTTCGAAAGGACCTTCTACGACTTGCCAAATGTTTTGTGAATTCAGTTCAAGAATTAAAACTTTTGTATTCCAAACCTTTGACAAAAATATACTCCTATCTACTAATGTTGTCATTCTCGGAAAGAAAAGGAAGATTCGCAAACCAAATTAGCAAAGCAAAATTATACCAACTGGTTACAATAAGTCATCCAAAAAATGTGGTGTGTTGGATTAATGCAATATTTGGCATTTCGACTTCCACATTTCGATGAGAAGAGGTGATACATACCAACCTGAGGACAGAGTATACTTGGCGTGCTCATGAATACCTAATGAACAAAGCGAACAACAAACTAATTTGTTGTTACTGCGGCTGAGATGTAAAGACTTAAACTCTAAACACAACCCATTAACCACTTCAGATAAGTCCACTTCAGATACTGACTTGTGAGAAATGTTGAGAGAAGATCCTAAAGCAGTCTGTCAACATGATGCATTTTTTAAAAAAATATATTTTTTTAAATAAAATTAAATAAAGAAAACAAAGTAAAGACAGAGAATATTTGTAATGAGAATGAGATAACATATATTTACCTACAATATACACTTTATAAGTGGTATTACGTCTTATAGATTGTATGCGTGTATATATTTTTATGGTTTTGTAATTCAGGCTAAAATGACTCCTAAGGTTGCAGCATGTTAATCATAATAATAAAAGCTAACTCAAAGGTTTGATACCGATATCATTAATCGCCTGCATATCTCCGTCCATAGACTCTTGCTTAAAACCAAATCCGTAGTTTAAGCAAATCGGTCTACTCCTCGGACTTATGCCATCTATTGCTACTAGGACCAATAATAACATATCCATTTCAACCATTGCGATAGCGTCATTTTAAATATACTGACATGGTCAATTCTCCGCGATTCCGCTTCGCGTAGTACCTAAATTTTTCAGTGGACTCAGCCTTTCTCGGGACAAAGATTCTCCGGAATACTTCATGTTCAAAGACCCTAAGATTGTTGTTCTTCAAAGTAAATGACCACTTTTCTGGAAAACAGTAGGAAGAATAATAGTTAGGTAAATGCAAACTTTTGCAAAACTATTTTCCTTCCTAAGGTATTACAGGATCCTTACGAGTGCGGTATGTAGCCGCTTAAGAACAACAACTTGAGGTTTTTAAAAAGAAACTACCACATAAAGTTATGCATAAAATATTTGTTGCGTAGAATATGCAACGCTTAAAAATAAATCAGTAATTAATTAATAAAAGAATAATTCAAAAAAAGAGAAAGAAAATACTATCATGATATGATTGGACGTTTCCTATCTATTTAGTAAATATGCGGTATCACAGTTCTGCATTTATGAGATAAACTATTTATTTACTGCAATTGGAGAGACATAGAACCCTTTAATAATAACATAAATAACTAATATTTATTACTAATATTTATACTGACCAAAAGAAAGATCAGTATTTGATCACGAAATATATTTATTTTGAGTATGTAATCAAACCGAAACAGATCACCATTACTGTGTAACGGCAAACAAACAAAATTAATTTTTCTAGGATTTTTATCACAACAAAAAAGATAAAAATCACGATTTTTATGATTATTTTTAGTCTTCACATAAATGGCCATAACTATTTTAAATCGCACCAGTACCTCTAGGACACCCAATATAAAGATAGTAGAGCTCATTTAGAAGTGGGTTAAACCAAGGAAGGTTGAATATTGCATCGAGCGGGAGAGCTGAGGCCACGCTTAGTGTCATTACTTATTAAAACGATCGCGGGGCAGGTTTATCCGCCGTCTGTTCGGGTCGTAATCCGGATTGTAAGCCCACGGATCGGCCAGCAGTTGCGGTTCTTCGGTAAATTACCACTAACCGGTTGTTTGTCACTCGATGAATATTAGAAATCCGACTGTTTCCAGGTAGCGATCCACTTTCCTCATTTAAGGGAAAATTACACAATTTTAGTATGGTAGATATAATTTATATTAAGTTTTGAAATTCATAATTTATACGTCAGAGATAAAGTACATGAAATAAAAGAGAGCAAAACATGTATATTTTAATCCATCACAGCTGGCAGAAGACCATTTCAATATGTAAGCGCTACTTAGCCACAGGAGGTTTAATTGTTTATTGGGGACTACCAGTCCTGGTATTGGTGCTGGAGGAACTTTTTTTAGGTTTTTCCGGGGGGAGGAGAGGGGAGGGAGAGGGCGGTTGATTGAAGAAGAAATAGAAAAAAGTACACTAAAACTAAAATCATATATGTAGTGGTCTAGACAAACTAGGACAGAAAAGGGAAAAGGTTTGTTGTAGACTAAAACTTTGATATATTCTAATTTTTGGGTCTTTGAACTTGAATCTGAGATTTTCTGACAGACATTTTGCCCAAAACCTTGTTTTCCATCTATATCTTAGAAACTATTGTTTTATTCAAATAAGACCATTCTCTATCAAATTAAAGTAGATAGAATGTTTTGCACTTTATGTCTATAAAATATCTATCAACTATCAACTTTTAAGCAGCTATAGCCCGCTGAAAATATGGCCGAATTCCCAAAAAGTTTCAAAAACGCGATTTATTGCGCTTCACGTCCGATTATTATAAATACTATCCATGGTTATGCTACTTATGATTACACATGATATTAAACTTTTGATGAAATCACTGACAGGGGATGAAAATTTTCTTAAAATGAATCATTGATTCATTGTGATTTCAGTGAAAATTACCCTATGAAATATGCTACTGAATATCAAACATTTCATTTTTGTGGTAGTTGGCAACGAACACTCTTGATACGGCGGATTACAGGAAAAGCGAATATGCAACCCTCAATAGTGTCTCTGTACCGCAACAGGACATCTTAATCATGGAACTACTGGTCAGACGCATCCACAGAATTTTTTTGGGGGGAGTGGGAGGGGTTTTTGAAGTTTTTTTCGAGAGGGGATTAAAATTTTTCTCGGGGAGAGGAGATTTAGAAGGCAGTAGAGTAGAAGACAAGACACTTAAATGCCTGATATCGCCAAAGTAGGCGCAAGTTTAAAGGATAAGAACGAAAATTATATCAAAATTATTATTAAAAATACAAAACTTATGTTGATGGGAATTAAAATAATATTTTATCAAAAATTTCGGGGAACGGAGGTATATTCTCCTGATCCTCTCCTTCCCTACTTTCGCCACTCTTCCTGCTGCATAGGTACATTTGATACTTTTATACGTCAACATCAAAACATCTCTACCCTGGATACTTCAATTTTTGGGCAAGAGGATTTCAAGTCTGGGATGTATTGATGCTCTCCGAGTAAGATTGCTTGGTTTATATAGCTGAAGGAATAACATTTAAATTAGTAATAAAAAAAAAAGAAACTTAGTACTAAAATTACATTAGCACAATTTAGAAAAAATTGCTTGTAACGATAATTTTTTTTTAAATATCCAGTTTAAAAATGACCATTTCTGTAAGAATGATTCAAATATAATTTCATGACAAATTTCAAATCTCAACTGACCAGAATTTAAAATACTAAATAGTAAAAGTGCAGCTGGTGGAGATTTGTGATATTAACGGTTCATCATTAACAAAAGTTAACGAATCGAAAACGGTAGAGACTTTACAAACTTTTGATTTAAATAATTGCCACAAAAACATAACTCCTCTTATATTCTAAAGTCGGCCACTTCAATTTCTCATGCCAATACCGGCATATTGTATAAATCACAATTCTTCAGATAAGAATAAAGTTAATAATATTAATTTAGGGATAAAAAAAAAAGAACTATGTTTTTAATCCCAGCTCCTTAAGAGGTCTCAAGAGAAGGGACTCAAACCTTCTAAACTCATACCTTCCAGTGCATATTATTAAATTGATTAGTAAATTCTATCATATATATATATATATATATATATATATATATATATATATATATATATATATATATATATATATATAGTAAAAACTAAAATTAAATTTTTAACGTTGTCAAAACCGTTATATTCAAATAACATTTAATAACGTTTAATTGCAAATTTGATTTTTTTTTTAAATTGATCTTTCAGGAAACTACAATATTATATAATACTAAAAAAAAAAAAGAAAAAAAAACAATAGAAAAAATAAAATAAAAACGAAAATAAATAAATCAGAGTGATTTACCTGTCTCACCATGCCTACCTTAGGGACCAGGCGTAAAGAAAAAGAGGCTACTCCTGCAAGTATGGTCGCAGAATATTTATACCGCCTGGGAATATGAAACGGGAAGGGGTTCTGTCTCGGTGCCATTGGGAGAACTCTATTGGAAGGGACCAAGAGATAAACTAGCAACCTAATGCTTTATACCGGGTCGTCGGCCTCTGTATCACTGGTCTTACATATTGCATATCCCACTGTTTAAAGGAAAATGGTCTACCTACTGATTCAAGGAAATGAGGAAAAAATTTTTAAGTAATTTTTATAAACTTATCAAACATTTTTCGTTAGAATACGATTAGTAGGGTACAGAATTAAGACGATTTATGTAATGCCAATTTTATCATCTACGATCTCATCAAGTTATTACCAGAGACTAAGGAGATGTGGGTGGATGTATAATTAAATATACATATATATATATATATATATATATATATATATATATATATATATATATATATATATATATATATATATATATATACAAGGAACCGGAATAGCCGAGCGAGTTAACGTGCTTGCAAATGTGCACCTGCTTACAAAAACAAAGGTTGTGAGTTCGAATCCCGGACTCGGAATTCTTCAAGCATCAAAACCCACCTCGGGTATGTGAGGCCCATCAGACTACTGGAGGCATATATGTAAGAGGTTACTTGGTTCCTTACTACAGTTTGTAACGTGTGTCTTAAAGATTCCGAATACAGTAAATAAGTTGTAGGATACTGAAGAAGAAATAGATGTAGGATAATTCATGTGGTCACACACACACACACACACACACACACACACACACACACACACTAAGGAATTTGATAACTAAGATTTTTATCCTAGTCATCTACTATCTATCGAATTCTAAGTCTAAATCTAATTCAAAAGTCTGATAATAGGTTTTGTGATTTTAAAAACTTGAAGGCTGATTCCATTGTTATATGGTCATCTTTGAGAGTTGTTGATTGATCAGGGTTTAAAGCAAAACTATTGAGGTGTGAGATGAAATATTGGCATTCCTGAAAAATGTGAGTTATTGTGATATTGTTGTTACAATACTGGAATTTCGGTGGTGGTTGTTTTGTGATGAGATAGGAGTAAGTAAGTCTCATATGGCATATTCTCAATCTAGTCAGTAAGACCTCTTCCCTACCACATTTGCGGTTGGATGAGCTACGAGGCTTTACTTTTTTTTTTTATAATTTTTAATTTACTCGGTGAGCTTTCATTCCACATGGACTGCCATCTATCTTTTATATCCTTTTCGAGGGGTTTGCTTAAATCTGCTGGAGTTGAAAATGCTTTACCCTCCCAGGTAGCGCGAGTTATTCTATTGCGGCTCGGTCGGCCAGTTCGTTTCCGATAATTCCTGTGTGGCTGAGAATCCATATAAACTTTACCAAGATTTTGTAGAGTTATTAAGTAGGAATGGATATTTGAAATTATTGGGTGCTCCGGATAAATACAATTTAGGCCTTCTAATGAGGTTAGTGAGTCAGTAATTATTATTATATTGTTGTGGGTCAAAGTCGTACAGAAGTGGAGAGCGGCTGCTATTGCATTAATTTCGGCACTGTATATGTTGCATAGTTTGTGCAGTTTAATTTTATGGGTTGAATCCAAAAATATTATTAAGAACAACTGTACTACGTTCAGTAAACGAACGCCTTTCTGAATAGTGGGGCACGACACTAATAAACAAAATAAAGCGCACACAAATAAACGAGAATGACTTATTGTCCAAGCTAATTTAATGTAATTTTAGTTAAATGGCAATGGAGCCAAGCTATATTGGTTGTGTGAAACGCCTCACCGGCATTCTCATAGCGGACGGACTATAGGCCAAAGAAAGGATTCTAGGAATCATACATTTTTAAGTCTAAAAATACAGACCCAAAAAGATAAACAAAATAATGGCTCAAAATATTATCAAAATAGATTGCTTAACGTAGAGCCCGTTAAATAGCAGAGTATAAATTTTAAAAAAAGTCATGCAGGTAAAGAGATTCAAAATCAATCAAGCTGAGTTTTCTTTAAATTATTCTACTTACAGATACGTCTTAGTTAGACCAACATAAATCTAATAAAACCAATGAATTTATTATTAAAATTTTTTTATGATATTGTAACACTAGAACTCTTAAAAATTAGTGCAATACGGAGGTTCATTCAGATTAGTTAACACAAAGTAGTGTTATAAATAAATAGGTAATTCAGAATAAAAAATTATATTAATGAACAAACTCAGATGCAAATTCATATTGTAAGCATTCTAGTGTTTATCTAAAAAAAAAAAGTAATAATAAAATGTTCTGCTCGTGTATTTTTTTATTATAAATATAAACTAAAACTATTTAAAACCGTAATGTTGGCATTACATTTTAAAACTGTTAATATTATTTTGCATTACATTTTTCTAATTTAAATCGCTATACAATGAATAATTAAACTTCTATTTTCGTACCGAAGAATAATAGCAATGCTTGTACTGGATTTTTAGAATGACTACAAGGATTGTCAATAAGGCAGATTGCGACACTATTTTGGAACATTCATAATTAGTGATGCTAAAAAAAAATAATCTTCATGTTTCTAAGGCTAGTATAGCCTACATAATTCTGAGCGACGTAGTGAATCAACACGCTGTTCCTTCTTGGCCTGTCACAGTCTTCCGTTAGTTACGATTTCTGAGTATTTGAACACCGTTCAGGCATCAAATTTTCAAGATATTTTAGGGGTAACATTGATAAGGGCAGATTCAATGCCTATTATCAGATATCGTCCTGACAATACCGGACTTCTCGACCTTTCCAGTTCTCGGGAAAGGTTTAATCATTCACTATGACGACAATCGATGATAGTTTAATTTTGAATGACGACCTATCTCGGCGGGGAGGAGTGGGGGTTATTGTTTCGACCAAAGCCAGATCTTGCTTTATGTATTCATTAATTCTTTATTTTATATTGAGTCTATAAAATATATAGATAGTAAGAAATGAAAATTAAATTAATTGAGAAAAAAATTATGATGAATGAATTTAAATATTTAATGAATGTAGGTTGATGATTGGCCAAGGATGGGAGAATCGCAGGAGTTAAAAAAAAATATATGTATTAATAAAACTTATGAAGGATCTTGGTAAAATAAATTAAGCCACGCTTTGACCAAACGATGTTGCTGATTATCAGGGCTACAACAAATTATAAACAAAAATTAGAATAATTAGTATAAAGTATCGATAATACTCTGACCAATCACCTTCTTCTATCTTAAATTGCTGAGGATGCAAAAGGGACGACAGAACTTCTTGCATGAGTAGTCCATTAAATTCGGAAAAATGCAACAAGAACTAAACTCTGTAGATATAGATACTCTATAGATACTTATCATACTCAGTAAATGAATCATAAGCTTCTGGCTTCGAAAGTTTCTTGATACACTGATGCAACTTCGAAAGAACACTAGTCATAGAACGGAACAGAACTCACTAATACCGTGAACTGTTACGAAACCTCCGAAATGAGATTTACAACAGCGATATCAGATAATAAAAACTTACAACTCGTCGATTTCTATTACTAATTTACAGCAGGGATCAGCCAACTAATACTCTAGAATACGTATATTTATATTTATAGTAAATTATCTTTTATACTATTCTTATACATTTTACGAATTTCACTAGAGTGCTTCCTCGATACTCACTATGAGGTCTGAAGCTCCTTTACTATCGGCAGAGACTACCTGTACCAGTAACTGATGAAGGAGCACCGCTGGAGGAAAAGACACGTGATCCCCAGGGGAGTTAGGTAAGGCAATATCCTAAGGATACATTTATCAATAGCTTAAGTGCTTCTCCTCCTTCTGGGAATCTACGTAACCCTTATGCAACCCTAGCTAGTTAGCTACTCTATAGCAGCCTTAGATTGGATTGGCATCATGGAGCACGAGGGCGAGCTTTCATGTTTTCCTCATATGATATAGGGAAGAGAACGTGGAACTCACGTGTGCTAAATGTTCCAGGGAGTAATCTATCTCTGGAAAAGTGCTCAATTCCAGGGTATGTTGGCAGTGGCGTAACTAAGGATGGCTGCGCAATGCAATTTCCTAATGATTATAAATATGATAATTTATATGATTGTTTGAATATTTTTATAATTATTTGAAAAAATAATTATTATAATATTTTAAAAATTAATTATAACAATACATTATTGTATAATATAATTTTAAATTATAATATTTAAGATAATATAATTTTATTATAATACATAATTATTTAATAATTTGTAATTGAAGTCATTCTTTTCAAATTTTACTAAAGGTCGTTGAAATGTCCTAAATAATTGTCTAAAAACAAAATAATAATAATAACGATTCTAATTGGTTTAATTAACAAAAATACAAAAATCGAACTATAAAAATCCACAATAAGTTCGCACGTTAATTTACAATATAAATAGAAAGCGATTATTTTTAAAATTCTATAGAGATTACATGCAATGAGAAATAACACTTTAGTAACCATGCATGTGATATGGAGGAAACCAGAATTATGTTTTTATCTATTCTTGCTACGTCTTTAAAGTCTACACAAAGTTCTTTCACAAACTCCTGACTGCGTTCAGTATTGTTCTAAACCAGAAGCCTCTCATGATGAAATATCTTTACCCAAAACTCTCAAGGAACTTCTCTTTAAGAGAAAGAAAAGAGAATGTCATTTATTTCTTAACAACATAGATAAAACAACACAAATCGCTGATTAATTTATTTCACCAACATTTTGGCCCACATCATTTTTAAAATAATCGTCGTAACTACGGCTAAAAAACAGTTTATAATAAAGCAAGTTTTTTTTTTCTCTTTTTTTATAAAACTGTTTAATAGTAAAGTAATTGTTTTTAAATACTGGTGAATATGAAATTAATTATAATTATTTTTTAATACTTAAATTCATATATTAACCTTTTTCCTGATGTTTTGATGCATGCTCAAGTACATTTGTTTTTATTGGGCATTTCATTTGTTTTTATTTTTTATGATTTTATTTGTGTCATACTGATTTTTCTTGAGGATTATGAGACATTTTAGAAAAAAAAAAGATAGTGTAAATTTTAATATATCACACAAATCATTTTGTTAAATTTATTCCCTTCCTCTCCCCAACACACAATGAAGTATTTGTACAAAAAACCTGGCCAAAATTATTTTATTTAATTTATTATATGGAAATGCCTATATAAACAATACCAAGTATTTTTCGAAATATATTTTGTTATAATAAAGAAAAAAGAAGATTTTATTTTATTTTACAGTAGATTCATCAAAATCCGATAAGTTGTTTTCATCATCCTCTTCTTCGCATTTCATATTGCGTTTCAGGAAGCAGAAGGCTGATGGTTTCAGATGGAAATGACTTACTTTTCTTACTTGGCTGTGGTCTACTGCTTCTCAGTAATGGATCGGAAGTTAATAAAAGTCTGTTTCATATGTTACATGTGACTCGAGAAAATTTCATAGCTTCAGCAGCTTATTCTGAGAGATTCACAATTGGTAGCTTTTCAAATACAAAATTTGAAATCACTATTGATCACAGTTAAATTTGAAAATTTTGTGCACAGTCGGTGAAATTAGATGCCAATCATTTCCTTCCCATTAACTATTAAAGCCTTTTGGTGTTAGGCGGTAAATATAGCAGCTCATGGTAGATGGTTACTGGTTACTGCAAATCTTGGTCCACCATTGTTAGAAATAGGGTGTTTAAACTATGAAGAATCCGCTAGGAGTCGGTTTCATACCTCTCTTTTTGTTTCATCTTTAGTTTCGTGAATGAAACGTATCCTTATCGTCCTACAGCAACTAGGGGACGATGACACCGGATTCTGCCATAATGTTTTCTTCTGAACATAAGTGACTATTATTTGTCGTAACGAACGATCGAACTTTGGAAAATATATTTTTCTCCTTTACACGTTTCTATGAATTCTTCCAAATAATTGCACAATCGCAAATAAGTATAATCGAGTAAATCATGTAACGTGAATTCAGCACATGTTACATTTGCATTTATTGATAGTTCCATAGGATAGCATTCCTTTTTTGCCTCTGTAATAGCAAGGGTAAATACTCTTAAAATCATTTCATATAGATTTAATTTGTTATGGTCGTTACCATTTATAAAAATTTATTTTTAAGTTTAAGTAATGATAAAATTAATCAATCGATTAGCTAATTAATCAAATAAACGACAAACAAAAACCAGACTTCATTGTTTTCTCATTTCAATAAACAAGACGTTGAACGATTACCAAAAAAGTAATATTGAGTGAACAAAAATGTCATCTATTCCATAAAACAGATTAATTATCACTTGTAATATAAGGGAACAGTTATTAAATATATTGAAACAGTAAATGATGCCAGTTGCTAAAGTTGAAGTTATATTTTATAGACTTGAGCAAATGCTATAAATTTCCCACGGGCTCAAGTTTTGACAACCAGTGGCGGCTTACGTAGCAAGACAAACGAGGTCAGTAAATACCAACATTCTCCACTTCATCGGTATAAGCTCATTCTTTAATAATAAATATTTATTGCATATTTTATTACAATATTTATTGAGCCAATTTGTTTATAAGGGCGCAAGAAAAAAAAAATTAAACAGTTCAACAAAAAAACATTCGTACATGCTTTTGTGATTGTATTTTTATCCGGTATATAATTTTCTTCTCCGGCAAATAACATAATTCATAAAAAAACAAGTGACATCGACATTGCATCAAACAACCATGGCCAAGTATGCCGTGCACGGTCGGTAATTTTAGTGAAAATAATATCTCCCAAATGATTTAGGACGAAATCGTGACGTTGATGTAATATAATAGCAATACAATACACTAACCATATATTAATAATCACAATATAAAAACCATATATCTTGTATTAGCTGTGCTTATTTATCGATATAATACAAGACCAGATCATCGGCATCCAAGTATAAGAATATTACGACCCAGATTAAAATCACTTTTCGTACGAATCGTTTTTCTAATAACTAATTACAGAGCTAACTTGGTTTAAATAAAACGTGGAAAAAGGAATCTCTGATTCGGACTCAATTAAATACGCCGGTCATGCACGTCTAGAAATTTCCTGAAAAATATATTTTTTATGTTTTATTAAAATATGATAAAAATACAATCATACAATAATAATACATAAATGGTATTTTTTCCTTATACCGTCACTGAAGCATCTCAAAAAAGGTCAACACTGTGCCCTTCTTAGAAAGAAAAGCCGAAGTACAACTAAATTGTTTGTTTCACGTAATTTGAAATCACCGTATAATTTGTAGAGTCTAAACCAAATTATGAGGGGTACTCATGGCACAAAGAAATATAGACAACAGAAACGCACATACACATAAATGTATAAAATAATAAAAGAGCGATAATTTCTAGAACAGGGGTTTCCTGACATACGCAAGGACGTTCCAAGTCGTACGCAAATAATGAGGGATAGCATTTTTTAAAAATTATTATTATTAAAGTTATCAATGATAAGATAAACACTATCTACAATTAATAAAAATAATTCAGGATGGTTGTCGTATTAAGGCGAAAGCATTCTGTGTTGAAGAGGACTTAAGAATCAAGTTGAGCTCCAAGCTGAAAAATGTTGTAGCTTTCCTTCACAATGTCCAAATTTCTTGTGATTGATACATTTTTATTAGCAGAATTTTAGGTGATGTTATGTGATATTGATAAAATATTAATTTTTTAACTTAATTTTCAATTTATTATTTTAAATTTTTTTAACTTTTTTTAAATTTTCCTAAGAAAATTTACTGTAAGATATATTGTTTTGTTTGTTAAATAAACTTTTTTAAATTTGTTTATATTTTTTTTTATGAAGACGAATCTTAAATACTAGTATCATAAGATCGGGTAGTAGTAGGCCCAATTACCCGGAAAATGGAAGTGGTAAGCATTACTGACTTAATTATTAAGCAAAATGGAAGCCCCTGCTCCAGACAGAATTTTTTTCGATTTTGCGGGGGTGGAAAGTTTTATTTATTCATGGTATTATCCAATCCTCAAATGAGTACCTGTCATGAGTAATGGAATAAATCACGGGGGTTGAAGAAAGATGCTGGCTGAAATACTGTCCCCCAAGAATATTGCAAGGTCACCAATTAGAGACTTCTAACACCGACTTCCACCGAGGCACTTAATACACTTTAAAATAGGTTTACTTATTATGATATAATGAAATAAAAACACGGAAAGAAATAATTAAACGTTTAATAATATAATTATCATTGAACACTTAATGCACATATCTCAATTTGATCTTAATAAATAAATTTCAGTATAATCGACTCTATGATGGATTAATTACTGATGTGAGGAACGACCATTTAATAGGTAGGTACTCAGAATCACCTGTTCAACAAATTTATATCGTGAGCTGGCGCTAACACACACAACTATTATAATGCTATCAAGTGACATTGTTAGTTGGTGAAATGAGTTATGGAGAATTAGATTAAATTATTTATAACAGTCGGCAAAAGGTTTTTCACGTGAGGAGGAACTTAATTAAATTATGTCGTGAGACAATTTGATATACACACACAAATTCACACGAATCGATATAAACGGCGACATGCAAACTGTGTCGCAATTCGTTTACAGAATAATCTATGTAACAGAAAGCTTGCGTACGTCCGTATGTGTCCGTAAACGTTGCCATGACAACTTACCCCTGGAAGTAAATCGACCAAACATACTTTGATTGTTCTCATTGGGAGTGGGGAAAAAAGTAATATATTTTCCAGGAAATTCAAACTCTCTAACTTTTTCTTTCTTATATTCTTTCATTTATTTATAACATATACGTTTGACTACGTCTCGAGGCGATTCTGCCATTTTCTTATTTTAGAAGTATTACATCATTTCCATAATCCGTAAGTCATAATTTGAAGAAAAGTAATTTAAAATTGTTTAATTTCAGCATAAGAAAATTATCACTTGTAGAATTTGTATACAAGAAGAAAATTTGAACATGTACTTCTAATCTTTCTGGTTAAGATACCCTAAATGTTACGATGAATACAAATTTTCATATGATGAAATTATATATTTTTTAATAAACTTTTTTTCCAAATAATGACTTGTAAAATATGAAAATGATTATAAAAGAAGTTTAAAAGGGTTCAAATTTCATATAAGTTATAATAATATAATAACTTATACACCGTTTAGTGTAAGAAGTTTTTTATATAAATTTTTTTTTAATATAATTTATTATACAAAATTAAAAACCTTTTACTTCATTTATTACGTTAGTTTGTATTTTAGGAGGTTAATTAAATAACTATTATGCATTGTATTTTTCTCAGTGTTTAAAAATAACTTTGAATATTTTTAATTTTTACTTTAATAATTATTTATGGCATTGTAATTAAGTCGTACAGTGATATATACGACGGCAGTCAACAAATACCTATATTTTTATATTACAAAAAAAAACAAATAAAAGCATCTAATTTAATAATTAAAGAAAGCGAAAAGTTAAACAAAAAATTATTGTTTGGATATTATTGGAAATTACGAAAAAAAAAGTCCCAAATATCAGAAAATATCTACTTTGTCAACGTTTCGCTAATTCAGACATCATAAGAATAATATAAGATGACAAAAATGCAAAACAGAAACATGTGGCATAAATGCCAGAATTTCAGAAACGTTGACTAGTTATTTATTTATTGGTATGTGAGAGACTTAACGCTATTGATATCTTCCAATAATATTTTTATTATATTTATTATTTACAGTTATTTATTTATTTTTTCGGTAAATTATTATGGTGATTCTCAAGAAGATATCTTCAGAACTATATGGCCAGGAATCCAAGGTATTTTTTTTTTCAAATAATTTTCTAGACATATATACAGTTCAGATCGGCCACCATTTCGGATGATTTGTATTATTTAAGGCCCAGTTCCTTTTCATAAATATGGCAAATGACTGTATCGTGGGTGTATCCACTACTGCTTTCAGATTTCAAAACCCAATTCTAGGATTCAAAATATGCAAAAAGCTAGAAAAGGTTTCTGTTCCAGATAATAGGCTACTGGAGTGAGAGTGATGAAAGTTAATCCATTTATTCCAACAAATTTGTAGTTATGTATGAGCTTTGTTTGAAAGAAATAAGTCTATCAGTAAATTTTAGAGTGCCATTTTGTTGTCACAGTCCAGTAGTATTGCAATAACATTTCTTTCATGATCCCCAGGCCTCAGTTTCCAGTCAGCGTTGCAGAGAAAGGGGCAGGACATTTTATTAATATCCATCCCATGGAAGCATGTTTCGATTATTCAAACTTAAATTTATTTTTGCTTAATTGCCTTTTAATTAGACATATTTAACACTATTTATTCGACTACAAAGTCTGAGTTGTCCTTACCAAAGTTCTATTGTTGTCGGTCCACAATAAGTATCACAATTCCACGGTGTGGAAAATAGGTCCATGGAAGTGAAAACTAATGAGGTAACTGATTCTTAAGTTAAGCAAATAACATTAAAACGTTTGAATTTTTTTTAATTAATTTTTTAACTAATTTGATAAGTATTTTCTTTAATTTTGCTAGTTAAGATTTATTATTTATAATTATTATAAAAAGAGATTTTGATCTAAAAAATATGGTACATTCTCTTAATCGTAGGTCAAAGAACATGGACACATTTTTGAAAAGTCGTCTCAGAAAATTGAATTTTTCCCGAGATTCACCCATTCACAGGTAATTATAATTTTAATAGTTAATAATAGATTTTAGTATTTGTTTTTGGAATTTTCCAAACATACCGTATTTAATTTAAGTACGCACAAATTATAAAGAGACAGAAGAAATTATTAACATTTTTAGAGGAATTTTTAATTTAATTTTTTGTAGTTTTTTTATGAAGTAAATTTCTTCGTCGAATTTTTTTGTTTATTTAAAAAAAAATTAAATAAACAGAAAACTTGGGGATTAAATTTTCTTCATAAAAAATACTCAAAATTAAATTGAAAATTCTTCTAAAATATAAAAATTAAATAAAAAATATTACCATGATTACGGACTTCACTGTCCGTAATCATGGTAATATTTTTGTCGTATGTGGAGATTGAGAAGAAATTTTAGAGAAGGTTCAATGAAATTCCTAGAACATGAATTAAGTTTTTTCCCTGAAGATGGGGAAATTCTCCGAAACATCGAGAAATATGTGATAAATTGTATTTAAATAGACAGAAAACTCGAGGAAGAAATTGATTTCATAAAAAAATACCCTAAAAGAAGAAACTATTTTAAAATAAATTATAGTTTACAAAAGTAAAAAATACTTCTGTGTAGAAATTAAACATCCTTGATTTATTACGAGCAATAAACATTGTTCTATAACTCAATTATCCGAATTCCATAAGCACTGGAAATTATTTCGCTAAATGCGAAAAATCAACGATACAATGAAGTAATTAAATGTAAAAAACAAGGTAACAATTTCAATTTCACATCCAAGAATACTTTTTATTACAACAGACGTTTAATAACTGCTATCTAATGAAGAGCCCTCAACTCCAACCATCTTTCTCTCTCTCGCTCTTTCAGATTGTTTTTCATTTAAAATCTCTAGTCCTTTCCTCTATTTCATCACCTTATTTCTATCTCAAGGTTGGTACTTTCGATTAAACTTGGCTCTAAAGCCTTCATATCCTTCTGTAGTATAAAGTCTAATTTCATTGTGACATTTTAAATAATGAAAATGGGTGTCTTGATTTAATGGCTCTACGGAGGAATAATATGCCTATAATATCATGGAGGTCCCTAGAAAATATAAATTATAAATGAAAAACTTCATACTAAGCGCATTGTGAAAATACATCTGGATATGGCAAATTAACGACTGCTATGCCAATGTGGACCAGCAGTGGAGGCCAAATTACAAATTACAACGACAAAATTAAAAGGAACAACGCATGTAAAGAAATTTCTTATTTTATGTTTTGTTATGAGGAATAAAGAACTGAGGTCGAGAGAAAAAAAAAATGATACATGAAATATTAAGTACATTTATTTTATTATACATTTATTAATTTATTTTACAGTAAATTAAAATCTATAAAAATATATACCAAAATAAGGGAAGAGATGCATGGAAGTAATTTCAGTGGAAATGGCCCTAATTGTAGACATACCTATAAATTTAATATAAATAAAGATAAAACTGGTTTTATTAGAGAGTAATGGATCATTATCATTATCATGATGGGTCATTATGAATTAATTATTTTGAATTGAAGGGCATAGGTCAAGAATATGACGAGCCACAATTTTGAAGTTAATGAGCGTTTTGTGCAAAAAGTTACATTATTTCTCTATATAGCTCATTAATATGTCTGTTTGGGCACATTCCATGAGATAGTTCTATTATCTCATGGAGTGTACCCAAAATAACATAACAAAGAGATTCGGAAACAAAGTAGCATTTTGTACAAAATACTCACCGACTTCAAAATTGTGGCGTGTCACATTCTTGCTGATGCAAGATTTGTGACAAGAAAGCCTTGTTAGTCCTTCAATTATATTTTTAAATATTAACAAGTGATATTTAAATTATATTACGTAAGTTGTATCTTTGACCGGTTTTCATTAACGGGCGCAACCAAAGATTACTTTTCGCAATCTTAATTTTCTTAGTCAAAAACCAAACAGCACCTGAAGGTTTCAATAAAATGAATGAATAAAATGAAAGTGAATTCATCCAAATTTTATTGATTCCACTAAAATATCTTCATCATATCTATACAGAACGACAACTGAACGATGTTTATTAAATCGTGAGTAAATAAATAGCCAGAAGGAGAAATTGCAGGAGTCTATACATAAAGGCGGCTTTTCGTATAATTTAAGTCGTATAATCACTGGCGATTGATACGATCATATATTAGGAATTCAGGAAGAAGGAAAAGTCGTGATTTTTGCTATACATATATGCATACACACACACACACATATATATATATATATATATATATATATATATATATATATATATATATATATATATAAACGACATATATGACCTAAATACGAGTATTCCGCTTTAGAAATCTTCAGAACACGTTAATCTTCGTCCGTTTTTCATCAATTTTTTTGGGAAGAGTGAAATTTTAACCCGCATAATTATGCTCTGATAAGACTAAATTTTCGTCCGATTTTAAAAATTTATCTTAGAACTAGTGAAATTATTATGAGTTGAATTGTGCACTAAAAAGCCGCAACAAACTCAAATTGGCGTCCGATACTCAAAAATTGTGAAATTATTAAGTTACCCAAATTTAAAATGTCACCTTTATTTGTATAGAGACCCCCCTAAAAAAAGTCCTGCGTAGGACCTTGTTGACCGATATAATGATTGATTTAGGTCATGTAGTTAAAAACAGATGATAAATATATTGAAAAATAATAATTGATGAAGTACAAATGATAAATAATAACAGTGGTATCATTTTATTACTGATATATCAATTTTACTGAAAATGTAATGGCTGATTAAGTAATGAATGATTAACAATAAGAGCAATAAATATAATGTAAATAATAATAATAAATAATGTTAAAGAAAATAAATAAAGATATAATACAGATGCTAAAATGAACTTACCATCTCAATCTTAAGCAAGTAGTAAGACTGATTCTAAAGGGGGAAAAAAAGTTGTCTGTTGCACGGAAGAAGAGTAGATTGAAAGGGGATTTTTAGTGAGCAACTCTAAAATAATATATTGAATTAGGAACAAAGAAACAAGAAACAATTTTTTTTTTTTACTGGTCTGCTATAAATAACATCCCAGTTCTTTTCAAGACTGAGTTCTAGTCACCGCAAACAAAATATTGTATTTTTCTTATAATTTCCAGCTTAAATAGTCATGGTTCTTTTTTTGCGATCATCAGCTTTTGTGTAATGTAGGTAGTGTAAGAACATTTGCGAATCAACATTTTTCGCTTAGCGACCTTTTTTATTTTATCACTTTCGAAGGACCTGTTCGACCAGAGGCCGCATAAGAGTACCAATTTAAGAAAGGGCCCTATGAGCTCATTTATATTTTACAGCTGTAAAACGCCCGGACAGCCATTAGACTAATTAAAGTGCTCAACTCTTGCTCTAAGTCGGGATGAATTAAGTTTTCCAACTGTAGGGGAAAAGTTGAAAGCTAAATCCTCATTATCTACAGGAGCTCCTTTCTACGGTATTTAAAGTATTACAGCAAAAATCACCACTTTTCCTTCTTCCTGAATTCCTTAACTTCCTAATGGTATATAGCTCTTGTGTTCATTCTGGATCGAACACGACATTTGATTAGATTAAAATAAGGACAAAAGTCGAAATTACAAAAAGGAATATTTCTAGAGCAGAATAATCGTAAGTATTTAGGTTCAATGTCGCCAGTTTCAAGCAAATTTTTTAAAAATTAGATGAAAATTTGGGTGTTTTGGTGATTTCTGGGGATGTATTCAGCTCGATATGTTTTTTCATAATCGGACGCGAACGGTAACCTTTCAGAAGCAGAGCTATCTCTTTCCAAGAATATTTTTGAAAACCTGACGTGAATTTGGGAGTATAGATGCAATCTAGAACAAAATTCAGCTCTTTAATTTTGCGATGTCATGCTACGTTTTTCATTAACGTGATCTCGGTATACGCTCAACAATGATGTAGAAGTTCTTGTGATAGCTGTTTGTTTCCCTGAGGATATTACGTCCGCTGGGATGAAAATTTCATTTAACGCATAATATTCCTGTCATTTTAAAGTATTTAATTTCTTAATGAAGTAATTGGTCTCTTTTAGTTGAAGCTAAGGCTTCCATTATTACTCGAAGTTGGTTGAGGCTTTCAAGACCATCAAAAGATTCTAAAACTCTACTAATACCGATAAACTAAAAACCATTAGATTGATCAATTTTAAAAATAAAGTTCAAGTTTTGAAGTAAAAATGGTCTCCCCGCCCTTTTTTTCTCCAACTTAATCTTCTAATTTTTTTCCCCTCTCACAATTTAATAATTTTTCATTTGTTTTTTAGGGGGAGAGCAAAACCCTCTCCTGCCCTCCCTTGTCCCCAGCTTTCGCCCATATCTATTATCTTTATCCATATTATCTTTAACTTATTTATTATTTCAATTTTTCTACGTGTTCTCCTCCTACTTATTTTATACTCCTAAATAATTCGTATCTTTATTTTTAGCCCTGATGAAGACTCGACCCAGGTTTTCATCAGGACTAAAAATTATTTATGTTTATAAGATTTATTAACGTCGACATTTAATAAATATTTACCATAATTTTATTTTATTCTTGCCTGCCTCCTTCTTTATTTACCATACGGCCAACCATTAAAAAAATATGTATATATTTTCATTGGAATCAAGATCATTATAATATGTAAATTTCATATTAAATAGAATTCTCTTTGAATCCAAACTTTACTTATCAAAATATATTCACATCAATGGAGTTTTAAGTTTCATTGAAAAAAATTAATTAAACTGAACGGACTTAATTAAAATGAACGGACTTTTGTGATTTTTTTTTTGGTTTCCTTTGATAAGATAAAAACATGTAACCCTTTTGTATGTAGTACATATAGCCCTCTAGCGTTACGGTTCATTATTGAGTTTATAAAAACTAAGAGTGATCAAGACACTACATCACTACATTTCACTACATCACACATCACACTACATCTCTATTATTCATAACACTGTAGGTATATAAAAAAATTAAATAAAAAAATTACTAAAATCAACAAATTGAATTTATATATGCATATTAACGGGTTTGATAAATTATCTTCTAAGCTGATTTTTTTTTATTAAGTAATATGTTTTTTTTAATAAGTATTTTTTATTGTGTAATATTACATTCTTTCTCAATAATGGACAATGGTAATAGCGATCAAAGAGACCATTCACGCCATAATAAGTGATAATTAAAGAACAGATAATCTCAACTTTGAAAAGTTGTTATTAACTTTACTAAAGAAGAAGGATATTATAGTTCCTTTGAGACTTCCAATTTTCGATGGGAACTGCTTGCAAATGTGATATCTTCATACATATTCAAACGCTATTTCCATAGCCTAAAAAAGTGAAAATAGGGTCGAAGGGTTTCAAAATTCAAAAAAATGTTCAATTGACAGATAAAAAAAAATGAATAACAGAGAGGGAGAAATCGGAACACTGTAATCATTTGCACGTCGCTACCTTGGAAGAAGACTGGCATAACTAAAAAATTAACGGTTTTCCAATTTTTGTGTAATCATAATCAACCAGATGGTTATTTTTTTATAATGAAGAGAGCCAAAAATATATTCATCGTGTGACAACTGTAGAGCAGTTGGTTTTTAAATAAATTTGTCACAAGACAAAAAATTAGGTCTAAAAATATATTCGGAATTAAAAAAAATACCTTCCACAAGTTACCTACAAGCATTTACTTGCAAATGGATTCAAGAAACTATTTATACAATTGTAAGGAATCCCGTAATAATCAGTTTATATCTGATGATGAAAACTTCAAGCACAGTTTTCTCAAAAGTACAGCTTTTTTAGTTGTGCCGGTCTTCTTCCAAGGTAGCGTGTTGTTGAATTTACTTTTACTACTTACCAATGAATAAAATTTATTTATTCTTAAATAAGTGAGGTTAAAAAAAAGTAGTAAAATATTTACAATTTTTTTTTTTATTCTCTGTTTATATTACATGAAAGCTCAAAAAATATTTTTTTATTGGACCGAAATAAATAAACGAGAGTTATTTATGTTAAAAGAGCTAGTAGTCCAAATGATTCACTTAAATGCCAAACTATTCTTTTTTTTTATGTCGTTGATCACTCACTCAATGAAAAGTGCTTTTTTAATCAGTTCGTATCTTTTCTCTACGTAACTTTTACCATCTGAAGCTTTTTAACTCCATATTAAGTAGTTCTAAGAAAGAAAAAATAAAATGAAATACTTTTAATATAATTTTAACCAAGAATGTGGTTACTTTACTTTACGTTACTTTAATTTTAGTTTTGATATCAGATAAGACAATAAATTTTATATCAATCATTAGAACATAATAATATTTCTAAAAATTAAATAATGAGAAATCTTCTGATGATAAGCCATTAAAATAATAAAGTCCTACAGAAAACATAACCTATTTCTTGATTTTACCCATTAATAAGTACATTCATTATTAGAGTCGTCAGAAAATGAATTGGCATTAAATTTGTATATTGAATGATATGGACTGCTCCTAATTGGTACTAACTTAAAAAATTCTTCAGCTTTATAAAAACTAAGGAAAAAAGCTTCTTATTTAACCTTAATTTAGAAATTTAAACGAAAGGTTATAAAGAATTAATTTAAAAAACGTATAAATAAAAATTATTCATCTCGACCAATTAACAATGAATAAAAAACGTTTTAAGATACATATATATTGTATGTATACATATAAATATGTATATTTGTTCATCATTCGAATTCATTTAGCGCTGCAGAGGCAAATTTAAAATTTAAAGATGACCTCCTTCACCTCATTCAGAAATGTAAAGTATATTTTAAAATAAATTTTCAGTCACCATGGCAATATCTCTTGTTTTTTAATTGCCATGGTCCAGATCCTAGGAAAGAAGAGGGAAAGAGAGATGTTTTGCCGAAGCAGGGGCTGATAATACAGGTATCACCATGTAATTAACCAATTCCTTGGATCCTAACAGCTAAACATTATCTTAGTGGTTTAACCATAAAGTACAAGAAAATCTCATTTAATTTTTAAAAATTACAGTAAAATATTGACAAAAAACGTAGGCGTATAGAAATATATTAGATTCGATAAGCAATCGTAATACGTAATTTCAATTGCAGTTTATGCGTGTGACTGCATGTGATGTAAATTAATACAGTAAATTATTCTATAAATCTGTAATTTAAGTGTAAATGACCATAGCGGTTGAAGCATTTAAAACAAATGAATAATATAAGTGATAAGCAAACGTTAGTCCCAAAGAAGCCCGAAGTAGGCGAAAACTTGAAAATTCTAATTTTCATAATTAAAATTGTAAATTTGTAAATTTAAACACATGATACCAAAAAATTCAAAGGTTATTTTATTGTTTTAACTAAACAAATTATAATAAATAAAATAAGTGTTGTTTTAAAGAAATATATTTTTTATATGGAGCTTCAGTTTTGATGTGGCCGATTTTATGATAATCTTTTCCCCAGTGTTTTTTTTTTTTTTTTTTTTTTTTTTTTTTTTTTTTTTTTTTTTTTGCAGTTGGAAACTGATAGGTTTTATTTCCCACAGTTTAGAGAGTCTATTTCATGCTTCGCTCCATTCTATCTCTCTCCCTACTCTCCTCCCCATTAAATCTTTCAACAGTTTAAACCAAACTTTTAATTATCTTAATCATTTCTAAATATGATGTAAACAGACTTTTTAATAGATGAAATAAATATGTTTAATAGATTAAACAATATATCAATATACATATTGCCAATAAAACTATTACTAACTGTCCAAATAAAAATATTATTTTTGGGAAAATCATTGTAGATTTCGTTCTAATAATGATGGATTCTAATATTTCTAATACCTTACAAATCGCCTGAGAAGACTAAGATTATGAATGGTCATTGTTGAATAATCCAAAATTCAATAAAGAATTCTGATACTATCATTCAGCAATAGTATAGTTCTAATGGTGAAAAAAGGAATTCCTGGAAAACTTAAGTTTAAGGAAAGAATGACTTTAGACACAATATTTTCTACAGGTCCTTGCAATTATCAGATAATGGTATTTCCAATAGAATTAAATCAAATATTTTTGACTAGACTTAACCATTAAAAACTAAAAAAAAACTTTAAATTTAGCGATCATTGTATAGAGTACAATGGCAAAGAAAATAGTAATGACGAATAAAAAAAATGAGAGATGGAGAGGTTTTATAAAAAAAAAAAAAAAAAAGTTAAATATACATTTATATGGATATAGAATTTATCTATTTGACTTTGACTCATTAATTAAATATAAGAGAATTTTGTTTTTTTAGCATCATAGACGAGGTACGAATTAGCATATAAAACTGATGAAGAGGTCATCTACACATCAAACTGTTCTAGCCATAATAGGAATGTCCACGGATTATTACGTAGGACAGCGAAATAATTTATTCCAGGGCGGAATCGAACCTGAATCTGTATTTGATTCAAATCACTACCCCAACAACGTGATTTAAAATTTAATATTATATAATGAGTATGTTTTCTTGATAGGAAAACAAAGATGAAAATATATGATAAGGTGAGAGCTCATCAAATGTTTTTTTAATAATTTAAATTTTAAATATTTATTTTAAATAATTTTAAAGTAAAAAAAGTAAAACATCTAAAACTGTGTATTGCGAAGCTATACATAAGCTGTAAAACAAAGAAGAGGATTTTCCGACCCTTTGTTGAATGAGAGGTAGCTTCAATGGCCCTTAAGGTGGGCCACTTCAGATATTCTTAAGGGTCCTGTGTTTTTCGAAAAGACAAATGCCTCCAAAAGATCAGGCTATTATTCGGAATACTATATACTACAAAATTTACAACAAATATATGTAATACATTACCACACTGCGGTAGGAAGCCGCGAAGAGATTGAACAATAAAATGATATCTACAAAACGAATAGGACACGTCTTCAGATTTCGAATGATAAAAGGTTAGAAAAAAAAGTTATAAATAAATTTATATATATATATATATATATATATATATAAATTTATTTATAACTTTTTTATTATATATATATATATATATATATATATATATATATATATATATATATATTATAATATATAATATATATAATAATATATATAATATATATATATATATATAATATATATATTTTTATTATATATAATATATATATATATATATTATTATAAAATATAATATATATATATATATATATATATATATATATATATATATATATATATATATTGTGATATAAAACTGTAGCTTAAACTTTGGCCTCGTGACAATATTATTACTTTCCAAAAAAAAAAAAAAAAAAAATTAATTGTATTATGGATTTTCCACATTTCTAATACAATATTGATGTAATTAATTATAAAGCTCGTTTCATGAGTGAAATACAATTAATTTCAGAATACCGATCAAGTTCAAATGTTTAGTTATTTATAATTTACCAAAATAAATTTACTTTTTAAAACTAATTAGTCCGTAAATAGCATCTTCCTGAAGAAAAGGGAAGTATAAAAGGAGACAAAATTTAAATTCTATAAATTCAAGTTTCTTCCAATATTGAGAGAGATAACCTTTTTTTTTTTGTTTTTTTTGTGTGTGAAATATTAGGTACAATCTATCTCATTTAGGATAATAATTAATAATAGTAAAGGAGTTCATTCATACCATATTTACAGAAAACATGAATAATTTAAATTATAGCAAAATAAATAAATTTGAACAAAAATAAAGAAAATTAAAGATAAATAAAATAAAATAAACTTCTTAAATACAGGCTGAAATACGAACAATATTTACACTCAGCATGAGGAACTCCGAACCAAGATTGTCCCCTCTCCCTCTCCTCATCCACTTGTGAAGGAAGACGAAAGACGGTGTCCAAGAGATTGTTCAATTGATGTTAACACTAATAAAAATAAGCTTCCTTAGTGCAAATCAATATGCGGAACGAAAATATAATTATACTAAAGTTCATTTTCCTAATTAAATAATAATAATAATATATATTTTAAAGATGGAATATATCGACAAAAATAGTTCGGGTATATGGCCGAAAAATTTTCTGACGATTTATCAGAGAAGATTTGAAAAAAACAATATGATACTAATAATTCCTAATGAATATAAATAAAATAAAATGGCCTTCATAGACCAATTGAAGAAGAAAGGTGAAAAGTCGCTATCGACGAATGACTAGGATCACGCTATTTACTCTGACAATGAGCAGGTACGAGCAACGGTTATTTCTAGCATGCTCACCTTCGCAGTAAACAATCATCCATTCTGCACGACCCAACGGCACAGCTTTTCCAAAGCTAATCACACGGTGGATAGTTGACACAGAACTCTGAATAGTTAACAATTGAATGAATTATCCCGCTAAGGAGAAAACGGTGCTCATTGCCAGGAGAGAAACACAAGAGATCACAACTAAAGTCGGGCGGATTCGCTACTTAGGAATTTGGAAGTGGGAGGATCCTAAACTACATCTTGACAGATCTGAGGCAGAATGTGGGACTGGAGGCAGTTGAGGTGGTTGTCATACATGGGTTGGTGGCCAGCAGCTGGCAAGACAAAGCGAGCCTCTAAGATGTTGAGGTAAATATAGCGGGCGAACTGATGAATCGCAATTCATGTAATAGAAAAAATCTTAAATATTGTTACAGAATATAATAAGGTTAAAAATGAAAATTGTGTATTTTATCGCGGATAAATTATAAGAAAATTTAATCAAATGAATTTCATTGATATATATATCTATTCTATTAAAATCATGACACCACTGAAGAGGCTCATTTCTAGATGTAAACCCCTTATAATTACATCTTGTCTCTAATTTAATCCTATTGGAATACTACAGCAGTCAGCCAAAGTTCTGGGACAGATGGAGGAGATAGGCTATCAAGCAGTGGGTTGATAAGATCCTACAGTGAACCAAAAACCATTACGTACAGCGTTTAATGAACTGCTCCTCTATAGATAGGGATAGGGAACGATGAATTTTTGGAACTTTTTCTTTACAGAGGTAAGATAATAGAGGTAAGATAACTCCGTTCTGAAATTGTTGAAGCACTTTCTTAATATTCAGAGTAATGAATAATAATGGAGCTCTGTATAACAGAGCTAAATGATGTTGTATATGAGCATCACCTCATCACAGTCCAAAGCTTAAATTTGGTCAGAGGTGATATGATTTGATTTGACATGGTTTGATTCTGACAGTTTCCAACTTTTTTAAATAAAAAATTTTGCAAACATTAAATACCTGAATTTTTTATCAAGAAAGAAAATTTTTCTTAAAATTTTTGAGATGCCAATTCTGACTATGCAGGCACTTTCTTCTGCCGATTTTTCGGGTATGAAAAAATAATGGATTTTCTGCTATTTTGTAGAAAGTGTTTTCTGCTTGCCAAAAGGCTTTAGAAAGGTTTAATTGAAGGCCAAATATAAGATATTTATAAAAGCCAGCCGATTTTTTTTATTGTAGAATATTCACAAAAAGATAGAATAACGGACCATTAAGAAGTAATTTGACATTATTTAATGTACCCATAATTTGAAAGATCAGAAATTCTAAACAATCGAATTCTTATTGCTGTTACAGATGATTAACGATCATTATGATAAAAAATAAATCATAGATTCCTAACATCACTAACGATTTTCATTATTTTAAATACAAATGTGTCTCATGAACAAAAGTTGTATTATCATATATCCTATAGTTTTATAATTTTTGTACAAATTTAATTTTTTTATAATTTCAGAAGCATTCCGGTCTACACTAATTATATTACACTTTAAGCTTTTTTTCCGAGGAATCGAATCTACTTTTAATAATAGATTTTACTTAGTTTCAATTGAAAGCTCAAGACATTTTAAAAGAAACTATTCTGAGGGTTACTCAGTGGCGGATTCAACGACAGGCAGACTAGGCATTTTCCTGGAATAAAATCTGAGTGAAATTAAATTTATAGATTAGAGGAATTTTATATAATTTAAATTAGTATAAAAAACAGCTCAATAAAGCACAGATAAATATAAACATGGTGATGGGAAAGAGAAGGAGGGAGATATAGGTCTAGAAAAGATAAGAAGGGGCTGCATTATCTGCCATATCTGGGCGGCAATACAACAAATCCACCTCTGGGTTTACAAAAGAAGTAAAAGATTAGAAAAAAAAATACCATATATGTCCATAAGTTATCGGGTGCTCCACCGATAGATTTACAATTTTAATTATATAATTGAAGTTTTTATAAACAACTCAAACCGGAGTACAGCTTATAAGCCGTATTTTATTTATTTATTACTATATATAATTTTATTTGGTAGTAGTTATATATAACTATATAACTACTACCAAATAAAATTTATAAAGCAAAGAAAAAATAATTAGAAAAACAACATTCTAAGAACAGAGAAATGACAACCTTTTAATTTTTATAAAGACGCCATTCCCATTAAACAATGATCATAAACATCTTGTGGAATGGAAAACTTTCTTAGGTGGAGGGGATATAAATTATTAAAATTTACCAAAGATTCATCTTGATCGATTACTGCAATTCTTTTTTTTTATTAAAAGAGAACGATTCTACCCTATTTGTAATTCTCTCTAAATATTTCATAATCATTCTTATCATCCTCAGGACTTTTGCGAATCCCAACGTAGCGGTATCGTACTTTTCTATAAGTAACATTGTATTGAATAATTTTTCAAAAACACATATTCCTAAGACCTAGTTCACACTAGGCTAACAATTTATTCGAGTGGGCAGTAATTTAATAACTAGAATAATCGCTACTGGCCAAAAAACATTCACATGACGGTCGAAAGACATCACCATTCCAACATTGTACGAACAGTAAGACGAGCCTCCACATACTGATCTTCTTGACAATTCCTCCGAAGAGCTTGTACCTTCTTCAGAGGAACATTTCTTGAAACCTGGGCCGTTAAAATTACTAAAGTTACAATGGACATTTCTTGAATACAAATTCAAGGCAGCCTACCTGCTGCAGTACCTTCTCATCTCCCGAAGGAGTAATGGGTTGGGAATAATAATCTTACACTCGAACACGAACCCTTGGGAGTGCGGATAGTTTCCATTGGCCAATCTCTGAGAGAAATCGCTTTCTGTCAGAAAGTAGAGCCCTGTTAGTATGCAGGTATGATGGACTAGCTAGATTTTGGCTCTTAGGACGAAGTGTAGGAGTCAGTTTGACCCTCATTCTAAAATGTTTGGAAACCCCTGGTATAGAGAATAAGGAATAAAATAAAAATAAATACTTTTATTGTAATCTGTTAATTACAGAATTCCCAATACCTGTACTAAAAAAAAAATCAAAAAGATCAAAATACTTAAAATATATCTGATGTATAATTGAACGTTTTGCAGAATATTCGGTATCATACTCTTTTTGTACGACTTTCTACAACTGGGCCCAGAGCTGATAGCGTTGTACTTGGTCATCCGTAAGGGCTCGATGAACGAGGTAGTGCTGACCCTAAACAACAACCTGTTGGGTATCGGCAGCGCGTGGAATGTGGGCTGCATCTTGTTCAACAAGGGTAAAATCAAGTGGATCATAGACAAGCTTGAAGGTAAGGAATGCTATGAATGTTTAGTACCCTTCCAAGAGTAGCCATCGAGTATATTAGGTGTTGAAGTACACTAAATAGTTTCTAATAAGCAAATTCGGAGCAAAATAGCTCGAAAGAGTTTTTAACTGTTAAACAAATAAAAAACAAATAAAACCTCAAAATTGTATATTATTTTATTTTTTCGCAGCATTCCTGGGTATCGTTTTAGTAAATCAAATTCCTAAGAATCGCTCCACAAAAACATTGATAAAATTGATTTTTATAAGTAATCAAAATTCTTCGGTAAAGTAATCAGAATGCTAATGAACAGTGTATTGTCAGATATGGCTGCTAGATGGGAACTGTCAGGTAAGTCGAGTCTGAAAGCCGCCTACGCAGCTCAGTTTTCTTCACCAGTTAGTTCAGTAACTAAGTAAGCCTTCCATTTATTTTTTTCATTCAATAGAAGAATTATTTTTGTGGTATGTTTACGAAACATGTATTATGATGAGAAAAAAAAATCATTCCTATTCATTAACTTTTGCGATAGGTACTCTTCAATCAGTTAATTTTTTTAATGACCATATCTCGAGTTGTTAAATAATCTACTTCTTTGAACTTCTTTTCAAGAGTACCGAAAGCAAGTTTCTATTTCTTTTTTTTTTTCATAATAATCATATTCTTTGGACTTTTTGGAGCAATAGATGGATTCGTACTAAATTTGATACACAAAGGCCAGGTATTGGTGGCTCAGTAGAGTGGTGAAGAAAATTGAGCTGTGTGGCGGGGCTTCAGTTCCAACGACTCACCTGGCACTTTCCACGACAGCCTTAACTGATGACTTAGTTAAGCATGTTGATTCGTATTAATGTCGAACGAAACTAAGACAAGAAGCGTCCACAGGTATCGATTTACTTGTCGGATAGAGAGGTTAATTCCAAGTTAATGCCGGCCCCATAAGTTCTACAGCTGAGAACTGATCTTATTCCATTCTAAAACTTCCCGTCCTCCCTATTCGGCCTACTCGGAACATTTTACTTGAACAATAAAATCATTAGGCTAGTAGCTGTGTGTGGAGCCGCCTTTAAAGAATCGATAATAGGAATGAAAAATTTTAAAAATAACTTTGACCTTCGGTTTAATGTTCAACCAGCGAGGAGTTTAATCGTTTGTTTACAAAAACCTCTAAGAGAGGTCTTACGAAACAAATCACTGTTAATCCTAACTAAAGTCTATCATATCTTTTAGAAATGGAACAGAGAGCGAAGAAGATGATTGGAAGCGAGGAGTATGAAAAGATCGCCGCCTACAAATACAAACTCTGCAGGAACTATGTCATCACAATCTACACATTCTTGGCGGGGCTCACTCAATTGTCCATCTATTGTTTGTATTGGACATATCATGGCCAAGTGGTATTTAACGATTTTTTTTTTTTAATCTATCCGATGATTTATAGCAGTGTGTAATAAATAATGTTAACTAGCATAGTTATGGTTACAACGGCAAGAAAAAATAATTCTAGACAATTATCTAATATCCAGTTTCATATTACAACACCCTGCAGAAATGCCCATTCGAAAACTTATTCCTTGTGAGCTGGTATCTGTAGTATTTTCTCCTTAATTTGCAATGTTTTAGATATAATATGATCCCATCACCGTTATCATCATATCATCTTGCCCATTAACACTTCCAGATATTGCAATGGGAAACATTCCAGTCTCATACGTTTCGTTAGAAACAAAATGTATTTATCCTCTCTAAGGTACACTGGTGGACAAAAATATCTATAGTATTTCAAAAATTACATTAGGAGGTTATAACAATAAATGTGTATAGATTAGTGGGAATATAAATGATCCCTGGTTTATCTTTATATCTTGTTTCATCCGTCACTGTGACGTCAAAGTTCGTGCCAGGAAATTTCTTCACAAGCAATCTTAATTTGGTCTTTGTTATATATTAAATATTAAACAGCATTTTTCAAAAATAAATAAATTGTTAATAAGCTGACTTTTTTATTAAAATATTAAATTAAAGTACTATAATTTGCATAAATATACATATTTGGTAGGAGTGAGTTAATTTTGTCCGCCGAGGTATAAATTGCAAGACGCAGTTGTTTAGTTATAGTTAACTAATCCATGAATGCACAAACTAATAAAACTGAAGTGTAATTGAAGCATTCTGCGAAATAAGTACCCATCAAGTCTCAATTCAAAATGCGTATATATTATATATATATATATATATATATATATATATATATATATATATATATATTGCACTGATAAATGGTATCCATATATTTAATTTTAATAGTTTTAAATATTTCACTATAAGCCATTCTTCCGGAGAAAGCCTCAATTATTGATTATTTTATTTTTATACAGAAATATGTACATTGGTAATAATTTTTAAATATTATATTTTACAGAGCTACATCGTAGAGACCTGGGTTCCTTGGAATACTGATAACTTACAATCTCTCATCATCCTATACACTCTCCAACTAGTCCATAGTTATTCTGGTTTGTCGGCGTACGCTATAATCTACCACTTGTACATGTCAATTTTCGAAATGATATTGCTCGAAATTAAGGCTTTCCACGTAGCTCTTTCGAAATTGGACTTCTCCCCACCAGGGGTAGAAAGCCACCCTCCTCACAGTCTTGATCTATGTGTTACGTTCCACCAGGATCTTCTAGCGTGAGTATTTGATTGATGAGTATTTATAAATAAATATTTGGATTAATTATACGTCTAATAATTTCTATGAGTTAGATTCAATAGGGAACAAGCTTAAAAAACGTTTGTAGTTTAAATTACAGAAGATTTATTTTTGTAAACTTTAATAAACTTTTAAAACTTTTCTTTACAGATCATTTCAAACCATCGTTTTTCTCCTGACGTTATTCACCTGAATTCGATAATTATAGGAAATTAAAAAAAAAAAACAGGAAAGAAAATATGATAAAAAAAAATTAAAATTAAAAGTTTTTCCATAAGAATTTGGTCGTACTGATCTCGAGGAAATTATTGTTAAACATATATTAAAAACCCAATTAAATTAATGATCTCTATAGCTAAGAAATAATTTGAGGGTCTGTGGCGAAAACATTTTGATATGTGTTTATTATTATTATTTTTTTAGAAATTTAGGTCATTTCATTAAATAAATTTCATTCATTCATTCATCATTTCATTCAATAAATTCATTTATTCAGTAAATATATTATTATTCTAATCACTGATCCTCATGCAATTGGAGTTGGTCTCAAAATCTACAAAATAATTTTGATGTGTATTAAAAATATATAAAATATAGTAAATAATATAATTCGCCAGAAATTAATTATAATAGAATTATCAACATTTATAACCCAATGAAACACAATACTCATGTGAGCACTTTTACGGCAAGAAAAATATATTATATTTTAGAAGGAGTAACTACTAAAAAGTTAAAAAAATTACTTCAGATAAAAAAATAAATACTTTGTAAAGAAAAAAATCATGGAAAAATAGTTGGGTAATAATAGATTAAATATGACAAGCAACGGTAGGGATAGGCAAACAACTTAAGGGAGAAACTTGTGTGTGGAGCTTAGGCCGGGAGGTTATGCACACAGAGGAGAAAGCTGCCTTATAAAATCTTGATTTTTTATTTATTTTTTTCATTCTTTCAATTTTTTGCAAGCGCGCTAAAAGATTCTACCTAAAGTAGTTCACCTATAGTTTCTATTTACAAAATAATTGCTATCCCTCAAATAACTGTTTTTTCTCAATGTATTTCATAATAATTTTTAAAAGAAGCCATATCCATCATTGTAGATAGATTTGTGAGCTTTGTTCTCGAAGAGTAATATAATAAAATTATTTTTCCCATCATTTAATAAGATGGTATATTACGGAATAAATCATAACATAGCAATTAATAACACGTTTTTTTTTCAGATTATGTAAAAAATTTAACAAGACAATAAATGTTACACTTTTCCTATTCATTATGTTCAGCTCATTAACTCTGTGTTTATCAGTTTTTGAACTATCATTAGTGAGTATTACAATCATTAGTAAGTATTACAAAATAATAATATCTTGAACTAATGTTGAATGACTGATGTAGAAATAGTAAACGTCATAGATTTCCTGTAATTAATCAAATTAAATAACTACATACATATTAATTTGAAGATAAATAAATATATATTCTATTTTACAGATACAGGACAGAGGTAAACTGACGGTTCTTGTCGAACTAATTTTACTCACTATGTCAATGACTTACTTCTATTGTGTGAGTAGCCAGGAAACTGTTGAGCAGGCAAGTTTTAGAAATATTGATTATTTCATTAATATTTTTTTGATAGTGAAGGAAATGATAACATTTTTCTAGGATTATCACTATCACGTTTATACGAGCGAGTTCTTCACTCTCGAGAGTGGTAGATATATATACTCTCGATAGTAAAACGAGTAGTGTAAATTCCTCTGAGAGTTTGAGAGTGAGGTCTCCGAGAGTTTTAATGCAACGCCACAGCAGGCATAAACCTTCCCTCCCTCCTCTTGGAGAGTAGTTTCAATCGTTCAAAAAAGGTTTAATTTCCTAGGAATACTCTCCGAGAGAAAAGAGGGGACGTTTACATCTGCTGTGAAGTGACATTGAAATTCTCGGATGGCTCATCCTCGAACTCTCATAGGCATTTACACTTGCGAGATTTGCTTTCGAGAATATTTCTAGCACTTTCGAGAGTGAAAAACTCTCTCTTGTAAACGCACCTTTAGATAATTTCCAAAAGCTGCCATTACTGTTTATGTAAAATATTTGCATTTTTTATATACTCTTTCTTTTGTCTTTTTGTATTGAATTTTTGTGAAATTTATTTTCACAAATATCAACCACCAAGGCCATGTTCACCCTAAGTAATATTACAAACATATAATATAACATACCAACATTGATCATGGTTAGTGAACTATAATTATGTTGTATTTATTACTATTAAGTAATGTAGTGACTTTCATTAATTTCATAAAAATGATATCCTAATTGACATTTCCGGATTAGCTAGACGCGTTTGCGTACCTTTTTCAAACAACCTAAACCCTTTTAAAAAAAATATAAACGTATGCGAAGAGTCATAAGTGTTATAGTAATACATCATTATTATATAATGTATACTAATCATTTTATGTTGATATGATTTACTTTTAGATGACTACTGGAACACTGCGCGCAGCCTACGATAACAACTGGTACGTTGGGAGTACGAAGGATCAAAAAGCACTGCACCTACTTTGCACGATGGCTAAGAAGGAATTTCAATTCGGATTTATCATACCTACGAATCTAGCTACTTTTATGACGGTAACTTCGTAGTCATAATTTGTGTAACTACTTATGTATCCAAGACAAGTACTTACAATATAATAAAATAATGGTATAAAATATTCAACATCTACAGAAAAGAAAAAGACTTAGGTCCCATAGAATATTCCTGTTATCCCATAACCAAGCCTTAAATCTCTCAAATACCAGTACATGACTGGAAAGTCAGCATTCATTTCAGAAATCATCGACAAAAAAAGATAAGATTACATATCGACGTCGTTTTTTGAAAAAGGCTTAAGCGCCAAAAATTCGCAATAAAGATTTCAATATATTATGGGACGTAAACACCACCTCTATCGATTTCAGCTCACGATATATCGAAAATAAAATCGCCAATAATCTAAAATTCGACTACTGATGACGAAAGCACCAAATACTAACTACTCTCAGTCGTCACTCTGGCCTTAACCAGTGATAGAAACTTTAAATATATATTCTAATTATAAAGGTTTTGGCATCTTAATAACCACCTACTTTATACAATAACGAATATAGGTAAAAAAAAAAAAAGATATTGTTGTTTGGAAAAAAATTATTTCATGTAAAATTTGTTCAATGGCGCTTAAGCCTTTTTCAAAAAACGACGTCGATATATACATACCAGAGATAGCACATCTCACATCTTTGCTCACAGCTTTGAAAAACTAACCAAACAGACATATGTATATACTTAGGGAAATGCTTCTAAATTCTTGTCGAGCTAATTTTACTTTTATTGTGTAAGAAGCCAGGAAACTGTTGAGCAGGCAAGTTTTAAAAATATTGATCATTTCATTAATTTTTTTTTTTTTTTATAGTGAAGGAAATAATAAAATATTTTTAAGATTAACACCGTCACGTTTATACGAGCGAGTTTTTCCGACAAGTCAGTATTCCACCATTTCAGGAATCATCATATATAAGATAAGATCACATATATACATACCAGAGATAGCACATCTCACATCTACAGACAGCCTACAAAAAACTAACCAAATAGACATAATCCAACATTCCAAGGTAGTTCCACACATACTTAAGGAAATGCTGAACTGTCTTAGACTTACTATCTCAAACCGGATAGTCAAGAAAAAGGAAGGTAAAAAAATTGTTTCGGCTGTTGATGTAAGATGCAATATCTCTGGTCTGATTGGTCAGACATGATCTTGACTATTTTTTGTAATGATACCTTAGAAAAATGTTAACTGGCCAATTATTACTCGGCCCCGGATTTCTATGTATTAAAAAATTGCAACTATTTAAATATAGTAATTAATAAAAAAGGTGGACTATTTATTAAAAAGGCAAATATTTACTAACGTTTGATGATACTATTTGCAATAGATCAAGTTTATATTGAAAATCAATAGTTCACACTGGAAATAAATGTTTTTTTTCAATGATTAAATGTAAAACTTTTTCGCTTAGGTATCTCAAATTATCGTGAAAAATTCGAAAAAATGTTAAAAAGTTGAAATTCGTAATCAGCATCAAATTTCAAATTTTCAGAACTTCTCTAAAACTTTCCACCGAGACTTTTTCTGGATTGGACTATTGAGTTCAGCTAAAACATCGGTTCATTAGAAAATTGAACTTCCTCTTATACTCTCATCTTCTTCGAACATTATATTTTATTAGGAAGAGAATTAGAAAATATTCAATTATATTTAAATTGAATCAGAAAAAATTGGTTTATTTTCCTAAACAAACCAAATATTTATTTATCCTCCAAAATCGTAAAATATTTTTATTTAAATACGAAGATATTTATTTAAATACAAAAATATTTATTTAAATAAAGATCCGGAGCCTATTCATTACTAGCATTTGAGTGGTTACTAAAGGATTTGTTTCGAAATCTGCCAAAAGTATCTTAACAGCAAATTTTTTACTTCTTTTTTTCGTTTTCATTAGTTAAGTTCCATCATTCCGAATGGGACTGATTGATTAGTTAACGAGAAAAATCGAAGCATGCATGATCGAGCAAGGTGCTTGACTAATGGATGAATTGACACATTCAAAGAGCGCTTTCAAATTCAATGCTCTCTCTTTTTACTGTGCGATGGGTCAGTGCCTAGGAGAGATCATAATTTTGCTGATTTGTGATTCATGGGCAATGATACTATTTCATTCCAGTGAGACATGAAAACGAGCTAAAGTAGCTCGTAGCATTCAGCTAAAATTTAATGTTTCCAATAAAATAATGTATACATATAATTTTTTTTTGTTTTTTTCAGGTAATTAAGTCAGCTTTCTCATATTATAACTTTCTCACAGCAATGGATTTACAGGAGTAAAAGAAAAAAAATATTGAAAACATACAAAAACACAAAAATGGAGTTAACTGCAACATTACTAATAAATGAAATAAATATCTGTAGTAAATAGTTACCTAGAAAGAAATAAAGTAAAAGATAAATAAAGATTTACAACATATGTGGTAAATACCTTAATTTATATTTTAAAAAAACTCACTTTGCTCCTTCATATATAAATTATATATAAAAAGCCTCTGGTGCACATAAAAGACGTTTTACATAAAAGTCTTGGCATAAGACAGCAAAAATCGGTGAGCAGCAGAACTCGTCACTAAAATCATATTTTCACTTAAAAAAAAAAATAAATAATATAAAAAAAGAGGAGTACGATAAAAGTTGGGACCCACAAAAGACAGTTCCCTAACATACCGAAATTTACCCATACTTTTGTTATATTGTTCTGCCTCTCCGCTGACCTTCTATACAGAAAACCCTACTACTACCTTACCGAATTTCAGCTCATTTGGCTGGAGTATAAATATGTATATATATAAATATATATATATATATATATATATATATATATATATATATTATATTATATACGAAGTCTACAATGAAAAAGATGTCGTTTATAAATAAATATAAATTAAAACCTGTCTAATAATTAAAAATTAAGCTTGAAATAAATAACTTAACTTACGACAATCATGACTGACAAAATATAACGAAATTCCTTGTTTTGAATGATACCGACACATGTTTCGGTATCACTGTAAAAAAAAACATTTAACCGAAAGAATAGCTCTCGCACAATTATGTATGGTAAAGAGGATGCTCTGGCCTTCTCAAGGTTCTTCTGGCGAACCTGCTGGTAACTTTAATTGCTCGATATGCACGGTTCTACGCTTCCCGGGTTCTCTCACGCTTTGGATTGTCACAATGTTGTGCTCTCTAATTACAATCACCCTAAATGGGCCCTCGTACCGTAGCAACTCTTTACTCCTGTTGGAACCTATCTTCCTGTATACAATAGTCCCTATCTTGATGCCACGCCCTACGTCTTTGACCTTCCTATTCTCCCGCGCTACTCTCCTACTTTTCTCCCTCTCCAGACGACCGCGTACTTTCCCCCACAATTTTCCCAGCGTTATGCGATTGTTCTCCAACCTTTTCGCCGTTTCGTCGTCCATCGCCGTGCCCGTACTGTCCCTACGACGTCCCCGGAGTCCGAAGAGAATTTCGAATGGGGCGAATCCCGTGACGGTGTGGATTGAGTGGTTATATGCCGCTACTGCTTTCGGCATCGCCGCCTCTGGTGTCAACCCTTTGTCTGCGTGGTACACGCGTAAATGTTCGCCCAGCGTGCTGTGGAGCCGCTCAATGCCTCCTCTACTCTTTGGGTGACCTGGGGTGTTGAAAAGCCATTGCACATCCAGCGCCTTCATTTCATTCCTCATGTTTGCGCTATCGAATTCTCTGCCGCAGTCCGCCGAGATCCGATCCGGTACCCCATAAAACTGAAACCACACCCGCAGGGCTCCTATCGCCGCCTCTGATGACCGTTCGTGCACTGGATATGCCATAGCCACTTTGCTAAATAGGTCGATCATAGTCACCCACTTATGTCCTCTCCAGTGAATGTATCTATTTGTAGCTCACTTAACGGTGTTTCTGCCGTGGGAGTTTCTTCCTGCTGTACATTCGGCGGGTGTCGGTCATACTTGGTAGTTTGGCATATCTCGCACCTCCCTATCACTTCTTTGATGGTTTTCTTCATCCCCCCCCCCCCCCAGAAATATCTGCGTTTTAGTGCTTGAAGAGTTTCCAGCTCGCCTCGATGATTGGTTTTCCCCTGATGGTACGCGAGCGTCACTTCCTTTTGCTGGTTCTGGTCTCGGATCGTTTCAACCATCAGATTGCACCGTACGAACGTTCTGTCGACTCCGATCTGTTCGGTCCGCCATAGCCTCTTTATCTTTTCCCAAATGGTTTCATTACCTACATATAAATAATAGGTTTTTCCAGGTCTCGACGCGTCCTTAAGCACCCGAATAATCTGATCGGGCCTCGCCCCTGGTTGGGACCAAATGGTGGCGATTTTTCGTCCGTTGTATACCCCATATTCTATTTTGATCAGACCCGCGGTTCTCGTCTTCCAGATGATCTGCCGTCTCTTATCATTGACTATTTCCTCTATCTCTTCCATGTCCGTAGATCTCTCCTCTGTTGAGCTCTCCGCTGTTGTCGATTGTTCCGACTCGACCACCTCCGTTTCATCCTGTTCTCCTTCTCGGTCTGGCGTCCACTCCTGCAGGAATCGTCGTACATCCCTGGAAGACTCCCCTCTGTCCTCCTCAACTTCATTGATCATAATTGCTCTGGACAGCCAGTCTGCCACAACATTCTCTTTTCCCGGCTTGTACTCCACCTCCATATTATACTGGCTGAGAAGTTCTTTCCACCTCGTGACTCTCGCGGAAGATTCCTTTAATTTCCCCACCCACTGCAGGGGTCTATGGTCCGTGCGTACTGTGAATCTCCTGCCGAACACGTATGCTCTGAAATGGTCTACAGCCCACACAATACCAAGCAGTTCTCTCTCCAACGCGCTATACCTCGTTTCTGCATCCGTGAGGCGCCTACTGGCATACGCCACCGGTCGTTCTCCTTTTCCCCCTTCCTGCGCCAATACCGCCCCCAATGCGTATTCACTTGCGTCCGTAGTAATAATAAATCTTTTATCAAAATCGGGAAACGCTAGTACGGGTTCCTCCTGCAGTCGTGTCAGGCACCTCCGAATGTTGTCCTCCATGTCGGGCGTTATCACCACTTTTTGACCCTTCTTAAGTAGGTTATTGATGGGTACGAGGTATTCCGCCATTTCCGGAACGAAACGTCTATAATAATTTAGCGTTCCTAATAGTCTCCGGATCCCTTGTACATCTATCGGGACTACCATTTTCCGTATTGCCTCCACTTTCGCGCTGTCCGGTTTCACTCCCTCCTGCGATATGACGTGCCCTAAAAAGTTGATCTGTTCCTGACCCAACTGCGATTTTTCGGCGGACAGTTTCAACCCGAATTTTCGAATCTGATTGAACACGCTGCGCAAATGATCCACGTGCTGGTCTTCATTCTTGCTAAATACTATCAAGTCGTCCATATAGACCTGACATATAGACTCGTCTATCTCCCGCAAAAATTCGTCCATAAGGCGTTGAAATGTGATTGGCGCGTTTTTTAGGCCGAACGGCATCCTTGTAAACTCGTAGTGGCCTCTCTCGAAGGTAAAGGCCGTCTTAAGTTGGTCGTCGGGGTGCATTCGTATTTGGTGGTACCCAGCCTTCAAATCCAATGTACTGAATATGGTCGCCCCGCTGAGTCTATCTAGGATGTCCTCAAATCTGGGTATGGGGTATCTCTCATCTACCGTATTCTCATTTAACTTCCTGTAATCCACCACGACCCTATACTTTTCTTCGCCTGTCACGCTCTTTTTCTTCACGGCCCAGAGGGGACTGTTATACGGCGATGTGCTATCCACAATAATCCCTTGCCTCTTCAAGGTCTCTAATTCTTGCCGGATATGCTGGCGCAGCGCCTGCGGGTATCGCCGCTCCTTTATATAACTTACCCTATCTTGCTTCAGCGGGATCTCGTGAACAGTTTTCCCCGTCGCCCCCAATATTTCGCCCTCTTTGAAGAAGATGTTGGTATACTCCTTCATTATTGCGTACCTCCAATCCCCCACTTGACTGATTGCGCCTACTCGGGCCCCCCCGTCCTTCAGGAACCTTAGACATCGGTATTTTCTTCCCCCTATGCGAATGTCCCAATGTCCTCCGCTATTCCTAATTCTAGCTCCTATCTTCCCCAGTAGGTCACACCCAATAATCCCCCCGTATTCCCTGGACATTTTCTCCACGATATGGATCTTTAACTTAACCCCCCTTTTTCCCCATCCGTCTAGGTCTATTACCGTTTCTCCCTCTACCCTACAGGGCCCACCCAGGGTGATTAATCTACAAGCACATACCTTTATCCGGGGCATCCTCTCTCTATTGTACAACCTCTCAAGCGTACTCCTACACAATATGGTGTTAGAACTCCCGGTGTCCACTAAATATCTTCCACTCGCGATTTTAATTACAGGCAGCCCGCTACACTCACTTTCCACACTGTTATTCACTATTATGCGGTTGCCTCTCCGGAACCCCTCTCCTCAGATCTCCTGTCTTTCTCTTCTCTCCACAGCTGCCCATCGTCCTCGGTTCCTTTGTACACTACCGCTTCCCTCGCCTCCTCTGTTCTCTGGTTCTTGCGCCTCTTCTTCTGTATCAGATGTTTCCAATGATTCTGTTGACTCCCATTGCGGTCTTTCTCTTCTCCACATTTTCTGAGCATTGACCTCCATAGGTTCTGGCGGTCGGAGCCCTTCTCTCCTTCGACTCATGTAGGGGCATTGTCTCGCAATGTGCCCCTCTGTCCCGCATTCGAAGCACTTGGTGCGCGAGCATTGTGCCACCAAGTGACCTACCTTTCCGCATCCGTGACATCGCCGGTCTTCTCGCCTTCCGCTATTTCTCATCTTCCCTTGTCTCCCTTCTCCGACTGTTCGTTCTTTTCCGACGTATTCCGGTTTTCCTTTCCTCCACATGGGCGGTACTGGTCTGGGTCTTCTGTGCATTACCTTGTTCCATCCTGCGTCCTCCTCTACGTTCCTGACTTCTTCTTCTCTTGCACTTGCGTCTATTATCTCCTGGGCACTTTCTACAAAAGTGCGATCTCTCGATAGGCCCTCCTTCCTCCCGATCTCCTTTGCCAACTGCACCTTGAGAATTGTTGACAGGAACGCCATTCTGCCCTCCACTTCCGCTGCGTTCAAAGTCTCCCTCATCTTCTCCGTGATTTTGTTGTAGTGGGCTAACAGTGTTCCAGCGAATTGCCCGTTCGACTGATGTGCTCTTTTTGTTTCCCGAAACATGTAGAAAATATCTTCCTCCGGGGTCCATCTGCCGCCTCCGAACGCCTTTTTCAGACGGTCCTTAACTACGTCCCATGGAGTTTCCTCATCCGCCTGGATCAAATTTAGGACACTTCTCTTGATTCTGCATATTAGTGCTGCTTTCAAGGACTCCGCGTCTCTTGGAATTATCATGTTTTCGGCTGCCTTCGTCTCTATCTCTGCTCTCAACCGGTCTCCAGCCTTAAGAAAGTGGTTTAACTCACCAATTTCCCCAGTGAACCTTTCCAAGTCCGAGATAGCCCGTCTCATATCCTGCGTCGTCGCCGCTCGTACCTTCATCCAAGCTAGCGTATTTGCATGAGCTTCCGCCATGGTTCCTTGTGGCAATGGTGGGATTTCCGAAGATATGTTTAGCGTTGCCGGTCGCACAACTCCTTCTGGCATTGCCACAGCGAAAGTAAAAGAAAAAAAAACGGGTCCTCAGTTCTTCGTTACTCCGGTATCCGCGTTCCCGGGTTTCGGCACCAGTTAAGCTCCCGCGACTAAAAACTGATAAAAAAAACAAAGAAAGGAAAAAGGGGCAAGAAACAGCACTCACGAGATCTGGAAATAGACTGCTTTATTTGTCTCAATAATCCTCTATTTATACACTCTCTGTTCTATTTACATTTGGGGATGGTATTAAGTCTTACACTGTATACCTACAGACCTTAACTTATATATAAATGTATATGTAATGTAATGTATGTATGTAAATGTAAATATATGTAAATGTATATGTAATGTATGTATATATATATATATATATATATATATATATATATATATAAATGGTGCTATACATGCATACCCATTAAGTCACTTATCACTTTATTGGATACCAACAACAAAATCCAATTAATCTAACAGAGGATATAAACAATGGACGAGTGTATTATATTAATAATCTATTAATTCAATTTTTTTTTTTTTTTTTTTTGCATACTTTGGTTAGATTATTCTGTTAAATAATTTACAACACAAGAGGATCCTAACGGCAGAAATCTATTTTAGCCATTACCTAGATAATGGCTAGAGAATTTCTAGAAAAGCTATGTAATGATATACCACGGTGCAGCTGGTAACAGAATGAATTTTTAAGGCTTCGAATTAGTACAAATCGTTCCGAAATCAGGACTAGGCGACATTTCTAGGAGAAGGCCAACAGGACTAACATCTCTCCAACTAATCTCCAAGATTTTCTTTTCATCTATATAAAATCAAATATTTCTACAACATAAGAAAAACATAGGCTACTAAGATGTGGGACTGGAGGCAGCTGAGGTGGTTGTATTACTTCGGATGGTGGCCAGCAGCTGCTAAGACAGAGGCAGGATATAAGATTAACAGGTAACCAAGTAACAGCACTATTTAAAAGAAAAAAATATGAATAGTGGAATTTTATGTTTTTAATATACATTCAAGATAGATTGTATATGAAAAAAAAAAATATCAGTTCAAACAAGTTTGAACACTTTCAAAAAGATGAAAAAAGTGAATTTTTGTTTTTGTTTAAGCAGTGAAGAGAATGAATGACATCTTGTTAGTAAATTAAAAGGTTTTTTTTTTCAAAATGAAATCGAAAATCAGGCATTAAAAAATAAAAATATTTTTTAGTCGGTCACTAGGCATTGCACAAAAGAGATAGGAATTTTCAGTCATATTTAAAATGTATACGCTTCCATATGTATGCTATATTTCTTTCATTTATGGATTTAAAATAGTTTGACACCAATTATAATAAAAATAAAATAAGATTTTAAAAAATTATTTAATTTTTTTTTATACACCATTAATATTTTATGAACAAACTGAATTTGTTGATGTTTAATGTAAACCATCAGCAGTTCTTCCTCCTTTAATCCAACATTCAAGAATATAAGAGTTACATTATAAGAGTTTGGAGTTCACACCCTCATATATACAATGGCTTGGTTACTTTTTGTTCCTATTATACCAAAACAATTATTGGACTAAAATATCACGTCATATAAACCTTATATCTAAATGGCAAGCATTTCATTATATTATAGTCTATTTGTTTATTAATTTACTTCATAACGGCATTCAATTACAAAGGTGGTGAATGGAAACTAAAAAATCGTTAAATAATTATTTTGAATAATGAAAAACAAATTTACAAAAACACAGTAGAATAAGTTTATATAGAACAATTATGTTATATATTTATATTAGAACTCAAAAATTATGAACTGTCAATACAGATAAACGAAACAATTGTATGGAATGATTGGAAAAAATATTTTACTCAGTATTAAAATTAAGCTAGGATTAAAAAAAAAAAACATGAGTATGTTTAAGAATTGTATTATAGGATATTAAGAAAATCTTAAGGATCAATAACAAAATTTAAGTTATGAAAACATGTCTAAACTGGGTTTCTCAATTCTCAACGGTCGAACTCATAATATCAGATTAACTTAGTCTATAGAAAAACGATAGATTAATGATTTAAATTTTTTATTATACAACTGATAACTTTGGCCATCAATAAAAGAGACATCACACGAAGCAGAAACATAAATAATATATCAGTGGAATAAAAAATTAAAATGACAAAAAAAAAAGAAATGGAAAAATAAAATTATTTTAACAGAAATCACATAATGAAGTGCTTATCATAGTAACTATACCTACATATTCTAATTAATAATATGAGTGAAGATTATATTTTAATATTAATTATGATTAAAATTTGGAATAAATAGCAGATTAAACGTAGATCCGAGGTTCAGCTGAGTGGCAATTAAAATCTAATCGGTAACAGATAGGCTCTTGATTTAATGAACAGGAATAACCGCTAAGCTTCACTAGAAGTAAGGAAAACACAAACCATAATAATGTCGAAATACAATTAATATTAAAATTAAAATATAATTTAAAAATTATAATTATCATTGATAAAATTTATCAAGACAATCACTTAATCACTAGAAAGCAAAAAGTAATTTTGTTTAGATTTTTTAAAAAATTTAATAATTAGAAAAAAGATATATTTATTGTTATTTCGTTGCCTCTATCCTACAGGGTCATTGGCAGCACCGTGATATTACACTCTGTTGTAGAATTTTACTGTTTTCAAAATTTCGAATGTTTTTTTTGGTCTCTTTTTCGTCATCTAAATTATCCTTCAATGCTGGTGACAGATTTAATTTTTTTCTGACAGTAGAGAACATAGGACAGTATTGTAACACGTGCTTTACCCTTCTTTGAACAATACAGCTTTCACATGTTGGAGGATCGAGTCCTCTTAGTAAATAAGCCCAATCCTTAACAGACATAGCAGTTTCTTCTTCCCTTAATGATCTGTTTGAAGTTTTCCATTTGGAGCAGGGGCGATAAATAGAACACATTCTATGCTTTAATAATAATTATATGCTATATCATAGAATATTTATATTTATATTGTTACAGCACTACAAATGAATGATTAAAATTATAGATTTAAAATTGATAAATTTCACATAAAATTTTTCAAATGAGCCGTTTATTTCCAAAGAGAACCCAAATATCATTTAAAAAATTTCAGGTAACGTGAAAAACTATATTTCCTATTCCAATTGTGAAATCAGAAGGATTTTTTTTTTAATAAATTAAAAATCTTCATTTGTTCCACGTATTTCCAGAAACCGTTATTATTTTAATATTATTTAAACCACATTTAAATTTTGAATAGGGCATCTTTCGGAACAAATTATACTTGAAGCCCAGTTTTGGAACAAATCAAACTTCAAGACCGGTTTTGAAACAGACAAGATTGATAGAAGTTCGTTTCGAAAAGAAAAATTGATTAATATCGTTCTGTAAAAAATTTATTTCTCCTTTATAATACAAAAAGAGGACCATTATAGATAGGTTATAAAATTAGGACCGTTTTTCGGAAAGAGAATAAGGATTTTTATCCCAGTTTACTGCGGTGTGAAGTTTGGAATGAAATCAACTTGTAATCTCGAAACAATCTGGAAAAACAAAACAATTCAGAACGATTTCGAAGATAAACGTATTTTCAACCCACAATTTTTTTACATTTAGGTTCGTTTTGGAAAAAAATAACTGCACCGTCTGCTTCATTGGGTGCTTATACAAAGGCATCAATACTTATCTCGATTTACCCTCATCCCCACAAAAAAAAACTTTAAGGGTTCATTTTGGAAATAAGCGATTCAAATGTTATATTTATTGAATGTGAAAGATATGGTGACTACACAATAAGCTACCAGAGCCTCTGAGAACAAATACATGTTTTTGATCTATAGGGTTTATGGTGTATCATTGTTCATATGGGACTTCATACAACTCGCCCCGGAAGTGGCTGCTCTGTACATAGCTTTGGCCCGTGGTTCTCTCAAAGGAACGGTTCTTAACCTAAATACAGTGCTAATGGGTGGAGTTTGCTTTTTGAAAATAACCGGTCTTCTTCTCAACGAGAATAATATAAAATGGATCATTGCTAAGTTAGAAGGTAAGTCATAACTCGATTAAGATCATTTTAAAGTTTTTGAAAAAATCGTTGATGATTTCATATTTGGTATCCAAATTTATTACATAAATCATGTTATAATTGTAAGTGTAAATGATTAAAAACTAAGGTTAGTTATTTAACTTACGACAATTTTGAATAAAAATACAGGTTATATATGTAACAAAAATATATAGTGGTGAATGTGTGGTTCTGAATTTTTAAGGTCTGATTAAATTAGCCTCTGTAAAGAATAAGAACACTTCATGCCAATTGCTGATTTATACAACGCATTATTTAAATGTAAGTATAACAAGTATAAAATTACGAGACAAAAAAAAAATTGTCGAACTGTACCAGTCGGAATGAAAGTGATGTAAGCCGACAAATATTTATACAAATACATACATATTAGAGTAGGTAGTACTATATATTAGTATAGGCATCCGGCTGACGGTTTTCCAATGCCTGTTTGTATTTTATAATTGTATTATTTTTAATGTAGTTAAGTAAAATACAAAAAAAAAAAAAAAAAAAATAGTATAGGCATATATAATGATAAGTTTTCCCTTTTATTATTAACGGGAGAGATTTGTAAGGACGTGCTGATAATGAAATTGGTATGCCACATTACAGATTTTATTGACAAATAAGAAACTTTCTCAGAACAGTTTTTCTGCCATCAGCGAATTTAATTTTGTGCAGCGGTTGTTAAAGCGTAGGTAAAAAAATACATATAGTATTCAAAACTGTGCACACTCGGCTGAAATATTGGCTAAAGTTTATATGATTATATATTTATGTACAGTGTATATAAATATGTTTATTTGTATTCAACGGGTATGAAGTTGGATATTGTTAAAACATTGGTACTCTCTCTCTCTCTCTTTACACACGCATCAGTTCCACTTCTCTTTGCTTGATGTCTGGAAACTAAATAAAATAAACTATGTACTAAATTTTATAAATTAAAAAAAAAAAGAAGGAATAATTCACTCATCAGCCCATATTCTTATTTCTTACAATTATAACTAATAAAAAAAATATACAATTCATACATCGAATTTCGGATACAGATAGTCAGTTAACTATCAATCCTTCACCGCCTCTGGGTTTGGGAGACCCTCCTTGGGCACATCCAGCCTACATGTAGTTTGTACCATGTAAGCAATTGATTATATTGCCTTACTACTTATAAACTAGTCCTGAACAAACACTCTTATATTTTGTATTTCACCGAACCTTCATTAGGTTGTAGAATATTTTAAAATTAAATGTAAATAATATTTTAAAACAGTTATTTCTATTTATAAATTATTATATCCTATGGACTTTAGAAATGGAAAACCGAGGGAAGGCCGTGCTTGGAAGCAACGAATACGCTAAGATTTCAGACTACAGAGAAAAACGCTGCAAACGCCTTCTTATATTAGTGTTCACATATCTTTGGGGTTTGGCCCAGTGGATTATCAAACCTATATACGACATATGTAATGGAAGAACGGTAAGGAAATAATATATATAAGTGTATATCATAATAATAATCCATCAGTTTACGTTTTCTAAAATTTGTCTTCGGTAACTCGATGGGGTCTCATTTGTCCAATATCTTATGACGAGACAATATTTCCCTGGATCTTTCCTATACCAAACCATTAACTCCCAGCATCCTTCCTATATCTGAAGTCAGCAATTCAAATCCTCTCTCCACTCACAGGAAACATGATCGCGACATTCCGATCTCTACAATCTTTCCACAGAACTAAAACATTCGAAGGTTCTTTTCTAGCCCGTTTCTCTATTCTCTGGAATTCCTTCCCATCTAATATTCGTCATGTTTCTTCCTATCATCATTAAAATCCCTCCTTTTCCAAAACTTTCTCTCTTTCCAAATAAGTGCACTCTAATCATGAAATTTTAATTTATGATTAAAGTCATGATCAGAAGTAATAATGGTTTTTGATGTTTATGTTCAGCTTTGCGATTCAATTCATTATTTTTATATTTTTTTTATTTTCTTCCTTTTTCTTTCTTCTATTTGTTCACTTTAATTATATTTTTTTTTAACGACAAGAATTTATTTTTTGTTGATAATTTATTTTTATTGATAGTATTAGTCAGACAGTTTATTATTAGTCAGAAATGTTTAATCATTTGGGAAAATACATACAAGAAAAACACCATTAATAATCAATAAGTATCTCTCATTTAATATTGAACTGTATTCTAATGATTTAAGAAGCTATATTGATAATAATATTTTTAAACTTGATCAGAGCATGATCATCGAAGCTTGGATACCGTGGGACAAGGATACCATATACGGTTGGGCCTTGGTCTTCATCATTCAGTTCGTCCATGTGACGACAGCTATCATGGCACTTATTATAATCTACGCCCTATACTTGTCCATCTTGGAGATGATTTTATGCCAGATAGAGGTGCTTCACTACGCTCTTAAACAATTGGATTTCTCGCAACCAGGGGCTGATTACCACTCAGAGATTACTCTCAGATACTGCGTTAAGCAGCATCAAGATATTTTATTGTAAGCATGTTTATTTAATTCTTGGATAAGATAAAATGTATACATCAGTAAAAAAATAATGTTGTCGAACCATTTTAGAGTGTGTTATAGGTTCCATAAGTTGGTGAAGATGATGCTTTTCGTTTTTATAATGTTCAGCACGGTGGTTCTCTGCTTGTCTGTCTTCGAGTTGTCATCAGTAAGTAACACGAGGATATATTAATGTATTTATCATTAATTAAAAAAAAATTATGTTTTAATATAGTAATTCTATATGGTTAATGAAACAATGGTACTTTTACAACCTTTTGCACAAGATAAACATTGAAGGTCAACAAGTGTCTATTAAACTTTGGATGTGTGATTTTGGAATGTGAAACTGGACTTTAGATGTGTGCCAAACAGGCATACATAGATCTAGTAAACTTCTCATTCAAAATCATTAAGGTTAACAAAGCATGGTATGTTAGCATCGAAACATTACACACTGACTTACTTATACCAACAGTTAAATGAACACATACTGACGTACTACAATCGATTCCATGATAAATCAAACGGACAACCATGTAATGAATATGTAATAAATACATAGAGGAAATGATATGTCTTTAATATTAGAAGGAAACGAGGAAAGAAACTGGAAGAGAGATCTAATTACATATGAATGTAAGATAATGTGGAGGAAGTGTGTTTTGGGGGTTAGTGCGTAACTGTCTCTTTAAATCCAAACACTCAACTGGCAAGAACTGGCCTGTAAATAGCATGAATTTTCATATTGTATCGATGTATCACAAACCAACCACAACAGGTGAAGTATAACGAGTTGTAAAGATATCAGCTCTAACCTGTTGATTAAGTTGCATCATGTAAAGTGTCTATTCACCACTTGGCCTGTCTTTTTTTTTTTTCATGTTTGCATCCCACTTTCATAACTGAAAATTGTAAAATGTACATCTCAAACAAGTTTTAACTTATTTCGATGATTGCATCGGTATAAAACTCCTCAGGAAATGAACGTTTTTGCAGTCGCCTCATAACCGCTACTGCTTGAATAATGAGCCTTTCAGATACCTCGTACACACTTAAGGTGACAAGTGCATACGAGGTACAACTAAATTAAATGAAATGGACGTGATTGAAACGTGGATCTGAAGGTAATATTTTAACACAATCGTAAACGGAATATTTTTGAAAAAAAAAAAAAGAAGGGAAAAAAAAGGGAAAAAGGGAAGATTTTACAGTCATTTAAAGGCAAACTTAGGAAAAATATAGTAAGCACCTACTCCACATTACCATAACTAAATTGAAGCCAGGTAAAGGATGCCACAGGGTACCGTCTCTCTTCATATCTAATATGCCATATTTTTTATTGATTACTTCAGTGCGTTTGCTATTGTGAGTTATGAGCTTTACAGGTGCGGATTTGAGAATAAAAGTGAAAAAAAATGACATAAGCTGGCCCTAAAACCGGAGGATTAACGCAATATAAACCATCAAACCACTTATACTGCTTACCATAAACCTGCAAAACTATGCCTTATTGTATCCTTAACTATCTTCCTTCTTACTGTATCCCACTCAGGTCTTATTAAACTCCTGATTAAGACCAAGACGATAATAAATAGTTGGTCGATATCTATTGTTCCAGAATTTATTCATGTGCCCCAGAGAGCACTAGTAATAACGCTACAAACTGTCTAAAAAGATTAAGGCTCGTGTCCTTGTATAAAATAGTCAATGGGTAATTTCCTCAATGATTGGTCAATGCAAGGCCGCGTTTCTTGCATAAAACAATCAACGTGATTTTTTCTTTTTTTACAATCATTTTATGAGTAATTTAACTATTTGATGGTCATTTAATAATTCAATCATATCTTTCTATCATTATTTGCATAGTTAAAATTTCTAAATTAAATTGGCGGCATCTAAGGAAAATATACCAAAATGTATCTGAAAAATGACCCTGTGCTAAAATCCCTATGTAGACATGATATATTTCGGCATTTTTAAAAATCACTTGTTGTTTTCACTTAAAAAATTAATTCTGTTAATCTTCTTGTTCTCCACGTTGCAGTAATATATCATCATTCAACTTTTCGCAAATTTATATTTTTAACAAGCAGTAGCCGATGTTATATTTAATAAGTTGAATAAGATAAAATAAAATACAATATAGATATTCAAAATGAACAATAAACATTCTCAATAAGTAAAATATCAACAACAAAAATGAAACAAACGTGATAATGATTATTAAACCACAACTTAAATTTAGAGGTGCAATTAACACAACGATTACAAATAAAAATTAATCCATTAATTTTGGTTAGTATATTAACGATACAAAATACAGAAAAAATTAAATGAAAAAGGAAAGCTTTATAGGTTGACAGTTTAATTACCTAATTCTGGGTTCTCTATCTAGTTAACAAATGTCCTTCTGAATCATGCCCTTTCATAAACCATCATTTTGTAATATCGCTGAAACGGCACTTTCCGATGTCAGCTAAATAATATAGCACATATTAATTATTTTATTTTTTGTGCGTTTATATACAATTTTTGATGTCTTATTTTTCTTCCGTCTTTCTTTTATGTAATATATATATATATATATATATATATATATATATATATATATATATATATATATATATATATATATTTAATTTTGGGTATGCAATTTAAATTTTTACCTTATTCACATACGAGGAAGACGATCACCTTTTTTTGTTTTTCCGTCACATAAATATACATACATTATCCTTTTCTTTTTTTTTTAATTTACAGATTAAAGATACTACCTTATTTAAAGTGTCTAACCTCTTGGAACTGACGTTGAACACAGTATTTCTAATATTTTTGTACTGCTTGTACTTTCATAACACCGTAGACGAGGTGAGAACAAATTTTAAATATATTAAATTTAGATTTTTTTATGTACATACTTATGTTCAATACATACCTTTGAATGCCACTTAAAAATGCTATTTTAAAATGTTATAGGATGATTCTCAAACAATGGGTAATTTTTAGGTCCCAATATTCAACGAAAAAACACATATCCAAAAAAAAATTATATGGATGGTCTTAGGTTAGCTCTAAGCTAAAACCACTATAAAGGAAAAATTAAACCCAAAATCTATCTTGAGTAGGAACCATCGTTTTCGAATTCTCATTGTCCTCAAAAAGATGCCATAACAACGAAAGCTATAATCACTTAATTTCGAATATCTGTCCAATTATTAATTTTAATATCTCATTTTATAAGAATAACGACAATTAGTCAATATTTTTAATGCAAACAATATTTTTTAAACAAAAGGGAATTAACAATATCAAGCCACAAAAATGGTTGTTCAAAACCTACTAACATGTTATCCACCCTACACGGCCGGCTGGTGGGAGGGAATATAGAATTAAATTGGAGGGCAAGCACGCGTTTAAAACTTCAGGACTATTATAACCTTTCAGAAACCCGAGAGTCATTAAAAGTTCTCTGTTTTTAGTTTGAGGTTTTCTTTGTCCCCGGCAATATTTTTTTTTTTTTTAGTACATATTTTGAAAAATCCTACAGCATCTTCAAATACAATACAACTGAACAAAATAAAGGCCTAAAATATTTTTATTGATAAATTCCTTTGGAATAATTTCCTTTCCCTTTTTTAAATTTAAATTTAATTGAGGATTATTTCATCAAAAGTTAATGTTTCCAATTAGTGATATTTTTCAGGATATGAAAAAAAAACTGTGTTATGAACTGTATTATTTTTTTCGAAACGGTGGTTGTCCCTGATTGTTAATCCTCTAGGTAATCCCAAATTTTCATATTTTTATTTTTAGTTCAGTTTGAGTAATTTAGGTAACTATGTTGAGTAAATTGACTTTTGATTGAAAAGAATGGATAGTTTTGAAAGAAAAGCAAAACATTTTTTTGTGTCTTATTTTTATCTTGTGATAAATTGATCGAGTGATCCTTGAGACTTAGATTTAAAAAAAAAATATAACAAAATCCCCAAAACAAACCGCATAAATTTCATGTGCCATGAAAAGAAGAAATGAAGAAGATCTTGAGAAGAAATGTTTATTTCTGACAAAATTATTACTCGTCTCTATATTAATACCAGTTTTGACGACCTGCGGTTGGACGTAATACAGCCAATCAGAATTTCCTTGGTTAATCTCTAGAACTAAGTTGATGGGTTCTAAGGGTGATAAAACCTTATTAGTCGGGGAAACCACCGAAGCAGATGCTAATCAGGATGTGATTAGATAATCACATTCATTTATTAGCAACCGTAGGCATGATTCTAATATAGGTTAAAATTCTTGCGTGTTTTGTTTCAAATTCTATCACGAATGAGTAAAGAATAAAACATAATTAATATAGTTTTTCTTTACCAGATCGCTACATCTTTTTTTTCAACTAGCTTGCAATTTATCCCCTCCATGAAGGTGAATCCTTTTTCAGCTTTTATCCCTTCGAGAAATATTTCCAAGAAGGGAACCGTTCTTATATGTTTCTAAGCAGCGACTAAACCAAATAGACGTTCTATCCCTAAAGGGATTTTCACTATGAATATATTGAGGAAATATTGTGACTGTCGTAGAATTAAGGAATATTTTTTTATGTAAAAAGGCAAACTTTATGAACTAAAAAAATCACTGCTGTTTAATTGCATCCATAACTCTTTGATCAATATATTCCTATGTATAATTTTCAGTTGACACTGGGCACTCTGAGAGCGGCTTACAACAACAACTGGTACGTGGGCAGGGAGGAGGTCGAATATCTGTCCAATTATTAATTTTAATATCTCATTTTATAAGAATAACGACAATTAGTCAATATTTTTAATGCAAACAATATTTTTTAAACAAAAGGGAATTAACAATATCAAGCCACAAAAATGGTTGTTCAAAACCTACTAACATGTTATCCACCCTACACGGCCGGCTGGTGGGAGGGAATATAGAATTAAATTGGAGGGCAAGCACGCGTTTAAAACTTCAGGACTATTATAACCTTTCAGAAACCCGAGAGTCATTAAAAGTTCTCTGTTTTTAGTTTGAGGTTTTCTTTGTCCCCGGCAATATTTTTTTTTTTTTTAGTACATATTTTGAAAAATCCTACAGCATCTTCAAATACAATACAACTGAACAAAATAAAGGCCTAAAATATTTTTATTGATAAATTCCTTTGGAATAATTTCCTTTCCCTTTTTTAAATTTAAATTTAATTGAGGATTATTTCATCAAAAGTTAATGTTTCCAATTAGTGATATTTTTCAGGATATGAAAAAAAAACTGTGTTATGAACTGTATTATTTTTTTCGAAACGGTGGTTGTCCCTGATTGTTAATCCTCTAGGTAATCCCAAATTTTCATATTTTTATTTTTAGTTCAGTTTGAGTAATTTAGGTAACTATGTTGAGTAAATTGACTTTTGATTGAAAAGAATGGATAGTTTTGAAAGAAAAGCAAAACATTTTTTTGTGTCTTATTTTTATCTTGTGATAAATTGATCGAGTGATCCTTGAGACTTAGATTTAAAAAAAAAATATAACAAAATCCCCAAAACAAACCGCATAAATTTCATGTGCCATGAAAAGAAGAAATGAAGAAGATCTTGAGAAGAAATGTTTATTTCTGACAAAATTATTACTCGTCTCTATATTAATACCAGTTTTGACGACCTGCGGTTGGACGTAATACAGCCAATCAGAATTTCCTTGGTTAATCTCTAGAACTAAGTTGATGGGTTCTAAGGGTGATAAAACCTTATTAGTCGGGGAAACCACCGAAGCAGATGCTAATCAGGATGTGATTAGATAATCACATTCATTTATTAGCAACCGTAGGCATGATTCTAATATAGGTTAAAATTCTTGCGTGTTTTGTTTCAAATTCTATCACGAATGAGTAAAGAATAAAACATAATTAATATAGTTTTTCTTTACCAGATCGCTACATCTTTTTTTTCAACTAGCTTGCAATTTATCCCCTCCATGAAGGTGAATCCTTTTTCAGCTTTTATCCCTTCGAGAAATATTTCCAAGAAGGGAACCGTTCTTATATGTTTCTAAGCAGCGACTAAACCAAATAGACGTTCTATCCCTAAAGGGATTTTCACTATGAATATATTGAGGAAATATTGTGACTGTCGTAGAATTAAGGAATATTTTTTTATGTAAAAAGGCAAACTTTATGAACTAAAAAAATCACTGCTGTTTAATTGCATCCATAACTCTTTGATCAATATATTCCTATGTATAATTTTCAGTTGACACTGGGCACTCTGAGAGCGGCTTACAACAACAACTGGTACGTGGGCAGGGAGGAGGACAAGAGATCATTGGGTATTCTTTGCACTATGTCCAGAAAACCTTTTGAATTCGGCTTAATTATACCTGTTAATTTGGACACGTTCGTAACTGTAAGCATTATCTTTATATATTGGTATAGATCTTGGTATCAGGGCCGGAACTATAGGGGATGAGCAAATAGGAAACATGCCCCGGGCGGCAGAATTTAGAGTCAAATTTCGAGCGAAATTTTATTTTTACGTTAATTAAAAAAATATTTGTTGATTTTTTATTGTTTTGGCCTTAATTCAGTCAATAAACAGTTAATGTTATGTGGTAATGATATTCATATCGGAAATATATTACCAAAAAAAATTGTTACAAACTTTTATGATTTTTATTGGAGAGTGGAGGGGAAAGAACGAAGGGGCAAAATTAAGCTTACCGGCCCTGTTGGGTATTCACTATAAGTAAGATATCCTTATATGTACGTAGGTATATCACGTAATTAAAAAATTATACCTAAAAATTTAACGATTTAGAAGAAATTTCTCGAGAGAAAAAATAATCTATTTTGAAATAATAGATAAGTAGGTAAGTAATTGAAATTTTAATATTATTACTATATGAGTCAAACTCCCTTGCTTTAGTGTCATTAAAGTATTTCAGATATAAAATATATATTTTTATATCTTTGAATTCATCCTAAATATATTTCAGCAAATAACCCAGTATTAATACAATTTTTCCTCTCTTGCAGGTACTCAAATCAGCTTTTTCCTATTATAACTTTCTAAAAGCTATTTCTGATGAAGAATAATTTTAGATGCCTCTATATATATATATATATATATATATATATATATATATATATATATATATATATATATATATATATATATATGTTAATTAATGGGAAATTGAAGTGTAAAAAGAACATGTAGTTAGTTATGTTATTGTAGAACTGAGTAGTAGAAAAAATAAAATGAGTAAATAAAAAAAATAAAATAAAACAGAATATTTTCAAAAAATAACAATATCTTTACATCATTTAAATGACCTAAAAAATATAATAAAATATATTTTACTTTCCCAAATGCTCAGCGAAATTCATTGCTTATTTACCATTCAAATAAATATTGGTAAAAACTAAATCCTCTTCAATTTTTTTTCCTGTCCCCCTCGAATAAAGTTTTGTACGTTTAAATCCTATTGTGAAACAGTAAATTTAAGAAATTTATAATTTTCTCAAGAATATATATTTTTAACACAATTCTAGTGAGATAATTCTTGTATTCAAAATTATTTTTCGAATTATTTTGTAGGCAGTAAGAACTTATTTCTTAAGCTTTAAAACTTTTATTCAAAGAAACCATTTGCGAATTTTTTTTTTTTCATCAAATACCTATCTGTTTATTTATGTTCTTTATATCGCACTTCTCTTCTGTATAATCGCTTGAAAATTGAATAATCACGATGACCAGGTATAGATAAATCAATTTTTAAAAAATACCTTTTTAGTTAATTTTAAAAAATATTAAAACATCCTTAACCTAGAATATTTATTTGACACTTTCTAAGGGTTTTCAGTAACACAATTTTGAATTTAAAGAATTTTTGCGTTTAGAATAATTTAATAAACTAACTTTTTATAACGTCATTAATCGAATAGTGGTTACAATGCATCGGCAATTTTGTTAACCATCTAATGTGAACAATGAAAAGGAGGACCAGAAAACTTCAAGGGCTGATTTTGCACCTCCTAAGCAACAAAAAAACTCACATCCGATTCCGCCTAGAAATGCAGAAAATATAAGTTTTGTGTTTTTCAAGTAAGTCACGTTTTTTGTTGAATAGAAAGCGTTCACCCAAAAACTATTCAAAGTAATTATGTTCCGATTGCACCATTTTAAAGTAAAAAAAAAAAAATACCCTTTAAGAAGTATAGTTCGGCTGAACTAACTCCAGTGCAAGGGGTCTTTTATGGGTCTTTTATTATTTAAAAAATAAATACGTTTATTAAATTATGAAAGGAACTTATCCTTCTAAAGTGATCAGCCTCTGGGATTTTAATTCATTTTCATAAACAGTTAAAACTGATATTATTTGTAAATCATGAATAATTTTCTGGTAAGTCGGCCTCTTTTATAGATGTTAGAGGGAAAGGTGTGCTGAAGGCCCTTTTATCGCGATGTAAGATTATTAATTAAAAAAATCAAAAACAATTTCAACAACATACTCCTAAAACTTAATTGGTAATTATGCAATCAATCGACTAGTTGCATGCGACGAAAAGTGGTTTGCGTGCCTGAGTGCTTTCGACGGTATGCCAATATCCGGGCCGTTAAGGCCCTGGGATTAAGTTCGGAGAGAGGAAGCACAATCAAGAAAAAGGAAGCGTGGCTAATTTTGAAAATAAATTTACATGACGTTTCAAATTGATGAAATATCAACACTATTTTTTTATTATTATTTTTTTCGGAATAGGTTACTAAAGACCTACAAATTTTGAAAGTGGTGCAAGAGCTAATCTCTTTGTGATGAGAACCATTGGCTGATAAAGAAAAACAGGTAATTAACAATTGGAAAAAAATCCCAACTAAAACAAGAATGCCATTTTTGAAAATCTTAATTTTGCAAACAAAAAACCTTCCTAGTGACGCCTTAAGTAAATCAGAAAGTTATTTATTTGGTTTAACCTCAAATCTTGTTTTTAGTGAACAATATACCATGTTGTAGGAGAGACTGGGGTTATTTGGCATATGGGGCTGGTTGGCATACAGCTTTTATTTCCGTCCACTGTAGGGCTAATCGCATGAGTATCTTAGACCGAGACCCGTGCAAAAAAATTGTCATTATCTGATGAAAACTTTTATAGCGATTTTTTTTAATCCTTATAGCATTGACTTTAAAAAAATTAGAGTCTGCCAGTCGGATCATGGTACCTGAAAAAAATGGCGGCCAATATCTCGAAATTTTGAACCAATTATTGGTTTTTCAGATGTAATACCTAAACGGTACATTGTATCGATAAAGCTGTAGTATATTATATTAAAAAACATCAAATCCTGCGTGTAATGAGTACCACAACATAATGATTTGGTTAACTCGTGTGGATGTTTAAATCGACCAATAGGCGTACTCCCATTTTGCAATTTATACAAATTTTGATAAATATATATAGTTAAGACATATTTATTTAGTAAACGTAGTCCGATTAGAAATATAAACGACATCCATGAATGATAAGCCCTCATATTTGGCAAAACTATTTGCGACAGAACACTAAATAACATTTAGGACAGTTTAAGATTAAAATTACGAGCCGGTTATTTCTGATAACTATTTTTGAACGCCCATCTCACCTGTTACTTTATTTTTAGCTGATTCCGCTTTTGCAGGAATGCCAAGAATGATAAAAGAATATAGACCAATTATTAGAAGAAAAAAAGGATGATAAAAAGTGCTCCGTGTAAGCGTTTTTTCTTATTTGTTGATTTCATTGGGATATATTAAACAATTAAAAATTGATTTTCAAAATCTTTAATGAATTCAAGCATCTTTCTGACTAGAAATTTTTTAAGTATCTTTATCATAATCCTTCCTTTCCCTGCGCCAAAAAAACGAAATTTAGGTGCAAATCTTTTGATTCCCGCTCACGATATACTCACGAAAAAAATTGGAAACGGTCTAAAAACCGAATATTGATGACGTAAGCAACAAATACTGATGACTGTCATTCTGGCCTTGGCCAGTGTTAGAAGCCTTAACAATATATTGTAATTATTAGAGTTTTGCCAACTTTATAAACTCCAAGTGTACACAATAAAGAATAAAATTTTAAAAATATATATCGTTACTTGGAGAAACCACGTTTTTTTATGTTTCTTGTAAAGTTTGCTGAAAGGCGCTTACGCCTTTTTCAAAAACGACGTCGATATAAATGCAGAAATTATTAGAACCTGATAATTTCTGCTTTTATATCATAAATGCAAGCTAAATGGAAACTTTTAAAATTCATTTTCAGCTTGACAAATAAAAATATATAGCGCACAGAATTGTCGAAATGTAATTGTTTAGAAAACTATTTTATTGTACTACTGTGAGAGAAGACGTGAAGAAGTACAGGTTGCTGAGAACATTTCTGGTAGTGCTTATGTGAACCCATTAAAATTATTTTTTTTTAAAATGGATAATTATTATAGGATGGTAAGGGAAAGTCTTGCGATGCGCGCACTGCATCCGATTTTTCCTGCTAGACCAATAATTAACTTCAAATAATCCTCTCATTCATTAAAAAAAAATGTTCTATACTTGAAAAAATTATCTGTGCGATTTTATAATGCAATAGTTTAAATAAAAAAATTAACTACAATCCTATCTTTCCTGAGGAAGAAAGAAGTTGAGAAGAGAACTTAAGCACATAAATCCCGACGGACGATTGACTCCCTGCCCCGGTGAAGCTGCCTCGGCAGATAACTCTAATCAGGGTTTAGCCTTCATCCTAGGGCTTCTACTTTTTCTTTTCACCTCGCCCATTCTAGGAGAAAATATAACCGCTTCGAATCCATCAATTTCACCACTCAACCCACCCCACTCCCAAAAAAAAAATTTGATAAGTATCATTTTACTGAATATGTTTCACGGTATAATTTAATTTTTGAAATGTAAATATGATAAAGAAAGGAGTATTTAAGTTCGTAACGTCAGAGTCCAGATAGTTCACTTGATAAAATGACATACTATTTTATGATTAGTGAGATGGTATTTACCAAGAAAGAAAACAGTACGAGATCTTGAAAGCTTGCAGGGGGAACTAAAAAAGTACTCAAAATTACTTTCTGACTTTCCTCAGTTATGGTATAGTTGGATGATTACCTTCTCGAACTACCGAAATAAGAGGCGCTGTCAACTTTGACTCCTCAAGAGATAAATGGAAATATAAAAAAAAAAAATTTCAATTCGGTAAATAAACCATTTAATATGTACACTCTAAACACAATCGTATAGGAGACAATTGGCCAATTGCAAGTTTCTTCATTCGCAAGACAACTGTAAAAAGCGTAATAGGTCTTTACCTCCGAATAAAAAGACAGGGACAGAAGCTGGAAACACGCTCATGAATAAAATAAATAAATTATAGAGCCTGTAGCAAGGTCGTAAGTGATATTTGCGGAAGTAGTGGAGGAACAAAACAATCAAAACCGATATATAAAATATATTTAATATACGTGTGTGTGTGTATTATAATAATAATATTGTACAAGACATAGTTGGCCGTGGATTATTATTAATGTGAGAATGAACGTTACGGGTTGAAGGGTGGTTTGATCATAATTAATCACATGGGCTCGTATTTATGAACGTTCTTAAGAAACACCTTACTAAAGGTCTCCGTTAATTACACACCTTTAGCTTCCCTTAACACGATTTTCATTTTATAAACGCTCCCTATAACGCTTTCCTTTATAAAGGCTAATTGTTAAGCTTAACAAAAGAAAGTGTTAAGGAGTGTTCAAAAAACAAAAATTGTTGTAATGGAAGCTAGAGGTGTGCAATTGAAGAAAACCTTTAGTAAAAAACACCAAATCATCCTCTCCAATCCTATTTAACTTATATATCTTAGAACTCCCTTCACATCCAGCTGTATAACGATCACTGACACTGATGACAGCAATTTATGCATCCATTCATAGAATTGATAAAATAGTTAACAAGTTACAGGCCCTCCTTAAAAAGCTCAGCGTTTATTTTGCAAAATGGAAACTTAAATTAAATGAATCGAAAACACATGCTATCATATTCACTAAAAGAAGACGATCTATAAGCCAAAACATAATTATAAATGGTTCTGCAATCCCTTGGGGGTCAATCTATGCATGTGTATATATAAATATAAATATATATATATATATATATATATATATATATATATATATATATATATATATATGTATATGTATATATAAAAAAGCATAAGTATGGGTATACGTATATATATTAACATTTTATTAATTACTTTTGTTGTGTAGGGTTTTTTTTAAACTTCACCTACTGTTTAAAACTGTATATAGATTAAAAATTGTTAAAATCAAATCACCTTACTGTAACATGCAAAAGGTAATTATACCAAGACATGTAAATTGTATTTGCCTTTTGGCAACTTGAAATTTTAATGAATAATAACGTCCTAATTCTAAGATTTAGTAAAGTGTTCCTGAGGAACGTTCATAAACATGTGAATTTTTTATTTACTAACTTTTTGATCAACAATGAAAACTCACCTCAGGATGATGAGTAACTAAATCAGGTCTTTTGTCGAAAAGACATGCCAGTTATATTTTAAAAATAACTGAGATAATGTAAAATTTATTACACATTACTTCAAAAGTTATCAAACAAAAACAATAAATACATTTAAACCTTAAGGCAAAATTTAACGATGTTTTCCAAGTCTTTTGAAACAAGCACTCCTTCTCATACCTCCTCCATCATACAAATTCACAAAGATAGGACTCTAACACGTCCCTCCTAGTCCCGCATTCTTTCTTGTTGCGTCGTTGCACTGAAGGCCACAAGCCACAATCGATCATCTGGGTGTGAGCAACCGTGGACACATCTACAAAATTTTTTGAATGATTGACCACTTAATATTTATGTTTCATACCTTCGACTTTCTTCAATCCTTTGTTGGCCTTCTTACAATCCGAATAGACCACCTCTGTTCTACATTCCCTCTTGTAGCAATACCACTTGGAGGGTTTTGTCGTTGAGTAGTACCTTCATTTGATGTCATTTTGCACATACATTTGTACTAGCTATGATATTTTGGCTCTATAGAAACTTAACAGCAGCTTATTACTTATATGTTCACTTAACTGGAATATATTCATTATGCTCCGGTTCAATGGCACAAATAAAACAGTATCTCACAATTTAGATAATTGCTATATTGTTATTAAATCACTGGCACGCCTTTTCCACAAAAGACCCACTACATCTCTTAGCTAGGACCATGAGCTATATTTCTTTTGTGTTTTTTTTTTCCCTGATAAAGACCTCCAATGAATGTCGGAAGGTTGGCATAAAAGGAATACATAAATTATTAGTTTCATCATGACCACTTCCGACCATCTGATCGATAGGATATCGATTCTAATAATTAGGAAAACAGATCATTGAAGACAGCTTCGGATATAGAAAATAAAGGCAATACTTATCACATGGAAATATGCTAGTTACATCAGAACTAGAACAAGAAAACGAAACCCATTACTGAGACTCTATTTAACGAAAGAAGATGACATGGCAGGATCAGATCGGCTAAATGAGATCATGGAAGCTTGCAAGAAGAAAAATATAATATGAAATTATTTTCTATACGATGATCTCGTCCTTTTCTGATGATTCGATGACTACTTCCTCAACCTATCGATAAATAAGAACGTAGTAAAATAAAGCACTCCATACAAAATTCTATTACCTGACTGAATAATCACGCATTGCAAACCTGAAAGAGCAAGCAAGATCTTTCCAAGAACGGGATTCTATTTGTTGTTGACAGGAGCAAGTAAAGAGAAAAGTAAAAGATATTCATGACTTGTGTCACCCGTGCATGAAAAACCTGCAAAGAAACATCAATGCCGAGATTATTCACTAATCCATGATAATTAAGATAAAACTGTCAAGTGACCAATCCTTGTACTTGATATACCATTTAGCACTGATCGTCTCGAGACTCGCTACACGTTTTTATATAATTAGCCAAACATCATTATGATAGACAAGAAAAGAAAGAGGGATTGTCGAGAATAGAATTCCAGCTGATGATAATTTGTGTAAGGAAGTTGCTGAAAAAAAAAAAAGAGAAAATGCAAGGATACAATTAAGAGTTGAGTAAGCTTGACTGGAGAGCTAATCGATAGATGCTTTCCTTTTTTTTTCTAGAGGTTCCAAAGAAAAAAAACAAAAAAAAAAACACTTTTGGAAACGGAAACCCGTTATCATAAAATAAAGTGAGCATAAACTTAACGTTTCTGAGACCTGGCAGTTGAAAAATATCAGCATTTTCTAAAGACCTGCAACTATTATGGCTGTCTATACAACAATAATCTGAGTAAAATGAAATAGATATGAATAGGATAAATAAAAAATAATATTTGACTACACCCCTCCAACAACTGCGCATAACTTACCAAGGGTATAAACTTTTCATAAAAAGGTTCACATACATATTGTTCTGGTCCCATTCTTGCAAAAACCTATGAAATTTTAACTTTAGCGGAGAGCGGGTCCCATTTCTATTCATAAACTTCTTGTTTGTGAATTTAAATGAAACCGCTTTCCTTTAAAGCATCTCGTAACACTCAACGAATACCTGTAAGAACGATTCTAAATAAATAATCAAGTTAATAAACATAGATTGTTATCTTGGGTTTTTTCCCAAACCAATATCAATTTTTTCAAGAATTTCGACATTAGAGAATTTTAAAATTATTAATACATTTATGAACAATAGAATATAATAAAATTTAAATGAAATAGCACATACCAAAAAATAAATCAGCGTTTTATTAATACCGAACCGGTGAGTGTTGATAGTTTTCGTTAATTTATTACACTCAGTTTCCGTCATCGAATCCGTTAATTCTTCATTCATTCTCCTCTGAGGACATTGAACCGATACCATCATGATCTGTACTCAACGCTGGACAGATTATCAACATCCCACGCGATGAACCAAATTGCTTTTTCCAAGTCATCTGTCTCAACTTAGTCATGTGCTTAATTTTTTCCGAATCATTTTTCCAAGTGTATTTAAGCCTACATTGTATGTATGACGTTAATGCGTTTAGAATTACATTTTGCTAATGAACTTCGTGCCAGTTAATAATTAATCACTTAGCATGATCATCAAATACGCCCTAAATTAAAGAAGTAAGTTAACAGCGGACATGGAGAATTCATCCTCCTTTGATGATGAATCAAGCAATTAAAATAAATACCTCTCAAGACTTTCAGTCAAAACTATTCCATAAAATAGTGGACGCACTATTCTACGTCACAAATAATATAATGCAGAATTACTGGTCTCCCTCAATGATCCTTCTTAAGTACAATATTATTATTATTATTTATAAAGGCAATCCACGACAAGGTGATGTCTGCCTACTCTAAACTATGTCGGCTATCCAAGATTGACCGATATCAGTTCATAACGCACCGCACTGCCAAAACAATTGGCAGATGGAAAAAAAAAAAATAAAATAAAAAAAAAAAATCCGAGTCGGAAGAAGAGTCGGGCGGACCAGAAGGCCGACGAACCGAAGGAACCAGAGGCGGTCGGAAGAACGGAGGAAGCAGACGATGGAGAGCAGAGGAGGCGATCTGAGGGGAGTGCCAGCAGAGAGGCGACCGTCTGTTAGTAAGTCAGAATATTGCAAAGGAGGCTTGCTGGTTGCCTATCATACGAGTAGCCGAAGGAGTAAGAAGCCTAGTGGACACGGGAAGCTCCAACACCATCATGACCCGGAGAGCGCTGGAGAGGCTGTGTGGAGGAGAGAGGGCACCCCAGACGCAGGTATGCACTTGTAAACTAATCACCCTGGGTGGCCAGTAGAAGGGGTAGCGGAGTTGGGACTAAACAGATGGGGAGTTAAAGGCGGCACATTAGCGGTGCATATAGTAGGGAGTATGCCCCGGGAATACCAGGGGAATATTGGTTGTGATCTGCTGGGAAGAGTAGGCGCGCGGGTTAGGATCCGCAAGGGAAAATGGTACATGAGGATAGGAACGAGAAGTTACGATTGCCAGAAGAGTATGAAAGACGGTAGAGCACGGATAGGAGCAATTAGTCATGAGGAGGGTTGGAAGCAGGCGATTAGGAGGGAGTTCAGGGACATTTTCTTCAGGGAGGGAGATACACTCGGGGTAACGGGGCGAACTATACACGAAATACCGTTGAAACAGGAGAGGGTGACCTACATAAAAGAAAGACGGTACCCACAAGCACTACGCCAACATATTCGGGAAGAATTATCTAGTCTAAAGAGGCAGGGGATAATTGTTGACAGTACATCGCCGTATAATAGCCCGCTGTGGGCGGTGAAGAAAAAGAGTGCACCGGGAGTAGATGGGGAAAAATATCGGGTGGTAATAGACTACCGGAAATTAAATGAAAATACGGTGGATGAGAAATATCCGATCCCCAGGTTTGAAGACATTCTGGACAGACTGAGTGGGGCGACGATATTTAGTACGCTAGATTTGAAGGCGGGATACCACCAAATACGAATGCACCCCAGGGACCAACACAAAACGGCATTTACTTTTGAGAGGGGGCATTACGAATTCACGCGGATGCCCTTCGGATTGAAGAACGCCCCGATAACGTTCCAATGCCTTATGGACGAATTCTTAAGGGGAATAGACGAAACAATATGCCAGGTGTACATGGACGACCTCTTAGTGTTCAGTAAATCGGAAGCCGAACACGCGAGGCACCTTCGTAGCGTGTTTGAACGAGTGCGCCAGTTTGGTCTAAAATTATCGAATGAAAAGTCACTTTTAGGGCAGGACCAAATCAAAGTTTTAGGCCACACGATTACGAGTGAAGGAGTCAAACCAGACACAGACAAAGTAGAGGCTATTCGGAAAATGGCGGTTCCGCGGGATGTAAAAGGAATTCGCAGGCTACTGGGTACACTCAATTACTACAGACGATTTGTGCCGGAAATGGCAGAGTACCTCGTCCCCCTCAATAGAGTGCTGAAAAAGGGAGCAAAGATAATAGTGACGCCGCTAATGGAAAGTAACATCCGTAAATGTATGCAGCGGTTACAAGAGGAGCCGGTATTGGCATTTCCGGACTTTAGCAAAACGTTTAATGTCACTACAGACGCGAGCGAATACGCGTTAGGGGCTGTGTTATCCCAGGAAGCAGACGGTGGTGAACGCCCAGTAGCATACGCCAGCAGACGCCTTACGGACGCGGAGACTAGATACAGCGCCTTGGAACGGGAGTTGTTAGGGATTGTGTGGGCCGTGGACCACGTTAGACCCTACGTATTCGGGCGGCGATTCCGCGTACATACCGATCACAGGCCTCTGCAATGGGTGGGGACGCTGAAGGAATCCTCGGCGAGGGTTACGCGATGGAAAGAGCTCCTGGCCCAATATAATATGGAAATCGTGTATAAGCCCGGTAAAGATAATGTAGTCGCTGACTGGCTGTCTAGGGCCATCATGATAAATGCCATAGAGGAGGAGGGTGGAGGACCATCGAGGGACGTGCGTCAATTTTTGACGGAATGGACACCTGAAAGAGAAGGAGAACAGGGCTCGCGAGAACTAGACGAAGAAGAAGAATCCCCAGGAGAGACGAGCTCGATCGAGGAAAGACCGGTGGAGATGGAACAGATAGAAGAGTTGATCAACGACAAGAGGCGGCAAATAATCTGGAAAACCAGAACTTCGGCCCTCATGAAAGTAGAATACTCTCGATACGGACGGAGCAAGATCAACTCCATTTGGTCGCAACCAGGGGCGAGAGAGGACCAGATTTGCAGGGCCCTGAAGGACGCGTCAAAACCAGGGGCGACCTACCATATCTACGTGGGAAACGCCACGATCTGGGAGAAGATTAAGAAATTATGGCGGTCTGAACAAATCGGTATGGATCGGACTTTCATCCGCTGTAAGCTAATGGTAGAGACCGTGAGAGACGAAGAACGCCAGAAAGAGCTGACGCTCGCGTATCACCAGGGAAAGACAAATCACCGCGGGGTGACAGAAACGTTGCAGGCATTACGGCGTAAGTATTTTTGGTGGGGAATGAAGAAGTCCATCACAGAGACCATCGGAGCATGTTCCATATGTCTCGCCACCAAATACGATAGACATCCCCCAAAAGGTAGACAGGAGGAGACGCCGACTGCAGATGCGCCGTTAGGAGACCTACAAGTGGATACATTCACCTGGAGAGGGTACAAGTGGGTCACGATCATCGATCTCTTCAGTAAAGTAGCGATGGCGCAAGAGATCCAAGAACGATCAGCGGAAGCGGTAATGAGAGCTCTCCAGACGTGGTTCCAATTTTACGGGGTGCCAGAGCGAATATCGTCTGACGGAGGGAGAGAGTTCGACAATGCTCAGCTTAGGGAAGAAATGAAAAAACTCGACGTAGTGTGGCATCTTAATACACCAGGACACCCTAAAAGTAGAGGGACCATAGAAAGGCTGCACAGCACTCTGAGCGACCACTTGAGGGTGTACCAGGTAGAACAAGGGCTAGAACCGGATACGGCGATGAGGAAAGCGATAGTGGCATACAACCACTACATACACACGGTAACAGGGTTCTCGCCGTTCGAGATAATTTTCGGGTTAAGGGAACGGCGCAGGGATTACGGAGGGACGACGGGTAACGCTGAAATTGCGGAAGACCTGTTAATTAACAGAATTGAATTAGGGAAACAGTGGGAGAAAGTTCGAACGAAAATTGAGAAGGAGAAGCGCGGTAGGGTAGCGCGGGAAAATCTTCGTGTAAAGGACGTGATGGGGGCGATAAGAATCGGGTCCATCGTTTATCGGAAGATAATTTCCAATAGGGGAAAGGAGCCGCTGCGATACGAGGGGCCATTCAGGGTGATTATAATTAGGGAACATAACACTGTCACCATTGAAAGTGTCAGTGAACCTAAAAAGAGAAGGACAGTTCATATCGAGCAGTTAAAGCTGCCAATAGTAGAGTCAGAGCAACCGTAACGAGCTGGAGTGCCCCCGTCTCAGCGCACAGAACCATTGTACACAGGAATATGTACAATAGCGAATTTGGAGTCCAGAAGAGTTATATTTTATTTGGTCTTTAGGTTGCACGGAAAAATTTTTAGTTTGTATAGTATTTTTTTTAATTTTTTTTTTGTGGCTATTGTTTTTTTTTGTTTTGTGTGTTATTCTTTTGCATTTACTATTTATGGACATAGTGTTAAAATGTGAGTGCAGTGATTATAGAGAACAGGGAAGTGTAAATATAGTCATAGTTAGTAAGTTTGGATTGTAAGGTATTAACGGCTGAATACTATGCACTTCGTTCCTATGTATTTGTAAAGTTTACGAAATGTTCGTAAACTGGCGGGGGGGAGTTAAGGCCCAGAGTGCAGTAATATTAGCCTTAATACCATATACGGCTGTAAACAACAGTCAGAATGTATAAAAGGCGAATTAAGAGCTGAATAAAGTTAGTCTTATTTCGGATACGGTGCGTGTCATTACTTAACCCTTTTTCCTTTTTTTTGATTTTTGAAGCTGCCGACGCTTAACTTATATATATATATATATATATATATATATATATATATATATATATATATATATATACATACACACACACACACATACACATACACACACATACACACACACATTTATATATATATATATATATATATATATATATACACACATGCATACATACACATACATATACATACACACACACACATATACATATACATATATAAATGGAAATAAAATTAAATAATCTAAGTAAATATATACATATAATTAAAGTATAAATAAATAAAAAAAAGTAATGATGAATAGAAGAAAATAAATAAGTTAAAATAAAGGAAGAGAACTTAAAATAGAACATAGATTATAAATGAATGGTTATTGTGGAAGCAAGAGAAATATATAAAAAAACTTAAATTAAAAAATTATATCTTTAATTTTAAATCGATTCATAGACGTCAATTCTCTTTAAATAATCGAATATTTCGTTAATGTGTGGACTATTTTCAGTTAGTAAAGTTGCCAAATGATATGGGAGACCGGTATTAATCAACTGTCTGCAGTCAGTTAGTAAGTGTTTTACAGTCATAGGTACGTTGCACTGGGCGCATATTGGTCTAGGTGTTCCAGTCAGCAAATATTGATGGGTGAAGCGTGTGTGTCCGATTCGTAGTCTTGCCAATACTACTTCTTCTCGTCTGCTACACTGAGTTGACGTTTTCCATGGAAGTACTGTGTTTTTAAGCTCTCTTAGTTTGTTTTCTGCTGTGTTTGTCCATTTTGTTTGCCATTTGTTGATTACTTGCGATATCGCCAGTGAATATATATCATTATAAGGGATATCTAAACAATCGGATGGAGGTATCAATGATGCAGCTTTTGCTGCTTCGTCGGCTTTGCAATTGCCAGGTATATCGTTGTGTCCTGGGATCCAGACAAATAAGACTCTACGATTCTTCCAGTTTAGCTTGTATAGCAAGTGGAGTATGAGGACTATAAGGGGGTGAGTTGTATACATATTACGTAGCTTTAACAGTGAACTTAAAGAATCAGTAAATAGGACGATGTTATTTTTGCTCTCCCCATGACATGCCTCCGTTAGCCCCAGGTAAATTGCTGTCAATTCTGCAGTGAGTGAATTACACTCGGGGGGAAGACTGGTTTGCGCCATGGAGTTATCAACTATTGCTGCGGCTCCTACACCACTGTAACTTTTGGATCCGTCTGTGAATATCATAGTGTGTCCTCTATATCTATCCAAAAAATCCTCAAACATTTGTTTGGTGACTCTATTATGCCTTGAGTGGTGATAGAATTTGTAATTTACGTTAATAGTGGGAATGTGCCAAGGTGGGATTTTGAGGTACGACTGTTGAAATATTTGCGGAATTGTGAAGTTAAGATCAGTGAGCAAGAGTTTAGTTTGTACGTTGAAAGGTTTTGGTGATCTTTTTCTGGATAAATATTTATGAAAAAACGGGTTTTCGACTGACAAATTAGAGCATTCTGAACCGAGAAGAGCTTTCAGTTTTATGGTTTGTATTAACAATAATATATGTCGCCTATATTCTAACGGTGGTTCTCCAGCTTCGACACACAAACTGTCTATGGGGCTTGTTCTAAACGCACCCGTTGCTAAGCGGATTCCGGCATGGTGTTAAGTACAATATTATTTAATTTATTTATCAATTACTTCCTAAAATCAAAACTGCTAATACAGCGGTTATTCTCTTCCTGTGCTGAATCGATACCGTTGTCAATAAGTAAAATTAAGCATTCAAGAAAACATCTTATTACCCAAATATAAGGGATTACACTTAAACATTGACAAAACTGAAGCCATTATTTTTACCAAACGACGATGTATACCCCCTACGGACACAATTTTAAATGATATTATAATTTCTAAAAAATAAAATGATAATTCTAAAGAAGGTTAGTGATATTAAATTAAATTTAAACAAAACGAGGTTGGCAACATAGATTTAAAACAAATTAAGTCGGCTAAATAAAAAAAAAAACCCAGTGTGTTCCCTAGAAATAGGGGTGGTCTCTAGAAATGAAACAGCGCAGCTCGGACCAGATTTTACTTATTTAAATTTTATAATTATGATAACAAATGAAAATTGTCATATGTCTGTTGGACTTCTTTAATAGTTTTTAAATAAAAACGGCTGAATAGATTACGAAGAAACATTATAAGAAGATTTCAAGCAATATCAACCTGCCTTCCGCCATCTTGAAACAAAATGGCGGTGGATCAACAACCTAGATATTAGTCGGGTTTTAAAAGTACATAACTGAGACCAAACTTCATATTTTTGTTATTTGGAGCGGTAAAAAGGATTGTATCAACATTCAACTGCTATCCGCAATCTTGAAACAAAATGGTTGACGTTCTAAAATTTGATTTGATATTTACTTTATTTGATTAATCAAAAAATCATAAAAGTAGGCCCAATATCAGTCAGGAGTATATGATTAAATGGTTACAACCTTATTAAGCCTACCGCAGCCGGTCATCGAATCAGGATTGTGTACGTAAGGGAGACTAGCTAGGATTTACCTAACCTACAGGATATACCTAGCTAGGATAGGTATCCATTAGCTTCCAGACTTGTTTGTTTAAAACTTTACAAGCTTTTTAAAATTGAATAATTTTACGCTATCTATACTTAACTGATAAGGAATGTATACTACTGTCCTGGATACTGCCTCACCTCAGTGGATAGCACTAAATTAAACAATAGGGGTCTATTAAATATATTACAGTAGATGTAGGTAACTCCCGCGATAAAAATCGTAACTTACGTGAAAAAAATAATGGTACGGATATTCCATGTTTTCTGCTACGGAAGTCACATTTATCAAATGAATTCAGTATTAAAAAAAAGAAAAAAATAATTATCTGTTGTAACTATTTTTGCTTTATAAAGGCCCATAAATACTTTAACACCAAGTAGTTTCGGAGGTTGTTAAAAAAAAACAACAACAACGAAATGATTACTTACTCGGAAGTAACAATTTAAATATCGGGTCGCGAACCCGAAGGACGGGTGAGGACGACGGAAGGTTTAAAGACCACGAGGAGTTAACATTGGTATACAATTTTTCATAAAATTTCCCTTTACGCCACGGAAGCTACACTCAAACCGTGGGACAACCATACACATGATGCTTTACATTGTGATCGATTTTAATCACATAATTTTTATAACTTTTACTTTCTACCAAGATCCAACTTTCACTAGAAAAACTATTTTCTGCATCTAAGGCCTACTCATTTATTTCCTATAATGAATAGTGTTGAAAACCTAAAAATGGGGCAGTCGTGATAGGTACGATTTTCGGGTTTGACAACCCGAATGTTTTTCAAAATAATCTAATGCAGAAAGAACATTACTGTCAATAGAATAAAAAAAAAAGATCAACTGAAAGACAATATTTTGAAGTTACATATCTGGGATAGCAAACTTGCTAGTAGTTTCAGAATCGCCCTAATACTTGATTTTTTTTTTTTTTTTGCTTTTGAAAAATAATTTATTTGGGCACTCACTTCTTTTCATCATTACATTAATGCTTGCACGTGCATATAGCAGGTATGCTCTTTTGCAAGGATGTGTATAACATTTTTAAATGAACTCTCTATATGTAGTGTTGTCATGTAGGAGAAAGATCGAAAATAATATGAATAAATATATACTTAACAGTAAAAACTTACTTTTTTATTTACGAGGAATGAGATTTTGCGTTTAGGGATGCATACTGGAAGTTGTGGCATGCAAGTTGTGTCCTGGTACCTAAAAATGAAAATCAATATAAAGTAGACGCTCGAATCAAATATAATGGATCAAAATGAAGAGTTCACATAATTTTATTTGCTTATTTTATGGCGGCTTCAATATTAAAATCATGCCAATTAGCATTAATTATAAATTATAGATTCAGCTATAATTTAATGCCGATAAAATTATATAATTCCTATCAATCTTTGATACAAATAAATATTTGCCTAATGAAACCATTTGGAGAACATGAGGAGGAAGGGAAGGGAAAAAAAAATGTACTTGAAAATTAAGCTACTATGTTAAAGTATTAACATTAATTGCAATAGATGAATTGATCCATGTTACATGAAAATTCAGATTTGGTTTGCTTTTGCTAGTTATTTTTTGCTCCATTGTCCTGAGAGCATACAATTATTACAGATACAATGGTTATGGATGCGGCCGGAAATAAAACAAAAATGATTAATGAAATATTATGTTTAATGTGTGCCGACGTTTCGGCCTAAGTTGTTGGTCTTCGGGCAACAATATACTAGAATAGAAGAAATATAATGGGATTAAATGGAAAAATATGAAAAAAATAAATATGATAAATAAAACAGTATACATAAAAATGTTGACATAATACACAACTTAAATAAGACAAAGGATATAAATTTAAAATAGCAGGTAAATAATGATCTACATAATGTTAATTACATCACTATAAAATAATTAAGTTAGTGTAAAGTGGCAAACAATGTCAGTAACGGTTTACAGACACAAAAAGCCATTATAGAAACAATCTCAAGTGACAAGTAGAATTGGGACAAACATGACACCTCGACATAATCGAGAACGAGATCAGTCAGAAAGAGTACGGAATCGGACAACAAAGGAGAAGATTCGTGGAACTAACGGGTCAAACGTCCTAATGCTGCTCAATGGGACTGCATAATTAATACTTTTGCTGTCTGGTACTACCACCGTTATGTCATCCATGTCTTGTGGGCGACTTGTGGGCCAACGGTGGCATTGTCAACGCCCACTTTGGATCGCACCCACTGCTAGCTGATGCTTCATGGATCACGGGTATCCTCAACTCTTTCAGTATCAAAGTGGTCAATCAAAAATAGTTTCATTTAAAATTTCACTATCATAGACATCTATCACCAACTCCAGCATAACATTTTCAACCATTAACTACTATGGAGATGGCGGATTAATTTTAATTTATCGAATTTATGAATTAATGAGACAAAGATTTATTAATTAAGAGATAAAATCTATAATTTGTGAGTATATCATTAAAAAATTAAAATGCAAATAACTCACTAGCCGACGCACCAAGACTGAAAAATATAAGATCACATAAATCCTGCAGAGATAGCACATCTCACACCAGCAGCTATAAAAAAACTGACCAAATAGACATAGCACATTACTCTAACAGAGTTTAACATATACTGGCATAAAAGGGATGAGGAAAGATTAAATATATTGTCAATGAAATTAGGGATTGATAAATTATTTGCCACTTCTATAATTTTGTTTTTATTAAAAACTAGTTTTGAATCTTATACATCCATCTTCAGTTCTAAAAACAAAATTATAGAAGTGGCAAATAATTTATCAATCCCTAATTAGATGGATCCTTCTATACCATCATGCGGATGTCAACTGGTTAATGAAATTGTTTCTTACCATTTTTTTTACCGAGAAAAGATATTATTTTGTTATATTAGTTTTTAATCTCATTAGATAATAAATTATATTAATAAAAATTAGAAAGTAGTGCTAAATATATTAAAGCTCTAAAGAAAATAATACTAAAAATAAAAGTTTATTTTTTATATTAAAAATGTCCTGTATATAGCAGAAATGTCTCAAGTAAAAAAAAAAAAAAAACAATTCATTGTTTTGGTATAGTTTCGGAATACAAATGAATTATTTGTTTAAAAAAAAATGTGACTAATGAAATAGGTAGTGATAATAAATAAATAATTTTTAAAAGGAAGTCAAATTTTCAAGGTATAAGAGAGTTAGGAAGCAATATCGAAAACTAAATCGGATCGAAAATCGACCAGTGTGGACATGGCTTAATCCTCATTTTATAAGGTCGATTTTCTAAATCAATATTCAACTTTCTAAACATTGTATCTCCATATAGGAAAAACGGTTACAAAATGAAAATAAAAACGATTGCTAATGTCTCTTAAAAAAAAATAAAGAGAAATAAACCCTAATATTTTATTCACTTATTTAAATATTTTACAGACAACCTACAGAACGAACGCTGCGATGTTTGCTGACTTACAATCATCTTGCTATTTTATATGTTATTACTATAATACATATTAATAACAGTTGTATGAGTTTATCTAATATTTTTTTTACTTTTTTTTGTAATAATTGTAAGGATAAAAGGAAGAAGGAATTAGTTTTTATAACTTTTATTTAGGCAAACAACAAGATATATAAAGGCATCAAACAAATAACAAAAGTTGATAATAGCAAAATAATGATAATAAAAAAATTAAATATGATGGAAACAAAAATATTGACAAATAGAATTAACAAAAGCTACACGGAAACAATTTAAAAGTGATAACGATAATCAAAATGATTGCAATTGGCTTTAAATTTGTTTATTTAAAAAAAAATTGGAAAATATGGACTATTGCCGTTTAACAACATATTTAAATTATATGAATATATCAATTTATCGTAAAAAATTTTTAACTGCCATAGATGTATCATGCACTGCTCACAGATTGTTCTATGGGTTCTTGTCAGTAAATATTGATGGGGGATTCGTGTGTGTCCGATTTGGAGTTGTCAAATGTTATATTGTATAACATTTATGTACAATAACATTTATATACATGTATATAAAAAAAGAAAAAAACAAAAGGGACAGATATAATATAAGTAATAAGTAATAATATAAGTAGTGATAATTATAATGTGCTTAGAGCTAAAATGAAAGGAAAAAAATGTTATGTATATTATGTTTAATATTATTGTATGTATGATTGATTAGTACGCTGTATATGTAGCGACCCAAGGTATTTGGGTAGCATTGCTGTAAATGAAGCATTTCTCTCACTTCTTATATATGAGGAGGTGAGTAACCAAGCGATAACGAGTGATAATTTAATGCTTTTGTGAAAACATATTTTAAAGTTGAAACGTTGTGACAAAACTTAAAACATTTAAGTTTGAATTTTTACTTTTTACTTGAATTTAATACTTTTATTATGGCTCTACTGCATATCTCTTGAATATAGAGCAATATTCCTTTTGAAAAATATTTTATATGCATTAACCATCCATAACCGCACTTAACTCAATATGTCAATCTTTGACATATTTCTTGTCATAAGTATGTAATATGTTGTCGGCTGTATGTCGTTTAATTATGCTGCCATTTGTCGCATACTTGTAATGAATTAATGCTATAGAATTAAAAGTTATTATTAGGAGAATTCCAAAAGAAGAGTATCGCTGTGAAAATTTATTTTTTTATTTTGAAAATATTACGTTTTAATTTCTAAATAAAACTAAACACATAAAAAAAAAACATGAGATTCATTACATGATTTATGTCTTCTTCAGAAAATTATAACAAGTTTAATCCTAAATATTTAAAGTTTTTTTAAGGTAGTTAATTTATTTTAGTAAACTAGTCCCAATGAATCTATAAGAAAAAAGTAGTACTTAGATCAATCATTGTAATAATATTGCCATAAGTAGTAAACTTTTATGAAAACCACTTTTTTTTAGAAACTCAATACTTTTAGATTTTTGAAAATAATAAATTGACAGCGAATTAATAATAATTCAAAATCATAAAATATTTATAAAATGCATCAGAGGAGCAAAAAGGAATTTTAAAGTTAAAGGACTATCGCTTCATTCAATAAGAACGAACCCAAAATTATCACGCGAATTTTTCATTGATAAAAAAACAAAACAGTGCTTGCCAACCTTCCCACTAACTGCTACAACGTCTATATTTCGTTGAAACTCCCCCCCGCAATAAACATCTTAGTTTAAAATATTAATTAATAAAAATATTAGGCTTAAATTTAATGATTTTCATTTATATCGCAAGGGCAGAAATACATGCGATGGCGGAATGGTGATCTTATTTAATCAACACACCTTCTTTCGCCTGGTTCAATAATAAAGCTATTTGATGTGCGTATAAAATGTTAACCATTATATACTAATAATTAATATAATGCCCAACATATATAATATAATAGAATTAATATTAATGCCCAACTTTAACAGAATGATGTCTTCTTGTAGTATTGTGAATAGAAAATGAAGAGCTGAAGGTGTATCTCTGATTTTAAATTTATTACTATAGACAGTAATTCGTCGGATTATTACAGTGAAAAATATTTTATACGTATTTATAATGAAATCACGAAAAATAATGTATCATTATTTTGTGATTAGTAAATCAGTACCTAAATTAAAAAAGACATTTTGATTTTTCAATATTTGATTTTGAGTTTTTATTTAAGATGAATTTTTTTTCTCATTATTTTATGTGAATTGGATTTAGATTTGAATATCTTTTTGAAGAGAAATTTCTTAATTAGTATAAGATTCAAAATGTAATGAATACTGTTGTTACTTCAATCCTATAAAATTGATTGACTCTAGTTTTGTTCAATTTTTTAAGAATATTTCATTCAACTTTGTCTCGTATGACAAAAAAATAAATGAAGGTTGCATAGGAACGATCGGAATGTTAGCATGACCACAAAAATTCTGCATCGACACGATAACATCACCTAGAACCGTCGTACTACTGACCAACAACGAACTAATGAACGAACTGAAATACAACTTCTGGAGAGGTCAGGGCAGCAGCAGTATAGGTATGACGGCATACACAGACTGCCTGGCAGTACCAACGAAATATGCCCCGTTCAACTCAATCAAAGCAGTAATCAACTACCAACTGTCTCTGCCAGCCACAACCGTGGGCAAACGGTTAGCCTAGGAGCTAATGTAGTCAGCATCCAAAAATTGCGAAAAATTTTGCAGAGGGAATTATCTTGAGATCATAGTAGGACCGGGCCATAACTTTTTAAATCCATTTGAAATTCCTTTCGTACCGATTTCTTTTTCATCCTTATAATTCGAAAATCTGTGGAAAATAAAGATAATTTAAAATCATAAGATAGACAGAAAAAGGGAAAATTTGTATTTTAATAATTGAAGACACGAGTGGATGAAGGTCCTATGCAACAAATTTTTAAAAATTGATTTTTTCATACAAATGAAGGCGTTATGTGGCTAATCTTCACCATGTAATATTACAATCCAAGATCTTGGTTAATCACATGATTTCTCAGTGGTTTAGATAGATCATGTCTTCAAAAAAAATACATAAAAAACAAACTTTATTTGTCATTTCCTCAAAACTTTAAATTTGTAACATAACACTTTCACCTACTCATGGCTTCCATTATTATTAATTGTAATTAATAACCTGAACTGATTATTCTGATCAACCCAACATTAATTGATCCGCAACTTTTATTAAATAAATAAGATGTTTTTTATTCTTTCTTTTTCTTTATGCTGTATGAGTACTAACCAACAAGTTTAATTGCCAGTAATTAAAAAAAAAAAACAATTACATATACCATTCGTGCAAAATTGTATCTTCTACAGTGCTATATAAAACTTTTATCATTACCGAGTAATTAAGTGGGGCTACTTCTTAGTTCAACAACTTTTCTAGAGATTTCCACGACAGAATACTACTGAGTTGCTGATAAAATTATTTAGAATAAATTTAAGACGACTGTTAACGCTCGTATTTCACTCAGATTAACAGCAATGCCATTAAAACTTTGTAAGCAGTTTTACTTTAAATGGCTTTTAAGACGTTAGCTGATTAAATCTATTATCATTGAAGCCATTTATCGTTTATCGGCTCGTAATAAAACAACGTCTGATTAATGGCAATTGTTAGGACTTAAGTGATGTTGTTGACCTCATACTCTGCTGAATTTGTGTTAGATGCATCAGTATATCAAAACAAAACCTAAACAGTAATAAAAAGTACTTGAAAATAATATGTTGGTTTATTTTAACTTAAAGGTGAAAACGAGTATTTTTTTCCAGTTATATATTTTACTAGTATACGTTTTACAAGTTTTTGACAATGCCGAGTTTGCTGGCAATGGCAATTCTGGAGGAACTTTATCAATCAATAAGTAGCCGTAAGCAACTTTCAAGCTGCCGATTCGTGATCTTATCATTTTGTAAACTACCATTATTCGGTACTGATAAAAATTTTAAATAGCATTGTAAAAGATACAATTTTGCACGAATGGTGTATGTAAGTTTTCTATTTGTTGTTATAACAAACATACGATCAATCCAAAAACTGATGTTGAGAGCCAATGAATCAAACAAACGTCGATTTATCGAAAATAATAAAAATTAAATTTCGAGAGCAACAATAACACAGAGATATTAAATATAGCAATACAGAGATTCAATTCCGACCTTGGTTCAATTCTTGCATTATAATTTGAATATATTGAAAGCCACTGGTAGCGACCGCACTGACAGCCTTATTTCCGCTACATTATACCAATTTTAACCAAAAGATTTAATCTAGCAACATATTCGGCACGCTTTACATTTTATGACAGTGAACTAAGTTTTGATATTTATTACAACAATGGCTTTGCTTAATTTTATTGATTTATCGAACCGTAGTATAAAATATAATTCCACTTCTCAGGTATGAGGTATTTAGTTACCCTTTTATCAATAAAATATAAATCAAACTTTTGTTTTAGAGTAGTAAGTTTCAATGTTTATTGTCATTTGTTTATTTTAACGATCGCTTTAATTATTTGTTAGGTAATTATTTTGAAAACATTATAGTATATACGTATTAGGTCGTGAGGTTTGAAAGACCAGTTCCCGCGCCTATGAATGATTTGTTTTTATTAAAATTTGTTTCTATAATTCGTTTCAGGGGCATTCAGGTTTGCCTGTCAATTTGGATTTGTACAGGTAGTTATTACACAAGGTATTCCCTGTAATGAGTTAGGTAGTGTGAAAGTCTGCAGTAATTTTTTTCTTACAATACAGGAAACAAGTTTAGGAATTTTCAAATTTGACCCATTGAAACTCAAGAATAATAAAAAGTTTGTTTTATTTTTTTTAAAACCAATTTTAGGATAGTTCAAAAACCATTGTAATCCTCTGAAAATACCAAAACGTTTAACCTAAGAGATAAAAACGGCCAAGATTCAGTTAAGAGCATCAAAATGATGGTTTGTGTTCATTCCACTAATTTTTCTATTTTTTGTAATTGCTTTTCACTTAAATGTTAAACATCGTTGAATTTTAACAGAGAATACTTACACAGACAAAGAAATTAAAGAAAGACATATCATCATGTATTTCATGTATGAACAAATATTTCAGCATGACCCATCACTTGCAATCCGATTTATAAATAATAATAAAATTTATAGTATAAGAAAACTTAACAACTTTAACAGTATTGCATCTTGATGTGATAAAATCTTCAAATTTAGTGGCTTCAAGTGTATCTTCAAGTGTATGGTTGTAACTAAGAGTTTCATTTCTTTTTTTAAATTAATTTTACTTTTTTTTTTGTTTTTAGGTTATTGATGCTAATTAATCTATATTTTACGTGTTATATAAGTAAATCAGATAGCTCTATTACCTATAAAAACTTAACGACTTTGATGGCCCAAGCCGTAAGGGGCATCTAGCATTGACGCTTATGAAATTTACTCCATATTGTAAAATAAGGGTAAAATTGTTGAGTATTGTTTATTTTTATTTCATAATAATTAGATTTCTGGTTAAAATAAAAAAGAATGTACAGCACATACAGAAAGAGTTCACGTGGCATGATGAAAGCGGTATTTTATCAGAGTTTGTGAATGATTTTTATTTTTGTAATTTTTAAAATAAAAAGGCAACGACAATACTGAACTTAAATTAGAATGAAATCGGGAATATCTGAGAAGAAATATAAGACAAGCTAAAAGAGAAGTTAGTAGTAGGAGTGTAAAAGTCTAGTAGGGGGTAGAAATCCCCTAACTAACCACCCCAGGATGTGAGTTGAGCCTCCTAACAAATTGAGACTTACTGCTCCTCCTCGGCCGTATGTCATACTATATACTCTAACCACCCTACCTCGATTTCTAGCTTAATATCTCGGCTCTGTTATTACCTTATAAATGAGAAATATTTATTCTCAATCAATTAATAAATAAACCTCTAATGATACCTTATTTAAAAAAATAAAAATAATTACAAATTCAAATATTGGGCTGCTGAGCGCATAAATATCAAATACAATGTATTTAAATATTTTAAATATTAAAAAAAAAATGTATAGGGGTCATTCTCAAATAAATTGCCACTTTGTTTTTTGAATGAGTGGCAGAAAAAAGAGTACCTATTTGATCCTTAAAACCGGAAAAAAAGTCGGAATCAGAGAGATAAACACGCCATACCTATTATTCTTCAAGCTTTCATTCCTCTAAATTTGTTCAGGTTATCATATAATTCTCTCTTGGTTAATTCTAGACAGTTCAATAGAATATAGGAGAAAATACCCCAAAAATTACTACCTTGAAATAATTATATTTTTTCGCTCATTATATTTAAAGCAATAAAAAAAGAAAATGGCGGAAATTTTTTTTTTTTAGTGTAATTTAGTTAAAATTGGCCTAAATTTTAGGTTTATTATCAACATTTAATCCGAAAAGACCCGATACAAAAACAAAAACTTCTTTATCGGATAACATCAAGTAAACAGTATTATCCTAACTGTCTTCATAAAAATGTTTCGTAAACAGTAAATCAATAACATGATAATTTAAAAATTTAAGTACGTATATAAACACACTATTTATTATGGGAAGCAAATACAAAGGATGAAACCACTGATAACTATTAGATTTGAAATTCTGACAATGTCTGATTTCTGATTGACTTAAAAAGAGATGGCAAGAGTGGGGGAAATTTATTCAATTACAGTTTGAGGAGCCACTCAAAAGAGTGATAAGTTTGAAGAGTGATAGGTTTAATGGAGTTTTTCAAAAAATGGAAATGGACTTTTATCCGGTTATAAGGCTGACCAAAATAAAAATACTGTCTTTGCATTCATTTATTATTTCGCTTTCCAGACATTTTATTTGCTAATTGATTACTACGCCTCGGGAATAAATATGTAAACAAAGATACAGCGGTTCGTCTTAGAAAACGCGGACTAACAACAGATTCGATATGACTTATGCTTTTCACAGATCAATAATCATTAATTCATGATTATTTTCTATTCAATATTAAGATAGGAAAAATGCGCAGTAAGTGCAGCTTTCAATTCATATTTTATGTGAATTTATTTAAATTTAATGAAGCACACATGACGAATTTAAAAAATTTATTTTCTATATGAGATAAAAGGTCAATCCGATTTCTATATAAAAAATAAATTGTGTATTATGTGAGAATAGTTAATCGGCTCAGGCTATTGATTGAGCCGCCTGCTGGTCCACGATTGCATTGTACTATATCATCCTCCATGGGCTATAATAGTCCCTCTTTGTTTTCTCTTATATCAAGTGTTTATTTATTTTTATGAATTTCATTTGTACATAAAACTGGTAAAGGGAGGGGCCAAACGTATTTAGATATTTTCATTTCATCACCATTTATCAAACGTTAAATATGACGAACTTAGCGGTCATTTCGGTAATCTAATCTTAAAGCAGGCTGTAAATGTCAAAGATTGAAATATAAAATTTCTTAAGAATTTCAGAAGCAATCAACATTGTATAAATCGGTTTGGTGGTAAAAAAGATCAACGTCATTTTTGTAAAAATGAAAAATTGTTGCTATTTACCTGGACCTGGACTAAATTTAGGCTTCATTACTGACAAAATTGTGAAATTGTAAATAATTAACTAATATATTATCGATAATTTCACAATTTTGTCAAGCGTAAATTTGGTTCAGGCACAGGTAATTAGTAACAAACTTTTATTTTCACAAAAATGCACCTGATCACTTCTACTACGAAACCAACGATATGTTAAACTGTTTTATATGTATGCACTATCTCTATCAAGTTACTCTTCTTTTGGCTGTTGAAATAAGATGTGCAAAGTATGGTCTGCATCAGTTCGATCTTATGTTTTCATTCGTGATGATCTCTGAAATAGTTGGTTGCTATTTCAGAGGCATTTTTTTTTCTTCATGGATTTAGCTCTCATTTATAAACTTCAAATTAATGTTTAAGGTAATATACCTAACTATTAAAAAGACCTTATTTTTTTAATGCATCTGAAATTTTAACTGAATAAAAGTGAATCATAATTTTATAATTAAAATATAACTGAAAGTTTTCAAAAACAAAGTCTTAAATTTCTCAAATACCAGTAAATAACTAAACAACGTTTCATCAATTCAGGCAACGTCAGGACTGAAAAAAATAATTTTAGTGATGAACATATATCACGTAATTTTTTTTTTCTAATTTGATCCGTCAAGGATGCCCTCATCTTTCAGGAAAATTTACCCGATCGGAAAACACTGGATCCTTAACAATATCTGAAGTGGGCGACCTGATATAGCTCATCTTATATCAACAGTGGCAAAAAATATAAACCAAATAGAGATACTACATCACTCCAAGTCAGTTCATCATGTATCTAGTTAATCGGTTTAGTTAGTATTTTTTGAGACTACTGATGTGAGATGTGCTATTTCTGGTCTGCATCTTGTCTTTCTCTGTCTAGATGATGCCTGAATAGCCGCTGAGTAGTTACAGTTTTACTGCTATATGAAAGACTTTGGATTTTTAATTAGTATCTTCCAAATATATCTTAACAGAATTTTGTCTCATTTTAGCATTTTTGGTCTCATTAATTATTAATTGTATATATATTTTAGATAAACTTTGCTCTTTGCTTGTATATATATATATATATATATATATATATATATATATATATATATATATATATATATATATGGATCAAAAATTGGATATAGTGGCACTTCCTGGCTTGATTTACAGTTAAACATTAGGCAAGGGATCCCTCAGCCAGCTCCTTTTTAGCCTTCTATTGGTATTATCTGGCACGTGGGTTGTTGTGATAACTGGTTAGTGACCATATCCCCCTGGATATAGTCATATAGCATAGCATTACCCTTATAATGCTGGGTAATCTGTGACAGTTGTTGAAGGAGACCAAAAAGGGGCTGGATGTGGTTATCCAAGCCACTGACTAAGCTGTCTGCCAATATTAAAATTGAATATTTATACCATTGATTATAGAATAGAAAAAAAAATAAACTAACTTTATTTTGGGACTAGATCCCTTAAGAATAGCAAGTATGTACAACAAAAAACGATAACAGAAAAAATGTCTGGCAAAAATCTACACAATAAAGGTGAATTAATAGTTTCAATAATCCCAATTAAACATATAAGTAACGAAAAAAAAGATATTCTTCTGGTAAAAAAATATAATTTTACTTACAAAAAAAATGAAAAGAGGAAAAAAAATAAATAAGTAGAGAAATTCTAAATTAAAACAACATTAAAAACAAATTCTCACGTTTAAATAGAAATTCATTAAAACTCTATAAAAATAATGAAATAATTCACAGAATTAAAAATTATTTCATCCAGTATAAAAATCTCAAAATGTGCAAAATCGTGCAGTAACAACTGAAAATGTGTAAAATTGTGTATATGAAACCAAATTATAATACAATAAATTACGATTAACCTAAATATAGATGGGCAAGAAACTTGACCTATAAATTTACTAAGGAAACAAATAATTAAATAAAATTTAAAACAATTTATATTTGCATACAAAGGTATTATTATACAACATATATAATATTGGAAATGTGGTTCAAACGTTTAATTTTATGCTATTAAAATCGAAATCATCGTATTTTGTCCAAAAAGTGCAAAATATGCAATTTTATGAAAAAAAAGTAGAGAAAAACGTGCAACATTAAATGTGAATAAACCATTCCATGGATCTCAAATAGATTTTAAAGTTTTTCAAATAAGCGAATAAAAATTGCAATAACGTGAAAATCGGATCTTTAATTGTAATGAAAGGCTTGAATGTGTTCAAGATTTTTTTATTTTATTTTTACTTGCATACATTTTCAGTATCTTGGTTTATTACTTATGTAGCTATATTTTCTACCTATTTATTTCCATTTGTGATGTACATATTTTTAATTATTGTTATTTCTTATGTCATTTTATTTATTACTATTTGCTTTAATTTATCTATTTTTTATAATTTTTTTTCACTTTTGTATATGGTATGAATGGATTCTTATAGCACTAATGCCTATAATTCTTGAGTGTAGTCGATTACATTATTACTCAATAAAACTTTACAGTACCTACAGTACAAATTTTATTTATTCTGAACCATTATTTTATAAATAGCAATCATGATATGACAGGGCTATGTAAATGATTTTTTAAAAATAATAATAAAGTATAGTCAGTAAATGGTTTAAATAGAAGAAAGTTGGCTAGCGATGAGTTCAGATTTTTCCTCATCCAACACGGTCCAGTAGCCATCTTCTTTTCGGAGGGGTGCTGATATCTATCGACGTTTTAGCAACTTCTTGATATGCTTCATAAAATATATATTCTTTTAGTGATGAACATATATCACGTAATTTTTTTTTCTAATTTGAAGGATGAGATAGTACGTGAACGGTAGTAGGGTCTTGAGTTTAAAGAGAAGACGCTGGTGCCAGATTAGTTGGACAGTAGTAAATTGTCGTCAGAAACACTATAGCTTTCCTTGACATCACTTGGAGTGCATCGGCAGTTATTAAATCATAACCAGGAGCTTTTCTTTTACGCAAATCTTTGATTTGTAGTGCAACCTGCAATGGGGTAAACGAAGAAGGTAGTAGTGTCAACTGAAGTGGGATGTATAGTGTGTTAAATATTAAGGTCTCATGTTCTATATTGGTATAGTCAGTAAATGGTTTAAATAGAAGAAAGTTGGCTAGCGATGAGTTCAGATTTTTCCTCATCCAACACGGTCCAGTAGCCATCTTCTTTTCGGAGGGGTGCTGATATCTATCGACGTTTTAGCAACTTCTTGATATGCTTCATAAAATATATATTCTTTTAGTGATGAACATATATCACGTAATTTTTTTTTCTAATTTGAAGGATGAGATAGTACGTGAACGGTAGTAGGGTCTTGAGTTTAAAGAGAAGACGCTGGTGCCAGATTAGTTGGACAGTAGTAAATTGTCGTCAGAAACACTATAGCTTTCCTTGACATCACTTGGAGTGCATCGGCAGTTATTAAATCATAACCAGGAGCTTTTCTTTTACGCAAATCTTTGATTTGTAGTGCAACCTGCAATGGGGTAAACGAAGAAGGTAGTAGTGTCAACTGAAGTGGGATGTATAGTGTGTTAAATATTAAGGTCTCATGTTCTATATTGGTATAGTCAGTAAATGGTTTAAATAGAAGAAAGTTGGCTAGCGATGAGTTCAGATTTTTCCTCATCCAACACGGTCCAGTAGCCATCTTCTTTTCGGAGGGGTGCTGATATCTATCGACGTTTTAGCAACTTCTTGATATGCTTCATAAAATATATATTCTTTTAGTGATGAACGTATATCACGCAATTTTTTTTTTCTAATTTGATCCGTCAAGGATGCCCTCATCTTTCAGGAAAATTTACCCGATCGGAAAACACTGGATCCTTAACAATATCTGAAGTGGGCGACCTCAAGGGCCATTGAAGCTACCTTTCATTCAATAAGACCACTCAGAAAAGCTTCCTCCTTCGGCAGCTTACATTTTGCTCCACGATCCAAAGTTGTAGGTGTTCACTACCTATTTATTTCGAAGCATCTTTTGATAAACTCTCACGTCTTCCGGTCTCAGAGAGTTTTAATTTATTTTATCCGATCGTTGTTCAAGTAATGTTGAATAATATACTCCAAAATTAGGGCATAAATGGGGAACGCGATTAAATAAGAGGCAGATTTTAACAAAATTCAGTCAATGGGTAATCCTCAGAAAAAAGTAAAAAATCGTCTCTCGCGTATATTACATTCAGGTGATGAATATAATTTTTTTTGGTTTGTTTTTTTATCTAATGTGCTCATTTCGCTTCCCGAATCAGTGTCAAAAACGTAAACGACGAGTTTCCACTAAATTATCAACTTTTTTGTTAAATCAATCTTTCGAATTTTGTTGGTTCTAGAATAATCCAAAGTTTGTCACCGGTTCTTGTCATTACCACCGCATTAATGGCTTCTTTCTATACACAGAAGAATAATGTTTTTTCGATGGATTTTCTCCTAAGATGACAAGTCGCAGCCTTAAAAAAATCTCTCACCTTGCCCAATGAGCCAATCTTCAATTCAACTAGAGCAGACATATGAAATTGATGTGTGTTCGGTGAGTATTTCTATTCTTATCATTATCGCTCCCTAATGTTTCAGCCAAAGTATTGCTTTGAAGTTTTTAAAATTAATTATTATTCTTTTTCCCTTTAAAAATTCTAAAAGAACGGAATTTTCGTTTTTTATATGGCTCTCTTCTACCATCTCCTTTGGTAGACTCTCAAAGGATCACGCAAATCAATTTTTGAGGCCACAAAAACCCTTCTTCTAAAAGTTTAAGCAACCTTAATTCTTGCTGTATGAAAGATTATTCGTAACGAGTCTAAGAATTAAAATTAAAAAAAAAAAAAATCGCTTTGCTCGACGTTACACTGGAAAGAAGTAGAGAGTTAAGTTAAATTATCACCATGCAATAATAATTTTAAGTAGGTACTAAAAGTAGATTTTAATAACTATGAAACTGGAAAATTATTAGTTTAGTGGATATTTTAAAATAATTTTTCAATTGTAAATACACTAATTGTGAACAAATGGGCCATGGATTTATTGATTAGATTTGCGAAACAATTAGATTATAATTTTAAATATTAAAATCTTGAATCCATCTAATGATATATTGTACTAAAACTATACTGAGTAATTTATAATTTTAAAATGAAGATTTTAAACATAAATATATTGATTCAAGCTATGAAGCCCATATTATTTTAAAATACCAGGAGAGCAGGTAGTTTATTTCTTTCCAAAGTAACAAATATTCATAGAAGATGACTTTCTTATATATAACATTTTCAGGAAAAAGTTGTAAAAATCTCGCTCAAACGCAATAAAGTCCAAGCAAATTACCGTCACAGCTTATAAGACCTGTTATTAAACTCTAATTAATTTTACAACTTAACTTAATCTAATGGATCTAATTTTATAACCAACACGTGGCCTGCAATTCCTATGAACAGATTCTATCTTTTATTTCTTCCAATAATGCTTTCTTCGTCATTTAATAATTTTATAGGCTTTCTGTAAGCAAGATTATATTTATAAGCATTTTAGACAAATATGGCGCAGTAACAAAATTTAATATTTCCTAAGTTGGTTAGTTAATCTCAAATGTAATTCAGGCGTTGTCGTTGAAAAGGAGGTATGTTCCGAAATTTCCGAAAAGTATTTTTTTCACTGAAATGATGTTTTATTTTTTATTTTTAGAAGTAAATAGCGTGAAAATGAAGGCAATAATTTATTGAAAGAGTAAATATACGTTTTTAAAAAAAATGTCCCCTAAAAATGTTTTGTTTCTTCTGTGAAATTTCATCGTAGGCACTTACCCCCTTGTCTATACCTCAATTATCATTTAATTATAAATAGTTATACTTAGAAAGGAGTCATTGAAACTTCATGAGGGCCTTCATTTGGAGCAGTATGGGAAAATGGTGGGCCGAGAGAACTGTTTGCTTGCCTCTGTGAGACCGCCATAGCAAACCCAGATCCCGTAGTGGGTCTTTGACATGGCAAAACAAACTCTCCGTTCTCTCATTCTCTCTCACTCTCTCTCTCTCTCTCTCTATCGTCGGCTGGAACAAACCGAGAGATTTATTTTAACATAAAACAAATACTTCGCTGAATCGACCAATAACAGCTCGATGGTGAAATAAAAAGCAGTAAACCGAACGGATCAGTGTCTTATGTTTATACAGATATATTTTATAACTGAACCATATAACTGTATGAATTTTTCTCTCGAAATCCGAATTATGGTTTCGAATAAATGGCTTTGATAGAGAGACATAAACTGTTTTTATCGTCAAATAGTACAATACTACAATACGTACCAACCGTAGTATATTTACAGAAAAAAAAAGTAAAATAAATAAATATAATGATAAAAATAAACAAGTTATAAGAAATAAATAACAAATGGGAAAAATAAATAAATAAAATAATAGTAAAATAATGATCTAATTAAAATAAAGAAAATTTAAGGTAAGTTAAAATAAAATAAATCATAACTTTATTTTTTTAATTTATTTATATGTCGATATACTTGACACTAAGATGGGTTGTAGGAACGAGAAAGTCGTAAGATATCACACAGAAAAACTTTGTTAGTCTGAAAGATGACTCTGACCATATTTAATGCGCACATAAAAAATTAATGTTATAAATTATTAAAACATACATGTCTCCAAATCAAAAATAAATAAATCCGTGACTTAACATCACCGTTCGCTGAAGAGGCCAACAAAGTCGGTGACTAATAACTAATAAAAATTTCCTTTATAGTAGTCGTCACGAAATTGGGAACTTGATGCACTTACATTGACTTCCCAAATCCTTTTTTGACATCCCTTGCAATCTCGGAGAACGTTTTTCTTCTCTAGTCACTGGCTCCTTAATTGTAAAACAAAAAGAAAAAAAAAAAGAAATTCTCTCAGGCAATTCTGAATGCAATCGTGAGGTGACAAAGCTCCTGATTTCGTGAAGGCTACTAAAGGTCCAATTAACAAAATAAAGTGTTCTAGCCGCTTTCACATAATTTTTTATTTCTTCACGTTTAGGAATTTCAGTACCAACAAGAACTGCAATTATAGTGTGCCCATGCAATAATAATCATTATTTCTCAATCAACAGCATATGGCTAAACAATACATAATATTAATTTTATTATATATATTATAATTTACTTTTTCTTTTTTTTTTTCATAGATACTCCTTTTATAGGGTGTATCTACGTTGTTTTTACTATCACTGAAAAAAAAATTTATTTATAGGAAACATCGTTTATTATATTTTTAGCTCCACGTATCGTTGTAAATATGTAACTGTCCTATACGGATTCCACAGTCTTTTAATAATTCAAAATATTTAGCATTTAGTTATCTTTAAACTATTCTTTATTAAGAAATGCTAATTTTATTTCTACATCTTATTGGATATTTAGAAATTTATATTATATCTGCGTATTCTGTACCTTAACGCATATCACTTTAAAATTAAGAGTTTTGCTGATATTTTTGATAATCATAGTTTATTCAGTAACCACTTCATTGTTAATAGCTACTTAGTTTTTCCTCCATAATCTGTTCCCGAAAAACCTCCTTCGAAAATTTTCATAATTATGATTATAATATAACAAAATTATGATTATCTGTAATAGATTATTTATTAGTTATAGTCAGAAATAAATTATAAATTTACTTATCAATTGTAACTCTACCTAATTTAATCCATGATAACTTACTACACTAATCAAATTTGAATTTATTTTTTAAATGATTGAATCTTTTATACTGGGCAACGATAGAAAGTAAAAAAAAATAGATATTTTCAATTCAGATATTCATCTATGGTACAACAGCCTATTTAAAAAAAATCCTATCAATTAATTGCTTCTCAAGTGTTCTCAGGGAATAAATTTCAGAAATAAAAAATACAGGGCCCAAATACTTTACATAATCAGTTGATAAATAAGTATTTGTCTTCATATTATAATAAAGATAAATAAATGAGATAAAATTATAATAAAATATTATAAGATTAAAAGGGAAAATCCTCTCTCCCACAAATAAAAACACCCGAAAAAACGACAAAACAGATACCGTATAATAATAAATTTGAATTTAAAATTTTAAATGATTGAATCTTTTATACTGGGCAACGATAGAAAGCAAAAAAAAATAGATATTTTCAATTCAGATATTCATCTATGGTACAACAGCCTATTTAAAAAAAAATCCTATCAATTAATTGCTTCTCAAGTGTTCTCAGGGAATAAATTTCAGAAATAAAAAATACAGGGCCCAAATACTTCACATAATCAGTTGATAAATAAGTATTTGTCTTCATATTATAATAAAGATAAATAAATGAGATAAAATTATAATAAAATATTATAAGATTAAAAGGGAAAATCCTCTCTCCCACAAATAAAAACACCCGAAAATACGACAAAACAGATACCGACGTGCTTGAAATTGAAAGGATTAACTATCTGAATTGAAAAATATTGAAAGGATTTAAGAAAAGGTTTGGTATATTTGTATTTTCTGGACCGTTATTATCTTTTGTTTTACGCCACAATAGGCCCACCATATCGGAGTTGAAAAAACAAAACAAAGAAACATGTTAAACAACCAGAGGTATCATTTGAGATCTAGGTCACAATTTTAGGTAGGACTTAATAATGACGGGAAGTTCAGATTTTAAACAAATAATGTTCATATAAATTTTTTCTCAATTTCATTGAGAAATTGTCAAACGTAACGTATTAAAAATAAAGGATATGAAGTGATAAAACGAGACCTTTACAAAAAAAAAAATCCGCTTCCGAACTAACAAGATAGGAAAAATGGAAAATAATAAATAAAATAATGATTCCTTTATTTGATTCAATACAATAATCGTTGGTAATATTAAACCATTTTTTAAAAAGTTTAAATATTAATTATTTTTTTAGAGAATAAAATTGAGATTAATTTCGTTCCATGAATTTGACAAATATATTTATTTCTTACAAATGAGATTGTAATTATATAAATAATCTTCCCATAGATAAATGTAAATGTAAATTTAGCTACACTACTTCTAAAAGAATCACTAGTAACGTAATTTAGGTAGATACTTCTCATATCGGACCGAATTCAATAATGCGAATAACCCCTAAAAAACTTTTCTCACTTCACTGATTTAATTAAAATTCAATATGCCCAAACTATAAAGTACTCCTATACCGTTCTTAAAGGATGAGAACTTACGTCACCTGAGGACAGCGGTGAGGTATTGAATAATAATAGAAATCAATCTGTAACAATAATAAAACAAATAGAAGACGGCGACTCTTACGTAATCAATACTCAGTTATTATTACTTTAAATTTATCTTTCCTGTAAGGTTTATAAATAAATAGAAAAAGTTTTTTATTTAATAAGTTTATTGAGTTGGAGTTCAGAATCAGATATTTTCCGTCAAAGCTTACAGGAAATATATGTGCGGAGAAGATATCATTGTCCGATGTCGCTTATGTAAGCATGCAATTGAGTCTATCCAGCATATATCGACGTGATTTTTTGAAAAAGGCTTAAGCGCCAAAAATTCGAACTTTAGGTTTCAATTTATTATGGGACCTAAACACCACCTCTATCAACTCCAGCTCCCGAAAGATCGAGAAAAAAAAAATCGAATATTGATGACGTAAGCACCAAATTCTCACAACTCTATCATCACTCTGGGCTTGACTAGTGCTAGAAGCATTAAAATTATATTCTAATTATAAATGTTTTGCGACCTTAATAAAATCCTACTTTACACAATAAAGAATAAAATTTAAAAAATATATATTGTCATTTGAAGAAAAAACGTTTCAAGAGTTTCCTGTAAAGTTTGCTAAATGGAGCTTACGCCTTTTTCAAAAAACGACCTCGAAATCGCTGTATGTCAAGCGTTGGCAGGTGAAGAATACTTTATGAGGCGTAATAACCTGGCCAAGATTATTCACCTAGCACTGGGCTTATTGCTTAGTATGATAGTTGACAAGGTTCTTTATATGGCCATAATAAAAAGTGAATGAGACCCTTAAGAATTCGTAAAAAAATGGCGTAAACACCCATATGAACAACAATGCATTTGTTCAATTCTAATTTGTTTACTTCGCATGCTTAATATTTTCAGTAATTTATTTTATAGTAATACGCCTTTTTTTTTTAATTTATATTGCAATATTATTATTAATATTTTATGGTAAAAATGGCAAAATTTTGTTATTTTTATATCTATTTGCAATTGATTACTACCTGTAAATGGTGATTTATACCTATTGGTGAAACTTCGTAATTAAATAAATAAACGAGTTCGGACGAACTCTTACGAAGTCGCACGAATATATTTTCATACATATTATTATACAGTGTAACCACCTTGGTGATTGATTACGATGTTTGAGATGGTTTTCGGTATTCTCGTATCAGGGTATAAAATGAGTTTAAATTTTAAAAAAAAATCATTTTATCAATATGTTGACAGTTTATTCACCTATTATTTCTACTCTTGACAACATAGGACATCGATTTCTATCACTCGAATCCACGAGCTACCAATTCGCATGCTTCTCACCAATTTTATGTTCGACGGTGCTTTCCCAGGCTACATTCGCCCTCCCTAAGATTTTTAAACCGAACCTGTCCTGCACATGCAATAACCGAGTCTTTTTCCAGAATTTAAGAATATACTACCTTTTCGTAAATTTATAAAAAAAAAAAAAAATAAATAAAAAAAAAAATCGATCTTCTGTGAAAATGGAAATAATAAAATAAAATTATACTTTCATTAACTGAATTTATATAATAATATATATTTGATCTATTGAAAATGAGAAATATCTAATAAACGCAGTTCTATATTTGCAAAGTAATTTTAAGGACTGGCTAAGAAAAATGCACATGCTTGTATTGTGCTCAACAACAAATAATTAATGACAAAATGTTAAAAACAAGTTGAGTATGTCGGTGATTCCGTGAACTAGTGTTTTCCGAGACAACAAAGAAATAAGTCTAAGTCTTGTATAAACCTAACATAGTCAACGGTGGAATTCATTATAAGGATTACGCGTTGAGTTTAACTTCAGAAAGCTCCAAGCTCAACACAGCACAGATGTGTAAACAGCTGCACAATCTTCCGACTTACCGTATTAGCATTATAACATTAGAAAGATATTTTAAGTATGTATGATTTTAAATAATTTAATACTTTATTATACATATACATGAATATGCTTATATCCAGAACGCTAAGTAATGGAGTGGCAATAATAAATAAAAAATAATAATAATACTAAAAAAGAAAAACAGGTTTATTTTTTTTTAATTTTTTTTTTTTTTTTAGCGTTCTGAAATGGAAGCAGACTCATTTAAAAGTGATTTTAATTCTCTACAACGTTCATTTGAATAGTTTTCTAAAAAAAAATTGCTTTCCTTAATAAAATGTTTTTTGTTGTCAGCGCGCTTGGGGCAAATCTGATCAAAAAATGTGCTCGATATGAATTCGTCTTAAAATTTCATTTCCCATCAGAATTCATATATATATATATATATATATATATATATATATATATATATATATATATATATAAATTAACCCATCTCATTGGTTATTTACAGAATTAGAGTTGAGGAATACTCCGGTGGGTTACAAAGTTTACAACGGCATAAAATTATTCATCTCGTGGCTTCTAACTTGCAACCTCTGTTGATACTTAAAAGATAACCTCGTACTTACCCGGACTCTACGGAAAAAATGGCCCGAAGAAATTTAAAGGGGCTTGGTTATTAAGAAGACACCACAAAATCAAACCCACTCAGCGTTAATCTATGTAATAAAAAATACGCTTAGACAGTTTGAGACAATTCAAGTACAGATGCACATTAAGTAGTGAATGAAGCATCTCAACGAATATAAATTGAGAAGTGTGATTTACAACAGGATTTGAAAGACGGTAACTTCGTTTAAACTTCGTAAAAACCGTTTATTTTTTATGTTTTTTGTTGTAAGCGCCCTTGGGGCAAATCTGATCAAAAAATGTGCTGAATGTGAATTCGTCTTAAAATTTCATTTCACATCAGTATTCATAAAAAAAAAAAAAAAAAAAAAAAAAAAAAAAAAAAAAAAAAAAAAAAAAAAAAAAAAAAAAAAAAAAAATTAACCCATCTCATTGGTTATTTTTTAATTTAAAGAGGCTTGATTATTAAGAAGACAACACAAAATCAAACCCACTCAGCGTTAATGTATGTAATAAAAAATACGCTTAGACAGTTTAAGACAATTGAAGTACAGATGCACATTAAGTACTGAATGAAGCACCTCAATGAATATAAATTGAAAAATGTGATTTACAACAGGTTTCGAAACACGGAAAGCCCACACACGGAAATATTTCTTCAGCACGTATTACTTGTGTAAGGACAGAAAATATTCATTTCCTGACAAGAGCAACACTTAGAAGTTTCCCTTTCCCTACGCAAATTGAGATCGGTCATGTCTTAGGAAAATTAAATGAAGAGAAATAATTGTTATTCAATAATTTTATAATAAATTTAAATTAATAATATAATAAATTTTTTTGATGGATTAGTTAAAATGTAATTACATTGCTTGATGTAATTAATGTGAAATATATTGCTAAATTTTAATTCTGAAGTTGTGGAGGAATATCTTGAAACGTCAACACATTTTTTACAATGCAATATTTTCCCCTAATTAAATTATTAATAATGGAGTTCTTACTACCATAATTTTAATAAAAAAAGAAAATAGAAAATTTTGAATTTTCTAATAGACAAATAAATAAGTATATGAATATTATATTTCTGGAATAATTCCTCACCTAATAACAATTTTTATACAGAGTTAAAAAAAAATAATCCATAATTTTATTTATTTAAAACAATAGAAAACATAAATAAATAAACATACACACATTTCAATGTTAATATTTAAGACGGTGATTTTGTAATAGTAGACTGCAAAACTTTCTTCTAGAGCTTATTTCCCTGGTTCTTGAAGCTTATATCTTGAAAAATGTTCTCATATACGAGTATGTGAGACCCTGTAGGAGGAAAATTGCAATTCTGACTATATCCCGCGTGGAAAACTGAGGGAGCAATTGAATAAAGGAAATGTTCTATGTCGGCACCAAGAGGGGTTCATGAAATATTCATGGAATAAGTTGAAATAATACGTTTTGCATTATCGAATGGATAGTTTCTCTTTATGGAGCCGTAAATTCTTATACGATTTTTAACTTTATAATACTGCTAAAAATATAATAGGCTTATTAAACCATGCTACGGTGGATTACATTATCGCATTATCTTACGCCATTTTTTAGCGAGCATTTTTACCATGCAAGTATAAAAATTTTAAACAGGTTTTTGATGTTTTAATAATTAACGACTAAAGTTATTTTCCATCCTTCAAACATAAAAATAGCCATAGACTTGGCCTGTATACCATACAAGGAGATTAAAAAAAAGGCACGAATGAAAGATTTTTTTCTCGTAATATCATGAATAAATAAAACCAATTAAAATCGGTTGTGTTAGAACGTAAAGAATTTCGAAAGAAAAAAAAAAACGGCCATTCCAAGGTGTAGCAGTCATGGAATTCAATACTGATTATTTACGTTGGTGCCAATTTATAGAAAATGAGCATGGAGATATATGTTTCCAAAATTTAATAGGTTTTGTTGGAAAAAATCGTTCGATTTTTATTTTTTATCCAAAAACTTTGAAAATTCGTTTATTCCTTTTCATGATACAGGAATATCAAAATTATAAAAAAAGGTTGTAAAATAGAAATGCATGATAAAAATATTGAAATTTCTGTGACCTATTCGCTATACCATTGCCCCGCCTGGACAAAGATCGGCAACTACTGCTGCACGAAACGTAAACAAGCTTCTTTTTACATTTTTACTAACTTGGAGTTTTATGCAACAGTGCCTCGTAAATGTAGACAAAGATAAGGGAAAGTTATGAGGAGCTAAGTGAAGAGATGGAGAGGAGGGAAGCCACTAATTTACTTGTTAGACCAGAAACAAGGTTACTGTTCCTCGGCGTCACCGTTCCCGTTCAGTACAGGTCTTCGGAAAATAAATATTACGAAGCGAAATCGAAAATTTTAGGGACTGAGGAGGCTTATTCATAGTTGTGAAATGTCGGATTAAAAAAAAAACAGAAAAAAAATGGAAGAAATACAATGTTCGCAGGACTGTAGCATAAAAAAAGACATTTATTACGGTAACTTGATGTTTGAAATGGGAATGAACGAGGGTGGAATACATCTGTAATACAAACCAAAAACCTGGTCTTGCACGATCATACTTTCCTTTTCCAGCTTCTTTAAATATTGCTTAGTGAGGAACACTTTGATTCAGTAGCAAACTTAGGAGAGGCAGAGTTGCCAGTTCGTCAAAATTAAAATTATCTGTTTAGCTAGCGGGGATTTAAAAAAATCTTAAAAATTGACATTTTTCTTATTTTATTTATTTTTTTGGTGGGGCTCTCAAAAATAAATATAGCCCGTGTCCTAAATTGTCAAGTTACGCCACTGCTTAGATTCTCCAGGTGCATATTGAAGATACTATGTGTCCAATGGAACTATGAGTAAAAACAGCATGTCACACGCGTGCAATTTTTCAAAAGCCAAGGCTCCACATTTATTTTAGATGTTACCACTATATTCTTTAACTAAATAAAAAACGTTTTCAATAAAATCTTAATATCCTATTAGATATATAGAAGAGTGGGTATGTAAAACAAGTATCATCTTAGTAGTCACTGTTCGAAACTGTAATTACTCGACTAAATGATTAAACATTAAGATTTTAATTTATATTTATTACCAGGCTTGGCATCAGTAAAGAACAATTGAAGACTTTAGTGGCATCTTACAGATTTCTACTGGGCCCGGTAAAAAGGTTAAAGAAAGAAGCCTTTCTAAAACTTACCTGAAACAAACAAAGAAAATATATTAAAATAAAATACACTAAATATAAGAACATGTTACTAATGTTTTGTTTAATATTAAATAAAATTATGTAATGAAAAGCTGACCACAGAAATTAAACTAGGAAAAGAACAAAAAGTAGAAGAGCGTGCATTAAATAGTTATATATACGGTGTGACTGGGAAACGGGATTGAATTACTCATTAAAGAATTAATTTTTAACTAATATTTCATGTATAAATATAGAATATGATAATAGCCATTTGGCCTGGAAAACAAACGAATAAAAGTTCTAAACACTACGTTCACGTAAACTTTAATAATAATAATTTTTCGAAAGGAAGGTATTCCTTGGTCCCTCGCTTTTCCGATTTAACGGCTTGCGAATTCTTTTTTTATGGGGTACTTAAGCGTTTCGAGGTCGATCGAACCAGTGCTATCCAAACCCTAAAATAAAGTGTTTGGGACGAAAATGAAGCGATACACGCCAATATGCTGCTAGAGGGCAAGCAAAACTTCCAGGTACGATTCTAATGCAAACATTAAAATAAAATTTGAAAGGAGGAGATTTAGCGAACGCAGTGGTTATAAATGAAAACTTAATAAAAAATAATTTTAACTCGCCGACCATCTCCTAGATGAAAAAAGTTCAAACCGGCACATTTTAAACGGAGCTATTAATACATCATATTAATAAACAAGATAATGCTTACAGCATGAAAAAAATCGGAACAAGAATGATGAAAAGAAACTAGTATGTTATCAAGTTCACAAAACTATTCCTAAAACTCGAGCCAATGTTCAAACGAAAAGCATTACCTGAAATATGATCCGAATTAAGTGAAGACTTGAACAACTACATAAAATAGTGTACATTAAATGATAATTTTATTGATTTCGGTTATACTTTTTCTGTCTTTTGTCATATTAGTGCTCAGAGAACAATAGTGCGAAGTTTCGGTAATGGGATAAGTAACCTACTATTTTTTTTTCCCATTTTAAATTGCGGTTATATCACGATTGTTTTTTACCACCAATTAGTAAACAACGAATTACAGGCAGAGTTAATTGGGGCTAAACCGCAACAGTGGTAAAATATAATTTGGTTGAGGTTTTCAACTCACTGGCACCCTTCTACCGCAATAACCTTCACACGAATTTCCACAACCTATTGGGACTTAACGCGGTTATAAAGTAAAGGACTTTTTAAGACTGTATAAATTAGATAAATTGCAAATATAAATATATATATATATATATATATATATATATATATATATATATATATATATATATATATATATATATATATGTGTGTGTGTGTGTATATACAACTAGAATAACAATAATAATGAATTCAGACTATTTGTAATATTGCGCACTTTATGTAATATTACATATGCCATGTGGGCGTAATAGGAAATTAATAATCGGTTTTCTCGGTCGACCAAGGCCAATCGACGACACTCTGTCTAAAAACCTACGATCTCTTCATTCTAGAATACTTATCATTATTCAACACGTATCAGACAAATTAATACCAAATCAAAAAAAAAAAATTAATAGAAATGAAACCAAAGCAGAGGAATTTCATTTACGTGTAACATAGCCATGTTACATTATAACAGTTATCTCGTTCCACTTTTAGCATACTGCATTAATATTAAGTCTGTCAGGTCAAAGAGGTTTCAGGACACTCCAATAAATAATTGTGCCAAAATCCCCAACTATATACTTTATTTTTTTTATCGGCGATTTTTGGTCTTCATTGCCTTGACTAAAACCATTTAAAAGGAAGGCAAGAAGAGAGAATTTAGTATGACAGGATAAAAAAGTTAATTTCCCACTGAAATGGGCTCATTTTAACAACTTAAATAGTAAAATTCATTAATTTTGAATGCGGTGGATAATGACAACCATTGAACATAAAAGGAATCTGGCAGAAGAAAACCATTCGATTAGGTATTATAAAAGTCATGTGTACTAATAAACAATATTGCTAAGGTTTAAAATCAGAATATTTAGAATACTGATGTCTAGAGGTGATAGGCTCATTTCTTTCATCTGACAACATATCTCTTACAATACCAATATAAAAACTCAAGCGCTATTAGCGGTGAGGGATTGAAGGACGATTGATTCCTTATAATTCGAAGTGTCCTTTATATTTTCAATCCTGAGCTGGCGATGTTCCTCCGAAGAGAGGACAGACCGCAATTCCCTGAGAAAATATTTGCCCGAGGGCCGCGATGAGATTTCCACAGTAATCGACTCATCGCCTAACAAACTCAAGGCTCCTCCTTTTTTCATCTCCCCTCTTATCAGCCCTAGCTAATGCTTCTCAGGTTTCCATTCAGTTTCCAGATTACTCAAAGGCTGGAGAACTATTGAATCAAAAGAAATTTCTGAAGAAAGGGAAAATATTTCCAAGATGTGATAATTATTTATCAGACAAAGACGATTGATATCCTCATTAGGATATCGTATTTATAGAAAGTCAGGAATTCGATACTTGTACCACTAAGCGTTAACTAAAATTAATGAATTTATTTAAATGAAGTATGGTCAGTCCACGATCAGTCAATATTAAATAATTTTTTAAGTGTAATGATGAATATAATAAATAGACAAAGATTATTGATATCCTTCTTCTTTTCTCAACAACCTGTTGTTTCTTAGGGAAAGGGGTGAAAGAGAGAGGGGTATAACGAGGACTGCCTTTTCTGATCGGTTGGTTCCTTGCTAGTTTAAGATGTTTGCCACCCTTTCAGCACAACCTTATTTATTTCCACCCTACCTTTCTTATGGCAACATGGGTTTGTGAGAGGTGCCACATCATAAAAAAAAAACGTGTAAGCTATCTATGTTAGTAAATATATATAAAAAATTAAATTATATATCTGCATTATCTCCTTTTTTTTATTACTTTATTCCAGGAACTCTTATATCCAGATTGAAGTGGGCTGGACCAACTAAACTTTTGCGATATGCTTGGCGGCCTCGGATATGCCCTAACTAAGGCATAGGAGGTCAATGTCTTTGTCATGTTCCTGGAGCTTGGCGGTTCGATGTACTTCAAGTACATCATGAGCGTCGTCTACCATCATGGACATAGTCTATGATCTTCAATAGGTCTCTGTGTTCTTCCATCCAAACAACATGGCAACCATATTAATTGGCGGGACTCATTGTCAGTACCATCTTCATCAGGGTCACCTAGAGCTCCTCTCGGATCCTTTGATAGGTTATTATCAAGCGCAATACGGTTACAGGATTCAACCAAAGCATCGAATTATCCTTTCCAATGATCATCTTTCCAATAAAAAAATCCTTTGTAAAAATATTAATGCTCCTTATTAGTCACAATTCAATTAATCCACAATGAGCTCAATATTTCATGCGCAAAAGATTAGGATTTACTATACCTTTGATTAATTTTTTTTTTAGTACTGATTACAATGTGTTAAAATAGTGCTAATGAATTATCGATTTATCAGTTTTACCGTAATTAGCAAAAATTTTTAGCAAAGCTCATAATAAATGATTTTATGTCTCAAATAAAATGTTATCTGAGCTCCATAAACTTAGACAGGCATCGAATCACATTATGTAAATTAATACGAACGGAGTGTAGTCATTTGAAATGGGTGGAATGTTTTATACCCAACTATATTTTATAGGCAATCATAGATTATTTTAGAGACTATCAATCCAGGAACAATTAAAGACTATCTTGCCTCCTTTCGGTATTAAAAAATAATTATTTCTAGCCTCATAAATTATATCTGTCGCCAATTACCACCCCTATTTTTGTCCTGCAGTACAAAAATCCTCCTTATAATTTACCTCTTAAATATCCTCCTTAGCAACGAGGAGATAACATCTGTTGTGCGTAGCCCATGAATAACTCATCACTTCATCCATAGAGATGGTCCACAGAGCTAGGACTGGCAAATAATAAACCATATCCAGCACACTGACCTAGCTCTGGACATCTAATTGTACACAATGAACACCTTGAGGAATAAAATAAAGTATATAATGTTAAATTTTGCAGTTCAATACATAAAATAAGCTACATATTACAACTGACTAAAAAAATAAATAAATTAATGACGAAAACAAAACTATTTTTACAACAGAAAAACGTGTTTTTTACCAGTGAAAACGAGTAATTCTTAAAAAAAAAAATCAAAGAAAAAAATATTTTTGGAAATATAAAAAATTAATGGTTATATCCGTGGATTATAGTTTATCCATTATATTGGATTAGAGGTTATCCATTATATAGTTTATTAAACTTTCTGAATGGACTAGTAAACTCAATCGGATAATCCAATTCAATATATTAGGCCATTCAAATATGTAAATTAGAATCCAATACTAATATTTAATGTTAATAATGCATCCTAATTTGCAAATAAAAATAAAAAAAATTATTTAATACATGAAAAAAAAATTATGATCTGTTGAATGTGAAAACAGAATTAATAATCGTTTGCATTACCGTAATCTTACCATCAGCCTTCTTCGCTACAACACAATATTTTTATGATGTAAATACGAATCTTATTTTACTGTAGAATGAAACTTTTCAATGTCCAAACTCACTTGAAAATCACTGAAAATATTTAAAAAAAATATAAAAAAAAAAAAAAACGAAAAAATCATTACTACAAAAGCAAAGTGTTTAGCAGAGATGTACGAAATATGACGTCACAGATGATAAAAGGACCGTTTTGGCACGAAATCATATCGCCCAAATTACTGTCCCTTATTTCGAGGCAAATATATTACGCATTTTAATGGAACAAGTACTCCTATTTTTTCTGTAATTTCTTTATATTAATAGAATCTTGGTTGTCCATTTCAAAATAAAAATTAGAACAAACATTTTCGGTATAAATTTTAGAACGCATACACAGATTTCAACACGATTTAGAGAAATTTTTCGCTTCTGAGGAAAGATATTAATACAAATATCCTACAAAATTTTCTCAGACAGTTAACTGAAAACGATGAGGGAAATATATGAAAGATACAGTTTTCATTTCTTATTTCAAAGATCTAAATAAGATTAGAGATTAAAAAATAGATAGTTAAATATTTAGAAGCTGTTTCGTTAACGGTAGTATTTGAAATTCTAATGAAAACAATAATTTTTTGTAAGTATGTCGATTTCCTCAAGTGTGCTAATATTTAGGAAAAAAAGTCATTAAAATTTGAAATATTTGCATACTTCTTCGTCACTGAGTTCAGGGAAATTAACAGTTTTGGAATTTAAAAAAATAATACAATTGACTGTTTAATGTTATGAATATTACTACAGAGCCGAGGAAGATTCATTACACGAAGGCCACAAGAATTCTAATATACCCCAAGAGGACTCAGAAATAAAAAATTATTTTAATGACCGATGCAGCAGCATTTATTTTGAACCTAAAGACCAAATGGAAAGCGGGGCTGACATTGCTTCCCTCTGATTTGGAACGCCTTACAACCATAAATGAACAATTCAGCCGGCAGTGGATTCCTGGGCAATGCGGAATACAAGGAAATGAGCAAGCTGATAAACTTACCATGGAAGGTTCCAAACTACCTCAAATCACCTCTAAATTTTGACTGGAGGATGTTAACACTATAAATAAAGCGCCAATTCAGCAGAGATGGAACAATCAACATCCAGTCTTCAAACTCCAGGAACCATACTACTTGCTTTCCAGAAAAGAACAGTTTAACTTTTCTGTTTCAGAACTGATCATAATCGGCTTAGTTCGCACCTCCACAAAAAATTTAAAATTGGCCCAACTCCTTTGTGTAAATGTGGAAGAGGCGAATAAACAACTGAACACATTCTACAGTCATGCACCCTTACGGAGGAGCAACGGAGACAGAGGTGGCCTGAACCTACTGACTTGGTGACCTGGCTGTACGTCGACCTGGATGATCTCAGGAATACCGCCGACTTTATACTGTCATTCCCTGACAGCCATTTGAATGAGAGGATCAAAAGAGAAGAAGAAGAATGATATGAATATCATTATAAGGAAAACTATTCAACTATAGTGGAAAAAAAACAGATTTTCATTCATTAGCTGACAATTCTGCAAAACTTTTATAAAGATACATGAGAAAATAAAAATTAATTAGTACAGGATAATTATTATAACCCTTACAAATATCACATACAGTCGCACTTACTGAATCTTTTTAAATAATTAAAGATCTAGTGATCAAAATAAATAATAATAAAAATCAATTAATTTTATTTAAGTTGTAAATGCATTAAATTAACAAACTCTAGAGTATGTTGAGGAGAAGCACAAATAACTATCTGAGCCAGATAATCCTCAGTTACATATTCATCTCGGGGATAATTTATTTAGGAGGTCACCCTTAGGGAACATGAGGCAATTCCACAAAAACATTAAAATTTACAATAGATTTAGTTAATAATTCATGAAGTAACATCAAGTCGCATCAAGAAGAAACACCTGAAGTCACCACAAATTAACGACAGAGTTCTCTCTGAAGTGTAGACCCCAGGCAACAGTCCCCTCATTTTATGATCCCACCTAGATTGTACCACTAAGAGGAGTAAGGGGGAGAAGAGGGCTGCGTTTGACCTCTTCATACAGTCACTAATTAGTCCTTCCATCTCACTTCACAAAAGGCAGATCCCTAATCAGGGGTACATAGGGCTAGGGCAACACAATCTGCTTCATCCAAGTGGGTTTGATCTTCAATGATACAAAGATGCTTCTGAACTCAATTACATTAATAAATTTATTAATAATTTTGTAATAAATTTATTGAATCTAAATGTAAATTAGTGATGTCAGAAAACCGACTATAATTTCTTCAATATGGAATTATCAGAATAAAATCGTAAAAGGAACGCCCATTCAAAAGTTAGGGAAAGAACTTGTTTTATATATCATATAAAAAATATTATGCATGCATTTAACAAATTATTCAAATATTTAACAATCTGCAAACGAAAAATAAAGTAAGATTTTGCGCAACCGCTTGGATGAGAGAAATAGTTTTCCCAACAATCTCTGTCTTGGTATGAAATACGATCCTTGCTGCTTGCTTTGGCATGCCAACTTAATTTTTAAGGGCCATTTATTACATTAATATTACATCTAATACTTTTAGCAAGTGCCCAGTTAATTAGTTTAATTATTACAGTTCAGCCTCCAATATAAATAAAAGTAAATTCTTAGGGCTCAACTTGTGTGGAAATCGTTGACTAAAGATTTAAAACGTCAAAACTACAAAAATTCAAGGATTTTTAAGTTAGAAAAAGAAAATTTGCCCGACTAAACTTCAAAACTAACAATCCCCTCATTCAGGCTGTAAGTTGTGTCAAAGCGGTTACAATAAGTGTTTGAAAATTATTTTTTATCTTTAAAATAACATTTGCGTGAAGGATAAATACAAACAAAAGGTTACTATAAAAACAGCTGCCTACTTATTAATTAGAAATTATTATAAATGACAATTACAATATGCCTCCTTAAAATGAAATGCTGTCTCTCCTACTCCCACCTCAGAAAGAAGAACTATAAAAATACCCATAGCCGGTGTGTAATTTCAGTGCTACCAAGAAGTAACAAAAAATAATCTGTTTCGAAAAATGTACCAATTATTTTCTCTTGTTTTTTAGTAGATTGCAGTCGTTTCCGGATTTTAATGTATAACTTTTTAATAAATTTATTGTAATGTGTTAAATCAGCAAGAGGAGCAATAAAGTAAAATTTCATTAAAAAATATCTGATGTGGACAACAAATGACTTCCTTGTACGCCTATAAACTATAAATCGGTGGCTCAAAAAGTAATCCTGATTTTGGTTACTAGTTTCCGAAGATCGCAGTATCTCAAAAACAACACTCGGCGTCGCGACATCCATCTATTGACACACACACAAATAGGGAGGAAAACCAGTATTTTACAATTAAAAATTTTAACACTTAAAACAAGTAATAAAAATGTTTAATTGGATTGGAAACCAAATTGCGTTTGTAACCTTTATTAACGAAACATATGATTTATGTATTTAATTTAAATATAATTTTTGATGTAAGCTTATTATGACCTTCAAGTAAAGTACCGTTTTCGGCTCACCAATTTCAACCAAAATATAGTAAATACATTCATATCAATATAAAAGTTCTATTCACCAAATTTGAAATGTTTTACATTATATTTTAATATAATTTTTGATGAAAGTCTAATATGACCTTCAAGTAAAGTACCGCTTCAGGTTTTCCAATTTAGACCAAAATCTAGTATGTTATTTAAAGTAATACATAAGTTATAAATACCAAATTTGAGAAGTTTTTCAAAGTATGTTAATATAATTTTTGATGGAAATAAATTATGACCTTCAAGTAAAGTACCACTTTCAGTGATTAAGCAGTGACCCAAAAGGGAGGTTCACAACTAGATTTTACAACAATTTTATATACAAAATTTCAAGCTTCTACGGCTAACCGTTTTGAGTTATGCTAAATACGAACGAACGTACGTACGTACAAGCGCCACGACGAAACTAGTCAAAATGGATTCAGGGATGGTCAAAATGGATATTTCCGTTGAAATCTGAAAACCGAAAATTTTCGCGATTACAATACTTCCTTAACTTCGTACAAGGAAGTAAAAATGATAAGTAGTGTCTAGGACATTTCTAAAAGAATAGGTCAGTAAGATAGTTAAATAGATTAACTCTATTTATAGTTTTATGCCATTCATATGTAGGTAGGTGTTTTAGAAGAAGCGTACCAACTTTTTTTTTATTTCTTGACAATTTTCTCTCATTGTGGTCACCACTTTGAAGAATTTGTTAACAATTTTGTTCTTTTGGAGGCATTGAAAAGTAGTAGCGGATCCTGGATTTAATTTTTGGGAGCTAACACCGTAGGGTCCGGCGTTAGAGATAATTCATAGCAAGAGTTCCTTTCACGGGAAATTTTTTTAAGGCCGCTTGTCAAAACTGCTTTTTTTACACTATTTGAAGCAGTGAACTTAAATTATTAGAAATTCAATTGAGAAATGTTTCTTTTTAATTGTATGACTACAATAAAAAAGCAATTATGGCTTTGTTATGGACTATGATTTAAAAAGTGAACTTATTCTAATTGTTTAATTATTAGGCTCAGATCATTCATAGATTTTTTTTTCTGAGAGAGAGGAGGGGTTTCATTCAGTCCGAATGTCTTTCCCTCCCCTCGAATCCGCTACTGCTTTAAATTAGTGTTCAGATGATCCGTTGTCTATCAGGAAGTGTGCCAGTTTGTAACGTGCACTTTTTTTAAATACTTTTCTAATGTAATGTTTTTAATGATCGGTTCAAATCAGAAGCATTTGAGAGAAAAAAACCTACCACGACACATCCAATTTTTGAAATCCCAACACGTTGTTATGGAATCCTGAGGTATTACAACGTTTTGTGATGTTGATAGGAGATTTTAATAAACTAAACCGACTTGAGACGATCTTTTGACCTTTAAGACCCAATTTCCTCGGCTATTTGCGTACCGTTTTCAGTAAATGACTGGGACTTAATCCAAGGCATAATGAGCTAGGTCGGTAATGATGAGAACAGAATCGTAGCCGATAACCTTTTGTCGTGAGAACAATGGAGACCGTAAAAGGAAAGGTGTTTTCACCCTCCCCTAATGGCTTCTTCTTCTTTTCAAACTTAGTCAAAGCTAATATCGGTTTAATGTCTTCAAAAGTATACTTCAGATCAATGCTGTTGTCAAGTTTCGAACGAAGAATCAGACTTAATATCGGAGCTAAACTACTCTGGAATTACAAGCGGTGCGGTAAAAACCTTTCTTTTTTTTTAAGGATTATGAGATTCTGTAACAAAAAAGGTCTTATAAGATTAAGTCTTCATTTTACATAGAGATAGAATTATTTCTAAATATAAAAACAAAATCCGAAGCCTTTTCAGGCTGAATTCAGTTCTTCTAAAATACATTTTGAAAATAGCAGACAAGAATCAAGTTTTTTTTTTTTTAAATTAATTTTCATGTAATCTTATAAATATTTATGTATTATGTTTTATGAGCTCAATTACCTGAGGTAAAAGAAATATCGGCCAGCTTTACTTTTTATTTCCAATTCAGCTGTTTTGGAGATCTTTCAATGAAAAGTAAGTACATACTTAATTTAAAAAACTTCTGTTTTGGACAATGTGGTAAATCCTTTGTTATCTTTAACTACAGAATATTTTGCGGTTAAAGTTTAAAGGCTTGTATCTTCACAAATCAGAGAAAACAAAAAAGAAAAAAATTAAACAATACAAACCATGATCAGTCTTGGAAGGGCATTACTGTTTCTTGAAAACGGTTATAAGGAGGTTATCCCAGGATCGTGCTCAACCGCAGGTAAGTTCGCTTTCAGAGGGAGTAGGGGGAGCAAAACCCTCGGTGCCCGAAAAGAGTGGACTAAAACATGTATGCAGTCAAAACGTTTTATCATTTCAACTTATAATAAATAATATCATGTATTTTTAACATTCTCCGACATTGTAGCCTAATTTATAAATATGTATGTAATTAATAGTTTAAAAAGAGAAGAAAGCGTTGTCAATTGAGTCTATGTTGTCAGGAGCATTGAATTTTACACCGTTGTTCAAACTTGCGCAGAAAAGAAAGGAAATAGAGTTTTGTTAATAAATAATAGTACAAGCTCAAATATCGTTACTAAGAACAGTGGTTTCTAAATGTTAATGACTCGTGGACCCCAGAAAATGAATTAAATCAAAGCATACCCATGAACATATGCTTTGATTAAAATCATATCTTTGACATTCACTTCAAAACACCGTTGTAATAATGTTTATACCCATTTAAAGGTAAAAATCAAGAGAATAATATTGGAGAAAAATAAAAAAAGGTTTAACAGAGAGGTATTTTAAAACTTGTTTTCACCAGCCATATTTTACAAAGCTAACTAGATTACATGTTACATTAATCTAAAGACAGTTTTTTCATAACAATTTAATACAGTACACTTTTGCCTGTTTATATATAAAAAAATAGCAAGTAATATAACATTTGTATAAAATTTTAAATATTGTTTACATATATTTACAAAATTATGACAGACTACCCTTCTCAGGAAATAATTTTAAAATTGTGTGACGGAAATAAAATACATGATTATTTTTTTAATTATTTTGAAACCAGCAGCCTGAACGTCAATAAATAAATACATGCAGCAATTTTATTCAATCTGGTGATATTAAGGCCACCAACTTAAATAAAAAATTTAATTTTACTTCATCTATACGAATAAAATATTAATAAACTCCGCACTTCAGAACATTTTGGCATATGTAAATTTAACAGCATTTTCCGTAGGGGAACATCTTAGGGACCTGAAAACATGGTTCAACAAGCTTCCAAGGACTATGTCAGAAGGGAGTTCCCCAACCACACCCTGTTCTACACTGTCTCTAAGTACTCAAGTTTCCGGGTTTATGTTCCCAACTTAGTATAGTATACATAAATTGTCCACTCCAAGCAACAAGGTAACAAGCCTTGAAATACCGGAGGGGCTTTTCAGGTAACTAATTCAAAGGTATGCTCGATATGGAAACCTATCTTCACTGCAGTAAATAAGTGCAATGTTTTGCACGAAATCATATATTTGATATATAATTTTGTTTAATAGATCGGATCATATCGTAAAAAAAATATCGATAAGTTAATGACTCCTTCACAGTACTCTTAAAGTTTATTAAATCGAATTTAACACTTTTAGTGCCGAGGACAAGTGATATATGATATATATATATATATATATATATATATATATATATATATATATATATATAAAACGGGGTGGGTGAGCATAAATCTCGGCCGAATCAACTGCTTGCACAACCGTTGGCTTAGAAACAAGGAACAGCACGGTCCATGCCAAGTACTGAACCCAAGGCTCTTTTGGTGGTACAATTTTTTTATTTTTTATATATGATATAAATATATCATGTACTATATACTATGCATATATATATATATATATATATATATATATATATATATATATATATATATATATATATATATACATATATATATATATATATATATATATATATATATATATATATATATATATATATGTATATATATATTGTATCGAGAACTATATCTCAAAATACAAAATAAAACGATACTTTCGGTTGCCACTAAAAGGGTTAAAATAAACATTAATTTTTCGATATTTAACAGGATGAGGAGATAGGTGCACGCATCAAAATAGGCTTCTAAAATATTTTCCTTGTAAAACAATATCCTAACGAGATATTGTTTTAATCATTGTAAATTAAAATTTTGGTTCTGAAGCTTAGAATAAAGTCCTGACATTTTGATAGCCAGTAAATCATAAGTAAAACTTATAACTTGTAACTACACCTAGAAATGATAAAGAATAAATAAATTAGAATATCCTACATTTTACAGAAAAGCAACCAATCTTCTCCAGTTATTTTTCTAATAAGTTTCCAATTTTCAACTGATATTCCTGATCGTACTATTACTATCCATATTACTATTACTATTACTATCGTATTACTATCCAGGTACAAATTCGCAGGTTGATTTTTTATTTGAGTTTCGTCATTTTTTAATTAGGAATTGTTTATTTAATTGCTTACTGCTATATATAATAAATAGTGTCTAAATCTAAAGCCGAAAGTGATTGATTTATAATATTTATTAGAATGGGGATTGATGCACTGAACCCCCTTGCCCAGGTTCTACAATTTTTGAAAATACAGATAGGGTACGCCCTAACAAGTTGGTGAATAGCTTTTTATTTGGTTGGAGGATAAACTGAGTACATAGTGATCACACCAAGAAACAGCAATAATAAACTTTAATACAAATGCAGGTTTTTTATTTGTTATCGAAAATTTTGTGGCCATAGATGACAAGTTCTGCGAAGTGCGAGTTTCAAACAAAGAAGTGGAAGTAAACTTCAATCAAATTTATCAACGCAAACATTCATAGCTTGATTTGTTATTTAACTAGTTTTTTAACTAATTTTACAGATCATCGTTTATTTTAACAATTTCCAGCCAACGTCATAAATAGGATTCAGATATGAGCATTAGTAGAGGATTAATTTTATTTTAAATTGAGTAAACTTGAACAAGCAGGTTAATTAAATTATAATCATTATTCAGAAAATAAATTAATATCCACTAGAAATTTCTAACAAACTTTATTTTGTAAACGAGGCATATGGTATAAATATTATAAGGAACTTTTGAATGTTATTAAATAGTCAAAAGTTTTTCAGAGTAATGGCGCTAGTTTATAATTTTATTATAATGAATATATAAAATTAATTATATTAATTTATTATAATTTATATTTATATTTATTATAATATATATTATTATAATATATAAATATATATTATTATAATATATTATAATATATATTATTTATATTTATTATAATTTATATTAATTAATTATATTAATTATAATATAAAATTATAATTTTATATTAATGAAATGCGCGAAATTTTTGCGCGAAAATTATTATAAAATTTCAATGCACTGAGTGAGATCAATAAAAACTTCAATTTTTCCTTGGTCGCTTCAGGCCTTTAGAGGAATCTCACAATTCGGAATGGAAAGACAAATAGAATGGTGTGCCCAAATTTATCAAACGGAGGGCATAAAGGAATAGCTTTTCCGATTTTAATTAAAAAGTGTGAATGTAAACGGAGTAAAAACACCACAACAAGGAAACTAAGGTTTGGAACCAACACGAAACCAAAGGACAAAGGGCTCAAAGCTATTCCATAAAGTTGGGCTATTTGTCGAGATGAACAGACTACTCTGTTTCACTGTTCGTGCTTTGTCTAAAGCTCCCATTATTTCAATATTGGGCCCGTTTTAGGAGTCTGTGGGTTATTTAACACTCGATAAATGTTGCATTCAAACTCCAAGAGAACGTGTTATTCTTTTATTAATTTTTTTCCAATCCAGCTTCCATAACCCAAAAACAAAAGCTATCATACGCAAATTGGTATAATATCAAATTAGGGCAAATGACTTAATAAAAAAAGAGAGAGAACAATAAAAAAAAATAAAAAATAAAAAAATCAGTTCGTGCAGTCGGTGAGTGGGCAGCGAACCATTAAAGGGAATATCACTTTTATTCTCATCAGCAGAAATGGGATACACACAATAGAGCGAAGATCCATTGCGTAATGAAAAATCCTATCATAATTACCTAATAGGCAACCTGTATGTGGAGTCGATCCGTATAGCAGCTGTACCTGTGGGGCGTGGGATCCCTGGGACTCCCACACTGGAATAAACACACCTACTGTCACCATTTGCATATCCTCCACGTCGGGGCGGTCTTTCTCGCTGACCGTCAGATCCAGGAGGTGAACGACTTGCATATAACACCCGTCAGGCCTACACGCGTCACCTCATCATACCGCACGGTGGACCGAAGTTGGACTTGGGGGCTCCAAACTTTGAATTTCTTTATAATTTAAATAGCACTTGATAATTTTATAAAATGTTTAACTATATTAATTTAATTTAATTTAGATGATAAAATTAATATCATTTCAATATGACGCATTTCTATCTGACACTACCGGAATGCATCTCAAGTTGAACCTCATGGTTGTTCTGAACTCCTACAACAGCTTCATATCCCTTAATCCCGTTTTGAACGGTCACGGAACACGATATGGCAAACCTTGTGCATAATGGGAATCCATAAAAAGCAGACATCTCTATCCCTTCATTAAAATGTTCTTTTGTTATGTTCAAGTAATGAAATATGGTTTGTTTGATTATCACCGACCATATTATATTCTAACTAAAAATATGTAAAATAATATACCGTAAAATCTAAAAATATGTTTTAGAAGGAGTTGTTTAAATATGCAACGAAATGAACGACTTCCTTATATAAACAAAACAATTTTGATTATCTTGGTTCAATGTGCTGCAAATAGTACGGCTAAGATCATTTAATATAAATATTTATCTTAGAATAATTCAAATTAATAAATTGGATAAAATAGTATAATATAATAATTATTCATTGAATTGCTAAGAAATGATTTTTTTAATGTATCATGATCAATTAAATCCATATCTTAAGTCTTCACGAATCATTATAATTTCTTTTCTCTTTGATCGTTGTTATTTTTACAATACATATATATATATATATATATATATATATATATATATATATATATATATATATTGTATCGCAAGCCTGCGAGAAATTGAAAGGATTAACAATATGACTGAAACCATTTTCAGATTTTGCCTCACGCCATAGCAGGCCTGTCATATTGGGTTTAAAAAAAAACTAGGTTGTAATAAAAACTAAACATTCTGAGCTTTATACCAGGCTTAAAATTTAATTTTTAGGCGGGGCTTAATTTTCACGGAAGGGAAAGGATATCAGATTTTTTAATGCCAATATATATTTATTCTCACAACCGGAAAATTGAAAGTATACCAAAATGTTATAGAATAAAAGCGAAAACTTTACAACATAAAAATTGCCACTATAAATAAACCATGAAATAAAAATGAGGATTACATATCATTGTACTGTAACATTTTCCAAGGTTTATAGATGATCAAAAAGAAGTTTCAGATGGCAAAGTATTTCTTGTTCAGTTTACTTCGGACATGCAGATACATGGTTTAATAATACACCAAGCTACTGAGCATTGGATTAGGTTACTGTAAGTCAAATAACCACATCGGAGAACCGGTATTTCGTGCTACCCCAAGAATCGGGCATTTTTTTTTTTTTCAGAACCTATTTTATCCTTAGTCCTAAACTATTCAATCATATTTGAAACAACGCTTGGTTCCAAAATCTTGAAGAACTCAAAGAGTTTCCAGAATAAATTTTCTAGGGCCTAGTTTTCGCTGGAATAAATGAAAGAGACTAAATGAAAAAAATGAGCAGGGTAAAATAGTTTGTATTTGAGCAAATTTACAAGTATTTGAAGTATTACTTGAGTTAATTTTAGTTTTTTAGATAAAAGTTTTTTTATCTAATAAGTATTAGGACGGTAAATTTAAAAAAAAACAAAACAATAAAAATAAATAGATAAACATAAAAAAATTCGTCCTCTATAGTTATTTTAGGTGAAGAAATATAATAGATGTGATTAATAAAGGCTAAATTAGCTTAACCAACTCTTTATTCATTTAACCCAACGTTTCAGCCCTCATGCCAATCGTCTAAAATTTTAAAACACTAAAATAATAGCAACTAAAAACAACAATAGGAAACGAAAAACCTTATTATAGAATTAATTTGTATAACAAAAAGCTTCGATAAAGTCTGTAATTTCCAATCTGACAGGAACGGTTTGAATAACTTCTATGCCAATATTACCAATAAACTAAAATTTTAATAATTTAAAAAAAAAATTTAAACAGAATCATATTAATCGCCATTCAAGTAGCATTTATTTCCTATAATAATGGTGGCAATTCTATAAAATAAATTGTTCAAGTAGTTAATGCATTTCAAAAATATTCAATAGGTTCTTAATAATATTAAATAGTTATTGCATCAACACACCATAATATCAACATAAATTATAGCAACCTTCCTCAAGTTACATAAATCCCATAATAACCTTATAAGAGTTCAGCAGAACTTAAAGAATCATTAACTTAGTTTTATATTTATAACTAATAGGTAAAACACCTTATTGACCCAAAAAATGCAGCACACCTGACGTTACAATTAATTGTAAATTGATCAATAATGTCATTATTTATTATAATAATTATGCATTGGTTAATCTGTAGGTCAAGTATAGTTGTTACTTGTAAATAATTTTTAATTAATTGAACTTGGTTCAGATCAGGATCATTTTATTAAATTCAAAAATTCCTAAATTAATTTATTAACGTATTAAGTATTACTAACCAATTAAAAAATATTTTACTATGAAGACATGTTAAATAGATTTATGATAGATGATTGTAATTATAACGTTTATGTAAATAATCAATTTAAACTGTATAGATGGAATGATGATGTAAATTTGGTCTTTTATAGAATATGTACTTGATTATGGCATGAGAGCCAAAACGTTGGGTTAAATTAATAAAGAGATGGTAAAGCTAATTTAGCCTTTATAATTCGCATATAAAAAAATATATATATTTACAAATTTAAAAAAAAATTAAAAATATGCACATCACAAGTTACTTGAGTTAAAGAAAAAAAGTTACCATGCTTAGTTACGTCTCAAGAATTTTTATTTTTATATTGCCAATTCCAGTTTTATTAATTATTATTATTAATATCAGACATGTCACAACAAGTTTCTTTCCGACAACCCAAGTGATGCAATCAGACATAACTATTGAATGTGCAAACTTCAAAACAGATGGATGTGAAGAAAGATTTCTGGAACTCATGATTAATTCAAATCAGTAATTAATAAAATCCACCTCCCGAGGGGTGGGATGCGATAATTATGACGGAGCTATGATAATAGGATTATGTCACTATCTGAATTAATTAGCACACTAGATCTGCAAGACGGAGCCCAGTAACGGTTTTGACTAATGAAGATTTAATTCACCCGCCAATTAAACTGTTAACGACTCTTTTAAAAGAACATAAATTAAATGAAAATTTAACAAAGAAAAACGTAAAAAAAAATATGATAATGGCAGAGTATTTTCATGCATTAACATATTTATGATAGCATTTCGACCTTAAGTGAATCTATGCTGTTATTATTTAAATTTTTGTCTGGCAAGTGACTATTAAAATCGCTATGAATATTAATATTCCGAATTATTATTAATATATATATATATATATATATATATATATATATATATATATATATATATATATATTTTAAACAGATTAATAAAATATAATCGGTATGTTACACTCAAATAAGTTCAATTCATTACATTACGCTAATGATTTTATAAATACAATCATACCCATTGTTGTAAAATATTAAATTATTTATGAGAATAAAATTTGAAATAGACTCAAAATATTTTAATCATTAGATTTTTTGGGAGAAAATCTCCAAAAGAAAAGTCTCAGAACATATTATTTATTAAAAACATGTGATCCATATTCTTGGTAATCAATTAATCAAGCAGAGACATTAAGTAATAATTTGCTTAATTGTTGTAGTCCACGTAATTGGTAACATGAATTTGGATTTTTTTTTTGTGAATTTAGTTGCTTCGTCAACATGCCAAATCCATGGCACTTCTGCCATTTTGAAAAAATAATAATAAAACATAGAACTAAATAAAATAGAAACATAATCGGCGGACGGAGGAAAAAGGTTTTTTGTTTTTATTTCATTTTTAATTTTACGTATCTTGAAACGTAATAAATGACTCACATTTTGAGAGAAGATTAATTTTTTTATCTTGGTCAATTTGGGAGATTCATTATTGAAAATAATAAATCAAAAACAATGAATTATAATTAAATATATATATATATATATATATATATATATATATATATATATATATATATATATATATATATATATATATACATAAAATTGTTTTAATTATTTATTTAATTAATTTAAAGCTTCAATTTTTAATTTATTTTAACTATTTCAAATTTTTGACATACCTTTACACCGTAATTTCGGCACTCCACTGTGAGAACCACCGCTTAAAAAATAAAAAGGATGTCTGCTGACAACGACATTTTGACATGGAATCTTAAAGCAACAAGAAACTGCTAGCAGATTTCAATAACTTCAGCATTATTGGACAAACTACCAATTCATAAGAAGCATCAACATGGCTCCAATTTTGGCACTCGTACTTGAGCTTTGGGGTTGATAAAACAAACATATATTGCTCAGTAGCGTAACAAAGGTCGAAATACGCCCGGAGGACAACATCCAGAGGACACTGTTGCCCAGTTCATACAATTTTTTTTTCCCGCCATCCTCACTCTATCTTTCCCAATAACTCTATTTTACAATAGAAATACTAACCACTGAGTATATGTCACCAATGTTACCAAATATTAATGTTAATAATAAACCTTGCCAAACACAGACACAAAAAAATAATAATGATAATACAATTTTTATGAAGAAAAACTCCTCATTTCGATCGAAAACTATATTGTATAAATTATTGTGCCAAATTAGCCTACTCTTATTCCCCCTCTTCAGGTATTGACCTTCGAAAAATTTCCAACTATATTTTCTAATTTTAATTTTCGGGCTATTTCATTTTCAATACTTGAAATACTCAGTTTGCTTAGTCTAGGTAAACCCATAGTATTTCTCAAATATTTTTTTATTATTTTAAGTTTTGAAAGTGATGAGACCTGGTAGTCTGAATGAATTACGTAGGGAAAGACCACCAATGACCTATTAGGATTATTATTGCTAAATTATTATTTACTCTCAACAATTATCCCTATTTAAAATAATATCGAGTTTATTTATGTTTCGAAATTTTTCAATAACTTAAATAATTGTAAAAGTTTTTTATTATTTTTTTAAAACTCAGGTCTTGCGACTTGCGGCATTATTATCGCCTATGATATTACCCATTAAATCCGATGTTTTCGTAAAATCCTAAAAGCCTATTAATTAAATCCAAAACAAAATTATACTTTAAGAGCTTAATTTTTCTAATATTGAGAATTTATTAAGAAATAGATTCTTCCTTTATAAACTTTCAACCACCCAGACTAGTTTGTAAACTTTCTAACGAAACTATTCTAGTAAATCGTCTAAGAGGTCCCTGCAAAGAATGCTACGATACATAGAAAAAACATTTCAACACTACTTATTTCTACTAAGTTCATTGTTAAATTATGTCATATAGCTGTTTTATTTGTACTAAAAGAAAGCAAGTAAGGTTATAGAAATATTAATTATTATTGGTGTAAAAATAATAATCATTATATACAAATATTAATAACTTGTTACGTATGAGGTACCTCAGTGGGTAAGGCACTGAAATACTGACTTTCGCGCTCGAGTTCAAATTCGGCTGTGGTACATAATTTATAAAAGAATAAATTTTCGACGGAAAGAATGAATAATAAAATGAATTGACAAAAGGATGGATATCCTGTTATATCAGCCGTGGATTGACTATGGGATCGAGAGACCTTCTGGGGCATACATAGCCTCAGAAGAGGTGGATACTCAATCCATTATTAATAAGCCTGGAGGTTGAGTCAGAATACTGACCATAACAACTCCTTTTTAAACCAATATTCGAAAAAAATACGTCCAAACTACCTACTGAACCTTCATCGACTGTAGACGTAGTAACAGGTTTTTATCCGTAACTCCATATTTTACTATATGTTGTCTCGATAATAAAAGAAATATTTAGATGATCGGTAATGGCCATTGCTAATAACAACAGAAAAAGAGTTTTAAGTTGCTAATGAGGACCAGGCTCCAAATATAGACCACATAAGACGCTCTGAGATGATAATATAGCACTATCAGTTGGAAAATTATGGGAATATACAGTAGATGACAGCTGTGACATCCCTTTTATCGCAGTATTCAATAGCTTGCGGAAATTAAGTTCTGAGGGACACTTATCAGTTCGCTCTGACATTTCACTTTCATCCTCCCTCGGATTTCATAACAACTTAGACACACGCCTTTGTCACCAAAAACACAACAAAAAAAAAAAAGCAAGACAAAGTTATTTTTATCGGGAGTCGAGCTGTTGTTTTATTGGGTTTTTTTCCCCATTAGAATGAGAATATTCTTTTTCATTGTTTTACAAATGACGTATTTTTTTGAAGCCTAAGGCTTTGAACAAACGACTGAAATTACTTGGACAAAACGACAATTGAACCCATATGGACATCCGCCCTATAGATTAAGAGCTCGAATAAAAAGACTCACAAAAACTACGAAGCTTATAACGAAAATATTTAGACTGATAACAGAAGCTCCTCGATACGTAAATAAATCACTCCAATCGAACACACACCAATTTTTTAACTCCGCTTCCATCATAAAGTACACGAACATGCCCACAGATCGATAAGAGATGGCCGTCCCTAATCATCAATACCAGGAGGCGATTAAAAAGGAGCTGGATGAGAGATCTACTTCCCTAAAAGTCGCTACTTAAATCAAGTCCTGGAAAACGGGTACTGTCATTTCTCAAGCCTAAAGCGCTGCAAATATTTTAACGTCATTTTTTCTGATTGTAACTAGTAAAAGTAGACTTCTGGATTTTGCACAAAGTAAGAAATAAAATAGATTATTATTCCACATTTAAATTATAAATTATATAAATATATTTTTTTTTTGTTTAATTTTTTTCTGTTGGAATCGGAGAAATGCATCACATGCAGATCTTTAGCCGCACGATGTGGCCTTATTACAGACATTTAATAGCTTGCGGGGTCACCCAGAAGTATTGCCAGATTTTTCTCTAGATTTAGGGTTTCATTCACCCTCTGCAGTATTTTTTACATTTCTAATCATTTATTTTTATCTTATGCTAGGAGGTAATTTTGTTTACACTAATAAAAAAAATAAGAATTTAGGGCTAAAGTTGGTGGATTTAGAAGAAAATTTAGAGAAGTTTAGGGTTAAAGTTAATGATTTAGTGGAAAATTTAGAGGGCTTAAGGAGGAAAATTAAGGGCTCATCTGGTTACACTGTCACCCGAGCTCACGTTGCTAGGAACCATGATTTCCATGTTGCAGCGGCAGGCTACCCATAGCTCCATAACCAATCCCTTTGGGACCAATTCGACAGATTCCTTCCCACTGACTCACTCGTGTTCAAGAACACTGACAAATCGGCCTTGATCCACGGATTTTGGCTATACGGGGTCAGGAGGCGCACGAGGATCTATATTTCTTTCCCCGAAGCATGGACCGAAGCTCCGAGCGGCTATTTGAAATCCAGAAAAACCACAACGTGATTCACAGTTTAGGTACAGGGGATATGATTAGCACTCTGGTAGGATTAGCACTACGGGATAGGGTTAGTCTGTCTGTGTGAATTGCTTCCAGTAGGCTGAGGGGTCCCACATGCCCGGAAGGACGGGATAATCGAAGGCTGCAGGTGATCACCCATCCAAATACTATTAACCATGCTATAATATATATATATATATATATATATATATATATATATATATATATATATATATATATATATACAATCGATTAATTACTGTATATTAATCTTAAACAAATAATATAGTGTATATTCATGCATTTTTATATCTATGGTAACTAAAACATTCTATTTCTTTTTTTATTAAGTCACCTTTATCGCAGAAATACACGTTGTCGTAAAGGATTCCCTTGATTATGATATTAGCTTACGAGTATCATCACATATCATTATTTGCTGTTTTATTACATATTCTGAATGTAACCGTAATTTATTCTAAAGGGACTCCAGTCCCTGAATAATAAAAAAAAATTCATTTAATTTTATTCTTTAGGTTTTTATAACTTATATATTTATATTTCGTTTCTTTTCTTTTATATTTTTATGTATTCTATTGTATCTTTCATATTCTATTCTTTCATCCAGTGCTCTTTATTTCATTTTTCATTATTCATAAACAGAACAATGCAGATCCACATACTGAACTAAGCTGACACGTGCCACAGCCAGACAGTCACGTACAAAGGCAACATTAAAATTAAACTAAACTAAAAAATTCAACCTGGCATTTAAAATCAAAAGATATATGACAAAAATTATTGAAATTTTAGTGTATTTCGCAATGATTTCTTGGATAACCAAAACTTAATTTCAAACACAAACTTTTCGGGAATTAATCTCAGTTGATGGATTAAACCATCAAAATTTACTTTTTAATAAAATTTAAAAAGTATAATTTTATTAATTTATTGGCCTAATTCAAAAGACAAGCATATTATTATTACTTTTTATTCTTGATATTGAACTTTTCGGTAAGTCTTCAGGATTATTTCATAAAATTTATTGATGAAATTGAACTTCCAAAATTGATTTATAAGATAAAATCAGAATGCCATATAACAATTTTGACGTTTCAGATTCCTATCTCCATCATCAGGTTACAATATCCTCTTCCCAGTTAGTCTATATCTGCAGTCTTTTTGCCAGATATGTTTTCTGTATTATTTTTATACATTTGTTACTCTCAAGGTACCTACTCCCAGAGTTCTATATAAAGTTCTACATATCCATCAACATATTATCTCCTCTTTGTCATATTTAATTACACTCTTTTGAAACATTCAATTTCTTCAATTTAATTACTTAAAATTGTTATAACAATGTTTATTATACGAGTAACGATCCACATCTCTTCTCTGCTACTACTATCTATGTTGTGAATGGTTACTCGTATAAAGACATATTGATAACAACTCTAAGTAATCAAAATAAAGAAATTGTAAAACATTAATAATACTGCGCGGGTCTTTCAATTGGACACCAATTTTTCGTTGGTGATTCTACATCGAAAAATATGGGCAACGTGGAACGTTCCAAAAAAATAAAAATTGAACCTCCTCGAAACTGAAACAAAAAAATTTTTGTGATGATATTTTCAGCATACCGGTTATGCCGTGCGCTGAATCGAAATCGGCCATAACTTTTCGAGTAAAAAAAATCTATAAAGCTTGTTAACCCAATAATCTAAACTTTTTTTTCAGTTTTTTTTTTCTAAAAATCAATTATTTTTTAAAGTTTGTATTTTTCCTTTATTATACTCTGAAAAAAAAGTTTTCGTGGGAAAACCACGTCGATATCATTTTCCATATTATTAAATCATTTTCCAAACTCGAGATACAAAATGGTTACAATTGGTGACCAATTGACTGTGCCTTCCCTTCCCTCGTGAGTGATATTTGACACATAAATGTATTTTTAAATATACATAATTGGAATGAGAAAAGATATTTCAAATAAACTTATACTTCTTCAGTACAAATAAGCCTAAGTATCTGAGAATCCGCACTTACAACAATGCACCATAAATTAGATACGTAACCATTTAAACAAGAGCATATCATTGCTAACACTAAATCATGATTTTTCAATGGTTTTTCAGTCCTACACAAAATTATTTTTAACAATACGTGAGAATATTATATAAATGAGAAATATAAATCAAATTAATAGACAACTTGATCAATTCATCAAAAATAAAGAACTAAAAAAAAAAAAAAATCAATGAAAAGGGGAAAAATGAATGAGGGAAATACGACAAAATAATTAATAAATGGACTAAAACTACGCCAAGCAATGTAATTAATATTGTATCTCTTTGGAATCCCAGAAGTGATTGTCTTCATTGAAAGGTCTAAGGATGAATGATCACGGAAAGGTTCCATACTTCACTTTTACTCTCCGTAACATGGTTATACTTTCAAGTCTGCAACCCTGTAAGCTCTAATGATTAATCATATTAATTATTTTATTAAATAACATAATGAATATTTAGAGCAACGTACTTCCCAGAACTAAAAATGTCTTCTTAAAAAACAACAAGAAACGTTTTGTTTTTGTTTTGTAATATATTTTTGTCTACTAACATTTTATGAGTTTGTTGTTGTTCTTTATCATATCATCACATACATTTATAAACACACATACAGATGGTATGGATCGGCAGACCATAGGTCAGGAGGTGATTCTATACCTCATTTACAACTAAAAAGTTCATTTCCGAAAAGGGAAGAAGTCCATTTAATGCTGTGTTGTTTTTTGATAAACAGGATAATCAAAAAACTGAATAACATTTTTTATCATTATCGGTAGGTATAAATATTAAATATTTTATTTATATATATATATATATATATATATATATATATATATATATATATATATATATATATATATATATATATATAATAAAATCGTATTTTACTAATTAATGTATTACAATATATCCCAAGTCAAACAAAAAAAGGAATAAAAGCTTTATAATAATCTATTGTAATTAATTTTGTTGAAAACACTGGTTAGTTTAAGGAGATAGGATTTCACATCACCCAAATGTTTTACAAAACTGGTGATGCACATAACATACCTTAACTTAATTAACACGAGATTAAAGCTAATTAAAGTGTTTCAAAAAGTGGGGAATCTGTTATCCAGTTAAAAATCGTTATCCAGTTAAAAAGGGCTGTTAAAAATCCAGGGCTATACAAAAACAGAACTTAGCGTAATTTAGTCACTCGAAATAGCGTAAGCATTTTATTTATTACTCTTGTGATTCATAATTAATTACAATATTTTTTTTTCAGGTTTACAGTTATATTTTTTTTTTTGGAAACTAGGGTATGAATGCTAAATGTATGCTATTAGTTTTTTTTTTTTTAAATATGAAAATATTTTAAATAAAAACTATTTTTTTAAAAATACAATAAGAATGAATTATACCATATTGCGTTGTTATATTATTTTATTTTATAGTTCCTTTCTCTATTTTATTGTCTGGTAGAATTGTTTTTCTATCGTATATAATTTTTTACACATTTCAAATATTTATTTTTATAATACTGTATTTTTTTTTTATATATATTAAATTTAATTAAATTCTTTTTCACGTTCTGTTCTTGATCTTTTTAAATTATTCATTATAAAGTAGAATAATTATATATTATCATGTAGAGGCAGAACGGTATATATTTTATGTATAATTACTTTTAATTTTTCAATATTTTTTTAATTTTAAGTTTATTTATATTTTAGGATATTTTTAAATTATTCATATCATGTTGAGTTGAGGCCAAGGGGGAATTTTCCCAAAAATAAATAAATAATTAATACTATTTTAAATCGATTTAAAAAAAATTCAAGGGGAATTAGAATTTATGAAATTATTAGAGTTGGAAGCTAATGGAAAGAATCATGGAGGAATTCACTAAAAAGTGGAAAAATTCTTCATTTTTGACAATGTTTCTGACGGACAGAAATAAAGCTTACACAGGAATTTAAAATGCACAGCAATAATACATGCAATGTGTCACAATTGGCTAAAACAATTTCCTGAACAAAAATTCTAACTTTCCAACCAACAGCCAGTATCTATTGTACTGTAAACCAGATACAGCCGTTACATTGTTCTTTTTTTTTTATAGCCTAAAATATTTTCTATCAGATGTTTCCCCTACGGACCCACGAAATATTCACAGTAAAATTCCCAGATAAATAAATTGGCTATCTATATTGTATGTCGGTTGTTTCACTGTTCTGAAACTCGCCATCGTTCCACAGGCAACGAATACTTTGTCTACATTTTTACAAACATGTTTTAAATTTTTTTTGTTTAAAACTTTTAGTAACAGTCTGCGATCATCACTTTCGAACTAATTAAACCATTAGTTTATTTCTGAAAGTCAATAAAAAATCATCTTATAAATAAAAGTTCATTAAAAATTGTTTAACGTTTGAAAAATTCACACTTCTTCAGGATATGTATAGCATAAGTATTGACACATATTACTACATAAAAGAACAAATTTAATAATTTTTCAATTATATTAACATTATACTCACACAATGAAGGTGACAAACTCATAAGAAATAGACATCATATCCTTATTTAACACCTAATATTTAACCTTTCAAAGGTAGGAAAATCGGAGTTAATAATATTTTTTTGCCATTTTAACATCGCATATCCAGAATGAAACAGGCACAACTCAAAATTTCTAACGTCAAAAATTTTAATAGTTAGACCTCGTTATTCCAAAGATCTGTCAGCCCTCAAATATCAGGCCTAACTAATAGTCTCAATAGGTGATCGACTAGCAGCATGTGTTACAGGAAACACCCTGGGGGCTTCTATGTAGAACTTAACCTGCGTCTAATGTTCGTTTTATCAACAAAAAAAAAAGATTTTTTTCTTAATTGTACCCCTTGCATTCTGGATGTACGGTAAGTTTTTTATGTGAAATTTACAACAAAAATTAAATTAACTTCTGTTATTTATGGTTGCTTCTTAGCTATTAACTAACCAACTAACTAAAGCTATTAACTCAATTTTCTACGTTCGATTTTAAAAAAGGGTTATTTTCCTTTTAACAAAGAAAGCAAATCTGTAGTCTTTAAATCGAATACGATGAAGGTGTTTGGCCCTGTTAATACCAACCGATTGTATTTATTTATATAATTTATTTTGAGATAGAGGTCTCTCCCCATGCAAAAATTAACAAGTCATCACATGTAATATCCCATATATATATATATATATATATATATATATATATATATATATATATATATATATAAAATGTAGTACATCATTTGTCTTCTTTATCGCAAATGTTCCGAACGATGTTCCAAACAACGTCATTCAGCACTAAAAAGGTTAAGATTCCATAAAGATAGATAATAGATAAATAACATATTTTATATAGACTATTAGAAGATTGATGGGAATTAATCTAATTTAACCACATAGTTTCTTATCGTATTACCAGCGGTAAAGAAATTATAACCTTGAAAACCAGGAAAAGATCATCTTTAAAGAAGATTAATAAAAGTTCCTCACCGTGCTATAACAAGGAGATAGCCATAGTTCTATTTCTGAGCTAAACACTATAGCTTGATCGGTGGCCTGTTATTGTAAAGGTCCATAGGCATAGGCAGTATATGATGGGCAGAACCACTCTTGCTAGCAATAAGATCAGAATCAATAACTAAAGAACCGATGGAAGTGATAAAGAGCTGCCGTTCTGACCCGATCACTCCGTAAAAAGATGCCACTGGGGAGAAAAGAAGATTGTGTTTTCCTCACTCAATAAAAAGAATAATTGTCATCAGATAGTGAGCAGATTTTTCCAGCTATACACATATACTACGTAGTCCGGATGTCAAATCTTTCTCTGTATAGGTTTTGACTTTTGGTTGATTAAATCATAGTCAGGATTTCATTTCGGGAAGAGTCCATCCATTATACTTTAAAGAAACCCAACCCAACTCGGAAATGTAAGAGGTCCCTCTCTCTATGTAATATTTTCTATTAAAGGTATATTATTTATAAAATAACATTCAAATGGGTGTATACAACGTTTGTTAACAGATAAGAATAAATAAAAGTATTTTATAATTTTGGAGGGAGGGGGTCCAGACCACCTGGAGCCCCCCTCGGGATACGCCACTGAATATAACTGAATTCACCTTCACCGTTTTCACTTTACTTTAATTTTTCATTTTTACAATTATATTGACATCTTTTTCTTTTTATACTTCATAGATTTTTACCTTACTTGTCATTTCTGTTTTTTACTGTTACTGACTCTGTCGTTTTCAATGTTGTTATTTTGTTTTTCTATTTAGCCCGGACGATGGCCTAAAACTTAGGCCAAAATATTGGCCTATAATATAATATCATAATATAATATAATATCAAAATATTGGCAAAATAAATAAGTCTCACTTATTAATGTGTCTTTGAACGCTCTCCCTCCTCCTTCCCCCCCCTCCCCTCCCAAACAACTTCTTCCTTAAATATAATATTATATTGAAGTGGCCATTGGTATGAGTACCATTTGAGATAGAAATATGAACCAAATGTATAACGGTAAACAATCGTCTTAAGAATACGCTCCTTATACGATAGTGAGGTAAGGAGGAGAGCCCCATGTGTCTAAGGCACGTGGAGGAAATGGAGCCGTTATTGGAAAACACTAGAGCCTTCTCTGTTAAGGGTAATACGGATATATATGCTTCGATACAGTCTTCACCAACCTTTTTCTTGAAAGTGGAGAGGCATAGGAGGGTTATTCGCTAAGACGAACGGGAAATTTAGTCAGAGTGTTGAATATATCGGCAGTATACCCGCAAAAACTCATTAGTTGCTATTTATTTCAGTAACACTAACGAGGTTTTGTTGGTATACTGTGGTTAGGCTAAAATTATAAACATGTGAAGTTTGCTACACCGTCACATATTCCTGGTTTGGAATAAGAGCGCCACAATAAGAAAATTTTTGTTTTTACATTTTTTGCTTGGAGAACATAATCACGTATATTTCTTCTTTTAGAAAAAATATCAGATTTTTAGTTTCAAGACTTAACGTAATAACAATTTATTTTGGCTGTTTATGAAAAACAGTAAAAATTTAATATTTAAATAATCAAAAAATGAAGATTGAAATTTTTTTTTTTAACAAATAAGATAAGTAGAATGAGCTAAGAAAATTTCTGATTTGATTATTTATCAGTGAGCTAGGAACAGCGATAAATCTAAGTAGGCGAACTTCAAACCCTTCTTTAAAATTCCACTTTTTAGTATTGTGGCACTCTACTTCCAAGTAGGGATGTGACTATCGAAAAAAAATATCAATGTAATCATATCGATAGTTTTTGAATATATCGAAATTATAGTTCGATATTTCGATATGACGGGCCTCGATATTTTTAATCTTTCAAAGGGATACACATATACCAATATTTCTGTGCCGATATAATTAAGAATTTGTTTTTATAACATAGATATTTCAGGGATGATGTAATTAAGTTATTGTTTTTATAATAACGAAATTTCAGTGGCAACATAATTAAGATATTGTTTTTATAATATCGATATTTCTGGGACGATACAATGAAGTTTTTCTTTATTAACACTTAGCAATGGTGACATTCCATACATTTTTTTCTTCTTTTCTTACATGCACTTCATTTTTCTAACTATATCCACGTTTCGGTGTTGTTTCCGCATCTTCAGGGTTACTTTCTACAAATTTAATAAAACAAAAAACCATATTGTATCAGCATTAATAATCACATTTATACCTTATAATATTAGTTATTCTTTTTATAATTTCGACAATTCTGTGCCGATACAATTGAGATAATGTTTTTATTTAGTTCCTTAACAGTAGGATTTAAATATTAAGAAACAGGTTATTTCCTAATGTCCTTCAGATTCGTTCAGAAGTTTTTTTTTATTTAATGAAAAAAAAATTAACGATATTTCGATGCCAATAAGATTAAGATGTTGTTTTTGTTATATCGATATTTCTGGGACAATAAAATTAAGATGTTTTTATAATGTCCATACTTCTGTACCGATATCATTAAGATATTGTTTTTATTAATTTCATTTACAGCAAAATTTAAATATTAAGAAACAGGCTATTTCCTGTCCTCCTTCCGATTCGTATAGTTTTTTTTTTTTTTTTTTTTTTTGATAAAAGAATTAACGATGTTTTGAGTTTCAATATTTCTCCGCCGATATCATTAAGACATTGGTTTTCTTAATTTCATTTATAGAACACTTTAAACATTAAGAAACAGATTATTTCCCTATCCTTCTTCCGATTATTTTAGTTTTTTTTATTTTAAGTTGATAAACGAATCAACGATATTTCTCTGCCCATATGATTAAGATATTGGTTTTATTAAATTAATTTTCAGCAGGATTTAGATATCAAGAAAGAGGTTCTAATATTTCTTCAATTTATTTAGACTTTTTTTTCTCGTAATTTTATAAAAATATTAAAATATTCAAATTTTAATATCGAAATTAAGATATACCGGGAGAAAATATCGATATATCTATATTTTTTCAACATCCCTTGTGCTAGTTTTTGTTGGTTAGTTTTTATTTTGGTTATCTTTAAAGTTTTAAATATCCTTTATGTCAAATCTTATTTGTCTTTATTGTTGAAAGAACGTGCAGTTTAATTCTTTGGTCAGGCAAAGACGGTATGTTTATTCAGCATTGTTAATATTTCATTTTATATTGGCACTGAAATTTATAAATAATGCTGATTATTTTATTTATTAAAAAAATAAAACTTGTAAACAAATCGGAAAAAAATTTAGGAAATAACGTGTTATTTAATATTTGCATCCTACTGTAAATGAACTTAATAAGAACAGATTAAGTTTCTTATACAACGTAAAGAATGAGGTTACGTTGGACAAAGACATACCAATAAAAACAACAAACTCAAGCTAGAGTTCAGAATGTACAAATGGATTAATTTGATGATCATACTGTCAAGAGAATATTTAATATACTTTAATACACTATTATAATTTAATATACTATAATTAACTCTTGAAAAATAAATGAGAAGGGTACACGCAGAGACTCGATCTTAAATCTCACTTAAGATGTTTTTATAATGTCGGTACTCCTGTGCCGATATAATTGAGATATTTTTTTTTATCGTATTGATATTTCACTGTCGATATCATTAAGATATTGTTTTTATTAATTTCATTTGCAGCACATTTTAAATATTAAGAAACATGTTATTTCCTATTCTCTCGCCGATTCTTTTCGGTTTTTTTTTCGTTGAAGCAAAAAAATAGCTTGTAATGATCATATTTAATGGCAAACGATAGTAGGCCAATCTATAAACTCGAACATAAAAGAGAATCCCGAAAAGACAAAAGCAATGAATTTTCGTACCAAAAAGGAAAAAAAAAAACTTCCGAATGGCTTTAATTACTTAACAAGAAACCCATTGAATCGACCTACATGACATATTTCTTTGTACAATGGGATAAATATTTCAACTTACCAGTATACATAAATGTATACATACAAATTAAAGCAGTGATAGCTAAAACGCACAGAAGCTATAGCTTAATGAGCATAAACCTATTTCATCACTGATTATTCATTCGGCCGGCGCTGTTGCCAATCGAAATCAAATTATTGTCTATTATTTATGTACAAATTGTTATTTTAAACTAATTCCTATGCCATTGATTCCAATCATTATTCACTTGTTTATATTTCTCTGTGATTTAATACAATGGCCACAGTCAAAAAAATAATTCCTCTTGAGGCAATCGTCTCAATGGTTACAATATCTTTCTCATTCCGACCTTTTCTTAAGACTAAAACATCGCCAATCATGGACTTCCCTTGAATTAGGAAGATTCAATCGTTAGAGATAAATTTTAAAGTTCTAACTTTGAAGAAGCTTTTAAAAAAATCGTCAAATATCGATTGATACTTTTGGCATATTCTTGTTTCTTTGTTTTGACCCTGGATCTGAGTACGAATTTCATAGTTATATGATTTTCTTCAACGAACGCAAAGCTGGCAGAAATACGTTTCCTTCATGAAAAGTGCGATCGAATACTTATAGTTTTTGCATGTGGAGAGGCCAAATGAACAATGCCGACGAGAATTATCAAACATTAGTCGGCTATTATTTGGTATTCAGTAGTAAATTAGACCGTAAAAAAAAAATTCGTGAGCGCTATACCTCTTGATTTCAGCAGAATGTTAAGTTGTTTTAATAAAACAATTAATCTTTGTAACTAGTTAAACTGGATTTTGTTTGTGTTCTCATAACCTTTTTAAAAACTGTTTTCATGGATTGTTTAGCTATTATTTGTCAAATAGTCATTTTTGACCCTTGTTATGGGGTTGATTCATAATCATAATCAGGATGACTTTTCTTATAAGAATCCACAGTCAATAGATTTTTAAACGAAAAATCCCCTATGCGCTGTTTCGAAATGCATATTGGCTTAATCAACTGCAATCTTCCAAAATGGAATCATTAGGAAAATTAAGACAGGAATATGAATGCAAAGAATGAAGTCATTAAAAATACAATAAGCACGTAAACAGTCAAAAATCATAGAATTTTTTATTCGACGGCTTAAATATTTATTTTAATTCTTTCGGCTAACCCATTGATCAACAACCTAAGGGCAGCAGAAGTTCTACAACGTTGGAAAAAATTATTTATACCTTAGTCGTTAATTTGAGCTGTATGTGTTAAAGCACAATCCATAGATGTGCCCTATTACCAAGCATTTCTAGAAAATAAAAAATATCAATAAACCTTAAAATGTATTTATACAGTACAAAGACTGTATGCAGGAATAAGATTTAAAACTTCCTAACCAAAGATAAAAAAGAGACTATGAAAAAAACAGCAAACTTTTAGTAGCATAACTACTTCCCAAACAAAATCAATAAAAATGACAACAAATGCGGTAATCTTCAAGTAATAAGATTAATTTAATTAACCCTGATACTGCACGAATTTAAATAAGCTTTTAACGACATTCTTGTCATGGCCTTGTTTTCAGTATTTCAACAGAATGTTCCCGAGGACAGAGAATTGGCAGCTGACAAAATTTAATCAGTATATGGCCGAAATCAACGACCCAAGGGAACCAAATAAATACATGAACAATTAAGATTAAAATTTACAGGCATAATTAGACTAATTCAATTAAAACACAAACATAAACACAGGTAGTTTCAAAATCACTGGAAATATTTTTACCGTTATCAAAAAAATATAAATAAAATTCACTAATTCTGTAATGTTTGGGTAAATAGATATATTTTTTTGGAGGGAGAGGGGGCGGCGATGGTTTTAAGTTATATTTTGTTCTTTATAATGAACTTTAGCTTTGTGAAAAAGGAGAGGTCTATAAAACAGTATTCCATGTGACTTATTCCACATCATTTTTTTCTCAAAGGTAATGTTCATTATAAAGAACAAAATATAACTTGAACCCATCGACGCAAAAAAATAAAAAAAATTACTTATATTTAAAAAAAAATGACTTATATCCATTTACATGGACACCACAGAATTTTTGTTACATACACCGATTTAAAAATAATCATCGCTAAAATTGTGTAATTTATTTACTTTTTTACTAATTTTTAAAATATGTACTTTTTTCAACCATAACATAATTGTAAAATGCGAACATTTGTAAAATAATAATAATTTTTAAGATAGCTACAAACTCAATATACCCAAAAACAAACAGACCCTCATAATCAATGATTATAAAAAAAGAAATAAAATAATAAAAGATCAAATACCTCCACTGAATATTCATCTCAAATTTTGTTGTGACTTCGAAACAAAAATATGATTCGGGGCTGTTAAAACGATGGTCATCTTGGATCGGAATTATAAAATAAAAGTCCCAAGAAATACGTCGTTTTTCCTGATCTCACGGAACATTGTGCAAAATGCCAAACGGTCCAGTTAAACAGGACCTCGCTTATGCTCGGCCTTAAAATTACTTATTAATTAAAATTCCTTAATAAATAATTACGCTCGGGATTAAATAATTATTTATCTAAGTTTCTATTTATAGTAAAGTAAATAGGACGGGCTGTTCCTACAGGTTACCAACCTATTCTAACCAAAGTGGGAAGGCCGAGATTCATTCCGTGGGTCCGCAAGAACGAAATAAATTTCAACCCGCCTTGGCCGGATTTAACCAGCGCTGTAGCAAATGTGACGCCTTAACACTCTCGGCCATTATGATCTCTATAAATATATAAATAAAGTATTAAGGCCAAATTAATAAATCTTGTTTTATATTTTTTCTCAATGATTGCAACCCTCCTTGTGAGGGAGGAAGCCCCCAGAGTTATACAAGAATGTGAAGTGAATGTGACGAGAATTTCCACCATTTGTTGGATCAGTTCTAATCAAGTTAAATGATTATAAGCATGTCGCAATACCATTATTCAATTGCAGATAGTAGTTGCAGGAAGAGGAAGAGCCTTTATACACTGTCGTACGCCTGTTTAAAATCAATGAAATGATTAAGTAGATCTGCATCATTTTCGTAACATTTTTCCAGCATTTGTTTAACCGAAAAAATTTGGTCGATGGTAGATCTATTTGGCCTAAAGCCGCATTGATATTCTCCAAGATGGATCCGGATTATTTAGGAGTTTGGAAAATGCATTAAACGCTAATTTCAAGAGAGATATGCCTCTATAATTTTCCCACTTAGAGTGGTTCTTTTTTTTTTTAATCGGACATATAATAGCTAATATCAAGTCATTCGCCATCTTTTCCTCCCCCCATACATCTAAAAACACATTGTACACCTTCTATAGCATGCTCTCTCCGCCATACAGCAATTCAACTTCTATGACATCGCAATCTGGGCTTTTATTGTTTTAAATGTTTCTAAAACTTCCCGAAAAACTTCTAAATAGGAAAAGAGAGGGGAGATTCCACATCATCCTCGCCACTCTTTGATTCCTCTCCTATTGGTCCATGCAACATACCCCTTTCTGTACTCTTATTTCTATTCAACAGCTCTTGGAAATATTGTCGCTAAGCCTCTATCATTTTTACAGTTTTCCAGGATTAGCTCAATTGCTTCTCAACATAAGTTGACTCCTCATCGAAAAACAATGCATATACTGAAAGAAACCTTTAGCGGCTCGATTAATTTTTCGAAATCCCTTTGGATTTATCAATAATAAGAACAACTACAGAAAAGCAATGAATTTTGGTTGAAAAATTATTATATCATTTAATATTGTATTGATGGAACACTGACAAGAACTGAACGATATTCTCCGTCTAATCGTTGGTGAGGACAAGTGGGGGTCTTTTCGGAAACTCACGTGCCTCGTCTTGTTATTGACGATAGTTGGATTGAAGCTCTATTGAAGAAAATCATTTTCCAGCACATTAAACGGAGCAAAACGCCTGTCTGACGCTATAAAGATAACATTGTGAATTATGAATTCCTAATCAGCAAACAATGCGGAGTTGCGAGGCGTACATGCAGTAAATATGATTGAAATAACATCACGACGGTTCATATGGTAAAGCTGTTGGAATGGATAATGAACGAATCCATATAATGACCGTGCTGGACCGATTGGTAAACGTCCGAAGGGCAGACCGAAACGCAGGTGCGAAAAAAACAGATGTTAAATTTAAGAATTCTAACTTAGCATGGCCGGATTAAGCGGTAAGCGTACTAACGCACAGAGCCGTTGCCTTGATCCGCCCCTGTAGTTTTCTTATTTCATCATCATACTGCACAATTTCTTCCATTGATTCATCTTGAACCCATCTTTTGGTTTTGCCTCAAAGCAGAGAAGGTAGTGCAGAGAACAATTTAAAACCTGATTATACATAGAGAAAAGTGAAAAAAATCAATTTAGATAGATAGATATACATAAGAAGGACTTAAGGACTAGGTCCGTTAAGAATAACATATTAGAACAAATAAAACAGAAATAATATCTGGCCATAATATTACAAAATAAAGATTAATTAATGTTTACAATATTTTCAATAAAATAATAAGCAAACAATATAAATTCTTGTCTTGAAAAGAATAATTAATGTGAACAAAAGAAGAAAGAGATAAGAGCAAATGAAAAATACAAAAATAATGGGCTGGTCAGCAAAGTTGAAGCTGGTGCATTAAAAACTATTATTTACTTCTGATCTATTTTAGATCTTAATCTAAAATTTAAATTTCGTAATTATAGAGCATCATTTTGGAAAGAAAGAAGATGTTGGAAAAGGAGGGATTTAAATGAGGATAGACAAATAGCATGGCGGATATTAGAAGGAAAGGAATTCCAATGGGTAGAGGAGCGGGTGAGAAAGGAACTTACTTATATTTCAGGGAATGAGTAAATAATTATAATAGAAACCTTTGTTCTATTTAATGATACCCTCACCCGATAAGCATTTTATTTTAACTGGACCATGGAAATCAAGCGTCTCGGGGAATCTTGACCTTCCCCCACCATCCTCCTATCCAAATCGGGAACAGTTCTAAACCGATTAGTATTATTAAATTATAACTTATTATTTATTTATATAGTATGTAATGTATGCAATTAAACAATAACACTAATTGATATAAAACGGGAGAATGGAATGCGGTCTACCCCTTCCTCTCCGGTACTCTCTGGTTGTCCCTGGTCAGCTCGCTACTTCAGTAACTTTGTTAACGACTGGTCATGCCATTACCAAACCGCAACTCAGCGAATTTAGTGCCCTCTGGTTTATAGCTCTAGTTCATAAACAATTAATAAACTACACTCAGGTAAATACAATGGGCATAAGAACATAGGACTTTTTTTATCATTACTATACTTATTGTCTTGGAGTATTTCTGCAACAAAGTTCTGAGACCATAATTATACTCATATAGGACTGTACGTCCCATTGACCACACCTTAGAAAATCTAGCAATCATTCTTATTCATATGATAATGTAATAGATAATTTGAAGATTGAAGTTGAAAAATTTTAGTAATATACATATTATCTTGGTCATGCCAGTTATTTATACAAGATAGTATACATATTAACTTATGTTTTCTAACTTCAATCTTCAAATTTTCAACAACATTATCATACAAATAAAAATGATTGATAGATTTTTTAAGATGTTGTCAATGGGACATAGTTCTGATATAGTTCTGAGACTATAATTATGTTCATATAAGACTTTTGAATATAATTGTAGTCTCAAAACTTTGCAGCAGAAATACTCTAAGACAACACGCATGTTAATGGTGAAAAAGACCTATGTTCATCGTATTTACTTTAGAATTTTTTTTTTTTTAATTTACTGTTTTTTAATATAACTATTGTAAATGACATCGTGTTTCAACATTGTAAGTCATAGGAATAGTAAGTCATGGACCAACTTGTATTTTTATATTTATTATAAAACAGGGTGTGCTTATAAAGTAAGGTACAAGATGTTATATATTTGCTTTATTGTTATAACATTGTTATAATGTTGAAACACGATAACATTTAAAATAGTTAAAATAGTAAGTTAAAAAAAAATAGATAAAATTATTATTATTTAATTACGATAAGTAACCTCTAACCTCTAAGCACGAACCTTTCCACTTGTACTTGTACTTTATTATGAAATAGGACCCTGGTCGGACTGAATTGTTATTCTTTGTTAAATAAACTCTATTTAAGTGAAAACGATCCGATTTCCTAAACGTTGCATATAGATAACATTTTAAAAAATCTACTAATGTAACACATCCAATCCACAAATCTTTACTTTAGGTACAAGACCATTTGAGTAAATAGACTTAGATCAATATCAGCCTAAAATTGAAAATTTGTTGTAATGAAGTTAAATAAATCACAAATGTTACAACAAAAGTAATAATTTTAATTTTTAAAGTTTTTAACTTGCAGCGGCCTCATTATCATTTTCAAAGTTCGTCTTTTTACTCAAAACTTATTATTATTTATTAAAGTTTTCAAGAAGTTGTAACTTTTTTTCATCCTTCGCCTCCTTTGAACAGAATTTTTTCTTATGGCTCTTTTGAAAATGATTAATATTCCAGTTTTCGAACTTCAGAACCTAAAAGGTGACTAAATTAAAATCGCGAAGGGGCGGGTGATATTAATCTTAAGAGAGGCGCGTAGAGAACAATGCTATAATTAAAATACCTATTTTTTTTTTAATCTTCATCATATTAATTAGCATCTAACGAATAAAGAATGGACAATCGGCAAATTTTCTGGCCATGTAGGAATTGCGTCTAATAATTGATATGAAGGAATAATTGCGTCTCAAACATGGAGAAGGGGACGGTACCCAGCAGCACCTCTTCCCGGGCTTCTTTCAGGCACCTTTTGTCACGGAAGCAGATCTTTCAGCCAGCAGCTTTTTAGTTTACTTTTAGTATTGCTGAGAATAAAAAACGTTCCCATTTCCTGGATTAATTTGTTGGTTATTATGGTCACCTGAATGACCAGATAGTAATCTATCTGGTCATTCAAGTGCCGCTAGTAAAGAGCTCTTAAGTGTTGGTCGACTAGTGTCTACTTAGTAAAATTTTAAACATGTTAAGGGTGTTTACCAAAATTGTTTACTATTTGTTTACCAACAAGTTCTTTAAAACTTGACAGAAAAAAAAACAAATCACATAGTTTTTGTAGGAAAAAAAACTGTGGTCAAATAAGGTAGAAATAATAAATACTGAATCATGATAATTTGAGTGAAATTCGATGTTTCTCGACTAAAAATGAACAATTGTACAATGTACCACTAAAATATTCTAATCATCAAGCAACAATTTAAAATTAACGGGTTGAGCACAGTGTAAACAATATAAAGTGATTATTGACACTGCATGAGAAATATTAGAAATCGAAAAACTAAGTAATAAAAATCAATATAGCTTCACCACAAATAACGGAAAATTGGTTTGATATCGAGGATAGCAATTTTAAGAATTTCATTTGACTAATGGGTCGAAATCATCGAAAAAAGTAAAATTTACTAAACCCTAGGTCTTTTTTTTTTTTTTTTTAAATTCAGTACATTAAAAACTCCGAAGAGAAATATTAATAAATTTTACAAACTGAATATATTTGTAATTAAAAATAAATCTAGATACTGCGGATAGGATGCACTTACATGGTGATTTGTTTATTATTAAAAATAACTGCTTTTGGCCTGCAATGCACCGAAAATTCATTGAAAAGGACTATATTAACCAGAAACTAATTGAAAGGTTAGAATCTTAATATATAACATATTATATAATATATTATGTCAAACACTGTTTCACTCAAGGCAGTGATAAAATTAGGAAGAATCTCTATTATATCGTTAGCAACGAGAAACCGACAACAATTGCAGATATCGAACGTATAAATTTCTCCAGTTGAGGTATCTCATTCTCCAGGGAAGGCCAAAAAATACTCTTTTACTAAGTCTTTTTCAAGTATCCTTTAATCTGAATCATCATCATTTATTTCGTAGCACTAAAACACGTGTCGGGTCCCGCCATATATCAACAACAGTCTCCACGTGCACCATCTTATTGTGCTAACGCCAACCAGTTCCTTGCAAGGGAGTCAATGACTTTGACTTTACCTGGATACCGAAGATTTATTTCCAAAATAAATTATTTCGTCGAAATCGGTATCAATAAACACCGATAAAGTTTAATGCTTTAGAAATGAATATATTTAAACCATGTGGTAGGTCCTTGAGGGGGTGTGTTCTCTCTTCCATATTCAAAACCCTACTGGAGAGAGAAGACCAATAAGGAAATATCGTTGTTACAAAATAACGAAATACGAGATAAAATTCTAGTCTTAGCCTTCTAGTTTTCTTGAGAAAGCAAGCAAATATCATTTGTAACATCAAGAAATGCAGCTGACGAATCACACAGCTCGTCAAGATGAGAATTATATTATCTAAAAAATGAGGTTTCGTTGGGCAAAGAAATTACTAACAAATACAACAAATAAATGATAATGATTTTGCTACATGCAGGATACATGTAGGTGCAGCGAAATAAATGATGATGATACTGGTTAAAGGGTACTTGAAAAAGAAAAAAGTAAAGGAGTATGTTTTGGCCACCCCTGGAGCATGAGATGCCTCAACTGGAGAAATTTATCCAGCAAATGTTGCCGGTTTCTCGTTACTAACGATGTAATAAAGATTCTTCCTAATTTTATTATAGCCTTGAGTGAAACAGAGTTTGATAAAATATATTATAGATTTTGTAATATATTAAAGTTCTAACAAAAACAAAAAATTCAAGCTAGGGTTCAAAATGTACTAATGCATTAATTTGAAGATTGTACAGTTAAGAGGACATTTAATACACCTACTCACATAAACGTTAACTCTTGAAAAATAAGTGAGAAGGATACATGCAGAGACCCGAGGCGCTCCTAATCTGGTTACAAAGCCTATGAGGTAGAGTGCGCAGCCAGGCGTCAACAGCTCCTTATCGCGTTCACGTAAGTTCCTCGCTTCCTTCCTTCTATTCATAACTTACAGCTCAGGATACGGCGGTAGGTTTCAATTCATCTACCTCCTATTCTCAGCTACTGATCTGTCCCACTTAGCGAGGTTTAAATACCCAAATCTCACTTAAGATGGTGTTTTTATAATGTCGATATAATTGATATTGACGAATCATATAGCTCGTCAGGATCAGAAGAAAAAAAGCTCAGAAAATGGATTGAAGTAGTAAAAGAAGACTTTCTAAAATCACTCTTTGAAATTAGCTCATTTATAATATATTATGATATTCTGGGTAGTTATTGAATCGAACTTTCTTAATTGCATCTCTTAAGCCCTGGTGAATGAATACATGCCTGAACAATCTGCTAGACTCTAATCGGCAAAAGCCCTGTATCGCTAACGAGGTTTAACGTCGGAGATTAAGTATTGGCTAATCGATTGGAGGAATTAATCACATCAGCCCCTCATCCAATCTACTTTCTAGCAGCTCCTCCAGGTAGGAACACCAAGAGTTCCTCCACGTTCTCCTATGTCGTTTAAAAGTACGATAATCACAAACACCAGTGCAGAGATTAATATATTCATCCGTTTTCATCGCATTAAAGAGATATCTAAATTTTATGAAACTTTGCATAAGTGAGTAGAAAATCACTCATGTAATAAAAATAATATTGAGGCCAGTTAGTTATCAATAAATTCGAATCAACTTTTAAATTTTATAAGGAATATATTTTCATACAGCAATAATGAAGGAATATAATAAGGAATATATTTTCATTAAAAAAAGTCATAAAAAATAACTCAGTCTTTATGTTTCACAAAAAGGAGCTGAATGAGATATATCCGAAACCAATCCACATTGACTAACTCCATGCTGGCATTACTAACTCCTGGGAGGTTGTTCCATCTGGGTTTTTTTTTTTTTATATCAAAGCCCCATGGCATGTGCTGTTGATTTCAAGTACTGTTGGTAGGGTGGTTTGGAACTCTTTAATTGCATGATAAATTTTAAGAGGCGTCTGAGGAGAGGAATATTTGGGAGTCGTGGGTATTAACATGTTTAAACGTTTCTAGTCATAATTCAGTTAGTTATTTGTCCTCAGTATAGTCTAAGGCTGTTCATGTCTGTTTGCCACATCTGTGGCCGTCCTGTTGGCGTCAGAGTCCTGAACAGTGGGTTTGTAGAGTCTTGGAGGCTATCGAAAAAGTTTGATGAAGTCGGTTGATGCGGTATGGAGTAAGTCCGATTTTGTCCACTGTGAATTGGAGTGTCTCACAATTCGTCTCAGCAAGCTGTCCTGAAAATGCTGGAATTTTGTTGCCGTTGTCGATATACAAGCCAAAATCGACGCTCCATGAAGAAGCACCGGTCTTAAAGCACTTTTATGAATTAATAATTTAAGGCGGAAATAGATTTGACAATGTTAACGGGTGATTTAAGTAAATTCGAGTCTGTAAGACTTGGTCTTCACCAACCTGATCTTCTTCTGGCAATGGCGTTATAGTGTCAGATGCCTGTCGAAAGTGATGTACAGCATTCTGTTTTATTTGTTTTATTCTATTTGTTCTATCCGCTATCCTACAGAACTTAGGAGAGGGCTTTTTGTGGTTCTGTTCTTCGGGAAGGAGAAAATAATACAGTCGGTGTTCTTGGTATAAACTGTAATATTTAGTCCTTCCAATTTCTTTTTGATCTCCTCACAAGCCTCCTCTGTCTGCCGCAGAGCTCTCGTTGAGTTTATGGAACTGCTGTAGATTGCAATAGCATCGGCGTATGTCGCTACCGTAGTTTTCTTATACCTCGCTCCAACAGTTTCAGAAATGTACATGTACATTGAGAACAATATTGCAGATAACACAGACCCTTGGAGGACACCGCAGGTGAGTGCGACATATTCGGACACCGCCTCGTTGGCCCTTACTCTAATTGAACGGTGTTCCATAAATGGCCGCAGTAATTTTTAGAGCTGCTCGGGAACTCGTTGTACTGCATTGTCTTATATAGAAGCCCATGGGACACTGAGTCGAACGCCTCCATATTGCGGTTACTTCGTTCTTAAAAAAACGTCAAATTGTTCACCACGGAATAAACTATATCATGCAATAATTTTTAAATTAATTTTATTCATTTATTTATATTTGCTTCTAAGGAAGAACCCTATATAAATTGAGTCTATCTCTAACCACACAATTATCATTTAATTTTGTAGTTAGAGATAGATTTTTTTTTAAATTTAATTGTTTATAACTAGTAAATATATAAAAAAAAACAAAAAAACTGCAAACAAATAATGTCCTGGCACTTTTTTTATTGAAGCAGTTTTATTACCTGGGTCGGGCCATAATGACCTATATATTTTACGCCTTAAAACATTAAAACGGCCAATAAATCATACTTCTCAGGAAAGAAGAGAAAATAAAAATCTATGAATAAAAAAAAAAGAAAAAGAAAAAATAACTATTTCAAAAATTGTAATACTTCTTGACTTGAATAATAAAGTTATCTTATAGTTCACGGATAAATTTAAATAACTTTGTTCTGCCTTATTTGAAATAGAAATACCACGCGATATAGGATTGGGAACAAGACATTTTGCCCTCAATCAATCACAATACAAAATCGGATGCTTACAGTATATTGCATGACATATTCCAAAACGGTATATTTGTGGGATAGGTCACATCTTGACAGAAAATGATCATTATTAACTTTGACAACTCAAATCAAAACTTATAAGGGAAAGAAGTTGTTTATCAATACTGATGTTATATATATATCTATATTATATATGTCTATTCAATAAGTTTTCCTGGATTTGAACATGAATATTGTGGAATTTAATATGGCTGAATATTATGATAACGTATTCACAGGATGATATTAGTAAGGCTATTATTTTAAGAGAATGAAATGATGCAGGGAATGAATGGTTGTCAGTTCAATAATTTTCTGTGTTATGATTTAAACACTAAAATATTTAGGCTTTGGGAAAAGTTTTTGCTAGAAGAAATTTCATTAAGATTCCAAAATTGTTTATGATTAGAATTAAATGATTTTAGAATTCATTTCTTCGATAGCGAGAATTTTTTGCCGATCCGTATAGAAATTCGCGATCAGTCATAAAAAATAAATGAAAGGATTAATTGAAAATAATTTCGGAAAAACATTTTATCACATCTAGGCAATGGAACAAACTGTTTGCCATTCTAATTCAAAGACTTTGATGTTATCTAAAATCATTAACTCTGTTATTCTATATGCAGTATGGAGCTTGATGGGTTGTGACAAAAAAAAATACATAATTTCTGTAATATAATTTTTGAATCGATTCTGGAGCCAAAAGTCTATCCAGGGGCCCCTATATAGTGGATACCAGGCATAGCTTGGGGTTGAGGAGAAAACCTGGCACCTGAGCGTGGATGCTGAACATTTCATCTTCTTAGTCAAGAAGTAGCGATCCCTTGCTTCATCCATAAATCTTTGCAGAATTTAGTTATATAACGTTTTTTTATAAACTGATGGTTGCACTGTTCTACCTTATTTCTTCAAGCTTCCTTGTTTTATTGAAGGTCTTTCCTTGTGATTAAAATAAATTATGTTTTCCTTCTGCATCACAAGATTTCATCATTTAAGTATTTGCATCTGAGATAAATAATATTACCTCTATAATATCTATCACCCAAAGTATTTTTAATTCAAATCGTACTTAGTTCCAGCTAATTAAAATCAAAATGATTTACAGAGAATTGGCAGTGGTATATATTCGTATTTATCACACGTCATTTGATTCAAATGAATCCTTTATAGTAAATTGTCACATGACAGATTTTTATGTAATTTGAGAAGACGCTTTGGCACTGACATTTAAAAAAAAAAAAAACTTCAACGGAAAATTGTAATTTTAATAACTAAGAGATTTTCCACATTAACCCATCACCAACACTAAGGTACTTATAATCGAGGAAATATGGCGCCTCGAAAGTTGCATGGAGTTTGTCATAACAGTGTTATAAATTAGGTTAACTAATTTAATATAAAATAACTTCTGTAATACACAATTGTGAAATACAGAAATGAAAATTCGGTTTACATCACTTATCTTTATCTTTTTTAAACGAAAATATTAACAAAAACTTAAGAATTAAAAGAAAAATATAATTAAATAAAAACAATTCAATAAAAAACAACTCACAACATAGGTTCTACTGCAATTATCGATTATACCCTTATTAGTTTATGTGTGGTCATTGTCAATTGTAGCTTTTAAAATAAGCATGGCACTGGTGAAATATGCGGCTATTCTGAGGTTAAATAGCATCATTCACCCGACAGGAAGGACGTAGAATGGTAGTACTCTAATAAAATTATACTTTGTTCATCAATGGAATTAAAGCCATATACCGCCATTAATCAATACTAATAAAGAACGCATTTTGGAAAAAAAAGATAGAAGAAAATATTTTTAAAACAGACAAAAAATAATGTGAATAAATCAAACAATCAAATCCAAAAACGATGGGTAACTACGGAAATACTTTGTTACTTTATAATAATAACTATTATATATATATATATATAGATATTCATTATATAGAGATATTCATTACTAAAACACCTATTAAAAAAAATTAACTTTTTTATCTTAATAACCTTTTCTTATTCTTACAATTAAATTAAAATTAAAATAAATCTTCACAAAATTACCAGTAAATAATTCATGCAAGTTGTTATTAAAAAAAAAAAATTAAAAATTCCTTTTTGAAATGTCAATGATTCATACAAAGTAAATAATATTTTAATGTTTTTCCGTAAAACAATTTGTAAAAATCTCGTCAAAATGCACCTACATAAGGAGTGATAAGTGCCTACTAAAGTTTACAAAACATGACTTTAAATGACTGTAAAATCTTTATTTTTGAAGCAAGATTTTTCTTTTTCTTTTTTAGAAAATGTTCCAGAGACGATTATTTTTTAAATATTACTTTCAAGCCGACATTTCAATTATGCCCATTTTTATGAGATTGACAATTTAAGTTACTCAAAAAAGAAATATCTCCTACCGTACTTGCATGTAGTCAATGTTTTTTTTTTAAGTAAATTCCGATAGTTCTTACCTGAAACAAAATAACAATGGTTAAAAAAATTACAAATAATGAATAACAAAAAGTATAAAAAAAAAAAAAGAAGAAAAAAATTAAAATTAAGGGCACACGAAAACTTATTTATTGTAAAAATTATGAAAAGAAAAATTAATATCAATCAAAAATGGATGAAAAAATTTTTTAACATATTTTCTCAAAATCGTTAGGTCTATCGTTAGCAAGAAATCGTTACAAGCCGAATTCAATCTAAAAAATATTGGAATAAATAGTCTGATATATAAAATATATGAACAATATATAATTATGAAATTTAATAATATTAATGAAATGAAGTGGAAGTAAATTTGTATATTTTGCTGGAATTAATGTCACCTTAGGATAATTTATCATACCATAATTAGTATCCATTCGCAATATCCATCCATTCGCATTTTCCATATAAAAATGGATATCTAGGGATGTATCTTTTAGAATACAATATTACTAATAAAAATCTCGGATAAATATCAGAAAATAGGGATTCAAAAGTATATCTTGAACCAGATTAAAATTACGAAGGATAAAGAATAAAATGGACTATAAAGAGGAAGAACGCGGATTATATCCTGACTTATGATCCTAAAGTGAACAAATGAAAATTCATACCGCATGAGAAAATTTACAAGGTCATAAAACAGTGAAACAGGAAAAGTTTCGAGCGGCGTGTGATGATAACCTTAAAGAAAGATACCACTGGCATTTTCATTTCCCTTTCCACTAATTCCAATTTCTTCCAAACTTCTGTTTTAATAGTTGTCCCATCTGACTTTACGAGGTAACACTGTTTTTTCTTTTTCAATTTTTTTTTCCAACGGCAGATGTTAAACTGGGTCTAAGTCATCTTTTCATATTTTTATTGCAGTTTGCTCTTGCAAGTATATATATATATATATATATATATATATAAAATGTTTATAAAGGTCTAGAGGTTATATTAGTTATTCGATCGGTATAAATAAATAAATATAAATATTTGTATATATATATATATATATATATATATATATATATATATATATATATATATATATATATATATATATATATATATATATAGGGGCCCGGAGTGGCCGAGCGGGCTAAGGCGCTTGCAATAGATAACCAAAGTTAAGCAACGTCGAGCGTGTTTAGTACTGGGATGGGTGACCGCCTACCGGAGAAAATCCACGCAGCCTGGGACTATCTCCCCTCCCCCGGATATGTGAGACCCGTCAGCCTACTGGAGGCAACTCACATACCGGGCGTCGGAGTGATGACCCTACCCCTTGTACCTAAATTGTGAATCGCGTTGTTGTCTTCCAGGATGTTAAATAGTTGCCCGGAGGTTTGGTCCATGGACGGTCTGCTTCGGAGTAAGAAATATAGATCCTCGTGCGCCTGCTGACCCTGAACAGCCATAATCCGTGGGTCTAGACCAATTTGTAACTGTCCTTGAATCCGAGAGAGTCGGTGGGAAGGACACTGCCCAATTGGCTCCAAAGGACTGGCTATGGAGCAATGGGCAGCCTGCCGCTGCACCATGGAAACCATGGTTCGCTGCAACGTGAGGTTGGGTGACCCCCTCCAAGCTGTCTGAGTTCCCGCAAGCGATAAAATACAGACATTTTATCGCTTGCGGGAACTCAGAAGACCACATCGCGCGACCAAAGATCTACATGGTCTATAGTATGCCAACAGAATATATATATATATATATATATATATATATATATATATATATATATAATTTTGAAATAATTCATTGATAATATTTTACAATATTTTACCGAGCTTGTCGGCCTCAACATGTTTGAGTCAGAAGGGATGCAAGTTCGATTCCGGCTCTAGTTGAAGTGTATAACGCTCAATATATAGCCAAAGTAGGTAAACCATCGAAAGATAAATAAAAACTACTAAAAACGAAAATAAAAAATGAAAGAAAGAACTCAAATAATTCAAAAACTGAAAGTCATTAATCCAAGTTGAGAAGAATTTTTTTTTTTTTTGTATAAATTGGATTAATTACAAGTAAAAGTAATAAAATATGAAAGGAGAGGTTACAAAATAACCTCGTGAATGGCCGAAAAGTTACATTCATATAATAATGAAATAATTAAATTTCATTATATATTTTGAGATGGTCGGTCTAACCTCGAAGAATTGTTTAAATCAATATATCAATTAATTATATAAACCTCAAAATCTAAAAATAACATTAAAATCGCAATTATTTTGTTGTTTATTTGCAGATGTATTTTCCCATAAGTTAAATAAGGTTAAGATAATTCGGTAAAACTCCTGAGCATTGGCAGATTTGCTCTTATAATATATCCCTGTATAGATCTTCATAGGACACAGCCAGCCTTTTTTATGTATTTGTGATTATCGTATTTTTTTTCGCAAAAAAATTGCCAAAACGGGACAAATAAATATATTTTGCATTTACATATTTTGTATTTTACTTAAAACAGCCTATTAGGCCTTTTATGGTTGGGTAAGGACTTCACTAATCAAAAAATTTATAAAAAAAATAAAATTATAATAAATTCGTTGTCGAATTGTATTCAAAATAAAACTAACCTGTGACCTCATTGATGAGGCTATTATGATCCGTATGAAATTTACTTGGCAACCGTCCTTATTTCGATTCAAAGACCGGTCTTGTACTTATTTCTTATGTTGTTTACGCATTATAGTTAATGCAATTTTTTATTTATAATTTTTGATTTGTTTATTTTTAATTTATAAAAAATATTAACCGTACAATGGTATTTTTAAGGAGAAAAAAACAGTAGGGGGTCATTCATCTCGTTTTTACCGTTGTTAAACTGCAAACAACAATTTTTTTTTTTCAAAATATATATTTCTGAAAAGAAGTAGGAAAAATCATATATGAGCTGTCCATTTACAAACACTGGTAGATTCTCTTTGCGAACTTTCCCAGGAACATGGAAAAACACTTTACTATAGAAAATAAATGTAATTTTTTATTTGGATACCAACATGTAACTAAAATTGAATGTGCATCAAATCTGATACATTATATTTAATGTTTATTAGTAATTTACAAAAAAAAAAACTGGACGTGTTTGTAACCAAAGAATGTACGTGGCCGACTTGGTAACAAAAATTGCAGACATGAAACTGTGAAATTCCTTGAGGTTTGTTTTAAAAAAGATAATACACTTAATAAAATACTTTTTTATAATAATCGAACTATATTTAATTGTTTAGCACTTTTTCTACTCACTGGATATTTTAATGCAAATAACAATTAAAATTTTCATTAATCTTTTACCACAGCAACCCAAAGAAAATTGTAAATATTCAACGAAAGGTATAGTTAAGCTGTTCGGGGTCACGTGGTCCGAATACAGTACTGTGATTAGCTCCACTGGGCGTGTTTGAAAGTTGAGGAGTTGGTTTTTTATTTTTGCAAAGAAATCATGTATTTAAATACATTTGTAACATGTATCTGTCCAGTTTGATAACTTTTTTATAGCATTTTAGTTTTAAAAACATGAAAAACTGACCTTTTTTTATGTAGTCTTTTATATGATGCATTAAATTCAATTTTCAAGTAATTAAAGTGTAAGAAACACCCTTGTACAAGGAATTCATACACAGTACATCCCATTAAAGAAATCATTTTCTACGATGAATTAACGATACTAGCTACACTTGATTGTTTTTCAATCGAGGATATTTAATGAGATTTGGTTTCTCTTCTTTAAATTTGATAAGATTTGAAGGACAAAATAGATTGACTAAGATGGAATTGACGATAAGTTATATATAAATAGAATCGATAGACATTTATGAAGAAAGAAAACGCAAAAATGACAGTTTTTACAGGTTTTAGTCAATTCTATTACAGACGAAAATAATAAACAGATTTTCTTTATAAATATTCACATCATCGATTTATTTATTTTTCTTTTACAAATTTATAATTTCAGTATAAAATTTAATTAAGAATCTATATTTTTGCAGTCAGGAATATCTATTACATCTTTCTAAAATGCTATTTCTGCTTTCGTAGATATTTTAAAAAGGATTACTTCAAACATTCCAGGAGGAAATTCAATGTTTTATCAGCTTTTTCCTTATAAGTTTAAATTCATATTACTAACTAAAAAGGACCTTACTTGGCTCTTCCACCTGAAAGAATCTTGTCAGAAAAAAAATAATCCCTGGTTTTAACTTGTCTCCCAACCGCAGCCTTTTAGCTCTTTTTTATAAAAAAAGTTCCTCGAAGCAAAATCTTCTTCTGCCCAGAAAAGATTTTATGCTAACAAAATATTTAAATAGGCTAAAAAAAGTTGTCCTTATTTAAGCCACGTCATCGTTAGATATTGTTTACCGTCGACGTACAACGGATATTATATTTAACTTATTACTTTCTTCTTTTTTTATCAAAAGGAAAAATAAAATACTAATAATAACGATAAATTTGAAATTTATTAAAATAAAAATCTCAGAAGGCTAACGAAGGCTAGAAAAACTTGGGCAACTCAATAATAAGAAGAAATAAATAAAAATATTTTTTTTAATAATGAAACCAGAATTGACGAAGTAAAATTATATAGATGTCGGGACATGGGGAGAGAATCATGTAATTCAAAGCTAATAAAACATTATTTAAAATAGTAACTAAATATATTGTAGATGAAGATAGTAATATTTGTGTAATTAATAGTTGATGTTGTATTGTAGAAAGCATATATCCTGATGACGAAGAAGGTCCTCGAAAAGTCGTGACCTTGTTATAAAAATGTTTTTTTTTTTTAATATAAAGTTATAGGTCAAAAGAAAAGTGTCAATCACAAATTAATTTATTATAATATATTAACTTCCCTATTAACTAGAAATTATTTAATATAGTAAATTAAAATAATTTTAACGCGATAATCTTATTGTCGTTAGCATATAAATATAATTGTGTTTCACTAAAGATTTTTAATCAGTTGACATCCGCATGATGGTATAGAAGGATCAATCCCATTAGGGATTGATAAATTATTTGCCAATTCTATAATTTTGTTTTATTAAAAACTAGTTTCGAATGTTATAAATTCATCTTCAGTCCTAAAAACACACCAAAAATAAGCAATTAAAAATTTAGTTTGGTATTATTATGCATATTAAATTAAATGTAATATAAATCGGTATTATAAAGCAATTATGAATTTAATTAAGACAAGGAATCAAATAAATGTTGGTACTCACCAAGGTTTAAATGGGTTATATCATTTCATGAGTATTTGATTTCTTGTCTTAATTAAACTCATGTCATAAATGTTTTATAATACTGATTTATATTACACCTAATTTAATGTGTATAATAATACCAAAATAAATTTTGAATTGCTTATTTTTGAATTTTTTTTGTGTTTTTAGAACTGAAGATGAATGTATAATATTCGAAACTAGTTTTCAATAAAACAAAATTATACAAGTGAAAAATAATTTATCAATCCCTATAAAGATTTTGAAGACTGTTAATATGGATAACGTAATCGTTGACAATATACGAGTACACGCAGATTTTTTTAATGTCACTTTTTTATAGAAGATTAAAAATAGACAAATAGTAATCGCTGTATTAAAAATAAATAAGTTGCAAGGACTTCAACAGCAGTTAGATAACAATATGCAGCAACCAAAACAACCCAACAGAAACATGAGAAAAAAAAATAAAAATGGCACTAAAAATATCGGAAATATTATAAAACAATCCTCGCCACGTTTCCTGTTGACTCTGAGCCAGGACCTACTTTGAAAATATAAAAAATATATTTTTGCCTGTTGACAATGAGAGTGCCAAAAAAAAAAAAAATCGTTAAAAAGTTGCCAGATAATTTGACGAATTTACATCATAAGCTTGGACTTTTAAATAATTTTCTGGTCCTATTGATTAATTTTTAATTAGAGTTTTCCATTTCTCGTAAAGCCAAAATCATTAGTCCAAACATTACTATTTAGATACCAAGATATAAGTTTACTAATATCTTACAGTTTACAAACAGATATAAGTTTTCTAATGACAACCATACCACTAGCAGTTTAAAAAAAAAAATACATCGCTTGGTGGGGCTTCTCTTGTAAATATTTTTAATAATATAACATCCGGCAAATAACAATTATATTTATTGCTAGTTTACTTAGTTAAGGAGGTGAATGTTGGTGGTAGTATCATAATGATAAAGTATTTGGACAGTTTCAAAAACATTTTTTTCTCCCCCCCTCCCCCATATGGTATTATTTTGAAATAGGATAATGGAGTTGGGGTAGAATCGGCACATGATGCATTTTAAGAGATTTCTTAGAAGGGAAATTTTTGTTTCATATTCAACTGACGGGCCTCATTATTTGTTAAATTGCTAAAGTAAATATTATATGATAATATTTCCTTAAAGGTTTTAAAGACATTAGACAGAGATTTTTTTATTATTTTATAGCAGATTGTTTAAAATTTTATTTCAAAGCATCATCGGATTCGATACCGGCAGTGGCAGATAATTATTATTCTGTTTTCAGCCGTGGATCGGCCCTTTGGGATCGGGAGACCCCTCTTGAGTCTATAAAGTGGGTACCCTTATTGGAGGAAAAACCTGGCTGTTGAACGTGATCTCGGTCGAATCACCTCCTTGCACAACCGTTGGCTTAGAAACAGTACGGTCTTTACCAAGTACTGAAATCTAATACCCTTCCCCAGGTAAGTAGTATTAGACACACATTTTTTTCAAAGCATCAAGAGATGTGTTAATATCAGGGGTTGGTAAGAGTGGTTTGGACCTCTTTTGCTTCTCGATGCATTTCAAGAGGCGTCTGAGGAGAGAAATATTTGGGAGTCTTTGGTTATAACATGTTTCTAGCGATGGGGCTCACTAATTTTATTGTGTCAGTCTAGTTAGTTAGATTTTTAGAATCAGAGATTTTTACTGCACACACTATTTGACTGTCACGACTAAACATTGCATCATATACATTTAACTACAAATTACAACACCATTAAATTATTATCGTGTTCTGTATGAAACATGAGTGCATCTTTTACAAGAGGCCATGACCGTTTGCAGACAACAGAACCAGAGTAGAGCTGGTTTTAAATGAGTATTAAGAATGTATATCAAACGCAGAAGCGGTACAAGAATGGATGGAGCCTTGAGATATTCCTCCTACAAAAAAGTATAATGAGCGAGATTAAACTTTGTAGAACGAACAATAAACGATTGCATAGAGGCTTGTTGAATAGGCTTGTTTAAATGTTAAGGTCCAGTGCTCCAGTTATTCAGTTTCCTCGACGATCTTCCCTTTCCAAAGGAATAAGATTTCGTAAAAAAAATATCGAAGATTTACTAGACCAACAGAAAAAAGAAATTATGAAAATATATCAGTGGTATTAAGTATGCTTCATAAGCTCAATGCTGTAAACATCCAAAAATCTCTATGATGAACTAAGCTGGTGAGCAATATATCAATTTATATCAAACAAAGAAAAAAAAAATAAAAAAATATATATATATATATATATATATATATATATATATATATATATATATATATATATATATATATATATATGAGTTCACTAGAACTCATGAGATATAAAATTTAATTATTTACATTTTTTTTTGTCAGGGTCTGCTGAATTAAGAGGAAAGGTGGTGTACGACGATCAATCATTCCACTGTCACTTGAGGGACCTCCTCTATATATGATTAAATGTACTCAACTTAAAATATATTATCGTAGCAGATAGGATGACGCCAGCAGCTCAACACCTATTGGATGAACCGTCAAATAAAAATTGATAAATGCTAATAATCACTCTTGTATGGCCATTATATATAATGCTTATGCGTTTAGTTCTTTTTTTAAACTGCAATACTTGAAACTGACCGTCAGAACTATTCGAAATTTTTCGTTCGTTTATATGGAGCATTAAAATAAAGAGGCGAATTGTATAATTAAAATAAATTATTAGGATTCCAAATTACTGTGAAATTTATAACCTTTCAGACTTCTTTTTCTTCTGTATTAATTAAATCAACGATGTTTCGGACAGAACTAGTCCATTTTCAAGTCTAAAAACATAATATACAAAAACTTTGTCAACAATTACTGTGCAATAAAAAAATCTTAATAAATAAATTTTCTATATTGTCCAATAATTACTATTCAAAGAGATTAACTATCACTATCATCATTAAAAACAATCTTGTAACACCTCTATTGGTAAAATAATTGAGAAATAACCAAATAAATATTTATAATTAAAATTTATTTCATAATATACCTGCATCATTTCTTCTTACTTATTCATTATCTGATCCAAATCTGGATTATTGTCAGTACTATTTCTAACATAAATCATTAATTTTAAGTGGTCTGTAAACAGTAAGTTCTAAGTTCATTTCTCAATAATTAATTCAACAATTATATCATCAAACTATTTGCATATCAATAAATGAATTATCTAATCACTGCTTCCGTTGACATTGCTTCTCCTTGTGTAAAACAAATTAATTATGAGATGGTTGGTGGATAATATTATCATTTTCATATGGTCCCCTCCTTTTATTTTCTTATTTTTGACGTTTAAAACTACTCAGCATTACTGAGTCAGCAATCATTATTTTCAGAATTTACAAGAAAATTTAAAGATTTCCAGTCTTTCTTTACAAAGAGTCCTTATGTTTTTTAAATCTTGAATAAGTCCTGACAAATATTAATTTAAAGAACTGAATTATACAAGAACTAAGAAGGTTGATCACATCACCAAATTGTAATTTCCATTAAGCTCGCGGCTATATCCCATTTAAATTGTTCCAACGGTCACCACAGTCCATTAACATAGCAAAGCGTTAATGGAATCACCGCCGTAACCATTAGTCCAAGTAAAATTAAAAAGTATTAAAAGTAATTTAACAACATTTAATATATTAATTAATTACACATTTCAACGCGCGTAATGTTCAGTAGCTTATTTTAATTAAATTCATAAAATTGTATCTACGTATCTTATGCATGCCTGTTGTAACTACAATCCATAACAAGTAAGTTGCAATCCATTATTCATACAAAATAATATTCTTAGTCGTAAGATCATTAAAGTTCACAAGAAACTTTCAGCTGCTTAGTTGGATTAGTGGTTTAGAATTCTGTAGCAACTAACAACTAAGCCTAAGAAAGTTTTTTTCGGAGAACTAAACAACAATATTGGTAACATATTCTTGATTATAAGCAAAAGTTCACTATAATAGTTAAAAACCACCGTTTAAAGATAAAAGGTAGAATTTATATATTAGGTAAAATAGGCCGAACATGAGATAAACAACTAAAATCAGTTAAGGGAGTTTTGGAAACGTTGAAATTATCTTTATGCTAACGCTCAAATTTTTTATCTGTTAGCAAATACTTTTTCTTATCGAAGGCTGCATATACAGGGTGCCCCAGGAAGAAATGCCAATAATTGAAAGAGAGGATAGTCTATCAAAAGTTTTCGAGTCTATCAAGTTCGTGTTTTCGTTTTCGAGATATGATTTTCCAAGAAAACCACTTTTTTTTCTAATAAATTCAAAATTTGTATAATGTAACTGAACTTTTCTCAAACTTTTTCACCATTTTTGGAATTTAAAATGATTTCCTATAAGAGAGCAATCAATTTTTAGAAAAAAAATTTGCTTCAAAAGGCGATTATAACAGCTAAAGCAAAGTAAACAAATAAAAAGGAATAATTTTATGAAATACTCGGACGAGTCTTATGGGATGAATTTTCTAGCTTCGAACTTAGGAGATTCAAAAAAGTTGCTTCATTTCATCAGCTTTCCACCGCTATACCATACTTTGCGAAGCTGGCCTAACTTCGAAGAGGTATTGAGGTTGGGAGATCAAAAAACGTAAGATATCTAAAAGAGCAACAGTACATTTTAATTTATTTATCCTGGTTTTGAGATCTCGTACTTTATTATGTTTTGTTTTTCCAAAAAAATGTTTCTAGAGTAGCTTACTACTGCCAAAAGACTGTTTATTTATTTGAATGTTTTTTATTGTTTGTCCAACAATGTTAATTCTTTCTTATTTCTTTATGTGGCGATGGTGCTTATTGGTATTGCGGTAAAGTGGCAGCCGTTGCAATATTTTATTCCACTTCATTTCCTAATTACCATCTTATGATAACCACCCTCACATCATAAAAAGAAAGAAATTAAAAATAAATAAATAGTAAAATTGTTAGACAAACAATAAAAACTTTTAAAAACGAAAAACGTTGTTTTTGCAGTGATAATCCACTCTAGAAAAAATTTTGGGAGGAAAAACAAGGTACGAGATAAAAAACCGGGAAAAAAAATATTAGCCACTCAAATTATTGAAGGCATAGAGTTTTTTGACCTCCCTACCTCAATATGTCTTCGAATTTAGACCAGATGTACAAAGTTGGGTAAAACGTTGGAAAGTTGAAATAAAGCAACGTTTTTGAATTCTCCAAGGTCGTATCTAAGAAATTCATTTCGAAAGATTCAACCGAGTATTTCTTAAAATTGTTCGGTTTTCTTTGTTTACTTAGCTTTGGCTACAATAATCGCCTATTGAAGCAAAATATTTCTATAAATCTGTTCCTATTTTACAGGAAATTTATCATAAATTTTAAAAATGGGGACAAAAATAATGTTGCAGTAAAGAAAATTGGAACTTTATTGAAAAAAAAAAAAAACTTGGTCTTCCTGTAGAACACTTTAAAAATCATATCTCGAAAACGGATTGATATAAAAAGGTATGGTTGGCGACACTGAACTACATTTTTTGTAGGTTATCCCTCCATCAATTGTTGGCATTTCCTCCTGGGACACCCTGTTGTCATATTTGATGTATGATAAATTTCTGAAATCCTAATAACCTCCAACAAACTCTTCAATAACTTCAACAAATTCTTCAAACTTCAGTAACCTTCGTTCTTCAACACAACCTTAAAATCAACTTATATAAGAAACTTCGAACAGTCCGTCCATTTTCAAGCCTTTTTGCTTTCCATAATTGTATTGCCAAGTTTATCACCAAGGATTTTTCGTCCGTTTATGGTTTTTTTGTATCCTTGTTTGTATTTATTATAAACTTTATAGTTTATTTTTCCTATTTAAATACACACACACACACACACACACACACACACACACACACACACACACATATGATATATATATATATATATATATATATATATATATATATATATATCGTCATTTTTTAATAATAAACTTGTCATTTATTCTATTGCGATGTTTGCTACTTCATTGTACCCCTCGTTTTATTCCTACACAGTATAGACTCTAATATAGTGCAATGTATTCCTAGATGTATATATATTACAAAAGGGTGAGTTTTATTTTAGACGACATAGAACACATCGGTATATCACAGTTGCTCTCAACCACTACTGTAGCCGGGGCAATGTACCCATGCTTTATATCAAAACTGTCATAGCGAGATCTTCATACAAAGGGAAGTTTTGTTGGGATATTCATAACACCATTGCTGACCAGAATAGTTCTCTAGTAGCATCTATTCCCCAACATTTGCCAAATATAACGACCGGCATCGCTAATTATTAGTCAGAACTAAAACAATTTTCTCTCAATGTTTCAAAATAGAGATGAGCCCACCATCCTGATTGAAATGTAAAAATTTGACTTTCAGACTTAAGAAGAAAGATTCATGAGAAAACAGCATTAAATGTAATTGGGATTTTGATAAATATAGGCATTCGGACCATACCCAGACATTTATTCATTCTAGAAATTCAAAACAAATAACATAAACAAATAATAACAGAGGTTATTTTGAATTTATATCTTCTATCAATATCTATGGTCATAGCACCAATAATAAGATATTTTATAAACGTCATAAAAGACGTTTACTGATTATGAACTAATTATAAAGACGATTGTAAATTGTATAATGATATTATAGACCCACTCTGTTGTTTTTTGCAAAGCAAAAGTTAAAAGTTTAAAAGATTTTGGTGAATTTAAATCATCCTGAATAATAAATATTTGATTTATTCATAATAATAATCAATTTAGATTAAGAAAAAAAACGATCATTTTATTGACATCCAATTTATTAACTAAAAAATGTTTATGCACAAAACACATTAAATTATATAGTTACGTTTCGGCCTTTTATTTTGGTCATTTTCAAACATGTGTTGTGTATTAAAACCATAATTATCAAAAAGTACTGAATGTAAAAGTACTACACATTGTATATGCTTAAAAAAAAAAATTTTAATAAATTGAAAGTGGAATTATTCTTGGCTTTTTTTTAAAAATATAAATTGATTAATAAAAAATAAATAAGGATTCCCACTTATTATAAAACGAACAGCTTAAATAAAATTGCAGACTTTGAAAGCATATGAGATCTCGATACTTCATCTTTGTATAAAACTCTTTTTCGGTTGGTTGATGAATCACTGACTTGGACCCTATCAAAGAACGAGTAGGATCTCCTCATATTCGAGAGAAAAGTCATGCGTAGAATATTTGGTACAATAAAGAATGGAGAATTCTGGAGAAGCCGAAATAAAATAACTGATAGCTCTGAACTGCTTAATGTAGCTAATATTGTCATGGTTATTAAACTAGAATGATTGAGCAGTTCGCTGGTGAGAATGGCAGATGTATTGGTTCCAAAGAAAATAAATATGCATTTAACTAGGAAAGTTGAACGTCCGGAGCTGCATTGGGCCGGAAGGGGAGGCGCCAATGCAAAAAGCCTTTTGTGCATGAGGAACTGGAGAACGGCTGCCCAGAACAGCAATGAATGCAGGATTTTGTTTAATTGTTTACTTTGAAGTGATTACTATAATTAATGGTCCTTTAATGTGACGGGTTACAATATTTGTCTATAAAAACAGTTCATTTTTCAATACGCAGCAAGGTTCAAATCATCATATCCGAGATTATATTTTATTATTTGGAATTCACAAATGCCATGCTAAAAGGGTTAGGTATCAGTGGATCTCCTGTTTCTATTTAGTTATTTACTCTTGATCTGTTATTATTTTTTTTAATTTGTCTTTAATTGTTAAACAGCGAACTCAGGCAGATGGCGTAAGGCCGTTCATACTTTGTTCATTAAGTATGTAGATACATAAATTTTCTAATTAATAAAGTATTATTTTTATTATTAATTCACAAATAGCAATTGAAAAATAAGTATTAATAAGGTATAATAATAATACTTAAATCAAGTCCTTTCAGCATTGATCTGAATTGATTACGCCCATCGGAAATAAGGAAATTTAGATGTTACAGATAAACACATTTCCCATAAACAGATAAAGACTTTTAATTTAAACCTACATTCAAAGGATCCGAAGTTAATTACCATATTTAATTAATTATATGAAAATTTAAAGTGAGACGAAGAGGATCTTTGGAAACTTTTTGATTAATTGCCCTGGAAATTACTAGAACTATTTCCAGTATTCCAGCGGTTTCGTTGCTATTAATTCCAGCAGCTGAGGCTCTGGACTAGGATCGATAGTGCACGTCTCATTTATTCAGGCCCGGTGTCTACTCTCATCTCCTCGGGTAATAAGCTCATTGGGCTTAATGAGCAAGGAATTGTTTCATCGGTTGGGGTTTAAATTAAAAAATATATAAGATATAAGCATGTATATACAACTACATATTTAAAATAATACATAGGTATCATTCTTCTAGTCGATGCCAGGTTTAATGGGTAAGGATTTTTAATTTTCATAAGGAAATAAACTTATCCCTTAAATAAAAATGCTTGAAACTTAGAAAAAAACTTTTGCCAAGTTATAAAGTAGAATATTATGAATGGAAGATTCAAAATAAACAGCCACATTTTCGCCAAATGAGGCGTCATCATGACGGAATCAGATAAGATCACATAAATACAGATCAGAATAATAACATCTCACATCAACAGTCTAAAAAATACTGAACAAATAGGGTCAGTAAACAAGGGCGTACGCAGGAATTTCTTAAGAGGAGGAGCGGCCCTAAGAAATATAGCTGGCAATCTGAAATATTTATAGATAAAAATATATCTGAATATTCAAGAGTATTTTTTTAATATCGGACACATATTTGAATGTGTTGTAGCTTTTTAAAGTCAACTCCACTCATTATAATTTCATCAGTTTAAAGATTTTTTTTTTTTTTTCTCGGACGAGAATTTGCTTTGTAAGCATTTCTGAAGCAGAAATCAGTTCTTTGTAATTTCACCCCTTTCTAGAATAATTTTTAAAATCGAAGGAAATTTTGGCTTTTTTGAGCAGAATTCAGTTGATTATAATTTCGCCCCTTCCGAGAAAATTGGTGAAAAAAGGACGAAGCTTGACTTGTTCTGAAAATTTCTAGAGCAGAATATTTAGCTCTAATGTCGCCCGTTTCAAGAAAATTTGGGATGTTTTGAGGATTTCTGGGGCAGAAATCTAATTCAGCTCGTTATATTTTTCATAATCGGACGCGAATTGTCAATGAGTTGAATCTCTACCTTACTCTTTAAGAGAGCAAAATAACTGATGTATTCTCCTGAGTATAATAAAGAGCGCATTCGTTCATTTTAATTTTTTTTGTTGGTATTGTATTTTTGTCTGTAAAATATAGAAATTGTATAGTATGTTATTTCTTCAATTTATTCAGCAATTCTGCATGCGTAATATTGATATTTCTAGAATCTATCTTAAAATTCACTGTATTTTCCAAATTTTCTGTTACCGTAAAGGTTTCCAATAATTTTTTGCTGAAGGTAAGAATCTTCAAAATCAAACTTAAGATATTTTTGTTGTTTTATTATATTCTGGATTATTTTTATTTTTACAATCATTAGTATGTTGATAGATTCTATTCTTTACACATTGGCCGCTCCATAATATATCCCAGAGTAATTTAAACAATTAATTTTATATTCCACAGCTGCAGTTTTATTTTTTTGTAGTTAATAGACCCTCATTTGGCAATAGTTTTGTTTTTTAGATAATTTAATAAGAAATAAAAAACACAGGTAAAATAGAAGTATTTTCATTGGTTTTATTAAGTGTGAATATAATAAATTTGTCCCGATGTGTAATTTTAATTTTTTTTAAAATTATTTAATTTATTAAAGTATTGTTATAAAATAATTGTTAAACATTTTTTTAGAAATCCCATGTCACCGATGAAAAAGATCTCCAACCAAGAAATAGAATATGGCGCAGCACAGTTAAAATTTAAAACAAATACTGCTTTTAGTTGTAAGTTATAATATTTTATAATCAGGCAATGCGACACAATAGTATTCAGTGTGAAAATAACCAAAAAATATGACTATGCAAATAAGTTTTTATTAATTAATATATGTTCGATTAATATGGCCTTTTATATCATAATCTAAATTGATTAATTTACAAAATATATTAGTATCCCATTAAATATGAACAACCATTGGTTACCGTTGCCGTTGGTTACATTTGTTGTAAAAATTAAGCCTAAATTGACGAAACATTCATTGGTTAGTTGTTTAAAATAGAACAAAAAGTACAGTAAAGTATTAGTACAGTAAGGTACTCTACCTTTTACCGAGAGGGAGAAAGAATGGCCTAACAAAGTTTCAAAGTTCATAAAATAAAAATAAAAGTAAGACTGGGCAAGAGGCTAAGAAGCTACAACAAATCAATAAAAGAAAAAGCGAAATGGTGTAGATAAGAAACTGTTCTCCATGAATTTTCACAAAGTCCTCTTCAGGTAGATCAGAAAATACCTCAGAAGTTCCGATTAGTTGAAAATAAAGATGATTGAAGATTAACAATCAAAACGAGGTTGACAATAATAAATTATCACCTCCTAATAATTCTCTTTAAGTGTTGTACATAAAAAATTAACAACCCATTAATTATAGATGCTAATACATACACATAAATTTATCATAAAGCCAAATACAGCCGATTATTCGTGTTATTTTTTTTAGTAAAATAGAGTTATTATTTGTATTAAAAAAATAAATAAATACTGGGATTTTCGAAAATATCATTAATACCCTTTGCACAGACATATATAAAATAGCTTGTGAATCATCACATCGGAAAGACAAAGTATCCTTCAATAAGTTACCACTAAAAGCAACGTTTGACTTGGCATTCAGCATTTCCTAACGATCCCTCCTTACCTTCTAAACAGCAAAAAGGTCCGCCGCCTCTTGAGCCTTTTCAAGGGATGTCCAAAAACTTCACAAAGGCATATTTGATGTTTTAGAAAGACGTTAGGATTTGGGAATATCAGAAAAGGGCCCTTAAAATAAATATCCTTTTCTAGCATAAGCGTAGGATAACGCTCTTAAGTTGGACTTAACGAAGTCCTAAAACTGATTAATGCCGTCTCATTAAATCTAAAACTCTGGTTCTAGTATGAATGAGGAACACATTAATAACCGGCATAATAAGCGAAAGAGTAGCCGTTTATTTCATTTCTAGAGACAAAAGTAAAATTATCGAGGGATATAAATTAGCCAAGTTTTTTATTTTATTCTATAACTCTAAAAATAAAAAAGATAAATGAAACAAATGAAAAAAAAAATATCTTCTAATGCATACAAATTAAATAAAACGATTGTTTAAATCGAAGTGATGAAAATTAAAAAAAAAAATTAACAACATAACTAAATATATATAATTTTATTCGGAAAAACTTTCATTACTATTGATTATTTTAATAGTTAGCAGAAGTTTGAAATATCATTTTGACAGGAGGTTATCTGTTGCAAATATTGATTTTAAATTGAAAAGACGAAAATACCTTCACAGAACTATTTCGACTTCATGGATTCGACATGCCAATAAACGAGCTCATATCTCTAATTGATTAAAAGTTGTTTCAAAGAGAAGTGAATATGCTATAACTATTTTCGAGCTCCAATAAAATTGTGTATAGTGAATTAGACAGGTTAATTATTTCGATAAACTAATAAAAAAAGGGAAAAAAATATACATTTTAAACTAATCTCAAGGCAATATGCACGCATTCACCTTTACATATTGATTACCTTTACAATTAATGTAAGCATCAAAATAAACTACACTACTTTTTTTGCCATTATATTTCAGCATGTTTAATTTAATTTCAAACACTGTAAACTATTTTTCATTTTTAAACAGGCACTAGACATATATTATATATAATAATGAAACCTGATTTTGATGAATAAAAATTCAGAAAGTATTATATCTTAATAATTCTATTATTTTTAAATAATAAGATAAAACAAATCGAATATCAAGTTCAACAAACCACAATATTAAAAAAAAAGAGATTAGAAATGGATAAATAAATTTAAAGAAACACAGTTTCGCCGAGCTAAGTTTCCTGAATATGATTAAATCATTTTACGTATTTTAATTAATTAAAAAAAAAAGTAGAATGTTCTTGGTCAGTGGAAAATACGTTTTCAATCCTTGATAAAAATTATCTTAAATACATAGGAACTAAAAACAAAGAATAAAATTACCAATTCGTCATGGGGGAGGGGAGAGGAAACTGGAGTTTTTGTAGAAAAATAAAATAAGAAATAGGTTAACCAAATCAACATTATATTTTGCTATTATTAGCCTGCCCTGCCTATTAACAAATCAAATTAAAATAAATTTCTAGGACAACCTATCTATAACACTGTATAATGATTAATTTCTATACTGTGTGGTCAGTTTTGATTTTCATACTGCGAATAACCGAAGTACAAAAATAAGAACAATAGCACAAATTCAAAACGAACCAGCTCCATCTTAATGAATAACAAGAAAAACTATAGCAATATAAGTCATTTGAATTTCTGGGAACGAGGAATCTGTTTATAGAAAAGAACAAGGAAGTTTATCCAGAAGTATTTTTTCTTTTAATTTTGTTAAATATCCTTAGTTACGAAATATTCTTTTTATTTCCTCTGAATTACAACTAATTTGTATACCTTCTTTATTTCAGCTTTACATAGAAACCATTGTTATTTCCTCAAAAATTATACGGATTGATTATAAATTAAAAATTTCTTGAAAAGTTTCAATGATTAGTGAAAGAAAAGATCTTTACAGGATAAAAAATAATTTTCGCATTTTAAAACTATATTTTTTGTCATCAATTTGAATAATCCTTAACCTCAAGTGTTCGTCCTTCGGGTATTTGCTTTCATGGCACCATTAAAAACCTAGGTTTCTATTAAAACTCGTGTTTTCTTCTCTACTCGTCTACACCACTCAACAGTTTTCCTATTTTGTTTTATCAAAATACTGTGTGCAACCCATCCCTTATTAGAATGACTTCGGCAAAGGAAGGATCTTGCCTCGACCATGCTCTAGTCGGTTTTCCTACTTTTAAGAGAAAAAAACATTGCTAGGAGCTGACTAATATCGTAGTGTCCTTATTCCCAAAAGTTCCAAATATCCTCAAAATAAATTCTTCGTATGCATTACGTGCAATAAAGTTAAGAGTAGCCACCCTTAACCAATTTTATCAAACCATCATCCCGTAGGGCGATGAAAAAAAAATCTCTTTTTTTAAAAGGAAAAGAAAAAGAATAAAAGAATATCCTTTGGAATAAAAAGGAAATTATTTTTTAAACAGTCCATACAAAAATACTAATGAATGATATCTTCCGATCTACTCATTTACTGAGTTTCTGCTCATATAATATGCAATCTCACGTTTTATTCACTTAGAAAGATGTATAGATACCTTGAATCAATAATCGGTCCATATTTGTGGAGCACGTGTTCCATACAATTAGTAAAATAATAAGTTAAAATAATACGTATAATAAGTAAAAGAATTGTAAAATAATAATGAAGAAAATTAGCTTTGAACAAAAATCGGTTTAAAATAAATAATAATATAGTACTTAAATATTTCATTATGTAACTCCTATTTATACTCATCGAACTAGAGCACCTGCTCAGTTTTTTGAGGAATGAGTACGTGCTCAGTTTTCTCCACTTTACCTATTGTTTGAAATATTGTCTTTTTCTCCTTGCTTATTCTTTTATTTATCCTTTTTTTTTTTACAAAAGGTCACAGAAGAAGTATGAGCTTAGTAAACTTGAAACTACCCCTCTCTATCCCGATGATAAAGTGGTTTCCGATGTTCCCCTTGATATCCGGCAGATATAAACGATAAAGCGGAAATATGATAAGTGACAAATAAATCGTACAAAGGCAGCCATAAATCGGAAGAGAAAAATGGCCTTAATAAGACCACGCAGGCCTTGAAGCCTATATTTCACAGAATGGTCGAACAATGTAACCGCAGATGAGTGTTTGGAAAATGTTTTCCGCCTCTGTCTTTAATAATTGATGGGTAGAAATAAAACACAAAAATTACCTGGAAAAAGTTCAGTTTTTCTATTTCTACTATGAACCCTTTTCGTTCTATATGCATTAGTTTGTACCATATCAATGTTATCTCCTAATTAAACTAAAGCGTTATCACCTTTTAAAAAAATAAATTTGACTACACCGCAGGTAATACAGTAGTCCTGATACTTTACAGGTTACATTTCTGAGGATACAAAACCTCTCTCCCCTCTGAACCCTGTACTCAATAATGACCTATTTCACCTGCACATAATAGCAAAACGGAGTGTACTGGTTCGAACCAAGCCATATATCGGTGGACACAAGCAAAGTTGAAGAAGTCTTTTGGCTAGTGTGGCCAGTTGTCTGGACAAACATCTTCCTAGTCCTAGACTTCTTTTATTATTTTGGTTTATAATTTTCAATAATAGACCTTTGGAATCGACCAAGGAAAACAATTTTGTAACCCCCTTAAAATTTGAGGTTTTACGTTTCAAGATAGATAGAATCCAAATATTGAATAAATAATAATCCGGCGGCCATACGCCATCCAATATCGAATAAAAAAAAGTCCGCCGTACGCCGTCCACGGATTTTCACCGAGACTGCTGGACCGATTTTCTTGAGATTCGGTACCAGTGCCACAGGTCACCCCAGGATGATCCTCGGAACTCTATATTACCATCCGTCTGTTTGGTTCGAGATCTAATTAGCTCATAACTCGGTCATTTATAAAGATAGAGGAGAAATGTAAGGTTTTTTGGAATCACCATAACAAGGTATTAAATAAAAAAAATCTATATCGATAAATGATTTTGGTTTACTATTTTCAATAATAGACCTTTGGAATTGATCAAGGAAACAATTTTTGTAACCCTCCTCAAAATTTGAAGTTTTACGTTTCAAGATACGTAGAATCCAAATCCAAAAAAAAATCCTTCCACAAAATTTTCCCTATAAAAGGAAAAAAGTGGTTCTAATTAATACCTATACAAATTGATGTAAATAAGAAATACAGCAAACATCCATTTATTTCGACACAACTTGAATTGTATTTGCTTTGCACTATGTTCTTCCCCCTCCCCTCCTTCTACACACTCTCTCCCCTCTCCTAAACCTCTTCTTTTAGTGAGCATATCTAGAGAAAAAAACAGACTTTTTTATAATTTTTAAAATAATAACGTGCACTCAATAATCACCTATTTTACCTGCACATAATAGCAAAACGGTGTGTACTGGTTCGAACCAAGCCATATATCGGTGGACACATGCAAAGTTGAAGAATTCTTTTGACAAGTGTGGCCAGTTGTTTGGACAAACATCTTCCCAGCATATCAGCGAGCTTCGAAGAATATCACTCGAACGTTTCGAACTGATTCCTATGATGTAGCGTGCGTCTACCTCCATTGGCCTGATGGCAAAGGAGGTGAGCTAGAGTGCTATTACGGATTACGTTGTTCAAATAAGCTCAGAAAGCGCGAAAGGAGAGGCCCAGTCACGAAGTAATTACTTAGCCATCTTACAATTTTAATCTTTTGCCAGTTTTTACATATGCAAAAAATAATATCATTAATGTAAACTATGAGGTTAGAATAAATTACTCTTAGTCAGCAATCGGTTCTAATTAATACGAATACGGGTTGATGTAAAGAAGAAATACAGCAAACATCTGTTGATTTCAACAGAACAACTAGAATTGTATTTGCTTTGCACTATCTCCCTCTCCTTCTACACCAATATCCATATAGTAAACTGATACCCTGATATTAGTCACTGATGTTTGCAAACCCAACATCTCATCCGGGGCCAACTTTTATGTAATTCAATCTTAAGTTATAAAATTATCTGAGAACAATATAATGGTTATCAACCTTGAAAGGCCACTTAAATCAGTCTGAAACTGAAATGAAATAAAATATAGTTAGTTGACGTACGAATGATAAATACAAATATAGTTAGTTTGCCTGAACATTTATTTTTATTAAATAACAAAAAATAAATAAATGAGATAGAACAATAATAAAACTAATTAATATGTGAAAACCCTTACTATACTAGAAACAGTTGAAAGACATTTACGCAAACTGGGATGGGCTTGAATGCTAACGCATGAATTGATAATAAATAAGTTCACTGGTCGTCATTACCATTAATTGATTGGTATTAATAAATATTAAAGAAATAACGAAAATACTTGTTTATAACAATATCACACGAGTATGAAATGAATAAAGAAACGTGAGTTTTATATGCTTTAAAAACTATTTTTTTAAATTGTATTTGTTTCGAAATTAATATGGATATATCAAGACAATAGGTGTATAGAGAAAAAAAAAACCACCTCGAGGGAGTGGGAGTACCCCAAAATGTTGGTAGAACGTAGAACTATGTAAAATATACCAATAAAAGAATATTGAGATATATGGAAGAAATTATTGCTCTAATACACGACACTACTCTACCAACACCTTCTTTCTCTCCAAAATGATGCTCTCTAATTGCAAAATTTCAGTTTAGGATTAACATCTGGATCAGAAGTGGATAATAGATTTTAATGTACAAACTTTGCTAATCAATTCATTATTTTTGTATTTTTCATTTTCTCTGTTTTTTTTTTACTTTTTTCTTGTTTTTTCTCTTTTTTTTGTTTTGCTCAAATCAATTATGTTTTTTCGATAAAAAAACCTATTTATTTGCTTATTTATTTTACAGAAGATATTGTAAAAATTAATTGTTCTGTATTCTATAGTCTTATGGCCAGATAATGTTACTGTTTTATTGGTTTCTTCATGTTATTCTTAAGGGACCTAGTCCCAGAATAAAGTTCTTTTATCTATCTATCTATATTAGACATGTTTCAATAAAGCATTTAAAATAAATCCAAAAGCATATGACAAATTGAAAATATATCGGTACGAAACTGTAGTTAGTGCCTACGATTTTAAAATTTGTATGAGCAGCCCGACGATCTAACAAAAATTAATAGAAAAATATTTAGAAATTTTTATTTTGGTATACATGAAATACCGAAATATTAATTATTCATTAGTCATAAATTTAAATAAATTTTATGAATAATTTATCATGAATCACTAAACCGAGAATATGCGTTAATTACTGTATTTTATCATTTCCTATGAACTTTAATAATTTCAGATTTCAGATTGGATTTAATACACCATTATTCCCTTATTGAAATAGAATCTTTAATTCTAAAAAAAAAATTGAAAATTAATAACTAATATCATATAATATAATTTCTACTCTCTTCAGAAGTTTCATATTTTGTATATTTTCGTATGTATGTATATATTCGTATGTATATATTCGTATATTTTTAGTGAACTCAACAATTTCCCTTTGAAATTTCTTCATTTTCTTTATATTTTTATTCCAACAGCCGACGTTTCGAAGTCTTCCTTCGTCATCAGGTTTTTATTTTTTTTTTTCTTAAATTTCTATTATTGCTTATATTTAATATCTTACTCCATCATGTCCATAAAATATTACTTTGTCTGTTGATCCAATTTTTATTGAAATCGATATCAGTTCTTAGTAGAATTTCCCAATGAAAAATTTTAAAAATCAAGTTTTAAAATAAAATAATATTTTATGAATATCATAGACATAGAGAACTTCTTCCATTGATTAAATATAATTTTACGAGAAAAAATAAAACCTTGAAGACGAAGGATGACTTAGAAACGTTGGTTTGATGGAATAAAAATATAAATGTAAATAAAGAAATGTTAAAGGAGAATGGTGTTGACTAAATACAGAATAAATAACTATTGAAGATCGAAGATAAAGCCAAAAATGAGAAGAATTTTTTTAGACGAAAGAATAGGACCGTGTATCCCTTAATCCTATCTCCCGACCCTCAAAGAGCTTCGTGCTGACCACACCAATCCCCTTCTTTCCTTCATTGCAAGCTCTTGTGAGCTTGACCGAGAAGGGAGAAAACATCTGGATTAAACAAATAAAAAAAACAAGATAGAAGATGATATCTAACAATGTTTATTATGTGTACATAAATGTTTTCCACCCAAATACAAGTCAAACGTCATTGCAATGTGCGTTTATTTTCTTCTTTATATTTATCATATTCATATACCGGTAAATAGTAATCCTTGCATGAATCATTCCTCCATTATCTCAGGTGAGATAATTTACCATAATGGGCAATTTAAATGTTGCCAACATTTTCTATACTGGTATCCCCTTTTAAGATTTCAAACTATCAAACATCGTGAGGAAACTACAACCTCCAACACTTCAGTCAGATTAAAAAATATTGCGTTGAAAATTTTTCGAAAGTCAAATTATCGAAATATTTTTTATAATTGTTAGGATTTTGTTTGCGTGGACGTGTTTTGAACAAGCTCGATTTCTAGATTCTAATTTGAGGAACTCAGGGCTCCAAACTGTCATATTCTAATAACTTATTTTGTTTTAAAATGATACCCACCCACATGGAAACAAATCCTTACAGGTTTGATCCGAACGTTAGGGACATCAAGTCCTATATTACTCGGCTACAAAATTTACGATAGTTTATCACGTAAAAATATAATTAAAAATATTATATTATTGTTTTTTAATAGTTTTCATAAACGAATAAAGTAAATAAATGCTGATTGATTAAGTTGTCATTCAATTTTCGAAGCTTTTATTTTGCTCCTCTTAGTATATTCATTTTATTTTTTAAAAAATCCTACAATAATTGTATATGTTATCCTAGACCAGTTCATGGCAACTAGAGCATACGGTGTCTCATGGTAAGAGAAAAAATAACCAACCTCTAATCAACCTCAAACGCTGTGTAGGACGTAAACATCACCTCTGCAGACATCTGACCCTATTCTACCTGCAATCTCATCTGCATTGAGCCAACATTTCCTACTTAACAGCTACGACAGACTGAGTGCCATGCAGGAATAACATCTGAAGCATTCTACATCACGGCGTTTGACGTTGACTAGAGGTCATAAAACGTTCTACCAAAGTTTTGGGGTACTCCCACTCCCTCGAGGTGGTTTTTTTCTTCTCTATACTCCTATTTTCTTAATATATCCGTATTCATTTTGTCTGTCAATAGAACAAAATAAAATAGTTTTATATAGCTTAAATATATTACTAGGAGTGTGTATACATGTAGTATAGGAAGAAGAACATAGTGCAAAGCAAATACAATTCAAGTTGTGTCGAAATCAACGGATGTTTGCTGTATTTCTTATTTACATCAATTCGTATAGGAATTAATTAGAACCACTTTTTTCCTTTTGTAGGGAAAATTTTGTGGAAGGATTTTTTTGTGGATTTGGATTCTACGTATCTTGAAACTTCAAATTTTGAGGAGGGTTACAAAAATTGTTTCCTTGAACGATTCCAAAGATCAATTATTGAAAATAGTAAACCAAAAGCATATATAGGTATAGTTTTTTTTTAATGCCTTGTTATGCTGATTCCAAAATACCTTACATTTCTCCTCTATCTTTATAAATGGCTGAGTTATGGACTAATTAGATCTCGAAACAAACAGACGGATGGTAATATAGAGTTCCGAGGATCATTCTGGGGTGACCTGTGGCACTGGTACCGAATCTCAAGAAAATGGGTCCAGCAGTCTCGGAGAAAATCCGTGGACGGCGTACGGCGGACTTTTTTTTATTCGATATTGGATGGCGTATGGCGTATGGCCGCCGGATTATTATTTATTCAATATTTGGATTCTATCTATCTTGAAACGTAAAACCTCAAATTTTAAGGGGGATTACAAAATTGTTTTCCTTGGTCGATTCCAAAGGTCTATTATTGAAAATTATAAACCAAAATTATAAAAGAAGTCTAGGACTAGGAAGATGTTTGTCCAGACAACTGGCCACACTAGCCAAAAGACTTCTTCAACTTTGCTTGTTTCCACCGATATATGGCTTGGTTCGAACCAGTACACACCGTTTTGCTAATATGTGCAGGTGAAATAGGTCATTATTGGGTACAGGGTTCAGAGGGGAGAGAGGTTTTGTATCCTCAGAAATGTAACCTGTAAAGTATCAGGACTACTGTATTACCTGCGGTGTAGTCAAATTTATTTTTTTGAAAAGTGATAAAGCTTTAGTTTAATTAAGAGAAAACGTTAATATGGTACAAACTAATGTATATAGTACGAAAAGGGTTCATAGCAGAAATAGAAAAACTAAACTTTTTGCAGGTAATTTTTGTGTTTTTTTTTCTACCCATCAATTATTAAAGACAGAGGCGGAGAACATTTTCCAAACACTCATCTGCGGTTACATTGTTCGGCCATTCTGTGAAATATAGGCTTCAAGACCTGCGTGGACTGTTTAAAAAATAATTTTCTTTTTTTTCATCGCCCCAAGGGATTGATGGTTTGATAAAATTGGTTGGGGATACTCTTTACTTTATTCCACATGATACGTACGAAGGATTTTTTTTAGAATATTTGGAACTTTGGAGAATAAGAGTATTAGAATATTAGTCAGCTCCTAGCAATGTTTTTTTCTCTTATCCTCCAAAATATTTAAACGTAACAAAACCCACAAGAACATGATCAAGGCAAGATCCTCCTTTTGCCGAAGTCATTTCAATGAGGGATGGGTTGCACTAGTGTTATGATAAAAGAGAATAGAAAAACTGTAGAGTGGTATAGACGAGTTAGTCACGAACGTTAGTAGAAACCTGCGTTTTTAATGGTGCCATGAAAGTAAATACAAAAAGGACGAATACTTAAAGTTAAGGAATATTCAAATTGATGCCAAAAAATATTGTTTTAAAATGCGAAAATTATTTTATGTCCTATAAGCTTCTTTTCTTTCACTAATCATTGAAACTCTTCAAGTAATTTTTAATGTACCATAAATCCATATAATTTTCGAGGAAATAACAATGGGTTTTATATAAAGTTGAAATGGAGAAGGCATACAAATCAATTGTAACTCAGAGGAAATAAAAATAACATTATTATTATATAACAAAATTAAAAGAAAAAATACTTGTGGATAAACTTCCTTGTTCCTTTCTATGAACAGATTCCTCGTTCCCAGAAATTAAAATGACTTAAATTGCTTTAGATTTTCTTGTTATTCATTAATATGGAACTGGATCGTTTTGAATTTGTTCTTGCTTTTGTTCTTATTTTTGTACTTATTTTGTACGGTTATTCGCAGTATGAAAATCAGAACAGACCACACTGAATACAAATTAGTCATTATACTGTGTTGATGACATGTTTCGAAGACTGGTTGTCTAAGAGATTTATTTTAATTTTATTTGTTAATTGGCAGGGAAGCCTAAGAATAGCAAAATATAATGTTGATTTAATTAATCTAATTTTATTAATTTTTTTTTATCTACAAAAACTCCTGATTCTCCTCCCCTCCCTCACAACGAATCAGTAATTATATTCGTTGTTTTTAGTTCCTTTGTATTTTTGATTCCAAGAAATTTTATTTTATTTTCCACTGACCAAGAACATTCCACTTTCTTTTTTTTAAATAAATTAAAATACGTAAAATGATTTCATCTTGTATATTTATTTAAATTATTTTAGGGAAATCGGAATTCATTCCCCTTAACCCACGGCTGTAACCTTGCCTATTTCGAAAATAGCTGAACTTGAGAACAGTTTTGCTATGCCTCATAAACATTAAATGAAATTGTTTTATAGTTAAAATAGGATCACTAAATAAAATAGTGGGCTGGCATACGTCCAGGATTTGAATATACTACTAACTCATGAGGGACATGAAGGCTAAAGTTTTAACGATAGATAATATAACATAATATAAAATATAACAATCATTTCATCTACGATTACAGTTTTCACTCAATGATATTTACTTATTATGGTGTATGAGTAATTTAAAATTTTGTGGGTTATTTTAAAACTAGGCAAACCAAAATGTTAATACCAAAGTAAATAACCAACTTTATATAATTATTTAAAGGCACAAATGGATGGTTCACTATTTGTATTAATGATCTTAGATATAAATTTATAAACATAGCTTTAAAAAATAATCAGTTTTAATATTAGCTCAAATATTATTTCTGATGAACGAATTTTTACTCCATTTATATGAAGATTAATAAGAATTGTAAATAGGTATTCCTTATTTTCAATTAAAATGTGCACCAAATTATGTATTATTTCAATACTTTCTCTAAAACATTTGTACTTTTTTAATTATTGTTACTTCATTCTCTTTTAACTATATTTATTTTAAATTTATTAATATTTGAAGTTTGTTGATGTTTAAAGGCTTAGAAATTACATAATTGTGATTTGGTATAATTTCATATTTTTTGTTGTCCAATCATTTATTTATTTTTATTATCCGTTGATTACATGTTCTTTTTTATTTTACTCTTAGGCTCTAAAGCTCAACTAATATTGCCTATAATGTTATTCTAAAGGGACATACCCCAGAATAAAAAAAAATATTTATTATTATTATTAATATATACAGGATGTACAGGATAAGAACCAGAAAATATCAGGCCCTCATGTGTAGCAAAAAAGTTCATATTAGCCATGGTCTAATTCCACACACACAAACAAGTAGAAAATACGATATGCGTTTTTTCAAGAAATATAATTTTGCTTAACTAAATCCATTGTAAGAAGGCTTTCGTGTGGACTAGTATTGAAAAGTTACATCCAATTTTTTAAATCTCACTTTACTTGAGAACGTTTTTTCAGCTACCTGCTAGGCTAGAGAAATCCAACTTCTAGGAAAACTTATTAGGCTAGGAAAATTTATAAGGCTTTTTATTTCGTATAAATTAAGTTGAGATTTCTTTTTTGATTGGTCTAGAATTGGCCGATTTACCAAAAATTGTTGTGTGAAATTAGGTTTTCCCGACAAAGTGTTTTGAAACGGAATCTTATTTAATTTATTTAAAATAAATAATTTATTAGCCATAAGCGATACAGAATTTATCAGTTGTTCGTCTCTTTATATCATCTTGGGTTTGATCAATTTCAGAACAAAAATAGACCCTATTACAATTGCATTTTATAATAGAATTCGAACTTTGAGGTCTACAACATATAATACATCGCAATACATAACACATGAACCCCATTAATCTAGTAAACTAAATTCAAAATCCAAGCGTTAAACATAAATAAAAACCACCATCAAAGCAATGTGAAAGAATGGAAGCTAAGAGAGAACATTTGCTCCAGAAAGAATGGGAAGCCGTAAAAGATAAATGGGCACAAGAAGCTTGGTGAACCCTGAAAAAGTGGTTTCCTTGGGGTACACCAAGGTCGACATTAGAGGAATGTGTTCAACAAGTAGTCCTAACATTTATTACTCTGATGGATTCCAAGGGAATCGAGGGATATAGGAGGGTAGGGAAGTTGAAAAGTGAGATAAGAAAAGACCTATGTGATAATCTGTTCGTTAACCTCGAAATGTACAATTATGAAGTTTGTTAACCAAAAAAATAATTATATCATGTAATTTTCTATTTTATTTGTTAATTCTTTGATTCAAGAAACATAATATATTACACAGTTAGGTATGCATAAGAGAAAATAGTACCTATAGTTCTAGATTTTCTAACTCTTCAGATTTTGAGTTATAATGCTAAAAATAAGTTAAAATCACAGAAGGGAATATTTAATATTTAGTCGCTAATTGTGAGGCCTATTCATTGAATGCTAAGGTTCTTATTTATTTATTATTTTTTAAATTAAAAATAAACCTAAGAACGGCTATAATTATGATACCGTGAATGATCCATTTCTTTTGAAAATATATTGACCTAAAGTTAGTTGAAACTACCTGAGAAGGTTTACAATGGTTATACATGTCAAACTCTCTTCAATGACTTGAAACGTCACAAACATTTCCCTGACCTGCCACACCCAAAGGTTCGAACAGAACAAATATGTTCAATGAACTTTTTGGCTTTCTGAACCTAAGACAGCAGGTGGAGTGTTTCGAAGGAGAGAAAAAGAACTGGATCTTATTGAGTAATTACTTTAAACATTATGTCACTGGGAAAGTCGTTCTAATGAAAAATTTGCCTAATATGTAATTATATTTGATTCATAAAGACAAAGAAATTCACTGATTTTGTTTGTATGACCAGTGTTTGTTAAGAAATTTAGTATTTAAAAAGAAAATGAAAGATAAATGTATGCAAATTTAAACAAAGAAGTAAGGAGGAAAGGTACAATTTCATAATAAAACCATTCTGATATAATAAAGCGAAATTAAAAATGAAATTGGAGGGTTGAGAATGTCATGTAACTTCAAGTAGTACCAACTCATGGTGTTCCAACAAGAAACAATAAATGTCACACAGATGACAGACACTCCACGTGGGAAAGAAAAAAACTAGAGAGACAGAATAAAGATTCTAGGAACTACGAATATCAAATTTAAAAGCTAATGTTTAAGATTTTTAATGTCAAATTAAAAATTTATATTAGTTATAATTTAATCATTCACTAATAAAAATATGTTTATATTAATAAACCCATTTTATTAATTTGTAAGTTAGATATAAACTATTTCATAGAAATCTAATTCCATGAAATTAAATTGCTTTCCCGTATTCAACAAAATAGTCATGCTCTACCGTCAATATCTACAGAAAGTTAGACCTACCTCGAGATCCTTCGTTGGACAAAAACTCCCAGACTGACCGGAACAGAACTAACTTGAGCCCGACTACGGTGTTCAGGTACCACTGGTTCGGTTAGGTTCACGAGCGCCTCCCCTACGCCACAATACCAACCTTGATATACTAACTGCTCCCAGCCCTCAATGCGGGTGGTTAGGGTTAGGGTTCACCCTACAGGGCGGCTAATGATGTTTAATCCTCCGGCTACTGCAAAGGGGAAAGGGCTCAGGGCCTTTCCCTACCGAGGAGGAAAGGGCGATGAAGAACATGATACCCTCTGTGAAGAATAAATTTAGCTCAGAAGAAACCATGAATAGAACTAGGACTTTATTAAAGGTTTGAAGTCTTAATAGACTAGAAAGTCTATATAACTAAAAACCGGAAAAAAAAAAATTAAACGAATTACTGATTATTAAATCAATAGATATTTGCATGCCCTAAGAACATAGAAATGCTGTAAGATTAAAATTAAAATATGGCGTCATCGGAACTTTAAAATGACTGGACCAATTTTGATGAAATTAGGCACTCATATTTCTTACGAAATGAGGGAGCTAAATTAATCTTATTTAATAGAATTAAACTTTGGGTAAGAGCAGTTTGCCAGGTGTATAATATTTTTTTGGATATTCCAGACCCCTTCATTTTTTTTTTTTCATAATTATTTAAATTTATAAGACTGTTCCCAGAATACAAGAATATGGTGCCCAGTGATATAGCATGAAATAATTCGAGTATAATTCAACGTATTAATTTTTTTTTAAAGCTTATTATTATTAAACTTATTATTATTTATCTCATCAAAAAATTTAACAAATATTAATTTAGTAATACGAATGTCTAAACATTTCTTAGACAAAAAAAGAAGTTCGTCTCTGAGAAACTGTTCCTCGTTTGCCAAAAATATAAACTTTCAGAAAGCGCAAAGAACCAAAAACATCAGATTTAAAACTTACAGAATAGACATTTTTTTAAAAGTAAATTTAGGTCAGAAAGATCGTTGTAAATTGATTTAATAGTATTTGTTATAACTTCTAGAATATTATTATTACTATAGATATGTAGAAATATTTCTACTATACATACTATTATAATGTAAAATTATTCCTACTGCACTCGTAAATAATCTGTAAAATGATACTTCAGAGATACTTATATTACTTTTGTTTTTTAATATAAAGTACATAATATGCACTTTAATATATATATATATATATATATATATATATATATATATATATATATATATATATATATATATATATATATATATGAAACATGATATGTAGGTAATATATTATATTACCTATATTTCATTTTAGCCGAAAAATGTTCTGCTTTCGTATGAAAATGTTATTTATTTATTTTTTTTTTTTTTTATTTTTTTTTGGCTTCCGCCTCAACTTAAATCAATTTAATGCACAACAACCATGTAATTTTTCTCTAAATCAGCAAAATTATCTTCAAGTTTTAAGATTTTGTTCCAAAAACCGTCTCAAAACTTTTAACAACTCAACTGAATCGAATAAAAATTCGTTGTTAAAAAAAAGGAATTGAATTTTTTTTCTTCCAGGGATATGTATCTGAAAAGGAATATCTTAGCGTAGTTCAAGTTACAGTATAGTTGTAAACTTCATCGCAGATCCAATCTTAATTATCTACTTAACATTGGTAAAAACTTCACTGCATGAAAGAGGCTTAGATACTTCAAAGGCTGAAGGATGCTTCAAATGGCCGTTAATGATTCCACCCGCCGATTCAGGGAGATCCTTTGAGCAGATCAGCTATTATCATTGAAACGGCCCCGCCGAATCCACAGGTATTATTCGACCAGCCAGCGCGGCCAACTAAATCCGCCCAAGGGACCGATGCGATAAACAATAGGTGTCGGACCCGGGCAGTAACTCTCTCTGAGGTATGGCTGCACCGTAACCTCTCCATGCTCATACATTACCACGGATTGACGTTTATTACCGACTACGGATATCGTAAGTAACAGAATACTAACAACTAACCAGGGTACGCTTGTAACCATCAAATCACAGATTGAGTATCCTGGCATATCCAAGTATCTCAAGGGGTATATATAATGAGCACTATTTATTTATTTTATAGTTTAAAAAAATGAATAGCACAGTTCTAAGGATGTTAGTCTTACTCCACTACACATCATTTTATTTGATTCCCTCAAACAGCAACCCTAAGGGAATGTTGTTTACTTTCTGCATGTCTCATACCAATAAGTATTTTGATGAATTTTAAGTACATTTATTACTGGATTTTTTACTTATCTTTATATGTGTACATTACTTTTTTTCTTTAACCTATTTCGTTGTGTGATTTTATTTTCAATATTTAAATTGTACCGTGCAGATGTTAACTCTTCATTTCTTTTACATTAATATTATCTATTTTTTCTCTACCTTTCATATACGTTCATTTTGAATACGAAGATTTTCATCTTTGTTGTATCTTGTTGTTTGTAGGCTCGAAGAAGGCCTATAATGTTGACCAGAACGCGCACGCGCACGCACACGAACACACACACACACACACACACATATATAATTTATAATAATGCTGGTGAAATAGAACATAGAATAAAATGAAAGAAACAATAACATAATTCCTAAATAATTTTTTACATTCATAACAATAAGAAAAACAATATATAAGTCTTTAATAAGAATAATAATTATAAACTGTTACTAATATAATTTTTGAATAATTGAATATATTTATGAAACCGTTAAAGTGGAATCTGATCATTTTTATCTTCTTTTTTTTCTTATATGTTTTTTATTGAATAACAACTACCACACTTAAGGGCAATAAGTATTACTGCTGTAAGTTTGCTGTAAAGTGAAAAAAAAAATATATATAACATATTATTTTAAAAATAAAAAAAAATAACTTATAACACTAATTTCAGAGAAAGCATTTATCAATAGGATAATAATCAAATATAATTTTAATCACACTTATCACACGTCCATTAGAATAAAAAGAGATATCTGCAATTAAAACAATATGTTATATATGGTCTTCTTGTTCTGATAATGCCTGAATCCTTGGAAGGTTGAGGGTATTTGAGAGGCTTGTGGAATTATGCTGGAAATTGCAACTAATATCGTAAATATACCTAAGGTATCAATGTGTCCATTTATCACTATGACCTATTGCCCTTAAATAAGGTAGATTCTAATATTTGTCAATAAATAAAAATTATTAAAAAAATAAAAAAATCCTAAATGTTACAATAATACCGAACTGAATATTAAATAAATTTTAATTTAATTAATTTTTTTCTGAACAAGTTTAATTTAAATTTTCTTGAACATTTTATAATGTATTTTAAAGAATGATAATGTCAATTAAATAAATTTAAAAAAAAATGCAATTAAATCTGCTGTACATTTTCATAGGTGTTAGTTTAAATATATTAGGGATAAATATTGATTCAATTAATAAAATTACATTGATACTCCATGAAGCTCTTAAAAAAGTGCCAAAAACATTCGCCACGGCCAGAACAGTAAAACTGAGAACAAAAAACTTTTAACAAACACCGGCAGATATTAAAAGTGAAAAAGTTTTATAACAGACATGGTTGGCATTTATTTACAAGATTACAACTGCGGCTGACAAGGTCTTTTAATTGGTAAAATTTGTAAAAGGGCCATTCAATTAGAAGGAGGGAAAGTCGGCGGAAAATTGTGGTTATCCGGAGGTAATCGCATTTGTCAGGCAGGGACAGCTCTTCTATTTCCTACGCACGGAGGAATTTTCATTAGGCATGAGAGCTTATCTAGGGATATATTTTCAACAAGTTTTCGTCTATAAAGAGACACTTGAGAAAGGGAACAAATTTCAGTAGTTGTAATAATAGCAGGAGTGGATGGCGTTTTACGTAGTCCACGGTAGCAATAAAAATGTGTACGTAAATAACAATAATGTATTTTTTTTTAAATCACACACTACTGGTACAATAATAAATGACGTATATTTACTAATTTATTTTATTATTTAGTAGTATATATAATACATGATTACAACAAAATGAATAAACAATATGCCCTTTTCGGCCAGCAATAAATCGAATCTTATATATACAGTTAACGATGAGCTAGTTTGGCCCAAAATAAGAAAATAAAACAATCTCTATTTATCTTCAGGAACCCGATTTTTTAACTTCATAAGGTAGTTTCTGTTAGGCAGCAGCTCAAAGCAGGTAACATTGAATGCAAAGTGGTTCCTAGTCCCCAATAGCTGCAGCATCTGTTAATTTGTTTTTGCTGTGTATACAAGTGATTTTTCAGCCTCTCAAACTTTCAACTGTCGAAACTATTTTATATGTAGGTACAATTTTGCTAAATGTTTTTTTAACTACAACATTCAATAAATTAATATATTAATATAGTAGTATGTTTGCTATTATTGGGTAATTTTTTTTATTATAACTACCCTACGCCCAGTGGTGGATCTTGGCCTTGTGATGCGGCGGACCATAAACTATTGGGAATCGCTCTTCGTTAGGGAGTTTGGAGTCTACTGGTACTGGTAATAATTGGAGGAACGGGGCCAACAGAATAACTTCCAAGTGGAAGTGGGGTCCTGAGGCCCTCCTTTGCAATAAATTAGAAAGTTTTGAGGCAAAATGGCAGTATTTTATGTTATTTAAGCGTTTTGAATCTAATCTCAAAACTCATTTATTAATAATACAATTTTGCGTTTGAATTCCAATTTGTATGATTTTTTTATTTTTATTCAAAAGCAAATTTGTATAATTCAAATTCTATTTTTATCTAGCGTGGGGGCCCGAGATAAAGAAAATCATCCAGCCTCCAAAACTTTTGAAAATATTGCTCTTCCGTGTTGGCAATTTGTGAGACAGAGATTGTAAGATTGTATTGTAACGTTGTAATTTTTGTTATAATTAAACTCAATTTCAAAAATACATTTCAATTAGAATTGTATAATAGTTTATTATATTTTTTAATAAATAGTAGAGATAATGCGTTGATGTTAATGTCCCGATTAAAAGTACTTAACTACAGTCTGTCTGCAAAGTTGTTCAAGAAACGAAGCAGACAAAGTTCGTTTCCATTTAAGTTGGATTCCAAAAGACAATTGACAATTTGATGCTTTACCTAGATAAGCACCTGATTAAAAGTGAGCTTTTAATTAACATAAGTCTCTAAAGGTTTAGAGGTACGATGCAATTGGAAATTAAGAACCTTACAGTGATTAAACCCAGATAAAGTTAAATAAGAAGATTCAACAGTGAGTCCTAATGGTTTTATTTTTTATAGCAAATTTGAAAGACCGACAAGTTTGAAGTGATAACATCCTTCAATGGTTAATGATTTAATGACAAATATGTCCCATAGAACATTAATTAAAACTGTATAAGGATCAGCATAACTACCCATTACTGTTTACAAGAAGATATGGTAGGCAATTTTTACAAGTAATCGGCATTAGTGCATAAAGTCCGTGTTTTATTATGTTAATATATATATATATATATTAATAATATTAATATAAATAAGTAGTCAGTAAAAAAAAAAAAAATAAAAACTACTCATTTATTTTGTAAGAAATGGTCTATTACATTGTATTTACCCTTTGAAAGAGATTTAAATTTTATTTCTGATTTAAAGGATTTTTGTAATATATTTGGTATAAACCAATGTACATATACCAAATATCTTCAAAATCAGCCTAGCCGTTCAAAAATAATTCTTAGCCCTTCCCTCAACCACGAAGGAACGGACTCTTTAAGTGGACCAATAAGAAACGTGGATACCAAGTCCAGCTTGTTCAAAACTGGAGAAGACACCGTCCAAGAAACCAACATGATTGAGGCTGATTGAACGCTAGAGTATTTCTATTTATTAAGTTGCGCAAGTTTAAATTTTCTCACAAAAAAAGGTTTTCTACACTAAAATTACTTTACAGATAAATGAATTAATTTGCCTATACCTTCTGTCATTCATCGTATTTTTTTCTAATCAAGAGAGGGAGACTTAAATTTATCCAGTGTTGCTGCTCAAATAATTAGGTTGTAACAGACACAGAGGACTGTATCCATCTCAATCCGTTTAAACATTCAGTGGTAAAATAAAAAAGAAAACAAATATATAGTGACGTGGTAACATAATAAAAAATAAAAAATGTGCTATAGCCTTTAGTGGGCTCAAACAGTTTAACCCATGGATAATTTTCAAGTTTTAAATTAACAATGTCAATTTTTTAGTTTTCTGAGGAGTAAATTCAAGTTCATTGTCAAATTTGAGAAGGACTGAATTAATTTAGCCACTAAAAAATTAAACCGCATTGATTGAAGAAAAATGTCTTCTGATTTTTTTAACATACGTTATTTTGAATGCACATGAGATACTCTTGATCAAATTTCAATACAACAACTAAAATATATGTACGTTTTTATACCTTATTTGTAGTACCAAAGATATTACACAGAAAAATTCAGTTAATCTTGATATACTAAATAATATATCTATATTATGGTCTGTGCAAGTATCAATTATTTAACAACAAATATTAAAACAAATAATAATAATTAGTTAAGAATAGATTCAAGTTTATTATTTATTCAACAAGTTCACTGGCTAAAACTAAAAGCAGCGACGGTATCTTTTACGTAAGGCATTATTCTGAACAAGACGGCGGAATATGAACGAGTCCAGCGAGAATACTTACATCCATCACCAAGAAATTTATTGCTAAATACATATTTATAGATCAGAGCCCACCACCTTGCGCAAGCTTTAAACTTGACATTCTCGGAGGCGAAAACAAGAAGGCAGATTACAAGAGAGATCCACCTGCTTATTATTAAAGATATATATATATATATATATATATATATATATATATATATATATATATATATATATATATATATATATATATATATATATATATATATATATAAGTATAAATTAAAATAAATAAATAAAATCTACCGAATATGTAACAAAAATACTAAAATGTACAATGAAATATTTTAAATAGGCAATTATCTTTTATGTTGAAGAATCAGGAGAAAAATAAAATTATCCAGAAATATAATAATGTTATACATATTTAGAAATATTAGTCATATTCAGTAAGTCTAGAAAAAGGTAAAACAAAATTTGTTATGAATTTGAAACCAGATTAATTGTTAGATAATAAAAGGCGAATATCTGACAACAAAAATTTTAAATAAAGAAAATAATAATTTGAAATAAAAACATTTCTAATTATACTAATGTCTAATTATATTAAGACTAATAGAAAAAATAACCCATTTCGAGCATTTTAAATATGAATTATACAATTTTCGTATAAATTATTATGTATCATTTTTTTTTTAAACATGATATGCAGATAACAATTAAAAGTTTAGGCGATACCGGTCGAGTAAACAATTATTTTCAGAAACTTTATCAACGGATTAAGAAGTATTTTTGCTAGAATATTGGTTATAATTAATATTTATTATGTATCAAAAATCTTTTTTCTTCTAAAACGATTTTTTTTTCAAAGGCATTTAATTTATTATTATTAGCATTATCTTAAATTTTTTATCCACATTTTTCTCTCGGTCTTTAATAAGCGGGTGATTTCTAGATTATATTTTAGGTCACTCTTCTAACGATTTTTTAAAATCATATTAAAGATAATATCGCGTAATTAAGACAATGGATTTTATAAAAATATTTTAATATGCATTTATCTCCGAAATATGGAAAATAAAAAGAATCTGATCAGATTTTTAGATTGATCAGCAAATTTTGTATTCAATTAACTACTCAGTTACGCTCGCAAATTTGATGGAATCTATTTTAAAATCACAAGGGATCTCAGGAATTAAACCCATGTTTCCATCGTTAATAGTCAGATAGGCTAATTACAACACTATAGACAGAATATTTTTCCACTTATATTAAAAAAAAATAAAACATTTTCGACCATAATAATAATAGTACAATGTAATTTTAAAAGAAATTTAGCAAGATTTTCACAATGGGATTATAACGTTTGCTGTATGGCTTCATAACTTATGCTACTTGCTTCTCGATAATTATTTAGGCTCTAATATTGTCGTACCAGCTTGGTTTAAATTAAAATTCGTTTCAATTAAGATATAATAAGCAGGGTTAATATTTCCATGAAAACGAAAGCGTTAAGATTCACCATCGGTAATCAATTTATTCGTTAGTAATGGGAAAAAGTAACCAAGAACAACACACATGCTTACTTGCGGGAACGGAGGAGCAAATCCAAGATTTTCTGTCGTTTACGAAGTTCAGAGGGACTTGAAGAATCGAAAGGTCTTGAATGAGGGACTTCAAAACTTTGAAGTTATTCTTTCCCTCTCGTTCCCCAACCCTGAATCTCGTCACCATTCAACAAAATTTCCAGCCCAGAGGAATCTACAGTGGGGAATACCACTACGTCATACATTTCAAGTCATTTATTGTATCTCATTATAAATGCTGTTTGATAAAATAAAATAAAAATCTTGCAAGCATTTCATGAGCAGGTAAATCCATACTATTGGGTCATTTATAATTTAAAAATATAACTGCTGCAAATTATTACACTGTGCATTATTATTTCCAAATAATTATTTATAAACTAAAAATTGAAAATTAATTTTGGTGACGGTATAGTTGCCCGTTTGTATTCTCCGTATGAAGGAGAATCTTGGCTGGGGGTGCGGTCAATAAATGAACACACAATAAAAAAACTTATTATAATGTGTACCGACATTTGGGCCTAAGTTTTAGGCCATCATCAGAGCTAAGAAAAAACAAGATAACAAAAGATATAACAACAGTGGCAGTACCAGAAATAATAAAAAAGTTAACAAACAGTAAGACAAAGAAGATACAAAGTATAAAGAAAAATATGATCATGATAAGCTAATATTAATGCGAATATAAGAAATATAGAAAATTATGTTAATAAAGTATAAACAACGTTAATAAGATACAAAGAAAAATATGCTAATCGTAATGTGAATAATAAGAAATGAAGAAAAATAAGTTATTAGATAATGGAAAAGAAGACATTTAAAATTAATGTGAAAATATAGAAAGAAAGATATAGAAAAATACTAATTATAATAAATACTAGAATGAAAATTAATTTTAATTTTAATTTTTTAAGTCTTTGGTGTTTCGAGCATCATCCTGTTGTTACCTGTGACTTTGGTACCAAATCGCGAAATAATCGTCACGAAGAAAAGCCGCGGACGGTGAAGGGACGATTTTTTTTTTAATCGATTTTTGGATCTAACATATCTTGAAACGTAAAATCATAAATTTTGAGGAGGATTGATTTTTTTTTTCTTGGTCTATTACAAAGGTTCATTGTTGAAAATAATAAACAAAAATTTAAAATCAAAACCATAAAATTTCCTGAATTTAATTTTTATCAAGCAAAGGAAATCTTAAGAAGAAAGTGGAAAATTATTTGTCTCTGTGTGGAAAAATATTTTTAAATAGCTTACTTATGATGCAGCCTGTTAGGACTGATATTATACAAATATTTATGAGACAAAGGTGTAAATTTATGTATTAGCCATCGATCGTATCTACATAGAAAAAAAAATAATAGAATTGCCATGATATCGATCAATACTTAAACTTTTTTCTTTAATGGGGGGAGGGGGACAAATCAATTTTCTGGGGGTCTGGAATCAACGTCACAAAATCCGAGTAAAAACTAGGAAGCCCTGCTGTATAATGATGGGCTGGTAGAAAAACACTCCATTACTGGAACTTTATATTTTGTGAATATTTCTACCAAAGGTCCTACCTATAGCAGAATTCACAGATATGTCAATTTTATATTATAAAATAATTCTGTCACCTATAACTATTGAATTATTCTTTTTAACGTAAATGGTAAATATTGGTCAGGAGTATCTTTATTTCTGAGCATTTGTTTTTTCCTAAAATATAATAGATATAGCTTTTTTTTGGGAGGAATCCTCCAAAATATTAAAAAGTACAAAAGTATAATAGGAAAAATTCTTTTTTTGAATTATGAATCCTGTGTTATATATTATATGAGGAAAAATTTATTTTTTTCTTCATATACATCAGAGGTGCCCAACCCAAGGCACGCATAACACACAGTGGCACTAAGTTCTCTTTCTAGAATGAAAATATTACATTATATAAAATAATTATTTACTGATCTCATTATGTTTCATTAGGGGAAAAATAGTTTATGAACATGCCTCTATACTATAAAGAAATAATTATTGTGAAGGATGGAAGGAAAGGAGGGGAGGTTACAGTTGTAGTACGCCTCCATATTGGGAATAATAGGTTTTGCCAAGCATATATATATATATATAAGGCTTAAATAAACATAAGGCTATATAAATATATATTAAAAACTTACAATTCCTATGCTTTCGTTTCTTTGAGAAAAAAAAAAGTCAAAAAGGTTACCTAAAATCTGAAAATATTTTAATGCACTGAAATTGATCTAATCCGATTCAGAAGAAAAACTGTACAAAATCTCTGCATAATTAATTATATAGTTTTTAAAATTATCAGTTTTAAAAAGTTATCTTACAAAACAAAAATAAATAAAAACAACTAAATATATAAAAAATAAAATAAAAACGCAGTTGAAATAATTCAAATAATTTTAAGTATTTATGTAGTGCAGGCAGTTGAGTTGAACATGAAAATTTCACATAAAATTACAAATTCATCTTCATTGTATTAAATTTATATTACTACATCGACCTTCTGAAGGTATAAAATCTATTTTATACCTTAGACAAAAATGTCATTCCGAAATTTATTTTAAAAGGCATAATAATAATCCAATTGTAGTTTGATATTCTAACTCCATTCAAGTATTAACTGACGACTAATTATTTAGCTAATTGAGGGCTATAATAACGTCAACACGCTGAATTTATAATTAACTATTTAAAAGGAGCCAACCATTATAGAAGAACTTCATTTCAAAATTATATAAAGGAGCAAAGACATTGTAATAATCGAATTAAGTTCAGCATTAATTAGTTCAGTAGAAACGTTTTAGAGTACATTTGGCCGAAAAAAAGTATCAAAAATGTTCTACAGACACTTCGTTCTTCTACTCTTTTCTAAGAAGCTATAAGTATCATTCCGGGTTTCAGAACAATATTTCAGGATCGAAACATAATTACAGTATACATAAACAGTTCAAGAAAAGTTAGGCATACCAGAACCGATCTCAAGCAAATTTTTTTTTTAATGATCATTCTTATAATTTTTCAGCCTTTAAAAAAACCTTTTGCCGAGATAAAAAGTCTACTGGCAAGGGTGGGAGGATAAAAAGTCACGTGGGCCTAGTGGTCCTTTTTTCCAAAGATAAAAAATCTAAAAAAAACCCAACTATTAACAATTTAATGTTTGGTACCAACAAAATCATTCAGCGATCGATTGCATATTTTCAACACCTCGGGTTGTATTTTTAAAACACCGAGTGCTAAATACAAATTAAAATATTATTCGTTGGAACAATTTTATAAAACGAAAGAAGCAATATCAATTTTATATTCTTTGGAAGTGTATAATTATTAAAACTTCATACTCTTAACGAATTTATTTCAGCTCATGTAAATAAATAAAACTCGGACTTACATTGTCCATTATCTAAAACCTAAGTTTTCAAGCATTATCTTTTTTTATTTTTTATTTGGAGAGTTTTAATTACAGTCGACTCTTGATAATATGAAACTCAAGGGACTTGAGAAAATTTTTAAATTGCAGAGAGTTCAAAATAACAGGAGTTTAAATAATCAATAGGAGAAAAGGAAAATATTCAAATGAACATGTTTGATTAAAAGTACGTGGTATGTAAACAACGTGATCTTTATTTTAAAATGTACAAAAGACAGATATGATACTTAAATGAAAAACATAAAATGAAAATATTGCAGTTAAATGTAAATTTTGAGACCTTCCGGTGACTCGATCCTTATTTTTAAATATTATTAAAACAATATATATTATAAGAATATTATAAAATATTATTTTTAAAATCATGAACAATGTAGATGATAAAATACTGAACTGTTTTTGCAACATATTTTTTCAAACATTCCACTCTCCAGAGCTATAACAAGTCTTTTCATTAATTGCTCATTATAAATTCACAGTACCAAAAATACGGTTTGAAATAAACAAATATGAAAGCATGAAAGCAAACTGCAAACGAATTATATCATCCAGTGCAGTGTTGGGCAAAATGTAATTCCAATTCCAATTAAAATTTCTGTAACTCTGTAATTTCAATTACAGTAATTTGGAAAAATTATTTATAAAATTACTTAACGAACCGCTATCATTTTAATTGTGGACCACAGTAATTGGTAAGAAATTGTAATTATAATTGGAATTACTTTTTGCTAAAAACTGATTCAGCGTATGCGAACAATTCCAAGACTTGAAGACTATTTCAATTGTCCCAGAGGACATCCTAGTCAACTGTCATTGATCCCTAAAAGCAGATCCTGGTAGTCACATCAGCGCTGGCAGTCCTCAAGACAGTTGCTAACTGCTAATAGAGTGAGAGGTCAAGGGAAAATGTCAACTCTCCAAAGACACTAGGAACATTACGTGCTTGTGAGGGTTCTGTGTGCTTGAATTGATCTGAATTAATTTATTATTCTCCTCGAAAATGTATACATTTTTACGGAGGAAAAGGATTTTATTGTCAGAGTCGAATGCATGTCGTTAAGAGCTAAAAAGTTTGAGTTGTTCTGGTACGTAAAAGGTCTGTATAATTTTTAGGTGATTCCTCGAAAAGATATTATGAACGCTGAAAATTATTAATTATACTATAGTTTATTGTTTCCAAATATAAAAAATAAAAATAAAAAAATAGTAAAAATTTGTCGGGATTGCTCAATATATATGTTTCTGATTTTTGTATTTTTGTTTTATTATTTTAACCTTGGATATTTTGGAAATGGAATGTTTTCTTGAAAAACTAATGTCAACTCACCATTCACCGTCAAAACATAAATATCATGCGTCACATATTGTATTTCGAAAATGGAAAATATGACACTTTATACACTGCGCATTTCTAGCGCATACTACGCTCAACATTATAACTCAAGCGAGGTGTTAGCTCCTCAAATAATTTAACGCAGGCTCCGAATATGAAATGAAAACAGGGATTCTAATTTGGAAAAAAACAAAGTTGATGGTGGTTGCGCACTGCACATTTACGCTACGTTGTCAAATTGGAAATTTACGTGAACAAAATAAGGTTAGTTATTCGTAACAATTTTGTTTTATTCAACAAAATAAGAAAAATAAGTGGGGGTAAACACTTTGGGGGGCACTCTTTAGAACTCATCACTCTTTTCGCTCGCGCTGCTTAGTTGACATAAAAAATATGAAAGTACAAAAATTTCTCAGCATTAAAAGGTGAACAATTTGAGACCAAATTCGAAAATCTATAATGCTATATGGTTGAGTTTTACGGTTAAGCCAAGAGCAATGCATCGCTGTTTTCCCATCCCTCTTTTAATTACCACATTCCCAGGTGGCAACATGTAGTTTCCTGGTAAGTAGGACCTCCTCGACAAGAATCAGACGAGAAACCGCAGTGCGCGATTTTTCTATACTCAACCACACTCACCGCTTCGATTAATAGTCATTTGTAATGTATTCATAAATTTAATATCGAAATAATTTAACTCATAACAGCATAGTAGATCAAATTGCGTTTATATTATTTTACAATAAGAAGCTAACCACTCAAAACTAAAAAAGATCTAAGATTTATGCCTGAGCATTGCAGAGTCGTTAATTCGAACCTAATGTAATAGAAGGTTTGTTGCTGATCATCCAGTGAGTAGGTTTAAGATATGTGATTTAATTTTGAATTTAATTACAATATTAATAAATTGTAATCGTTATTTGACGTTTAATCTTCGTAGCTAAAATGAGAATGGAGACAGTCAAATCAAGAAACTCCGGCGAGGAACAGCGACAAGCTTGCAAAAGATGGGCAAGTTATTCAGGAGTTGAGAGCATGCCATTTGATTGAGTCATTTGTACATCGTATTTACTAAGTAGCTCTTAGCCGTTAGTTCAATCCAAGGCTGATTCATTAAGGAATTAATGAAGGAACGACAGGTGAATGAGGAGATGCTGACAAATGCTACAAGTTCAGCTCCTTCCAGGACGTCAGTGCTTCCAGGGACGTCCTCAACTAGACAATGACGAATGGGAGGCCAACTTGCTCTTCTTCTCCTAATATGCTAAAACAATCACCAGTTTCAATTATTGCCTCCGAGGTAGGAGCATCTACACCCATCATATAACGGAACTTGAGATACACAGAGATGGGTGAAGTTTATTTCTAATAAATCATTTTTAAATATTCAGCTAACTATTCAAAGATTAAAGAAGAAATTTTAACATTATTGATTATTCCAATGATTTTTGATCTGAATATTATTCACCTAAACGTATACATGAATGAATATGTATATGTACATAGGAATACATATGTATATATGAATATGTATTCATCCATTTGGAATGAATATATCCATTGCAAATATAAAGTTCCAATACCTTTATGGTTGATTGAATATAATCATTTATTTAAAATTTATAGATAGGGTGACTGAAGAATTAGGTGATAAATTGGAAATTTATTTATGGTTAATAGGCTTATCGATCAATTAATTTTAGCTTTATTGTCAAATGTTAAATATGATATTTGTCTGCAATTCTAAAGTAGATTTATATAATATATATAAATATATATATATATATATATATATATATATATATATATATATATATATATATATATATATATAAAGAAAAATTCTTCCGCTACAATTCTCCGCTCTTCTCCCGGGTTTCGGCTCCACTTAACGAGTCCGGGTTAAATAACTTTAAAAAAAAGAAAGGATTTAAATAAGTACGCAACGAAAGATGGTTGATTACTGACTTTATTCAACAAGTAATCCTACTTATATACTCTTAGGGAGTTGTTTATATTACTAGTAGGATTAAGTTCTATTCTTAACTAGGTCTGGCTCTTAACTCCCCCCTCCCAGTTTCGGACACGTCCGGAAACTCAAAAAAAAAAATCACCAACCCAGGTAAGTCATAGAATTCACTCCTGTACAATAATGATACTCCCTAAGTACAATTTGAGAAGTACATAATAATACAATCAGCAAAATAGACTACATTCAAGTGTCTTAACTTAATACCAAAAACGAAAAAAAAACACCTCGTACCGCCGTGTCTGCTTTCCCCATTAGTTAGATCCAATGCGGCGATATACGATCGACCCGATTTTTATGTCCTCCAGACGGTCCCTAACCGTCACATTTTCCCGCGCTACCCTGTTTCGTTTTTTCTCCATAATTCGCTCGCGCACCTTTTTCCATTATCCTCGGACTTGTATCTGGTTCGTAATGATACCCGATCCTCCGGCGAGTCCCCCGCCGTTCCCGCTTAGACCCGGAAGGGACCGCGCAACCCAAACAGAACCTCAAATGGTGAAAATCCAGTGACCGAATGGATAGAGTGATTATACGCCGCTACCGCTTTCCGCATCGCGGAACCGGACCCTGAGATGATCGCTGAGAGTGCTGTGCATGCACTCAATCCCTCCCCGACTCTTCGGATGACCCGGTGTGTTGAAATGCCACGTGACTTCTAAGGTTTTCATCTCGGCGATCACAGCCATATTATCAAACTCCCTCCCTTTATCGGATGTGATACGCTCCGGTACCCCGTAAAACATGAACCACGTGTGTTGAGCCTCCAAAATCGCGTCTGCCGCTTTCTCCTGAAGAGGATGTGCCATGGCTATTTTACAGCGAACAAAGACGCTATCCACGATTTGCTCTGTTTTCGACACATGCTTCACCTTTTCCCAAATCGTAGCATTTCCCACGTATAAGACACGTCCTTTAAAGCCTGACAGACCCTATTGACGCAAACTCCCGACGGCGACGAAATGATGTTGATGTGCGAACGTCCATATCGGAGATATGGATCAATGGATAGCAAGCCCGCGGTTTTGGTTTTCCAAATTATCTGCCTTGGTTTATCATTGACGATCTCGTCGATCTCCTCCATCTCCGCCGGTCTCTCGCCCGACGAACTCTCCGTGCCTGACTGACCCCTTCCCGATCGGCTCCCGTAATAGCCGGTTCCTCCTCGCCATCCGGCGACCAGTCTTGAAGAAATTGTCGAATGTCGCGGGATGGCCCAGCGATAGCGTCCTCTATGGCATTGACCGTTAGTGCTCTCGATAGCCAGTCCGCGACTACGTTCTCCTTACAAGGTTTATATACCTTATCCATAGAATACTGATTTAGGAGCTCTTTCCATCGCGACACGCGTGCAGATGATTCCTTCAGTTTACCCACCCACTGCAGCGGACGGTGGTCTGTCTGGACCCGAAAACGTTTCCTAAACAAATACGGTCGAAAATGATCGATTGCCCAAACGATCCCGAGGAGTTCCCGTTACAACGTGCTGTAACGCGCCTCCGCGTCGGTCAAACTCCTGCTGGCGTACGCGACGGGACGATCTCCCCCGTTCTTCTGAGACAACACCGCACCCAATGCATATTCACTGGCATCACTGGCGTGAACTGCTTGGTGAAATCGGAGAATGCTAGGACTAGTTCCCCCTGCAACCTCAACATACACCTCCTAATATTGTTCCATATTGGGCGTAACGATCATACACGCCCCCTTTTTTAACAAGCCGTTGATGGGTACCAAATATTGCGCCATTATCGGCCCGAACCGCCTATAGTAATTGAGGGCCCATACGAAGCCTACGAATCCCTTTGATATCATGAGGATTGGCCATCTTAGTTATTGCATCTACTTTCGCAGCATCTGGTTTAACCCCTTCCTTAGATACAGTGTGGCCTAAAAATTTGATCTCGCCCTTCCCCAAAACCGATTTATTTGGAGATAACCGTAGCCCAAATACGCGAACTTGGCCCATGGATACACCTCAATATCTTTCTCTCTATTCTCAGCAGTCTCTCTGAGCTTGTAAAACCCGCTGTTTCCGTTCCATACAGTACCACAGGTTTTACTACCGTCTCGTAGTGTCTGACTTTAGCCTTTCTGGAGAGGTTCTTCTTGTTGTAAATGGTTTTTACTAAACATCTCAATCTGTCAAGCTTTATTTCTCTACCTTTTGTCGTCTGTCCGTCTCCTCCATTGTAGTTCAGCATTTCTCCCAGATACTTAAACTGTTTCACTGTTTTGATTACTCCATACTTGGTTTTAATCTTTTCCCCTATTTCCTTATTGTTGGTCATCATCTCTATCTTCTTAAACGATATCTTCAACCCGGTTCTACCAGCTATCTCTTTCAGTTCATTGATCTGATCAATCGCCTCTTGTTCACTCTCTGCTAGTAATGCCAGGTCGTCAGCAAAGGCTAGACACTTCACTTCCACCCCATCTTTCCTTCTTCCCAATCTGGCTCCTGATCAATTAGTCTCCCAGAATGTCTTCATGATTTTGTCCAATACTACATTAAACAGAATGGGGGACAACCCGTCGCCTTGTCTTAGTCCTGTTTTTATTTCAAATGACCTGCTGACTTCGCTCCTAAATTTAACTTCAGAGTAAGTTCCGATCAAAGTCAGTTTGATCAGATTTATCGTTTTCTGGTCTACACCATATTCTCTCAGCACTTTAAAGACAGTCTCTCTATCTACTGAGTCATATGCTTTTAGGAAGTCAACAAAGGAGACATAAATCTTCCTTGACCTGGCCATATAATATCTGAGGATCAGCTTCAGACTCAGGATCTGCTCTGGGCATGACCTCCCTTTTCTAAATCCTCCTTGATATTCTCCTATCTGATTATCGATTTGGGGTTCTAATCTATTCAACAGAGCTTTTGAGAAACCTTGTATGTTACTGGTAACAGTGACATTCCTCTATAGTTTTATTTATTTATTTAATGTGATACATGCATCTACCCATGGAGGGTCATTAGCATTACTACATAGATATGTTTAACAACTAAATTTTTCCATAATGATAGTATGATAGTTCTTTTGGAATCACTTTTTTCACAATTTGAATGAACTATATAAGGTTATAGATTTGACACTTTTTTTAAGAACTTGAATACACTTTGAACACAAGTTTCACTGTCACCAAGAGCGATGTTCAGTCTGTTGTTGATGTTGCAATGTCGCCTTGCATCCTTAAGGGACTTGCAGTCCAGCAGGATGTGCTCCACGGTCAGAGGTACCTTGCAGGTATTAAAGGTCGGTGGGTACAGTCCTTTTAGAAGAAAGGTGTGCGTCAAGGCTGTAAGCCCGCTACGTAACCTGGCCAAGACTACTTCTTCGCGGCGGTTTCTCCTTTCGGCAGTTTTCCAAACCTCTGGAGTATCTTTAATTTGTCCCAATTTGTCGCTTGTCCTGCTCCACTCGGAGGTCCACGAAGCGTATATTCTTTTTTTTACATACTTGCGCCAGTCCAAGGCAGTTGTCTTGTTGACCTGTGTTACCTCAGTAACAGGATCCGTCCTTGCAGTATTAGCAGCAATGTCAGCCTCCTCATTTCTCCCAATGCCCAAATGAGATGGAACTCACAGGAATTTTATTACTTTTCCCTCTCAAGAAGTTGAATTTTCAAAACCAAAACATCTTTAGAGTTCCTGTTTTCTAACGACTTGAGAGAGCTTAAAGAATCTGAAACTATCAAATGGTATTTATGCTTGTGTTTTACTATGAGGATTAGGGATTTCCAAATCGAATAAAGTTCTCCTGTGTATACACTATTTGTTTCTGGTAGCATGAATTTTTGGCAAATGGAGTCCATGACGATTGCACATCCAACATCAGAGTTAGATTTGGAAGCATCGGTGAACCAAAAACAATAGTTGGAATACAGCTCTTCCGGTTCTTTGTAAAGTTGTTGATAAACATGATGAGGTGTTGTGGGCTTCGAAAATGCTGATAAAGTATAATCCGGTTGGTTTTCTATTTGTATCCAATTAGGCACTGATTTTTTTGGAATTTTAAAGAATTCTGGCAACGTAATTTGTAGGTTATTTATCAATTTTTTTGATCTACCATGGAAGCATTTACATGATAGATTATGTTCTTCATTTACAGTTGGGTGTACCGTGGCTTGGTGCGCGATAAGGTTTTTCCGTGACATCAGTGTGCCAAAATATGCCAATGCCAAATATTTCCTTCTTGTTTCTAAAGAGAGCTCGCCACTCTCTGCATACAAACTTTCGACGGGTGTTGTCCTGAATGTACCGATGCAGAGACGAAGTCCTTGGTTATGTATTGGGTCCAAAAGTTGTAATGTTGTCGCACTTGCTGAGCTGTAGGCGATAGCCCCATAATCGATAATAGGCCTGATCAGGGTACGATACAGCATTAAGAGTGTTCGCCGGTCTGATCCCCACTGAGTGCTGGCCAGAACCTTTAATAAATTTAGGCCTTTTTGGCATTTTAACTTCACTTGGCGGATTTGTTGGGAGCAAGTTAGTTTTTTATCGAAGTAGACCCCTAGGAATTTGATGACATCTGCATAAATAATCGGTTGATTTAATAGAGATAATGAGGGATGAGTTAGGCATTTTGTTTTTCTGCAAAAATGTACGGCTACTGTTTTTGAATTCGAGAAGCTGAAGCCTGTAGTTCCGGACCATGCTTCAAGGTTTTCCAATGTTTTTTGCAACCTCCATTCAATATATTCTAGAGACTTACTATTTATGTAAATTGCGAAGTCATCAGCAAATAGGGAACATTTCACATCCGCTGGTGTTGTCTTTACAATACTATTTATGGCTACCAAAAACAGCGTTACACTCAGAGGAGATCCTTGGGGTGTACCGTTTTCCTGTAGTAGCATTTTAGAAAGATTAGGGCCAACTTTCACTTGGAATGTCCTCTCTTCAAGAAAGTTTTTGATAAACGTCAGCAATTGCCCCCTGAGCCCGACTTTTGATAGCGTGCTGACCACATTATATCGTCACATCGTATCGTATGCTTTTTGGATATCTATAAAGACAGCTACTAGGTGCTCTTTATTTGAGAAGGCAGTCTGAATTTCATTTTCAAGCTTGATTATTTGGTCGAGGGCAGAGCGGTTTTTCCTGAAGCCACATTGAGAAGTGGAGAAAAAGTTTTGTGCGTCCAAATAATATGTCAGTCTATTGTTTACCATTTTTTCAAGAAGTTTTGACACACACGAAAGTAGAGATATAGGCCGGTAGTTATTGACTTTCACGTCTTTAGGATTTTTCTTAATTGGTATGACTATCGCCGTCCTCCATGTTTCAGGAAAAAATCCTGTTGTCCAAATTCTATTATATATGGAAAGAAGAAATGATTGAGCAATTGAAGGCATTTTTTTCAAAAAAATATATGGGATCTGATCGGATCCAGCAGTGGATTTATCTTTACATGTGTTCAGGGTATTCTGAAGTTCAGCTAGACTAAATGGGTGATTGTAAATTTCAGAATCTTGTGTATGGAATTCGATCGAGTTTTTCTCTTGCTGACTTTTATACTGCAAAAAATCTGAACTATATTTGTCTGTTTTCGACATGGAAGAGAAATAGGTTCCTAAAGCATTAGCAATTTTTAATGGCTCAGTTATGATTTGATTGTCATATTGAATCGTAGAAACAGTCTCACATTTTTTGGATCCTTGAATCGCATTCACTTTTTTCCACACTTCTTTAATTGTACTACTATTATTAATAGAGCTAACATAGTTAGTCCATGATTTTTTTTTACTTACCCTCAACACCTTGTTTGCTATTGATCTCATTTTTTTGAATTAATTTAAATGTTCTGTTAATTTTGTTTTTTTGAATTTATTGAAGGCTCTTTTTTTGTTCATTATTGCAATGCGGCAATCTTCATTCCACCAAGGGAATAGGCTTGGCTTCTGTCGCTGAATATTTTCTTGCATGGAATACTTTTCTCTGCAGAATTAAGCATGCTTCGGTTGAAGAAAGAAATGCTTTCCCCCACATCTATTACTGTATCTTCCATTTTTTCTATTTCGTTTTCTATCAAGGATGAAAACTTTTTCCAGTCGGATTTTTTGAATGACCACTTCGGAATTTTATCAAAATTAGCATTAACATCAAACTTTATAGTGATTGGGAAGTGATCACTTCCGTACAGAATGTCCTTAACACTCCAAAGAACTTTGTGAAAAATTTTAACATCTACAAACGACAAATCAATAGCGGAAAGTGTGCCGTTTGTCCAAAAATGAGTTGGGGAACCATCGTTAATTAGAATTAGAGAATTGTTATTATCAATAAATCTTTCGATTTCGTTTCCCCTATTTTTGTAGTCGGATAGTGGGGAACCCCACAATTTGTTGTGCCCATTCAGATCTCCAACTAGAATGACAGGTCTTGTAAGTTGGTCAACTATTTCTTGGAGATCATTGACAGTGAAATCTCGATTTGGTGGTATGTAAATGTTGCAAACTGTATTAGGTTCAGGTGTGTATATTTTTGTGGCTACAACTTCTAAAGAGGATTTAATATTTATTGGTTCTGAATGGACATCTTTTTTAACCAATGTGGCTACTCCTCCCCAGGCGGACTTGCATTCAGGTCTATCTTTGCGATAGATGTTATAATTTTTTTAATTTACAATCTGAGATTTCAAAAAATGTGTCTCTTGTAAACACCAGCAAATTGGATTTTCTCCAGTTTGCAGCAATTTGAAATATTCATAATGTTTGTAAAACCCGTTACAGTTCCACTGTGCAATTAATGTTTTTCTATTTTTTACCATAATTTGCAAATATAGAAAAAGATATAGTCGGGAACTTGTTTCTAATTAATCTTCAGTGCTATCCTCCGTGTTTATTTCATTTTCTACTGAGTCCCATCATTTTTTCAGGAGCTTTGATATCTTTAATTTTGAACGCCGGTCTGTTATAAGGCTTCTAGTGTCTGTCAGCATATTCTTAAGACCCTCTGTATTGTGTGTGAATTCTTGAACTAATTTATTGAAATTTTTCGTGTTTGACGACATTGCAATCAACTTAACCATATTGTCGAATGATATTGGGTATTTCTGCATGTTTTCTTCAATTGCCTGCCGAACATCTTCAAGGTTGGACCCTGAATTTATACCCGTCTTTTTTAATTTTTTTGATTTTTTGTTACCAGACTGAGTACCTGCCATCGGTGGAAATTCTTCGAAATTAATAATTTTTTCAATGTCTTCTTGAGAATCTAACGTTAGATTCAGTTCCACAGTAGATACGGTAGAAGGAGGAGGGCTAGAGTGACATTGTTTGATTCCAGAAATTACAGTAGGGGATAATATTGAATTATTGCTAATATCTACAGCTGGTTCTATAATAGATTTGATATCGACATTGTTGTGGTTGTTGTCGCCATGGTTACCAGGCAGCTGTTTCTTGAACTCGTCACTGGTAATGTCTATATTGGTCTCTATTGAGGTGGGAGTGTCGACATGGCAACTGACCTGAGCTGGCTGTACGGTAATACTGTGGTTAGAAAACATATGATTAGGTGTATCTAATAGGCAGCGATCAGCACTTGTTTTTTCATTTATATTGGAATGCAAATTTATTAATATACTATCTTGTTCAGTATTATGAGATTCTTCAATGTTGTCATGTTCACACTCAGGGCAATCGGTTGATATATGACCCGGCTGCTTACAAATGAAACAAGTGACAATGTCTTCACTGAAAAAAATTCTATAAGAGACATTGTCGTGCTTTATTAATAAGGTTGATGGCAGTTTACTGAGGTCTTCAGGTGGGATGTAAACTTGCCGTCGGAAACTGAGAACATGGGCCAATCTTGGATCTTGGTATCCGGCTCTGAGAAAATGCATAGGCGAAACTAATCTCAAACCTATGCTTTTGAGTTCTTTCTCTATGGACTCGTGAGGAATGGAAGGGCAAGCGTTTGAAATTATTATTCGTTTGGCCGGATTAACCAGTCGTTTTATAAAAATTTCTTTATTGTCAATAAATATTTATTTGTGATTTTTTAAAAGGCTGTCCACTGCTTCTTTATTACTGAAGTGAATGCAAAATCGAGAGTTGGATATTCGGGAGGTATAGCGGATGAATTTTGGATCAATCAAGGCGGCAATTTTGAGGACATATTCTTTTTGTTTGATGCCTGGAAATGTGTGTAAAATGATGGCATTTTCTCGTTTTGAAAATCGCTCCGTAGCGGTGGCTTGGGCATAACTGGTAGTTGTTACTGGTGGGTTAAGGTTATGTGGGACTTTTGATACATTTCTTTGTTGGTTATTTTTCAATTCTATTTGCTTCTGAATTGTCGGTTGCATCGTATTTGAAGAAAGTGAAGACATTGTAAGGTCTGCCGATATCGCTGCAGAGCCAAAAGCTCTGGGCGCCTATATACGGTGAATAATCGCCTAAGTTCTTATAAATGCCTCAGTTTTCTATTAAGTAATGGAACACGCGCCCTCAAATTGTCCAATTTGCACACAATAAAGTCTATGAAAGAATAAATAACACTTATAAATAGGTAAAACATGGAGACTGACCTGAAGCGTGACTTCTTCATGTAGGTCCCAAACAGCTGATCTCCTCTATAGTTGTTTGTATCTGTTTTTGAACCTTTCTTATGGAGCGGGTGAATCAAAGCTGTTTTCCAATCCTCCGGCATCTCCTCCCTTTCCCATATCTCTCGCATTAGTTCTGTCACTTTGACAATATAACTTTCCTCTGCGCATTTTCACATCTCTGCCATAACTCCATCCTCCCCAGCTGCTTTGTTACCTTTAGTGCGAATATGATTTCCTTCACTTCTTCTAATGTTGGTGAAACGCTATTTGGGTTCTGTGTCGTATCTGTTTTCGTCTTCATCTTTTCCTTTGGCTCCTCACTGTTTAGCAGATTCTCAAAGTAGTCCGCCAGTATTTCACAGCTTTCCCCATCACTTTGAGCTATCGTTCCGTCCTTTCTCTGGAAATTCAGGTTTGGTGCCACATATCCTCTAATTCTTGTCTTTAATGCCTTATAAAACATTCTTGTGTTTTGTTTTCTAAAATTCTCTTCCATTTCCTCAATTTGTCTCTTCAGATGAGCTCTTCTTGCTCCCCTTAAAATATTACATGTTTTCCTCCTTTCTTCCCGTAGTATTCTAAGGCTCTGCTCTGTCTTGTGAGAACTCCAGTTGTTCCATTTTTTCAGGCTTGTTTAATCGCTTTCTCGCATTTCTCATCCCACCATGCATGTCTACTCCTAGATTCTGCTGGTGCCACCTCAACTGCTGTGCTCACCAAGTTTTCTGTCATTTCTTTCCAGTTCTTTGGTTATTTCTTTAACGCTTCTTCATACTCCTTCCATTTCTTTTTCAACTTTTCTCTATCTACATTGTGGATCTTGTGTTCACCCGCTTTTTTATTTTTTGTTGGTACGAACTTGATCTTAATTTGCGAGAGGTAGTGGTCTGAGGTAACATTGAGTGATTTCCTGACCTTGACATTTTGGATCTCCCTCTGATGGGCCCTCGAGATCGCTACATGGTCTAATTGGAATTCTCCCAGTTAGACCATTAGAGTTCGGTGACACCCATGTCTTTTTCTTTCTCGGTTGAGCTCTAAAGTGGGAAGACATTAGCCTCAGGTTATACCTCCGGCACAGTTCCACGAGTCTCTCTCCGTTCCTATTGGTTCTTTTATGAGCCGGGTATAATCCGACTTATGGTCTGTATTTCGTTTCTCTTCCTATTTGTGCGTTAAAGTCACCCATCAGGAATTTAACGTTCATTCTCGGTACTCCATCCATCGCCTCCTCCAGCGCCCTCCAGAATTCTTCTACTTTTCCTATATTATTCACATTATTCTGGTTTATGGGTGCGTGAGCGTTAATCAAGGTGTATTTTTTATTCATGGCCTTTATTGTGAGGAGTGAAATCCTTGAGTTCACACTCCTGAATTCTGTCACTGATTTTAAGAAGCTCTTCTTAATTATAAAGGCCGTGCCCAAGTGGGATTTTCTGGTGTTGCCTTCTTTCATTTTACCAGATTTTCCTTTCAATATTCTAAAACCATCTGACTCAAATGCTTCTTCGTCAGACAGTCCAGTCTCCTGCAGCGCCAACACTGATATACCAAGTCTATGCAGTTCCCCTGTCAGCTGCTTCATTTTCCCAATCTGTGCTATTGAATTTACATTGTAGGTTCCAAAAAAGTACCTATTTCTCTTTTTAAACTTTTGTCGGTCCTTGTAATGCTCCGATCCACTGCCTCGCTCCGAATTGTCAGGCACTCTGGAATCCGAACGCCTGACTTTAACCAGGGTAGTTTTTACATTCAAAGCCTCATTCATGATATCGTTCGGTAAAATATGGTTGGGTTTCCCCAAAAAGATTACGACTAAGGTTATTAGCCCCAGAAGGTTTCGTTTCAGTTCGCCTAGCTCTATCCTTATTCAAACTAGGTTATCCAGCCGCACCACTAGGAGGTCCGTTCCTCAGAACTTAAGATGGAAAATTAAGGAAAGTTCTGGGTACCGATATATATATATATATATATATTTTTTTTTTTTTTTTTTTTTTTTTTTGTAGCTGAGATTGATCCCCAAACTAATATATATTACTTTTTAATATTATGAAATTCTAATTACTAGTAAATAATGATTAGCCAATCTTAGACTACTATCTAATAAATGTTTTTTACAGAGTGTTTTACAGAGAATATACGATAGAGATACGATAGATACGATAGAACTGTTCAACAGAAATCGGAATTGACTTGAATAAGATAGTTTTTTGTTGAGATAGCATCAAACTGAAGTATTTAATGAATAAAACTTATGAAGTATTATAGGATTCTGATCAAGCATTAGGGTAACAGATTTTCGTCCTTACAAAGCATGCACTTTTAATGAGGACTCTAATGAGGCCTATGGACATGCCGATAAAGGCCTAAAGGAGATGCCGATATGAGCTGTAAGGTTCAGAGAAACCACCGAACCACCAACCCCTATAATCCGAAATCTTTCCTAAGCTCCTTAACGCCCCTTATATGCGACGAATAAGATCTTCCAAACGATCTTAATATTCCCCATATCGGATACTTGGTCTCAAATGAGCACGTACCTACCTTAACCGTACTCGTTATAATCTGCAACCAAGCAAGGCTAAATTAGTTCATCCAGTAATGAACTTGTTATAAGTAGCAGTGGTTAGTCGGCTCGAATTACCTCTCTTATGGCTTATTAGAAAAATGAAATAAAAAACAAGATTTTTTTTTAATATTAAATCTATTTATTAGCCTCATCATGACCTTATTCCATCCAAAATTTCCAAAATCCATCAGAACCTTACTAATTCAACTCATCACTTTAATCCTCCTCAGTTGAAATAACAGTAGCTTCAATAGTTTTTATAAATACGACTACATAAGTCTAGTAAAATTATTAGTTAACGGAGAAGTAATTGTAAAATAATTTCTGTCAATGAATTCTTATGCAAAAGTGCGTAAAAAAGAATAAATATGGTGAAAAATCTACCAATCCAAGGAGTGGGTTAGACGCATATGGCAGATATTCCAAAATGGCCGACGTATATTTTTAGGTTTATAGTCAATAACTTCTAAAGTATTACAATTAACTTAAATATGTAAATAAGTAAAATCTAAAGAATTAAAGTGCGCAAATTTTAGTATATTACAAGAATTGTTAGTTACCTTTTATTAGGAAAAAACAATTCTAAATCACATGTAACATATTATAAATCGGTTTAAGTGCCTTTCACAACCAAAACAAGCCAGAGGAAAAAGTTTTAGTTCTACTATAATTTCATCAACCGCTTTTTTCTTATAACTTTCGAGGCGTGGTGAAAACTTAGGGATTGCAGATAACCCCAATTTTTAATTAACCCCATTTATAGTCATTAAAAAGCTATGAGATACTCCGCAAATTACATTTTGATATCTTCAAAATTAAAGGATTTGCACCATTTTAGAATCTTGTATTCTCAATATTATTACTATTTATTTAGCACCTCATAAACTGGAAACCTTACCGTCAGATTTCTAACCAACTAGCATTAAAACAAAGCTCAACTAGCACACAGGACATTCGACGCCTGCTCTACAATCCGTTTCATATTTAAATCATTATCAGTAGGTATCGAGGAAAAACGTACAAAAAGGCAGGAGGTAAAACTAAAAAACTGAAAATTTTCAATAGTTCAATTAATTTCATTTTGAATTCATGCAATATTTTTTTTTCTTCCCAATGGCGCCATGATCCATGAAGAACCCTGGCCTCCTCTACAATCCTTCTCCAGTATATCCTGTCCGCTACCATCTTCCTCCATCTCCCAACTCCAAGCTTCCTGAGGCCTGCTTCCACATCTTTTTCCAGCGCAACCAGCCTTGATTTTTCTCTGTTTCTGTTTCCAGTATATTACCTCTATATTCCTCCATATTCATCTTGGGGATTTTATTCTTTGTACCTGACCCAACCATCTTATACTTCCTTTCATAATGGTGGGCACAATATTAGATGAATTATATAAGACCATCAATTTTTTCTCCTCCTCCATTGATCTCCCTCTCGAGTTGCGTCACACATCATGCACAGAATCTTTCTTTTCCACGTTTTTTGAAGTTAGAGTCCTGGTTTCAGTTTCGTACAAGATCAGAGGCTTAAGTCTTGTGGACTCGCATCTTAGGCCTCTTGTTAGGTTCTTATTGCGTAGAATATTTTTCAATAACCAGTAGGACCTGTTAACACCACTATTCTGGCTTTGATTTGGTATTCTATTTTATTAATTTCATTAGAAAGTGGTTCCCATGTATTTAAACGTTGTCTACGTCGAAACGGTATTCAATACCATTCAGGTAGTTATTCCCGTCTCTATACATTGAGGACGCCATGAAAATAATTTTAGTAACATTAATCTGCAACTCTACTTCTCTAGCTGTTTTTCCACTCTCCTCGAATGCTCCAAGAAGAGCGTTTACTATTCTGCACATAACCATTCCGGCATCAGTAAAGGCTAAGTGCTGAGCGAATCTGTTATAATAAATACATCCACCTGGGTTTGTGCGTATTGTCCCCATCACGACTTCTAGTTCTACATAAAAGTATCTCCTTGTTTTACTTCTTTCCTTATGGCGAAGGCTTCAGAACTAGTCCTCTGGACTCTAACAACACCCTTGGTGTTTTGACGTGTCATTTTGATCAGTCTAATTGATATCAAAGGGTAACTTTATTTATCTTTTCTATTTATTATTCTATTAAATTTTCTACTATACAGTAAATAAATAAATAGAGTATGAATGGATGCTAACTACTAATAATTCGAAAATTTTGAGGCAAAATTTTACGCCATTTAAGCCTTTTTAAATTTGCTCTCAAAACTCACATATTCATATAATAATTATGCTTTTTAGTTTTTATGATCTTTTAGTTCAAATTTGTATAGTTCAAATGCTTTCGGTATAGCAAGATGCCCAACGATCATAGTTAATTATTTAACTTATGTACGTATGTGGCGTTAGGTCTCGCGGGCAATCTTAAATATAAACTATAAATAAATAAAAACTATAAACTATAAATCCCTCTGCAATGTATAAGTCATTTATTAAAAGTTTCTATGGCACGGGTCACCTCCATCATCTTTATTTGGACCTACTACTGTTCTTTAAATGTGACGATAAACAGTGAAAAAAAAATTAAAAGCCCGAAGTAAAAACTGAAGAAAGGTCACACAAACCATAACTTACATGTCTCATTGATTTTTTTATTTTACAAAAATTGATAAAATATAAAAACTATTCAAATCGAGAACATATGGTTATAGATCTGCCAGTTATTTACTGAAATAAAATTTATTAGTGCAACTGTGTAATTACTTCGTAAATTATTATTTCATTTATGACTATCCTATTTGTGATCGTGTCCCTATCAGACGATTAAGCTGATGCCGAAAGTAGTAAACTGCTTGTGATTAAACGGATCGTCCCTAATTCAGTTCACGAGTAGTGGAAGCTATTAACGGACCAAACTTCTCCCCTATCAATCAATCGTTAGCATGCAGAAAATGTCTAAATGGTACCAGTCTATTATTTTTTGTAATGAACGGTAGTATCTGGAAATGACAGTTTCTAAGAAGTTTGAAAAATTTCAAAAAAAGTAATAAAAATTAGGAGTATCATTAGAATATACTTATTTGTTCCCTAAAAATACAAGTTTAAATAATGACAGTTTTAATATGTTTTCAACAATTGTTGACGTCCATAATGTACCTAAACTGCTGTACCATTTTCTTTGGAACTATAAAACTGTGCTCGAACGGCATTGCCTGTGAAAAGAATTGGGAGTTAAATACCCTCCCAAATTTACATTTTTTAAATTATTTTATGTTCAACTTTTAAAAGATAATGCGAATAACAGAAGACAGAACTAATGCTCTTATCATTCCTAATTATCATTCATCATCACACTGCAAAGTTTTGTACAAAACTTTCACGAACAACTTTAAAAAAAAGAAAAGATTTAAGCTCAACTTTGATTTTTATTTTATTTTTAACACATTATTTATGTATTTCGCATTTCATCAGACTTATTGCAATATGAAATGAATGGGAAAGTAAATAAAAGTATTATAGCGAACAAAGATTCACCAAAGAAATACATCATTCAATTCAATACCCTTGCTTGCTTTGTTGTTTACAAAAAAAAAATTTTTTTTATTGTAAAGCTAGTACTATTTTAAATGTGATTTTATTACCATAGGTTATCAGACAATCTTTTTTTTTTTTTTAATTGTCATGTTTCTTTAATAATTTTCAAGTTGAAAATTGAATTCTGAAAATATTTTCTAAAGGTACTTATACTCCTTTGCTTTTATATGCTTCAATTATTAAATTTGTAAGGGGGCTACTAGAACTTTCAACGAACCGGTTACCAACAAAAATTTTGACTGTATATATTCCAAGACCACAAAGGGTGAAAATTTTTCTCGGTAATCGACTGTATTGTTTAGAATTCGTCTCATTTCATTTAGACGTTTTTTAGGAACAAGATCAAAATGATAATAAATTTATCAAAACGGCAATAAAACTTCACGTTTTTACACTTTTTCCTTAATCACCGATTTATTAAAGCAGTTTATTAAGTAATTTCACTTGTTTGAAGTTGTCATTATCAACGATTACAAAATTACCTATTTTTTAAAAATATTTTTTCCCATTTCTTCTCTTAAGGGGAGCATTCCGAAAAAAATGATGCATATAAACTATTCTTGAAGAAATTCTCTACATGGAAATGAAAACCGCATCAAAATCGACCGGCTACTTTTCGAGCTTTGCGAGCACAAGCATGCACAGGCAGAATTTTTATTTAAATTGATGTAATTAAGTCCCGAAGAAATCAATGAGCCTGCAGAAAAAAAATCTCTAGCAGTGACTGCACAATCCTTTGTCAAAATAATTTTAATAAATTATTATACATTGAAATTAAATAAACGCTTGTCAGTGACTCAGTTTTGTTTGTTCTGTTATTTCGATGCACTACCATTCTTGTGATTTTTAGTTCTCGCCTTACCATTAAGGCTGACTAATCTAGTCCAATGAAACCTTAGTCCAGTTTTCTGTTCAATGTAATAACATGAAAAATGTGATTCTGTTTTAATTCAATCTCTCTCGCTTGGCTTTCATTATGCAGCAGTGGAAAGTGTTATTTTGTTACTTTTATAAGCAAGCTGAAGCTCTGTATGGAAGAAACAAGATTCCCCTGCGACATTACCCTTCTACTTGTTGTAGGCATCAATCTCGTTTTTTTATTTTTTTTTATTTCTCTCTACCTTGGTTTCTTGGCCTCTTCAAAATTGAGAAACTACGGGAGAGAGGTTTGCTCCAATGGAGAGACGATTTTAAATTGACTTAAAATTCCTCTAATATCTTTTTCACTAGCAAGAGGAACCCACGGTTGGTGGGTCGTCCATTTCATTTTTTTTTTTCTGGTGATCCTACATATACAGAAAAATATTGGAATTTTAAAGGTTCGTTTACAGTTAATTGGTCTATCCTTCAAGACAAGTCCTCATTTCGCTCCGTTTAATTTGATGAAATTAGTGAGAATAAAATCATTCACTTGTGTCGAGTTTCGGTCATCACGCGAGACTAAGTGAATTCTACAGGCCACAAACTATGACCATCAGATTCTCAATGACTAACGAGATAAATACAATTAAAAATCGATAAATCCACTTGAAATAATTCAGAAAGAAAATGTTATTCATTTTATTCATTTTTATTTTATTGTTACAAAGAAGTAAAATAGCATCAAATTAAATTGGGATGGTTCAATTTATTATATCAATAAATATTTTCAAATCAAAGCATGGAAATTAGATGACAAATGGAAAGCCCAAACCAAAAGGGATCGGCAAGATCGGGGAAAGCTAGTACCTTTTCGGCAGGATTTAAGAAAAGTGGGGACATATTAGAAAGTAATAAAGATGTATTTGTGGTTATCGATTTATTAAATAAATCTGTAGGTTGTTTGTTTGTCTGTGGAGATACGAAGATTTTTTCTGATGAAATCTGGTACACGAGTTTGACGAACGTAAAAATTAGTGATAGGTATTTTAGTAGGCTACCTCTGAGCAACTGTTTTACTGTTTCTTAAATATTCTACGCATGTATTTTTAAATGAAAACCGTTTCCTTTCTCAAATTTATATACCTTCTTCTTCATCATCTCTATTATTTATTTTTTTAAATAAAGCCTTTAATCACAGTTTACGGTTTCAATGAGCTACCTTCATTCCCTAAAAATAATATAGTCTGAAAATATAGCTGTTAATCCTTCCAGAATAGATTTTATCCACGAACCCCATAGTCTGTAGTCTAGTTTGTAAAAAAATATCCGATAATTCTCAGATAGAAAGAAATTTCCCCGAAAAAAAACATAGGTTGGTCCTGCCTATATGTACGATATTAGTTTTTGAAGGCGTCCATGCCTCAATATTACACTTGATATGAGTTTCGAATATTATAGGACATGTATCATAAAGTGACAAAGGACTACAATAAAGATCACTGGCCAAGTTCAGTCGAATCCGGCTATTCAGTGCTAAGTCCCAACTAATAAGTTCTATCTCTTTTGTGAGTAAGGCTAGACATCCAACGGAACATAATGCCGGGATTTAGTTCGGTTCAGAAGGCATACGAAATAACCCTTTCGTCTGCATTTTGTAAATCAAAGGCAATGGAGAAGAGACCGTCCTATTTCGAATATTTTTCGACCTGCTTGAGGTTTTATGAAATTTCTGATAACATTATGGTAACCATAATGCCTTAAAAAAAAAAAAATATATATATATATATATATATATATATATATATACAAATTAGGAATTTGCAAATTTATTTATGTGAATTTCTGAAAAATTTAACATATTTTTGAAATAGGGCAGCGGTTCCCAGACTATTGAATTTATGCAAGGACGTTTCAAGTGGTTCGCGAACAAGCAAATAAAAGCCATAAATAATTATCCGATTAATTTTTCTAACACGTTCAATGAGGGATAACAATTTTTTTAAATATTATTATTGAATGTAAATTATAAGTTAAAAAAAAACATAATTTACAATTATTAAAAATGCTTCACGATGTAAAGGCGAAAGCACTTCGTGTTGAAGAGAACTTAAGAAAATTGAGCTCCATCAAGCTTAAAATTGATACTCTGATTGTAAATAAACATTAAAATCCTTCCACATTTCTTATATTTTATATAATCATTTTTATCTGCAGAATTTTTGGTGTTGTTAATATTACTAACTGTTACTATTGTTATGTGATATTAATTCCACTTTTTATTTTTTTAAATTTTCTTAAGCACATTTGCTGTTATACACTTATATCGTTTTGCTTGTTTAATAAACGTTTGTAAATCAGTTTGTGTTTTCTTATGAAGACGAATCTTTATTATCATTAATATCATTAGATCAGGTAGTTGTCTGAAAAGTGGAAGTGGTACGCAGTGACATGAATTCTGGGAACCCATGAAATAGGGGATAATTACTTCATAATTTTTACTATAAACTCATAATATTTAGATTTGAAGTTTAAGAAAGGTATGTGGGCAAGTTGGTGTAATCGGCATCGAACTTCCGGGTTCGCTAACGTTTTCATTTATTTATTTTTAGAATTAACATCAAGAGGCATGAATGAATCAATGAATCAATGAAAGATGCTCGCTCTAAAGTTTTATTTCCTGTCAAAAAAATCTAGAGGTATTATGTTTGTTTTTGTGATTGTAAAGATTTTTGTAAAGGTGTTTCGGTTTTCGATTTACATCAATTCATTTATCTCAATGTTGCCCAAATATCGACTAAAGCATAATATTTTAACTTAAAATAACCTAACCAGGAGTTCGAAGGACAGAATAAAGTGAAGAGGATGAACTGATAAATGAGAGGAGGAAGATCCTTAGATATTTATCAATTTATTTTCTTAATATGTATGTGTATATGTGTTAATAGTTTTACCAAGAATATTTGGTCAGTTGGTAATATCTGTTCAAATTCGTTAAAGTTTCCTCAACTAATCTTTGGTTATTTACTAAAAATTTGTATAATGGCTTTAGAAATCTTTACTTTTCTTCAAACATTTTGCTGTATCTAGTTTTGTTTTAATTTTATTTATTTATTATAATCATAATTTTTTTAAAATTATGTATATTATATTATATTAATAATTATTTATTAATTTGTATCTCAAGGTACAAATATATTTTATTCAACTCAAGCTTATATTTATTTTTTGAACCTTAATGCATACATTTTTAATTTTCTAACAATGGCGTAGGAATTATTTTTTTAATAAAGCAGTTTGCTTTATTAGCCCAATTATGAAGCTACTAGGAGGAATAATAACAAATAAAAAATTAGAGGCAGAATTTGTACAAGAAGAGTAGTGTGGGTTTACAGCGCAAAAAATCTTGCATTGACAAAATTTTTACGCTCATACAATTATTTTAAAAGCAAGCAGCGAAAGCCAGGAGACTAAACATAGTATTTATAGACCTAGAAAACGATAGCGTATCTCGGAAACTACTATGGAAATCTCTGTGAATAGGTAGCATAAGCAATGATATCATAGAGGTAATAAGTGCCAAATCAAAATAGGAAACTCACTTTCAGAGTATAAAAGGCCTTCTTCAAGGATGTTGCATGTCACCAATCTTATTCAAAATATTTATTGATGGTTGCTTAAAAAGTTGGACAAATAAATATGGTCTGATGGGCATTTCCATCAATGGCACGTATTTATATCATCTGTTATTTGCTGATAATCAGATGATCATCGCACAAGAAGATGACGTTTAGGAAAGTATTGGACCAATGGGGCTTAAGCGAAAATTATAAAAAAAAAAAAAAAAAATACATGTGCACAGAGGTGGACGAAGTGAGCGACCCAGTTGTTGCAAATCTCGACCGAGTGATACATTGCTACTTTGGCTCAACATTAAAAAGCAACCGGATCACAACCATTGAGGTGAATAAAAGAATCAGCAGTGGTAAAAAGGTTATTACCATATTAAATTCTCTACTCTGGAGCGGCAATATCCTTGGTAAGACAAAGAAGTTAATATATAATGCACTTGTCGAAAGCATAATGTTAAATGGCTCTGCGACCTGGACCCTCAATAGAGCAAAGGAAAAACGACTTTTGACAGTGGAGATGGACTTTTGGAGGCCTGCCAGAGTTTCTAGGATGGAGCATGTCAGGAACATAGAAATCAGAGAAAGAATGAAAGTAAAAAACATCTTAGAAGTGATCGATATTCAGATGGTCATCGAGATTCAGATGGTGTGTCTACGTAAACGGATGGATTTAAGTCGAATACCGAAATTGATGATGGAATGGGAGACAGAAGGTAAAAGAAAGGAAGGCATCGAATACACTAGAAAAATAAAGTAGATGAAAGCATGGCAGGTTGACAAAAGAGGAGGCAATAAATTGGAAGAAATGGAGAGAGAGGCTCAAGGAGGAATTGGATTGAGGATAACTTCATACTTGAAGAAATCCTAAATAAAAAAGTTTGCTTCATTTTTAATATGAACATCTAACTATGATTTAATAGAGGGATAAATAAAAGATCAAAAAAATATTATACACAAGAAGGATGGTTGGAAATTGCGTTCTCCTCAAAAAAGGCATATAAGTAGTTGTAATGTTTCTTTAACCAAATTGGAATAACATGGCCCTATTTGCTAGAAAGTTTCGGTACTGGTTGACACAATGAAATGCCAGATAGGAGTTGCTGGGAAGCATAGACATTTTCAGAGAGTTTCAAAAACCTTTGCCAGCTCTTATCTCAAATCTCACTTTTGGTGCATCTTACCTTCTTGCAGCTACAGTCTCAATTATTTAAATTATATAAAATGTTTGAGACAGATGTCACTAAACAAATTAATGAGTAACCATACTCAACTATAGTATGTAACTGGAGTTACATACTACGAGTATAATTCAATTCTAATTAGTATCATAATGAAAAAATATTGTAGAAACGATAAGGCAAACGCATATTGATTTATATTCATTCATATCATGTTTAATCAGAAAAGGTTTACCTTGCCAAGATTTTTTTATGCATATAAGTCCATTTGAACAGCTTACCTGAAACAAAAAATATCAGTTTTAAAAAAGATGCAATAAGAGGTAAAATTACGCTTAGATATGTAAAATATAAGTGAAGCATGTTTACTTAATATGTAATACTATATATGTTAATTTTTAGTTTCTTATTTATATTTATTTATTTATTTATATCTTATTTATATAGTCAATGTTTAAATTTACTTATTGTATTTTATGATCATATTTCAAGTTTTGCATGTATATTCTCTATGCAAAATTCAGCAAATACTCTTGCCAGACGGATTCTTCGAAAATAGATAAATCACAGTCCCATGAAGAAACCTTTTTTTTTATGCATTAGGCAGAATTTTTTCCATTGATTTTGATAAAACATGATCTTAGATTGTTTTATAAGGGCTTAGCTATCTTGTTTGTAATAATTTTACATATGTAAAATGTTTTAAGCACCAAAATTCTCACTCCCTCACATGCACCATTTCTTGAATTTTTATGCAATGATTTTGTTTAGCTGCCAGAAAACCTAACGTATCGCTATCAAAATAAATTAGTTATGAAAACAAGTTCATTATTTTTACCAAAAAAAAAAAAGCATATCCGTCATGGAATAATTATGTTGGCAATTAGTTAAATTAATTGGTTGTCCATGTACATCACTTCCTCACTTGTTTTCAAAAATGGGCGCAACAGTATCTGAGATGCAATCTGTTCTAAGTCTTATGAGTTGAAAGAAAAAAAAATTACAAACAGTATATTTTTACTAGACTAAAACAGGATTAATAAATAAATATATGAAGGAAGTGGCTTGAAAATAGACAATGATCGTCCGAAACATCGCTTAATAATGTTAGAAGATAATATGGATTAGAAAGGGAATAATTTTTCTTGAAAATAAATAAATGTTAGGAATTACGAAATTTTGAATTACGAAGCAGAAAAATAAATTTCATCAGGAACATTCGTTAAAGACAACCCTTTATTATGAGGGAGATATGATGCCTGGAACGCAGTTAAAAATTGAATTCAAAATTTAATAAGAGGGAGAGAAATAGAGTGGAATGAGATGGGAATAAAAGGGTGGCATAATCTCGGAGGAGGTCCGGAGAATAGGAATCGATTGTGGAGAAGAGAACTCCATATCGCTGAGTGGTTGCCCTTCAATAGCCCCCACAACAATGGTAGATTACAAGCAAGAATCTTGTTCTAGTAGCCTAGAGATGGGGTATACATCCAGCCTCCACTGGCTTAAGTATGAATAGCTTCTCGCTGTTCTGGTGTCTCTACCGAGTCGAGGATTCCTACCGCGTACTAAGGCAAATACATTGTAAACAACGAATGAAAGTACTTGAACCTGAAGAATACATCCGGGTCTAGCAATGACTGTTCTGAACATTACAAATAAAACATTTTTGAGTTCATCGTCCATAAAAAGAAACCCGCATTCAATCAGATATAACCTGACTGATATAACAGAGCGAAGACTACCTGAAAGATCATAATTAGAATATGAATTTCAACCCGAAAAAGCATAACACCATAACCGTACGAATCTTTAGAAAAAAAAAATACCATAATCAAAATCCTACATATTAAATAAAACAGGCAACAAACACCATAATAAAAAATACAAAAATATTAGAAAAAAAAAAGAAGAAATATAATAAATTAAATAATTTGATTTATAGGGAAAGGTTAGTTACGTAAAAAAATAACATAATATCATCAGGAAAAAATCGAAGAAGACTTATCAAACCTGATTTGTTAGGGCCCTTTCGAAGTTAAATATAACCTAAATTCTTATGCTCAAAAAGAATGACAAAAGAAACCCAAATCAATAAACACTAAAACAAATATAATATATATTCCACCCGAATTGGCAGACATGTAAGAGAAGACTCACGTTAGCAAAAACAGGGCTCAAATCAACTGTTTGGCCGACAATTAAACCTTTTGAACTCACTTGAACTTAGAGAAAAAGTTTATTTACTAAAATATTATTACAGTGAGCTGAACTACTTCTAATAAACTATAAGCTATCACAGCTACATCAATTGATCTGGCTATAGCTGTCTTCCAGCTAGGTGGGGAAAGGAGGAGTATTTATACAGAGTCAGGAGAAAAATGTTGATGTTAGTTTAGTTTCTCCTCTGTTTTGTTTCTATAAATGACCCGAAAAAAATTCTCAAAGCGTATTAAAAATTAATAAAAGAGATTAAGTTTAAATACGACCATCATAAATTTAAAAAAATAAGGATATATATAAGCTTTTTATATTTCATGTTTTGTATATATACAAGAGGTTTAAATAACATACTGCTTCCTTAATACATGTGCATATTTTTACTAACTTTCCTAGGTCAAAAAGATTTATAGTGAAAATAATAGCTGATAAAAATTGCAAAAGCTATTGCAGTTGAATCTCTATACATCATTGTTAAGCTGACTTTTCTTGTAGCTATTCCACTATTAAGGTTGTCTGGTTCAGTTAAGCTAGGTATTGATATTGCACTAAGGTCAAAAGTTCGTTAGGTCATATCGGATACATAGCATTGCACTATACAGAATATAAAACAAAAATTGAACCTTAACGACCACAATCGAGCATGCGAAAAACTATCAGAGATGAAACACTAATAACTATGAGACTTGAAATTCTGACTATGTCCGAGTTCCGATTGACTTCACAAGAAGTGGCAAGAGTGGAGAAAATTTATTTGTTTACAGTTTGATGAGCCAATTATCAAGCGTGAAGAATGATAGGTTTAATGGAGTTTTTCACAATATTCCTGAATCGGACTTTTATCCGATTTTAAGGTTCAAGTATTCCTATGTGCGTCGTAGAGTAACTTCCGACCTTCTGAACTTTCGAACTTTTATTCCGGGTCGATATAAATACAAAGTACAAAGCTTGGATGAAATCTACGACTTCGGGTTATGTGATGACAAAAAACTAAAAAAATGTAAAAGCGAAAATATATTAATTTATTTTTACATCTGGAAGCTAGAGCTATCCTCGTTATATTTACTTATGGTAATTTGGCTGAAATACGACATCTAATGATACCCAACGATTGCATCCATTTGAAATCAACGTATTAACAACTTTTGACTTTTCCAAATACCTCCATCTACAGAGAGGGCGGGATAACTAATAGGCTACCAACCTATCCGAGTCAGAGTGGGAAAGCCATTTCTGCATTACATCATCCTGCATCATACGGGAGTGTCCAGAGGTACATTGTCCTAACATGATATTTAAGGTGGATCAGAAGCTCTCTCATCGAACTCTTTTCCTGCCTTCGCCATTAAATATCTGGTAATTCAGTTGCAGCCATTCCCTGGACAAGGATGTGAGGATGGCGTAAAAATGTTTCGAAGTGAAAAGAATCGCTATAATAATAATATATATATTTCATATTGTAAAACTTTACTGAATGGTTCGCAAGTTCGTAATTATTACAATAATAACAATAACATAATAATAATAATAAGCCTAACTCTTGACTCACTGTGTCCGGGTAGGTGAAATAGTACGAAATTGGGAAATAATAGTAAAATAACGAAATGGTTTTGCGAGCTTAGGTTTGAAACTGATACCACTAAAAATCGCTGCAAACATTTCTCCGTTCACCGCGCCTGTCAAAATCCAAATCCGCAAAGCCAGCCTTATAAATCCTATCCTACCAATTATGTCTCGATCTACACTTCGGGAATTTACCTGTCGGAATTAACCTTCTAGGAATTTATCATTGCTAAGCCCAGCAACGTTACATGCCAATTAAAAGTGTCACAATGCTATTACTATATTTACAGGGTTTAATCCCACAATCCCACAATGTTTAGCATCTTTTATTTTCCAGTAGATTAATCTTTCTTCTACCAAATATTTAACGGATTAGGATGCAAGAAAAGTATTATCTAAATCTGATGCGTAGAAATAGAAAAAAAAAAGTATTCAAATCCTAGAAAAATCCCTCACAGAAAAAAAAATATTAAAAAATACATGACTCCTTTAAACCTTTGGCCGATCGACCTACAGGCCAAGAAGTCATTAACACCAACCTGCTTTACTGCCATGAAATTTCCGCTGTTTCCTCAATTAAAATTTAAACCTTACATGAAAATGAGTTTGTTTATAAAATCAATGAATTCAGAAAATTATAATAACTTCACAAATATGAAAACAAATTATAAGTTTTACCAGAACTTAATCAAAATATTTGGCTATTAAATAAAGCTTTACATTTTACAAATAAGTTTTTACATTAAATATTAGTTAAAATTAATATTTTATTATTTTTGAACCATTCGTCATTCCTCGATAACATCTTTTTTTTACGAAGCACCTTTTTTTTTTTTCAAACCAGTACTTTGGAATAAAATCCAATTATAATTACTGAAAGCTAAAATAGTAAGAACAATTTGTAGTGGAGAACAGCTCATTGATATGCACCCAAGGAAACAGAACCACGACATTCGAAAGAAAAGCAGTTGGAATAAACTAGTTATAGCCACTATTTATTTCTGACTTTTTTTCCATCCCGTTTTGTTGATGTTATAGACTACCAAATAACTAAATAAAAAAATGATCGCTCAAAATATTTCTACCGATCTTATAAATCAGACCGACCTTATTCACTCAGTTACTTTGTCAGGTTGGATGGTCTTCGTTATATAGTTAATAGTCCAGACTAAATATGCTCAAACTGAATCCGATGGTTTTTATTACGTTTTACACTTTTTCATGATTCATTTATCGTCATTTTCATGACAAAAGCCTCTCCCGAAGGAGGTACAATGGAGTTCAGCTCTACAATATAATTATTCAAGTATAAATATTGAAGATAAATATAAGAATATAATACCATAAAACAAAAAAAAAACACTAAAAATAAAATTAAAAAAAAACTCAGCACTTGTTAAAATATACAAATAAGAGAAAATATAATTGTAAAATACCGTTTAAAGATAAAACTTCAAAATTCATTACTATAGTAATAAACTAGTTCTTTGAAAATTCAGATAAAACAATCTTTATAATTTCTTAACACTTTTGAATGAGCACTCTCTGTCCCTGGCCACTTTCATCCAGTTTGTTCCCACTCTACGAGTAATATCATCTCTCCACCTCATTCCACTCGGTAATGCTTTTCGACCACATTGTCCTTCAGTCTGGCCAGATGCCCAGCCCATCTCCATGTATTACACTAACAACCTAGATGTCTAAGTCACCTGAATTTACATGACGTTCTATGTTGCTTTCTGTAAGTTTGGTTTTTAGCATTGATAAAAGAGTGATAGGAATAGGTCTTGTTTTAATCAACTTAGCATTTCTGTCGGAAACGATGTCGCCTAAACTTTTCATCTTGTACCTACACCTTAGATGATGTTCGGCTTCTTTTGTGCTGTTGAACACGTCTGAATAACCATCAAAACCTATTGTACAACTTTTTCCAGAGAAATGTGACGTTACATAATTAAAATAAGGTTGGCAAATAGAAGAATGGTCAATCTGATTTTGAGTTGTAGTTCATCAACACTAATGTCATCAATAGTTCTTAAAGTTCAAATTCTCTCCTATCACCTCGAGGATGTCATACAGGGCTGGACTGTTTCATTCTTGGAATACAAAAACAGAGAAAACAGAGAATTTTCATTAAAAAAAATTTCAATCAGTTTATTATTTCTCAGCAATATCATTTTTGTCCATCTTATTATTATTATGCTACAAAAATTTCCAAATTATTTATTATGTTACATATATCAGTCATTAGTTATTACCTCATTAATGTTCTTACCTGTCAATTATTTTGAATTATTATTTTTCATTCTATCTTTTTTTCTCCTAAATATATTAATTGAGAAGCTAAATGCATCGTTTGTATTTATACAATCTAAATTGCCCGAAATTTGGTTAAGATTTTTGGAATACAGACTTAAACTGTTATTACTCTAACGGTATAACAGAACTTGAACAAATATAAAATTGCAAGGTACCATTTTCTAGAGAATTGAATGTTCTATAATATTGATTTTTAGCATTTTTATGATGAGATGCAAGGTTCATAACAAATAAGTCCGTTCCAATGGGAGGAAAGTTTGATAGAACAAATTTTCAAAAATAAGCTAAATCATTGAGAAAACTATTAGACGTACAAAAAAGCTAAAGAGTATCTTTTTTATAGAGTTTTTAATGCTCTTTTATTTTGCACCTAGAATTTTTTTCGATAGGTTGGACCGTTTTCGAGATATTTTTGGAAAACAACAAAAAGGCACATTTTATCCCATTTTTTCGAGTTCCTGATTTCAGTTTTTGATCATCAGGACTTTTGATATTACCTTCAATAAACATCACTGAACAAGAGTAAAGCATAATAAAATATATCGGATTTAGTTTAAGTACATACTTTAATTATACTAGACTGTAATAAACCTTTTAATTCTTTGAGAAATATTTTAAGCGGCCCCAGAAATCGAACATGCAATGAATGATGCGTTAAACAACACGATGAAATAAGAAGTACAATTCTAATCTTCAACAACTATTGCCGTACATATTAATTAATACAAAATAAATAAAGTTGATGATTAACGAGAATCAACAGGGTCTAGAAATCACTTAAGAAAAATAAATATATATTCTAGTAACACAGGTCAAGATTAAGTCGAAGCATAATGCACAGATAAAATTTAGACAAATGTTTCATGCCAACATCAAGGTTCTGGACATATATATTAAAATGGGCTGTCGAGATGACTTCCAGTTGGAGCCGTTCCAAAATTATTACATACTATCTTCAACGCGTGATCCGATCCAAAAATACACGTCATGCCAGTATTTTTAAACGGAACACTCGTCGCAGATTCATGGTACCGGTTATTACATTCCCATCATATCTCTTTTGATAGGCATAAACAAATGCAAACAGGTCAATTTCCTTCTCTTTTTTTTTTTTTAAATTATCGATATTTTTAAATAAACTATTTTTTATCGACACTGGGCTGATGTGTTTTTTTCCTGATTTCGAAAGAAGAAACTCTTTTTCATTTTTCTGAGATGATGAACAAATCAATGTAAAAAATAGAAGATTTTTCGTGATAGTTCATTCAGTTCAAATTCCAGTAATGATCCAGTCCACTAATTAAAATAATATGGTGTACCACTGTTCTTTGAAATGCACCCGAGAAATAAGAATCAAGACGTTCAAAAGAAAAGTTCTAGATTAGGTACAGCAGTTGTAAGAACAAACTCTTCGAGGCCAATATTTACTGTTTATTTATTAATACCTATGAATATATTATATTGATGCATTTTTCCTTCTCTTTTTGTAGATGTTGTAGACTGTCGAATAAATAAATGATCACACAAATGCTTCCTTTCTTTTTTATATATCAGACGACTCATATCTCTCAGCTCTGTCCCGAATCACCGATCACTTCCTAGGTTAAATGAGCTTGAACCAGTTCATGAATATATGAGCTATTTGTAATGTCAACACTACAGCTTTTACAATTTCCTTAGTAAAATCTGAACGGAAGGATAAGAAAACCCACAAAGAATAAGGACCATTAGGGGGAGAGGGGTTTAAGAAAATGGTTAAAGACGAAAATCCTCGATGTATCGATTATTATTGTGTTTTTTTCCAGTGTTGCGAGGATGTAATTAACAGCTATTTTTATAGTAAACGTTAGATTTCGTTCATACCAGAATAGAATCAGTTTATTAGCTTTGATTCCGGGCCACCAAGACATAAAAACTAGTGAAATGTGAAAATGGGACTGATGACTTTCTAGTATGAATCCATTCATTTATTTAGTGAATTTTTTTAGAGAATCGACGTTATGTAAAATATCTATGAAAATCCAAAAAAAGAAAAAAGTAAATCGAATTATACTAGAAAATTATTAATTGATATAATTATTATGATATTAACATTGATTTTGCCATAGGCTTTAAGAACCAGCATACGAGTAAATTAAATTACAGGATTTTGGGTATGATCCTTATACCACAATACGAAGCTTAAATTCTTGTCTTAAAAAATGACTTATTTAATTTTTCACAAATGAGATGGATATTAACAATTAATTTTAACCTAATTTCTTAAACCTCAAAGAAAACATTTAATTAAGTTTATGATTTTATAAAATAGAATAGAATAGAAAGAGAATTTTATTCAGGAACTAAGTCCCCTAAGAATAACTCTGTTGTACAAATAAAAAATAACAACTGTGGCTTACGTATTGAAATAAACAAACAAGAGTCATAAATAATATAAAAATAATAAAATAGTTCATATCAAGCAATATAAACGAGTACTAATAAAAAAGAGAAAAGAAAATTACATTCGCTCGTTTGACAAAACTTTATCGTTAAAATAATTATTTAAATCTCCTAGTGAGAAAATATATATATACATAAATTTACATTGTGATATGGTACGGAAAAAAAAAATAAGATAAGCATACAGAAAAAATAAATAAAGAGAATCAATATCTAAAAAAACATTTATACAAACTTAACAACATAAAGAGCATATTTGAACTTCTTAACAATCGAGTTGTAAATTGCTTGAATTATTTAATTTAATCAAATTAAAATCATGCCGCTGCCGGGATTCGAACTCACAACCTTTGGGTTTGTGAGTAAGTGCGTTAACCCGCTCATCAACTGGCGCCTAAAACCTTGAGTATGAAAATTCATCCTCTGTAAATTGTAAATCCTCTAGAAAACTTGCTATAATTTCAATCAAATTATTTGAATACCATAATATTGTTTTAAAACATTACTGATAAATTTGAAAATGAATTTATCAAATGAAAACAACATTTATTTATTTTTTGTCAGAAGGACGGCCTTTGGACGACATACCTAAAATGTAAACAATTCGCAGCAATATTTAAACCCTTTTTACAGGTTTTATCACCGGATGAAAATAAAAGTCCAGGTGCTCTTAGAATATTTACAGCTAAAATAAACAAAAGTTTATTTTTCAGTATCAATTTTTACACCGTAGGTTTTAATGGATTGGCTACAAACAGTTTAGGAATCATCGATTCTAATTCATGACAAACATAAATAAAGGGATATTGGAATAAACTGAATGAAGATATGAAAAAAGAAATGAATAACAATATTTTCATTTTTGTTATTGAATATCAAAAGTTTCGAGTATATAAATCTGATTTTGAATAGAATTAGTCGATTGCTAATTCTGAATATTTATGTACCCATGTACTATGCGCTATCCCCTATGTAACTTCTTTATGCATGTGCCTATTTGCTTACACTATTGGAGGCCCTACCGGAGAAAGGTTTTTAGATAAAGAACTAAACGACAGGAACGTGGTCTCCATCGAAAATAGACGCGCATCAATGCCCTTATAGCTACGCTGTCTACGGACCGGGACTGATTGTTTTATTCCAGTATCCTCCTGGATCAGTCCTTGCTAATCCTGTAATGTCTGTCAATTGCAGTGAGGCGTAGAGGATAGCTCTTTTTGTTTGCAATATTTTTTGTAGGAACAAATAACAGATTTGCGGGGGCTGTAGCTGGACCAACCGGGGCTTACATTATAATAGGATTTCCAGGGATAATTTTTTTTTTTTTATTATATCGACAACAATTTATTTTTATCCAGGCTTACTTCTATATATTTTCCAGCATCATATATATGATTCTATCTCTCTCAATAAACATAAGTGTACACGTAGCAGTCGTAATCAATTCAAGAAAAAAAAAAAAATTAATACATACTTTCAAATTTTTTACAACAATAAACATTATAATTAGGGATTGGTAAATTATTTACCACTGCAATAATTGGCAAATAATTTATCAATCCCTAATTAGATTGATCCTTCTATATCATCATGCGGATGTCAACTGAATAAACATTATGAAAAAATTGAGGGTGATGTTTTATAAATAACAATGTATGCTTTCCTCCAGTGGTTCCACATCTCGAATCTTCATAACTGAATAAAGATGCGAGTTCTTCATAAATCAACAGTGGATACTTAAATAAATTACCGAAATTAATACAAATCCAAAAAGGAAAAAAAAAATTCAATTCTGATAAAATTACATCAAAATTCAACACAATAAAGTGCTTTGGGTATAAGAAAAAATAGTTATGAAGGGAAACATTAATTGTCTTAAAAATTAAATAAGGCAAATTACAATTTGTTGAATTCTCCACAAAAAAATAGTGTTTTTTTTAAATGTATAAGGTAAGTCGGGGTAAGTGCAGATATGGAAATTTATTTCAAATCTATTTTGCTGGGTGAGTTGCTGTGCCGTCAAGGGGAATTTGATGTAAATAGTATATAGTAAATAAATGCACCTCTCCCAACAAAATAAACGTGAAATAAATCCCCATGAATGCACTTGCCCCAGGTATGCAATTACCCAGACTTGCCTTATATAAAGGTACAAAAAGGGTAACCGTTTATAATTTTAAATCACAAACCTAATTAACTTAATAATAAATAAATATTAAGTTAAATATCGTGGTAGAAATAGGCACGATTTCGGTATCCAATTATTGGCTACTTTTTTTTTTTTTTTTTTTTTTTATGATGTCGACCACTATTTTTAATATTTTTTATTTTGTGGTATCCTTATGACGTGCACTAATTACATTAAACCTAAAAACAAAATATCTGATTAGTGACATGAAGATTTAAATGGTGTTTAGAAATTATAATATAGGAAATAAATAAATGTTTTCTCAACCAAAACGAAGCATTATCATCTTAAAATCTAGGCAAAATACGAAATATTCAAATTCAGATTTTAAGTATGAATTAACACAGATTTGTTTTTATGCACCTCAACTAACAGGAATTCTATTTTTTTCTTCCCTTAAAACTTGTTTATTAATCCTGTCTTTTATCATTGTTTGTTTACTTACTTTATTATCACTTAAGTCCTTCAAATTTCAATTTTACTGTGTGAAATTGATGCCAGTGAACTCTTATTAGTATAAGAGTGGTAACACATAAGAACATAAGAATGGTAAGATTCAAAATTTTGGCTAGAAATTATCATTTTGGCTCCACTGTGCGACGGGGAATGATGTGCTCTAACTAAGAAGCAAAACCAAGATTATTTAAATGGATGTAGCGCGGTCTCCAAGTCTTAAAACCCTGTACTGCTTAAGCCCACGAAACACCTGGGTATGTGCCTACTGGACAGTAATTAAGTGCAGCTTCTTGATCAACGATTATACGAGAAGTGATGTGGACAGCATCCACGCTCAATGCACAGGTGCCCACTTAATAGATGTTCGGTCAGTCCCAGGAGGAGGGGTCCCCCGCGACCTCGGAGATCGGTATGACCGATAAAACAGAATAATTCTTATAGTAATCCAATAATCTAAGTCTTGAGACATTACGGTCGGTCCTGATAATCTGAATTGGAATGGACAATCCTTCAATAGGATTTCTTCTTGAGAAACTAGATAAGACTAAAATATTTTATTTTTTTTCGGTTTGCACTTATAACGGTTTGTACTGAAAAGCAAATAAAAACAATGAATACTTGCCAAGTATTTATGAACTCTTTGAATTCTAGAAGTGCTCGATTGTTCTAAAATTTACAGGAAAAATCAATATATTTAAATAATCTATAGGCTAAAAGAGATAAACATTATTTAAGAGGAATACATTAGTAAAAGTTAGGGCCCTGCATTCAGTTCGCTGAATCGATTATATGCAACATTGATTTCAGGAGTGGAACTTTCCAACATCGCCTATAAATAAGATAAGAACATAAATAAACTATAAAGTTCAAAAGCCTTGGTAAGGGATTCATTGTAAAATAGAAAATAAGAGATTGTAAAATATAAATAAAAATTTAGACATTTGATAATTAAAAATTTAAAGCTTAAAACAGTTTATCTTTTTCTTCTTCAAGATGGTGGCGAGGGACAGGTGAATCTGAGAAAAAACACTCAGTAAATATATTTTTATATTTTATGTGAGCTGATGCTTCGCCTTTCTACATTAGGGCATGAAGTGTTGAGCGAGATAAGGATTTCCTTTTATTTTCGACCTGAAGAAAGCCCACAGATATAACAGTAAACAAATATTTGCTGCGTTTTATTTTTAACCGATCCCAACCATTTCATCAATGGTCAAGAATATCTCCATAGTTTATTTTCATTTTTTACCTTTCCCTTCGTTAGCAACCGTGTAAACAACATTTTAATTTTATACCAGCTAAGTTATACAGCTTAGGTATCTGTTCGAATATACTCACATCTCAATAAATCAAAAATCGATAACTGATCACTATTAAGAATAATTTAATTTAAAAAATGGAACATACAACAATAAAACCAGTTTATTGTTAACCTGGTCGAGAGAGAACCGGGTAATGAAGGATGAACAGGAAAAAAGAAAAAAACAAAACAACACTTAACTGAATATATTATCTGTCTAATAATCATTCAAAGCATCTCCATTGGACCATAGACCTATCGCAAAGTTCTTATGTACCATACCTGTCGATTCCAACCCTTTTTAATATATTTATCTCCGTTTTTCCAAGTCACCCGAAAGAAATAACGTTCCATTAATTACGTCCACGGGCCTTTACACCGAAATGTTATTAACAAAATGTGAGTTTGTGTTACTAACGCCCGCATTAGCACTTCACGCAGACAACTCGAATACACATCTTCTTATTGCATTGATACTATAGTTAATCGACATTAAAAAAAAAAAATCGATAAATATTACTAAAACGGATAATTAAATAATTAAAACAAATTCAGAAGCAATAATCTTTACAAAGAGAAGCCACACATAAGCCATTCAATTTATTTAAATCTCTGGTATCATTAACTCACTTAAATCACCTAGGATTAACTCTAGCCAGATCCTTAACATTCACGAAACTCAATAAAAAATCAGACCAAAAGGGTCATGTTTTGTTTGGTTTGGAAACAGGTTTTGTTTCCGCATTTTAAAAAAAAAAAGCAAGTTGAGCCCCCGAAATAAACACTCGAGGTATATAAAGCAGTAATAAGAGCTCAGAACTGTGATGCTTCATCTTTGTGGCATGCCTCATCTTCGACTTGCAGAACCAATTACAGTACTCTTGAAAGAATTCAAAATATATATCAGAGGATCGTCAACAACCATGCAAAACAAAAATTTCAACAATCCTCGTTATCAATAAATATAATAACGAACTAAATCTCTCCACAATACAACAATTCATTTATACACAAACTAAATCACATTTTGATAAAAACTTAACTTTTGAAAATCCTCTGATACAAGATATGGACAATTACAATATATTATCATTTAACCGATATCAAAAGATCAGAACATGTAGTACTAAATTAATATTGTATTTTTGTTTGAATAGGTTTTTTGTTTTATTTTCCTTATTATATCATAGATCCAGTCATGCATAAAGCTATGTTATCATCAAAAAGGATCATCCGGAATCAGGCATATAAAATACGTTGGTATTATAAATATGTTAAATAAATGTTTCATATTTCCTAATATCTATTTTTATATTCAATATAATAAATAAGACTAAAGAGCCGACTCTCCATAATAACATAAATAGCTTTATCGTTTTGATAAATTAGCTCAAAAATAAAATAAGAACGAAACAAAGCATCAACGAACGGACGAAAGAGGTAAGTGAACCGAACAATGGCGATGGCCGAAGAGATTGTATTTAAGTTAATCTGCCTTAAAGAATTGACATAATTACCTACAAACATAGCAACATTAAAGAACAATAGAATTGTATATACATATAGCAATAGGTTGGCTAAATACAATAGGCAATTTCATAGTTCAGTTTATCGATGGATGGCGATTTGAACATCCCAGGATTGAAATGGACGATAAGAAGAAACAAAAATGTTTCTGTAGTTGCGTTAACGGTTGGATAACACCGTTGTATTATTTTGAGTGATTAAATTCTGATCGAATGAAAACAGGTTTATATAATTAATTTTAACGCTGATAAAAATTACGCAAATCCTTTCACCCTGTCTCGTCATCAAACTGAGCAAATCGGCTTTACATGCTATCTAATTGATTTCTAATAATTGAGCACTGACCAAAAAAAGCGTGAACAGCTAACTCCGTCACTAATGTCGTATTTTCACTAACTCAGTTAAGTGAGAATACCGCTGGAAATGCCCAAATGCGGCGGAGGGGAGGGGAAATATATATCATAGATGAATATGATATACAACATAAGGGAAATAACTGCTGTGATAATTAATGAAATTATTAATCCTATCTAAAAAGTAATAAATTCAGATTTATTGAGTAGTATAAACAATTTATACTAAGCAAATGAGCAAAACAGATCTTCCATACTGTCAATGCCGCCGTGGGACCTATTCTGTGTCAAACACATGACTGTACAGAACAATCGCAAAACTATAAGCAATGTTATTAAATATAATTTTATAATAATACAACTAATTATAAACATTCCAACTTGGTTGGGTATAATTGTGAAACCACCAATGTAAAGACTGTGTTGAAAATATCTCATTGATTGTTTCTAGCGCTAACCGTTGCAAATGCGATAAACGCATTCTTTTTGATAAATTTAAATCATGCTACGACATTTTAGCACATACGTGCTTTTCAACAGCACTTAGTTGACAAAATATTGTTTCTAATAAAATCAAAATCACATAACGGATATTCTGACACACAGGAGGTTTCATGACGGCAATTGCCATACGTTCCATATTATATGCCTTTACAATATTTACAACTTTTCATAGTTGTTTCGCCATCTTCAAAATATCTTACATATAACATTGATAGATACAACTATTGCCAATAGAATTGTAAAAAATTATCTAGTTATATTATTGAAAACTTTGACAAAAGCTTGGCCATATCAGGTCAAATTCATTTATTTGGTAAAGTTTTCTAATTTAATTTATTCTAATGATAATTAATAGGATGATATATTGATATCAGACTTTCTATGAAATTTGGATATAAGATTATTTATATTGTTTTAAAATAGATTGATTAGTATATAATAAATACAGCTTACTTATCAATATATTTATAAATACATTATGTTGTAGATAATATTACAGTTAACTACTGCATTTGGGAAGCAAAGCTTGAAAATAAAGCATATTTCCCTCCTTCAGGTTTTCCTTTTTGACAAATATAGAATCCTCCCTATCTCGTCGTTCTAGTTTGAGTACATATATGCATAAAACGATAGCAGCAAATATAGAATAAATCAAAGGAAGAATATAAATTAACTCAAAACACTAATTATTTATGTCATAGAATCAGTGCGATAAAACAATGTCAAATCAACTTACGGAAAACTGAATAGTGACTTAAACAAAAAAAAAAATAAAAATGTGTAATTTTAGAAGACTTACATTCGAAATCATATGAACCATACTCCTGTGGTGAATATTGCAAAGAAACATTCTTTTATGTTTTTAAGATTATTGTTTTGTGGCACAGGGCTTAATAGTAATAATAATACCTACAGGTATATTATCTATACCATTGGTTTAGAGATATAGATCTGTCGGGTTTAGTTCCCATCGAGATACATGATGTGGTGCAACTAACAAATTGTTTGGTGAAGGCTTTATTTAGAATTGTGAAGTAGTGTACGTATTAATTCCTAAAAGTTTGTGCCTGAATTGTTGCTGAAAAACATGATGCTGACTGGTTAAATTTACAAAATAGGCTTAAATGAAAAATCAAGCAAATAAGTTTTATAAAAAAAAAATATTCGCAGGATTTTCAACTTGCATTCATTTTGTGGGGCTGATTGCTACTTTATAAAATGCATTCTGCAATTATTTTCAGACAGTGCGAAAAGCAATAAATTAATATGCTTTATTTAGTTTTTTTGTATCAAAGTTATCAATTTGTATAATTCCTGTATACCGAGAGGGTCAGTAATAAATGTGAACTAGAGAAAAAATGGTTAGGCATTAAAACGATTCCAAAACGAAATTATTAAAATAAAAAGCCCGACAGTTTAATTAAAATGAAAAACAATACTGAAAAGCAATAAATGAACTTATCAATCTAATGATGATTCATCAAAACCACCTCCTTTTATTTACAAGTATATTATATAAGGATGTAATATCATATTATCCTGGGTACAAGCTGATACAAGGTAATAATATCATACACTTAAAATTAAACAAAAAATTCAATTATTATATTCAAGTATTCGTGCTCAATGGCTAAGAAAATGATTTATTTGCCAGTTTATAACAGTAATTTAATATCATGGTTTTAGTGACCCAGCAGTAATTAAACCACACTATCTGCTGCAACAGAAGGGCAGAAACTGGCGCCTGAACACTTCTCAGTGCCAGCCAAAGATTTATTAGTCCAAGACGAACTATCTCGGCCAAGTCCATCAGTAGTTCTATCAGTCAGTTTGGCAACCTCTTTCTCGTCAATCCTTGTAATTAGAAAGGTAAATTATTGAGGCAATATACACATTTAATAATTCTAAGCACAACTATACATTTATAGCATATTTATTTGCCTACAACAATATTCCTAGTCTTGTATTATATTCAATTCAGATTACCATTCTGTAGCATATTATATGTGCCATTTTTACATATAAGGTTGTTAGTTTAACGTACGGCAAATCAAAATCAATGTTAAGCCAATTACCTCCTATCAAGGCAGCAACCGATTCAGCTGGAGTTGATCAATAATGCATGTTTGTATTTTATAATATGAGCCTGAAGAAAAAAAAATATATAATATTTCAGATTAGTACAACGAAATAAATAAAACATAAAAATAACATTCCAGATTGGAAAAACAAAATGGCATAAAAGCTGGAAATCTTGATTTGTTTCACTTGCCAATTAACTATATTAGGTTTTCCCTAATGTTGGAAAAATAATTATCACATAACGTTTTGCCAATGGATAATATGATAATGCATTATCTGGTAAAATATAGTGTAGTATATTAAAATATCTTTCACCGCTAGTGCTTTTATGCTCTCGTATCGTTTAAGAGGTCTATACAGACGGGATGGATAAACAGACCGATCGGCGACGAAGTGCGAAAACTTTTCCCTATCGCAGGGTGATTTCCCCCGGGAGCCGCAATGGCTAATATTTCTCTGGAGCGACTTTCCCACAAGCAGGGGCCTTTTATTAAATGGAAGTTTCCATTTGTGGGACCATCCAACCGAATATGTCTGCAAAATTAATATCGGCTCTGACCTAAAAAACGGAGGCGTGAGGCTGGAAAAAAGGAATTTAACTCTTATATTCTTTCCAAACGCTTTCCATTTATAACTATTTTTAAAAACAACAAATATCGTAAAAACGGTTAATTTATATATTAAATTAACCATTACACACACAGTGACCATATTACCTGAGTCATTATTCGAGACAGGTTATTCATTCATGGAGGATATTTAAAAAATATTTATATATTTTTATATTTAATATTTTTTTTTAAAGAAAGGTACTTTTTGGTATAAAATGCCTTAAATTTCTAAGAGGTCATAGTTGCAGTATTGCAGGTTATATTTCAAAATAAAATTTATTGATATCAATAAATAAGGCTAAATTTACATATATACTTTTGTGCAATCCACGGGTCATAAAGCCCTACGAACCACATAAAACTATAGTTTTGTTGAGATATATTTCGTACAGCTCTTTATTATTTTATAAAATATTCCAAAACAGCACGTTCCCAATTTAAAGGAAACCTTAATGTAAAAATTTCGAGGCAAAAATTAGTTAAATGGGAAAAACCGGAACACAATACTGAAATATGGGATTAATGGTGAAATTCGGTGCGTAATGTCACCATGATTATACAACCCGTACGTAAGTTAGGAGATAACACTTGCGGCTTTATATATGAAATTATTAACTTACTTAATTAAATTATTATATGAAATTATGTATATATATATATATATATATATATATATATTTATATATATATATATATATATATATATATATATATATATATATATATATATATATATATATATATATATATAAAGTGATTGAAATATATCTCTTTTAACAAACGATAATTAAAACATATAGGCCCAGATGGGAATACAGAAAGTAAATCCCAAATATATTCTTGACACTGTATTAAACACGTTCCTTTATAAACGTTATTTGCTTCCATTGGCAAATTCTAAAACCATAAAGTGTGCCGAGTGTGTGATCATATCACCCAGGCTCCCATTATACTTTTAACAAATGTCCAGTTTATTAGTTTATTACCGAATTTAGTGAATAAGCTAACAGGCATGAATGGTAAAAATAAGGCAGGTGCCAATAGACAGTAGGATGAAGTATCGGACGTCACATTTTACATTCCTTATTGTACTAAATAATAATTTATAGTAAATTCTTAGCCAGGGCAGCCCAAAGAAATGTCGGGCCCCCTGAAAGGTTTTGACTCAGGTCTAGAAGTACCAGCCGAGGATTGTCAGGTTATTTCAAAAGTTGTAACTATCGCTATTACTTAAAAATTATTACTTAAAATAATCAATAAAATAATGACACACTTAAAAATATATGATGAGACCCCTCCCGGACACCCAGGTCCCGCTAAGGATCGGCCCTTTCCCCTCTCTCCCCTCAGTCATTCTTAGCACTCAACTATTGGTGAACTGTAGCCTTGTCCTTTTACCGGCAACAGGGATTTAACATTTTATTTATGCATTTGCAGGATAGCACAATACAAAGCAAAGGATGAGCAATGCATGCAATCTATAATTTAAATGTTTCTGGCTTATAGATAAAAAGGTGGATGCTTCATCAACATCCTTCAGTGCGTGGTACTTATTTGGCATGATAGGCATCAGAAAGGCAAGTGCGAAACGACACCTTTTCCCTTTCATAAAAGAAAAATTATATTGAATAGGTCTTCTAACCATCTCCTTTTAAGATTCCTGAAATTATTCACGGTAAGCGGGTGGTAGTCATGCCCTAAAACCATCCTGTATGCGCATTTTTATTTCGACAAAGTCTGTCATGATATCGTTAGTAAATATTAAGTGCATATAAGTAGGATGCATCAAATAAATATGTCAGTGGTGTGTGAGTGTAGTAAGGTGATTTTATGACAAACCTTAGTATTTTTGACTAAAATGAATGTAGGTTCTTATGAAGCGGCAATGAAGAATTCGATCTGTAACCCGAAAATATTTATACAAAATCTTTCCAAATTAATCTGAGCAGAGATCTGAAAAATCTTATAACGACATATAATGGTGTTTAAAACCAGTATTTTACTGGTATCGATAGCGAATTGTAATAAGAAAAGTTTATCTTCGATTAATACATTTTTTGTGTTCTGCGTTCCAAGAAAGCCAACAAATTCATCCGAAAATTACATAATGTCTCTTTTCCTTTTTGGACTTGCCTCAACGAATATTTTCCAAGTGTTTGCAGAACTCTTGATGAGGGCAATGGTGACGAAGAGGAGAGCTAACACTCGAGAAAGAATATTCGGCACCTCCAGGATAAAGAAATAAAAGGTCGCTTCTGATCCAGCCACTTGACGGAAAATATCAGGCATAAAGATAAGTTATAGATAAGGCATGCAGAGTTGTTAATGCTGATTGAATACAGCAAATAACTTTAAATATATATTAATCTACAGTCACTAATTTTGTTTTAAAATGGTGGCCTATTAGATGTTTCATATGTCCATATCCAGGTCGTATATGAAGATGGAGAAAAAGTGTCTTGGAACTATTATGCCATGCTATAATTATTGGATTATAATTATTTGGAAATAATAAATCATAATGCAATAATCTACAGCGCATTTTTACCTCCTTGTATGAAGTAATCGCGAAAATTTTCATTTTTCAGATTTCAACGGAAATATCCATTTTGACCATCCCTGAATCCATTTTGACTAGTTTCGTCGTAAGGTCTGTATGTACGTTCGTACGTAAGTGCGTATCTCGCATAACTCAAAAACGTTTAGCCGTAGAAAGTTAAGATTTTGTATTTAGGATTGTTGAAAAATCTAGTTTTGAACCTTTCTTTTTGGTCACTACGTGATTACCGGAAGTGGTACTTTACTTGTAGGTCATTATTGATTTTCATAAAAAATTATATTAAAATATAACGCAAAACTTCTCAAGTTAGGTATATAAGACTTACTTATTAATATAAATAATATAACAAATTTTGGTTAACATTGGCAGACCGTAGTGGTACTTTACTTTAAGGTCATATTAGACTTTCATATAAAATTATATTAAACTATAATGTAAAACATCTCAAATTTAGTAAATAGAACTTTTATATCGATATGTATGTATTTACTAGATTTTGGTTAAAATTGGTGAGCCGAAAAGGGTACTTTACTTGAAGATCATAATGAAAACACCTCAAAAATTATATTAAAATTAAATAATGAAATCATATGTTTCGGCAATAAAGATTACAAACGCAATTTGGTTTCCAATCCAATTAAACATTTTTATTACTTGTATTAAGCGTTATAATTCATTGTAAAATACTGGTTTTACTCCCCGTTACCGAGATGAACAAGTCTGCAGCAGGAGAATAAGATATAAGTTAAGTGGGTTTTTTCCGCTTAAAATGTCGAAACTGTCAATTTCCAATGCTTTATCTAGTGATATTGACAGTTCGAATGTTATCACGGAACGCGAAGAAACCTCTTGTAAATTTCAGTTATCATCAGACCTTCAGAAACAAGAGTATGTCTGTCTGTGTGTGTGTGTGTGTGTATCAATAGTGGGATGCCGCGACGCCGAGTATCTTTTTTGAGATACTGCAATCTTCGGAAACTAGTAACCAAATTCAGGATCACTTTTTGAGCCAGTGATTCATAGTTTAATAGGCGTACAAGGAAGTCATGTGTTGTCCACATCAGATATTTTTAGTTATATTGCTTTGGTAATTATTAAGAACTAATTCAAATGAAAAACGCGTTTCAGTGCACTATGGTTGGTAATAGATGTACATTATTTGCAAAACTGAATTATTTTTTCGACCTTCCCTCAGTCGAATTCTTTTTAAAGGGCACTTGAAATTCATGAAAGCGGAAAACAAGATAAATATTTAAAATTTAAATAAGCCTGAGGAGACTGCCGAATAAAACCACTTTACATCCATTGGCCCCCAGTTGAAGCCCCTCGGTAATAGAGGTGAAAAACCCAAATGAAAATCTGAAAAAATAATTTTCCTCTCAGAAATTACGTAATTAACTTCCATCTGGTTATTTAAACATTTCTAGATCTGTAACAAGGTTGAAAGACAACTGAGAATATCTGAAAATTTTGAGTTTTCTAAAATATTCTATTCAAACGATGGATTAATGCCACTGTAATTGTATTTTATTCATTTGCATCAAAATCAACAAAAAATTGAAATTTTTACATTGATTGCAATTAAATTAAATTAATTAAATGGAGTATACGAGAAAAAAAAGAAGACTATAGTATAGATATTCCAAATATCAGTAAATAATCAACTAGTAAACATTTCGCCAAAGGAATCATTACCAAGAGTGAAAAAAAGGAGATAAATGCAAACTAAAAATAACACATCTCACGTCAATAGTCTAAAAAAATACTAGCCAAACAGAAATAGTATCTAACTCCAAACCAGTTCAACATACACTTTCCATGTTGTGGAGTGTTGTACCAACTATCTCTATTAGGTTGGTCTTTTTTTTAGATTTTTGATGTGAGATGTACTACATCTAGTATGTATTAGTGTGATCTTATATTACGTTTTGCATAATAAAGACTAATAAAGAGCAACATTTTGCCTGGTCCAATCTCATACAACCTTATGAAGGTATTTTAGAACATTCTAATAATTATCACAATAAAATAAAATTTACCATAGAAAAATCTAAAGATATCATTGGATGCCTGGGTTTGAAAATAATATTAAACAACGAAAATAAAAATATAATACTCAATTATTTATCCAATCATTCCTACATACAAAAATTAATAAAATTAAGAATTTAATAAATAAAGCACGTATATTGACATACCAAGAATACATTAAATATATAAAAACTAAAATATACAATATCCTAGAAGAAAATTTATATTCCAAAATAATAATAAACAAAATTTGGTACAATAAAAACATAGATAGACATAATAAAATAGATATTGGGATTAAAGGAAATAATAATGATGATGAAATTAATGAAAAAAAGAAAAACAGATTAATAAAAGACGAAGTTCAATCATGGATTATTATTAAAAAATGAGATTGAAGATAATAATATTTAAAAAAAAAACTAAATAAAAATAAGAAAGAAAAAAATATGTCAATAAACAAAATATTAAATATTATAAATTGAATTATTTACCAAACTTCGCAAGAAAATCAATAGAGTCTTCATAAAACACGAATACTATCATAAAATTTAAAACTAGGTTTATACAACAGTAATAAATTAAATGCACAATTGACAAACAAGAAAGACATAAAATAAATTGTTAAAATTGAGAAAACCCGTATATGAGAAAATATAAAAAATATTGAGTATACGTATGTCACAAAATTTAAGTAATAGTAAAAATGTGAACGTGACAGCTTTAACACAAAAATAATACCAACTAAACACAAGTTCAAATTTGATAATCCGAAAATATTAAATAAGAAAAGTAACACTAAAAACAGAAGAACAGTAGAAACCATATATACAGCTAAAAACATAAAAAAAATACAGTGAACTTCAAAACGGACACCAAGAATTGAAATAGTAATTTTACAAACATAATTGGCAATTTAAATATAGTTTAAAGAAATAGTAACAAAGAATATTAAGCATTAGATTAAAAGAAAAAAAAGAAATATGCAATCTTACATTTTTTTGTCCTAAATTTATGAAAAGTTTATTAATGCGTTATTTACGGCTTACGGCTTCAATGCTTCCTAATTACCTATTATAGCTTATGTCTATTATACCTATTGTCTAGCGGTTATATGGTTACATCAACAAAAAGAATGATTGAACAGATCTATTGAATCGTGAATTACAGAAGCAGCACGTGTCCAATTCTAAAATAAATTCAGGAGACACATAAAACATATTACAATCCTCACTGATATTTTTGATATCCTGATGTTTTTGATATCCTGATGTTTTTGTTTCTAAAATGATTATATCAGAAGTATCTGACTACAAAAAAAAAAACTAATAATTTTCCCCGTAGTTTGTGTTTAAAAATATTTAAATGTAGTGGGCTAGTGTGATTGCTGAATTCATTGAGATACTTGCTGTTATTCTGCATCTTTAAAGTCAATAGGTGATAGGACAAAAATAAATGATACAATGTTGCATAAACTTGTTTAATAAATAGCAGATAATGATAATATGCATAAAATTCATTTACCACCCCATTTCTTGAAAGGTATGGTTTAAAATGTTTAGTATCTTTCCTTTTTTTTTTTTTTAATTAAGGCTGAAACAAATCTGGGGATATGCCTTGCCGGCTTCTTCAGGAATAGTTCCAACTTCTATTATTAAAACAAATGAGATCCCAGCGCAACAATGTATTTTTTTATTTTCACTGCAACAATATGTTGTTTGGAATATTTGAATTCCATATACTGCGATATGGGTCATTTCAAAAATATGGGTTACTCTCTGTCACACAAATATTGTGCCTAGACTATTTGTCATAGAAAGTTAAAATTTGTTGGGAGAGGGGGGGGATAAAACAAAATGGCCCCGACATAGACTCACTAATTTTATGATTTTTATGTTGATCAGAGGTTCATAATTGAAAATTATTTATGACGCCGATTCTCACATCCTACTCATGTCAAACGGGACCGGTTGATAACTTCTGGAATTTTTATGTTACACTTAATGAATATTTTCCTTATTGAAAAAATTATTGTTGGCTTCAGGGTACTTGCCCCTACGATAATATCTGGATAGAAAATGAAAATTAAATAATTTTACGATCCTTCTAATAGTTTTTATGATTGTCACACGGTTTTTCTTGCTTCCTACAAATTTTCTTAAATCTACCTCCAAAAACAAGAAATGGTATTCCACGTTTTGAAAAAACGTGAGAAAACACTACTCCATCTTGACTGTCAGAAGAACCTAGTTTTGTCTTCAAAAGACACCACGTGTTCCTTGGAGAAAACTGTGGTGAAATTCCTTAGAGTATTTTTATACTTTCTCATTCCCTACAAGAGTTCTGTTAATCAAAGAGTGTGTTTAATTAACTGATAATAGTCAGTTTTTGCGAACATATGTGTCAATATCGTGAGTGAGTTTTTTTAACCAGAAAATCTGTAGACTTAAAACAGCCCAGCATAAAACACATCCAAACGCTCACTCCCTTCAAATAATCTAGTGGAGACTGGTTTTACTATCTCGATCTAATGGTTTATTAGCTTAACTTGATCGATATTAGTAGAGTTTTAGGACTTGCGATGCCTTTCGAAAGCCTTAACTACTTCAAGTTATTATGGAAGCCTCAGCTTCGACTATAACATACCGACTCCATCAATGAGAAATCAACAATTTAAACAAAAAGTATTATTATTTAGTATTATTACCAGATTTTGTTTTTTACACAACATTACATGTACTATATAATAATTATGTAATAATTTTACATAGTATTTTTGTCGAATTCATTAAAAAGGAGGAGATTTGTTCTTAGTGGTGAATTTAATATTTGACGGGAGCCCGGTAAAATTTAACGTGGGGTCCTTTTCTCTCTACGGCTCTGATTATGTGTTCAATGAAATCTTCACCGCGGTTTACGCGATATCCTTAAGGAACAAAACAGTTGTCACAGGAACGTCTATGTCATTGGCGAATATTTGCTGAGATCACGATAATTAAAACCGTAGCATGACATCGTGAAATTAGAACGTGATGACTTCTGCTCCAAAACAGCCGAATTGTCTTCAAATTTTCAAAATTTTCTTGGATACGGCGACAATAGAGTTACACTATTCTATTCAAAAAATCTTTATAGCACGTCAATCTTCTTCCGTTTTTCATCAATTTTAATGTAAAGATTGAAATTATACCCTATAATTTCATCTCAATCCCTACAAATGAGAAATTTTGAAAAATCTATATTTTTAAAAATTTCTACTAAAGTGGAACTAAATGAAAAGAACGTTGAAAATCAAGGATTTTTTCTTTGAAAAATTTGAGATAAAAATAGTCCATAATCTTTAAATGATCCATATGGTGAATGCACTTTTTTGTCCTAGTGGGATTTTCCTACCTTTTGTTTTGGCAGATAGAGAATGCTAACTTAAGAAGATAGAGAATGCTAAATAAAGAATGCTAACTTCTTACGGTAAAACAAGAGAATGCTAAATAAAGAATGCTAACTTCTTACGGTAAAACATATGCCACTACTTTTGTAATCAAATGATAGAGATTTGACTCAAACTTCATTCTTGGCCCTATATTCTAAAATTAAGTTTTCATATTGCTTATGCGAAAAAATACGATCTTCCGTTCGCAGTTCTACGAAATACATTATCGACCAATTGCCATAAACATTAAAAAAACTCCAATAAGGCAGTGATTTGTGGTTTTCCCCTCCATTCCATTTAATTACATTAATTAGAAAATAATCATAAAAGAATATAGAAATGATCTTATTAACTTTCAAACAAAATCAAAACTTGTATCAGAAACACCTAGCATCCATTTCAACAACGCATGAATTTCAGAAAGCACACAAATGCGTGCAAACGCACATGTGTGGTTTCTGAAATACACATCAACTTACAAATGTTATAGCTACTCTGTTTTTCAAAGGACACCTATGGTTTCTATACCTGTTAAAAGTAGATGGATAAAATATTATGTTAAAATAAAACACTAATTATCGAAAAAAAATTGGACTTGCGATGTTTCTGCAATTCACGATTCAATTGAAAAGCAATAAAAATGAATATAAGCCATCTTGCATAAAACAACAACCTAGTATAACTTTTCTAATTTGAAAAAATCCTACCTCCCCAACCTGTAACCAGTAACCGTTTAATGAATATGAAAATGATAAACTAATTTGGTTCTATAAAAATTATGAATTAATTAATGAGGTAAAAAAAAATTAAATGTTCGGGACTGAAACTATTATAATAAAAAAAATTATTAATATCACCTGTAGCTATTATTTAGTTTGCAGACCATATATTTACAATATTTATAGACAGCTGACAATGAGCCGTCTAGGTCATTACGTAATGTGCCGAGTTTAACCCTTTCTTGCCCAAGATGCCTTTCATGGCACTACACATTTAAGTGGTTTAAATTTACCCAGGAGTGAATATTTTGTGATAACAAGCTTCTTTTCACTTCATGCTGTTATCTAAATAAGTAAAAATGCGCTCTGAAAGGCAGTAATTTGAACAGTTTAGAAATGAAGAGATTATAAGATTCCACAGGTTGTTGTTTACAGTGTATTCTAGTATTTTCCGTGACCGATTTAGTGTGTTTTTTGGAATGAATTGATGTGCCCAGGTAAGTAATTTATTCTATTCGTGTTTTGTGACTTTAGATTGCATAAAAGTAAATTATTTAAAAAAATAAATTGAGAAAGCCGAATATGCCTAGAGAGGCACTTTAGAATTTGTGTGTAAGTTTCATAATTTTGATTAAATGTTTGTGCAGTTTCTCCTGCTCTCCTTTCTTCATTTTTTTGAATGGGTTTTCTTTATGATATTTACCTCTGAAGTTCAGTTGAATGTTTTCCTATAGTTTAACGAATAAATTTATTTTTAAAGATAGTTTTATTTTTGGCCTGAGATGTTCGGACTGCACCTTGAGAATATGTCAGTAGTTTTCGTAGACTTGGATAGATCCTGTACGAGCATTGACATGCAAATTGTATCGAAAGATAAAACAGTTACTGTGTTACTGTACAAATGTATTTTTGATTGTATGTCTGTCATTTTTTGTTTCACTTGTATCAGATTTTTTTTTTTAGGAAAAAGGAAGAGAGTCTCCAATTCAGACTGTAATTCAAAAAAGGGAAACACGATTGCATTCTAAAGAATTAAGACAGTACAGTCAGAATAAATATTAAAAGGAAAAGTGACATCTACAATAATTTGAAGATAGAGGCAAATGCAGACTGTGCAAGAAGAAAACGACCACAGTTAGTTATGTCAAATACAACCTAAGACTATCTTTTGTGACTGGGCGAAATTGCTTTTTGCAAATTCATAAATAACTAACATCATATACCTTTTTATTGATTAAACATATCATGTACCCTTATATTGACTTATGTTTCTTTTTTATTGAACTTTACTTGTTAATTTTTAAATAAAATATATTTTGAAAGTTTTTTATTTTTATCATAATGATAAAATATACCCTTAAAAGCGATAATATTTATCTTATTTTTTGTTAGTTGTATTGTGTAAGAATTTAAAAATTTTATGGTGGAAGTATGTAAGAAGATTAAAATTCATATTTGAAGTATAATTTTTTTTCCTTTGGTTGATTTTTTTTTTAAAACATTTTTTGTAGTAAAAAGCAAATTCATGCTTCAATTTTATTTTCCTAAATGTATGCTTCTATCCAAAAGTGCCCAAAGTACTTCTCGAGACACCATATATGATATGATGGATGTGTTGTGATAGAGATGTGTATGATTCTTTTCATTATTTTTCCAAATATCTGGGGTGCAAACCCAAATGAAAAAGATTGGTTTCATTAAAATCAGTAAAGTTGGGCAAGAAAGGGTTGGCGAGCTCTTCGGCCAGCCAAGAACGGATCTCCATACACTAAAGATGTTGAAAAAAATATGGATAAATCGATATTTTGGTCCGATATATTTTCCCCATATATCGTAATATCGATATTAAAATTTGAGTATCGAAAACCTATAAAGATAGCGGGTTCGACAAACAAGAACCATAAAATTAGTGGTGTGGTGTGTTTGTGTTGCTATCTATAGTGACTGTGTTCAAGGTATGGGATGTTAAAAGTAAAATATCGATATCGGTTATCAATATAGATATATTGATAATATTAGCATAAAAATATCAATATTTAAAAATATCGATAATATTTTTATAAAATTAAAAAAACAAAGTTTAAACGAATTGAATGAAGATTAGGAGACCCTGTTTCTTGATATTTAAATTCTGCTGGAAATGAACCTAATTAAAAAAAATATAGGCATAGAAATATTGTTATTTAGATTTATAGTTAATTCTTTTAACAAATTAAATATATACACATACATTTATTTATCTATAATCAATTTAATAATATAAGAAGTATTTTATTTAAGTTGTTTTTCATTGGATTTTTTATTTTTTTTTTTTACTATTATAATTACCCATTATAATATACAGCCCATTATAATATTTATGTCACCAGAACTGTATGTAATCCCAAGTAGTAAAAAAATTAAATAATAAAAAAAAACAACAACTGTCGGGATATAAGTTGATACTATCAAAAGCAAAGCGTTAAGTCTCTCAGATAGCAGAAAATAACTTAGAAATCAACGTTCCGCCAATTTACTCATCATAAGAACTAAAAAAAATGAAAATCAGTAGAATACAAACCCGAGATAGTCCATTTCTATCATCGCACATCAACAGTCTAATTTAAGATTAACGAAAAATAGGAGGTATTGTTACGGAAACAGCTTATAGCGGAATTGGCTGTTTTATAAATGGTATTTTTAAATTATTTTAAAATTTTGTTGAAGTTACGAGGTTTTACAGGCACATTCCTAGCAGTAAAATATGTCAGAATCAATATTAAAAAATATATAGATAGTGCATTGGGGTGATGCTCTATCTCAAATTTGGTTAAGCTTTTTTTAAAATTGATAAGCACTATTTCTAGTCTGCATTCATGTTATCATCTTTTTTTTCAGTCCCGATGTTGTCTTAACTAGCGAAACGTTGACTATTATTTATTTACTACTATTTGCGAGACTTCAGGCTTTATGTCAAAAATATTTACGATTAGGGAAAAGCCTAAAAAATGATTCAGAAATAAATTCATATAAACATTTTAAAAAAAGGATCTCAATTCTGAAATTAAAACCATGAACATTTTTTATTGAGAAAACTGTTTGTGATTGATTTATCATCGATGGTTGATAACACAAGCCTGCGATAGTTGCGTTTTTTAGTTTCTGATAAATAATAAATAAATTGATAAATCCTAAAATGACCTCCATTCTCTTCAATCACGTCAGGATTTTTCACAAATCACCAATTTCAATATTTGTAAAAAGCCAAAAGCATTGCGGAAGACTTCAAAATAGACTCAAAACATTTTTCTCTTATAATTTATTTTTTTTTTTTTTTGGCTTATTCAATACTTAGCCAAACGATTTAGTTCGAGTCTTAAATCTGAACAAAGAAAATTGAGAATTGCTTGACCTGCTTGAAAAAGACCTGCTAGCAGCTGGCGCCTCATATTCATGGTTTAGTTACAGAGAAAAGGATTTTCTTCCATAATTGCGTTAAAATTATTTCCAGATTTGTGAAAAATCCTGACGTAAGGTGAAAAAATTGCGGAATCAAAAAATGGATATGAATTATAAAAAATTAAAAAACATATCACAACCCAAATTTTCTAGGCTTGTGTAATTACCGATACCTACCGATTCCTTGCTTTCGTGAACAATAAACCAACATAGACCAATCCTCTCGGACTGTTCTGACGAGATATGATTCATGAGACTAAAATCAATCCTAATTGCATTTCCTTTCATTCACTTCCTCTCACTCCTCCTCCTTCTCTAGCGGATGAGGCTTGGAAAAGGTGATTAATCACTGTGCAACAGCTAATTCTGCCTCCCACCCCTCTTGTTTATCTTCTTCTTCAAAAAAAAAAGAAGAAGCTATCAGTAAAACATTGCAATGAATAACTTATTGTTTTCAAATGCAAATCTGTGATATGCATCACTTACTTCACTTTAGTTACGGTTCTAATGAAATATGAGACAGCTCAATAATTCATCATGAAACTTCACGTGCATTATGAGTGGCTACAAAAGTATGTAGGGATTCATACAGAAATTCCCGAGCATTCATACACGACTGTTCATCCAGGGTTCATACATTGCCTATGGAATTTATTTCATTTTTTTTTTCATATGGTGGTGTTTAAGAATAGATAAGAAACATGGTTTTGATGAGAAACCATGTTTTCCAACAGAACGTTCAAAACGGGTTCACAACAATGGATTCCTACTGGTATATTGTTCGTAATGAAGGAAATATTCATCCAATTCGAACAAAGCCAGCATATGTGATATAAAGATAATATCCACAATCACCCGAATGTGGATATGTATCGTGTAAGCATTTAATGGATTCAGCGTTTAATGGGTCATCAAACATCATGCGAACTTTCGTGACATCGAGCCTTTATATATATGTTCACCTCTGATGATGAACTCTCGTAAATTAAACCTCTTAAATTATTTATGCGTTAACCCAAATCCTTAATTGAAATAGGTATCAAAAGATGAATATTATGTGTAATATTTTTTTTAAAAACTCTTTACGCACATCTGCAAACACAATAAATAGATTTAATCAGGAAGTATACTGTCTTGAAAGTTATTTATTTATTATTGATTGCCTCTAGCCCTTACAGTCATTGGTGGTTAATGTCTATTGTATTACACCCTGAAGTAAAATATTGTAATTTTAAAAAACACCATCAATGGTATTACAATTTTTTTTTCATAGCCATGTTGGATCCAATGTTGAAGCTAATCTGAGACTTTGCCTAATGAATAAAAAATGTTGGCATTCGACCAGGATATGGTTCATCACACCTGACTCAGGAGCTTCTAGTTCACGGAGGGAGTGCCATTAAGTAAATTCGCTGTCAATTTCTTAGGTGGCACCACATGATCTCTTCTCTTCTTGATAACTTTCTATTTGTTTTCTACTTTTCACAGTTTTGTTTAACTCTCCTTAGTTAACAAGACAGTTCCTCTAGGTTTCATTTCAATCAGTCATTTTCAGATATTTTATAAGTATAATGCATTTTGTTATTATTATCTGTTCGAGCCTATACAGAAGCTTTTTCAATTGCCCAAATGTGTATAATGCCTCATAATTAAATTTTAAATCGGTAATTGATTATATTGGTAACACATGTCTGTAGGAAAAAAAAATTCAGCTCCACCAGATATTTTTGTTAAATTATGTGTTTTAAAGTGCACTGAATTCAATAATGGCCTCCATTTCCTCTCAGCACGCACAGTTGTTTTTTTTTATTATTATTTTTTATTTATTTTTTTCATATACAGAATAATTAAAAAACAATAATTGAAAAATCAAGTACTTATTTATTTTTTTTTTTACGCGATTTTTTCACTAGCTTTGAGAAAATCTTCAGGGCTCGTACGACATGATGGCCTCAATAACAAATTGTGAAACACAATAACTCAAGCCGTAGAGCTTTTGAAATAGACATTTTGCCTACTCATTTCGGATTTTCTAGTGAATGACATATTGGAAGTGGTACCTTTCTTATTGTACAGTGTTTACCAGTTCAGAAATAAACTTGCTCTGTTATTTGGTGGTACTAATCTGCACCATGAAAAAATTAGCGACAATACTTCTCAAAGATGATAACAAAATCTTTTTCTGGACGAAAACAGCTGTCTCTGGATTAAAAAAAAATATTTTAAAATGTGAAAATTAAAACATTTTTATGTTAATTTAAACTATTTATTTTTAGTATCCCACGAAAATATTTGAGGCTTGTTGTACAATAGGGTTCACACAACTGATGAAGACTATTTCTAATTGTTACCCCGGATTTTGTGAAATTTTAATCCGCACCTGTCAGTAGTAAGTCGAAAATCAGCAAATAATATAGGAAGCAATAACATATGAGCCATGGAGAAGGCGTACCCAGGAGTACCTCTTCCTTGTCTTGAATCTCTTACCCTTGATAATTAAGAAAGGAGATCTTTCATTCAGTACCTTTTAGTTCCCTCGTAGTCATGGGCATGTCGGCCATAGCCATTCTATAATCAAATCTCCGTGTAAGTTATAACAAAATCGTGTCGTCGACTGTTGGTAGGTGTAAGTAGGGTATTGTAAGTTATGTAGGGTTTTGAAAGTCACGTACCAAGGGGCATTTGTAATGAGTCGTAATGAGTTGTTATGAGTTACTATTAAATTTTGAAATATGATTCGAACATATTCTCTATACAAGTTATAAAGATTATTTGTATATTAAAGAAATATTATAATAACTTTTAATCGGCATTTAAAGCATTCCTTAACATTTTGAGGGTGAAATGTCTTAAATGTTGACCTTGAACGTTGCTGAAGACTTTTCTTAATAAGTTTACAAACCGATAAGAGGAATAGCGAAAAACACAAAGTAACGAAAATCGTCAATTAATCAGATAATAATTTATTATTAATAAAATAAATAATAAGACAAACTTTATTCATAAAATATATTAAATGGAAAAATATTTGGCATGATTGTTTTAAGAGCACCCACACAAAAACAACGATTATTTGTGTATATATATATATATATATATATATATATATATATATATATATATATATATATATATATATATGACTTATTACTCAAAGGATCTTGCGACAATATCTAGGTCATCAGCAAAGCCGGATTTGGACAAGTTGAAGATGATGTCAGAGGTCAGCATACTTGAATGAAGTACGATCTCCTCCAAAGCTAGGTTAATCAATAAACAGGCGAGGCCTATGTACACTTGATTTATCTTTGTACACTTATTAAAATACAGACAATATTTTTTATGAACAAAAAAAACAAAAATCATCGATAATAAAAATCACGAGAACTTTAGATTAATTATTACACTTAAATCCATGTACGAAAATATTTTTAAGATCATGCCAATGTTTTAGATGTTATTTTCAATTTCTTATTTAGTGCCTTGACATTTTGTTTATCTTTCCCCTTTGAGTGCCTTAACGCGCCGGGTAGAAAGTTCTGATTCAGTTTTTGGCCCAGTTCCAATAACTTCCTAAAGCAATTTTAATCTTAGTCTCTTTATTCGCAGTCGCGTGAACGCCTTCTGGCACACACCTGAACTATATCTGATTCCTTAAATAATATTTGAATTATGTAGCAATAAATTATTCGCTTAAATTATTTTAACGATGGAAAAAATCGTAATGATTTATATTGTTAAGAAAGGCATTAATCTACTATTATAAGTTTTTGTTACTTCGCGTTTGTTGGAATATGTTTTATACATTTCTCTTTTTGATTTTATTTAATTATATAATAATTAGATAATTTAATAATAAATAATAATAATAGTTGGATAATTGATAATTTAAATTTAATAATAACTATATAATTTAACTATATAAATAGATAATTATAATTATCTATAAACAACGAGTAAAGCAAAAATAGTCAAACACGAATGTGTAATACTGCTAAATTGGTAAAAAATGGATATAATGCCCTTAACCAATGTGATACATAACTCACAAATAGACACGGGGCAGGATATACAATACCCGCAGTACTGAACGATAGTGAGGGTTTAGTCGGCCTAAACGACGGGCACGGTCGGAGACAATTAAGGTTTTATCATATATAAAATGTCTTAAAGTGCATGGACAGATAATTAAAGTAATCACAAATTTTATTTTAGCGAATAAATTTAGAAATTTATTAGATTTGTAAGAGATGCTGCCCGATGGATTTGTCATCATATGATTCAATAGCATAATAAACTAAGATAACATAATATATCATATTTAACATAATAATTAATAACGTGTTGACGTCCACATGATGATATAGAATGATCAATTTAATCAGGGATTGATAAATTATTTGCCACTTTTATAATTTTGTTTTTATTGAAAACTATTTTCGAATGTTATACATTCATCTTCAGTTCTAAAAACACATAAAATGTGTGTATAACATTCGAACCTAGTTTTTAATAAAAACAAAATTATAGAAGTGGCAAATAATTTATCAATCCCAAATTAATAACGTGACTAATAAAAAATGATTAAAAGAAAAATGAAATAATAACAAAAAAAATTATTTATTATAATACAGTAGTAGTAGATCAGGAATCAATACTACAGTATTTACAAGTGAAAAAAATCAAATGGAAATAAAAGCAAGGTTAAAGACGGAAAATGCTTGTTACTACTCTTCCACAAAAACTAGTTATTTTACACTTCCCGTTCAGAAAAACCTGAAAGTAGGGATTTACTAGAATATTATATATTTTTTTAGTCAGCGTAAGACTATATAATTTAAGATAGCTTACATTAAAGAGAGCGGAATAGCTCAGTGGTAAGGCACTAAGTTACAAAGCTCCGGGTCCCGGGTTCGAGACCGGCTGTGGCAGATAATTATTTATTCTGTTATCAGCCGTGGATCGACCCTGTGGGATCGGGAGACCCTCCTGGGGACCACCCAGCCTCTATAAAATGGGTACCCTTAATTGGGGAAAAACCTGGCGGTCGAGCGTGATCTCGGCCAAATCACCTCCTTGCACAACCGTTGGCTTAGAAACAGTACGGTCCTTAACAAGTACTGAACCCAAGACCCTTCATGGGTTGTAGTGGTACAGGTTTACATTAAAGAGAAATTAAAAGAACAACGCCTAGAGGTTTTAATAAAATATTGCGTAAAACATCTAAACACGGATTCGCGTGTCCAGCATACGGTAAATACAACTGAACAAATAGCATAGTTGCAATAGCAATAACCGATTAAAGTTGTTGGGCTCGGTAAGGGACGAATCACTAAAGAGTTGTATTGAACTAAGGGTGAACGTCCGAAAGTATACAGTGACGTAGTAGATGGTCTGATATTTTATGTGGTCAGATCTTGAAGATTTAGATTTTGATGGTGTTCAGGAGAGAGACATTAGATGTAAGAGAAACGATACAGGTGTTGGCGTCGGGCCTCAGGATTAATTAATGATGTTAGCACGGAACATTGTTTAGTTAGTAGTACAGAATGGAAATGGAAATTTTAAAGTTTTAATAAAGTTTTTTAATAGCAATCGTCTAGATTTTTTTTTTTTTCAAGTTTAATAACAAAATATAAAAATTAAATGTATACTCGTTTTGTTTGCTGGTCTAAAAACAAATACTGAACTAGTAAATAGTATATTTTAGGAGCATAAAACTATTGCTAAGATTGATTATTTTTTAATCGTCAGTTCTGAAAATAGCCTTTATCATATTTACTATCACTTTTATCAAATTAAATAATTCTGACTGCGTTATAAGATGCAAATGCTTGAAATTTCCCCCTCTCCTTCCTGAAGAGGAGGAACTATTATGGCCATGCTAGCTTCAATAAAGAACAAAAACGTTAGAAACAGAATGCGTGAAGAATGACAATTAGTACGGTTCTAGGATTATCGCTCACGCAGACCTGCAAGAGATGCAATTCAGGGCTCATCTGTCTGAGATACCATGTTTTACAAATATTAAACTTGACTTCTGATGTTACAAAGGCCCAATATCCTGATCATCATCCCACCCTTCACAATAGGCACAATAATAGGCATAGTGAGGGTCAACCTATCGTAATTATGGAATGTGGAGTATATACGTTTTATATATATATATATATATATATATATATATATATTCAATATATATATATATATATATATATATATATATATATATATATATATCTTGAAATTAAGGGTAAAAAATATATATGGATATCATTGACCCTGCTTAGAACGTTTTGTAAAAATCAGTGGATTGAAAAATACTATGATTATTTTGATTTAATATTTTATAACTGTTATCTTAAATTAAATTGGTCAATATGTTTATGTTTATGTATTTAAAAATAAAATTTTTAATTCTGAGAAATATTATTTTTTAAATCGAAAAATAGTTATCATTTTTAAAAAACAAATAGTATATTTCGGACCGATAGCGGGCCATAAAGAAAATGATATATATATATATGTAATTGCTAAAACAATTTTTAAGCTAGACACAAAGGCATTTTATGAATTCAAAAGATAGTATAAATATGTATAGTATAAATATGAACAATTATAAAAAAAACAACTAATATTTAGTATGTAATTCCATAAATAAACTTACACAAAACATATACGTCCTTTTTATTTCTTGTACTTAATGAAAGAAAACAAAATACAATAATTGATAAATTCATCTTTGTTCGTTTCGTGGTTGTTAATGATGTTCCAGGAAGAGGTTGATTGTTTTGAGAATTTTCAGATGAATAAATTTCCTACCCTTCTGTCTCAAGAAGCCAGGTAATCTTCTTTCAAGTTTAAATCACAATCATTTTTAATATCAACATATTTTAATAACAATCTTCTTCTGTACTGTTGAATTGTTTCATCATTGGCTTTTGCATTTGTGCATTGGTGGACTCCATAGCGCGCCATACGCAACTCTACAGCCTTTTGTATACCTACAAGAAACCATATTCAGTATTTCTTTGGGTGCCACCTCTTTGGTCATAGTGACTGAGATATGACCAAGCTCCGATGTTTTCCACTCTCTTATCGTTTCTATATTGTGGTTATTCCACGTTTGAATTTAAAGTACTGTACGCATGAGCAGTAGCCTTGCAGCTGTTTCAGTACGAAGGCTTGCAAAGTTGAATCTTTTTTCTACGAAACTCCTTTGGAATTGCTTGAGTCCATCTCATCCAGTAGTTTGTCATTGTAATCCGTGTTAAGGTTGCAAGATACTGTCGCCCAGCTATGTCAACTTTATCAGGAGTAGTACCATATCTACTGAAAACGCTCGCTAACTTCTGCAAACTTATGCCTCCCTCCAGCACTTTGACACATTTCAGTTTACACCATCTGAAAATGGCAGAGGTGATGGCCAAACAAACTTATGGTATATAGAAATAATATATTGTCCTTTACGGCCTAAGAAAATTAAAAATGATTTGGAGTATAAAGCATGTTTTTATGTTGAACTTTTCCTGGTTTAGACAATTATAGGTTAGGAGAGGATGCAAAAACAGTTAACAATACCAGCATACAGAATCTTTTCCAAGTATGATAACACTATCACAGCTTTCAGCAACTTCAAGACCTTTGGAAACAATTAGCGAATCAGCGTCTTGTACAGCTTGTTTTACAATAAGCTATTCAGCCCTGAACTTCAAGGTGATTAGACGGTGCTTATTGTGCTCGCTCGACAGGAATTGCTCTTTTGACTTAGTAACAGTAATTTTTTCAGCGGATTAGTCAACTGTTGTATCGTTTATATCTGTGTAACCTTTTGGCTGATTTAATTCTCTTGTTAATAAGTTCCTAAGGATATATATAAGAATTATCGTTGTCCCTTGCCCGTAATATTGTTTGATGTAGCCAAAATATTTTAATATAATGGATGATAACTTCTCTTGTAATATATTGTATTACGGCAATAGTAATGTTGAACTTATTTTCAATAAAACTGTTCTTTACACAAAATATGTATATTTTTTACATTAATGTTTTATTTGTAGAACGTTCCAGACTCTCAAAAAACAAAAACTTGAATAATAAATTCATCAAATTATAATAAAGTTCATTGTTCAATAAATGTTTATTTTTGTTTGAACTTTTGAATGACGTTTTGAATAAATATGTTTATTACACAGATTTAATGATGAAATTTTGACTGCATTGATAGTCTCTGCCATCAAGTGTAAGGCCTAATTTTGAAAAAGTAGACACTGGTTTAGGGCACTTGACCAAATTTCATAATAGGTAGTCATTATATAATCTACAACAACTATTTTTTAACATTTTTGTGATAGGATTGGTCGTAAGGCTATTATTGAAGCGCAAAGTTGACGATATGAAAAAAATTAAACATTTGAAAAGTTAGGCTCTATTTTACCACCCGTTTTGGATATACTTCTTGATCTAATCTTTATGCACAAATAGTCATTATATAGCTTTCAGCTCACCACAGGAATAGGAGAAAACTTAATTTCTTCTTGTTAGAAGCAGAATACAAAGATTAAAGGCAATTTCAAGCTTTATCTGACTTTTTTTCCAACCACGAGCTTTTTGATCTAATTTTACTAGCCTTCATATATTTTGTAAAGATCAAGGTTCACATAAGAGTCATCTCCTCTCATGAAGTTATAAGATACTCAGTTTTTATTTAACTTTATGATGTACAAGTATAGAACTAATTACATCACTCAATACATGTAACTTGATTATGCTCGATTATGACCACTAATAATTATGGAATGGTGTTTAATACAATCACGAACTCTATTCAAGCTTTGCTATCAACGTCTATTCATAAGATGGCTTTGACAAACATATTCTCAAAGGAATATATATTCAATGAACAGAATAAATCAATGATTCGCCATCAGATGTAACTTTCAATGTATCCCTTTTGAGCGGATGTTGTTGAAGATATCGGTTACAAGTAGAAACAGGCTCTAGGATACACAACGAATTCGGTAGCTTTGAGGGGACTTTATTGACCACCGATAAACTCAGTTGCCTATGGCCTTCTAGACCTCTGATCTTCGCCACTGGGAGTTATATATACAATTCCAAAACATATCCCACATTCAAATTCCCCCTTATTTGTATTCATGAATTCTTTTCTCATGAATTATTCGGGAAATTGAATCAAAATCTCAATCGACAAGTATATATTTTTAAAAAATGTTGTATTTATTGTTCTATTAATACTTAAAATAACAATATGGGGAGGTATTACATAAATCCATTTAAAAATAATAAATAAATGCATATCATGTAGAGATAGTATATAACTTCAAGAAAGTTCCAAGTTTACGTTTTAATTATCATTCAAAAATTTTAAGGATTTATTTTGACTAATGCTTAGTTGATTAAGGTATACATAATTTATATATTTATGTTATAAATAATATATTTTCATACATTATAATCGAAAATCAGTTTAGTTCAAAGAAGTTTAACGGAAAGTAGCCCAAGAGGTATAAGAGCGGCTGTCAATAAGCCCTAAGGCGGTAAGGCTGGTGGTAAGGCGATTACTAGAGTAATGGACCATATTTCTAGAGGAGGCTCCGCTATGTCAAGGTTGACACAATATGACAGAACGGATCATGGATCAACAGGGACGGTACGGTATTTTATGTTTTTTTATTGAGGATATTGAATTAACGTAATGTATATGCATGTTTTAGTCCACGCAGTTGTTGACCAAGTACTATGGATGATGAAAATTATTGCGCAGACAAAATTAAAATCAAACATATCAAACAAACTACTGAAACTACTCTCATTTTTCCAAATCTTCAAAATTGAAAATTAGGCAGAAACTGATTCATGGGAATCAGATAAGAATTATTATAATTATACATTGAAAGTTACATCTGATGGCGAATCATTGATTTATTCTGTTCATTGAATATATATTCCTTTGAGAATATGTTTGTCAAAGCCATCTTATGAATAGACGTTGATAGCAAAGCTTGAATAGAGTTCGTGATTGTATTAAACACCATTCCATAATTATTAGTGGTCATAATCGAGCATAATCAAGTTACATGTATTGAGTGATGTAATTAGTTCTATACTTGTACATCATAAAGTTAAATAAAAACTGAGTATCTTATAACTTCATGAGAGGAGATGACTCTTATGTGAACCTTGATCTTTACAAAATATATGAAGGCTAGTAAAATTAGATCAAAAAGCTCGTGGTTGGAAAAAAAGTCAGATAAAGCTTGAAATTGCCTTTAATCTTTGTATTCTGCTTCTAACAAGAAGAAATTAAGTTTTCTCCTATTCCTGTGGTGAGCTGAAAGCTATATAATGACTATTTGTGCATAAAGATTAGATCAAGAAGTATATCCAAAACGGGTGGTAAAATAGAGCCTAACTTTTCAAATGTTTAATTTTTTTCATATCGTCAACTTTGCGCTTCAATAATAGCCTTACGACCAATCCTATCACAAAAATGTTAAAAAATAGTTGTTGTAGATTATATAATGACTACCTATTATGAAATTTGGTCAAGTGCCCTAAACCAGTGTCTACTTTTTCAAAATTAGGCCTTACACTTGATGGCAGAGACTATCAATGCAGTCAAAATTTCATCATTAAATCTGTGTAATAAACATATTTATTCAAAACGTCATTCAAAAGTTCAAACAAAAATAAACATTTATTGAACAATGAACTTTATTATAATTTGATGAATTTATTATTCAAGTTTTTGTTTTTTGAGAGTCTGGAACGTTCTACAAATAAAACATTAATGTAAAAAATATACATATTTTGTGTAAAGAACAGTTTTATTGAAAATAAGTTCAACATTACTATTGCCGTAATACAATATATTACAAGAGAAGTTATCATCCATTATATTAAAATATTTTGGCTACATCAAACAATATTACGGGCAAGGGACAACGATAATTCTTATATATATCCTTAGGAACTTATTAACAAGAGAATTAAATCAGCCAAAAGGTTACACAGATATAAACGATACAACAGTTGACTAATCCGCTGAAAAAATTACTGTTACTAAGTCAAAAGAGCAATTCCTGTCGAGCGAGCACAATAAGCACCGTCTAATCACCTTGAAGTTCAGGGCTGAATAGCTTATTGTAAAACAAGCTGTACAAGACGCTGATTCGCTAATTGTTTCCAAAGGTCTTGAAGTTGCTGAAAGCTGTGATAGTGTTATCATACTTGGAAAAGATTCTGTATGCTGGTATTGTTAACTGTTTTTGCATCCTCTCCTAACCTATAATTGTCTAAACCAGGAAAAGTTCAACATAAAAACATGCTTTATACTCCAAATCATTTTTAATTTTCTTAGGCCGTAAAGGACAATATATTATTTCTATATACCATAAGTTTGTTTGGCCATCACCTCTGCCATTTTCAGATGGTGTAAACTGAAATGTGTCAAAGTGCTGGAGGGAGGCATAAGTTTGCAGGAGTTAGCGAGCGTTTTCAGTAGATATGGTACTTACTCCTGATAAAGTTGACATAGCTGGGCGACAGTATCTTCCAACCTTAACAAGGATTACAATGACAAACTACTGGATGAGATAGGACTCAAGCAATTCCAAAGGAGTTTCGTAGAAAAAAGATTCAACTTTGCAAGCCTTCGTACTGAAACAGCTGCAAGGCTACTGCTCATGCGTACAGTACTTTAAATTCAAACGTGGAATAACCACAATATAGAAACGATAAGAGAGTGGAAAACATCGGAGCTTGGTCATATCTCAGTCACTATGACCAAAGAGGTGGCACCCAAAGAAATACTGAATATGGTTTCTTGTAGGTATACAAAAGGCTGTAGATTTGCGTATGGAGTGCACAAATGCAAAAGCCAATGATGAAACAATTCAACAGTACAGAAGAAGGGGACAGTTGTTATTAAAAAAGATTGTGATTTAAACTTGGAAGAAGATTACCTGGCTTCTTGAGACAGAAGGGTAGGAAATTTATTCATCTGAAAATTCTCAAAACAATCAACCTCTTCCTGGAACATCATTAACAACCCCGAAACGAACAAAGATGAATCTATCAATTATTGTATTTTGTTTTCTTTCATTAGGTACAAGAAATAAAAAGGACGTATATGTTTTGTGTAAGTTTATTTGTGGAATTACATACTAAGTATTAGTTTTTTTTTTATAATTGTTCATATTTATACTATACATATTTATACTATCTTTTGAATTCATAAAATGCCTTTGTGTCTAGCTTAAAAATTGTTTTAGCAATTACATATATATATATATATATATATATCATTTTCTTTATGGCCCGCTATCGGCCCGAAATATACTATTTTTTTTTTTTAAATGATAACTATTTTTCGATTTAAAAAATAATATTTCTCAGAATTAAGAATTTTATTTTTAAATACATAAACATAAACATATTGACCAATTTAATTTAGATAAGATAACAGATATAAAATATTAAATCAAAATAATCATAGTATTTTTCAATCCACTGATTTTTACAAAACGTTCTAAACAGGGTCAATGATATCCATATATATTTTTTACCCTTAATTTCAATATATATATATATATATATATATATATATATATATATATATATATATATATATATATATATATATATATATATATATATATATATATAACGTATATCCTCCACATTCCATAATTACGATAGGTTGACCCTCACTATGGCTATTATTGTGCCTATTGTGAAGGGTGGGATGGTGATCAGGATATTGGGCTTTTGTAACATCAGAAGTCAAGTTTAATATTTGTAAAACATGGTATCTCAGACAGATGAGCCCTGAATTGCATCTCTTGGAGGTCTGCGTGAGCGATAATCCTAGAACCGTACTAATTGTCATTCTTCAAGCATTCTGTTTCTAACGTTTTTGTTCTTTATTGAAGCTAGCATGGCCATAATAGTTCCTCCTCTTCACGAAGGAGAGGGGGAAATTTCAAGCATTTGTGTCTTATAACGCAGTCAGAATTATTTAATTTGATAAAAGTGATAGTAAATATGATAAAGGGTCCAGTGCTGGCCTTAGGGTACGACCCTTCTCCTGAGCAAGTTTGGCCTTTCCTATTTTCAGAACAGACGATTAAAAAGTAATCAATCTTAGCAATAGTTCTCAAATATAGAAAATTTCTCAGATCATTACTACAAGATGACTGCAACAGAAGGAATACAAGCATCCATCCCAATAACGATTCTTTGTGCAATTATTAAATCATATCGAGAGTTCAATTACTCCTTTCCTGAACAAGCGATGGTTCTAGTTTTTTATGACTTATAATTGCGAAAAACTTATAAAAATAGGAAAATATTCGAATTTTATAGGATACTGGTCTGAGAGAACGCCTATGCCGGGAACCATTTTAAAGACTGATGAGCCGACGGAAAGGTTAAGAACTAATTGTTTGGTTTATTATTTATATATTTCTTTAGCAGAAAGATAAAAAAATATTTTTTCCGGAAATATAACAATAATCAATTAATTATTAATAATTAAGTAAGTGAGATTATAGACCATTATTTCTTAGAAGAGATCAAAGAATGGAAACTTCTTTCTGATAAGCCAATGTTCGAGTAAAATATGAGACCTGAGCCCCTTTCTTTGTCAGTAGATGTATCAGCCATTTGAACTAAATAATTAATAAAGACATACTAACACATCAACACTAATGTCCCCTTAAAGGGATAAAATTTTAATCGAAATATATATTATCTTATTGAATGAGATGGGTAATTTCTTTCTTATTCAGAAATATTTATATTAACCCTTTTTTTTTGGCATACAAGACTCACGGTCATACGGCGAGTATTGGTCCCCCCATTATTGTAAAATCATAGTAAGAGAAGTAGAAAAAAATCTGGTGCGCGCATCACACAATGTCTTACCACTCTATAACAATTAGCGTGAATCGTGTTATAATAATAATAAGCGTGAAATTAGCAACTGAGTTAAACAGAGCGTATGGTTAAGAAGAACAGAAGTAGCTAGATTGAGGAAGGCGAAGCTCGGTCGCATCCATCTGCGTTCGTACATACTTAGCTTTTCGTCTAGGTTCGGACTTTAGGCTATTGTAACATTCAATCTTTGCTAATGCTGGTCCGATTAAGATAATTTTTTTTTGGTTGAGTACTACATACTTGAAAAGTTAAAGGGCTTGAAGGAGAACACTTTAAGCAAGTTTCATCAAAATCAGTGGAGACGTTTTCGAAAAAAGCGAAGAATCAATATCAAATGGCACTTTCAGTAAGCCGATTTTAGCAAAACAGTTGCTGCATATACCTCCTATATCTACCATCCTTCAATATATATGCAATTTCAGTTTCGTACAATATTTCGTTATTGAGCTAGGCTGTTCACATCTAGACAGGCACACAGACACACTCAAAAACATTAGCAATTTTTTCTGAATAAGAGAATAACAGAGACGTAAAGATCACAATTATGGCAGATAGTTTACATATTATCTTTTACACAAATCCGTCAAAATGAGAAGGATCAGAATAAATTATTATTTAAGGATCCATCAATGCCGCCTTTTCCAGACCGCGAAAACTAAATGTAAAAAATAAAGTATTAAAATTTATAATAAAATAACTACATTTTTTAAGCTTAATTCTGCAATTAAAAATTCTCATTAAACTTAAAAACCAAGAAGATAATAAATAACATATTCTAACGGAAAACAATAGAATTAAATGTCAATATCCATATTGACGTTTGCAAGTTTCATTTCATAGTTTTAGTTAGTTAATTTTTATAATTACCACATCTTATTTCCACTTAAAAAGTAAAATTTAATCAAAATTACTTCTTGAGCTGTTCATAATTGAAATTTCCAACTGTAATTATTCTATTAAGCTATCCCAAAAATTTAATTACACTTTTATCAAGAAGTTACGAGAAATCAATAATAAAAGAAAAAGTATGCTTTTGGCACTCAAGCACATTTTACTATCTGATTAGCTGACTAATTACACTGTACTCTGACATAGGAACCGCATGCTCTAATTTTAAGCAAATGTTTCGAGTTCTATTTTGAGATAAACAAATAAATAAATTAAAAAATCACGTTCAAAATTAAGTTATTTTTCATTTAAATTTTTCCGCTCAACAATAATTATTATGAGGTGATTTTTAATATGTGAAATAAATCAGAGTTATTCCTTGAAAAAAAAAAAAAAAAAGATTTTTAAATAATAAAAATAAAAATCTAGTCATGATTTGAGTTTGTAAATCTTTTAATTTCATTACTGCATCCATATTTTTAATTATTAATGCAATACTTTAATTATTGATACTGTAACTATTTATGTCACTTAATGCATGCAAGTACTAATTATGCCGCTAATAAACTGTAAGGGTAGATTAACTGATTATTTTAAAGTATATAAATATTTTTATTTTTTTTTAATAAATGAAACAAGGAATGGAGGAAGAGATGTAGTGACTCGGAGGAAGCGGGAGGGAGTGATTAATGAAGCAGGCACTCCGCTCTGCCAGACAGGTCTGTTAATTTTTTTTTCTTTAAATAAAAACATCCTTCCAAGATTACTCGAGATATACTGGTCTATGTCCAATCTGCATAAGCCATCGTTGAATAAATGCATCTTTGAAATGCATTGACTTTATGAAAATAAAATGCAAAACAGCTCAGAACAATACGCATTGTTGTATATCAATAAGTGTATTTTTTTTATTTTTTTTTTATTTCCAGATTGGCTTGGTGAGGCTTACATGAGTATTTTAACAATTAACAATATTTGTAAAAGTTGACAAAAGGGAGCGAGGGGAATTATTGTCTCATACAAAAGATACTCCCAGCAATTCATGTTTATAATAGATTTCTATAATAAATAATACAATAAAATAAAACAGAAATATACAGTAATAATGATAAAGTGAAAAAAAAAATAATAAAAAATCAAATAAATACAATAATAGTGATGAAATGAAAAAAAAAACAACAGATAATTACAATAATAACGATAAGATAAAAAAAAATAATAATAAGAGGTAGTAGAATAAGATGGAGAAAAAAAAAGAAGAGAATATATAAAAAAATAATATTATTAATAGAAATAAAAACAATAATTAATGTTTTACTGATAAATAATAATTTTTTTTGTCTTAACTCTTAACCCCAATTTTAAAATATTTTTAAAATAATGTGAAAATCAATCTCCTTTCACTGCATCATAGATACATTTTAAGGTTTTCTGATAAATAATTTCATTTTAATCTATCAAATTTTTCGTATCTGCCCACCATGCTCATAGTGCTCACCTCTGTATCGAAATTGTTCTTAATATAATCTTAAAATTATCTTGTTATCTGTCTTGCCATAGCCGAGAAGCCGGCGGAAATGTAAAGCAAACAAATTGTGGGTTTGGTAGATATTTTAATGAATCATAAAATTTGATAGTTTTTCTCTTGATTAATTCATCTACTTTGAGTGGATTAAATAATTCTTGAAGTTTTTCTGACTTTTTTTTTTCAAAAGACGCTTTTGGTAAGTTTCTTTAAAATACCATTTTGAAATTGCTGCAATCTCTTTTTTTTATTCTCTAATATATGAGATAGTAATGGAACAATGTATAGGAGAAAAGGATGAAGAATACTTTTATAGATGATTAGTTTAAATCTGAAACTATTTACTATAACAGTAAATTTGAACTACACAATAATCTAAAATTTAATTATATCTCTCTCTTTAAGTTATGAACGCGAATCATTTGCGACATGAGTTCGATTGTTAGGCAACAAAGTACTGTGAAGTGTTGTAGCGTACGCAGGGAGGGGGGAGATCAGACCTACGAAAAAATTCAATTTTCATGCCCACCAATATAAGATTAGCATTTTGAGTAATATTTTTGGAAATTATAACAATAGTTTTTGATCCAATTTTCATGCTAATCCTTAAATCTTACAACACATTTGGCGACTGTAGACATTTAGGTGATTATTTGCCTTATTCATATTAATTCTCCCCCCTGAAAAAAAATATATATCCCTCTCAAAAAAAAAAAAATCTGCGTACACCCCTGATGAAATAGAACGTATCCTCGTAAAAATTGATCAGAGACTTAAATTTAGAATTCGAAACAGGTTGCAAGGAATATTTAAGGCCGATCACCACAGATTAGACCAATCAATGGCAACTGAATCTAAACTTGATATTCAAATGATGATAGATCAAATTGAAAATAATTATTTTACATCTAATAGTTTTTTTCTTTGCTAATGCGTTTTGATAGAAACTTGAGTACATTAAAGCGGAATAGGATTTGATCATTTTTTGTACCACCGGGTAATTAAAAAAAAAAGTGTTTGTTAAAAATTATAACAGTAATTAATTTAACAATATCGACGGATTTACACAGGTGGAAAATGACTTAATTGAATAACGAGCCAATAAATGTGGCTGCGTGCCAAAGTCCTGAATTACAAAGAGGTCTAAATTACCTCAGGTTTGCCACATCAAACTCATTTTATAAATTTCAATCAACCGCGTTATAGAATTCATTAAACCGCGTTAGAGAATTAATTAATAAGCAAAGCAGATATAAAAATTCAACAGGGTCACCCTACTTCTCAAATAGTCCAAGTGAGGCGTCACATTAAAATTTCTTCCAATGCTAACTCCAAGATAGGCAACTACCTCGCTCGGACGAATTCTTGATCCTTGTATGACCATAGTTATGTTCATAACTAAAAAAATATATTGTTATATTTTTTAACTTCTTTTTTATTTATTTATTAACGAATATAATTGTAGAACAAGAAAAATAATAGTAACAAAGGTATAGTCAAAGACAAATATAGCGATTCAAGAAACATAGTGGATGGGCGACTATCCGTGGAATTTCATTTAAGAAGGAATGCTGAAGGGAATAGGATTCTCGGCCCAGCTAAACGACAGATCATTATATGGCTACAAAAACAAATGCCGTTGTAAATACAGCAGTGATTGGCTGGTGAGACTTGTCTATTTTCTTTGAAAACAAAAATCCGATTTCTTAATCTCTTTGTTTATTTATTTATAGTCGAAATTTTGGAGTAGCTAAAATATTTTAAATATATATATATATATATATATATATATATATATATATATATATATAACTACTAATTATAGATAATAAAAGATGAATTACAGCAAATCGGCAAAGCTGTGAAAAAAAAACGGAAAATAAAGAAAGGAGGTGAGATAAATTTCGGCTACATTTTTATCCCCCATTCACTGTTATCATTCCTCTGCCATTTTTGATTCACATTAATACAAGGGAATAAATCGCTAGGAGATAGGAGAACAACAGAACAATAAAAACTTTAGACATGTGTTCTCATGAATTATCACAGTTCAACTCAGTTGAATATAACAAGGCCCATGTTGGTAATCCTTTACAGTTGGGTAAAATATTATTCTTTACATGTAATAAAAACAAATTTTTACCTTAGACACTAATTATTGAGCTTTAGAAAAGAAAATCTTGATTGGCCGGTTTATTTGTGGACCAGTGATTTTCCATGGATTTAGTATGGAAAATCAAAAGCTCAAATAATATAAAAGATATAAAATAATAAGGCTTCGTGTTCGGAATAAAGCTTGGGATTTGGAACTAGAAATTTGTGAACATCCCTATACCTATAAACACGGGCTCTCTCCAGGATTAACCTGAAAATTTTAAGGCAAAATGGCAGCATTTTTGCCAATTCAGCGTTAAATTTACAATCAAAACTCATGTTCAACTTACAATTTTGCATTTTAGTTCAATTTTTTATGATTTATTGGTTCAAAAACAAATGTTTACAGTTCTAAATTTATTTTTTTATAGAATAGGACCCCGCGATCAGACTTTTAGATATTAGGCACTATCATGTAAACTATATTCGTCTGAATTTTATAATTCAATTTTTATACATGACGCGGAGTCTCACGGGCAATCTTAAATATGAACAATAAATTCGTCTTTAATTTATAAGTAATTAATTAAAATTTTCTACGGTAATCGTCGCACACCCTCCTCTCCTGAGTCCGCTGCTGATCTCGAGCTGTAAGTACAAGTATAACAGTATACTTTGTCACCAGCGTAACGGGGTAAATGCTTTATTATTCTTAATGTTTTTGTAACAAAATTCTGGATTTATTTAAATGTATTTAAGATTTAAAAAAAAAAATATTTATTCGCATAATAGATCGCTTATAAATAAAAAAGGACACAGGGGACAGTTCAGAGGAACTTATGATATCATTAATTATTATTGATGGTTTTGGTAGGGTGATGTGATGATTCAATTGAGAAATTTCAAGACTCCAAATTGAGTTGACTACAGTCAGGTGGATTAGTTCGTTAAATAAACTTGGAATTCAGGACTGCAGTTAGTTCTTCTATTACACAAGTGAAACATAATTAAATAGAAAAATGTAAAATATTGCCAGTGCTGGACAAGTCCTCACACCAACAGAGGCGTAGGGCGAAGAGGGCTGCCACATCTGGCGCCGCTTAAAGAGGTGAGCCAAAATGTCAAAAAAAAAATATGTTGTTTTAATAATATATTTTTTTAGGCTCCGATAAGAAAATCTATTACATTAGATTTAAGTCGAACATACTTTTAAATTAGTAATCATAAAATAATGTATATAATAAGCAGATAGGATACAGACCGATACAAGTAAGGTTTCGATACTATCCTTTCGATAGCATGTAGTTTTAGGATCAATACCTCTATTCAATATTTTTTGATATCTTAGTTGTATCGAATTTTTGATTCAAGTGCTTGAATAAATGCCGGTATCGTATTAACCTGGAATTGAAGGAGGATTTTCGCCTGATGATAAACTAGGATTTTTGACTGGTGAAGAGTAAGCTTAATTTTTCTGCCCGTCAAATTCAACAGTTTTATAACAGTACTCTAGGTAATATATTTCGAAATAAATATCATCATCTCATAGCATTAACTCGTTGTATTGACTGAATTAAGGTCAAAACTGTCACAAAGTAGAAACAAATATTTTTTACTTAACCTAAAAATAAACTTTCACTCGAAATTTGCCGCTCGGAGCAAGTTACCCTGTCCCCTCTCCACTCCTCCCCGTAGTTTTCCTGTAGGCGGCAATCTTGAAGTTTGTCCCCGGGCGCTAGTTGAACTACTAAGTTTAATATCATTAGTTTTACTAAAAAAATAAAACAACAAAAGGCCTAATCAAATTTTATTAAAAGCCATGAATACAAACAATATACAGTGGTGGTTTTAATTTGAGATAGTTCTAAATAAAAAAAAATCGTTTAAGTTTAAATACAGACAGTAATCAAGGATATGAAGTTTTATGAACTGGAATCAATGAGATTTTAGCTGAGCCGAAATGAACAACGGTTCTTTTACAGTCAGTAAAACGTTTTATTATTACTGGGGAAGTTCTGAACCGAAGGGGAGAGAATTTCACGAAGAACTTTTAAATAACAGATTGTTCTGAAATACTATCTCAAGATTTATGGCACAATCGAATTGTTTCATTATTATTTGATTACTATAGTTCACTGTCCTTAAAGTATCTTAGATATCGAATAATCAACAGTTGACCGTAGAACTTTATGAAGGAATGAGATGGTCCGGGAGGCGGTCAAAAAAGTGGATCACACATAGTAAAAACTATTTAATAGGAGCCGACGTTTCGGCCCACTTTGCAGGTCTTCTTCAGGGCTTGAAACTCAAAGGGAGGTGGAGGAATGAAACTCTTTGAAAGTGAACTCCTCCACCTCCCTTTGAGTATATAGTGTAAATTTATATTGCTTCGTGAGGATCACCATATTAGAGTCTAAAAATGAGAAGTAAAAAAAAAAAAAAAATCCATGTTAGGTATCTGTAAACCTTCAAGATAGTTATGAATAGAATGCTTTTACTGATGCATATACTAAGTATACAAAAACTTCACGATTTAAAAGCATTTCAAGCAGAATGCCAATATTCTCTTTAATTTCAGTAATACGTCAGCTTTCTATGCTCTAGGATGTAACCATTGTAAAAGAGTTGGTACTAGAGCATGAGAAAAAAAAAACTGTATAATATTTTACTCATAAATGGTAATGTTTTCAATAATTATAATACTGAATTTGTTTTTCAGTTAATTAATTTTAGTTAATTAAAACATTAATAATGTTTAAATAAACATTATTAATGTTGCCCAATTTCATTCAATCTTAAAATAATGACTGAAGGATCTCGTTTATTCATTTATTTAACTGTTCCTTCTTTCATTTTTAAATTTACCTTCCTACCTCCATGACTGAACATTCAAAGCAAACCATGATTTTGCCTATTCATCCTTCACTACTCAGCCTGCAGACTTTCTCAAGGCGGAATCGTAGGTATCCCAGCTCTCCTCCGCACTATTTGTTGTATAGCCGACATCCCAGCACATCCTAGTCTTCACTACCTACGCCTATGATGTATGTGATTTATGAGTAAATCAAGATATATTTATTATATAATAAACTTTTCTGTTACGCATAAAAGCTCTTGAAGGTTTATTTCAAAATCGGAGGACCAATAAAATTCTTAAAGGATCACTTTCATGAGAAATCAACAATATAACCGCACTCCCAGCATCGTTTAATAATACAACAATTCATACGGGAGAACAAGGGCGAACCGTAGGTTTTCAAATTTATTAGCTACTCAAATCGAAAATATACAAGAATCTAAATTTAATAACTTCTGCAAAAGGTCATCTGCATAACTAAGAACAGACAGATATACGGAATTGAGCTTTGTTATTCAACAACACATTATTCACGTAAGTAATACAAAAGCTTTAGTGAAATCTTACAAGTAAATTACTCACAATGATCTTAAAATTATAGTCATTCCAGTCATTAAGGTTGCAGGCATTCCGAACCAGGTGCCTTGGGTTCAAACCTAGGCTACGAGAAAACTTTAATCTTCTTTCCAAATCCCAGTTTCCTCTGAATTGTTCAAAAATCTATGTTACATAAATTTACGCCAATCTCAATTTAATTAGTTTCAATTATCTAATAGTGATTAAAATGGTTGAAGGGAATAAAACATGAAATGATAACAGACAACCAAGATTTTATTAAAGTCATCTTATTTCTTTTATTTCTCAATATATTTGAGGTTTTTAATTTGAAATCATTTTTCTCGAGATTTAGCTAGAAATAAATTATAGAAATTTGAACGAAGTTCGCGTCAAAACGATCCTTATATCGGAATCTCCCACTGTACCGTATGCTTTTATAATGGCGAGATTATCGTGATGGATTCTAATTTGCAAATATAAACCCGAAAAAATAATTTAACGTTCCCTAAATGAAAAAAAAGCTAATGGTCCGGCTGTTAATTCTCTGAAAACAGAATTAATAATCGTTTCCATTATGGTAATCTTACCATAACTCTTCTCTTCTCCAACACTATACATATATGATGGGGACCATTTGACTATAGAACGGAACTTTTCAGTGTCCAAACCCGCTTAAAAATCGAGTACGAAATCATACTGTACCAATAAGGGAATTTTTTTTTTTTTTTAAAGATCCCTATATTATATAATAAAAAATCAGAACCTTAGTTATTCATTATGCATGTTATCACGACCTTCCAAAAGCCAGGTTTTGTAGTTCTTTTTTACTCTGATAGTCTGGTCTAGAAATCCATATGCGCGATAATAAATATCTCAAGCTTAATTATGAATGGCATTAGAGCCTTCCAAACATTTTATGGTTAAATATTTATTAATGGTATATGACCAAGTGATAAATAAAGAAATGAAATATTTAATACTTTATTTTCATTTCCAAATTAATGTGGTATTATTTTACCATTAAAAGAAATGACATTAAATCTTAAATAAAGTACCTCATGTTCATAAATTTGGATTTACAATATTGGAAGATTTCGAAAGTGAATCTCTCGAGACTTCTTTATATACATATATATATATATATATATATATATATATATATATATATATATATATATATATATATAGACTTTCACCTTGCTACTAATAAAAGCGAAAGAATGAAAAGCAGCACTATTCAGTACGTTATCAGTGGCCCGCAAGGCGGAAGAACCTCTTGGTTATCCTTTTCAAACCGAAAACTCCTGTGCGTCCTCATCTAGATGTCCTCATCTATTAAGGAACTTATTTCCTCCTCCTTTCTCTCTGTCTACCCTTTCAATGGGCTTCAAGACTCGAGTTCTTCATTTGGTGCCCAGAGCACTTGAAAGCTGTTCTATCCTACCCGGCTCTAAAATTTATTGATAATATAAAATATCATAATTGATGGCATGCTCACGATATGGCAAATTTGAATTCACAATTAATAATGATTTCTCAAACAACTAACCGCAAATCATTTACAGAAAAATAATTATCATTCACATTATAGTAATATATTAAAATATTTAGCCACAAAAACAAACATTTAATAATAACGTAAAGTACAGCTATAAAAAATGAATAATATGGTTAAAATATAAAATAATAAATAAAAAACAGCGTAAAATATGTATGATAAAACGAATCTATCTTGGCATTCAACTCATTCTAAAAAATGCTGATAAATTTAAAAAAGATACAAAAAATGATATATTTAATGATATAGTAAACAACAAGCCTAAAAAGCAAAGACTAAAACTGCTTCCTCCAATTATCAAACAATATAACATACTTGGACTAATGCAAGATAGAAACTGAACAACGATGTTGAAACCCTTCAGATAATATAAATAGGCTGGAAATATAGATCGAAACAAAACATGGACCTCACAATTAATATTATATTGACTTATACCAGTATTCTATTGATATAGCATTATCTAAACGCAACATGCTGACTTGGTGCACGAAACAAGCATATTAAAATAATAATGAGGGTCTTTCAATCAAAAGTTAATACATCCACTTCTAAAAAGCAAAGATTTTTTTGGCAAATTAATATTCTACGCCTAAAAATTATTGTTTATTTCAAACCCTAAATTTTTCTCTGGTATTATATATTATATGCAGTACTAATAGGTGTTACAAATCAACATTTTCAATAAAAATTTGCCTTATCTCCATGAGATGCCCTCTATAATAATTTTTTGTAATAATTTTCCAAAAGACAATAAATAAACTTTTGATAGAACACGCCTCAAATTGTATTACAATAATTTTAATAGGTATCCAAAAAATTCTTTACAAAGGACAGTAAATATGTCAGGAAGTTAAATGAGAGGTATCCTTCAGTAGCATCATAAATCTATGTTAAAAGGATTTGTCTTCAGGCATTGCTTTTTGACCGATTATGATGCTTATCCTAACCTAAAAAATTGAGGAAGTTAAATGTCACATGAAGGGGGATTTTTCGGAGGATCGAAAGACATTCCTCAAGAGACCTCCTATATTTTGGCTGAGCCTTTAAAGTGGATGGAGCTAAGAGAGGACGAAGCCGCCAGACGTTATCCTCGAATACGGTAGTGGAAGAGGAAATGACCCAGAGCAAAATGAATGAGGAAGATGCCTTCAAGAGATAAAGAGAGAGAGAAAGAGAGATGTGTGGAGAAACAGATGTATGAGGCAGAGAATTATTCAGTAATTCTATTGGGTTGAAACAAATGAAATGCCAGTTCCAAGGTATGAGGAAAATGAAAGAAAAACAAACTTTAACAATATTACTTTAATTAAAAACAACTTCCGTCAGGGCCGAATCAGCCATATAGCAGAAGTAGCAAATGCTATGGGTCCGTGTTTCTGGGAGCCCAGTGCAAAAACAGAAATTAGCTTGTAAAATTTTGGAACAACCCAGGCTACCGTTAACTGGTAACTATCCTTAATCTTTGCCTGGAATAAATTTTTTTTCTAAAAATATTTTAAAAGCAGAATATCACTGGAAATCTTGGGCCTCGGTGGCCTTGGACATGCATACATTTTTATTTATTTTTGTTTCTATTATCGCGTTCATTTAGGTACCTACCGATTAAAATAAATACATAAGTTTATACAACGATGTCTGTTGTAGGCTTTTCTCTGAAGATCTGTGACCAAGAGTACAATGCTTTATGAATGTAGGAATGATCATTTTCAATAAACGCTTTATTATCATTATAATGTATCATCATGAGTAAACTATCATATCATTGTACACTATTTAAACGTCCGCATTTTTATGTAATATTAGAAGGAAGTAGGAGAATCAATTTTTTTTAAATTCATTTTCCTTCAACCCAGACATTTTTTCTTTTCTCTACCTGGCCATTCCCTCCCGTAAAAGGGGTTTCGGGAGAAGTGGGATGTTATGCATGAGATGTACATATACTACCGGTAAAGCAAAAGATAAAAAGGAAAAAATAGATATAGATAACAAGATGTTACTACCTATATCAAGAACTCGCAAGCTGTCTAATATTTTTTACTGTCATGAGTAATGGTACTGAATCCAAATAAACCATAGAAGAAAATAAAAGTCAAACTGAATTCGAATGGACAGCGAGTCCTCCCAATTCAGCCATGTCAACTTCAAGCCAAAGAGAGACTGAAAGAATAGCAAATGTTTCCAATGTAGCAATATCTTCTACAAGTCAAAAACAAAACGGAAGAAAAATATAATCCAATGATATTGACGAATGACCCAGCAACTTTTAATTCTAACTGCAGCGTAACAGAGAACGTTTTTCGACATTAAAATGAGTTAAGGAACATTATGGATCAACATCGTCACCTAAATAAATATTGAATGTAACTTACATAGAGAAATTGATTTGTCTAAAGATGCCTTTACACATTTGCCAAGCCTAGGCAAGTCAAACGCCAAGGCAAACGGCAAACGTGTAAAAGAGGTTAATATAACAGAAGCTTAGCAAACTAAACTGTCCACACGCAACTATTCCGGCTATTCCATCATTTGTCGGCTGTTAATTTCGGTTTAAAATAGTTTGATTTTATAAAGAAACAATTAATAATATAAAATAAACCGCTGCAAATTGTTACACGAGGGTTTATTATTTCCGAATAATAATATTCCCAAAATATCTGGTCTTCCTATAGAATTCCTAGAAATTTGAAGCTTGTCCCAAGGAACTGCAGAAATAATCCAAGGAAGGATTAAGTAAAGAGATAAGAGGAAGCCAGGAGCCCACAATTGATAAGTCAGGAGGCCTAGGGCCACGATGACCAGTAGCGCAAGAGAATTAATCTTCGAAGTTCATTACGCAATATCTCAGCTAATACTGGTCAGATTTAAATGATTTATTTTTGCTTCTGTGAGGAATTTCATTACATTTCGATAAATCATAACATAAAAACAAATAAACTTATTTTTCAAATGCCTTTGTATGCTGATTTCAAAACACCTTATATTTCCCCTATATCTTTATAAATTACCGAGTTATGGGCTTTTTCAGTTTTGACGGACGGATTTTTTTTTTATTCGATATTTGGATTCTAAGTATCTTGAAACGTAAAATCTCAAACTTCAAGGGGAGAGGGTTAAAAAAAAATTTCTTGGGCGATTACAAAAGTATATTATAGAAAATAATCTATAACTTATAAATGTATGATTTATATAAATACACGAATATGTGTATTCGTAAGAATACTCCCCGTAAGATGTGGATCGGACTCAAACACAGAGAAGCCAATCCAAGCCAAGCAAAATAACCCCCTTTGCACATTTGATTTGCCTAGGCTTCGCAAATGTCTAAAGACACCTTAATGTTATCTAAATTTTCTCAGATTAAATCGAGGATTTAACCCTTCTTTGAAAATAACATTTTGACTTTGAATCAAACTCAAGAAATGAAACTTTCAATAGCTTCATAACTTAAATGATATTTTATATCCACCAAACAGAATAGATAGTAAATTTTCAGGCAGACATTAATATATTTTAGTACCATCGATAACACTAAATGTTTTCCTCAATGAATGGATTCTTCTCGATTCTCATTAAAACCAACTATAAAGATAACAACCAAAAACAATTACTAATAAAAATGGCATTTAGCCGTCGATGTACATGTATTGTTCTACTTATCTTTATCATTATTTTTATTTATTTTCACTAATGAGTATATATGTTATATATTTTGAGGCTCTTGAGTGTGGTAGCTTTTGTTATTTTTATTATATATTAGATAAAGAACTATAAAAAAAAAAAAAATTAATAGCCAACTGATCTCATCAAAATTGATTTAATGAATTGGACCGGTTCATAAAAGTTGGATAGCTTTAGCAAATAACTTCTTAAAACATGCATTTAAAAAAATTGGACCATTTTGGTTAATATAACTAAAATACTTGAAAATATTCATTTTTTGAATAGAACACAATTGCACTAACCTATTATTTTGCAAATTCCATATCTGTTTTTTTTTTTTGTAAATACAGCCATCTACCTTACGATATGGTAATGATTAATAACATTTAACAATCGAATTCATTGTATATGTAATAAAACTCAATCACTTAACCAGAAAATCCCAGGTTTTTACACAGGAAAGGAGTACTTCGGGAAATCCCCATAGCCGGTCACAAAAACTAAAGACCAGAGAAAACTAAGATACTTATATATGATCAGATATTAATAAAATATTTATACACTTATATCAGCCAATTAATAATATTATATTTTATTCTATTAAACATAAACCTTATATTTCAGGCTCTTCGAAAATGTCATTCGAACTCTTCGATGAACTCGAGGATTCCATGAGAAAATTTATATTTAATATTGTAGGTGAGTTTGTTATTAGTTTTCTAATTTGTTTATCGAACATTCAGAGGAAAATCTGTACCTTCTACTGGTTTTGCATTTTGAAAAATTATACTTAATATAACAATGACTCAAAACTATTCACTAGATTCAAAACTATAACGTCTATAAACAGAACAGTGTTAGGCTAAGTTTCAGTCGCGGATTGGTCGTAAAAAATGTTTCATTGACATATTGCTCCGAACGGACTTTTTTAACCAAAAATTTCTCCTAGGAAGAAGCAATAAGTGGAAAGACGGGCAAATTAGAAGCTCAGTTAAAGATACCAAGAGAGCCGACAATTTAAAAAACTGATAAAATCAATGAAAGACGTCTTTATAAAAATAATCGAATCCAAAGAGGATAGTAGATAGTAGATTTATAAAGATAAAAAATAACATACAAATAATAACAAGAAAAGCTTTGTCCATGTTTTTCTCAACTACTTGTCAACAGGCGGATGACTCTTTTATTCTTCATTTTCATAAAATTAATTTTCTATTTTTAATAATTCACTAATACACTTAGGTTCTCAAATAAAAATAAATTCAAAAATAAAAAAATGTCCAATAAGGTATTATTCAAAGCTTTTAGATAAAAATTTTAATATTTTATATCATACACTATTTTCTCTGGAATATTTTAGACTAATTAAGTAAAAATGACAACAAGAACTATCATTCGATTCGATAGTCTTGGGGGGGAAACGAATTTTTGAGAATATTTTGCGATATATAGTTTAAAGCGATATTCAGGAATTAACATCAATAATATTAGATATTATAATAAGGGTTTGAAGGTTTTTCTTGTCTGATTATGAGAAATAATTTGAGCTGAGAGTTCTACATATATTTTAGTAAGTTATTACACAAATTACGCAAAAAAAATGTGTATATATATATATATATATATATATATATATATATATATATATATATATATATATATATATATATATATATTAATAAAGATTCCTCATAATATAATATATAATAGCCACAAGACAGCCAATCGTGCGCAACCAATTCTGTACCTTTTTTAAAATCGATTTTGCTTTAATATAAAATCAATCAGAATTTGGTTTTTTTATAATTACATAACTTCAGTATGTCCAATTTTAGCAGAAAATTTGTGCTCAATGTTGAGTGAACACATACTGAGAGAAAATACAAGAATTTATCCTTTTTGTTGTGGCATGTCTTAATGAATCATTAGTGTAAAGAATCGAGGCTAATCTCTCGGGTCCAATATCACTCAATAGTCCTAGTTTGGATACGAACAATTTCCATTTCAATATTAAATATTCAAAATTTGATTTTTTTCGTACTAAACTCTCTTAAGTGGCTGTCTATTCCCTACGCAATGAAAAAATATATAACTGAATACGTGAGGTCATTAATTAAGAAATTAAGAACAATTTAATTACGAAATTAGCTACTTTAATGTTGCAACCATAATTCAAACACAACGTTCTCAGTTGCAAACATTTTCAAATATGCCACTTTGACATTGCATCGGGATGCAGTAATCATCCTCTAAATGAAATTATTTTATGATATATTGACCAGAGGGATTAAATTTATTTTAAATTAAATTTCTCCATTAGTTCGAAATTTTAGACAGAAACCATCCTGTTTATTTTAATCAGCCATGGGGATCGAACATATCCCTAATAAATTCCATTTATTTTAACAGGCACTTTAGTTCTGTCGCTATAAACGTGAATACTCGATATAAATATAAATAAGGGGATTTGAGGCTTTCATACGTTTATAATTCGTTTTATTTACTATCATGTTTTGATTATTAACCTTTAGCAATCGAGATTTAACTTTAGATCGAGTTTTAACTTTAAATATAGATTTGTTTGCCACAGATACATTCTAACCAATTAGAACTAAATCACTGGTCGGTGATGATTTATTTATTTTGTTTCTTCGTCCACATCAAGAAACTCAATTACTATTCTATGAGAGGAGTTTTTCAGAAACATTCAACTATTCGGAAGTCTCTGTGGAATATACGTAAAAAATAATATCTTGTAAAAAAGATTATAGCGATTTTTTTTTCCTTCATTACCTTTAGGACGATATGGTGATTTAAAATTAAAGTTACAGTCAGAAACATTAGTACTATCACGATTATTGTTAAAATCAGAATCATCAATGGTATTACATGTTTGAAATGATAATTCAAAATAATAATTTATCAGAGTCAAAAGATGATAAAAAAAAAAAATGCTGTTATTGCTGTTTCGTATTAAGGTAAGTTATATACCTAAGGTGGGGTTGGAAAAAAATACTTAGTTATTATAATAAACTAAGTTATAATAAACCCATAAGTCTTTAATCGTGTATCCCAAGCCCCTATATTCCTCTGGAAATTTCGAAAAGTTGAGGTCTAAATAAAATCTACTATTTATTATTTTTAATCTACAAAAGGTGAACTGAGCGTTACACTGAAAATTTTCGACACCTAGATTAAGTACAGTACTTTACCTTGGGATTTTTTTTTTTTACATTCGCCAGAATAAGTTTGCATGATAAGTGGACTATTCTGTCGTGATTGTATCTTACCCGAATTGCTCTAAAATCTACAGCCCTATATCCAATTTTTAGACCCTAATCATTAGTTTTATGGCTTTCCAATATGACATTTTTCAATCTAGAGGAATAGTACTGATAACCCAAACACCTTGGTACTTCAGTAACAACAGCTCCTACATATAGATTTCGTTATTTGAAAAAATGAATAAAAAATATCGTCTTAAAATAAACAAAATAATTCAATAATTAAAGAACCCCTAGGCTTAAACTAATTCAAACATAACTATATTTAATTGAATATTAACCTAAAAATCTATAAACGCGAATTCAACTATAATCTCCTACCTTCAATAAAATAGCCCCTAAAATAAAAACTACTATATTTTTCTTACGCACCAAAAATTCGAAATTTAGGTTTCAATTATGGGATGAAAACCTCTCTATTCCCGCTCACAATGTATTGAAAAAAAATTGGAAAGGGTCTAAAAATCGACTATTGATGACGTAAGCACCAAATACTGACGACTCTCAGTTGTCACTCTAGCCTTGATCAGTGCTAAAAGTCTTAAAAACATATTGTGATTATAAAATGCTTGCTAACTTAATAAACTCGTACTCTACATCACAAACTTAAGAATACAATTTAAAAAATAAATATTGTAATTTGCAGAAAAAAACGTTTCAAATGTTTTCTGTAAAGTTTGATAAATTGCGCTAACGCCATTCCTAAAAAAAACGAAGCCGATATCATCATACTAAACTTCTTATATCCTAATTTTCACGAACCTAGATAGAATAAAAAAAAAATACGGGCTCATCAGTCACGATTTCACAGAAATTGAAGTAACGCTCTCAACTGGATAAGACATGATATGCCAACAATTGACATGCTGGAAAATAGGAAAATGAAAAGGAGTTATAATACGGGACACGGTTGGCAGTTATTGGTCACGGTTCGCGGCCAATAACTGCTAACACAACGCCACAGAGACGACTGCTAACACTTAACTATATTATGGGGCAACATCATAAGCTTACCTTCTATCGATTTCCTTCAGTGCCTGTGCGGTACATCAGGTGACTGCTGAAGCACTGGACAAACAGATAGCTACTGCCAATGTCCACCGCAAAATTTAAATTTGGCCTCTTAAATGGTAAAAATGACGCATCGCAGAAATCAATTCCGTATAATATCAGAGCCAGTGAAGGCCTTCAAACTAGAATTTACAATTGCTTCCGCTGATGGTAAGAACTGATAGATATACCGTTACTGTAGGTTATTTCCTTAAGCAGCAATTGAATCGATGTGACAAAGGAATTTTGTCCACTTTAACTTTGTATGGAGCTGTCTTTCCGATAAAATGCATAGTTTCAGAGTTTCAGGCAAAAAAAATGAAAAAGTGTGAAATCTTCGCTGTTTTTTTGCGTTTATCTCGGAACACTCCAGAAAATTTCGCTTGAAAACTTCAAATTCGGATTCATCACCACAAAAAAACATTTAAAAATTTAAACGGTAAAATTTTAAAATATAAATATAAAAATTTAATATGATTTCAAAATCTATTTATTAACGAATTATTTTTTTATTAATTTTTCATCTTTAAATATAAAGTACAAGAATAGCCATTTGGTGTACAATATTAAAAAAAACAAACATTGGATTCGTTAAATATCCTCCACTTAAATGTTACCTGGTAGTTTTGCATGACTTCTCGCGGCACATTGGCGGCAATTGCTTCATGCTCTTCCAGAATGCGTTGTTTGAGGACTTGGATAGTTGATTGGCCTCAAACGCTCAGATACGCAGTAAAAAAAAAAAAAAAAGGTAGCCCTTAAATCGGAAAAAGCAAGGGGTCTAATGAGTATTCCCGTTTACGGTTTCTTGTACCAATCGGCTAGCGACGTACTACGAATCGACTTAAAACGAGGCGACGTAAAACGGAGAATGATTGTAACCGAGTATGATTGGGTAGATATTTAAAAATCTGTCTCACAAAAATAAAAAACAAAACAACACTTACGAGTACATTAAGTATTTTTATCCTTGTCAATTCAATCTCTTCACTATAAATAGAACCGAACGCAATCAATAATATTGATTTGCTCGTCACCCCTGATTTCGACAGCAGGACAACTTAACTAACAATAGTAGCAAGTCTAACAGAATTAATTCACAACTATTTTTAAACTAAATTCGAAAATACATACAGGCATCGTATATAAATACATACATTGTGAAATAGATCATAATTAATTTAACTAGTGACTAATATTATACTCTAACGTTATAATTGACAACTAATTTTCAAACTATTTATTTCTTTAGCATTAGAAGAATAATTTATCACAGTTAAATTATCAAATCGGCCAATAAACTATAGTTTAAAATTCAAAAGCTTCGATTGAAAAATACTGTGAATTTCAAATGACCCTACTTTTGGAATTAGTTGAATCTAAAAGCCTCTGCCGAGTTTAAGCTCGGTTTAAAACTTTTACTTTAAACTTTTGTGGTGAAGGGTCACCAACCACAGTAAACTTTATTTCAATTGTATTGCAAGTGAATGTTGCAAATGGATTTACCAGATTACAAAAGTTGCAAGCGAAAATATTTGAAATCACTTAAGAAATCAAATTATATGAACCAAATTAAAATTTAATTCTAGCATTGCTAAATTTCGTTGTAACCTACTACATAATATGGTATTTCCATTGATTTCATCGAATTCGTTTCCGTTTTGTCTTCATTTAAGAAGAAGATGTTGATTAAATTGTTTTTAAAGTAGATCCTAGATTTAAAGAGACGTACAAACAATTTTCTTCGAAGGAAGGAAGGTTTTTACAAGGAGCATGGAACGAAGGGGGAGGATTAGGTGCTCAGAAAATCCAGGCAGTTAGTGGAAATGAGGAAGCTGGGAATACTCGGTATTCTTTAAGATGGGAGCTTCCTAAATAAGGCCCGGATATTTTCCGGAAGATTCATTAGAGCGAGCGCCTCTCTAATGAAGGCTGGTCCAGAGAGAGAAGGTTCTCTCTTCGACGGATGATCTGACGAGGGGATGGTGCTATTTTAGTGATACTCATGTGTGCGTTGTTGATGTACTTTTTTGTCCACTACATTTTTATATACATTTATTTTCTAAATACTGTTTAGTTGTTGAGATCATCGACGCCAGATTAACAGAACACCCGATGACTTTCGAAAAGGGATGTTTACTTTTTACGACGTAAATGTATGTAATTATTCAAAGGCACAGATGGCGAGGTGGAAAGAAACACTATAGCAGCTCCAGCTGACTTAAAATCAGTTAATGTTTGAGTAGAGCCTTCATCATGTGTCTGTTCAATCTTTTGAAGGTATTTTCAGAGATGAGAGCACTGTTTAAGTTTGTTCTTACGTCCATAAGACTTGCCATGGGATCTCTCTGAGATGCAATTATTATATTATCCTTCCTAATGTTGTGAATGTGTTGTAATGAAACGTGGGATGTTGTTTACTTTAAAAGAAGAACGATTTTTAAAAAAAATCTTAATATCTTTGAAAATAGAGTATTTCGTAGAATATTTGAGCAAAAAAAAAAAAAAAAAATGAATCGACTGGAGAATTTAGAGAGCTACACCACTCGGCATTACGGGGCCTACACAATACCACCATAAAATCAAATATATTAATACTTGAGGATGCCCTTCAATAAGTTTCTCTTAAGGAGGATTCACACCAAAATGTTACCCGTAATATTGTTATTAACAAATTAAATAGAATCAAAAATATCTAACTGCATTAATGTAGCAATGTTAATGTTTTCGACAATGCTATTCACATTGTTATTAACACGTTACAGATAAAAGTAAAGACGTTATAGCAAATGTTATAGAAACAGCTATAAACAAAAATGTTATTAGCATTTTCAACGAAATGGCGTTAATGAAATCAAATGCTAGTGAAATTGAAGAGCAAATCTTTGAAAAATGCTGGTAACATGTTAATAACTCGTGTTTCCATTGATTTCATCGAATTCGTTTCCGTTTTGTCTTCATTTAAGAAGAGGATGTTGATTAAATTGTAAATGAAGACATCTCCGGTGTAAGCCCAACTTTAAGCTTTCTACAGGTATTAACATATTTTTATTGTTATGCTCATAAGGCTCGTCTTGAAATCTCTTGTATTGTGACGTCGGTAACCAAGATAATTGTTCGTTGCACCGTATACTCACTCGTGTGAGAGTTTAAGTAAGTATGAATGTGATTGTATAATAAGCATAATAAAAGCGGAGGCTAAACATTAAAGTAAATCGAAAAACGCAAGCGCGATCAAAAACCTGATTCTAAAAACGGAACCATAACTCTCGATTGCCTAATGACCGATCCGTATATCGAAGAAAACAAACAAATAACAGTAAATCGAAATGCGCATGCGCTATCAAAAACCGATTTAAAATATCTGGTGTGTCCACTCACCCGACTTTCTTTACAGCTTTGGGTTAAAGTCCAATACAAAAATAGTTTAATGTATCTTTGCTATTTCCGATTAAGATTTTTTTCGTTTAATATATATTTAACTTTGAAGACATTTAAATTATTTTTCAAATAAGCATGCGGAATGTCCAGGAGGTGTATGGTTTTCGCGTTATCAAAAAATAAACTAAAGTGAACCGGTATCTATAAGAGCGCGTGCGGATAACTATAAAATATTTACAAAGTTCAATACGCTATATCTCGGGTGAGACTGGTCCGATTTACATCATTTTTTTTTTATTTTTTAGAAAACTTAATTACCTTTCGGAAGATTTTGTATTTTGTATGTGATATGTGCCCATAATTATGAAAGTGGTCTAAGTCAAAAGAAAAAAAAAAATGAATTTATCACTTATTTCACACGACATGATTTTTAAACTAAATTTATTCATTGTAATTTTTACGATATCGTCAAAAATGAACCTTTAGATAGTAGTTGTAATTACAACGTTATACGGAATTCATTTAGTGTTAATTATGAAAGTGGTCTCAGTCAACAATTTAAAGAAATTATGTAAACATAACTTAAACTATTATATAAACCTAAAAGAGGAAGACCAAAAATATACGAAAATATTCAATTACTTCCATTATACAACACCACTAGACCAGTAACGGAAGAAAAACATAAAGATCTTATGTGTTTACTACCATACATCCCTCCATTTTTTACAGGAACATTTTAAAAACTCGAAATTATGATAAAAATGGATTACTTGTTAAAAATGATTAATAAATGTTTATGAATTATTTCGTTAAAGTTGTTGTTTCAAATAAAAATTACAATTTTTTATTACTTTAAATCAATTATAGGACATTCAGTTAATTTTGAAAATGGTCTAAGTCAATTCAAGCTTTAAAAAACAACATTTTCCTATGAAATTCACACAAAATTTCATATCTATAATAAATTTCCACTAATCAAGACTAATAAAATTATAAATTGAAATGTCGCATAATATAAAAATATTTTTTAATTTATTCAAATGCGATTCATTAAATATCTCGAAACAAGATATAAGTGACTTAGACCACTTTCATAATTATGGGCACATATGTCCTAACATGGATTTGGCTACAGACAGACGTATCGAAATCCTAGATGCCTAAAACGTAAAACGCGAATGGAATTATCGATTCTGGGAACATATTTTTTTGTTTAAATTCCAGCATGAACACAAGACTGCCCTCCATACCTTCGATAGTGACGAAGCAAAAATATATAAATAAATAAAAAAACACGCTAAAATATAAAATTGAAAATACCAAAATGGGGAGGATGGGAGAAAAAAGTTGAGACCCGTTAAAGGCACTTCTCAAAACTTCAACTCAATTCACATAAAAATTTTCAAACCTCTAAGGCTCTTTTGCATGCTTACCCGGTTTTCGCCCGGCAGCCGGTTTTTTCCAATAGTTGTAATGGTAATTACCGCCGGGTATCCGGCAGGTGATGGGCAAAAAGGAAAATAGAGATGGGCAAAACCTTTAAGAACGCGAGGTAGGAGAAAAAAATTCCCAGAAGGCATTTCTCTAGTAAAAATTAGAAACTACATCAAAAGAAAAAAAATAGTCTCAAGTCGGATAAACAATTAATATGGTTCGGTTAATTTAGATTATGACTTTTTCCATTATAATTTGTTTTATAAGAGAAACATTTAGCCACGTCAGGTGAATAGGTGTTGATAAACGAAATTTCCGCTATAAAACCTATAGAACGAGTAATAAAAAGGGGATTTTCATGAGGATGATAAGCGCAGTGACCTAAATCACGGGGAGAGGGGGAAGGATATCTTATTTCGTCATTACTGGTAATTGATTTTCCTTTTTTCCCAATATTCTCTTTATAAGCGATTTAAAAATAAAAAAAAATATATTCTAATTGCAATGCCTGAATGTGTTGGTTTAATGGGCGTTTTAGAGTTGCAGGTAATTTCTTTGAACTCTTATCCTTATTCATATCCCGTTGAACTGCTAAATGGAGATACATTAAAATAGTAACGCAGATATTACGATTGAATGTACTACATAATAATCAGTAATCATTGCTTAGGTGTGACTTTGTTCGGGCAAAAAGTGGCAACTATTTATTTAACATTTCTTAGTTTGTCCGTCTAGTTTAACCTGGAACTGCTTCCAGATAGCCAATTTTCTAGGCTTGTAGCCTCAATGTTCACCAGCCAAAGCCCAAGACTCGGAACTGAGAATGCATTTTAAATTAAAAATATTCGCTGCATTTTTTTTTTCAAAATAAATTATATAATTACTTTACCTCAAAGAAACGTCTTTCACTCTTTTTTAATACTTTATAACACCAGCAAGTACGTCAGCGCAAGCTGTACACTGATAATTAGGATGTTTATAATTCTTAAGGGGCCTAGTCTCAGAAAAAATTTCCTTTACTAAATATTTATTTATGTTATATAGCCCAATCCAATGAGGATCTCCATCGACAAAACATAACAATAGGATATATTCCAATGTTTTCGGTCAGTGCCAAAAAGATTAAAAGACTTTACAGATTTACGATAAGGGCAATTTTTATGGTATGTTGGAAAGGATGTTAGTGCCAGATGGACCGAGCAGAAAGTGGCAGTGAAACGTTACACTGAAGAATAAAAAATTAAAAAGCTCCTGGAATTGACAGTATGCCAGCGAAAATCTTGAAGTATGATGGAGATGCAGTAATAAAGTTCGGATGATTTGCAGGCGACTGAAGGTACACATAGAGAGAATTGTTGAAGAATACCAAAGCGAACTTAGGCAAAGAAGATCGACAAATTATGGCATTTTTGCTAACTGGCTGCTGTTAGAAAATACCCATTTTACCAATTTTACATCAAGCTGCACAACCTCTCCATAGATTTCCGATAAGACTATAGCCGTGTAGATAGATTGTACATTCTACGTGATTTACGAAGATTTGGAGTCCCCAAGAAGATAGTGCTTATCGTCATATGAACCGACGATGAACGATTCTAAACGCCGGATCATTTCGCAAGGCGCACATGGATAGAATTTTTCTGTTAATAATGAAATTAGGCAAGGAGATCCTGACTCAGTAACTCTTTTTAATATTTCCGTGTAGGGCACAGTGCAAAGAATTTGGACCAATCCTGGCGGCACTATCTACAATAGGTACAAACAAGTGCCAACGCAGACAATGTTCACCTGGTAGCAAGAGGAAAAAGGCTTTCTATATTTATTGGGGCATTAGAAGAGTGGAACGTGAGACAAATATAAGATGGTTCCAGATCAATCAGAGGAAGTCGGAGTATGTTTAATATCAACGGTCAAACTTTCCCAGTTTGTGATGCATTCGAAAACCTTGGAATGCTCGTAACCGAGAAAAATTAGCTCCGAAATGAAATTGAGGCAAAAAGAGCAGCTGCTTTGGAGTTCTCAGGGCGTTAAGCTTCAAAGACCTTTCAAGGAGCGCCAAGGTGTAAAACCCTTGTACACCTAATTTTCAGCTATGGCAGCGAGCCATGGGTCTTAACCTTGGATATGGAGCGACATATACACATGGGAACTAAAAGTGCTCAGAAAAATATGCAGACTAGTCTGCTCTGGAGAGAGAGTGGATGGAAATAACGAGTTGCGATTATTGTATGATATACTAACCTGATATTACGACCGTAATAAATAAAAGGATGAAAGAATGCACGAGGTTCTTGAGAGAGTATAACGCATATCAAACAGGTTAATGTGACTCGGTCATATGAAGCGTATTGATGTACAGAAAACTAGGATGTGCCCGAAGACGTAGACGTCCCAGAATGCGATGGTTGGACGACGTTGAGGCAGACCTACTGCAGCAGAGGGTCAGAAGATAGAAAGCTGTTGCCAATAGACCGGCCTAACAGGCAATCTATAAAGAGACCGAAATTAATTAATAATTGAAAAAAAAAAATATTTTAATGGGTAAACTAAAATGTTTCTCTTTTTTTCCCTAAACATGACATTGCTCACTTAATAGGGAGTATCATAGAAACAGAGGGCGCTAGAACTAGAAAAGAAGTCCATTCTAAAGTTTAAAAGTAAACACATGAGAATATTAATTACTATAGCAATATCGATGTAAATGAAAATAAAAATAAGGAGCTTTGCATTTCATGTCCTCGAATGATGAATTTAAAAGTATTGTTGTTGGCACAAATGAATGTATATATAAAAAACTGCATTGATACCTATAGTATTTATCTATTTCTCCAGCTGCTTCAATTCACGGATGATTTCTTCAAAATCGACTGAATTGTCTATAGACGATTGCCAAGACACCCTATCATGACACTAAAGTACTGATTTGCAGATAACTCAGAGATCAATTAAATCATTTTTGTAAAAGAAAATTAAAATATATCTTATCACTCCTAAAAATAATTGTAATTAAAAAATATAAAGAAAAAAAGAAAGAATATATAAAGAAGTCATTCGTGGGACATTATGTTCATGTATGGCATATTTAAAAAAAATTATGTATGTATATGTAAGTTAAAGTTCCAATAAACAGTAAATTAATTGCAGAAGTTATCACTTGTTTTAATAAAGTCAATTTATATGCTTAGAACAGATATTGATCAGATATGTTATATTCATTATTGATCAAAGAATATTCCGGTATATTCTTACTTGAAGTACATTACCGTGCAAGACACGAAAATCTACGGAACAAAAAAAATCCAATGACATCAGAACAAGATTAGAAGCACTCAGACCAATCCAATTTTCATTCTACGGAGTAATCTAATTGTTGCTGCAGTGGGAAAGCGTTAACAATATGCCGTACTAATTAAGCTTCAGGGATCTTATACTTAGGGAATAGTTAAAATTTGGTCCGCTTCACTATTCTTATAAAGAAATGTAAAGTTCAAAAATAAATAAAACATTTATCAGGCGTTAGTTTTAAAATCAAGAATGATTTGTAACAAGACTGCCCTTCAGAATACTAATGAATGCGATGATCAGAATTTATCAAACATATGTGACTATATAAATAAGTTTGAATTAAGTATTCAAAATTACGAAAACTATTCCTGTCAATTTGAATTAGAGCCACTGGATTTTTGTTTAGTTTTTTATGTCTCTTTCAATGTATTCCTATTTCAGGTGTCACTATGAAAGCTGATACTTTTGCTCATGTATTCTTCGAGATGAATTAGAGAAATATTCAATATGGAAATAAACTCTGGCAAAACAAAGGAAATGAGAATTGGCAGGAGGCCTCGGCGAGAGATGAAAGTAACCTAAAATTATTCCATCGTTCTTGCCATCTTCTTTCACAACCCACCATACGAGAATCCTCATTCATTATTCCTCCACTTTGACTATTGCTGTCTAGTATACGGTAGCCTCTCAGTTGTACTCGAGGACAGAATGAAGCGTATCAGGAACTGTTTTTGAAGATATGGCTTCGGTACTCTCGAGACGGTCTCACTATTTACGGCGAGTTAAAGTGGCCTTCCCCTCCACTCGCATACAGTATTTCCTTGGATCTTTCCTGTACCGAACCATCAACTGCCCGTACCCTTCCTACATCTACAGTCTCCTACAATTCATATCTTCTGTCCTAATATCGCGCCTTTGAAACCTCTACACTCTTTTCCACAGAGCCAAAGATTTCGAAATTTCCTTTCTTGCCCGCTCCATTGTTCTATGAAATTCTCTCATTTCTAATATCTCCCATTCTTCTCTCTCCTTATTCAAATCCCATCTTTTTCAACACCTCCTCACGTCCCAAAAAGACGCCGTTCTTTTTCTACTCCTCGATAATAATAGCATAAAAGATAAAATTTTGGAAGCGATCAGGCTAAATTGAATTTTTCTATTTCGCGCACATTTTCGGGACTTTGGACCAATGTGCGACGCAGTACAGTAGAAGTATGCATCAATAAACTACTTATCAAATCAAAATTTAATAACTAATACTATTTAACTATGTATATAAAAGTGGCCTCATACATGACCAACCCAGTAATACATGAAACAATATCAAACTAAAAAAACTTTTTTTTTAGAGATTAAGAAGCTAATTTAAAAAAAAAAATCGTAATAATAGATTAATTAGAATCAGCAGATTAATTGTACAAGCAATAAATGTAAAATCCTATATACAAGATCTACCCAGTTGTTTTTCTTGCCTGTCTAAATGTCTAAATAATGCTGTATATATTTTTTGTGTGTGTGGTTAACACAACAAAAATACATATATGAAAAATTAAATAGATAAATAAATCAAATGCATTATTAATTATTAATTTACCTTAACCAGGTTACCGAACGGGTCGTGTCCTCAGCTTCATTATTAACCTAAAATAAAAAAAAAATATATGGTCAGCGTATTTTTATATATTTATTTCTTGGGACCAATTGTATTATTTAAAAAATAATAAGTTATAAGGAAATTCTTTGTTTGTACAAATAGATGTTCAAACAAAATTATATAATTTTCAATTTAAAATGATAGATAACAAATTGCCAAACTCCCTGAGATTAGCAGAAGTCTTTCATTTGTGTTTTTTTTTTTTTTTTATTTATTTAACCTAACGGTTACTCATGAATAGGGGGATGGATCAAGAAAACGTCATTTGGTGCAGTATCAAGAAATGAATATAAAACGAATCTAACTCGTTAATTTGATGTGTTATCTAGAACTATGTAACAATTGCATACAAATTACTGCTTATCGAAAAAGCTTCATTTAAACAATGTGAAAAGAAGTGATCTAGATTTATTTATCTGATTTAATCCTTTAAACGTAAGGGTCATAGGTCTAATAAATTGGTTTAATGCTATATAATGATTTAACATCTAATTTTAGCAGCTATTTTTATGGCGTATTTTTATAAGTCTTCTGTTTATAAATACTATTCGTTTCAGAAAAATAACGATGCATGCCTGAAAAAACCTCCCAAGATATGATTTTTCTTTGATATGTTCTAAACAATAAATAAACTTATTGAATGAGATGGGATGTTACCTAAGATGACTTATGACGTAAGTGGCTTTTGGTCCACCATTGGGTTATAAACATTGATTCTGCATCGTAAATTGGAGATATCGCAATTTAAAATTAAAGGTTATTTGCTAACCTACTAAAATGGCTATTTGCCACTAAAATTTACAAACTAAAAAATTAGATTTTTTTAGTTTAAATGATGCTTTAAACATCATCAAATCTCAGATGTTTTATTCAGCATTCTATGCACACGGTGACGGTAGACAAATGGTTGAAATGCCAATACACGAAATTAAGCGATTTCATGAATAAATTTAATTTCGGTTCAGTGTTAATAACTCTCTAAACTGTAATTATGCAGTAATCTGGAATGATATTCAGCTATCAGCATACATCTGCATAGAGGGATCCAGAAGTCGGTCTTGGTGCACATATCTAACAGAATGTTCCCTACCGAGGCCTCCGCATATTTAACATACATTTATGAAGTTAAAGATAGGGCATTGTTATTAAAATTTAGTGTTATTAAACTTAAAGGAAAATAAATTAAAAATAAACTAAAAGTGATTCTCATATTTATAATTAAAACCATTTTGCAGGTATCCGTCAAATTTTACCGGAAGGTTTAGTGTGAGCTCTCATTTACAAATAAGAAATTGTAAGATTATTGATGATTTTTTTTTTCTTTTCTCCAACAGTAACCCATTGAGAGAGCCGGATTTATTCAGGATGTCCAACAGTGAAGAGAATCATGCTTGAAAAACAGCAAGTCATCGAGAATTTTTAGTTTATATTCTTATAATTATATTCTTCCATTAGTAGGTCCTTGGAAACAAGTGCATAAAATATTATAAGATGATTGATGATTCTGCTTACCATTGTTGTGTCCAAGAAAGCGAGAAAAAGCATCCTTCCACTAACTTTGTGCATCAGCTTAAACGCTCTAACTGTCGCTAAGTTAAATAGGAACGTTATGAAACGGTAAAATAAAGTATTAGCTGTAACCAGCTCTCCGTCATCGTATTAGGTTCCCTTAAGGCAAAGCCTGGCCAAAGGGATTGGAAAGACGAGCGGTACCACTTGCTGTGGTTTTTAAATAAATTCGTTGAATTCCTCCAGCAAAAACGTCCGTCTTTCCAGTCCCTCTGATGTGGCTTTGCCTTTAGGCACCCCAGCACCAAACAGCACCCAATTTCAATTTCAACCAATTTGCAGTTGTCTTCTTAGAATAAGTTTTCCTCTTGTCCTTGAAACCGGCTAGAAGAAGGAATTCCCAGGATTCATTTCATTCCTATAATTATGATATTTTCGTTATGTAAAATAAGTTTTTGAATAAAATTATGGTGAAATTTATTGCAATATGAGAAGATTATTTATTTACACTTGAAGTAATTGTTTCAGTGCTGTATTTCCTGGTTATTATTTTTGGGCAATTGTTGGTCAAGAAGCTAGTTAAGATTATTTATTGGCAATTGAAATAATTGTTTCTGTGCTGTATTTCCAGGATGTTATTATTTTCGGAAAATCATTGTTGGTTAAGAAGCTCGTTTATCAAACAAGGACACAACTTTTATAATTATTCAAATTCATTCTCAAGACCGAATCGTACATTTTATCAGAAGCCTATCAAATACATTTATTGGTCCGGTTTTTGTTTTAAATTTAATCCAATAATTTGAAGGTGCCTTGCGTTTGACAACTCACCGCCTTCAGATCCTTGAATCATGTTTGTATTTTTTTCATGTTATATCGCAGGACAACATGACATTGATTAAGATTAAAGGTGTTATTTTTTTCTTCGTTAAATATTTTTTACATGGTAAACATTATTAAAATAACAATAACATTAAATTAATAAAATTTGGAATAAAATAATATTATACTGTATAGTAAACACCTATAAACTATTCAGGAGCACAATTTACACAACAAAGATGTAAAAAATATTGATGATTATTATTTAAATAAGATGTAATTAAGTTATACTTAAGAAAGGCTCTTAAATAGATGTAATCCCAAAAACTTTCGGGAACCATGAGAAGTCAAACAAGAAGATACCATAGACTTTTAAATCTTAATTAGCACAGCAGTAATCAGCAAGCAAAAAGTCAATTAATTCATTTTAATTTAGAACTTTTTAGAGAGCTTAAGGAGGTACTATAAATGATCTTTGAAGCCCAGTAATTAGCAATAATGCATAATGGATTCATGTTGAGAGCATCAGACAGGCGTGTTTGTCTGATTAATTTGTCAGACAAATGGTTTACTCTCAAAAATCTACAATTTTCTTCTTGATAGCCAAAAATTAACTAGGTATTATACAGTTCTTAAGGCCACAGAACGTTTGACTTGCTCCCAATCGAAAGAATTCTATTGGACAATTGCAGGTATTCTGGTTTTCCTTTTTTTTTGTTTTATTTTAGTTTTGTGATTTTATAATAACTTTTAACAGATTAAAAAAAACAGATTGGTATTAATAAGTTGTCTTATATCTTTATTATTGCAATTTCAAAAAAAAAAATCATGTGCTGTGCGGGCATCACACAGCTATCATTTACCTTCCTACTTGAAAGAAATTTTAAAATTGATTCCAATTAGTTTACATGGAATCAGTTAGTTTTCATTAAATAACATAAAAGTAGAAATTATTGACTACGACAATCACTACTGCAGGTTATTGCATTATTGTTATTCTCCTTTATAATTAACGACTTGATATGTTAAGATATTATATTTTTTATAAAATCATTAGCTCTCCAGCGGTATATTATACACCAGTCTAAATAATAAGCTCTTCTTTTCGAAAACATATCTTCAACCTGAGAAAATATTTATCGTTTTTTTCTCCTTCAGTTAATTATGAAATTATTCCATACTTTATAAGTAGCCCTTTTTCATTACTACGAACAAGGAAAGAATATTTATTATTCCAAATAAATAAAATTAAAGGTACTTTATAGGAAGCCATTTTGAAAATTTCGCAAGTAAGTCCTGTCAGACTATTTCAATGAGCATAAGACCTAGCTGATATCGAAGACCATTTAATATAACGAGTTTGATCAAAATCGATAGAGCCGTTTCCGAGAAAATTGTAAAATCGAAAATATGAAGTAGTATTTTGGTGAAAAAGTTGCTGTAAATCCCAGACATAAATATACCTTACCGTAAAAACGTAATTTCAGTTTCGTAAAACTTTTCGTTTTTTAGTTAGACATACTTACACACACATTCTCGTCGAAAGCTTGAATTCGAAATTTTTCAAGATTGGATTACTTTCCCTTTTACTAAGTATATATTTCATATATAGGTAAGTGAAAGTAAAAAATTGAGCCCTTAGTACTAGGGGTATGTATTTCAGTTACAGTCCATAATAATATATTTACCATACCATAACATTATAGAAATTCCTAAGCCTCAATAGTATGAAGCTCTCCAATAATATCAATATCATATTACAGCATTCAGTTACAATATTAAGTTATAGTATTCAGTCCTAGTTTAAAGGGAAACAACCCAATAAGAGGGGAGAAGGGACACACTACAACACTTTTCAACTTATACAAGATTATCTTTATGTTAGGATTATTAACTAGCACCTATGTTTCCATATGAGATATAGTAAACCTTTTAAATATAATCTCAAACTTAACAGGAAGCAAAGTTTTTTCGGTGAAAAAAAACCTACTAAAACTCATCACTCATTCATCCTGGTATGTCAGTAACAAAACATTACATACAGACTTACACATACCCATGGTACAAGATCATATTCGGAGTTAAAATATAAGTCCCTTCACAGACCTACCAACAATCATATAAATACATGGCCACGAGACCACCCGAAGAACGCTGAAAAAGAGCAGGTCAAGGGATCTCATAGAGCAAATTCTTTTTAAAGTTCAAGTTAGGAGTAAGTACCGATTATTATTGGCTTCCCTCATACCAATTAAATCAACTAATATTACATCGGCTTATTCCACTTTATAGAGACTGGATGAATTCAAGGATAATGTCCCAGTGTCTATCCACGGGTGATTGTTAACATAAATATGCCACAGCTGGTCGATTCGAACCCGGACCCGAGAGCTAATAGTCTACTGCCTTAAGCTCGATGTTAATTTCCATGCAATATATGCATCCATATATGCAATAATGAAAATAAAATCGTACCTCAACATGAGTGATTGAAAGTGATTCGATCCATTATCAACATATGATTCATAAATTTTCTATTAGCTTCAACCTCAAATCGAACATTAGATGTATCTCCCTCAAATCCAGTCGCTTCATCAAGTCTCTACCGAGGAGACGAGCGCATGGCCTAGATTGCCACTACTAGATGGTGCGATAATGTCCCTTGAGAATCAGCCTATCAACATCACTGGAAGTCCTGATAGTCTCCTGATAATCTGATCAGATGGTGAGCGGTGAACCGTTCCATCAAAGCCACCGGTTCCCGATCCCAAAGAGCTTCTCTATACCTCACTTCAATTTATTTACACTTTCGTAAATCCGATAATTAGCACTAAGTAATTAGTTAAATCGATGTGAATATCAAATTAATGTCAATTAACTGCAATGTGTGATCAATGAGATCAAAAACACACAAAAAAGAAGAGAATAATGATAGGATATAATTCCAACTAAAGCAAAGCTTTAACCCTCTCAAATACCAGTAAATAACTAATTAATCAAGTTTTCGCCAAATCAGGACAGAAAAAGACAATTTACATTAAAGCAAACCGGAAACGGTACATCTCACATCAACACACTACAACACTTTTCAACTTATACAAGATTATCTTTATGTTAGGATTATTAACTAGCACCTATGTTTCCATATGAGATATTGTTGTGGCCTGGGCCACGGAAATCACAAGGCATATTAATTAATACCAATTTTCCTTAATTTAAAAAAATAAATATTCTAAACAGATTTTTAATTGCTAAAGACACGTTTGTAAATATCTTAAGGAATAATATTATGGTATCTTTACACTGAAATGGTAGATTCGGGGGACAAAGTTTAAAAGTTGTTTTAAAAATATATTAGATGTTATTTTATAATCAATGAATATATATATTCGCGACCCCATGTTAAACTTACGAATGTGAAAAATTCGATTTTTATCATTTTTTGTTTTGTTATTTTTCGATAGTATTTCGGTTGATACATCCTGTAGTAAAGTTAAGAATCTGTAACGACATTAGAAAGTGCTGAAATCGTTTTTTTTTTTACTGTCCTGAAAAGTGATTTTTACGATCGTAAGTTTACCGTGGAAACGACGATATTAGTCCAGGATTCACCGCACAGTGGGACCAAGATTGGAAAAAATCTCAAAAGTAAAATTTTTATGTTGGTAAACTGTTGAATAAAAGATACTAAGCCATTTAGATAGGGAAAAAAATTCTTACAGAGCAATAAATCTTTATAAACAGTTGGATATTTTTCATAGTTCCGAAAATAGCAATTATTTGAGTGACGAAATTCATTTAAAATTAAAAAATAAATAAATGAACGAGTTTATTTAATTGTCCAAAATTATAAATAAAGCTAGCTAGAAGCCGAGGTTATGAAATTATAATTATATAACCATTATAATCATGTGTAATAACAAACTACTTGGAAATCTGAAGATGGTTTCTCGGGAAGGACGTGAGGGTATGATCACCTAAATAACACAGGCCACGACACAACGACCCAGAGGTCATGTCAAGTGTAATTAAGGAAGGCTTAATGATTTTTTAATTACAAAGCAAATAAACATGAAAATAAAAAACAGACATCGCCCATTTAAAGGTGTTTTGTCTCTAACAAATATTTAGCAAGCCCGAAAAAGTTATAAAACAAAGATATGTTAATTATAGCTATTCAACTGATTCAACTAAGAAAAAAAAAACATTCTATAAAACAAGTGAAGCACGCATTGTTTTCACCAACTATCAATTAATTCTATGCTTTAATTAGGTTATTGAAAATTTTATTTTATTTAATCGGAAAATCTTAAGAAGCACTTTAATTAGCATCGTAAGAACTTCTGAATTACGTTGCCCCATAAAAAAACCGACTCACCTAGATTTTTCTGTTTTAAAACTCAATGGGAATAATTACTTAAATAATTTTGAATACTCAAAAATGGGAATAATTACTACCCTAAGGATAATTACATGAAAATAAAAAAAAACACCTTCAATTATACCCAACAGTCCTATAAAGGATTAGCGATAAGGGCCTGTTAAGACTTCAAGTTAGTTGAACATTTATAATTCATGAGATCATTATTCTTCTTTTTTCATGAGTTTTTACACTTTTATTGTTTTGTTTTCGTTCTCTTTTATAGTTTAACATTTTTTTAAATTAAATCAAGGTCATTGATTCGGAAATAGTGGCAAGAATTTTGGTTGTTGAGGAAGATGGTAGAAGTGAGCATTGGGTAGAGTAGAGTATTGGGTATTCCCAGAACAACAGTACAATGGGCCATACAAAAATACAGGTAAACTGGGCTGTACACGAGGAGGCCAGTATCTGGGCGGCCAAGAGCAACAAACTGTGCTGACGACTGTTTTGTGGTGATCCAGGCTCTCAGCAACGGGCGTTGGTGAGGATCAATGAGCTGTTCAGACCACTCAAGCCTTGCGAGCTGCCCTTCAAGTTCGAAGGGATGTTTGTGTGGAAAAGGCTTGCTGAAGGTGGGCTACATTCGAGGACGAAAACCACTGGATCGCTGTTAATACCAGCGTACCGGAAAACCCGCTTAAATTTCGCTGAGTCATACGGAAACTGGAGCGATGCAGAGTGGGCTAATCTAAAGCTCTCAGATGAGCGCAGAATTATTCCGACCAACTCTGAATATACTTTCTTAAATTATTTAAATTGTCAGAGTTGTACAGGATAATTCTGCGCAGGCATAATTATCTGCAGGATAATCCTGTGTTCTGATGAGTTATCACAGTTCAGCTGACTTGAAGACTAACAGACCATTATCGATAATCCTATAGTGGACTGTTGGGGGTGATTGAAGGTATATAATTTTTTTCAAGTAATAACAATACATTTTAATAATAGGGCACTTATTATCTCCATTATTGAGTTTTAAAACAGATGGGTCTTTTTTTTTGTGATTTAGTGCAGATAAAATCATCAACACGATGTCTTAAAATCGTCTTTGATATTAGAGAAAAACATCAATAGCCAAAATTCAACATGAATCTATTTATTTTTTTTCTCATAGTCTCTTATGAACATTTATTAACTGAATGTAGATTTATATCTTCGTTTTGATCATTTTCCTTTTACTCTAACAATGTTACATTTAAAGGAATTTATGAAATTTAGAATTATACTTTGAGATCTTCTGTTTATAATTATATAAACAGTTTACAGTTTATAAACTGTATCAATGTGGGATTGATATCGGGATTTAAGGCTTTATGTAGGGCAGGATCTCTTCTACTGTATATTATGCATTAGAGAAAAATGGTGTAAAATTTAGTTATTTTATGAATGTTACTATTTGGCGTGAATTTAAAAACAAAATTTCTTTTTTTTTTTTGTACCCTACGTAAAAATTTTGCATATCCATGAGTCCATGCCGCTTGGTACCTTTATTAATCACGTACTTCTCCTTAATTCCACAGAACATTGCATGCGAAGCCTAAGGGATGAGGTACTTACAATACTTATAATCATATATGATCTTATTAATAACATAATAGCATTATTTTTTTAGGATTTTAAGTTCATTTATTTTTAAAGGTAAGAAAATAAAGCAAAAATTGGAAATATTTCATAAGTTGATCAATATTATAAATTTTATTTATTAATTTATTATATATATATTTTACGGTAGGAAATGAAAAAAAAAATTTCTAATATATTGTAATTTGAACAATTCTATAAATTTTACTCCAGTAGTAATCACTAAGAAAAGAACAATACAAAGTACTAGCACGTATCATAAGAACTCAACGTCAGAGAGGACGCTGAAGAGACTGATTCTGGCTGCCAAGTTGTACAACTTAACAATACACACTCCAACAGGTTCGCACGTTATGCCCTGTCCTAGCCTATAGCCTATTTATTCTAGTTTTTAATCTTGGGATTTGGTATCGGCTTACTCATACACGATCCAACTACACTTACAACGCAACAAGCTTGAAGAGTTTGATGGACCTCTAGTCAAGCCTCCAAATTAAGACTGCTTGAGATAATCAAGACATATTACATAAACCTGTTAGTTATTTCAAAATTTCTTCCAGGTAAGAATTATTTAAAAAGTATCCTGATAATTTTATTAATAGTTAAAACTAAATAAGCTTTAGCTTTATTTTATTTTTTATTTTAGTCTATTGAGTAATATTGCATGCTGACTCAATAAAGGACAATAGTAATAATGATTAAAGAGATCAAGCTTTATTTGAAATCTATAATGCTAATAACGTAGATATAATTTATGATTACATCATAAATATATTGACGATATGGCAATTCTGTTTTACAGAAGAGCATAAACAAGTTTTAGGTCTTGCTTGGTGAGGATAGTGGTGAATTCTAATATTGCATAATATGCATATTATGTTACAACCGTTTTAACTTATTTACGATACTTATACTCCGATAATATAGCCAAAATAATGCAAATACAATTATAAAACAAAATCAGCAAAGTTGTACTTATGATAGTTTACCTATAACATGCAGAATTGTATCCATAATTTAGTTTATTTTTGAGGATATCATATGATATATTAATTTATAATTTATGCACTTCCAGCTAAAAGTTGAGCCACTGAAAAATTCGGTGATTATTTATGTAAGCAATGAGGAAAATGATTTACTTTATTTCTAAAGCCTCTTTTAGATTTAATATTTAATGTGGGAAAAAAATTGGCTTAATGGCCTCCAAATAAAATTGATCTGTTTTTCCTGCCACTTTAATGTTTCAACTTCTATTGTATGTGATTCCTGCTGGCAAAGTTAATTTTAAAAAAGGAAAGAAAAAACTATCCCTAATAGAAATTGAGACAAATTTTTATGGAAAAAATTTATCTTAATCAGTAAATAAAATAAAAAGCCAGTATTTCACCAAATATTTTTATTTTATTTCATATTACTTCAACGTTTCGGCCAACTTTATTTTCATATAAATAAGTACGATGCATGGTTGGTATTTGATAAATGAAATAATTGTTTGATATTTACATAAATGTAAAAAAATATATCATCCAACAGAATAAAATTAAATGTACATATCGAATAAACGATTATGTTTTTTATAGACCTGAGTAAGGCACAAGTTGGCCTAAACGTCGAAGAAATATGATAAATTATTTGACCTATCGGTCATTGGTTTTATTTACTAATTAACTTTCATGGCACTAAAAACTAAAAATGATACTAGAGAATTATAATTTATCATATATTTCTGACCAGATTAACATGTTATTTTTTACAAGAAATACGGAGTAAAAAAAAAATCGTGAATAAAACTTTGTTTAATATTTTATTTTCTCCATTTAAAACATTTCAAGTGCAGTAAAACCTCGTTTATGCGGACAAACTGGGACTAAAGTCAATCCGAATAATCGAAAATCCGGATAATCCGGGTAAAATGGGTAAAAAGCAAATCAAAATCCTTAAATAAGCAGACGCCGTTTATTAAGATAAAAACTATTTATACTAGCTAGGGAGTAAAACGACGTCAACGTCCAGTAACACTCTAATAAACCTTTCTTAAATTCATTAAAAAAGTATTTTATTACCATAATTTATTGTATAATCTATGCAGGAATGTATAGATAATGTACTGAATGGAACTAAAACGCAAATATATAGCTTATTTATATATGGTTAGGTTCTTGATTACATACTTAAAAATTATTATCTGATGTGAAAAAAAAAAACGTCCAAAGATCTGATCAGAATAATCCGGACCAACGAGGACCGGATAAACGAGGTTTTACAGTATTGTAATTATTTCATAAAATAAAGCGTGATTATTTATTTAATTTTATTTATTTAATTTGAAAATAACAGATTCCTTTCATAAAAAAATTAATTAAAAATAATTGATATTAAGAAAACCGATCGGGACACCAGGATTAATCATTTGTTTTTTTTACATAAATTACATAACATCCTGGAAATATGCAATATATAATTGATCGATAACGAATCGAAGCTTATTTTAATTAAATAATGGAGAATTTACAAACCTTAATCCTTTTTCAGAGGTATTTTCTGTTAGTTCATTATGAATTTAATTCCCGATTCGAAATTGCCCTTCACTAGAAACCGCAATTAGGCGGCGGTTTTAGGGCCGGAGAAATTCCTGCAATTATTAACGCAGCTCTGATTCAAATTTAATTAAATAATTAAGGTGATACCATAATAAAATTTTGGTTTTAAATTAAATAAATTAATATTGTATACAGTTCAAATTCTTGAAAACATAATTCTGTTAAAATAAAGAAATACTAATAAATAAAATATAATTTTAATTTTAAAAAAAACAAAACATTCAAACAGTCCTATATATTATACTTGAGAAGCGTATACCCAATAAACTCCTATAATCAAAAAATAAATATCACTTAATAAAACAACATTGCTATTTGAATATTTTAAAATTGTTCTTAAAACAAAAGAACTAATTAAAAAATATTTGATTCATGTTATACTCAAATTGACATTTTTTTATATTTCATGCTAGGCTTAGTATGCCAATTATATATTTTGTTTAAGCCCCATGGAATGTGGGTTTGATATCGGGATTTAAGGCTACTGCATATTAAGCATTAGAGAAGATTAGTGTAAAATTTACTTATTGTCTATATTTTATGAATGTTACTATTTGGCGTGTATTTAAAAGCAAAATTTCATTTTTTTTTTTTTTTTGTACCCTATGCAAAAATTTTGCATATCCATACCTTTTCGTGCTTTTATTAATCACGTGCTTCCCCTTAATTCCACTGAACATTGCATGCGAAGTCTAAGGGATGAGGTACTTACAATGTGATGAACTTGAAATGACTAATTGATAAATGGTTCCATTGTATCGTTATGAATGTGGACCTTATTTTTTTTTTGTTTTTTTTTAATGGAAATCATCCTTTGAGATAACAATTTTTTTAAATATAACTGCTTCAGTGATCAGTCAATACAGAATACATACCTACACCTTAATATAAAAACCTTTTCTATTTATATTTTGTAAGCATAAATTTGAATTATCTATGCTTAATAAATTCAAATAAAAAATAAGTTTAACTTACAATAGGTTTGATACTATTCAGAGAAAAAACCAACAATAAAAGATTTCTTCGGTCTTTCTTGAGTTACCTCACTATTGAAAATATGTCAAGGGTACACAAAAATAGTTCTATTCCGTTTCTCGACGACACGAAGAAACCTGAGAAAATTTCCATCAGTCATAGAGTTGTGGTTGAAAGAGCTATACTGTGTTACTGAGTTGGATTGACATCCAATTGCTTTGTCAATATATATTGGATGTCACATGGACTGAATCACTCCTTCCAGTCAAGGAGTGATCCATCCAATCAAGTTCAAATCAGCTAACAAATGAAGAGAGAATTATCCGTAAACCGCTATGAACAGCAATTATTTATTCCTCTGTACTTAGGTAATTAAAATCTAGGTGGATTATTTGTATTCGTATTTTTTTTTCTCACCCCCTGTTATGAAAGTGGCAAAATCCACAATAAAGAGTTCGAAGCAAGGCCCTTCTGTTGCAATGGGAGTGCAAGATGTGTCCGTCACCCATTTTGATCAAACTTTTTTGGCTGATTCTACACTTAAAAAAAGTCGACCCATATCCTACCGTTTTGTCCAATGGGCCCTAGGAGCTGAGAAAAAAATTAAATAAAACATGCTGAAAATACTTTATCATATATCCCGGATTTGAAAAATGCTGAAAAGAATATACGGTGGAGTTTATGGACAAGGCGCCTAGAGAAGGAGAAATAATGTAGAATTAACTGCCATAAATGGAGTTCTAGATGTATGCACCATGATTAAGTTATCAAAGATTCGATGGGCGGGTCAGATAGCAAGAATAGAACCAAACGAAATCCCATATAAAATAGTGCATGAACGTTTGTATGGCACAAGACGAGTTGGGCATCCTAAACTTCGCTGGAAGAACGGGGTGGCAGCTGATGCAAAGGCTCTACTTGATATCAGAAATAGGAATGCAGCCGCGAAAAACAGAGAAGACTGGTGATCTATGGAGGGGTAGGCTTTGACTCAACAGCGGGGTCGTAATGCAAGCTAATAATATTATATTGTTATAGACACGAAATAAAAAAATACTCTGCAACAGAAAAGCAGTAAAATAAAAGATATATAAAATATAAAAGAATATATGAGATATATTTCTTATATATATACGATATTAAAAAGTATAGAAAATATATTAAATTATATAAATAATAATAAAGGTTATATTCAATGAAAAAATATTATATTTTTCTTTCGGCTTAAAAAAATACAATATTTTTTTCATCTAATAGGATAGGTCTCAAAATTGATAAAGGATTTTTCCTGCTATACCAAAATACTGTTTAAATGTATACGTTTATAAAGTATTTGATAACTATTAATAATAACATCAAAATTCTTTAGTAAAGCAAATGCTTTAATTTTATAAGGAGTTTAAATTCAGAAGATTCACAAGTATTACGACGGTTTAACTACGAATTATATATTAAGGTAGAACGCTTAGTCTCTGAAATTTTCCATTTACTTATAGCGCCCTGTAACGGTAGACCATAAGGACGAGTCATGAAAAATAAAAATTATGAGCTCTAAAACCCAAGCAAAGAATTTCGGTAACATCAAATGCAGGCTACGTATAAGGACAAAATAAGCCCTTATAAAGAAGTTTATGTCTCCATATACATGACCGGGAAAGGTCGCTTCCTTCGCCAACTTCTAAAACAGAATAGCATCTCTGCTGATAAAAAAGAAATGCATAATCAAGCAACAAAAGTATCATAAAACAGCATAATCTGATTTAGCCCTTAAAGAAAACAGCAACGTCTACTTTAATAGTTTTCTAAAAAAAAAAATACTTTTTTTATATATAATTATGTTATATACTTACATAAAGAAACTTTATATAAAAACCATTTTTACTTCCTTGTACGAAGTAGAGGAAGTATTTTAATCGCGAAAATTTTTAGTTTTCAGATTTCAACGGAAATATCCATTTTGATCATCCTTGAATCCATTTTGAATAGTATCGTCGTGACGTCTGAACGTACTTTCATTCGTTCGTACGTCGCATGACTCAAAAACGGTTAGCCGTAGAAAATTGAAATTTTGTATTTAGGAATGATGTAAAATCTAGTTATAAATCTCCCTTTTTGGTCACTGCATGATCACCGGAAGTGGTACTTTACTTAAAGATCATTATTGATTTACATAAAAAATTATATTAAAATATAATGCAAAACATCTCAAATTTGGTAAATAATACTTTTATATCAATATAAATAAAATACTAGATTTTGGTTGAAATTGGTGAGCCAGAAGTGGTACTTATAAACGTACATGAAAAATTATATTAAAATTAAATACAGATATCATATGGTTCCGTAATAAAGGTCACAAACACGATTTTTTCACTCTAATTAAATATTTTTATTACTTGTTTTAAGTGTTAAAATTGAGTGTAAAATACTTGTTTTTCCTTCCCACTTGTGAGCTGAAGAATTCTGCAGCAGGCGAATAAAATATTAGTTGAGTGGGTTCTTCCGCTTAGAATGTCGAAACCGTCGATTTCCAATGTTTTATCTAGTAACATTGACAGTTCTAATGTTGTCACAGATCACGTAAAAATCTCTAGAGAACTTGTCACCTATTGAAAGAAAACGACATACAATAACGGAATGAGACCACCGGAAACATGAGTTTGTGTGTGTGTGTGTGTCAATAGATGGATGTCGCGACGCCGAGCGTCGTTTTTGAGATATTGCAGTATTTGGAAACTAGTAACCATATTCAGGATCACTTTTTGAGCCACCGGTTTATAGTTTGATACGCGTACAAGGAAGTCATGTGTTGGCCACAACAGATATCTTTTTTATATTAGTACCCTCGAGGCACGTCGGATCAAAACAATGCCCGATACGAATTCATCTACAAATTTAATTTCCTTTCAGAATACGTAAAACAATTAACCTGTCCGATCGAAAAATCCAAATTTAGAGTCGCTGAGAGAATTATCCGGCAGGTAACGAAGTCGGCAATACGCCTCAAACTAACTCCAGAGTACCCAATTGGGATCCCCCAAATCTCATTCTGATATTCCAGAAATTACAATTTCAAACATTATAGAAATTCCCCAATCATTTTAGAATTTACTTGAGAGGCAGGTTATCAGTTACACCATTTTTGCATTTATAATGAATTGGCACTTTTTTCATTTAACAAAGGTTAGTTACAAAAACAACTTTCTAGACCTTATCCAGCCTCTTAGGTGGGGACACAACTCAATAAGCTATGTCTTTGTATATAGCATGTTTCTTGTTTGTTTCCCATGGCGATTTATCTTTTCGGAGTCGTATGGAGTACTTAGAGTCTGTGATTCATACCTCTTTTGGCCCAGTTCATTCGTTTATTGCTATACTGGTTATAATTATCCAGTCAACCAGCAGCCTTTGTCATATCTTTCCCACGGCTTTTCCCTTTCCTTAACTCTTTTTCTAGGCATATAGGACTTATCTATAGGGTTCGAATAAGTTGCGTGGATAGCCTGTAAATAGCATGCCAGGATATTGTGTAGCCACAGTTAAGAGTCACTATTATACTACATTATTAATTACAGTACAGTAAAAACTTCGATTAAGCGTCACCGCCTGGATCAATGATGTGACGGTAAGCGAATAGACTTTATGGCAGAAATACTATTAGAAAAATAATAAACCTTAATAAACAAATTCAAGCATAACACTGATTAAACAACATGCACTACTTATCCATAAAAATAATATCGCACTATACTTTAAATTTGTAAATAAAATGTGATATTAACAACGTCTAATGCGACCTGCTACACACATGGGAACATCTGTGTGTAGGCCGCTTAAGTTAAAATTGAGACCTGAGATAGTGGGATGGTGGAGAGAGGGGTGTTTGCATTTCCTTAAAATTTATTAGTTTATAATTTTCTTAGAACCTAATTTTCTTATTATCCTTGTTGAACAATAATAATTTAGAGCCAATGAATGAAATTAATTTACGTATGTATGTAATTGTCTTTTTTAATAACTTATTTCACTTTCTCAAATTATTTGTATCTAATAAAATATGGCACGTGAATTACACAGGCCAACGATGAAAAAACTTTTGTACTGAAAATACCTTATTCCTATAGTTTTCCAAATATGATATTAAAAAAGCTGTATCACCCACAATTTTTAACTATTAAAGCTGTTCAATTCTTTAAAAATCAATTAATTTAATAAATTTAACTATAAAATGTGAAGAAATTGTGGGTGATACAGCTTTTTTAATATCATATTTGGATTCAGCACCCTAAAAACTATAGAAATAAGGTATTTACAGTACAAAAGTTTTTTCATACTTCAACAAGCGACTCATCGTAGAAAAAGCTACACAAGAAGCTCCAAAGAAAAAGGAGAAAGAAAGTATAGACCAATTCCAATTGACAAGTGAAACCTGTATAAGCACATTATATCACTGTTTTAAGTAGCCACTGTAAATACAAACCATGATTACATAGTGTCTCATTAATTCCCTCGTATACCGTATAGGGGTTTAGATAGGGGTTTATACTATATAATACAAAGCATATTGCTGGAAAACTATGGGTGATACAAAAAAACTAAGGCCAGATTAAGATTCAGCACATAAAAATATATAAAGATCAACTATTAAAGTTAAAAAAGTTTTCAAAAAAATTTTTTTTGTTGGCCTGTGTTATTAAATTATTCTTTATTTTATTGTAATTATTTTTCTACTTTATATGAGTGAAAACCCCAAACTTTTTTTTTTTGGTTTTACTGTACTGACGTTTAACAGAAACTGCCGGAGTGACGGTTAATCGAAGTTTTACTGAACATTCTCAGAACTCAATTGTCGGGGAATTCGTTAATTTTAGAAGAATATAAGGATCAGCCATTCGTTTTCGGTTTACGAGACCGAAAACGAAATAGGCAATTTTAAGTTAAATTTTTTTACGAGACCGAACACGAAATAGGAAATTTTAAGTTAAATTTTATGTTGAACAACAAATAAATGAAATGCGGGTTCTAGACAATCTCGCGTTATAACAATACCACAGCTACAGGGTTTATAGAATATCACGACACCGAGAATCGGATTGCAGGTAAACACTTTCTAAAATGTCAATTAATTCATTAAGATTTTCATCGACCGCTATAATCTACATATATTATTTTAAAAAATGGATTTTTATCTCCCGATTCGAAGAATGACAATCGATTATAAGGCGATCAACAAGGCCAGCCATCAACAGAGAAAGAACTGTTGACATCCTATTATGCACACAGCGGTAATATCCTATTCGACCCACACCCAATCACTCCCCGCCTCATTATGCATGCACTGCCTCCATTATCCCACTTCCGATTAATCCGAGATAAAGACATTAATCCTATCCCTCCCGACTAGGAAACGCCGATGAAGGTGGGAATAATCCCGAAGGAATTAGCAAACCTTGCACTGCTCTCGGCCAGCCCGTCCGATATAATATTTATGACTTCAGCGGAACGGAAACAAAACAGTCGATTGACAACAGAGTAGGAGTTGGATATTTAATGAGCTAAGTGAATTTCAAATACCTATTTAACATAACAAAATATTTAATCATTTCCACGAACTAAACTATTCCAGTACAATATTTTTTTATTGTATTTATATTTGTTGCACAAGTCCAACTTAAGATAAATATTCCATTCAGCGTTATTACTAAGGTATGTAAAAACTGTAATAGGAAGGAACTTAAACCTGTATCACGACATGGGTCTTGGGTTCAATACTTCATAAGGAAGTACTGATTTCAATAACCGATAAAAAAAGGTTATGCTCCAGCTCCATTTTTTTATTTTATAATTACCATTTACCAAATATTGTAAATAGGATAAATATCAATTCATTTTTAAGTTTGTTTGTTGAATTTATAGTATGTAAAGTACGCGATAAGCGGTTTTTCTTTGTATGCCGAAAATATCACAGGGTTTGACACTCTGCAGCGATGTTGTAAGTTTTAGCTTAGAATGTAACTAGACCTTTTTTGTAGGTAATCTTAAGATGAATAAATTTTGTTTGAAACTTTTGTTGGATAAAAGGTACATTTCCAGAAAAACTAAAAAAAATCCTTTTTTCACAATTAATTTTCACTAAAACCATAACTAAGCTAGAGCAATTTCGATTCACGGATCATCATGTTTGTAATCTACGCAAAAAACTGAAGTTTAACGCCGCAGTGAGCCAATTTACTTAAAAAGCAGATGCTAGTTGGACAACCTGCAGTAGATACGGTGAGGTCTAGCATATCCTACAACTAGAGATGGGCAGAAAGTTCTCTTGAGTAACAAAAGCTCGTAACTAGTCTCCCGGCTTTTTATATCTTATTTTTCTTCTTACGATCACCCAATGCAACTGAAAATTAATCTTTTTGCATAGTCGTGTTTGATATACTTTTGGCTAAGAGACTATAAGCGAGTTAAAAAAAAATAATTCGCTAGATATATTTTCTTAATTTACAAAATAATAAATAAAAAAAAGTATGAACCAATTAGGAGGAATTTAATGAGCATTCTCACATCAAATCCATTTAAAGATTGGAAATTTATGGTTCCGTTAATAAACGAGGCAGCATGTTAAATTGTCCCTAAAGTGCTCTCTTCAAAAAAAAAATTGTTACGAAAATTCAGTACATTTAACCTTAAGTACGTACCGCCTTTGTAGAGGACAGATTTGCCGTAGGAGGGTCTCCCGACCACAGAGTCAATTCTACTGTTGGTATAACAAACTAAATAAATGCATAAGTGGTGATAAACTAGACTTCCATATCTGCTTTTTTATTACCTAAAAATATATCTAGAATACAACTGACTAAATGCATAATGATGAAAATAAAAAAAATCATCTTCCACAGCTAGGCTTGAACCTAAACCCGGTAATCAGGTTTCAAGTGCCTCCTGAATGATTCCCAAATAAGCAACACGAGAATCACTGAAAACGATCAGGAAATAGAGCGAATCAGCCGACGGGAGGTTTATAATGATTCGGCGATGAGGTAGGGAAAAAATGTTAAACTGTAAAATAATAATAATTAAAAAAATTAATTATAAACAAAAAGTAGTTTTTAAGAACCAATATTTCAAAATAAAATTGATGACATAATGCAGAGGCAAATCGATTTCACATGTTTTCTCTTGATCTCACCAACTAATTGTAGCCAACCTCTCAAAGCAACATAAATAGGTACACGTGATTAGGTTGTGTTACTACTACGCCCTATTACGACTTTATTCAATTTGCTACTCAATTATCCTCTCTGAGATAGTTCACAGAGACTATTAATATTACGGTAATATATGCACAACAAATAGAACTAATTCAACCTTTTCAAACGAGACCATCCTTGACTCTTAATACTATTATTAATATATATGTATTATATAAACCCTTTCTGCTTCTAACAAACAGTCCTTCGGTTTTATGAAGATATAGGAGATAATCTTAAAAGTGATTCAGAAATTTATATCTTAGTCGGCTAAATTACAACAAAAGGTATTTGTTGGGTCCCTCCATCCTGGCAAGTAGGCCTGCTGATCATTTTTGCCATTTCCTACTACGTTCTTGTGAAATATTGAATAATTTATAGTTATGTATTTCCTGCTTGGAAAGAGAAACAAAAAAAACAACCTCTAGGTAACATTTTAGAGAAATAAAATCTGTAAAAACATTTCAAACAAAAAAACCCTGTCCCATATCGGCAGAAAAAAACCTGAAGATACGATGATGTGGGGTTGTTATAAGCTAAGTCACGAAACTGAAAGTCCGCTGAATTGAGAGGCTAAATGACAACTTGCCATAACAACAGGACCATTTTATAAGTAAGATGAAAAGTCAACTGGTTGGGAAAAAAAAATCGGTAGGAAGATGCCAGTTAAACTTGACGAAAACAGGACAAGTAAGAAGGATACAAAAATAATACTTACGTAAAAATCCATCTACAAGGTTTCTTTTTACTAAACAAATTAATTACATAATTCGTTTCATTTTCAATCATTTACCTCGCTACTTCGATAAATTTTCAGTTGTGTACCATATTATGTATATAGTATCTCTATTTTGTATTTATTGATCAGAAATGATGTAAAACTAGTTCTAATTTCGGCTAATCATAGTGCATATTATCATAAAATCAGTATAAAGATAGCAGGGGGAAAAAAAATAGTAAAAATTCATGCCAATATTAATCGATATTAGTTTTTATTAATATTTTACAGACACAGAACACTAATACAAATATAATCTTCAAATATATTTATGACGAGTCTTATAGGAAGATATTAATGAGATCAGAACTGGTATATTTTATTGAAGGTTTTAGACGAATTATGTAATCGATTTCATCAGATCTATTTTTATGTGGCCTATAATTCTTCCTCAGAAAGGAACTCTAAGGAGTTATCAATCACATCGCATCCGAAAAATAATATTTCGTGACCGTTATTGCCATAAGATATAATATGGATGTTGGATTCGTTGTTAATTAATGCCAAACAACAGTTTTCAAAAATGTTTATAGGGAGGGGATCAGGAGAGACCCAGCCCCTCTCCTTCCTCCCCCCTCTCTCCCAGGAGATGCCTGCTCACTGCCAAACTTATCTTCTCCAAGAGGGACATATTTCCAATAGGATCCATTCAATGTCTCAAAAATGGAGGAACGGCGTATAATCAACAATACTATTAATATTAATATTACAAGCTATTAACATGATAGTACCGAATTTAGTTAGATGCTGTCTCGTCAATGCAATAGAAAACAAAATCAAGGCATGTCAAGGATGGAATGATGGAAATATATGCAAGGCATATTTTCTAAGAATTCGAGTGAGTTCGACCAAGTTGAGAATACTTACTATCACGTATGATGCCGCTAACAACGCTAAAAGAATGAAGCGGGAGTAGGCAGGCCAGCAAATGAGGAAAACTCACAGTAGGGTAATTAGAACTGCTAAATGGATTCTCCTCGGGAGGAAAAGACACAGATACTCCAACTAGGCTAATGAGGAAAAATAGCAGCTGTGTATTTTGGATGAGATACGCGCCGAGATAATAAATACGGAAAAGTAAGCGCCAATTATTCTTTACTCCTAAAGATTCAGTTAGTTTTTTTTCCAGAAAATTCTCATCCCCCATTGAATATTAATCTTCATTGTTCTACAAATATTTACATAAAAATAAAGACTTATATCGTTATTAATATTAAGTATCAAACAATGGCGTAGCCAGGATTTCGCTTTGGGAGGGGGAAGAGGAAGAGGGTCCATCCAAAAGTCTGCTTACTCCAACCGGTGATGTCTGTTAACTTTATATAACATAATAGTTTCTACATCAACTTATATTATTAATGAAATAACAATAAAAGTGGTTTATACAATTTTCATTTACAGATAAGAGTAAGTAAAAGTATTTTGCAATTTTGGAAGAGTCTGGATCTCTCCCCTTTGGCTACGCCACTCGAGTCATAGGCTATATATAATAAATCCGATTCAAATATGAGTAATAGCTATTGACATAATCATCATAACAATACCTATTCAACCGTTTTATGGTAGAACAATTTATAACCAAATCTGAGAAAATAAACAATCATCGAACTTAAATGATTCAGGACCGAAAATGGAACTCTTTGCTAGAGGAAGGCTTTTCAAGAAAGATAATATATTTATAGGAAGAAGGAGAATGTTTTTACGCCTTTTCTTGAAACAGGCATTCACCATCCGCCACCTAAATTATTAAGAACTTGCTCCATCTGTATCACGCCCCTCGGTTTCCGAATGTTACATCAAAAATGCTCGATCTTGAATTATAAATCTGGAAGAGTATTTCAGCAAGCAGAGCCATATGAAAATAAACACTCTGTATTATAACAGGAAAGTGGTCTGTTTCTAATTTATCATAGCAAAAGAAGAGACAGTTGAGCTGATCATTTAACGCCCTCAAGTCCTTCAAAAGGACCTAAACTGTTGTTTACCTCAGCATTAAACTATGATTACTCGTAGAAATTTTTAATTGTCACATTGCACTTTCCTCTTTTAATTTATCTTAATCATAGCTAGTAAAGGTAATCTATATCACGCGAAAATACACGTAAAAAAAAAAAAAAATCACACTATACTCCATGAATTTTAAATCTCCCGGCTTTTTACCCTGGAATACTGAAGACCCACCTCGTTTTGTTCAATTACGCAGATGGTTTGGTGATTTTTGGAAACAATGGACGAAACTTCCGATTCAACCTTCGCATCCTTCAAGAAGATATATAAAAGATGCATATGGGAATAAATGTTGAAAAAAATGAAATTATGAGGATCGGAAGGAGAAAAAGAAGAGAAGGAGAGATAACAGCATATTTCGCTTGAATGCAGTCCCAATGGAACAATTGAGTGATTTGAAGTGCCAAGGTAATGAACAACAGGTAATCCACGTAAATGAATATAGCAGGATCGACGAATAAATAAAAGAGATAATGAAGCGGCAAGAAGATGCTTCAACGCTATAAAGAAAGGCTTCCTGAGCAAGAGAGAAGTTAGTAAAGGGGCTAAAAAGCAGTCTACAAAAAATTGTTGCATTGTTGCTTTGAGGGAGGAAGAGTTGTTAACACGCCAAATCGCTCGACGGTATTTTTAATTTCTTAAATAAATTTTTGATTTCTTGTTAGGAAGAAGAAAGACTTCATAGAGGCAGACAAGAAAAACCAATCGCAAAGAAGAACGATTTATTGTCTTAAGTGCCAAAAGGAACCGAAACTCTACAGCTGAGAGCCTCCGCCGTCAGATGGAACACAGTACGAGCAAGCTGCAAGCTGAACAGTAAGTGAGCAAGCTGAAAGTCTTCACGATGCTACGCTGCCCCTCTCTCTCTGAATAGAGCTCAAAGGCATCAGAAGCGTCAATGGGCAAGAAACCATGAAAATCAGTTATTACCTGAATGGAAGAACTCTATTCTCAGATGAAACACGCCTTGCTCTCTTATAGGAGATGTCTGATGGTGCGAGAGCAAAACTTTTTTTTTATGTGTGTATTATTTTGAGCGCCGGTAGGTGTGTTGAGTGACCAGCAAGAATACTGCATTATCGAATAAGATTTTTTTTTCAAATTGTTCTTATTTACAATTTATAAATAGTTTCAAGTTGAAATAATTTGGATTTAAAGAATTTTATAATTTTTTTTTAAACTAATAAAATTATCCTAATAGCAAATCCCTCAAGCGACCAATGGCCCCAGATCTCAACGATATACCCGTTATCCAGAGCGGCCATCATGGGCCCACCGATTGATTGCATCTCCCCTCAAGAAGAGGAGGGAAAACATCGTAAAGATTTTGTGCAGAGTTGCTATAAAGTTTATGCCGCTGACTCACACCGTGCCTATGTACACCAGACTTAGTGGTAATACACCCTCGAAACAGATTCCAGCAAACAACCTAGGAATTTCTAAGGGTGTGCTAAATCACCATGTCTATGCTGGAAGTCGAACCCTGCTATTACTATCAGCTAACGACAATAATATAAACCAGACTAACGGGTCTGCCATCTAGAAGTAAAGGTAAGGATACATAAATATATAATAAAATATTAAGACATGCGTTTGTGTAAATAAGCAATGATTCTATAGTGGCTTAATGAAGGTGTTCAGGTGAAAGAACTAAGAGGGTCTTTCATTCAAAACATGAAAATTAATATTATACTATAAGGATATGGTTCACACGTCACCATGTCTGTCCCTTTCTCCCAGCGTCACGCCAAATATGGCACAAGCTCCGTTCCCATTGATTAATTTTATTTAATGGCACTAATCACTTTGTTATTATATTTATAACAACTTTTATGTTTAGAGTAATTGTTACTATCTTATTTGATTTCATTTCAATATCACTGTCAACTTTTGAATATTGAATATTTTATTGTAAAAAACAAATAAATAACAAATCAATAATATTCACAGAAAAAATCTGAATCGAAAATTTTTAAAATATTTTAAAAATCTATATTAAATTAAATTAAAACAAAACATTCAATTCAAAATTAGGAACTTTGATATGTTCGCTGGATATGCATTAACCAGAGAGCAAAGTAAATAATTTTCGAAGAATAACAAACTAAATAATTTTACATAAATAATACGATTATATGCTTAAAATGGGAATTAAGAACGCTGGCTATCAGACTGATACGATCGGGTTCCTTTGTGGGAGGATGAGTAAGGGGAGAGAGTAGGCGAAATTAGGTTTCCTCTGATATGCGGGTCTTATCTGTCATTCCTCCTATACAATACAATAACACCATAAATAGCGCTTTAGCTTGAAATAACAATATTTTATAAATAATAGCATAATAGCTCGGTTATTATTATGCGTTTTCCTTAAATCAATATATAACCCCCTAAAAAAAAAAATTCTAATAAGCTTCGAAATCAGTATTCTTCTACTGGAATCTGACAAACAGCGGCACTGGTTTTAAAACAATTTCCGATTCTATCGTATTGCATTGCCTTTGAATTACTATAAATATATTATATACATTTCTTTGATAGCAATGTTTTTCTTTCTTTTTTTGGGGGGTTTTATTTTTTTATATTCACACCCGTCAATGTTCACAATCAGTGAATTTGTTGCCTAAAAATTGATAGCGAGTAATGCCCAGCGGCACTTCTTCCTGTCGTGATTATTGCATGTAGTTAGATTAGGAGCTCCTCTTCAAGCTTCTGCGAATGTTAAATCCATATCTTTTACTTTTTATTTAGTCTATTCCTTGCAATAATCATTTGTTATCAGGAATGCAGGAATTACGTCCGGAGTACCGTCAGTCTGAATAGTTTGTTGTGCGGTATAGCATAGCTGACGCGCCTACAAAAATTGTTTGTATTCAAGATGAAATTAAACAGATAACATAGGGTCATCTTTTATAAATAATGACAAAAACCGTCAAATTTCTTGTCGAAAATATTTATTTCACTAAGACAGGTATACTATATGCTGTTAGGTATACTACATTTTTGCATGGTATAACACGAGTCCACAATATTTTTCAATGCGGATTCAAGTTATACTGAGCCAACGATAGCACTTTCAGATAAAGGTCTTCGGCATATACACAATTAACTCGTGATAGAACACCGTCTTGCTTTGGTAACCAACAACATTACTTATCCGTAAACATAGGTACATATTATAATGCCCTTGTATACTCCGTCCGATCACATGGCATCTTCGAATTTAAATCTGTACATAATTTTTTCTTCTTTTTCCTGTTTGTTTTTTTTCGTATCTTATATATTATAATTCTCTTTCCTTTGTTATGTTACTATGTTTATCACTTCCTTTTTTTTCGATATTAACTTTTCCGTTTTTTTTCTCCTCTACATCTTTAACTCTCCCTTTTCTATCCATTTCTATTACATTAAATATTTACCAGTAGCGTAACTAAGGCCGAATACACCCCGAGGTCAAAATCCAGAGGACCTCCCTAATTAAACAATTTCCCCACTCATGTGTCGAAATTTAACTTTAGGGCTCTTATATTTTCAATACTTTAGAACTCAGACTGTCTAGTCTAGTAGTATTTTTTTTAAACCCACCATTCTTCAAGCTTCATAACTGACTCATCAAACTGTGATCGAATAAATTCTCCCAATTTTGCAACTTCTTGAAAAGTGAATCGGAAGACATTGTTTCATAGTTATCAGTAGTATTATCCGTGATAGTTGTTTCCCATACTAAATCTCGTGTTTATTTACGCACTTTATTTTAATATTACCATTTTATTGATTTACTGTTTATATTGCTCGTTTACGAGCCATATTTATGAAGAATTGTTGGATAATTCATTTCGTTTACTTATCCGATGTTATCCTAAAAAGGTGTTTATGTCTGTGTATCGGGTCTTGCCGAGTTAAAAAATTGATTATAAACATAAAATTTAGGCCAATATCAACTATATCCTATAAAAAAACCTTCCGCCCTCTTTGATCAGTTTGGGTTTTACTATCCCAAATATAATGAGTAAAAAAATATAATAATTTCAACGCAATAGTTTTGGTCAGTATTTTCTCATACATTCTATTGAAAACGTACGGAATAAACCATGTGAAAATTACATTGCATCCCTAAAGAATGCATAGTGATGAAAATAGGTTATCAAGCTTGCAGAATGATGGGTTCAATTGAGTTTTTACTTCCTTGTACGAAGTAAAGTAAGTAATCGCGAAAATTTTCGGTTTTCAGATTTCGACGGAAATATCCATTTTGATCATCCCTGAAACCATTTTGACTAGTTTCGTCGTGGCGTCTGTACGTACGTACGTTCGTATTGTTCGTAGCATTGGATTTAGAGTGAGCAGACTAAAGGCTTCTGATAGCGCAGGAAAACTCGAGGTCTTGAAATGTATTAATTCTAGATTTTGGAAATAACCTAAAGGTTCATAAAAAACCTACATAAAATAATCGAACAAATCGTCGTGGCACGTTCGTAAGTTCGTATCTCGCATAAATCAAAAAGGGTTAGCTGTAGAAAGTTGTAATTTTGTATTTAAGATTGTTGTAAAATCGAGTTGTGAACCTCCCTTTTTGTTCACTGCTTGATTACCGAAAGTGGTACTTTACTTGAAGGTCATAATTGATTTCCATCAAAAATTATATTAAAATACTATACAAAACTTCTCAAATTTAGTATTTATAACTTATATATTGATTTAAATAACATATTAGATTTTTGTCTAAATTGGAAAACCGGAAGGGATACTTTACTGGAAGGTCATATTAGACTTTCATCAAAAATTATATTAAAATATAATGTAAATTATCTAAAATTCGGTAAATAGAACTTTTATATCGATATGAATGTATTTACTATATTTTGGTTAAAATTGGTGGGCTGAAAAGGGTACTTTACTTGAAGGTCATAATAAGCTTATATCAAAAATTATATTTAAATTAAATACATAAATCATATGTTTCGGTAATAAAGGTTACAAATGCAATTTGGTTTCGAATCCAATTAAAGATTTTTATTACTTGTTTTAAGTGTTAAAATTGAGTGTAAAATACTGGTTTTCCTTCCCATTTGTGAACTGCAGCATGAGAATAAGATAATAGTTAAGTGGGTTTTGAACATGAAGAAATATCTTGGAAACTATTTACCTACTGAAGGAAAACGAGATGTAATAACGGAATGAGACCTCCAGTAACAATAGTGTGTTTTTGTGTGTGCCAATAGATTGATGTCGGGACGCCGAGTGTCGTTTTTACTGTAATTTTCGGAAACAAGTAACCAAATTCAGTATCACTTTTTGAGCCACGGATTTATAATTTAATATCCGTACAAGGAAGTCATGTGTTGCCCACATCAGATATTTTTCCAATGTCGAAGGTCAAATGCATCTTCATTATTTATATTTGTAAATCTTAATTTTCGAAATATTAACTATAAATTATAAGATACCATCAAATATCCATAATTAAGATCACGATACAACATAAATCTTTTGGTCATATAAAGGGTTAGTTAATTAAATAGTTTTATTATTTTTGTGAACAAACACACTTCTCTTAAATTATCTTTATTAATTTTCTACATTATTATTTTTTTACCCACACAATGTGGAAAATTAATAAAGATAATTTCAGAAAAGTGTTTTTGTTCACAAAAATAACTAAATTATTTAATAATGAAAATTTACCGTAAAATAGTAGGAATTTTATAATAAAGGGTTAGAAACTTGGGAAAAGATTATCCCAAAACTTCCTTACATCTAAAATCTATTTCCCACAATAACCCTCAGCCGCGGAACTATTTCATCTATTCCTTGCCCTCTTAAGATAAACCGAAGTATTTAGAATATCCTCCAGAATAAAGCAGGGGGAGGAGGTAAAGGGGTGGAGGGATTTCGATTAAGGATTTTAGGTAACTAGGGCGAGCTGAAGTGTAGGGCAATATATCCTAGAGCGATGGCAGGATAAATTGAGGCAGCCAAGAACCACCCAATAATGTGTAAAGGTCTTTGGAAAGGTTAACACCATCGATCTAATCGTCACCGATGCTTCCGCTACACCTTTCATTAACTAGAGTATAATTGAATGAATATAAATGAAGACTTCAGAACAACTTTTCGGAAAATCTTAAGCGTGGTGTTATATTAAAATTATGATAAGATTTCAAAATCAAAATGAAAATAATATGTATCAGCAAACGTTAAGGAAGTATGTATGAAATGTACCTGAATGCCTTAATTTAAAAAAAAAAAAAAAATATATATATATATATATATATATATATATATATATATATATATATATATATATATATATATATATATATATATATATATATAGAGAGAGAGAGAGAGAGAGAGAGAAAGAGAGGGTGATTAAGGAGTATACATATTTTTAAATATTTGTACAGTTTTGAATTCATTTGATTTCATTAACATTTGAAGCTTCAACTATTCAAATAGGAAATAAAATCTGCAATTATTCTTGAATCAAATAATATACACTGCACAGTTAAATTTATTTTTCCAAATAAAATAACAATATGTAAATTATTACGTCCGTTTTTCTCTTTAATGATTCATGCAGAAATTCTAAATAAAACATTGGAAACTAGTTAATTATATGGTCACGATCAGAACACGTACTAAAATTCCCAAATGCTCATTTCTTTTTTCTTTACTTTTAAGGTCAATCATACAGGTGTCCATAAACAGAGGCTTTAACTGTTCAAATATTGACAATTAAAAATTGTATATCTGCAAATATTATATCTGAACTCAATAACGAGTGAAATTTCTTATAAAATTTATCAGAAACCAGTAAGAACATATATATATATATATATATATATATATATATATATATATATATATATATATATATATATATATATATATATATATTAGAATACTAGTAAGATTAATAAAAAAACCTGTACCACCACAACCCATGGTGTTGGATTAAGCAAGTAAGATTAATACAGTGAAATATTTGTTATATGTAGTTACCGATATAATCTGCAGAAGATACTTCACCCTTTTAAAAAGACCTAATGATGACATTTTGCCTTTTAATTGTCGTTGATTTCATATATATTCTTAAAAATCTGTTTAATAATTTTTAATTTCTGCAATGGTAACATAATTATTATAATATAATGATGGTACACTCCTCCTAGATAGTTCGATTATGTTCAGTATAAGAGTTGAATGCTGATCGGAATACGATCTCAATTCGGTTAGTCATTTTTAGGCTGTTGATATGAGATTTGCTGAATCTATGTGATCTTATCTTTTTATGTCATGCTGATGCCTGAATTGGCAAAACATTGGCTTATTAGTTAGTTACTCGGATTTGAGATAATATCTCCTTACATTTATTTTTTTTTTTTTTAATGGAAATTAAAATTAATGGATATCCATTACTTCATAATTGAATATTTAAATATAATAATAAATTAAATAATGATTAAATAATTAATTAAATAAATAATTAAATAAACAACAAATTAAATGATTAATATTAGGATAATTAATTATATCTCGACTTATGTATTATATATTTTTTAGCATTAAAACTAGCCCTTAAGACTCATGTTGACTTAGATACAACTAAATTACAAGTGGCCATTTTGGTAAACCGATAATGGTACAAAAGAACTGTTTACTTTCTGAATAAGCAAGTAGCCTTTAAAAATACATCAAGAACCATTAGTTCAATTGGCCCTCGAAATGACTCGCCACTCTTCATGAATACTTCATCCTAGCTTTCCTTTGATAGGGCCTTTGTTGGGACTAAAGGATACAACACGAGATAATTGTCAAATTAAAGTAGTTTAAAGAGAAAAAATAAACGGGAATTAATTGGATTCTAACGGCAAATGAGCAATAGAAGAGATGTAATGATTAATTTATAATGAAATTAAATTGTCACTAAATTGCTATTAAAATCTTAATTATCATTAAAGTGGATTTAATTTTAATTTTATAAAAGTGTATCTTAGGAAGTCTACAAGTACTTATAAGCCTCTCTAAAAGTCGATTTTGTAAGAATCGAGAAACATGAACTCTATCCTAAAGCACACATCAAACGTCCAGATTATAGAGTAAGTGTAGTGTAACCTAAGAAATTGAAATATCGATTTTTTACTTTTTTTTTTTTTAATATTTTGTATTGAACACTTAAAAGAGTGTTGTATAATGCTTTATCATTTGTTTTGAAGATAGATCAGATTTTGATAAATCTGCAATACCACAACTATTTACAGTAGGATATTATTCAACGTGAACCAATATCCGTCCATAAGGAATACGTATATATATATATATATATATATATATATATATATATATATATATATATTCAAACCTAATGTTAATATAGAGGTGAAATTATTAAAAGTATCTATTCTGATATACCTATTTCATTATATTAATATTAATCATATGCATTAGTTGCTGCTATTAAATATATTTTTCTTATATCCAGAAAATACTTTATAAGGGTTATTCGTTGAACAGTTAATAGCCGTATCCAGGACATGTACTTGTAACGGTCACACGAGTTCATTCTGCAATGGAACAGGTGCTGTACTGCAGCCTTGAGTGTTAGCAACGTGATGGTGAGTAGGAGCACCAAATATAAAAGTATCTTGAACCGTTACAGTTGGATGTGCGGAACTAATTTCTGTTTATTACAGTTTTTGAAAATAGCGCAATACTTCCGAAACTAATCTTATTAATTCGAAATTAAATAGTTGAAATAAAAATTAAATCCTCATCAAACTACTGGGAATAGTCAATAGCACTAAAATTGCCCAAACATCCACGATCGAATCAATGGGCTTAGTGGCGTACGGAAATGTTTAGTCAGCCACGATTCCCATGGAGGTGATGAAGGTGAAGTGGTGATGGAGAAGTCATGGAGGTGATCAGCCACAGCCTAAATTTCGTTTTTTAAATCGCTCAGTAGCTTCTTTTTTCTCAACAGCTACTCAGTTATCACCATAAGACTGAGGGTAGGACCGTTCTGAAACTAACACTATTGAAAAAAAAAATAAAGGATCTCGCAAATCAAACACGGATCCTACTCGACATGTACAAAATAACACTAACAACTGCATCTCGAAGGCAATAGTTATTATGATTTTTCCTGGAAGCTTATACTATACAATTCAAAATGAAGAAATAGAAGAGACATATAGAATTTTTTTTTAGAAAGCGCAAACATATAGATTTTTTTTTTGAAAACCTGAACAGTGCTCTAAATAAAATAAATCTGCCACGAAACAGCCTCTGAAGGGATCAGCTGACAAACGCTGATTGGGTTGTCTAGTTTCCAAACTTCGGTATTACGGTTAGCCAAATTTATCAGTGATTAACACTAGAAACGAATTTTGTAGACTTAAGAGAAAGCGTATAAAGCTGGAATAAGGTTACCACCCATTCAAAGCCTACTAATTTTCTATCCACAATGTGTTCTAGGCCTTAAGTTGAACCGAGTTTGCATACCGCTATGGCCATAAGGTCAGCTGGCTTCCATTTCCGAAAAAAAAACAATTAATCCATTTCTGAATAAAAATAATTAATTTCGGATGATTAAATAAATGAACATAGTTAATTTATTAACGTTTGGATCCCATAGCAATATGAATTTTTAAAAAATTGCAGCAGTCTTTATACAGTCATGTGAGAATAGTATTTCAGGAGTTTAGGGTCAGTAACTGAAAGCTTGTTTTGTTTTTATTATAATTCTTTGGGAAGAATCATATAAACTCCTCGTCAAAAGTATTGCAACACCTATGAAATTCCAGTTTAACAAGTTTGTTTATGAAGGATGTTAGTAAATATTAAACTACGGATTAGTGGGAATCTAGGGAGGATAATAGCAGTATTAAAAGTAGGATTAGGCATGATGATAAGAGATATTCTGGATTTATCGGTTGTAAAGGATTACTCCATTGTCTCAGGGCCTCAGTTACATACCGATACAGAACTCCCAGGGACGGACTTCTTTTTTTTCAAGTTGTGAACATGGACAATCGCAGAGCCATAGCGTATGAGAATTCAGTGCGAATTGTCACTCTTTCGCAGGAAGGGCTCTCACTTCGCCAAATTTCGCGAAGACTTGGACCTTCTCGGCCTGAAAAGGTACCGAGAAACAGGTCGTCACTCAAGAAAACCTGTTTAAGGGCGGCCAAGGGTCACGGACCGGAATGACGACCGTTTTTTGAGACTTCAGGCCTTGCGACAGAGAGCTTCTACGGCTACAGCACTACAGAGGCTTATTGCTTATGTCCGCCAGCTCCGGATTTCGACATCAACCGTAACAGAAGACTGAGGGAAGCCGGCATAGCATCCAGGAGACCAGTGACAGGCCCCCTACTCACCAGGGAACACCAAAGAGCAAGGCTAAGGTTTGCGCTTGATCACCGGGATTGGTCAGTTGATGATCGGAAGAAAATTCTCTTCACGGGTGAGACGAGGGTGTCCCTCCACAGCCCAGACGGTCGCGAGAGAGTATGGAGAAGACCGGGAGAGCGCTACAGTCAAGCCTGTATAGCCCCAAGAGTAGCTTTTGGCGGAGGCTCTATAATGTTCTGGGGAGGCATTTCCTGGGAGGCCCGCACGGATCTTATGGTGGTGCCTGGCAGAGGTCTCGCTGGTGCTAGGTACGTGGAAGAGATCCTGGAAGAACACGTAATGCCATACATGCCATTCATAGGGCCTGGAGCCATTTTAATGCAGGATAATGCCAGACCCCACAAAGCAAGGTGTGTGACAGAGTACCTCAATGCAGTTGAAATCCGGACATTGGAGTGGCCTGCGAGGAGCCCGGACATTAATTGCATTGAACGTGTATGGAATGCCCTGAAAAAAAGAGTCCGAGGAAGAAATTCAAGAATTTCCACACTTGCGCAGCTGGAGGCAGCAGTTCTGGAGGAATGGGAGGCTATCCCTCAGGACTTCATCCAGGACCTCTTCAATAGCATGCCGCGTCGCATGGAGGCTGTTATAAGGTCTCGTGGAGGGAATACGGCCTACGGATTTGAATAAATAAGGTTTTTGCAAATTTTGAATTTTGAAAATTTTCTTTAATAAAGTAATTTTTCTTTTTGTCCTTATAAGTTGGCATTATTTTTATTACTTTTTGTGAATAAATTTCTTTATTTTAACCATATTTAAATTTTCTTTATTGCCCTAAGCTTCCTGGGTCATAATTTCCCAGTAATCAGTATATTTGAAGGTGTTGTAAAACTTTTGACGAGGAGTTTATATTGCTTCTAAAACTTAAGGTCTTTGTCCATTTAAATATTTATCGAGTACTTCAGATATAAAACATTTTTTAAAGAGACTCATGAATGGAAAAAAGGAATAAATAAAACATAAGTAACGAAACAATTAATGATTGTGTCGATAAGGTTCTAATAAAAATAAGTAATATTTGTTATCTTTAATTACAGCTTAATTTTATTAAAAAACATTATTTTATATTTAGTATATTGGATCCATATGTGACATCATTTAGAAATCTGTAACTTGGAACAAAAAGGTCCAATGCCCAAATCTTAGAAATTTGAGTGACTTGACTTCACTAGTAAAATCACGGCCTGATAGAGAAATACAGGAGCAGAAATAACCTGCTACATTCCAAACAAGAAACCTAGCGTAGAGTTCTTAATAATATTTCGATGTGAATACGTCAATAAAACTACTAAAAATCCGAAGATGACGCAACTGGAGATACAGTTTCGTGTAATAACTAAAAAATATCACCTTTCACTGCCACTTATTCAACGGTTGATCAAGTAAATAAACTGATATTCATTCCTTAAATAAATAAACAAATAAATTATACAAATCAGGAAATAACATGTAATTGTGACTTACCGTATCAAACAAGTCTCTTCGTCGCCTGCAGTGTACGAATATTTTCATTCAAGTAAGAGGACCATCATTAATTTAAAAATTAAAATATCTGCCAGACCAATGGAGAATAAATTAAAGTAAATATTTCTATCGACTTTAACTTCGCGCAATTGTCGTATTTCCAGGTAAGTCAACACTAAACCGCAAAACTGTTTGAAAACAAAGTTAAACAGAAAACATGAAAAAGTCGATGATTGCGAGCGTTATGTGATATACTAACAAACGTCATGAACAGCTAAAATGACATGTATTTTGGCTTCAAACGATCGAACAGCAGCAGAAATAGTACATGAGTCTGTATTTATACTAAAATCAATTGTAGCTAACCTTTGAACTTAAACGTGGAACCATATAGTCAAGGTTCCCAAACTGATTGTCATTCGAAATTATTATTTACTATATAATATAGATTATTTATGACTATAATTATAACTTCGGAATAATATAAAATTTTAGACAACGGTTTCATTTAAATTCGATTTATGTTTGCTTCTCTCTACGTGTACCCATTTTCGGATATTACTCGTTCAATTTAATTTATTATTTTTTTTTTTGTATGAAATATTTAATTTTCCAATAATACTCTAGATCAATGTTATAATTTATGAAAATTCAAATAAAAAGCTGTTTCACCACACACGTTGTAATAACGCCTGCAGGTACAATATTTGAAAAAGAAAGAGATGTGTTCATCCAATCATTGACGTATCAGTCATTAACGTTTGTTTGAAATTATAAATTGAATAATAACAATTTCAGTTAAAGGCTAAGAACGTAATCTCATTAATAAAGGCAGCCAAATTACACACACTTTAAAGAACTCTGAAACTTTATACATACATTTACTGTAATAAGTAAAAATGCCAAGCTGAAACAACGGATAGACGCCAATTAAATATCTTGAAGAGGTTGTGGATCTCAGTATACTTCCTTCTGTACAATAAAATAAAAAGAAGCAAATAAAAATAAATTCAAAATAAATAAAGAGATTGGTGATACCATTAATGGAAAAGTGAGTCGTCAATATGTTATGTGGCAATAGAGGAGCCCCAATTTGGAAGTGTGTGTGGGCACAGGGGAAGCAGTTATGGTCAGAAACCTTCTGGCTTTGATCCAGTTTAGTCTAATATGTTAAAAATTACAAAATAATGTCAATATATGGTCAGGCTGGATTTTGAAAATGTCTGGAGGTAGTTTCATCCATCAAGAATTTGGCATTTGAGAGTTAGGTATTAAGATGAGTTTTTACAAATGCGAAATATTATGTCGCTCAAATGTTTGCATATTTTTTAATACAAATCAGAATTTTCGGATTTTGTAGATTTCAATTTTTTTCTTTCCAGTTAGGATATGGAATTGATGATCTAATCCTCAGATGTCATATCTTGCGCTATAAATAGAGCAAAGATGCTCATCCAAACACGTGCCGCACTTGCCAACAGCGATGTCACACGAGAAACTTAGCAGAACAATATTGGCTTCTATAGATGTGATGATTTACCAATTGTACAATAGAATCGTATTTTACCGAATATATGAGTACTGTTTTAAACTATTTATAATTTAGATTATATATATTTCGTTGTAAAACTACTGCCCTTCAGTAACCTTGAAGATGTGTCTGCACCAAAACCTGACGACTTGATTGGAGTACTGGAGCGGACCCGTATTATGTATTTAGACGGAGATGGCGGCACCGAGACCGGACAGGACTTGACTGTCCTTCGTGACGCAGTATAAAAACCGTTGTGTGGGTCGGAAGCGGACTGAAGTTCCCATATTTCTACTTGGGAACTATTGTGATTTAAATATTTCTCTTCTTGCGCTATAAATCGAGATGAGAAGCTCGTCGAGCTACGAAGGAAGCAACCTATTTTGTTTGACAGGAGCCAAACATTACAGAAACGATAAATTAAAAGCAAATGTGTGGGCACCTATTGTTCCTAAGTGCAACCAGCAATCAGATATGTAAAAAAATCGAATTGAATCATACTTCTGTATGTAATTTGTAAGATTACTGTCATATCTTTATTATTACTTATAATCTATTAAATAGTAATAGATCATTGCCTTATCTTATGTTTACTTGTAATTGCCAATATTAATCTTAAATTGCTCAACTAATACAAAAATGTCTGTATGTATATTCAGAAGAATACGCAGAATTTTTGTATGGGGTCGCTTTAATGTTTTTTCGGAACTTGTTTAATAATAAGAAGAAGGCAAGTAATCAACTAAATCAGTTGACGTCCGCATGATGGTATAGAAGGATCAATCTAATTAGGGATTGATAAATTATTTGCCACTTCTATAATTTCTATTATGAAATTACAATATAATTCCTGTTATTATAATATAATTCCTTTTATATAATTTCTATAATAGAATTATAATTCTATAATTTGCTTAAATCTCCAATAGTCCAATCTTAAATTTATTCCCATCCATTCACAAAAGAAACAACAACCAACAGGAAAAAAAAAAACAGAAAAAACTGGTTCAGTGCGAGAACAAACCAATACAACCTTTTCTGTTTGATATAATTTACTTGTTGTTGCAATCGAGTTTTTAGTCACTATAAATAAATTACATTAAATTATGCATTGAAACTACATTCCCAGATAACTGCAATGCGCCCTTGCACTAACCCACAAAAGCTCTTGATTTAATGACAACGATTTAATCATACAACTGTATGATTAGAAGTGATGTTTTTTTTGTTTGTTTTTTTCCGGTTGGCTCTATAGATTAATACGGTTGGCGATTCACAATTAAGGTACACGGGGTAGGGTCATCACCCCTACGCCCGGTCTGTGTGAGTAGCCTCCAGTAGACTGACGGGCCTCACATACCCGGGGGAAGAGGTGATAAATTTCTTGAATTATTACTTTAATTAAATTAAAGTAGTAACGGTGCCCGGGATTCGAACTCACAACCTTTGGGTTTGTGAGTAGGTGCACTTTTGCAAGCGCGCTAACCCGCTCGGCCACCCCGACCCCCGAGAAGTGATGGGTTATCGACGGTATAATATAAAATCCTCATTACTGTATAATGAGGACATCTGAAGTCTAGCTTCAATGAAAATATAATTTGTTTTGATAAGGATACTAATATTGATATTGCTGGTGAGATACTGGACAGTATGGGCATATTGCCAGTTTAAATTATTATTTGAATCTACTACAATAGTAGGGCAAATGACTCAAAAGATGACAGGCTCCTTAATTTGACACTTCAGATTTAAATTTGAAAAACAGCAATTAGATTGAATGGAATTCATTTAATGTGCCGTCAACTTCATTCTTTAACTACCCTTCTTTCAATAGGCGGACAATTTATTGAATTGTCTTCAATCTAATTATTGTTTTTAAAATTTAAAGTTGAAGCGTCAACATAAGAAGTTTGTCAACTTTTGGGTTATTTACCCTAACTATTTATTTTTGTTGAAAATATCAATAAAAAATTCCTTTATGGATTACATTTTGTAACTGATAGGACTTTAATAAGCTGACTAATTCATGAAGTTAAAAGCAACTTTAGCTCTATTCACATCCAAAGTGAATGATCGCATGCCGTTCAGAATAACTGATCCGATATTAATCATCGAATATCGAAGTTACTCCATGAACATTCCCAAAGTGATAAAGTTGGCCCACGGCTACGTAATCAATAAGGAAACTGGCGACCTTCAGCGGCCGAACCAAGAGCTTCAAGAAAGCATTCTAAATAAACACACAAGAAAAACTGGATAAACCAAAATAAATATCCGAACCAATATTGTCTGGTTTTAAAAAATAAACACGTGGATTTGGGTTCATTTCACAGAGAGAGGCCAATCAGTTGAATCGGGATTGTGGTCAATAAATATGGTAATACCATGGTATTTATGGTAGAGATGGTAGCTATTGAGGTTGAAAAATAACAGTTATACAATAAGCAGATTCCCTTACTTTCAATTTAAAGATCAATGTCAAAAAGAAGAAACTTGTGGCTGTTCGAAATTTCTACCCTCGACTGCTAAATAATAGCTAAGCTGGTTTAGCATCTTGATATTTTTTTATACATATTCCGTTAAGCTGCTTAGGTCTGATGTTATTATATTCAGAAAACTGTTAATTAGGAATTAAATTAAATCATATCATAGTTTCGTCCCTCAATTTAATTTTCAAAATTATTTTTTTTTAATATTTTTTTTTTCAATAGCAACCTCCATAAAATAAATACAAAATGTAAGAAATATTAACTTTTAATTAAATAAAAATAAACTGTAATTTGTTACCAGTTATTCACAAAATTAGAACTAACAAAATTTAACTTTAAAAAAAATTAAGGTGGAAATATAGTTGCCCTTAGAAATAATTGCAGAAGAAGTTGATTTGGAGGTGCGGTCAGTGAAGAAAACACACAAATAAGAAGAATTATTTTGTGTGCCGATGTTTCGGACTATGTTTTAGACCATAATTCGGACGAAAGGCGTAGAGTCTAGTGTCCAGGTTCCACGGATTCCTTTAGGCCATCTATTTACTGTAGCCCTGATGATGGTCTTAATTTAAGTATAAAACTCAGAATAATAATAAGTAAGCCCCATTAATCCTAGGTATTACAGCAACATATAAAACATCTCTCTATAGCTTCGACAAAAGATTATTGATTTTGTGATACTTCCTTTAGCTTGAGGTCAAGTTACATCTTAGAGTGGACACAGCTTCCTGCTCTTTGATCCTATGACAAACAGACGTACATATTACTTCCACACAGTATCCTCCCCCAAAAGTAAAATAAAAACCCTCTTCTTTTGTATCAATAATTTACTTTTGGTTTATTATTTTCAATAATAGACCTTTGTAATCTACCAAGAAAAAAAAAAACAACACCCCCTCAAAATCTGAGATTTTATGTTTCAAGATACGCAGAATCCAAATATCGGATAAAAAAAAATCCGTCCGTCCGCCGCCCGCGGCTTTTCTCAGAGACTACTGAACCGATTTTTTTTGAGATTCGATACCAAAGTCACAGGTCATGATTCTCGGAACTCGACGTTACCATCTGTCTTTTTGTTTCAAAATGGCGATCGATCATATATTTCATAAGCCCATAACTCGGTCATTCATAAAGATAGAGGTACAATTTAAGGTGTTTTGGAATCAGCATAACAAGGCATTTGAAAAATAAAATTATTTGATTTTTGTTATGATCAATCGAAAGGAAATAACATTTCATTTTTTAAAAAATCACTTAAATCGGACCAGTATTAGCTGAGATATAGCATAATGAACTTTGCAGATTAGTTCCCCGGCGATACTGATCGGCGAGCCCAAGGCCTTCTGGCTTTACTTCATCCCTCGTTGGATTATGTCTCCACTTCCTTCAACTTCCTGGCCTATCGTTTTTCTTTTCTCACTGAAGTGTACCTTCATATTTTCCTCTGTACCACATGCCCTAACCATCTCAGCCTGCTTGCTTTGACAGTTTTTTCTTAGCACACTCAGGTCGGCACGCTCACGGCGATCATCTTGGGCAAGCTTCAAATTTCAGCTCCATGCTCCTACTTCTTAATTTCTTTGCTGAACTTGGTATATATTTTTTACCAAGTATTCTGCACATGTTCCTTTCCCGAAACATTCCAAATTCTCAGTTGAAAGATAATCTAATCTTCTGTACTGTAAACCAAAGTGATGTGTTAAGTCCTGTGAATGGACAACCAAATATTTTTGAAATATTACTATTCGGAAATAATAAACCATTGTGTAATAATTGCCAGCGGTTTTTATTGCCCAACATACCCGTTCCCTTAAGACAATGCCCTGTTCGGAATCGTTTACTTCCTAAATTCTTTCTGGATGTTATTAATTTTCGCAGGAAGGAGGGAAGGTGGAAGTAAGTCTCTGTGTCATTCCGGAAAAAAGTATACATAAGTAAAAATAATTATTTTTTGCATAACTAATTAAAGCTAGGAATCGTACCAGAAATCTTTCGATTTAATTTACATGATTACTGATTCTTTAAATAAGTAAATGTGCTTACTTATTTATATACAAATTATATATAAAACCCAACAAGAGATATAAATTAATTACTATTAACAATTGGAAGATTCCAAAACACAAAGCCTCAAGTCTCTAAAATACCGACAACCAACTAACCAGTCAACGTTTCGCAAATTCAGGCATCATCAGGATATACTCCAAAAATCACATCTATGAAGACCAAATACAGCACATCTTACATCAACCATCCAGAAAGACGTATCAGAGACAACACATCACTCCAATCACATTTATACATACAGAGTATGTATAAATACAATAGGATATATAAAGGGATATAAATAATATATATAAATAATAAGAGGCCAATAATATCCAAAAGAAAATAGATTCAAGAGAGAATAAAGTCAGGATTAAAGGCTGAAAACCTCAAATAAAATTATTTCTTATTTTTATTTATTTTAAGGAAGAAAATAATGTTTGACTTACAGATGTATAAATTATAGGCCCATATTAAAAAAATGTGTATCTTTAAAAGTAGCAGGGATTGTAATGATCCTTCGGTTGCTATTAAATGTGCGTTCCCGTGATTACATTTAAGACTAAATTATTAGTTAACAAACAAAAGTAAAAAAATGTTTGTATTTATATTATAATAATATTGTTCTAGATTATGAATAAATGTTAAAGAAAAACCTTAATATGAACAAACCATTACTTTCAAGAGTTTAATTTTTAGACAAAGCGTTCTCATGCTGATCTCTCAAGGTAGAAACTATAATTCATGACACCCGTGAACCTATCTTCACTAAACTTTGATACCCCAACTTGTTTTATAAGTTGCTCCAAAGCTCACCCTTGAGTATTATGTTACAGTGTCGTGCTATAAAATGCAGCTAGGGCCAGCAACTTTCGCATTTATTTTTCATTGCTAGAGGTGGATAGGTTGCCATCATATAAGTAATTGAGGAATATTAAAATGTATTTATAATTTTTAAGTTTAATAGATCTTTTTTATTAAATACTGTTAATGTATTAAGACTGTCCACTTGTAGGAATGTGACGATTTTTTGAGCGAACGGCTCTGCCCATTTTCAAGAATGACGGCTCAAATCATTTAGTGAGATCCCAAGAATATTTTGAAAAAAAATAAACTAAAAATAGTGATAAATATTGTATAAATTAATTTAAATTTATACATTTGTAAGTATGTAGAGATTTTTTCAACGAATGGCTCAACCGATATTTTTTATCGAATCAATCAATGTTTGATGGTTCCAATTACTTAGCGAGATCCCGTGAAGGTTGTGTAATAATTTGAGCTCAAAGTACTAAAAAAATATTTGATTATTTTTTAAATAAGTATTCTCGACTTTTTGTTGATATTTATATCATATCATGAGTAAGTTCATGATCGCATGTATTAAAATATAAATTGCTAATACTTCAAAATTTAAAAGGCTAAAAAAAAATAATTTAATTTAAAAAACCTACTACGGAAATAACACTGTTTGATCTACAGGACGGAATGTACTTGCATATCTACTTAAACCCATTGACGGGTTGTTAGTGAAGTTGCCGTCTCTGAATATTGAAACATGGTAGTCTGCTGCCTTCCACTAAACGAACTGGCTCTTTGTTTTTTTTTTCCTTTCCAAGCATTTGTGCATGTCAACAAACAGAAAGATCTATGCATCTGTGCGAATATACATACAGAAAGTAAACCAATGCAAGTATTGTTAGAAGAGTCTTGGTTTCGGTCGGGTGTGGAAGGCTGCAACTACAACAAGTCTGAATGTTCACATACGTCAACTTGACAAAGAACCTATCAATATGTCAAATTAGATAATCAAGTAAATTCCCTGCCTTAGGACGGATTATTCCCGTAGTTAATTTTGTTTGTATTAAAACTAAATTATTTAAATTTTAAAGAAAATAAATGATACATAAAAGGATGTTTAACTGTTAAGAGATTGGTTTTGATGGCAAAGTTGATCATAAAAATCGACATAACTTCGATTCATCATCCTCCTCTTTTAAAAGGTAGAAGAGATAAGGAAAATTAAAAATCATTAAAGGATAATAAACAAACTCGATGTCCGTTGTTACTCGGGAAACTGATTTAAAATTGATGTGTAGACTCCAGGCTTAAGAGTTAAGAGTGATGACTCTTCACTCATAACCGGGAGTAATAAATGTTTAATTTACTCTTCAATCTAACTCCTTTATTATAAGATTAATAACGATTAATATTGTAAATCTTTATTCATTACATAAATTAAGAAAATAGTCAATATAGAACCTTCATCGTGCTTATTTATTATGAAAAGTATGTATTCTCTCTTGAATCAAATATTATATAGTTATTATACAAGGTGACCAATTATTGGGGCGAGTAAAACAAAAAAAAGACCGTTTCACAGGTTAAAATAAAGTTTATTTTTTTCTTACATTTCTGTTAATTCTAATGTTGTTGTTATTGGTATCTTTTTTAATCCTAATACTATATTGAATCATTCAGTAAACATAATGTCTCTCTGTGAGGCTCAGTACTTGTTTGGCATTCTTTCAATCAAAGTGACGTTGTGGTATGAAATTCAAGTAATTCTGCCACATTACTGGAAAAGGAAATTTTCACCCGCCGAAACCACGCGTTTGATATGGGAAGTTGAAGAGGAGCCTAACCTTAATGAGCAGACTGTAAGGAGGTAGTTCGCCAAATTTGAAAGTGGCGATACAAGCTTGGAAAGTCTGGCCGGGCTCAAGATGGCAATCTGTTGCTGACAGCGAGGTTCTACGACAACCTATTGAAGTTAATCCCACAAAAAATGCTCGGCAGCTCTCCTCCGAACTTGGTTTGTCAGTCAAGCGTGAATCGTCACTTACACCAATTAGGTAAAGAGAAGAGAGTATGTAGACGAGTTCCAGATGAGCTCACCATGCAGCAAGCCGAGAGTCGCCTGGAAGTATGTCGCCAAAACTTGCTGAAATGGATGCCATCGAACATCCAACCGGTAAGCCCTGATCTTGCGCCCTCTGACTTCTATCTTTTCCGAGCAATGGCTCATTTTCTTAATGGGAAAACATTTCAAACATTGGAGGAGGTAAAAAGTGGAGACTTTTTTCAGTCGAAACCCAAAGAGTGACAGGTAGGGAACTTTCTAGACGGCAACAAGCCATAGAAAATAATGGAATGTATTTCGAAAGTTAGAAGAAATTTTATGTAAGAAAAAAATAAACTTCATTTTAACCCTTGAAACGGTCCGTTTTTTTACTCATCCTAATATTTTGGGCTCAAAAGGAATACTGTGGCAGCTTGAGATTGTAAAATTGAATGTATACTTAATAAATAAAACATTAAAGTTGCATATCAATCAGGTTTGAAAAATAAATATATACATTTTTAACAATAATAATTGGTATCCTTCCAAATGTTTGCTTTGACTAATGAAAAGTTCCTGGATTCTCTTTCGTTAATAACTAACAGTAAACACGCAATCTCAATCAAGTTACAGAAGACTGTCTCGATAAGCACATTCATCCTGGGCATGAGCAAACCGAACGGCATGCGCACTCAAACTATCAATGACATAAAGTTGTGCAGGAAATTATCGTGAACAACATTAGCAAACCAACGTATAAATGGTTGCCTATAACAATTATTGTTTCAGTTTTTGAGTTATTAGGAGTACAAAATAGTGCAAGGGAGTTCAAAAGGGGTACTGGTTTTAAAAAGAGGACTGCTCACGGGAAAAGGATTACAAAACTTCCTAAAAGAGGACCTTTGGTCACCTTATTATACATCAATATTTTAACCGTCGTTTCACTCAACGATAACTCTAAAAACATCGTTTTAGCCTATTTTAATATGCGTACGTAACACAACATAGCTTCCATGAAAAAAAAAAAACATTCTTCCTTCGGCAATCTTGCGCTTAGAATAGATTTGGTTAAGTGCAGAGCTCCTCATTATTTTTCTCTGGCAAATTTCCAATTCCTTTAAATTGGAAACTATTCTAGTAGGGAAAACTAGAAGGCAGGGGGGTTGATGAACCGTTAGTCAATTCCCTGTTTAGTGGTTTAACTAACGGAAAATTCTTTGAGCACCCATAAAAATGTGAGATATAATTATAAAACAAAATTAATCCATGTAAAAAATCAAAAACACAAACCTTTTAATCTTTAAATGTTACATCACTATGCATCTCTGCTTAATTTTACTAGATAAGTTATTTTTCTATTACTTTTTTTTGCCTTTTCATGGAAAAAAGTCAAATTAATGTTGTTTACGAATAAAACAAAAGGTCTAGTTTATCATATCCCAATTCTGATAAAAATATTGGACACATTGGTTTGTTTAAAGAAATAAAGTATTAGAAGGTAACATTTTTATTTAAGCTTATAAATGAAAATAGAATTATCAAATGTTCATATTATGTTAGGTACTTAGCGAATCTTTCTTAAGACTTTTCATTATTTCATTATTCACCTATACCATTCATGTTCGGCGACTAAAATATTAATCACCAACATGATAGATAGGTATCTCCATAGCCTGGCTCCCCAGAACATTTTTGAATAAGAAGTACTAAAAAATATATTTAAAAAAAAACACTAATATTTATAATGAATTTAAATTTTCGAAAAGAGCTCATTTCAGTTTTTGTTCAAAATAGACTTTATGAACAGGTTAAATGAGATTACTAAAAAGAAAAGCTGATTTTCAATATATTTGGCCTATGATCATCAATCCAGCCAATCCAGTGATTAAAACAAGGCCATAAATTCATAAGCAAACGGATTAATATGAGTGACAAAAGTGGATTGTGGCTATTCACAGACTTCAAAAAAATGAATTTGTAACTACCTGTCCGTGAAAAACAAGATATATAATACATATTAATCAGATTTGAAAAACAAGATATATATTTATCGGATTTGACATGTTATTTATAGTGTAACCGCAGTGGTAAGTTTCAAAAGCAGAAAAATGAACAACAATGCAACTTCAATATTAAATGGTGATCAGAAATAATTTCGATAATTATTATCGATAATAGTTACAAAAATAAAAATAAATAAATAAAATGTTTATCATAATATAAAACAAAAAATACCTTAGTTAGGAAAAAAAAAAAAAACTAACAAAATAAACATTATATGAAATTTTAAAGAATTTGGAGAAAAAATAAAAAATGTGTTAATTAATTTTTAAATTACTATTTAATGTTTTAAGAATGTAAAAAAAAATTTTAATGACCTAATTATACTTCGAAATGTCAAATGAAGAAAGATGAATTTATTCTACATATACTTATTTAATACCTGGAGATCTTCAGGTTACCATAAGATTTTTTTTAATTTTTCCACAATGTTAAATAAAGGTTTCGTAATTTTTTTATTAAGGAAATATCATAACTCAACGTTAACAATGAAATGAATTAAATCACAATTAAAAGCTATAACAACAAGAACATAAAATTAGGAACTCTGACGTTACGGAGCGGAGACAAGAGACAGATCGATAAGCAGGTTACGCCACTAGTAACGTGAGTACGTCAGGCGAGTAACGGGAGTGTGTGGGCGAGCGGGTTAGAGAAAGTGGGGGCAAGGTCGTGACGTCACAAGGTCGCTCCCACCTGCCATCTGGCGGCCGGCTCCCTCAATATCCTCTCCGAAGGAATCCCCCTTTACTGTTTATATACAATGAACTTTATACACATAAACTTGTATTCAGCAGTAGTATATGTTTTATTTATTTATTATTTACATGTTGGGAAAATAAATTTTCACCCAGCTTCAGTGAAATGAGCGTAGAATATGTTAATTTTTTAACCTTTCGAAGTTTTTTTTTTTTTTTTTTTTTTTTTTTTAATATAAAATACTTAAGTAACATTTTTCGTAAAAATAAACCTTAGTGAACTTTTTTTTTTCTCAAGTATAATATTTTTTTCTTTCTCAATCTTATGGTTCTTGAGGCCCATTTAGTATAATCTGTTTTTTTTTATACTTCCTGGTTTGGAACTTCGGAATGATATTAGGTACATACCTAATATCATTCATGTATGATATCATAGTAATGATGTCATTACTATAATATGTAAAATCTTTTAGAACACACCTCATATTTAATTAATATTTTCTAGTAATTAGTTAGTAGCTAAATCATAAAAAATATTTATTATTAAAAAATAAGGTTTATTTTTATGTAAAATAAGAAAATTACTTTATAAAATTTGAGAACTCAGGTATTTTAATAGTAAAAAAAAAATTGTATTTTTTCTTTAGGCTTAAAGGGTCTAGCTTTAAATAAAAAATATGTAATTAATTTTCTTTTTAAATCTGGTGCACACCGCGTCATGCGGAAACTTTCCCTTACCAACTTATAATAATAGAACTTTTTAAAACTAATTTTAAAGAATTCACATAAATACTAACTACTTAAAATATTTGGGTCTTACACACTAAGCGGATTTATATTTCATGGTTTAACATGCAACGCGCTGACAATGGGGAAGGAAGGCGCTGGCAATGTTGGTCGATGGCAACCATGGGTATTTGGGGAAATATGCTGCGAAACTAGAATGCTTCATTTATGCCGGATTGTACAGCGACGACTTTATTGAATAATCTATAATAAAATAAACCATTAAGCCTGGATCAGTTATAGTTTCTGGTTGTTGGAGGAGTTCCAATGTAATACCAAACCTTGAAAGATATAATTTCAAATATCAAACAATCATAAAGCGAATTTTTTAGACCCGTCTACCGGATGTTTTGCTAACAACTTGGACGCTTCCAAAATGAAAAAAACAAATAAGAATGTGGGAGCTCGCAGGAATTATTAGACTCGTATATATCCCAATACACGTGGAGACACAGGAATAAGAATAAAGACTTATTCCACCAAATAATTGAAGATATGACCGTTTATCATCCAATAGTTTCTCTTCAGTGAAAAAATAATTTAATGCTCACTTAATTGCAAAAAATAAAACGTCTATATAGAAAAAATTGAACGCGTCCGCTTACTATAAAAGACCTAAATATTTTCTCTCAAAGTTCTCAAAAATGACAATAAAGCAGTTTTTTTAAACAACTATGGTACAATTATATTACTGGGTTGTCAAATTATAATAAAATGAAACATTATAATCAATGTCTTTTTATTAATAGAAAATCTGTTAGGTATACATTCGTAACCTTATCAAATAAATAATCGTAGTGGCCTATAGTATAGCTTAGCGATCTTCTCTAAACATAAACCACAGATAATCTTTGCTCACTTCAAAACAGCAATTTCTTTATTGCAAACGATGGCAATAGTTCTCCTAACAATATTCATATATATATATATATATATATATATATATATATATATATATATATATATATATATATATATATATATACACATATATACATACATATATATATATATATATATATATATATATATATACACATATATATATATATATATATATAGGAAAGTAAAAGTATAAATTATAGATTGTACAACATATTCCTTTAAAACAATTAATTACCATATGTTTTTCCCACCCGTCCCATCTATTTTACCACACTTATTTCCGTCAATTTGTGTTCAACCTGGTACAATATTTCTCCTTTAGGTAATTATCAAATTCTTTCATAGTTTATATTTATCCATTTTTATAGCTAGTGTCCCTGAGAAAAAGTTAATTATTTCAAATAAACAAAAGTAAAGGTACTTTAGAGTTTAGAGACATTTAAGTTCTGTCAGACTATTTCAATAAAGGTAAGACCTATCTGATATTAAAGATCATACTTGCAATATCTTCTCCTTGCTATATATTTCATATATAGGTAAGGGAATGTAAAAAATACATTGCCAAATACATTTTTTTCCCCATTTCCGATCAAACATATGATCATTTTCAAATTTGACTCAAAAGCTTACATATTATAAATTCAGGAACAACTAGTCTGACATTCGCTAAAACATTTTCATCATACAAATTTGGACCTCAAGTTATTAAAAAAAAGGTTATATCAGAATTAAACAGAAAACTAACGTAAACTAGAAATTCACAACGAACTGGAGCAGAATGCCCTAAAACCTGGCATAAATCCAAAAATTTGGTGTTCCCTTTTGAAATTGTTTTGCTGAGGTCTATACAGCAGAATATACCTACAGTTTTACTATAGGTACAGCAGGAAAATTGGCGGATCTCATGCAGGCATGGGCATGCTCCTCGACATGTGGAACGCACCAGCTAGCTCCAAAGTCGGCAGTCTTATACTGTCTTTCAGAGTATTCCAGTCAACAGTTCTCATTAAGTGTCTCCCGAACACGGAATATTTTTAAACAAAACTAATATGGATAGTGCCTCATGTTGTAAGTCACTAAATTTCATTTTATTTCAATTTTTATCTTTATTAAATATTGTTAGGGGAGTTTAGAGAAATTGGTCAAAATTAATGCATCTAAATTAACTTTGGAATAACTTTTAAAAAGTTCTCCACACTTCTCTACAAACTTGTTTGCTTTTTTATATTCAGTATTTATCTGTCTTTAATGGTCAAGATAGAAATCTTGCTCGAAGTTGCTTTCCCGCGATATTTTTATTTTTTTATACAATTTTTTATAAAATCGCAATTAAAACCCGACTTCTTTTTTTAGCTGTTCCTGCTGATAACAGCTTTATTTATATATCAAGGAGGGAATTATATGACATAATTAAGTCATCGAATAAGATTACTATGGAGGAAAGTTAGAATACCTTAAAAAAGTCAATTCTGATCTTGCAAACTGCCCCGAAAATGAGGGCCTTTTTCATGCATTATCAGTTTTCTTTTCAAAATTTAAGAATAAATGGAAGGAAGTTAAGCGGTCAGAAGATAGATTCATTAAAAAGAATTCAATTTGGCTAGATAGCTCTGAAAAACTGAAAAATTATGTAAAATTTCCAGTTATTAAAAAGGTGGGACAGCCAGTCAGGCGTTTTCAGTATGTGTCGAGTGAACAAAACGGGAGAAGACTGAAGAGCTAGTAGATCAGTTGAAGAGTTATGATGAGCAACTCAGCATATGAGTATTCATTCATATAAAATAACAGGCGTCAACAAAGATCTTATTTGTCGTTTCGCAGTAGTATTAAAAACTATTTCAAGTGGATATAACATAAACATACACAAATTTAGGACTTTTTATTAAGGAGAAATGTTTGTGCACTTTTATGGATGGTATGCAATGCCTCCAACCATTCACAAGATTATAATTCATGGTCCGAATATATTATCATACCATGATTGATTATCTATCTGACAGCGAAGAGACACAAGAAGCTCGTAATAAAGATTTTAAACAAGCAAGAAGACACTTCTCACGAAAGACCTCAAGAATTGACACCAATACAGATATTCTTCACTCTTTTCTAATATCTTCTGATCCTATAATTTCATAATTGCAGCCAAGGGAAATTAAAACTTTCTCCTGCAGTTTTTAGAAACCCCTGAAATTCCTATCTCAAAATGTGGGGCTCACAGAGAAGGGATTATACTGACTGAAGACAGCGATGAAGACAGCATATATTCATCAGAAGAGTAATTTGTATGTATGTGTTCAATTTCTCTATATTATATACATACATATATATGTATATATATATGTAAATTAATAATTAACAAGATTAATTATTAATTCAGATCATTTACTTTTAAATGGCATTGAACAGCTGTTTATTGGCTTTTGTTATAAATGAAGGTTGTACTAATCAGCACGCTTGTCAGTAAAATATATTATAGTGATTTAGGGAGTAAAAGACTCGTATACAATTCTATTTTGTTTTAGGTAAGTTTGTGTATTTTGTATTATTTTGAAATAATAACTTAATTGATTGTATTAAAAGTTACTAAATAAACTATTTTGTTTTAGCAAACGTTTACGGTCGTATTATTTCTAAATCACAGAATTACAAATTGTATACGATCTGTAGAATGGATCCACGAAGGAAATTGCATATCCATTTAGTAAAGAAAGGAGAAAATGAATACCAATTAAATGCCTTATCTTTGGATAAAATAGTTTGGTTTTTGATACCTGATGAACTAAAGAGATTGGATCAGCATGAGGAACTACTGTCAAGCAAAAATGTGTTAAACAGTTGTAAATCCATCACGAAGGTAGGTGGTTATAGAAAAATTGCTATTCCATTTAAACTCAAATTGCAAAAAGAATATTTAGACGAGGACGAAAATTTTTGTGTCCGGGATCAGTATTTAGAAGAATATAATCAAAATGAGGCTGGTGCATTAAGTACTGCTTTAGAGGAAACCAAAAATAATGAAATTTTTTTAATTAAACGAATCAGGGAATTAGAGAATCGGATTTCAACTACTAATCAAGTGCCGTTAAGTGAAATTGAACAAAAATTTTTGTTAAACAAATTTAATGGAAAACAAGAGGCTCTAACCTGAATTTCTTCATTTGAGAAAGAATGCAATAGATTTCAAATTGTTGATTACATGAGGGTAGAAACTTTAAAATTATTTATAGAAGGGAATGTAAAAGAATGGTACAGTGCAAACCTCATTAAGATACCATTGACGGACTGGGAAAATTGGAAAAATTCGTTTTTATTAGTATATGGAAAGAAAAATTGGACCTCTATTCGCTTGGCGTTTAATTACAAATATTTATTTGGTTCATTGATTGATTTTGTATTTAAAAAAGAACGTTTACTTCTGGAAGCTGACAAAAATATGCCAGAAATGTTTAGAATATATCAAATAGTTTATAACCTGCCTCTGGAAGTTCAAGATAGGTTAGACAGAGAAAAAATTGAGAGTCTGAATGATCTAGTGAAAGAACTAAAAAGGTTTGATGAGTCATACATGATAAAAAAAAAATAGATGAAAAACAAAACAATGATAAAACGAAGACTGAAATTGAGAAAAGAAAATCAAATAATTCAGAAAGAAAACCATGCAGTTAAAATGTTTAAAATGTTTAAAATACTGTTTAAAGGTAATCAATATGGTTCAATTAGATGACATCATGAAGGATCAAAACACAATTAAAGATGAAATTGAAATGTCAAAGAAGGTTTTAAGAGACGGTAACATTAGTTTCAAGATGTTAAATAACAGAAAGCGGATTTATGTGTCTGAAAAATTTGGGCTTGATATGATAAAAAAATACATCTGTTTTATGGCCATATTGGAACTAGTCAGATCGCTGAGAAATTGAGACAATTTTACTATTTTAAAAACATGGATGAACTTATAAATCAATATTGCAAGTCCTGTGAGATATGTATCAAAAACAAGACTAGAACAGGAAGAGCAATCGGTATGTTATCGACATTGGGTCCAGCAGAATACCCGTTCCACATCATGTCCATTGACACAGTTGGAGGATTCGCCGGTAACGGGCCAGTAAAAAAATACATGCATTTACTAGTAGACCATTTTTCTCGATACGCGTGGATTAGAACATCGAGAAGTCGGGATGCGAAAGATTTTATCAAACTCCTAAATCCACTGGCAGAGGAAAATAATATCAAAGTGTTACTAGTGGACCAGTATGGAGCTTACAATTCAAAAAAATTTAAAATGTTCTTAGACAACAAGAAGATCGAGTTGCTTTTCACTACAGTGGATAACCCACAATCTAATGGTTTAAACGAACGTTTAAACCAAACTTTGGTAAACAGAATACGCTGCCGATTGAATGAGAGTAATTCTAGCGTGCCCTGGACTAAGGTTGCTGAGTTGTGTGTTGAGGAATACAACAGTACTATTAATGGTATGACTAATAGTACTACTAATAGTATATATTAATGTATATTAATAGTAATACTATTAATAGTACCGACTGAATTGGAACGAGCCTCTGATTTAATAAAGGATCGCCGGGAAGCACTTGAAAATTCCAGAAAAATTTTTGAAAAAAATAAAAATCGAATAGATAAAAACAGAAAAATTCACGAATTTAAAGAAGGTGATTTTGTATATATAACAAATGGCGCTAAATTAAACAGGAATAAACTGGATGCAGTCAGAAATGGACCCTTTTGTATTAAACGACGCATTTCTTCAAGCATTTATGAAATAGAATGCGATAAAAAACACAGCGCTACAAACTATTTTCATATTTGTAAGATAGTGCCTTACTCTTTTCCTGTAGGAAATGAGTCTCCGACCACCGGAGGTGTAAATTAATAATTAACAAGATTAATTATTAATTCAGATCATTTACTTTTAAATGGCATTGAACAGCTGTTTATTGGCTTTTGTTATAAATGAAGGTTGTACTAATCAGCACGCTTGTCAGTAAAATATATTATAGTGATTTAGGGAGTAAAAGACTCGTATACAATTCTATTTTGTTTTAGCTAAGTTTGTGTATTTTGTATTATTTGGAAATAATAACTTAATTGATTGTATTAAAAGTTACTAAATAAACTATTTTGTTTTAGCAAACGTTTACGGTCGTATTATTTCTAAATCACAGAATTATATATATATATATATATATATATATATATATATATATATATATGTATATATATATATGTACGTGTGTGTATATATATATATATATATATATATATATATATATATATATATATATATATATATAAGAAAATCTAACTAGAAATGTGCTTTTTAAAATAAACCTGTAATATTTTAACATAACTAGAAATTTTTTATTTTATTCTTGGATATGACTCCTTATTTATAGGACTTTTGTGCCTGTAACTTAAATAGCAGAGATTTTATATTGTATAGATCATTCACACATTATTCACGGTATAATTTGTTGTAAAAATTCCATACATTAATTTATGCCACAAATTTAGTACATCTGGCTCACTGTGTGGCAATAGCTGTTCACCATTACAATTTTTAACCAGTTTTTACTGAAAACTGTATCTGAATTTTTCTAATATGGAAATTTTTGATTCAAATTTGAAATTGACCCTATGTTTAGTTCGAAATAGTCGAAATATTAAATGAAATTAATGTGATAATGATAAAATATTTTTCATTTATGAGTCATTCGCAAATAAACAGTCACATTCGAAATCTGGAAAAAAATTAGAACAAAATATTCAAGCTCATGGAAGTAGTCTTTGGCCCTGGATAATTATTATATCAGTGTCAAAGAGTGCAAAATATGACTTAAAAAATATAAAACCCGCGTTGATTTTTTTTTTTTTTTTTGCATTATTACCTAGCAGGACTAATTTTCGTTGTGCGATGGACCACAAGTTATCAAAATATACTTTTTAATTTTCAATATATAGTGAAAATTTTGGAAATTCATTTCGGACAGAATGTAACTCGCGCGAAGTTTTCACAAAAAATATCTTTACAACAATTTTTTCTAAACGTTTTTAAGCATTAAATATCTCAAAATGCACTCTGCTTTGAGAGGAAATGGAAGCTGATTGAAGAGTAAACAGAATAAATACCGAAAAAATGTATAATGCCGTGCTTCTAGAAACCAGAGTACAGCCAAAGTGACAGTTTATTTGAGAATGGCACTAAAACCCGGAGAAAACAAAATTATTTCTTCAAGTAATATAATTTAATTCTTAAAAATACCTAAATTATATAAAAGATTTTTCCTATTTGTCATTAAGATAATTATTTTGTTTGATTTTTTTAAAAAAGAAATACGATTCAGCGACTAATTAATTACGAATAAATATCAATGAAATAGAAAGTCCGTTCTAAAAGATACCATATTATAATTCCAAACTGAGAAATATAAAAAAAGAGAAGAGTAAATCGAACGCAGTAACCATGAAATTTAGATTAGCCAATGTCCAAGAAGATATCCTAAAAGTTAAGAAGAGCAAACACCAACCCGTTTAAATTCATATAATGATGTGTCCCCACTAGACAAAAATGTTTATCAAACTTGTGGGTAAAAGTACAGGATTGCAGAGCATTTCGTATTTCGCATTTCGGCCCAAACATTTGTTTTATTGTGCAAACTGATTCAGCTAACTTTTTCCACAACAATTGTGATTCGGTATAAAATAGTATTCAAAATAGTATTGTCAAATTAGCTATATGAGTGATTCGAATCGCCGTCAGCTGGCCTGCATGCAGCAGATTATCACGTAATGCACAAGCTTCGTCTTCGTCGGCGGCGGAAGAAACAGTTGTTTTTAGGGCGCCGTAAGTACAATATGGATGATTTTCGTAATGATTTGACGGCATTGTGTTTGTTATTCAAGTTTTCAATAATGTCAAATGACGATTCTGAATTGCTAATATCGATGGTAAGGCCAGTGACACATAAACAAAATATACAACGTACGTACTGATTTTTGCTAAGCTATCACTATTCAATATCGTTTATTTATAACCTCAGGCTTCTGGTGAACAATCAGCTTTTTAAAACAATACAACTTAACTACTGTCTTCAATTAAAGCAACTACTACCTCAGACCTATATTTAACGACTACGGAATCCGACACTCCCTTTCTTTGATAGAGATCTATCCTAGATCTTGCATCATCTAGGTTACTGCCCTGGATAAAAGTATTTTCACGAGCACGGTAACCTTTAAATTTCCCGCAATACAAAAACTATTTATATAATAACTGAGCTGTAATTATATAATAACTAGGTATATAAGATTTATTAATTTTTAGAATAAATCTGAATAACTATGCCCAAACAACTAACGATTACCAAAAAAAAAAAAATAAAAAAAAAAAAAAAGGAAATTACTTCCATGTCATTCAGATCAATATTGAACAGGTCAGCATATTGTCCCTGCCATGCCCAACTATCCAATATGCGAAAATGGGATTTTTATATTCGTCACTTTAAAACGAGCTAGTAGCGGAACGCATTGGAAATTGTTGAATTCCTAACCTCCAAAAGACTCAAGGCGTCAACCCTTGAGGATTAGTAATTCAAGACTTAGCTCCTTGTTCTTCAACTAGAACATTTAAAAGTGATGAATATAAAAATACCATTTTTGTATATTCGATAGTTGGACCTGGTAGGGGCAATATGTGGCACACATCAATAACTGGAACTGAAATTCCAAACTCATCACTTTAAATAGGAGAATTTAAGAGGGATTTTATACCCGAAATTTGGACGGACTCTACACATCTCGATTGCTACTACCAATACGAAGTTTTGACCAAAGTTTCATGGATGTGCATATTTTATTGTTATTTAGTCGATTCGGGCTTATTTTTCCTGTACTATTAAGCAATGCCGAGCATGACCACTATAGCGAGGACCAAAGGACCATTCATTTCTAAGTCTGTTTATAATGATGGAAGATCTCTAGGTGTTGATGGTACCTACGGTGCATGTGCTAAATCAGAACAATCGCCAACTTTTAGTTTTCTTATTTAAAAAAAAAAAATGTTGTAAATCAATATCACGGGTTACGAAACTTATAGTTAATTCTACCAAAAGTGTGAATTAAAATTTTCTTATATAAATAATCGAAACAATTTTCAAACGAGTATATCAAATTTTTCGACTGTTATATTTTCAGGAAAAAGGTAAACCGTTTTCAACTTCACTCGGTTTATTTGATATAATCATGGACTCATTTGTCCATTTTCAAGTCTAATTTTTTCTATTGAACATTAAATTAAAAAAATTCATAAATATTATCAACACTATATGAGTTGAAAAAGGTAAACCGTTTTCAACTTCACTCGGTTTATTTGATATAATCATGGACTCATTTGTCCATTTTCAAGTCTAATTTTTTCTATTGAACATTAAATTAAAAAAATTCATAAATATTATCAACACTATATGAGTATAAAAATCTAGCGATCATCTATTAAAAGTCACATATAATTTAGGCTAAAATATAATATTATTAACAATTGATAATTGGTATCACAATCATTTCTTTCTATGAAAAAAGTAAAAATAATACAATTACTTATTAAGAAAGCGCTAATTGGTAGCACTCTAGTGACAGTTCTATATTGGAATCTCCCGAGACCATCTTCTTTTGAGACGCATTCAGAAACAAGATAAAAAACCATTACGGAGTATAGAGTTTATAACGGAAGGAAAGATATCTATTATGGGATAATCTGCAATATTTCATTGTGGTAAATTTTGTTAGGACGTAATAAGGAGCATTGAGAATTTTACTAAGGGTAGGATACGGAAGGAATTAAATTCTATACCAGAGCCCTAAAACTAAATTCCATTAGTCCTAATAGGCCTGGTTACAGTCATACAAATGCGCTTCATATAAATTGGATGTTTAGAGCGTTTGTCTGGTAAATATTAGGCTGTGACCTGAGTGGAGAGCGGGCAGCGTTTATAAGAGGATCAACTGCACGCTCTCCACCCAGACATTGATATAAATGCACCTTAATATAATATTAATAAATAAATAAATGTTCATGTTTATAATATAGTATTAATTATAATATCATAATTAATATTAACATTACCATTAATATTGTAATTAATATTAACATTACCATTAATATTATAATTTTAAGTTATAATAAATTAAATTATGTAAACATGATTTATATTATTTTATAAAAATCAAGAAGAAGAAGTATTATATATATATATATATATATATATATATATATATATATATATATATATATATATATATATATATAAAGCATCAAAAAACCTTTCATAAAATAATCTAACAAACGTATAATATTAAATTTATGGCTTTTAGGTTGAAAATGGATTTATTAATCCTTAGCATTAATCTATTGATTAGCATTACTAAATTACAGAGATCCATTTCATATCTAATTTATAACACAGCCACTAAGAGTATCCTGATTGAATATTATTAGGACTAGCTTTTGAGTCACTAAGGTAAATTGAATAGTTCAAAGCTTACAGAATAATTACAGATAGTGGCATCAAAGTCAAGCTAGAGTGCAAAATATTGTTATACGCAGGCAGCATTGGATTTAGAGTGAGCAGACTAAAGGCTTCTGATAGCGCAGGAAAACTCGAGGTCTTGAAATGTATTAATTCTAGATTTTGGAAATAACCTAAAGGTTCATAAAAAACCTACATAAAATAATCGAACAAATCTAAAATATTAAATTTATGGCCATATGGTTGCACTCTTTTACTTTTTCAAATTGTTGGCCATTTTCATTCTTTATATATATAAATTTGTCATCTTCATCTGATTACAAAATATTATAACCTACTACTGATAGCAGTATTTTTTATTTATTTTTTAAGATATGATTGTGCTGCAATTTCACATATTCTTTTTACTTCCTTGTACGAAGTAAAGGAAGTATTGTAATCGCAAAAATTTTCTGTTTTCAGATTTCAACGGAAATATCCATTTTGATCATCCCTGAATCCATTTTGACTAGTTTCGTCGTGGCACGTTCGTACGTTCGTATCTCGCATAACTCAAGAACGGTTAGCCGCAGAAAGTTGAAATTTTATATTTAGGATTGTTATAAAATCTAGTTGTGAACCTCCGTTTTTGGTCATTGCTTGATCATCGGAAGTGGTATTTTATTTGAAGGTCATAATTGATTTCCATCAAAAATTATATCATAATACTATGCAAAACTTCTCAAATTTAGTATTTATAACTTATATATTGATATAAATAACATACTAGATTTTGGTTGAAATTGGTGAGCCGGAAGCGGTACTTTACTTGAAGGTCACATTAGACTTTCATCAAAAATTATATTAAAATATAATGTAAAACATCTCAAATTTGATAACTAGGACTTTTATATCGATATGAATGTATTTACTATATTTTGGTTAAAATTGGTGAGCCGAAAAGAGTACTTTACTTGAAGGTCATAATAAGCTTAAATCAAAAATTATATTTAAATTAAATCCATAAATCATATGTTTTGGTAATAAAGGTTACAAACGCAATTTTGGTTTTCAATCCATTTAAACATTTTTATTACTTGTTTTAAGTGTTAAAATTGAGTGTAAAATACTGGTTTTCATCCCCATTTTTTGTGTGTGGGTGTGTGTTTCAATATATGGATGTCGCGAATCTGAGTGTCTTTTTTGAGATACTGCAATCTTTGGAAACTAGTAACCAAATTCAGGATCACTTTTTGTCCCACCGATTTATAGTTTAATAGGCGTACAAGGAAGTCATCTGTTGCCCACATCAGATATTTTTGGCACACTGGACATTTGAATTGGATTGGTCACATTAAAAAAAAAAATTAGTAACTATTTTACAATTATACATTAACAAATCTATTAATTAAAAAAAGCATAAATTAGATTTAAAATTGTCCATTTTGATCATCTCTGAAACCATTTTGACTACTTTCGTCGTGACGTCTGTACATACATAGGTTCGTATCTCGCATAATTCAAAAACGGTTTGCCTTAGAAAGTTAAAGTTTTGTATTTAGGATTCCGGTAAAATCTAGTTGTGAACCTCCCTTTTTAGTCACTACAAGATTACCGGAAGTGGCACTTTACCAGAAACTGTTATTATTTTTTTTAAACTTCCCTCCCTTTTTTTGAACCACCAAATTATAGTTCAACAGGCGAACAAGGAAGTCATGTGGTGTCACATCAGATATTTTAAAAAATATGGTATTCGTATCGATTAATTTTAACTTTTCGAAAATCCTCATAATTGAGGTTCAATCTTGGGTTATCGAGGCCTCTTATTATAAAAACACTATCTATTTTAAGATCAGGCATCTAAGTATCGATTTATTTAAACTTTGATGATATCCTCATTGAGGTTCATTATTGGTTTATCAGTGGCCTTTTTATTATTGCGCGCTTATGTATAATTTATTTTCGATTTTTTTCATCGAACTGCATAAAGTAAGCGCGCAATAATTTTTTGAGATACTTATTATGAATTTGCCTTCAATTCCATTTATTTTTCATATTTCTAATGAAGCAAATCAATAATCGATAATGCAAAATATATTTTTTATCGCGCATGGGCATTTCCATTTGGAGTTATCACATGTTAGCGCACGATTTCACAATCGATTTTTGTAATAGGAGCCTCTGATAACCCGGTAATGGACCTCAATATCGAGATTATCCGAGAAGTTAAAATTAATTGATACAAATACTGCTTGAAAATAAGGCACGTTGTTCAAAAAACACTGTAGATAATATAAATAACCATAAACAACATAATTATGTAAGCATGATTTATGTTAATTTATTGAACTCAAAAAAGGTTGAGTTTTTCTTGGAAATGGTTGACTATGACTATTTATTGCTATTGTAATGCTATTATAATTATTCACAAAATGGATAACAATGCAGATTTGCTTTGTACTTAGATAATAATCTCTACAATTCATTTTACAAGCTCTACAAACGCTCTATGAGGACAAACTGGCTTGAGATGCGCGCTGCTTGTTAAACCAGATAGTAAACAGCACGCTCCCCGCTTATCTGACCCAGGGCATGAGCATTTATATCAATTTTATAATTGAAAACGCTGCACGCCAGTCCCCGCTGCCGCTCTACAACAGTCTAACAGTAGTCAGAAGCGACGAGCTGTTTTTTTTTTGGTTTCAGTCTTCTATGAGGATTCCAAGTTAGTCGATTGTCCATAGTTCGAGGCAGCGGGTTTATTCTAAAAGGATAAGTGGAATATTATTAAAGGATACGATGTCATACGATAAGATAAGGATGTCATATACTTAAAACGGATGAAGTGATATGTCTATGATGTTAAGTATGTATCTGTTGGTATGTATCTAACGCAAGAACTATATTTTCAGTCCAGTCATTGGTCATGCACCAACGGCATCAAAAGCTGCAGTTGCACGTGGCGGAGAGGCGATGCCGTTCACAGACTATCAACCCTGATAGGATAATTGAATTTGGCCACGGCGGGGATAAAAATGGCGCTGAGTCCTCTAAACCTGTTACACTAATAACGACCAATTGCCAGTCAGCCGCCCGCTAGAATTGGCTCTGACCTCCCAGCTGGCTTTTCAAATTTAAATGTCCGATCTCCTCAGCCCAAGTGTCATGTCTTTGAAATAACAAAAATAACTCTTTCATTTTACCTTCGAAAACAGTTGATAAAGTTTTTTTTATCACAAAGTAGTCCACTGGTCCGTCCTTATTAAACAGATTTGGATACATCGTGAACGGTCCCAAACTTTGATTACTTTATAAATAAGTTAACTTCATATTATTAATGTTTCCTATTTACTCAAAGTAGAATGAAAAATGCTAAAGAATATACCTTTGCCGATCATGCACTTATCAAATGATTCAACCCAAATGTGATAATCCGTCAGCTAAGGAGAAAAACACGAAATACGTTAGCTTGCAGATCACTGGGAAACAATTATAAAGTATAGCCTCCTACGCTCACTTGAAAGAATAACTTAAACTAAAATGAAAAATTTACAGCTTGGTCTAGTATGGTTACAAAATAAACGATTTGAAACGATTGGAAAATTATTTTACAAGAAAAATAAAGGAAGATTAATGATTTATCTAGTACGTTCCATGTTTGCTTATCATAGCAAGTAGAGCCCTAAAGTGCTTAGGACCACATACAGTTCTTTAAAACAAGTACTCTGTTAATTAGTTTAATACAGAGCCATTTATTGGAGAATGGACAGTAGTATCCAATCTCCCTCGTCTATTACCAACATGTATTTTAGACATATAAGGACCTATATCTTTAGATTCAACAAGGATTCAAATAGATAGTCTATCAGTTAGTATGTCAGTTCTGAGGCAGATGCCATATAGTACGAAGGAGTCTCGATGCAACACTTATTATTATAATATATTATAAATAAAGTACATTCTTAGCTAGGTTAATCGTTACCTTTAGAACCTATAAAAATATTAAAGGCTGTTTTGGAGTTTTCATTTTTCAGAATTATCAATCTACGTTCTTTCTTTTTTTTTCAAATTGGTTGTGGCGAGCGCTTAAAAGTTTTATAATTAGCTTACCAACTGTATAATTATTTTTTAATTTTCCAAGGAAAACAGAAGAAACTCCAAAAAATGTAATTATTAATGGAAAAATCTTTGCGGCACAACCAAGTTCACCTAGCTATTGATGTAAGATGTAATATTTTGTCTGCATATATCTAATATTGTATTATTCTATCCCATGATGCCTGAATAGGTAAAACGATGACTGATTTCTTATTGACTTTTATTTTACTGAACTTAGGTTTTGTTGGAATACTCACAATTGTACTCTCCAGTTATTTTAGGCGAAGAATTATAACGGATTTCATTAATAAAGGCTGAATTAGCTTCACCAACTCTTTATTATTTCACCCAACGTTTCGGTTCTCTTGACATCATCAGGTACATATTTTAATGAATTATTGAATTTAGCTGATCTTTGTAAGGTTATTACTTTAGGAGTAAAGCAATAAACTTACAAAGGATTTAGCAACACTTAGGGATCCATCCCACGATCTACTTTAAAGAAACCCACCCCAACCGGGAATGTAAGGGGAGCCTCTCTCTATGAATATTTTCTATGCCTAGGTATATTATTAATGAAATAACATTTAAATAGACTTATAAAATTTTTGTTTACAGATAAGAATAAGTAGAAGTATTTTGTAATTTGGAGTGGGAGGAGTCCGGACCCTCTGGAACCTTCCCATTTCTGGCTACGCCACGGATGATGATGGCATGAGAGCCGCAACGTTGGGTGAAATAATAAGGAATTGGTGAAGCTAATTTAGCCTTTATCATACAATCATACTCACAATTATTTTCTGTCTCTGTGAGTTTTTACTCTTACTCTTTATGCATTTCTATAAAGTAACAATGATAGTGATTTAAGGGGACAAACCCACTAGAATGTGTTGAAAATTGTCAAAAGTAATGAAGTGTGAACAAAGCATTAAACATTTTAATCAGAATCGTTCAATTATTTATTTCATTAAACCAATTATAAACCAACGATATATAATAAACGAAACACGGTGTACAGGAGCTAAATATTTAATAAATGTATTTAAATAATCGCAGTCAGAGATTGTTGTTTGAGTTTATTAATGCTATTGGCTAATTATTTAAATTGACCATTTGATAATATTTTTTGCACATATTAATTTCTTGGTATGCTTTTAATTGACATTTATTTGATTTTCATTTGCACATCAAGTGCATTTGTACTTGCTTTTCGTATCTGCTACATAGTCGCATTTCAATTTTCTCATAAATGCATTCATTAAGCATTTTAATCTATGGGTATTCAATGAGCATTTTATAATTTAGTATACAATCATGATGTAATTTTTCTTTTATTTATATAAATTTTTATAGTGAGCTTATAACCTCTATGAAAAAATTGTTACTAAGGGACAGTTTACTGTCCTGTAATACTGTAATATTACTCCTGGTAGCAGAGGTCTATCTAAGATATATTTTGCAATTCATTGCAGTATAAACAAATAAAGAAGATCTAACGTAATCAGTAGAGTAATTTACCAACAATTGCTTGGTCAATTAGTCTAAATTTTTAATTAGAGGCATTCAATAGCAAACCATTAAAGTTTTAATTAAACTATTAAATATTCGATGCCTTAATTAAAAGTGCGAATATGTGCTACAAATATTCTTCTGAGTAGTTATGAGCCCGTTTATATCCAACTCCTAGCACAGCGTAAAACTTGTTATGAAGAGGATATTAGGGTTTAAAATGAAAAATCCATATTTAAAAACGAAGTCTTCCTTCATTTTTATGAAGATGAGTTTTGAAATCCTCCAGTTCTTTTAGATTATCATATATATAGCCCAAGGAACTAGCTATAAAAGATGTTAGGAAATTTCGAAACAGCTTTTAAGATACTCCTGTGGCCAACATGTAATTATTCGATGGAAAATAGAATGTAAATTTACATATTCTTAAGTTGAGTATTAAGTTATGTGCACATAGCCTTAAAGACGTCGTGCTATGTCGGCTAATTCCGGTCAGATTTCAGTCGGTAAAATCCATCGTTCAGAATGAAGGCAATTATGTCCATGTTATTTAGTTTTTACCTGCATCGCTCGGGCACATCGACTGGGCAGGACACTCTTTTCTTTATAATATTCTTCCGTGAGTGTTCACATAAACCGATACCATGTCTCGTTTCGAATTCCAAGATTATATTTGGACATTTTGAAAGCTATGATGTTACCAGTAACCATCTAAAAAGTAATCCGATATACTTCAAAAGTACATGATATGGGTTATAATACTTGCCTAGCTCAAAACCAGAAAAAAAAAACAAAAGAAACAGTTCACTTTAACAAAACATTAATTTTCCTACACTGTGGGAACAACAAAATTATTTCAGGCAACCAAAATTAAATTATTTTAATCGAAATTTTCTCTTCCTCTTACGATGATGTTATTCATTTTTGTTAATTTCTCACGAATCTTCAAAATAGTAAAGAAGAGAATCGTCTCAGTGCCAAAACAGTTCCAACTATTTATACGTCCACCTCATCAAGGTCAAGACTTTGTCTTTGTATCACATCAGAAATCTATTAAACAATTCCAAAATCTTACGTGTAAAAACTTTTTTTTTAAAATGTAAATGATGCCAAATGGAAAATCAGGTCCTAACAAGGAGCTGGATGAGTGATCGCCTTGCCTAACTATATACAATAATCAAGACAGGAAGAGGTGCCGCTACTCTCTATCATTCCACAATATCAACTTCTTGCCAGCAAATTCACTGGTTATCAACGAGTTATCAATGACAGGTGTGAATACAAAATTAAAGTAAAAAAAAATTATGGGATTATGGAATAATCTTCCTACCTGCCCATCTTCCTACATTACTAAGGAACGTTAGAAATTTGTTGTAACTATTTTATCGATTTATCTTTTAATTATTCTTTACGAAAGTGTCGATGTTTTAAGAAAATAGGTTTCTTAAAGTCGATAAACGTCTATACTTATACTACCTCACCAGATCAGGAATTAAGATAACTCCTTAGGAGAGAATACGAAATTTAGACAGATTTTCTGAATTGATTAGCGTGTAAATGTAGACCGGTCTCAGTCACATTGACACAATTATAGATGGGACTAAATAGGCTAAGTTTATATTTACTAAAAATTTTAAATTCCGCCTTAATCCGAGGTTAATAATGTTATTACAGAATTTTCGCTGAGAATATTTATGGTGTTACTCCACACGCTGCCGTAAAAATGTAGTCATCATTAATCATTCATAATTCATAATATTTTTATTTAAAATTATTCAAATTTTCCATGTTAGCCATTAAGATTCTGCATTTTAAATGATTTTATAAAAATTCGAATTTCAGTTTTTTGCCATAGTTACTAAACATTTTTTTTTTTTTTAATACAAATATGTCACAATTTAAATATTTCTATTTTATTCGAAATAAAATATATAATAATGATTTTTGGTATACATGTCATACGGTTCCTTGATTACAAACCAGGAATCTCATCTATATGGACCGGTTTATTACAAGATCCACTTCCCAGCCATTACTCCAAACGAGACTTATAATATCAGCGGCCATAAAAGTGTGGTAATGTCCTCATTTGCACCAGAAATCACAATGTAACTGCTCTCGTTTCATCCCAAGGGATCACTTACCCGCTAAAGAGAAGATATTCCTCTAACGAGTCATGAAAACCAATTTTAATAGGGTCAAGGGAGAGGGGGTGAGCATTAATATATAATAAGAACATCCATAATTCGCATAACACTGCATATTATAAATAAATTACATACGGCTAATTTCTGTGGATGGATTTCGGTTTAGTTCTAGGCTAAGCCTTCCCATATCTACTTGTCACACTCAGAATAAACTGACGTTGGGATAGTGTTAGCTTGAACGAAAATAATCCAGGATTATTTTAATCAGAGATTAAATGGAAACCGATAATATATTTTTTTTAGTACTGGAGTAATTAGTAAATTTTGGAGTAGATAAGATAGGATTATATTAACGACAACATTAGGTATTGGCGCAGCGACAGGTCCTTAATAATTATAACAGTAATTATTATAGCGACAGTAATTATTATAATAAATACCAAATAGGTCCTAGATCTGGAATGCCGGTTAAGAAGACACCTACATATATAAACCGCATATAATTCTCAGTTTTCGTCATAAAAATACCATTCAATCTCTCCGAAAAGATCACACAGAAGCACTATCAATGTTAACTTCTTATAATCACTGAAAAGAGTTTTTTCTAATACTTAAAATAAAAATACTTTGCGACACTCCACCTGTTATTTAACGTAAGTTGAAATAAAGTCTCCTGAATTAGAATTTTAGCTGTCAATAGCAATGCCATAGCAATTTCTTATTCTTTTCTAAAAGTACATACTCAGGACATTATTAGATTATACCCAGTTAAATTAAGTAAGAAACACTTCGATAGATGCTTCCTGAATACTAAGAAGCTTGTACTGGTATCGGTATAACTTGTAAAGGTATTGGTAGGAGAACTAGTCCGACATTTTTCATCCTCTTGACGACAATCTAGAGTTTGCTGCCCTCTAGTGTGTGGTGATCAAGATTAATTTCGCGAGAATATCACGAAATAAATATTTACTGACCCTGGCGGGAATCCAATCTACATCGCTCAGAACCAGACTCTCTGAGATCCCCAACGCATTGGGCCATTACGATATCAAAAGCTTAAAGTGTAAAAAGACGAATGGATGTAGGAATATTTCCTGAATGGTATATCAGAGAAATATCATTCATCAACAACGATGATAACGGGAAGGTATGATAAAAGGAATTTTTTTGTGAAATATTTAGAAATAATGGTCATAAAATTGCTTTATGTATAAGTTATGAAATTGTTATTTATTTTTTTCAATTTTCAACGCTATATGATTTTCGCTTAATTAAGACAAATTAAATAAATGAAATCAACAAAATAACAAAGAGTAATTTATACAACAGGGAATATAAACTTAAAAATACACTTAATTGCTTGCAGCGATCATTTTCCTTGCAGGAAGTACGGCATTAAATCAACACTTTAAAAAAAACATTTTTTGTTTTTTAATTGAGTTAAAATTGTAATAATGAAAAAATAAAAATGCAGAATTTACTGTCTAAATTACAAAAGATAGCAACACATAAATATGTTTGCCAATAATGAAAAATTCTTAAATATATTTTTGCGTATAAATAAATATTTCAATTATATATAAAACTAAAAAAAAATACAACCATATTTCTTGGGTCGTGATGGGAAGTATTATGGAGGGATAAACCTTAAGCGTTTGCCGATAATGTTCATAAAGTGCAAGCAAGTCAGTAATGAAAAACGTGCTCATGAAGAATTACGAAGTCAAATAGAAAAATAAATAAACTTTAGTCAATTCAAGCTTTTTGTTGAAAACTTTAGTTAAGTTGAGCTTTTTGTAGATAATTAAGAATAACTATTCAAGATAATTAAGTTCCCATTGCACCATCGTAAAGTAGACAAATTAAGAAATGAAGTATGCCTTAAAATAATCCAATGTAGGACGACTTTCAGACGGACCAATATAATAAGTTTTATTTTTACTTCCTTGTACGAAGTAAAGGAAGTATTGTAATCACGAAAATTTTCGGTTTTCAGATTTTAACGGAAATATCCATTTTGACCATCCCTGAATCCATTTTGACTAGTTTCGTCGTGGCGTTTGTACGTACGTTCGTATTTCGCATAACTCAAAAATGGTTAGCCGTAGAAAGTTGAAATTTTGTATTTAGGATTGTTGTAAAATCTAGTTGTGAACCTCCCTTTCTGGTCACTGCTTAATCACCGGAAGTGGTACTTTACTTGAAGGTCATCATTGATTTTCATCAAAAATTATATTAACATAGTTTGGAAAACTTCTCAAATTTGGTATTTAGAACTTATATATTGATTTAAATACCATACTAGATTTTGCTCAAAATTGGAAAACCGGAAGAGGTACTTTATTTGAAGGTCATACTAGACTTTCATCAAAAATTATATTAAAATATAATGTAAAACATTTAAAATTTAGTAAATAGGACTTTTATATCAATATGAATGTATTTTCTAGATTTTGATTAAAATTGGTGAGCCGAAAAGGGTACTTTACTTGAAGGTCATAATAAACTTACATCAAAAATTATATTAAAATTAAATGGAGAAATCATATGTTTCGGTAATAAAGGTTACCAACGCGATTTTGTTTATACTCTAATTAAACATTTTTATTACTTATTTTAAGTGTTAATATTGGGCATATAATACTGGTTTTCCTCCCCATTTGTGCGATGAACAAGTCTGCAGCAGGAGAATAAGATATAAGTTAAGTGGGTTCTTCCGCTTAAAATTTAGAAACTGTCGATTTCTAATGCTTTATCTAGTTATATTGACAGTTTTAATGTTGTCACGGAAAACGAAGAAACCTCTTGGAAACTAGTTACCTACTGAAAAAAAACGACATTTAATAACGGAATGAAACCTCCAGAAACAAGAGTATGTGTGTGTGTCAATAGATAGGTGTCCCAACGCCGAATTTCGTTTTTGAGATATTGCAATTTTCGGAAATTAGTAAACAAATTGAGGATCACTTTATGAGCCAACGATTTATAGTTTAATAGGAGTACAAGGAAGTCATGTGTTGTCCACATCAGATATTTTTAAATCACGATTCACTTCTGAATATTTTAAAGAGAGTTAGGCGAGTAGAGTCCTCTCTGGTCATTTTGAAAATTTATTTTAAGTATTTCAAGTTTTATATTTGTTTTGTTAGTTCTAAAGACAAATTATTTCATTCTTTTGAATGTTTATGCATTATTCATTTTAATGTTTATTTTATTTATATTTTCAAGGACAGTTTCATTTCGTATTTAATTTAAAAATTGTTTTAAAAACTAGACTTTGTTTATACGAAATAAAAGTAGATTTATTCCTAAAAGTGGAGTATCAGTAGCCAAGCAGGAGGCTGAGAAAAAAAAAATTAAACTGTCCGTCTAAAAGCCGCTTTAAAATGGATTTAGTTCCTTCATTCCTTCAACTTCATTTCTTAAGAGGAATTTTGACTACTTTACGATAGTGTAATTGAAACTTAATTACCTTGAATAGTTTTTGAATGGTCGCTTCTTGTTCAACAAAAAATGAGACTAATTTAAGAAAACACAAAACTTAAATTTCCTGCTTATCTGTGTGGAATTGGACTGTAGTCCATATCTGCCTTCTGTTGCTCACGAGGTCTACTATAACCTCTTTAAATATTTCTCGTGGCTTTGTATGGAGAAAAAAGTTGTCAGCATTAAGTATTTATTGGGAATCACTAGCCATTAAAGATCTAGCTTGGCAAAATAATTAAATCATAGTTAATTAAGAAATAATAGGATTACTTTTGCTTTAAATATAACATTAATTCATTAAAACAACTTGTATAAATATTTAAAAAAATAAAAATATTTTTTTGAAAATTAACTTCGTTAATATATAATTCCAGAATACTGCATAATTGAAACTATTATTTTATTTTTTTTTATTCTAATCCATTATACTATGCAATGAATAAATGATGGACTTATAAAAAATTGGTCCATTAAAAGTAATATATAATACATATCTGATTTGGTTTTTAGCTGATTCCGAACTGATCAATCGCTCTCATAATATTTTTGTGTACAGTGTAATATCTGATGAATAAATATATGTTTTATTTTAAAAATTCAAAGCAGAACATGAAAGATTTCAAATACATATCCCAGCTAAAAAAATAAATCTCAAATATCCTCTGTAATTCTGTAGATAGAAAACTTAAACAATATACACCATGGCCCTCAGTAAATATTTCCTGATTGATTCAGTCATATTTGTAATTCAAATTTCAGTTCGAGCTTTCATCCATGATGACCTACATGTTCTCACTAACTAACTATTGACTGACAAAGAGATACTACGGTTTAGAGCAAAAGTAAAGTGGCTTTATAATAAATTCCAAGTAAAAACGCTATGATCCATATCATACTTGTTTGCAGCAAATAAAATAATAAAAAGTAGTAAAATATACATATAAAATAGAGGAATGCCATCATCTACGTCTATAGATAGTTACCTAGGTGTATATAATAATTTCTGTAGTAAATAAAATAAAAATAAAATTGAAGATAAAAAAATGCCTTGTGAAAAATCGTTCTAGTGTACCGTTTTTTATTTTATTTTAAACTTCATGAAATAATGTCTAGAATTATTGCGGAGTAAAAATAACGGAATAATTTGTCTGATTGAAATTGTTTACACTGAAAATATGATTATTTAAATTTACAAGGTTAGTTACCCAGAGAATACTCCCAGAAGTTCAATGATGATAAATTGTCATATGATGTTTAGGCAATAACGATATTACAAGGTTTTTTGGGAAAAAAACTCGAAAATTATTGATATAGACACTAATACAAATAATAATAGTCTGAAGAGAATTTTTTTTTATAATATTCATCAAAATTAGTTTTCTGTATATGCTTTATTTATAACTCTCTTTTACTGTTTTCAGCGCGTTCAAATTTAAAGAAATCTATCAGTAACGATTAAAAATTATTTTTTAAAAATCAATTAATTCCGAATAAATAGGAACTGATCAATACCCTATCGTACTGGTGGTCTGCCTCGCCGATCTAGAACACTCTGAGGATCCCAAATCCTCTTAGCATCTGCAGATGAGAATTTCATAGGGATCATCCCTAAGCCCGAACCAGAGTGCCTCCGAAGGGGCTATCTCAGCCCAGTGAGGTCCAACATCAAAATGCGCCATAATATGGTGGCCGCTACTGTTAATTTTCCCCAAACCTCACTTGAAATTTATCTTTTAAATAATAAATTTCATTTATGGTTATTATTATTTTAAACAACCAAAAGTGATACGCATGGTGTAATCGATGTCGGCGGTTATCCATAAAATAAAAACCAAAATGTACAGCGTTCGTTTGGTGCATTTTTTTTTTTTTTTTTTTTTTTTTTTTTTTTTTTGCAAAATGTAATTAAATATCGCCGGCTTACTATTAGAGCCTCCCAAGCCCGAATTTTCTACTTTAGGGGTTTTGATTTAGATTTATTATTTATTTACTTTTGGTATCTCTTTATAAAACCACTTATGCCTATGTCGTATTTAATTAATGAGCTACGTCATAGACATAAGTGTTTTTTCCAGGAAATACCAAAAGTGAATAAATGATAAATCTATATCAAATTCCCTAAAGTAGAAAATAAGGTTTGATTTTTTAAAATTAAGCGGATAAATCTTGTTAAGTAATAGTGTCTATAACAAACATATTGCTACGCTAGTAAATTGAATCGATCAAAACTAGGTATGATTGTTACGGCCGAAGGCTCTATAAAACATTTATTATTTAATTATTTAGTGCTTAAGAGGAAGAATATTTTATCATTTAAAATGTTTTCCAAGTATACGGAAATATTCTGAAATTATTGTGATATCAATAGTTAAGAAATCCTTATACTGCCCAAAATTCCAATCAATCAGCTTATTCCTTACATTTCTATATTATTGAAAATAAAATGTCTTAAATTGTTATAATATTTTAATAAATTAAAATTATAATCCAAATATTCAGTTTGCCTTCAGAAAACACCACTCAAAGAGGCCTCATATAAATCTTGTCACTTTTCAAATACTATTGGAAATAACGACATTTGTAACTATTTATTTCTTTTGTTGACCCAAAGATACTCAGAAAATAAATACTATAATCTGGAGGGCCTCCCCCCATCTCTTCAAGTGCCATGGACCCACATTTGATTAATTATTTTGAGTCATTTTAGAGCTATCTAGACAGTTTTAAAAAAAATTATCAGTATACAGCAGCCCATTAAAACCACATCAGCACCGATATTTAGGGACGAATTTCCAACGTAAGATGCTTTAAAAATATCAATAGAAATTTCAAACGAAATGAGGAGATGTGAGAAACTATTCAAAGCTGAAGGGCATAAAATATCGCATCGCAAAATGGATCACATGAAATGAAGGGATCGAGAAAAAGGGAAACCACACTATGGCAACTTTGTGAATTGACCACTTTGAAATCCGACGTGGCTATTTATCAAGAGGTCTTGAGTCCCGGACATGTGACAAATGTGGCGTATACAGACAGGGCTTTAAAGCTCGTCCTACTGGAATATACCTCAATAAGGCAGCAGTGAATGATCAATTCAAGTTGAAAGAGAACTCGATTCGGATAATATTAAAAACTTTTAATTCGTTAAACATTGTGATATAATTTTTAATCAATATTCAAAATTTAATTTGAATCAGTATCGGAAAATGTCTTCACATTATCCTCCACTGAACTTGTACAATTAATGTTTAATTTACCTGATAATAAAAAATAAAAATAAATGAACATATACTTAAAGTATATATTTAGAAAACAATCTAACTAATGTACATAAAGAGATAATTAAATATAATTAATGACTTTTATGAGCGGAAGCGTTAAATCTTTTAGATACAAAAATATACAGTAAGAGACTTTTTCAGCACATCTATGTGCACATACATTTTTTTTTTAACCAAGAAAAAGAATAATGGTTACCAACACAAGGATTTTCTGTGGGTGGAGGAAGAAGTTTTCGACAGAACGGGACATTCAACATCTGTCTTGTATTACGAAACGTTCTCTGTTACTTATCTAAGAATTTATATTCTGAACCAGCAAACACATTTCTTTTTTTTTTATATATATATATTATTACAGTTTAGGTAATGAATGAAAGTGACTAAATAAAACCATAATGTTTTAACAGTTAATCAATACATCCAAAAATCTTAATGATAGATTTTTTTCTTCAATGACCCAAACAAAATTATAACCGTTTTCTTACTTATCGTGTATTGTTTTTATTTATTTTTTGATATATTATTTAAATCAATAAAGATATATTTTTTTTAATAGTGTGTACAAAGCCTTCCGAAAAAACATAATGAAGTGCCGATTTTCGTAAGTAAATGGTTTGCTTCGATAATCGCCAAGAGGGTATAGCTGAGAGTAACCTGATTTGGTAAGCTCCATTCCTATTCATTCGTAGTATATATCACAAAAAATTGATTACAGATTAAACTTTTGTCTGTGTGTGCGAACGAGTATACCATTAACAAACTAAATTTGGCATTTACAAATTGTATAATAATACACGTTATTATTATTATTTCCAATAATAATAGTTGTTTATACAATGCAAAAAATAATAAAGATAGAAATATTTAAACTTTTGGAATAATAACATTGTAATTAATAGAAGAATTTTATCAGTAAAGAGAGAGGGCATTATTGCTTCAAATCGCCGAAAAGACATTTTAACGTTCTTTCATTCACCCAGCCATTCTACTAAAATTTAAAAAACAAATCTGGTGCGGTACACAACTTTCTCTTACCGTCCTATAATAATTATCTTTTTAATATAATCTTAAAAAATTCATATAAACAATACTTGAAGTAAACTCAGCAGCATTCACTTCTTCACATCTTCTACCATTTATGTACAATAAAACCGTTTTTTAAACAATTTTAGCACAAAAATTCTGTACACTACCTATATATTTTAACTTCGTCAAGTTGCAAATATATTTTAAAACTTTCGGTTTAGTTTTCATGGAAGTATTTTCTTTCCATTAAATAATATGAAAGTAGAAATTATTAAGTTAATTTTCGCTTTTGTATTCTTAAATTACATTATTACAGACCGTATTTTTGACAACAGATTGGTGGATTGGTCGCATCCGTCTCCTTTCAGATGCGCTCGGTTATCCATCAAGGGTCTTGTGCTCCTCATAAAATACGCTGTATCATTGCTAATACTGGTCCGATTTTGATAATTCTTTTTTTGTTTTTTAGATAATTTAATAATCTTTCATACATTTCTATACATAATTTACCATAAAATGCATACTTTCTAAACTATGCGCAAATAAAGTATTCTTTTCATCATAACTTTTTTCCCTGCAATTCCTCGGTGATTTACTACATAAATTAAAAGTTAAAGACCTATATGAAGAATAATTTAGGCAAGTTTAATCAAAATCGTTGGAGCCGTTTTCGAGAAATTGTAGAAAAGTGTAAAATCGATTATATAAAGTGGCACTTTATATTAGGTTAGTCGATTTTGACGAAAATGCTGCTGTAACATCACATGCATGTGCTAACTTTAAATACGTGATTTCAGTATCGTACAACTTTTCGTTTTTGAGCAAGACTGTTCATATACACACAGACCATTTTGCGAGACTTGGTCATTTGGACTCAGGGGACCTTAAAACGTGTATTTCCGTCGAAAACTCGAATTCGAAAATTTTCACCATCGCAATACTTCCCCTTACTATATACTTCGTATACAGGTAAGGGAAAGTAAAAATATATATATATATATATATATATATATATATATATATATATATATTCTCCATTATATATATATATATATATATATATATATATATATATATATATATATATATATATATAATGGAGAAGTTGCCAACCGGTCATTGTTTAGTTGTATTTTGTTTCTTACGTTTTTGTATTTTATTTAATTATTTAAAAAATTATTTTACTGGAATTTTTGTTATTATTAACATTGGTTATACATTTTTTTAATAGTATACTTAATAATTCCTCATTAGTTAAACAGAGGGCTAAAAATAGGTGTCAACTATAAGCTAATATTTGTGCAAAAGGTTAATCGTGTTAAAATGAAAAACCCAACTTCTCCATCCTATTCCATTATTTACGGTTTAGCAAAACCTCTCTGGTAAAGCTCTCCAAGCGTACCATTAGCTGCAAAAACAAATCCATTTGTGGTGAACTTCACCCTCTGTTCAAACTTTATGAATATGGACTTTATAGGCCTCTATAGTTAATAACTGGCTTTTATCTTCCAGAGGATAAAATTTATTTTGAATAATATTTTTAATGGAGAAGTAAAGCAATAAAGTATATTTTGGCACAGGAGAACAAGTATTGGAATATTGATAAGGTATAATTAGAAACAAAAATTAGATGATAATATGAGATACGTGAGATAAATAAATAAAATTATATGCTTTTAGGAGCATCAATATTAATGTGCTGCAAGAGTAACATTGCAAGTCTAATAGTGATGCTCTTAATAATAGCTTTTTAATATATAATTTTTTTATTTTTTTTAAATATGACGAAATAATATTACGGAGTAGGCTTAGCAATTAGGAATAAAATGGTTATGTCAAAAAAGTTAAATGAAAAATATTATCAATAAGCTGAGTTGACATATTGCGGTATATTTCTGAAGATGAGGCATTACCCCGAAACGTTGAAAGCTAAAGTTATGTGAAAGAGTATTATGTAAAAACAATAAAAGGAAGTAATTGATAACGTGTAACTTTTTATTACTAATTTATATTGGTACTTTTCTTTAAACTAATGTGAACACACGCACCTGTGAACATTTCTAAGTTTTGTAGCAGTTAGAATCCTGATTGTCTGAGGAATATCAACAGGATTGTCATATTTTCAATTTGATAAATGTTGAAAGGCAATTTGAAAATGTTCACTCATTTAGTTACCATATCCGGAATCTTTGGAAAGTCTGGATAATACTTGGTTTTGGCTCTGTTGCAGGATTGCATTTTTCAACATTTTTTTAAAATTATTGACCGCGGATTATTGACCGTGATGTCTGCCGAAGTTTTCTCTGTCGTAACTGTCATGACTTAACCGCGATAAAACCTTTTAATCTGAAGAAGACCAAAGTTGACCAAAATGTCAGAATTTCATCTACCTATTTACAAATTTATTCATTTTTTCTTTACAAGTAAATATATTATAATTTTTTAAACCTCTAATGTCCGAGTTAAATTATCTCAGTGAAAACTCCAGAGGAGAAAGAAGAGATAGAGAACAAGAACAGATTTCAATTTACGATTCCACTATACAGCTGCTTTCAACGAAGCCACTCAACAGAAAGCCTAGAATTAAAATCTGCACAGCGTTTCATTCTTTTTAGAGTAAAAGCCTTTTGATTTAAGAATGAATGTAAGGAAATATATTAAAAAATAAAAAAACCTGAACAAAATAATGGCAAGGAAGGATAAATAATTCGACCACACAAAATAAAAAAAATTATAAAACATTCAATCAATTGAAGAACATGATTAATATTAAATTACTTATAGCAAAAAATTGACCTTTATTGAAGTCGAAATTATTAGCTATAATTAAAATTAATTTAAAATGAGTTTCTAATTGTAATTAACAGTCGTGGCGTGACCTATCATCAGACCATTGAGAAATATGCTTTATTTATCAATAGGTTGTATCTCATTCAGCCCGAGACCCACATCAGACGAGAATGACCCAAATCTGAAAGAGAAAGGAACTTCGCTATATCACTCAAGCGAAAGTACTATATTCTACCGAATATAAATAATCATTTCAACAATCAAATCATCAGATTAACTGCTAAAAGAAAATTATAATAAATTACTCAATTTATAAGAAACAACTAAAACAGTTTTTTTTTTAATATGGAAGACTCTGTTTGGCGATGATCACAATGATAGTCAAATATTAATGTGAAGGCAGAATTAGTTTCACCTCCTTGGTAACCGTTATATTAAGATAATATCAGAGCTCTCGCCATGTAGGGGACAATGAACTTGCACATTGGAAAGATTCGTTTGTATCTGAACCGTCATTCATGGTGGTGGGTTTAAAAACTAAAAACTCAAAAACTGCGGTATTATTTGAGCATTTTAAAGCCAGACCATTACAACAGTAACGGTAAAGTTCCATAACAGTCCACAGGGCTTAAGGGTCAGACATTAGTAGAGGTTCCTGATTCTTGACCTAGCAATGTCCTTGGGAGTCGATGTGTGCAGCATCAATTCATAAATCGAGAATGGTGTCAGTTACACATTTTCGAATGGATAGTGGGCTCAGGAGTCGTATCACAAACCACGGTCTCTATCATCACTAAATCCACTAGTTTTCTCCCGAAAGGAAAATGCAGGATAAGAACTAGGTTCGTTCACCATAGGCGCTCTCTCCGCTTGACAACCTCGCTCATTAGAGGGTTAGACGTAATAGTTAAATAAGAGATTTTTTTCCCTATTATGGAACGAGATAGGTCAAAAATACTCAAATGCATTCAATTTTGTTTATCTTTGAGGGCCAGATAACTAACAAGATATTCAGCAATTGATAAACAAATACGTAAAATTGTAGGTTTTTACTTGAATTAAATCAAGAACCAATCTTACCCTCGCATTTCCTAGTGACAATTATCGTTGCGTAATAATTGCAAAATAAAAATATTAACTGATAAACACAGATTTGGCAATGTAAAGTTTAAACAAAAACAAAACCGAAGAGCGGGAAACAGCAAACGAAGTCAAATAGCTGCACTTGGGCAAAAAGATGTTCCGATTGAACTACCTTTGGGACTTTGAATACTCGAGTACCACCTGAGCTGAGCTGAAGCGAAGCCCTGAAAGAGAAGCCCTTCTTTGATCCCTCGAGAGCCTTCAGCTAAGTGAAGGTTACTCCAGGCTGACCGCTCTATGCAGTCTGGATGAGCCACTAAACCAACAAGGACCCAGTTTAAATAGAGGATAATAATTAAAAGGGACAGTTTCTATATAGCCATTAAATGAAAAATGGACACTCAAGAAGTGAGGGCTTTTCTGCTAAATGATGTAACATGGTAGAGGTTTCATGGGAGCGTTTGAGAAGTTCTCCTCTATAGTTTCTCTGAACTTTCTGCCTTTCTATATTAAAAAAAAAAAAAGATTGGAAACTACAATAAAAATAAAGTCACCTTTTCATTCTTAATAAAAAATCTTTGTTAAGCTTTTATTGGCATGATTGCCAAGTTAGCCAAGAGCTGCATAGAAAATAAAACAAAATTAGAAACGAAGAACAAAACTCACATACCTACATCAAACAATCTTTTCGAAATAATTTCTAATTGAACTGCACAAAGCATTTTTCCTTTACAAAAACAATAAAAAGCTACGAGAATATTTTAAAACAAAATGTGCTATTATTAATTTCTGTTTAATTGAATTGGTTTAGTAGATATTTTATTTGGGTTTTAATAAAGCAAATGAGCATAAAGTATCATATCCCTGAATTAAAAATATTTTTTATTTTGTAAGCTGATCATATATATATATATATATATATATATATATATATATATATATATATATATATATATATATATATATATATATATATATATATATATATATATATATGATAGTATTGGAATAAACTGTTCCAATCTTTACCATTCAATAAGTTCAATACGGCTTATTTTTTTCTTAAAATATTTAACTCTATATTCTTGTGAAATGGGGCGAACAGTGACGTATGAAGTTGAGGATGTGATATAAACCTCAACTTCATTCAAATTACTGACAGCAAACAATCTTTGTTGTTCACTTCTTATTCCACTATTATTAAGACAAAACAATTGTCCTAGCAACATAAATATAGCCATATACGTAATGTTTGTCACCTCAATCATAATAAAGCCCATGAAAATTAGACGCTTTGACTTTCTCCGCCATATTGTCTTAAAATTGCTTTCTAATTCAGACAAAATACGCGAAATTATTTGACGACTTGCGTTTTCTAATGGAATATTTATTATCTTACAAAGTTCAGAGTTTTCTTTGTTCCAGCTGCTTAATTATTTCCGTGCCCAAAACCTTAGGTAGTCTTGGCTCTGGCAAAGAAAGTACCAATTGGTTACTAGACGTGCCTCGCAGTTCCACACGCGTGAAATTTGTGCTAAGCTCAAAAATACACAATAACTTTTAAAATAATAACTTTTATGTGTTGCTTAGACTCATCAAAGAACAGGATCAAAATGACAATACATTTTTTTAAATGACAATCAAGTTTCATTTAAATGAATTTCACGTTTTCACACTTTTTTTTCCGCTTGCCCCACATTTTCACACACTAATTAAAAAGTTGTTCAAGCCAACTTGAACGTCAACAACTACTCTTACGGGTAAGAAGTTAGTCACTTTTTACTTTACTTTATCTATATACGAAGTATATAGTGAGGGGAAGTATTGCGATCATGAAAATTTTCGAATCGAATTTTCAACGGAAATACACGTTTTAAGGTCCCCTGAGTCCAAATAACCGTCTCGCAAAATTGTCTGTGTGTCTGTAAGTCTGTGTCTCTGTGAGTCTGTGTGCATGTGAACAGCCTAGCTCAAAAACGAAAAGTTATATGCTACTGAATTTACGTATTTAAGGCAAGTATATGGTTGTGATGTTACATCAGTATATATAACCGAAGAAATGCAGGGTAAAAGCTATGATGAAAAGAATATTTTATTTGCGCATAGCTTAAAAAGTATGCATTTTATGGTAAATTATGCATTGAATTGTATGAAAGGTAATTAAATTATATAATTATCAGACCAGTATTAGCAAAGATACAACGCATCGGACTAATCGGAAGTAGCTACTATATCATAGATTTACAATTTTCTCTTAAACCGCTCCAACGATTTTGATGAAACTTGCCTAATGTCTTCTCCTTGAGGGCCTTTAACTTTTCATGCATGTAGTATTACAACGAAAAAATTCAGGAAAAAAAGTTATGACGTAAAGAATTTTATTTGCGCTTAACTTAAAAAGCATGCATTTTATAGTAAATTATGTATAGAATTGTATGAAAGGTTATTAAATTATCTAAAAACCAAAAAAATAATCATCAAAATCGGACCAGTATTAGCAAAGATACAGTGTCTTTTATGAGGAGCAAAAGACCCTAAACGGATAACCGAGCGCATCCGAAAGGAGACGGATTCGACCGAACTTCCTCTCACTAATCCACAACAGATTGGTATTGTCAAAAATACGGTCTGTAATAATGTAATTTAATAATACAAAAGCGGAAATTAACTTAATAATTTCTAGTTTTATATTGTATAGTGGAAAGAAAATGTTTCCATAGAAACTAAACCGAAACTTTTAAAATATATTTTCAACTTGACAAACTTAAAATATATAGGTAGTGTACAGAATTGTTATACTAAAATTGTTTTAAAAACTCTCATTGTACTTGTGTGGGAGAAGATGTGAAGAAGTGAATGCAGTTGAGTTTATTTCAAGTATTGTTTATGTGAACTCTTTAAAATTATATCAAAAAGATAATTATTATAGGACAGTAAGAGAAAGTTGTGTGATGCGTGCACCGCGCCAGATTTTTCTCTTAGCAATTTATTTATTCGTTCCTTTGGGTCCGTAGCGTGATCTTATAAAGCGTAAAGTCTTCCACAATAAATAGTCTAGCAAAAATAATTGTTTAAAGTAGCCTAGTAGTCCCTCAAATTAATGCGTTCAAAAAAACTCCTCAGGTTAATATATATATATATATATATATATATATATATATATATATATATATATATATATATATATATATATATATATATATATGTATAGATAAAAGAATATTGGATTAAAATTGGATTCCAGATATAGAAAGTAATGCATGACTTTTTAATAAAAAAGCTTATTCAGCTTTTCTATTTGTTCAAAAATATGGTATTTCTCCTCTTAGGTTTCTGAAAGCATTCTGCCTTTTTATATTATAAAAAAAAAAATGAACTTTGGAATATCAGGAATTTAAAGGGGGTCCTTTGAGATATTTTCAAAATAGTTTTACATATTTTTCCTACATCACATGTACAGCGCAGAAGTTTGAAATTTTGCACAAAGTTACACCATAATTTAAAGTAGTTAAAAAAAAAAATTGGGCATTTTGTTGGATCAGTGAAAATACGTTTTTGGAAGCAAAAACTACAAGCTGAATAACTATTGACTTACCTGGACTCGATTGATAACTTTACTTATCAGGATTTTTTTTTTTTTTTTTTTTTTGCATGCTATATTTCAAATCTGTTTGAATGCTATATTCCAAAATGTTTTGTTGGAAATAGCAGAATAGTTCATTTCATGCTTCTTTCTTTTTATGAATGTATCTCCCAAAAAATCACTATTTTGAGGGCGTTTTCAATATTCTTACCAAGCATAATACTTGAGTATTTCACTTGGCAAAAAGGACATTTTGGTACTGAAACTCATTGTTCTACCTTTATTAGAACCAGAGATATAAAATGAAATGTGTTTTGCATATGCAAACATCCTGGAGTTTTTTCCGGGGTTCCTGGGGAATGTTGGCGCCTAATATTTTCACAGTCCAATATTTTAAAGCCTAGATTCACCTAAAAAAGTTTCATCAAAATCTAGGAGACACATTTGTGGTCCTTGTCTTGTTATTATTGGAGAACGGAATGTGTGCTAAGGTAGGAGTTTCCAGACTTCATGCCATTGTGTGCCACTTCAACTTTTCAGATAATTCGGCGTAAAGTGAATCCATCAAAAATAAAAAAAATGGACAATATTGGAAGAATGGTATCGTTTATTTGCAATCAGAACATCAATATTAGGCTTGATGGAGCTCAACTTGATTCTAAAGTCCTCTTGAACATTGAGAGTTTTCGCCTTAGCTACGGTAACCATCTTAAGTCACTTTTATTCATTCTACATTGTGTTTATGTTATTATAGTAATTTTAAATAAATTTTATTCATGGCATTTGTTTGCTTGTTCTGGATCGTCCTTGCGTACCACGGTCTGGGAACATCTGCTCTAAGGTATCGTATGCTCACATTTCCCAATCAGCATTTAAAAACAACTGAATTGGACAAAGAACTGACAAGAAAGGAGAAACAATAATATCGATTATTCAGATAATATAAACTAGAACATTCCGCATTGGAGTAGAATTAAACAACAATGAATTCCTAAATATTATTCTTTAAATATTTTTGTAATAAATTCAATAAAAAGAAAAAAAAAGTTCATTGAAGACAAAGCTACAAAAACGACAAAAAAAAGTGGTGTTTGAAATTATTATCTTTCAATAAGCTACAGGAGTTGATGGCAGTAATTTTTACGGTCATTAACATTAAAAACCAACCTTTCAAATTTTTTCAAATTACTTAAGATACATTGCTGATTAAACTTTAGCTTAAAAAAAATATGAGAAGCTATAATAAACTTTTATAAAACTTTCAAGATGGGATTTGACACATGGCTCCTATTTCTTTACAGCAGCAGGATTAATTTGCATATGAATGAGATAGCCTGTTATTTGTCTTCTAGGGGGCTAAAGTAATATGTTTATAGCTACCTTAAAACTTTATCACTCCCCTTTCATTAGTGTAATTTGTTTGGTGGAATTATTCTGAATTAATTTATTACTTACAAATAAGTACAATTATTAAAAAATTATACACATAATTTAACCATCTTGAGCCAAACTTGCAACTTCATGGTCTAGTAACGATATTGACAGCTTAAAGCCTTTGATTTCAGTCTCACGTGAATTTTGCGCAAATAGTCCACAAGCCTATGGATTCCCCGAATTCATTCCATTGCTGGCATTGTTTTCCAGCCAAAGGAGTATATCGGTTAAAATCTTTGCGAAGTTATTTAGCATCTTTAACATTTTTTCACCAGAAAAAAATCTATAAAAAGAACGCCATTCCATAACGACCATTATTATCATATAATGGCTCTAGCAGAAATATAATAGTGAAAAAACTGTCAACTGAATAAAAAGGCCAACCAAAATTATGGGGCTATCTTCTCTTAATAAGAAAATTGACTATCTGGATATGAATCTCGACAGAAAATTAATTTGATAAAAAGATAAATCTATAGATAAGAAGCAAGGCTGAATTAACCTTAAAGTACATGTAACTGAAATGGAAAGAAAAGTTCCTAACAATAATAGACATGAAGAAGTCTAAATGGAAACGTCTTAATAAGAAAGAAAAAAAATATGCCCTTTGGTCCTTACTGGTAACAAAAGAAAAGTGGCCCATAAAGTAAAATAAATGGTAATTACAGAGCTAACCCAGGAACTAATTTTACTTTTCTTTTTTTAATTCTTATTTCTTTGAATTCTGAACCTAAGGACTTTCTCGTTACTGAAAATCATTATTGTTACATGAAATAATCATGAGTAATATAACAATAGAGGTGGATGTTAAAGAAAATAATAATTCAAGCATCTTTTAGGTTGTTTAAAATAAAAACAGAGTTTTATTTTTTTGTAACATTATATAACAATAAATTCCTGTAAATTTCAGCATATGCTACACAATTATCATTTGCATTTAGTATCTTTATAAAATTACAGAATTCAAATTAACTGGCTCAATCCATTTCAAGTGATCTAGCACCTCAGAAAAAAATTATGCTTTGTGGATAAGCTGAAATTTATAATTGAGTTTGGTGCCTAGGGACCTTTAACGTGTTGAATTTTCAAATTTTTGTCTGGTGCCCCGATAGAGATATTTCAAAAGTAGTAAAATCTAAAAAAAAAAATTAAAAAAATATTTTTAAGAGGGGGTAATTTTCACGGGGTAAGTTACTCATGAAAACTGAAAAAACTAATGGTAAGAAATCGTTCTTTCTTTAAGTTAATACTCTCCAAAATAATACAAAAATATGATTTTGTTTACTCTTATTTGGTAAATTTGGCAACATATTGTACATAAACAGAAATATATTAGCAAAAAGGGCTTTTAGTCGTAGGGCAGAATATACTGAACACAATTCAGTTTATTTGAACGGCCTAGGACAATCCAGTATTGATAGCGTAATTTGGAAGACCGCACATGTTTGCGAAATCTAAAAATGACTGAATGACTGTAACTAAAACGGGTGCCATTTGCAAAGCGGTTAAAATAAAAATGTTTTTAAAATTATTTATGGACTATCTGATAGTGTTCTGGACATCAAGAAATTCATCAAAAAATTATGATTTTTTTCTACGATGGTCGAGCAACCATTTATTTTAGACTGGTCCCAACTTATATGTTTAAACAACAAAGCAGGAATTACAAGAACGTTTTTATTATATTAGTGAATAGTGTGGATTCCTAAAACAGCATTTTCGGAAATATATAGTTATTTCTTGAGTTTAACACCCTTAACCCTTAACCCGATTTTTTAAAGTCCGAATAAATTTGAGGGGCAGGAAAAAGAAGTTATTCATGTAGAATTTTACAATTTAAAGCACAACAGAAAGATCTGTAATATTCTAGAGCTTACAATTTAGTACTGCCATGGACTGATTTAAGTGGAAATATTAGTTTATAGTTACTAACTATTGCAGTGCCCCTAAATATGTTAGGCCTAAAACCAAATACTTTACAAACAGATTTGAAATTTGTTTAATTAATCTACAACATACTTTAACTCATGTTATCAGCGACAGAATTAAATAGCCGTATCAAAATGCCACAACCATTTATTAAATAAGAAAAAAGACAAATATTCTGTGTCTTTAAAAAAGCATACATGTGTGGGCTCAAAACTTAAAACTGGTAACAAATAAGCTTGGATTTGTAAAAAAATTTAATGTTTGGGAAACTGAAACTAAAAACGAAGAAGGAAAATCGGAACAAGAATTGTGAATCAATAAGTTAATAAACTATTATAATAAGTATATTCTGGAGGAGGAGGTTCCAGACCGCGAAAAAAAAATATAAAACTTTCCATACGGGAATCTATCTCGCAACGTCTTTAGCTCAAACGCAACAGGTTCCTATTTCGCAATAAAGTACAAAAGTGCAAGTGGGAAAAGTACAAGTGGAAAGGTTTAGAGAGTACAAGTTATTTATCATAATTTGATAATAATTATTTTTTCTTTAGCTTAATGTTTTTTGATATATAAATATTTTAAATTGTTTTAATGATTGTTTTAATATAAAAATGTTTTAACAATATACATCAACTATAAAACAACTTATACTTTACTTTGTATGCTCACCCTATTTCATGATAAAGTACATTAGTACAATTACGAGTGAGCCAATGACTCACTGTACCTATGACTTACACTGTGAAATGTTGAAATACGATAACATTTAAAATAGCTTTATTCAAAAACAATAAATAAAGAAATAATTTAATACAATTATTATTATCTTATGACAATAAGTAACCTGTAACATCTGAAAACGAACATTTCCACTTGTACTTTTACCCACTGGTACTTGTGCTGTTGTACTTGATTATGAAATAGAGCTCTGATACAAAGGATATATTTCATCGATCATGAAAAGGATAACCTCCATAATACTATAGAGAGTATATTACTACCGCGGTAAATTATTTACTATATTTTATTTAATGAAATTTGTATTTATATAACTACTAGGCAATGACTTTATGGTTAAATATTGTTTATTTTTCATACTTTTATTTTAATATTTATTAATATAATTATATTCTCATTTTTTTGTTTTTCATTCAAACTGTCTTTTGAATTGTTCTTTCAATATTTAAAATTGTTCTACTTTTTCGTTAATTTTAAGTTTTTCATTCAAACTTTTATTTTGATATTTTTAAATATAATTGTATTCTCCTTTTTCGTTTATTTTAAGTTTTTCAGTCTAACTGTGTTTTAGCTTTAGAATATTTAAAATTTCTTTTGCACCAGAATTTAAATCGATAATTATTTTTACAAGCAACCAATGAAACTATCATTTTTTTTTTTTTATCAACAAATTTAAAAATCATGCTAAGCGACACTTTTTAAAACAAAAAATAATGATTAATTATTGAACGAAAACATTCCCCTCTAAAAATAAAAATCAGACTGAATAAAAATTCGTTTGTTTTCTCTCTGTTTGCTATGAAATTATTGAATATTATTTAGCACCTAAAAAAACAAAAATTCTGTGGACCTCTTCCTTATTGCGAAAGAGTCTTTTGAAGCTAAACTCTTCCAGTTCCAATTAATACGAATTAATATTTAATCTGCTTTATTACATTGATGTTTTTATTAGATTTTTTTTTCTTTATAATAACTATTAACTATATCCCCTATATCTTTCTGGAGTGAAAGAGTTTGTATGCTGCGCCAACAGGCAAACAAAAGTAGTTTTAGATTTATATATTATTACGATAAGATAAGGTTTTAAAAGAAATAGCCCAGGAATGATTATTATTATTTATCGACAATATTTGGCTCAAAAATAATGATGAAAATTAATGATCAAGATATGATTTTTTCAGCTATTGATCAAAAAACTAAATTCAATCTTGATAAAAATTATAAAATGATTTATAATATTACTAGTAAAAAATTTCGATTGTATTAAATTTTTATGTATTTATTTTTTATTATAGAATTTAAACCCTATTTAGGGACTAAATCTCAATTGTAGAAAAAATAAATATTATGCAAGTTATTCAGAACGGTGCTTTATACAAAAATAAAAATAGTGGCACAGCAAATTGTTGAAAGTTTAAATTTTTGCTTAGTTATTAGACTTTTTCTGAACGTGGCATTCTAAGATTCCCAAGATTTCTTAATTATGTTACCTTCATCATTAAGAAATATTAGGATTCTTTTGGAATGAAAAAAAAAATCACTAAATAAGTATTTTTATATTAATGTTTTAACTATCATTGTTTGTAAGAACTACCAAATAAATTATCAACTTTTTTTTGAACATTTTATATAAAGGCCTCTAAAATTCCTTGAGTCCATAAAGATAAAATTATTTTTGAACATATTTCAGAATAGAAATTCATTGATGTTGATATTTCAATGGAGATAGTTGTTGGGAATAAAGAGATCATAATCGTTTTGACCCCAGGGATTCATGTCACCTAAAGTCATGTGTATTACATCACAGTAAAATTCTATGGCATCTCGATCTCTGCTTAGGATGTAGCATACATAATAAATTATGTATTGAGTTACAATATTAATCACTGAATACCCAAAACAAAAATACATTGAACAGTATAAATATAAATAAATCTGATTTACTTCCTGACAATAACATGCATAGGTAACGTTATATCTAACATATTTTCGGATAAAACTGCAAAATTAACCGTCGATACAACTGCATACCAATCTTATGAACAAATTATATAAAAAACAAATAGAAATTAAACATCAGTTCCAAGACCCGCAAATATGCTAAATAATTTCACGTCCCATTATCATGAACGTTTAAATTCCTTTATTAATTACTATAATTACATAACAATAAAAAACAACGCTTTTACAACATAATAATATGCTGAGAACAAGGACAGACCGATTTGCGTTCAAGTAGAGTGAAAAGAAATCTCCATTCGTCAGAATCCAGTTACTCCTTTAAGTCAGCTGTCAATTCCGTTATTTGTTCTTGTGTCTCCGCGGACTGCGAAAATTGCGATCTGTGTCGAAATAAAATTCCGATGGCTCAACTTCTAGCGTCTAGAGACACACAATTTTATCATCACATACTTCATGATTTCAATCATTTGATTACAGACAAGTAAATAAATTATAGATTCGTTACAAAACACACCTATGTTATTATCCTGCTAATAAATTATGTTTTAATGGGTATAAAAAAAAATGTGAGGTTCTCAAAATAGATAAGAATACGAAAGGGCATTCAGGAAATTCGGAATAGTATAGGAGTACCGGTAACCCCATTATTTTGTATGTTATATGATATAGTTCAACAACGTGGAGGTCGTATTGTCGGGCCAACCAAATTTAAAAATAAATCAATATGGAAATTCTAGATACCATACAAATTATATGTTATAATGTAACTTATGATTATACTCAAAACATAAATCAATCCATTGATTAACGAACTTGAAAGCCCATTATTGCTTGTTTTTGAATGCAGCGCGAATTTTGTACTAACCACCAGCTAGATACTAATATAAAGGCTAAATATTTTCATAAATTCCGATTTTGTTCAGACTATAAATATTTGGTTAACTAAAACTCAACCTAAGATCAGATAGCAATCATTAAAAAGGACTTATAAATTTAAAAGATGTTTTGACATTTATCTATTCAAACATATCACTCATATTCCAGGAGAATAATTTATTAGAAAATAATACTTGGTCCAAATAGTTCAGCCGTAATAAATTAGCTTAACATTTTTCCTTATTATAAATAAAAATTGCAGTATACATCTTTATATATTTTTCCTTATAAAATATATATTTTTTTTTCTGTTGCCACTATAGACCATGGAGATCTTTGGCCGTGCGAAGTGGTATTCATACAGACATGTATTGCTTGCGGGAGAACAGACAACCTGGAGGGGGTCACCCAATCTCACGTTGCTACGAACCATGGTTTCCATGGTGCAGCGGCAAACTATCCATAGCTCCATAACCGGTACCTTTGGGGCCAATTCGGCAGTGCCCTTCCCACCGACTCACTCGGATTCAAGGACAATGACCGGTTAAGATCCACGGATTATGGCTGTTTGGAATCAGCAGGCGCACGAGGACCTAATTTCTTTCCCCGAAGCAGACCGTCCATGTACCAAACCTCCGGGCGGCTATTTTACGTCCTGGAAAACCACACCGCGATTCGCAATTAAGGTACACGGGGTAGGGTCATCACTTCTACGCCCGGTCTATGTGAGTTGCCTCCTGTAGGCTGACGGGTCTCACATATCCGAGGGAGAGGGGTGATAAATTGCTTGAATTATTAATTAATTAAATGAAATTAAAGTAATGCCGGTACCGGGATTCGAACTAACCTTTCGGGTTTGTGAGTAGGTGCACTTTTAGCACAACGCGTTAACCCACTCGGCCACACCGACCCCCTTTATAAAATATTTATGCTCAAATAAAAATACAAATGAATAAAAAAAAAAATGTATAAACATAATTCCATAGATTCAGAGCAGACTGATCCTAGGAGAGATATAAACGATATGGACGAAGAAACGAGAGTTAAATGATGAAAATGAGGGTGTATGCGGACTAGGGGTGAAAATGAGTTCCATCAGGGCATAGCAGTTATTGAAGGATTTGTTTATTGCAAAAGTTTTATGGGAAGGTGTATAGAGATTGGATGAACTCCCGGAGAGATATTACAGAGAATTATAATGCGATGATATTAGTTGTAAAATTATAATTATATTATGAAGAAAAAGAAAAGTACCAAATGATCATAAACGTCAAATTACTCAAAAGGAACAATAATAGTAATTCTATAAACTTTTTCTTTTAGATCGATTATCTAATAGAATTGGTTATTTATTTTCTAGAAACATTGCAATACATCATACTTTAATATCTTTTATTTAATCTATTCCTTTTGCACAACGTTTCGGACTGGTTCATCTATTTTAGAGTGTCCTATATCCTATAAACATTTTCTTCATTTTTGCACAATTCTTATCCTAATGCTTCTTTTTTCCTATTTTCCAGTTGACATTTTTCCAGAAAATGAAGAACCAATAAATAAAATTAATATTAATTCGACAATATTTGTCTTCAAACAGATGTTTTTAGGTGTTATTATGTGCTATGTCCGCTCCAAGAACTGTTGTAATCACTAGGAAAAAATAAAAAACATGGTATTTATTTAGTCTTATTTTATTAATGGTTTAGATCTTTTTAGTCATACCTCCCTCACTATAAAGTAATATAAAGATATTCTCTTTACTTACTATCAGAATTTAATAAATTTTCTTTTGGTATAGCTTAGATAGGCACGCGGCAAGCTATACAGTACCCGCAATACCCAATGGTTTTGAGGGGTCAGCGGTCCTAAACAACGTACACGATCGGACGCATCTAAGCGTTTTATTATGATTGTTATTTTACTATCAGTAAATCATTATTTAAGCTTAAAATAAGAACAAAATTAGTTATGTCAGAGATGTAGAAGTTGATAATTAAACTGTGTTTAAACAGCTATAACAACAATATTGGAAAGATATCATAATGTGTAATTACAGGATTTACTGTTATGGGCCATAATTCAAATTTAAAATCCTAATTGAAAAGTTGGAATTTCAAAGTGATAAACTTATTCACTGGAGCTGCATATATTTTAATAAAAAAGGTTTGTAATATAAGCAAATTAAGGTTGTGACATAAATTATAAGATACATTTCTATGTCCTGGAATAGTACTTGTTTCATTAGCTTAGATCTTTATAAATTTAAGTTTCAGAAAAGCAACTTATTATTACTTTAATCAAGTAAATACTTTAAAACTCTGACAATCTTTTCTTAAAAAGCTATTTTTCGGATAAAACATCAGTTGACCGAACTAATAACGTACCGCAGGCAAAATATTATGTTATTAGAAATTCAACAAACGTTAAGGTTTCTGATAAATATTCGAGTTTCATCCATTCTTTGTGTTTGATAAAATATCAGATAAATATAAAAATAGAACATTTCAATTTTTATTTCTTTAAAATTTAAATCTCGATCCACACCTACCTTAGAATGATAGAACAATAAGGGAATTCGCTATTAATAAGACTATGGAAGCATCAAATTCCGCATATGGCATCTATCCAATTTCAGGTATGAGGAAGAACAGTACCCACCCAATCGAACCTCTTCCCGAGTTTGATTCAGCCATTATTTGCCATAATTCACAGAAAATTTACCCAGCCCCTTTAATGTTGCCTCCTCATATTGATATACATGTAATTGATTGTATGCACTGGCTGTAGCCATAACTTTTATTAGTCAATTGGGACGTTTATAGTTTAAGATGGAAACAAGGGTAAAGAGTGTGTAGGACGATTATTGGTCATATGTGAGAGTCGATTTATTGAATTTTATTAATAAATTTTTTGAGTCTTAAATTTTAGACCGAAAAATTACTCTGAAAAAAAGTTTTGTTTTTAAATGAGTTTTTTTCTTACTATATAACTGTGCGGAGTAAGCCTATGTGGGTTTAAGTAGGTTTGCTCAAGTATTGATTTTCAATCTAAATTTAAGTTCGAAAGCTATGGAAAAGTAATTTAAATAATTTATTAGAGTCTTTCGTTTCATTTTAAGAAGCGGAACCCAAGTATCGTTCGTTCGAAGTCCAGGGTATTATGCTGTGCCCGCCTGAGATATATGGGCGTTACGGATATTAACTGAAGGACAGATGTCTCATCGAAGAGTAGATGTTATATGTTTGGATTTACCGTTGTTTAATCGCATTTTTCTAAATGAGTACCATTTTTGTAAATTTAATGAGGGACTTGGTTAAGATCAATGGATGAGGGAAGGGAAGGAGGAAAGTCGTAGTACATTGTTATAACTGTTATACCGTTAGCTATCAGAACGAATGTCGCGAAGTTGATTGGTATGTACTCGTATAGTAAAGGAGCAAGTATTGATCCTTGCCAAGATTAGTCAAGACTCGACGAATTGGAGAAATTTCCGAGTTCTTCCGGTTATATAGAATAATCCGTCGCAGAGGAATGTATTAATTATATGTTAATGAACATATTAGTATAATTAAAATCATAATTTAATTTTTGTAACAAAGTTTTGTATTAAATAGTTGCTGTTTCCTAAATTATAAAGTTATATTATCATTGAAAGCTGCTTAAACAGAGTAACACGTTCCTCTAAAATAAAACATGTTTTACTGTGCCTTTTTCAAAATTTAATAACAAGTCTACAGATAATAAATAAGGATACTGATACCAACAAGCAGAGCAGTAAAGAGTAAAAGCATAAAAGCCTATAATTTACGAACCTGACCCAGTTTTGGGATTCGAGGCGTCATAAATTTTTTAAGGCTGGGCCCCTGATTAAATTTTGCAGGGCAGGCCGGTAGGAAGCCAATAAGGCCTTCCGGAGGGCAACTGCTGTGGGGTTCCATTTGAAGGAATCAGGCCATAGAAGCGACAATAGAAGAAATGTCAGAAGTCTACTTGATGCGAACCGTAAGAGTGTGAGGTGAATCCCCGATTATCCACGGTGTCAGCCCTGACCTCAAGACTCAGCGGCAACTTATTTCTACAATACAGAGGCTTCTCTTAATATTAAGCATTATCTTCATTTATTTAAAGAATTATCATCAATCTAAGAAACGAATCATTAATAAGCTCCTTTAAAATATATTCAAGAAAACCTTTTATAAACCGTAACATAAACCTTAAGCACATCCTCGTCGAGTGACCAGAATCTCTCTTCGACATGAATTTTACTTGTCTTCAATACTAAAAGGAATTCTTGAAAATAATGAGGAATCTTGCCACAATTTTATCTATTATATTGACACTACGCCAATGATCCACAAGAATAGAAAAATTAAATTAAAAATAAAAACAAATAGCTATAATGTTGAAAAAAATTATAGCTATTAAAGTAAAACCGATAAAGTAGAGTTTAAAAAATCATGATTCGGGTGATTAAAAAAAAAAAAAAGGAGACATTAGTTTTTTGACAATTCATTTTCGTATAATATATTTTGTATTTCTTATATTTTTGATTTTTTATTTAAAGGATAGCTGTAAACTAAAAAAGAAATAAAACTATCACCGACAAGTTTCCATTTAATTAAGATTAAATAGATTTATGGATATTAAAACTATAAGCCTTTACTGAAAATAAAATAGGTTAGTCCTGCAATAAACCAAGAAAGGACAGCATTATAAATTTTCTTCATTTAATAGATATAAATATTTGATTACAATTTCGTTATTTAATAAATATAAATATTTAATTAAGTATTCTTTATTTGAAAAATAATTTAAAATTCGTCGAATTGGAAGATTACTTAAAAAAATGTTAATAAAACAAAATAAATAAAAATATAAACTGTATACTATAAATAAGCCTGATTATAGAAGGAGAGAGAAAAATAGACACTTCTGTACGAGACGGATATCGCACTGCCAAATGGAAGTAAATTAATATGAATAGAAATAAAATTTCTAGCTTTAATAAATAAATATAACTATTTTTTAAGTGCCGATTATTAAAAACAGCCAATAACGGTTTTATTATTGTATAATCAATACAAAAATACTTTTTTTAAAACCCTATTTTATCAGATTATTTCCTATTATTTTTATTAGATAAAAAAATTTGATGTGCCGATATCAATTATTCCCACAAAGTAAAACCATCAAAAATGCAGAAAAAAAATTATATACACTGTTTTGAATCCCTTGCTTTACAAATCTACAATATTTTTACAAAAAAAAAAACAAACAAATAGTTTTACATTCAAACAAATAAAACAAAACAAAATCTATACGAATTTTGAATTTAAAGTAGTTCTTCCATTGACGTCATGGCCTAATTGATAAAATACTTGCATTTTCACTAAATTCGAACATGAATTAGACAAGCAAGCTTAGTAGCCCAGACCTAGGCAAATGCAGACAATTTTTATAAACTTAGATATAATCGAACAATTTCAATATCTAATGGTTTCTATGAACAAACCCCCAAATACAGAGCCGTGCAAAATAACCTTTGTGACACAGGACCGACATGCACAAGATGCTGTAAATAAGCAATACAGGTATTTTAAAACTCTATACAAATCAATTATTTTATATAAATAAATAATATTATAATACTTATAAATTAAAACCCAAAACATGTAAAAAATCAGATATCATTGATTTCACCGTTGTTTCTATATTTGTCTTATTAGTTAAATTACTAAATCAGGTACTACTGTGTATCGAGCATCTAAAACAAACTCAGTAACTGACAAGAAAGAGCCCGACAGGGTCAGTATCCGGTTAAGGCGGAAGTCAGTGTAAATAAAGGCTGGACAACAGCGAACTCTATTGTTGAACTTTCACGTAAACCTGTTACACAAGAGCCAGTCCACACACTCCGGTGAAAACATTGTCTCCTTGGGCGACGAGAGAACCGACCTATATAGCCAAAATAACAGATTTAAACTGACCTTAAAGTGGGTGATGGATCCTTCGCAGCTGTTGTGGGAAGTGAAATGTAGGATGTTGAGCGGCAGCAATGTACCAGAAGGTATACGTTACTTCCTCGTTATGTTTAACAAGATCAATGAAGCATACGTACGGGATAGGAGTCCTATTGTGGGCCTACGTTATTCCAACATAATATTTTGTAAAACAATGAGAATTTTCAAATAGATATAAGGTTTAGTGGAGAAATGCTTTACCTTAAAAAAATCTTTCATTTTCAAAGGAGAACACCAAACATTAGCTGGTTAATTATTAAATCTTTAATAATATAAAACGAAGTTTCACGAAGTTGAGTTGGAGGACGTGCTCCCCGTCGAAATATTTTTGTTGATCAATTGAAGGTTTGTGATGGTATAATTTTTATTTTGCACATCGGAAATGAAAATATTAATGAAAAAAAAAGTTTATCAGTATTTATGGTTGTATCACGTGTTTTCTAAAGATATCCACGGATAGATTGTGTACTCAACATTTACCTAATAGTTAATTTAAGGATTACCTATATTTTTATTATAGTAGAGAGAAATCCAAAAACTGATTTGCTACTCAACTGTGTTGAGTTGCTGAATCACACAGCATACAGATTGATCTAATAGACAATATTAAAAAACAAAAAAGAGAGTGAGAAAGCTAATTGGGAAAAGTATAATACATAATAATAATATTGAAAGAAACAAAAAGAAAATTGGGCCATAAAATAGGCAAAACGAAGCCTAAGCTTAATACAAAATGATGATGTATGACTCCCAATGATTCCAGAATAATAGTTTCCGCCATGCTCTGGAACTGAATCTTTTCAAAACCCAGTTTCTCCAAGAAAGCAACTGTTTCAAGCGGTATGCTTCCCCTACTTCCGAACCAAAACCCTTTCACTGCAAAACGTCTTTCCACAAATTCCTCTATGAACTTCTTTGGAAGGTAAGCGATACACTTCGTATAAATGTTCTCCTTTACTTCTTGCACTTTATTAGGCACACAAGCATAGATAGTTATTACTGTTGGCGAAAGATTTATAATAGCTGGCAATCACGTATAATATTTTACAGAAATAGATCCAGATAGCAAACGTAGAACTAGTTTCAAACAAACGATAAAAGGACGACTCAAACTTATCAAGTACAAGGAAAGTGAAAATTTAAACAAATATAAAAAACATGTTTTTTTTAATATAAATATGAATGCAGTTATAATTTAATACAATTATATGAAAACAATAAATTGTATTAAATTTATTATTTAACCCCAAACCTTAAAATTACTTTATTTATAATTATCTGAATTTTTACATATGATTCATTATAAACGGTTTTGATCATAAGAGAGGTCAAGAACAGAAACACCGAACAATAAAACACGAATACTAAAAATCATGTCCATCTGGAGAAATTCAGTGAACTGAAGCAGGATTTCAGTAGTAAAAATTTATCTATAAAAACCGACGAAATTTTATATTTTAGGTAGTTTTGGAAGCGGATTAGGTCCGATTCCTCTTCCATGTTGAAAAAATAATAAAACAAGAAAATTAAATAAAAATAATCCCAAACGCAAAATCATTAATTGCTAAATTATATTCGACTATTTATTTTATTTTAGATAATATATAAACATTTAATTAATTTTTGATTTTATTCAATTTTTTATTTATTTTTTTATTGCTAGTAATTTATAATGCTAAAACTACTTCTAGTAATAGAATAAAGCAATTGGGTCACTATATTAAATTATAATTCACAAGAAGAAGATCAAAGACCTTTTAGTGGACTTGGATTTCTCCATTACGTCAATTACAAAATCAATCGATGGTATCAGTAAAGCAATAAAATACTTCAATTTTTTTTTCAGTTACGACAGCTAACGTCACAGGCGACATGTGATGGACATTGGACGTCCTTGCAGGCACACAAGTCAAGTTCAGATACTGAACTCACTTTTTTGGTTTGATATTTTGTAAAAGTAAACTTTCTGTCAAGAGTTTAAAGAGTAAAAATAATTTTAAAACGGTGAAAAATAAGAAGGGTAGAGTCAAACCAGTTATTATTAAAATATGTAAGTATTTATTTAATTAATATATAACACAAATTTCAAGTGTGCCTCCATATCACATATGACATGTAATACACGTATGATCAATTATGTTTTTAAATCTGGTCAAGATATCTACGTATTGTATTAGGTACATAATTATTTAAAAATATCTTCATAATTAATAATACAGAATATTTATAAAATGATTATGTAATCTTTTAGACAGCTAAAAAAAAAAACAGAAGACCTTTTAAATAATTAACAAACCCGAAAAAGAAATGTGACATTAATTTTACAAAAATTAAACATTAAACGAAACATGGAATCGCTCCAAAAACAAATCTGCGGAGTTGCTGAATCATACAGCTAACAAATCTTCTGAAAATTGAGTAGCATTGAATTAAATAAAATAGAAAAATAAATAAATAAGAAAATGAAATAAGTAATATCGATCACAGATGCATATCTAATTTATTAAATATATTGAGTATGAAATAAATTTTTTTATTGGATTCATATTCGAAAACCGCAGACGTCCCATATTTCCAGATGGTATACCGAGTTATTGCCTGTTGGCAATTCGACATAGATATAGTAATCTATTCCGATCCTTTAGAACCAAAAAGCCTTCCTACATTCTTAATTTGTTCACACCGTGTCCGATTTAAGCACAAGAGTCCCAGACCAAAAACTTAAAAAAATAACTTCTCAAAGTTAAACATCAGTCTGCATCTCCTAAACTATCAATCTTTCACATATATATTACCGCTCATGGAAGTAAAAGAACGCCTTTAAAAATTCAGTTACACAGTGAATAACTATAATTTTCACAATAACTGCTATATTGAAACCATTATTAGCTCATAAGACAATATTTTTGTTATGCAAAAAAAAAAAATCACTTTTATATCTTTTTGTCTTAAGGATTAGCTGGACCGAAAAAGAGGAATAAAGAAATCATAAACCTTTTACGTCCTGTAATGTATCTATATCTTGTTTCAGATATTTGTTTGCATTAAAGAAACTTCTGAGCTCGCATTTTATTAGCAGACCCGATACCGCTTACATATTTGATTTTGAATTTTTACATTTTCAATTATTATTATTATTATTATAAACCAGACAGATATTACTAGAGCTGTACATTTATTACTCTATTACTTAGAATCTAAGGGGACTGGATGTTCCAGAATAAAATTTACGTTTCATTCCATTTATAATCATGCATCGGAAACGAGACTCAATGTCAGGATTCAAAATATAAGGTAGGGTATAATACTAATTAAGTCTATAATAGTGTTTTGTACTATGCACAGGAATCGACTCTAATCAACCTCAAACTCTCAAAGAAGATACAAGAAACTGGCTCCCCTGCACTCTTAACCAGAGCACATTCACCTTCTTTCTCCACTAAGTCCATAATTATATTGTATTAAGTAATAAACTACAAGGTACATATCTTATACTTTCCGCTTGTCTTTAAATCAGAACTTCCTTTTTTTCTTTACATCTGAAGGTTAATACATCAAACAATTATTTTGAACAGTTCGTGTCACAGAAATTAAATTAATAATAACAAACTAAACTATGTATAAATATAATAATAATAAAAAATATTTATTTTTCCATATGTCATTGAAATAAGGAAACGCAGCTGCTTACTGTGGCCTCATAAATTTCAACGACTTCATTCAAGGACTAGTAAAGGTACAAAAAGTAGGCATGTTCTGGTGACATGATAGTGGAATTCTCAAGGATCAGTAACTAAATCTTAAGTGTCACGCTACATTTTAATTCCGGTTGATGAAATATTCTGTCAAAAGCCAATAAAATTTAATTATACCATCACGATAACACATGCATGCAAGCTCATTCAGCTCGATTCGACTTTGTTGGTAACTCAAGGGAAGTAAGTAGATGTAAGGAAAATAAGTAGAATTAACACAACATAGCGAACTCAAGTTAATCACGCGCGGATCTAAAAGCAACAGTAATGGCTTAATTAACAAAGTGAACCGTAAATGAGCCAACACCGACTTACAGATACAGGAATGCGGTCTTGTCCGTAATGCAACAGACTGGTTTTGCAAGACAGGAATCCCAACACTTACCAAACTGTTCCCTACAAATATTTCTTCACGTATTTAGTTTGGCTTCGACCCAAATTTCAAGTCTTTCAAGTCGTAGCGTGGCGTACTTTTAAATTTCTTTTCTACCTTTCCCGTGTATAGTATAACTAAGTATGTTTAACAATGATTGGTAGACCAAAGAAATTCATTCTACCGACGTATACCTACAATAAAGACGTCATACTAGAACCCAAGGATTTTTTGCTTCACATAATACGACACGAAACGTCAATTGAGGTGTTCTCTGGAAGGAGGTCCCTTAGCCAAATATTTAATTTAATTAAACGAATATCTATCAATACAATACACGCATATATTTTGAATTGAGACATGAAATATTGAAATATTTTGCTGGTGAATATGAAACAGAAACAGTTTTGATCCAACAAAATTTTGAATTTAGTTATTTTCAAAACAACGATTTTTGCAATGGAGCCATCTTCGGGAAAATGCCTCCATTACATTTAGCAAGATTCACTTAAAAGTTTCAGAAATTTTATTTTCATTTTCCATAACTAAATGAAAATTAAATTTTCTCATTTCATACCATGTATTATGATTTTCATATTCTTATTGAATTGAAAATGATCGCTCAAATTTTCATGAAAAAAGTCAGAGAAAACAAATGTTCTAATATGGATTTTTCTCAAAAATAAATTAAGTTTCATAAACCTTAAAATTCATTTATGCAGTGAAAGGATCTTAAGCAAAAAGAAATTATGAACTTTAGTTCAGTATTAAAGATAAAAAAGTGGGTATGGGAAAAAATGTTTTAATAATGTACACAAATAAAAAATGCAATGAGGTTTTGTAATTTAATTAGGGCTTTAGGTTTAAGCAGTTAAACCTTCTACCAATTCAGTCAGAAGTATGGCGAAAAACAGTGTACACTCCATTCTAAATTAGGGTTGGAATATCGACACGCGATATATCGATACATCGATATATCGGAGTTGAAAAACCGATATATCGATGATATCGATATTTTACAACGATATATCGATCACACCATATGCTAAACTATATTACAGTAGAATCTCGACAATTCATATCCCAGTAATTCTTATAGATTTTCTGGTCTCTTGAAAGTCTCCCTTTATTTCGTATAAAAACACTGCAATCCGGTTTCCCCCGATAATTCGTATTTATTTTCGTCTTCCAAGTAATGTAAAAGCCCCTTATAATTCGAATTTCCAAATAAAAAATCTGGTTAACTCTTAATCTTTTCAAGAGGAGAGGTGAGTGAGAGAGGAATCGTTCCTATGAATTTCGGT